>OU611800.1:10017500-12872500 GCA_914767645.1 Hydraecia micacea
GAGCTTGACTCCTACTGAAAAGACTCGCAAAAGACAGAATTGTGAGGAAAAGGGAGAGGGATACCTATGCCCTGCAGTGGGACAGTACAGGCTAGTTTTTTTTTATTTAGTTGAACAACACTGCAAACTTTTCGGAATAGAAAAAGGCTAATATGAAAATTGCCATCAGTCTTTTCAAAACCCCAATTTTGTTTTTCCGACGAACATAACGAACTCTGAAAAAGAAATCTGGTGATGATAAAAATGTTTTCATGCTATTATAAAATGGGTCGGCTTCCTGTCTTACCGGATGCAGCTGAATATCAGTATTTTACACGAACCGACTGCCTATCTGACCTCCACCACCTCCAGACTTTTGAGCTTCTGACAACCCGTAAAGAATGATCAAAGATCTACGAATGCCAGCCGGGCCCAATGGCTTAACGTGCTTTCCGAGGCTCAGAGGTGTCTCGATATGTAATGGGTCCCAAACCTATCCACGAACCGACCGCGACATTAGTAGCTTAACCGTCGATCAACCCATGCGGTTGTTATTATTTAGCCATGAACACCTAAATATTTTGGTGATAAATTATTATGTATCTACAACAGACGTCCTTTCGATATTTCATTAAACTTTTTTAAAGAAGAAAAACATAATTATATATTACTGAATAATATATACAGGCATAATTTTCTAAATAACAAAGCACATAATTGCTAAAAAAAAGCCACTTTACAACCTCAAAGGTCGTTTCACAATATTTAAAGTTAAAAGACTAATAAGAAAGCACTGTTTCATAGTAAATTAGTAGAAATGTAATTACAGAGCAAAAACATTTAGGTAGGTACTAGAATTAAAGAGAAGACAGGCAACAGTTTTGAAGGAGCATGATAAGAACAAGACTGAGGATTTAAATTTTGTTACATCCAAATTAAACAACAATGTTGTGACAGCCAAATTAAACATAGCCGAAAACGTTAATTTAGATTTAGATTATTATAGTGATCAAAATGTAATTCATGATGAGTATCAATACTAGTTCCAAGATTGTTTTACAGAAGATTGATATTGTTTTTCTCTTGTGAAGTATGATCAAGAAATTGAACTTGGAGCGAATGTTTGTAACAATAATGTTTCTAAGCATAAAAATTGGCCCTACTAAAATGAGCCTTGAAATTAGTCGGACCCATATAATATGTACATACCAAGGGACAGGAATTGGGCACTCTAAGTCTTCACTGACCACGGATTCTTTGTTCTAGCCTTCATCAATATATTGTGATAGAACTACATATAGTAAATGATGTCTACTTTATATTTTGTATTTCTACATTTTAAACAGTCTGCCTCTTAAGTCAGGGCCTATAATTTAACAAAACAATGCTTAACTTGCAACATTCTATAACCACACGTAACACAACAAACTCCCTTTGACTACACGCGTTCCAGCTCAAAATCATCACAAATTCATAATCAAAACCACCATTAAAATGGAGTTAGATTTCGATAAAATCTTCAAAATTCCAACCAACGCCTTGAAAATTTGTCGGGCCCATCCTTACATACCAAGGGACAAGAAATGGGCACTCCAATTCTTCGCTATCCATGGCTTCTTTACTTTAGCCTCCCTCAACATCGTCTATAACATTGCGTACCACGATATGAAGTCTAAAAACTTCTCCCAAATCTGCAAAAACGGGGTCTTATTCGTCGTTTTCTTAGTTATAACCTTCCAGTACTGTGTTTTGCTGTTGCACCAGGATGCTCTCGTTGACTTGATTAACAACATGAAAAGGGATTATGAGCAGTCCAAAAATTTGAACTCAGCGGAAAGAGACGTGATATACAAATACGTAAATCTAGGCATTTGGGTTTGCAAGCAATGGTTGGTGGTTTCCACAACAGGAACGATTATATTTCTTGTCAAAAATTTAACTACCATGTTTTACTATTATTGCATCAATGAGTTCAGATTAGTGCCTTTTTACGAATTGAATTATCCGTCGATTATTGAAGAGAATAAGGATAATATGTACATGTTTGTGCTATTGTATGTCTTGATGTTTCATTTTGGTTGTTATTCTACGGCTATGTATACTGCATATGTGCCTTTGGGTCCGATTTTTATTCTGCATGCGTGTGGGCAGCTTGAGTTGGTGAAGAATCGAATTGATGATCTATTTTCGGAGTGTGATGATCAAGTTATTAGGCGGAAGCTTAAATCTATTATCGTGCAGATGCAGTATATTTACAGGTATCTAAGTATAATAACAAAACAATTGTTTGTATTCAAAAAGAGAAGAGAGATTTGAAGGATTGAAAGACGGCCAAATTAAAATTTTAAACGATAATATTACTATGAAAATACTTGATTTTATCATAACACTAGCTGCGCTTCGCGGTTTCACCCGCATTAGTCCCGAATCCGTGAAAATATCGGGATAAGAAGTATCTTAGGTCCTAGTCAAATCCGTTCAACAGTTTTAGCGTGAGAGCGTGATAAAAAAACATACAAAAAATCAAATCTTTTCTCTTTAAGTATCTTATTAGTTTAGATATCATGAGGGAAAACCTCAATGACATATTAATATTATTTTGCAACCTTCATAATAATAGTACTTTGTTGATATAAAACGCCGTAAATGTCAGCCATAAAATATTTAAAGACTGTCTTGTGGTTTCTGTATCATCAAAATGATTTTTAAATATTAACTTTTGAAATGATAAAACATCTTTTCTTTTCTTTTCATTTTTTTTTTCTTTTCATTGATTACAGCTTCGTGGACCGCATAAAACAGGTTTTCAAGGTTGCCTATGAGCTCACCCTGAAATCTACTACACTGATGCTACCTATAACTTGCTATGAAGTCCTAGAGGTAAGTCTTTTTTTTTTGGATGGGAATGCATCTAATGACTCCTCCCGCTCTGGGTGGAGCGGAAGGGAGTGTCAGACTCTTACTGACTAAAACCCACCCGTGTTCCTTCCTTAGCCCTTTATGTTCCGGGGCAGCGGTAATCCTTTCGGACGATCCCGCTACCCCGGCAGACTTCGGCCCAAGCGGCCCCTTCCTTTATGCTGACATCTCTTTGAGGCGCGCGTGGAACACATATGCGCCGTCCGGCACGGGCCTGGTCCTGATCGGACGGTGAGCTACCCATTACTCTCGGTCCGCTAGATAGTAGGTATAATACACGCCACGAAAGATAAGGCTTGACAAGCTCAGTAGTAGGGAGTTTGCGCAGGTAAGTCGTGTACGAAATAGTTACCCATAATGTGTATATATTCAGGGATTTATCGATGACATTTAGATAAAAATTCTTAACAATATTATAATATTTATGACGAAATAATAAAGAGGCTCATCTTTACGAATAGATTTCGTAATGCAAAAGTGCGTTGTGCGCACAACTTATGACATAGACCGCCATTAAAGCTGTTAGTTTATTCGTGATTTATTTGCCAAAAATGTAAACAAATATGAGTTTATGGAAAAATAACTATAAATCCTACACAATAAAGTTCAGTTTACGCTACAACTTCAAACATTTTTATAACTTTTTCAATAGTTCAAGTCACATTAAAATCAACTTCATTACCATTAAAATACAGTTGATATTTGTTTAACATGAAATAACTTGAAACATAAGTTTGAATAGACTTTATGTCACTTGTGTCGTAGCGCAAGTAAACGGTGATATGCTTGGTCTGTATCTGTATGGTGCTGCCAATACCGCCTCTAGTAGCGGCCGTCGTGGCGTCCGTACCCTTTGATCCGAATTTATTAAAAACTAGCTTCGGCCCGCGACTTCGCCCACGTGGAAGTAAAAAAGAAATAGTAGCCTATGTTATTCCTTATAACATCAGTCAGCTATATGCCAATGAAAGTCCCGTCAAAATCGGTCGAGCCGTTTCGGAGATTAACCGGAACAAACTATATTTCACTAGCTGCGTCCCACGGTTTCACCCGCATAAGTGTCGATCCCTTAGAAATATCGGGATAAAAAGTAGCCTATATGTTAATCCAGGGTGTCAGCTACCTCCATACAAAATTTTATCAAAATTTGTTTAGCCGTTTGAGCGTGAAGTAACAAACACACATACATCGTCTTTATAATATTAGTGTGATATGTATGAAGTAAAAAGCTGTTATTGACGTGATAACGTCTTATAAATCGATAAACGCCAGCTGCACCCACGAAAAAGCATGACTCTTTGTCACTTTCCACCTGAGCTGAGTGTGCAAGCGAGAGCGCGGAACAAGCGATAGAGAGGCACGATCGGGTGTTTTCTTATGACGTTATCACGACGAATTTTTTGACGTTACAAACAGACACTTCGATTTTATTTATTTGTATAGATGACGCTGTTATTTTACAGTATACAGTTTCGAGGCGTATCATTCATACGCCCACTTTCAGTTTCTTCTATACGAACGAACTATAATCTTTTTCTCTATCACACACTCATCGATTCGAACAAACTCATCATCATTATCTGCCTAGCCTTTTCCCAACTATGTTGGGTTCGGCTTCCAGTCTAACCGGATGCAGCTGAATAACAGTATTTTACATGGAGCGACTCCGTATCTGACCTCCACAACCCAATTACTGGGTAATACGATACCACTTGGTAAGACTGGTTGTCAGACTTTTTGGGCTTCTGACTACCCGTAACGATTGTCAAAGATCCACGAATGACACGATTTCCAAGGCACGGAGGGGTCTCGGTATATAAGGATGATCACCCATCCACGGACAAACCGCGGCAAGCGTGCTTAACCTGATCGATCGATCTGTGCGGCTGTTATTATTTAGCCACGGGCCCCTACAAACGAATCGAAGAAACTATAAAACTTAATTTGCCCTCGCTAACGAAATAATGTTTGCAGGCTCTGAAACGTGGTGAAGTGACCCTAGAATTTTTCACGTTTATAATCGGAGGCACCCTCTTCAGCAGCTCGCCGTGTTACTATAGCGACCTACTCATGGAAAAGGTCAGTTATTATTGGAAAGTATGTCGTTGTTCATCGATTAGTTTTCTCTGAGGGCCTTAGTGAGCACTAGTGTAAGTTTATTACAGAATTTATGTGCTTGCTTGTGCTTGTGTGTGCATTGAAGTATGTCCAACAGAATAAACAAAAACTAAGCAATTTAACACTTTTGACGTAATAACAATAAAACTTCTTTGTGTCCTGTCAATGTGTTAAGCTGGCCATAACATTTTCAATAGGGTTTAACGTGTAGCGGTATCTACAACTCCACTTGCGAACAACGCGTCATACTGACGTCACGCAAAATCCTGCATCTCGCAAGCAGAGTTTACCGCGCAACTAGCATAGATACAACGGCCCAACATGAATCATCGGGCAGTTGCCCGCCAGACACAACACCCGTCTGGTCGGAGGATCCTCCCTTTTCTATAGAGTATGAGTGAACTTCACACCCTGGTTCCTCATACCTCTATAAACGTTTTAGAAGGTATACCTATAACTGCAAATGTGATGCTTAACAATACCTGCACGCGTACTGCAGGGTAAATGCCTCTTCTCATACAGAGAAAGCAAGAGAGCCTCATGTGCAGACGCCAGTACATCAAGCTACCCAAAACTGTCAAATTTTCCCAATCAACTCTGAACCTTATGCTTTAGCGATAAAGTTGAAAATCTATTAAATAAATTTGACAGACTGTGGTAGCTTTATGTGCTGGCATCTGTACAAGTGACTTCGGGCTTCGTTAAGTGTCTTTTTGTACCCGTTATAGTCACTACCCAATGATTGGCTACACACACAAAGAATTATGAATAATTAATTGGTACCCATCACTCCCCAGGGTGAAAACGTCCGTCAAGCCCTGTACACTTGCGGCTGGGAGCTACACTACGACCGGCGCACGCGCACTACGTTACAGCTGATGTTACAAAACGCACTCAGGCCCATAGCCATACAGACTGTCTTCAGGGTGCTGTGTCTAGACGCTCTGACTGATGTATGTGGATATGTAAAGTATTAATGATAAATTATTTATTTTTTGTAAGTAGGTTTGTACAATCACTTTTACACGTCATTCATATTTTTTTTTAAGCTAGATGTGGTCGGCGTTTCCTATCTGACTACTCTGAGAAGAAAGGCCGAAACAAACTAAGAGGTCACAGTCTCTTTTAAAGTCCAGACAAAATCTCGGTCAGATCATGTGAAGACCAAGTTATATACGCGTCGAATTGAAAACCTCCTCCGTTTTTTCGTCGGTTAAAAAGTGCTCTCCTTGATTTAATTTAATGAGACTGCTTTATTTCTTTTTCAGCTGTTCCAGCAATCATACGCCATCTTTAATCTTATGAATGCCATGTGGAGGTAAACTGGATTTACTGGATTAGCCAGTCCTATAGAAATCAAGCTTACTAAATGATGTTTTTTTTTTTACTTTAAGCACATTGCATTAAAACTTTCTTTAATTAACATTATTATTACCTTTGCAAGAAATAACGACATTAAATAATGAAAACACTAAAATATTTTAATCTAAAACTACGTCTTTAGCATAACACGCAGATGTAAAGCGGTTGTAATATTTTATAAAAAAAAATGTTAGAATAAAGCCTTTTTCAATTAGCTTCACGCAAAAAAATTTACTACAAGTAAAAGGCAGTTACGTGGAAAGAGAATTCCATTTCATTTTTACAGCGAGTAATTAATACTCTCCTTATTTTAAAAACGGCATTAAAATAAAGAGGGCAGTGGTGACCCAGTGGGAACGGCCCCGACTCACCGAGTTCGAATCCAAGCAGGGACTTTACATCATGTAATTGATTTCATCACCAAGAAAACATCGTGAGGAAACCGGCATGTCTTGAACCAAAAATTCGAAGACATGTGACATCTACCAATCCGCACTGGGCCCGCGTGGTGGATTTGGTCCACTCCCTCTCGAAGAGAGAAGGCTTGTGCCCCGTGGTGACCCAGTGGGAATGACCCCGAGCTACGGGTTGTAAAAAAATCTGCTGTTTCCTACAACGCGTTCAAAATATATGGAACAACTATTTTTTTTTTATCTATATAAATAAAACAAAGTCGGGTTAGTTACCCCGACTTACCAACTCATTTATAACTCAAGAACGGCGGAACCGATTTTTACAATCTTTGATTTGTAGGATTTGTCTCCGCCTCGAATAGCAGAATATCGAATAAAACATGGCAAAATTGTTAAAAAAAGAATAATGAATATAATTCATTTTTCACATTCGTTCTTATTGATTCTGAGGCTGCACGAAGTTCGCCAGGTCAGCTAGTAATCTAGGTACTAAAAAAATTAACGCAGGGTGTCCAGAATTTTGTAGGTATATTGAATCCATTGTAACAGGTTTGGCGTCGATGTCCCTGCTCTGCCACCGTGTATACGTTAAGTAACTTTTGATCAATAACCTCCTTAGAGGCTGCTGGAATATTGCCATAGATAATCAGCACGGTTTTTATGTAGATAGGATAAAATAGCGTTTAGGTACCATCATGCAGCCGCTTGCTCGACGAAACGTGTATGAAAACAACAGTTTACTAAATCCTCTAGGAATGCGAAGCGCGCGATAAATTCTTGAGATTGCAACAACACACTTTAAAATAGTTTTAGAGAAATGAAATTACGTAATCGAGCTAATTTTGTGAAATGAATAAACTACACTAAAAATATTGCAAGAAAGTGGAAGAAGAAAATTTGGGCTTTCGAAATCGGGTCGAACTAAAACCAAACGGGTATCGGACAATACTTAGCGTCCGGCCAAGGTAAAAGCCAGCCCTTGGGTCTCGGGAAGTGTCAACCAGCCGTTTAGAGATTTCATTAAACACGCCATTAGCACTCGGATCCCACGGTTTCAACCACAAACGGCTCGAAATATAATTACCGATAAGATTATTATACTTTCGCTGCTTGAGGTTTTCCGCAGCACCAGCACATCACGCGGAGCCAGGCAGATCGGAAGGCGCAGTACGAGAGAATTGATTACAAAATGGCGGCGAAAAAAAAACAGGATTAAAAATAAAACTGGTGTGTAAATCCTTTCCCTAAGGGAGATTCCCTTAAGGGAACAATAAATTGAACGACATTGTCAAGAGACTACATTATACATGCAGGTATGTTATAGCTGGTGGTATTTTGAGGACATTTTCAAATTTACAGTTCATTAGATTCGTCATAAAAAAGATTAAGCCATTTGATGTTTCAAATGGTACCTACATAAATGTAACATAAATCATTAAGATTTGTTGTAGTTCTGATTTAGATTTATTTCGTAATTTTGTTGAGACTGCAGGAAGAAGGTCAACTGGTAGTCTGAGAAATCAAGATTGCAGGAAAGACCTGAATGTAATTATTACATAGGAAATTGTATCAATAAAAGAATACCGTCATAAAAAAAACCGTTCTACTAATTCGTTTGGGAATGGTAGTTAATAAGACAGATAGACTGACTGAGGATAATCAGATACTGACAAAAAACATGATTGATTATGAAAATTTGGATGGTTTTTAAACTAATAAAACGCACTAATCTACCACTAACTTTTGAGGAAGGAAGGAAACCTTTTGAGGAAGGTTATGGGCTGTTTAACATCACGCTATGGTCCTTAGGAGCCAATCAAAACAAAAAGTCAGAAAGGACCCTAAGCGATAACTAAGTAATGAAAAGAAAACAAAAAAATTGACACGGACGAAGTCGCGGGCAGAAGCTAGTACTATAATGACTATGCCGATTCCATCACTCCTAATTTCACCCAATTACAACCGATAGAATTCAAAACAAATAAAAACCAACTTGCAAACGTAGTAAATAAACAAGTGAATCAGCATCAAGATCACAAAACAACTGCAAATTGTTACAATTTCGTGGAAACGGAGTGTTTCAATGTGTTTTACGAAGCAACGCTAAAACTGTATGCCCTTGCGCTACCCGTCATAATCTATGCTCTGCTGGAGGTATGTATGAATAACTGGACACTCGCGATTTGTGGCATGCTGTGTAATCATCAGCTGCAATTAGATGTATACCGTAGTAGATGGGATTAAAGACAATGTAAGGGATATTAATGTATGTTTATCAGTTGTCTAGTACCCATAACACAAGCTCTGCTTAGCTTGGGACTAGATGGCGTTGTGTGATAGTTGTGGAATATTATATTATTATTTATTATTATTAAGGCCGTAAGGGTTACCGCTGCCCCGGAACATAAAGGGCTAAGGAAGGAACACGGGTGGGTTTTAGTCAGTAAGAGTCTGACACTCCCTTCCGCTCCACCCAGAGCGGGAGGAGTCATTAGATGATTTCCCATCCATAAAAAAAGGGATACTAAGGCTGAGATCTGCAAACGTTACTTATTAGCACGTAATTTGGCTAACCGTTATTCTTTGGACGGTCGTGCAACTGTCAATCTACGTGTAGATAATTAGGGGTCGTCTCCACGAGCGCGAGAATCGCGGCGATACTATCGTCGTGCCACCACAGACATAGATCTCTGTGCGTGCCACGTATTTCAATACATTCTCTTAGAACGTGTCTCCACACGGAGATATCATCGCGGCGAAAATTTGATGGCACGGCGAGACTATCGCCGCGATTCTCTCGCTCGTGGAGACGGCCTCTTAGAGTGGAGTTTTGCGAACAGAGAAGAAGAGAGAGAGAATTTAGGGAATGTCCCTTTGTCAGATGATTTGTTCGCATCAACACTTTTGGACAGAGTTGTTTTTGTCTATGGAATCAGTGGGGTAATTGGCCTAACACACATAAAACGAAAATTGATGACAATTTCTTTCATTTTGACAGTACAGCTACATTCATTGCGTTATTTTCGTTGTTAAGCAGACGATTTTTTCAAACCTATGAAGCAATGGATTAGGAATTTCCTTCAAAACATTGGATTAAAATGTGTATGCTGGTTTAACAAGTCTTTACTGCGACTCGTAAAACTGCTAGGGGAAATCATTGATGAAAATGTATAGAATAGTGAACACTATTTATATTATTTACCTAAACGTGAAGTCACAATTCACAAGACAAATTATGTCAACGCAACGCTTTATACAAATGCTTTTATTTCTTCGAGAAAATCCGTAATGTGTGGACAGATTGAAGCATTACTTAATCTTCGTTGCCACCCGATCAAATTACAGCATCTCAAACTGATCGTTTCCACGAATTCATTCACTAAAAGTCGGTATCAAATCAAATCCTCCATCATTTGGAATCATTCCAAATCTTACCATGTTGTGTATATTATTTTTCAGTGATTCAACGAAAAAATATTTCATATACAACCGGATGACAAAATTGAGCAGTAACAACAAATTAATGGGATTTGATATCGATTTCAGTTTTTTCTACATTATGTACACATGTAGTTTGTAGACATAATATTTATTGGTCCAGAAAAACTGGGTGAGTCATGTTTTGCTCATAAATCATTCACTCTCGCCGAGTGTGTTTGACCTCCTCTTCTGGAAATCTATGTTTCGCAGCTGTATCTAAATATTTTATCAGCAAGTGTATCAGTGAATAGATAAATTTAAACCGTACTTTCAGTATATATGTATAACTAGGGCAGCTTTTAGAGGGCATTTTACTAAATATAACCTAGTTTCTACGGTCTAAAAAGGGATAGAAATGTTGAAACATTTTTAAAAGAGTAACCATGGAGTTTCTTGCCCGTTCTTCTCCATAGAGATCTACATTTTGGAATGGGCAACTAGCTTCAACTTTCTAACTGACCGACTATGTAATTTTGACAATTCAAAAGTGCCTGCACATGGTGTAATTGAAATAAATGCTTTGAGTTGAGTTTGATGGAAAACCAATTGGAACCGTGCGTCTAGCCTCTGACGTTTCATAAGTGCCCATGCAGGTTTATGTGAATAAAAATATTTTGATTTTGAAAAATTTTTGGTCCTTTGGTCCTAAAGAATCAAACTCTCTATGAAACCAGCTATTGGTAGATATGTTAGGGTTAGTTTAGGTATTAAGACTTTCCAACTAAACTTGACTTTACTGAACAAATTCTGCCAAATCATCTAACATTGTAATCTGTAAAAATTTACTGTTTTATAGCAAAGAAATCGAGTTTAGCAGCTGTTATTTGTTTACAGTAAAACTAGCAACAATGAATGTCTGAATGTTTGTAGTAAGTCCCTAAATATTGACTCTTTATATTTCAGATGTTTCAACAAGCTTACACCTTAATTAGGGCTGATTTTTTAATAGACAGATAATTATTATTCGTGGAATAAAATTGACGTCTGACAGATTTTGTATGGAGTACATCAAGCTACCCAACACTGTCAAATATTCCCAATCAACTTTGAACCTAATGCTTTAGCGATACAGTTGAAAATCTATTAAAGAAATTTGACAGATTGTAGTTGCTTGATGTGCTGGCGTCTGTACATCAACATTTCGCCAGTTATGTTTAAGTCCCATGTAATAGGGGACGAGCCTATTGCCAGAAAACGGACACAAATCGAGACTCAGAGCTACTGAGAAATTCCTGATAGAAAAACCCAATAACACTTTGTCCGACCTAGGAATCAAACTCAGGACCTCATGTTCAGCAGTAGCGCTAACGACCACTAAACCATACCATCCACATTTCGGCGGATATGTCCCATCTTAAAGATAACCGGCGAAATGTGTGTGTACTATTTATAGATGCATCTCTGCGTAACCTTTGTAGGAATACAAAGCGTGATGTTATGATATCTACATATCGCTCATTTCGAGAAACATCGACGTAACTGCTACTTTTTTTTTGTCTGTTTTCCTAACGTAAATACGCTTTCTAAGTGCTTTGGCATATTCAACTCACTTTTGGGAAAAAAATACATTTACGTCGATGTTTCTCCAAATGAGCGATTGTATAAAACAAAGTCGGGTTAGTTACACCAATTATAACTCAAGAACGGCTGGACCGATTTTATGATCTTTTATTTGTTGGATTTGTCTTCGCCCCGAATAGCAGAATAATTATTAAAACATGTCGAAAAAATCACGAAAAAACGTATAATGAAGATAATTCATTTCAACATTTATTGATTCCGAGGTGATACGAAATTTTACCAGGTCAGCTAATAATATCCTAAATCGGAATCTCTTATTTTGCTCTAGCAACGAGACAAGGCTTCTCAACACTCGCTATTAAACAAAAACTAGAAAAAAATACCTGAAAAAATCATTTAAAAAAATCTAGAATGAGACCTGTCATCAACCACTTCAATTAGGTCTTGACAAGCAAGACTAGTAATCTATATATCAACGCCAGTTACAAGCCTGTAATAATCTAGGTGACGGTATTACGCTTTCTGGCTGAAAATTAAAAGCTTCAGGTGCAGTTTGATTGATACGGTGTAATTTGCCATACTGAAAGGTAATTGGAATCATTTAAAGCGAAGATGATTTTTTTTTATGGTACAAAAAAATAATGCTGAAAATTATCACAAATGACACTAGCAACATCATAGATGATGACTGACAGAATGACGACATATGAAACTTTGGAATAGCAGATTGTGGTGAATATGAAAATCTCTCATGTTGAGATCATTTCTTTATCAGTTGGGTACCTACACAATGATTATTTCTATGTAGTATAGATGATGCTGTGTAGTGATGATGATGTAGGAGCAGTGGTGGCCGCGACTTACGAGTTGTAGGTCGTAGGTTCGTAACCAGACAGGCGCCTTACTTTGTGAAAATTATTTCATCACCACTGCTCTTAAAACGGTGAAGAAAAACATCAAGAAAAAAGCGGCATGTGCTAGCAACCCGAATGGGCGCGCGTGGTGGAAGACGGCCCACTCCCTCTCACAAAGAGAAGGCCTGTGTCCCAGCAGTGGGAACATTATAGGCGGATAATATAATTGATGATGCTGCTACACTGCTTTATTTATATATCTTCTATAAAACCCGAAGCTTAAAGTACACGCCAGCACATCATGCTACCCGAAACTGTCAAATATTCTATCTCTAAAATCTAATAAAGAAATTTGACAGATTGTAGTAGCTTGATGTGCGGGCATCTGTAGAAAAGGTACCTAATTGAATAAAGATTCATATTGGACGCTGTCTACTTGAATTAAACAATTAGTTATACCTAAGTAATACTCATTCCCAACTAACACAAAAACATGATATCAAATAATTTTGTAATAAGCACCCTAATTGACTAGGTAGTTTAACATACTTTCAACTCAATCTGAATCATTTTGAAGGATATTGCTAATCCATTGCTTTATATGTTCAAAAAATTTGCCTGCTGAACAACGTAAAAAACGCAGTGAATGTTGTTTAACTGTCAAAATAAAAGCCATTGCTGCTGGTAGTGTTTTACGCAATCACCCCGCAGAACAATTATCTTTATAGCTTGCTCTTAACTCAATACTCATTAAAAGGCAAAAAGCATTAAGTAGAATACTTACCTGTCACTTAATTCACTTATCAGGATTATTGGACCTGGCAATACAATTTTCTTCACTAAATACCAAAAATTTAAAAACATGGAAATAAATTACGACAAAATTTTCAAAGTCAACACAATAGCGATGAGACTAAACCAGTGCCACCCAGACATAGTGAAAAACAAAAGATGGTTCTTTCGCTTCATGATAATGCACGGAATATTCTCAATGGTATTCCTGATCATCGTGTACAATATCATCTTCCATGACTTAAGAATCAATGATTTCTCAAAAACTTGCAAAAACGGGACGTTTTCCGTCGTCTACATTGTCATCACTTTCCAATATGGAATCATGCTATGGAAACAAGACTTATTGAAGGACTTAATTCGAACAATAAATAATGATTATGAATCTATTAACTTTTCAAACATTAAAGACCAAGAAGTAGTCTTAAAATATGCCCTGAACGGAGCTTATGTTGGCAAACAATGGTTTATTATTTCCCTTCTAGCAACTAGTATGTTTCCTTTAAAAAATATCGTCAACTACATTTATAACTACATTAATGGAGAATTTAAAATGGTGGCTCTTTATGAGCTAGTATATCCTGGTGTGATTGACGATAAGAAAGATGACTTGGTAGTGTATCTTGCTATTTACGTCATTCTGATATACTATGGGGTTTATGCCGGGACGATGTATACTTCTTTCGTGCCTCTTGGTCCTACGTTCATGCTGCATGCTTGTGGCCGGATCGAACTGCTGACAAAACGTATGGAAAGACTATTTGAGGACCACAGTGCAGATGGAATTATGGTGGAGCTGAGAAGTATTGTCGTGGAATTACAGCAAATATATGAGTAAGTAAACAAAGGTTTTGGTCCTTCAAATCGAACTTAAGAGGTCAAAGAGAGACAGTGACATTCTGTCAGTGATAACGATAATGGAAAAGTCAAAAAGCTAATGGATTGACATACATAAGTTTCCGAATAACTCAATATGTCAATCCTGTTGAAAGTCGTTACAGAAATACGAAACGCTTTAAAACCAATTGCCGCTTGTCTGAGCCCTAAGTTCTCAAGAGTAAGGGGCAAGGGGCTCTGAAATTTTAATTTTATTTTTAAATTTTATGACTAACAAAAATCTACTAAGACGTTTGATAAAAAGATGGCTGTACCACCAGCTATCTTATAAAATAATGTTGATAATTTGACGTATATTATTATCATTTGCAGCTTCGTGGACCGCATCAAAGACACTTTCAGAGTGGCATATGAATTAACTTTGAAGGCTACAACGATTATTTTGCCTATAACTGTTTATGAACTTATTGAGGTACGTAACTGGTTATAAACAATTTATTATTTTGTGAACGCACACTTATCCGAGCTGAACGCGTCGAACGCATCGAGCGAAATTTTAGAATTATGTATATGAAATCTTATGAAACCTCGCACACTTGCCCGCGTCGAATCGTCCGAAGTGCAAGTGTGCGAGGTTTCATAAAATTTCATATACAGAATTCTAAAATTCGTTTCGTTTGATGCGTTCGACGCGTTCGGTTCGGGTAAGTGTGCGTTCACCTTAAAGCTCATCAGAGAAGCAACGCAAGGCACATTTTAAATTATGTCAGTCAAAGCATGTTTAGCGTTTACCAGCACGCGAAGCATGGCCACTTCTATCACTATATACGAAGACAAAATGCCATATACATATTTTCTTCATATTTGACTTAGCGCCGTAGAAATATTTTCACAATATGCCTTTTTTTCTTTAGTTTCTTTTGTTTTTACGGTTTTCATGCTACGTTATGGAGTGGAAATCGAGCTCAGTGAGCAATTGGAAAAGCCTTAGTCTGACAACCAGTCTTACCAAGGAGTATCGTCTTACCCGGTAAGTGTGTTTCGGAGGTCAGATAGGCAATCGCTCCATATAAAATATTTGTACGCAGCTGCATCCAGTTGGACTAGCTGACTGACCACAAAATAGTTGGGAGAAGGCTAGGCAGACGTTGATATCTTCGAGATCAAACACAGTTAGGAACTGGGTCTGCAATAACAAGAAATATTCCCAATTACCGCCCCATAGTCCTATTCCCGTCGGCGATTGAACTTATAAACAATGCCTGATTACTTCACTTCGACTGACATGTTTGTTGCTTACTCCTAATTGTTTGTTTAATCGTTCCAGTCCTTTGGCGAAGGGGAGGTGAGCTTGGAGTTCATCACGTTTATATTCGGAGGCGCTTTGATCACCAGCTCGCCTTGTTATTACAGTGAATTGCTTATGGAGAAGGTTTGATCTTATTATGCAGTTCCTACTTGCAGTTCTTATGGGACTGGGGTACTCGTGAACCGGAATATAATTATTTATTGTACCTATTCATGCTCACGTGGCACCGCACAGGTCGATCGATCAGGTTAAGCTACGCTTGCCGCGGTTGGTCTGTGGATGAGTGACCATCTTTAAATACCAAAACCCCACCGTGCCTCGGAAAGCACGTTAAGCCGTTGATCCCAGCTATCAGTCATGGATCTTTGACAGTCGTTACGGGTAGTCAGACAGAAGTCCGAAAATCTGACAACAGTCTTACCAAGGGGTATCGAATTACCCAGTAACTGAGTTGTGACTTGTGGAGGTCAGATAAGCAGTCGCTCCATGTAAAATACTGGTATTCAGCTGCATCCGGTTAGACTGGAAGCCGACCCCAACATAGTTGGGAAAAGGCTGGGCAGATGATGACCTATTCATGCTCACTATCACAGAGCCAACTGCCCCGTTGGTCTCGTGGTCGCAAGCCTACTACTGAACGTGCGGTCCTGGGTTCGATTCCCGGGGCAGGCAAAATATTATTGGGTTTCCCATTGGGAGTTACTGAGTAACTGCCCGGAGTTTGGAACTTGGCGGGGTTATACCCCCGTGCCTCGGAAAGCACGTTAAGCTGTTGGTCCTGCGCCTGATCTCTCTCCGGTCGTGTCGGATTGCCGTCCCATCGGACAATGAGAGTGAGGAAGAGAGAATGCACCTATGCCTGCGCACCTAACACTTGTGCACTATCATATATCTCTTTGTTTTTTTATTTTATTACAGAGCAGATAATATTATATCTTAACACTTTTCTTCAAGGCTAATTTAAGACTAATGTTACTTGTCACAGGTAAGTTATCCTCTCTAAAGTAATAAGAAAATAGTTGTACCTAATAGGATGCATTCCAGCATTATGTGAAAACTTTAGTAAAGCATACCTATTTTGTAGCTGAAAATGATAACAGTCCGTTAGAGCCCCAAGATTGACCGAACAGAGACCCAGGAAATCTCACGTCATAATATCTCAAAAACCAGTTTTGTTGTTAACTCGCGAAACGTTTTATGCACGAGTATGTTATACAGGATGAAATTTTAATCACCGTTATCCTCTAAAGGGGTCATTGTACTCATCATTATGAACAACTTTTATTATTGGACCAAACCTGAAATCGTGAAAAAAAAATCTGCTGTTCCCTTCATTTATGTTCGCATAACTCGTCAAAATGTAGAGAACAGCTGAGTTTTTTTTTTTCGCGATTTCATATTTTGTCCCATAGTAAAAGTTGATTATAATGATGACTAAAATGACTGTATACTCTAATCTATTGCTAAATCAACATATACCAGTGGTTAGTAAGACACACCTATTGCAAACGATTCAGCTCGAAGATTCAGCTGGCAAACTGCCATACCACAGCCCTTTAATTTTGCGAACCATTTTACAAAATAAAAGTTTATTTTCTTTTGTTTTTCTGTAACGTGCTGACAGTTTTTTTGTCATGTTGGTATTAATGTGACCATAAATATGTCAATACAAAAGACAACCGAGTTTTTTTGTTTCGACAGAAAACATTTGAGAATTTGGCATAATATTGCGTTGAGGTGAAATATAAAGTTTAGATGGCGAGACAAATTGTAACACATGTCTGCAGTCTCCAATGTCTTGCTCGACTCAAAAGACCAAACAATCCAACCAATTAATATACTGCTCTTAAATCTAAACCTTATTAAGAATCAGATTAAGATGACTGTGTGAGGAACTCGTAGCTAAGTAATAACAGCCGCACAGGTCGACCGAAGATTAAGCTACGCTTGCTGCGGTTGGTCCGTGGATGGGTTACCAGGGCATCAGTAAGTGTGTTACGAAAGGCCCAAGCAAACAATAATATATTATGTCCTTCAAAAATTATAAGAAAACAGAGAAAATTGACTTTTCACAGTGGACAGCAGAATCAATTAAACATTTTTTTTTCCTTAATGTGATCATGAAATCTCAAAAGATGGCCCTAAAACCTCATCATAAAAATTCAAGCATTTTCCTATATTCCTCAGGGTGAACAATTCCGCCAAGTAGTATACTCATGTGGTTGGGAGCGACTCTACAACCGGCGCGCGCGCACAACCTTAGCGTTGATATTGGAACGAGCGCTACGTCCCACAGCTATCCGTACGATGTTCCGGACTCTGTGTTTGGATGCTTTGGCCGATGTAATAATGCTTTAAGTTTTTAGCCTAGGCCTCAGTCTACATTTGGTAATGCACTAGTATTAAAAGTACTTCGTAGTAATTACCCGGAAAAGAACCGGAGTTACCGACATAGCTTGCAGAGTAAGCAAACTGAAGTGGCAGTGGGCTGGCCATGTCTGTCGAAGGACCGATGGCCGGTGGAGCAGACGAATCCTGGAGTGGAGACCGCGTATCGGCAAGCGTAGTGTGGGACGCCCCCCAGCTAGATGGACGGACGACCCTAAAGAAGGTGTCTGGTGTAGACTGGATGCGGAAGGCGGAGGACAGGGTGTTGTGGTCTGGGAGAGGCCTATGTCCAGCAGTGGACTGCGATAGGCTGAGTTGATTGATTGATGGTTTAATCTGCCCAAGCTGCCCACCGCGTCCCTATATCAAAATAATTAATATTATACTCTGATACCGCAAAGTAAGCAAGTGAGCTGATCAATGCTCGTTCCTTCACTAAAATGATGAGAAGCCCTGCCCTTATGGGAGCAGATACTGGCTAAAATAAACTCATACTCCTAACTTTAATTGCGTTCCACAAAGCTATAAAAAAAACAGTGGCACTCTGGGAGTGCCGACAGAAGTGAAAACAAAACACAAACAGAATACTTTCCCATCACTCACTAACATATCGGATATACATTAAAACCGAGTACATCCCGAGGATAGCCGAACACATCCGAAGCGGTGTCGGTTACGGTAACAGTGGCGCGAGTTCAATAGTATTTTACCATCTCAAAAAATGCCCAACGCGTCTAAAGAAGTTTTCACTTCAAAAAGAAGAAAATGATGATGATGAATCGATGACTTCCTGTCTTGATTGAAAGGCGACTAAGTTTTCACATACTCTGACCACAAATCGTTTTCCAAACTTAATAGAAAAACACTATTCCCGTACCACCATTCATTGAGCCGATCTATTTGAAGACCTATAATCTTCAGCAGTAAAGGATCTTACGTGCAGATACGATAAAACAAGCATTCAGAGCGTAGAAGAAATAAAATCTAAACACGAAACAGCCCATAAACTTTTATTTCACAAAAACAGTGTCATTAATTTTTACGATTGCTTTTTTTCAGCTTTTCCATCAGTCTTACAGCATATTTAATCTCATGAATGCTATGTGGAATTGAAAGATTAATTAAAATGGATTACAACGATTCTTATACGTTCGACCGAAACTCGAAATCCCGAATCACTTTATCCCGAATGAACGCTATCCCGAACCACATGATATCTCTTCATATTTTGATCTCTTCAGTCTTACTTTTATTTAATCAATTAAAATATTATTCTCTTGCACCTACTTAGATTCATTTTCAAGACACAGTCTTTGAAGAACGTTCTATTGTCAACCTTTTTAAATAGTGGTAATAAAAATTTTACAATAATTGAAGTTTATTTTAGTCGTATAACTATCATATAATAATATGTAGTTGGAGTTTATTTTTACTGTGTAATAAACGAAAGTTTAATTGAAAAACTATGCACAGTTTTAATAGCACTTGACCAAATTTTGCTTCGGTGCCGTAAGTGGAAAAGCTTAGTTAGGTGCTTTTCCCTCAAGTGCGATTGAAATTGGTGCTCTAAGTGGAATACCTCATCATACACAGAAAAAGTTTGGAATGCCGTTTCATTTATATTTTACCGGAGAAATCTTCCAATCCCTGAAATGCTCTCTAAACTCATATTTACGAGTAACTGTGCTATTGTGATTTCCTCTGGCATTTCTCAACACTATAAATTATTGAATCTCAAAATAAATAGATGTTGCTATAGTCACCCATAGAAAATAGGTTGCCACTGCCACACTCGATTAGACTTCTCTGCGATCACACTATGTTTTAAAACAAAAAATCCACCCTAAGGAGGATACGCGGAAACTCATGTCCGAGAATCCACATCAAGCTTATAAATTCCGTTTATCCAACTAGGCCTAGAGTAGATTCTTGCACATAGGTTTCCGCGTATCCACCTTAGGGTGGATTTTTTGGGGTGGATAAATGGAACTGCCGGAATAACCGCTATGGCCGGACCAAGCTGGCAGTATCATCACCATCATCATCATCCTACTGCTGGGACACAGGCCGACACACTCTGAGAGTGGCCCCGAGAGGGAGGGGCTGTAATCTACCACGTGGGCCCAGTGCGGGTTGGTAGATGTCACATGTCTTCGAACTTTTGGTTCTAGGACATGCCAGTTTCCTCACGATATCTAGCTTCACCGTTTTGAGAGCAGTGGTGATGAAATTATTTACACAAAGTGTGGCTACCCTGTCGATTCCCTCTTAATGCGGGTTGCAGGCCAAGAGCTAAGCTAAGTTAGTCTAGCTTAGCTCACATAGCTGATGTAGTTTTTCGGCCTTTTCTATTTTATTTGGTTTATCTTATTCATCTTCTTATAAGACCGCAAACTGAACAGAAATATGAAATATTACATCAGCTATGCGAGCTAAGCTACACATCAAACTTTCTTTTATTCAAATCTCGTTACAGATGTATTTTACAATCTAAAGTACGTATATATTATATACAAGTGTATAATAAAAAAAGGAAAAAAAGAAAAAGACAGGAACTCATAGGGCATCAAAAATTCGTCCGCATCGCTGTCAATGGGATAAATGCCCAAAAGGCTGGCAGCATTACCACGTTGGATGGCAATGCTTATTCTTTGGGCTAAAAATAGGCCAGCCCTCTTCTACACTGACTTAGCTTACATCTTGGTCTACAATACAACCCGCATTAGGAAGGCCTGTTTTCAGCAATGGCCTGAGATTCCGTGAGTTGATTGATTCAAATGCATGTTTCACGATGTTTCCCTTCACCACATTTCAGGGTAATAAATACGAGTCTTTATTTAGACATATTTAATATAGTGCATCAAATACCTAAGAGTTTCCTCGAAATTCATTACGGCGGCGGCGCAAGAATGTCGGTTCGCATAAGCAGAGGTTGCCAACCTTCGGAATTTATTTTGCTAACTATGTTGTTTGACACTTGTTGGAAATTAATATTTAGAGATAAACAGAGCAGGCTAAACCTTGTTTATTGAATGAGTTTTACATTCTGCGAACAGTTTGTGGGTTATTGTGATGTAGGTCAATGTGTTGACGGTCTAAAGATCATTTATCTATACTATTAACAATAAGGTGGATGTCATTTATGTCTTCGAAGTTTTGGTTCTATGACTTGCCGGTTTCCTAACCCTTCCTTCACCGTTTTGAAACTACTGCAGGGTAATTGTGTAACACAGCAATGGCAGCGTTTCAGTAGTTTCATTTTGACAGTTCAACAACATGCATTGCGTTATTTACGTTGTTGAGTAGACAAATTTTTAGAACATATAAAGCAATGGATTAGCTATTATATCCTTCTAAAAATAATTCAGATTGTGATTGAGAGTGTGTGGATGGAAGTTACAAATAAAAACGTTATGTTTAAAATCCCTGAATTGATAGTCGATGACAAATCGTCTATTTCCAAACATTCCAATGAAATAATCGTCAACCGAGCACGCGAGCACTTAGCAAAATATTCAGAATCTGTAAAATAAATTCATTCAGTGCTCCAGCTAAACGTTTTCAGAATAAATAATGTTATTAGAGACGTTATTTTGTGAAAATAACGCGTATTATTCGTACACATTTCTGCAGGCAATAAACGATGAAAACGTTATAGAGAGATAGAGAGATAGAGATAGAGATATTTTATTTTGCAAATACAGGTACAAGTCATGGTGGTACATAATATCAATACAGAAACAGCCATATTTTGCCAATTACAAGGCATGCAAAAGTCTAGAGATTACAATTAACATTATTTACTATTCCATTACATAATACAATTCAACTATTAAATTCCCTCAATACATAAAATAATTCTAATTCATCAGTCAATAATAAAATTAATGTAACAATTTCTAATAGTTATTTAAATACAATATATAAAATAGTCAAGCAATATCTTTTTCCAATAAAAAATCTTCAACCCTATAATAAACTTTGTCTACTAAAAAGTTCCTAAGTCTTTTTTTGAATAATGTAAAATTATAGTCCTTCCAACAACTTGGTATTTTATTATATATCACCGGTGCCATGCAGCAGACACCCTTGCGCATCAGAGTTGTTCTAGTACTGGGGATACATAGGCTACTATTGTCACGCCTATTCCGTGGAAATACGTCAGCCATTCGTGCGAAGCGATCCGGGTTTAATTTTACGAACGCTGCCATTTCTAAAATGTACAAACTTGGTAGGGTTAATAATTTATATTGTTTAAAATATGGCACGCAGCTATCCGTGCTTTTCAATTTAAAAATAGACCGTATGCATCTTTTTTGTGCCTTAAATGCAGTTTCTTTTTCTGTTGAGTTGCCCCAAAAGATAACTCCGTATCGCAGATGGCATTCAACTATACCATAGTACGCAGTAAGGCATGCGTCCAGATTTACAATAGCCGATAAGGTATATAGAGCATATGCAGATGAACTTAGTTTCTTGCAAAGTAACTCAATGTGTTGTTTCCAGCTAAGTTTATTATCTATTTCTAGCCCAAGAAATTTAGTACTAACTACCTCGTTAATTTTATTATCGTTATATTGCACATTGAGCTTGTCCGTATCTGTCATGCGTTGGTTAAATTGGATTATTTTTGTTTTATTTAAATTTATTCTTAAGTTATTTTGCTCTAACCATTTTATAATCAATTTTAACGAATTATTAATGTCACTTTGGTATGTATCAACGCTTTTCGAAGGTATTGTCACGGTACTGTCATCTGCGAATAAAGTCAATGGTTGTTCAATCAATTCTGGTAAGTCATTAATATATACTATAAATAACAAGGGACCCACTACACTACCCTGCGGTACCCCATAACTAACTTTTCGCACTTCTGATCTAAATATCTCGTCATGTTTATTAATTACATTTATCCTGTTGATTTCGGTTATTTGTCTTCTATTTTGTAAATAAGATTTAAAAAGTTCTAAGACATTACCCCTTATACCATAAGCTTCCAGTTTTTTTAGTAGTGTAGGATGGTGGACATAATCAAATGCCTGCGTCATATCGCAAAAAATGGCGCAGACTGGGTTTCGTTTATCCACATTATTTATGACATTATATATAAAATCATAAATCGCCATATTTATTGATTTTCTTGGTCTAAATCCTTTTTGTTGCTCACACAGAATATTATATTTGTCAAGATATTTATATAGCTCTTTGTGAATATATTTTTCAAATATTTTTGATATATTAGAAATCAGTGAGACTGGCCTATAATTTTCCACTAGCTCTCTGTTTTCCTTTTTAAATAGTGGTTTAACAATGGCAATTTTCAAAGCCTCTGGGTATACACCAGCAGCTATACTGAGATTAAGTATATAACTTAAATGGACACACAATATCTTAGCTACAGATTTAATCACATTCGTGGAGATGCCGTCATAACCTACGCTCTTTGTGTTTTTCAGTGACATTATTATTTTAAATATATCATCTGGTACACTTGGTGCCATGAACATCGACTTACATCTTGTGTATATCTTACGTTGTGGGTTAGGCTGGCTACCGTCATTAATTATGGGCTGTATTTTGTCAACAAAGTAGTTGTTAAACGAATTAGAAATGTCCTTAGGATCTAATATATTGTTATTATTAACTTTAATTTTATCAATTTGATGTTTAGGAGTATTGAATTTCTTTCGGTTTATTATTTGCCACGTAGTTTTTGCCTTGTTTGTGGCTTTTTCTATTCTGTAGTTGTTTTGTGCCTTTTGTGTCAGATTTATAATTTTTTTATATAACTTAGAATAGTTGACCAACTTTATTTTATTTTCTCGGCTAGGGTTTAATCTCAATTGCCACAGAAGGTTTCTTTTCTTTCTGCTACATAATTTAACACCTTTTGACACCCATTTAGGTTTATTTATTACGTTTATTTTGACTCGAATAAGCGGGAAACACAAGTCATAAAACAACTTTAAAGTGTCTATAAATGCATTATAAGCTATATTAGGATCGTTCGTATCGTATATCTCTGAGAAAGAAATATTTTCCATGCAGTGATGGAATTTAACTATATTTTCTTTACTGTAATCTCTTCTTGTAAGTACTATACCAATAGTCTATGGCACACGCCTTTGTAACGGGGCATTGAAGTAGCTGTGCTGTGTGATCCGATAAAGCAAACTCTATTACTTCGCTTTTACATGCTTTACTAAAATTGTGCGCAAAATTGTCAATGCATGTCTGGCTGGCCATGCGTGTCGGCTGTTTAAATACTAGTCGTAAATTATAGCTTAATAGTAGACACTCAAATGTAGCAGAAATTCTATTGGACTTTAGTAAATCTATATTAAAGTCTCCTGCTATAACAATATTTTTCCAGTTCGTCTTTGATATCATTTGTAAAAGTCTCTCAAGCTTATTCAAGCAATCATTATAATTATTTACATTTGGTACCCTATAAATACAGACGACAATTATCTTATAGCTTATAAGCTCAATGGCGCAACATTCAAAAATACCAGAAGTTGATAATTTAGCAATTTTAGGCAGTTCTTTCCATTTGTGGCCATTTTTCACAAGAATACATGCTCCCCCTCTTTTTTTCCTTTTTCTGCAATAAGACGACGCTAAACTATAATTGGGTACATACAACTGGCTCTCGTAGCCTTCCATAATGAAATGTTCGGTGATGCATATTACATCAATACATATTTGTTTATCAGCTAATTGATCTAGACATACTGATAAATCATCTGATTTTTTTAACAAACTTGCTATATTTTGATGTAAGATATTTACATGCTTATTCGAGAAAAAACAACTCTTTAACATTTGGCTCTGAGTTGTTAACGGTGTCAGTTATTATAGGGAATAACTCCAAGTCAATTTTGATCCTATTCATTATACTTTTAAATATGAATTGTATTCCAGTTTTATTTAATATACCTGATTTATGTGAAAACATGTCAAATTCAAATGTTAAGTCATAATTAGTGTCGAAATAGTATGCGCAGTCATGATATAGGAGATTTGTATAAAGTAGTTCATTAAACGTCTCAACCTTATAGTTATATATAGGCGCTCCTCGTACATACGAAGGAGTGCACACTATAATATTTGTATGGGTTATCTGCGCTAAGCTATGGTTAATAACTTTTATTAAATCAATAAAATTATTGCTATATTTAATGTCAGTGTCTCCAATAAAAATTATACAATAATCATTCATAGTGAAGTCTCTTAATTTCGATTTTAAATTAGCTAATAGTTGTTGTATCTTAGAGTTTGGTAATGAATAACTACAGAATTTAAATTCTTTAGAGAAATTTTCTTCAATAGCTTGCAGTATACCTCTTTGTGTGCTATTACTTAATACACAGAGTTTCCTATGTTTGGCTTCATTGGGTGTGCTCGCTCTTAAAGTTTTCTTATTCGGTGTTGAATTTTTCATTTCCGGCGTCGATTTTGTGTCATTAGGCGACATAGCTACATTTGATATCCGATTTTTTGTAACTAATGCGCTATTGTTATTCGATGCTTGTGTATCAATGAACATTATTTCGCGAATAACACATTAACGTGGTTCTAATAGTTAACATTCGTTGGAATTTGGAACTATGTCGCAGTTATTCCACGATAGAACAGTAGACAAAGAGTAGCATAATCATAGCATAATCAGCCTATAATGTTCCCACTGCTGGGACACAGGCCTCCTCTCTGTGAGAGGGAGTGGGCCGTAATCACATAACATACCTACCCACATAATAAGCATTATAAACAAACTCTTAGGATGCCCCACACTAACGCGGAAACAGATCAAGCTTCTTTTCTTAGGTCTAGGAGATGACATCAAAACGGACCTGTGACGTCTCTGCAATACCGCGAAGTTGTACCAACTAACTGCTATCCATTGTAAAGACAGACTGACTTAAATTTAATGAGAATAACGTAATCTCAGAGATGTTCTTTCTTGGGTCTTTTGAGGAAAGAACCACACAGATTGAGCTGACCTGTCCAGTCAGTGCACGCATTTGTCAAAAATCGTGCAGCTCAACTCAGAACTCGAGGAGCTCAACGATTCGACGAACAAAACCAAAGAAAGGACATTTGGGTAGGCCGCGTAAATTACTCAAACTGCCAAACCATGATTAAAACGGAAACAATGACCCACATAGTCCTCACATTCACAATCATTCAAATATATAATACTTTATACAGTAAATGTACATGTCATTACAAAACAATGCTTTCAAGCCTCAGGATAGTGCTTGGGAAGTGTTATTAATACCGTTTTAATGGCCGATTTCTATAATTTACGGACCGTTATTAGTTAAAATTAAGACTCTTGTATCTTTAGCAATAATGAAGCAAAGACCTCATAGCTTTACATAGTAGACCGTCCTATATGGAAGTAGCTATCACAGTTAAAATTAGCTTAAGAATCTATTTATATGTTCAGTTTGGTCAGTTCAATAAAAAATGCTACCATTGGTAAGCAAAACGATTCGTTTTTGTTTATAGGAACCAAGCATTAAAATAAGGGGCAGTCACAATAGCATCCTGAAGGCCGTGGCAGCCGATAATTCCTCCACCATATTAAGGCAATTTGTGAGAAGACTTATACTTTAGTATTTCTTTGTTGTAGTTGATGGGGGGTCTTCTCATTGATTAGTCTTTAGATTAAGTTACTAACAATAGTGTTTAAGTGCAAATCTGTTACTAACAATTCATGGATCTCGTAGTTGTCCGAAATAAAATGATTTTATTATTATTAGATAGTAACCAAAATTACAAAGCATTCGGTATCACGTCAAGATTGCAGTTTCCTACATACTCGATTTACAATAAGTTGTCACGAAATTACCAAATCTAACCCAACATAAATTCTTCGCCGCGCAAATCCACTACACCACACCACTATCCAGAGAGTACATACAGTATTTGTCTCTCCTTCCCCTTTTTAATCCATCACTCTTAGCGATAAGACCGCCCATTTTGTCACCCTTGGTATAATTTCTATATTTATGTCTGTAATTTATAAGATGTACATAATAATGAGTATTATATTATATTCAAATCGCGCTCGTGTGGCCCCACCATTAAACTGTAACGCTTTTGCCTCATAACCAGCGAGTATATTATAAATAAGCATATTAATCATAACTGTCCGGCGGACAGACGGACGGACGGCTAAAACGACCCGTGATGACTTCCTCGTCAAGATATAAAGTGGATACATGTGTCTAGCATCTGTCTGAAAAATATGTAGAACTCAGGTAATTATTGCTTGGATTTATTGGAGTACCTAACTTGGGCTACTTTTATTTTAGAACAAGAATGAAGTGGCGGGAACAGCTAATGTCCAATAATTTTGATAGTAATGTTGCTGAATTTATACAGAATCACAATGATGAAGTAGATTCTGCAGGGGACCTCCATAGCTACTTTATCAGAATGTGGAAAACTATTTCTAGAGCACTTCAGTACTTTTAAGATGATATTTATAGGAGTGCTATAAAACTTATTTACTATGTCTGTGTAGCCTCTAGTTACCACAAAATGGAGATTTAAGGATGGACAGCGGCTACTTTGTGAGCTCTGGTACAATAAATTCGCTAATCTAGTCCATTCCCATCACTGTCCACTCCAAGGTTGCCTGGAAGAGATCGCAGAAAGCGATAAGGCCGCCCATTGTAAATATATGTGGTATCTAGTGTTTCATGTATTTGTTTCATGTTACGAGTATGTATTTTTGTGGTGAACAATAAATAATCTAGGTTTTCTACAAGTCAAAAAAATACGTTCTAGATGGGTGCGATTTCCAGGAAACTCGAATACAGTATCAGGGGATAGTCAAGTGGAATAGAATAACCAGATACAGGATCTTTCCGACATACTATGGCCCTTTCGTAGGCTGAAATTAAGGAGGAAAATTAAGAAAGAAAGAATAAAGTTTATTTAGACACAGACAAAATTTAAATTTGTATCTTTTTTTTTGTCTGTCCTTTCTTTTATTCTTTCATAAATTTTTTTATTGAATTAGGCGAAAGACCTACTTTTACAAGCATAACTGGCCATAATTTTTAGCTAGATGTTATTTATAGCAATTTTCCTTAGCCTTCATCACCCCACCACACGAACAATGTCACCATTCTAACCTATAGACTATTCATGTGACAACATCACATGACTCCGGCAGTGGGCAGGCCACGACTGATCCCGCTATTACACACATTATAAATAACTTTCTTACATTAATTAACTAACGCAGCACACGGATTTTTGAACCGTTTCAAAATAGATTATTTTAAAAAAAAACTATAATTCATTCATGTTTTTGTAGCTGGCGACATTAATGAGCGACAATTTGAAAAAAGAACGGTCTTGGACTAAGCCCTTTTTCGCAGAACAGGATGATGTTTTAACAAAACTATGCAGCTATGGTCTCATAAATTTAACTTTACTTTAAAATAAACGTGGATAATATAAAGAACGTATACGATACATTTGGACTCGTTACTAACCCATTGGACGGAGAAGACACAGCACAAAGAAAAGTGGAAAAATATGGGGAGACCTTTGCCCAGCAGTGGGACAACATAGATTAACTGAAAAAATACTCCCTACACTGCTTTGTAAAATGCTTATAAATAAACAAAAACTTCGCTATGTAACTGAAAGTAACCCCGCATAATATATGGCCCATAAGTCTCTATGAACCGCGAAAGCGCTTCATGGCTAGCGATTTCCCATACAAAACTGTGTGGTTTACAGCTGTCAAGTAGGGACTCCATGCTGAACCCTTTAAACGACCTAAAATTTTCAAAGAAGCATATAAAAAGAATTCCCCTGAGAAGATGGCGGGACGAGCTGGAGAAAACAAACGACCTGTGGTTCACTTTAGCACCTGTATCGAAAGAGCTGGAAGTCTTGGAGAGAGGCCTTTGCCCAGCAGTGGAATGATGCAGGCTAACAGTAACAGTAAGAAATGCATGCTTCATGAATAAAATTCGTTTAAGTACCCCGAAATTAATTGTTGATTTTTTTTCGTGAAAATTCATGTAATGTTTGGTATAGCGCCAAAAAATTTCCGCAATTCCGTGAATTGTAAATTCCATTTCTAATTTAAAATAGACAATGCAATACAAAAATAGAGTACCAACAAAGTATCAACAAAACATTAAGAAGTCAATTTACCAAACATTAAAACCCATTTAATTATGTCACGAATTGTTTCACAAACGAAAAAAATGTGACTTCTTAAATTACTGCATTGCAAACCGATCTCTGAATTTCTGGTGCATATTTTTGTCCAAATTCTTCGAATGCCCTGGCAACACCGTTGGTAAACGTCAAACTGTCAAATTTTACAAGCTGCTCTATTTCTTTTTGCGCACACTCGAATGAAACATACAGGAAATTTCAACAACGTTTAATGGAAATTTAAACAATTGTAAAAAAATATATTACAACGTCTGACGAGGTCTCATCATAAATCAATTTATTTTTAGCAGTGGTGGCCAAGTGGTAACGGCCGCAATTTACGAGTTGTTATAGAGGTCGTAGGTTCGATCCCATACAGGCACTTTACTTTATGTAAATTAGGAGGAAACCGGCATGTCCTAGAAACATCTACCAACCCGTACTGAGCCCGCGTGGTGGATTACGGCGTACTATCTCTCAGAGAGGAGGCCTGTGGCTGTGTCCCAACGGCAGTATTTAAATAATACGCTTTATACACGATTTAGTGTTATTTATTATTTACTCCTCGCCAATATACGGACCGTCGGTAAATGAAATTATACAGCCGAGCCGTGGAAACATTATAGACTGATTGTGCTACAATTATTTTTCGTTGACATCTCAATTTTTTTTTTCGTCTGATATTTTTAGGTAGATGTTTCACCTAGTAAATTTCTGAAGTCAATATTTTTAGTCCGGTTCAATAACCTACAATCGGGAGCATTGGAAAGCAAACAATTTACCTACTTCCGACATAAACCGACATACTAAAACATCAATATTTTATCAAATGACACGTAACTTTGTATCAAAGGAAATCGCAGACGGCAACACTGTCTATAAATATTCCACCCGGGGAAAGTGTAACATTAGCTATAAATTAAACCGGGTAGTGTTTACACTGGCTAGCGTAGGTGATTTATTCCGGTTTCTTAATACTGCGTGGCGGGTGTCGTACGTGTATATTCAAGACGTTTGTAGTAAATAACTGCCCCGTTGGTCTCGTGGTTGCAAGCGCGACTGTTGAGCGTTGAGGTCCTCGGTTCGATTCCCGGGTCGGGCAAAGTGTTCTTGGAATTTCTCAGTAGCAATCTGGATTTATGCCCGGTTAATGGCATTAGACTCGCCCCCTATTACATGGGACTTAAACATAACTGGTGAAATGTTGGTGTACATAGGTACACCTCTGTTCAAACCTTAGGGGTAACAAGGCGTGATATTATGTTAGTAAACAGTGTTTTTGTAATTTTCACCTTTATTCAGTACTAGAAGCGCCCCGCGGTTTCACCCTCAAAGTGTCGATCCCGTCGGAATATCGGGATAAAAACTATCTTATGTCCTTTCCCGGGACTCAAACTATCTCTATACCAAATTTCATCTAAATTGGTTCAGCGGTTTAAGCGTGAAGTGGTTATAACAGACAGACAGACAGACACACTTTCGCATTTATAATATTAGTTTGGATACAGTTGTGTATAATAGGGTGTGTGTGTGTGTATAGAGTGTGTAGTTTTGTCTTTGTTGTTTGTGTTTAGTATATTCGAACCAAGATTTTCACCACGAGCCACTTAAATAAATAAAAAATAAATAAAAGTCCACCAGACCGAACTTCTTTGGCCATGGCGACCAATCTCAACGGAGACCAACCTTCGGCGCGGGAGATGTTATAGTACACAAGTGTGTGCGCAGGCACAGGTGCACTCTCTCTTCCCTCACTCTTATAGTCCGATGAGCCGGCAATCCAACACGACCGGAGAGAGATCGGGGGGCGCAGAACCAGTGGGTTAACGTGCTTTCCGAAGCACAGGGGTATCATACCGTTAACTTCCAAACTCCGGGAATTGTTACTAAGAAATTCCCAATGGAAAAACCCAATAACACTTTGCCTGACCCGGGAATCAAACCCACGCTCAGAAGTCGTGCTTGCGACCACGAGACAAACGGGGCCATAGATATATGAAAGAAGTGAACGGGGCGGTCGCCACTCACGCCTGCACATCAAGCTACTACAATCTGTCTTTCTTTAATAGATTTTCAACTTTATAGCGATAAATTGTCAAATTTTCCCAATTAACTTTGAACCGTAAGCTTTAGCGAAAGCTTACGGTTCAAAGTTGATTGGGAAAATTTGACAGTTTCAGGTAGCTTGATGGCGTGTATACATACCATAGTTACCTAAGACATGTGTAATTGCGTTCCTAATTACTAGTGTGACGTTTACACAGTTATTGTTAGTACTTAAATCTGTTTTTGATCGTAAACGTGTGTCAAAACTAACGTTACGCCAACTTAATATTATTGGCAGACTATTGTTCTCAATTGGTGCTAATAAATGCTTGTTAACGAGGACTAGAGGGTTACACCTCACTGTTACAGTATCGATGGTCTTTAACACTAACGTTAAAGCCAGTGCCGGATTAAAATTACTTGATGCCCTAAGATATCACCGCTTGTAGGCCCCCCTATTCATTAATCGCCTCGTATTTTTCCAAAACATCGACAAGCGAGTGATTTGTAAAGATTGGCGCACATCTCTTGAGTGACTTTTGGGTCTTGAAATATCTTGCTGATAAACAGTCTTGCCTTTCATGTGCTAACAAATACTTTTCGGTGCTGTTTCTGCCTTATGGTGCTCCCCGAGACTGATGCCATAAGCAATTGCTTAATTTGCTTATGGACTAACCCGGAACTGGTTAAGGCACGGTGCGATGCAATTCTGGTAGAACAATTTCTATGAAGTGGTCATACAAATAATTGTTGTCGTTTCGCGCCTGTGTGCGGGAGCCTTTAAATGATGAACTTTGAAGTTTGATTGACAGGGAAAGAGTCTGTGGAATTTCTTGCCCGTTTTTCTTCATAGGTAGGTACTACGCTTTGCAATGATCAAATAGCTTCATCTTTCTGAATGACCGACTCCTTTGTTAAGAGCCGAAGAAACCATGGACGAAAACTTACGGTTAATGATCGAAACTCATGAATGAGCTGTAATAAAATGTGTATCTACTTTCAACTGCATCGGATTCATTAGGTACTAGGTATCTAGCATAGAAAAAAAAACCTTTAGCAAATGTATTCTGACAACCGTTTTGTATTTTTTTCCAGCGCGAAATGCGAGTCGTACCCTTCCTGCTCTTCAATTTTCTGTCATGTCAAATCACTTTCAACAAACCATATAATTTTTACTCATCTCGAACAAAATGATTTAATCTTTTTCAAACAATTATCTGAAAATAAGTGCTCCTCGTCCTCATACATAATTCAAGGATTTGACATTATTTTTACAACCCCACTTATTTTTTTATATTTTTTATAAGTATACAGTCATCAAAAGACATAATTAACAGGGTCGTTGAATATAGTTGAAGTTTAGTAAGAAACCGATCGATGTTTTCGAATGAAACTTCAACTACTTATATCCGGTAACTTATCTCCTTTGGTGACCGAACACATAGTAAAATAGATACAAATACGATATATAAGTATCGAGTACAAAGGTACTGCTTATTTCTTAAGAAACTTCTTCGAACAGACCTACAAAAGGAGAAATTAAAGAAACTAATCAACAAAACACATTTTTACTCGCCACCATTAATTATGATACATGTTTTAGCGTCCCATATTCTTGATAGCAACAAACTGGTCTAAAACTCATCCTTGTCCTATATACCGTTGCTAATTAATTAAGGAACCAGACAGAAACGACGTAAATAACTTCAGTATACATAAATATTATGAACACCGTGATATAATATCGGAGATGACAAGATAGGGACGTCGCTTGTCATGTCTTGTGGATGAGTTAGTTTTTCAAAAGTTTGTCACAGTTTTGGTGGAAAATAGAGTAAGTAAGTAATTAGGGTGTTCGACTTAGAAAGTAAGAAAGAGAAATAGGTTTTATTTGTTACAGAAACTCGTGCGTAAAAAAGAATAATTAACTCAAATAAAAAACAAAAAAAGTAGATCTATAAACACGAGCAGAAATAGTCGACGGCTGCACGACATGACTGTAACAAGACGGCTTCCGCTCAGCATGATGCTGTGCTATAGGGGACCTACAGCACAGCACTAATTTTCAGTAGTTGGGTACACGAAAATGACGTACTGGTCCTTCGGTTCCAGTAACTGGGTTTTGGTGGTCAGATAGTCAGTCGCCCTTTGTAAAATGCATCCGGTTAGACTGGAAGCCGACCCCAACATAGTTGGGAAAAGGCTAGGCAGATTGATTGATTGGTCCTTCGTTTCAAATAAAGGAGTATCATTATATCAATCAACCTATTCTGCTGCTTCAAGCCCAATTAAAGCTGTGACAAATAAACCTATTTTTTTTTCAGTATCTAATACCTACATATTGAATTCAAAGGAAAAGCCGAAAAGTAAAGTTATTTTTTGAGCTCTGAAAGCTGTGATAAGCATTTTTGGAAAAATATTTTTTTACACCTGTCACCTTTAGATATTAATTAATGGATCAGCTCTTGACCTCAATCTCGCCTAGTAGAAAGAAGTTATGAAGAAACAGTTGCACCTAAAATATGCTATTTGATCTTTCATAATTTCGGATATAATGCTGTTGTATATCATACTAACACCATAACCTAAACTAGGCAAACGGTTAACGAACCAAATCGTAATTTTACACCGTTTTCATGTATTAGTCATTCAGTTGCAACTTATGGCAACATTTTGATATTAATAGAAATCGTCCTACACAAAAAAATCACGAGGGGGCACATCTATATATATAAAAGGAGAACTGACTGACTGACATATCAACGCACAGCCCAAACCGCTGGGTCTAGAGATTCCAAATTTGGCACGTACGTTCCTTATGAGGTCTAGGGGTGCACTAAGAAAGGATTTTTCAAAATTCATCCCCTAAGGGGGTGAATGGGGGGGGTGAAATTTCACGCGGACGAAGTCGCGGGAAGAAGCTAGTTTAAAATAACGATATACAACCAAATCCTAAAATAGCGGGTTCAGCCAACCGATTACATCACATCGTGACATTCGCGATCTACCCGTTTAATATTAGGTACCTAGGTACTCGTAATTTGTGCGAAATCCAGCATTTATGCCAAGCCCAATTTAATGTATTTCTGCGTAATAATTAGTCCACTGAACGCACTTGGACAATTTGGCAGAGGAAAACAACGATTAAGCAAGCTTTTAAAATCGATTCGAAACGTTTAATAACAATGTAAAACCTATTTAATATTAAGCCCTTAATTCTACCTTACCTTACAGGAAATAATAAAAAAAAAAAAAAACACTCACAGTACAGTCCGAAATAGGATGTAAAGCACAAATTAATAGGCTGTTTAAACAAATTCCATTGCACTTACTTCCGGGGCGGAAAACTCGAAAGCGCGCAAGATGGCGTCGAAAGCGCGCGAAAAGTTTCTGGCGGCAAGTGATATCGCCGACGAGGGTATCACAACTGCGTCGTTATATAATTATATTATTATCAAGTTTATGAGTGTCGGGTGTTGGAATTTTTATCGCGTAGTCTGCGCCCGCCCAGCGAACATTCGTGACTAAGACTGTTTCACGTGCTTTTAATATAAAATTTAGGTGGCACTGGTGAAATGCTGGGCGGGTAACGATGTATTTTGGATCGCGTCATAAAGGCATGCGACGCGGTTGCATGGAAATAATAACCAGAGGGGTAATTCTCGTAATTTTAAGAACGTTCACAGTCTGATCTCAGCCTCAATCTGTCAAAAATACCTCTTGACAAGTTTTTGACATTTGTTTGTCGACGAGATGACACTGCGACTAGATTTTGAACGTTTTAAATTAAGAAAATTGGCCTTCTGGTCAGTACACGAGCTCAGTCACGGAGAACACCGTCTCTGTGCAATTGAGAAAATGTCCTTGTTCGGCAAATCTATGATCGACCACAAAAAAATAATTAATTGATGAAAATTTACTCTAGTTTTCTTTTTATGCAAGAACCTCCAGAAACCTGACCAGCAGCACCCTAATTGTGTAACACAGTATCAATCACAATTTGAATAATTTTGAAGAATATTATATCCATTGCTTCATAAATGTTCGAAAAATTTGTCTGCGCAATATCGTACATAACGCAATGAATCTTGTTAAATTGTCAAAATGACAGCGATTTTGTTGGTGTGATACGTAAAAAAACCGGGCTGTAATGTTTTTTTCTATATTTTAGTGTTAAATAAAATTATTGGAATCGTTTCCTCAAGCCTTTTATTTTGATACCCTACACGGTTATGACACTTTTTTACATCGTACTTATTGATGTCTAAAATCTGCCATTTTGTTTTTATAATAAACAAAACCTAGTCTTAACTATAGGGCTACCTAGATGAATCGATCGACATCCAGCCGTTAGAATGTTTTGAAGGATCAAAACATCCTAACGGCTGGATGTTGACCTAATCTGATCGAATTATGTAGGTATGTGAAACGAATTTATACCCATAAGGAAGGTTTATACAAAACTTAATCTTTGCTATCGCGAAGACGAGTAAAACTGGAATTCAGAAACTTATTATTCCTTTTGTGTGAACTCGGCCTTATCCAGACAGGATGGAAGTTACGATTATTGCTTTCTAAAGCATGAACACCGTAATAATTCTTTTCCTCGTTATTGTAGCTCATGAGCACATGTAGTAGGTAAGTCATGTTACATTTAACAGCTCATAAATATCTAGATACTTTTCCCTAGTTTTATTCAGGCACATCATTGTGAAAAAATAATAACGATCACATATATTTTTCTTTATGCTTCAGAAACATCCAAAAATTCGCCACACAATCTTATGAATGAAAAATAAAGCATCAAAATATTTTTATAATTTATTTCCCGCGCAGACTGTTTTTCTAAAACAATTAGATTTTTTTTCTGTTTGCTGACATTCTCGATCCCAACACCCCAACCGACTAATAATAATACCACAGATAATACGGACTTTACCCGTTTAAAATCTCTGACAGGACAGGTTTCCCGCTAAAAACTTGACATTTATGAACACTTCAGCTGTGGCGCGGGGTATTTCGGGTGTTACCAACTAAACGAATATTTTACGAATGTGCTAACATAACAAACGTTAACATTAATTTTGTCGCAATCGCAAGACAGTGCTGAAACATTTTGGCGGGATTTATTGAGCGATTTGTACAGGATGAATTGCTTTCGAATTTTTTGTTGAGGCAATTCCAGTCGTAAAAATAATTGGAACATTTTTAAGGATTCAAACTTCAGACAGACACTCACTTGCAATTAAGGCGAAACCAAAGGGTAGCCCGCGAAATTCAAATTTTCTTACGTTTTTTGCAAGTTGCAGGTCTGTATCAAGTTGTGAGTATATTGATCTAAATATGATTCGCGGCCGAAACAAATAGTTATTTAAGTATAGAATTATAATAATCATCAATACAACTCTCCAAGTTCATATTTCCGTATTGAGTTGTAAGTCAATGATAGTAGGTACCTATAATACGTCATTGTTGTAAGTATTGCTGATTCTAATGATTATAATGCTGTAAAGCCATATCTGTTGCGGTCGCGAATCATATTTTAATTAAGATACAACCTGACACTGACCTGCAAATTGCAAAAAACCTAAAAAAAAATTGGTTGTCTAAATACATAATAATAAAAATAATCCGATCGTGCCTCTCTATCGCTTGTTCCGCGCTCTCGCTTACACACTCGGCTCAGGCGGAACGTGACAATGAGTCATGGTTTTTCGTGCGTGCAGCCGGCGTTCATCGATTTATAAGACGTTACCTATCACGTCAAAAAAATTTTGGGGGCTTCCTTAGTGCAACCCCCTTAATCAACACGTCCTTTAAAACTGACACACATTTAAGTACTGAGTGCAAAAGAAATGTCTACTTAATTATGAAATGACGCAATGTATTAAAAATACATCAAGGGACAGAAATAAAATGAAAAATGCACGCGAATATATCTTATTACTGAAATAAGTCGTTGACCCAAAAAAATATAGTTTATGTATCTCAACATTTCCTGTAGATGCGTGACGTCGACACAACGTAGATAACGCCACACGTCTTCAGCAATTTCGTTGTGATGACAAGATGTATCAACAGGCACTCTAGTTAGCCCACCCGCGAGAATTCGCGTAATGGGCATTCGGTAACAGAAAGAAAGTAAAAAAAAGAAAGAAAGTAATACGTTTTACGTTTTTCGTAATAGCGGTGGAGTAGTAATAGAGGACTGGCAAACGGTCTTACCTTCCCTACCTAGTAAGTTTGCAAATGAAAGATGATAAAGGCGAATTTTAACACAATACGACTTTTTCAAATTGCAGTAAGTTAGACTTTGCAGTAGTCTTATAATATTACCATTTGATCAACCTGCACCCTAATTGCGTAACACATTATCAATCGGAATCTGAATCATTTTGAAGCAAATTGCTAATCCATTGCTTCATAAGTTCGAAAAATTTGTCTGCTCAAAAACTTAAATAACGCAATGAATGTTGTTGAACTGTCAAAATGAAACTGATTCCGATTGATAATGTGTTACGCAATTGCCCTGCCGCGTCGCATCCACTCCCTTTCTCAGAGAGGTCTCTCTATCCTAGCAGTGGAAACATAGAAATGTAAAAAATAACTTCTTTCCTATATATATCTAATTATCTATGAGTGGAAACGTTAAAAGCATCAGCCTAATAAGCTTAATCTAATAACCCTAACCTAGCATAATCGTTAGCATAACGATAATCACATATTAAGGTGTAATGTGATTTTCCGAAATAAAATGATTACTTATTATAATCTTTATTAGATAGGGAATGATACTGGTCCAAACCCCACGTGTTCTTGAGTGGAGATCCTGACACCCGTAATTGGTTAGCGTAGGTACGTAGGACGCTCTCAACTCTTAAGATAGTTGGAGAGACGATCTACCCAAGGTGGCTGGCATAGCAGCTGGGTGAGAGCGCAGCTGAGTGGGGCTTATCTGCTCTATCTTCTAGTCTATATGTTATTTATTTATTTATTTATTTATTTAATACTTCAAGCACAAAAATGTACAGAGGCGGACTTAATGCCATAGGCATTTTCTACCAGTTGTTACCGTTACCGTTAGAATACGGAATACTTACGTTAATATACGCATTAACTAGGTAATTTGCAAATTACCGGGTACAATTCGTTAAAGTATGAAATAATATTTCATATTTTAACGGATTGTACCCGGTAACATATTATGTTACCGGCCAAACCCGATTTTAGGATAAACTAGTTTCGACTAGGCCAAACCAGTTCTCATTCGCTCGCTCTTGCATCGTATGTCGACAGAGCCCCGCTTCTCGGGGCTCCTATTTCTGTGTAAAGGGTTTAAAATAACCTAACCAAACCTAACCTCTGGGTGCCCTTCGCCTAACCAAACCTAACCTCTGGGTGCCCTTCGCTCGCTCTTGCATCCTGCGTCGCCTATCGACCGACCGCAACCATGCAACCCGAGTAGGGAGCACTGGTTTGGCCTAGGCGAAAACATTTTTATCCACTTTAACGGACTCAACCAGATTATCTGCAGATTAACTAGTTAATCTGCACTCCTCGTGAGTGCAGACAATGAGCCACAACTTATCGCGTTAATTATCGGCTTTTCCCGTTTAGTGTGGCCCCCGCGTAACTTATTTACGCACATTAGCGGTAACATTATACAATATATATCTTTGAGAGAATCTTGACGATGTTCTACTTTGTAGGCCCGTGTACGTGCCAGAGTCAGCCATCATAAGCTGTGGTAACCGGATCTCCGAAGAAGTAATGGCGAAGCAAGTGGTTTTTTAATAAATACCCGGTTATTTTAATGGCGAAGCAGGTGGTTTATTTATAAATACCTGGCTATTTATAAATAACCAACTGCTTCGCCATCTCTTCTTCGGTACCGTAACTAGGGTTAGCGAGTCCAGTTTTTCATAGTGCTGTAAACACTTATTGGGGGGATCCACGATTGGGGGGCCCACGATCCTCTTGATAGTCCCATAGGTAATCGCCTTACACGACGCCCACACGAGATAGGGTGATGCTATTGTCTCGTTTTATGTATTTTTCTTCAGATTAATATTGAATTAGAAAAAAAGAACAATTACCTACTAGGTATAATAACCGTGAATTGTGACTTATTCTCATTAAGAACTTCTCAATAGTACTGCCCCGCCCCTAAGACGACCCACTGACCCTGCCGTGGTATAAACTGTAGCTATGATAGGCGCAATTTCAGTTCTTTAATTCAACAACTACGGTAAGCAAACATTGGTCCACAGAGCATTAACCTTGGTCTTCTATAAATTCTATAAACCAGACAGGTATTTTGTGTGTCATTTCACGGAAACCAGTTCAGTTAGGTTCTGTAACTCACTATCCTGCATAAAATATTAGCTTTATAACAATAAATGTCAAGTGAACAATACTTTTCCCTCATTTACTACAAAATGATCTCAATTAAGCTTAGGCGTAAAGCTAACTTTTTTTTAATCGCACTATCTCTACAAAATGTAAGGGACCCCATCATCTAAACTACGTTTTGCATTTGCCAAGATTTGATCAATATCATGCTACAGATGAAGTAGTTTTAAAACAATTTGGTCTAACAGAAATATGACAAAAATTAAAAAGTTATGACGTGTTATGTCAAATTTTGTTTCTTAGTGCTCCTGAAAAGGGTTTGTCCCCGATATATTACTTTACTCTATGGGTTTGTCCCTTACGACATTTGAAATTTCCTCTTCGATGTCAATTTAAAACTAACAAAAAAAAAACTAACTGCGTCTGGGCGCCCCTTGCGTGGCTCCGCATCGCTGCCAATGCGGTGAAGGTGTCGACTGCCTCGGACACCATGGCTTATCCTGCAGTAAAAGCGCAGGCCGGATAGCACGGCACGCCAGCATCAATGACATCATCCGTCGTGCTCTTGTCACCGCTGGGGTGCCAGCTGTTTTAGAACCCAATGGCTTGGCACGCGACGATGGTAAGAGACCAGACGGAATGACCATAATGCCTTGGAAGGTAGGTAGGCCTTTGGTGTGGGATGCAACGTGTGTCGACACCCTTGCGCCATCCCATCTTCCAAGCACGGTTAGCTGTGCCGGGGCGGCTGCTGCAGGTGCGGAAAACCTCAAACGGCGCAAATACTCCAATCTCTTTGGAACTTATATATTTGAGCCGTTTGGGGTTGAAACACTAGGGCCATGGGGCCCGAGTGCCCACTTAGTATTTCGAGACATCGCCAAGCGGTTGGTCGACTCTTCACGTGACCAGAGGGCTGGCCTATTTTTTGGCCAAAGAATCAGTATTGCCATACAACGTGGCAATGCTGCCAGCCTTTTGGGCACGTTTCCTATTGACAGCGATGCGGACGAATTTTTTTTATGCCCTTTGATTATTTCCCCTCCCTTTTTATATACTTGTACATATTATTATTTTAAGACAGCTTTTAAATATTGTAAATATTTTGATTTGTAAATAAAACTAACATAACGTGAAATTATTTACCTACTTACATAAACTAATTGGAGAAGCTACTTGTAATCTATTCTCATTAAAAAATCCAAAAGAATAGGTATAGTTTTTGACAAATTCGAGTTTAGATTTTGGGCCACACTACCGCTGAGCTGTGTATTAATTGCTAATCAATGCCATCTATTGGGGAATAGTGGCAACTCTCGCAAACGATGGTGATGGTTCATGACTTTCCTTTTTACGATACGCTTTTTGAGTCAGTGCCTTTTCTAGTGATCTATAAGAAATCTGAAGAATCGCAACTAATTAGGAATAATGTGGTCATTAATTCACATAAAAATAGTGCAAGGTTTTATTTAAGTACAAAAACGCTTTATTTTATTTTCATCAAAAGACGAGATGGTTTAGAAATCTAACGCTAACGATTGACGCTTACTCGTAATGGAACGGAACGTAGTAAGTGAAGAGTTGCTACGTAATTTTGTTGAATCGATAACGATTCTTTATTTATTCAAAAATATTTAAGACATAATTATTAAATATTTATTAGCATCGTGTATAGAACTAATTAAAAATATTGAAAAAGTTGTAATTTAACATTGAGTATCAAAAGAATCATACATAACGACCAGAACATAATAAATATCAGTGACCAAGTCAACTCGGTGACAAAAATTTTAGAATCGATTATGATTCAATGATGTTCAATCATCCGTTATATCGATAATTCTATGCAGGTGCATCTCTACTGTGACTTGTCTATGTTTTTGTGTAATGTATTCGATTACAGTAAAATAAGTTCGTTTTTAATTTTTTCAGTGAATAATCTGGTTTTTGTGTGAAATTGTGATCGAAAATATGTAGGAAAAGAAGATGAAAGTGATGTTAATAGAACGTGTTAATTAAATCGTCATTGCTACTGTCATTAATTCAATAAAGAGTGGAACAACCTTTAATTATGTACTTGCCATGGCTATAAACAAACATCTGTAGATGTGTGCCTACACTTGTTGCACCCACTTTCAAAAATATAGAGATTCAGTTTACCTGTTTGTGAGAAAGTGAACTTATCTTATTTACATGTCATAGAATTCATTTTGTGATCATTTACCGTTACGACTGTCTATTGAATGTGGGAAATGTGGTTTGATATTGTTATCGTGGATGTACGTTACGATGCACCTGCAGCACATAACGTTGCATTGAGCCGAGTGCATCGCGGTTGTTAACAAGGTCTGACGGAAAGCTAATTGAAATCCAGTTATTTGTTACGTAGTTAACTATGGCGCAGGTAAAAAAGTACATGAATCGACAAGTCAGTGAGGAGTCGGTCCCAAAATGACTCATACGTGGTCACTGGCATTCCTGTATTGTTTTGTTTTTGTGGAATGCCATATCGATGAGTAAATTGCGGAGAGAATGAACAATGAACAAAAAAAGATAAAATTATCTATGAAGATAAGAGAAACAAGAAGGTTCTGTATTTGAACATTTTAAGAAGATAAAAGTTATTTTTAGTTTGGCGCGAACATGAGTGGATATTAGCGAGTATTATGTGTGAAATGTGTTGAAAACTGTGGTTTTAAATAATATTTGCCATGGCTCAGAGCTCTGTTGACTCGGACAGGCTGTCCTCAGCAGGTATCTCAACCCATAGCTCTGGGACTGCAGGCACAGTTGGTGGCTCAGTGGTTGGAGTGAGACCCGGCGATGCTGTTCTAAAAAGGGAGGATGAGGATGAATACAATCTTGGACCTTTGCCTCCAATGTGGGAGAAAGCATTCACTCCCTCCGGAGAAGTGTATTTTATTGAGTAAGTAGTACAACACTTTTTAACATTCCCTAATCTAATCTAACTGAGGGGCAATTCTCGTAATTTTAAGAATGATCACAGTATAATCTCATTCTCAATCTGTCAAAAACACCTCTAATTTTCCTACATTTTTGACAAGTTTTTGACATTTATTAAGACTTAGAAACTTTTTTAATTACGGGATTTGGCTTTCGGATTTAGCCTCATCGTAGAGTTAATGTTTATGAGTCCTTCAGTGAAATGGAAAAGTTTTTAAAAGAAATACAAAGAAAATCGAATAGTAACATTGCATATTTTTTATGAATTGTATGATGTATTCCATCCTTTGACTTACAAGTTTTTTCAGGAAATGGTAATCATTTCTATTAACAATGGACACAATTTAACTTCAATAATGGGAATATAATAGGCATTAAATTGTGCACCTAGGGTAACAATAGAATGCCTTTAAATGTGAGCTGTAATATTAACAACAAAATAACCTGTTTCATGATTTAAAAAGTATAAAAATATATCTGCATATTGTCTTTGTTTTATAAATGCGAATGTGTGTCTGTCTGTTACGTCTTCACACTTAAACCGCTGAACCAATTTAGGTGAAATTTGGTATAGGGATAGTTTGAGTCCCGGGAAAGCACATAGGATAGTTTTATCCCGACATTCCCATGGGATCGAAACTTATGCGGGTGAAACTGTGGGGAACTGCTTGATTATAATATTTATTGATATATAATTATCATCATCAGCAATAATGCATTTTTTTGTGAGAAATTCACTTATTTCTGAAAGCTAGTACCATATATAGTTATTGTGGTCCGTTTGTTGCTGTATCTTATTCAGGGAAGCTTAGACTATAATATGTAAACAAGCAACAACCTCCACATTTCCGCTTATTCCTTTGTTAGGTGACCAAAACATTAAATGCTGCAACAACTAAAGTAAAGTCTTTTATTTTCCCAAATAGGATCATGGAAGTTAGTTATGAGCTTAATAGGGTATGTTGAGGTAAGTGTGTAGCTTGTATAAGACCGTAAATTGTACAAATCAAATTCTGCACCATTTTTATTACAAAAATTGCTCCGAATTTCAATGGGGCAGGATAAAATGATGCAGAATACAATGTTGTCCGCATTAATAATAAATGCTTAATTAGTCAGGAATTTGATTTATAGACTCATCCCAGTGCCGAATTTACCCCTACACATCCTACCTAATAGTAGTAACTACCTACCGCATAATATTTTCTGCTTTCACAACATAAAGAAATCAATTACTGGTTATAGTATCTATTTTAATCATAAATTGATAACCTCCTTGAAACATCTTGATCACTTCCAAAATTATTACCAGACACTAACAATAATAAATCCTTTTTAGCCACAACACTGGCACATCACACTGGCTGGACCCAAGACTAGCTAGAGTCCGGAAACACTCCCTCGGAGAATGCGGAGAGGATGAACTGCCTTTTGGCTGGGAAAGAGTGTCGGACGAGAGATATGGCTCTTATTATGTGGACCATATCAACAGAAGAACGCAGTATGAAAATCCAGTGCTGCAAGCAAGGAGGTTGAGAGGTGAGTTTTTCTGCTATTTATTTTGCAATATACTTAAGCTTAATTCTATGCTGGTTTGAAATATCTAGAAGTTGTATAATACACCATACCAAGCTGGTATTATCTGCTAGGTATCTATTACTAGGCTGATATTACTTGATATTCTTAAAGATCTCTAAGGTGAGTATTCAAAAGGAGAATTAATTGTGTTAATTGGCTTCAACTGACAATATGTTTGATTGGATTAATTGGCCACACTTGTCAAACAAACTGGTGATGACACTATAATGCAGAAGGATACTGCTGGCTGCCAGTCTTCTTTTCATATAACATATACCTAGAATGTCATCATCACTTCGGCCAAAAGACATCCACTGCTGGACATAGGCCTCCCCCAAGCATCGCCACTTCGACCGGTTCTGTGCTTGTCGCATCCATCGGATTCCACCTTGTGAGAGGCCTTCCAACGCTATGTATTTCGGTACGCGGTCGCCACTTCAGAAACTTTCGGCCCCATCGGCCATCTGTTCTGCAAGCAATGTGACTATCCACTGCCACAATTCTTCAGGATATGTCGGTTACCTTGGTTCTCCTACAGATCTCTTCATTTCTAAATCGATCACGTAGGGATACTCCAAGCTAGTCCTCTCCATTTCCCTTTGCGTGACTTTCATCAGCCTTCTAATGAGACTCATTGTGAGCGACCACGTTTTAGTGCCATAGGTCATCACTGGCAACACGCACTGGTCACAGACTTTCGTCTTGAGGCACTGCGGTATGTGATTCGAGAAGATATTGTGTAGCTTCGCAGCCGAGTCAGATTTGACGATTGACCTCTTTATCGAAGTTGGACCTACCCAACTGGACAGTTTCTCCTGGGTCATAATCGTCCACAACTTCGAGTGGAACCTAGAATGTATGTCCGAATTGCTAAGCCTGAACTTTAGGCATATTACGTCTATCCAGTAGCTATTTTTGGGAATCCATAGAACCTAAGTTTGGAGGTTCTATTTTTGTTCCGAACCGCCACTCCCGTCTAAAATTGACGACCATCCACGGATATTGTCCATCCCTATCTATGTATACTAATATACGTATTATAAATGCGAAAGTATCTGGGGAAGAAAACGATGAAATTTTGCGCACAGATAGACCATGACCTGGGTTAGGACATAGGATACTATTAACCGGGTATCTTCTCTTAATAATTTCTGACCTCCACGCGTGCAAAGAGGCGGTCAAAAGCTAGGCCCGTCATACACGGACTGCTCCAACAGCTAGCCAGTGATCAACATACACGGACAGTTCGGGCAGTCAACCGCTGCTTGACCGCGATGAAATTTCACCGCGCGCGCTGCCGACCGCCCGAAGACGTCGCGACTGCTCGAGCGGTTCCGTGCATGTGTGTACGTAGAAGACTGTAGTCTGCTATGCAGCCGCAGCTTGAACCAGTCGATACTGGCTGCTTCAAGCTGTCCGTATGGCTGGCCTAAGCTGTAAATTCGAAAACCGTAGTCAGCTCAACAGTTAAGCCATAAATCCTTTATGCAATGTCAGTCTCATTCTAAAATTCAGGAAGCGATAAGTCAATTATTATTATGCTGTAGAGTTCCACTCGACTGGGAATAATTCAGCCAGAACTTGTTTTGTAACACTGTTATTGTTGTTATGTATTGTCGTGAGTTTTTCTTTATTGAATTAACTGTAATCCAGTAAAATGTAAGTGGTATCTAATGCATAATGTAGCCTCTTTGCTAGGTATAAAGCCCTTCTTTTTTTTTCTTTACCAAAAGATCTCTATGAGAATAGCTGATGCTGCAGCCTACATCTTTTGGGCTTACTGTCCCAGGGCTGGACGTAGAGATTGTCTAGTTTAAAATTGCACGCCCGTCCACTCTTTGTATAGAAACATTTGGAATGTATAATGCAAAAAGCAGAGGAGGAGCGTGCAGTTTTAAATTAGACGATCTTCTACTTTCTACTTATCTATTACACTACACGATATTTCGGTGTTTTTTTTTAAATATTGACTCTTCTTCAGTTTCTCTTATTTCACCATCCCGATTTCGGGAAAGGGTCCCTGAATATAGCGTAGTGTAATATAATAAGGCTTTTAGAAAAGTAAAACGCCGTTCACACTCTGAAAACGCGCCCGACTGAACATCACGTCCTAATTTGAACGCTCAAGGACGGTCCCAAGGCTACATCTACGGCTACACAGCTGCAAAAAAATAGTGGCACTCCGGGAGTGCCGACAGAAGTGAAAACAAAACACAAACAGAATACTTTGGCATCACTCACTGACATATCGGATATACATTCAAATCGAGTACATCCCGAGGACAGCCGAACACGTCCGAAGCGGTGTCGATTACAGTAATAGTGGCGCGAATTCAATGGTTTTTTTTTCCATATCAAAAAATGCCCAACGCGCCTAAAGAAGTTTTCACTTCAAAAATTGTCAACTATTGCTGAACTTTTTTTTGTTTACCATGAAATATGAATAGGAACAAGCCTTTAAACCCACCATGTCCTCTGCCTATTTAAATTATAGTTTCAAAGATAACGCCTTCGCAAAAGGTGTCCCTAAATATGTAGTCAGATCATGTGGAAAGGATGCATGGACGCAGTTGACCAAAATGTTTTCTTTGAAGTTTATTCACGTGGATACAATGTTAGGGTGATTATCTAAACGGTTTTGTGGCATATTACTGACCAATGACCATAGTTGTAGGTAATTAGTTAGTTTAGCCCACGTTCGCACGGACGTAGAAATATCGCGGCGGGATTTTATCGCGCACAGGATTTTCAACTCTCTGTATTGAGCCCAGCATTGAGAATCCAACAGAGTGCATCCCTACGCGTCAAAAAAACACACTGAATTGCAGAAGACGGCGATGATGACCTGTCCTGCCCGCGACATTGTCTAGCACAGGGATGGTGAACCTCTATACATCTACGTGCCATTTTCTCCAAATAAATATTTTATGCGGCCATGACGTGCCAACAAACAATCTTGGCTTAGTGTTTACTGGAAAAAATCTACACACAACACACGAATTCTAAACATCGAGAACATTAATTTATAGGAAGCACGTTCGTGCTACGCCGTGCAGCATCTATGAGGAAGTCTTGGTCCCTACAAATTGAGCAGACTCGGTATACCATAAATCATTCCTATTTCCTTAATTCTGAAACGAATGGTCTTCGTTTTTTTACTTTTTCATAGAAAAAGGGTTTCTTTTAACTTTGCCTTACTTGCCCCTATGAGCACTCTAAGCAGTCTGTCGCAGTTGCCATAATATGAAAACTTGAAAATCTAAAGGCTCCAAAGCAGGCGCGACGTGACTCCAGTAGAACAATTTCCATGAAGTTTTCATAGAAATAGTTACAGCAGAATCGCGTCGCGTGTGTCTGCGGGAGCCTTCACACGGTATTCGTTGCGATACATACTCGAAAAGGCAAAAACCTCTTATCACGAACGAACGACGGGCGCTTTCAGCAAAATTCAACTGCATCTAGTTTGAAAATGTCCAATATTTCTACTGTTGCAAATGAAATCGAACTTCAACACTTCATACACACACACTTCTTCTTTATTCGATTTATTTGTTTGGAAATTTCAATGTTGCACGAACAGTGATAAGTATGCTAATTGAATGGTTGCCCATCATTGCCTCAGCCAACTTTCACAAAATACTCAATTATTTCTGTTGTTCTCAAATTGAGTAATTAACTTTTAACATTCTTTGCCTATTATCGATTTTTTACTTTCTGCACTGTATCTTTAAAGTTTTCAAATCGTCAACATAAAGGGACCGATGATGATGAAGCTGCTTCCCTGTATTTTGAGAAGGGGCTTTCGATATGCAGTGTGATTTTATCGGCTGATATTGCTGTTATCGACATAATTAATAGGGCCAAACGTCAGGCACGGGGGTATCACACCGCCAACTTCCAAACTCCCGGATGCTTTATAAGAAATTCCTAATGGGAAACTCCAATAACACTGCCCGACCCGGGAATCGAACCGAGGACCCCACGCTACACAATCACGCTGCGATCACGAGAGCAACGGAGCGTTAAGACGTTGACCCTACGCTGGTCGTGTCATTGCCGTCCCATCGGACTATGAGAGTGAGGGAATAGAGATAACTCCTATGTCTGCGCACACACTTGTGCACTATCATATCTCCCGCGCCGAAGACTATAATAAGCGAATACAATTCTTGACATCCTTACTTTATTATGAACGCAACATACAAAATATCTCGGTCTGAATGTCCATTTGTACGTTTAAAAACTGGAAAACCACTTATCATATTAACATATTTACGTGTTGTCTCTTTAATTCATAGAGAGATATGTTTTCTGTACTGATTCCAGCACGCGAGAAAAATAACACCATTAACACTACTGATTTTATTTCAGCGGAGAAACTCTCATCTGAGAATGGAGGAACCAGCCAGTCTAACGGGCCGACGCCCACGGGGGAGCTTCGCGGCGAGAGGTTTACTCTCACTCTCACTAAAGGCACTCAGGTAAGCAATCAGACTGACGTTTCCGAATAATTTCCTGTGATGTGACTCAGAAGCGATTATTCGATTCATTTGTGAATCACTGTCTGGCTGTCGACCTTATTCTGATGTCACTCGTTTAGATGTCAGAATGTTATGTATCAATGCACACAGGTTTTTTCTTTAATCAGTGCACAAACTTTAACCATGAGTTCAGCATATGATTCTACACTAGCGTAGAAATTTATTTATTTATAATAAGCACACCAAAAGCACAGTCACTTACAATTCAAATTAAATATCAACTAAAAATTTGCATTTCAGTAACCATGCAAATAACAGACATGCATGACATCCAACTCAAAAATATCGTCCGCTATAGTAAAAATATTAGTTGTTACATAATATTTTGACCGCATGGGTATTGGAATAAAATTAAACTGATTTCAGCATAGATTCTAGACCCCTAGCGTAAAAAAATTCAACCGTTAAAAAAATGAATCTGTTGTTTAATAATTTATCCTGTAGTTGTTACGTTTTAGCATAGCTTTAGTGGGCAGTGTAACGTCCTAATATCTCTCCGTAGGAACCTAAACAATAAACTATGTATGGTTTTTCGTTTGCAACATGTTGAAGACCAGGATAGTTATTGATTCAGGACGTTAACGGACTTTATTACAGTTTTTTTATTTTTTTTTTATAAAATATGCTATAAAATGTAGGTGGGTCAATGACCACTATTGCCAAGATTAAACTCGAAGAGTATAGGTATTGTTACCCCATTGTCCCAGGAGTGTACCTAATGTTTTATGATACTCTCTCCAGATGTCACTTGAGCATTAATTGGGTACCACTCACGTGAGCAAATCCCTTTGAAAAGGGACTAATTAAGGCACAGCTGCCTTAATTGGTCCCCTTTCCGTACTGACTAGGAATAAGTCGCGAAATAGGTTGCCATTTTCGTATCGCTACATGTTTTGGTTAAAGTTTAAAGATCTCGGCACAAAGATATAGGTAGACCTGTAATGTTTGAGAAACATGTGCTCCAAAAAAGTACACACAAGTTCATGTAGTGATAAAACATTCACCAGCATCCTCGTTATGTACGAGCATCATAATCAGCCTATATTGTTCCCACTGCTGAGACACAGGCATCCTCTTTTCAAGAGGAAATGGGCTGTTCCATATATCCACCTCGCGCGCCCAGTGCGGGTTGGTTGATATCACATGTCTTCGAATTTTTGTTCTAGGACATGCTGGTTTCCTCACGATGTTTTCATTTATCGTTTTGAGAGCAGTGGTGGTAAATTATTTACACAAAGTAAAGCGCGTGGGTTCGAACCCACGGCCTACAACTCGTAAGTCTGGGCCTTTACCACTAGGCCACCACTGCACTCTAGCCCATCAGTGCTCTACATGCATAGGATCGTGTTATGCACAAGCATAGGATTTTCTCTTGTGCCTCGTAACGTAACTAACAAATTCCATTGCCATTCCACCAAGAATAGACAAAATTCAATCAAAATCAAAAGTCATTTATTCAAACTAGGCTGAGAATCAGCACTTTTCGAACGTCAAAATTACAAAGGACTGTCCCCCAAAACGCCCGCTCTTCACCACTTCCTAGTGCTTTCGCTGGGGAGAAGAAGTGACGCAACAAACTCCCCAGTAGCACAGCTGTCTGTTCAGTTAGATAACAACACTTTCATAACACATTTATATACAAGGTTAAAGGAAAAGTCGAACTATTTCCGTTAAGGACGTGTAGTTTTCATCGTTTCTGACTGATTCGACTATGAAACATCCTAGGTACCCCAAACTTAACCGTTTTCGAGATATTCGACTTTTTTTTTTTTTTATAAAATTTGCCGATTTTTTTGATATTTAATTACACACTTTGAAATTTGTGAGTCTAATTCATATTATTATTTGTTTTTACACGTAAGATAAGTTGCCTTATGATCTCAGTAACTAATATTGTAAGTAAATTAGCTAAATAGGTCGTAGTAGGCGATTGAAAGGTAAAAAAGTTAATACATTTTTAGAAAGTTTTTATTCTTTAAAGGAAAAAGAAAGAAATTTTTAGAAGTTTGGGGTAGGGTGTTTCATAGTCGAATCAGTCAGAAACGATGCAAACTACACGTCCTTAACGGATCTAGTTCGACTTTTCCTGTAACCCTGTATAATAGAAAACAAACAAAACGTAGAATTAAAATAATTAATTCACCAGAAAGGACGACATTCTTAGAGTCCCATGTTTCCGGGCGGAACGGTTCTGAACCGTAACTTGTTGACCCTGTTTATCCTTGCTCGGTATCCGTGACGACCGAGCTAAATACTGCTATATTGTTTTAAAATTAACGGGTATGAGTTGAAATATAATTTAATAACTGCTGTAGTTAACAGGTTTTAAGTTTAGTGAGAGGGTTTGTGGCTAAGTAATAACAGCCGCACGGGTCGATCGATCAGGTTAAGCTACGATCGCATCGATCACGTACTCGTGCGGCGATCGGTTTAAGTTAGGACGCGGGGTTACTCTTCTGAATCCGTACTCAAAATACGCACATTGACGTGGAGTTGCGGACACCAGCCTGTATTACCTACCTACTCTTCTGGATTTGATTAAGGTTTTCTGTAAGACTAGAAAAAAAGACTTCTTTCGTTGAAAAAGGAAGGCTTCTACCATTGTGCTGACTGGTGATTTAGAAGTACGACTTCCCCTCTTTTGAAATTTTCCAAAAACTGCTTTCCACGAAACTGATGCTACGGGAGCCCAGAGGGATTTTCAGCAAGCATATTCAGCATGAGATGAGCGATGAGAAAACAAACCAAAATATATGTGTTCTCTCATCACGCGCCATCTATGCAGCTATCAAGTTTTCGCGCTGAATATGCTTGAAAAATCATCTGGGCTACTATTAAGGGGCTTACAGGACTTAAACGCAAAAAACGCAAGTTTTATAATACCTAAAAGTATATGATCGACTACAGTAAACAAAATCAGAAAAATATTATGATATTCTTCAGGATATGTGCTAGGTAGATAGTGTGTTGAAAACATAATACAACTAATTTGATACGATAGAAAAAAATCATGAAGATACCTCTAAATACTTTCTTTTTACAATAAAAACCATACTAATATACATACAATCATTATGATTTTTTGTCAGATTATTCTACAAGCAACATACTAAAACTCTAGTGTTTTAATTTTTTAGTCCAAACAATAGATTTTTCGTAAATAGATAATTGATTCATATTTTGCAATAAATTACCAGTGTTATGTCATCGCGCTTCTCTTTCTTTTCTATGCAGTCCGACAGTGACCGCGCTTTAGGTCATGTAGTCCTCTATAAGGGAAGCTGGGGAAAAGTTTCGTATTAATCAACCTTACAGTACCTTTTGTTGATTTCTGTCTCCAGGGCTTGGGCTTTACGCTTATCGGGGCCGAAGGTATACCAGAAACGGAAGGCTATCTTCAAATACGCAGCATCGTGCCACATAGTCCTGCTTGGATTGACGGTAAGCGATGACAATACACTTATAGTAAAAGTGCGCAGAGCTACCACCCCCACCCTATTTCTAGTTAGACAAATATGAACTTTATTTCAATGACAATTAAGTTGATTTCAGAGTGACTACCACTATTGAAAAAGTTATAATAATGTTTGAAGTTGTAGCGTAAACTGAACTTTATTGTGTAGGAATTAAAGTTATTTTTCCATTAATTCATATTTGTTTACATTTTTGACGAATAAATCGCGAACGCAGATTACATAAATTGCATATCACAGTCTTCTTGACGAAACTGTCGCAAACGTTAAGTTTAAAATACTAAGGGCGAATTTCACCAATCTTTTATACCTAGAATAAGTCTTATCCTGAGAATAAGTTTTCAATTTTTGACAGTTTTTCCATACTAGAACTGTCAGACGTCAATTTTACTCTACGGATAAAAGATATCTGACTTTGGTAAAATCAGCCCTAAAGAATATACGACAGATTGAAGAATATAGTATCACAGTTGCCATATTAACTATTTTCCTTTCCTTCAGGTGCCCTGCGTCCCGGCGACGTGGTCGTTGGCGTGGGAAACCGCGGTGTGCGAGGGCTATCACACGCTCTCGTTGCTCAAATCTTCCAGTCTATTACTCCTGGAACTGACGTCACGCTGCATCTTGTAAGAGGTAAGCATATAGTGTCATAGACAACCATGTTTAGGAAGCATTTGTGTATACATGTTGGGTTTTCAAGATGGGGATTCTGACGACCCGTAAAGACTGTCAAAGACCAAGAATGACAGCCGGGACCAACGGCTTAACGTGCTTTCTGAGGCACGGAATTTTTCCTCTATGCACGGAGGGGTCTCGAAATGTAATGGATGGTCACCCATCCACGAACCGACCGCGGCAAGCGTAGTTTAACCTGATCGATCGACCTGTGCGGCTGTTATTAATTTATCGTCGAGTAGGGACTCGACGATAAATTAATAACAGCCGCACAGGTACAGGCAGGCACAGGGGGTTAAAACTATAATGTCTTTAATATCCTATCCTCAGGTTACCCTCTATCGTTCGATTCTGAAGACCCGAACACCCGTGTTTTAAGTACGATGGCAGTAGACGCAACTACCCCTGCTACGTCAGACGCTGTTGCCATGCAACAACTGACCAGGGCGCTGCGGACCAGGTGAATATTACTTTGTCTATATAACTTCTCTTAATCTTGATACTGCTTTAGCTACTTATCGTCAATGTATCTATCTTCAAGTCTCTATTCAGTCGAGCTATAGATCTGCTCAAAAACTTTAGAAAACAACTGAGAATCGTGTTATGTTTACTTACCTCTATTCTCTTCTTTTGTTTTTTGTTTTTTCAGTTAGCTTTAATCATGGTTTGGCAGTTTTGATTAATTGACACATTGACATTAACAAATGTCCTTTCTTTGGTATTGTTCGTCGAATCGCTGAGCTCCCTTAAGTTATGAGTTGAGCTCCATGATTACTGACAAATGCGTGCAGTGACTGGACAGGTCCACTCAATCTGTGTTCTAAGACCGAGCTGAGCAAAAAAAAAAGTAAAAAAGAACGCTACGCGATAACAAAGTAATACCGCGAGCAGGCGATGCGATGCAACGGAGTGGGTCGGGGGAATAAAAAATTTTACGCAACAGAGTTACGGGGTAGAAGCTAGTCATAATAATAAACCAATTCCTTAGTACCAAGGACAATCTAGAGAAATACTCAGATCTGCGTACAATTCCAGATTCAACCTGGATTCTCCGAACCTGGACTCGTCAGCCCAGGGTCGGGACAAGGTGGACAGTGGTCCTACTCCTCACAGTCCAGGACAGAGGAGGATGATGTCCAGGTCTTTTGATTTGGATGAACTGACTATAAATGATGATAATCAGGAGCTTCCGAGGTGCCCGTCCCTGGATCATGTGCTGTCTTTGGCTAGTGGTAAGACCAGTTCTGTAATTTAAGATATTTAATATGGATTTATCAAATGACATGTTCTGGGCTGAAGATTTCTAAAAGTAACATCAGTAAATCTGCCGCCAAAATGTAATGTAGGTAGCATTACAGATTTCTAAAAGTAACATCAGTAAATCTGCCGCCAAAATGTAATGTAGGTAGCATTACACAATGAAGTAGTTGTGACAAATTTCTTAAATAACAATCTCCAAATATAACGTTTTTATCGAGGTTTGGAAGCAGATTAGACTTTCAGTTATGTCTTTTAGTTCGTTCGGCGCTAACAAAATGGCAATGGTATCTACTTTACAATTTATCAAATGCCCGTGGCTAAATAATAACAGCCGCACAGGTCGATCGATCAGGTTAAGCTACGCTTGCCGCGATTGGTCTGTGGATGGGTGACCATCTTTACATACCGAGACCCCTCCGTGCCTCGGAAAGCACGTTAAGCCGTTGGTCCCGGCTGTCATTCGTGGATCTTTGACAGTCGTTACGGGTCGTCAGAAGCCCGAAAGTCTGACAACCAGTCTTACCAAGGGGTATCGTATTACCCAGTAACTGGGTTGTGGAGGTCCGATAGGCAGTCGCTCCATGTAAAATACTGGTATTCAGCTGCATCCGGTTAGACTGGAAGCCGACCCCAACATAGTTGGGAAAAGGCTAGGCAGATGATGATGACTCAACAGCTAATTTAAGGTCTAAGGAACCTTAGAACCCGTTTCACTATCTTAGCGAGAATATAGCATAAACATTTGATTCTGAATATTTGCAGAACATCAATCACGAGCTGACAACAACGCATCTAACGAGCCAGGTCGAGAACTAGTACTTACTTTACGTCGAGGTGCTGCCGGTTTTGGGTTTACCATTGCTGATAGCGTCCATGGCCAAAAAGTCAAGAAGGTAAGTGATATTTAAACACTAAGGCCCGCCGAGTTGTAGGTCGTGGGTTCGAACCTAGGCAGGCGCGTTAGTTTCAGTAAATAATTTCATCACCACTGCTCTCAAAACGGTGAAGGAAAACATCGTGAGGAAACCGGCATGTCGTAGAACCAAAATTTCGAAGACATGTGACATCCACCAACCCGCACTAGGTCCGCGTGGTGGATTACGGCCCGCGTGGTGGATTACGGCCCACTCCCTCTCACTGAGAGGAGGCCTGTGTCCCAGCAGTCGGAACATTATAGCCTGATTAGATTATGATATGATGATGAATGTAAAATAACATTATTAAATTACTTTACATGTGATAAGCTGTTAATGAAAAAATATTGTTTGAGACCACGCTACCGATTTGGGGTAACCTGTAATGATAGTTGTGTTGGGAAAAATAAATAAATAAATTATGTCTCTGTCATCTCCAAAGGATTGACAGAGACGGAGCGATCTTATAAATATTATTATTAATATTAATGTTTTAGCGGTTTGTGGTGCAAGTGGGCTGAATAGTCGATACTAGTTATTTCTTGAAGTAATTTATGTTAAACTAGCAGCGGCTCGCCTGCATAAGTTTCCCGTGGGAATATCGGGACTCAAACTATCTCTATAGGTACCAAATTTCATCTAAATCGGTGCAGCGGTTTAAGTGTGAATAGGTAACAGAGAAACAGACAGACACGCTTTCGCATTTATCTAATTCTCTTCTTCTGTCACTTTTTAGAACCCAATTAGTGAATCTGCTGTTAAACAGATTAAAATGCATTTTGACACAGAGTAAGTTTAACGAAACCAACGCTATTGACTGAATAGATAAAACTTGGGATTTCGTTAATGTCTACATTTTTATCTTTCCAGGTGTTAGATCGTAGTAGATGCGCAGGTCTAAGGGAAGGCGACTTGCTGCTGCAGATTGGAGAAAATGATGTGCGTCATGCACCACACCAACATGTTGTACAGGTAAACCATTCAATCCTTTCCTCCACCAATAGGTAGTAGGTACATGACAGGGTGCTGTCTTTAAAAAAAATATCTGGTTCAAATGTTGGGCTTCACTAGAAACTAAAAAAAAAACAAGACTTTTTGTTTTTTGATCATAAAAGTGTCGTAATGGCCCAGTGGTTAAGGCCTCACCTCTCAAGCCCGAGGCTGCGGTTTCAAATCCGGGTATGTACAGACGCCAGCACATCAAGCCACTACAATCTGTCAAATTTCTTTAATAGATTTTCAACAATATCGCTAAAGCAATAAGGTTCAAAGTTGATTGGAAAAATTTGACAGTTTCAGTTAGCTTTATGTGCTGGGGTCTGTACCAATGTTGCTCTGTCAATTCATAAGTACTTTACGGTGATCTTGAATATCAACATCGTGAGGAAACGTTGAAATTTTTTTTGTTTCCTTCAAATAGGTACTAAAAGACTGCCCAGCGATGCACGAGACCACGCTTCGTGTGTGGAGACGTAACAACGCTACCACCAGAGCGCCCAGGAGTAGATCTGCTACCCGCGTTCAACCTGTTTCTAGTGAGTGTACTCAATTTCGTATTAAGTTCGCTCATTTGAAGTTTCTGCTGCCCATTTCAAAAGGATAAATTCGTTTTCGGATTGCAAGGATTAATTAGTAGTTAATTATAAATGTTCTCTAAAAAAAAGTAACTAACTATAGCGAATATTGTTATTGATAGTTACATGTATTATCAAATATGCCCCACATAATTTCCGCTCAAGAAATATTACTATCTTAAATTATAATGAATCCCCCTGTTTTTCTGTGGTAGCATAGGTAAACTTGCGTTATAAAAATTATGATAATTCTATACAGGATGTTATTTTAATCACCGTTTTCCTCTTAAGAGGTCATTGTACTCATCATTATGATCAACTTTTACTATGGGACCAAACCTGAAATCGTAAAAAAAATCAGCTGTTCCCTACATTTATGTTCGCATAACTCGTCAAAATGTAGGGAACAGCTGATTTTTTTTTGCGCGTTTCATGTTAGGTCTCATAGTAAAAGTTGTTCATAATGATGAGAACAATGACCCCTTAAGAAGAAAACGGTGATTAAAATTACACCATGTATAATTATAATTTTTTTAATAAAACCTACCGTGTTATTATAGCTGCTTCAAATAACAACCAGCTGATTAGAAGTAAGACGCCAACTGCAGAACAGCTACGGTCACCAACTCTACACACACAAGACACATTGAGAGATAGACTAAACGGCATGAATTCAGGTAAATATTATAACATTCATTTATGAAGGATGTTTTCCACCAAACGGCTCGCATCGGATCGGATCGGAACGGATTTTACAATGTTTAAACGATATTCAATCGTGTACACAGTATTTGAAACTCAAACTCAAAGCATTTATTTCAATTAAACCATGTACAGGCACTTTTGAATTGTCAAAATAAAATAGTCGGTTAGTTAGTCAGAAAGTTGAAGCTAGTTGCCCATTCCAAAACGTAGATCTCTATGGAGAAGAACGAGCAAGAAACTCCATAGACACTCTTTTGAATCAAGATATTACAAAATCCTGGGTACATTATTCTTGTCGTATTTAAAGTCTTTATTACCAAGCCGCGCACCGCAGCTGACCGCGGGCGTCTTCCGCGACACGCGACCGTAGCCGAAAGTATGCTCCGACGCACGATCGGCTGCGTTCGCCTGTCGTCGTATCCGATCGAATCCTTTCGGCTGTCGTCCAAATTTTTCTTTTCCTCTTCTGTGTTTTATGAATATTTTCTTCTTCTAATGCAATAGTCAACAATACTACGTCAACTTCAACTATATAAAAATAAATTAGAACACGTCAACACGGTACGAATGAAACTAATTGACTAGGCGCAGAAACGGATACGTTCGCTAGCGACGTACGGAACTGATCGTATGCGTCGACATCCTGCTGGACGCGATCGGCTCACGCCGCATCCGTTCGTATCATTTCCGATCCGATGCGATGCGAGCCGTTTAGTGGAAATCATACTTTAGAATCTTGTAAAATATCTACACAAACGACGATGCTGAGCAAAATAGGCAGTCTCGTTGCCAAACCTTGACGACTAGTTAATTTTCCTACCATAACGTAAGCTATTCACTTGTTTGTTATGTAAAGGCTGTTAATAAGAACCGGATAGAGGAAGGTCATTCCATTTATTACTTTACAAAAGGTTAATCAATTCGGCACCAGTATCTGAGTTATTGCATATTATTATCAAAATATAATTATAATAATTCGTTCTATTACCGTTCTAGTCATTTATGCGGCCTACCCAAATGTCCTTTATTTGGTATTGTTCGTCTAAACGTTTAGCTCCTTAAGTTCTGAGTTAAGCTTCATGATTAAAGAAAGAAAAATTGTTTATTCTGCACAAATTCAAACTGATTACTGACAATTGCGTGCACTGCCTGGACAGGTCCACTCAATCTGTGTGATTCTTTCCTCAAAAGACGATTTTAGACACCAATCTACATGATCTGACCAAGATTATGTCTGGACTTTAAAAGAGGCTATGACCTTGAGTTTGTTTCGACCTTTCTTCTCAGAGTAGTTAGATAGGAAACGCCGACCTCGTCTAGTTTTTATTAAAAATATGATTGACCTGTAAAAGTCTTTGTACAAACCTACTTACAGAAATATAATCATTTACTTATCACCTTCAACAGAAGCAACATACGCAGTACCGGAACACAAAAATCGTGAAAGAGAAAGTCTCATCGACCGGCGACGTCGCAGCAGCACCCCCGGGGGGCGCCTCACCCTGCCCGGCGTGTCCGCCTGGCCTGCGCACGCGCCGCCGCCCGGGGACACGTGGCAGGAGCGGGACACGTGGCTCGACAACTCCAACATACGGAACTGGGCTGAAAACGCACAGAAATGGGACGAGAATGGCCAAAAGTGGGACGAGAACGGGCAAAAATGGGTCGAAAATGGACAGAAGTGGGATGAAAACGGACAAAAGTGGGTAGAGAATGGCCAAAAGTGGGATGAAAATGGTCAGAAATGGGTTGAGAACGGACAGAAATGGGATGAAAACGGTCAGAAGTGGGAAGAGAATGGACAGAAATGGGTTGAGAATGGCCAAAAATGGGATGGAAGTGCGAATGGGAACCAATGGGAAAATAATGAGAGATGGGGGAATGGAAATTGGGGGGAGGTTCCCACGCCGACTGTACATGTTGATATGAATGCGGCCTACTGGAGAGGGAACGCTAGTGTGGCGGATAGCAGTGATAATGGAGGTAGGAATAACTTGACTAATTTTTTTTTTGACTCTAATCATAATCTTTAATAAGCCGTTGTTATTGTTTGCCTTACTGGAATTCTAGAAATAATTTGATGTTTTAAAATTATCATCAGCGGCATCATTTTACATGCAACTGGATGCAAAGACATGGTGACATTTACTAGCTTATCTAAATAGCGTACTCCATATTCTTTAATTTACCAAACAATTTATTGTCCAGGTTTTCCAGAAGATGGTATGCTGCATTCACCAACAACTGCGGCGATCGGTGGTCTCACAAGACAATCACCTTCTACCAGCAGGATAAGGCCACATTCGCCATCAAATTCAACCGGTAAGATCACATGGGAATTCATTATTTAAAAAAACTCGCCCTATTTTTTAACATAGAACTTACAACTAGCTATCCTGCGTTCGCGATTTATTTGCCAAAAATGTAAACAAATATGAATTAATGGAAAAATTACTTTAATTCCTACACAATAAAGTTCAGTTTACGCTACAACTTCAAACATTTTTATAACTTTTTCAATAGTACTAGTCACTCTGAAATCAACATAATTAGCATTGAAATAAAGTTGATATTTGTTTAACTTGAAATAGGTTGGGGTTGTGCAGCACTCCGCAGTTTTACTTTAAATGTTATGGGGTATTCACGCGTGATATGACGTCACGTAGCTTTAACGTGTATATACAAACAGTTTAATTTTTTAAATGACGTTTAGTGTGGTGCCAGCAACCTTTATCAAAAAGGATATCAGACCGGGCTACTTAAACTTCGCCCTTTATGATGAAGAGCTTACCAAATGTCCTGATGTTTTCACCACACTTTTGTTTATTTTTCCAGGTCGTCTTCGAAGTCACTCGCCATCTAACAACAGTGCTACAGATCGACTGCTCTCCAACTCGCCATCAGCTCGACTACAAAGTCAGTCGCCATCTAATAACTCGTCTAACAGCAGGATCAAGTCATCACCTCTAAGGTAATTTAATTGTATTAACTTTTGCACGACGACCAATGGGTCCCTCTTTATGGCAAACGACATCGTGGCAGGCCCAGACGGAGATGGCGGGATGAGCTGGACTCCTTCAACAAGAATTGGTCCTTAGCAGCTTTGAACAGAGAGAAGTGGAAAGAGAGTAGGGAGGCCTTGCCCTGCAGTGGGACATTACAGGCTAATAATAATAAATAATAACTTTTGCACGACGAGAGAGTGCTTTACGATCAATGCAGTTGTTTCTATTGTTATACTCCTGCTAGTACACAGAACCTACTTCATTTATAAGTATACTTATAGTAAATGTAATTGTGTAGATAATTTAATGGAAATTAATTCTGTACTTTTCAAAAATTGATTTAATGCAGTAGAAACGATAAAAACATCAAAATATTTCAAAAAAAAATGCTGTCAATCAAGTGTGACCTGAAAACATTGTAGCTAGCGAAAAAATCAATCGAGTAAATTTTTTTTTATAGATTCGTTTCACCTATAGGAGGAACCCTATTGAAAATGGCTTTTATATTCAAAGTAATTTTTATTTATATACGATTAAATGAGCATTAGGAGTCGTGCACTTTTTGATTATCCAAGTTTTTATAACATCCATCTGGTTGGTACGATTTCAATATAGAATAACTCAACCCTTTGTCATACAATTCGGTGACGAGGTTTTTCAGTACCTGAAATAAGAAATAAACGTATTGTAGAAGCCACAGTTTTAACTTTTGCAGCTATCATCATTTAACATTGTTATCTTTGATTGTATTTGTTTTTTGTTTCAAATAAACTATTAATAATATTATGTAAGTATTTAGTTTTCCGTCACGGAAAAAAACATTTATTTCTTACTAGCTGCTTCCCGCGGTTTCACCCGCATATGTGCCGATCCCGTGGGAATATCGGGATAAAAACTATCCTATGTCCTTCCCCGGGATGCAATCTATCTCGTTGCCAAATTTTATCGAAATCCGTTCAGTGGTTTAGGCGTGAAAAGGTAACATACAGACAGACAGAGTTACTTTCGAATTTATAATATTAGTATGGATTCTTATCAAGTCCTCACGGTAAACAAGTTTTCAACATTTTCTAAGTTCTAAACTAAACCTAATTATTATAATAACTTTTCTACAGGTTACGAGAAAGTTCGCCATCTCGTCACATGCACTCTCCAGTATCTCGACAGTCGCCGTCTTGTTACGAAAACGAAGCTCAACCCAACACCCTGTATGTTGCTAACTACCCACAGGTATGTTCTTCAAGTATGTCTATATATCGAGCCTTTTCAGGAAGAACATCGTAAGCGCCAAAAATCCCAAAAAACTGTTTTAATATCAATCGCCAGATCAACTGATTTTGCATTTTGCATCACCTTCTCCTGTAAAATATGCAAAATGGCGGTTACGATCTTCTTCCTGAAAAGGCTCGATATATAAAAATCAAAGTCCTGACTGAATATCAACGCACAGCCTAAACCGCTAGTCCTAGAGGCATGAAATTTGGAGGGTGTGTTCTTTGTGAAGAGTATGTATCCACTAAGAAAGGGTTTTTCGAAATTCCACACCTAAGAGGGTGAAGTGAAATTTCACGTGGACGAAGTCGCGGCCAGAAGCTAGTGCTAGTAAGCTACATACTCAATCACTGTGCAGAAGATGATAGTTTATTTCTCTAAAATGACATGATCGCTAAAAAAATGCTTTCTTTGAACACGTTCACTGGTAGTGAACATCGCGTGCACTGCAGCCATATAAAGTGGCACAAACAATAATAGTAACAGCCCATTTTTATTCCTATTTCATCAGAGACTATTATTATGTGTAGCATAATCAGCCTATAAGGTTCCAACTGCTAAGGCACAGGCCTCCTCTCTGTGAGAGGGAGTGGGCCGGAATCTATCACGCGGGCCCAATGCGGGTTGGTAGATGTCACTTCACTTCCAGTTTTTTGGCTCTAGGACATGTCGTGAGTTCTAACCTATGCAGGCACTTTGTATATTTATTTTCATCACCACTGCTCTCAAAACGGTAAAGGAAAACATCATGAGGAAACCAGCATGTCCTAGAACCATAAATTCGAAGACATGTATCCACCAGCACTGGGCCCGCGTGGTGAATTACAGCCCAATCCCTCTTACAGAGAGGAGGCCTGTGTGTTTCCCAGCAGTGGGGACATTATAGGCTGATTATGATTATGCTACGTGCGGTTGACTGTACAATCTAGTTTAGACTGAGTAGTTTAATCCACAGGTAGAAGCCGGTGGTGCGGGCGGACAAGACCCGGAGGCTGATGTGTTAGTGCGACTAGCGCGTGGAGCTGCTGGCTTCGGCTTCCGGATCGTTGGCGGCACTGAAGATGGTAGCCGCGTTGCTGTTGGATATGTTGTGCCAGGTATGTAACTAATGTTATTGAAGCAAACTTTCAACATTTAACAAAGAAAAAACGAAAGAGTTTTAGACCACTGGGGGATTTATAGGACGCTATCTAATAGCAGCTGCTTTTCCGCAATATCTTTGTTGTCTCCTACCGGCATTGTCAATGTGCTTTGTGTCTGTTGGTCTTGCAAGATCGTATGGGTAACACGCCAGCTCGGCCTTGATGCTTCGTGCTTGCATGTTTGCGTGTAAAACCAAAAAGAAAGTGCGTGCATATATTATTCATTGTATGATTGAAAATATTCTGTTAGTGAACGTAGTTACAATTGTAACCTGTCGCCAAAACTCGAAATTACAAAGAAAACTGGACCAAACTACAAAGAATACACCATGGAATTAAAGTATAATTTTATTTAATATTAACTCCATTGTTTGATGTCTTAAATCAGGTGGTCCAGCGGATGGGCTCCTAAGACCAGGCGATTTACTGACCTCCGTTGACGGAATACCATTAGCGGGGGCTACGCATACCCGTGCAGTGTCCTATGTGTGCCAAGCTGCTTCTAGAGGACACGTGAGTTGTTTAATAGTTTCTGATATGCGTGAATGTATTTAGGATGTACAGTCAACAAAAGAGATAAGTATGCAGGATCGTCGGATATAGTTGAAGTTTAGTAAGAAACCGTAGGATGTTCTTGAGTAATTTTTTTTTTTAATGAATAGAAATCAAACAGCTCATTTATCAAATTAAATTTCAGTCGGCAACATCCATCGGTTTCTTACTAAACTTCAACTATATCCGACGATCCTGCATACTTATCTCTTTTGTTGACTGTACCTAACTGAATGAAAATAAAAAATAAAAACGGTGAATCTATTGCAAAATAACTATTGATGTAAGGCCAACGTGTTGTTGCTTTTAACAATTAATGTCAGTAATGAATTGGTTAATTGTAATGTAACACATAAGGCCGTTTCTTTTTGGAATTTTTTTCATAGACTTGCTGTTAAAAACTTACTCATAAAGCATCTCTTCCTGGTTCGTGTCGTCAAAACACATAGTCAGGCGATGGTAAAAAAAAAACTTCATACTATACCTGCTCGGAAAGAACCTTTTCAGTTTTTTTTTTTAAATGAAGCCATTATGCATGCGTCATTATTGTTGTACAAATTTTGCTGGTCGAAAAAGTGTATGAAAATCCATTGTTAACGTGCTATTTCAATTAATCTCCCTGGCAAAAGTATTACATTGAGTTTTAATAACTAACAATTTTAATATAAACTTCACTTTGTATCACTCGGAAGAAAGTGCAATTCCCAACTCGCGTCGGCTAGATCTCGAGCCTCAAACTACACCCTCGTTAGTAATCGGTCACTTCCTCCCCTCGGTGAACAATTATTAACTATTTCTATAATATGGAAGGTGTTTAAAACACGTATTAGCTATTTATGCAAACATATATTAATCAGAAAATAATAACAATCCACAAAATCAAACGTTCCGCGGCATTGACAAAATAATAATGGCGGGAAGCTTTTTATACTCTATGGAAGTTCCTTCCTTCAAAAACTTCACCGCCAGCCAGCACTCGAAGTAGCTTCACTCGGTGTTGCCAACACAATGTACTATGGTTAACGTCTATTATTTTGTAACAGGTAACATTAGGTGTAAGACACAATCGCGCTGATATCCAGCCCCTTGGTCTACCAACAATGGTGGCACCGCATCCACACCAACCATTACTAACGTAAGTATAATTCGTACATCACATCACACTAATATTATAACGGCGAAAGTTTGTGAGTGTGTTTGTATGTTTGTTACTTCTTCACGCAAAAACTACTGAACCGATTTGGATGAAATTTGGTACACAGACACGTTTTAAGAGCCATTTCACGTTTTCGCGCGAATTTCTAAGATTTTAGTCGCCTAATTTACCGTCTTAGGTAATACCCTGACATTGTTGAATACATGTAAAAAAAAGACCAATCTTTCGTATTGATACTTCATGTAACACATTTACAAAAACTTATTTGTTTTCTTTGTGGTGATTAATCTCCCACAACTAGTTTACTGAAAAAACATCGCAGAGTCAATTTCAGATTCCTATATCTATCATTAGTATTTATAAATTTGACAAAAGAAAATACATTAAGCATCAGACATATAGTTTTGTCGACACATAATGTAATAGAATATCGATTACCAATAACATTAATTAGTAAAAAAATAAAGTCTTAGGGCAATTTTTACGTTTTATATCGCTATCTTATCGCGATTTTTTGGTTTAAATAAAGCGTAATTACAGTAAAAAAATTATGTCAAAATAAACTATGATCTTTAACAAAACTAATTCTAAAGTTTTATTAAAATCCTTTCATTTAATTAGACATAATATGGTTATTGACATCACTCTAAACTATAATAAATTACAATGCATAAGCGGACATCGATTAGTACGGCGCGAGCGCTCATCGACGAAGGACCTGTGCCATTTTTTCCCGCGTCCCGATTGTCGAGCGCACGTATCGTGAACGCATTATTATACTACGAGTACAACATTTTGATCCTCTTCGTATTTTTTGAAAAAATGCTTCCGAAATTGACTCGGTTTTACCAAGATTGCGTATTGCCAGAAATCATAGACCCTAGAAAGGCAAGATCAATGCCTTTACGACAAATATTTATATAGAGTACTCGTAAATTATAGTCATTATTACTTCACAATAATGTCTGATTGTTTATCTGTTAATTTTTATTATACGCTAGTATTGCAGGAGAGGAGTCCGTGGCTAAATAATAACAGCCGCACAGGTCGGTCGATCAGGTTAAGCTATGCTTGCCGCGGTTGGTCTGTGGATGGGTGACCATCTTTACATACTGAGACCCCTCCGTGCCTCGGAAAGCACGTTAAGCCGTTGGTCCCGGCTGTCATTCGTGGATCTTTGACAGTCGTTACGGGTAGTCAGAAGCCCGAAAGTCTGACAACCAGTCTTACCAAGGGGTATCGTATTACCCAGTAACTGGGTTGTGGAGGTCAGATAGGCAGTCGCTCCATGTAAAATACTGGTATTCAGCTGCATCCGGTTAGACTGGAAGCCGACCCCAACATAGTTGGGAAAAGGCTAGGCAGATGATGATGACGCTAGTATTGCATACAATTAAGTATTCCTAACTGAACAGACAGCTATGCTGCTGGGGAGTTTGTTCCGCCACTTCTTCTCACCAGTGAAAGCACTAGACAGTGGTGAAGGGCGGGCGTTTTTGGGGGACTGTCTTTTGTAAATTTTGACGTTCGAAGTGCTGATTCTCAGCCTAGTTTGAATAAATGACTTTTGATTTTGACATATTTGTTCTTTTTTTATTAGTCTAGAAAGAAAGCTTTAGTAGACTGAATAAATAAAATAACTTTTTTTATAAGTCTAATTCTAATCTAACCAAGGTGTATTACGCTCTTAACGGCTCAAGATTGTTTAGTCCGTGTCGACACTCGCGCTACACTGTTTGCATTGTGTATGTGTGGATAGCTACGCACACATACACAATGCTGCCATCTTTTACCTAAACTCGAGCGTCAAACATTTGTGAAATGGCTCTTAACCAGCATTAACACATAGGATACTTTTTATGCCGATTTTCCCACGGGAAACATATGCGGGTGAAACCGCGGGGCGCTGCTAGTTGTTTATAAATTATCATACGGTCTAATTTATATTACCACTTAAAGACAAAAACATTTACTTACATGCTGACTTCGGAATAACAGGAGGTCAGAATATATGGCCTGGTTAACATCACGTACAAGACGTCGATTGAGGTAAAGGGGAACCATTCACCCTTACCCATAATACCAACCAAGCCTGACCAAGCTCCTTTCATTCACACACACATAAATAATTGCACCCGAAACATTATGAAACCTGCGTATTGCACTGTTCTGTTCTCAGTATATTTAGCGAGCTATACGCGAACTATGAGATATCGTAATAAAAGACCTACATGCTTGTTTTTATTGCTTAAACGGCCTGCATGTGATCACAAATACACTTATTAAATCCAAGTTGGGATTTCTCGGATAGTTCTGATCTTCAATGTTTATGCGGCGTCTCCCCGCAGACCATGGCCTATATTTCATCTTAGGCCGCATGCTCTGTCACCTGTTCACGTGTGGAACTAATAGCTACGTCAGTATTACTGAGTACTGGGCCAAACATCTTTATGTTCGCAAAGCCCTTTGGCTTTGGCATGTGGCGTTGTAGATACCGCTACACTTAGCTGTCCGCCATTTTTTTTTTTTTCAATATGGTGGCCACGTGATACCTATATAAATCGATAGCTGACATCAATGCAAACAGAAAATGTAATACCATCAAACCCCATCAAGCGTGGTCGCCATTTTGAAAAAAAAAAAAAACAAAATGGCGCGGCAGTAGGTATAGGCCAGGCTCCATATAAAAAAATTCAATCCCCTTTAACTTCTTTTTAAATGATAAATGATTTTATTTCTGTAAGTAGGTTTGCACAAACACTTTTACACGTCAATCATATTTTAAAAACTAGATGAGGTCGGCGTTTCCTATCTGACTACTCTGAGAAGAAAGGCCGAAACAAACTCAGAGGTCACAGTCTCTTTTAAAGTCCAGACATAATCTTGGTCAGGTTATATGAAGACCATGTAGATCGAAGTCCGAGATGGTCTTTTGAAGAAAGAACCACACAGATTGAGTGGACCTGTCCAGTCAGTGCACGCATTTGTCAGAATTCGTGCAGCTCAACTCAGAACTTAAGGAGCTCAACGATTCGACGAACAATACCAAAGAAAGGACATTTGGGTAGGCCACATAAAATACTCAAACTGCCAGACCATGACAAAACTAAACAGAACAAAGAAAATAATCAAAATAAAAAAAAATAAAAAAAGTAAAAAATAAAATAAAATGACCCACATTGTCTTCACACTCACAATAATTAAAATAATATAATACTTTACAAAGTAAGCAGATGTCATTGTTTATATAAAATACATTAATGTCAATGTGTATATAAAAAAAACAATATGTTCAAAATACAAAATTGGAAGCAGATCAATCCCAAGCTTTTTTGTCCTCAATGTAATCTTTAACAGTATAAAAGGCTTTCTGGCACAACTTACGTTTAATGAATGATTTGAATTTATTAAGGCTTAGATCTTGAACTTGGCTTGGTAGTTTATTGTAAAAGCGTATACATTGGCATCTGAATGAGCCACCTATTTTCTTGAGCCTTGTTGTAGGTACAACAAATTTGTGTTTGTTCCTAGTATTTATATTATGGATATCACTGTATTTTTTAAACAATTTTATATTTTTATGGGCATATAAAAGATTTTCATAAATATACTGAGAAGGCACAGTCATTACATTAATCTCTTTAAATTTTTCTCTGAGAGAGTGTCTCGGGCTTAATTTATAAATTGAACGAACAGCTCGCTTCTGTAAAACAAAGATAGTCTGAATATCGGCGGCATTTCCCCACAATAGAATACCGTACGACATTACACTATGAAAATAGCTAAAGTAAACTAAACGGGCCGTCTCTAAATCAGTTAAATTACGAATTTTTCTAACAGCGTATGCTGCCGAACTTAGCTTTTTTGACAATTTGTCTATATGTGGACCCCACTGAAGCTTAGCATCCAAAGTTATGCCCAAGAATACTGTGCTGTCTTCAGGATTCAATTCTTCGCCCTTTATCAACACATTAGTTTTCACCTGCCTGACGTGAGGTAGCGTAAACTTAATGCATTTGGTTTTTTTCTCGTTTAGAAGTAAATTATTAACATTGAACCAGTGGACTACTTTCGAGATCGCGCTATTTACATCGTCATTAACCAACTGCTGACGTTTAAGTTTAAACAAAAGTGAAGTGTCATCTGCAAACAACACTATATCATGATTATCCTTTATGAGGTACGGCAAGTCATTAATATAAATAAGAAACAAGAAAGGACCAAGAATTGAGCCCTGTGGGACTCCCATTGTTACTATAGATCCGGGTGATCTTTTTCCATTAACGTCCACGCTTTGAATCCTTTTACTCAAATATGAAGTAAGAAGATCCAGAGCACTATTCCGGATCCCGTAGTGGCGGAGTTTCCTGATTAAAGTTTCGTGAAAAACGCAATCGAATGCCTTGGACAAATCACAAAAGATGCCCAAGGCATCGCATTTATCTTCCCAAGCATTATAAATATGTCCTAAAAGTTCAACACCGGCATCAGTAGTTGAACGACCCCTTGTAAAGCCGAACTGTTTGCTATGTAATAATTTATGTTTATTAAAAAATCTCTGCATTTGGTCTAAAATTAATTTCTCAAAAATTTTACTAAAGGTAGGTAGTATAGAAATAGGTCTATAATTTGTGGGGTCTGATGTACTACCTGATTTAAACAAAGGTATTATTTTACTATACTTCATAAGGTCAGGAAACTCCCCACTGTCAATGCAACTATTGAAGATAAGAGCCAGAGTAGGTGCTACAACGTCAATAATAGACTTAGCAACTTCTACAGAATTACCCCACAGATCTGCAGTCTTTTTAACATTTAAAGTGTGAAAGGTTTTAATTATATCTCTACAGGTAATATATTCAAAATGAAATTCTGACTCGCAACCTTTAACATTCTCCTTAAGCAAAGACTCAGCGACGGATGGTGATGAGTTTAGGGATTTAGTTGTTGAAACGGGAATATCTGAAAAGAAATTTTCAAATGCCTCGGCAACTTGTGAGTCTGATTTTATTATGATGTCATTAACAGACAGGCTGTAGTCAGTATTTCGGTTACTAGACCTTCCCGTTTCACTATTAATAATATTCCAAGTCGTTTTAATTACATTACTGCTATTTTTAATTTTTGAACCCAAATAACGTGACTTGGCCATATAACAAACTTTTTTAAATAATTTAGAATAATTTCTAACATACAAATTAAATTCTTCAGTGTTAACGTAAGTCCTTTCATTATACAGTTCATAAAGCCGTGTTCTACTTTTATGAATACCAATGGTAGCCCAATCACTGAACGATGCATTACTATTAACCGAGATAGTCTTGGGAATGAAGGTGGAATCAAAATGTTTACAATATATATTAAAAAAATGATCATATAAATGATTAGGATCAGCATGAATAGACAAAACTGGTAATTTACTAATGAGCTTAACCTTAAAAGCCTCCAAGCGGCTTGTAGTTTTGGGGTTAACAGTGATATCCTTTTTAGTCAATTTTTCGTTTTGGATTTGGATAGTAATCCTTTGCCCGCAATGATCAGAATCTAGTAAATTTATAATTTCTTTGTGGCTTGGTATAATATCTGAATAAATATTATCTAGGCATGTGGCACTAGTAGGGGTTATTCTTGTGGGCTCTAAAAATAGGTTTACAAGATTGTAGGACTGAAACAGACTTAAAATTTTACTACAAGGACCTGAGTTTTCTAATAAATTGACATTAAAATCACCGCAAATGATAATGGACTTGTTTGAGTTACAAATCCTGTGTAACACTTCATCCATTACCTTTTCAAAGCAGTCATACAATCCTGAAGGGGGTCTGTACACACTTAATACAATATAGTGTTCCAATTCTATACAGGCAATTTCAACTGTACGCTCAACAGATAGGCTCACAATATCGTTACGATCTTTAAATTTGAGCTGGTTACTTACTAAAATTAAAGAGCCACCATGTATAGCATTTATTCTGCTGAACGAACTACCAACCTGGTGATTATTAAAATTGAACAAGAACTGGTGGCTTTTCAGCCAATGTTCTGTTATACAAAGAATATCAATACTATTACAATTCATAAATAATTCTACTTCTAACTCTTTGTTCATAAATCCTTGAATATTTTGATGCACCAGGTTGATACTATTTACTGATTTTAACATTTTTGTTGGGTTATTTTTGTGATTCTGTACATTATAGCTAGAGGTTGCCTCTATTGTCTTAATTTCTAATTTAAATTATTATCAATGTTATTAATTGTGACCAAATTATTGGCAGAAGTATTTATAATGCATTGCTCAAAAGAAGCAAGTTGTTTAGCCAAGTTTTTGGCTGTAATAGAAAAAAAAATTATATAATAAATAATATTGGACATTGCATAAAATTGTCGCTAACTGCAGTTATATTGCCCTGTCATCCCATTATTCTCCCTGTTGTTTTGTAAGGGTAGGTTTTCCACGTGTGTCTATCCAAAACTAAAGTGATGCCAAATAATTTCATCCACAGTGCGGACCCTGCGATGCATCACAACATGCCACCGGTGACCTACAACATTCTACACCCGGCGCCGATGTATCCACCCGCGGCTCATGTACCAATGTAAGTTTACCATAACACCAATTATTGGCTTGATATGCTGTCTCAGGTAAGGAGAAGTATAAGGTACTCGTTGACTGTGTTTAATTACCGCCTTTAGTAATTCAGAATCATAATCAGCCTATAATGTTCCCACTGCTGGGACACAGGCCTCCCGGTGAGAGGGAGTGGGCCGTTATCCACCACGCGGGCCCAGTGCGTGTTGGCAGATGTCACATGTCTTCGAATTTTTTGTTCTAGGACATGCCGATTTCCTCACGCTGTTTTCCTTCACCGTTTTGAGAGCAGTGGTGATAAAATAATTTGCACAAAGTAAAGCGCCTGTCTGGGTTCGAACCTACGAGCTACAACTCGTAATTCGCGGCCCTTACCACTTGGCCACCACTGCTCTCATTTAATTCGTAAATCAGAAAATAATATTTATTTTATGTTAGAACACCGAGGAGACACTATTTTACTAATAATAATAAGAAGAAGATAATATGTTATTAAACAGGATAATTTTTTAACCCATGCGCAAACTGTAACTTGAATTCTATTAATGATTCTGAACCCTCCTGCGTTGACATTATTAGTCGGAAACTAAAAAAAAATTGCTTTGCAGTACATTTTGACCGCATAGGTATTTTTATGAAAGAGCTGATTTTTTTTTATAACTGGCGTAAAATAAGTCTAGAATCATGTGCTGAATTCATGATTATAGTTTGCGCACTGCTTAAAAATGTATCCTGAAGAAATCAAGGAATAAATGGAAGCTACACTTTTGTATACGTTTGGACGAAAAATACTCTCGCCTTGTCGCACGAAACGGACATCGTTCTGGGCACTGCACAACCCTCAGACCACAGCAAGCATTTTACTATACCACTGCATCAGACAAGACATCATTTATCAATACATTATGCTTTAGTAAAATACAAATTCGCATCATTATACTTTTTGTATTATAGGTACGGTGTCCAATACGACACAACGACCGGTGGTTGGGCCTCCGTGCCGTATGACGTCACAGTGACGAGGAATGAAGGCGAAGGATTCGGCTTCGTCGTCATTTCGTCTGCTAACAAGGCAACTAGTACTATTGGTGAGTTTATTTATTTATTTAATACTTCAAGCACATAAATGTACAGAGGTGGACTTAATCCTATAGGCATTTTCTACCAGTCAACCTTTGGATGATGCAGAGACAAACAGTGGTAGGTGCAATCATGAAAATCGAGAGTTGAACATCTTTATTGACCTTCCTGTTCAGGATTTAGCTCTTTATCCGTGAAGTTTAATGTTTATAATGTTGGGTCTATTCTGAAATTAGACTATGTAATGTCTTTTAAAATTTTCAATTAACAATATTGTTTTTATTTCAAGTTAAACAAATATCAACTTTATTAAAGTCAAAATTAAGTTGATTTCAGAGTGACTAGTACTATAGAAAAAGTTATAAAAATGTTTGAAGTTGTAGCGTAAACTGAATTTTATTGTGTAGTTATTAACAGGTTAACTGTCCAGGCTCCAGAGTGGGAATGGTCCATAAGTCCAGTTATGTTTTTATTAAAAGTCGGTATATTTGTGGTTAAAATGTATTATGTGTTATAAAATATACTCTACTGAAATTGATTTTTTAGCACAGACTACATATACATAGTCTGTGGACTCGTAGTGCATCTAGGATGGTAAAAATCACCTCATGAGTCCACAGACCATATTATTATTATGTGGTCTGCGCATACTTTCCTTTTTATTTCTTTTTTACCGTTTGGCAGCAAAAAATATCTAGTGACTATAAACTAAAAGTATATTTCTGAGTAGTTAGCCAGTTATTATTCTCCAATTGGTAAAAGTCTTACTGGTACAAGAAGATTGCTGTTGATGTGATTTTTGGGGTAGCCGTAAAAAATGCGCTGTATCTACAAAAAACTGAACCCTCAAAATAAACGTTCGCTTCTACAAGCACTACCAGATATTGTGAGAAAACTTGTGGGTGTAAACATAGCACAGATACGGGCTCCAGCTTTAGCTACTTCACAGTAAAATTCAACTGCAGGTTCATCACAACAATCGCAGCACAACATTTTCTTTAAATACTGGATAAGAAAGATGGTAAACTACAAAGAGGAAGGTGTACAGGTTGCTACGAACGACATAGATTGTCAGGCGAAACAGCACAGGTTGCCACTAATAAGAGGTTTGCAAATATGAAATAATTACACAAATTACATAAATAAATTAAATCATATTGTTTTCAAAAAGTTCATGTATATTATTTTCGTTCTATTTATAATAAATTTTCTGTTTATTTCCCATTATCCCAAATATCCCATTTCTGACACTTTTTTTTATTTCATGCCCCATATAAAAAAAAAATCCCTTTGTCCCATCACTATCCTTATGATGTGTCCTGCCAAGTCCGCATTAAATATGAGACTTTCTTTTTACGTTCACAGTGTCAGGATTTTGCGTGACGATAGTGTGATGCGTAGTTCGCATGTGACGTTGTAGATGCCGCCACTATATATCTTATTTCAAAGTGGTCGATGTAATTTTTTCTCACTTACAACCACATTTTTTTTTTTGGTTGGGAAATTATCAAATAACTTCTCCCGCTCTCTCGTGTCAGATTTTTACTGACTAAAGCCCATCCGTGTTCCTTCAGTTGCCCACAGTATATCTTTCGAACAACCCGCGACCCTGGTAGGTATCGGCCCTAGCGTACCCCGTCAGTTAGTGCTGACATCTCTTTGAGGCGCGCGTGGAACACAACGCGCCGTCGACCCGGGCCTGGTCCTTACCGGACGGCGAGCTGCCCATTGCTTGCCATCCAATTAAAACCACCTTACAGGTCACATGAGATTCAATAGCAGATTTTCAGATACTGAATGACTATGGATTGTGTGTTTCGCTTCGCTTGAGTTCGTTACTAGAAGTTTCTGTCCTCTCCAGGCCAACTGATCCCCAACTCGCCGGCCGCGCGCTGCGGGCTGCTGCACGTGGGCGACACCATCGTGGCCATCAACCACGTGTCCATCCGCAACCTGCCGCACCCCGAGGTGGTGGCGCTCATCAAGCAGTCTGGCGCCGCCGTGACGCTCACGGTGCTGCCCGAGCGCGCGCACTGACGTCGGCGCCTCAGTCTGCCGCCGCAGGCTGACGTGCTCTATATGTATTGAACATATTGTATCTCCAGGTACTATCATTACTGTCTTTTAAAAAACAAGATTTATCTTTAGACCCGAGTTTAAACCATTCAATCGTAATTCCCACTGCTTGGACATAGGCCTCCTCTCTGTGAGAGGGAGTGGGCCGTAATTCACCTCGCGGGCCTAGTGCGGGTTGGTATCTACCAACCCGCACTAGGCCCGCGAGGCATCTGCCACATGTCTTCGAATGTTTGCTTCTGGGACATGCCGGTTTCCTCACGATGTTCTCCTTCACAGTTTTGAGAGGAGTGGTGATAAAATAAATTACACAAAGTAAAGCGTAAAAGCTCTTAAGTCGGGGCCATTACCACTACACCACCACTGCTTCATCCAATAATTTACTACATATTGTATTTAAAACATAACGTCAGTCAGAATAAAGTTCGACATTCAAAAATGGCCCGATGATTCAATCCTGGGTCTTAAGATAAAACTTGTTTTGTAATTAACGTTTGAGCTTAGATTAAAGTTACAACTCGTTTTATATTGAGACTTTTATACTAGTATAGAAAGAAAGAAAGAAACTGAGACCCAATTTGATGACCGTCGTTATCTGTCTAGCCTTTTCCCAACTATGTTGAGGTTGGCTTCCAGTATAACCAGATGCAGCTGCATACTGGTATTGGTACATCTAGTACAGACGCCAGCACATCAAGCCACTACAATCTGTCAAATTTCTTTAATAGATTTTCAACTTTATCGCTAAAGTATAAGGTTCAAAGTTGATTGGGAAAATTTGGCAGTTTTGGGTAGGTTGATGTGCTGGCGTCTGTACATGGACCGACTGCCTATCTGCCCTCAACAGCCCAGTTACTATTCTATTACACGATTCGTAATCTCATAATTATCTCACTTTTTTTGTAATAATCTCAAGTTCCCATAATAATCTCATTTTATATAAACACTAGCAGCGCCCTGCGGTTTCACCCGCATAAGTGTCGATCCCGTAGGAATATCGAGATAAAAAGTAACCTATATGTTATTCTGATGTATAAGCTATATTACTGTAAAGTTTTATCAAAATCCATTCAGTAGTTTTTGCGTGAAAGATTAACAAACATCCATCCATCCTCACAAACTTTCGCGTTTATAATATTAGTAGGATTTCATTTTGCAGTAAATGTATTGTCCATAAAATAAAATGTGCTAGAGCCCTGTTCAGCATAGCTATTCACAACCATTCAACAGGGTTCCGAGTCGAAAATATTAACATTTTTAGTTACCTGATTTGCCTAGGCTCAGACCGCAAATAGCCGTCGGAAGAATAGCGGTCGTCTCTATGGTTTAAACAGTAAAAAAATCGGGTTTTGGGTTTGTAAACGTAGCGTTTAAAGGACTCCATCGATAACACTGATTGATGATTGATTCGGCACGGAAGCGTATCGAATGTTTGTGAATGCAGACCTAAAATAATGAATTAATGTATTGTCAGTTTCCCGCGATATCATTAAGAGGACACCGAACTCGCAGTGGCGCCCTCATCGTTTGTTTAGTTATTTCTTTTATTTTTGAATGAAAATGCAGAAGAAAATAGTGGCCACTATTTTCCGTTTTAAGGATTATAATAAAACTTAACTATGTAAAACTACCGTTTGTAATAATAATAACGTATAATCTTGTGGAGCACAACTTAACGTGCTTATTTTCTGCATTTTCATTCTAAATTAAAAGAAATAACAAAACAAACGATGAGGGCGCCACTGCGCGGTCGGTTTCGTCTTATGTTTATCGTATTGTATGCTAAGTTAATGTCCTTGTAATTAAAACCATATTATTTAAGGTGAATAATTGTTATAAACATTCATTATTGTATTTTGTAGAAGTGTTGTCTATCTTTCTACAACAGGGAAAATCTAAGAAAAACATTGATTTCATGTTCTTGATGTTGTCTTGTATTAGACTTGATGATAATGATGAACTTTATAAAAATAATACAATAGTCTCGCCCCCATTAAGGCCTATTCAAACCTAAGCGGTATTCGCTGCCGCTGTGGGTAGAGGTACATACCGCGCGGGTTTCGCTCAGGTATTTAGTATCAAGTTCCGCGGCTAGAGCGTGAAATCCGCTTTGGTGTGAACAGTAATATTACCGCATAGCCACTCGGTTTTCTCTACCGCAGACGGTAGCGAATACCGCTTAGGTTTGAATAGGCCTTTACATGGAATTTTAAAATAATTGGCGAAATGAGGTTGTATTAAAGGTATGATGATGATAATAATGACATGCATCTTATTTATTGCATGAAAGAGACGCCTGAATTAGTTAAAAACATTTATTCAATGTTTTCATTTTTGAAACTACAATGGAACAAGTGTACCATCGCGGCCTTTTCCGCCTGTTCACTTCAAAATTTTTTCGCCTAAATCCTGCGGCGGCGCCAAGCCATGCCCCGTTAAAGTTTTCGCCTATTAGGAAAGCGATAATGCAATTAGTTGCAACCTGCACTGCGCAGGTTAGTGACGCATCATGTGTATTCCTTTTGTGAATTTTACGGACAAACAATTTGACCTTGATGCGGGGCTAGAAAGCGCTTGAACTATTTTTTGAGTGCAAGCAAAAATGAATTTAGTAGTGGTCAGGCGGGAGTGTCTACGATTGTACCTTTGTTATTAAATAAAATAGTGGTACCGCAATGGGCCATCGTGTGATAAGAAGGGGCCGCGTCATATGCTTCGTGACGTCAGATGTATAAATCGAAAGTACTAATACTCTAAACTTAAACTGTAACGAAAAACTTTAAAATATTACAACATTATCAATAAGCAGCGGCCCGCCCCAGCATCGCACGGGTGCAATTTTTTTTTCGAATTTCGGACATTTTCTTTCATAAAAACCTTGTCCTAGCAATACCGAACACAGCAAAAAAAAGAATTATCCAATTTAGTGCAGTCGTTCGGAAGTTATGCGCGTACATACATTTCGGCGATTCATTTTTATTTATATAGATTTTAAAATTACAAAATTATTATGTGATGTCACACCTAGAGACACAAATATGACCACCTGTGACAAGGAGGGTGGGGAGGGGGTCGAAAAATCATGAAATTCGTGTGAGTCAATTTATAGATGGCCCCAAAGATACGCTCTTACTATAGAGGTTTAACATACCATAACAACTGGTAACCAGTAAAGAAAAGTATAGCTTTAATAAAGAATATCTACAGTAGTTATTAAGAGTTATAATTAAACTTTTCAGTCTAAAATATCATAAGTGTTGTATGTACCGACCGGCAGCTACTGTTTGGACCCTGCTCAATATGTATTAAATACCTTTTCTATTAAAGATTCATATTTTGTTGTAGAATAGATGAGTCAGACTCCTATTCATAAAGAAAAAGATTTTTATCAGCTGTAGAATAATTAAAGTACATCATAATGACTTTTAGAAGCATTTACATAAGGTTTAAATTACAATGATTGATGCACGCTCGTGAAATGCAGCAACTATACCACAAGTATTGTCTCGTAGCTATTGCTATCTCCCTTCCACATTTTGCTCAGTATTTCATGTCGTATTCGCCCTTATTTAAGATAAAAATAATCTTTTTGTCTTTTTGAAACCCTCTCGGTAAAAAAACAGGCTCAGAATGACATCTTCCTAATTAATCTGTTGTGAATCTCTTTATATTATGTAAATATTACATTTAGTTAGTAAGTTTGGTGTACACTTAGTTTTATATCCAGGCAGTTATTAAGAGTGTTAGAAAGTAAGACTGGTATATCTAGGCAAACCGCGTACCAGAAGACGTAGCGTTGGAAGGAACCCGCTGAATGCGGGAAGTCCAGAACTGGTCGAACGGTGCTTGTGGGAGGCCTATGTCCAGCAGTGGACGTCTTTTGGTTGATATGATGGTGACATCTAGGCAGAATAAAATAAAATCATTTTAGCATGTAGTACAGTCAACAAAAGAGATAAGTATGCAGGATCAAAGTCAAAGTCAAAGTCAAATCATTTATTTCAATTAGGCACAGTAAAGGCACTTTTGAACGTCAAAAATTATAGTAAAAACAATTGATTCTAGTCGCCCATTCCAAAAGGTAGTTTTCGTATGGAGAAGAATGGGCAAGAAACTCCACCGTTACTCTTTTAAAATGTTTTACAAGTTCTGTATAGGTACATTAATTATATAATTATATGTGAAGACGATGCATCTAGAATAAAAATTAGTCTGCCAACAAAAGGTAAAAAGAATTAAAAATAAAGCAATGACAGGTAAATCAATTATGTGATAGATACATGGTGCTGTAAAGTATGGATGTTGTCGACTGAAATTTAATTTGATAAATGAGCTGTTTGTTTTCTATTAAAAAACAATTATTCGAGAACATCCTACGGTTTCTTACTAAACTTCAACTATATCCGACTCTCTTGCATACTTATCTCTTGTTGAATGTACATAAGATGATAGATAAATCCCAAATTGATATTATTGTTGATATTTGATGACAGCTGCAGTTTGCAAAAGAAGTTACATATTTTGTAAAGAAAAAAATTAGTTATTAAGATGTCGAATCCCTTCCATAAATCATGCAATATACACCCTTTTTATGTCAATGTTTTATATAAAAATAAATTGACTGTTAAATAAATAAATTACCTTTTAAATACTACATAATATACGTAGTGAATAATCACGGTGACTGATTATCAAATTATTTTACTCTAGGTCACGTTTAGAAACGTATTTATAATGGTTATTATTAATTTGGACCACCGAGATTGGAAAAATACTTGTTTTAGAAATAAGTTACTTAATTTTACCGTGTTTTGGTAGGAAATCGTACATAAAATAAGCTACATATTTTGCCAATATTACTTAAAATGTATTAATAGGTTGAATTAATTGTTGTTAATGTATGTAGATATAATATGAATTGTTGTATACCCATCGTGTCGTCCATTGTCTTCTAAAGTAAATAAAATTAAATGCATTGTATGTATGATTAGTTATACAAGTCTTGTTCCGAAGAAAAAAAACTACCCTTGTATGAAATGTCGAAATCTTAATTAATTATGTTTAAAATATGATTTTCTCTGAAAACTCATGTTTTTTGGTATTATATCACAAAAATTAAGAATCTACATCAACATAAAATCCGTATTATATTTTAATTAGTTGTAAGAGTTTGCAATAATCAATGTGCCTTTAATGTAAACATTGTCTTGCCTTACCCAAGATTGTAAAAAAAAAGAATAAAAAAAATACCTATTTGTATAAAACTATAATCCAAAGAGGGCTCCATTCCGTTCATAAGATCAGTAGATCCGAATGTATAACGATATTATAAGAGAGATTTACTCAATAAATATTTTTATTTAATCCATTTGCTATTCATTTCATAACTACCCTCAATTTTAAAGGGCTTTGTAGGTCCATGCCATTTTGTTTTTCAAAATGACGGCCACGCATCAAACCTATATAAATCTATAGCTGTTAAAAAAAATTGGATATCACGTGATCAATTTTGAACGTTAATATCTCTGAAACGTGACACTATGGGGTTTGGTCTTATTATGTTTTCTGTTTGCATTGATGTCGGCTATCGGTTTATATAGGAGTCATGCGTGGCCGCCATTTTGAAAAAAAAAAAACAACATAATGGCGCGGCAGTAGGTACCAGGCTCCATATAAGTCTTCAATCCCCTTTCATAAGCTTTTGTTCTAATGCAAATAGATGGAAACTCTAGCATTTATTTCAATTACAGGCACTTTTGAATCGTTAAGAAGTCGATCAGTCAGTAATATGAAGCTATAGTTATTCATTCCAAAGCAAGGTTCGTTAGAAGAAGAATAGGCAAGAAATTTTGTCTCTGTCACCTCTGACCTAGACTAGATTCAAGAGCAAACCCATTTCAAATAAAATTTAAAAAAAACTCAAGGTACATGGATTTTGTTCCCCGTTCTTCTCCATCGGAATCTACTACGATTTTAAATCAAAATATTGGTTACAGAAATGTTTTATTTGTTAAAAAATGTTATAATGAGTGATTTGTCTGTAAAACTTAAACAGGTACTAATAATAATAGGTGTCTCCCTGTAGTACCTAAGAGACGGGACTAGAAAACGGGGCGTTCAAAAACGAGATGGGAAGACGATATCCGCCCAACCTTGGGGCCATACTGGACCAGAGTTGCAGTTGGAGAGGACAGAGCATAATGGAGACAGTTGGAGAACGCTTGTGCTAAGAGGTACACCGAACTGCAGGAGTATCTTATGATTTTCTTTTAGTCCAAATGCTTCTTGCTAACAATCGATGTACCCAAAGAACGGAAATTAACGGCTTAATAGTGATAGGTACCCGTTAAAAGAAAACAACGGCGTATTCTTAAAAATATATAATTGTTAGCTTAAAAGTTAATTTGCTGTTCCATAAAAGCCATTGATGAGAAAGAACAGATCACATAATTTTGACATTTTATTATTAATCTCCAAAAAACCTTTTGGTCTGTACTATTGCCAGACTTCAAAATTGTTTTTATATGGCAACTTCGGGAGCATCCCTGAAGCCAGCTTTGCGAGCGGCACCAGGAGTAGCGACTGCCAAGATCCAGTTGGTAAACCTATCAACCCTGGTGAAGACGTCAGGGTACTCATCGTCAAGGCAGTTCTGGTAGAAGGAAGAGGTTCCTACCACCGCTCTGTCGATGACCATGGGGGCGCCGGAGTCGCCCATGCACATGCCTTTGCCGGCACCAATTGCGCATATTACACCTGTAATAAGAAAAGACGATTAGTACCACGGAACAGATTAGTACCGAACCTTTAAAAAAGTTAGATTGGCTAGGGCTTTTGGGTGAATATACACACATCAAAAGTGTCTAGGGATCAACATATATTTTTGCAATAACTTTTCTCCTGATTGATATTAATTAAAATTTTCTTTAAGGATTCATCAAATAAAGTGTTTTCGTTTGTCACAGTAACGATAAACCAAGTCACCTTTGCATTAATAAAGAAATTTGCCATTTTCCTAATAAAGGGATTTTTGACATTTGAACCACTAACACAAAAGTTCGAAAAAAAGACTGAAATAACAGTTTTCTTTAAAATTTTATTGGGTAACTTAAACAATTAATAATCCGTGTTTCTACCGCGAACACTAACAACACAAGAACATCGGTTTGGCATACTCAAAATGAGTTCATCCAAATCACGCTGTGGAATGGCAGCCCATGTTCGTTGCAACAACAAAAAAAGGTCTTCTTGCGACTGGATACCCTCCATATTCGGCAGAGCTCTTCTCTGTAGCATATCCCATGCATGCTCAATCGGGTTCAAGTCTGGCGACTGAGCAGGCCAGGGCAGGACATTGATGTTAGCTGCGGCGAGAGTCTGTCTTACAACTCTTGCGGTGTGCGGTCGTGCATTATCATGCATTAACTGAAATAAGGGACCGATTTGCACTTGTAGAGGAACGATGACGTCTGATACAATCGTCTCAGCATAAATTTGAGCGTTGAGGTTGCCTCTGATCCAAATCAACTCAGTTCTTCCGCCGATCCAAATACCCGCCCATACCATGATGGTTCCACCACTATAAGGATGGACTTCCTGGCAGGATTTTAATCGCTGTTGGCGTCCAGGGGTTCTCCAGTGTCGTATACGTCTTGTATCCGGTCTCATACCAAAACGAGACTCATCAGAAAAGCACACGAAACGCCATTGTTCTTCTGCCCAATTTCTGTGTTCAAGAGCCCATTGATATCGAATCCTACGATTGTGCATTGCTATAGGTGGTACCCGTAGCGGTCTTCGGGAATGAAGGTTCACTTCATGCAAGCGGTTTCTGACTGTTTGGTCGCTAATTAAGTTCCCTGAAGAGTGATGAAGCCTCACGGCTAACATCATGGCGGTTATTGTTGGAGCTCTTCGAGTTAAGATTTGAATGTATCGGTCTTGTCTCCGTGTGGTGCAGCGATACCGTCCTCCATGGCGCTCAGCCACGGTACCAGTGCTTCGGTAACGTGTCCAAAGTCGACTGATAACACTCTGACTTGTATTCAGAGCTAAAGCCACAGTACGTTGCCGGGAACCAGCTTCTATCATTCCCACGGCTCTGAGCATTTCTTCCCTGCTTAAATGACGTCGCCGCTCCATAATAACGTTGGTTTTAATCAGTAGTAGGGAAACAGTAGCACTAATAATGTCTTCAATGCGTTGTATGTTTTTATAGGGAACATATTGACAGCTGATTTTCATCTTTTACTCGAATTTGATTCACAGTTCCTGATTCAAATTATGAAATGCACCAAAAAGGATCCATATAAATTTATAAAATCATAAATTTATTACAAAGCCACATCTCAATCTCAAGAAATCCGCATAAAAATGCTTGATCCCTAGACACTTTTGATGTGTGTATATTATATGGGTGTAGATTATTTGGCAACCGATTTAATAAATAAAATATAGTAAAGGCTGCCCAAGATTTGACTCGCGTATTCTACCCGAATAGTTTCGAACTTTTCATATCATTTTTTAAGTAGGTTTGAAACTCTGACCAGATGAGGTCGGCGTATCTGACTGTGAGAAGAAAGGCCGAAACAAACTCAGAGATCACAGTCTAAAGTCCAGCTATAATCTCGTTCAGATCAGATCAGAAATGCTATTTTCAAGAAAGAACCACACAGATTGAGTGGACTTGACCAGTCAGTGAACGCATTTTTCAGCAATCGTGCAGCTCAGGTCAGAACCTAAGGAGTTAAATGATTCGATGAACAATCCAAAGAACATAATATTAGAGCTCCGTTCAGAGTTCGAAATAAGACGGACCAACCCAAAATAAAAACGTGAGTAAAGAAAACCGCAAGCGTGGAAAATGCCTCACGAAGTAAAGAAATCGTGGTTCTTACTGTCAGAAATGTCAACATTTTCATTGCCTCCATAGGCATCCTGGCAATCTTGTATGCTGATCTTGTTCAAGAACACGGTCTTCAGTGTTTCTAGTTGGGGTCCGTTTTCCTGTTATAAATAACACAACTTTAGTTCTGTCTCCTACTATTATTTTCTCCATGTAACCAGGTTTCAGCAAACAAAAGAAATCCATTCACAGAATTATTCTCAAAAAAGCTAAGAGAGAAGCGTTTCATGGGTCTTGCTTTTAAAATCATTGGATTGTACTTACAGTCTGAAATCCCCAGCTGACAATCTTGACGGACTGATCATCAGCAATAAAGTAATTCTGAGGAGGCAGGTACAGCACATTAACAACATTGCTGATGCCCAGGGGAGTCCCAAGCCTTGTGACGGCAATGTCGTTGCTCCGGGGAGTCTCAGTGTAGTCCGGGTGCTTAAACACTTCTGCGATATTGACCAGGATTCCACCTGAAAGGCTGTTGGTGGAGCCAGCTCGAACTTGGAAGTTAGGGATGATGGCAGCACTGTGGAGAAAATTATTTATTGATGCATGTTGTAACGCGGATGGATAGAATAAGAAATTATAATTAATATTGCTATAGTAATAGATAAGATGAAGTCTTTTTTTTTTTTTTTTTTTTGAATGGGGAATCATCTAATGACTCCTCCCGCTCTGGGTGGAGCGGAAGGGAGTGTCAGACTCTTACTGACTAAAACCCACCCGTGTTCCTTCCTTAGCCCTTTATGTTCCGGAGCAGCGGTAACCCTTTCGGACGATCCCGCTACCCCGGAAGATGAAGTCTTAAAGTGGCACCGGTGGTGACCGGCGGGATGTCATGTGATGCGAAAGAATGAGAAAAAATGTCGTCCGGAAAGTTTTGAGAATGAATGTGTATAGCTATAAGGGTTAGGGAAGACCAACGAAATGATAGATAGAATGTGTGAAAAGGTGACGACTAATAGCTTAGAGAAGTATGGAAGAAGATATGTTGTGCCGACCACAAATAAATAAGGGCAACAGACTAAAATGTGATGAATGGAATTGTGAAACAAGCCTTCGGCCCACGTGATGGTAGGTAGTCACCCACATCCAGTACGCACGAACTTGAGTGAGGTTCGAAGTAGCATAGATATCTAATCATAATCAGCCTATAATGTTCCCACTGCTGGGACACAGGACTCCTCTCAGTTAGAGTGAGTAGGCCACCACGCGGGCCCAATGCGGGTTGTGGATGTCACATTTCCTTCTGGGTATTTGTTCTAGCTAGGACATGCCGGTTTTCTCACGATGTTTTTCTTCACCGTTTTGAGAGAAATGGTGATGAAATAATGAACACAAAGTAAATTGCCTGCTTGGGTTCAAACCCACGACCTCCAACACGTAAGTCGCAGGCGTTACTAGGCCACCGCTACTCAGTTTCGAAGTAAACTGGACTAAAAATATTGAGAGCAAAAAAAGACCTTTACCCAATTATACCACAACAAAACTACTTACGTGAAGCAGAAAGCCGTGGTCAGTGCATGCCAGGATGAGACCAGGGATCCCACACAGCGCTGCACAGTGATTCCGGGTCCAGGGTAGAGGTAAGTATAGGCGACCACGTAGGGGAACTCCTCGATGGTGACATGGTCTCCACCTACAATGCGGTTCTCTGGAGCTGCCGAAGCTGTGAGGAAATAGAGATAAATGTTATAAATTACGTTCCGAGCGCCCATTGTTGTTTACATCTTTGGCAAATCTGCCGCGATTGGACTTTGAGGGAGCGATGCGTACAAGACGCGCGCGCGTAAAAATCGCGCTCGTGTGCACGCGCCCTGATGCTAGACATATTTTGTCTTTCAAAAGTGCCAGTCACCCTGCCTGTGGCTGCTGAAGACCTTCAAAGGTTTTTCTAGTCTCCACAAATGCATTTAACTTGTACTACGTTTACGACTAATTGCCAAGGAAGAGTCCTTGGCAATTAGTCCCACAAACACCATGCTAATGTTTCTACCACAGCATAAGCTTATTTCTGATTTAGTTGCAAAAAACAAACGACTTTCATAAAAACTACAAAGTGTAAAGTATCTTTAATTCCGGAAGTCGGTATCATCGCAATCCCATATACAGAAAATAAGAGCAAAACTATCAAAATTTACTTATGCCCTACGCGAAATTAAAAAAACTACCAACTTACAAACTGCACTTGTCACCTACTATGCTTATGCCCAGGCATGGCTCAGCTATGGGGTCATGCTGTGGGGTAACAGTACAGATTCACAAACCATTTTTATTTTACAAAAGAAGTTAATTCGAATAATAACAAATATAGAACAAACAGATAGCTGCAAACCACACTTCCAAAAACACAAAATACTCACACTTCCCTGTATATATATATCTTAGAGTTATGTAAATTTGTCAGAAAACACACAGATTTTTACACCACTTGCGAAGAAACACAAACAAGATACACTTTTCGACACAATAAAAACAGATTAGATATACCTCAGTCACGACTCAAAATGCACTCAACCAGCCCTTTAGTTATGTCCATAAAAATGTATAATAAATTGCCAAATGACATTAGAGAAGAAAAAAAAACAAACATATTTATTAATAAATTGAAAAAATTTCTGGAAGCAAAGTCATACTACTCAGTAAAGGAGTTTTTAGAAGACAAAGCCATTGCAAAATAAAAACATTCTAAGAAAATAGCTACCTACTTATATATACTTCTATTTATATATTCAGTTTTCATGTAAAATTTTATTTTAATTTTAATTTTAGTTTCTATAATTTAGATTTTTAACTGTTATGTACCAAATATAAACTTTGCTGTGCCCTAACAGGGTCTACAATGGCTCTTAGCTATAAGCTTTTTGTAAACATGTTTTTTACCTTGTGGAACGCAAAATAAATGAATATGAATATGAATATCGGTTTTGTATCTTCGTTTTTTTGCCACCGGCCTACTTGCTGTGTAAACAAAAATGACAGGAAGTTTTTTAAGATCATCAACATAGGAACACGAAGTGGATTAAATTCGTAGGTATACCTAAGTACCTATTATTGAAGCTAAGTCAAAAACTTTACTAGTAGCTTTGGTAGTTTTTGAGTTAGCATCAGTAATTACCTTAATAAAATTCACATGCGACCACCGGGCGAGCTTCCTCTACCAAATGACAGAAGCATTTTTCAAAATCGGTCTACAATAATTGATGAAAATATCGATGAACTTCAAAAATTCTTGTGTTTTATGTAAGTACTTATTTCTTTTTAAGTAGGTACCTACTTAAAAAGAAATACATAAAATATAATGTGATATTGATGATGGAAATACGTACCAACAGCCAAGATGGCGAGGAACAGATACGCAACGGAAGCCATGTTTCAACTGACCCACTCATGACCCACTGAACACACTGGTGACACGCGTGGTGGTCATTTATACTAACTGTAGTAGGTAATCCATCGTGGTTATCAATGATGCATGCTTAGCTGTACAGGACGTTTCATTTTTGTGGTCGTAGGTACTGCAGACAAGGCCAAGTGTGGGAACAGCCCGATACAAACCTTTAGATTCGGAGACCCTGCATACGTTCTTATATTTTCCGTCAGGGTTTCCGAACGAAAAATATAAGAACGTGTGAGCTAAAGAGAAGATTTTGTATGAAATGCGTGCATTCAGGGTCTCCGAATCTGAATTCCTGATTCAGAAACCGGACGTATGCCTATGGGACCACCAGTGGTGATGGCATCGTGAGGAAACCGGCATGTCCTAGAACCAAAAATTCTAAGACAGGTCAACCCGCACTGGGCCCGCGTGGTAGTTTACAGTCCACTCCCTCTCGAAAACACGAGGCCTGTTTCCAGCAGTGGAATCATTATAGGCTGATTATGCTTATACATATATATAAATCGTTTTGGAAAAGTCACAATTCTTCGTGATGATCTTCAACGAAAACTAAAATCACTCTGTATATCTACCCTACTACAGCTTTAGCAGTGGAAACGTAGGTGGCCGATAATATGCATTGACAATCACGCACGTACAAATTATCTAATTCGCTCAGATCATTAAAATTTGATAACGTAACCAGTCCAAATCAGTCTTTATTTAAGTGTAACAGTTCATTTCACCTAGCCCTAATCCCTATAAATACTAATTGATTATCGGATTAAACTAGATATACCTACCTAGTACTAATCAAGAAGACTCTCTCTGTCCGTGAACGATGATACGGGCCCGCCCAAAAGTAGTTTGATACTTTGGAATTTACTCCCGAATAAGTAACTTTTTCGGACGGGCAAAACATATCGGCAGTAAGGACAAGACAAGTGATAAATGGTATTGTCATTCATTCATACTTCGGTCCGCGAAGTAATCTTGTGTCCATAGGTTGATACGGAGTAGCAAACGCCCATTACTTCGGCTGAAATTACGGATTTCGTGCTTAGATAGTAGACCCCCTGGGACTTCCTTGGCTCGAACTGGTTACCGCTATAGTATATTTCCTCTCCTCGAGAACATTCGAGGGGTCACATCTTACTGACTTCGTCTACAGCCTGTAGCAGTCACACCGCTGGTCATATGCCAATCCGATCTTCTATACCTACTTAACTACGACCACCCACTGCGAAAATCGTTGTAGCCCGAGTGCGCCTTCTAATATTTTCCAACTTACGCGGAATTAAACCTCGCACTGTTGCATTTCTTTTACTACCTATCCCTACTACTTCGGCAAGCGTCACCCTAGGAGTTCCGTGTGCCGGGATTCGTCATGCTTTTGCCTATATAGTTTGCCTGTTTAACTTTTACAGACGCCAGCACATAAAGCTACTACAATTAGTCCTTTAATTGATTCTAACGCTAAGGCATTAGGTTCAAGATTGATTGGGAAAATTTGACAGTTTCGGGTAGGTACCTAGCTTGATGTGCCTGGCGTCTGTACCTATGTATCTAACTTAGAAAGATGTAGGTATTACTTAAATGATTATAATTCTGTAAATACGTACCTGTTATAGTCGCGAATCAAATTTTGATCAAGTAAAACCTGACACTGACCTTAAAATTGCAAAAAACGTAAGAAAAAAAAATGAATTTCGAGGGCTACCAATGCGCATCACAAACTAGGTAATTTTGAAGCAAAGAGAATTTTTGAAGGATATTGCTAATCCATTGCTTTTTACGTTCGGAAAAAAATGTTGCTCAAAAACGTAAATAACGCAATGAATGTTGTTGAACCATCAAAATTAAAGCCATTGCTACTATTAGTATGTTACGCAATTATACAAAAGATCAGAAATAATCACCATAGCCGAAAATCAGTATGGGAATATAGACTAAGGAGACACTGGGGCAGCCTCACAGCCTGGCTGGTTACTTCCGGGAAGAGGCGAGGTCCAGCGGGTAATTCTGTAACACTGACAGCTAAACAACATTCATTGCGTTATTTACGTTGTTGAGCAGACACATTTTTCGAACATAATTATTATTATGAAGCAATGGATTAGCAATATCCTTCAAAATGAGTCAGATTGTGATTGAAAGTGCAATTAGGGTGCAGAGTCGGAGTGACTAGGTATTGTAAGGAAGCTTGTACTACAATCTGTCCTAGATTTTCAACTTTATTACTTAAGTATTAGGTTCAAAATTGATTGGGAAAATTTGACAGGTTACCTACAAAAAAGTGGTGGTCACTTTTATTTATCTCTGTATTGAGATTGTAGTTAGGTAGCCGTAGTATCAAGAAGTTTTCACAGTGATTTTTAGTACCTACTAGGTACTTACCTACTGGTTACAAACTAGAATTGTGCACTAAATAAAAAATAATAAAACTTCGTGTCAAAAAAATCTGCCAGTTTCTCAAAATTATTTGTTTATTAATTTTTAAATCCTAATGTGAACAAGAATAATAATCAGTAAGTACCTAAGTATTATGGGAAATCTAAATGTGAAGGATTACGCCTACGACAAGGGAGAAAACACTGCAATTGCAGGAGAGACAAACAATAATAATTATAGTAACAGAGATATAAATTGTAAATCTAAACACAAAATCCTTGAGCCAGAAACGAGAAAAGTATTAAGGACCAAAAAAAAGGCAAAAGTGAAATCCACATCAAACAGATCGCTGAAAATACTATCATCTTGTTACGAATTTCAGAGGATTCGAACAAGGTTCGGAGATAATGTACATGTACCGGTTGTTCTAGCATTGTTGACTGACTCCTCCTATGGAAATAAACCAGTAAGGCATTGTTGTTCACAACAGCTAAACATCTCGTTACCTTGCCACAAAGAGTGGCGAATGCCAAATTCTTGTCGGACTTTCTGTAGAAAGTGCAAGAAATCGTATCGTAAACGCAAGAAACAAAAACGTTTTTGTTAAGTATTTGTCATAAGATAAGTATTTTGTTTAGGTTTTGTGTTTAATTGTTTTGTATTCATAGAAATAAATAATCTAGCAAACTTGACGTTTGTTATTGGGTAAACGTAGTTTGTAGAATGGCAACACCGCAGTGGCGCGCCTTCACGCGAGGTGACTTCGCTCCGCCGTGTCACTGGAAATCAAAGTTTTTATGTTTTTTCTCGAATTATCGCATTTAAAATCCATTTCTAATCCTCGAGTGATATTATTGTGATTATGTGCCGTTATCTTATGAGTGGCAGTGGTGTACGATAAGGGTAAGATAACAATGTAAATACTAATGTTTGTCCGTATCAGGCGGTGCTTCGAAAAACTCAAATTCATTCTTAGCATGATTGCATTAAGTATTAGAATAATTATAAAATATTCATCTTTTTGTGTATTTTGGACGTTTTGTGACCTTACGGGGTCGACTATGGAGCTAATAAGTGGTTATTTGTAATATTTGTTGATTATTAAATTGACACGATTTTCAATGTTTTTGCTTATTATTAACAGAGAGGCGGGTTATTTCATGTTATGGTTATGTTATCAGTTTTGCGAGGTTGTTTCAAGTTCTATCAACCTTGCACGTTCCTTTAGGAATCTTATTGGAGTAGCAAAAACTTTCAAACTTAGTTTTGGACCAATGAGTCAGGTCAAACTTTAAATTTTCCAACAAGACTTCTTTTCTAGACTACATAGACTCCCATAAATCTGAATAAGTTGTCAATTTCAACAGAATATAAATAGAAGCTTCTACAAACAAATTTTTACTCAAAATGTTTTTCTACCTCTCAACTTAGTTACAATTTTCAAGCATGTCTCTAGGTTAAACTGTAGCAATAACTTTGTAATTTGTTTTGACCAAACTTTCTTTGATTCTCATATTGACCATGAACTTCTCAAAGGCATAACACATTTTTAACAAGAATTCTAAGACCACAAAAGTTGCGTAATTTTGGGAAAATGCTTCAGAAGATATTATTTACTACCTACCTTAACATTTTCTTATAATTAAGGGACACCCACAAAATCAATATTGAAAATAACTTAAAATTTGACTCCTCAACCAATTGTTTAACATAAATTACTTAAAATCTCATTAAAATTACAATAATACACTACATTATATTTGTAATTAACTTGGTATACATAATAAAGAATTCTATCTATCAAATCTAATATTCACTGCAAAGTTATTAATTTTATGTTTTAACCTTGAAATTATACTTTATTCTGTCCATTTATGGATCAGGAAATTAAGAAAAAATACTTAAAAATAAAAATCAACTTGATTGCTGTCGCTTAAGTAGTTAAGTTAGTACTTTAGGTTAGTTTTAATTGCTGAGTAAGCGTATATCATTAATACTCATAATTCTAACTCCACCATTTTGGACCGTCTTGACTAAAGAAGAGCATGGTACATTCCTAGCTCATAAATTAGGTCAAGATTTTCAACTGCCTACCTACATAGGTACATTATAATGTATAATGTATGATACTTATAGCAAGCAACTATGCTTTGAGTGTGACCAAGTCAATTAACAAAGGTACATTAAAAATTCTAATTACCCATTACCAATATTTTATTGCAGCATTTTTTATTTTTACATAGTTTTGTATTGTACCTACATGCTTGCAAGATATAAAAAAAAAATGTAGGTAATAATTTTTTTTAATTGCGGGTTTGTTAGAAAAGTTGGCATTGCTAAATATTAAAAGAAGATAGTGTATTAATTAACAAAATATTTTGTTTGCATCCCAATTAATTCTATTTTCAGAAAGTTGAGAGATAATGTCACAAACAAAGCAATCACTGCCATAGCAAGTCCATCTCTCCCACGCACTTGGTAATTGGCTCTAATCAAAACTAAATGCGGGTTGTAAAACATGTTGAGATTTTGTTAGATATATCATCATCAGCCTAGCCTTTTCCCAACTATTTTGGGGTCGGCTTCCAGTCTCACCGGATGCAGCTGAATACCAGTATTTTACATGGAACGACTGCCTATCTGACCTCCACAACCCAGTTACTGGGTAATACGATACCCCTTGGTAAGACTGGTTGTCAGACTTCCGGGCTTCTGACGACCCGTAACGACTGTCAAAGATCCACGAATGACAGCCGGGACCAACGGCTTATCGTGCTTTCCAAGGCACGGAGGGGTCTCGGTATGTAAAGATGGTCACACATCCACAGACCAACCGCGGCAAGCGTAGCTTAACCTGATCGGTCGACCTGTGCGGCTGTTATTATTTAGCCACGGGCCCCTCCTTTGTTAGATATATCAGCATCATATTTTTGACTGATGGTCCTCAGTCAAAAATATGATGTTTGGTGTATTTGTAGTTTTGTTTTTATTTTGAATGTCACAACATTATAAACATTGATAACAGCCGCACGGGTCGATTGATCAGGTTAAGCTACGCTTGCCTCGGTTGGTCCGTGGATGGGGAACCATCTTTACATACCAATACCTCTCCGTGTCTCGGAAAGAACGTTAAGCCGTTGCTCCCGGCTGTCATTCGTGGATCTTTGACAGTCGCTTCGGGACGTCAGAAGCCCGAAAGTCTGTCAACCAGTCTTGCCAAGGGGTATTGTATTACCCAGTAACCGGGTTGTGGCAGTCACTCCATGTAAAATACTGGTATTCAACTGCATCCGGTTAGACTGGAAGCCAACCCTAACTTAGTTGGGAAAAGCCTAGGCAGATGATGATTATAAACATTGGTACCAAAAGCATATTATGGTGTCATATTTTGAGATTTCCATTCTTCTCCATAGATAACTATTATGCTTCCTGCTTTGGAATGGACAACTAACTAGCTTTATCTTCCTGACTAACCGACTCCTTGACAATTACCTCCTTGAAATAAATGCATTGAGTTTGAGTTTGACATTTCCATAACAGCCGGGAGTCTGGATTTGTGCTCGGTTGATGGCAATAGACTCGCCCCCTATTACATGGGAGTTAAACATAACTGGTAAATATGTGGGCGTACCTACCATAGGTCACCTTTACCTAACCCTTCAGGTAAAACAGGTGTGATGTTATGATATTAGTTTGAGATTTGATTATAAGGTTAGCAGTATTCTATAGCAAACAAATAGTAACTCTATCTATCTATATAAATAAAACAAAGTCGGGTTACATACATCATTTATAACTTAAGAACGGCTAGACTGATTTTTATGATCGTTTATTTGTTGGATTTGTCTCCACCCCGAATAGCAGAATAATTATGAAAACAAGGGAAAAATTCACGAAATAAAAAATTATGAAGATTATTCATTTTCTCATACCGTCGTTCTTATTGATTCTGAGGCGGTACGATGTTTGCGGGGATTTTAATAAAAATTGTACAGACGCCAGCACATCAACCTACCCCTAACTGTCAAATTTTCACAATCAACATTGAACTTTATACTTTGGCGATAAAGTTGAAAATCTATTACAGAAATCTGACAAATTGTAGTAGGTTGATGTGCTGGCGTCTGTACAAGAAATATAATAACAGATTATTTTGCACTTTCTTCACTGCTCTTGAAAGGCTGAACTTATGATCTCTCTCCTTATCAGTTGCTAAAAAGGTGTGTTCACTTGACCCCATCGTCGCTGCAGGCCGTGACGAAGATGGTGCAAATATGTAGTTTGTTTCCCACCGAAAAGTAGCCGGCGCACTAGCAAAAGACAGAATTGTGTGGAAAAGGGAGAGGGAGGCCTCTTTGCCCTGCAGTGGGACAATACATACAGGCTAGTTAGGTTAGATTAGAACGGCGTGTAGGTGCCCAATTATTTGATCACCTCTTAAAAATAAGGTTTTGAAACATTGATTTTATAAAAAAAAAGGTATGTCCGCATCAAATTGATGTGTTAACTTTTCGTCCACTATTTAATTTTATGGAGCTGTCAGCTGACAATTTTTATTTGACTATCTTCTTCATTATCTAAAAGGTGCATTCACACCAACATACTATGATTATTATTTTTTGCCTTCATCTTTGCTTATGAATGGGAGGAATCGGCATTTCATTCACAATTGTCTCGCGACGTAAACACAGCTTATGTTCGTACCGTCCGACCTATACAAAGTGATAATGCGCCCGCGCCTACTATGCAATATGAGAATATGACACAGCGGCTCAATCTCTCGCGGCCGCTAATTGATCTAAATGGACGTTGGGCTCCGCTGGCGTACTAATTAATTGACTGGGAACTGTACTGTGTACTAGGACTCCTACTGATTTTGTTTGTTTATGATTTTATTGCCTTATTAACGTTTGTGATTTCCATTCACTCACGCCATTACGCGACTGCTGCAGAAAGAGTATACTGTTTCATTGGTGTGTGTGTCCAGACGCCAGCACATTAAGCTACCCGAAACTTTCAAATTTTCCCAATCGACTTTGAACCTTATGCTTTAGCGATAAAGTTGAAAATCTATTAAAGAAATTTGACAGATTGTAGTAGCTTGATGTGGTGGAGTCTGTCATGTATGTTTGTTAGGTTAATCATACTTTTTTTGTTTTATCAAGATTTGAATATAATGATATCCGTCAGTTCTGTTTCGCCAACCAGTTTAATTTGACCCCGTGTAGTAAAGATTTATTTTAATATGGTTTATTGTTTATACTTATGTAGTTATTTTAAGTGCTCATTACGAGTTACGACGTGGTTAATGATGTATTAAAATACAAAGATTATTTCATTTTAATGGCGACAAGCTGTTGACTTATAATAATAACCCAATAGACGGCACAAATACTTAGCATAATCAGCCTATAATGTTCCCTCTGCTGGGACACTGGCCTCTCTTCGAGAGGGAGTGGGCCGTAATCCACCACGCGGGCCCAGTGCGGGTTGGTAGATGTCACGTCTTCGAAAGTTGGCCCGCAGTAGAACCAAAATTTCGAAGACATGTGACTCAAATGATTTCGGATTTTTGGTTCAAGGATATGCCGGTTTCCTCACGATGTTTTCATCCATCATTTTTAAGAGCAGTGGTGATGAAATAATTACAAAAAAAAACTTTACATAGACACCAGTCTCAGTATGGACGAATCAAATATTGAAATTATCTTATTTAAAATCGATTCAAGAGCCTAGTCGCTTTTCAAAACAAATAATGTCTAAATTCCGTGTTGTATAGCAGACGACTTTATTATAATAACTGGTATACGACCTTCGCCGTATCTGCGCAGGATTCGAGCAGCGTGATAACAACGCGAATCTATTAATAAATTAGCTCTAAATTGTTTATTTTATGGGATTTTGTGTTAGAATGACTTGCTTGTTTAGTGATAGAGGGTAAGCAGTAGTCTAGGTTATGTGTGGATTAATTTTGTAGTTTTAAATTGACTTTCTTATGAATTAGCAATTTCTGCTACAGTCAAACCAGTTTCATTTACTACAAAACCTAGCTTAACAGGAAAACCAACAGAGAAATCGTCATTTTAGAAATATGGTCGAAATTAGGTATCATGATTACTGTTAACGTGCATCATCCCACTGCTGGGCAAAGACTCTCCCCATAACTTCCAGCTGTTTCGATCCAGGACTAAAGTGGGCCACTGGTCGTTTGTTTTCTCCAGTTCGTCTCGCCAACTTCTACGGGATCTTAGGTAGGTAGGTAGAGGTACCATGACCTTTCAAATGATTTATTAAAAGAAACCTGTTTGAATTAAGTTTTCGATACCGGGACCTCATCATCTGCCTAGCTTTTTCGCAACTAAGTTCCGGTCGGCTTCCAGTCTAACCGGATGCAGCTGAATACCAGTATTTGACATGGAGCGACTGCCTATCAGACCTCCACTACCCCGTTACTGGGTAATACGGTACCGCTTGGTAAGGCTGGTTGTCAGACTTACGGGCTTCTGACGACCTAACGACTGTCAAAGATCCACGAATGTCAGCCGGGATCAACGGCTTAACGTGCTATCCGAGGCACGGAGACCATCTTTACATACCAAGACCCGGTAGGTAAAGATGGTCACCCATCCACCGACCACCCGCGGCAAGCGTAGATTAACTTCATCGATCGACCCGTGCGGCTGTTATTACTTAGCCACACGCCCCTCACCGTAACCTAAGTACCTAACCTTTCAAAATTATTTACTATGTAATAGAAGCATAATAGAGTTAAATTATATGTTATAGTGACCTCTAATCTGCATTCGCGATTTATTCGCCAAAAATGTAAACAAATATGAGTTTATAGAAAAATAACTTTAAATCCTACACAATAAAGTTCAGTTTACGCTACAACATCAAACATTTTTTTATCTATTTCAATAGTGCTAATCACTCTGAAATCAACTTTCATTTCAGCCGAAAGACGTCCACTGCTGGACATAGACCTCCCCCAAGCACCTCCACTTCGACCGGTTGTGTGCTTCTCGCATCCAATGAGTTAGAAAAATCAACTTAATTACCATTTAAATAAAGTTCATATTGGAAATAATATTAATTTGAAACATAAGTTTGCATTGACTTTACGTTAATAATTCAGCCTAACCCATGAAGTCATGACGTGACGGCCGAATTTAACGTCATTTCTATGAATAGTGCCTAAATCATGACATTTGGAGACGCATTTTATTGATCTAGAGATCTAATGGTGGGGGATTTCCAGGTCGGACAAAGTGGTATTAGGTTTTTCTATCAGGAATTTCTCAGTAGTAACCCGGAGTCTGGATTTGTGCCCGGTTGATGGCAATAGGCTCGCCCCCTATTGCTTGAGACTTAAACATAACTGGCGAAATGTGGGTGTACTATAGGTACACTTCTGTCTTACCCTTTGCGGAATACAGGGGTGATATTCTTTCGCGGGTAGGTGTTAAAAAAGTACAGACGTTTATTTAAAGTCGGAATTTTATTTAAAATATAATTCATTTAAAATACTTATTCAGTTTACTTCAGTACTTATTCTGCTACCGTAAACAACAAGTACTCACGTTTGTGGCACATATATGTGACAAATACACTTAATAAACGCCACCTGCCAGCTGATCATCTGCACTATTATATTACATTTGTCTGCACTACACAAATCACAGAATGTCTCAATTTGCTGAAGTCCTTGCTGCTCAGAAAGCCCTTGAGGACAACTTTTTGAGGAAGATGGGGGAGCTCGAAGCGCAAATCCAGTGTGCCGGTCCTGCCAAGGACACAGTGGCTAAGATAGCGGAAGAGTTTCGCAGTTTCCGGGAGCTCATTTTCTCCATGCTTGGTCTGCTTCGAGGCCAAATCAGTGAGTGTGCCAAACAAATTGATGGCTTAGAGACCAGGCACCGGCGGAAAGCCTTGGTTTTTCAAGGTCTTGCTGAAGAGGAGAACGAAGACAGCACGGCAATAATTATGGAGGTTCTGAATAGCAAGCTTGCCCTCAAAAATCTATCGGCATCCTCAATTAAAGCCTGTCACAGGCTTGGAGCACAAAGCAAGGAGCATCACAGGCCTATACTCGTTAGGTTTGCCAGTGTCGACATCAAGGCCTCAGTTTGGAAGGCAAAAACAGGCTTGAAAGGATCCAAAATATCTGTTAAGGAGTTCTTGACCAGGGCCAGGCAATCCGTCTTCGGAAGGGCGCGCGAGCACTTTAGCATGCGGTCGTGCTGGACTCAAGACGGCGTCATCTGCATAAAGGCCTCTGATGGAAGTCGGCATAAGGTTACTTCCATCGACGAGCTGAAGCCCTTGATGTCCAAGTATCCTAAGACACCAGGAGTGACGCCATCAACGAGATAAGAAGTGCCAATGATGCAGGGAGCCTGAAAAAACACATTACGTAATTATGGTGAATGTTTACTTTGATGTTTGTTGTAGTTTCTAATTATTTGTTGTTGTTTTTTACATTCATAATCTTTACTTACCGTTATGTAGTTGTCCCGTCTCATAGTTATCTTTCTTTTGTTTTGTGCCCCGACTGTTTACTTAACTTCTGTTTCTCAATATTGAGGTGTATTGGTTTTTCAATACCCTCAACACTATTTTATTCATAGAGTAAGTAATGTTCCTTATAATTTTATTCTTCAACCTCAACTCATGTCACATTATTTTGTTGTGATCAAGGACTTTATAAAGTCCTTGGTTGTGATGATGTTAGCTTGTCAAATTGACGTTAGTAATATTAGACGTTGACATTTCAAGTAAACGTTCGGAAATTGCTCGCTACATAGTTTTACTAACGTGCAGTGGGGTGTTCCATTTTTTCTAATTATTATTATTTATTTTTTTTTCTTTTTCTTTTGGGAACTACGGTTTTCGCTTTGGTGAATAGTAATAAATCTGAACAATGATTTTTTATGTGGTAATTTGTGCTGTATACTGTTAATTTAATTGCTTTTAGTGTTTGTGTTAGCTGGCGGGTGGTGCAGTCGCACCTGTTAGTTACTCTGATTGTAGCAATAGCATATATATATATATATATTTTTAATAATTATATATTATATTTATTTATTTTAAGTTAATAGCTGCCTACTTATATTTATGTCAGACAATGAGTCTTATTTTTCTGCCAACCAATCAACTGCTTCTTCTTGTGATGATAGTTTTTGTTCATTCAGCTACACCCTTGGTGACTTTTTACAACAAAAGTTCAGTGATCAGTCTAGTCGGTTGGTGAATGTGTGTCATATTAACGCTCAAAGTGTTCCAAGCCACTACAGTGAGCTGTACGACGCGTTTAATAACAGCAATGTTCACGCCATTCTGATTTCTGAAACTTGGCTCAAACCGCATCTCCTGTCCACCACTTACCCTCTTACTGATTTCGTTCTCATACGGAATGATCGGATTGGTAAAGGAGGGGGTGGTGTGGCCATATACCTTCGCTCTGATTTTCCTTACAAAATACTTGCTACTTCCTCTTCAAATTATTCTGCTTCTGCGGAGTTTATTTTTCTTGAAGTCTGTATCAAAGGAGCCAAAACCATTATTGGTGTTGTCTACTGTCCCCCCACTGTTGATTACTTCACTGAATTCGAATCAGTACTTGAATCTTTGGGTTCGGAGTATGCACATCATATCATTATGGGTGATTTCAACACAAACCTCCTTGCCCTCAACTCCCCTCGGTCCCGTAAGCTCCTCCATCTTATCGAGTCAGCTAGTCTGCACGTTTTGCCGCTCAAACCTACTCATCACAACACTGTTGGCGAAGACACGTGGCTCGATCTGATCCTCACCTCGAATCCTTCCCTCGTATCTTCCTACGGTCAACATGACGCTCCTGGCTTTTCTCATCACGACATGATTTTCCTTTCCTATATCCTGAAACCTCCCAAACCTAAGCCCAAAGTTCTGTACAGGCGTTGTTTTGCACGCATGAACGTCGAGAAGCTCAAAGAAGATGCATCTGTGGTCGATTGGGAACCTATGACGGAAGCTACCTCAGTTGACGACAAAGTTGCCATATTCAATGATGTTGTAGTCAACCTTTATAATATCCATGCCCCCGTAAAAAAGGTTAAATTAAAACGCCCACCTGCACCATGGATGACTAGAGGTATACAGATGGCAATGCGACGTAGGAACCGCGCGTTCCGTAATATTAAAAAGGATCGTACTGATGAAAACTGGACATCATTTAAGGCTGCAAGAAATAGATGTAATCAGATGATACGCAACGCTAAACGCCGCCATATTCTTGATACGATCAATTCTTCCTCTTCTGCCGATATTTGGAAATTTCTTGGAACTCTTGGTATCGGCAAATCGCGAAATTTAGATCTTCCTAGTTCAATTGACTTAGACGATCTCAACCGGCATTTCTCCACTGTTTCTACCATGGATCGTCTAACCAAGCAACAAACTCTGTCTCTAATTTCTGGTCTATTGCGTTCTCATACTAATTCGTTCAGTTTCATTCCAGTTGAACCGGGAGAGATTAGAAAGATCATTCTCTCCATCAAATCGAAAGCGGTGGGATGTGACAATATCACCCGTGGTATGATCATTACTATTCTGGATCATCTCCTACCTGCGATTACCCACATTATAAATTTTTCCTTGTACTCCGGAGTATTCCCTTCCCTGTGGCGCAAAGCCTATGTTCGTCCACTACCTAAGGTTTCCAATCCTTCTCATCCTACTGACTTCCGTCCAATTTCTATCCTTCCCTTCCTATCCAAAGTGCTCGAGGCCTGTGTCCACAAACAATTCTCCGGCTTTGTTCACAGTAATTCAATTATTAGTCCTCTCCAATCTGGGTTTAGGCCTGGGCACAGCACTGTTTCCGCACTCCTTAAAGTGACTGGCGATATAAGGGCAGGACTGGAAGACACCAAAGTTACTGTCCTAGTGTTGGTTGATTTTTCGAATGCCTTCAATACCGTCAGTCATGACATCCTGTTAGCCATTCTGTCCTATATTATGGTCTCTCCCGAAGCACTGGAATGGTTCTCCTCCTACCTTCAGGAACGTCAGCAGTCCGTTCATGTTGGGGATTCTTCTTCTAGCTGGTGTGATTTGGAAACTGGCGTTCCTCAAGGCGGCATACTTTCTCCTCTTCTGTTTTCTATTTTTATTAATCTTATAACTTCCGAACTTCAGTGTGCGTATCATCTGTATGCAGATGACTTGCAGTTGTACTGTCAAGGGAGGGTTGATGAATTGCCTGACGCTATCGATAAACTAAATAAGGACTTGATAGCCATAAAAACCTGGTCCGATAGATTTGGCTTAGCTGTTAACCCTACGAAGTGTCAGGCAATCATCATTGGCAGTTCTCGCAGTATTAGTAAGGTAGATAGTACAACTTTGCCACCAGTTCTCTTCAATGGTACGATCGTTCCTTTTGGTACTGACGTGAAGGACCTAGGCTTGCACATTGATTGTACCCTGAACTGGCGGACTCAAGTCGCTAGGGTGAGTCAGAAGGTTACTGGAACGTTGCGGGCTCTGTACCGTATGAAAAATTTATTACCGTCAAGTACGAAGACAATGCTTGTGCAGTCCCTTATTTTCCCTATCATCGATTATGGTGATGTGTGCTACTATGACCTGAATGCAGATCTCCTCAACAAACTTGACCGTCTTCTCAATAATTGCATTCGATTCGTTTTCAATCTGCGTAAATATGATCATGTCTCTGCGCATCGGTCGCTTCTAAAGTGGTTGCCCATACGCCAGCGTAGAGAGCTAAGGGCGCTGACCACCTTGGTCTCATTTCTTGATTCTCCGACTTCCCCTGGTTATCTAGCACCCCACTTTCAGTACATTTGCGCCAGCCACAATAGAAATCTACGATCATCACACAATCGTCTTCTCCAATGTCCCACTCACCGCACAGACTTCATTCACTCTTCTTTCTTCGTTCAGTCTATCTCTCTGTGGAATGCGCTCCCCCAGGAAATCAGGATGGCAACCAACCGATTATCATTTAAAGTTAAGGTTCGTGAACACATTCGCAAGAAGCTGGCAGGATCATCACAACTGTAATATTTACTCATTGTTTTTCTTATTTCTTTTTAGTTAGTTAGGAAGTATATTCATGTATTTATGTATATTTATTTGTGCTTATATTTATATGTAATTAGGTTTATATTATATTCATAGTTTTAATAGGTTTATGTGTATCTTTATATTTAAAATATTTATTCCTCAATTTTCATGTTTGCACCTACCACTGTTTGTCTCTGCATCACCCAAAGGTTGACTGGTAGAAAATGCCTATGGCATTAAGTCCGCCTCTGTACATTTTTGTGCTTGAAGTATTAAATAAATAAATAAATATTATGTTAAGAACTAGTGTTCTTGTGTGTTCTAGTGTTCCATCCATTAAATAGTTTTAATTACACTAATCTACACGTTTTAGGCCTTTGCCCAGCAGTGGGACACAAAATATGCTAAAAAAAATCTACTAATAATAAAGCTGAAGAGTTTGTTTGTTTGAACGCGCTAATCTCTGGAAGTACTATTTAACATCACGCTATGACCCTTAGGAGCCGAGCAAAATGAATAAATGTCAGAAAGATCACGAAATCGAAGTGGCAGCGCGGGCAGGTGATGCGATGCGACGGGATGGGTCGGGGGAGCAAGAAATTTCACGCGGCCGAAGTCGCGGGCAGAAGCTAATTCTAAATAAAATAAAGAGCAATCCATCTAACCAGTAGAAAAATGTTCATATGAAAAACGGTATCCGGCTCGAAGGACCAGTGTTCTCATAATTATAAAGGTAGTTTCCCCTGTGTCATTGAAAGCACGTGCTCATGAATTGATGATAACTAACTGATTTAAATTATTATTATTTATTTCGTATCATAAATAAAAATTTCGTCTCGAATTTCATACAACATGCGACAATATGTTCATTGATAAAATCTGCATTTTAACAGATGTTATCTATAAGAAGTGCCCTAGAATCTCAGCGTTTGCGCCTACTTTGCGAGTCACATGGCAACAATATGATGAAAGTATCTAATAATAAAATGTAGGAGGATAGATCTGCCGCATGCCGGACAAACTGTGGGCCCAAATAGCACAGAACTGGTGCCCTGAGACAGTGAGGCGGGGTCGCGGCATACCACGTAGGAGATGGCGGGACGAGCTGGATAGGTTCCGTCAAAACTGGAAGAAGGACGAGCGGGCTCGCGAAACATGGAAGCAGTATAGGAAGGCCTTTGCCCAGGACATCATAATCAGCCTATAATGTTCCCACTGCTAGGACCCAAGCCTCCTCTATGTAAGAGGGAGTGGCCGTAATCCACCACGCGGACCCAGTGGGTTTGAAGGAGTTGGTCAGGGTAGGCTACCAAAAAAAAAAAAAACACCTAATAGGTACAGTTCGAATAAATATTTCGGAATCTATAGGGTAACAGAAAGATCGGACACAACTCGCAACAGTATCGAATACCTATTTAAGCTCTAAGTATTATTAGTTATTTTTCCTGTTCCGGTTCAAAACGTAACGTAATAAAAATAAGAAAACCGAGATTCTAAAAATGCTTCTTTTATCTGATTTCATCAATGGTTCAAAGAGCATGATAACAAGTCTGTCATCGGAAGATTTCGGTATACGTGAACTGTTTTATTTGCTCGCCACGTTCACCTTGAAGTTTGTATTAAGATTACTAGTCTCATGTAATAGAGGACGAAGCTATTTACTTTTTCAGGAGGAAAGGGAAATTAAACTAACCTAATGAAAATAAACCCTAATATCTATCGTCATCATTATCATCATCATCATCATCGTCAACTTATAATCACAACTCAAGGCGTATCGTGTTAGTCAATAACTTGGTTGTGGAGCTCAGATAAGCAGTCAATCAATCAAATCAACTCGGCCTATCGCAGTCCACTGCGGGACCTACGCCTCTCCCAGACTGCGCCACAGCACCCTGTCTTCTGCCTTCCGCATCCAGTTTACCCCAGCCACCTTCTTTAGGTCGTCCGTCCATCTAGCTGGGGGGCGTCCCGCACAGCGCTTGCCGATACGCGGTGTCCACTCCAGCGGGGCAATTGCGTAACACATTATCAATCGGAATCGGTTTCATTTTGACAGTTCAACAACATTCATTGCGTTATTAACGTGTTGAGCAGACAAATTTTTCGAACTTATGAAGCAATGGATTAGCAATTTGCTTCAAAATGATTCAGATTCCGATTGATAGTGTGTTACGCAATTAGGGTGCAGGACTCGTCTGCTCCACCGGTCATCGGTCCTTGGGACAGACATGGCCAGCCCACTGCCACTTCAGTTTGCGTACTCTGCATGCTATGTCGGTAACTCCGGCTTCGGTATAGGCTCGCTCAGTCGCTCCATGTAAAATACTGATATTCAGCTGCATCAATGTATAGAAGTGAAAACAAAACACAAACAGAATTTGCCATCACTCACTGACATATCGTATACCTATACATTAAAACCGAGTACATCCCGAGGACAGCCGAACTCATCCGAAGCGGTGTCAATTACGGCAACAGTGGCGCGAATTCAATGGTTTTTTCCCATCTCAAAATATATGCCTAACGCGCCTAAAGTAGTTTTCACTTAAAAAAAATAACAAGTTGGGAGAAAACATGCGTCACATACCTACACTACACGCAAAACGGCCATCGCCCAGCCTAATGCTAAGACCCTATGCAAGACAAGAGTCCTAGCGCTGGTTTTCAGCGACAGCCGGCGTTTGACGTGATGACGTCCAAATCCGAAACGATCCGACCCGTCGAAATCGATAGGCACTTTCAATAAGTTAATTATCTATTTAATTAGTGATTTAATTAAACGTGTCGCACGCACGATTGACCTGACCCTTGACTTTTTTTTTCCTCGGCTTTATCCAATCAATCGATGTCATGTCCGGCAGAAGATGTAATTGATAGGGGTTAGCTGATATTCTGGATTTGAATGAGTGGAATGGAATAAATTAGTAGTATGATATCGAAATGTATTTAATGGTGAAAGATAGACTCAGGACCTGGCCTTTTAGATTAGGGGAAATTAATTCTGGGTTCGTCAATCCATATTTCCAAACCAAGGCGGACCGCTACGACGAATTGAACATTGATTTCAGGGGTTTCATCGCATCGAGCGTGTCCTTTTCCGTATTATCCAGAAAATCTAGAATGTAATGCATAATATAGCATGTGGTATGTTTGTTTTTTAATGTGCAAGAGGAGAAAACCGTGAGTTTATGTTTGTGTGTATGCCATTTTTTGTATTAAGTTTTTTACTGTTTTTATGAATCATGTGATCTACAATAAGGACTTTTATTTTATTTATAATCAGAAAAGACAAGTAGCCATCTAACACAGGTACCCATTCAAACTGTAATTTATATGCCCTATATCTAGAATAGTCTTTATTATGTACAAAAAAAGTATTCAATCTATCTGTATCTGCCTAAATAGCTTTTCGACTCTTAGCACTTCATCACATAAACGGTACTCACAAAAGCTAGAAATACCGGGTTTCCGTTCACAGGATCCTCTCTACAACCTCCATTCAGTTCCGAATAGACATCGTATTTCTTTTATCCCATTTCCCGAACAATTTCTGAGGCTGTATCAGTCTGACAGCGATTCTCACATAGAAATGTTTGCTGTTGTTGATATCTTTTGTCTCCATACTTCCCTGGAAACTGTATCGTTGTTTGTAGTGAACTTTGATATATTTTTGTTTTTTTATAAAATGGGTCGATATTTTGGTATTGTAGCGGTATCTACAACGCCACATGCGAACAACGCGTCATACTGACGTCAAGCAAAATCCTGCATCTCGCAAGCAGAGTTTACCGCGCAACTAGCCGACGGCCCGACATGAACCATCGGCCAGTTGTCCGCCCGACACAACACCCGTCTGGTCGGAGAATCCTCCCTTTTTTATAGAGTATGAGTGAACTTTACACCCTGTTCCTCATACCTTTCTTTAATTGAGGCTTGTCATGTAGTTTAGCCCATGTACATGCACGTTACGAATACCCAAAATGAAGTTACTATAGCTACGGTCAAGGCCGTTACTATCCTATTTACCTTTTAATCGCTCAATATTTTCACACATTGCAAACAAAACAAACATTTTTCTATCGCTCTAAGCCTATTTCTGGCTGCCAGATGGAGTTTCTTGCCGGCTCTTTTGAGGTAATATAATAGGTATTTGATTACAGTTTTCTGGTAGGTATGTACCAAGTTGGAACCCTCGTCCAAAGTCGAACAATAGAACTAGCAATTTATCAATATTAATCTACGCAGACTTCAATAGATCTTTGTGAACTTAGGCCCTTTATAGACGGCACGGTTTCTTTACGGTACGGCGCGCTCGCTAGCCCCATTTTAAAATAATCGTGAGATCTTCTATACGATACGTTGTTGTTGCTGTTTGCGCCGTGCCGTCTGTCAAAAAGCTTCCATAGTGATCCATACAATGAACCTTAGTCTCACTAAGCCTATCTCGCTATTGAACTAAAACGGAATTTACCTAAGTCACAATACGTCTGTAAATTATATGGTATAATAAAGAGTTTTCTATTCTATTCTAATACGCCCACATCTCGTTTGGTCTAGGCATAAAGCGACTTAGGCACACTGCACTGAGGACAGGAAGGAGGTGGAGTATTGTTTGCGGTACAACTTCCACGCCCTGCTGCCGGTCTCCAGCAATGTTTGTGATATTGTGTCTGTAGCCTAAGCATAATCAGCCTATAATGTTCCCACTGCTGGGACACAGGCCTACTCTCTTTGAGAGGGAGTGGGCTGTGATCTACCACGCGGGCCCGTACGGATAGGTTAGATGTCTTCGAATTTTTTGTTCTGGCACATCATGCCGGTTTCCTCACGATATTTTCCTTCAACGTTTTGAGAGCAGTGGTGATGAAATTATTTACCTACACAAAGTAAAGCCTGCCTGGGTTCGAACGACACGTAAGTCGGGGCCACCACTGCTCAAAAAACAAAGAACTCGTTAAATCTCCCGGTGATAGAGTTAAAAAGTATGTGACTTCCCGAGTTTTTCTGTACACAAACCAGACGGCATTGACTTGCAAATTGCCAAAGTAAATATTAATTTTGTGCCAGCTGCCGACTCTTCTATACATATATGCATGCTCCACGCTATTCTCTACGGGGATAGGGCGTACAGTAGGTTTTAAGTATTCTAATTTATGTGTTCAATAGTTTTCCTCGTGACCTTCCTTCGTTTTGCAGGCGATCGCTAGAATCATGGCAAAACATGGGTTTTTCTGTACGTGGAAGTTACAAAAAGCGATCAAGGATTAGGTTTTTTGTATTCTAATCTATGGGTTCAATAGTTTTCATCATGTCTTTCCTTCGTTTCGCAGGCGATCGCCAAAATCATGGCAAGAAATAAGTTTTCATTACTTGGAAATGAAAAAAACGATCATGGTGATTAGGTGAACGGTAGCCATGTATGCTTACCTAATTAAAAACTTACAGTGATCACCAATCTATTCCTCATGCATGCACCCTAATCACAATCTGAATCATTTTGAAGGATATTTGTAATCCATAGCTTCATGTTCTAAAAAGGTGTCAGCTCAACAACGTAAATAACGCAATAAATGTTGTTAAACTGTCAAAATGAAAGCTAGTCCTACTGTTAGTGTGTTACCGCGCTGTTTATTATTATGGCTCGTATAGGGATCACATCACGGTTATTAAGCTCTCATATTGATGATACAGACAGCTTGATTTATTCAAAGATTTAAAAGAGAAAAATATGAATTCACGTCCATGAAAGTAGGAAGCGGACATTGACCAATAGAAACCAGAAGTGTTAGGAGGAAAGTCTCCTGCACCTAATGATTAAAGTCATACCGTCAGGACCAATAAAACACAGTGTTATGACTTATAACAGAGACATCTTCCTCCTATCCACATTTTTGCTCACCCCAGTAATATAATCCATCTCTCCCTGACTTTTACTACTCCCACACGAGACGATAAACAGTTGGTGCTGTTTTATTTCTTGCTAGCTTTTTCGACAAACTCCTGTTCAATATTTTGTTTGACGTGTTTTTGTAACAAATGTACACAATAGCTAAGCCCAGCTGATCTATTCTGAAAAAACTCACTGAAAACTTAGGTGAAGTGAGCTTTCAATAGTGTCAATCTCTAGCATTAGATGGAATGATAGCTCGCTTCAAGCTGGCAACATTATTACTTAAAGCGATGGCCAATGTTTTTAAACGATTTTCAAAGCACCCAAGTTTATTTGAAAGTAAATTTTGTCCAACCTTATTCTTCAATAAATCCATATTGTCTCGTGCTGTCTTCTAGAGATAAGCCGTTTGGGGTTGAAACACTGGGGCCATGGGGTCCGAGTGCCCACTTAGTTTTTCGAGACATCTCCAAGCGGTTGGTTGACTCTTCACGCGACCAGAGTGCTGGCCTATTTTTGAGCCAAAGAATCAACATTCTCATACAATGTGGTAACGCTGACACGCTTTTGGGCACTTTTCCTATTGACAACTATGTGGACGAATTTTTTTATGCTCTATGATTCTTTCTCATCCTTTTTTATATTTGTTTAAATATTATTATTTTAATATATTTTCTAAACGAATAATATAAAGAGAAAATATTTGATTTTTGTATGTTTGTTAGTTTGTTACGCTTTCACGGTAAAACAGATTTGGATGAAATTTGTCACATGGCTACCAGGACCCGGAATAGGACATAGGATACCGTGTTATTTATATAAATATTATCTTGGGAATAGAAATAAACTTAGCGAAAAACTACACCCATGTTACATTACACGATCAAATCCGTTCTGGCTTCCAAAAGTATCATCCGAAACATTTAAACTTCGCTTTTACAATATTAGTAGGATTATAAAGGGGGTCTCTGCCTCAGGGTTTAATTCCCGCTGTACATTACCGACGGAAATTGGGTTTTGCGGAGAACGAAAACGAGTCCAGCCCATTCCTACTCAAAAATTAAATTAGGTTTTCAAATTATTTAGCGGTTAAACTTTTCCATTTCGCAAAGTTGTGGCCTATTTTTGGTGGGGACAAGTACGACGTCTGATGCTAAGTTGCTATTACATTGTTATTGTTATTTCTGTTCCTATTTAAGACAGAAATTCGGCTTTTAATGACTCATTGTCGAGAAGTTGCCTGAGCTTGACTGTTCTATTTCCTAATTGTTTTTGATTATTGAAACCTACGGGGTAATTGCGTATTACAGTAACAATTGCAATGCCTTTTATTATGACAATTTGAGAACATTTATTGCGTTATTTAAGGACGTTGTTGAGCAGACGAAGAAGAAGAAGCAATGGATAAGAAATTTGCTTCAAAATCCATCGGATTGTGAAATAAAGCGTGTTTACGCAATTAGGGTGCTGGTTCACTTAATCTTACCTGACCTGAATTATCGAGGTATGATGACATCCAAACCCGAGTGAATCTAAACAAAAAATATGTAATCCCCTCGAATGATGCAAAACATCATAAACATCAGGCCTGTATTGTCCAAAGGCTTAGTCAGAGGTGTACCTATAGTTCACCCCCATTTTGTCATACAATAAGGTGCAAGTCTATTGCCATCAATCGGGCACAAATCCAGACTCCGGGCTGCTAGAAAGTTCCAGATGGAATAACCCAATAACACGGCTCGACTCGCGAATCGAAGCCAAGACCTCATGCTCAGCAGTAGCCCTTGCGACCACTAGACCAGCGAGCCAAAACTTCATTAAACATTCTTGTAACTCAGAAGCATTCAGTCAGCACTGATTTTGACATCAGTATCATCGCATTTGATTTGCAGAATGTTAACTTTGCTTTGAGTATTCGGTATTCACAAAGGGAAATTCAGCGTGCCTTTTGTCGGAACCGGGTCAATCGTGTGCTCTCGGTAGTGGAACACTGAAAATACTCGTGATCCGGGACACGCGTGCTTACTGCTCTTACATGCTCCTATATGATCGCATATTATACAGGATGACAGGGACAATGACGCGCAGCCTGATAACATGGATTCAGTACATGATTCTGAACCTCACTGCGTTGAAATTTTTCGTCGGATATTTAGAAAAAAAAATTTGGTGTTCCATACATTTTGACCGCGTAGGTATTGCACTTTTCTATGCAACAGAAGATTTTTTTATAACCGATTAATTTGTAGAACGTAGGTAAACAAAAGGTACAGACGCCAGCACATCAACCTACACCTAACTGTAAAATTTTCCCAATCAACATTGAACCTTATGCTTTAGCGATAAAGTTGAAAATCTATTACAGAAATCTGACAGATTGTAGTAGGTTGATGTGCTGGCGTCTGTACAGATGTCAATATTAATAAAATTAACGCTATGACTTGCCGTCAACGGCGTACAAAATAAATATTCTAATTAAAATTTATAATTATTCATTGAAAATTGATGACCGATGAAAGATTTCTACGCTAGGCGGACTAGAATCATGTGCTAAATTGATAGTTACAGGTAGCGCGTCGCGTCGACGTCCCAACCATCCTGTATGATAGCATACAGGGTTACTTGTAATTCGACGTATATTCGTCAGGAAGTGATAGGGGGGCCAAAATGCAACAAAAACCCCCCGTATGTATGGCCGAAATTCAATAGTTTTCGAGATATTTGAATTTTAAGGGTTTTTCGATATAAATCCAAATAAAAAAAAACTACATATTGTATGGGTACCATTAAAAAAAGATATTGTAGCTGGCACTTCAATTAAGCTATGAACATAATTAAAAGTACTTAATTCAATAAAATAATTAAAATGATGAACGATTTAAGAATAACATCTTACCAATATTTTCATTTAACGCTTAAAAAATGTTTCAAATATCTCGAAAACTACTGAATTTCGACCATACATATGGGGGGTTCAATTTGTTGCATTTTAGTCCCCCTATCAGCTCCTGACGAATATACGTCGAATTACAAGTAACCCTGTATATCTAGGTTTTTAAACTGATAATTTATTTTTCGTTTCCCTGTCGGAGTCTGGATTCGTTGCTCGCCACCTGTTACATGAGATACACATCTGGCGAAATATAGCTGTACTGTATACACTTCTACCTATCATTTCTGTAAATAAGGGCGCATTGTTTTGTTGTTTCCTGCGTTCCTTGGGATTTGTTCGGCATTTGTTGTAGATCCTAGCTTACAGTGGCAATGTGTGGCGAGTTTACCAGATTTCCGCCTAGTCTGTGTGGAATTGCGATTTTATCTTTTCTTATTGCTGCGAAAGTAGTTCACCGCTTTCTCTGGTATTCTAATTTAATTACAACTTACAGTACTAGGGGTAGATTTAGGACTTAGTAAACGTGGTTTTCTTCTTTCTTGTATATAAATAAAAATGAAATACTGTTCGTTTGTAAGCCCATCAATTGAGAACGGCTGGTCCGTTTTGTTTTAAAATTTTCGTAATAGTCCGATTTATATGGAAAGAAAAATTTAAAAAGTTTCCCGGAAAATTTAAAATACGGGGGCTTAAAAAACGTATTTTTTGCTATGTGATTTTTGTATGAATTTTTTAAAGGGCAGGACAACGTCTGTCGGGTCAGCCATTTCTAAATAAAATCCCTGGGTTATTAAAGAGGTTCTAAATCCAGTGGCTAAAAACCAATAGCATAATCAGCCTATAATGTTCCCACTGCTGGGACACAGGCCTCCTCTCTATCACAGTGGATCGTAATCCACCATGCGGGTCCAGTGCGACTTGACGAATTTTTGCTTGTAGAACATGCCGGTTTCCTCAAGATGTTTTCCTGTACTGTTTCGAGAGCAGTGGTGATGAAATTATTTACACAAAACAAAGCGCCTCTCAGGGTTCGAGTCCCCGACCTACAACCCGTGAGTCGCGGCCGATTCTGCTGTGCCACCACTGCTCTGAGAAAAACCAATGCATCCGACCAATAGAAAAATGTTTGAATGAAAAACAGTATCCGGCTCGAAGAACCAATGTTAAGTACCGTTAGTTCGTTATACATTGATAATAAAGGCGGTCAACCACAAAACCGCTGGAAAAAATCCACAGACTTTCAGTTAGAATTACATTCTATAGAGCTTGTCATTTCTGAATATATTCGTAAGGTACTTAAAACATCCCTTTTGGGTTGCATAAAACATCGTCGTCGTTTAGTGGCTTCGACGGTCCTTTGAGGGTTTTGGGGATAACGTGGCCGCATTATCTGACAATGTATTTTGTGGGGTTGTTGTGAGTTGTCCCATGATTGTTAACTTGCTTTTGTATGGACCTTCTTTTATGTCGGTGTGTTCCTCTGATTGCTAAAATAGTGATAATTACCTATACAGGGTGAAATTTTAATCACGGTTATCCTCTTAAGGGGTAATTGTACTCATCATTATGAACAACTTTTGCTATGGGACCAAAAATGAAATCGCGAAAAAACAAATCAGCTGTTCCCTAAATTTTGCGTATGCGTACATAAATGTAGGGAACAGCTGATTTTTTTTTTCACGATTTCATGTTTGGTCCCATAGTAAAAGTTTTTGTTTTTCTTGTTTTTGGTGTTATGAATGAACTGTGGCCAAATGAAATGTATTCTTTCTTTCCATTTTTTTCTATTGGGATGGGCAAGAGAATGATGATAACAATACTTCCAATAGAATAAATCTCCCAAATGTTAGGGAATATTTTTAAAGTCCATCTCCGAAGAATTTTATTGGAATCCCGCCACTCATTGTTAACTTCAACTTGGCAAATATTTGAAAGTTGCCCATATTTGTTATGATTCTTCTCGAAAGTTTTGATTTGTTGGCTGTTTTGGGAGTTTTTCTCGTTTAAATAGCAATGAGAGTAGGTACAGTGGCAATTTCATTTTATTTCTTTAGAAACTTTTACTTGTTGTTTTGGAAGATGTCGGATATTTTTGGCCGAGATTCAACTTCGGAGTTCGGTGATATTTGGATTTCTTTTTCTTTAGCCTGTGTTTTAAATTAATTACTCCCTGTGGACGGATGAATGAAAAGTAATACCGTTTAGTCGACTTGGTACACAATATTATTCTATGATCTTTGTTTTTTTTTGTCTTTTTACCCGACTGCGGCAAAGCTAAAGGAGCTCATCCCTCCTAAACTATTCGTTGTAATTTGACAAACAGTATCGTTGCAAGCGTCACGTTGTTCCGCGGCTACCTATTTTACGTCACATAAAATACAAAAAAATCTAGGCTCCGTCCTACTGGAATACTTAGAAATTCATGATAGAAAACCCAATAACACTTTGGCCGATCTGGAAATCAAACCCAAGACCTCGAGCTCAGTAGCGCTTGCGACCACTAAACCAACGTGGCAGTTAAAACATTTCCTTCATAATATTCTGGCATCTGGACTTTGCTCAACTAAAACATTTTTCTTTAAATGAGAAGTTATGCGATTCATATTCCAAGCGTTGTAAAACATGTTAGTATGTCTGCATTATTAGATTAAACATCAGTTTTACGCCGACAGACTACTGTACACGTTGCTTGTGATATTACTCCATTTATAATTGCTTGGTACGTTTATATAATACTAGCTTTTGCCCGCGACTTCGTCCGCGTATATGTCGGTTATCGCGGACGCAGACGAAGTCGAATAAAAAGTAGCCTATGTCCTTTGTTGGGGTTCACACTTACCCTGTACCAAATTTCACACAAATCGGTTCAGTAGTTTAGGCGTGAAGAAAAGACAGACAGACAGACAGACAGAGTTACTTTCGCATTTATAATATTAGTTAGGATACCTACTACAGATACTGCCATCCACGAAGACGCGCCCCAATCTTCTTACTAATCGCTAGTGGTTATCGCTAGTTAATTCCGCTAGTGTTTTAGTTTTTTGATACACACTAATTACCCACTAATAAGTAATTACTGTGCATCGACAAAACTACAACACCAGCGGAATGTTGCACCCTTGTACTGTAAGCGATTAGGTAAAAGAGTGGGACGCGTCTTCGTGGATGGCGCTATCTGTACATCTGGGACACCATCTGCCTAGCCTTTTCCCAACTAAGTATGTTGGGGTCGGTTTCCAGTTTACCCGTATGCAGCTGTATCCTAGTATTTGACATGGAGCGACTGCCTATCTGACCTCCACAACCTAGTTACTGGGTAACAGACGATACCCCAACATTTCTCTCCATCTGGGGCAGGCGTCTACTTAAATCACATACATTACTTTCTCCCGTTTCTTCAAAGCAAAATCTCTCAGTAATAAATAAGCAAGCAACGCAACGGGAAGATTTCGCAAGCGCCACAGCCATTTTGTACCGCATCCGTCACTCTTCATTATTTCATCTAATTGGACTTATTCATGTTCTAGTCACGTATTAAAGTTTCGGAGACTCTCTGTTATAAGATAGCTTGTTAGTTTTGGTCGGTGGCTTTTGTTCAGTGAAATTGTGGATAAAATATCTTTCGTTGTTTTGTCTCGAACTACAATTTCGAGCGAGTACGAGTATGTTGTGATTTCGGCATGAGCAAGCGTCTTCTTCGTGTTGCTGCCGCTCTGGCATGACTGTATTTTAAATCTTGTTTTCCCAAAACTTTGTCACTTCCACGGCGTTGCGGTGGCAACGCTGAGGTCACTTTGACTGCATGTTTTGGGACACAGAGGGCAGGATAGGAGGTGGAGCATGGTTTGTGACATAGCTCCAAAATCAAACCCTACTGCTGTTCCGTCAACGTAGCCTCACTTTACCAGCACCGTAATTGCGGAACACACTATCAATCGGAATCTGAATCATTTTGAAGCAAATTGCTAATCCATTGCTTCATAAGTTCGAAAAATTTGTCTGCTCAACACGTAAATAACGCAATGAATGTTGTTGAACTGTCAAAATGAAACCGATTCCGATTGATAGTAAAAAAGTAGCCTATATTAATCCAGGTTGTCAGCTACCTCCATACAAAATTTTATCAAAATTTGTCCAGCCGTTTGAGCGTGAAGAAGTAACAAACATATAAACACACACAAAAACTTTCGCCTTTATAATATTACTGTATGCTTGTCCGCGACTGGCGAATTGCAGTACTTGAGTTTACGTCCGGCATACCGTAGCTTATTTTTACTACGACTTCAACTGTTTTACACGTCTACCAAAGCCCTCGGGGAAACAGACTGTTTGTGTTGTTATGTTGTTGTGTTAAACTGTTCCTCGTATATTTTGTGCACTCGGGAAAGGAAGTATTCTTGAAAACATCCATACTAACTTAATATTATAAATGCGAAAGTGTGTCTGTCTGTCTGTTACCCCTTCACGCTTAAACCGCTGAACCGATTTAGATGAAATTTGGTATAGAGATAGTTTGAGTCCCGGGAAAGGACATAGAGTAGTTTTTATTCCGATATTCCCACGGGATCGACACTTATGCGGGTTAAACCGCGGGGCGCTGCTAGTTGCCAATAAACCCTTCCACCAAATATCACTATTATTGTTAGTCTACAAGTTAATTAAAAACACAAGTAAACATGCCAGAGGTCTTGTCCGAGTTACGTCCGCCCGTCCGTCCGTAAGGCACCTAATCCCTTGGGTTGTTACCGCTAAATTGGACAGCTGATATAGTTTCAGACTAGCTTTTGTACGAGGCTTTGTTCGCGTGGATGTCGGAAATTATCCCACGGAAACGTACTATTACGTTTAATAGATCTTTTTAAGAGGAATAATTCCATAATACATTGTTTTCATATAACTCTATTGGTTTACGCGGCGCACGCCAGTAAAGCTACCAGTCTGGATTTTTTCTTACGATCTTCAACAATCATCGTCATATTTCAGCCAATTTACACAAAACTAATGAATTATACACCTAAACTTTCATCATGACAGTGGGTACCATGATTTATCAGTATTGGCACTTTTTCAATATCTTTTAAGGCTCAAAGAAAAATATTTGTAACATTAGAACCTTACTGTAAACACTCAAATTGTCATAACTTTTAAGGAGATCAAGTTAGGGCTAACGCACAATTTTTTTTTTTACTACAAATAACCCCATGAGACCATACTATCAATACGGTTTCGTTTGCACCATTCTCAATGGTGCAGATGAGACCATACTATCAATGCAGTTTCATTTGCACCATTAATGGCGCAAACGAAACTAATTTGTCTCTTCTGCACCATTGATGGAGGAGGTCAATGGTGCAAACGGTACAACGGGCAACTACCGCCCTGTTTCGTTTGATCCACGACTTTTGGGCCACTCTGTATAGTGATGTAGTAATGTTTGTAGAACAATATCACGTAGACTTGTATTTCCCAGAATTCGCCAAAAGCATCGTAAACCCAGAACCACATACACAAAAATACTGTTTAGGAATAGCTTATATTTTGTCGAAAACATTGCAGGGCAGACTGCCCAAGGTAGGCCAGAATAACTACAAAAGGTATGGCGACTCTACGAATATCACGATGGGAATTCGAGAATTCGAATTCTGACTTCTTGGCATGAAGGGTAGCATAATCAGCCTGTAGTGTTCCCACTGCTGGGACACAGGCCTCTTCTCTGTGAGAGGAAGTGGGCCGTAATCTATCAAGCGGGCCCAGTGCGGGTTGGTAGATGTCACATGTCCTAGAATCAAAAATTCAAAGACATATGACATCTATCAACCGCACGATGTTTTCCTTCACCGTTTTGAGACCAGTGGTGGTATTTATACAAATCACAAAGAAAAGCGCCTGCTTGAATTCGAACCCACGACATACAACTCGTAAGTCGGTGCCGTTACCAATTGGCCACCACTGCTCGCACGCGAAGAGTGTCGCATCAGGAATTCTACTCCAAAAAGTTAACCTGCAAAAGATATCCCAACGAAAAAAAAACGGACAGAAAATTCCATTGCAAAAATCCCCTTGGGAGATAAGAGTTCCTTTTGTAAGCAGCCTAGAAAAATACCTTCACACATGTCACATACTACATTCTAAAGGTTTTTCTTGCCTAAAACGCCAACGATAACAATAGCTTATACAGTGAGATGGAGTGTTCTCAACGTTGACTACGGACGGGTTCGAAATAGCTAGCGTAATATTACCTTACTAGCAATGTGAATAAGTTTCTTGACTTTATCCCTTGAAATATTGGGCTGGATTACACTTACCTGCTGATCTTTAGATTGTCCCATATTTCTTGAGGATAGTTGATTTTATGCTGGTTTGTTATACGACAAAATGTTGTGGGTAATCGGTGATAGAGTTTTGTTGATATTCGTTCTTATTTAAGACTGTGCATTATTGATCAGTGCTTGTAATATGATATTGAGATAAACAAAGATTTTTGATTATGATTATCATTCTTCTGTCCTTATCCCAATTTATTTGAGAGTCGGCCCAACATGTCTTTTTCTTCCACACTTCTCTTTAAGTCGTCATCTCGGTAGTCACTGCCGTCTATCTTCTATGTTAGTGGGTTTGGTTTCCGCAATTAGTCATTCAAGTGGACCATTGTGTGTGGGCCATGGCTGCCGTCGCTGGTTATTCCAACCAGTCCACCTCTGTCCAGAAGTTGATCATCTCCTGGTCTGTTAAGAGCATTGTGTCCCCCGAGGGTTTCTGTTCTAATCTGGGTGACGCCTGTGCATTGACTCCCTTTCTAGCCATAATCATCATTCACGCAGTCCATCCATCGTTTCTTTGGTCTTCCCCTACTCTTATAGCCATCCACATTCATACCAAAAATTTTCCTGACGTTGATATTCTTGATAAAGGATTGAAAGGAAGTATGTTGTGTTTCTCTTTTGGTTTGAGTCATGTGTAAACCTATTTTCTTTCAATTGTAATCATTTTTGTTGGTTTGAAGTTTCAGTCCATTCCATTTAATCATAAAAAGCGCTAATGAATAGAAACGGTTCAATGACGTGTTTTTTGCTAAATCACTGTCTAGTTCTTTGGCGTAAGTCAATTTAATTTATTTGCCATTTCATGATAATGTGCTGGTATTCAAATTAGGCTGAGAATCAGCACTTTTCGAACGTCAAAATTACATAAGACAGTCTCCCAAAACACCCGCCCTTCACCACTTCCTAGTGCTTTTGCTGGGAAGAAGTGGCGCAACAAACTCCCCAGCAGCACAGATGTCTGTTCAGTTAAAAAAAAAACTAGTAGGTATGTAAAGTAGTTAATATTACGAGACACAGAACAATAAATTAAACTATTTGCCATATGTCAGCTAGCCACGCCAATATACCAATAAATAGAAAGTAAACTATACTCTAGCAAAAAAAATAACTAAAAACTAACACCTAAATGAAACCCTCCAGGCATAAAAGGCGTGACAGCTTGAACGACAGATGGACGTTGGAGAAGGGTAAGCCAAGAAGATGAATAATATCCCCATTTCATGAAGTCGTAAATAGAGAGAGATTCCATTAAATTATTCTTGAAGTACAGGCCCTCCGGTCTGTAGGCTCGGAGATTGTGCCCATCTATACAAGTAAATAAAATTGGGAGTGTCTGTTTGTAATATTGAAATAACTGCTTTTTACTAAATCCATATGGATGTATACACGGTACATATTCCAAAATAACAGTTTATGTTTCCGGATGACAGCGATGCAGACGAGTACTTCAACGCCTAAGTGTCCTTTGGTTTTTTTTTCTTACATAACATAATCAGCCTATAATGTTCCCACTGCTGGGACACAGGCCTCCTCTCTGTGAGAGGGAGTCGGCCGAAATCCACCTCGCGGCGCCCAGTGCGGGTTGGTAGTTGTCACATGTCTTCGAATTTCTATTTCTAGAACATGCTGGTTTTCTCAGTTCATGATGATACTGTTTAAATGATCGGCATTTTTTTTTTCTCCATAACTGATATAAATTCCTCTTTAACAACGACTATATATATTCATCGTCTAAAAAAAAATGCATCCACTGAAAACTTATATTCATTAACATTGTTCTAGGAAACGATACGCTTTAACAGACTATTCGACTCATAACACTGGCAACATTACTGATGAAAATGCAAAGACGAGACAAAATAAACACTTTTAGTAGTTTAAGCGAGGTCCCATCATACGTCAATCATTGTACAGAGAAACAAACATTGATATTTTTACTAATCCTTTGTAGGGAGACGGTTGATACTTGCGTTTCATGTGCTCATTGTACATTGAAAAGTGTGTGTTGTTAGACTTAATTAGTGGTATCTCTTACTGTGATTTTTCTGAAGAAAATGTGTTAAAAACTGTCTGAAAAGTTACGACCAACTGTACCGTTAGATATTCTAACTTTTAAGACAAACATATTTAACAAAAGTTCCGTGCAAGCACCTTTGAATTAACAAATAAATTCCATGAATGTTTGCGTCTACAAATTCCATTTAAAACAGCTAGTTCCTAAAGCTCAAACATTCTTATACCCAATATTTACTAAGCGGAAAATAAAGATAAATATCCACACACTCTACCGTCCGCACCCAGCAACCCTAACGGGATTACACGGCCAAGAGAATCCAAATCCAGGTCACTTGGCTAGCAAAAAAACAGAAATATCTCCAAAGGCTCCCTTATATATAACCTGATGGTGTTACGGCCCTACCTGACGCTTGATTAAACTTGTACGCACCCAGTCATGCCCACATATTGATTGGCATTATCTCGCCCAGCGTTAGGTATTACTGCTAGTTCAAGATAATATACGCTGACTGATGGCCGGTTTCACGTTTACATTTTCGAAAAACGCTTAATATTCTTGTGGTTGGGTTTTGGAGACCCCTGTTTAAATGTTCATTTGTGGCTGTGGACTCATTTGGTGCTGTGATTGAAATGTTACCTTCAGGAGTTCATGTTTCATTGTTTTTGTATGGTATTGTTTGCTATGGGTATGTTGCTAGATTTCCTGTATGATAACGATTCTAATTGACTCTCTATTAACGTCCTTGACTCTGTGATTTCAATAAACTTCCTCTTGTGTCCGAATTTCCAGTTTTTCCTGCGACAAACGGTCTCCAAAAACTGGTCTTTCGCTACAGCCATATCTTTAGATCTTGAATATTTTATCGCCCAAATAAAACGCACCTAATGCCTGGCCCGTTCCGTCGCTATAAGAAGCTACAAGTGCCTATAAAAGCTGGTTTCGTTTGGCAACAGGTGGCACCTAACAGCCCTAACCTTGCCCAAACACGCAGCACTTCAAAGTAACATTGTTTAAGTATTTATTCCTTTTATCCAACACATATTTTCTCTCCATTCAATATTTCTGTAACGGAAACATGAAGTTTTGCCATTAATGCTCCATCAAAACATCCCAAGATGTCCAAATTTTTTTTGAACTAACGATCCTTTCTTTCAAATCCCTATCTCTACATACGTATATGTACTTGTCTCAAAAAACCCACAAAAACAAGGGGTCTTCAAAACCAAATCTTAATCCAAAGGTGCGAACACAAGGTTCAAATTCGTTCAACACTTACACCTTGAACTCAGTACCGGCGTTTCAGATGGTCATAAGTGAAAATCGGAAGATAATATGCTACTGCGCAGCCTGTCTGTTCGCTATAGTGATCTGTTACTACTACATAGACGTAAAACGTGCGTGGTATAAGCTCGTCTTGCATACCTTTTATATCGTGTGTGACTTGCTGAAACTGCTCATGAAATTGGTTGAACTTGATGTATGAAATGAAGACGATGATTTTTGTGGGTAAGTGGAGAGTACTGATTTTTTTTCTCTCAAAGCATAATGGAAGTGCGGCCACATTTGATACAAACAGATGTCGAGTATGTATCCAGCTCTAGTTTTTGTATTAGCTTATCCTAACGTTTAATATTATAAATGCGAAAGTAAGTTTGTTTGTTACCTTTTCACGCCTAAACCAATGAACCGATCGTCCTGAAATTTTGCATATAAGAGTACGTTGTTAGGTGTACAGAAACGGACATAGAGTACCTTTCATCCCGAAAAAAATTGCTGTTCCCGAGGAAAACTAATTCGTCAAAATGTAGGGAACAGCAGATTTTTTTTTTGCGATTTTAGGTTTGGTCCCATAGCAAAAGTTGTTCATAATGATGACTGTAATGACCTCATAAGAGGTTGTTAACGTTTTTCCAATAACCCTGTATAATAAAGCTGAAGATTTTCTGTTTGAACGCGCTAATCTCTGGAACTACCAGTTGGATTTGAAAATTACTACTCGCATTTGATAGCCCAATTCTTGAGGAAGGCTATAGGCTATATTTAACATCACGCTAGGCCCCTTAGGAGCCGAGCAAGAAGAAAAAAATTCAGAAAGAATGCCTAGCAAAAACGAAGTAATAGCGCGGGCGGGTGATGCGGTGGGTCGGAGGACCAAGAAATTTCACGCGGTCGAAGTTGCGGACAGAAACGAGTTAGAAACAAATTTTCTTCTACTCGCTTTACAGATTCGTTGCGTTGGTTTTACTGCAGTTTAATGAGCTCTCCAGACCGCGCTTAACGTCTTTATTTTGTGTGTTCATCGACGGTTACTATTCGAAACTTTGGCTCACTCCGGGCGATAACTGCCTGTGGCGGATTGGCTTAAACAGCTACTTGGGTGGTTATTTGTCGTTTTTCCTGCTATTATTTTGGATTCTTTTAATTTTACCTTGAGCCCACGGCTGGGATAAGTTTTTAGACGTTTAAATCACGTAGTTCTTCATCCAACTTGTCTAGAAGTTGCCTGCATAGTTCAACAGCTGCACCATAATCAGCCTATAAAGTTCCCACTGCTGGTGCTGGGACACAGGCACTCTCTTTCTGGGAGAGGGAGTGGGCCATCATCCACCACGCGGATCCCCTGCGGATTGGTGCATGTCACATGTTTTTGAATTTTTGGTTCTAGGACATTGCGGTTTCCTCATGATGTTTTCCTTCACCGTTTTGAGAGCAGTGGTGATGAAATAATTTACACAAAGTAAAGTGTGCTTGGATTCCAACCCACGACACTCGCAAGTCGTTATCTCTGGGTCACCACTACTCTCTACATAGTTACTTTCTTTCATATTGTAGACTAGCTGTGTCTGACGACTGCGTTCGCAAATTTCAACGCCCTTTTTGATCGACTCAGAGATTGATTTTCAAAAAAAAAACCAGTCTATAGTAAAAGTGCGCAGTGCTGCACACCCCCACCCAATTTCAAGTTAAACAAATATCAACTTTATTTCAATGACTATTAAGTTGATTTCAGAGTGACTAGTACTATTGAAAAAGTTATAAAAATGTTTGAAGTTGTAGCGTAAACTGAACTTTATTGTGTAGGAATTAAAGTTATTTTTCCATTAATTCACATTTGTTTACATTTTTGGCAAACAAATCGCGAACGCAGATTAAAGTGATTTGAGCCATGCCTTGGTCAGTCACAGAACTTACAGGATTATCAGATTTACTGTAAAAATAATCTCGTTTCAATGGAAACCTCAAACACATTCCAAGTTTCGTTCCAAAGAGCCATTAACGTTCGTGCCGGATGGATAGAGTGGCGAATACCTATTTGCCAATTGAGAAGCTTCGATAAACATACAAACAGTTGTTAAGCTCAAACATCAAAGCTATAGCTGTTCACTTCGGCTTTGAACTGACTAAATTGTTTTGCTGAAGATTGTATAATAGCTGTTTATTACTCGTAGTTCGGTGTTATGATACAAGGAAATTAATGTAGGATTTAAGAAGAAATGCGGTCGGAGAGACTTTTGAAAAAGCATAAGTAAAAAGTAGTAATTCGAGGTTTTCGAGGTTTGGCTCTCGCCTATTTCCTCCTCCAATATTGGACTAATTTAAAAGATATTTCATAAACGAAATAAGAAGGATATATACTGTGTCCCTATGTTTTCTTTTTTCATTAATAGTTGTCTTTCTGTCTGTTGTCTGTTAAATCGGCATTTTTTGAGGGTTCTAGTGCTTATAAAAATAATGTACCTATCATCAAAAAGGAAAGCATAGGGACATACAAGTAGTTAATGTTTATTATTCGGTAAAAAAATCATTGCTTTATGGTTATTAACCAGAAAGAAAACAGGGGAGAGCGTTTCTATGTTCCCACTGCCGAGACACAGGCCTCCTCGGTGAGGATTAGTCCGTAATCCACCACGCGGGATCGGTGCGGGTTGGTAGATGTCACATGTCTTCCACTTTCGTCACATAACAACGCATTGAATGCATAACATAACATCACGTCTGTAATTCTCAAAGGGTTTATAGGCAGAGGTGTACCTATAGTAAACCCACATTTCGCCATGAAATGGGAGGTAATGTCCTCATGGTATTCATCTTCTTTATCTTCTTTACATAGTACAAAACAAAATCGCTCCCGCTGTCTGTAAGCATAGATCTTTTAAACTACGCAACGAATTTTAATGCAGGCAGCAAAAGATAGAATGATTCAAGAGGAAGGTTTATATGTATAATACATGCATATTATAGTAGAGAAAAGCCGAGAAATTCAAAGATTTGTAATGTGATGTCGTAACAAACATATTTTTGTGTGCTTACATTGCAAACGCTCGCGCTGGCTAAACCTTACGAGATAGATCTAATTAATGTGCTACGGAATTGTATATCTTAAAAAGATCGATAAAAAAGTCCGCGATGGTATATGTTTATCTCCTAAGGATAACCCACTGTAACCATTTTTATATTTTACATATTACAAAAAAAAATGTGGGTTATTTACCAAGCCATTTTAGACAATGCAGTATTATTCCTTATTCAATTAAATACATTAGTTATGTTGTGCATTTCATGTAGATCAAAATTGCCCTTTACAGCATATCATTAAAATGAATATCTTAGAAGATATCAGAGATTTAAAAAGCGGGGGCGGAGCGGCAGATGGCGGGGCGGTACGAAGTTCGCCGGGCAGCTAGTAATCAATATTTTAGTTATTACATAGTTGTATTTTCCATTCCAAAATCTTTCAAATTTACGTTATATATAGGTCGCGCTTTCGTGCTAGGGTCTCTTGAATTATTATTGGTTGTTCATCAATCTCCTGCCCTTATCCCAATCTATTTGGGGTCGACGCAACATGTCATTTTCTTCCATACTTCTCTAGTTGTTTCATAGTTCGGTTTAATACCGTTAGCTAGTGTGAGTTTTGCCTGAAGATGTTCTGCTAAAAGACTTTATCAGGCCTGTAAGACTACTGAGACTATTATGTAACAGTGGATAAGGATTATTAGGTAAGTTAATTCCTTTCCAACTTTCCTCTCTAAGGGATAGAAGGATCAACTTCGTACCACAGTTATGAAGTTTATACCTTCCGTTTGGGGATTTACACTAATATTAATTTACAAGGTCGGCGCAACGTCTTTTTCTTCCATAGGTACTTCTCTATTAGTCGTCATCTCAGTAGTCACCCCCTTTCTAACCATATCATCTTTCACATAGTCCATACTCCATACATCGTTTCTTTGTTCTTCCCCAACTCCTATAGCCATCCATCCACATTCATCCTCAAAACTTTCCTCACGACATGTTCCTCCTTGTTAAGTACAAACTAACATACTGATTAAACCTGCTTGTTAATTATTTTGTAAGCTTCACGGGGTTATTTATTGCGCTGCTTCTATACTCCATATATTGCTCACTCATACTCCAACAGGTTGATAGTAGTAGAGTCTTTTCAAAAGAGTTTATTTGGGAATGTTTATTGCACCATTCTTATTTTTGTCGTCGTAAGAAGCATTGCTGTGATACGGTTTCATGAGTGCTCTTAACATTTCAGACGTCTTTTTTTAAACATCATCTTAATTTTACGTAGCCAGCAGTTATTTATTTATTTAATACTCTGACCAGTGGTTCACCGTCCTGATTTTTTGGTCCTTCGAGCCGGGTAGATGAGATACATCAGTCGGCACTTCCAAGTATCATTTTCGGCTGGGGAGATGTAGGTAAAAAACCGGACATAAACATAGACGATGATTGACCGTTAGAGATAAAAGCCGATAGAGAAATCCCGTGAGTAAGCCAAACAGTGTGTAACAGGTAAGCACACAAATGTACAGCACATCAAACTATCGTAAACTGTCAAATTTTCCCAATCAACTTTGAACCTTATGCTTTAGCGATAAAGTTGAAAATCTATTAAAGAAATTAGACAGATTGTAGTAGCTTGATGTGCTGGCGTCTGTACAGAGGCGGACTTAATGTCATAGGCACTCAATTACCACAATTACCACTCAATATCAAAATCAAAACCACTTTTTGAAAGTCAAAATTACATGACACAGTCCCCCGAAACGCCCACTACCGAGTGCTTTAGCTACTATTCATCAGATGGCATTACCATAAAAAGCTTTGACCAAATGACAAACACAATCAACATTCCACATATCAGTTAGGTATCTTTATCTGTACCAAAATCATTATCTATACCGTAGTTATTACGATTTAATATCGAATGCCTTATCTCATAGTACCCCTGACATTTGGATGGCATCGATCCATAGGACATACTGACTGAAACCATATTGCTTCTGTTACGTAGAAAGCAGGTCGGGGCCGCTCACCTTTCAGCGTGACGTCGCTCTTACGAACCCTTGACTTGTAACCACAGCGACCGCTGTGCTCTTACCGTTAAGCCTATCTTCATCATCATCATCATCATTTCAGCCGAAAGACGTCCACTACTGGACATAGGCCTCTCCTTCGACTGGTTTTGTGCTTCTCGCATCTAACGGGTTCCTGCAGCCCTCACAAGGTCGTCGGTCCACCTTGTGGAAGACATTCCAACGCTATGTCTTCCGGTACGCGGTCGCCACTCCAGAACCTTTCGGCCCCAACGGCCATCTGTTCTGCGAGCAATGTGCCCTGCCTACTGCTACTTAATTTTGGCAATTCTTCGGGCTATGTCGGTTACCTTGGTTCTCCTGCGGATCGCTTCATTAAAACCTCCCTTACACGGTGCGCTGTCAGACGACAATTTTATTCCAAGAATAAAAATTATCTGTCGATTGAAAAATCAGCCCTTAAAATAATAATATGTACAAGTATATAAAAGCTGTTTTCTGAAATCATTGATTTGCTCGTGAAGATTTTCCGTAGCTATCATATTTAGGAGGATTGGTCACCCTTCCATATTGAGCCCCTATATGTATAACATATTGAAGTGCTGCTGTCGTTGTATTACATAACAAACAACCTTTTTTTTTGTGGATGGGAAAATCATCAAATGACTCCTCCCGCTCTGGGTGGACTCTTACTGACTAAAACCCACCCGTGTTCCTTCCTTAGCCCTTTATGTTCCGGGGTAGCGGTAACCCTTTCGGACAATCCCGCTACTAACAAACAACCCTTTCAATTACTATCAAGGCTTGTTATAAGTCAGTCTAGACCACTGCCTGGGCGTGAAAATTGTACGAATTTAAAGTGGCATAGTCGTTTTGTTTGCTATCGAAAGCTTACATTGAGATTTTTCTTTAAACTTATGAAGTTAACTTAGCCATCTCTTATAACAAAATCCAGCACAAAACGGTCATCAATCTTGTACTCTGAGCTCGTCTTCACTTTAAAAGTTTAAACGTTCCTGTACAAAACTTTTCTCTTTATAAAGCTAGCACAATGGAGGCTTAAATGAAAAATATGACGGCAAACGAGGCCAAGCTATAGACAAAGGCAACTTTATGACTTCAATCACTGATAGTGTCCTCGGCTTTGTGTTTTATCAAAGACTTAATTGTTCTGCCTACGTACCTGCTAACTAGCCTATTGTATACCAGGGTAGTCAAGAAGTGGATCAAACGAAATAGGGGATATAAAGGAGGTCATTTCCAACGCTTTTAAAGTGAGAAATAATTTTTGATAACGCTTCAAAATTTTTGGAAAAAAATTATTTGCTCTTGAAATTTGGTACCCAGAGTCGCAATAGAACTTTTGTAGTGCTGATACATTATCTAGTAATAATAACACCGTTTGTTTTATATCACATTTTTTTATTAATTGGTCTAATTGTAAAAAAAGAATCGGTATACAAAAATATTCATAACTTTTTGGGCAATTGAATAATGGCCATGCTGTAGAAAGATTTTTTGTTGGAAATGACCTCCTTTATCTCCCTATTTCGTTTGATCCACGACTTTTTGACCAGCCTGTACTCGTATTAGCAGTGGGTAAGATTGAAAGTTTTTAAAAGGGAAGTCGGTTCATCATCATCGGCAGCCTTGTTTCAGACACTGCTGAGTATGTGGAGCTGGCCTCCTCCCTTTAGTGCCATGCTCCCTGGTCTGTGCGATTCTCATCCGGGTCTTTGCTGCGTCTATCTTCTGTAGGTCCTGGCTGGCTCACCTACTCGTATGTTAATGTACCGTACCTAGAAGCTAAGGGTGAAAGTATTGATGGAAGTTGGATGCTTCTTCTTGGTCGCGTACTTCATCACTGAAGGTCGTGTCCCTGAACGGTCTTCGTGGCTTTATGCACGATGTTCTTCCACTTCGTTCGGTTCTCAGCTTCTCTCAGGGCGGTCGTAACAGAGAGTCCAGTGAGGGTTACTTGGTCTGACCAGCGGTTAGGTGACCGTCCGCGAGGTGTTTTCCCATCTACCTTGCCCATCGCCACCAAGTTTTCTAGATTATCTGGTTCCCGACGGGCAATGTGACCAAAGTAACCGAGAAGTTGGATTAAAAATGTGTAATTCTTTGCGGCTTCCCTTAGCAAAAATGGCCTTACATTTTTGTTAAAGGAAGCCGCAAAGATTTTTTTTATATACACCCTTCGCCCCTGTTGTATTGTATAAGAACGTTGGCCTACTAATGTCTTTTAAACGACTTGTCAAAGTCAATTTGACCGAAATGCTTTTTTCAATTCAGCAGTTGTTTTCATATCTTTTTGTTAAATGGAGCTATAGACGCTAAATAGAACCTTGCTTGCACCATTACGTTTGATATTAAATGTTGTAAACGTTTTGTTTGGTACAGTGGCGAAAATAGATTATCTTTCTACTTATTAAAATGATTAAATGCACTCATTGACAGACAACACACTGCCTAAAAAATAAAATAAGGTGTAAAAACTTTTTCTTTTTTTAAGGCGTTGGGTCAAGATTCTAGAAACATAAAATATTGCACAAGAGTTCCTTAACGAAATTGAAAATTCATTCCCTAAAGGGGTTAAATTGAGGGTGAAAGTTTTAATGGAAGTTCGTTATTTTTGCCAATGAGGATCCCATCGAGCACACAGCTTGTAGATTGATATTTGTTTATGGAATTTGTAGAATTTTCTACCAACCATAAGCTATAGATATAAAACCTATATCTCCTCAACACTCAACATTCTCGACGAGCTTTTATCTAAGCTTTTATACTAAAAGACTCCGTCTACGCTGCACGACGGCAAGTAAAGAAATAATACCAGTATAGACTGGTCTCAGAAAATAAAGCTCTTTTCTATAACAGTAAGTTAAAGGTTGTGGGCAAAAACTCTTTATTTAAAAAAAAAGTAGATCAAAGTTATGGTCTCGGATAAAGGCTTTATTTTTTGTTAAAAAACCGCTATTTTTACAAGATCGTTAATAACTGTCAGGGAAAAACTGGCGGCCTAAAAAAAGTTTGTGGAATTTGAGTCGGTTGTATCCCTTGGCAACAAGCGGGGTAATTTATTGTGGTACTTTGTTTCTTCACAAAAGGTATCTTTAATTGGTAATTGAAATGGCGTATATCCTACTATAATATCTTCTATCTATCTTCTATTTATATTTTTACAAAGTCGGGTTAGTTACACCATTTATAACTCAAGAACGGCTGAACCGATTTTTATGATCTTTAATTTGTTGGATTTGTCCGTCCCGAATACCTACTATTAAAACGATGGAAAACATTCTCGAAAAAAAAATTAAGATACTTCATTTTCTCATACATTTTTTTTTGGAACGGCTTATTGATTCTGAGGCGCTACGAAGTTCGCCAGTCAGCTAGTAATATAATAATTTTATGAATATTATGAAATTTTGATTATTCGTCACTCAATCACATAAAAACACCTGGAGGCCTACCATGAGCTCTTAACGCGATCCATTTTAGGACCTAAACTGAACTGTTCTTCTAGTTCGTACCATGACGTCAGTTTAACGATTCAATTTAGCCATGCCATCTGACAGCAGCGATTGTCCCAAACTGAGTCGCAAGTTTTGGGTTAAAAGTAAATGCCGCTGAGCGTAGTGGACGTCATAGTACGACTTTGAGCGATTCAATTTAGGAACCTAAACTGAAATGTCTTGCTTTTGAAACATTTTTAATTAGATCGTGGTAGGCCACCTGAACGGATTTGGACGTGGCACACTGATAGTTTATAACCTGGATTAACACATTGGCATTGGTAGCACGTTCCCGTGGGAAATTTTCCGGTCTCTACGCGCGCGAAACAGTGTAACAGTGTGCTTAACTTCTTTTTTGAATCTCATAGTTCATCAATCCTTCCCACTGTAGAACACTGTTAGCTAGCCCACACCAACTTTGCAGCAAGTGCAGCAACACTTCGTTTTTTGCCTTTCTCAATTCTCATATAGTCTGCCCGATTTTGCATAAGCATTGCCTATAATTTTCCCACTGCTGGGTCTTTGACAGAGGCCTTCTCTTTATTTTTATATTCTTTATTCTCGGACAACAGTAATCCAACGTGTTAGTTAACAATATTATAACTTATTACTAGTGTTAGCAATTAAAATAAAGTAGAGAAGAAGACAGAATAAATAATATTTCGAAAAGGACATCCCCAAGTTAATGTTTAGTGATTGTCCTTTTCACATAACTTTTAAATCGGAAAGTCATACTCTCCGCCATAGTTTTTAGAATGCTGTTGCCACTCGCCCGCAACCTTGATAACAGCGACGCGGTTTTCTTGCGAATGACGACGTGGAAGCCGTTAGTTTGGTTTTGGGCAAACATATTAGAAGCGCTGAACCATCGTGGCAGTCCCAACAGCATCCTAAAATGAGAGGGAGTGGGCCGTAAAGCTTTGGTTTCCGCTTCGCCGTCATGAAAATCTGTAATTTTTAACAGTAGGCTCGCAGAACAGATGGCCAAAGAAATAATACCAATAGATAAATAGTTCCTTGCAACTTTAATTTGCAGAATTAGTAATTGCTACTTCTGTGAAAGTATGCGGCTCTCCTAATTACCTCAAATTGTTAATTTAACGAAGTTGGAACACGGATTTCTATCTGATCTAGATAAAATCCTTGAGTTTATTCTTAGTCTTAAACAGCTAATTTGATTGTCCGGAGCTCAAATTCCACTCTAAAAGTTATTGTGGAAGAAAATAGACTCAAATACATTGTTTTGGTTATTGTAACATTTTAAGATTTGGTCCTTCATGTAATTTTCATTATCATCATCTTCTTCTGTTTTGGGTCAACGCAGCATATCTACTTCCTTACACCTCTATCCGCCGTCATCTCGGTATTCACCTCCTTTCTAGTCATTATCATCTGACACTGTCAGATGATATGTCATCAATTCTGTCTTTGACATAATTAATAGTTATACCGTAGTATATTGTAGAGAATATATCTTCGTTCTTGCTATCAATTGCAGCTTATCTCCACGAGCCTGAGTCTATACTGGACTAGTGCAATTATTTCATTGGACTACATCCCGTTATATCATGCCTGACCATGGTCATATGTATTTACATGCTGCAATCTGAACAAATTGCACAGATTTGATGACATAACAGCTGCGTCCTTTATCCCAAGATCCCAAGTTTCTCAGTTTTGTTATCGAATTTCTTGTTAGCTGTTGTTAGTTGACCTAAATAGCAACTAAGTACCAATTATATATACCGATGTTGAGGAGAATACAAGGAGAAAAGCATCCAATAATGAGCTACATCTTCATGTAAAGAAGGACAGGATTTTCTCAAGAAAATCGGCAGCAGAATCTTTCTCGACTGTAAAAAATAATCCGCGGCCTCTATCTTGTTTGCCAAAGGAGGTAATTATCTCTAACGACTGTTCATTGTTTATTCGATCTAAGGGGAGGTCCATTTTCAGAACCTAGTTGGTGTTTTTCTAGCAAAGGGTTAGGTAAGCTTAATTTAAATATCCTCTTCATTATGACCCAAATAATTGGGGACTTCCTTAACTATGGTTCTAACATCGTAAATAGAACATAATATAATGGGGTTTATACTTCATTTATAAACGATGATTAAAGTGAAGTGACGTTTAAATGTCAAAAATGTATGGTGAAACAGCCGCTAGCAACGTTTATAAATAAAGGGATTCCGTAAATTGGAAATGTTTAAGTCCTATGCTACGAGTAAGTATCTCTCACCACATTGAGAGTAAAGAGATGCAAAAGCGAGGTTGGTTTACAGAATAAACTAACTTCGCAAACGCCATTAATTAGGTAGAAAATGAACTCCATTTTAAACATAATACTACAGTGGCGAAGGGTGAATTTATGACAGAGGTAAGCCGAAGCAAAAAAATGCCAAAAGAAAACTTCAATGATGAATTGATTATAGAGTGGTTATGTTCTGAATTTTCGAAGGGAAGCCGGTGGGAATCGAGTTGTATGGTACCTTCGCCACTGTAATACTACCATCTTATCTCATAATATAAAATGAAGTTTCTGAGCTCACTCTCATCATAAACAACAGCATACAGTACACATATAGAGGTATGAGGAACAGGGTGTAAAGTTCACTCATACTCCATAGAAAAGGGAGGATCCTCCGACCAGACGGGTGTCGTGTCTGGTGGGCAATTGCCCAATGATTCATGTCGGGCCGTTGTATCTATGCTAGTTGCGCGGTAAACTCTGCCTGCGAGATGCAGGATTTTACGTGACGTCAGTATGACGCGTTGTTTGCATGTGGCGTTGTAGATACCGCTACACACACATTTTTCAAAATCATACCAAATGTTACGAGCTTTCTGTAAGCCCAGGTTCGCACGGAATATTTTATTACGCGACAATTTTTTTTCGCGTACTGGATTTCAACTCTTCATTGTGCCGAGCATTGAGTAAGGAACAGAGCGCGTCAAGAAAACGCTCTGTTGTATTTTCAACTTTCAACGCTAAGCAGAGCGTTGAAAATCGAGTGCGCGAATAAAGAATCGCCCGTTCTATCTGGGCTTTAGTTAGTCTAGAATATTTCTAACCCAAATAGTGTTGATGATGAACACACGCACGTAAGGTCTATTCAAATGTGTTTCTAATTTTTGTTATTTCAAGTTAAACAAATATCAACTTTATTCTTGTAGGAATTAAGTTGATTTCAGAGTGACTAGCAGTAGTTATTTAAAATTTATAAAAATGTTTGAAGTTGTAGCGTAAACTGAACTTTATTGTGTAGGAATTAAAGTTATTTTCCAAATATTTATGAATGTGTTTACATGTTTGGCAAATAAATCGCGAACGGTGATTAACTGTAACATTTACCATGCTTTGCCAACGAATGGTTCTTCGTACAAATAAACTTTGCTATCTGTAGAATATAAGGAAGCGTTGCATTTTTTTATGTTTTCTTATCACCTGTCTGTTTCGCGAACTCTGTTGTGGTGTTTGATGTATGGAGGTCTGTTTTTTGGTCTGTCATTGTTTTAGCAGTTTCAGGCCTATCAATCATTACAAGTGTGTTGAAATGAAACAGCTGGCTCAATCTGTTTGTAATCACGTTTGAATTGAATCTATTTCTGCTTTCCTATTCAGTAGTGTTGTTCTTGGCCTTGATCTTGTTATTTACTTTGAATCATTAATTTAATTCGAGACATAAATATTATATCGTTCAATGAGCCCGCCAGTATGTTTTTGGAGTTAATTTAGCCTAACATAATGTTAGCTGGAGATAAAACAAAAAAAAAAAAAAAATATTTATTAATGACTTTTGATTTGATTTTTTACTTCATAGGTACCTAAAGCAAAGTTTATGTTCACTTTATAGCATAAGATTCTCAACCTTTTTTGCCCACCGCTCACTTAGACAAATTTTATTATTTTTTTCTAGTGTCCTCCAATTGTTTTTACTTTCCAATGTTCCATCTGTCGCGAATCTGAAACAGCTATTGCCACGATTATATTTTTAAACGTGTATAAAATCGTAAGATAGGATATATAATTTTCTCTGGGTCTCCTACTGCCCCCCCTGAAAATCTCAAACGCTCACGAGATTATCGTCCACGTTGAGAACCTATGCTTTATTATAGCATACCAGTGTACTTGGACAAATTGATTGAAAAGATTTGGCTGTTTTCAGGATATTCAGCCAAGATTTGGCTATTTATCAATAGGGATGACGACGGGGTAAAGTAAACGAAATTCTATTTAGTCCGTCAGTTAGATTATGAAAAAATAATGGACATATATTTTTTCTTGTGTCAATCAACCAAAAAATTACAAAGATAAAGCGTGTCAAAGTTTGGGAGTGGGGACTCGTGACGTCACGTTTAGGTAAAAATTGTACCAAAACGTGACGTCATGCGACATTTCAAATCAATATATCTCCGTAATGTTTTGATTATGTGAAAAAAGAAAAAATACGTGCCCAATACTTTTCAATAATCTACCTGATATACAAAAAAAAGTTAGTCGTCATCCCTATTGCCTATTGAAACGTCTAATAAAGATTTAATAGCCTTTACTACGTTCATATAATTGTGGCAGGTACTTCACAGTTCACACGCTCGCCTCATAAGTTAATATGAGGAAGGTATTACGTGACTTTGGCGCGGGGAAGCTTCTTATAACACGATTTTCTTGGCGTTAAACTTTTCCCTTGGTTGGCAATATTGTTTATGATACAATTTTGGTATTTCACGATGTGGCGAAATTAGAAAGAAAGTAGGTTGTAGTCGATTATTAGGTAGAAAACAGTATAAGGTACCTACTACGCTTTGGTATGGGAGACTAGCTTCATATTTCTGATTGACCGGCTCCTTGACAATTCAAAAGTGCCTGTAAATGGTTTAATTGAAATAAATGCTATGAGTTTGAAATAATATAATAATCCTGGACTTGTAGGTACTGGAAATAAAAAATACCAAATAAAAGAGACAGCAACTTAGCACGTGCTATATAGTGCTATTATTGATCGAAGGACAGCAACAATTTGCAACGAAAAAATCTATACGAAGCCAGAATAGGCTCCTCTGCTTAGTGTTGCGACCAATGAAAATTTCTATGGTTGAAATTTTCTATGGTAACATTTCTATGGTTGCGACCGACATTACAAAACATATCATGTTACTTTGTTACTTGTTTTCTACCCGACTGCGCGACAGCAAGGTTATGTTTTAACGAAAATGAAGAACCAACCAATGTTTTTTTTTTGTTTGTGTTCTTTCCCTACGTCATGTTTAGTGCAAATAAAAATTGATTTTCTTTCTTTCATGATATTTAGTAATTGACTGAAATCAACGATCGCGATCGTGTACATGTAGATTATTATTATAGATTCATGTTAGACCGTGTCGGGCGCGAGCCGTAGGTACCACGTACGAGGCACGGGCGAGTCACAGATCCAAAACTTCATAAACATTTTATATGGAGCAGTTCATGCTAAACCGTGCAGCGTCCGTGTCCCATCCGAGTCTTGGTCGCTTCAAATTAAGACACGGACGTGGGTTGGACCCGTGACGGTCTGGCAAAAATTGAATCCTGCAGGCTGTGGCGACAGATAAGTACTTCCTCCGCCATAATAAGGCAATTTATGCGAAGACTTGTTCCCAATGATTTCAACGTAATATATAAGTCAATGCTTGTTCCACAGTTTCTGGGTGTCTAGTTGTTGGCATTCATTCGTCTTTAGTATTTCAAGTGCAAAACTGTTACTAACACTGTGATGTATCTCATAGTTGTCCGAAATAAAATGATTATTATTATAAATCATCCCTAAATAGAAAAAAAGTCTTGTCAGAATACAAGCTAATTATTTCCAAAAAAAATTCGAGGCCAACCGATATTTCCAAACAAAAAGCACAAACGCTTCTGAAACTAACACATCGGGTAAAAGCGAAAACTTTCCAGCCTGTCTAAAAAAGAGTGTGTAACACTAACAAAGGCAATTTTTTGCCATCACACCCTGCCTCGAGCAATGTAAGTGTGTGCTCAGCAAACTTCGTGAGAGCCTCCAATTTCGGAGCCATATTGACATGAAAACTAGTGAAGCCCGATTCTGTTAGCATTTGATATATTGTGGAACAACGTATTGAGGTTTATTTGGTAATTGATTGTTAGGTTCGGCTCCAAGTGGTGTTCTGATAGTTTGATGCTGGGCTTCAATATTAGTCTATAGAAGAGGTAAGATATAACAGTGTTCGAAAATCATAATATTGAAACTTGCGATTTTAGTCACCTGCGGCCTAGCCGAATTGCCATTAAGACGGTCGATTTTCGCCGTGCCGCGAAAATCGTGCGGCTATAGTCAGTGCGGGCGGGCGATGCAATGCGACGCGGTGGGTCGAGGGCCAAAGGAGTTTTATAAAAATTAGTCGCGACGCTCATGTATATCTTTGATAGTAACAACTGTCAATGATGTCCGGTAGTCAGAGGCCCTAAAGTTCTGACTTTTGACAACCAGACTTACCAAGAGGTATCGTATTACCCAGTAACTGGGTTGTGGAGGTCAGATAGGCAGTCGCTCCATGTAAAATACTGGTATTCAACTGCATCCGGTTAGACTGAAAACCGACCCCAACATAGTTGGGAAAAGGCTAGGCAGATGATGAAGACGACTGTAAAAGACGATATGGCTGCGATATGGCGATATGCCGTAAGCGGCAGAGGAGGTCACCATGGAGTTTTACTCCCACATAACTGCACTATCTCCCTGTGGTAGTGCAGAATGCATGAGCATTTCGCAACGATAAAAAAAAAGGCAGACGATGATGTTGTTATTTATATTTTCATTTTAATTCTGTATAAATTCCACATGCAATAATAGCAGTAATAATTGGACACCTAGTCACCTACTTTATAATAACAATCTAATTATTATCATATCACATTGCGGTTACCATAGACAAAGTCACTTTCTGAAATGACGCATAGAAAAGTTTTCTTGAAACGTAAAAGTTCGCTCCAGACTAAAATTCCGATCCATATCTGATCGGAAGGCCACAAAGCCTTTCTAGCTGAAAAGCTGCAAGGCTTTTCCAGGCAAATACAAGCCGTATTTGTCCGGAAAAGCTTCTCGATTTTCAATGCAAATCCTATCTCAAAGAAGTTTTGAAGCGGTATCTGTGGAAACAGACGAGGCTTTCGTCGTCCCGGCTGACTTGTTATTGTATTTGTTCCTACATATTTATACTTACCCCCTTACTAATAAACGTTGTATAGCGTCTGTATAGTTACACAACGCTATGTCTTCTTCTTTCGAAAGTCAAATTACTGACGACTGAAAGAGAGAAATCGGTGTGTAACTATTCCACTGATATAATACGTTTATTAGCGTTTCGTCACGTATGGTCAAATTCGCAATCGGTCAAACTGAAAAACCGTCAAAATCGCGCTTGGTCAAAATAGCGATTGGTCCATATCGCGAATGGTCAAATTCACATAATTTTCTAATCGCGAACGGTCAAATTAGCATACCGTCAAGATCGCAATCGGTCGAATATTTTACTTCACATATAGCTCGTAGTTATTTATGTATGTCAATAAAATGTGTGCACTACTACTAAGGGGGTTAGTGTCTAATAGGAGGAACGGTGGCACAAAAGGAGGATTTAATACCGCCCTACCGCCCTAATGCCTTAATGCTGTTATGCTACTGAATTACCATCACTAAGGACATCATTCACGTTTCATACATTTTTGGGCCAAATCTGAAAGTGCCGGCCAGAAAAAAAAAAACGTAATATTCGGATAGATCACCAAATTCCTATTATTTTTTACTATGGCACCAAACCTGTGCGCCCTATGGTTATGTTGTTACATGCTTTAAAAAAAAATGTGAAATAAAATGTTATAAGATGTGTGTTATTTTAATACATTTGGTCAAATATAGTAAATATGAAAAAAAAAAACAAGCAACAATACCAACAGTACCTCATTTAGATTCAGTACCTTTCATTTAGGTAAAAAAGAGCAAAATGAAACAACATTAAATCGTATAAATTCATTTATATTTGTCCTAATCTAACATATACATCATGTAATCCTATTGCAGGTGGGGTGAGGTATGGGTCATGTCTAGCATAACCCATGTACCAGACTATGGTCATGGTATGTGAGCAGCATCCAATGGTCCTCTTGCCGATATTGCATGTACAATAATAATGAGCTAATGCTCGACGACCATTTGCTGCCCGATCTAGTGCAATGTACACATGATATTTTTTGGCTTGGATGTGGCGGGATTGTATTCGTCCTCTTATAATCCACAAGTCTTCCCCTTCAAGTTCCCTGACTATTTCCAGAGGAATCCCACCACCGAGCTCAATGATAAAAACTCCGTCGGATTGAAGGTGCTCTCCGTAATAACTTTTTGCTTGTTTGAGCTGATATACACCAAGGCTGAATAATATTAAATCTTCTTCTGTCAATGTTGGAAAATCATTGAAATCTGTCATATCCGCAGCCATGGGTTGGAACTGTGATCGCCTTCGGTTTAAATTGGGTAAAACGGTTGGTGAAGCATGAGGTTCAGCGTTGACTTCTTCGTCTGCAACATCATGATCCACTTCACGTTGGTGTCGGAGATACCGACGCTCAGCCCGTTGCCAACAGGGTCGACAAATAACCTCTGTAGGTTCTTCCTGTAAAACAAGAAACATGTATTATTCGTTGCACATGTACATACATGAGCCGTGATATTCTAATCGTTTTGTTTCCTAAGCAAGAAGGGTTCTATTTCACGGTATATACATACAAGGTGATACAATGATTAGTTAAGTACAAAGGAGTACTTATATGTATATAGAAACAAAAACGTGTGAAATAAATAATTCTAATAAATGGTCAAAATGAATGAGTTGATGGCAAGTGACCAAATTATTTGGAAAAAGAAAACATACTGCGCCGACATCAGGTAAACTGGTATACAGACAAGGAAATGATGAAATAAAGACTTAGTCAAAATCATATAAAACTCTAGGTAGGTAAAGGTCTGTATATAAAATGAAATAAAATAATAATGATTCATACCTGTCGAACTAATAGATCTTCAATAACAAACTGTGCAACATCCGTATGCTGTGATTCTCGGGAAGTCCAAGTATAACTTCGACGATTACCGACAGGCGTACGACACGAAATACACAATTGTCCACTCATAACGTCAGTTAAAACAATAACAATAACAAAAAATAACTATAAACAAATAACAACAAACAAGAATAACAATATTAACTGAGGAGTGCAAGTCGCGATTTAGCCGTCCGATGTAACAAGAGTCGCATGGATAACTGAACAAAACAAAAGACGGGTGACGCGGGGTACAGTAGTTGCGGGCGGCGGGGAGGGACAAACCGGTGATTTTCCAGGTACCTGCTTAAAACAGGTTTGGACTTGTTGTGAATTGTGACGCTCTGTCTGTGCCTGTGCGGTGCGTGGAGTATCAATGATGAAAATACTCTCTTAATAGAGAATAGAATTCATTTTATTGCACATCAAAAGGACATACACAGTATGAATAATTAAATATACATGATCAAATGTATGAAAATAACAACTTCATAATAACATTTTTATTGTATTTTAAAAGTGTTTAACACCGTAACCAAAGGGCGCACAGATTTGGTGTCGTAGTAAAAAATGATAGGAATTGTGAGTTCTATCCGAATATTACACATTTTTATCCTGGCCGGCACTTTCAGTTTTTGGTCCAAAATGAATGATGTCCTTTGACATACTTTAGGACACAAATTATTTCCTTCTACCTCATTTTTTTCCGAATCGATGAAACAACATATTTTATGCTAGCGGTGTAATTGCGTAACACACTATCAGTAGCAATGGTTTTCATTTTGACAGTTCAACAATATTCATTGCGTTATTTACGTTTAGACAAATTTTTCGAACATATAAATAAAGCAATGGATTAGCAATATGCTTCAAAATGATTCAAATTGTGATTGATAGTGTCTGGTTGACTAAATTGATTTTGAACACATTGATTGCGGCTTCAGTGGCGTTCTTTACGTCGTTAAATGTGCAGGGGTAGGGGACACAAAGAATTGGCTACGACAGGTGCACCGCACTCGCATTGCCCTCTGCCTTCTGCCTTTTGAAAACATAGTTTTTTAAGATGGCAAACGCGCGATGATTTAAAAATACCTGTTTCTAAAACCTTTTTTTTTTTTCATTTTTCACAGGTGTTGTTGCATGGTGGGGATAAGGAGAAAGTGCCAACATGGGAGACAGTTTCTTGCACCTGGGGGACATTGTCTCCCTGCACGCGGAAGGCACTGTATCAGGATTCCTCAGTACCTTAGGGTAAGTGTCTTTTTCTAGTTCATCAACAATATACGTCCACCACTGGACAAGGCTCCCGAAGATTCGCTACGGTATGAATCAATCAACTCAGCCTATCGCAGTCCACTGCTGGACATAGGTCCCAGTCTGCTTCAACACCCGTCCTCCGCCTTTCGCATCCAGTCAAGGTATGGATATGTCACTTGAATTAAAGGCATTATCCAAAAAAGTAATGGTTAAAATAACAGTTATTTCTCAGGTATAGGGACCAGCCCAAAAATACGCTTGGGTTTTGGGTCGTTACAAGAGGGTTACTGTGGGTCTCCGATCGATTACCTTTGACCTGGGCTGACGGGTAGAAAATGGTTCGATTAGGTCATCCTAGGTAAGTTTCTGTGAGGAAATCTATATATTCGTCCCGATGACAATACGTTTTTGGTGTGTCTGGTCTAGTACCTGATGCTTCTAGGTAGTCTTCTCTGGACCTTGGTATACATGTCGCAGATGGATTGTGGATTCAGCTGTTTTACATAACCACTGGCTGTTTTAAATAACAGCTCCGTTATGTAAAACAGCTGAACGATGTTTAGCGGTTTTTCATAATTACTGAATTTTTAGCACGCAGATTTGCATAAAAGTTTCGCAATTATCAATGCAGCGGGTCAACGATTAGAGGTTATCTAAAACAGCATGAAATGAAACGTCAAATTGTACATTTTGTGATGCAGATAAGCCATTCTGCATTACGTCTAAACGTGGGTAGCAGTATTGTTAAACGTAGCGTAATTAAAAATCAGCTGTTTTACATAACGAAGCTGTTTTGTAAAACAGCTAATTATGCAATACATCTGCGACATACATATTGAGATTGCATAGCAAAATTTTATCACCTACCCACCTACCTTTTTTTTAACGTTACCTGCAGCATTTTAACAAAATATTAGTTATTTTAATTAAGTTCACATTACGCCCAAAGCAATACCAGCATAAAAAAATAATAAGGACGTATCTTCAAATAAGACTTTACCCCCATCATAGTAAGTATATAGTCTTAATAAAGGATAGCGTATTTCAGTAACTTTGTTCTTAAAGTAGTTTCAGCGTTTCTCCTGAATTATTCATGAAATATAAACTTTGGGTTGGACTTGTGTAACATTATTTTCAGCCAGCATTTCAAATGGGGTAATCAAGTGAAGTGGATGTACGTAAATTGTTTGGTAAAACGGTCTGCTATGTAAAATAGGATATAATGATAATTCGGTGATTTAAATAAATTGGTACTGCGTTATGCGTAATTGATATTTTGTGTAGAGACTGGGGGCACGGTAGTGCCTTCGCCAAGACGAGCCAAGCGAAGCGCAAGGCGCTATATACCTACCTTTTCTCGAAGCGCTTCGTCGTTTTTTTGAATCCTCATAACTTGGGTTTGGATTATACCAGATAAACAAAATTCTCGGGACATAATGTCAATATTGGACTTATTAACCATATAAAGTTTCAATTGCATAGCTCTTATACTTTAGATTTTATTGATATCTAAAAAACTCCCGATTTCGTCACTGACTCACTGATGATCATCTAAATTCTTAGGGTACTTCCTGAAGTCCTAGAATGCTGACATTTGGTTATGTAAGCTAGTATTAGTACACAAATAACAAAAAAAAACTACAACTTGGAACTTTTACCCCCTTAAAAGAGGGAATGTAAGTTTGTATGAGACGATGCTAGAGGTCTGAAAATTGACATAGGGACTCCTTTTTATAAATAATAAAATACATATTTCAGAATTTTTAGTAAATCAACCCCAAAAAAGAAAACAAAAATATTTTTCTTTTTTTATAAGCATCTTTGAAAAAGAAGTGAAATCCCACCAAAGACGGGGAAAGAGCCGCACGCCTCAGCCGCCGCGGGAGACGCTACGGGCGTCGGGAGCCGCGTGACGACTCCCGGCCACCGTAGGCGCGGGCCTGCGGACGGAGAGTAATGGGTAGCTCTCCGTCCGATCAGGACCAGGCCCGTGCCGGACGGCGCGTATGTGTTCCACGCGCGCCTCAAAGAGATGTCAGCATAAAGGAAGGGGCCCGCCAGGGCCGAAGCCTGCCGGGGTAGCGGGATCGTCCGAAAGGGTTACCGCTGCCCCGGAACATAAAGGGCTAAGGAAGGAACACGGATGGGTTTTAGTCAGTAAGAGTCTGACACTCCCTTCCGCTCCACCCAGAGCGGGAGGAGTCATTAGATGATTTCCCATCCAAAAAAAAAAAAAAAAGACATGTCCCACAATTGTGATGACAATGTCCCACTGCTGGGCAATGGCCTCCCTACTCTCTTTCCACCTCTCTGTCCTAATGCCAATGTCGAACGTTTATTAGATTTTCCATCTACTCACTCTAGCAAGCGTCGCTTACTAATTTAGCATCACATGTATGCAATATCATGGTTATTACATAGTCATGCAAGTATTATAATTGTGTCACACATCGCTATCCACATGTTGTGTGTATCATCGTATTATTATAATTTAATACAAGTTGTTTATGTTAGCAATATAAACAAATGCGTAACATTTGCATCGTCGCGATCTTCGAGAAGTGTGCGATCTGATGGCCTGGTTTTTTTTAAAGGAATGCTGTTTTTTATTAAGTAGGTATTTTGATATTTATAATTACGAGTAGGACCCCGCGGTTTCACCCACATAAAAAGTATCCTATGTCCTTTCCCGGGACTCAAACTATCTTTATGCCAAATTTCATCTAAATCGCTTCAGCGGCTTAAGCGTAAAGAGTTAACAGACAGACAGACACTTTCGCCTGTATAATATTAGTATGAATACTAGCAGCGCCTCGAGGTTTCACCCGCATAAGTCTCGATCCCGTGGGAATATTGGGATAAAAAGTATCCTATGTCCTTTCCCGGGACTCAAACTATCTATAGACCAAAATTCATTTAAATTGGTTCAGCGGTTTAAGCGTGAAGAGGTAACAGACAGACAGACACACATTCGCATTTATAATATTAGTACGTGGTAAGTATGGATATAGTATGGATTATTAAAGAAATAGCTTGTCCCACCGCTTTGAATATGAAACAGTATCAATTTATACGTCCAGTAATCCAGTTAATCATTCAAGCTAACAAGAGGAAACGCTAGGCATCTGCTTATCAACAACCTACCTACAGAATGAGCGGAAGCTTTTCTTAGCTAGGAACCCATTGGCGTAACTCAAGAATAAGTATATAAGGTGCTATAAAAATATCTGCCACGGCTTTAATGGGAGACAGTATTCTGTATATAGACTACAGTAGTGAAGAAATTTTGTACCCCGGAATATTTAAATCAATTTGAGAAAATAAAGTAATTAAATAAACATTTACTATATTCTGCATAACGTGGTTCACAAACTACGCGCGATGTGTCGCACTCGCTTCGTCACATTTTGCGAAATGAAATGACGGTGCGGTGCGGCAACAGCTAATTAGGTACTATGGCACGGTTTCATACAACTAAATCAATTCAAATTTATACGCATTTTTTTGTATGAAAAAATTTATGACATAAGATCAATAATGTATCTTTACTATTGTAATCTATATACAGAATACTATCTCCCATTGAAGCCGTGGCAGATATTTTTATAGCACCTTATATAGGTACCCTGGCGAAAATACTTCTTACTACCGATACCGGGGAATTGATGAAACCTTCAGGCGACCGCTAAGTACTCCTACAATATGCAGATTGCGCAATACGACGAATTTTGCATTTATTTTAGCGTTTATTTTTTTTTTCAATCAATCAATCAAAATATTTTTATGTGAAATAAAAACAACCACCGCCATCTTGTTTTTTCTATACGTTTCACAAAACAACTGTACAAAATTGTTTACCAATGGCGGCGCCCCCCCATTCAACGTCATTCGAGCGCCATAAGATCCTTGGTAGAACTTCATATCTTCAGTTCTTGACTAATAATTAACTATTGCCCACAGGTTGGTCGATGACAGATGTGTGGTGTGCCCTGAAGCGGGCGACCTGACTGATCCTCCCAAAAAGTTCCGGGGTAAGTAACCTTTTATTACCTTACCACTACTATAAAGTTATTAGGAGTCAGGTTACCCGCAGATTAAGAGGACTACATGACCTAAAGCGCGGTCTTTGTCGGACTGCATAGAAAAGAAAGAGAAGCGCGATGCCACAACGCTGGTAATTTATTGCAAAATATGAAGCAATTATCGATTTACGAAAAATCTAGTGTTTGAACAAAAAAACTAAAACACTATAGTTTTAGTATGTTGCTTGTAGAATAATCTGACAAAAAATCATAATGATTGTATGTATATTAGTATGAATTTTGTTGTAAAAAAAAAGTTTTTAGAGGTATCTTCATGATTTTTTTCTATCGTACCAAATAAGTTGTATTATGTTTTCAACACACTAGCTTCCTCGCATTTATCCTGAAGAATATCATATATTTTTTTGAGTTTTTTTACTGTAGTTTATCATATACTTTTATTGTTTATAAAACTTGCGTTTTTTGCGTTTAGGTCTTCTAAGCCCCTTAAGGCCCCCGAACGCACGGGCGCTTTTCTAACGTGGCGTTAGCACAACGTGCACTAGATTTTCAACAGTCGGCGTTGATACGATGAACTTTTTGACGTGTTTGGGATGTGCTCTGTTGGATTCTCTAGAGGGGGATCCGCTTCTTGAAAAATTGCGGAAATTCTTTTTCGGGAATTTGCGGGCCCCAAACCTTGGAAGCACCTATGTGACTTCGGCAATTTTGCAAGGCATTAACTGCTCGACATCAGTAGCATACCTATTTAGAGTCCAACGCACTAAGGATGCTATCCGCATTCGGTTTAGAGTCTCGGTAGACATTCAACATTTTTACTGACTGTACCTTAAGTATGTCTTTGAACTTGTTTTGGTATTAGTTTCAACAATGGTATCTGTTGGGAATAGAAAATAAATATGAGTTGAAACAAATACCAGTGGTATTAGTTCTTCGTATTAGATCGGAATAAATCTCAAAATACTTAAGACATACCGATACCGAAATAGACGTGTACTATTTATTCTGTGGTAAGAGAGTCAAAGTTAAGTAGAAAGAGTCCCTAATTCACTATGACCACCTTCGAAACCACGTCAATTCCTTACCCTCACGACACCCCCCCCCCCCTCATCCTTCCCCCTACCCCCTCTACCCCTACCCTCCCCTCCCCTTCCCTATTCCTTTCTCTCGACATCTGATGATACAATGAACGAAACCGCGCGAAATGAACGCGGAAGTTGGCGTGGTTTGAACAGTCAAAATACATGTTGTCCGTACGGTTGACATTTCGATTCCTTGCCGTCTACTACAGACACCATATTGACGTGGTTTGCACGTGTTAAGATTTCGCGGGGAATAATAATTAGCATACAGAATTAGGGCCTTGTATGAGACACAAAGTTAAGGTTTTAACAAGAAACCAAACAACCAACAAAGTGCCTACTTTATAATAAGTACTCATAATTATTTCATCTAAGTATATCAAGCCATGGGGAGTGAAGTTGTTCTGGCTTCAGGGTTATATCTTCTTGTTGTGTAGAAGAAAATGGCTTCAGAAAGTCTTGTCGGGATTCAAATAGCGTCGAAACACTCGTTGATACAATGTATTGAACTACCTACCTAATTAAAAAGTTAATACTATCGTCGGTGCTCTTGCAAATTGTTGAGGAACAAACTTAAGAAGCAAAAGGACTATTTAAGGATCGTAGCAGGTCGCCATGCACCTGCTACAATCCTCAACAAAAACTCCTGCAAAAGCTAAGCTAGAAAGTGTTGGTTTATGTAATCTGCATTCGCGATTTATTTGCCAAAAATGTAAACAAATATGAGTTTATGGAAAAATAACTTTATTCCAACACAATAAAGTTCAGTTTACGCTACAACTTCAAACATTTTTATAACTTTTTCAATAGTGCTAGTCACTCTGAAATCAACCTAATTTCCATTAAAATAAGGTTGACATTTGTTTAACTTGAAATAACATCAATTTGAAACACATTTGAATAGACTTTATGTATGTAAGCTTCTAGATACCTACCATCATCATCTTCATCTTATGTTACTTCTAGATTTCTACCATATTCTGCAAAAGCTTCGGTAACTTCAATTCCAGCTAAAGCTCTATAGCTATAAGTTGGAATGCAAGGAGTTTTGGTTCCAATGTTGCCATAAAGATTCAGTTATTACGAGTCTATAACATTTTTATGAACTGTTAAAACCTCTCCGAGCAACGTTTCAACATCTATTTACTCGTATAGGTAGGGTATTACTTATTTAGAAGACGGCATTTGGCAACAGTCTCAGGAATAACGCTAGAAAAAAAAACGCGGTCAAGTGCGAGTCGGACTCGCGCACCGAGGGCTCCGTACAAATTTGTAAGTAGGTATGTAATTAGTTATTTTTTTTTGTATTGTAAGTAACTACTACGGTTTTTGGATTTTTTCATTTACCTAGTTGTGCTACATGATATTGCTTCTTGCCTTTCCTGATTCTAGGTCAACGGGAAGTACCCTAAAAGCTGGAAGAGATTTCTTTAGAAATAAGCATCACCTTTATACGTATTTGTCTGTTCCTTTCATCTTGTCTGTTTATATGTGTATTAGCTGCGCCCCGCGGTTTCACCCGCGTAAATGTTGATCCCGTGGGAATATCGGGATAAATAGTAGCCTATATGTTAATCCAGGTAAAAGGCTAGGCGGTTAACTAAACGGCTAATTAAACCAGTATACATAAATGGTAAAAAAAAATATAATAAGCAAAGAATAGAGCAGTGGTGGCCATGTGGTAACGGCCGCGACTTACGAGTTGTAGGTCGTAGCTTCGAATCCAGACAGGCGCTTTGTAAAATTATTTCATCACCACTGCTCTCAAAACGGTGAAGGAAAACATCGTGAGGAAACCGGCATGACCTAGAACCAAAAATTCAAAGACATGTGACATCTACCACCCCGCACTGGGCCTGCGTGGTGGATTAGGGCCCACTCCCTCTCACTGAGAGGAGGCCTGTGTCCCAGCAGTGGGAACATTACAGGCTGATTATGTTTATGTTATGTAAGCAAAGAATAGCAATAACTTTAGTTAGATAGATACTTACATAGATAATAAATACCCCGTTGTATAATCTTATCATATTTTTTGCCTGCATAACTAATGTTACATTCACAATAGCCACATCCGTTCTAAGCGAATAATTTATTCAACGTTGTCAGAAGGATTTATTTATGTACTAACGAGCATTTGGCATAGGTCAGGGATGGCAAACCTAGAGCACGCGTGACACATGGCACGCGGCTGAAAATACTGGGCATGGCTTTGATTTTTAATAAGGAATCGAAATACATCTTTTTTTTCCGTTAGCCTGTACTGTCCCTCTGCTGGGTAAAGGCCCCCCCATTTTCTTCCACATTTTCTTGTCAAAGTCAAATCATTTATTTCAATTAGGCACACTAAAGGCACTTTTGAACGTCAAAAAAAAAAATTAAAAAAAAATAAATAATAATAATAATAAATTATAGTAAAACGAATTGATTCTAGTCGCCCCTGTGCTGTGCCTTCTCCGTCCAGTCGGTTAGGAATGAGTCTAAATCGTCACGCCAGCGTTTCTTAGGCCTGCCTCGGTGACGACACCCACTGTGTGACGACTTTGGCCCATCTGTCTGGATGCATCCTATAAGTGTGACCCGCCCAGTCCCACTTCAGCCTCGTAGACTTGCCGCCAGCATCGGCGATACCTGTCTTGGAGCGTATTGTGGTGTTGAAATACACTTACTTACATTTAATTTACATTAAATGTAAAAGAGTTTTTTTGGCATGCCTCCGAAATTTATAATATTGCATACAACACGGCTACCAGGGATTGAAAACGTTTTCACGTCTTTGTGGCAATTTTTTATTTTGGCTTTTTAATTTTTTAGTTTGGTGAAGCGCTGATTTCCAGTGGTCACCCAAAAAGACGTACGAAAGTCAGGTTTAATGACATGGTTTCATATAACTTGGTGGAGAATGCCAAGGACCAAGCACAGCTTAGATCCTATAGTCTGTGTAACCTGTGGCCGATGGAATTTCCAATCGACAAAAACGACGACCTTTCAAACAAATTTTCATCCTCTAACTAACCCCTTTGGGGGATGAATTTTCAAAAATCAATATTGAGAGCTTTGATTTAAATAAGAAATTATATAGGGTGACTGGTAATTAGTGACCGATACCTAAACACGTGATTGTACTCATGATAACAAACAACTTTTATTATGGGACCAAACCTAAAATCGCGAAAAAAATAATCTGCTGTTCAGTACCTACATTTTGACCAGTTAGGCGAACATAAACGACTAAACAGCAGATTTTTTTTTCGCAATTTCAGGTTTAGTCCCATAGTAAAAGTTGTATTTTATCATGAGTACAATCACGTGTTTAAGTATCGGTTACTAATTACCAGTCACCCTATATAAATGTGTCGTGTTAAAATATTTCCACAGCGATTATTCTTAAATGTAAGAGCTATAAATCTCGCCCAGAACTCCATAAAGGAAATTAAATTACATTATGAATGTTCTGAACAAAAGAAAGGGAAATGTCTAGAATATTTATTAGTCTACTGCACGATATTTTAACTGTATGAGAAAATAGCTGTGCTAGTTTAGTGCAAAAGAAATCTCAATGACGGGAACTGGGAAGAATATGACTTGGTGATGGGAGTTTTTACACCCGTTATAATGTTTTTAAAATGATCAAACTATAGCGGCATCTACATCACATAATTAGCCTATAATGTTCCCATTGCTGGGACACAGGGCTCCTCTCTGTGAGAGGGAGTGGGCCGTAATTCACCACGCGGGCCCAGTGCGGGTTGGTAGATGTCACGTCTTAAAATTTTTGGTTCGGTTTCCTCACGATGTTTTCCTTCACCGTTTTGCGAGCAGTGGTGATGAAATAATTTACACAAAGTACAGCGCCTGTCTGGGTTCGAACCTACGACCTACAATCATCGGCATCTACATCGCCACATGCGAACTACGCATCCCACAGTCTCACCGACGCGTCGGTGAGACTGTCAAAATTCTGCATCGCGCAAGCAAAGTTTACCGCACGACTAGCATAATTTATTTACAACGTCTTGACACCAATAGTCGGACAGTAGCCTACAAGACACAACACCCGTCTATATGGTCAGAGGATCCTCACTTTTCTTTGAAGGATGAGTGAACTTTACACACTGTTCCTCATATCTCTATAAAACCATTTGTTTTCCATCCATTATCAGAGTACGATGTTCCCATTGATAGGAATAAGGCCTCCTCTCTACATGTCCTGTCATACCAGTTATGGGAATAACTGGTGACCAAAACCAGCAGGAGGTCTAAATCCCAGTAGTGCGAACATGTGGGGGGTTATACTTATCGTAGGGCTTACAACCCCATTATAACTTTTCATTGCAACATATTATTTTGATTTAAAAGAGTGTCCATGGAGTTTCTTGCCCATTCCAAAGCCGAAAAAAGCTTCATTTTTCTGACTGACCGACCCCTTGACAATTCAAAAGTGCCTGTAATTGGTTTAATTGAAATAAATGCTTTGACATTGTAGGGTTCTTCCAGAATGTATTCACCTTGCTTACACACAATAAACACCAGACCTTTTTCGCCTCGTTTATTTATTAGGGCTTTTAAAATGTGGTTCCGGAAGATAATGGTCACCTCGGTTCGTCCCTTGGGTACCGCATTAGATATATACGGTGATAATATCATATTGTGACCACCTAATTTCCCTAAAGGGTAAGGACTAAGGACTGGTGGCGTTTACGGCGAAATGGGACATCTGATATGCGCCTATTTTACATGCGGAAGTGTGAGTAGGATAGTAGGTGTTTGGTACTCAATTACAGCTGAAAGGAATTGAATATTTAGCACCGATAGAGGGGAATATTATATTGATGGGAAGCAAAGCAGCTGCTCGCAATTGAAGCACTTACGTTCGCGTGCAAAACCGCTTTTTAGGGTTCCGTACCCAAAGGGTAAAAACGGGACCCTATTACTAAGACTCCACTGTCCGTCTGTCTGTTTGTCTGTCTTTCACCAGGGTGTATCTCATGAACCGTGATAGCTAGACAGTTGAAATTTTCACAGATGATGTATTTCTGTTGCCGCTACAAAACAAATACTAAAAACAGAATAAAATAAATATTTAAGGGGGGCTCCCATACAACAAACGTGATTTTTTTGCCATTATTTGCTTGATACCTATTATTAACGGCAACAGGTAGATGCTTGAAATATTCACAGAATATTTAGTTGTATATTCACTTTAAAAATAAATAATTAAAATAAAATAAATATTTAAGGGGGCTCCCATACAAAAACGTGATTTGTTATATCTGTAGTGTTCTTTTTAGTGATCGTGGTGTATGTAGTGCTAAATATTGTACGGTGGTACGGAACCCTTCGTGTGCGAGTCCGACTCGCACTTGGCCGGTTTTTCAATCCCGGTTTCAGTAAAAAGGATATTAATATTAATGGGACTTTGCTGTGTTAAAGACCCTTATGGGATATTTCTTATTAAATACGTTTAGCGTGAGGTTAAATAATAACGTTATCTAGAAGCTACATTATCTACATCTCGTTAAATTGGGTTACAATTATTAAGGGCGGCCTTCATAGATGTATACCCTGCCTTATTAATTTTACCCCAATTTTTCAAGATTTCTTAGCGTCTAGAGTGACAGAGCAATATTGGCCTTATGGTCATCAATTTGATAACCTAGCTTGGTGACTGAGGGCAAAGAACCAAATTGGAGAAACAGGCACTTGACCATTAGCGAGATGCGATTGAATTCTATAAGAGAAAAATAATTTCTCATGTCTTCACGTACCGTAATAACCCACAGTGCATTGTTAAAACCCTACAATTTTATAACACTGTAATTTGTTTTCAGATTGCCTGTTCAAAATATGTCCTATGAACCGATATTCTGCCCAAAAGCAGTTCTGGAATACTGCCAAGCAGTCCGCCAACTCCAACACCGATACAGGACTGCTTAAGAGGTTACACGTGAGTATTTATATCAATCATAACAAAACATAATTGTAAATAAAAAGATATAATCGTGATAACTTTAAAGGAGAACGCCCAAAAAACACTGATTGCATTCAACAATGTGTACCTACTTAGGTGATAACTAAAGGAGAACGCCAAAAACACTGCGTCGATAAAAATATACAGTAGGATTATATTATAATATACAAGGTATCAAATGTAAAATTAATTTCTCAAAAAACAATCCCCAGAAGCGTTACAGCGTGCACAAATTGGCGATATTGCAAGCGTCGAATAACGACGAGTAACGGGTTTCTTGTGTGCCTGGAGCTGTTACTTAGAAGGAATTCGTAATGGATAAATCCAATATCACTTTTCCCGACCTGGAAATCAAACCCGGGACCCCACGCTTAACTTACTTAACCTGGGTCAAATTGACTTATTTTCTTTCTTAGTGGTCGCGCTTGCGACCGCAAGACCAACACCCGGGACAGTCAACCAAATAAGTAACATTCATAATACTGAATATAATTGCGGCCTTGTTGCTAATAGCAACAATTTAGTATAGACAAATTAAATACTGAGGCGGGAAATCATAATTGCCAAAACTCCTACCCACCTAGGATAATCATGGTAAAGCATTCTATATTATTGGTCGTAGAAAAACTATTAATAATCTGGCGTATAACCGTTTTCCAAAGAGGCTTGTTTCATACGCCAAAGTTTAGGCACAAACGCCAGCACATCAAGGTACCCGAATCTGTCAAATTTCCCCAATCAACTTTGAACCTTATGCCTTTGCGATAAAGTTGAAAATCTATTAAAGAAATTTGACAGATTGTAGTAGCTTGATGTACTGGCGTCTGTACGTTTGACGAACAATCAGTCTAGCAAGGCCTTTATCCGACCTTTTTAGAAGTGGTAGAACTCTTTGTGAAGGAGCTCAACCGGGGAAGTGTCATACTTATTTCTGCCGTGTCGAGTGGCGTTGCTGTATTTCGGCTTGAAGGGTGTAAAGTGCTGGTGTAATTACATCCACTTTTTGGCTTTTTATATCTGCGATGGTAACACCAGCGAAGCCTCATATTTTTACGATGCGATACCTTCATAAATATGTTGGTAAAAAAAATCGATGCGAGTCGGACTCGCGCACTAAAGGTTTCTTACCAAAACGCAAAAAGCGCGAAAAAATTAAAACACATTTCTTGTATGGATAGTTGGAGACACCCATTCATTTTTAACTTTATTTTATTTTTGTTATAGCGGGAATAGGTAGGTATACACACTATGTGTCATTACAACTGTGTACCTATTACGGTTCATGAGATACAGCCTGTTGATAGACAGACAGACAAACGGACGTATGTATGGACGGGCGGACGGATAGGGGGGCTTAGTAATAGGGTCCCGTTGACAAGACAAATTGTTATTAACCATTTTATAAGCTCATCGCATAGTCGATGGTAAAGCGCTGAGCAGACGATGGATTTGTCCGCCGAACAGAAATGACCGCAATGAAATGACAGAAATATCCGGCAGTCTATTTGTCTTACGGTGCGTTCTATCTACAATACATCCATCGTCAGCAAATAAAGGTTGCCGTGGCGTGGGTCTGCAAAATACCTGTCTGCGGCTGTCTTTAGCAGACATGCAATTAAGAACTTCGAAATTTCGCCGTGAATGGGGGCAAGTCCGGGAATGCTGTATAGGTAATGTCCGGTTTAAAGGGTGTGGAAGCCAGTGAAATTGCAAGCACGTCCTGGGGAGACGTGACCCGGTCAGTAGTGTAGTTGGAAATGTAATAACAGGCGCTAGTAGTGTTCCTGCTGGGTATCACGTAGTCAATCTACACATTCCGGATAAAAACATCACATGCATGACCGCCTTTAAAATAAAAACCGATATAAACGTTTTACAAGATTTAGTTTCATTCTTCAGTTGAAAGTAAGAAAAAATGAATGTGGGTTTGGTTTTTAAACAATTCATCTCATCATTCTGCCTAGCCTTTTCCCAACTATGTTGGGGTCGGCTTCCAGTCTAACCGGATGCAGCTGAATATCAGTATTTTACATGGAGCGACTGCCTATCTGACCTCCACAACCCAGTTACTGGGTAATACGATACCCCTTGGTAAGACTGGTTGTCAGACTTTCGGGCTTCTGACTACCCGTAACGACTGTCAAAGATCCACGAATGACAGCCGGGACCAACGGCTTAACGTGCTTTCCGAGGCACGGAGGGGTCTCAGTATGTAAAGATGGTCACCCATCCACAGACCAACCGCGGCAAGCGTAGCTTAACCTGATCGATCGACCTGTGCGGCTGTTATTATTTAGCCACGGACCCCTCTGGGTTTTTAAACAATTGAAAGTTGTAATAAAAGCTTTTTGGTTCCGTTTCGCTTTATCGTTCACTTCAAACGGTAGGTCTTATCGTAAAGTTTTATAGTCACGAACAGAACAGCTCATCTTTATAAAAGGAAATGAGAAAATGCTCCATTTTCCTTTTTGGTAGGAAACTGAATACTTACTTAATTATTGCATAAAAAAGAATGGCTGGACATCATTTAAATTTCTCCTTCCCCTTTTTTATCCAACCAAAGGTTGTCTTTAAAAGGTCGCTCTTAGCGATAAGACCGCCCATTGTGTCACCCCTTGTAAAATTTCTATATTTACATCTGTAACTAGGTTTTGCCTGTGGCTTCGCCCGCGTGCAGGTCGGAAACGTGTTACCGGGATAAAAAGTACCCTATGTTATAATAAACTATCTGTGTGCCAAATTCATCCAAATCCTATTAAAAGCATAATACTAATGATTGAAATAGGTACCATCGTGAATTCATGCAAGCCTAGTACTTTTCGTTAGAATACTGCTCAGAAAGTCGGGTCATATTTCAATCATATATGATTCGAAAGACAGTAAACTTACTATCGCATTTATAATATTAATAATTAGGATTTATATGGTTTACATAATAAAGAAGTAAGTATTATATTCTATTCACCATCTACTCTATTAAATAAAGAAATTTCCAAATAAATCAACATTAAATGAATTCTAAATAGGCTAATGAGTTCGTTTCCTGTATGAATCACATTCACCTGTCATCACAAAGAATAAAAAGTTTAATTGACCTAATTTTCTTGTCTTTGATTAGAAATATTGCCGGAAAGCTACCTGTGCTCCTCTTAGTAGATTTCTTAATAAAAAATAATTGCATCATCCATCACAGATGCGCTGCGCGTGGTTTAGATGCGCTGATCGCATTCTGTTTCATTTGTAAAATCCGCCCATAATCCCTCAATTATTTAAGGGGGCTTGTGGCTAAATAATAACAGCCGCACGGGTCGATCGATCAGGTCAGTGGAGGGGTGACCATCTTTACAAACCAAGACCCCACCGTGCCTCGGAAAGCACTTGCCATTGGTCCCGGCACTACCGGCTGTCATTCGTGGACCTTTGGCGGTCGTTACGGGTCGTCAGAAGCCCGAAAGTCTGACAACCAGTCTTACCAAGGGGTCTCGTATTGGGGTAACTGGGATGCGGAGGTCAGATAGGCACTCGCTCCATGTAAAATACTGGTACACAGCTGCATCCGGTTAGACGGGAAGCCGACCCCAACATAATTGGGAAAAGGCTAGGCAGATGATGAGTCCCTTAATTATTTTATCTGCAAGGAAAAGATTTTATTCATTGCCCGCCTAAATCATCATTAGTGCATCCCTTTATTGAGTCATCGAATGACCTAACTGACCATTTATTAACATTAAGAGAAAATAACTCTTAACTTAACCTGGGTCATCAAACAAATTTAACTATGTAAATAGCGACATTAGTAAGACAAATGGGTTGTTTATAGGCTCTTATAGTTTTTTACTCCCTAATAATATGGGCTATAATCGTTTAACAAAATATAAGAGAGGATATAAATATTTTTCTTATGTAATAATGTGGTCTTTACAACCTCGTAAAATGGGCTTTATTAGTTCACGTAAAAGTTGATAAAAGGAATTTATATTAGTATAAATAAAAGCTATTATCGTTTATCAAATTGTCGGTAAATGGGTCCCAGGATATTGAAGAAATACTATGCATTCATACCAAGGGGTCTCGTATTGGGATAACTGGGTTGTGGAGGTCAGATATGCAGTCGCTCCATGTAAAATACTGGTACTCAGCTGCAACCGGGTAGACTGGAAGCCGACCCCAACATAGTTGGGAAAAGGCTAGGCAGATGATGATGACTATGAATTCAGTTGCATAATTTATTCTGGATAATGTGACAGGAGGATTTATTTATTATAGTACTAGCTTTTGCCCGCGACTTCGTCCGCGTATATGTCGGTTATCGCGGACGCAGACGAAGTCGAAGTCGAATAAAAAGTAGCCTATGTCCTTTGTTGGGGTTCACACTTACCCTGTACCAAATTTCACACAAATCGGTTCAGTAGTTTAGGCGTGAAGAAAAGACAGACAGACAGACAGACAGAGTTACTTTCGCATTTATAATATTAGTTAGGATAATGCCATTTTGGTATTATTATGTGAGTGATTACCGCATGCAAATAGTTGGAAAGTAAATTAAGAATTGTTTTCGACCTAGATTATTTATTTATTTTATTTTAGCCGTTAATTTCCCACAGCTAGGCAAAGGCCTCCCTAATCTCTTTCCACCTCTCTCTGTCCAGAGCTGCCAAGGACCAATCTTTATCAAAGGACTCCAGCTCATCCCGCCATTTCCGTCCTAGACAACATACTCATTATTATGTACACCATATAAAATTACAGATATAATTGTAGAAATTTTACAAAGGGTTGGACAATGAGCGGTCTTAACGCTAAGAACGATCTTTTAGGACAACTTTTGGATGTATTGAAAAGGGGAAGGAGAAATTTAAATGATGTCTAGCAATAAGTTTTTACGCAATAATTAAGTAAGTATTCAGTGTCCTACAAAGAATGAGGAAAATCGAGCATTTTCTCATTTTCTTTTATAAAGATGAGCTATTCTGTTCGTTACTATAAAACTTTACGATAAGACCTACCATTCATATACTTAATACAATAAATATATACATAAAGCATATTATACTAACCTATAATAGTTACTTATGTAAATTCTTACTCCTGGAATTTAAATATTTTGTCCTGGAGTCGGCACGTATTGCTAAGAGGGTCTTATTCTCTAAATATTTGACCACTGGTAGACCGCCGGCTTCCGATACTAGTGAGCGACTAGTTTTGCCTGAGGTCCTCCTTTTTGATAGATTCTTTTATATTTTGCGAATGTGAGAACCACAACATTGTAGGTCCCATTTTCTATTTTATTAAGTACCTGGTACAGTGGTACTTTTTGGCAGGCCTACAGAGTTCTCCCATAAACTGTAATTTGAAAACATTGTATAATACGCGCCACGAAAGATGAGACTTGACAAGCTCAGTAGTAGCACATGAGTAGGTAAACGGAACAGAGATAAAGCTTCATACAACCGCGCGAATCGGTTGCACTACTACAAGCACGCGGGACATATGTATGAAAACCAAGCGTGCCATTTTTTGACTACCTACTATGACGTCACAAGCACTATTTAGTGATGGAAAAATCAAATCGATTCAAAGACGCCGCCGCGTGCCGCGTGCCGCACCCGTTTTGACCCACCTCCGGGGCCTAGCGCCAGCGCTCACGCTCACCCAGCCAGCACAGCGGTGCTATTCTGTAAAAATCTCACCGTGAAAACTTAGGTGAAGTGAGCTGTCAATAGTGTCAATCCCTAGCATCAGGTGGAACGACAGGTCACTTTATGCTCACTTCACCTAAGTTATCACGGTGATCTTTTTACAGAATAGCACCGCAGTACACAGGACTGAGCGCGAAAGTGTTGGCTTACGATTTTTGTACGTAAGCTGGTGCGATTTTTGGCACGCGAAGTATTTCCTCTTGCGTTATCTAGGTATCTGTGAGAACACATGAACCCGTTGGTCACGCGCCTTACCTAGGATATTATTATTTTTAAATAAGTGATAAATAACAATGTTTTTTTCTCCCACAGCATGCCGCTGAGATAGAAAAGAAGCAAAATGAGTTAGAGAACAAGAAGTTGTTGGGGACTATCGTTCAGTACGGCAGTGTCCTTCAGCTTCTGCACGTCAAATCTAACAAATACCTCACTGTAAGTACATGATTCATAGCCTTCCCTATATTTTAACTGCCAACATCTGACACCAGATGGGTCTGGTGTCAGATTTTTCTCGACAATTATTCTCGTAATTTTAAGAACGTTCGCAGTCTAAAATACCTCTAATTTCCCTACATTTTTGACAAGTTTTTGACATTGATTGTCGCTGAGATTCTCCTCCATATAATTCGCTTTGGAATGGGCAACTAGCTTCATATTTTCTGACTGCTTGACTTCTTGACGATTCAAAACTGCCTGTAAATGGTTTAATTGAAATATTATGCTTTGACTTTGAGTTTGATGAGACTGCGACTAGATTTTGAACGTTTTTAATTACCGGAATTTGCCTTCTGTATTCCTGCCATCGCAGTCGCATGGCACCCAAGAGGTATCTTACTACTGAAAATAAAGGATTAAATAGGCAAGTGGATTTGTACAGACGCCAGCACATCAAGTTAATACAATCTGTCAAATTTCTTTAATAGATTTTCAACTTTATTGCTAAAGCATAAGGTTCAAAGTTGATTGGGAAAATTTAACAGTTTCGGGTAGCTTGATGTGCTGGCGTCTGTACGTAAATGACCTCAGAAACATTCTGCCACCTGAGATTACCGTTTGGTATTACACTTGGTATTTGTAAATATTATGTTAATACCTCTACATTTTCGTCTTCAAATCTCCGTTGGGTGTTAGAAAGCGATCGGTTTACGTATGGGGAAGGTCATATTTGTATAATAATATTGTCATAGTTTATAAAAGAAAACAGAAAACGTGACCCAAAATGTTACATCAAACGACAATTATTTAGTTTTGTCCGAAACCGAATAAAATAGCATGTAATTCATTTAAAAAAAAAAATGATATTTCAATAATATTTGTGTATTATAATTTGCAAACCTTTTAAAATAAACAAATTATAATTTTGAATCTGAATTCTATTTTTAACCGACGAAAAAACGGAGGAGGTTCTCAAGTCGACGCGTATTTTTTTTATGTATGATCACGCATAACTTTTTACAGAGCAGTCCGATTTTGGTAATTCTTTTTTTTTCCACTACAGGTAAACAAAAGACTGCCTGCGTTGCTGGAGAAGAACGCGATGCGTGTGCACCTGGACGCAAACGGCAACGAGGGCTCTTGGTTCTACGTTATGCCTTTCTATAAGCTGAGATCCACGGGTAAGTTGCCATAGCCTTATTCTACTGCAATAAAAATTAATTTTAAGGGCAAATTCAGAAGCTTTATACCGGCTGACTTTTATTACCGCCTGGACAAAAACACAACGTAAACATGAACGGAGTAGAAGCCTATGCGACAGAAAACAATACTACAGAAAGTCTAAATGCTTAAAAAATTGCCATGTTATAAACGGTTTTAAATAACTGCTAGACAAAGATGGCACTACTACAGTAGTGACGTCACAACTATGTAACTTCATAATAGCGCCATAAATTGTCTGTAGAATGAGACTTGACACACCACGTGGTTTGACTTGCGCAGTACACGGTTTTAGGTCTCTCTAGCGGTGTGAGGTCTGAGCGCGGGACGGAACCGGAGGTCATAGGGGCGGCGGAAAGAGCGCGGGAGGCGGGGTCAAGTCTCATCCTTCGTGGCGTTAACGCGTTTCTTCCTCGTTTTCTATGCCTTCCATGAAATTACATTATTTGTTCGAACATTTCACAGTGGTAAAGGCTGTGACTTCCGAGTTTAGATCGTAGGTTGGAACCCAGACAGACGATTTACTTTGTGTAAATTAGTTCATCACCACTGCTCTCAAAACGGTGAAGGAAAACATCTTGAGGAAACTAGAATGTTAGTTTCTAGAGGTTTAGTTTAGTTCAGAATCAACAATTCGAAGACGTGACATCCACCAACCCGCACTGGGCCCGCGTGGTAGATTACGGCCCATTTCCTCTCACCCAGAGGAGGCCTGTGTCCCAGCAGTGGGAACATTATATGCTGATCATGTTGTTCGAACATTTCTAATATTAGTCATCTCCCCTATTGCCATCGCCAACGGATAATGAATACTCAATCTCTTTGTATTTCAGGTGACAATGTCGTAGTAGGTGACAAAGTGATAATGAACCCCGTGAACGCGGGTCAACAAGTCCTACACGTGTCCTCGAACCACGAACTGCCTGACAATGTTGGCTGCATGGAGGTGAGAAATCTACATTTAAACGTTGGAGTCATCATAGAAAAATAAATAATTATTCTTCGTACAACATTACTTTTAATTCGTTAGACAAAAATCACAGGTTAAATGGCTATCGATATCAATCATGATAACAAAACTAAATAAAACACAACAGTTATTCGTAAAAAAATGTTTGGTTGGATCTACTAAGGGCCGTCGCAGGTTGGGCGACACCTGGATGTTGATTGATGACCCATTGTGATTGAATATCGATACTTGTTTATGTGGCTTATTAATCGATTCGCACGAATTTACTCGCCCGAAACGGGCGAATCGTCGCTTTTAAATAATATTATTTTTTCTATAGGCGACTCGCACGAAGTAAATTTATTTGTGGGCGAGCCGACAACTCCAGAAATATGTATTAGGCAATTGGCACATTTTGAAACTTTACATAGTTTGGAAAAGGAGACTAGCGCACAGAAGTGATAAGAGAAAGATATAAATATTATTAAACGTGTCCCTGTAGAATAAATAATATTATTTAAAAGTGACGATTCGCCCGTTTTAGGCGAATAATTTAGTGCGAATCGACCAATAAACCGTTGTAATAAATATAATAAATGTCTTCTAATTTTCGGCAAATAAGTTTTTCACCAAAAGAGTAACTTCGTGAAATCCAAACTGGGAGTATCGGACGCCCCTTTGTTAGACAATAGCCGATCGAATACGTTTCATACGGGAGGTTTGTTTGTATACGAAATAACAACTTGAGGCACACTAAACGCCCCAAGACGTAATAAAAATAAAACTTTTAGGCTGCCTGTCCACTGGAGCGGAGCGAGGCTGTGGCGCGGAGAAACGGAGAAATTTTAACCAATAGGATTGCATAAAATTCTCAAATTCTCAATGTCATTTTCTATTGGTTAATATTTCTCCGTTTCTCCGCTCCGCGGCCGGTGGACAGGCACCCGTGCCGTCGTTGGGTCTCCTTCAACCGATTAATATATCTTTTTCTATGGTAATAAAATTATATTATAATATTAAAATTATGGTACTTAATAAAATGTTACTTAATTGATTTTAAGTTGATTTACTGCAGGGTAAAGATTTCTTCTCGAACTGTGCTCAAATGGCAAAAAGACGAGCATTCCCAAGTAGCAAACAAGAATAGTGATTAAATCTTACATATCTATACTTTATCTAAAGTTGGATTTAGCTAAATCAAAAAGGATTTCGTTAAGTCTTTTCTTTCTTTAATACTAAATCGTTTTAAACTAGTGCTACTTAAGTAAGTTAGGAATACCAAAAACCAAGTAAGTATTCTTAAAACTAGTTTGTATTAAGTATGTCTACAGTTAAAACTAAAAATACTTTTTTACTATACTCAGAATATTTGAAAGCTCACTTAAAACTCAATTGAATAATTGAAGTAGCTTTTTAGACAAACAAAGAAAAAAATGATTTTGTAGATAGAATTAAGATAATTGTAATACCAATTTCTAGAAACTGATTTTCCTGAGTATATTTTTATTCCTTTTTGACTAAAATTAGTATGTTTAGAGTAAAAATACATTTAACGGGACATTCTCTACAAATAGAACCAAGTATAAATATGGATGAGTGTAAAACTATAAATATGGATAAAGTAAAAAAAATAAAAAGATCTGGTGGCTTTCGTCGGCGTGTTATAAAATATAAATAATTACTTACTTAAACTTAACCAATATGCCTATAAGTGCTGCAAACGTTACTAACAATGCAATATCTTGGAGTCGGACCTCAGTGTCGTTAACGGATTACGAGGAAGATGATACCGCGGAAAATTTGGAAATCGTACAAGTGGACAGTGATTCCGACTCTAATGAATCGACAGCTGATTGTAACACATCGAAAGTTGATCGCGATTTTGGTTTTAGAGACCTATTAAAAAACTGGTCTACATACTGCAATCAATGACTTATTAACAAGCATGATCCGGGTGTTGTGCCAAAAAACGCTAGAACACATCTGAAAACAGTAAAATCTGTAGATATCGAACCCTGTGGCAGTGGAGAATACTGGCATACCGGATTAAAAAAAATATTGTGCAGTATTTTGAAAATTTGGACAAAAATGTCAATTTATGTATAAATGTAAATATCGACGGGTTACCCACGTAAAAAGTTCAAAAGTAGAATTTTGGCCAATTCTATGTAACATTCATGAGATGAACACTGTGCCTGTAATGACCATTGGAATTTACTGTGGTATTGGAAAACCTCGGTCTAATGAATTTTTAAAACCTTTCGTAACTGAAATGAAGGAAATTTTGCAAAACGGCATTGAGATAAATAATTATTTAATAACAATAAAAAAAAAACACAACAATATTATAATAACAATAAAAAAAAACAGCGAGATCTTTCATAAAAAGTAAGTGGTAATTAATTTTCCTTTTCTAATACCTACCAAATGCTACATCTCAAATTATTGTTCATTCAGTGGCAGTAAGTAAGTGGAAAAAAAATCAGCTGTTCCTTGCTGACAAGTCCTATTTATAATATTCTTTCGACTATATTGCATAAACCTGTTTAGTTTATATATCATTGGTTTTCACCACAAAATAAACAAGAACCACACAAGAACGATGAAATGACAACTTAAGAAAACATTAAGACCTAATCTGGCTTTAACTAAATCAAACTATAGAATCACTTAAAACCAAACAAATTAAATAGTACTTCACCAATACGGTTTTTAGTATAGGTTAAGTATAATATCTCTTAACTAGCACTACTTCAAGTGTAAGTTGTCTTTACTTTGTCTGAACTAGCCTTACAAAATCAGTATTGTCTAAAATCTTACTTCGTTAGGAAAAATAAGATTAAACGCCATTTTGCACTATAAGTGAAAAAATTATAAAAAAATTGCCGACAACACTTCATCAAAAACTAGAGTAGATTGAACTTACATTGTTCTTATAGTAATTCTAACTACATTAATAACTTACACATTTATAGAAAATGTAGTAATCTGCACTAAATGCCACAAAATTTTTAATTTGCAATATTATTATACAAAATTTTATTGTTTGTTTTCTAGTATTTTAAAAGCCCGTCGATTTTATAGCTCTATCTATAGATTTTACACGAGAAATGATCATGCGTTTTAAATTTCTAATGCATTCAACGACATAAGAAAGCCTTTTCTAGACATAAAAAATTGTTGTTTAATCGCCATTTTCATAAGTCTTGAAACAGTTTTTGTAATACTTTAAAAGTTCACCATATTTTCTAAAGTAATGTTACTTAAAGCATTTTAAAGCAAAATAAGTTTTTATTTATACTTCACTAAGATAAAATCGAATATCTGCAATTCAATATTGATAGTTTTAATTCGGTATTGTAGATATCTTTAAGTCTATTTCTTGATCTTAAGTCAACCTACAAGATATCTTGAAATCAGTGCTTAAGATTTCTGCAAAACCATATTCTGAAGTAGGGTTAAAGTTTATCTAAACAGTAGTATTAACTCTTTCTTAACATGTTCTTAAATGCTGTGCCCACTTTTACTTAACTCCCCCTTGGAGTGTATCTAGAAGATATCTTGAGGGACATAATAGTTTTAGCCAAGACAACCGCTGGAATTCGTCTACTTGCCTTCAAGATATCTACAATACCTTTTTAAGACATTTGTTTGCTACTTGGGTTGATCTCCTCACTCTCTGAAGAATCCTGTCCTGTCTTGCTGCTTCCAACTTTCAACGAAGGCGTTAGTCAACAAGAGACTAATTTCCATGTGTAGATAGAAAGAGCTAGGGGTTATATCATACGTAGAAACCAAGCTATGCTAGTTTTTTGCTATCTTTGTTCCTAGACTCTTCTCATCTGTACGTTTGCAAACACAAATCTCAGGCACAAATAGCTTGAAAAACTCTACAGGAATTTAGAACGCGATATTTGGGCGTTCAAAATTTAGTTTCCAAAAATGTAAACAAATATTTGTATTTCAATCAATAACTTTAATACGTACGCATAAGTTACAGTTTGTGTTACAACGTCAACAAATTTTATGTTTATCGTTATTTTTAGTCATTCTAAAATCGACTCAATTTTTTGTAGTTTTTAGTTGATATTTGTTTAAGTGAAAATAACATCAATTAGAGACAAGGATTTTTATTGAATAGACTTTAGGTAGCAATATTTATTCCTATTTCCTTGCGGGAATCGATTCCGCGACACGTATAATGCAGCTGCTAACCGCTCAGCCACTGCCCCAACAGTGCTGTCAATTTGTGAATGTCTGAGTTACTATACTGTGCTAGATTACAATTGGCTAGTAGATTTATACACTTAAAGCTACCATACATGATCAGCCTTATGTTTTGCCTCATCTCCCTCTCAAACGTCAAGTGTACACCAAGTGTACATAAGAGAAGGTGCTCGAAACGTCAACGGTACACCAAGTGTACACAACAGTGTCATTGTTCATTGTCATTGTTAAAACAATGACTTTACTGCGCCCATTCAACTACTCCGACGCGTGGGGTGTTTCGACAGGTAGGCGGGCAAACGTGTGAGAATTTAAAAACCATACCGTTACGACCTCCAGGCCTACGTGTATGTATATGGCAGTAAATTAATGTCGTATGCACGGATCATACAAGCCAATCTGCAGCAAGTCTGCCTGTTCAGTTTGACCACCCCATGTATGGTAGTCTTTAAAGCAATCAAAACTCTCAATTAATTCATAAATTCCTATGTCCCAGGTCAACGTCGTAAACTCCTCAACATCGTGGAAGGTGACCCTCTTCCTCGAACACAAAGAGAATCAGGAGGAGATCCTGAAGGGTGGCGACGTGGTGAGGCTGTTCCATGCCGAACAGGAGAAGTTCCTCACCATGGATGAGTACAAGAAGAGACAGCACGTGTTCCTGAGGACTACTGGAAGGTCCAGTGCTACTGCTGCGACGAGCAGCAAGGCGCTGTGGGAGATTGAGGTGAGGAATTGTAGAATAGGGATGTTGACAATTTTTTTCGTTTTAAACCCAAAAAAATATTTGTTTGCAAATAGTGCTAACAATACTACAAAAAGTCTAAGAGGTTTAACGTATTTTCTTTCTTTCTTTAAATATTGTCAAGTTATAAACGTTTTAATATAACTGGTAGACAGAGACGGTGAAGTGACGTCACTAAATCAAAGCGTGATATAACTAAAATGCCGTTATCCGACATCTGTAATGCTATTCTGTAAAAATCGCACCGTGAAAACTTAGGTGGAGTGAGCTTAAAGTGAGCTGTCAATAGTCTCAATCCCTAGCATCAGGTGGAATGACAGCTCACTTGTAGCTCACTTCACCTAAGTTATCACGGGGATTTTTTTACAGAATAGCACCGCTGGTCGATTTTTAACATTTGATGCTATTATTTTTGTTGAAAAAAAAAATATCTATCGATCTATGTAACTTCATACTAGCGCTATACATTGTCTGTACCGCGCGACAAGGACGGGAATAATCCCCACCAAAAACTTTTAGATCGTGTAGCTTCTTCAAATTTCCATCGATTTTACAGATTTTTTTTCGATTATCTCGTTTTACTATGCCAACCGTGGAATTACATTATTTGTTCCAATATTTCTAATATTAGTCATCATTTTGTGCTAGAACATTTTTTTGAACGGCTCTGAAAGCTTTAAACTTGCCCAAGTTCATCATCAAAAACAAACCCTTTTCTGATCATAAATAAACATTGGGAGCCCTTTTCGTCCGACTGCTTGCTTCCTTTTACGCCACGTTTCAGTGACATGTCCAAGTCTTGCTTAGAAACCACACCACCACCTAGCACCTGCCATCTAATCTCTTCACCACCCTTGGTTGACTGGTAGAGAATGCCTAAGGCATTAATTCCGCCTTAGTAACTTTTTTGTGCGAAAAGTTTAAATAAATAAATAAAACCCTTTTTACAACAAAATGACTATAGGCCGACCGCTTAACTGAGGCGTTGCTTGAGGTAGCGGCGCGGTTCGGGAGGGGTGATAGTTGTTTTTGTTTTTTGTTTTCTTTAAAAAAAATCACATATTTAGCACAGACTAAAAGATACACAAGCAGATACATACATCAGATAGCAACAAATAAAAAGTGTAAAACCGATGTGAGAAATTAGCGGGAAAATGTGCCTCGCGGCTGTACCGAGTGGACCCCAAAAAGGCCCAGTTCAGCAAAAAATCCAGACAACTAGTGCCTGACGCTGGTTTTCAACTGGAACTATAGTCTTAATATGACTGTTCTAAAGCCAAGTTAGGTGATTATACCAGATGTTGCACTACGACACGATGTCTACTCTTGACTACGGAATCAGTTTCCTTTGCTTTGTTTTATTTATATCATTCATTCATAAATTGCAGGTCGTACAACACGACCCCTGCCGCGGTGGCGCGGGACACTGGAACTCCATCTTCAGGTTCAAACACCTCGCCACAGGACACTATCTGGCCGCTGAGGCGTGTAACAGACCGCCGTAAGTTTAAATATTACTATGTAACAAAATAAGCAATAGTCTCTTCCTTACATACGAGTAGTATAAAACGGATATGATGACCATTCGTCACATTGGCTATTTCGTCGCTATCCCTAATAGGTCACATTCACTAATACGTCACCTTGTGCATCTGGTCTTTCTTAACTCGAAAGTCGCCGAAATGTTTGTACGCGCAGAACTTCCGAATGACAGCACCAAATTGGATAATTCTTTTTTTGTAGTTTTCGGTATTGTCAGGACAAGGTTTGTATGAAAGAAAATTTCGGAAATTCGAAAAGAAAATCACACCCACGTGGGTGCGATTTTCTAGTTAGTGTTTTTTGCTAGTTCAATAATAATCGGACAACACTTTGCAGAGCGCTCAGACAGACTATAGACTTAGTCATAGGTGCTGTTCAGTGAAATGTTTTTCTGTGTGTGCTTACTAATATAGCTATAAGATTATTAATTTATTACTAACAACAATATGGATTTAATTTCTGAAATAAATTATTTGATTTATTTACTTATTTATTTATATCTCTAACCTATTAATTCCAGTGACGCCCCAGTAGATCCTTGCGAGCCAGCCTACCAGTTGGTATCCGTTCCTCATTCCTCAGAGATCGCGACACTGTTCGAGCTGGATCCAACCATCATGACACATTCAGACTCGCCTGTACCTCAAAGCAGCTACGTCAGGTATATAAAGAAAGAACTTTGGTTCTTGAACTCGTACAATAGAGTCGAGTCATCATCATCATCATCATTTCATCCGAAAGACGGCCACTGCTTCACATAGGCCTCCCCCAATCACCTCCACTTCGACCGGTTCTGTGCTTCTCACATCCAACGGGTTCGGTCCACCTTGTGGGAGGCCAGTAGGCATATAATATAAAAAATGCTATCGAAATCAAAATGTCTCAAATGGCACCTTTTTCAGTATCAGCAGTGTTAAAATGATTCATCGCCTATACTTTTCCCAGGATTTGAGAAAAAACAAAACATGTAATTTCTAATTTTATGTCCCAAACTACGGTACTAAATTTCTATATTTATGTCTGTAATTTATATGGTGTACATAATAAAGAGTATTCTATTCTATTCTATTGTACTATAGTTTGGGAAATATACAATGTCAACTTCTCACCCTGACTCCCGAACGATTGCTCTATGAATACGCTCGCGTTGACCTACTATTAACAAAGAAAGAAAAAGTATTTATTGCGACTCGTATAGGAAGATCACAAACTAAACTAAACACAGTAAAAAAAAACCAAGTTATATAAAAAAAAAGTAATAAAAAAAAATGAAATAGAAAGTCCTGTACGAGGCCAAAAGGCTCCTATCTCAGCATGATGCTGCAACATTTAAAAAATAAATCGCACCTAATTAATAATCAATTCAAATCAGTTTTAATTTTATGCGTCAACAAGTAGGATAAGTTCTCATAGCAAGATCTTCTTTTGCGATTTCCCAAAAATCGTATTATGAGTTATGTCAGTATTCCATTAAGCATGCGAAATGTCAAAGGTGGATTTTGGTTACAGTGCACAGAGTACTTTTTGCCCAGAGACTGAGTGCCCGGGTATCTTAGCTCATTCATTGAAAGTAATGGAACCATGTTTATACTCGTAACTAATCTTCGTTTTATAATTTGCAGGCTCCAGCATTTATGCACGCATACCTGGGTGCACTCTACTTCCATACCTATAGACAAGGATGAAGAAAAACCTGTCATGTCCAAGGTATGATTTCCTTTAGAATACATTTTTAATAACCCCCCGACCCCCCCCCCCCCCTGTGCCTCGGAAAGCACGTTAAGCCGTTGGTCCCGGCTGTCATTCATGGATCTTTGACAGTCGTTACGGGTAGTCAGAAGCCCGAAAGTCTGACAACCAGTTTTACCAAGTGGTATCGTATTACCCAGTAATTGGGCTGTGGAGGTCAGATCGGCAGTCGCTAGATGTAAAATACTGGTATTCAGCTGCATCCGGTTAGACTGGAAGCCAACCCCAACATAGTTGGGAAAAGGCTAGGCAGATGATAACATTTTTATTAAGAGTGTTATCGTTAAAAAATTACAATAAACATAAAATTGGGGTTTTTTAAGGTTAAATTACTACTAAATGGCATGAATTTATTAAAAACTAACTTGAGTACCGCATTAAGCATATCTTTATATTGTATTTGTATAGAATAAAAATTGAAAAATATTATTAAATATCAAAATAAAAGCTTTTTTTGAACTCATATTTTTGAGATTATACGAGAAGACTGAATTTCGGAATGAAATTATGAGTCAACAATGAGTCGTGGAAGTCTGGAAAAAATACGTGGAAAACGAAAAGATACCGTTATTGTTATTGTATAAAATAAAAAAGTAATTTTAATTCATTAAGTACCTCAAATAAAATATTTTCTTAACCTAAATTTGACAAAATAAACATCATTTTTATTTGATATTAAGGCTGAAATAACTAAAAAAAAAAATACACTGCTTGTAAGTGGAGTTCATGCAAACCAAAATCAGTAAAAAAAAAATTACATAAAGTTATTTTATCGACAATATAAAATTTCAAAGTTACTAATAAATTACGCAACGCCAAGCGACGTCGGCCAGTCGCGCTGTGGCGCTCTCCGAGGTAGGACCTATGTCGCTCACGCTGCCATCGATTGACAACACAGATACGTAGTTGCCGGCGGTATACACTACGCCTGACACGTTTTGATCCGTTAGTATTTTTTTTTCATAATATTTATTTTGTACATTCGAATTATAAACGTAATAGTGTAGTGTCAACTAGGTGTGTTTGGTCTATTATTCCTTTTATGTTTTAGCTGATGGGCCGAAAAAGTAAATTATATTATGGTGACAGTGGAGAACTATTTTATAATGTATACAGTTTTTGATGTGAAACATCTATAGCCGCACGTAAAACCGATTTCTGGCGTGGCGACGCATGCCGTGGCGACGCGTCGCCACGCTATATGATGGTATATATATACGGTCTATATGCAGTGTTCTTTTCTGCATATTACTTTTACAAAATAATGTCGATGTTTCACATCTGCCAGGCGTCTCGTGACGGCTCACAATTTTTATTTATTTATATTAAATGATTCACTAAACATAACATGATAAATCTTTATTTAATTTCCCACCTACTTATCTAGTGCATAAAAATTTAAAAAAGCTATTTACAAAAAAACTGGAACTAGTCACCAACACTTGAGTAATCTAAATTATTAACATTCTTTTTTCTCCTAAATAACTTAATTTTGCGTGTAGAGGATTTCAGATTTATTATAAATCATAAGTATGACAATAAATTGAAGTTGGATTTAAATTCAAAATAAATTTTGCTAAAACAATTATTGCTCTAAAGCGAACGGATCAAATTGAGTACGTCTGACTATAAACAGAGCGAACGCGCCAACTCTACGCACACAGTTGCGCACGCGTCTGTGTGAGTGAAATTTGCAAAGAATTACCTAAACTTGACGATCCGCGCTAAGCGTAAACGCTCTTAATAACGTGGTTGAAAATCCTAACCCTAATATTAATAAATGCGAAAGTAAGTTTGTTTGTTACCTTTTCCCGCCTAAACTACTGAACCGATCATCCTGAAATGTTGCATATACGTTGTCAGGTGTACAGAAACGGACATAGGGTACCTTTCATCCCGAAAAAAAGTGCTGTTCCCGAGGAAAACAATAATAACGTTATTATGATAATAGATGGCGCCACGTGTCTATTGAACTTTGTCACATTATTTAATTCTGAGCCGGTACGAAGTTCGCCGGGTCAGCTAGTACTAGATAAATAAACTTTCTGAATGTTTCACCGGGTTTAAATGCAAAAAAGTTGACTTGCTCTAAATAACGGCAGTACAAGTGGATTGTGTAAGTTAACTTGCGAAATTAAAACGATATAAACCTATGATATAACTATGAAATAAGTTATTCCTTTAATAACGAAGGCGGAATGTTAAGTTAACTATAATCATAGCATAATCAGCCTATAATGTTCCCACTACTGGGTCACGGGCCTCATCTCTTCGAGAGGTAGTGGGCTGTAATCTACCACTACTCTCAAAACGGCGAAGAAAAACATCTTGAAGAAACCGGCATGTCCTTGAACCAAAAATTCGAAGATATGACATCTACCAACTCTCACTAGATACATTGATAAACTTTTAGGATCTAGAATTTATATTATGACACTTAATTTAATCTTTCCTTCTTATCAATTACTTTCGTCCATTGTAATATTGTTTTAAATATCCTGTTTTGTACCTTCTTCCAGGTGGGCTGCTCCCTAGTAAAAGAGGACAAAGAAGCGTTCGCCCTAATATCGGTATCACCCAGCGAAGTACGAGACTTGGACTTCGCGAACGACGCGTGCAAAGTGCTCTCGGCCTTGTCGACCAAGCTACAGCTCGGGAATATAGAACATAATGAGAGGAAGTAAGGCACAGTTTTGTTTGATAATAATAAGTTAAAAAATGTGGTGTAAAATATTATTCTGGGGCACAGCAATCATCGCCATCTGCCTAGCCTTTTCCCAACTATGTTGAGGTCGACTTCGAGTCTAACCAGATGCAGCTGAATACCAGTATTTTACACGGAATGACTGCCTATGTGACCTCCACAGTAAATTAAATGAAACAGACAGAATTGCTCTCAAAACGGTAATGAAAACATCGTGAGGGAACCGGCATGTCCTAGAACTAAAAAAATAATCGAAGACATGTGACATCTACCAACCCGCACTGGGCCCGCGTGGTAGATTGGCCCACTCCCTTCCTCAGAGAGGAGGCCAGTGTCACAGCAGTGGGACCATTATAGGCTAATTATGAGACAGTATTTCGTGGGAAAATGTAATGCGTTTTCAAAAATCTTAAAGTACGTTCAAGGTCAGGCCCAATAATATTACAATTTACACATGTTAATATGTTATATCTCTATGGTTCCTAGTACAGGGGTATGAGGAACAGGGTGTAAAGGTCACTCATCCTCCATAGAAAAGGGAGGATCCTCCGACCGGACGGTTGTCGTGTCTGATAGGCTACTGCACGACGATTGATGTCAGGACGTTGTATATAATGCTAGTCGCGCGGTAAACTCTGCTTGCGCGATGCAGGATTTTGCGTGACGTCAGTGTGATGCGTAGTTCGCATGTAGCGATGTAATTGCCGCCACACTAGTAATACCTAGTGTAAAGTAAACTGATGGATTCTTTTTCTTATGTATTTTTCGCCTGCCGACAGCTGCAACAACAAGGAATATTACAATGTGTTGCCAGCCTTCAAACAAAACTGGTATGTCTCATGTCTCTGAAATTCACCAGCACCTTTACGTTTTAAACAGAAACACGCCACGGCTGCTTGTAATGGCACGACATTTCACACCGTAGCTCTCCATAACTTAAACTCTCATCAATTTTCTAATGATTACCTTCTCCTCCTTCAGGGCCCTAACCTGCCTCTTACAAGACATAGTGTACTTCATAGCTGGCTTCGAGAACGAGCCCAACAAGTCTGAAGCTTTGGACCTGGTCGTGGAGAATCCCAATAGAGACCGACAGAAGCTGCTCAGAGAACAGTATATACTGAGGCAGCTGTTCAAGATATTACAGGTAATCTTTTTTACGGCATTATCTTGGCTTATAACCTGTATCAGAAATGAGGAGGTCCGCAGGAGGTCCAAGGTAACTGACATAGCCCGAAGAATTGCCAAACTTAAGTGGCAGTGGGCGGCACGTTGCTCGCAGAACAGATGGCCGATGGGGCCGAAAGGTTCTGGAGTGGTGACCGCGTACCGGAACACGTAGCTTTGGAAGGCCTCCCACAAGGTGGAGCGACGACCTTGTGAAGGTCGCAGGAACACGTTGGATGCGAGAAGCACAGAACCGGTCGAAGTGGAGGTGCCGGGGGGGAGGCCTATGTCCAGCAGTGGACGTCTTTCGGCTGAAATGATGATGATAACCTGTATAGGAAACTGGTGTGAATTATAACCCTGAGTATAATGTTATAATGGAACATAATTTTGGTCTACTTCCAGTGTTCTCCATAGCCCAGTTGGTATTTGGACGATGGAAACATGTGATTTTCCCCATAGACCAATTGGTCAAATTTCAATTGGTCCATGGAGCACCGACGAAAATAAATTAGTCGTATCAGCATGAAAACAATCAAGAAGAGCAGCTGTTTTTTTTTCATCTTCAAAAGTCGCCATCGTCAGATACCCAATTGCTTACCTTAATTACTTTATTTTCAGACCACTATATCTTATTTTCAGACCACTATATCTTATTTTCAGACCACTATATCTTATTTTCAGACCACTATATCTTATTTTCAGACCACTATATCTTATTTTCAGACCACTATATCTTATTTTCAGACCACTATATCTTATTTTCAGACCACTATATCTTATTTTCAGACCACTATATCTTATTTTCAGACCACTATATCTTATTTTCAGACCACTATATCTTATTTTCAGACCACTATATCTTATTTTCAGACCACTATATCTTATTTTCAGACCACTATATCTTATTTTCAGACCACTATATCTTATTTTCAGACCACTATATCTTATTTTCAGACCACTATATCTTATTTTTGTTTTTAGCCGTTAATGTTCCACAGCTGTGCAAAGGCCTCTTTCCACCTCTATCTGTCCAGAGCTGCCAAGGACCAATCTTTATCAAAGGAGTCCAGCTCATCTCGCCATCTCCGTCTGGCCCTGCCGCGATGTCGTTTACCATTAAGCCGGACCCACTGGGTCGTAAGTTTGGCCCACTGATCATCTGACATGCGGCAGATGTGTCCAGCCTGGACTGGACTGGGATGGACCACTAATATCTGAACGAAATAAATCTTGGCAATATAGCCAGCACTAAAGATTCAGAATGTGAAACCTACAATTATAACGACGGCTGAGTCGATTGTCGTCTGAATACAGATTAAAAAACTTTATGTCATGTTGATGCCATCGGTGGTCGCAGTATATTGACCCAGTCAGAAGGATACTATTGCTTATCTTCTTGACATAAATCCTCAAAATCAAAAATCAAAATCAAAATATTTTTATTTCACATAAACCAACATGGGCACTTATGAAACGTCAGAAGCTAGGTGCACGGTTCCAATTGGTCGTTTCCTATGGAGAAGAACCGGCAAGAAACTCCATGGTTACTCTTTTAAAAATAATTGGCTTTTACAATGTTTTCGAGTTACAGTAGGTATGGGAGGACAGCGTAGGCCTGTCAACAAGTACCAGGTACTTGATAAAAATAAAAAATGGTCTACAGATCTAGTCTACAAGGCTTACAAAGTCCTCACATTTACAAAATAAGGATGTATCAAAAGGATAAACAAAATATAAAAATCTACTAAAACCAAGAGATATGATTGCCATTTCAACTAAGAAAGAGGTGAAAAATTAAAATTGTCTGTATATAATGTCAAATAATAAAAAGATTATGTCATAGAAGTATGTACAAATAAAAAATAAACATCGTAATTTGAGAGCAGTTAATAGACATTTACGTAGAACTTATGCCGTCAAAGAGGTGCCAGGGAAGCCACATGTGCAGAAGGAATTATTGCCAAACTACCTTGTCTTCAACGTAGTCTTTAATCTTATAATATGCTTTTTTGATAAGGACTCGTTTGATGAGGGTTTTGAACTTTCCATCGCTAAGTTCTGTAACCGACTTTGGCAACTTGTTATAAAAACGGATGCTGTTTACAAGAAATGACTTGCTAGTTTTAGTTAGTCTAAATTTAGGTATCACAATTTCATTTTTACTGCGTGTATTTATATTATGGAAATCGCTTCTTATTTTGAAAAGTCCTAAGTTTTTGCGAACATACAAAATACTTTCTAAAATGTAAAGAGAAGGCAGAGTTAGTATATCAATTTCTTTAAATTTGTTTCTAAGAGACTCGCGAGGACCCATTTTATATATTGCGCGGATTGCCCTCTTTTGTAAAATGAAAATTGAATCTACGTCAGCTGCCGATCCCCACAGCAGAACACCATAAGACATAATACTGTGGAAATATGCAAAGTATACTAACCTAGCTGTGGCTATATCTGTCAACTGCCTTATTTTTCTTACTGCATATGCAGCTGAACTTAATCTACCTGAAAGAGCTCTAATGTGTGCGCCCCATTGTAATTTTGAATCTAAAGTAATTCCCAGAAATACAGTTTCCGTAATAGCATCTAGTTTTTTGCCATCAAGTTTTAAATTCAGATCCACTTGAGGTACATTTGGTAATGAGAACTTAAGACATTTAGTTTTGTTCGCATTAAGTAAAAGATTATTAGCTGCAAACCATTTCGAAAGAACAGCCAGACTATCGTTGACATGTAAGACATCCGTATCTTTTCTATCTATTTTAAAAATAAGGGAAGTGTCATCAGCGAATAAAATGATATCCGATAAGTTAGCCATCATGTAAGGAAGGTCATTAATATATACTAGAAATAAGAAAGGGCCAAGAATTGAGCCTTGAGGCACGCCCATCTTAACTAGAGACCCCGATGACGTCGCCCCGTTAACGTTTACTTTTTGCTGCCGTTTTGATAGGTAGGAAAGAACAAGATCAGCAGCTTGTCCACGAATTCCGTAATGGTATAATTTACAGAGCAGTGTATTATGGTCAACGCAGTCAAACGCTTTTGAGAGGTCACAGAAAATGCCAATTGCATCCTGGGACTTCTCCCAGGATTCCAAAATGTGACTGATGAGTTTTGCTCCCGCGTCCGTCGTCGACCTACCTTTCGTGAAACCAAACTGGCGACTATGTAAAATCCCATTTGAGTTAAAATGTGACAACATCTGGTCCAGCATGATTTTTTCATAGATTTTGCTCAATGCTGGTAGCACAGATATAGGTCTATAATTGGAGGGATCAAACTTACTACCCGATTTGAAAATTGGTACTACTTTACTATGTTTCATTAGGTCAGGAAACGTACCGCTGTCTAAACATTGATTAAATATGCCTGTTAGGGCAGGGGCAATTGTGTCAATAATATCTCCGAGAACCTTAACAGAAATCCCCCATAAGTCTTCAGTGTTTTTTATGTTAAGACTTTTAAACGCTTTTTTAATTGTGGCAACAGAAATGGGCTTGAATTCAAAGCTTGGAATATCCTTATTAAAGTTTTCTTTAAGAAGAGCTTCAGCTAACATAGGTGATGAGGGGAGAGATTTCGTAACCTCTATTGGTATGTTGGTAAAGAAATCTTCTAGTGTCTCAGCAACTTTCAACTTATCTGAAATGGTTTCATTATCAATTTTTAGGGACAACTCATTCTGATCTCGCTGTTTTGTGTTTCCAGTTTCTTTGTTAATTACTTGCCACACAGTTTTTATTTTATTATTAGACATACTAATTTTGTTACTTATTAATTTAGATTTAGCCACAGCGCAGACTCTTTTGAATATTTTAGAATAGTTTCTTACATAATTATGAAGGGCTTGATCAGAAGTTAGTGATTTCTCGTGGTACAGATTATATAAAGTATCTCTGCTTTTTCTAATGCCAGCAGTGGCCCATTCACTAAATTTTGGTTTAGTATTTATAGTAACTTTTTTTACAGGACATGCTTTATTGAATTCTTGGCATACTGTAGAAAATAATGTACCATAGTTTATGTTGGGGTCTTGTGAATCAAAACTAGCTGTTGAAAGATTGCTATGAACATTATTATTAAACATTTTCAATTTATTTTTAGTTAAAGGTCTCAAATGAATGGATTTTTCCGTGTTTAATTTTTTACCTAAGTCAAATGATACAAGTTGACCAGTATGGTCAGACCTGACGCCACTAATTAAGGACGAGTCTTTTATTTTACAATTAGTAAATACATTGTCGATGCATGAAGCTGAAGTTGCTGTTATTCTAGTCGCTTCATTAAATATACATTTTAAATTAAATGATTTAAACAATGAGATTAGCTTACATTTTTCTGGTGAATTAACTAAAAGATCAATATTTAGATCACCACAAACAAAAACGAATTTACTATCTTTAAAAAGTTTACTCAGGATTTCTTCCATTACAATCAAGAATGATGACAAGTTAGAGGCTGGTGGTCTATAAACACATAAGAAAGTATGGCCTTCAACCTCTGCACATGCTACCTCACATAAGCGATCAACAGAGCAAGCAGTGATATCCTTTCTTTCTTTATATCTAAAAGAACTATTACATAATATTAAAGTACCACCCCCTATTGAGGACCTGTTGTACGCACTGGCAACTGAAAAATTATTTACACTAAACAGCATTCTATCTGGTTTTAACCATGTTTCACAAAAACATAAGATATCCATATGATATTTATCTATTAACATTTCCACGTCTAAGATTTTGCCAGAGATGCGATTTATATTTTGGTGATACAGTAAAATATTATTACGCTTCTCTTTTGTCGACTCTAAAAGTTTAAAGAATTAATGACAGTATTAATAGAAGTACTAGATAATACTGTTTCGTCACTTAACCTAGTCTCAGTTAAATTATCAATAACTGCGTGTATATTGTAAGCTAACAAAGTAGCCAATACATGTTTACTTTTCTTGGGAAGAAACATATGTTCCTGAGCTAATACAAAATCCCTAATAAAATAGTTTGTATCAAAATACAATAAACGGTCACTATGACGACATGTCAAAATATGCATTAAGTTGTTTAAACTATAAATGTAATCATTTTCTACATCATACAAATTATCAGAATATGGCAATGCACATAATATTAATTTACCTAGTTTTAATTTAAGTAGGGTGTCAATACCGTTAACTATGTCCCTTTTTGTTACGCTCAAACTGTTTCCAATTAAAAGAACTACAGTAGTCTGCTCATTCATTTGTGTATGTTTTATTTTATGAACAAGCTCATTAAAATGCAAGTTATGATAACAACAGTTAGCTATAGCATGTTTAGACTCATTTTAAACAATCCACGTAGACACAGGTTCTATCAAACTGATGTACTATTTTTCTTGTATTTCCAGGGTCCATTTCAAGAGACACCAGACGGGGAAGCGTTCCTGAAGATCGAGGAGCTGTACGACCCTCGGTACGCCGCCTATAAGTACATATTCCGTCTCTGCTACCGGATACTGAGACTCAGCCAGCAAGACTACCGGAAGAATCAGGTTTGTGCAGTTGTTAAGGAGGGGGGGGGGGGGGGGGGGGGGGGGGGTTTCGTAAAAACATGAAAGAAAAGTGTGATATTTGCGGTCAATTTAGAAACACCTATAGTCGGAATTTTAATTAGCTGCAGAAAAATGACAGCTTATGTGTTGCCAATTTTTTACGAAATTTAAATAGTGACGTGACAAAATAATCGATTCATTCAAGTAACATTCAGTTCAAAATCGATCCTTGTTGAATAGGGATGACGACTAACTTTTTTTTCTTCGTCTATCAGGTAGATTATTAAAAAGTATTGGGCACGTATTTTTTCTTTTTTCACATAATTAAAACATTACAGAGATATATTGATTTGAAATGTCGCATGACGTCACGTTTTGGTACAATTTTTACCTACACGTGACGTCACGAGCCCCCACTCCCAAACTTTGACACGCTTTATCTTTGTAATTTTTTGGGTGATTGACACAAGAAAAAATATATTGTGTCCATTATTTTTTGATAATCTAACTGACGGACTAAATAGAATTTCGTTTACTTTACCCCGTCGTCATCCCTATTATAAAAGAGGATGGTATTATTCATGTCATCCATTCAAATAGATAACTTGTTCCAATGTTTTATTGCAGGAATACATCGCGAAACATTTCGGCTTCATGCAGAAGCAGATCGGCTACGACATTCTAGCAGAAGATACGATCACAGCCCTGCTACACAATAATAGGAAGCTTTTGGAGAAACACATCACGGCCTCTGAAATCGAGACGTTTGTCGGTCAGTTAACGTGTAACTTACGTAACAGTAAACATATGAGCAGTGGTGGCTCAGTGGTAACGACCGCGACTTACGAGATATAGGTCGTAGATTCGAACCCTGACAGGCGCTTTTACTTTGTGTAAATTATTTCATCACCACTGCTCTCAAAACGGTGAAGGAAAACATCGTGAGGAAACCGGCATGTCCTAGAACCAAAAATTCGAAGACATGTGACGTCTACCAACCCGCACTGGGCCCGCGTGGTGGATTACGGCCCACTGTGGATGGGTGACCATCTTTACATACAGAGACTCGTCCGTGCCTCGGAAAGCACGTTAAGCCGATGGTCCCGGCTGTCATTCGTGGATCTTTGAAAGTCGTAATGGGTAGTCAGAAGCCCGAAAGTCTGACAACCAGTCTTTCCAAGGGGTATCGTATTACCCAGTAACTGGGTTGTGGAGGCCAGATAGGCAGTCGCACCATGTAAAATACTGGGACTCAGCTGCATCTGTCCATGAAGTCCATGAGGATTTCCAACGCGCACCAAAAAAAATAGTACCAGAGGTGCGTTATGTAAAATAGCCCTGAGCGATGGAACGTTCAGGGTTTTTTAAACTTAAGGCAGCCCTAATTTCTAAACCTAAAAGTGCACCTTGGTAGATCTTGGCTACCTTGACCCTATTCACCCTCTCACCTCACAACCACCACCTCACCACCACCACCACACCACCTCCACCTCACCACCTCCCCTCACCTTTTCCCTTTTTTTTATTTACTTACGTTTTGCTTCTGTTCCCCAGGTCTTGTCCGCAAGAACATGAAGACCTGGCAGTCGCGCTTCTTAGACTACCTGAGCGACTTGTGCATCTCCAACAAGAAAGCCATTGCTGTGACGCAGGAGCTGATCTGCAAGAGTGTGCTCTGTGCCAATAACTCTGACATACTTATAGAGACCAGGTACTTCAACGAAAGACGTCCACTGCTGTACATAGACCTAAGGGACTGTATTACCCATATTTGCAAAATAAAATTCTATTCTATTCACGAGCGAGAGAATCGCAGCGATAGGCGCTGACTCCACGAGCGAGAGAATCGCGGCGATATTATCGTCGTGCCACGTATTTCTATACACTCTCTATGGAACCGTCTCCACACGGCGATATTATCGCCGCGATGCGACGAGTGGCAATGAGCGCGCGAAACGTCATTACATCGTCGCTAGCCCGCCGCGACTAGCAGCGCGCCCGCCGCGCGCTCGCGACGAGCGCGCGGCGGGCGCGCTGTCTAACGCAGCGTCATTTCAGCGTTGCCTCTCTGGAAACGCGGCGATACCGTTACGAGTCGTCGCGGAAACGCTGCGATTCCGTTACGACTCGCGACGATACGCGGCGGAATTATCGCTCGTTCGTGGAGATTATCCGACGATATAAGGGCGGACTCGTCGCGATTCTCTCGCTCGTGGAGCCAGCGCCTAAGTCATCAAATGCCATCAAATTTTCGCCGCGATGATATCGCCATGTGGAGACACGTTCTAAGAGAGTGTATAGAAATACGTGGCACGACGATAGTATCGCCGCGATTCTCTCGCTCATAGAGACGACCCCTAACATCGCCACTTAGACCGGTTCTGTGCTTCTCGCATCCAGCGGATTCCTGCGACCTTCACCAGGCCATCGGTCCACCTTTAACATAAATATTTGTATTCACGACAAAAGTAGGTGGAGCTGCAGGGGTGTACTGTGCCGTGGCATGAGAAAATTACTAACTTGGGGTCTACTAAGTCCGTCAATGAAGGTACAGGCCCGTCCATATGTAGTTAATTCGTCAAAACAAGTGTAAAATTAAATTTTTCGGACGGGATAAAACACATCGGGCCTGCGCCCACTGGCGGTACGGCACGGCAAGGTATTTTTATGTCACGAATAGAAATATAACATAATACTATGACAGTAAAATTGAAATTTCAACGGCATAAATGCCGCGGTATCCTTAGACATGCCGCGAGCGACGTCCTTAGGCATCATCATTAGAATTTCAATTTTACTGTCATACATATAAGTTATATTCCTATTCGTTTCATACAAATCCCTTGCCGTGTCGTGTCGCCAGTGGGCGCAGGCCCTTAGGGACAACTGTCAAATCGTGTTGTCGTTCATTCTTAGTTCGTAAACCGCACTAATATTATGTCCGTATCCTTATGTCCGGAGTAGGAAACGACCGTAAATTTTGCGGCTGAAACAGCGGACTACTTGCTTGGAAGTATAGTAAAAGTGCGCACACCGTATTTTAAGTTAAAAAAATATCAACTTTATTTAAATGACAATTAAGTTAATTTCAGAATGACTAGCACTATTGAAAAAGTTATAAAAATGTTTGAATGCAAAAAACGTAAGAAAAATTGAATTTCGCCGCGGGCTACAACTGCGCAAATCCAACAGTGTGTCTTTTTGACGCGTTGGGATGAGCTCTGTTGAATTCTCAATGCTCGCCTCAACACCTAGAGTTGAAAATCCAGTGCGCGATAAATGCCGTCGTAATATTTTCTCGTCCGTAACTACAGACGCCAGCACATCAAGCTACCCGAAACTGTCAAATTTTCCCAATCAACTTTGAACCTTATGCTGTAGCGATAAAGTTGAAAATCTATTAAAGAAATTTGACAGATTGTAGTAACATGATGTGTGCTGGTGTCTGTACATGGGCTAACAGAATGTTATACAAAGCTGCAATGTTGGAAATAAAATATTATTCGTTTACAGATTGGTTTCAACGAAATATGAAAAAAGCAAGACATTAGACCCGGAAGATAGCAAATACACTGTGGAAGAAGAAGTTATGCTGTTATGGAACAATAAAAAGGTAAAAATGTTCCTTCTCAACGTTCACTATAAAGAAAACATGGCAGAATTATTAAAACACTAGCTGCGCCCCGCGGTTTCACCCGCATATGTGTCGACCCGTGGGTATATCGGGATAAAAACTATCCTATGTCCTTCCCCGGGATGCAATCTATCTCTCTACCAAATTTTATCGAAATCCGTTCAGTGGTTTAGGCGTGAAAAGGTAACATACAGACAGACAGGCAGGTAAACAGACAGAGTTACTTTCGAATTTATAATTCGGGATAAAAACTATCCTATGTCCTTCCCCGGGACTCAAACTATCTCTATACCAAATTTCATCTTAATCCGTTCAGTGGTTTAGGCGTGAAAAGGTAACATACAGACAGGCAGACAGACAGAGTTACTTTCGTATTTATAATTCGGGATAAAAATTATCCTATGTCCTTCCCCGGGACTCAAACTATCTCTATACCAAATTTCATCTAAATCCGTTCAGTGGTTTAGGCATGAAAAGGTAACAGACAGACAGACAGAGTTACTTTCGAATTTATAATATTAGTATGGATAGAGCTGTGTCTTTGTGTCCCAAAGATACACAGATGTGGACTTAGTGATTCTATGGGCTATATTAAAACTAGCTTCTGCCCGTGACTTCGTTCGCGTGAAGTTTCACCCTCCCCCCGTTCACCCTCTTAATTCGTAGGGTGGAATTTCCAAAAACCTCTCTTAGTGGATACCTACTCTTCACAAAGAACACACCTTAATGTCTCTAGGACCAGCGGTTTAGGCTGTGCGTTGATATATTAGTCAGTCAGGACTTTGAATTTTATATATATAGATATTATCAATTTACCAGCGTCTGCTCTGAACTCGAAAAATATTTAAATCGTCCATTCGATTCCCACTAGTTTTGTAAAAGAACTTGATATTTCAGGTGTTCATTTTTGTCTCTTAGGGACGTTGTTAAATAGGATATTTTACCTACTTTCTTGTTTCCTAGTGTTCTCGTCTCCTCTCGGAACTAGCAGCCGAAGCCCGAGTGGACCCGAACTGCCAATCAGCAGCCATCTTAGACTACTACCGACACCAACTAGACCTGTTCTCGAACATGTGCCTCAACAGGCAGTACTTAGCGCTCAACACGCTCTCGCCTCAGCTGCACATACATCTTATATTGAAGTAAGTAAGCCCACTAGTGGGCTGCTGGACTATTATTTTAATTATCTCTACTAGAAAGACGCAAGTCATCATTATTGACTAACATGACTTCTTGCCCACTCCTAACTAAGGGTGCTTACATAAAGAAGCGGGTTTTCGGTCCCGACTCCCGGTACAGCATAGCTATTCACAACGCTCCGACAGGCTATCGTATCGAAAATGACACATGTTGATAACCTGATTTACCTTGCCCCCGACAGCAAACAGCTGTCGGAAGAATAGCGGTCGTCTATTTAATTGAAACTGACAAAAAATTTGTGTTTTGGACTTGTGAACAGCGTAAAGAGGACTCCTACGATAACATTGATTAATGTTCGATACGGTACGGAAGCGTATCGAGTGGTTGTGAATAGCTATGCAGGTCTCCAGGTTAATCTTAGGAAGGAAACGGTTACATGTTTTATCTGTTTCTTTATGTGTGAGCGCATAAGATAATGTGGGATTATTTCACCTGCACCGGTCGGTACCGACCCGCACAGACTCGCCTGCACCGGAAACCTATTTCTTTGTGTAAGCACCCTAACGAGCCGTTGCGCGAATTCAACATAATGTAATCAGTCCTGAAGAAAAATGTTTTAACAAAATATAAAAAAGTTTCTACTCTTTTTTTAGGACACCCAGGAGGTTCGATGGTTTGATTTTAACCATAAATAAAATTGATTTTTTAAATATCTCGCGACTTTCGCAATCGGAATCAAATAACTAACTATTGATATCATATTTTTTGCAGAAACAATGTAGTTTTTCATTTCTAAAAGTCTCATTCATCTCATGGTGTATTGTAATAAGCTAAGTTATATTTTTGCTCATAGCGTCTATGTAATTTATGCTGCCTCTTACTACTGCCAAATATCTCCAATCAAAATTCCTTCCTCCGCAGATGCATGTCCAACGCGTCCCTCTCCTACGAGGTGCGCGCGTCTTTCTGCCGGCTGATGCTGCACCTGCACGCCGACAGGGACCCTCAGGAGCCTGTCACTCCTGTCAAGTACGCCAGGCTCTGGACCGAAGTGTGCGACAGGATACATATACATGAGTAAGTGTTGTTAGGTACCTGTAAGTAAGGCCTGGTTTTCTCAGGCCCAGTTTCTGACCACTCAGTAGTCAGCAACTGTACATTCTGCTGTCTATACAGTACTATAAGGGTTAACTAAGCTACAGATGGGAGCATTTACTAAATCAAACTCCGATATCATTTAGTCAGCAATTTTTTTTTTACTTTTTTTATATCAACTTAGGCCGCTATCCCACTGGCGTTTTACGAGCGTTGGCACTTCTCCAACGTCTGCGCAGCGCCAACGTTTCTAGCGTTTTTTGGCAACAAGTACAATTTTAGTACGCTATCCCGCTCTGTCTGTGTGAGCGCGGGTGGGGGTTACCACTGAAACTCGCGACGTTAACGTCGCGTTTGCGCAACGTTATACGAGAACATAATATTATTGAAAGCAGATAAATAACTATTTGTGTTCATGTTTACTTTGACAGTCTGTAGTTGGACGAATTACATTATCTAAAATTTAATGTAGTTACCTAAAATTTAGACGGAATACTACTAATTGAGTAGATACATGAGCAGTGACAGTGCGAAGGACACACACTACCAATTAGTTTCCTTTCAAGATCATTATTTTCGTAAGTCTATCGGTAATGCAAAATAAACTTTATGTCTGATGCATAAAGTTAGTTTCTATTCACAATTTGAAACTGTTGCCTGAAAGTTGTGACGCGCTCAAATTTGCGTTCAATGGTACATACGGTTTTATTTTTACGCAAATATAAAAAAAAATTAATGGATCTAAAATCATTTACAAGTTGATTTTTTTTTATATTTTTAGCTCACAACCTTTCTACAAAACAAAATTCATAAGGTATTTTTTATTACTGTCAATTAGCCTAGCTAGGCTATCACTTTATTACGCGTAATAAACAAACCTGCGCTAGCTCCTAAAGTATGCATCCAAATGACAAAGAGGAAAAATTATCTGCACGATCTGCACTGTGTATATGATTCAACCAACTTACAATTTATATTTGATAAAGTTTAATACTCACTTCGTAAGTAAGCACCTATTTATGTTTTTTTTCTTGCAATTATTTCAGTGTCGCAAACCGCTATTATTTTCTATTTTTTAACCGATATACGAGTATATATGTAAATTACTATAGTCTAATTTAAGTTTTCTTTTATACATGTTCAAATTGAAAACATGCGACAAATCGAAATGGGAGATTGTACTCATCATTATGAACAACTTTTACTATGGGACCAAACCTGAAATAGCGAAAAAAAAATCAGCTGTTCTCTACATTTATGTTCGCACAACTCGTCAACATTTAGGAAACAGCTGATTTTTTTTCGCTATATCAGCGGGGCAATTGCGTAACACATTAACAATTAACAATCGGAATCGGTTTCATTTTGACAGTTCGACAACATTCATTGCGTTATTCACGGTTTGAGCAGGCAAATTTTTCGAACCTATGAAGCAATGGATTAGCAATTGGCTTCAAAATGATTCAGATTCCGATTGATAGTGTGTTACGCAATTAGGGTGCAGGTTTGGTTCCATTGTAAAAGTCGTTCATAATGATGAGTACAATCTCACATTTCGATTTGCCGCATGTTTTCAATTTCAACCTGTATTGTTCGATAAGAAACCATGAGAGACGTAGACACACTGTGTCTACGTCTCTCATCCAACCCTCCTTTCGCAGGTCTGCTGGAAGATGTTCCTAACAGTACCTTTGTGCTCTTCTATCTTTGTGTATTTTTCTCTTACAAGTGTTTTGAGTGTAAATAAATATCACTATCCCTTTTCTTCCACCTCTCTATTCCATCAAATATCATATAAGCCGACGTCGCGTCCCGACTGTAGCGATATTGAAATCTATATATAGTCTAGTGGCAGTGTATTCAATATTCTAAAGTTATCAAAGCAGTATTTTCTTATTTTGGGTCCGTTCGATCTGGTGTTCTGGATTTTTCCATCTGGAATTTCTCAGTAGCTGCTCGGAGTCCAGATTTGCGCTCGGTTGATGGCAATAGGCTCGTCCCCTATTACATGGGACTTAAACATAACTGGCGATATGTGGGAGTGCTATAGGGACGGTCAGCAACAAAAGTCGATTAACACTTCAGTTTTTTTAATCTTAATTATTGCGAAAAATATTTGTTCAAAATTGAAGCAGAAGAAAATTTTTAATAATATAAACTCTTTGCCATTATGTGAAAAGCTAAAAAACAGTTTATTGAAAAAAAATATTGTCAATTTAATAACATGTAAAAATGACAGTGTTAATCGACTTTTGTTGCTGAATGTATACCGCTGCCTAGCCCTTCGGGGGATACAGTTGTGATGTTATGTTATTTTTAACAAAAATAAACCTTATTGTACTTTTTCCTCAGCTACCAATGCGTAAAAGGCGGTCCAGACGCCAACAGGGAGAAGGTCAAAGAACAGTTCGCGTCCACCATCCGCTTTGTCGAGAACTACCTGTGTAACGTGGTCACCAAGACCTGGTACTTCAGTGATCATGACCAGAATAAGCTGACCTTTGAAGTCGTGAAGTTAGCAAGGGAGCTGATCTATTTTGGGTTTTATAGGTGAGTTAACATATTTTTAAATCATAGGATAAAATCAGGAATGGAATTATCTGGAAAAGAACCGGAGTTACCGACATAGCTTGCAGAGTAAGCAAGCTGAAGTGGCAGTGCGCTGGCTATGTTTGTCGAAGGACCGATAGCCGGTGGAGCAGCAGAGTCCTGGAGTGGAGACCGCGTATCAGCCAGTGTAGTGTGTGGGATGTCCGAGACAGACTGGGTGTGGCAAGCGCCGACAAGGTGTTGTGGCGCAGTGTTCTCAATTCTCGTAATTAAAAAAACGTTCAAAATCTAGTCGCAATCTCATCTCGGCGACAATCAATGTCAAAAATGTAGGGAAATTCGAGGTCTTTTTGACAGGTTGAGACTGAGATCAGACTGTGAACGTTCTTAAAATTACGAGAATTGCCCCTCTGATTATCTCAAAATCAATCTTTATCATGAAGTTTATAATTATAAAAAAAATATTATTATTCTCGTCACCAGCTTCAGCGACCTCCTACGGCTAACTAAGACATTACTGAGCATCCTGGACTGCGTCACCGCCATGGATCTACTCAACGAAACGAACGCGCTTTCTGGAGAGGTTGAATGTGAGTATAAAAACTCTGGTGAAATTGTGGTATTTACGAATCAACATCACAACGAATAGTTGTTGACAACTTTGTGATCATGGTGCCCTAACTTGTTTATCACTGTTGGAGTATGAAGGTCAAGGTTTGCATAGCCCAACAAAACTTCTTCTACAAACTATTTCTATTCTATTTTGCAAGCAGCTCAAGAAAAGGAGCAGATAAAACGAGAGAAACGTAAGTAACTTTAAGGCTGTTTTTGACTTACTTGCAACGTGTAAACATTTCAGATAAGTAGACTTCAGGCACAGAATACTTAATAGTACTACGTACAGAAGGGACACTCCCTTCCCCGCGCTCATATCAGATACCGCACCTCACCCCGCACTTCGAGGTATTCGTCGCCGTCTCTTTAACAAGGGCGCTCGAACAGCGCTGTTTATTTGAGTTTTAATCACGATGGTTGGATATTGTGATGCTTTTCTGAGTTTTTATTTACATAAACTGTTTGTAAGATTTCGCATTTTTAATACCATGTAATTTAATAATCGATTTTTTAGAGATTATTTTAGTGTTTTTATTTCATTACGAACCCGACTTATAAATAAAAAATTGAACTACAAGTTCACTTGATAATAATGCACACGTTTGGGCAGCACCCGTTGTCGTTCGGAGCAAGTCGCTTTCCGCGCCATTTTTTACGCTACGCACGACAGCCAACCACACATTTACACGTGTACAAACGTCTTTGGTTATGTAGTAGTAATAGGTAATTATTTTGCGAGCATTGTATGGAGTATCCGAGGTGTGCTTCAGGTATTCAAATGTTAGTACAGATAACGCCATCTACGAAGACGCGCCTCACTCTTCTTCCTAGTCGCTTACAGTACAAGTGTGCAACATTCCGCTAGTGTTTTAGTTTTTTCGATACACAGTAATTACTTGTTAGTGGGTAATTAGTGTGTATCAAAAAACGAAGACACTAGCGGAATTAACCAGCGATTAGTAAGAAGAGTGGGGCGCGTCTTCGTGGATGGCGCTATCTGTACTTCGCTGAGTTACATAGTTGCAATTTTTTCGGGTCACTGGGGTCGTATAATGACGTAGTTGAAGCATCATTGTTTCAGTGCAAGAAATAGCTATACAAGACGTATAGTTATATTTTTTTAACGGAACTGTGATGGCCTTAACTCTTCATAATACGGCACCAGAATTGCTTTTTTGTAAAAACTCACCGTACAGTACTATTGAAAAAGTTATAAAAGTGTTTGAACTTTTAACGTAAACTGAACTTTATTTTGTAGGCTTTAAAGTTATTATTCCAAAAACTCATATTTGTTTACATGTTTGGCAACTAAATCGTGAACTCTGATTAGTGGGAATGGCTGTTCACTTCAACCACACTTCACCTAAGTTTTGACAGTGAGATATTTACAGAATAGCACTGCTGTAACATATTATTATAATAATGTTATTTGTATTTTTTTCAGCTGAGGGTGGAGTGTTGCGCAGTATCGGTGACATGGGCGCTCTGATGACATCAGTAACACTCGGTTCAGTCCCCAGAAATGTAAGTTGGAATGCATTTCTGTTCGGAGTCAAAATTGAATTTTAAAGGCTTGATACAGTCTCCTAATACTAGGTTTTTCAATGCAACTAAAATGTGGGGAGAACTCGTCCCGGTCTTTGAAAAAAAAAAAACTATGGCAGTTCTTCCGTCACATAGCATAATAAGCTTATAACGTTCCCACTGCTGGGACACAGGCAGCTCCTCTCTTCGAGAGGGAGTGGGCTGTGATCTATCACGCGTGCCCAGTGCGGATTGGTTGATGTCACATGTCTTCGAATTTTTAGTTATAGGACATGCCGGTTTCCTCACGATGTCTTCCTTCACCGTTTATTGAGAGACCTACAACTCGGAAGTCAAAGCTGTTACCACTGGGCTACCTTTGCTCCTTGTCCCGTTATACTAGTACCCAATCATAACATGCATCATGGAGGAAGGTGGAGAGACTGATGAAACGACGATGTTTCTGCTGTCATTTTACACATACTCGAAAACGGACCAGTATGCTGATACCTTTCATCTCCAGGCAACAGGCGGCACGTCCACTGCAGGCGCCAGCACGGCGGGAGGAGGGCTACAGCGCAGCCCGTCCGCGCTACTGCTGGCGAGGGAACACCCACTCGTCATGGACACCAAGCTCAAGATCATCGAGATACTTCAGGTGAGTAGAATCGCTCAATCCTATGAAACCTCACAAAAAACCATGGAGTTACAGGTCAAAAGATTGAATTGGTAAGACACGTGCTTTGTTTTTTATGTCCAACGATGACGGAAACCTTTTTAACCGTAATAGAAGGTAGCCAGTTGAAATCGCATCAGCATGCGTGTTGCTTTGCTTAGGCTACGTACACACTGACAGGTGGCATGCTTAGCGCCTATGGTTAACGCCAAATAAACGTGGAATAAAAGTCATTGACCCTCATACATTTATTCAAATACGTAATTCCAAAAACAGAAATAATGACATAAACGGGTCCATATTGGCTCACCTAAAGTTCTTTACCCGAAATTGTTCTTCCTAATGATTTGTAATCCGAATGATCACTCTTCCTAAAATTTTTCATCCTAAAGTTTTCCTTCATACTATTTGTAGTGCTATCGGCGATGTTCATAACACTCATGTTTCCGAAAATTTTTATTAATAATATCATTAATGTAAATATATTTAAAATCCTACTGTTTTTTATCATAACGCTTTTATCCCTAAACATAATTACCATAATATTTTCACTCATACTCAGAAAGAAACATTTACCAAGTGTAATAAAAAATATATGTGCGGTTATGTTTATGGCCTGGGAGTTTATATCGCAGTTTTAACCGTACCTAAACCAATAACTATAGGACCTATTCGGTTCTGGCACTTCGCCGGCCGCTGCCGCGGCACGCTCGCTTCGCTCGCTCGGCTCGTGCGTTGTGGTCACAGTTCTAACCTAACCTAAACCAATAATTATGAATAGGACCGATTCGTTTCTGAAACTTGACTGAATGACTGGAGCGGGACTCTGGCTTCGCTCGCTCGGCTCGTGCATTATTCTTATATGTTATACATGTTATGTGAAAATAAAGTTACGCAAAATTAATGTATATAATACTGATTATTATGAATAAAAAGAAATCTAAACAAAAAAGATATGACTTTGAATAATAGTGTAAAAGATGGTTATGTTGAGAAAATATAGGAAAACAAATAAAAGTATAATAGATGTTTATTGCTACTGACATTATGAAGTTGAATGCTTCGGAATTATGAACATTAGAGACAGAGTACTTAGGAATTGTGATTGTTAGGATAAAAAATGTTACGAAGAACATTTTCGCATTTCCAATTATCGGAGTTGAAAATTTAGGTGAACTTTGGCGCACCCGACATAAACTTGTCCCGACCTTTATCGTGATCCTTAACTTTTCCTAGTAATAAAAAACGATTCATAATGTATTGTCGGGGTACTTACGCAGAGAAATTAAGGAAAGAGCAATGAACTTTATTCCAGATTTAAGTGGCGACCACCATAGAGCCTAGTGACTTAACATCCTTCGATACACGGTAGGCGACTAGCGAAGGCGCCAAGCGCGCAGTGCGGCCGGTTGCGAAAATTCTACAGCTTTCGTTTCACTTCGCTAGTCGCAAGGTGACTCGCTAGGATCTAAGCACTTGTCAGTGCGTACGTAGCCTTACAGTTGTTTGTATCAACTGTATAAAACTTCACGTATTGAAATGATCCTTTGTATCATGTTATAATCACCACCGTACCTCCAGTTCATCTTAGACGTGCGACTGGACTACCGCATCAGCTGTCTGCTGTCCATCTTCAAGAAGGAGTTCGAGCAAGCAGGCGACCGATCTGCCGACACCATCGGAAGAGCTGATGTGGAAGCCATCGGGCTACAGGCTGAGGGGATCTTTAGCTGTCGGTGAGTAGAGGGGGCTAAATAATGGGGTTGTAGTAGCAACGATTGATAAATCAAACAAAAGGATCTTGAATTTCTGGGCATTTTCAAATAAACTGCTGTTTTTTTTTAATTAGCAAGACTACATGCGAAGAGTATTACTTTTTTATTAAATAGTTAGAAAAGTCTTATTCAAAATTGGTATCATCATCATCTAGGGTGCTAAAAGGATCTTTGGCGCCTGAATGACATGGGGCGCGGTTGGTAAACATTTAGTGCAATTGTTTTGTGTAATGTATTGACAAAACAAGATGGCGCCGTTAGTTCCGATTTTCGCTACGCGCAAAAAGAACCTTGTAGCGTTGTAAGTAGAATTTTGAAAGTCTGTAAGCTGTTTTGTTTGATTTATTGATCGTGGATTAATAGACAAATCGATTTCTTTATTATGTTCTAAATAATGATAGTAGTAGTAATTATGATAGACAATTTAATTTATTTTCTTATGGATATATTGGTAAATGTTTACTGTCATATTTCAGTCTTTAGATTTCCTGAATAAAAATCATTTTAATACAACTTTTTCTTACATTCTCACTTCATACTTAAACTTAAAACTTCTCTTTTGTAAAATAAATGTTTTTGATGTCTAAAATAACTGTTCATACATCTCTGTAAAAAATGTACAAACTGTATTTGTAAACTTTAGTCTCTTGTAAAATCAATTTCTATGTTTAATTGTAAAAAATAACTAAGTTTCAACGAATCTAGACCGTACTGTATCGCCTCATTCGTTGGCTTGTTTACCCATATAGCAGAGGCTCTGTGGGAAAGTGTCTAAGCCGTCATTGATTCCGTGTGAAAAAGGGATGGCGCTATACATCTCGTATAGCCACGTCTCTTTCTTGCACTGGAGCAAAATGGCTTAAAACTTTACTGAACGGCCCCAGAATGCTGCCTAAAGAAGTAGAACATAAATATCGCAGTTTCAACTGTTTTTCCATCCTTAGATTCATTGAAACTTAAGTAGCAACTTCAAATATTTCAATCTTCAGTCAAATGTTTATGTCATTTGTAGAAGTATCTCTTATTATCTATGACTGGTTATCACTATCAGTGACTAACGCATGCTGACTGGTGACGGGGCATTAAACTTCTATGGTCATTACATATACAGGGTCCCATTAAAATAGATGGACACATTTTAACACAGCGCTCAGTACCAACCAAAGACATCCAAGCAAAAAAAAACACTGAGAAAGTGATTTTATTTTGACCTAAAATAATAACTTTCCGGCACATTAGTGTATTTTCGTTAGCTGAATTATTTTTCTTGTAAGTATATAATGCGTTTTTCTTATATATTTTATTACCATCGTCCTTATTTTGGTGGTCTGAATGATTTCTAAAAGTTTGACCATCTATTTGAATGGGACCTTATATAGATATCAACGCGTTCAAACAAACAATCTCTTCAGGTTTATTATTATAGCAGTGTTCATAATCTCAGATAATTTACATTCCATCGCCACTTAATCAGTTGACGTCTTTAATGCAATGTAATGTATTCTAAGTTCATTTTTGAGTGACCATTTGTAACAAAAGGCCCTATACGTTTTTGGTTGCAATGGAATTTTAACTTTGTTAAGTTCATTTGTTTTTTTCGTTCGTTCATTTGTGAAGTACATTCAGTTTGTTGTTCCATAAATTTAAAATTATCTCAAATTCTTAATTCAAATATAGTATATATTATATTATTATTATCAGCCTGTGTTGTCCCACTGCAGGGCAAAGGCCTCCCTACTCTCTTTCCACTTTTTCCGGTCTACTGCTATTGTGGGACAATCCTTGAAGGAGTCCTGCTCATCCTGCCATCTCTTTCTGGGCCTGCCGCGCCGTCGTTTCCTTACAAATTAAAGATTCCCTGTGATGTCATCATGGGTAAACTAACAGACACAACTCACATTTCGTTCCATCACTTTCACACATCACTATGTAATGACCAAATCTAATAAAATTGTTTGTCAATAAACTATTCTAGGTCTGGGTTAAAATGACATGTAACGGTACTAATTTGAAATGTTTTTCAGAGCGATACAGACTGTACCTGACAGCTGTCTTCCAAAAAATGTAGATTTGTTAGTATGACATAGTCTATGCATGGAATGATTAATTTAGCATGCGGTTGGGGATGATACTAATCGGCTTTGTAACTCGCCCTTTTCTCCTTTGGACGCTTTATGACGTTTTAATGCCACCCTGGCCCTGCAGTCTCAACAAATATAACGACAAAAATCGGTAGTTAAGTCTAATCGATGTAAAGAAAGAAAAGAAAATACGTTTATTTGCGGTGAACATGACGCAAAAATTTACATGACACAAAACTAAAATAAAAAAAAGAAGGTAAGGGAAACATGCGTCACATCCACGCAAAACGACTATCGCTCAGCATTCTGCTGCGACACTATGTCAAATTTCTTTAATACATTTTCAACCTTATGCTTTCGAAATAAAGTTGAAAATCTATTAAAGGAATTTGACAACGATACGACTTAGCGACCGATTTTTGTCGCTGTCTAATGTCGAGACTGCAGGGGCTGATTCCAGTGCAATAGACGCTATACATGAGCTATAGCACCATCCCTTTTTCGGACTGGAATCATAATGCCATTAATAACTTCATAATACGGTACCAGACAGACTTTTTCAGACTTTTTGAAAGAGTCTGTAGAATACGGCATGAAGTCCTCTGTACGTCTGTGTGCTCGCAATATTAAATAAAATAAATACAGTAGAGTGCATCAATGGTTCGAGTGTCTCAGTGACCTGCTACCTCTTTTGCACACACTCAAAGTCGACTTAGACTCTTTGTACACGGCACGGTATCGCGCATAAACCGCGTCGTATAAACCAAGCCGTAGAAAAAACGTGTCCGTCAACAAGCTTCCATAGTGAATCATACAACACTGGCGACCGTGTTTATACACGACGAACATACCGTGGTTTTTCACGGAAAGGAAAACGTTTGTGTACAAAGAGTCTAAGGCTGCGGTTTATCTGACTATACGCCGTACGGGACCGACGGCGTGTAGCCGTATGTCCCCGACGTCGGCCGAATGTTATGTTCGTAAATACACGGCCGCGGTCTCGCTCGCACACCGCCCGCGACAGCCAGTTGCAACGGCGGAAACGAACGTTTTGGCAAATGGCGTCATGTCGGTGGTCCGTGGTGAGTTCGTGACGTCACAGCACGCTGTCGGTAGCGTGAGACGTTTTACAGAGTGTAGCCTTAAGGTGCATGTTACTCAGCGATTTCAATTAAAAGAACTATTAAATAATCATTTAAAACGATCAAGTACCACCGGATATTGTTCAGAAAATGCCAGATAATATTACTACATACATAACATTATTACCAAAACATTTGGCCTCTTTTTTAATATCGACGCCGTTCAAAGGACGAAAAGATCGAGTTATTGCAAGAAACTCCAAAATAATAATAACCTTGCATGTCATGCTGATCTTGTGAACATGATTTACAGAATTTGTAAACTAACCTTTAACCTTAATCCTTTGTTTTAGAGGTATTGTGAACCTTAGCATTAGTCGTGTATTTGTTAGGAGTAGAAATCAAAGACCAAAAAGTAAAATTTTGGGATATATTTCATGTAAAAGCTATTGAGCATAATTATGTTTTGAAATATTGTGTCGACACGTGTAATTTCACATTGGCAAGAACATAATTTGCCCTAAAGTCCCCGACACGAGAAGCTATAAATTTTGTAAACACAGATTCAGGGGTTCGCAACCTTTGGATCAAAAGAGAAAATAAAACAGTTTTGTAATGATTTTTATATAGAGATATAATTATGTTAACACACACATCTAATTACTGTCGCCAGACGATTCCGAGTATTCTGCATCTGCATTCTGCAGCATTGACAGCGTCAGCGTGAACTTACTTCAAAATGGAGGCTCAATTGTTTACGTTCCATGAATCAGACGCGTTCCAGTACCACAAAACATTAGACGCCAGTGCTTATCAACCAAGTGAAATTGCTCGTTAGTTTCGTATTACAAGTATGTTACTTTGAGCTGATTGAATTTGGGATTATTTGTTGTTGATTGAATTGTCCCTACGTAACTTAGTAGAAGTTCTTTATTTCCAAAATGTATAGCTTCTTGTGACGGGGACTTTAGTTCAGGTGTAGCTTAGTATGCAGATTCTCCACACAGTCGTTTAGTCATAAAAAAAGTCAGAAAATGCATGAAGACCTTTAACCATTTAGGGAGCACAAAGGTCCGGCTAGGCTAAGAAAGGCTTCAAAGAACTTTACTAATGTCAACGGTTATACCCACGTTTTATTTCGGGCTTGTCCGACTAGTTTCGAACTCGAACGAAGTAACTCATGAGCTGACCGTCAACAATAGAAAACATATTATAATTATTACGAAAGTTAAATATCCGCACAAAAAATTACAGAAGTTTTTATGTTACCATTTTCCATTTGATGTATAGTTTTAGGAATGCATTCTGCCTCATGAATTTAAAGGTGCATGTGAGAATATTGCTACTAACCATACTGCTTCTGGGGTTCAAATGATTTTCTAATACCCTGGCTTCTGCGCAGGAGTTGAATTTGTGACGAATTTGGTGAATTTTGGGTTTTGGATGATATTTATTTTTATTACCAGTTACTAATACCATATTAATTTCGGGTTGTGGATTATTTAATTAATATTAGTATAATATTTCGACTATTTAAGATGACGTACTTTCCGATGTTGTTGGGCACTTAGCCGCGAAAAAATACAATTGCATTATTTTCTAAAACATTTATCGATAAAAAGGTTTGGAACATCTTGCTACATAATTTTGTTATTCAAATTATCCCGTTCTTTTATATAAGGCCAAACCTTATTTAAACAAATCTTGCCTCGCCCGCGAAATATATTTTTTCTTACTATTTCGAAATCCCTAACAATGTATTACCAACCCGTGATTTCAACCTTGTCCAAATGACCATATATATATTCAAACTTATATCTATATTTTCTTACTATGCGTCCATTTCGGCGGTGTCAGTGAAGTCCTGCTTACAACCTTCGCTTCATCTATAGCATGGTCGCAATACCCGAAGACATTCGTTCATTGACCGATGACTACTTATATCTGTCGCTAACACACAATTATATTGCCATCTCGCTCACAAAGCGAAGCAAGCGAGATGACAATATTTGCTCGAGCGAGATAAATAGTTATAGCTCAGTGCACGAAATTCTTCGTGATTTGTGGTCGTGTTTTACCGAACATCAAAATCCAGTCAATGCCTTTATTCTATCAAACTTCAACCTATCCAGGGATGGACTGGATCTGGACGAATGTGGAGGCCGCATGGTGCTCCGAGTCCTGCTACAGCTGTGCTCACAAGGAGCTTCTGCAGCTCTTGTGTCAGGGGCCCTGGCGTTGCTGTTCAGGCATTTCAGTCAGAGGCAGGAGGTCTTGGCTGCTTTTAAGCAGGTGTGTGCATTTTTCTTCATAGCTTTTAATTTAATTTACGTGACAGATTTAGTGAGTAGCACGATTGTGATCGGCAATCGGGCACAGGCAAGTGGATTCCGCGAATTGGCAAGCGTAGCGTGGAACGGACAGTCGCCAGCACATCAAGCTACTACAATCTGTCAAATTTCTTTATTAGATTTTCAACTTTATCACTGAAGCATATGGTTCAAAGTTGATTGGGAAAATTTGACAGTTTCGGGTAGCTTGATGTGCTGGCGTCTGTACACACAAATCAATCATTCAATTCTGATGCCTTTGTGCAGTATTTTTTCAGTAAATAAAAAAAAATTGTACAGACGCCAGCACATCAATCTACTCGAAACTGTCAAAGTTTCCCAATCAACTTTGAACCTAATGCCTTAGCGATAAAGTTGAAAATCTATTAAAGAAATTTGACAGATTGTAGTAGCTTGATGTGCTTGGCGTCTGTACATTTGCATAAAGATTTAGTACATAAAATATTCCAAAACCAAGTTTTTAAACCATTATTTCATTTTGGCACCACCAGGTTCAACTCCTAGTCTCAGACGCGGACGTGGAGTCCTATAAGCAGATCAAGGCCGACCTGGACCTGTTACGACAGAGCGTCGAGAAGTCTGAGCTCTGGGTCTTCAACAAAGGACGCGCTGTGCTTATTGACGAACATATAAGTGAGTTATCATCATCCTGAAAGAAGAAGACCTAATAAACGGCCAAGCCTCATATTTTGACTAAGGTCTAGAGTTTGTGAAGTTAGGGCTTGTAGAGTTAGAAGCTTGGCTCTACATGAGATCTGATAACTTTTTGACAGTGCGAGCCATATGTGGTCTCGTCTTGGCAACATTTTACATTAAAATGTTTTTGGTGGGATATGTTTTACCCCGGCATAATATCCGAATTCTGGTCTTCTATGAACGAGGTAAAGTGCCTCGTTCATAGAAGACCAGAATTCGGATTATTGGATTTCAAATGAAATTGAGACTGTATCCATTAGGTCTAACAGGTACAGTGGGTCCTGGCGGCGCGGTATTGGAACGCAACGCGTCAATGGATAATGTTCTGGACACGTCCAGAACGGCCAAGCACGACCACAACGAATATAAGAAGATTAAAGAGGTAAGCCACCTTTACAGTCTGTAATATTCATATTATTATACTATGCGTTAAATAAGGCCGCGGCCGCACTACTAAAGCGACTGCGACGCGGCGGCGACCTCTTAGGCTCTTAGGTTTTTGCTAAATAATAACAGCCGCACAGGTCGATCGATCAGGTTAAGCTACGCTTGCCGCGGTTGGTCTGTGGATGGGTGACCATCTTTACATACCGAGACCCCTCCGTGCCTCGGAAAGCACGTTAAGCCGTTGGTCCCGGCTGTCATTTGTCGATCTTTGACAGTCTGCAATAGTTTTTTGCAATACTAATATCGAACAAAAATGGCGGCCGGCGGGATACGACGTGAATTCCAATAACCTATAATTATTTTTTTTTAATTCCGGCACTGTGATAGTGAAACGCGCGTGCATGACAATGTTCTTTTTTTGAAAATGAGTTGTATAATGTTTAGTACTTACAAAATTATAACACTCGTTTGGATGATATTATGGTTACTATGACACTGGTGGTTTTAATATTGGCAATAAGCTAACTGTTTCAGAAACTTTTATAGAGGATTTATAGCATGGGTGTAGTTAAAGAAAGTTTAGAGCATGTCATTAAGGAAAGTAATGCACATACGTGCGCGTAGGCAAGCGATTTGGCAACGCCGTCGCACGCACTTTTTTTCGTAGGGACGGTCAAAAATCTATATATATAAAAGGAGAACTGACTGACTGACATATAGCTCAACGCGTTGCCAACTTGCTTCATGTTATAAACTCCGCGATGAATGGATTGCTTAACGGGCAGGCGCTAAATTTTATACTTTGATTTTCTTATTTGTTTTGATAGATTGTGAAATATTTTTTTACTGGAACCCGATAATTTGTCTATACTTGAATGAAGGCAATAACTTAGTTTGCACTATGTAAGCCGATAATTATACGATTTTTTTAAAGACTAGATTTGGTAAATGATAATTTATAATGATTATGTAACAGTTACTTTACCTCCTATTTCGGTTTGTCGCAAGTTTTCAATTTCATCCTGCCTAAAAACCTGTATTTCCACAGATTCTACAGCGCATGATAAGATACTGCACACACGGGAACAGCGGCTCGGGCGAGAGTGGCCGGCCGCGCAGACACGAACAACGACTGCTCAGGAACATCGGGGTCCACAATATTGTGCTAGATTTGCTGCAGGTATGTATTAGTTTAGTTTTCCTGGGATCCAGTGAGACCGGGGGGCCACAGAACATGTACCCCTTTATTTATAAACGTCGCTTAAAGTATAATTAGCGACTGTTTAACCATACTTTTTTGACGTTTGAGAGTCATATAACTATAATCATCGTTTATAAATAAATCCCCTCTACTCTTAGGGAGCCTAGACTGTTGGAAGACAAGTGACATGCGACAATTCGACAGTCGGAAGGCCAATACTCGTGTTTAAAACACGTTCAAATTCAAGTCTCATCATTGTCAAAAACTTGTCAATAATGGATGATTTGATTGGAATGCGAACGTTCTTACAAATACGGGAATTGCCTATCCTATAATTTGTATATTTTTTTCTCAGTTTTCTGCTTTTTTTGATAATATTAAACATCTGTCGTGAAAATGTGACAAATATGTCGCATCGTCAGTTACATTAAATAGGTGTGGTGGGTCTATGATGTTCAGTTCCCGAAAATGTTAGTGTCATTGGGAAATTTCATCAATGCTGCTCTCAAAATGGTTAAAAAAACATCGTGAGGAAACCCTGCATATCTTAGAATAAAAAATTCGAAGACATGTGACTTCCACCAACCAGCACTGGGCCGCGTAGTCGATTACGGTCGACTCCCTCTCAAAAAGAGGTCTGAGTCGCAGCAGTGGGAACATTATAGGCTGATTATTATGCGCCACAAATATGGGTGATTTTAGTTCATCGATATTTGTATACAAGTAGGTTTGAGTAACGGTTACAGAGAAGGCAGAACATGAAACTATAGACAAACAAAAGACACGTTATTATAACTACTACTTAAGTAACATCAAATAAATGATTTTTATGTTTTACCATTTTGTTAAATATACATACACGTTGTAAGAGTCATTGACGCGCTAACTGTCGCCATGAATTCAGCAAATACTTCTGATTGCGTCAGTTACAAAAAAAAATAGCTGTTTTATACAAAAGTGCAATACCTAGACAGTCAAATGTATGGAACGGCTTTGAAGGTTCATGGCATACCTACCAGTCCGCCATTTTGTTTTTTTTTTTTTTCAAAATGGCGTCCACCCATGAAACCTATATAAATCGATAGCTGACATCAATGCAAACTGAAAACATAATAAGACGTCACCGAGATACTAACCTTCAAAGTTAGTCACGTGACATCCATAGGACACGTACTCCGCCATTTAATATGCGTGCGCGTTTTATTTGCCAAAAATGTAAGCAAATATGAATTAATGGAAAAATAACTGCAATTCCTACACAATAAAGTTCAGTTTACGCTACAACTTCAAATATTTTTACAATTTTTTCAATAGTGCTAGTCACTCTGAAATCAACTTAATTATCATTGCAACAAAGTTGATATTTGTGTAACTTGAAATATGGTGAGTGCAGTACTGCGCACTTTTACTATAGACGCTGTTGTGTCTAGAATGACGCGCTGAATGCATGGTAACAGTTCGTGCGTCGATGTCCCTTAAACCCTGTGTTCAATAAGCTGACATCTCATATATTCATGCCTCTCACTGTCCAGACGTCGCCCTGGCGGGCAAGCGTGAGTGCTTTAACTTTCTGAATGCGTGCATGCTGCAAGATACGAATGTGGACCTACATTGGCAAAATCCTAAAAACCATTTACATGTCTGAAGTCTTGAAAAAGTGGAATCTTCTGTTACTTCATATTTTGTATTTCGATCTGTAAGGGGATTGATGATTTTTATATGGAGCCTGGCGTACCTACCTGTCCGCCATTTTTATTTATTTTTTCAAATGGTGGTCACCATTTTGAAAAAAATTGCGGTCACCATTTTGGAAAAAATGGCGGTCAGGCATGCCACGGTCCTTCAAAGCCCTTTATTTTTAAAATAAACTCTGATCGATTGCTTTACAAGTTTTTACTCACGAGAAAAAACTCTTAAACATACACATATTATTATATCATGGTATAAAATATACCAAAACCAACACAAACTCTTCAGAAGACTGAAAACTAGTTGTCTTCGAATTTCTTGAAAATCATACTAAAGCCTAAAACGCCAGCACTAAAAATCTCCTCTCACGCTTTTCTCTATAATTTTATAGCAAAACATATGTAAAATAATTATGTACCTGACTTTCTACCCAGGTCCCACACGACGAAGATGACTTAGCAATGGATGAACTCCTGGATTTGGCCCATGAGTTCTTACAACACTTCTGCCATGGCAACCAGCAGAACCAGGCCATTCTTCATAAACATCTGGACCTGTTCCTTAATGCAGGAGTAAGTATTTTGTTCAAACTTATTCTCACACCAATATTATAAAGGCAATAGTTTGTGAGTGTGTGTGTTTATATATAAATGTTTGTTACTTCTTCACGCTCAAACGGCTGGACCAATTTTGATAAAATTTTGCATGGAGGTAGCTGACACCCTATTAACATATAGACTACTTTTATCCCGATATTCTCACGGGATCCAAACCTATATGGGTGAAACCGCGGGGCGCAGCTAGTTGGTTTATAAATGCCGCGCGATGATTTAAGAGCGTTAATCTCGCGCGGGCTGGCACCGTCGCATTTCTAGTGGTTTCTCGTGATTATTTTATTCTATTTTATTACTAGATCGTCGGTATTGGATTTAACAAAAACGCTGAGACACGTGTAAATTAATTTTCAATCGTCAGCCTAAACACAAAATTTATGATCCTAACTTCGAAACTGACGGACTTTCATACAAACTTTCATCCCCTATTTTGTCCCCTTAGGGGTGGAATTTCCAAAAATCCTTCCTTAGTGGATGCCTACGCTGTATAAAGTATCTAATCTGCGTTTACGATTTATTTGCCAAAAATGTAAACAAATATGAATTGATGGAAAATTAACTTTAATTCCTACACAATAAAGTTTAGTTTACGCTACAACTTCAAACATATTTATAACTTTTTCAGTACTCAGAAATCAACTTAATTGTCATTGAAATAAAGTTGATATTTGTTTAACTTGAAATAGGGTGGGGGTGTGCAGCTCTGTGCACTTTTACAATACATATGTGCAAAATTTCAAGTCGCGGTTTGGTCTGTGTGTTGATATATCACCCAGTTAGTTTACCATTTTATATATTATATTGATGATTTTCTCTCTACCCAGATCCGCGAAGCCCAAACCGTCTGCTCTATCTTCAAAGACAACACAGCATTATGCGGTCACGAGGGTAACGAGAAGGTTGTCGGCCATTTTGTGCACTGCATCGAGTCCCGAGGCAGGCGGCCAGAGTACCTGCACTTCTTGCAGACCATAGTGCACGCAGAAACGCACTATATACGCAGGAGCCAGGACCTCGTCATGCAAGAGGTGAGTTATCTTCATCATCTTTCCTGTACATAGGCTCCCAATTACCTACACTTTCAACAAACCATAGTGCACGCAGAAACGATCGTACTTTACTCTTTTTATTTGACCTTTATTATTTTTTTTTCTTGTTTGTTTTTATCTGATGTATGTATCTGGTGTATTGTGTGTCTTTTGGTCTGTGTTAAATAAATATATTTCTTTCTTTCTTTCTATCCTCAGATGGTGAACGTCGGCGAAGACGTGCTAGTGTTCTACAACGACAAGGTTTCCTTCAATAACTTCATACAGATGATGAAGCAGTTCCGGATGGGCAACGAAATGCCGGAAGCTCTCAGGTAATGTTAGGTTTAGTAAAGCGACATATTTGCCGAAATTAGATTACTTTAACTCGGCGATTAAATGTAAGTTTCGACTTATTTCTATGTTAAAGGTCATAGCACACATATCAACTCGGAAAGGGATCGTCACCGTATCAACTCGAGCCATTCAGTATTCTTTGTATGAAACTATCTACTGCAACGCACACTAATCGGAATCGTAACGTAATCGCCTCGCCTCGGGACAAGCTCACGAACCGCGATGCGGTGCGTTACGGCTCGTCGTCCCCACGCTTACGTCACTCCGTACCCGAGCTTACGTCTCTTAGCCCACACTTGCCCCTCTCACCCCTCCCTCGGTCGGCGAGCCGTAAGCGCGGTGTCGCCTAGTCGTAGCCGAGTCGACGTATCGGAGCTTCTGATTCGCTTTGGTTACGAGTTTATGTTAGGTTGACGCCTGTTTGACGGCGAGGTGAAATGCGATATGGTGACGATCCCTTTCAGAGTTGATATGTGTGCTATGACTTTAAGGGGGATGGAAAAGGTAGCCTGCGAAATTCACTACCTATCTCATCTCCACAACCAGTATATTACACATACCAGTATTTTTTTACATGGAGCGACTTGTTCATGTAAAATACTGGTTTTCAGAAGCCGATCCCAATATAGTTGGGAAAAGGCTCGGCAGATTGATTGATGTAGTTGGTATTTTGTAAAGCATTGCAGGCGTAAGCATGTAATTTCCGTAGATGTGTCGCTATTTGAGTGTGTGTACACGCAGCTTTCAGGCCAGCAAGACGCAGCCGAATATAATTATTTATTTTACAGTGATCGGCATTTGTCTTTGTTTAACCCGAAATGGAAACCACGGATCGAAGGGATTATATTATGGTACAATAAAATATCACATAACATCACGCCTGCATTCTCTGAAGATGTAGACAGGATGGTTTCGAATACATACGAATCGCTATAGGCCGACCGCTTAACTGAGACGTTGCCTGCCCGGGGTAGCGGGATCGTCAGAAAGGGTTACCGCTGCCCCGGAACATAAAGGGTTAAGGAAGGAACACGGGTGGGTTTTAGTCAGTAAGAGTCTGACACTCCCTTCCGCTCCACCCAGAGCGGGAGGAGTCATTAGACGATTTCCCATCCAAAAAAAAAAAAAAAGACGTTGCATGTAGCAGCGCGGTGCGGGAGGGGTGTATTCGTATGTATTGGAAACCATCCTGTCTGCCTTGGATTCAATATATGACCCTGATTTTTATTGATGGTTATTAAAAAAAAATTGCTGTTCCATACTTTTTAACCGCGTAGGTATTGAGGCAACAACATTCGTAATGTCAAGTTAATTCATGTTTCGCAAAAAATGTTACCATGGGAAAAAAAATGCAACACTCTTCCCCACCCCATTACTATAGATAATTAATAATGTTTTCTACGCATGCCTAATATCTTTGTCCTTCCACCCAGGTACCACATCCAACTAGTGAAGCTGCTGACTTGCTGCACCATGGGCAAGAACGTGTACACAGAGATCAAGTGTCACTCTCTACTGCCGCTTGACGACATCGTGTCTATGATCACTCATCCGGACTGTATTCCTGAGGTGAGTGTGACAATTATCTCATTTTGTAGGGATTTAAGCTTTTTTGTTTGTAAGACAATTTTGACATTTCTTTTTCATAAAAAAAAACACAATAGGTACTTGTAAAATCTACCGATAAAATGTCCCCCGACTTTTAATTATAATAGTAGGCGAATGATAGTAGAAGACTTACAAAGTTTGTGAGCAAAAGTGAACTTTGTTATATTTTGTATTAATTATAACTTTGTTGTATTTTTTATTAAAACATTGTGAGCAAAAGTGAACTTTTTTGTATTTTGTATTACAAAGTTTACCAGCAAACGAAAAGTACCAACTCGATGTCGTTTCATAAATCTAACAGTCACTGAGCAGTCATTATCATCAACGATCGTTATTCTGCAGTGACAAAATATAGGTGTATCAGTGTCGATTTCTACACTCAATGCAGCACGAAGGTTTAGACAATAACTTGACCAATCAGCATGCTTTGGTACAAGGATGTTACTGATGCAGATTTTTTGACATCCCCGTATACGGATGCGGATTTTGTATTCAATTGATTGCTCCTATTGGTTAGTCAGCACCTGACTACGATAGGCGCCACTCGCCGGTCCTACCGAATTTCTTTCTTGTCGCAACCTGCGCTACATGTGTATCCGCATGAACATCCGCATTGATGATTGCGAATGCGGATGCAAATGTCAAAATCGATGCGGAAGCAGATGCGAATATCCGCAATATCCCTACTTTGGTAGTCGGGTGTCTCCCTAAGCAGCACCAAATGTATTCGTAGATATCATCACTCGTAAAGGCTCTTTATTATTTATTACTAAATCACTCTTTTTTTTTCATCAACTGTACAGGTAAAAGAAGCTTACGTAGGCTTTCTAAACCACTGCTACATCGACACCGAGGTGGAGATGAAGGAGATATACTCCAGCAACTACATGTGGGACCTCTTCGAGCGCTCCTTCCTCCAGGACATGCAGGCTATCCTGCATAGCGACGCGCCGCATCAGATGCCAGGTATCATATCATACTGTATCATCATCATCTGCCTAGCCTTTCCCAACTGTGTTAGAGTTCGGCTTCCAGTCTAGCCGGATGCAGCTGATAACCAGTATTTTACTTGGCGCGACTGCTTACCTAACAGGTGGTCAGATCTCAGCCCCAACACAGTTTCTGGGCGCCACGATATTCCTTGGAAATACTGTCAGATTTTCGGGCTTCTGAGTATCCGTCACGACTGTCATATAACATTTGTCTTGCAATGTCGTCTGTCCATCTCGCCGTTGGACGACCGACATCTCGTCTTTCAGTACTTGGACGCCATTCTGTCACAGCCTTACTCCACTTGTCATCACTGCGCCTTGCCAGGTATCCTGCCCAACTTCTCAACTAATATACGTCCTATAAACTATGTTTTTTCCATAGGTCCCTCAACAGAGATGCCGTCTACCTCTCGCAAGCCGCCTCAGATCGGCACGCAGAAGGCGTGGGTCAACTACGTCACGGACGTGCTCATGCACACGATTTGCACGTTCTTCAACTCGCCATTTAGCGACCAGAGTACTACTGTGCAGGTAGGTTTATGAGAATTAAAAATCATAACAAAAATATAAGAGATATCATTGTTTTCTTTTCTTAAAAATTGAGGCAAGCTTAAGGAAATGCAAAATACAAAGTATCTTTTGCCTTTATATTAACGTGTCTATCAAAATTCGATAAGATCGATTTGTATACCTAGCCCTGCAAGCGCATCAAACAAGAAATTATAAAGGTAGATAGCGATCCCAGTTTTGTTAATCAGGGAGTTTACATACCAGTAGCTTTTACAGTCACGAGCATATTAACTTGGACAGATTGTTTTGGTGTTCCTTCGTTGTTTGTTGTGCTGCCACTTGTATATGCCTTCCACAAATGATCAGATATATTTGCACTCATGAAGTAAAATCAGATATTATTGCTGAGCAGTCCAAGTAATATATTTATGCTCGTGAGTCGAGAATATATTGTACAGTGACATGCAAGTAAACCTTTTATATTAATTACAAATGTATTTTATTGCTGCTTGGGAAATTCCTTCACTACAACTTTACGTAAGTATCAAAGTTAACACACAAAATATAATAATAGTCTTATTTTGCAGAAATTGTGTGTTTATTATTTTGTATATTTTCGTTGCACTTAGGAAGCCAAATTCTTTGGCTTAATAAGTGCAACAAAAATCCATCAAAATCATTTATTTAAATTAGGCTGAGTACCAGCGGTGCTATTCTGTAAAAAGATCACCGTGATGACTTAGTAGAAGTGAGCTTAAAGTGAGCTATCAATCCACCGGATGATAGGGATTGACACTATTGACAGCTCACTTCACCTAAGTTTTCACGATGAGATTTTTACAGAATAGCATTACAGTATTTTTTGAACGTCATAACCATAGAAATGTAAAAAACAGGAGAAGTGGCAAGGGGGCGTGTCTGTGTCCACGCGCCATGAGCAAATTGGCCCTGTACTCGGCAAATGGCCGTCTCCGCGAACTAGTGCGCTTTCGGCCGTGATCGTGATAAAATATAAAAATGCCGAGTTGTTCAGTGGTTTCCTGTAAAAACCGAAGTCAAAATAAAAACTTCGTATCTCATGGAATCACTTACCATATAATAAGTAAAAGTATTTTACTGTATTTGTCTTTAAAATCATGAAAAACAACAAATGGTAAAATATTTCTTGCTTTTACTACGTTATTTTTGTTTTCAAGTATCGCAGCGGCTGTACTATTTTTGCAGCAAATACATTGCTCCTTAACCACTAACCACTAAGTATGTCGTTAAGTGACTGGACAAGCAATGTAAACATTACAAAACGACACTTTATTTTCGCCGAGCGTCGCATAGTACAGCCGCTGTGTCTTGCGGCGAGATAGTGATGTAGTTGGTAACGTCCACTAACGTAGGCTATCGACAACAATGTCGATTTCCCAACGAATATATTGCTATTATAGTTAATTTTTCAATTTGTAAACCGCTTTAACCCGGTTTATAGAAGACCTGACAAGATGACGTTTAAATCCGGTTGGTAGACCCTTGAGAAGATGTAAAATAATATTAACTTTTTTATTTACTTCAATTATTTTTTTTAGCTACATTTTATTGATTTATAATATAATATGCTCTGGACATATCGTTTTTTATTTATTTTATTTTCATGACCGTACATTATTTTTAGTACAATAATGAATGGAAGAATCGATAACTTTCCGATTTAGTCAATCACTAGCGTATATGTAAAATAAATGGCTTTTGCACAGCACAACGATAGCGATAGATGTTTTTGTGTGAGTAAGTTGTACGGTGCATGGTAAATGCACGTTGTGTTTGAGGAGTTAAGGTTTATAATTGATTGTGTAGTACGTTCTGATTTATGAATTGCAAGTGTGTGCGCGACTTTGTATCTATTGCTTTTGCTGAACTACATGTGTAGTTGTGGCGCGGTGGTGGGGCCAACCTAGCGACATCGGGTTCTGATACATTTTCAACTACCGGGCATATCTCCTTCTTTCATATATCTATGGTCATAACACTGTCCCCCAAATCGCGTCCTTCACCACTTCCCAGTAATGTGACTGGCACGAACTAGTGGCGCAACAAGCTCCACCAACACATATATGTCAATAAAGTTGTTCATAATTTATTAATCGACTAAACACGTACCTCCTTACTAATAAACGTATTATATGAGTTACACACCGATTTCTCTCTTTCAGTCGTCAGTAATTTGAGTTTCGAAAGAAGGAGACAAAGCGTTGTGTAACTATACAGACGCTATACAACGTTTATTAGTAAGGGGGTTAATTTACTAATCTCATAACAAAAATACCTCGTTTATTTCCCACAGACTCGCCAGTCGATATTCGTGAAGCTACTACAGACGACCTTCAGCATCTACCAGTGTCCGTGGCTCACGCCGCCGCAGAAGCTTAACGTCGAGAAGTGCATCCGCACGCTCAGTGAAGTTGGTCAGTATTCTTCGCTCGAATTGACACAACCCATAAATAAATGATATTAATCTGCGTTCGTGATTTATTTGGCAAAAATGTAAACAAATATGAATTAATGGGAAAATAACTTTAATTCCTACACAATAAAGTTCAGTTTACGCTACAATTTCAAACATTTTTACAACTTTTTCAATAATGCTAGTCACTCTGAAATCAACTTAACTATCATTGAAATAAAGTTGATATTTGTTTAACTTTAAATAGGGTGGGGGTGTGCAGCACTGCGCACTTTTACTATAAGTAAATTTTAATTTCGCGAGCGACCCCGACGCTTTCGCCTTACGTTAAAGATATGCCGTAATAAATACTTGCTTTAACATCTATATTCGCAGCCAAATCTCGTAGCATAGCCATTCCCTTGGAACTCGAAGCTAAGATCCAGACGGTGTTTGAGAAGGCAGCCGCACTGTCCCGACAGACCAGCAAGTGGCTGCTAGCATCCAAGACTTCCAAACTTGAGAAGATAGCTTCACAGGTGAGGTTTTAATGTGTATTCGGATTTTGTCCGTTACCGGAATTATCAGCGCGAAGACTTTCCCTGATAAATACACGTTCATAGAGTGTTTGGCTATTTTCATTATAGTTTGAAAGTAAAAGAATAATTATGTACAGTACATTAATGGTAGCACTTACACTACGAAATTCGCCCTTACTGCTGCGACATAAAGACGCTGCCAATGTCTAATTGTTACCACTATGTGCGGTTGAGTGTACAATTCAAAATCCCCTTAAACCGGAATACAATACTGTTCTATCTCTTAGCTCTTTAAAATCCCCTGAAAATATAAAAAGTAAATTATTTTCAGGTGCCAACCTATAGCAAGGATGGCGAACCTCTTAATACATCTACGTGCATTTTTTCCAAATAAATATTTCATGCGGCCATGACGTGCCAACAAACAATCTTGGCTTAGTGATTACTGGAAAAAAAAACTATAGACTCGCATTTTTATTATTATTTTTAATATCTCTTGACATTTCTCGAGATACTGGGGTTCCAGACCTTTGAAATGCGTACGAGGGGCCGAAACCAACTCGCAGAGGCCTGTTAGACATTTTTAATGAAATGAGACACCAACCGACGATTATCCCTGACCACATTATGCAAGTGCACCTAAAGGTGCATCCACACCGCAGTTACTGTTTGTAGAGCAACAGAATGCAACACGATAACATTGGGTAACATTCTTCAACTTTTGCTAAGATTACTAGATATTTTTTGTTATCCGTTGTCGCCCACCAACGCTTGTAAACGTTGCTCCACAAAAAGTAACTTCGGTGTGGATGCACCTTAAGGATAACCCCCGGTTGGTGTAGGACTAGTGTTAATAATAACAGTTATATATTTATTTAAATGAAATGACAAATTAGTGCGATTTCTGCTGTTGCAAACTACTTAGATGAATAGGATACCTGCATTTTTGAAATGTTGCCGTGCCCAAAATTTTTTTTTAACGTGCCACCAAGGTTCGCCATCCCTGCCCTATAGTAATTAAGCCTTATTAGTCTGCCAGTATGACACATCACAAGGGATGAGTCCCTTGGGGTTTCAGGTATTGCTCACCCAAGTTTTAGATATTACTAAACCTTTTTGTTGGATATAATAATAATAATTTATTTCAGATTAATTACATCCATATTTGTTAGTACAATTACGAGCTTACAAACTAGTGTTAGTAATAATTACTGAATTTATATAGATCATAAAATTAAAATAATATCTTAACATTAGTCAGTACGTGAACCATGCAGCAGTGGTTCACGTACTGTCAGTCGAAACGTTCAGCAAAAGCGTTCAGGTGGCCTACCATGATCTAATTAAAAACGATTCAAAAACAAGACATTTCAGTTTAGGTTCCTAAACTGCATCGCTTGAGCTGCTCTATGAACATCATGGTACCAAACAAGTATGAATGAAACCAAAACTTGCGCCTCAGTTTGGGACAATCGCTGTCAGCAGATGGCACGGCCTAAACTGAATCGTTAAACTGACGTCATGGTACGAATTAGAAGAACAGTTCAGTTTAGGTCCTAAAATGGATCGCGTTAAGAGCTTGTGGTAGGTCTCCAGGATACTGTTGGGGCGGATATGAGTGTGGAAATGGTATTAAACCTGCGGAGTAATTGCGTTGTTACATACTATCGGTAGCAATGGCTTTCATTTTGACAGTTCCACAAAGTTCATTGCGGTGTTTACTTTGTTGATCAGAATAATTTTTCGAACATATGCAGCAATGGATTAGCAATATCCTTCAAAATGATTCAGATTGAGACTGATACTGTGTTACGCAATTAGGGTGCTGATTCGCACGTCACTTGTATTTCCATTCTACATATTATATATCTGGAATTTCTTCCACAGGCAAACCTCCAAAACGACAGATCAGTAATGGAAGGTCTCCAAGAGATCGTAGCCCTCCTAGAGGAACAACTGCGTCCCCTCCTGCAGGCGGAACAGTCCCTCCTCGTGGACATCCTGTACAAACCTCATCTGCTGTTCACCAGTCCAGGGGAGGTGTCGCATTCTGACACTAGCGGCATCTTTATATCCAGGTATGTTGATATCACGTAGATGGGCTTACCATTCTCAATAAGAAAGTTCACGTTTTAGCCAACAATGAGGTTACTCAAACCCTTAATTAATTAATCTAAACTAATATTATAAAGAGAAAATATTACATATTTTGTATGTTTGTTTGTTACGTTACTACGCTAAAACGGCTGAACGGATTAGGATGAAATTTGGCACATTGGTAGACCATGACCTGGAGAAGGGCATAGGGTACTTTTCGTACTAAATCGCAGACAAAGTCGCGGGGAAAAAGTTAGTGTAGGATATAAAGCGTCTTCATATATAAGAAACTGAGGGCTTAGTCAGTTGATTGCTGTCCATATGTAATTTTTAACGTTACTACTCTATCTTCAAGGCTAAAATATTAAAAGATTCTGCGACCTATGTTTTAAAAGAGCTTCATATTTTCGACCATAACTGCTGGCTATTATTTCCTTTATTATTATTATTTATTTCATTCGAACACAAATGATTCATATTGTTGTTAGTAACACTTATAAAACTCCGATAGTAACATTCTCAGTAAAAATTATAAATAAAATAAACAAAAACCAAAAATATAAAAACACTAATTCATAAACTATGACTATAACTATAAAAAAAAAAAAAAAAAAACTTGACGGTACATTTTCATGTCTACGTTGGTTAACCAATATACTGTTTCGTTCTCAGGCTGATTCGTCATACGGAGAAGCTTCTAGAAGAGAAAGAAGAAAAACTGTGCGTTAAAGTATTACGCACGTTACGAGAAATGATGGCTGTAGACCCCGAGTATGGAGAGAAGGTATGTCATTTAATTATCCAAATGATAAGGCACCATCTATACAATCGTTATAAGAATTTATCTAAATGTACTTATCACACCCACGTATTAATTATGTAACACAATCCCAATGTCATAAATTTTGACAATTCATCAATATTCATTGCGTTATTTACGCTGTCCAGCTAACGAATTTCTCAAACATATGAAGCAATGGATTATGAATGTCTTTCAAAATCCTTCGGTTTGTGATAGAAAGTATGTTACAAATTACAACACTGGATGCTGAATTGCCAAAAATGATAAGCATATTTAGGTAAATTTTACTTGCATCGTCATTGAACTAATTTCCTTTCCGACTAAGTATCATACCGATGACAGTTCCAAAGGTGAAGTATGTCCGCTATGCGGTCAAGGTCAACTTTATTTAAGTATCCATTATTTTTCTACAGGGTGTTAGGTTAAACGAATGACATACTTTAAGGGAGTCTAGTACTCATGAAAATTATAAATTTTTGCTATGACACTGAAATATTAAAAAAAAAATTGCCGTCTTGTTTCTCATACAGGTTGAAATTGAAAACATGCGACAAATCGAAATGCGAGATTGTACTCATCATTATGAACAACTTTTACTATGGGACCAAACCTGAAATCACGAAAAAAAAATCTGCTGTTCCCTACATTTATGTTCGCATAACTCGTCAAAATGTAGGGAACAGCTGATTTTTTTTTGTTAGGCATAGATGTTAATAAGAAGGCTTTAATGCCTTAACAGTATCGCAGTCTTTTTGAGATTGTATCGCTACTGAATCCCTGCAAAAAGTCGCCATTGGCGCTCGTTCTAAATGTTCAAACCAACTGTGGACCCTCTGCTGTGCGTGGTAGCGGGATTGTCCGAGAGGGTTACCGCTGCCCCGGAACATAAAGGGCTAAGGAAGGAACACGGGTGGGTTTTAGTCAGTAAGAGTCTGACACTCCCTTCCGCTCCACCCAGAGCGGGGGGAGTCATTAGATGATTTCCCATCCATAAAAAAAAGCTGTTTTTTTTTTCCTATTTTATAGTTGGTCCCATAATAAAAAGTCAATTTTCATGAGCTCTCCCTTAAAGTATGCCCTTCGTATGATCTAACACCTTGTTTATATAACAGCAAATGTTACGCCATCCACAGACCAGTACATCTAAAAAATTCTTCAAATTTGGTCACCAGGGCAATCAGCTACGTTCGAAGCTGTTGTCCCAATACTTCATAAACCGGAAGTCGGAACCCAAGATATCGCCGCCACCAAGTTCCTTGACAGTCACTCACGGCCCCGGCGGTAAGTTCTCTGTGTGTGCTTGTGGGGTTGAAATGGTGTGAAGTGGTTCAGGTTATGCTGAGTTGTTTAAAAATATCTGTTAAGGCTGATGCACATTGGGGTAGGCCGCACCGCAACGCAACGTATTGTAAACGCCGTTTTTGTTCGCTCATAAACATTTTATGGAAAGGGGATTGAAGATTTTTATATGGAGCCTGGCATATAAACCTGTCCGCCATTTTGCTTTTTTTTTCAAAATGGTGGCCAATTGGCCACGTATGAAACCTATATAAATCGATAGCTGAAAGCAATGCAAACAGAAAACATAATAGGACCAAACCTCGTAAAGCTTTTCATGCGTGCATTTTGAAAAATAATCAAAATGGCGGATTGGTAGGTATGCCACGGTCCTTCAAAGCCCTTTAGTCACGCAGTAATTGAATTATTGTTAATTCTTAATGAGAAATAATAAAGTTCTTAAACCATATAAAATTCCTCCTTTATCATTTTTGTATAATTATATTCTATGAACCATCGAATATTGCAGGCGGGTCGCACCGCACTTTTTTGTATGAAAATGCGTTGTGCTGCGGCCCGTTGCGACTCTAATATGCGCTTGGCTTTAAAAGGAATTAATATTGAACTTGAGTATCTAATCTAAAGCAACTGACATATTCTTTGTTCTTTGAGGCGATGTGCTTTTGTTTGAACGAGACGAATGCGTCAGTAAAAAATAATGGGTTGATTATGAAGACAGGCATTCCTCGTTCAAACAAAATCTAGTATGGTTATCACGAGGTCGAAAACATTTTCAAATAATTACCAACCCCCTTACTAATAAACGTTGTATAACATCTGTATAGTTAAACAACGCTTTGTCTTGTTCTTTCGAAAGTCAAATTACTGACGACTGAAAGAGAGAAATCGGTGTGTAACTATTCATCTGATATAATACGTTTATTAGTAAGGGGGTAGGAATGCAATTGTTGTGCAACTTAGGAAAAGCCTTTGTCCAGCATTGGACCGCATAAATAACATCAATTGAATTGGGACTTCGAATTTTGAATAAACTCATCACTTTATTCAGCATAACCTGAACTGAGCTCTTATGTTTGAGGTGTGAGGTAGTTATTAAGTAAATCAAGGCTGGTTTCATCATTTATCAAACAATAAAACTTTCAGAAACAGTTTTTGCGTTATTTTTGGTATCTGGTATAAAGACTGTAAAAACAATGTTATAGATTGACCTCTTACTAATAAACGTTGTATAGCGTCTGTATAGTTACACAACACTTTGTCTTCTTCTTTCGAAAGTCAAATTACTGACGTCTGAAAGAGAGAAATTGGTGTGTTATCCATCTGTTTTATTACGTTTATTAGTAAGGGGGTGAGTGTTTCAGTGTCTTTCAGACACTAGGGGTGAATCTAATTAAAATCAAGCATATCTCAATAACTTTTGTGGGACTTCAGTTGTCAATAAAAACAGTCGAACTGGGAACTTTCTTCTTTTGAAATCGGTGTAAAAATGGTGAAGCAGTCTTGAAAGTAATAATGAGTGAACTGACTAAATTAACAAACTTGTTAACAGTTTCCCAAGGATAGTGTCAGACTAGTATGCACAGTTAGCGGTAGATGTCAGCACTGTTCATAACTTGGTTAGAAATTAAAAGTAACTGGGTTTTTCAAAGGGAAAGATTCGTGCTTACAAGTAAATATGTTTTGAAAAGACATTGCATTGTTGTATCTCTATTAGTAGTTAACAAAATCTAAAACATACATAATTTAAAGATTTTATTGTATGTTATATTATATTAGACCCTATAAAATGATAAAAAAAGGTTTGAAGAATGTGGTTGCATCACTTGAGTATTCTTATTACGTAGTCTAAATTCAGTATTTTTATCATATGCAGCCGTCTAACGATAAACACCATTAATGGCAAACCAAAATGGTTCATAATATTCGGATATTATATCCTACTGATTAGAGTTTCTTTCCCTTTGAAAAGTTGTTGAACTTTCATATAAATATGACACTAGACTTGTTCTTAGTAATGGTGATAGGATTTAGTGCGTACATTTAGTGATGTAAAGATGCCTTTGTTATGGATTAAGTAAATTTTATCTATAATTGTTAGGCTACAACTCATGCGGATAAGACTCCCTACAAATATGGATAGCAATTATATTATTATTATTTTAGCGTAATATAATTCGTAGAAGCTCTCCGCATCCTTCTTACATTGTTGTTGCGGTCAGCCACACGGACACTGTGCCGCTGTGTCAAAATAAATTAGCTAGTGAAACTCTGCAGACGTAATGAGTATCGATATCTTAGCAGGATAAAATAAAAAAGAACTGTTGTTATTTTGACGTGGTAACGTCTTATAAATCGATGAACACCGGCTGCATGCACGAAAAAGCATGACTTATTGTCGCGCTCCGCCTGAGCCGAGTGTGCAAGCGAAAGCGCGGAACAAGCGATAGAGAGGCACGATCGGGTGTTTTCTTATGACGTTATCACGTAAATTTATCGTCCGTAAATCGACTTTACAGACAGGCAATGTATTTTTTTTGGGAGTCAACACCCACTGGCAGTTTTATTACTTGAAGTATGGGTTGAGAAAATCTGTTTTATTACGTTGAGATATCGTTACCGATTACGTCTTTGGAGTTTCGCTAGCTAATTTAATATGACCCTGTATATTCTTTGCTTATGTTTGAAGATATACTGCTCTATTGAAGAAGAAATGAGAGTTGGGTTACCAGTAAATGATATTTGATCGTGCATAACTCGACGAAATTAAGATAAATAATTTACTTTTTTCTTCTCCTTTCTACATAACAAAGGCATCTTTAACCCATAACACTTAATAGTTTAGTGTAGCAATCTTTCTTTATTTCTCACCGCATGCGATGCAGAAAGCCATCCGCTGAAGATGAAGACAGGTGGGTCCATGCCACTAGACGGTACCAAAAGTACCATATTATATACACTAGAGTTTTGTGTTGCACAGTGTTCGGTATATTGATTGGCATATTTAGATTTTTAGCCTATGTAGCCCCTCAAGCGTCAAATGTACACCAAGTGTACAGACGCCAGCACATCAACCTACTACAATCTGTCAGATTTCTGTAATAGATTTTCAACTTTATCGCTAAAGCATAAGGTTCAATGTTGATTGGGAAAATTTGACAGTTAGGTGTAGGTTGATGTGCTGGCGTCTGTACATAAGACAAAGTGCTCGAAACGTCAACGGTACACCAAGTGTATACAACAGTGTCATTGTTCTATTAACAATGACTTTACTGCGCCCATTCAACTACTCCAACGCGTGGGGTGTTCTGATAGATAAGCGGGCAAACGTGTGAGAGGATAGTGAGTCTAAACCGAACAGCAAACATGCGTCAGTTAGCCATGCATAAGGTACAAAAAAAATCTAGACAAACATTTATAGGGGTCGTTGCAAGAAAAGAGATGGCGCTATCCGTATTGTATAGCCCCATCTCTCTCACACTGGAATAATCGTGGTTCAAAACCTCATAACACGACCTCAGGACACAGTACTACAAAAATATGTCCAAAAAAATATATCTGGACAAACATTTACAGGGACTGTTGCGAAAAAGAGATGGTGCTATCCGTACTGTATAGCTCCATCTCTCTCTCATACTGGAACAATCATGGTTCTAAAACCTCACAATACGGCTTTAGGTCACGGAACCCACAAGTGCAATCTGCAATACAAAAATATCAAATTGTATGTAAAGGCAGATTTTGCTCACAGTCTTGAACTCAAGAGGTGCCGTTAACATTCAATCCATTACCATTCTTCGAAATATGCCAAGCAATATACAGCATAAATATTTATTTTAAAACACTGAGTGCTCACAAACCTTAGATCTATTTGAACTCAAGTAATTCAATCATAATTAAAAACTATCAAGTCCATATTACATATCGAGACCCCATGTGCCTCGGAAAGCACGTTAATCCGTCGATCCCGGGTATCATTCGTAAATCTTTGACAGTCCGACTACCCGTAAAGTCAGAAACACAAAAGCCCGACAACTAGTCTTACCAAGGGGTATCGTGATACCCTGTAATTGGGTTGTGGAGATCAGATAGGCAGTCGCTCCATGTAAAATACTGCTATTTAGCTGCATCCGTTTAGACTGGAAGCCGACCCTACATAGTTGGGAAAAGGCTAGGCAAATTGATTGATTTAGTACATGTTTGCTTGAGTTCTTATACATCAGTATTGGTATATTTTAATTAAATGTATTTCGCAAGCGAATCACTTTTGCGTACTTTTCGCCCACCGTATCAATTGCTTTATCGCTATTCCCATTTCTTTAATTTAAATTAGCATTTTAATATAGATCACATCACTATGTATGCCTTGTATAAACAATTTATTCTTTATATATTTAATACAGACAGAACAACTAAGAAACATAAATTATTTAGTTTTAAAAATGTATCTATTAAAATAGAAAGTTTTTCCTATTATATTACGATGCCTAAGTGTAGTTTCCTTAACATGATTTTGATTGCCATAATATAGTTCGGGTAGAAAGAAAGCATAACACAATCATAAGTGTTACATCATTCCCGTTTTGACCGTCTCAAAACGGTGAAGGAAAACATCGTGAGGAAACCGGCATGTCCTAGAACCAAAAATTCGAAGACATGTGACATCTGCCAACCCGCACTGGGCCAGCGTGGTGGATTACGGCCCACTCCCTCTCACTGAGAGGAGGCCTATGTCCCAGCAGTGGGAACATTATAGGCTGATTATGTTATGTTACATCATTCCCTGTTACAAAAAAAGGATTGGCGCTATTTGTCCTGTATAGCCTTATCTCTTTCTTACTGGAACAATGATGGCTCCAACTGTAATACTTCAAAATTTGGCTCCAGTTCAGATTTTAAATCATAATGGTCTAAAACTTTGAATACCCTGTAATTTTCTAAGCTTGCAACTTTTTTTATCTACACTTTAAAATCCTCAAAAACAATAAATGTACCCCTTTTTCTCCCCCACTCGTAAATATACCCTTCTTATATTTATTTAGCATCCCAAAAGCTTTCTAACACGTTTGCTAGCTGCCCCTCTTCATTGGCTATGTAACTAACTGTACATACGCATATTCAGCGAAAGTCCTGCTCCGCACGGGACAGACCCTGGCCCAAGTACAGGCCCATCTGGACAAGGAGGGAGCTTCAGATCTGGTGGTAGATCTGGTCATCAAGAGCACCAATCGACAGGCTATCTTCTTGGAGGCTATACAGCTTGGTGAGTTTTTGAAAAGTGTTTTTAAATATGTTTATGTTTTCTGTATAATTATGACCTTTAGAACACAATGATTTCGGATTTTATTATTCTTAATTGGTATGGCTAAGTGAGATTGGCTTGTACACAAAAGGTCACGGGTTCGATTCCCGCTCAAAACAAGTATTTTTTGTCGAATCCGTAGCCGTTTAATTTGGAACCTGTCCGTATCAACGATTTGAAACTCTTACGCCGCGTCCTAATAGAAAGCGGTCATCGCGCAAATTCGTCACTTTTTGTTTGGTGAACCGGAACTCGTGGTGGCGCCGACAGAGGGCGCCTTTCAGTTTTCCGAACAAAAAGTGACATTATGAACGCGACGATTGCTTTCTATTAGGACGTGGGATCCAACCATCCATTAATTAATAGAAATGTGACAGGTTATTGGCTTTTGTGGTTAAATAAAAATAAATATCATTTATTTTTTTACACAGGTATTGCTCTCCTCGAGGGTGGCAACCCAATAATTCAACACAGCATATTTACAAAACTACAAAATGGGGAAATATCACAAGCATTTTTGAAGGTAAATATGTTCTTTCCTGATGTTCTTCCATGTTTTTTACTATATTTTTAGCATAGTCTGAATTATTTTCCTGTAACTTATTTTGATACATTGATTTCTTTTTCGGTGTAAAATAGTTGGGGATTTCACTTTATATATAAGACTATTCTATGCCCGCGATTTCCTTCCCGTGCACGTAGGAAAACAAATTGGATTTAATGGGTTTTAACTTTTTTGCGCTCAACCAAACCAAATAATCAATACTTTATTTGCCAAAATATGCACAGGTACACGGTAAAATCATATGTTACCTTACAATGTATGTTTTCTAGGTATTCTACGACAAAATGCGCGAGGCTCAACATGAGATCAGATCGCTAGCAGCCAGCAGTACATCCGCTGCCAGCGAGAAGCAACGCACAAACTACTCCGAGAAACAGAAGACCACCACTACCGATGGTAAGACTTCTACCCATTTACTTGTTCAAACAGAAAGTTAAGTGCTCTCAAAACGGCAAAGAAAATCATCGTGAGGAAACCAAACCGAAAATTTAGATATAATTTATGTATACGGAAAAATTACCTGGAATTCTTCTTCATAGCACTCTTGTGCGGTCGTGGTCTTCATGTAGTTTCTTGTCTAGGGGCTGATGTGATTCGCCTCACGATTTCTCGCCACCTACTCCGATTTCTGTTATTTTTAGTGCACTCATGCAAGGGAACACCTGCTATCACAAAAATAATATAACAGTAACGATATCACACTAATGTTATAAATGCGAAAGTTTGTGTGTGCGTCTGTGTGTGTGTTTATATGTTTGTTACTTCTTCACGCTCAAACGGCTGGACCAATTTTGATAAAATTTTGTATGGAGGTAGCTGACACACTGGATTAACATATAAGCTAATTTTTATCCCGATATTCCTACGGGATCGAAACTTATGCGGGTGAAACCGCGGGGCGCAGCTAGTATTATATAACTCATTTTGGCCCAAATGGCGCTTTAGCATTTTCTCCTTTCCAGTGACGATATGTATTTTTACAGCTACCAAGGCAACCCCGGGTGTTTTAGTGGTCGGTGAGGAGATGGATGAAGAGGTGAGCAGCGCGTGCGGCTCCGCTGTCCACGCGTACTCGGATATACACACCATGTCACACGGTAACTATTCTTCTTTCGTGTGGACTCGAGATATGAAAAAATAGTCATACGAATCTCATATATTGATATATCAAATGGCTAGGCAGGGCTAGCCTAGGCTTAATCTAGTTTTGAAAAATGCCGGCGTTATTGCAAATGCCTATTTACGAGTACACCAATCAGCCTGTAACAGGGCTGGCAAACCTCTATAGATTTACGTGCCATTTTTTTTTTTAATAATTATTGACGTGCATGGTTATTTTCACGATGCAGGTACAACAGCTCTGGAAGAAATAATGGCAGAAAAGAAAGAGGCTGGCAACTCTGATGTATTGCCTCCCAAAGTGGCCATCATGAGGCCCATTCTACGGTTCTTACAGCTGCTTTGTGAGAACCATAACCCGGACCTGCAGGTAATGTCAACAACTTAAGATCTATTAAAATTCATGTTGCCAAATTGATGTTAATTCAAGTTAAACAAATATCAACTTTACTGTAGTAAAAAATGAGTTGAATTCAGAGTGACTAGTAATATTGAAAAAGATATAGAAATGTTTGAAGTTGTAGCGAAAACTGAACTTTATTGTGTATGTAATAAAGTTGTTTTTCCAATAACTCATAATTATTTGTTTACATGTTCGGAAAATAAATCACGAACGCAGATGAAGTCATACATGAGCTAAACTAACTGTCTTCTTACTAGAGGATTAGTCAGAGATTCAGCCACGAATAACATAAAACAATTGGAACTGTTTTTAAGGCAAAATTAAGGCGAAAAAGAGTCAGAATTCTAATGAAATTATCTACCAATACGATTAACCGGAACTTACCCGTCGAAACATTCATAATAACGAATATCTCCTGATTGTCCTCAGAATCTCCTCCGTAACCAAAACAACAAATCCAACTACAATCTAGTATCACAAACCTTGATGTTCCTGGATTGTATCTGCGGGTCCACCACCGGAGGCCTGGGCCTGCTGGGACTGTACATCAACGAAGGCAACGTGGCACTTATTAACCAGACCCTGGAAACACTCACTGAGTACTGCCAAGGTAAGAGATATCGGTAATAGTAGCTTGACGGGTGATAAAAGGCTTTGAAAGCCCGTGGTTGGTAAAGTGGAACTGATGATGAAGACCACAGATGGGCACAAGAACTACTCAATAAAATTAAATTTAAAAGAATATTATTTACATAGCAAGTAGTGGTACTTATACGAATTTGTGTAGGGTAGGTACCACAACTGAAAAGTGGAAAATAAAAACTTTTTAACAAAACCAGACACCAACTTCCAAAAAAAAATACTATGAAGTGAAAACTAGCTTTAATATCGGAAGTCTGTGGTAAAAAAATTAAAATAGAGACCCAAAGACATGATTGATTGATTGAAAGATTTGATTTGTTCATGATTGCACCTACCATTGTTTGTCTCTGCGTCACCCAAAGGTTGACGGGTAGAAAATGCCTATGGCATTAAGTCTGCCTCTGTACATTTATGTGCTTAAAGTATTAAATAAATAAATAAAGACACCGACTTCCGACCACTTTGTAGTTTTTTTGGAAGACGGTTTTTTTTGTTAATAACATTTTTACTTAGCCTACATTGTCCCACCGTATGGAGACTGTTGCCCCGCGAACCGCCCAAACCTATTTCAGCTACAACTTTGTATAAAATAAAATTGGTTTCCTTGTGATAAATAGGCAGTTATGCTCAAGCAGGTTCCAAGGTATGAATGAAAAATGTATGAATTTTGAGTACATGCGTTTCTTAAGTCAGTTCTTGTCGCCCCCAAAAACCTTTTTTGTTCTATTATCGTCTCAATAAACAACCTTATTCTCCAGGACCCTGCCATGACAACCAGAACTGCATAGCAACCCACGAAAGCAACGGCCTCGACATAATAACAGCGCTCATACTAAATGACATCAACCCGCTCGGCAAGACGCGGATGGACCTCGTCCTGGAGCTGAAGAATAACGCTTCTAAGCTGCTTCTGGCCATCATGGAGTCCAGGAACGACTCCGAGAACAACGCTGAGAGGATCTTATATAATATGAACCCTAAGCAACTGGTAAGCAGTTGGTGGAAGTCGGTCTTAAGCTGTTTTGTATAGGTAGTGGTCCTTATTTATCGAATTTTGATTTATCCCCGGGCCACTTTGTCATTTCATTATAAAAAGCGTTAAAAAATTAACCTTACAAACTTTAAGAGGTGCTTTAGACCATCGAACTGAACAACTTTCACTATGGGACCAACTCTGAAATCACGAAAAAAAAATCTGCCGTTTCATACAAAAGTTCAATACCTACTTGACCAAATTGTAAAACACAAAAAAAATTTAACACACAGGATAAAGGGCACAAACAGGTAAATAAAAAAAAAACAATTAATACTTTGATGAGCCGGTTGCGAGCGTGGCGTGCGGACTCGCGATCCTCCGTCCACTCTCGGTGAGCGGGGGCGACGGAGTGTGTTATGCTCCGCGTTGCCGCACGTAAAGGCACGTTCGCACACATTCTTTAAGGCTATGGACACGAAGTCAGCAAGCGCGGCTTGACGGCCGCGGCGGCGCGGGGAGCGGCGCGTTTCAATGCATAGATTTATATGGAACTGGCCTCGAAGGGAGCGGCGCGGGGAGCGGCGTACGAGCGGTGCGCACTATCTAGCGGTGCTCGCGCGTCTGCATTGACGTAGTGTTGTTCTCTCTCTTTCTCATAACACAACACTACGCCGCTCTAGTGCCGCCATCTGCCCGCTGGCTTCGGGACTGCGCCGCCGCCGCTGCCCCGCAATCGCTGACTTCGAGACCGAGGCCTAAAGACCGCGTTACATTTGTATTATTTTTATGTGCAGGTTGATGTTGCTTGCTCCGCCTTCCACCAGGAACACGCCTTGGACGCTGACTCCGACTCGGAAGACGACGCCATCGTACAAGGGGTGTCCCCCAAGGAGGTCAGTTACTTGCAGTGCGCGACCTTAAGCTTGGCCCATCGAGTTTTAGGAAGAGTTCACCGTTGTAAAGCATGGTATCTTACTTTAAGTACAGCGGTGTTATTCTGTAAAGAACTCACCGTGAAAAGTTTGGAACTGAGCTGTCAAGAAGTGAGCTGTCAACAGTGTCAATCCCTTGCATGAGGTGGAATGACACCTCCCTTTAATAAATAATTGATCTTTATTTCAGACATACGTGTGTCAAGACTATATAGACTAATGATTAAACTTTTGCAATTGTATTACTCGTTCTGAACACACAAGGTCAGAGAGGGTGTTTTTAGGGTTCCGTATCACAAAAGGAAAAACAGACCCCGTATAAATCACTTTTTTGTCCGTTTATCTGTTCGTCTGTCAAGCCGTGTTTTTCCCAGGAACGCGTGGAGTTATGAAGTTGCAATTAATATCAAATACTCAGGGCTGCAATCCCTTGAAGCAGTAAAAAAATCAAACTTCTAAGTCAACGCAATCAAAAGTTACGGGCGTTTATGTTCCGTTTATGCCACATACTCGCATTTTGACACTCGCAAGGGAATCAAAACCTATAGGGTACTTCCCGTTGACCTAGAATCATGAAATTTGGCAAGAAGCAATGTCATGTGGCACATACGTAGTAAAGGAAAAAATTCGAAAACTGTAAATTTGTAATACATACCTACACATTTGTACGGAACCCTCGCTGCTCGAGTCCGACTCGCACTTGACCGTTTTTTTTTTTTTACTTTGAAATATGAAGCTGTATAATTTTCTGTCAATTTTCAACAATATGATGTTTCTTCCGTCAGGTGGGTCACAACATCTACATCTTGTGCCACCAGCTGGCGGCTCACAACAAGGAGTTGGCGGCGCTGGTCCGCGCGTCGCCGCACGGTACCAACGCGGACGCCCTACGGTACTACCGCACTCACACCGCTCAGATAGAGGTGAGGGCCGCTAATGTTTGCTACCAACAGCCCGTGACTTCGACTGCGTCAAATTTCTTGTTCTCAAGGTCATAGCGTCATGTTACATAGCCTATCCTCAAGAATTTGGCTATCCAATGCAACAGAAAATTTGTAAAAACTAAGAAAATTTGAATTTCTTGGGCTACCTTTGCGCATCCTCCATTAAGGCCTATTCAAACCTAAGCGGTATTCACTGCCGCTGTGGGTAGAGGTACATACCGCGCGGGTTTCGCTCAGGTATTTAGTATCAAGTTCCACGGCTAGAGCGTGAAATCCGCTTTGGTTTGAACAGTAATATTACCGCATACCCACTCGGTTTTCTCTACCGCAGACGGTAGCGAAAAGTCTTCAAAGAGAAGAGCTGAGCTTTTGAGAGCTGCTCTGCTTTAATCTATCTCAAACTATGTGTTGACATCAAAAAGACCTTGAAAATTACAATTGAATATCCTGTTTTCTCCCACAGATAGTCCGGACCGACCGCAGCATGGAACAGATAGTGTTCCCAATACCGGAGATCTGCGAATACCTGCCTTCGGATAGTAAACATCGTGTACTCCAGACCGCCGAGCGCGACGACCAGGGTAGCAAAGTGGCTGACTTCTTCTCACGGCTCGATAACCTGTTCCACGAGATGAAATGGCAGAAGAAGCTCCGGGGTGAGTGTGATGCACAGGAACCAGGGTCCAGCTAGACGGAGGAGCCAAAACAGGGGCAAATACGACCATCATCAAAACCAAGAATATAAAACGGGCCATTTTCCGAGAACCAACCGAATTACGGCAGTAAATAGGACACCTATTTTAGTTAAAAGTTGTATTCTCAACCTTAAGTTTTCATCAAATCAAAAATCAAATCGATCAATCTATGTATTAATCAATAAGACAAAAATATAATTAAAAGCCATTCAAGGTCCGTGGCATACCTAACTGTCCGCCATTTTGTTTTTTTTTTTTTTTCAAAATGGCAGCTACACGTGAAAGAAAAAGAAAGAAATACCGAAAAATTAAACCGGAACTTGACGTCATACGGAAGTTGTGACATAGACTCTAAACATAGTTTTTGTTGCAGGCCAACGTCTTCTGTTCTGGGTGTCGTCCTACATGTCTTTATGGAGCAACATACTGTTCAATTTCGCTGTTCTAATCAATGTCATCGTGGCTTTCTTTTATCCCTTCCAAGAAGAGAATCCAAGTAAGTGTCTAAACTATTGTTACTGCATGTGCGTGTTTGTTGCTTACTGTTTCACTAATAAAAGGAGATGGGTCAAAATGTCCCAACTGACTAATCATTTTTTCTACAACTATTTAAGACTACCTCAATAAAATATAGGATTATTGATGTGAAAGTTCTTTACGCATGCTTGACTTGGGGAGTAAGCTGGCGAACGCGTGACGTAAGCGTTACGAAAAGTGTGATCGGGCTGGCGAACGGGAGTTGAGTGGGGGATATAAGCAAGAGACAGCAGTGCGCGCGTACATTTTCTTTCTCTCTTCCTCTCATAGCCAAATACGCAATACTGAAGTTTCACTTCAGTCGTGTGGTCATAAGCACACTCGTTTTTTTTTAAATTGGCTAGCCACTCAGCCACTCGGCTGCTAGTCTACTGTTTTTATACAACGATGAGAAAACGATGCGCTTCCCTGGTGCAGCGCGTGCGGGCCAGCCCCAACCTTATCCTGCGCTGTGTGGCGAACAGACTCGATTGTGTATAAAGTGAGTCGCTGCTGCAAGCTGTCCACCTCGGTGCTAGGCGTGTGGCTGTGATTCAAATATATTCATGGTTTTAGGCTAGGAATACGAACATAGGGTAAGGAATATTGTTACTAACACCAATGAGTCATATTATGTTACTTGTTTAATAAATATATTATTATTAAACTCCGTAGACGCGATGGGTAACGTACTGCGCGTTGCAAAGACAGTGCGCGAAAAAAAATCGCCGTGGGAAAAACGCGCTCGTGCGCACCTGGGCTAAAAGTTATCGTGCATGCTCTAGCAATAGTGCCCTTAAGCTGGTTACTCACTAGTAAGCTGGGTTTGTAACTAACTGAAAAAGTAACTAACCAAAACTCCAAGAGTAGGTTCTGTCTCGCAACAGTGCGAGCTACGGACACATTGGTTAAAGTTGCAGGTCGCTAGTAAGTATCCGGTCTTCGGGCTGTATAAAGCCGTGTACACACAAACGAACAAAAACATGGCGAACACGATCTTCGAACACTTTGTTTCGCACGTGCGTACCACTAACGAACATAACCCTGTGTTCGTCAAAAATGTTCGGCGATCCAATATATTCGTGTTCACCATGTTTTGTTTGTTTGCGCGTACACGGCTTTACAATCTAAACTAACGGACTGCATTTGAACTGTACTGTGCAAAATTGAAGTTGATATAACTGAATAGATATAACGGTTTTATTTTTTGTTGCACCGACCCCAAATAAGTTTGGGGAGGGCAAGAGAATAATGATGAAATAAAAATTTTTCATCTACCAACCGGCACTTGGCCCACGTGGTAGATTATGGTCCACTCCCTCTCACAGAGAAGGAACCTGTGTCCCACCTAGAAATGCAAGAAGTGCCAAAAAATATCGATATATCGGTGAAATTTTGATATTTAAAAAAAAAATACTTTACGAAGTTCAATTGGGTTAGTTTTGTATACAATAAATAAATACCATAAAGAAATAAATACCATACAATGATTTAGGCACACTAATAAAACATGAAAAAATATATAATTTTTGATACAGTTTCGATACTTGATATTTTATATCGAAATAATAAATATCGCCTAATAATATCGAACAAAAAATATCGATATTTTTTCTGCATTTTTCTGCAAGCCTAGTCCCAGCTGTGGGAACATTATAGGCTGATTATGCGATTATGCATGTAATTCCGTCTGTCTAGACTCTTTAAAGTGCAATTTCCATGTGTTAGCTTTAGTTTGTTGTCGTGCCGGTTCTATATATCGGTCATACGGTGTTCACATGTGCAGAGCTGGGCGAGCACCTGTCGCTGGTGGTGTGGTGCGTGTCGGGCGTGGCGGGCGCGCTGGTGACGTGGCTGCCGCGCGGCGGCGGCGCACGCGCACTGCTGGCCAGCGCCGCCGTGCGCTTCATGTACTCGGCCGGGCCCGAGCCCACGCTGTGGGCGCTCGCCATGCTCACTGTAACTATACACACTAAACACACACATTTTGAAATATTAATCTTTCGTAAGCACACACATTTTGGCAGAAGCCCTGTATACAAGGCAGCAATATTTAAATATGCATCAAATTCAACAATACAATAAAGTGTTGGCGTCGTACAGTCTACAAAAGAGATAAGTATGCAGGATCGTCGGATATAGTTGAAGTTTAGTAAAAAACCGATAGATGTTGTCGACTGAAATTTAATTTTATAAATGAGCTGTTTGTTTTCTATTAATAAAATAAAATTTAATCAAGAACATCCATCGGTTTCTTACTAAACTTCAACTATATCCGACGATCCTGCATACTTATCTCTTTTGGTGACTGTACGTAGGAGTTAATAAAACAGGTGCGAAAACAGGCATTTGATACTGTGTGCATTCGGTAGCAAAAACTGATATCTTTATTTGGCATATATGAAAATTCTAACGCAAAAAAGTATAATTAATGAAATCATGAAAATGCTGATTGTTTTTGACAAGCCATGAAATTACTATTCTTATCCCCAATAAATCTCATACCTAAATAGTCTATAAATTTGTCAGTGCATAAAGAAATGTATCCACCCTAGAAAAAAAAAACACATTTACATATTTAGCACATACTAAAAGGCACAAATATTCTGCAAAAAAAAAACGAAATGTTTTTCGTTCTTTATATAAAACACTTCACTTTATAGATCCGTACGCAAAATACGTGCATAGACGTGGAGTTGCGGACACCAGCCCGTATTACCTATTACCTACTTTATAAATGGATACTTTTTTCAGTACACCGACAATACATCACCAAAATAATTGCCCACTTTTCCCTACAGATAGTGGTGAAAGGGATCCACTTGGTGAGCATAATGGGGAACCAGGGCACCCTCTCTAAATCCCCGGGCAAGGTGCTCACAGACCCAGAACTCCTGTACCACAGTGTATATCTCGTATTCTGCTTCTGCGGAATTTGTTGGCATCCATTCTTCTTTTCTGTTTTGGTAAGTACGTAGATTTAAGGCTCTCCCCCACAGGCGCGTTTTATCGGTTGATAATATCGGAAGCGTTATTGCGATAATGCGTCCCGATTCCTTGCCACACAGCACAGCTGCGTTTTTATCGTCCGATATTTCCAATGTGTCCGTTCCCCCGCCCGCACTATACCGTCTGCGACTACGGGAACAAAGCCTGCAGTCCCGCACATGCAAGTGCAAGACTTCAACAAGTTAGAACATGTTGGTGTGTATCATGTAACCACTACTAAATAGAATACCAGTCGGTAAAACCAAATTATCGAGGTACTACTTAGCACTAACGTTATTAACGCATCTGTGTAAGATCGTATGCGTCCTAATACAAAATATTCTAAGAACTCATATCGAAATATCGTAAGAAGGAGGAACGCAAGCAACTTCTATTGCAACGTTTTTATCACAGCAGTGTGCAACTTCGTGACTGTCCTAATACAAAATGTACTGAAAACAGATATCGTAATAACGCATCCGATATTATCGACCGATCATAACACGCCTGTGGGGGAGAGCCTTTATGAAGATAATGATGAGACGTTACTAGTCGACCAAGACACTAAGACGACTGGCAATTTTGATTTCGACCACAAATATTTCGAGTACGGACATGATGGTACTCAGATGAACGCAGTCATTTCAACCAGTTGTCTAATGTCTTGGTCTGTTTACTTTCTGATTTTAAAATAAGCTGTTAAATCTAATGTTAGACTGATATATTAAATAAAATAACCAGGAAAGAATATGTGACAAAGAAAGAATTGTGACTGCTTTGTGATGGGGTTTTTTACATCCACCTCTTATATTTGATTGTTATAATATTGTGTCCAGTTCATCCTACTGACGGCCCGCTGTCGCTTGTACTGTATATATGTTATATGACATCATGTACCGCGAAGAGACTCTTGAGCCGGCATTACACTACTCGAGAAGTTGATCGAAGTTAACCGAACACGAGAGTGTAGAAGCACTTCGGTTCGCTTCGTCCAAACTCGGCTCGCCTCGGGTGACTTCCAGTCGTTGTCAGGTTTTGCGCCCGAGTAAAAAGACTCGAAGCGTCCCGTAGTTCTTAACGTGAGTGTGTAGTCACGTACTTCGGACTTCGGTCAATTTCGAGCAGCAGTACTTCGTCGAAGCAACTTCGCGAGTAGTGTAGTGCAGCTTTTGAACGTGATGTGTTCAGTGACTGCCAACCGCCGGTCCATCCTACTAACGGCCGTGCTGTCTATATGTTATATCTAGTTGTTTGTTATCTGCAGCTGCTAGACATCGTGTACCGCGAAGAGACTCTCTTGAACGTGATGCGCTCAGTGACTCGCAACGGCCGGTCGATCCTACTGACGGCCGTGCTGGCGCTTGTTCTGGTCTATATGTTCTCCATCGTAGGCTACATGTTCTTCCGAGACCATTTCCTCGTCAGTGTTGATCGGCTTGATGGTAAGTACTTCCATTTTTTTTTTGCCCGAAAATAAAAACTTAACGTAACATCACCCCCAGTTTTCCCAGGTGAGTTAGACAGAGATAGATAAATAGAACACTCTTTATTATGTACCATCGCGGCCTTTTCCGCCTGCATAGCTATTCACAAACACTCGATACGCTTCCGTATCGTATCGAACATCAATCAATGTTATCGTAGGAGTCTTCTAAACGCTGTTCACAAGTCCAAAACCCGAAAGTTTTGTCAGTTTAAATCAATTAGACGCCCGCTATTCTTCCAACAGCTATTTGCTGTCGGGGGCAAGTCAAATCAGGTTATCGAACGATACAATAGCCTGTCGTATGGTTGTGAATAGCTATGCTGATCTTTTAATTTTTTTTTGCCTAAATCCTGCGGCGGCGCCAGACCACGCCCCGCGCGCGTCGCTTCGTGAATAAAAATACTGTACACCCTTTAAGGTATAGGCGTAATGTTACGTTATGTAAAAAAAACAAATTCTGACCAAAATAACTCACCCAGATGACGACGACCCACGGTATGAGCCGGATGGCTGCGCAGACGACGGCTCCTCCAAGTACCTAAAGGAAGCCGATCAATGCCGGCGCTCGTCTCGCTTCGTATCTGTCGGTGGAGAGCTGCGGGAACGCAGCTGTGATTCACTGATTATGTGTATAGTTACCACTCTCAACCAGGGGCTGAGGAATGGTGGCGGCATAGGAGACATATTGAGAGCCCCTGCTAGTTTCGTGAGTATGATTTTATTGTTATAACTTGATCTTTTAGGTAATACTTTTTAGGGTTCCGTACCCAAAAGGTGCCAACGGAACTGTATTGGTAAGGGTCCGCTGTCCGCCCGACCGTCTGTCGCAGGGCTGTATGTTTTGAATGTATGTATAGGCTGTAGGTAGACACTTGAATTTTTCAGAGTGTGTAGGTCCTACAGCTATAACAATATAAATAATACAAATAAAATAAAGTAATACAAGACACGTGCTTTTTTAAAGTATAACCCTTCGTGTGCGAGTCCGACTTGCACTTGGCTACTTTTTTGGTGATAACAAACTATTAGAAATGGTGTGAAGTGGACAGAAGAGTCTCGATTTTAGAAACTAATGCTGGATTTCTGAAATATTGTTTAGGACTGATTAGTAAATCTCTTTTGAAACCCATGGGGTAAAACTGCATATTAAACATACATGTTTGCACATTTTTTTTTAAAACGGTGGTTTTGTCTTGTTGTCAATCAATGGAGTTTAATAGACCTTGTTTCGAAATTTTCCCGTGCCTGCAATATTTGAATAAAGACTGCAGGCTATTGTCCCTTATGACCCCGAGGAACCATAAAATAATTAGCACTGTTGCAAAACTAAAAGTAGTAAGTAGTAAAAAATAGTAAGTTTAAATGTAAATTAAATTTATTTTACTAGTACGGTATTTTAGTGGTTTTTTTCCTCATATACAAGCGACGCTTATGTAGCTTGTGGGTCACAGAATTTGGCAAAAAAAAAATGTATTGTTACTGAAGCTTCTTAAAAATTGCAATGATACCTTCTCAGGAGCCGCTATTCGTCGCCCGCGTGGTGTACGACCTGCTGTTCTTCTTTGTGGTGATCATTATCGTGCTGAACCTCATTTTCGGCGTAATCATCGACACTTTCGCCGACCTCAGGAGCGAGAAGCAGCAGAAAGAACTCATACTCAAGAACACCTGTTTTGTGTGTGGTAAGTAGAAATAAACAAACCAAACTTAAGTGGCAGTGAGCAGGGCACATTGCTCGCAGAACAGATGACCGCTAAAAGGTTCTGGAGTGGCGACCGCGTACCGGAAGACGTAGCGTTGGAAGGCCTCCCACAAGGTGGACCGACGACCTTGTGAAGGCCGCAGGAGCACGTTGGATGCGAGAAGCACAGAACCGGTCGAAGTGGAGGTGCTTGGGGGGGCTATGTCCAGCAGTGGACGTGTTTCGGCAGGAATGATGATGATGATGAAGTATAAATATAAAGGGGAAAGAAGCGTTTGCCCTGCAGCGGGACATCATTTTAATGACTTATGCATGAAAAGCCTAAAACCCTTAATTTTGTTACAACGCAGTACTACATGACGTTTGTCTGTATGTCTGTATAAATAAAAATTAAGTGCTGTTCGTTGCTCAGCGCATCACTTGAGACCGGCTGGACCGATTTTTGACTATTTTTTGTTTTAAAATGTTCGCAATAGTCCGAATCAGGTTTATAGAAAAAAAAAAATTGTTTTCCTGAAAATGGGAAATACTGATAGTCCTTTTTTGAATCATACAATTCTAGGCAATATTGGTAAAAAATATGGCACGATAACTTAAAGCAATTTACCGCAATGCCAGCTATAAGCTATAAGGTTCACTTTATCCTGCTTCGTAAATTACTTAATTCACCAGATTGCTTTGCGAGGATTGCAAGACGTAATGTTATGTTTATTTATTTATATAATTATTATTAAGGCACATCAACAACATAAACACAAACATTTACAAATAATAGAGAACAGAGACATGGACTAGTGTTTACTTCAATTACAGAAGTGCACAGCATTCATAACAAAAGAGAAGAGAAAAACACAGCATTCACGTTACAAAAAAAAAAAAAAAAACTGTTATTAAACAGTTGTCATTAGTGTGTTGCGTAATTCGAGTCCTAGTCTATACTTACCATTTTTGTTACAGGATTGAACAGGTCTGCCTTTGACAATAAGACAGTCTCGTTCGAGGAACACATAAAGAGCGAACACAACATGTGGCATTATCTCTACTTCATGGTGCTGGTGCGGGTCAAGGACCCCACGGAGTTCACCGGCCCAGAGAGCTACGTGCACTCTATGATTAAGGTGAGTTTGTGCTAGGGTGGCGCGCAAAAGATTAATACCCGTATTCACAAACGTTACTATGAGGTCTCACAGTGCGCGCGGACGCACAGTGTTCCAAAAACCTATTCATAGACAATACTTAAGTGACGATCGGCACTATGCGTCCCTTAATGTTTTTGAATTGAAAGGCTTGTCATATGGAACGAGTTGAGAAATGCCTTATTTCGCATAGTATTGCTACTTTGCTAAGGGCTGATTTCTTTATTTATTTATAATAAGCACACCAACAGCACAGTCACTTACAATTCAAATTAAATATCAACCAAAAATTAGCATTTCAGTAACCATGCAAATAACAGGTATGCATGACATCCAACTCAAAAATATTAGAGACAAAGGAGAATAATAAATAGTGTGTCTAGTAGATCTTCTAGAACACTACAAAAACAAACCAATTTAAGCTACATAGACGTGCACTCTTCACAATGTCTAAATTGGGAACGTCTGTATGAAGCCAAACTCATGGAAAAAATATCAATAAGAAAATCTGTCAAGTTGGACCTTTCATTACAGGGTAAGGCCGTCTAATTATGTACATAGTAACTCTTAAGACATTAATCAATTAGTAACACACGGTAACGCAGTAACGCTCGCGACCCATCTAAAGCTAGGTCTACAATGTAATAAACTAATTCAGCAATCAACCTAAGTTTTTGAATTCGGTTTTTTTGACACGTTCTTCACTGGTAACTAAAGTAGAACATTAATTTCGATGGTTATTTAAAAATAAAAAAAGACATGTTTAAAAAATTTATTACTAGTAATGTTTTTTTTTTTTTAAGTATGACAGTTTTTCAGAACTTTTCAGGATTACTCTGCCGCATACGGTCTCTATATCTCTTTTGTTTTTCGGCGGCCGATAACGGAGCCATCTGAAAAAATGAAATAACATGCCCATTCACCACCTGCATACAATGTTACGATAGTAAACTAGACTTTTAAATTAGGTGTTCGAATAGAAACCAGTTAACCCATATAAGTAAACTAATAAAAAGGAAAAACAATTAACTGTTCCAATTTTTTTTTGTGATAAAATTATAGCTCAACAAAAAAAGAAAAACGTTTGACAAACAGAGAAGAAATAGGTGCTGAACTCTTTTGTTTTTGCCTATTTAGGTTAGGTACATATAAATTAAAATAAGTATATTTTTATGAGCTTGTGTCCTTTTCGTTCAGTCAAAAACCTCTAGCAGGTCAAAATTAATCATTTATCATGAAAAAAAAAAACAATGTATATAATAAGCAAAAAGTTTGTTCAATTCTAAAAATCTCTCGTGAATAATTCTTCCCTGAATGTAAACTCTGCCTAAATTATGTCCCGAGTGTTACGTAACTCTCCTAGTAACGTTCGGTATCACTCGCGACAGAAAAATGTTGCGAAGCTAAACTAAAAATCTAGTATCTCTTATAAAAAAGCAGATTACTACCACAGCCCAAGCTATTTCTTTAAAGTAATAATGTAGCTATGAGCGGAACGCATAAAAATAATGCAAATATGCAATACGAACCTCGAAATTGGTATTTTAACGCCACAAAATAACCTGGGACAACTCGTTCAACACACGGAAAAATCCGGATCAAGTGGACAATTGGACGATTTTTTTTTTTTTTACATTCTGACATTATGTGCATCAGTACTGCCGTGCTAAGAAATCTTATTCGGCTTTGGATACACGCATATTAAGCCAGTATTTAGTAACTCTCTTAGCGTAACGCTTGCGACATGAAAATCCGGGACACATATTTATGTTCAAATAAAATTTTATAGAAACATAGTTAAATTAACAAAATACGAGCGTTATAGAGGAAAATTAGTAATAAATTCATTAAAAGCTACTTCTTAGCGCTAGAAGACATTTTTTTCAAAATATTTTATACATAATACCCAAGAGATGTATTTGGGACATTGCTATTTTGTATGGGAAGAAAAAATTACAACTTTTAAAAATACAAAAAGAAATAGTAAATTGCATGGTATGATAAATTTAACGATGATCACTATTAATTCATGATTCATATAATCAGTTGCCACAATATTATCGATGTCAGGACGGTATTTAATGAGCTATTAACACATACTTTCTTGGGACAAAAAAAAAAACGAATTGTACAATTTTACACGGCCTTACCCTACATTGCCTTGCCATTTGTGTGTGAGCTATTGAATGTTGTGGTGTTGTGGTGTTTTTCCAACGACATAACTTTATCGGAGAATAAAGTCTCTGTCACCTTTGACCTACACTAGAGTCAAGAGCAAGTCCATTTCAAATAAAAAAAAATTGAAAAAAGGAATAATTTTGAATTTTTGTCAGTTCTTCCACACAAAAACTGTCAGACGTGATTTTTATTCCACGAATGAAAGTTATCAGTCGATTGAAAAATCAGCCCTTAGACAAGTATTATTTGTGAATACAGGTGTTAAAGACAAAAAACTTCTGAATATCCGTAACGACTGTCACAAATGACAAATAACAGCAGGGATCAAGGGATTAACGTGCTTTCCGAGACACGAGGTCTCGATATGTTATGAATGATAAAAAGAGGAGGTTCTGTATTCGTCCCGTATGTTTGTCTGCGTTTATCTCTAAAACTAGTAAATCAATTTTGATGATTCTTTCACTAACGCAATTTACATTTACTTTTGGTGATCTGCTATAATATAAGTATTTGAAGTGCAGACACCAGTCTCTCACAAACTATAGTCCTTGCGGGACTAGTTGGCCGCCTCAGTGGACACGGACGTGGCCGCCTCAGAGGACACAGACGTGAGGCGGCGGTTCACAATGCACGTGTGTACTGAGTAATGCGCCCCCGCCCCGCACTCCCGCCGCGAGCATACCTAAGGCGCGCACAACTAGTTCCGCAAGGACATACCGTAGATAATTTCATTAAAATTCTGTGACTCTTTTCTAATTTCTCTAATATATACTATTTATCTGGACCCTATTCAACACCTTGTTTAAGTCAAATAGGCACATGAAACGTAAAAGTTTACAAAAAAAAATAGAATTGATTTGACTATTTGCCCGAGTACCTAAGGCGCGCCCAACTAGTTCCGCAAGGACTATAGTGTCACATAGTATTTAAGCTTGTGTAAATTAATACGATGCCATTGTTTGAGGAGAAAAATAAATTATTTGAATTGCCTTTGTTAGGTTCTATCTTGTTGGTTTAGAAAATAATAATATATCCTTGTTCCAGTCCAATAACCTAGACTGGTTCCCTCGCTTACGAGCCCTCTCGCTCGTGGGCGGTGGAGAGGGCGAGGGCGGCGAGCTGGAGTCCCGCGCGCTGCAGGCGCAGCTGGACCGCGCGCAGCTCGCCGTGCACACACTCACCGAGCTGCTCACAGAGCTTAGAGACCAGGTAAATCATCTATCCATATAAATTATAATTGTTTGAAAAAACAAGGTTTGTATGAAAGAAATTTTTTGGACAATCAAAAAGTTGAAAACCACTGGAGATAGAGACATCAAATTCAACAGCTAGTAGTATAAAAAAGCATTCAGACCGACTCGCACTTGACCGCTTTTTTTTCCAAAACTGTATTACTGGCATCGATAACTGCCTGTTAGTGCTAACTAGCCAGCACTGGCTACGAGTATTCTTCAAGTACTAAAGCTTCAAATAAAAACATGTGACCCTAAATCCCATCCTAAATAGGGTGAAGCGATACTTTACGCCTGGACAGCTTTTAACCCTATACAAAGCACAAGTCCGATCCTGCATGGAGTGTTGCAGCCACCTTAGGGATGGCTCAGCGAAATACCAACTTGCCGCGCTTGACTCGGTGGAACGCAGAGGTAAGAAGCTCAATGGCGACGGGAAACTGGTGGATGCCAAGCTTCACAGCTTGGCTCATCGCCGCAAAGTTGCCTGCCTGTCGGTCTTCTACAGACTGTACTTCGGTGAGTGTGTCCAAGAACTCCACGACCTCATTCCACCCCCTCCCTCCCTTCTACCTTCGGACATCCAGACGCACAACATGTTACCATCCCTACCTGGTTGCTATTCCACCAATTCGCACTAAGCGTTTGCAAATGTCCTTTATAATGCGCACAGTAAAAGAGTGGAACTCTCTACCTGCGTCTGTTTTTCCGAGCGCATACAACCCAAATCTCTTCAAAGTGAGAGTGAACAGGCTTCTTCTGGATAAGCTCGCTCCATCGTCGACTTTGTCTCTGTCACCTTTGACCTAGACTAGAGTCAAGTGCAAGTCCATTTCAAATAAATAAAAAACCCATTTGTATACTAAAGGTACTTTTCTTCACAGATGACAGAACAACGGAAGCAAAAACAACGTATCGGCTTATTAAATTCAACCTCGGCGTACTTGCAGAACTTGCAAATGAACTTGCCACCGTGAGCAACACGCCGTGACGTCAGAACACCGCGCAAGTACTTGTGTATTTATGTATGTATGTGATCGTGCAAGTTATGGCCGGTCGGATTGTGATTAGAGTAAATTGTTTTTAGGGTAATTTTGACCGGCCATGTGTGTAAATTATTGTTTGTATTTAACATTTAGGTATTTCCGATTTGGTAGAAGAAATATCTATGATGTTTGAAATGTGTAACAACGAAGAAAGTCGTACCAAACTGCTGTAGCGCATTTTGGTTAGCTCATTCAGAATTCGACTTTTACGCTACTTAAGAGGAAATGCGGTCGGAGAGACTCTTGTAAAAGCCTAAGTAAAAAGTCATAATTCGACGTTTGGCTCTCGCCTACTTCTTCCTCCAATATTGGACCAATTTAAAATATATTTCATAAACTGAATAAGAATGACAAGGATAATTATATACTGTGTCCTTACGTTTTTCTTTTTTCATTAATTTCAAATTTTTGCAGTAGGCCTCTATTGACAGCGGCTTAAATAGGCATTTTTTGAGGGTTCTAGTGATTATAAAAATAACGTGACCAGAGGGCTGGCCTATTTCTTGCCCAAAGAATTTGCATTGTCATACAACGTGGCAATGCTGCCAGCCTTTTGGGCACTGTTCCTGTTGACAGCGATGCGGACGAATTCTTTGATGCCCTATGATTATTTTACTTATTTTTTTTATAAAAATAATGTATCATCAAAAAGGAAAACATAAGGACATACAAGTAGTTAATATTTATTATTCTGTAAAAAAATCATTGCTTTATAGTCATTAACCAGAAAGAAAACGGGCGAGAGCGTTTCTATGCCGAAAAGACCACCCGCATTTCCTCTTAAAAGAAGTCGTTCATAGTTCTACACAATATTCATACGTAGTATTTTTAAATGTTACATTATTAAAGTATCAAAATTACTGAACATAACAAACCCAGGTAGAAAAACATTGCGTCATACATAAATACATGATTAAATAGTTAATATACTTATGGTTGTATTAACGAAATCGCGTGTGTTTAAAACCCAAGATATGTACACCTCATTTACAGGTACCTCAATACCGCACAATCAAAAAATATGTAAATACCTATATCAAACATTATATATATATATATAAAAGTTATATATAACAGTATATAACAATTAATACAGCTTTAGATTTCCTCTGACATGCGCTGACGTTGATTTTATCGAAAGATATTCTAAACTGCTCGTACAAGTGCCTTTTCACACGTCCCTGTTGCCGGGTAGCCGGTGCCGGGAACCCGGCGGCGAAATGTCAGCTTTCACACGTACCGGCGGCGTAGTTTGCCTGGCAAGTTTACCGGATACCGGCTACCCGTTTGCCGGGACGTGTGAAAAGGCACTAAAAATCTATTGAATCCTAGTGCAGTAATACACGAATTGTTTTTGAGCAGTTAGTAGTTTTAAGCTCTGTGATTTAAATTGAAATACATAGTTATTTTACTAAGAACTTGTCAAAGAGTTCGATTTAATTTGAAAATTTTGAACGTGTAAAAACACTACTGCATTATACTCGTAAATATACAGTTGCACTTTATCTTGTAATATTTTTCTCAACTCAACAAACGTATATTTCTGCACTCAAAAACCTATTTCAAAACGAATACGTAATTTAGTTCTCATATTTTATAGGTACAGACATAGATAAGGAAATAATACTTAATAAATATATTACAGAGCGAAACTTCCACTTAAAATCGCGCTAAATTATCCTAAAGGGACGGGATGATACTTTAGAACCAGTGAGGATTTTACCGTGTACTTACTGTCTTGACTAGTTGAAAGTTTCGTACTGTCAACAACACGCCCTTTGTAACCGTTTGACTTTGACAGCGTCTTTATTTTTATAGCAATAAGGACGGTTTTCATAGTTCACGTGTTACTACAAAATCTGCGATTGATTGTACGCTTTGAACGCATCCAAAATCACTATTAGGTAAGGCATAAGAAACTCCTAGGTTTCTAAACGAAGTATTATTTCTTTGTCTATGGTACAGGCTAAAGGCTAAACGTGTGACTAGAGTGATTAGTAGTAGTTAAAACATATCTTGTTTATGATATTTGAGTAGGTAGTAGGCTCGCGGACTCGAGGCCCCGTTGCACTGACACGAAATTGAATGAATTATAATAGAGTCAAATTATTTAATTGTAATATTACTTATGTTACCATTTTTTTTTGTTAGTCTAGTCTATACTGTCCCAATGCTGGGCAAAGTCCTCCCCCAAATCCTTCCAGGAACTCTTTTCCTGCGTCACCTCAAACCAGCCCTCGCGGTACGCGTCGAGGTGATCTCGTCATCTCTTTCTGGGCTCCTCTGCGGCGCCGTCCATCTTCAGGCACCCATTGTGTGGAGACTTTTGCCTTGGTCAATTGTGTAACCATTACTTTCAGTAATTAATCTGAAGGGAATTGCCATAATCTCTTGTTCTATCATGCAGTATGCTGGATAGATTAAAATATGTGTTATTTTTTTTGCAAATAACACAGTTATTATCAATCAATTAAGACGAAACCGACAGCGCAGTGGCGCCCTCATAGCCTCATAGTTTGTTTGGTTATTTCTTTTATTTTAAATTGAAAATGCGGAAAATAAGCATGTTACGTTATGCTCCACAAGATTATACGTTATTATTATTACAAACGGTAGTTTAGTTTTGTTATAATCCTTATAACGGAAAATAGTGGCCACTATTTTTAAGAATTACAATAAATTTAAAAAACTGGATTTTATTAAACAATTTAGTAGTTAAATAAAGTGAAATGTGTTTCGTTTTCAGTGCAACTGCGGGTAAATTATTACTGTTATGTAGATTTTTAATATCTTAATATTGACCTTCAATAATATTGAATCGACGACGTCGATATTCACTTTCTGAACTTACAATATAAAGTTATGGTCAAAACGAATAAAAATATATGATAAAAATTATGGTAACAGCAGCCTGTTAGATGATATTTTTAATAATATACAAGAACAAATTAAATTAGCTAGCGAAACTCCATCGACACAGTCGGTGAAGTTTTGCCAACTAATTTAGTTTAACCGTGTAAGAGTGGGTTTTATCAAAGCTTTGACCACAACTCTTGACCATGACTTTATACACAGGCAATGCCTGTTTCTCGATAAAATCGGATTTTTGCCTTCGTTAAACAAAATATATTTCTATAGTGAAATCTGAACAAATGTAGTTTTGTTCGTAGATAGTTTTTAAAGGGGGAGATTATTTTTATCCCTTTGTATATTGAAAAACGTTTGAAAGAAGCAATATTATAAGGGTGGTTTTCTAAATATTTTTCTTATTTTTCATTATGTTTAGACTGTTAATATTATTACGTTTCATTTATATTTAGATGTCTAGGTATATTTTTACGCTTCCAGTGTTGTTTACCAAAAGCGTTAAATATTTCTAAAAACATTAACGTTTTATCTCTGTGCAATCTTTATCCAGTATAAATACTATTTATAAATGCAAAAAATAAAAATCTTAAATAAAATGAAAAAAGATGAATTCCTCAGTGTGTCCAGTAAATCCAATGATGGTCGAAAGAAAAAAAAAACTAAATTCCAATGCGGTGTTCTATGTTTATAATACAATTATATTTTCTCTATTCTCAAATAGAATTACTAAAAGTAATTAATGTAGCGAGAAGGAATCTTTTAATCGCCATTTCTAAACTTCTTTCACTTTTTTTTTTTTTTTAATCTCCCCCAGTTTAGAAGTTTGGACGTGCAATATAGCTCAAACCAGTTACCTATACTATAGTTAGTTATCAAATTTTATTTGTAAAGTATATTTGAAGTTGTTGGAGCGAAAAGGCTGGATAAGGAAATATTAGTGCGGTCGTGTGAAATAATATCCTAATGTTTTAATGACATAAAGCAAATGAGACATTAACTTTGTCTCTGAGGTGGAATGGCAACGAAACCTACAATGTCTCTGGTTTTATAAATGTCCTTAGACAACGGTGACTACCTATGAGGTGGGCACCCTAATTTACCATCATCATCTGCCGAGCCTTTTCCGAACTATGTTGGGGTCGGCTTCCAGTCTAACCGGATGAAACTGAATACCAGTATTTTACATGGAGCGAATGCCTATCGGACCTCCACAACCCAGTTACTTGGTAACACGATAGCCCTTGGTAAGACTGGTTGTCAGACTTTGACCGGTGCGCTAATTTACCACATAGTGATATTGAAGTGTTTCACTTAAAACGTTGTTTCATATTTTTTTTTGCTCCAAAGGCTTCATACAAAAAATTATCTAGAAAAAGATCTGAATATAATCTATTTAGAGTCGGAGTGTGGTTGAAAATGTTGCGTTTGTCTAATGTTAGTTTGAAGGTGATAGCGTTTGTTACATTATGTCTAGGTTTAAGTCTTCGAAAGTCTAGATTTAGTCTAGATAGGGAGACTTAATACTGATCTTACTAGTTTATTTGATTTAGTCCTGTTATAAAGAAAAAATAGTAACCTCACTGCTTTTTTTTTGCGAAATACTTTCGTTTTCATCTTTTCTATTTGTTTACTTAATTGCGAAATCTTTCAACTCGAGAAAATACTACAAAATATAATATGAAATTGGTGTTTTGAAGCGTAAATAATTATTTGTTGAAAAAACTGTTGACCATTAAAGCAAGGGTTACTGAAGATAACATACAGAAATGCTCAACCAATATGCCAAAATATAAACGAATTAAATCATGTATCAGTATTAAGTCTCTCTCAAATATATTGTAATATATTATTAAATTTATAATCCGACGTGCAAACGAAGGTATTTTCTATATAAATGACAAGCGACGCGGTTTTACATAGACAATCGTTTTGGAAATTAAATCTCACTATAAAAAATCTATACATGAAATATACTTTAAAAAATATATGAAAATATCAGCAGAAAAATCTCTTATTCACCAATTTTGTAAGAGTATGTAAAAACTGACAGAAAAAGTTCATGTTCCATGCGAGAAAGAGATAGCTTGTAATGTGTGCAACGTCTCGCTCGCACTTGTGGAAAACATTTTACCGAAAGAACTATGACAAGTCTTTTAGATACCGTAAAAGTTAATAGAAAAATGAAATGTATTAAAAAAAAAGTTCGAATTTCTTATATTAGTCCTTTTGGAAAATCTATATCTAAGTTAAATTACTTAAATTTTAAAGAAAACTTATGTTATTGGTGTATGTATTGTTAAGTTTAAACAGTTTCTGCGTCTCTAAAAATATTGTTTAATTAAAATTTTATTATAAATAATTTATCATGAATGAAATACAGATAAAATAATATAGATAAAGATCTAAAATCATATATAAAAAGTTAAGATTACATCATTAACAAAAAGGGGAATTTGAAAATTATGCTATACTGTTTTTTTACATATAGTATATTTAAAGTTTTGTTTATGTAAATTCGATTGCATTTTAAGAACAACGTAAGTATTTCTATGTTGACTTGAGTTTTTATATACAGGGTGGAATGGACATCGACGCGCAAACTATAACCTTGAATTCAGCACATGATTCTGAACCCTCTTGTGTTGAAATGTCATCATCTGCCTAGCCTTCTCCCAACTATGTTGGGGTCGGCTTCCAGTCTAACCGGATGCAGCTGAATACCTGTATTTTACATGGAGCGACTGTCTATCTGACCTCCACAACCCAGTTACTGGGTAATGCGACACTCCTTGGTAAGACTGGTTGTCAGACTTTCGGACTTCTGACTACCCGTAACGACTGTCAATGATCTACGAATGACAGCCGGGACCAACGGTTTAACTTGCTTTCCGAGGCACGGAGGGGTTTCGGTATGTAAATATGGTCACCCATCCAGAGACCAACCGCGGTAAGCGTAGCTTAACCTGATCGATCGACCTGTGCGGCTGTTATTATTTAGCCACGGGCCCCTCTTGTTGAAATGTGCCGTGAGTTACAAAAAAAAAAAAATGTTCCATACCTTTTGAGTTTTGAAACAGCAGATTTTTTTGATTGCCGACGAGATCCTAGGGGATTATGTCCTGAATGCATGGTTAAAGTTTGCGCGTCGATTTTCCTGCCACCCTGTATGTATAAAACGCCGTGCCATAAGGTTCGTAGTGAGATGACAAATATAACCGTTTTTTTTTATAGTATGAGATAAAATATACTATTTAGACATATTGTATACCGAATATTTAGAAAATGATAAATCTTTTGTATATTGGTGATTTTTGCAAGTACTTTTCCACAATTGCCATCATGTTACAGTTTAAAAATACTTCGCGACAGAAATCGCCAATATTTTGCAAAAGGTTCTTACAATTCATGTTTTTGTTATTCCTCTAATTTTGTACTTAATATTTTATCTGTTTAACTAATTGAACATACTTTCACATTCGTTTAAACTAACATTCCTTGGTTATAAACTCTTTAGTTTTCTATTCTGTAATGATTTCTTGGCCGCAGTGTTAACAAAAATAATATGTATTTAAAAAAAGGAAGGAGTATTTATGTAATGCAATAAGAAAATATTTAAATAGAAACAAAAAATATCTAAATATTTTACATATACTGTGAATTTAGAAAAAAAAAGTGCTGTTGAATTTAATGAAATATTAGTATTAATTCAACTAAAAAAACATTATACAACAAAATAGTGATTATTTAAAAATCTTGTCCAGTACATATTTATTAAATAAAATTTAAGTAGACATTCGCATTCATCGTGAATTAGGAAACTCTCTCAAATCTCTCTCTACCTGCAAATCGTGAAAACACCTAAGTACTCCTGTTTCATAGCGGATTTAACAGGAATCTTAAAACTCTTGACCAACTCTTTAACTAGCTAGTTCAATTTCTCTCTAGAGATCTATATTTTTAAATCATCTATTAACAAAATGTTTTTATATACTGTATTTATTGCACATAATACATTCCCTGTGTATTTTTTATATTATTTATTACATATACTATATTCCATTGTATTTAGATCTGTATTTTTTAATCTTTCAAATATGCTAGCGAAAAACAGAAGTTTATCTTACGATTTTTTTTATCGTAAGACGTTTTTTTTTTTTTCACAAAACAAATTATTTTATCATTCATTTAGTTAGATAGAACAGTAAAAGTTATGACGTAATATTTAATACTTGACAAAAAACTTCTGCTTTTCGCACGCATGGCGTTTATTTGTTTTTAAAGAAGAAAATAGTAGTATAATAATGTTGTATTTACATTACATACTAACGTAGTATAAGTAAGAACTTGCGATCGACTCGGTCCGTTGTGATGCCTGCAATAACGTGTTTTTTGTTTTTATGAAGAATAAAGTTACGGCACAAAGTTTTTTGTGGTTTTATTTACTACTAGCTGCGCCCCGCAGTTTCACCTACATAAGTCTCGTTCCCGTGAGACTATCGGGATAAAAAGTATCCTATGTCCTAATCCAGGTCATGGTCTACCCACGTGCCAAATTTCATCCGAATCCGTTCAGCCGTTTTGGCATGACGGCTGCAGCGCTGCCACCGCGCTGCTTTGTTAATCCATATAAATAAAAAACGCGCGACTGCAGCACTACACCCGCGCTGCGGCCGCGCATCATTTCATCGATCGACTAGTGACGATGCGCACGTAGTTTTTGTTCAGGTCTAAACATGAACGAAAATCAGGTTGAAGAATTTATCGATGGGGTTGAGAGTCGTCCAGCGATATGGGATTCGAAGTCGGACAAGTACAGTGTAAGCAACGAGTTATGAGCGCTGACCTTGAAGAAAACAAACGTCACAAACCCTTATGTCTTAGTAATATAATAAGGGTTTGTTTCGCTTGTTTTTTTCAAGGTCAGCGCTCATAACTCGTTGCGTGACTTGTATATACAGTAAGAAAATCGAAAAGAACAAAGCTTGGGAAGAAATATGCAATATATGTTTATTACGAACTTTGAACGGCAACTTTTTCTTAGGTTTCTTTTTCAACACTATGATGCTCCAACCTAGCGGCTGCAGCGCGGAGGCAGCGTTGCAGCCGCGCTACCGCCGCGCGGCTCTTTGCGGCAAACAAGGCGCCCTTACATAGCAAGTAGTGTTGTACGAATTTGTGTGGGGTAAGTACAAATTGAAAGGGAAAAATAAAAACTTTTTGAACAACAACAGACTTCCAAAAATGACTACAAAGTGAAAAATAACTTTAATTTCGGAAGTCGGTGGCAAACAACGAAAATGCGAACCTAACGACACCGACTTCAGAAATTAAAATTATTTCAATCTGTCGGTTGTTTTTTTTTTGTAAAATAGTTTTTTTTATCTTAAATCAGCTTCTGCCCGCGACTTCGTCTGCGTGAAATTTCTTGTTCCCTCGGACCACCGCGCTGCATCGATCACTCATCCTTGCTATTTGTTTTGGTTTAGCGTTCTATCAGGATTATTCTTTTTTTTCGGCCCCTAAGGGTCCTAGCATGTATTTAATAGCCTTTCTCAAGAATTGCGTTATCAAATGCAAAAAAAATAAATCCGACTGGTACTTATTATACCCCCTCAGGCTAGGTGGAGCGACGATCTTCGCAGGATGGCTGGTACTCGTAGCAGTTGGATGAGAGTTGCCGAAAATCGAGTTGAATGGCGTGCAATAGGAGACGCCAATGTCCAGCAGTGGACTGCTATAGGCTGATGATGATGATGACTTGTATAGATTGCGGGCTGGTCCTCAAATTTAAGGTCGCTCAGCGCGCTATGGAGCGAGCTATGCTCGGAGTCTCTTTGAAGGATGAAATCAGGAATGAAATTATCCGGATAAGAACCGGAGTTACCGACATAGCTTGCAGAGTAAGCAAACTGTAGTGGCAGTGGGCTGGCCATGTCTGTTGAAGGACCAGTGGCCGCCCGGTGGAGCATACGAGTCCCGGAGTGGAGACCGCGTATCGGCAAGCGTAGTGTGGGACGCCCCCCAGCTAGATGTGCGGACGATCTAAAGAAGGTGGCTGTGGTAGACTGGATGCGGAAGGCGGAGGACAGGGTGCTGTGGCGCAGTCTGGGAGAGGCCTTTGTCCAGCAGTGGACTGCGATAGGCTGAGTTGATTGATTGATAGATAGGCTGAGTTGATTGATTGATAGATAGGCTGAGTTGATTGATTGATAGATAGGCTGAGTTGATTGATTGATAGATAGGCTGAGTTGATTGATTGATAGATAGGCTGAGTTGATTGATTGATAGATTGCTGCGACCGTGATTGCTGCGTCGATACCGTCAGGAAAGGAATTTGTTTACAATGATCAATGCTAATACGCTAAGAAGCGGAAGCTGATCGTTGATTAAATAACCTAGCTATTTAAGGAAGCTATAATCAGCTGTGTTATTATAACAATACAATAAACAATATTTATTTGTTTAAGACTTAAACCTATTTACAATTATTGCACCTTAAATAGACTTTGTAACTTAGTGGCAAGGTATTGTAGATATAAGAATGTATAGATACTAGCAGCGCTCCGCGGTTTCACCCGCATAAGTGTCGATTCCGTGGGAATATCGGGATAAAAACTATCCTATTAGATGTCCTTTCCCGGGATTCAAACTATCTCTATACCAAATTTCATCTTAATCGGTTCAACGGTTTAAGCGTGAAGAGGTAACAGACAGACACTTTCGCATTTATAATATTACTAGCTGCGCCCCGCGGTTTCACCCGCATAAGTGTCGATCCCGTGGGACTATCGGGATAAAAAGTAGCCTATATATTAATCCAGGGTGTCAGCTACCTCCATACAAAATTTTATCAAAATTGGTCCAGCCATTTGAGCGTGAAGAAGTAACAAACATATAAACACACACACAAACTTTCACCTTTATAATATTAGTGTGATAGTGTGGATAAGTTATAGGGATCACGCTTCGAAGCCAATACTGGGGTGAAAATGAGTCATAGCGAACATACTTAAGACATAACAAGTATCTACTCAACGCCATAGACTGATAGAGATAATATTTGAGATAACAATCAATAGAATTGCACAATATTGTAATGGGTGATATCCCATGACTTATCTAGGTAAGTACAAACACCAGTGAAGATAAGCCATCTGATGCATTCTATGTTTTTATTGGGCGAATATACATGTATCTCCCGGGCCCCCGAATCTTCTTAGCGTGTCGATGGCAAAAAATTATGTTTTTTTTTTTTTTTCTTAAATTTGTTTGGCCTAAAATTCAGCAACGCGGAGAGCATTCGCTGACCCAGCCATTAGGTCCTCACGTGTGCAGGTTACAGGGTCATATGGTGCAAGATGGGAGGTGAGCCAATGTCTGTGAGGAGACACCATACACACCGGAGGTCAGAGCCTTCCTTGAAAAGGTTGTCCTTGCTGCGACCTACTTGGATACGAAGTCTATTTAAGGCGACGCCGACCGCACAGTGGCGCCCTCATCGTTTGTTTGGTTATTTATTTTATTTTAGAATGAAAATGCAGAAAATAAGCACGTTAAGATGTGCTCCACAAGATTATTACGTTAATATTATTACAAACTGTAGTTTTATATTGTTTAGTTTTATTGTAATCACTAAAACGGATAATAGTTTTATCCGTTTTAGTGATTTCATGTGGAGCACAACTTAACGTGCTTATTTTCTGCATTTTCATTCTAACATAAAAGAAATAACCAAACAAACGATGAGGGCGCCACTGCGCGGTCGGCGTCGAAGTAGGCCACTTTAACTTATGCCCGGATGAGAGACTCTCTGATGGTTTAATAAAGAGGTCAGGGGGCCTAGACAAAATCCCTTTTCTGTAAGCGTTAACGCCAACGGCAAAATCAAATTGAATGTAGTTGAATTTGCTTACCAGATGTCACGTGACTGCTGCTACATTCGCACTCTCTTTTCCCTAACTCTCATAGTCCGCAATCTACCACGACCGGAGAAAGATCAGGCGCAGGACCAACGGTATAACATGCTTTCCGAGATAGGGGGGTATCACACACCGCCAACTGCCAAACTCCGGGCTGTGACTAAGAAATTCCTAATGAAAAAGCCCAATAGGTAACACTTTGGCCAAACTGGAAATTGACCCCTGAACCCCAAGCTCAGCAGCCGCGCTTGCGACCACGATATCAACGGGGAAGTTCAAGGCATAAAGTAAGTCCACATCAAGCTACCCGAAACTGACAAATTTTCCCAATCAACTTTGAACCATATGCTTTAGCGATAAAGTTGAAAATCTATTAAAGAAATTTGTCAGATTGTAGTAGCTTGATGTGCTGGCGTCTGTACATAGTCGTAAGTATTTGTTGCTCGTCTGTCAGTGTCCTAAGATTTTTCGCAGAAACGCTTCCGATAAAATATTTTATCAATATGATAAGGTTTGTATCGACATCTAGGACAAGTCATACAGTGTGGGACAAACAGACAGACATGTGGGGTGTTGCTCTAATTTTTATCGCAGTCGCAAACTGTAAGTGATAATTTTTTATTAAGTAAGTAGGTAGATACATTTTTCCTTTTTGTGAATGGTGAATTTTGGTGATGTTTTTAGGTGGTTAATGTGCATAAATATTGAATAGAATAGTGTATACCTACGTATTGATTTAAGTGTTTGTCTAACCACTTGAAAAATGGTCTTGGAAGTGCTAAAATTGAAACAGTGAATACAACATACGAGTAACTAAAATAATCCACGCGTCATGTTCGTGAACGGGCGTCGTCGGTTGAGACTGGTCATCTCTTAACTGCCAAGGCTTATTTTTAATTTTATATTTTGAATTGCTTCTTCATTTGTTTTTTTTTTTACCTTGTTCTCACATATAGAAGCATCAAGAATAATGTACCCAGGATTTTGTAATATCTTGATTTAAAAGAGTGTCCATGGAGTTTCTTGCCCGTTCTTCTCCATAGAGATCTACGTTTTGGAATGGGCAACTAGCTTCAACTTTCTAACTGACTGACTATTTAATTTTGACAATTCAAAAGTGCCTGTACATAGTTTCATTGAAATAAATGCTTTGATTTGATTGTAGGTACATTTAATATGTATGTATCAACAGGGCTTACATTCTAATTTGATTTGATTTGAAATTGAAAGTGATTGTTTTATTATTTTGAAGTGAGGTTGTCCGATTTAATTTTACTTCAATCTCAAATGAGTACCTAACTGAAATAATTTTAAGTGGTTGTTTTATTATTTTGAAGTGAGGTTGTTCGCTTTAATTCTACTTCAATCTCAAATCAGATTTATATATTCAAGTTACGAGATTTAGAACGAAATAATAATAATAAGTTTATTCATCAAAAAGTAAAAATACAATGGATTTTTGTTATCATTATCTACCTACTGACACCATATTGGGCGGAAAAATGCAAACTGTACCTACCTACTTAACTGATTGCCCTAAATGAAAAGTGCTTAATTCAGCTAGATAAGATTACTTTGTTTATACTTAGGTACTGAAAAAAATAACATTGATAACAATAATTTTATTGGAACTCTTACAATACCTACCGAATTTTTTTTTAACCAGTACGCAAATTGTAACCATGAATTCTGAACGAATTTAAACTAATGAATTCTGAAAAAAAAAAAAACAATTGCATTTTTCTATGAGAGCTGTTTTTTTGTTTTTTGATAACCATTTTAAAATTGAGGGGCCCGTGGCTAAATAATAACAGCCGCACAGGTCGATCGATCAGGTTAAGCTATGATTGCCGCGGTTGGTCAGTGGATGGGTGACCATCTTTACATACCGAGACCCCTCCGTGCCTCGGAAAGCACGTTAAGCCGTTGGTCCCGGCTGTCATTCGTGGATCTTTGACAGTCGTTACGGGTAGTCAGAAGCCCGAAAGTCTGACAACCAGTGTTACCAAGGGGTATCGTATTACCCAGTAACTGGGTTGTGGAGGTCAGATAAACAGTCGCTCCATGTAAAATACAGGTATTCAGCTGCATCCGGTTAGACTGGAAGCCGACCCCAACATAGTTGGGAAAAGGCTAGGCAGATGATGATAACCATTTTAAAATTTCTACACTAGGGGTCTAGAATCGCTTGTTGGGCGAAACAATAACTAAACAAATACTTCTTTACCTTCCTGAGTGAAACTCGAATTCGGTATTCTACCCACAAGGACAGCGAAATCTGCTTTGGCGTATACCCACTCGGTTTTCTCTACCGCAGACGGTAGCGAATACCGGTTTGAATAGGCCTTTAAAAGCACAGTAATCTTTCTTCTTCTTACAAAATGCTTTTGGGTTGCTGCTATCAAAAAGTTGTTATTTTTTTCCAGGCAATGCGGAACTGTACCAACTAAAGACCACGGATCTGCCGACGTCGGTGGATAACCGCATCATTGGTGGGTCCGCTACCACCATACAACAGTACCCATTTACGGTGCAGGTAAGACTACTATATCCACTCTTCAAAATTTGTTTCCAAAACTTTAAGTTAAAAAAGGCCTATTTCTCGGAATCGGTGCGTCGAAAAACCATGCCTCTCAGAAGTTAAATGGTTTCTATATACTACAAATAAATTGGTTTTCCGAAAGAAAAACATTAATTTTAAGTCCTCGCTCCGTTGTACAGACGCCAGCACATCAACCTACCCGAAACTGTCACATTTCTCCAATCAATTTTGAACCTTATGTTTTAGCAATAAAGTTGAAAATTTATGAAAAGAAATTTGACAGATTGTAGTAGGTTGATGTGCTGGCGTCTGTACCCCTAGAGCTACACTCTTCCCAAGAAATAAATTTAATAAATGCTCTAAGTTCTTACGGTAAAAAATTGAAAAAATTCAGAAAAAAGAAAATAAAACTGATTTTGTGATTTTTGCTATTGACTTAAAACTTAACTTCCTTGGTCTTGTGGTTGAACGACCAGCCGGTCTCTTTTGTTCAAATCTTACCATGAAACTTAGGTGAAGTGAGCTTTCATTCCACCTGATGCTAGGATTGGCATTATTGACAGCTCACTTCAAGTTCACTTTCGGTATGTTTTTCATCATCATCAGCCTATAGCAGTCCACTGCTGGACATTGGCCTCTCCTAATGCACGCCATTCAACTCGATTTTTGGCAACTCTCATCCAGCTGCTACCAGCTATCCTGCGAAGATCGTCGCTCCACCTAGCTTGAGGGCGTCCCACCTTACGTTTACCGATTCGCGGTCTCCACTCAAGAACACTATCCCAACGGACACCGGTTCTACGGCTAATATGGCTGGCCCATTGGCACTTGGCTTGCTTATTCTATGAGCTATGTAGACAACTTTAGTTCTCTGCTGGATCACCTCGTTGCGGATCCGATCCCTCAGATAAACTCCAAGCATAGCTCGCTGAGCGACTTTGCATTTATGGACCAGCCGTACAGTGAGTGTCCACGTTTCGGCTGCGTAAATCATAACTAGCAGGACTCACTGATTGAAGACCTTGGTCTTTAAGTAAGTTTATACCTTGGGACGGCGCCGCCGAGGCCGGCCCAGAAAGAGATGGCGAGATGACCTGGACGCGTACAACGAGGGCTGGTTCGTGGTGGCGCGGGAAAAGAGTTCCTGGAAGGATTTGGGGGAGGCCTGTGCCCAGCAGTGGGACAGTAAAGGCTAACAAAAAAAAAAAAAAACCTTGGGACTTTTACAGAATAGATTGGCAAGTCATATAGAAAAGCATGACTCAAGAAATAAGAAAATGCTCTAACGATTTTGTGAATATAAGAAATTATAGAGAGAGTACTTATACTATTCTATTCTATTATGACTAGGTACCGTTTTGGGTTAGCGGTGACCGTAGAAATATTATACAGGAAGATTTTTTTATCACCATCCATATTTTGACAGGGTGTTCTACCCAGGAATATTAACAACTTTCACTATGGGACTAACTCTGAAGTCACGAAAAAAAATCTGCTGTTTCATACATTTTGGTCAAGTAGGTATTGAACTTTTGTATTAAACAGCAGATTTTTTTCGTGATTTTAGGGTTGGTCCCATAGCGAAAGTTGTTCATATTCATGGGTAGAACACGGTGTAAAAATTTGGATGGTGATAAAAAAATCTTCTTGTAAGTATATCTACAAAATACAAAAATGTATGGCGGTGACCGTGGCTTCTGGGTTTGGTCGCCGAGTCGGACAATACGTAGCCAAGAAAAGCAAGAATTTTTCTAACATTTGCAATGGATTAGCAATAAGTATCCTTCAAAATGATACACATTGCGATTGAAAATGTGTTACGGAATTAGGGTCCTTGATGATTTTGTTTCTGGTCCCAACGTTTGGTGTATCCTACCGAGTGTGATGAGGTGACTTTTTTTTACTGCTGAATGGGCCCGCTCTTGACCTCGATCACGCCTGATGGAAAGCGATGGACGAGGTCTATGATGGAACGAGCGTGCCCAGAAGATGCCTAAGGCACTGGAACTCCCACGCTTTGACGAAACACAGCAGCAGGCTGCTTGACGCCGGACTCCGGTGGGAGGGTGGTCGCAAACCAGGCGGACGTTAGCCCTACTACCGCAAGGGAAGAATTGGTCAGTCAAATAAGGTGTTGGGTGTGACTGTCCAGGATGCGCCGAGCGCTCGGTTCAGTTGAGTAACTGGTGAAAGAAACTACGCTAAACGAGGAGGCTTCTTCATGCATCCCAACCTTTGACATTCATTTACGTCTGCAGGTACTTTACTTATCGCAGTTCTATTGTGGAGGCTCCCTTGTGACGACAAGACATGTCCTTTCAGCAGCACATTGCTTCGTTGATGAGTAAGTTACACTTTACATACATTTATTTACCAACGAAGTCTCAAACGACCCACGACGTTAGGACGGTCTTAGTATCCCTCTATGTCTAAAAAGACATAGAGGGATACTAGGACCCATTTGCACCACAAATCACTAAATCTCTAAATTAAAACATCGTTTTATTTCTGTCAATCCTTCGAAAATGACAGAGACGGAATGATGTTTGAATACTTTTACCTAGGAAATGCGGCCGGAAAGACTTTTGAAAAATCCTAAGTAAAAAGTCGTAATTCGAAGTTTGGCTCTCGCCTATTTCCTCCTCCAATATTGGACCAATTTAAAAGATATTTCATTTATTTATTATATTATATTCATAAACTGAATAAGAAGGATATATACTGTGTCCCTATGTTTTTCTTTTTTCATTAGTAGTTGTCAGGACTTTGTTGATAGCGGTTTAAATCGGCATTTTTTGAGGGTTCTAGTGTTGGCAGGTTGTATGTTGATCTAAATATGATTCGCGGCCGTAATAAATATTTATTTATAGAATTATAATCATAAAAATCATTAGGTAATACATATGTAACATGTCATATTAGACTATTGAATGACTATTTCATGAAATCATGATATTTGAGGCTAATTTTAACTCAAGAGTTGTCAAATTGCTGATTCCACTGATTATTTATAATTCTATATTTGCTATATTTGTCGCGAATCATATTATAATCAACATAATAGCAAACACTGACTTGCAAATTGCAAAAAAAAAAAAACGTAGGAAAATTTGAATTTCGCGGACTACCTTTGCGCCTCCTATTAAATGCATTTCGTGATTTGTGGTGCAAGTAGGCCTAAGTGAAGCAATTGTGCATAACTCAATAAAATGTAGAGAACAATTGGCTTTTTTTCGCGATTTCAGAGTGGCTAAAGAGGGGCCTGTGGCTAATAATAATAAAATAATACTGGTATTCAGCTGCATCCAGTTAGACTGGAAGCCGACCCCATCATGGGAAAAGGCTATGAAGCAGATGATGATTCATTCCATAGGAAATGTTGTTGTCAACCCGGAGTTCGGAAGTTGGCGGTGTGATACTCCCGTGCCTCGGAAAGCACGTTAAATCGTTGCTCCTGCGCCTGATCTCTCTCCGGTTGTTTCGGGTGGCCGTCCCATCGGACTATGAGAGTGAGGGAAGAGAGAGTGCACCTGTGTCTGCGCACATACTTGTGCACTTATATTATCTCACGCGCCGAAGGCTGGTCTATGTTGTTCATAATGATGAGGACCTATAATGACCCCTTTTACGTCTTTTTTTACCATCGTTCTCACATAGAATTATAAATTCAACATTAATGATGTAACTAATATTTTTGTAAAAATATAATTTAAAAGATTGTCCATGGAGTTTCTTGCCCCTTTTTACCTATACCTACTAGAAACGCTTTGGAATGGGCTACTATGTCGCTTCATATTTTCTGACTGACCGACTTCTCGACAATTCAAAAGTGCCTGTAAATGGTTTAAATGAAATAAATGCTTTGAGTTTGAATTTTTCAGGTTTTCAGTTATTTTACACCTTGTATGTATTAATTATTCATATCTCAATCTTTGCAGGAATGGCTCTGTTATAAGCCCGAGCCGCTATTCGATTCGTGAGGGCACAACTATTTCGAATTCAGGTGAGAACACAGTCATTTCGTACAGTTAACCGGAGGTCCATTTATGCTACCAATTTAACTTAGACTAGACAGCTACTTTATTTCAATGAAGTTATGCCTTGATTTCATGTACAGACTCCAGCACATCAAGCTACACGAAACTGTAAAATTTTACCAATCAACTTTGGACCTTATGCTTTAACGATAAAGTTGAAAATCTATTAAAGAAATTTGACAGATTGTAGTAGCTTGATGTGCTGGCGTCTGTTCAGTACAGTCACGAGCACACATACTTTACACTGGCGCAAAATTCAAAAGCGATTTTTCTCTTGAAATAATTATTGCAACTTTAAAAATAAAAGACACGCACCCTAATTGGCTATTGAAATTTCGAAATTATAAAAACAAGGATGAATCGGAGTTGTTATAATAGGAATTTTGAACCATTCGGAATTATGAAAATCGGTATTTTGAAATTTGTATTTGTGACTGTCGGAATAAAGTTTTTCGTATTTATATAGTGTACCCTTTGTAAGATACTGAACAGAACTCGAAGGGGATGAACTTGATCCATTTTTCCACAGGAGGTACTGTTCACCTGGTAACAACAATCAAGGTCCACGAGTCATACAACTTTCCGGTTCGCGACAACGATGTGGCGGTGGTTCTGATGGCCACATTGGTCAATTTGACCACCAGTATCGCTCGACTAGCCTTCATTCCTTATCAGAACGCTGTGGTCCCTGATGACGCGTTCGTCATTGCTGTTGGATGGGGGCTGACTAGTGTGAGTACTTCTTAATTTCTACGTTTTAAAAAAGGAAGGATAATGTCACCATTTTATAAGCGACATAGGAGACGAGCGACAATGACGAATGCGTGAATTACGATGGTTAACGCGAGAATTGCCTTCCTGAGGGGCAATTCTCATAATTTTAAGAACGTTCTCAGTCTGATGTCAGTCTCAATCTGTCAAAAATACATCAAATTTCCCTACATTTTTGACATTGATTGTCGCTGAGATGAGATTGTGACTAGATTTTGAACGTTTTTAATTACGGGAATTGGCCTTCTGATGTCAGAGAATGGGAGCTATGTAATCCGCAATGCGGCCCCAGAGGGGTTGGTGGATGTCACATATCTTCGAAAATTCAACAATAGGCAGGTACTTACTTATTGCGATTTTATCATTCTTGAGCAGACGAGTTTTTCAAACTTATTAAGCAATGAATTATGAAAGGGAGGTATTGTGAGTTTTTTTTTTTTTTTTTTTTTGGATGGGAAATCATCTATGATGGATGGGGAATCATGACTCCTCCCGCTCTGGGTGGAGCGGAAGGGAGTGTCAGACTCTTACTGACTAAACCCACCCGTGTTCCTTCCTTAGCCCTTTATGTTCCGGGGCAGCGGTAACCCTTTCGGACGATCCCGCTACCCCGGCAGGCTTCGGCCCTGGCGGGCCCCTTCCTTTATGCTGACATCTCTTTGAGGCGCGCGTGGAACACATACGCGCCGTCCGGCACGGGCCTGGTCCTGATCGGACGGAGAGCTACCCATTACTCTCCGTCCGCAGGCCCGCGCCTACGGTGGCCGGGAGTCGTCACGCGGCTCCCGACGCCCGTAGCGTCTCCCGCGGCGGGGCGTCTCCCGCGGCGGAGGTATTGTGAGTGAATTACGCAATTCAAGTAAATGCACCCTCGGTGTACCTCGTCTTCTGGCGCACCTACGCGGTAAAAATGTATAGATCAGCAATTCTTTTTTAATAACCTATGAAAAATTTGAACATAGTGGGGTTTAGAATCATTTTTCGATGTCCCTGCCCTGCCACCCTTTTTTTATTTTTTTGGGTGGGAAATTATCAAATAACTTCCCGCACTGGGCGGAGCGAGAGGGCGTGTCAGACTCTTACAGACTAAAACCCACCCGTGTTCCTTCAGTTGCCTGTGCCAGGGGCCACGGTATCTCTTTCGAACAACCCGCGGCCCCGGCAGGCATCGGCCCTAGCGGACCCCGTCAGTTAGTGCTGACATATCTTTGAGGCGCACGTGGAACACAACGCGCCGTCGACTCGGGCCTGGTCATTACCGGACGGCGAGCTGCCCATTGCTCGCCGTCCGCAAGCCCGCGCCTACGGTGATCCCTGCCACGCTGTAGAATGATTCATCATCATCATCATCATTTCAGCCGAACGACGTCCACTGCTGGACCTAGGCTGTAGAGTGATTACTTTATGAAAAACCCGGAACTTTTTTCGACAGGTGACCAATTTAGCTGCATCAACTGTGCTGAACGAAGTGACGGTGCGGAAGATAAACCAGACCATCTGTCAGGCTCGCTACATGAGCCTCCAGGTCGCGACCGGCTACCCTTATCCCGTCACCAGTAATATGATCTGCGCAGGGATCCTCGATGTTGGAGGTCAGTACTTTAGCTAAGACCAATGCGTCTGGTGAGGACGGCTGGAAAGATATGGACTAGATAAGCAAGAAACAGGGAGGGGTTGGAGGAGCCCTTTGCCAAAGGGCACACTGTAGGGACTCAGAACAGCACCCTAATTGCGTAACATACTATCCATCTCAATCTGAATCATTTTGGAGGATATTGCTAAGCCATTGCTTCATAATGTTTGAAAAAGGTGTATCCTCAACAACGTAGGTAAATTACGCAATAAATGTTGTGGAACTATACATGAAACACATTGCTACTGATAGTGTGTTACGCAAACACCCCGCAGATTATTAAACGTTTTGTACTACAACTAAAAGGCTATTATTAAAAAATATGCTTATACAGGTTTATTGGAAAAACACCAACAACCTCTTAAGCGGGCATTGTACTCATCATTATAAACAACTTTTACTATGCGACCAAACCTGAAATCGCGAAAAAAAATCAGCTGTTCCCTATATTTTGACGAGTTTTACGACAATAATTAATGTAGGGAACAGCTGATGTTATTTTTCGCGATTTCAGGTTCGTCAGGAGTCGTCTGCTCCACCGCCCATCGTTCCTTCGACAAACATGGCCAACCCACTGCGACTTCAGCTTGCCTACTCGGCAACCGGAAACATGATGATGAATTCAACCATAATTCTGTTTAAGTAGAAAATTGCAACGTCACACTTATGAACATAAAATAGTATTGATTCATCAGCCCGAAGTACCTACGTGACAACGATTGATAAGCAATAAGACAATATACGTTTCACCTAAAAACCTATTAGGTAATGCACCGCGTTCCAATCGGAGGTACCTATATAGCACGCAGTATCAAATGATAAAAACTGACGCATAAGCCCTTAAGTGCACATCAATATTAGTCAGTATGATAAGATAGTTGTTATTTTGAGGAAACAGCACAATAGGGCCAAAAGGTATTGGAGTGGCAACAACGTAGATACTGTGAGAGCTTTAAGAGCTCTCAGTACCGGAACGAATCAATTAAACACAGTTTGTCATATTACTTTATGATTATTCCTAGAAGATGGTGCTACGTGTTTACATTTTTATCCTTGTCACTTGGATTGTCAGCCAAGTCTGACGCCTACTGTTTTTTCTCTTATTCTTTTTATAAATCAATGCCTGTCTCGTATGTCTGCCATCTAATTTTCAAAGTATTCATAAAGGTTGTATTTAAGCACCAAATAGGCTATAATTTCTACAGTGCCCACCGGAAACGTTGGTAGGCCCCTAAAATGTTGACCGATGACCTAGTGAAGGCCGAGGGATCCATTGGATGCTAGAAGCACAGGACCGGTCGATGTGGCGACACTTTAGGGAGGCCTACTCGCATGTCCAGCAGTGGATGTCACGTCTGAGTGATAAAGATGATGATAGCATTATTTTTTTACAAGTACTACGTTCACGGATCAAATACGGAATTAGTTAGCCATACTTCCCAACAGACACGTGTGATAATTTTATTATGATAAGAAAGTGACTGGAATTTCAAGTGCTTTTGGTACTTCGCCTGAAACGTTAATCATGCCTCATTATTAAAATACCCAAAGCGTTACAATGTTACAACAAATTTCAATTAAATTCAAGAAACAATACAATATTCTTGTTAGTGGCTTAATTATTTATCAATTTAATTACAAATTAGATAAACGAACAAAATCAGCCATTTTTCTTCGTGCAGGAATCGAACTTATCTAGTTCCGGACAGACCAGGGATACAGGTATCCCTGAACTAGGAAATCATTTTAAAAGGAAATGCTGGCACTGAATAAATTAATCATGGCATCATATTTTCCTTTTATACGATCTTATTTTAACAGTGTACAAAAAAAAACATAACAAATCAACATAATTCATTACAATAGTCGAAGTGGTTAAAATAGACCAAACGTGCGGTATCTACATCTGTTATCTGTCTTATCTTTCTAACCACATAAGCGGCCGAGCTTAGCCCCGAAAGAGATGTTATAGGAGGCAGTGGCGAAGGTCCCATACAACTCGATTCCCGCCGGCTTCCCTTCGAAAATTCAGAACATAACCACTCTATAGTCAATTCATCATTGAAATTTTCTTTTGGTATTTTTTTTTTGCTCCGGCCTACCTCTGTCATAAATTCACCCTTCGCCACTGTTAGGAGGTCGCCATTGTAATTTCTCGTCTAGCGTGATTGCTAGGAAAATCGTCTGATTCATACATTCTAGTTTTTTTTCCATTCCTATGTTTTCGGCTTCCAATCTATCTGACCTCTACAAACCCAATTACTAAGTAATCCTTTCGGGCTTCTGAATATCTGTAACGACTGTCAAAGATCTACGAATTATAGCCGGGACTAACGGCTTTATGATGTCACTTTCGCTGCTAATTTATATGGTTTTCTTTCATTTAGTACCAAATGATTTACCGTAAACAAATCTTGGACCTGAAGAATAGAGTTATTCACGTCGTTAAGATTTTGTGACCGTCGGTCTATTTTAAAGATCAAGGATGTGTCATCTGCAAATAACACCATCGGGTAAATCATTCATCTAAACTAAAAAGAGGAATGGACCCAATATCGAACCTTGAAGAACGCCGATTGCCATTTCAGACCCTAATGAGCTTTTGCCGTTTATTTAAACTTTAGCCTTTGTATCTTTTACGTATGATGTGTATTCCTAATCCCATAGTACTCGTTTCAGCACAATTATCTCATGGTTTACGCAATCGAACGCCTTACAAAGTCAAAGCATTTATTTCAAAACGGCAGTTTTGAACGTCAAACAGAATAAACAATTTTTTTTTCTTCTTTTTTTTCTTTTCGTTAAGGATTGTAGCAGGTGGCATTCTGTAGTTTCTGCCCCATGGAAAAAAGGCGTGAATTGATGTATGTTTTTAATTCGTGTCCCTTGTGTTTCAGGCAAGGACGCGTGTCGGGGCGACTCCGGGGGGCCGCTGATCTACAACGGAGTAGTCGTGGGCGTTACATCGTGGGGCAACGGCTGCGCGGAGCCTAATTACCCGGGAGTCTCCGCCAGGGTCGCTAGTTTTACAAACTGGATCAATTCTACGGTAACCAGGAGTTTAACTAAGTGTCAATTTTTAATATTTCAGATAACTTTTATCTGAGGAAGACCAATTGCGGTTTGACATCTGGGGAGCGTAGCGTCAACTATGGCGTACCGCAAGGAAGCGTATTAGGACCATCGCTATTTACCCTTTATATCAACGATTTTCAGCTCAACGTTGTTCAGCTGTTTTAAATAACGGAGCTGTTTTGTAAAACAGCTAGCGGTTATTTAAAACAGCGGATTTGACAATTGATTTGCGAAATATATGTATTATGTTAATCGTGGATAACTCTGCTTGCAAAATGTAGGAGAATGAATGAATGAATGTAGAGGAGTTACGTTAGGTGTAATGCGTAGTTCGCATCTGGCTTTGTAGATGCCAACACAATGTGTCTGTACGTTTTCGGTCAGTGTATGGATAATGAACTTTAGGAGGATGGGCAGCAGTGTCCTCCTGTGTCCCTCCAATAAACTGCGATCCTGATTAAGTATTTGTTCTTTCCCCAGATCAATGACTCGATGCTGCAGATCCAGAATTTATCCGGTAACGGTACTGTTACCGGTAACGGTACCGGTACCGGTAACAGTACCTTCCCTGGCAGCACCGGCTCGCTCGGCAGCAAGGTTGGGGCTATCACGCTGCTTACCCCTCTCTTGTATTTAATACTCTGCGTTTAGTTGTTACGAGTTGATGATTAGGCGTATTACCAATTGAGCACGGCTGCTGCAGGTTCGTTTACTGCACGGAACAAATACAGGGTCAAATTAAATTAGTTAGTAAGACGTGATATATCGATATCAATATCTAAACATGATAAAACAAAAAAAGAATAATTAGATCATTTTTGGGGATCGCAGGTTAGAAGAAGAATTTACCTGAAGCATGAGTCTGTGGAGTTTCGCTAGCTTATTTGTCTTGACCCTGTAGGTAGCTACTTCGGGTGCAACCCCGTAGGCCGTAACCGTGTATGCAGTTGGTGTATATGAGATTTATGTGTATGTAAATGTACCCACGATACTAAACAAATCCTATTTGTGGGGGACAAAGTTAAAATTTAAAATTAAAAAATAAAAGCAGTCCGTCTACTTTTATTTGTGTATTCTAGGGTCTGTTGCGGTGTTTTCTAAAGCCTTTATGTCAAATTATTTTCTTATTAAAAAAATATATTGCTTAACGCCAAACCCTAGTGATTAGTTCTGTGATATTCATTTGTCGCCCGTTGAAGTTTATATTTGTGAGTTTGCTTTTGTAAGTTTATATTTAAACTAAATAAAATGTAAATATTCGATTGAAGTTTAATTGAAAACACTGGTATACGTTTTCCGCCTGTCTTTAAATGAGGCCAGCTCATTCGTAGCGCAAACAAAGGCAAGTTTAAAACTAAAATTAAATGCCGTAGTCGCCGCGCCATCCATACTAATACTTATTAGAAATGCGAAAGTACCTCTATCTGCTGTTTTTTATTTTTGTCATCATTTGCCGGGCCTTTTCCCAACTATGTTGGGATCGGCTTCCAGTCTAACCGGATGCAACCGAATACCAGTATTTTACATGGAGCAACTGTCTATCTGACCTCCACAACCCAATTACTGGCTAATACAATATCCCTTGGTAAGACTGGTTGTCAGACTTTTGGGCTACTGGCAGCCCGTAACGACTGTCAAAGATCCACGAATGACAGCCGGGACCAACGGCTCAACGTGCTTTCCGAGGCACGCAGGGGTCTTGGTATGTAAAGACGGTCACCCATCCACGGACCAACCGCGGCAAGACTCGTGCGGCTGTTATTACTTAGCCACAAGCCCCTCTCTTTTTTATATTTCTATGGTCTGTATATTACCCGTTCACTTTACGGGCTGAACGGCGAAATATCATCAGAATCCGTTCAGCCGTTAAGGTATCAAAGGGCTTCAATGAAATGACACAGGTAGACCTTGGTGAACCTAGGTTAGGACATAAGATACTTTTTATTATTGTAGTACGTTCCCGTAGGATAACTTCCGTCCTCCGACCCTGCTCCACCTCCTATCCTGCCCTCTATGTCCCAAAACATGCAGTCAAAGTGATCTCTGCGCTGCCACCGATGACGCCGTGGATGTGGCAAAGTTTTGGGCCAACGAGATCTAATCTATCTATCTATGACCGTTGGGGTAGACGTGTTCTTGAGTGGAGACCGCGAACCAGTAAACATAAGGTGGGACACCCTCATGCCAAGTGGAGCGACGGTCTTCGCAGGATGGCTGGTACTCGTAGCAGTTGGATGAGAGTTGCCGAAAATCGAGTTGAATGGCGTGCAATAGGAGAGGCCAATGTCCAGCAGTGGACTGCTATAGGCTGATGATGATGATGTTGACACATAATATGTACAGACGCCAGCACATCAAGCTACTACAATCTGTCAAATTTCTTTAGTCGATTTTCAACTTTATTGCTAAAGTATAAGGTTCAAAGTTGATTGGTAAAATTTGACAGTTTCGGGTAGCTTGATGTGCTGGCGTCTGTACGTACATCTTCTTTCTTCTTTTTTGTTTGGAATGCGCTTCATCTTGATATCAGGACGGTCACCAGTCGGTATGCATTTAAGCAGGTTATTTTCGAAACAAATAGCTTAATCTCAACGCCTCTCTTCCATGAATTTTGTAAAAATATGAATTATTTATTTACTTTGGCACATCAACCTACTACAATCTGTCAAATTTATTTAATAAATTTTCAACTTTATTGCTAGAGCATAAGGTTCAAAATTGATTGGGAAATTTTGACAGTTTCGAGTAGGTTGATGTGCTGGCGTCTGTACAAAGCTACTTTATTATCAGCTCTTTATCGTGCTCTGCAGGGCACAGCAAAGCAAAATTACTTAATACAATACATACATACAGGCAAACTTCTTCCACTCAACAGCTGTGAAGAGACCCAATCGAGTCGATAGACTCTTGTATTAAAATCCATCCGGCCGTTAGGAGACTTCAAGGGTGTAAATAATTCCATATTATATGTATAAGATACATAGATATGCATAAAAACATAACCCTTTCCTGTCACGTAGTTGGGTAAACAGTGTATGACACTGCACATGACTGGGTATTCCCCGGTTATTTAACAGTTTCATAAACTATTAATTTGATAACCGAATTGATAAATTGCAAGGGCAATTGGAAAATTTCGCAGCCGTCCTTAACCAAGTACTGTGGTATTCAGACCTTGAGTTGATTTTGATAGAAGCCGATCCACATCGCCACGGACTTCAGATTCGTGGACATAATCAATATTAACAAGATGGGACATATTATTAGGAGACGCATTCACAGTTATAGCGATAGCATGCTCGGAATCTACTGATGGTACAGATAGTACAATCCACGAAGACGCGCCCCACTCTTCTTCCTAATCTCTTACAGTACAAGTGTGCAACATTCCGCTAGTGTTTTAGTTTTTTCGATACACACTAATTACTTATTACTTAGCGGGTAATTAGCGTGTATCAAAAAAAACAAAACAATAGCGGAATTAGCTGGCGATATTACGATTAGGAAAAAGAGTGGGGCGCGTCTTCGTGGCTTGCACTATCTGTAAGTTTGATGGGAAAACGCTACTAAAATATTTTGAAAACACGTCTAAATAACTTAGCCTATAATGGTCCCACTGGTAGGACACAGCCCACAGGCCTGCTCTAAAGAGGGAGTGGACCATAAATACCACGCGGGCCCAGGTGGGTTGGTGGATGTCACATGTATTCGATGTTTTGGTTCTTGGACATTCCGGTGTCCTAACAACACCGTTATCCTACACCGTTTTGAAAGCAGTGGTGATGAAATAATTTACACAAAGTAAAGCGCCTGTCTGGGTTCGAATTCGAACCTACGACCTACACCTCAATGAAAACAATAAAACAATGAGCGATGGTGCATACAAAATGTACGAAAGTGATGAAAAGCACTAATCAACGCAGGCATTTACAGAACAGACGTAAGTTTATCAGAAAACTAAAATCCTATAAAGGTGACACACTCGACCATTCGTTTGCGAGTGTTCGTTCGCGAGCGTTCGTTTGCGAAGCGTTCTCACTCACCACAAGATAAATAATTTTCGAGTTATTTGGCGCGATGACTTCAAGGCTTGACTTCGCTTGGGTTCTGACAAAAAAGTCATTCATTTTTTGTCAATTCAAGAGATGGGAGTAAAAAGTTAAAGAAGATAGGTTACGTAAGCCACATCAGCATAGCTATTCACAACCATACGACAGGTTATCGAATCGAAACTTACACATTTACAATTAGAAATTTGTCTTGCCACCGACAACAGATAGCTGTCGAAAGAATGGTGGTCTTCTATTTGATTTAAACTGACGAAATTTTCGGGTTTTGGATTTGTCTCTAGAGGACTCTTTTGATAATATTTATTAATATTCGATTCGGCACGGAAGCGTATCGAATAGTTGTGAATAGCTACGCAGAGCACACGTCCGTAACCTATAGTTGTTGGAAACAATAGCAGTCACCGTAGCCGAAATCGGCTTGGGTGTATATAACCTACTTTGTACGGAACCCTCGGTGCGCGAGTCCGACTCGCTCTTGACCGGTTTATTTTACCTGTGGTGTACTATGAAATTGAAGCAACAAATGACTTGCAACTTGTTACAACTTTTCTTGTTGCTTCAGCTTATAAGTACCTAATATATATTTTATTTTATTTGAAATGGACTTGCTCTTGACTCTAGCTAGGTCAAAGGTGACAGAGACAAAGTCGACGATGGAGCGAGCTTATCCAGAAGAAGCCTGTTCACTCTCACTTTGAAGGGATTTGGGTTGTATGCGCTCGGAAAAACAGACTAATATGCCACTGGCAATTAAATTGCACCGTGTTAAGCAAGCTTTGATTAGTTTAATTCCTGCTTACCTTATCAGTGATCCAGTTGGTGTATTTGGCAACCCTGGCGTAGACCCCGGGGTATTTGGAATGCCCGCAGCCGACGCCCCACGATGTAATGCCCACGATTATTCCGCCGTAGACCAGTGCCCCCCCGGAGTCCCCCGCGCATGTGTCCTTGCCTGAAACAGAAGGGACACTTGTTAGCTTATTATATTTAGGGCTGATTTTTCCATAGCCAGAGAACTTTTATTCGAGGAATTAAATTGACGAAGAGTGAAACCTGGGAGAGAGTGGGTGGAGGAGAGAAGATGTGGTTTGAGTCAAGTCTCAGAAACCAGAACGGCATGGACGTTGGTGTCGGTAAAGGTGTCCAACAGATCACTGTAGTGACTTGGGACACTGCACATTTATACGACAGACATTAACAAATGACCTTTCTGTTTGCGGAAGCTCCGACGCACAAATTGAATCAAGAGAAACTAGAATTCGTCGATAAAACAGTTTTCCTGGGAATCATGCTAGATTTAAGGCTTCAATGGCTTCTCATTTAACATCCCTTGCTGGACGGCTAAGTTCAGCAGCATATGCTGTGAGAAAAATCCGACAATTTACTGACGTTGATACCGCGAAGCAAGTCTATTTAAGTTACTTTCATAATAGGTATTATGTCGTACGGTATTTTACTATGGGGATGGGCTAAAGACATCGAGTCTATTTTTATTCTGCAGAAAAGAGCTATCAGAGCGTTGTATGGCCTCGGCAGACGTGACTCTCTAAGGGAACTTTTTATAGTACAGACGCCAGCACATCAAGCTATTACAATCTGTCAAACTTTAATAGATTTTCAAGTATAAGGTTCAAAGTTGATTGGGAAAATTTTACAGTTCCGGGTAGCTTGATGTGCTGGCGTCTGTACATTACGATACGTATGACGTACATTATCAATCAGCCTATAATGTTCCCATTGCTTGGACATGGTGAGAGGGATTGGGCCGTAATCCACCACACGAGCCCAGTGCGGGTTGGTAGATGTAACATGTCTTCGAATATTTGGACATACCCTCTGTCACCTCCACATTGGAGGAAGTCCATGAGGATTTCAACCGGGCATAAAAAAAAAAACTGTTCCATTACTGCTTTCTTTATTTTAATAATTGCATATTAGATAATAACTCGCTATAAAAATGAATGGCAATTTACAGGTAATTCTTGACCAATATTTAAACAGAATGGTTCTCCTAAATGGTGTCCTAGCTGACTGATCCCTGAGAAGAAATTCCAAAACAAACTCACGGTTTCATGGTCTCTTTTAAAGTCGTTAGAAGTCCTACATAACGCCACGGTCTCCTTAGGTGGTATCTATGAGGATTTCCCAACAGAATAAAAGGCCATAAGTCATAGGTTCAAGTACTGACCTCCAACATCGAGGATCCCTGCGCAGAACATATTATTGGTGATGGTATAAAGTTTGCCGGTCTTGCTCTGAAGCTTCATGTAGCGAGCCCTACAGGTTTCCAGGCTTATCTTCCGCACCGTCACTTCCATCAGAACATTTGATACAGCCCCCTTCGACTGCCGAAATACCTTTTCGCCGCCAACGTACACAAAACGCAATGCCTCGCCGAGCGCCAAGCTATAAATGTATAACTAAATATATAGTAAACAGTAGTGATGGGGATATCGTCATATCGATGAATAAGATTTGTATGCGTAAAGTTAAGATTTAAAGTTGATTTTACGAATATAAATAAAAACTGATTAAATATTTCCAGATTTGTTTTGTTTCACAGTATCCTTAATAAGAAAAAACAGTATAAATTATGAGTATCAAAGAAACTAATACATAACTCAATTAGAACTATAAGGAATGGGGTACATCTCTATTTGTTTCATGATCTCATTCTTTAACTTCATATCAAGTTATTGGCACTGAGGGCACGTTGAATTCGATTCTGATCAGGGATGGGGTCTATGGTCTTTCTTTCTTCTATTTTTGTTTATTCCTGTGTTTTTTTAATAACTTCAGTTAACGTTTTTTACCGTAGGTATCTAAGTGGCAGAATTTTTAATTGTTTTTAAAGTGTTTTTTGAAATGGAAAGTAACTATATATTTAAATTCTATCACGCTTGTAGCCGTGTACTTATCAAAGCATTGTTTTTTCTGTTCTTTTCTTAACTCATGTATTGTATTTACCATAATAGTGTATGGAGTACAAAAACAGTACCTAAATCTACTGTAATTACAGTGCATCTGGAGATACTGGGCTCACCGAACATTTTACATACTTATTGAATTCCTACTCTTTGATGAATAAACATTATTATTATCATCCAGTTAGACATACCTCAGAATTATCTTCTGGTTCAATGTTCTCCACAAAATACTCCGAGTCCGATTCCACACCTTGCAAAATTTTAAGAAGTTCGTCCGAATCAAGTTCTTCACTTATTTTTCTATTTGTTATCAAGTGAAAGAAAGAAAGATGCGTGCGCGCGAATCCGATTTTGTGCTGCACTATGCCAAAGTGACCTTGACAGCCGCACGCCTATGACGTCACTGACCAACTTCTATAGTAGTTCGTGGCACTCGGTGGCGCACAGGGGCATAGACGACCAATTGTTTTGTAGAGATGGGAAAATAACTATCGACAAGAATTGGTAACAACTTTATAATTACGTATCGGCATCTACCTGAAGGTCGAAATTCATCTACTATCCTTTGTAATGAAGTAGATAACTAAGTTCATTTTTTATTGACCTCAAATTGTTTTCGATATTCGTAACTTTCTGTATTTATAAATATTTCAATGGTGAAATCAACCTTTCACGGCACATCACTGGCCAACTTGATATGAAGTGATTGGCGTTCTGAGGAAAGTAACAAAATTCGGATTTTCTGTTTTTGCCGATTTTAGGACAAACTAGGGCTTATTTTGTGTAGAAAAATAAAAAACAGGGTAGTAGACAGTGCTATCTTAAATAATAAAATGGAACTAAGCTTTTAATCACAGTAAATTTATTTTATTAAGATAGTTAAAATTAACAACTTCTATAGAAGTTGTGGCGCTGCCTGGTGGCACGAAAATCCCGAACTTCTATAGAAGTGCTTGGCGGTGAAAAGGTTAAATAAATAATTTATTTTGGGCTAAACAGCTGTTGCAGTGCGTGCCGCCGCCGACGCGCGCGCCGGCGACACGGCTCGCGCTGCGCGTATTGTGTCAGGTACACAATATACTGTCGTTCCACATGTCCATTTCAACCGCGCGGCCAGCTCATAAAATTTGATGAAACTTTGCCAGGAATTAGTGGTAATTTGTTACTATACACACCTCTTTTCCTGAATTTGTTGCAAAAAAAAACTAAGACACTATGGCCAAAAATAGTTGGCCGGTAGAACCGCCACTTGCCGTAGTCATCACCTGTGATTACACAGAAACTAAATAATGCAGGTAGGCGAATGATGCACCAAAAGAAAGGTCTTAATTTGTTGTATTTGTTGCAAAAATAAAAAAACGTCAAAACGTAAATAAACAAAAAGTTATGCAATATTTAGTTTCCAGGTTATGGGTAGGTAGGTATCTCCCCATAAATATCAAATTAATAGAAGCTTATGTGTATGGACAATTAGTTGCTAATTTGTTGCAGCGGATAAACAAGAAAAATACTAGAAAATATAGGTTCAATAATTTGTTAGAGTCGATTTTAGTTGGCCGCTCGGACGGCAATATGCCTAAAATACAATGACGTTTATTTCATTATTAAAAATAGGTTCTAGCTTAGTTAAAGTACTAATCGACAGGTAACGTAACCTAGTTTGGATAAATGTGGCGAATATAACGGTGAAATTCATATTTTAGGAGATATTCACTAAAATACAGTAGTATAGAGCAGGGTGACCATGGATTTTCACAATGAACTGAGACTGAATCGTGATTATTGGAATGTTCGATAGTCATATCTTATTTTTTAGGGCGAGTGCTTATATAAAACACATTAAGGCATATAAATACAATAAGCATTGTTTATACTAATTATTTATGCTTTTCTAATGTAATTTTATTAGTTCAAAACTAATAATACCTATACATTTTAATAGGTCAATAACTGAGGACCTTTGACCATAGTCATTTATTAAATTTCGCGCCGAATCGTTTCTATATTTGAATTTATCTTCGGAATGCGCTCGCCGTTTAAAATTATTTTTATTTATTGTAGTACAATTATTTATTTTTGATACTTTCTATAGTTTGCTATAGAATGCACAGTATACATTTTTTAGGTAGGCTTAGCAAGTTTGGGAATAATAAATTAATTGTATAAATTGGGTATTCCGTAATCACTTTACATTTCAATATGTTTTGTTAGTTGTATGAGCTTGGTAGCTTTTGTTTCTATTAGTTTATTTGAATGATAGAAATTGATTTTTTTGCGGTAGAGACGCCAACACATCAAGCTACTACAATCTTTCACATTTCTTTAATAGATTTTAAACTTTGTCGCTAAAGCTTAAGGTTCAAAGTTGATTGGTAAAATTTGATAGTTTCGGGTAGGTTGATGTACTGGCGTCTGTACTTAGTTTCCTAACGAAATTTCATTAATTTAAGTTCATAACGTACCTACCCAAAAATTAAAGTGCCGGCCAGAAAAGAAAATTACCGTCTTCTTATGGGGACGAACATCTTGAGCATTTCTTACTATTACAGCGAAAGTCTGTAATGAACCCCCTTGGCTACATTTGAGTTTGAAAATGCCGAAAATCTTATTTTTATAACAAGTGTTTTAAGCTTAACATTTAAAAAATACCAACTTTAAATTGAATAACAGAGTACAACAAATATACATATACATAATAAGCAAACAAAAGATACAAAAATTAGGTTGATAAATTGATTAGTGATGTAAGAGTATAGGTAGCTAGTTTAAACTAATATAGGTACTCGTACCTTATATAAATAGGATACCTTTCTACCTATTATATTTAAAAAACATGCCTTCGTACTTATGTAATCATGGTCACCCTGCTCTAATACAGTTTCATACTACTGTATTTTAGTGAATATCTCCTAAAATATGAATTTCACCGTTATATTCGCCACATTTATCCAAACTAGGTTACGTTACCTGTCGATTAGTACTTTAACTAAGCTTGAACCTATTTTTAATAATGAAATAAACGTCATTGTATTTTAGGCATATTGCCGTCCGAGCGGCCAACTAAAATCGACTCTAACAAATTATTGAACCTATATTTTCTAGTATTTTTCTTGTTTATCCGCTGCAACAAATTAGCAACTAATTGTCCATACACATAAGCCTCTATTAATTTGATATTTATGGGGAGATACCTACCTACCCATAACCTGGAAACTAAATATTGCATAACTTTTTGTTTATTTACGTTTTGACGTTTTTTATTTTTGCAACAAATACAACAAATTAAGACCTTTCTTTTGGTGCATCATTCGCCTACCTGCATTATTTAGTTTCTGTGTAATCACAGGTGATGACTACGGCAAGTGGCGGTTCTACCGGCCAACTATTTTTGGCCATAGCGTCTTAGTTTTTTTTGCAACAAATTCAGGAAAAGAGGTGTGTATAGTAACAAATTACCACTAATTCCTGGCAAAGTTTCATCAAATTTTATGAGCTGGCCGCGCGGTTGAAATGGACATCGTTCCACCTCACGTGTGCACTATTGATGACGAAGTAGTCTCTAGCACAACTCACAAGTTACACACTGCAAACCTATTCGGTTTACATCCCACACACACGGATAGTTGTCGCCAAAGAAACTGTCGTCATGTATCTAATGTAATTAATATTCAGAAAGTACATGAATAACTAACATTATATGTATTATTGATATTTTTACGGTACTTTTTTGACAGACTAGTAGGTATACCTAATTATGAATACTCACTTTAGTCAACCCCCATCCAACAGCGATGAGGGATGTGTTGTCAGGGACCACGATGTCCTGACTAACAATATCGGTTCGCTGTGCTACATTGGTGTTAAAATCGACCATTTCGGCCAGCACGATCACCGCTACATCGTTGTCCGATGTCATAAAGTTGTATAACTCGTGGGCTATGATTTCTTTTACTAAGTGTACCGAACCGCCTGTGGAACGTTGGGTCAAGTTTATACTACGAGTTTTTAGTACTGTTCAGAATCGTACGGTCAACTGCAAGTCAGGACTAGTCAGGAGTAACATTTAAACTACCTACAAAAACCGAATGGCTGCCTTTCCATCGGACATGTGATATGCTGCGTAGCGATGGATGTGTAATCAAATAATAATATTCTCCCCCGACTGAATTGCGGCCAACCTCAACGGAGATAAGTAAAGTAGATATTTATACAGTATGGAACTCACATAGTAAATGTAATAAATCAAACCAAAAGAAATACTAGTCCACATAAGTATAGCAATACCGTAAATGAAAAAACTTAAATCTTCATACAAAATAAATATTAAAATAATTTCAGTTAAATTAAACACTGTTTAGACAACGTACAGACGCCAGCACATCAACCTACCCGAAACTGTCAAATTTTCCCAATCAACTTTGAACCTAGTGCTATGCTTTAGTGGTAAGGTTGAAAACCTATTAAAGAAATTTGACAGATTGTAGTAGGTTGATGTGCTGGCGTCTGTACCTTGACCCCAGGATGGGAAAGCATCACCGATGCACGCGGGCGGCATGCATGGTCTGGCGGCTTCTTTGTCGGCGCCGCTGGCACTTTGATTTGTTTGACAAAGTGTGACGAAAATAAAATTCACTAAGTTCATTTTTACCGCCACGTGTTCATTTCGAGATAACTGAACTGACCTATATTTCATACTAGCAGCGCCCCGCCGTTTCACCCGCATAAGTTTCGATCCCGTGGGAATATCGGGATAAAAACTATCCTATGTCCTTTCCCGGGACTAAAACTATCTCTATACCAAATTTCATCTACATCGGTTCAGCGGTTTTAAGCGTGAAGAGGTAACAGACAGACAGACAGACACACTATCGCATTTATAATATTGGTATGGATTACACATCCACCGCTACACAGCATAGCACATCTCTAATGGAATGCCTTTCCATATGAGTTCAATTAATAATTTAATTAAATTTAATAATAATTTTAATTTAATGTTACTCCTGACTTGCTGTTGACCGTACGACTCTGAACAGAATTAAAAACTCGTAGTTTATCATAATATTATTATAACGACAAAATCGCTTTAATATTTTGCGTAAGTGTCAGTAAGGATTTTTGTATTTTATGCTCGGACTATACGTGAAATCAAGGCGTAGCTTCTTTGAAATAAATGAGCAGTCAAATTGGTAGTACGAAATGACTGTGTCACTCACCTGAATTTAAAATATTTGTGCCCACACGGACGGTTACGCGATTGGCGGGTTTAACTTTGCCTTTTCTGCAAATTTTGAGATATTTACATTAATATTTATTTATATATTAATACAATTATTTTAACTAAAACCTGACAAGGAGTCCATTGTACTCATTACAATATTTATGTGTTGTCAACGGCAGCAATAGCCGTGTGCGGCTGTAGTTGCCCTGCTGCTGCCGCGTGTCGCTCGTGTATACGAGTACTAAGTATTGGCAATTGCTTCGTCTAAAACCCCGTTTTTAGATTTTCCACGCTCGGCTCAGTGGCGAAAGCTGTTGACAATCCAATAGCACGCTTTTATTTAAAGCACTAGCTGTGCCCCGTGTTTTCATCCGCGTTAATTTGAGGAAAAACCTGCTAAAATTTATATTCCATTACTTACTCAAGATTATTACTTATGGGTCATGACCGGCCGCCTTGCGGAGTTATTTTAAAACTATGATATCTCTAAAGATATTCATTAAAATCAAACGATGTCGAGGGCAATTTTGCTCAAAATTAAATACTTGTGATGAATAACATATCTATTTGGATAAGGATTAATATCATGTTCATAAAAACACCTTCGCAAATAATGCATTATTTTAGAACAAATTTGATTATCATAAAAAAGGTTATAGTGAGTCAACCTTAAAAGATAGATATATGCTGTCGCGGACTTTTTTTTTTAGAACTTTTAAAGGGGAACAATTCCGCGATATATGATTTTTGCGTAACTTCGTTTACGCAGCGTTAGCAATGGATGCTCTCAAATGGATTTTCTTTTTCCCGTTTTTGCAACATTTTTCATTGATGCTCCGCTCCTATTAGTCGTAGCGTGATGTTGTATAGCCTATAGCCTTCCTCGAAAAAGGGACTATCTAACACAAAGAGACCAAGTTCAATTCGAACCAGTAGTTCCTGAGATTAGCGCGTTCAACCAAACAAACAAACTGTTCAGCTTTATATTATTATAGTAGCTTTATATTATAGATTCATTTAGGTGTCAACTAGTGTTACTAAAAACGGGCACTGGTATTACTCAATTAATTCTTAAAAAACATCTTAACGTTACGTGTGGTTTTAGACTTCATAGGTAAATAAACGTAAAGTGTAATTTACTTATTAACGAAGCAATGTGCTGCTGAAAGGACGTGTAGCCTCGTCACCAGGGAGCCTCCGCATAAGAAACTCTTTTTGAAAGATACCTGCAGACATAAAGGAAAGCTACCGCATCCCACTAGGTTGCAATCATAGATATATGTTTCTATGGTTGCAATTATATTTTTAGTAAAAAGAGGTAAGTAGATGGGATTAGTTGTGAAACTCGGTATGATTTTTTATATATATTTCTTATCGTAGCCTTTACTTAATTTTCACATGTTCAAACTAAACCTCTTTGTACGCACGGCTACACATTGTAGCGGTATCTACCACGCCACTGCATGCGAACAACGCGTCATACTGACGTCTCGCAAAATCCTGCATCTCGCAAGCAGAGTTTACCGTGCAACTAGCATAGATACAACAGCCCGACATGAATCACGGGGCAGTTCGCATGTGACGTTGTAGATACCGCTACAACCCTCTCCTGGTCGACGCCAGCAGTCAGCCTCATCCCGGCGCTGTACCACATCCGACGCACTGGAGTATAATGCAGCGCCACCCCGACTCACTGGAGACATTTTCGCAGACAGTTCCGACTCACCGTGAACTTACGGCAACCGGTTCCGATTCCGACTCACTGGAACCTCAGCTGACCTGGCAATCATCGCAAGATACAAGACTCTGCCCACTATCGATCTCCGGTCTCCGGGGGGGAGTGATGAGAACAACGCGTCATACTGACGTCACGCAAAATCCTGCATCACGCCAGCAGAGTTTACCGCACAACTAGCATAGGTACAACGGCCCGACATGAATCATCGGGCTGTTGCCCGCCAGACACAACACCCGTCTGGTCGGAGGATCCTCCCTTTTCTATGGAGGCTAAGTGAACTTTACACCCTGTTCCTCATACCTCTATAACATCATCATCTGCCTAGCCTTTTCCCAACTATGTTGGGGTCGGATATTTAGAATCTATGTAAATACCACTAGACCAACCGAGCGTTAGTGTTACAGATCAATTTACGCTATGGGTTGTATAAAATAGCCTATAAGTACATTTGGTTACAATTTCATTTCTGTTCGTGTAGCCGTTTTGTCAATATTACAATATAAAAAAATTACTTACTTTACTACTTCCATGAGATGTTTTTGTTTGTTAGTATAGAAGCGCTTTTTTGCTGGCCTCCGGTGTTTTTGTTTGTTTCCCATTTTGCACAGCAAATATTTTCACAACTTAGAACTATATTTATACAACTTATATCCTATATCAATGTCTTTACGTGTTAATATTTTTACAACTTATTGTAGTTTTAGGGAAAAATAAAATATGTACATATAAGTATATTTGAAGTTGTCAAACAACAAAATATGAAATGAACGGATAGCGGTTAGCGGGGCAAAGCGACATACGTCCGTCTAGCAGCCCGTCTAAGCGATCACTGTCGGATTGCATGCATAAGAAAGAGAAGCGCGATGACGCGCCGCTCGTAACTTTTTACAAACCATAAAATATTTAATTACTTAAAAATAAGTTGAGTAGTCAAAAATAAAAAACAACCAAGTTTTGTCTTTAAATATGATACGTTATTGTTATAAATTTTACCAACGTACGTTGATAAGTAATACAGATATTTTTGTTGGAAGATCATTTTAAGAGGTTAGTTTATAATTTTTTTCTATCGAGAAAACTTTTCACAAACGTGTTTTGAATACAACAGGGTTCTCAGAAATATGTTAAGATTAACATTTATTTTTTCCGCCGTGACAAACTGTATAGATTTGGCTAAAAAATTGTTTAAGACAAGCCTATTTGGCTCTTGTCAGCGTCTTAATGCCTTGGGCATTTTCTACCAGTCTACCTTCCAAAAAAAAGTCAGCTGTTTATGTTAGTATGACGCGTCAAAATGACTTTAGGCAACAGCTGATTTTTTTACGCGATTTCAGGTTTGGTCCCATAGTAAAAGTTGCTCATAATGATGAGTACAATGGCCTCTTAAGAGTTTGTTGATGTTTTTCCAATAACCCTGTATAAAAACACTTATTATTCGAAGATATTCCTAGATGATATAGATAAAAAAGAGGTGTAGTTAGATATCACATATGAATATTTTATTTACGAATAGTGATATAGATATATTACATGTTACAATAAATATAAGGTACAAGGTGATCGCTACTCTCGTCATAACTGCGCCGGTTGCACCGACACAAGCACCACCTGGCGGCACACGGCTGAAACAGAAACACTATTGTTAGGCAAAATATGTAACCCACAGTGGCGAAGGTACCATACAACTCGATTCCCACCGGCTTCCCTTCGAAAATTCAGAACATAACCACTCTATAGTCAATTCATCATTGAAATTTTCTTGTCATTTTTTTTTTCTCCGGCCTACCTTTGTCATAAATTCACCCTTCGCCACTGGTAACCCATTCGAGCGGAAACGGTAAGGCTGGTCGCAAATTTGTCGGAAGATGCGTTGCGTATCATTGATTGCGTAACGCCAAAACGGACAAGTAGACAATAAAATATTCAAACGCATGCCACCTGTGATACAGGTTTATCTTGTACAGGCAAAAGAAACACTGTACACGCGTACTTGAAGGACGGCAACGTCGCAATTTAAGGGGCGACTAGAATAAATTCAATTTTTTTTTTTGAAAATTTTGACGTAGTGCCTTTTATGTGCCTATTTGAAATAAATTATTTGACTTTCGACTTTGTATAGTGGAATAGGCCGCAGAAATCCGCTGGATGCGAGAAGCACAGAACTAGTCGAGGTGGCGGTGCTTGGGGAGGCCTATTGTCCACTCGTGGACATCTTTCGGCTGAAATGATGATGATACAATAGTGGATCATAGCCTGACCTCTATCGGTGAGCGTGTCGTGCGTGACGAGGCTGGCGGAGAGCGCGGGCCGGCCCGGCGCGGCCAGCACGCAGGGGCCCGGCGCGGCCAGCACGCAGGGGCCCGGCGCGGCCAGCACGCAGGGGCCGGGCGCGGCCAGCACGCATGCGCCGCCCGCCTGCGCCAGCTGCCAGCGCGCCAGCTCCGCGCGGGCCGACAGCGAGCCCGACTGCTGCCAATATACAATTATACTCATTTATTTTGTGAACGAACGTAGAAAAAGCCCAGAGGAAAGAGCGCTTTGTCCTGCAGACAGGCATAAAGATGATCTCAGGAACACAATAATAAACAATGAACAATTTAGTTAACTTTTAGGCAATGTTCATGACTATAAATAATTAAACGGTTTTTTTTAGGATTAAATAAAATAGTTCATTCAAGCAAGATTGTTTTTTGATGTTATTCGGGAACAGTATTAAAGTATCCAAAAGTTAAGCCCTAAAAACAGCTTTCAAGATTGGACTTTGTTGCGATCTCTGGCCATGATGATCCTGCAAATGATATTAGATCGTCACGCCACCTTCGCCTTGGTCTAACTCGACGACGATGTTCTGCCTCAGGCGCCCAATAAGTGGCGATCTGGGCAAAGACCGTCACTCACTGGACCACTGGCCCAGCAATGGGGCACAAAAAAGGCAAAAAAAAACCTATTTTTCTTATCTAAAGAAGATTTGGGAAACTACATGTCACATATGCTTAGTGGTGCAGATGGACTAGTATTTTTTTTTAATGCTACGCTTTTTATCACTAACCTCGTTGTTGTTATTCTGCGGCGCGGCATACTTGGCCTCCTCGAAGGGCGTGAAGCCGGGGTCGGAGCTCAGGCGCAGCGCCCGGTCGATGACCGCGCACGTCAGCTGACGCCACGGGTCTACGATCAGGTAGGATTGCTCGCATTCTGAGCTGCCTTCTGGATGATCTTCTGGTGAGCCAAGGACTGGTGAACTCTGATGAATATAGACAAGGAATATATTAGTAAAGTCAGCCTATGGAAACGATGGCTATTCTTAGAACCTTGTCTTGCAAATGGTGGTGTGAAAAATGTCATTCACTACGTAATGACAACTTGTATAACAAGTTTAACGGGAAAAAGTCGAAGTTATGATATTCTTTAAGTGAAACAAATTGTTATGGGATGCAGAAATTCGATACGTTTTTAGGGTTCCAAACCTCAAAAGGAAAAAACCCTTATAGGATCACTTCGTTTCTTCGCAAATAACTGACTAATGAAATTTGGCAAGATATTGTCAAAAAACTGCTATTAGGCGCCATTTTTCCAATATGGCGGCGCGAGCGGCAAAGATACGAGGTGGCAATGTTGAAATTCGGAAAGAGCACATCGAAATCTATAAAATTACCCATTTTCAAAACTCCCGGAAAACTTTCCAGATAAGCTATTTTTTTCGAACCAAATGACTGTACTATAAGCGAGAGCTGAAATTACTGTTATCATTATGTAATAAGAATTTATGGCTCAGACAGTTTCGGCGGATATTTCAAATTATTGCAAGTTAGTTTTTATCGGAGATTTTTGTATAGTGGCCTCACCTCGTGCACGCTGCGGCCAGGGTCTATGATGGTGGCCACGGCATCAGCCAGCGCGTCGTGCACCAGGTATGTATGAGCTCTGGTGTCGGTGATGACGTAGGTCTCTCCGGCCGCAGCCTCTTCGTATGAGGAGTTATTGTCTGCGCAGGATACTTCATCTAAACCACCCTCTGTGTAAGGGTGGGCTTGTAGAAGGTCCAGCTTTTCTTTGCCTGTAGAGAAAATTACTAGATAAAATTCAGCAAACATTAGGTTCGATTATCGACCGTCAACTCTGAATATGCCTCAAATCATACGTCTCAAAAGCCACACATGATCAAACTCGGCCTGGTTGCAACTTTAAAGTGCGGGTTCTTTTCATGCTTATAATAATGGTTTCGGCCCCTCATACGCCTTCCAAAAGACCGGGATCCATGGTTTGCAAATACAAAAATAAGATAATAATACATTTTTATATTACGATAAGAACAGGTTGCAGAAAAATGCGAGACCCTAGGTCCAGAGCTAGGTACCTATATTTCACAAGCCTGTTACTTTATCTATTTCTACAAAGTGTTAAAAAAATTACCTAAGTTAGTAAGGTTAATTTTTTAACACCTTATAATTATACAAATTAAGCTAATTTTATGCAGCAAAAGGTGATGAAATTATATTACTTAAAATTAAATTTTGTTGTAAACATTTCGTTTCGTAATTTTTGGTCACATCAGCCGCATGCACGATGACCGCTGGGCAAAACCCTTCACACAATGGGTGTCTGAGATTGGCCGCCGCCGCCGACGCCGGCCCAGAAAGAGATGGCAAGACGATCTGAACGCGTGCCGTAAGAGCTGGTTCCTGGAAGGATTTGGGGGAGGCCTTTGCACAGCAGCAACACAGCATGGACAAAAAAAAACATTTAATTTAAGCACTAAAAATAAAATTAGAATTAACATCAGTATCGCTCACCATGTTCACTAGGCAGCAATCGGCACAGCTCGTATCCGCGGCAGGGCGCAGCCCGGGACACGCGGAACCGCGCCGAGCGGGACTCCCACTCCGGACCCAGCTCTGTCGACAGACGAACGAATTTAATCGGTGCCGAACATAATCATAGGGGGCGAAGTCTAATAATTTTCAAACGTTGCAATGATCTCTCTACCATCATTTATTTCTATGGCCACCGTTCTTCTAGAAGAGATGGCCGCCACAGGATGATCGTTACGAAAGTAATGACTGTCTTTAACGTTTGCCGTATTGACTGTCGTCATGAATCGGCACCGCTGTGATTATGGCAGTTGTCATAAAATGGTACCGCTATAATCATAACGGCCGCCAGATAACGGCACCGCTATAATTGTGACGGCCGTCATAAAACGGCATCACTATAATTATGGCAGTCGTCCGTTCACGTCACCGCGTGGCGGCACCGTTTTCTTAGAAAACTCAAATGTCCTAGTGTCTTTCGCTTAATATGTTAAAATTGACATTGCGTTTGCGCAGCCTACTCGAGTCCTTTTTAATCCTGAACAGTATTGCGTAGGTACGCAATTACTATTACTAAAACGTAATTTTTTCATTTCTTAGTGTCCAAACACACTATGCCGAAGGTACGCGACCGAAGTTCCGCGGCTGATTTTAATGTACGCTATAACGCAACGTAATTTCGGCATAATGGTCGTCAGTAATTCAAATAACAATATCGGCGGCATGATTACGCCTGCAATACTATTTGAATTACTGACGACACATTATGCCGAAATTACGTTGCGTTATAGCGTACAGTAAAATCAGCCGCGGAACTTCGGTCGCGTACTTTCGGCATAGTGTGTTTGGACACAGGTACGAACAACAAAATGGCCCCTGTGGGCTTCATAATAACTTGAACTGTTGTACCCCATGTAGTATAATTATAAAACTATAACCATGATTATAACTAATACCGCGACGCGCGCTTTGCATGTAATAATCAAGTGTAGAAACAAGTTGAGTGTGTGCGATAATATAAGACGAGTAGCGTCAGCACGATACGCACGACTTCGTCATTGTCTCGGACGCTACCGACACACATTCACAGCGTGTTTGTAGACTTTGTAACCAAAGTAAGGTAAGTAAGGCTAACTATTATGGCCTAATTATAAGGCTATTAGTTTTGAGAGGTATGAGGAACAGGGAGTAAAGTTCACTCATACTCAATGAAAAGGGAGGATCCTCCGACCAGACGGGTGTTGTGTCTGGCGGGCAACTGCCCCATGATTCATGTCGGGCCGTTGTATCTATGCTAGTTGCGCGGTAAACTCTGCTTGCGATATGCAGGATTTAGCGTGACGTAAGTAAGACGCGTTGTTCACATGTGGCGTTGTAGATACAGCTACAAGATCTAATTATGGTTTTAGCTTTATAGTACTTTTGTCTAGGGATTTTTAGAAAACCGACTTTCAAAACTAAGAAAATAAGGTTTGTGTGGAACAGGTAACGTATTCTCTATGACATAATGAACGAAACCGCGCGAAATGAACGCGAAGTTTGCGTAATTTGCTAAAGAATTGACGTGGTTTCGAAGTAAGAAATCATTGAGTGGTTATAGTGAATTAGGGCACTGTTTTGGGAATCCTTTGACTTTTTGGACATCTTCTCCAAAAACTGTTTCACAGAACATTGTTTTCTTCGTTTCGAAATGGTTTTCAATTCATGCTGTATCTTTTAAAAATAAATGTTCAACTAACACAGAAATAAAAGTACTTTATTTTGTTTTTTTTTTATTCATTTATTTTAGTGAACGTTTTTATTTATTTCAGGTAACAAGGACTCTTACATATATAAACCTTATATACTAACTTACAAATAGCGTTAAAGGCACTACAATTTTTATGATTTACCTAAACGTAGAGGTGTTTTCCTCTCACAATGTCATCATCTGCCTAGCCTTTTCACAACTATGTTGGGGTCGGCTTTAGTCTAACTAGATGCAGCTGAATACCAGTATTTTATATTTTACATGGAGCGACTGCCTATCTGGCACCCACAACCCGGTTACTAGGTAATACTATACCCCTTGGTAAGACTCATAGTCTCACTAGGTATCCTCTAATTTAAACACAACTCCTGTTGGCCAGAAATCTGTACTTAGGAAGACAGATATATGGAGGGAATGTAGGGCTTAAAATTCAATTTCTTCTCGACTTCATTCGGGACAGCTTCCGTTCCTCTGCACGGAGTTCACATTGTTTGCGCCTGATGATACACCATCAAGCGACAACAAGGTTGACTCCGAGGAGAAGTTTCTCTCTCGAAGTCTTTAGGTCCCACTGGAGACCGGGAGAGGAAGATGTCACCATCATCATCATCATTCTCCTCCCCTTATACCAATGTATTTGGGGTCGGTTCAACATGACTTGTTCTTCCATACTTCTCTATTAGTCGTCATCTCGGTGGTCACCACGCCACTGGGAAATATATAAAACCACGATCGACGCTGAAGGTTCAACATTCCTGGTTGTAGGAGCATTACCGCGTTTTTTGCGTTTACTTCGCGATCGTCTCTTGTCTTTACCCTTAGTAAACCTATCATTATTTATTTTACTGGTTTGGGGAACTGGTAACATCTGCAGTTTTGTGTGACCAACCATTGTTTGGTCTAAGCAAGGGACGTACAGGATCATAGTGGGTACTGCAGCTCGAGAATCTTCGCTTGCAGGAGCGGTGCCGGGGTTTTTGTGGTTACATCGCGGTTGATTCCTGCCATCAACGGAGGGAAAGCTGGTTCTGTTGATTCCTTTAGTTTGAGTAGCTGGAGTCTCCTGTTGCTTTGTTTCAGCAACCAATACACCAGCCGGCCGATGACATGGGCGGTAGCGTGAAATCTTTTTTGCGTATCTTACGTTGGGAAGTTCTGACATTTGTGCTGGCTCCGACTGGCCTATGAGAGTTATGTTTTTAGGCTGTAAGGTCATAGCACCACTTAGTTGCACGTCGCGGTCAATGACCTGCTTTTCCCTCTCGGTATTCTTCGCGTTTTGACTCACATTTGCATTACGTGAAAGTGACAGCAGTGCACTATGTAACAACAAAACTTCTTGCTTCAATTCTTCAGCAGTCCGTTCTGAAGTATCAAGCTTCTTGTTTATCAGTTCTACTACAGCTTTTAATGACGTTACGTCATTTAACAGTCTTGTGACGACCTCATAGTCAAATGTTGATGTTGGTAGCTTAGATAAGTCTCGTGCTACGTATGTTGGGATATCATCTGGATTAGTTTCCTTTAAGATTTGGAATATATCTTGCAGGTGATTCTTGCTTCGTCCATCTTGCGTTCGTGCGTCAATAACAATGCTGGTGTTAACAGTCTCTGTAAGTATATTCTTAGCTTCTATAATCTCTTCTTCCGTGTAATTGGACTTGCATGTTTGCTCAAGAGAGAATTCATCCATCAATCCTATCTTATTCTGAAGAAAGGCGAGGAGTTCATGCACCACTATGGTATCACTAAGTTTGGGTTCCTTTGTTGCTGTTTCTCGTGAACCATCTGTAATTTATTAATGACTACAAAATGATGTTCTGGCTGACACGTTCGTTTTTGTTGACGGTACTTTCGTAACTCGATTAATATGTTTAGATTTTAGATGGGATTGCAGTTAACCAATAGGTACATCATTACTAACTCGAACTGGGCCCGCGTGGTAGATTACAGCCCACTCCCTCTTGAAGAGAGGAGGTCTGTGTCAGTGGGAACATTATAGGCTGATTATGATCATGTCATAATCTGCTTATATCCTTGTTCCAACTATGTTGAGGGCTGCTTCCAGTTTAACCGGATGTAGATGATTACCAGTATTTTAGACGAAGCAACTAATAAATAGCGATTAACCAACATTGAAAGCCAGAAGTGTTAAATTAGGTTAGTAAGTGGATGTCATTACATTGACATGAAATGAGAATCAGTTAAAGACAGGCGTTAAAATGACACAATGAGCTTTAGAAAGAGAATGTTATACAGGTATGAATGATACGAGGTTAAGGTGGGTTTAGACTAAACGAACATAGAACCAGAATAAGAGCTGAAGCAGCAAGCTGAAGGAACGCGTCATAAAAACGACCCTTTTTTCCTTTACTATATGTTTCTATTTGCGGTATTTTAGATATAGTAACATGATGTTCATTGACTTGCTTGAAAGGCAGTTAGAACTCTCACCCCCTTACTACCTAATAAACGTTGTATAGCGTCTGTATATTTACTCAACGCTTTGTCTTCTTCTTTCGAAAGTCATATTACTGACGACTGAAAGAGAGAAATCGGTGTGTAACTATTCATTTGATGTAATACGTTTATTAGTAAGGGGTTAAAATAAGAACTAGTCATCTGTTTAACATGATTTTTTTCTCAAGCCCGGCCGTCCCCCAAAAGACCCACGCATGGCGTTATATCTCATTAGCCCACGTTCGTAGGGACGTCAAAATAACGCGGCGGGTTTTTATTGTGCACTGGATTTTTAACTCTCTGTGTTGAGCCGAGTATTGAAAATCCAATAGAACGCATCCCAACGTGTCAAACAAAACACCCTGTTGGATTTTTAACTCACGGCGCTAAAAGCTTTGAAAAAAAAATCGCCGCGGGAAAACGCAGCCACACGAACCTGGGCTTAGTCGAGTTTGAACGGTTAATTTAAAAATTACTAGCAGCGTCCCGCGATTTCACCCGCATAAGTGTCGATCCCTTGGGAATATCGGGATAAAAACTATCCTATGTCCTTTCCCGGGACTCAAACTATCTCTATACCAATTTCATCTAAATCGGTTCAGCGGTTCAAGCGTGAAGAGGTAACAGACAGACAGAGAGACAGACACACTTTGGCATTTATAATATCAGTATGGATGATATCGAGTTAGGTTTTAGTACATTACCCGTGGGCAAATTTAGTAAAATATAATTTGTATCATGACTAACCTTCATAATTGTTAACAGCACTGTCGTTGATGGTCGCCGCGAGCATTTCATGCTCTTCCGGGTTGTGTTCTATGAACACATCCTGTAACAAACAATCGATTTTGTTTAGAATAGCCTATAATGTTCCCACTGCTGGGACACAGGCCTCTTCTCTAAGAAAGGGAGTCGGCTATAATCTACGACGCGGGCCCAGTGTGAGTTGGATGACGTCACATGTCTTCGACATTTAGGGTCTAGGACATGCCGGTTTCATCAAGAGGTAAAGTTATTTACATAAAGTAAAGCACCTGCCTGGGATCGAACCCACGACCTATCTATGCTTCGTACGGACTCAATGCGGTCTTGCATAAAATATCAAATCAAATCATTTATTTCAATTAAACCATGTACAGGCACTTTTGAATTGTCAAAATTAAATAGTCAGTCAGTCAGAAAGTTGAAGCTAGTTGCCCATTCCAAAACGTAGATCTCTATGGAGAAGAACGGGCAAGAAACTCCATGGACACTCTTTAAATCAAGATATTACAAAATCCTGGGTACATTATTCTTGATGCTTCTATATGTGAGAACAATGTAAAAAAAAAAACACAAGTGAAGAAACAATTCGAAATATAAGATTAAAAATAAGCCTTGGCAGTTAAGAGATGACCAGTCTCAACCGACGGCGCCCGTTCACGAACATGACGCGTGGATCAGCACCATCCAGCTCAACCATTTTGTAGGGAACCGAACGATCCAACACACGCGCCACCATCAGTGAGACATTTCATCATTTCATTATCCGCGCGCGGTCCTTTAATCTAGAAGCTGTCAGTGTGCCGCCGTGTCCCTCGCTGTGTGTGCGTACCTTGGGCGGCGCATGCTTGTAGTGCAGGCTGATCTTGCTGAGCTCGTGGTCGAGCTCGGCCAGCTGCGCCGCGTGCCGCGTCTTGTGCGCCACGGCCGGCCCGCCCTCCGACACCTCGGTGCCTTCCGTCTGTAATTATATAACAGTTTATTGTGGAGCCTGACTGAACTCATAAGCATCTTCATATCTGCCGAAATATGTCCGCAACTATTTTTTTGGTTCCCCTCCCCAACCTAGGTTTAAAGACGTTTAAAACATTTAGGTCGATATTAATTAACGTCCCTTAGCGCCTGATCTCTCTCCGGTCGTGTCGGAATTCCGTCCCATCGGACTATGAGAGTGAGTGATGAGGGAGTGCACCTCTGTTTGCACGAACTTGGCTAATCTCCGCTGAGGTTGGCTGCTTGCTGACCGGAATTCGGTCGGGAGAATATTAAGTGCAAAATAGAGACGAGAACATGCCTAGCCCAAAGCGTGTGCTAAGTAACGTTTATCTCGGCCTTTGATATTTATTTAATTATTCACCACGGCACATAGACAGATCGTTTATGTTTTTTGAAGTGAAAACTTCTTAGGCGCGTCGGGCATTTTTTGAGATGGGAAAAAACCATTGAATTCGCGCCACTGTCGACACCGCTTCGGATGTGTTTGGCTGTCCTCGGGATTTACTCGGTTTTAATGTATATCCGATATGTCAGTGAGTGATGGCAAAGTATTCTGTTTGTGTTTTGTTTTCACATCTGTCGGCACTCACGGATTGTTTTTTTTTTTTGAGAATCAAGATAAGACAAGTTTTACAAAGTACAACAAACCTTGGGCATGTTATGCAGAGGCGGTCGGTGCGTTGGTGATAATGCAGGACTGTACTCCAACGGAGACTGGGGAGAAACCGGACCCTGAGAACACGTTATCATCATCATTCACTATTTTGTATTTTCTGGTATACTACTGATTACTGGTTACCACTGCTGGGCAAAGGCTCTCCCCATGACTTCCAGGTCTTTCGATCCAGAGCTAAAGTGGACCACTGGTCGTTTTTTTTCTGTTATATCATTGTTTATTGTACGGTCAACCGGGGAGAACGGAAGAAAAAACAATTTGCGCCGACCCCAAGTGACATGGGACCTGGGCAGCAAGACGATGATGATTTTACGATGAACTGTAGATCAGTAGGACCGACGAAAACCACCCTTACTACTGCGAAATAAAGGTGATGGTACAGACATGTCATAGATGTGTTTTTTTCAGTACATTTTCATTGTGAGATGGCATTGTTCAAAGCCGAACTTATCTAAAAAAATATGTTTCTCCCAGCAAACCTTAAAAACCTTTAAGTGTAAGAGAGGAAGAGCATATTTTTACATTTTATCTATGTTGAAGGTTAGGATTCATAATTTAGACCGGCCATTGTATCAAACTATGTAATATAAAAAAGTAATTTACAAGTATATGGTGTACTTATTGAGGAGTATTCTATTCTTTTTATAAGGTGAGTTACTTGCTACGCCGCGTACCTATCATTTGACCTAGACTAGAGTCAAGAGCAAGTCCATTTCAAATTTTTAAAAAATGGTGAATCCACCAACCCTCACTGGGTGGTGGCTTATGGCCCACTCCCTCTCACAAAGAGCAGGCCTATGTCCCAGAAGTGGGAACATTATAGGCTCATTATACTATACCTAGCATGGTAACAATTTTGGTAGGGCAGAAGACTATGATAGATTCAATTAAGTAAATATACTCACGCTATTGGATATGGAGGCCAGCTTGTGCTGTAGTGTGAGCATGTACTCGTTGTAGGAGTGCGCCTTATTTGGCGTGCTCGGCTGAGACGAGCCCGTCGAGTTCACGTTCGTCATGCCTGTCACAAAGTAACATTTAATAATCTATTATGTTATGTGTCCTAGAAGAGAATGGAAGATAAATACATATTGAGACGACCCCACGAAAGATGGGTCCAGAGCAGGAGAAAGAAGAATTCTTCTCATGAACACCTTAAAAGTTCAAAAACAATGCCTTTTCATTGGAATTTAATTTATCCTGAAACATTTAATAAGCAAAGCCCCAGATCTAGACAACTATCTTATATCTTCACCTCTTGGGGGAACTTGAATTCAAAGTCAGTTGGTACAAATGTGTGTTTCGTTCATCTTCACTGTCTAAGTACATGCGGTGGCTAAATAGAAGTAACTAAGGGTCAATTTACAACGAAACGTAACGCGACACAACGTTGCGCGTATATTTTAATATCGCGATACAAAACCGAACTTATTATACGCGCTGGGCAGCACGGCGCAACTGAGCGTACTTCTCTCTTCGAAATTGTACCTTTTCGTGTAGTAAATAAGGTCGATATTGTCGGTTTTGTGACGGTATCTTAAAAGGTGCATGCAGCGTTGCCGTGCGTCACGTCTCGGTCTGAACTGACCCTAAATCGACATCCCCTAATGAGTAAGTGTCAAGTTGTATGGTCCTTTTCGAGACCAGTCTACTTACTGTAGAAGGAGCGCACTCAGAAGGTGCCTATTTAATCGAATAAAAAATAAGCACTCAAGATGTTATATGATTTACCTGCCATATCCATATCAACAGCCCTCCTCGCTAACGCATGATGCACCGCCCGATGAGCCACCAGCTGACCAAGGTTCTGATTAATTAATCCTAGATTCTGCCCTCCTAGAGCCAAGTTCTGACCGCCTAAAGCGAGGTTCTGCCCGCCCATGAGATTCTGTCCGCCTAATCCTAAGTTCTGACTTGCTAGACCTGAAACAAAATTGTGGTTTATTATTGGAGGTGCATATCGGCTGAAATGATGATGATGACGATGTAAAAGTTAAGATCTACAGTAGTATTAAAAACTACTTGGTATCATCATCCAAAAATTTCTAAAATTAAATGGCCCAGTAAAGCAAGCCCCTATGGTCACGTGAACAGTCGACCAATAGCCTGGCGATGTCTCGATAAAGTAAGCGAACACTTGGACCACATGGACCCAGTGTTTTAGTTGTACTAAGTATTAGCACTAAATTACGAATGTCGAAAATGTCAGGAATATTCATATTTATACAGTATGGAAACCACATATTATATGCAATAAATTATACCACATACTTGTTATCGTCTTTTCTGATGATATACAAAAAAATTACAAAATCGGTCGCGAAAAAAAATCAGCTGTTCGACTCGTCAAAATGTGGGGAACAGCCGATTTTTTTTCACGACCGATTTCGTAAATTTTTTGTATATCGTCAGAAAAAGCGATAACAAGTGGTATAATTTATTGCATATATGTGGTTTCTATACTGTTATAAGCATTTATTTGTAAGCATAATCATATTACTTAATTCCGATCCTTGATTTATCGATCGCAAATCGGCAAGCGAACGGGAGCACGGACTCACTAGGTGGCGCAACGATCTCAGCTTGTTGGCGGATGGCAGTGGCAATAAAAGGAGCTGAAGATGGAGCGGAATGCCGGACAATTGGAGGCCTATGTCTAGCAGTGAACAGCTGGCTGACTATCATCAACTCAACTAAATGATAATTATGATCATAAATATCATGGTCATGGTCATACTGTGTTTATGAGCTGTACATTGCCAACAGTGTAACATTGTATAAAATAAAGATTGATTTGATTTTTGACGTTGATTTAAACGTCTATTAAGTCTGTAAAATTTCGTGAGCTAAACCAAAATAAAGCAAGCAAGACTAGTACCTGTATAGTTGCCCAAGTTCTGTCCAAGATTCTGTCCCATAAGATTCTGGTTGAGGCCCATCTGTGCGATGTTCTGATGCTGGAAGGCGAGCGCCTGCGGGGGGAGGGGGGGCAGAGGGGGGGCCAGGCCCATCATGCCAAGTTGGCTCATCTGCTGGCTGGCCAGCTGGTTCACTGACGACTGCAAGGCTTGCTGCTGAGCTGATGACGGAAAGAGGGGATTGAATCCTGTGTTGCGAGAAATAGAGTATTATTATTTGTGTTTGTTGGTAATGTTGGCCCTTTTATATCTGTTTCAGCACTTTTGATGAGGTACACCTTATTTGTTGGTAGGTTTTCAGTCTGTGAGACTTTGGTTTCTAAATTGCAGTAATTCGGGCCGAATAAACGGTCGCTAACTAAAATTTACCAACCAATTACTAAGGCTGCGTTTCCACCAGAGATGAGCGAGGATGCGTCGTAGCGAGGAATGTGTGTAAAACTAACCAATAACAACGCTAACTTAGTTCCAAGCTATGAAAATGAAGCGATGTTATTGGTTTGTTTCACACACATCCCTCGCTACGCATCCTCGCATATCTCTGGTGGAAACGCAGCCTAAGGCCCGTATTTTATACCGATAGCATTGCTTTCCACTCACGACGACATTTCATTCTAATCCGCCTTTTTTTAAACAATAAAACACTACACCATTAACATAAGCATAATCAGCCTCTAATGTTGCCACTGCTGAGACTCAGGCTCAGGCTCTCTTGGAGACAGTGGGCTGTAATCCACCACGCGGGCCCAGTGCGGGTTGGTAGACGTCACATGTCTTCGAATTTTTGGTTCTAGAACATGCCGGTTTGCTCACGATGTTTTCCTTCACCGTTATGAGTGGTGTGAAATAAATTACACAAAGTAGTGTGCCTGTCTGTCTGGTGGAAAAGCTTCAGTATCGTTTTAAAAACGGACCTAACACTAGACTGAAACCATGTAGACACGCCCTAACTTATTAAAATCGATTTAATTCCACCAAGGCATCAATAACAGCTATATTTGCTTAGCCTGAAATTGAAAACCATTATTAATTCCCCTAATGGGATACTCAAAAACAATTAAAGCTTCTGGGGTAAAATAAACTCAATAATTACAAGCAAAATAAAAAAAAAAAACATCGACCACTAGACAACTTAAATGCCTTATTTATTTCATAATTAAAAGTATGATAGGCATATTTAACTAAAAATAAATACTAAAACTATGTGCTATGAAACAGATAAAAGTAATGAAGCCAACATAAAAAGTAGTGCGACGACATTTAACAGTTTATAACTAAAATATTAATAAATACTGCGATTGAGAAAGAAGGCGATACCATCTGCAAGAGTGAGAAAAAAATAGAAACGTAATTTGTGATAGAAAATTCGCTGGTATTGATCCCGGCACGTAAAAAGAACGCTGGCGTTTACCTGCGCACTGAGCGATTTAACGATCAAATTGGTGGTATGAAGGGAGCGCGACGCTAGAAAAGTAACTATTATGATTCTACAATAAAACAATTACACTTATACACAGGCTGTCCGGTAATTAATGGATAACCTCTTCAGAGGTAATTGTACTTATCATTATGAACAACTATAACTATGGTACCAAACCTGAAATCGCGAAAAAAGAATCAGCAGTGTCCTACATTTTAACGAGTTATGCGAACATAAATGTAGGGAACAGCTGTTTTTTTTTTTTGCGATTTCATGTTTGACCCCATAGTAAAAGTTGTTCATAATGATGAGTGCAATGACCTCTTAAGAGGTTGTTGGTGTTTTTCCAATAACCCTGTATATAAAATAATAGCCTAGTACTTTAGAACACGACTGTACCCCGTGCGCAGACACCCTCCACTGTCGCTCAGCGTTCTTTTTACGTAACGACAGCTGTACACACAGAAATAAGAAAACACATTGCAGTTTCTAACTTCCTTGTCAACTGTTCAGGAATTCAAATAACTTGTCTTTTAGAAGGCAGACAGATTTCATGAAGAACAATACACAAGTAGTTGCTCTTTCGTTATCTAGGTGTATCTATATCTGTGGTCAGAACCTACAATCATCAATGTCATCTAAAGCACGACATCAGCCACTGCTGGGCACAGGCCTTTCTATGCTTGTTTCAATCTCCATGTAACTTTGACAGTCGTGCAAATTTACTTAACCAGAAAATTGTTTATTTTATCCTCTTTAAGCGTCTAAAACGTACCTTTTACATAGATTACATGTTAAGCTATGTGTGATCACTTATTTCTGAGATTGCTAGAATACCTATAATTGGCTGTTGTGATCTATAGATAAGATATGTTATACATATAAGCTGTTGGTGTACCATAATAAATAAATAAATAAGTTATATATAATAAATAGTGGTATCGTATCGTCCTCTATCTCAATTCAAGCACACACACACAAACAAAGAAAGAAAAAAGAAGAAATAAGAGATGGTTACCAATAAAGTCGTTGGACAGCATCGGCTGGTAGTACTTCTGCTGCTGGTACTGCGGCGGCAGGCGCGCGGCCATCATGGGCGCTGACGTCACAACACGGGTTAGTCACACACGGGATGCAGGGCATTGCAGGGTACGGTTATGTGTAGTACGTGAGGGGACTTAAGTCGCTTTACGTCACAAAAGACAGTTGCACGAAAGTTTTGAGGAAGTTTTTTGGCTGTTATTGCATTTTATATCGTCATAATACGCAACACAATTGAGTCATGTTACTTGATGAATAAAGATATTTATTATTTTTTTATACTTCTCGGGACCCTGGGGCCCAGACCTTTGGAAGTCGTACGAGGGCGAAGTCAACTCGCAGAGCCTGCCATGTGCTTGCTTGTCTATTAGCATGCATTTGTTTAACATGGAGGTAGCACCGAGGTAGCGAGCTAAACCGCGACCGCGAGGTAAAGCTGTGAGGCATCTTCGACATGTAATTAACCATCGTGCCACGTATTTCTATACACTCTCTTAGAACGTGTCTCCACACGGCGATATCATCGACGCGAAAATTTGATGGCACGGCGAGACTATCGCGGCGATTCTCTCGCTCGTGGAGACGGCCCCTAAGGCCCAAGCTGCCGGTTAGATTTTAAATTTCCCTAAAAGTACTGTCAGTTTCGTCAGGACCTTTTTAATAGTCGTTATTTCAGTTAAGGTCTTCTGTAAAATGTATAGTACGGTGAAGCGACTTAGGTAGCCTACCATACGGATAACACACAGAAACTATTCTACACAGTGGGTCATTGCTTTTGTATTTATTTGGCGCTATGTTATTCCCAGACGCTAAGTTTTTCGAGAGGGTTTGTAAAGAGTGCGTGTAGATCTGTCAAAAGCCTTTGCATTGACCGAATGCGTAGGAATAGATATTGATAGACCGTGCATTAATTATTCAGAAAAGAGTTTTATTTCTATTTTATATTGTTTCTACTGCAATGAAAAAAAAATGGCTAATTCCAGTTTACGTAAAAGGGTCAATATATCATTTCAGAGTGCAAACGGGGAACTTTTTTTCCCCGTAATTCAGTTTCGTAAGAGTAAAAAACTTATAAATTATATAATGTCCAGCAGTGGGCGGATAAGTGTATCTGTAACTGTAACTGAGTTTGCTCCGTAGCACTGCATTTTCTATTTATTATTTCTTGCTTGAGTACGTAGTTTTTATTGTATTTATTGGTATATTGGCGTGGCTAGCTGACATATGGCAAATAATGTAATGTAATGTTCTGTGTTTTGTAATTTCAATTACTTTGCATACCTAGTATTGTATACAATCAAGTATTTTCTAACTGAACAGACAGCTGTGCTGCTGGGGAGTTTGTTGCACCACTTCTTCTCCCCAGCGAAACCACTAGGAAGTGGTGAAGGGCGGGCGTTTTGGGGGACTGTCTTTTGTAATTTTGACGTTGGAAAAGTGCTGATTCTCAGCCTAATTTGAACAAATGACTTTTGATTTTGTTTTAAAAGCAAGCGTTATTCAGACATCTTTGAAGCACTATTACAAATTGACCGTTTTACGTAAAACCACTAGAAGATCGAAATAAATTAAAACAGTTCATTCAGGTAAAACACAGAGGGAAATACATAGTGTTACATAGTTTTATTTGCTAAAAGTATGAAACAAAAAAAATAGTGTACTAGAAACACATAGGAGTGTAACACATATTAATACTAAAGGGTGCTTGCATAAAGAGGGACCCGTGCTATAATGATTTTCAGGGCATTTGCTGTGCAAGGCAAGTCAAAGCGACAAGCCATAATAGTTGCACCGTACATTGTTTAAAATTCCTCCTGACACTTCACTGTATATTATGCTAAATATTGAACTATAGTCCTTTGCCAGTTAATTGACAACAAAGTGATCTTTAATTTCGTTGAAATAAGGTTGCGGTTGAGTTGTTACCACTCACAAGCCTGACAAAACTACAGTGATCTTTATTCTCGTAACTATAAGGTTGCTTTTAAGTTGCTGTTAGAGGTAAAATAACTATAAAAGGACTGTACTATGAGTATTTGGTAACCCCCCTTTTTTTTGTGGATGCGAAATCGTCAAATGACTCCTCCCGCTCTGGGTGGAGCGGAAGGGAGTGTCAGACTCTTACTGACTAAAACCCACCCGTGTTCCTTCCTTAGCCCTTTATGTTCCGGGGCAGCGGTAACCCTTTCGGACAATCCCGCTACCCCGGACAATACCGCGAATACCGCTTAGGTTTGAATAGGCGTTAAACGCCAGTCTTAGAAAACTGTTCCGATTTCGAATACCCCCTTCATCGTACTGATCAGTGTGCACTGTGCATGTTGACATAATTATATGTAAAGAAATGGTTACCTGATTTACCAGTTTCTTTATATGCGTACGCGCACGTACGATTAATAACAGATAATTATTTTCGGTGCGGGTTTTTCTTGGATTGTAAAGTAAAAACTTGCCTCTTTATGCAATCAGCCATAAAACTCTCTAGTTTATAAAAAAAAAAACAATTATTAGAAAAAGAAAACATTCTAAATATGAAATAACTATAAACTCACCAGGCTGTGTATTGTTGAGTATAGTGTTGTGTAGACCAAGGTCTGGTTGCGGGTACGATTGCTGGTTGAGCAACCCTAGTAGGTTGGGCCCGGATAGATTTTGTTGCTGACTGTACACAAAAAAAAAAAAACAAATAATTTAGAACTTTTTGTATTTGATCTGTCTTCTATAAAGCTTTCTTCTGTGAACAGAATGAAGAAGAATGATTTCTGTTTAGTCTTGGAAAATGCAGGTATTAAAATGAGTAAATCGATTACCTGTAACTCCCTTCGTTGATTTGGAAATAAACGAGTAATTAGCTAAAGAATTAGAATAATGATTAGAAGGCTTGCCGAGAGCCTGTCATCGTGATCTACAAGAGACTGATATAAAAGTCCATTCAAAAAAAACTTTATAAAAAAAAAAAACCGTTCATATGAGACTAAACCTTACAAGTTCGCTAACTTCTATGTTTTATTTATTTATTAATAATCAATTTATATTGACAGTTTGCACCACACATTGAAGTTATTAGTCAATACTAGTAATTACACATGTCATACAATCATAAAATTAGGTTAAATCACATAATAAAAATATGAAATTATATAATTTTAATTAATATAAATAAACCTAAAGAAGTCGTGCATTCTCAAAACATACACGTGCTTGTAACAGAACTTTAATATCTTGAACATGTAACTAAAACTATCACTTACTTCATAATATTTTGCTTCAACAACATCCTCTGTATATTCTCCGCATTGGGCACCGCATCGCTGGCCCCCGGCGGGCCCCCGGCGAGCGGCGCGAGGCCCCGCGCGGGCCCCTGCGGCCCCACGCTCCCCAGGTCCCCGCCCACTCCCATAGGCGTCCCCACTTGACTCATCCCCAATAACGGCGTGTCAGTAGCTATTTGTAAAGGTGTGGTCAAGTTAGGTTGTAAATTCGAAGTATTGATCATTGGATTCTGAATGAGGTTTTGATTTTGAACTGGAACTTGAGGCACAGCCTGAACTGTTTGTATATTTGACACTATAGGTGCCGGGACCACAGTGACAGTTGCTGGCACTTCTTTTGGTACTTCGACAGGTCTTTCGACTGGCTGGATTTCGGGTCTTATTTCTACTGGGGGAGGAATCTGCGTAGGTAATGAATACTGTTTAGTGGGCACATATTCTTGTGGCGGGAGCGAAGGAGGGACTTCCTTCTCTGGGAGGCCATTGACTTGGACTTCTTTCGCTGGTTCCTTGGTTTCCGTAGGTTCGGGGATAGACTTTTCTTCTGGAACGTTCTCGCCGCGGTCGACAACGGGGCTGACTAGAAATCTGGATATCTTTCGGGTTGGTTTCGATTGTTTCTTCTCGCCGTTCTGTGATTCTGTGCTACCGGAGCGTTCGGGCGCCATTGATCCGCCGTCTGATTGATTGGAACCTGGGGGAATCAAATTATCTCATTGTTTTTATTCTAGGAAAATTAAGAATACAGAATTTGGAAATTTCGATAGAACAGAATAGAGTCAACTGAGTAATTTTTTTATGAAATTGGGTGTTGTTGCAATTTAAACAATCTAAGAAGAGATTCGAGCAGTGGTGGCCATGTGGTAACGGCCACGACTTACGAGTTGTAGGTCGTAGGTTCGAACCCTGACAGGCGCTTTACTTTGTGTAAATTATTTCATCACCACTGCTCTCAAAACGGTGAAGGAAAACATCGTGAGGAAACCGGCATGTCCTAGAACCAAAAACATTATAGGCTGATTATGTAAGAAGAGAACTAGCTTATAGTGAAAGCGCTTTAATTTTTTTGAATAGCATTATTGATAATGAGCTCTGCCTCGTCACTCTGGTGAGCGTAGCCTCATCATGGTCATGATATTTAGGATACAGAATCTTCGCCTTCTTTCTCACTAAAAAGGCATATCATATGTAGTTTAGTAAACGAAGCAAATGTAAGGAATCGTAGCAGTTAGGTGTTCTGTAGTTGCAACCTCCCATCTGGGAAAAACTTATTTCAAATTAATATTATTTCATGTTAAACAAATATCAACTTTATTTTAATGGTAATTAAGTTGATTTCAGTGTTACTAGCACTATTGAAAAAGTTAGTAGTAAATTAGTAGTAGCGTAAACTGAACTTTATGGTGTAGGATTTAAGGTTATTTTTCCATAAACTCATATTTTTTTTACATTTTTCGCAAATAAATCGCGAATGCAGATTATGTGTACCATTGCTCCAAAGAAAAGAAATAGGTCACCTATAGACGAAGCAGTGCTGATCTTCCTGGCCACAGTGTCGACATGCGCCGGCCTGGGCGCGTCGTGCTGCGCGTGCGCAGGCGGCGCGGGCTCGGCGGGCTCGTGCGGCAGGTCGTAGGCGAGCTCGGCCGCGATGTTGTCGTGGCTCGCTGTGGGCGTCGTGCACTCCGAGTTGTCCTGGTTTGAATCCGTGAGGTTTTCTTCGCGTTCGGTTGTTTCCGAGTCGTAGTCAGTCTGCAATTGACGAGATAAACCAATTTACTATTAAGGATACAGAAACGAGTGAAAAGTGAAAGATCAGTATGAAGTAGGTAGAAAGAATTTTAAATTTTATCATTGTCAAAAGACATGTTGGAGCTTAGAGGATCCATTTTTTACGGATGCGTATTATTCTACGAGACATAGCAGTAACCTACTCACTGTACAATTTCCACTTATCTATCATTTATAGCTTTTTGTCCTATGTAATGCAAAGTGAAGCAGGGAGGCTTCACTTCTCACCTCACCTGCCAAATGTCTTTCTATCTAGGCATCATAAAGATTCCCATATTCTTCCAGACATCTCCTTCTGGGCTAGCCACGTTTCCTACTATTTGAAACCAAGTAGTTGTTTTGCCCATATTTTGCAACAGATTCCTTATAATAATTAATAACCTTATCAATGTTGAGCCTCAGCGCCGAGTGGTGTGCCGGGTTGAGTACGGGTGTGACTCCAGGGTTACTGATCAGCTGGTTCACGATGTCCTTGATGAGCTCCATGAACGTGGCACTCTGCCATTCTGGGAGTAGGTTGTTGGACACCTGAAAACAACCAACAAAATTATTAATACAGAGTCCCCACAATTGATTGATTGGTTTTTAGGGTTCCATACGTAAAAACGGGACCCTATTACTAAGACTTCGCTGTCTGTCCGTCCGTCTGTCTGTCACCAGGCTGTATCTCAAAAACCGCGTAAGCTAGACAGTTGAAATTTTCACAAATTATGTATTTCTGTTGCCGCTGTAACAACAAATACTAAAAACAAAATAAAATAAATATTTAAGAGGGGCTCCCATACAACAAACGCGATTTTTTTTCCCTTTTTTGCTCGATATCAATAATGGCAACAGGTAGGCACTTGAAATATTCACAAAATACTCAGTTGTATTTTTACTTTAATAATAAAATTAAAATAAAATAAATATTTAAGGGGGGCTCCCATACAAAAAACGTGTTTTTTTTATGTATGTAGTGTTAAATTTTGTACGGTGGTACGGAACCCTTCGTGTGCGAGTCCGACTCGCACTTGGCCGGTTTTTTTTTTTTAATGTATATTCGCATACAACTCCCTACATTTCCTCTTTTATCGTTGGAAATAGCCTAACTGTAGTATACATTTTAATAAAACTAGCATTACTCACTAGGTTACTAGCGATCTCCTCCGGATTGACATCAGTGACGTCGAACTTGAAGGTGACAGTCTTGGACTTGGACTCCAGCTGGCACTCCACTACGGTTGCAGCTTCATTCACCTCTAAGACAGTCAGCTTGGGCAGCTTGTCTTTCTCCCGGGAACGTTTCTTGGAGCCCCGGGACTTCTTTTCGCTTGCTATCGGAGAAGATATTGCTGTACCCGCTGGAAATTGGAAATTAAAAAAGATTATTATTTTTGTGATCTACTGATTTACTTTAACCCCCCCTTTTTTTTTTTGGATGGGAAATCATCTAATGACTCCTCCCGCTCTGGGTGGAGCGGAAGGGAGTGTCAGACTCTTACTGAGTAAAACCCACCCGTGTTCCTTCCTTAGCTTACTAATAAACGTTGTATAGCGTCTGTATATTTACACAACGCTTTGTCTTCTTCTTTCCAAATTCAAATTACTGACGACTGAAAGAGAGAAATCTTTGTGTAACTATTCATCTGATATAATATATTTATTAGTAAGGGGGTAAATCTATATACATAAATTATAAATTAGTCGCTGTTCGAGTCTGCGTTGTCCTTGTTTTAAATTACGCCACGGAGTTTTTATGCTTTTTCACCATAGATAAACTATATCGAAAGGTTTATTGGTATATTACAGTAATACTTATTGAACTTACTTATAATAAAAAAAACTCGATTTTGTCAAGACATAAAACGCGTGCGACGCAGGGGCGGATTGCTAGTTTAAAATATAATAATCATTTTTCAAACTAACCTTCTTGTTGCTGGGTCTCCACATGCTTCTCCTCAACGGAACTAAGCTCAGGTTGCCTTATCGCCTCAGCATGGTTATTAGGAAATTCCGTCAACGGAGTATGGAACTGTTCTTTCTGACCACCATTACTCTGGTACCCATTCTCCACCTGATCTGCTGGAAGGTTCAACTGCTGGGGCTGGGATTGCTGTACCATATCCTGGGTTATAGGGACTTGGTGGACTTGAGGATGTTGTTGCATAGGTGGCAAAGGCTGAGGAAGTGACTGAACAGGCTGAGGCATCTGAACTTGAGATGACGGCATAGTTTGGATCTGTTGTTGCATTGGCTGCAACTGTTGTTGAACTTGCGTCTGTTGTTGTAAAGACTGCACGGGCTGCTGAATTGATTGTATAGGATGTGGTAAGGAAGACCCTTGGGGGACTGATTGTACAGCTTGTGGTAACGACTGTACAGTTTGGGGTACTGAATGCATCGGCTGCTGAGGGACTGAATGTACTGCCTGGGGTAAAGACTGAGGAACGGTTGTCATCGTCTGCGGTATAGATTGGGGGACTGTCATCTGCGGCTGCATGGTATCTTGGACTGATTGTGCAATTTGTTGAGGCATCGACGCGGCCACAGACGACGGTATAGATTGCTCCATTTGGTTGGACTGGTATACATTCTGCATCATCTGAACTGGTTGACTCTGACCTTGCTGGTACATCTGCAAAGGATTGGTAGTATAATTCTGCACAGGAGTGCCTTCATGACTAGATATCTGCCTTTCGTTTTGCTGTACCAAGCTAAAGTTCTGCTGCATCTGCATGTTATGTGGAAGAGACTGGCCCTGCATGCTCGGCATTTGGTGATAGTGGTCATCAGACCTCTGTTTAGAATAATGCATCTGGTCTACAGACATTTGTTGCTGCAGCTGAGGCTTCTGACCGTACTGATCAGGCATCATGACTTGTTGCTGATCGTGGACATCAGCTGAGCTGATCTGACTCTGTTCTGAACCCTGACGTTGATACATAGGACGCTGAGACCTAAGAACTTCTTCTACCTTCTGTTGCTGTTGGTCCATAAGTTGCTGTTTCTGAAGTAGCATCGCCCAGTTTTGGGTTATAATGTTCTGTTGGGTTTGAAGTTGTAATTCCTGCTGAGCTAAATACTGTTGTTGTTGTTGGAAATGTCTAAAATGGTGCGGAGAGAGAGTCTGACCAGGCATTTGGAATTGTTGTTGATTGATAATCTGTTGTTGGAGGACTAGCTGTTGTTGAGCCAACACTTGCTTCTGCATGTCAAGCTGTTGTTGAGCTTGGGCTACTTGTTGTTGGGCTTGCGACACTTGTTGTTGTTGGGCGAGGAAGCTTGGATCAACACCTAGTTGTTGTAACGTCGGCTGTTGGAACTGTTGGCTCTGATGGTAGTTCACATTCTGTTGTTGCATCTGTGTTGATATAAGATTCTGCATTTGTTGATGCAACGCTTCTTGTTCCTGATTCTGTTGCATTTCAATGTTTTCTTGCTGTTGTTGTGTCATTTGTTGCTGTTGTTGTTGTTGGGTCTGTTGTTGGTTTTCAGATTCCGACTCCTTCCTTGATTGCAGTGTATCGGGCCTTTGTATAATTTGAGCCAGAATATTTTGTAGGTTTTGAAGAGATGGGTCTAACATTTGACCTGAGACGAGATTCTGAGGACCTGTGATGATGTTCTCTTGCGCTGTGAACTGTTCTTCGAACTGTTTCTGCTGTATGGCGGCAGCTTGTTGAGCTATTATAGTCTGCTGTTGTTGAATGATCTGCTGCTGTAAGACCTGGTTTTGATTGTTGATTTCAGCTGTTAACTGCTGGTTTAAAAGGCTTGGTTGCAGCTGCGTTTGTGAGGGCGCCTGTTCCATAAGGTTCTGTTGGACCTGTTGCTCCATTAGAACCTGGCCTTGGACTGACTGTTCCAGCATTTGCTGGTTGATGAGATTCTGCTCCATCATTACCTATACAACCAATTATGATAAGATTAGTAATATTTTTCTAGGATCAAAGGATAGATTGTACAACGAACAAGATTCAGAGATGCTACCATATTTTTTAAGTGTCACTATTCTAAAATTATTATGTCTTTATTCATCATCATCATTTCAGCCGAAAGACGTCCTTTGCTGGACATAGGCCTCCCCCAAGCACCTCCACTTCGACCGGTTTTGTGTTTCTCGCATCCAACGGGTTCCTGCGGCCATCACAAGGTCGTCGTACGTCTTTATTACAAAAACATAATAATAGTTACTCGTTTAAAACCATAAATACACTGACCTTCATGACTTTAATTTCAATAGTATTAAAAGCCAAACATTCAATTAAACCTATAGAGAATTACAAATTTAACTAATACAGTATTTGTTTGAACCATTCATAACAGCTATTACGAGATTCGACACCGGACCGAGTGATCAAAAACATCAAATTCCCAATAATTACCAATTCCCAATTCCCGTAATTAAAAACATTCAACATCTAGTCGCAATCTCGTCTCAGCGACAACCAATGTCAAAAACTTGTCATAAATGTGGGGATATTAGAGGTATTTTTGACAGATTGCGACTGATATTACAATGCGAACCTTCGTAAAAATACGAGAATCGCCCCTCTAGCTTTTAGGCAAAACTTGCATCCGATATTTCCGCGAGCTTGCGAGAGTGCACCTGTGTCTGTTTACAAACTTGTGCACTATTACATCTCCCGCGCCGAAGGCTGTTCTCCGCTGAGGATGGTCGTCATGGCCGAAATTCGATCTAGAGGACTTTATTTATTTTTTTCCTTTATCTTTCTACGTGTCAATTTGAACACATACCTGTTGCTGCATATTCTGCTCCAAAAACATCTTATTCTGCAAGATCTGTTGGTCGGTGGCCATGGAGGGCGATATCCTGGCCTGCATAAAATTCTGCTGCAGCAGCTTCATGGCAGCATCCTCGTTGTTCAGCTGCTGAAACTGCTGTTGTAGCAGCTGTTGCTGGCATTGGAGGAGCTGAGATTGTGGGTCGAGCCTGGAGACGAATACGAGTGTTTTAGGGATTATTGTGGATTGCCATTCAAATGAAGATAAAAGTTCATAGTTTTATGAGTTTAAATTAGCTCAGCCCTTTGGATGTCATGGCTTCTGCATCAAAAGAGCGATCGAGCTTTTGTCCTGTCAAACAATTAGCTGTCAGCATGTTATTAATTTGGCTTTTTCATACAGACAGCTGTCCGTAATAAGCGATAGACCCTCCCATCGATAGATAGCGTGGACCGAGAAGACTCCTTACTCTCTAATAGATTATTGGGACGTTAAAACTAGAGATAGATAGGTTTTTCCATCTCCAATACGCCAAGATTGGTGATAGATACGTTATTAGGTTCGGCCGTACAGTCACCAGCATAAGTAGGTATGTATACACTTTTGGCTTTATTCAAAGACGATTTCCTCCTTTATTTTTGAATGGAATTTTATGTTATTGCGAACATAGTATTTTCGAACCCATAGGTCTATGTAAAGTATCGTATTTCAACGTTGCATTCGTTATTTCACGAAAATACCGCAATTGAAAGTCGCCAAGTGTTGACATATTAGTACTCGTGTCTGTACGTGGATGTCGGTCTACGTGAAAATTGTCAATTCGGCTGCAAACGGCATCGTGTAAACTGAAGTTACATAATAAGGAGAGATCTTTATCTTGATTTTACAGTATTTTCACGATTTCAATGTCATCAGAATTAGAGCTTCATGCATTAATTTTTGTTACATCTGAGTAGAAAAATTCATCCTGAGCGAACAAGAAATAGATACTCTACAATCTCTGGTGATTTGTAAGGTATGTATAAAGTGTTAACTCACTGTACTCCTGCCAGAGGTTGTTGTCCGACGCCGTTGAGAAGCCCTGCTGTAAGGCCCTGGTCCACAGGTCCTACTTGCTGCTGGTTTTGTATCATCTTCATCTGTGTGAAAACACAGCTCAATTGAAGAATATCTGTGCTATCAACATTTTCAGTCTCAAGTTGGCAAGAAATGGTCGACGACATTATGAAGAAATGGCGTGCTATGCATGCGCTTAATTCATGGTCATTTTAATGAGCTACAATTACTATTTTACATTTATCCACTATATTGAAACCACAATGTACAAAAGGAGCAGTGGTGGCCCAGTGGTAACGGACACGACTTACGAGTTGTAGGTCGTAGGTTCGAACCCAGACAGGCGCTTTACTTTGTGTAAATTATTTAATCACCACTGCTCTCAAAACAGTGAAAAACCAAAAATTCGAAGACATGTGACATCCACCAACCCGCACTGGGCCCGCGTGGTGGATTACGGCCCACTCCCTCTCACTAAGAGGAGGTCTGTATCCCAGCAGTGGGAACATTAATGGCTGATTATGAATGTACAAAATAGTTTACAACACGCCTCATTTAATTAAGTTTAACAAATAAAGTAGATAAACGATATTTTTTACGCCCGTTTGTTTATAAAAGGGGACACTGTAAGAAAAGTTCAATTTATTCTCTGCATCTCTCTTTCAAGACTAGTTCACTCCCTCAAATCCATAAAATCTACCTTCGGTCAACATTATTACATTTAACTTTAACTCATTCCTAACTACGCTACTAAAGACCTTGACCATGCCCTATCTCAACGTCACTGACCTGCCTCAACTGCTGTTCATAAAGCTGCTGCCTGTTCTGTTCGATGATCACCTCCTGGTTGAAGAGCATCTGAGCCTTCTTTTCACTCCTCTCCCTGAGAACGAAAGAGATGACATGAGTATACAATGCAGGGATATAAAAGTTCATCAGTCCGCTGCTTGATTCGGACGCGAATTGAAGAGCGCTTTTTTTGCTTTTAAATGTATGAGAATGGACTTGAGGTATGTTTTGATAAGATCTATGAATTAAAATGGTGTTGTTTGAAATAATTTAGCACATTTTCTGCCTACTTTAAGCTAAGGGGCATTTTAAAAAATAACAAATTTTAACGAGGGAAAACTTATGATATTGTTACAGATGCAAGAAAATTGTGTTATGAATCTCAACGATGACGATGTGTAAATACTCGATGACGGGGCAAATTCTGATCGTAGGTAATACAAACGCCCCTCCCCCAGCGTTTCATGACGTTTCAACGTTTGTCACAGTTTGATTGACATCAGCTGTTCGTGACGCCGATCGAGGCAGGACTGACGTCACAGGCCGTGTAATGACGGAAACGTTTTTTATTTTAACCTTTTGACGCATATTGAATTATTGCCAAAAATTAGTGTACTTATAACGCAATATGAATTTTCAAATGCACCTCAATTTTTAACTTCTTGTTCTGTCACATTAAGGTGTATTTTAGCGATAAAAAACATACATTTAAGAACGTCTAATAGGAAGTGTCGTTTCAGAATTCGGAGGATATTGTTGCAGAAATCGTAAAAGTATCGTGTCTTACGTTTCGCGACTGTTTTCGCATTTATACGACAGAACGATCAATAGTGTTTGCGGGGTGCACGTGTTCAGAAAGTGAGAAATACTGTGTATGTTCAAGTGTTGACGATTGATAATTAGATATTTACAGTGTTTTTATAACAGCTGTAGCTCTGTAGGTAATTATGAGGTTGACGAAATTATATTTTCCGAGAGACTTATCATTCTGAGGTACTTATTTATCTACTAGCTTCTGCTCGTGACTTCGTCCGCGTAAAATTCCTTGCTATCCCGTCCCACCCCGTCGCATCGCATTGTTTGCCCACGCCATTATCCACTTCGTTTTCGCTAAGGGTGTTAGCGTGATGTTAAAAGCCTATATGCAAAAATGTTTTTTTTTAATCCGACTGGTAAGTCGAAAGATTAGCGTGATCAACCAAAAAACAAACAAACTAATTATTATTAGTATACATTTAGCAGTGGATTACTGAACTACGAAAATTAAACAATCACTTGCGCATTTTGAAATACATGATACAATACAAATACAATCACACTAATATTATAAAGGCGAAAGTTTGTGTGTGTGTGTGTGTTTATATGTTTGTTACTTGTTCACGCTCAAACGGCTGGACCAATTTTGATAAAATTTTGTATGGAGGTAGCTGACACCCTGGATTAACATATATGCTATTTTTATCCCGATATTCCCACGGGATCAACATTTACGCGAGTGAAACCGCGGGGCGCAGCTAGTTTATAATAAAATATAAAAAAATATGGTATTAATTTATTTACTTTACTTATATAGTATGTAATATTATATTCCGATACATAGTTGGACCCCAACATAGTTGGGAAAAGGCGGCCGATGATGATGATGATTATATACCGAAATAAATAACAATAAAGTTGAAATCTTTATTTTACAATATCTTAACGCTACATATTTCCTGGGAAAGTAGTTAATACTTAAATCCTTCTAATTTCTCGTCACTCACAAGACGCTCTAATTTATTAAACATTTATTAATGATCGCAAAACCAATAACGTTTATTTCACTTACACGAGCGAAACGACAATTTAATCATAAATTGCAATCAAAAACGGATTTATTGTTGTTATAAACAATAATAATGTTTCAGTATTATTTTAAGAAATCTTTAACGTGACTTAGACAGTACACGTGGTCATGGTTAATTAACACTTAATTAAAACAATTATTTACCTCCTATTTTCTTTAAAGTCCTACTTTAAAATTACTAGCAACCTCATCACAACACTATATCATACATAAATCACCAGTAACATATATTTGATATTTAAAAAAAAAACGGCACGAATTTCAAAACATTTCCACAAAACTTTTTTTTTTTTCACAAAAAATTTACAATAAAATACCTTTCATTCTCCGCAAAGAAACCAAAACAAAACTAAAAAAAATCACATCTTATAAAAATAATCAAAACTATATAAATAGCTATAAATTTTAATAAGTAACCTTCGTTAAAGGAAACCGCTCTCTAATTAAACTGAACGGCGCTGAAAGAGGCTCACGCGAGGTCACCCTAAACATTTTAACTTGGTTACCGTTGCCATGGTTACAGTAGTAACAATTTTTACATAGCGATGGTATTTCAGATAGGAAGCGAGAGTTAGAAATAGGATTTGTAGAGGCTAAACGTTAGATTTGTATGTTAATAATAAAGCCTATTTAAGCCTCTGTCTAATACATACTCTTATTATTATTATGTTGCCGTGCCCTAACCGGTTTCATGTTGGAACTTACTTATATTGTAACAACTAAATGTACACATGAATGCAATAAAGAATTTGAATTTGAATTTCAATATATCCTTGAAAGAAAGAGAAAAAAAAGTTACTTCATAAACAAATGTGCGTTTTTGTAAGAATATTTAATTGACAGATCTAATATTTCACGAGCAAAGAACTGGCATTTAAAAGCCGTATGTGTCTGCATAAACAACATGATGCAGCATTAACATCTTAACGTTTAATTTCTCAAATATTTTAAATCGTATAAGTTCCAGATCATTCTACAACACGTCATTAAAAAGTCGCGCCCAAAAAGATAAAAATGCAAACTCACTTGAATCCTTTCGGAGGTTAATCACTTTCACAATGTAAACAAATGGTCACAGAGCCACACCAAAACACTGCTACTAACTTTCACTACAACTTTTAAAACGCACCAACACCAGTTTCTCACAAATAAATGTCTGCCACTTCAGAAACACCAAAAAGTTTTAATTTAAAGAAACAATTAATTAATAAAACCTCAATCTAAAACCCCGAAGTTATCGTTGATAGCATTGGCACAACAATGATAATAAAACGCGATGTGCCCACACGGTACGTGCAAGTATTATGACGCACTGCGCCCGCGTCGGCTGCTAAACAAATAACGAAATTAGTACAAACAAATACGAAGTTATAAGTGTCATTATCCATTCACCGAAAATCGAAATGATAAGAAGCGTGGGACGAGACGAGAGTAAGGTATACATCCGGTTCACCGGAACTGTTATTGGGGCATTGATAACGTATTTTACCGATAGCAGTCATATTTTTACAAATTCCGGAAATTCCCGAAAATGTCCCGAAGACTTCCGAAAGATGAGACTTGACTTTTATCTCAAACATTATTGTTTCTTAATAAATATTACAATATTGTTAAGAATTTTTATCTAAATGTCATCGATAAATCCCTAAATCGATATGTAACACATTCGTACACGACTTACCTGCGCAAACTCCCTACTACCGAGCTTGTCAAGTCTCATCTTTCGTGGTTAGAGAAGTATGTTTGAATTTTTGAATACGGGCTACAACTTTAGGCGAAACGTAAAAAATTACTGCGTTTTGTTAACTCGTAATACCGGTTTCGATTGAGCAGTGCATTGGCTTTCTTTCGCGTCAACATTCGCTGTGTGGCTGACGAGAAGCAGATACCCTTAACCTTAATTATGTGTGTGCCAGACATTCACCGGGAAGGGTGCTTGGTACTATTTTTAACCTAAGGTCCGACCGCGGCAGATTTGCCAAACATGTAAACAACAATGGCCGCTCGAAATTGAATAAAATCGATAAAAAGAGTATTTATTTTAAGTAATGTTGGTTTTCGTCTAGCTAGCTCGGAGATATAGACGAAAACAAATATCACTTGTTTTGTCTAGTTAGCTTGGAGATTTCGACGAAAACTAACATTACTTAAAATAAAAACTCTTGTTTATCGATTTTATTCAATTTCGAGCGGCCATTGTTGTTTACATCTTTGGCAAATCTGCCGCGGTCGGACTTTAGGTGTGTTCAAGAATAGGGGAAGAACAAAGAAACGATGGATGGACTGTGTGAAAGATGACATGGCTAGAAAGGGGGTGACTACTGAGATGACGACTGATTGAGAAGTATTAAAGAAGACATGTTGACTACAAATAAATTGGTATAAGGACACGAGAATGATATACACTGGCCTCCAAAAATTAGTTGACATTTTTCCACTTCAGCTCTGACACAGCACATTATTATTTTTTATTATTATTTCTAGCCTGCACTGTCCCACTCCTGGGCAAAGGCCTCTCTCCACTCCTTCCATCTTTCGCGAGCCCGCGCGTCCTCCTTCCAGTTTTGACGGAACCTATCCAGCTCGTCCCGCCATCTCCTACGTGGTCTGCCGCGACCCCGCCTCACTGTCTCAGGGCACCAATTCTGCGCTATTTGGGCCCACAGTTTATCCGGCATGCGGCAGACATGTCCTGCCCAGTCCCATTTAAGTTGAGCAGCCTATTACACAGCACATTATGATTTAAAATTCTAGTGATCCAAATGTTTGAAACTTTGAACTGATATAACGTTTTTATTTATTGATAATATTTTATGACAAGTCAAAGGTAGTTGATTGAATTCACACTAATCCATACTTCCATCCATACTAATATTATAAATGCCAATATGTGTCTATCTGTTACCTCTTCACGCTTAAACCGCTGAACTGATTTAGATGAAATTTGGTATAGAGATAGTTTGAGTCTCGGGAAAGGACATAGGATAGTTTTTATTCCGGTATTCCCACGGGATCGAAACTTATGCAGGTGAAACCGCGGGACGCCGCTAGTAACTGATAAAGATAAATATAGGTAATCTCAACCTTGAACACGTTACTCGTTATCATTCAATTTGCAAACGTTTTCTATTTTATATTAATTAAACGGTCGTGTTTGTCTTTTAAATGTTAAATATACAGAGATTACGATACATTGACCTAAGTGGCAAAGACCTCGGGAAGGGCATGCTTTGTAAGATAAGCGTAAACTCGTTTTTATTTCAGCTAAGCCACAAGAGAAAATGATAAAACATTTCAGTTGCTCAGTTTTCATACTGTGTTTCTGGGAAAACCTACTGGGTAATCTGTTGTGATGCAATGTTTTTATCAGTGATATAATCATAATCTAATTACATAAGAACGCAAAGCATAACCACTGCTTTCAAAACGTGAAGGAAACCATCGTGAGGAAACCGGCATGTGTCATGAACCAAAAATTGGAAGACATGTGACATCTGCATTCGCACCGTGCCCGCGTGGTGGATGTTCGCCCACTCCGTTACCCCAAGAGGAGGTCTGTGTCCCAGCAGTAAGAAGCTGAATATGCTATGCAAAGCATAAGAGATTAAGGCTGCTTCTCCACCAGAGATGTGCTATGCTACGTTGCTATGGATGCGCTTGATATCCACCAATCATATTTATTGGTCGACATAGCATAGCACTGGTGGACACTGATTCAACTAAGCTACGCTTTTTATATGGAAGGATGCGTGCTATGGATGCGAGCTATAGATGCGTGCTATGGAAGCGAGCTACGGATGCGTGCTATGGATGTGTAGCTATATGCAGAGCAGTGTACCTTTTCTATTGTCGATACGTCGCATCTTCCTCGCACAGCTACCTTGCGGCGACGCATTTTCATAGCTCATCCTACTCGCTCCACTACATAGCTTAGCATCAGTGGAAACGGTCACATAGTTTGGCACCCTAAGGAAGGTGACACATTGGTATTCCCGGAAGTTTCGGCAACTCAGACAATTGAATTGTACGTGATTATTGCCGAAAACCACGCCTTCGTATATGACGCTGATTATTGTCTTCATTCATCGTTTATTCGTAATATCGAGCCTTTTCAGGAAGAAGATCGTAACCGCCATTTTGCATATTTTACAGGAGAAGGTGATGCAAAATGCAAAATCAGTTGATCTGGCGATTAATATTAAAACAGTTTTTTGGGATTTTTGGCGCTTACGATGTTCTTCCTGAAAAGGCTCGATATATCAGAGATATACCATCCTCTTCTTCGCTCAGCACTAACTTTATAAGTACACCATATACCGTGGTAAAAATACAAGCCAGTCAGGAAGGTGGTGCGGAGGAGATGCGGGATTTACATTTTAGCATCGCAATTCGTAAAGGCGACTAGGACACACTGGACGTGGAAGGAGGAGATCGGGGTGTTGAGGTGCAACTTTGGAGAAACCTAATTATGTCAAACAGTGGACTGCGATAGGCTGAGTTAATGACTCGTGAGGGTTAGAGCTAGGGTACTTTAATTTATTTAAACTTCTCGCACACAATAAGGTACAAAGGCGGACTTAATGCCTTAGGCATTATCTACCAATCAACCAAGGGTGGTGTAGAGATATGCTCTGTTGAACAGGAGTTAATAATAAAGAAGAAAAGATATCAAAAAGATAACACAATGAAATTAATATAAATAAACTAGCTGACCCCGCAAACATTGTTTTGCAGAAAAAAATTGCCTACGACCTATTCTCAGACCTACCAAATATACACAAAAAATTTCATAAAAATCGGTCAAGCGTTTCGGTGGAGTTCGATAACAAACACTGTGGACACGAGATTTTTTTATATATTAGATAATTATAATTATTCATTAATTAAGCCCAGATAAACAGTCAGTAACAGCAATATAATATCTAACGGTCTTTAGTACATAATAGTAGTACAATATTGCGTCATAGTAATTATAAGACGCGTTCGTGCGTGCATTTGATCGTTTGTATGCGTCGGAGTACCAATCACGCATGCTCAAGTATTTAAGTAGTTAAAAATTAGTTAACCCGGATTAGCCGCCACATTACAAGTCCAATATTGATTCAAGCTTTAGCAAGATAATAATATGGAGATCTTATATGACCCATTCCACCTTGAGCATTGAAATTAAGCCTTTGATAAGTGAAAAAAATAATATCGTGTTTAATAACTGCAATTTCAGTTTAGTCTCTGCAATCTTCGTACTTTTTATTACTGTTATTTAGAGCGATTATTTGGAGGTAAAAAAATTACACTAACGAGACGGCCTTCCACGGTTAATCAATTTTCATCATTCAAGAGAAACTTATTGCTACAATCACCAAGGTAGTCCACGCTGTCTATGCTGTTTGCAGGGATGGGTAGTATGTTCTACCGAATTTATAATAACACACGAAATAAAACAAAAGAACATCAGGCGCAGTGTGATGTCTGATGGATAGGTGGAACCTGGATTTGTCTAGAATAGTCGGTTTAACGTTATGCATCGTTCTCACATGCATAATTTCAACATGAATGATGTAACCAATATTTTGTAACCATATTTTGATTTAAAAGTGTACGTGGAGTTTCTTGCGCGTTCATCTTCATAGGAACTACGCTTTGGAATGGGCGACTAGCTTCAGCTTTCTTTCTTTTTCGAGTTTGAGAATAGCTGAAAATCAATAAGTAGAGATTTTCTAAAGAATTTGTAGTAACTACAATCTTTTACCTAGCTTAATAAAGTCTGGAGGTTCAAAAAAATCACCGCTTTTCTTTTCAATATGTAAATCTGAACGAAACAATGCTAAATCCAGCCAGCTGGATTCTTAGCATCGCGTGACGAACATTCGTTCATCTTCGGGCCGATGTCTCCGAAATAATCGTTTGCGTTCAATGCCGTTTCACGTTCCTTCAAAGAATTATTGGTAATAATCGTTCGTGAAATACTTTTGTTTTTATATCGATCGGTCTTTGTGATTTGCCGCTGAGATTTCTTCGTGTTATTTTTTAAATTTCCCGCAAATTCTTTGAACGTGAAGAATGTACGTCAAAATGAATTTCGAAAGTCGGATCACGTAATTATACTGACAGACGGGATCGCAGGTCTTTGTTTTATTATTCACTAGCATTTGCCCGGGGCTTCGTCAGCGTGGATGGCGGAAAATATCATACAGGAACGTACTACTGGGATTAAATAAAAGTACCCGTAAGTATATGTGATGAATTATAGGGCAAGAAGTATTTTTATCGGACGCATACCAATGCGGGGGATTCGAAGCGTGACGGAATCTCACACATTGCGTGTTTGACTGCATACAACGTCTTTAACGAGGTTTCTATGCGCGAGCCTTTGAGTAGAATGTAGGGCACTCAGAATTTACATAACATCGTGCGAACATCCTGATTCTACTGACAGGGCTATAGACTATATATAATATATTAAGTATTTTAATATTATAAATGCGAAAGTAAGTTTGTTTGTTACAATTTCACGCCTAAACCACTGAACCGATCATCCTGAAATTTCGCATATACGTCGTCAGGTGTACAGAAACGGACATAGGGTACCTTTCATCCCGAAAAAAAGTGATGTTCCCGAGGAAAACAACAATAACGTTATTATGATAATAGATGGCGCCACGTGTCTATTGAACTTTGTCACATTATTTAATTCTGAGGCGGTACGAAGTTCGCCGGGTCAGCTAGTAGGCTATAAATAATTCTAGCGTAATGCGAGGTGCATACCATTATTTACTGAGACTCCTTACAACAAAACCCAGTATTGATGTCACTAAACTAGCTATTTCTAATATCAATTGAGATAAAATATAAATTATGCGATCCGGAGTTTAAAAAAATCTTAATTCTCCTGTGCTCCCAATTTATTTGGGATAGACGCAAAATGTCTTTTTCATCCACACTTCTCTATTAGTCGTCATCTCGGTAGTCACCCCGTTTCTAGCCATTTTATCATATACTTAATAAAATAAAAAAGTTTATTTAAAAAAAACTGCATCGTTTTCCCAAAAGGATTTCCCTTTGACGTAAGATTAAGGGGCTGTCTCCACGAGCTAGAGAATCGCGGCGATAGTCTCGCCGTGCCATCAAATTTTCGCCGCGATGATATCGCCGTGTGGAGACCACGTACTAAGACAGTGTATAGAAATACGTGGCACGACGATAATATCGCCGCGATTCTCTTGCTCGTGGAGACGGCCCCTTAGCGTAATGTCTGGAACATAGTACAATGCAGTCTGTTTGTCTGTTCGTCATGTAGATCACTGTCGTAGATTCGAGCATGTAATACCTAGTAAGATAGTGATCAAGATTAAGATATTAGTTATCACGTCTGCGATCTAATCGATATAACAATAGGATCCATTAAAGACTTCATTGTCTGGGCGCAATGAATCGAGAAATCGACCTTTTAGCTCAAATAAATTCACGCATTTTATTGAGCTTAAATATCGCTTACATGACCTTGATTCTAGTCTTACGGTTATCTAATTGGAGCGATGACTACAATAAAAATAAGTCTGCAATTCACTCATATTGACCTTTTTTTATGACGAAGTACTCTACAACGGTTAACTGGACAAACAGGTATTTAGCACTTTGAGGGTTGATTTTACCAAAGTCAGATATCTTTTATCGCTGGAATTAAATTTAGGTCTCGACAGTTTTTGTATGGAAAAACTTTCTGAAAATGTAAATGTATACGCAGAATAAGACTTATATTACGTACTAGCTGTGCCCGCTACTTCGTTCGCGTGCATATTAACGGACAAATTACACGGGTATTTTATTTTTGCGCAAAACCTTTATTTTTTTTGGAAAATAAATATAATGCCTAAGTTACCCTTTATAACACCAGCTACCAGTGAAAGTCCCGTCGAAATCGGTCCAGCCGTTTCAGAGATTAGCCGGAACAAACAGACAGTCAAAATTTTAAAAATTGTTTTTCTGTTATAAGTTAACCCGTACTTATTAACCGACTTTGTTAATCGATTGCAAAAATATTTTTTTTAATGGATAGGGGTGGTCCCATATAAATTTTATTAACTTTGCTTGGGTAGTTTTTGAGTTAACTTCAATATCCACTTACGTTTATATTGATGATGTTATGACGACTTCCTGTCACTGATATTTACATAGCAAGTAGTGTTATACGAATTTGTGTGGGGTAAGTACAACTTAAAGGTGAAAAATAAAAACTTTTTTTTTTGTAATAAAAGTTTTTATTATCTATATATATAAAAGGAGAACTGACTGACTGACATATCAACGCACAGCCCAAACCGCTGGGTCTAGAGATTCCAAACTTGGCATGTAGGTTCCTTATGAGGTCTAGGGGTGCACTAAGAAAGGGTTTTTCGAAATTCCACCCCTAAGAGGGTGAATGGGGGGGAGGGTGAAATTTCACGCGGACGAAGTCGCGGGCAGAAGCTAGTACTTTCATAAGAATTTAGTAAAAAGATTTTATAGTATTTATAAAATTAATAGTTTTAAAATTTATTTATTTAAATTTATTTTTTGAATAATAATTATTTTATTTATATTATTATTTTATTATTTTGACATTGCAAACAGACACTTCAATTTTATTTATTTGTATAGACATAGATAAAAAGATTTATTAGAAGAATTATTAGAAGTTTTATCGAATCACTTATTCATTATAGTTCTATTAAATTAACCTTATCAATGACAGTTTCATAGCTCATTTACCTAAGAACGGTCGTAAAACTATTTATTATCTATTATGTTTTTGTTTTAATATGATAATAGACGCATGGTTAAAGATACGTATGTACAGACGCCAGCACATCAACCTACTACAATCTGTCAGATTTCTGTAATAGATTTTCAACTTTATCGCTACAGCATAAGGTTCAATGTTGATTGGGAAAATTTGACAGTTAGGTGTAGGTTGATGTGCTGGCGTCTGTACATCCACGTCAAGCCCAACCATAAACGTGCTTGAAATGCGCCGTCTAATAATAAACTGTTAAAGGGAAAATTGCGGTAATCAGACGGAATGATAAATGAATGAGAGCAGTGGTGGCCCAGTGGTAACGACCGCGACTTACGACATAAAGGTCGTAGGTTCGAACCCTGACAGGCGCTTTACTTTGTATAAATTATTTCATTACCACTGCTCTCAATACGGTGAAGGAAAACGTCGTGAGGAAACCGGCATGCCCTAGAACCAAAAATTCGAAGACATGTGACATCTACCAACCCGCACTGGGCCCGCGTGGTGGATTACGGCCCACTCCCTCTCACAAAGAGGAGGACTGTGTCCCAGCAGTGGGAACATTATAGACTGATTATGTAAATGATTTTATTTCAGTAAGTAGGTTAAAAAAAAATTATTGACCTGTAAACACACGTCAATCTTTTTTTTTTAAAACAAGATGAGGGCGGCTGCGAGCCGTAAGCGCGGCGTCGCCTAGCCGTAGCCGAGTCAACGTATCGGAGCTGCTGATCCGCTTTTGGTTACGTGGTTACGCTAGGTTGACGCCTGTTTGACGGCCAGACGAAAGGCGATACGATGACGATCCATTTCCGAGTTGATATGTGTGCTATGACCTTTAGGAGGAAGTTACAGCCCATTCTCTTTTATTTAATTCGTTGGTAATTAAGTTTAATATTACTTTTGCGACAACGCGAAGACACGGGCTTATACTTAATTGACATTAGACAATACAAAGGCTAGTATGACAATAGTAATGAAAATACTTATCTACATCGTAGACGAATATCAACTTTAATTACACGTCCACAAGGTCCATTTTACAACGACTCAAAACTACTGAGACCACCATACTTCTTGTTTCAATCGAAACTGAACTATATGAAGTATAAATAAGGTTTCTAATTACAAATCAAAGTAGGATACGTCTACTGAAGTTATAATTTTATCTAAAAAGGTGCATACACTAGCCCATATTGCGCTCCACATTGCTTGTTGATGTTTTCTTGCGCAAAGTTTACATCGCTGCTTTTCACACCCGGGTCAAATACGTCTTGACTGCAAAATTAATTATAATTATGTTGGTACGTTTACTAGCAAACTCCTATTTTCAGATTGAAGTCCTGGGAAGAAGTAGTCCTAGCTGCTATCCTTGTTTCTCTCTCTTGTCTCTGGCCTATTTTAAATAACTGTCGTTACTATATAATTCGCCAGCCGCTGACGACAGTTTGTGCCAATACCCATGGTCAGAAATGTTTTACAGCTTACACCATGAATCATGATTATAGTATCGAGGTATGAGGAACAGGGTGTAAAGGTAACCATAGAAAAGACAGGATCCTCCGACAAGACGCGTGTCGTGTCTGGTGGGCTACTGCTCGACGATTGATGTCGAGACGTGTATACACGAAAAAACACAAAAAAGTGACACTCCGGAAGTGCCACTTTTTTGTGTTTTTTGAATCGTCATATAAACAAAAACAAAACACAAACAGAATACTTTGCCATCACTCACTGACATATCGGAAATACATTAAACCCGGATACATCCCGAGGACAGCCGAACACATCCGAAGCGACGTCGGTTACGGTAACAGTGGCGCGAATTCAATGGTTTTTCCCATCTCAAAAAATGCCCAACGCGCCTAAAGAAGTTTTCGCTTCAAAAATTTACCGATGCGCAAACTGTAACTATCGATTTGTGTAGGTAATCCACGTGGCTAAATTCGCGAAAAATTGTCGAATACAACCTCATAATTTTTGTTACGTAAACACAACTTATATGATCGATAGAGAATCAAAAACTGAGTGAGAATAGTAAACATTTCAAAATGCCCAAAATATGCTATACGCCCCTTGAGCCCAGACGTATCAATTTATCCCGAGATAATGAACGGTTCAAGTTATAATTATATTACTGACCTGTTAAGACTTATGAGCTGTGACTTGAGCAGCTTGAAGACGATCCTGGCGTCTTCTTCCATGATGAGACCTGCCTTCGCCATGTCGTTGGCGACTTCTTCGCAGTCATCGTTCTCCATGTCGAACTCGAATTGGATTGCTTCGTTCTCTTTGTGAGTGTAGGACCTGGTGGCGAATAGATAACAATATTATTAATATTAGCAAGGTTTTGTAAGTTAGCAAGGGTCTTGTGCCAAAGGATGCCATGATCTGGTTTCATGAAAAACTAGATTTTTCTATAGTAAATACAGTGTAGAATAGAATAATACAGCAGCAGCGGATCTTGCGGATCTTGCGGATCGACCTCGAAAGGGGGGGAGGGGGTTCAGAAAAAAACACGAAAAATAACAATCACGTGTATTTAATTTTTCGCCGTTGCCAGGCAGACTTCCCCGCCCGCCGCGACAACTGCCCTAATTTTCCAGAATTAAGTTAGATTAAACCTGTATTTAACGACAAAACATTCTGCAATAAGACAACAACTTTGAAAATAATTCAGAAAAGTTAGAACGTTATTTCGAGTGCAAAATAATTATATGATTTATAAAACAAACTAACTAAAAACAGAGTCTTACAAGTTAAGGCATTTATATTTATATTTTAATTAGCGAAATTGTTTTTAACTTACCGTTTCTTAGGATCGATGATCTTCAAGCGGAACTGTATCTTGGTGATGTCGGAGGTGGTGACCAGGTCTCGGCTCACGATCTCCAGCCGAAGACCGATGTCTTCGCCGAAGAACTCGTGGTTCAACAGGTCTTTTACTTTTGGCCTGCATTTACGGAGAAAGAAGATAGTGTTTTGTTGATTTGACAAAAGAATGTTTGACTAATGATTTCTGAAAGCCTGAATAAGCCCCGGTATCCATAAAATACTTAATTTAATTTATTTTGAGCTACTATCGGTCAGCTAATCAATAAATCTGCCTAGACATTTCCCAACTATATTGGGAACGGCTTCCAGTCTAATCGGATGCAGCTGAATAACAGTATTTTAAATGGAGCGACTGCCTATTGAACTCCACAACCCAGTTACTGGGTAACACGATACCCGTTGGTAAGACTGGTTGTCAAGACTTTTTGGGCTTCTGACTACCCATAACGACTGTCAAAGATCTACGAATGACAGCCGGTACCAACGGCTTAACGTGCTTTCCGAGACATGGAGGGGTCACGACATGTAGTGGATGGTCACCCATCCGTGAAACGACCGCGACGGATGTGACGCATATTTTCCCCAACTTGTTTTTTCTCTGCGTCATGTTTACCGCGAATAAAACTTTTTTTTTTCTAACTCTTCCCTAATAAGCCAGGCTTTCAGAAATCAGCGTTTAGAGTAAATACGTAGTGGTCGCACAACGCTGCCTGTGCACGCGAGCTACGACAAACTATAGAGCGATTCTGCGACAAACTATAAGACCGGAATACCTTTAGTACAATTATTCTACATATTCTTCTACTAAATAGTGCTTATTTTAAATTTATAGTCATTGGAAAACTAGCTCTAACTTAGCTCTTTAAAGCTAAAGTTACAATATTAAATAAAGGTAGATTTAAAAAAAATCTAAAGGCTGTAAAAAATGTTTACTTTGCTTAAAGCACTATTGGCTACACCAGCGCTCTATGGCTTGTCTCTTGTCTGTCTTTTAAATTAAGGTATAGATAGTGCAATCCACGAAGACGCGCCCCACTCTTCTTACTAATCGTTAGTGGTTATCGCTAGTGTTTTAGTTTTTTGATACACACTAATTACCCACTAATATGTAATTACTGTGTATCGACAAAACTAAAACACTAGCGGAATGTTGCACACTTGTACTGTAAGCGATTAGGAAGAAGAGTGGGGCGCGTCTTCGTGGACTGCGTTATCTGTATGCGCACATTAGGCGATCACAGCACTATAATATTGAGGTTTTATTTACGAATACATTTTTCACAGCAGTCATGCATGAGGCTGCACATTTTGAGAGGGGCGGCGTTTCTTGCCCATTCTACTCCATAAAAAGAAATATTTTTTGGAAGGTGCAACTAGAATCAATTTTTTTTTTTTTGTAAATTTTAATGTTCAAAAGTGCCTCTAATATACCTATTCGAAATTTAAAAAAAAAATATATATTTAAATTTGACAATGTTTCAAAATACAACCTCTCGTCAGACCGCATAATGCGCGCTTTCCTTTACAAGTTGGCCACATTAGGTTAACACGAAAATCATTATAGTAACGTTATTACATATAAAGCTACTAACAATAATAAAAAAACACACGAAAGCAACTCCACGTGAAAAAAAATTTGAAAGATACATCGAACGTGTGTTATGTCAAAACGATTAACATTGTTAAAACATCTATTATTTTCTACAAATATTGAATTTTACTCCACACTTAGGGTCAATTCATACTAGCGCAGAGTCGAAGTGTTAATCTGAAACATAACATAGCAAATTCACCCTTATCTCCACAACGTAATGCACGTGCACCAATCAGCGTTGGTCGCGCTCAGATGCACGAATTCCGTCGAATGCGTGTATATTCGCGCGTCTTCCTTTTGTCTCAGAAGAAATACACTTGCGTGCAAAAAAATTGGCCCACCCCATGCTCTCCATTTGAGACACGATATCACAAAAATCGTAATGAATATAATTTATTATTTTATACTATGTGAAGGTAGGTAAGGTACAGTTTATTTGAACATACTATATTTTGTTCAAAGCAATATTCTTGATAAGATCGACTCGATTCTTCAGATGTCCCCATTACTCACTTTTGCTCGGAAAAAGTGTGTGACTTTTTTTGTCAATGAACTTAACAAACTTAAAAATTTGTGTATTTCTGTTTGTTTAATCAAAATTGAACTTGATTTTTTAACGGGCTTCAAAAAAAATGGAGCTTCTTTATTCAACCCCATATTTATAAGTTCGAGATTTTCTCAAAAACTAATGAATCTGTTTTGATAATTCTTTCATTAATGTAATCTACATACTTTCAGAAAGGTTTTAACATACAATATATTAGGTTATTGTTAGTAAAACTTCTTGAATTATATTGTTTCAAATCGAAGAGCATGGGGTGGGTCAGTTTTATTGCACGCAAGTGTATGTGCATTACGTTGTGGAGATAAGAGTGAACTTGTTATGTTAAGTTTCAGATTAACGCTTCGATGAGCTTCGACTCTGCGCTAGTATAAATTGACCCTTAGCCCAGGTTCGCACCGACGCGTTTTTAACGAGGCGATTTTTTTTCGCGCACTGGATTTTCAACGCACTGCTTAGAGCCAAGATTCGAAAATCTAACAGTGTGTTTATGATGTGCCGAGACTCTTTCTGTTGGATTTTCAATGCTCGGCTCAACACTGAGAGTTGAAAATCGAGTGCGCGATAAAATCCCACCGCGATATTTTTACGTCCTTGCGTCCGTGGGTTTACGCACGAAAAAGCTAAGCTGACATTAAAAGAGTTGTTCTAAAAACACAAAATTAAAGATTTTCTGGCGAAATTTAGCATATTTTAGACAAGTATAAAGCAATTAATAGATTGAACAGTTATTTAAATTGGTCATATTACCTCAGCCTAGCCCATGTGGCACTATGGGGAGATCATAAGTATTGAAATTGGGCTTTATTCCTTCTCTGTTAAAGTTCATTATTGCATTTCTCGAGCGCGCGTCTGCGGCAATATGACAAAGGCAAATAATAACAGCTATTACGATGGTAAATTAAATGAATAACTTCTGTACATGGAGATAAGGTTTAAATTAAAATGATCAACTTGTGCTTGAGAAATGCAATAAAGATTGATACCTCACTTCTCTTCACATCAAAATATTAACAAAAGAAAAATAAAATCAATAAGTTTCTTGGTAAAATTGAAATGATCGATAGGGATGCGCGATTATGATAACGATAGCGAAATAATTTTAAAACAAACATTTACCATCGCGTCTTATGTACGAATACGTTTCTCGAATCTCAAATTATATTTTCATTTTAGCTTATAACATCCCACAGCTGGGCAAATATGTACATTATGTTAAACATACCTGTCAGTTTTATTAGGCTTGATACAAGACTCGATGATATCTCGCACTTCCGGGATTGTAACCTTCTCCAAGCTTTGCGGCTTTACACCCTATGGAAAACAAAAACAATTAACTAAAATTATTATTTTTATTTGAGTGAAAAACAGGGGCAGGCAATAAATAGATAAAAGAAGCCGAGAAGGTCAGTGGCATGTAGATAACTATGCCCGATAGATAACTATGCCCATTTTAGATAACTATGCCCGACAGTGGACTGCAGTGGGCTGGCCATGTTTGTCGAAAGATCGATGGCCGGTGGAGCAGACGAGTCCTGCAGTGGAGACCGCGTATCGGCCAGCCTAGTGTGGGCGCGACACACGGCACTGTGGCGCAGTCTGGGAGGGGCCATGTCCAGCAGTGGACTGCGACAGGCTGAGTCGATTGATTTGATTGACAGTGGACTGCTACACGTAGAACATTGAATAACTACCAAACAGTGTCATTGCATACTGAACCTTACTCCTACAATTTTTAAATTCACATCACATTGACACCTTTTTTACGATCAACTGCCGCTATACAAGTCGTGTCAATGCACATTCAGCCATACAGCTACTGCCGTGTGTGTGTGTCAATACAAATTCAGCCCTAAACCTACAGTAATAAGGTTCACTTCTCACCGACACTACTTTCTTGTAGATCTGCGCAGGACCACTGCACTCGCTGTAGGGATACTCTCCGGTCGCCATCTCTAACATGCACATGCCGAACGCGTACACATCTACTGACTCGTCGTAGTGCTCCTCGTACATCTCTGGGGCCATGAATTCTGGGGTACCTGGGAATGAGAAAAAAAGGCATTTCAAAATGTAGTCAACCAAAAAAAAAAAACAGTGGCACTCCAGGAGTGCCGACAGAAGTGAAAACACAAACAGAATACTTTATCATCACTCACTGATATATCAAATCAAATCAAAATATTTTTATTTCACATAAACCAACATGGGCACTTATGAAACGTCAGAAGCTAGGTGCACGGTTCCAATTGGTCGTTTCCTATGGAGAAGAACCGGCAAGAAACTCCATGGTTACTCTTTTAAAAAATAATTGGCTTTTACAATGTTTTCAAGTTACAGTAGGTATGGGAGGACAACGTAGGCCTGTCAACAAGTACCAGGTACTTGATACAATAAAAAATGGTCTAAACACACATATCGGATATACATTAAAACCGAGTACACCCCGAGGACAGCCGAACACATCCGAAACGGTGTCGGTTACGATAACAGTGGTGCGAATTCAATGTTTTTTTTTTTCCCATCTCAAAAAATGCCCAACGAGCAAAAATATCTCTATCATATCTTTGTATTTGAAATCCTGTATGTTGTGTTTTTTCGTTGTCTATAGGTACAGTGTCTCTTCAGTAAAATGTCAGGACAAATGTTAACGAAATCTCTTCCATACTCGAAATGACTATGTTCATAAGAAACTAATTATTATGGCTATGATAGATGATATTGTCATCACAATCATTAATTTGTTTTGTAGCTTTATTAGTAGTTTTTAATCATCATCATCATCATCTGCCTAGCCTTTTCCCAACTATGTTGGGGTTGGGTTAGTAGTTTTTAATATTCATTGAAAAACATAAAAATTCTGCTGTTTTACATACATGTTGGTCAAGTAGGTATTGAACTTTTATATTAAACAGCTGATTTTTTCGTGATTTCAGAGTTGGTCCCATAGTGAAAGTTGTTCAGTTAGATGGTCTAAAGCACCTCTTAATGTTTGTTGCGTTAATTTTGAAACACCATAAACAATATTTATTTATTATTTTTCTGTAATGAAATTTTTTGACATTGTCAAGCCTATGTCCTGCAGTGAACCAGCTGATTAGAATAATTATGAGTAGCACGAGTTACCTATAACGGACTTGGCGAAGCTCCTATTCTTGAGTGTGGCAAGTCCCAGGTCCCCAATCTTGACGCTGCCCGTCGTGCCGGTGATGAAGATGTTGTCGCACTTCAGATCTCTGCAAGTTGATTTTAAATTGCTTAGTTTTAGGCAAACCTAGAATTTTAGCAAATCTATCGGTGGAGAAAGACGCGCATATATGCCAAGTGCGATGTTATTTAAACCTCTCACACGTTTGCCCGCCTACCTGTCGACATACCTCACGTGTCGGAGTAGTTGAATGGACGCAGTGATGACAATGACCATAGGACAATGACAATAGTCGTCTACACTTGGTGTACAGTGGACGTTTGAGGGTACTCAAAAGTATTACCCCCTTACTAATAAACGTATTATATCAGATGAATAGTTACACACCGATTTTTCTCTTTCAGTCGTCAGTGATTTGACTTTCGAAAGAAGAAGACGAAGCGTTGTGTAACTATACAGACGCTATACAACGTTTATTAGTAAGGGGGTTAGCGAGAAAGATGAGATACAAACCTGTGTATAATAGGCGGTGTTCGCGAATGTAGAAAGTTCAACCCCTTGAGAATCTGGCGACACCACGACTTCAGCACTTTCGGGTTGATCCGCTTGAACCTTCGGAGATACCTGCAAACAACAATAGAATAAAATATTCAAGACATTAAGACAGTTTTCCATTGTGACTCCTTTCGTCATTTATGAGATGTTAATCCACAGCCTGCACAAGCCGGTGTTGTTGTTGAATAGAAAAGTATCTATAGTAAAAGTGCGGTGTGCTGCACACGGGACCCTATTTCAAGTTAAACAAATACCAACTTTATTTCAATGATGATTAAGTTGATTTCAGAGTGAATTTATTTGCTAAACATGTAAACAAATACGAATTAATGGAAAAACAACTTTAATTCCTACATAATAAAGTTCAGTTTACGCTACAACTTCAAACCATTTTTATAACTTTGTCAATAGTGCTAGTTACTCTGAAATCAACTTAATAGTCATTGAAATAAAGTTGATATTTGTTTAACGTGAAATAGGGTAGGTGTGTGTAGCACTGCGCACTTGTACTATATACGTACGCCTTGAGCGTGCCACTGAGCATGAGCTCTGTGATGAGCACGATGTTCTTCTTCTTGGCCACGGTGCCCTCCCAGTAGTTGTAGAAGCGCACGATGTTGGGGTGCTGGAGCTTCTTCAGCATGTCAGCCTCCTCGCGGAAGCGGAGACGCTCTGTTTTGTTTAGCTTTTTCTCCTGGAAGGTTAAAAGATTTGGTCGGATATGATCTTTTTCTTTATAATATCTAAATTTGTAAGAAGTGAAGCCCATAGAATTTTAAATAGCGCACAAAACGCGTTCTATAACAGCGTTATGAACCAATGTACCAGAGGAGCAATTCTCATAATTTTATGAACGTTCACAGTCTGAGCTCAGTCTCAATCTGTCAAATTACCTCTAATTTCTATACATTTTTGACAAGTTTTTGACATTTGTTTGTCGCCAAGATGAGACTGCGACTAGATTTTTAACGTTTTAAATTTCGAGAATTGGCCTTCTGTTATTTGTGCGGGAAACACGTACCGACGAGCTTTCGTATGCGCTATTATCAAAGGGGCTCTGAGAGTGCAGAATCTTGCACATATAGCTAAGTCAGCCGTGAAAAATGACGTAGCAACGACGTAAAAGCGACAGCGTCTACAAGTGATCAACGTTTTCATAAATTAACCCTACTCCTCATAAGGCCTACAACAACAATGGACACACAGTAAATACTGGGTCAAATTAAATGAGCTAGAGAAACTCCGTAGGCGCGCAAATTTAATTTGAAACCTGTGTTATACATCGGCTGTGCAAATTCAAAACCTAGCCAAATTCTAATCTAGTAAGTCAAATATGCAAAAACACCGATTTTTTTAGAAATGTCAGTTGCTAGGTTTTGAAATTGCACAGCCGACATAGTAAGCAAACTAAAAAAAAGATTATACGAACCAATAGTTCGCACCAAGCGACGGCCACACCAGTCTGAGTGTCGAGGCCGTGGTACACCGTCTTGAACGAGCCCCGACCCACCTCCTTGTCGTATTTGAAGAACCTGCAAATGTAAATGAAAGGATGTTAAACTGGAAGCCGACCCCAACATAGTTGGAAAAAGGCTAGGCAGATGAAAAAGACTACGCACCTGCCACAAGGAGACACTCCAATAGGTTCCTCCTCGTCCTCCTTGTCGTCTTTTTGTTTATCTTTCTCTTCCAACTTCTCTAGCTCGTAAATAGGACCGTACACCAAGCCTGGAAACACCATCATCACAAATTACCACAAGGAAATATAGAAGTAAAGACAGCAAACGTGCCTATAACGTTCCCACTGCTGGGACACAGGCCTCCTCTCTGTGAGAGGGAGTGATCCGTAAACCACCACGCGGGCCCAATGCGGGTAGCTCCTCACGATTTTTTCCTTCACCGTTTTAAGAGCATTGGTGATGAAATAATGACAAACTTATACATGTGCGGCTGACTGTACGGCCGGTGCCTACTGGGCTACATAGGGTGACTGGTAATTAGTGACCGATACCTAAACACGTGATTGTACTCACGATAACAAACAACTTTTACTATGGGACCAAACCTGAAATCGCGAAAATAAAATCAGCTGTTCCCTACATTTATGTTTGTATAACTCGTCAAAATAACAGTACATAATTCATCAAAAATTAAAATCAGCTGTTCCCTACATTTATGTTCGTATAACTCGTCAAAATAACAGTACATAATTCATCAAAAATTAAAAAGGCATAAAGTATACTTTATGCCTGTTTAATTTTCTCGCAATCGAAGTGAAAAGCAGTGTATAACTCAGGCATAAATGAGCCATTTTATGCACTAGTTGTACAATCTACTATTATTATGCCAATTGTGCGATTACGTAGGCTACACGGCTGAGCAGTGGTGGCCAAGTGGTAAAGGCCGCGACTTACGAGTTGTAGGTCGTAGGTTCGAACCCAGACAGGCGCTTTACTTTGTGTAAATTATTTCATCACCACTGCTCTCAAAACGGTGAAGGAAAACATCGTGAGGAAACCGGCAAAAATTCGAACACATGTGACATCTACCAACCCACACTGAGCCCGCGTGGTGGATTACGGCCCACTCCCACTCACAGAGAGGAGGCCTTTGTCCCAGTAGTGGGAACATTATGGTGATTATGTTTTATGTATGTAGGCTACACAAAACACTACTTGTATGTGTGACTAATGTAGAATATTATGACTGTCTGGAATAAAGATTATATTGTTACCATTTTGTGGTTCCTGCGGTTGATCTTCACCCGACGGGTCAGTTTTCGATATTCGCTTCTCCGTCGCTGTAGCTATCTCGATGTTTTCCTCCTGTAGTCATAACATTCACAGAATTATTATCAGGTTTTCTAATTTATCTGAGAGGACGAAGAAAACAAAACTTCGGCTTTCTGAACAGTAAATCCAGTACTGATTGTTTGATCTTTCCAAAATCATAAAATAACCGACCATAGAATTAAGTTTTGAATAATGATATTACGAACAGAGGACAAGAATAAGCTGACTGGACCCCACATCCAGGAGTACAGATAGCATAGCAAACTTGCCTAGTCCAAATACTCTAACCCCTTTACTAATAAACGTTGTACAGCGTCCGTATAGCTAGACAACGCTTTGTCTTCTTCTTTCGTAAGTCAAATCACTGACGACTGAAGGAGAGAAATCGGTGTGTAACTATTCATCTGATATAACACGTTTATTAGTAAGGGGTTAGGAGTTAACTAAGTCTAGATAATCTAAATGTTTAGATTATACTGCTTGTCCAGTATAATTACTCCGTGAACTACAAATGTTTCTTCTCTCAACACCTGCCTAGCCTTCTCCAAACAATGTTTGGGGTCGGCTTTCAGTCTATCCGGATACAGTTGAAAACCAATATTTTACAAGTAGCGACTGCCTATCTGACCTCCACAACTCAGTTACTGGGTACAGTTCTGACTACTCATAACGACTGTCAAAGATCTAACAAATGACAGTCGCGACCAACGGCTTAGGCTGCGTTTCCACCAGAGATGAGCGAGGATGCGTAGCGAGGAATGTGTAAAACTAACCAATAACAACGCTAACTTAGTTCAAGGTATGACAATGAAGCATGTTATTGGTTTGTTTCACACACATCCCTCGCTACGCATCCTCGCTCATCTCTAGTGGCAACGCAGCCTAACGTGCTTTTCGAAGCTCACAGACGAGTCTCGAAATGAAATGAACAATCACTCATCCATGGACCGACGTCGGCAAGCGTAGCTTAGCAGCTGTAAGTCACAAGCCCCTCTTTTCTTTATTGGGTAATGATACGTACCAGATCCTGTTCAGAGATGAAGGCATCATCTTCCAGCCTAGCGACCAGCTTGTTGCCGCTGTCGTCCAGCTCTGGGTCGCAGAGCGCGCCCTGGCCGGAGCTCCGTCGATGGAAACCGCCAACGCCAACTCCTACACCTACCACTGGTTGGCTAGCCTGGAAAGGTAAGACAGGAAAATAAGTCTTCAATAGGTATGAGGAATGAAGGCTGACGCACAATTAGGTCAGCTAGCACCACAAACCACTAAATACATTTAAAGCAAAAAATATTTAAAAGATCTTTCTGTCTCAGTGATCTTCAAACATTGACAAAAACAGAACGATGTTTTACATACGTTTAGAGTTAAATAGTTTTTTTAGCTATTTGTGGCTCAAGCGAGCCTTAGAAGGGCCGCGCTGCTTTGTAAAAATCCTCCTAAAGCCTATTCAAACTTATGTTTCAAATTAATATTATTTCAAGTTAAACAAATATCAATTTTATTTTAATGATTATTAAGTTGATTTCAGTGACTCGCACTATTGAAAAAGTTATAAAAAATGTTTGAAGTTGTAGCTTTAACTGAACTTTATTATGTAGGATTTAAGTATTTTTTTCCATAAACTCATATTTGTTTATACACTTGCGTTCAAAAAAATTGGGCCACCCCATGCTCTCCATTTGAAACACGATATCACAAAAATCGTAATGAATATAATTTATTATTTTATACTGTGTGAAGGTAGGTAAGGTATAGTTTATTTGAACATACACTATATTTTGTTCAAAGCAATATTCTTGATAAGATCAACTCAATTCTTCAGATGTCCTCATTACTCACTTTTGCTCGGAAAAAGTGTGTGACTTTTTTTGTCAATGAAATTAACAAACGTTAAATTTTGTGTATTTCTGTTTGTTTAATCAAAATTGAACTTGATTTTTTTAACGGGCTTCAAAAAAAATGGAGCTTCTTTATTCAACCCCATATTTATAAGTTCGAGATTTTCTCAAAAACTACTGAATCTGTTTTGATAATTCTTTCACTAATGTAATCTACATACTTTCAGAAAGGTTTTAATATACAATATGTTAGGTTATTGTTAGTAAAACTTCTTGAATTATATTGTTTCAAATCGAAGAGCATGGGGTGGGTCAGTTTTTTTGCACGCAAGTGTATTTTTGGCAAATAGGTCGCGAATGCAGATTACATCCCTTTCGTACATTTTGTATGAACCATCGCACACTACGGGCAGGCCGCACCGCGTTGCGCTTTTTATTTGGAATGCGATGCAATGTGGTCCGATGCGATTGTAATATGCGTTTGCCTTGAAGCTGCGGGGTCAAAATATGGCAAGTTACAAAGTGACTTTCTTAATCTTCTAAGTTTATCTTCGAAAGTATTGGTAGAGAAAAATATCGTTAAAGACAATTACCAATAGGCTATGAGAGGGCGTGGTAACCATTGCTCGGCACAATAGCCTTAATCTGAGTTGACAGTTTGTAGTATGAAGTGTCATGCACTAACGTTAACGACACTTCAAGTGTGTGTGCGTGTGTATGTTTCCGTATGTTATCAAACGCCAAATCACTTCTTCAACGTTAGAGTACTATAGTACTATAGTAGATTAGTAGTAGTACTAGGCCTTGTAGACTTTAGATATGTAGACCATTTTATATTTTATCAAGTATCTGGTACTTGTTGACAGGCCTACGCTGTCCTCCCATACCTACTGTAATTTAAAAACATTGTAAAATCCAATTATTTTTTTAAAAGAGTAACCGTGGAGTTTCTTGCCAGCTCGTCTCCATAGGAAACGACCAATTGGAACCGTGCACCTAGCTTCTGACGTTTCATAAGTGCCCATGTTGGTTTTTGTGAAATAAAATATTTTGATTTGATTTATATAGATAGTGCAATCCACGAAGGCGCGCCCCACTCTTCTTCCTAATCTCTTACACTACAAGTGTGCAACATTCCGCTAGTGTTTTAGTTTTTTCAATACACACTAATTACTTATTTATTACTTAGTGGGTAATTAGCGTGTATAGAAAAAACAAAACAATAGCGGAATTAACTGGCGATATTACGATTAGGAAAAAGAGTGGGGCGCGTCTTCGTGGATTGCACTATCTGTAGTACTAGAAAACTTGCAATTTGAACCTACTGGCACAGACAGTGGCTTTGTAGGCTTTTTAAGAGCACCGATCCACGAAAATTTGTCTTTAGGGGATGACGAATAGCACCAGGCGTCCACATCTCACTTTTTTCAACTATGTTGGGGTCGGCTTCCAGTCTAACCGGATGTAGCTGAATACCAGTATTTTACATGGAGCGACTGCCTAATCTGACCTCCACAACCCAGTTACTAGGTAATACGATACCCCTTGGTAAGACTGGTTGTCAGATTTTCGGGTTTCTGATTATCCGTAACGACTGTCAAAGATCCACGAATGACAGCAGGAACTAACGGCTTAACGTGCTTTCCGTGGCACGGAGGGGTCTTGGTATGTAACGATGGTTAACCATCCACGGACCAACCGCGGCAAGCGTAGCTTAACCTGATCGATCGATCCCCGCGGCTGTTATTACTTAGCCACAAGCCCCTCTACCAGCGTCCACATCTGTCTGGCATTAATGCTGAAATGAACGTTTTTGGCGCAGCAGTGACGCACACACAATTGTAGTTAAAACATTATTTTTACTTTTTATTTTGTTTGTATTTCGTGTTTCACGAACTGTTTCCGAATAAACGTTATTCTTTCTTTCACACACGTCTGCAATTTGGTCAATTTTGTTTACGTTAGAAATGCATGTTATCTTGGACATTAAATGTGTAATAATGGCTGCGTCAGAACGTAGGCATTTTGATGCACCTCCTATTACACATCTTTTCCATGACGAATAAGTTTTTATCAATAACTCAATTAGTCAAAAATTTGTGTAACTATACCAATATTTACTGTGTGTAGGTATAGCTGATGCATTAATTAAACATTATCTATAACCAGAAAGAACTGGAAGTCATGGGGAGAGGCCTTTGCCCATCAGTGGGATGATGCCGGCTAACAGTAATAGTAACAATATCTATAACCGTCCCAATGTAGCATCGATTCCGAATGGGCGATATTTTCGCTAAGGGTAATTACATTCCGAAGATGTCTCACTACTATACCTCGAGATCGCAGTTTAGCTAGCTACCTCGATGCCACCCTCCATGTAGAACAAATGCATGCTAATAGACACGCACGCACATGCCGAAGGATACCTCACTTCGATACATCGCGGACTGCTTGGGAGTTTACCTCGATGCCTGACATGTGCATGCGCGTGTGCGTTGTTGCAAACTTTCTTGGTCATTTAACAAGCAAGAATTAAGAGCATTTTTTTCTTTCCGTTTTCATAGTTTTAAGGTATTTTTAGGGTTCCGTACCCAAAGGGTGCCAACGGAACCATATTACTAAGCATCCGCTGTCCGTCCGTCTGTCTGTCAACGGGTTGTGTATCTCATGCACCGTAATAGGTAGACAGTTGAAATTTTCACATAGTGTGTATTTCTATTGTCGCTATGACAACAAATAATAAAAATAAAGTAAAAAAATTAAAGGAGGTATACAAGAAACGTCTTTTAAACCCTTCATGTGCGAGTCTGACTCGCACATGTTTGTCCTTATGGCAATCAACGCATTTTTATTTATTTCTGTTATCCTTTCATTCAGCAGAGGGGTCCGTGGCTAAATAATAACAGCCGCACAGGTCGATCGATCAGGTTAAGCTACGCTTGCCGCGGTTGGTCTGTGGATGGGTGACCATCTTTACATACTGAGACCCCTCCGTGCCTCGGAAAGCACGTTAAGCCGTTGGTCCCGGCTGTCATTCGTGGATCTTTGACAGTCGTTACGGGTAGTCAGAAGCCCGAAAGTCTGACAACCAGTCTTACCAAGGGGTATCGTATTACCCAGTAACTGGGTTGTGGAGGTCAGATAGGCAGTCGCTCCATGTAAAATACTGGTATTCAGCTGCATCCGGTTAGACTGGAAGCCGACCCCAACATAGTTGGGAAAAGGCTAGGCAGATGATGATGATCCTTTCATTCAGCTGGCGATAACTTTTCTGTTGAATTCCGTATTGAATTGTTTAGAATTCGTTTTACCAGCTATAGTATGTTCTTAATACATTTACACATCATACATTCGCCGCTAGAGGCACTAGTCTAGCGTGAGGTCTCCGAAATGTCAAATGTCACTGTTTGTGGGTGGGCTACGCGGGTTTATTTCTAATTAGAATAATGTTGTGAGTATTTTGCAATACCTGAGATTTTTTATGGCAAATATGAGTTACGGGTCATTGAATGTCAGTGCTTTGAGACAGTTTTATCTTTCGGAAACTTATGTCCTTCTTTTTCCCGAACAAAACACTGCATTCCATGATTCCACAAGTGTTAGATGTTATGCTCGATATTTTACAAGGTATATATTAAATATGATTTAAATGTAAACTTTGTTTTCACGCCCGTAATAATAAACTTTCACATCTATACTTCAGGATCTTACTCGAGAGTGGCGCCAACTGGTGAGCAGAAAAACGGTAGCCCTTCATTAACCCTGCAGCCCCAAACAAAAACTCGGAATTTGTATGTACTGATTTGTCACAACGAACCAAGGGGGCATGGTCCCCATAAAATTACTATTTACTACAATAGTTTACTACTTAAAGCCTCGTGTAGCAATAACATAAAAGTTAAAAGATTACTACAATGTTAACTGGACAGTTTGACGCGTACTAGCACCATAAAGTGAACGATTTACTTCACACCACTGTGTAACAATTACGCCGTTAAGATCAACTATTGATGCATAATTTATATTTACTTCTGATTCTCAGAAGACTTAGATTACTATGAAAATGTTTTCCGCGGTATCTTAAGGGCCTTACTCTCGTTTAGTACCGTAACACGGTCACTTTATGAAGCCTATTTCTCATTAACGGCTTGGTTAGAAGTTCTGAAAAAAATATATGTTTGCTATAGATTCATGTACAACATTTCTGAAACAGGATTTTTTCGTATGGCTAATACTTTTGCCTTAAAAAAATATTTACCAAACCGCTATTTTTGGCTAATATTCAATACTACTTCTAAACGGCTTTGATGTTTGGAAATCTTTTTACACTAAAAAAATTATGGTTAGAGGTACTACATTTATGAAACAGCTTTTGTAAATCAATCAACATTTTCAAAGAAAATGTCCAATTTTGAGATAGAGGTACAGACGTGCTCTGCGCGGGCGCGGGCGGCAGTCGTGCGTTAGCACTGAGACGGGATGGCTGTGTCGCTCGCTGCTCCGCCCCGGCTATCGAACGACTACGCGCGTTTGTTTGTGTTAGTGCAAATATTTACGAACGAATTGTATCAGTGTGCGTTTATAGACTAGCTCGCTGCGGAGGGCCCATTTCTATTGTGCGCGTGGACGCTTTACTTATTAGTGGTGCCATTTCTAAATACTGTTTTTGTTTATATTGTATATTGTGTAAATATATAATTTGTAAATAAGTAAAAATGCCAAGGCAAAGCAAGTCAAGAAAGACTTCTCACGTATGATTTTAACCAAAAACAAAATTTCCGCAGCAGCTATATTGGATTTACACTTTGACCCCACTATCGACTTTAGCACCATCGAAAACTATGAAAACGACACCCATGAAAAAAAATTCTAATTTTCGCAGCCGCAATCTTGGATTTTCATTTTGACTACCTATTCTTAGGTAGATAGGTAAACAAAAACCAAAAAGTGCACCTTTTTCAAAATCATTGTTGGTTATAAAAATAAAAGTACTTATTATGTAGTTTTCGTTGGCATAAAGAAATAAAGCATATTTCGTTATATTTGCTGAAAGTAATCCTCCCTAGTCGCGCCACATACTTTAAAGATTAATTAATCAAAATGAATAGTTTCTTGAGAGAAAAAAGTATCAACGAAGAGTAGAGAAAAGGTACTATTATATAAATCGATTTATGGATAGTTAATATTAAATATTGCAAAATTGACTTGCTGCAGAGCATACCTTCCAGCCGGACCACACCCTACGACCAATAACTCCTTAACTAAAGGGGTTTATCTATATATATAAAAGGAGAACTGACTGACTGACATATCAACGTACAGCCGAAACTACTGGGGCTAGGAATGTGAAATTTTGCACACGGCTTCCTATTATAATGTAGGGGAGCACTAAGAAGGGGTTTTTGGAAATTTAACCTTTAAGGGGGTGAAAAGGGGGAATTTTGTTTGTATGGAAAATAGTTAGTTAGGATAGGATTTCACGCGGATGAAGTCGCGGGGAAGCAGCTAGTTGGACCATATTTTTCGTATGCAAGGTACTCTTTAGGTAGTTTTTTTCGTGATATTGATTTATTAATAGTTCATTATACTCTATTTAATTTGAGGTGGCGCGGCCAGAGAGCACTGCCTGGCGGCCGGACCACATAAATTGTTAAATAAAAAGATATCTCTTGAGGTACTAAAAATATAATATACATTCCGATGAAAGTAGACTTTAGGTAGGTATTATTTCGAACTATAGCATCTGAGTACTAAACTGTGGTCCGGCCACAGAGGAACACACCAGCGCCAGTGGTGTGGTGTCGCGAACCGCAGAGTTCACACGTGCAAAAATAAAAACTTTGTTAAAAAAAAAAACAACCGACTTTAAAAAAAACTACAAAATGATAATAAAAAATGTATTTTTTACTTTTTAGTTGTACCTAAGTACTCCACACTAATTCAAATAACACTAGTGCATTGAGGAATTGAAGACACTGACTAGAAGAATCATCAAAATTTGCATAGAAATGCCGGAGATGCAGTATATTTATGCATATAACATCGTACATAAGAATAAGTACATAATGTATTATATACTAAAACCTTCCTGAAAGTATGTAGATCACATTAGTGAAAGAATTATCAAAATTGGTTCATTAGTTTTTGAGAAAATCGCGGACATAAAAACATATATACATACGGGTCGAATACAGAACCTCCTTTTTTGAAGTAGGTTAAAAATGTCGACTATCGATAGTGTTGTCCGACATTCTGTCTCACACGAAGGTATTGGTGTGACTGAGGCATGGTTCTATGCATTGTGCAGCCGCGGCATGCCACCGCGCTTGGAATAGAAGCAACCGCAGCCGCAGGCAGCCCTGCGGTCAACCGCAGCCGCTAGCCGCAGTGTCGCCTGCGGTTGCAGTCTGCAGCCCATCTCGAACTTGTACCTTGACGTGCTGTTTCCTATTATGCCGCATGCGACGGGAGCCCCACCTCACGCAGCGCTGCTCTAAGGATGATAATAGAAAACTGCACGCCACGCGGGCGCCCGCTCCGTGATCCCGCATGACGACATTTATAATTTATTATACTTGAATTTTTAATTATTATTGGTTTATTGACTTTTCGAAATGTATTTAATGAATTTGATTTTAATTGCAATTGTAATACGTTATTTTTTTAATTTCAACACAATGTATCTATATTGTTATTAAATAAATTACTTATGACTTAAATAAATATATTTTCTTCCACATAAATGCTAAAAAATAATGTCCAGAAAAAACTTAAAATATACGTAACATATAAGTAATAATAATAATATAATAATAAAACGTAATAAGTATCTATCTATACAAAATATATCAGCCTTGCATCCGCTATTCCCTTCTGGAATCGTAGGCAAAAATAGCGACCTACGTGCGGCATGTCTGCGTCTCTGCATATTCTTTGATCTTAGTTTTAGTGTAGTGCGCCACCGCGCGCGTTTTACGTATTCGGGAGTAGGGCGTTTGGCTCCGCCCACATGCACAAGGTCAGTGGGCCATCTATACACCTTAAAACAATGGTACACGGGCAGTTATCGCTTTAGATTAGAATAATCTTTTCCCCCTCCGCCCTGTTTCGAGAAGAGAAAATGACGTAAGCCCGCAGTGTCAAAGAGAGACTAATTTTACGTAAAGAAAGAAATAAAAAAAATACGTTTATTTGCGGCAAAGATGACGCATAAAAAAAAAACAATTTGGGAGAAAACATGCATCACATCTACGCAAAACGGCCCTCGCTCAGCATAATGCTAAGACCTGATACGAGAGTACGAGACAGAGCCCCAGCGCTGGTTTTCAGCGACAGCCGGCGTTGACGTGATGACGTCAGCCAGTGCAGCATACGATTAGATATAAATAAAATTTCATACAAACTTTCACCCTGTATTATTACATTATAGTTTGGGATAAAGTTCCACCCCTTTCCCCAAGCAACCCCCGCAAGAATGCTCTGCGAAAACGCTCGGGGTTGATCGGCTGTCAATAGTTACATAGGAACTCGTTGTTCCTACAATCTATTGAAGTCTATGTGGTTATATCACGCGAAATATCTATTTCGCCATAGGTTAATAATAGAGGATTTGTGAGCTTTAGAAGGCCTGTCTTTGTCTGAGAGAAAAGACCGACAGTTGTCTAACCTGCGTTCGCGATTTATTTGCCAAAAATGTAAACAAATATGAATTAATGGAAAAAATTACTTTAATTCCTACACAATATAGTTCCGTTTACGCTACAACTTCAAAAATTTTTATAACTTTTTCAATAGTGCTAGTTACTCTAAAATCAACTTAATTAGCATTGAAATAAAGTTGATATTTGTTTAACTCGAAATAGGGTGGGGCTGTGCAGCACTTTTACTATAGTTTTATTGGTGTAGTAGTAAAAACTTGGTACTCACAACGCTGGTGGTGAGAGAGTTGAGCATATCGAAGGTGTTGCTCTGCTGCGTGTGAATGATGGCCAGCGCGTTGTATGGCCGCGGTCCCACCAGTGGCGCCTTCATCACTCCCACTTCACTGCCGACTACCACCTGGAGACAAGGATTATATTATGTAAAACAAACTTTTATGAAAACACTGTGACACAATACAAAGACGAGATTAATAAAAACGCTACTGATGTAGACTTGTGCCCAATTGATAGCGGGAGCTGTATAAACCCCCTGACGATTTTATCAAACCATCTCAGAGCCTTCCGCCTGGACATACCATGGCCGACTTGGAAATGTCTAAATAGACTTCGAACCAAAGTCGGCCGTAGCAAAGACAATCTCCACAGATGGGGGTTCACGGACGGCTCAAATATCTTGTACGTATGTGGTCCCTCCCCACAGACAATGGCCCACCTTCCATCCTGCGCCGCATGCCCTGTGCACTTGATGATCTTATGACTGCGTCAGTGAGCGGAGTTCGCAAAGCTGAATTTCGGGCCAAAGATGTTTGAACTTTTTGCCATCGATACGCTAAGAGGTTGATGGCAATAGGCTCGCCCCCTATTACATGAGACTTACACGTGATGTTATGGCCGTCTCACCTAGAGGAGGTCTGTGTCCCAGCTGTGGGAACATTATCGGTCGATTATGCTATTCTATGAACAGGAATCATTCAAAACAACTGCTCTTGCACTCGAGAAACTCGTATCCTGTCATACTCGTAGTACTTACATAATATTTACTTAGGTACGCCTTTTCCCCATGGGGGGGAGGGCGAGTTAAAAAACCAGAAACTAAAGAACGCCTTACTCATCATCTGCCTAGCCTTTTCCCAACTATGTTGGGGTCGGCTTCCAGTCTAACCGGATGCAGCTGAATACCAGTATTTTACATGGAGCGACTGCCTATCTGACCTCCACAACCCAGTTACTGGGTAATACGATACCCCTTGGTAAGACTGGTTGTCAGACTTTCGGGCTTCTGACTACCCGTAACGACTGTCAAAGATCCACGAATGACAGCCGGGACCAACGGCTTAACGTGCTTTCCGAGACACGGAGGTGTCTCCGTATGTAAAGATGGTCACCCATCCACAGACCAACCGCGGCAAGCGTAGCGTAACCTGATCGATCGACCTGTGCGGCTGTTATTATTTAGCCACGGACCCCTCTCAAAGAACGCCTTACTACGACCCTTTTTTTTATGGATGGGGTACTACGACCCTCACGTACTCCTTTCGCTTCGTTCACATTCATTTCACTCATCATCATTTGCCTGGCCTTTTCCCAACTTTGTTGCGGTCGGCTTCCAGTCTAACCGGATGCAACTGAATACCAGTATTTTCATGGAGCGACTGCGTACATCCATTTCACTAGTACTAAATTCAATATTTTGTCGATATTTGAAACAGGACGTCCACTGATAAATCTATATTCAACAAAGTCGGGTTAGTTACATCAATTATAACTCGAGAACGGCTGGACCGATTGTTATGATCTTTGATTTGTTGGATTTGTCTTCGCCCCGAATTGCAGCAACCCTATTAAAAATTTCACGAAAAAAAAAAGTTGATCCATTTCATCATACAGTCATTCTTATTGATTCTTAGGCTGTACGAAGTTCGCCGGGTCAACTAGTAACTAAACAGTATGTTAACTAACAGAGGGCGTTACCGTTAACCCGCAATAGTATAGCATTCATACATGCTAAAAAAAATATTACCATTCGAAAATAAAATGTTTTTATTTTTTTATATTAAAATATTCACTAAAAATGTTAAATTGATACGTAAAAATAAACACTGTACACGCGTACTTGAAGGACGGCAACGTCGCAATTTATTTATGAATGACGGGCCGCGTGTGCGGCGATCTTTTACGTATCAATTTAACATTTTTAGTGAATATTTTAATATTAAAAAAAAAACATTTTATTTTCGAATGGTAATATTTTTTTTAGCATGTATGGATGCTATACTATTGCGGCTTAACGGGAACGCCCTCTGTTAGTTAACATACTGTACTATATTTATGCTTTTCATCGTTTTCCGCAATAAACCACAACTTACCCGCATCTGGTGTACGCAGAGGATAAATACATTGAGTTTGACGTAGCCTACCACCATCAATAGGATAAATACAGTGACGTCAAAAAAAATGTCAACCTTACTTGAGAATAACATTGTTTCCGTGAATTTGTTTGATTATATAAACGTACGTACGGACAAAAGGAGTAGACTTTGGCATTTAACTAGGGTAAATAGACAAATAGCGACGAGAAAATATATCTGGAATTGGCAGGTCTTGAGTTTTTTCGCCGATATGTGTATTATGTATTTCCAATTAAAATACAATAGCTATGTACTAAGGGTTGCAGATTCGTTTCCTTCATTTAAGATTATTAGATTTATGCTCTATCATTATATACAGGGTTATTGGAAAAACACCAAAAACCTCTTAAGAGGTCATTGTACTCATCATTATGAACAACTTTTACTATGGGACCAAACCTGAAATCGCGAAAAAAAAATCTGCTTTTCCCTATATTTTGACGTATTATACGAACATAAATGTAGGGAACAGCTGATTTTATTTTTGCGATTTCAGGTTTGGTCCCATTGTAAAAGTTGTTCATAATGATGAGTACAATGACCTCTTAAGAGGTTTTTGGTGTTTTTCCAATAACCCTGTATATTTCTAAAGAAAGAATGAAAAATTTTATATTTCACAAATTCATTCAACATACAAAAACTTATTTTTCTTTTCTTTTTTTTCTGTATCTAGTTTCTTCTTTTTTTTTACTTTTTTATTGCTACCATTAGTTATAAGCTAAATTCTTGTTACTTACTTGTTGTTTGTTACCTTGCCTTGCCTATGGACTTTTTTGTCTGAATATTTTCTAGCTTCCCTTTTCTCAACAATTTCTTTTAATTCATGGGATATGCCTAGAATTTGCCATTTTTTAATTATCATATGTTTTTTTCTTGAATATCTAGACTTAAACTACAGTTTAAACTATCATTTGTTCGTCTAAAACCAATTAACATACCTAACTCCCTAAAGTGTAGACCACAGATCAGACCAAATAACTGTAATAACGTACTTTAAAGGTCTTCTCCTTCCCGTGCACGGTCTTCTCCTTGGCAGAGAGAACGTTGGCTGATTCCAGATGGTGGCTCGTCGGCTGAGAGATCTGGTGCCCGTGGCTGTGCAGCCCTGATGTCATCTGAGGATACAGGATTGTTACGTTAATAAAAGAAAACTCAACAATTTTATTTTACACCAGTTTTGACCCGCGGCTTCACCCGCATAAGTCTCGATCCCGTGGGAATATCGGGATAAAAAATATCGCATGTTCCAATTCAGGTCATGGTCTACCCATGTGCCAAATTTCATCCAAATCCGTTGAGCCGTTTTAGCGTGAACACATGTGTCGTCTACAAACCCGCACTGGGCCCGCGAGGTGGATTACGACCCACTCCCTCCCAACGAGAGGAGACCTGTGTCCCTGCAGAGGGGAACATTATAGGCTGATTATGCTATGCATGCTATGCTGACGTAAAAGCCGACTAAGCCATTATACAAAGAGGACAGACAGTGGTATTTTCCTGTCTTCTAAAATTCCCTGGACTAATCAGCTAAGACGATGATGAATCATAAAAATATTTTCCAAAAGCAATGCTCATTAGCTTAAAACTATTCATATTGATGTAGATAGTAAGTCTAATTAATTTGACTAATTTGACAAAACTTGCGACTCAGTTTGGGACAATCGCTGCCTGTCAGCAGAATGGCACGGCCTAAACTGAATCGTTAAACTGACGTCATGGTACGAATTAGAAGAACAGTTCAGTTTAGGTCCTAAAATGGATCGCGTTAAGAGCTTGTGGTAGGCCTCCAGCAGTCCGATTTTTTACGGTCCCATATGGCACGCCATAAATGTATATACTAGTTTGTACACTTAGTTAAAAAATCGGACTGCCGGTCAGTAAAATTCCTTGTAGTGCACAAACGCCCTTAGGCAGACTTATTAAGTTCGGTAACAATGGAAAAAGTAATTGTGGTGTCTCAAGTCATTAGTGACAGTTAAGCTCATATTATTTTCCTCAATGAAAAAAAAACCCTCTGCCTCATTCTCAAATATACATAATATGTCAAAATATAAATAGAAACAGTAAAAAACTCTTATCATATTGATAAGATACAATGTACAGAAATAGCTTCCCAGAAGTAGTTACGTTAATGCCCTCTTAGATTTTACCCGACTGTGCGACAGCAAAGACAGGATTATGTTTTGTATTTTGTTGTCAACTTGTTAGTTACAAACTAAAGAAGTTAAGTTAAAAAATTACTTTAATCCATATAAGAGGGAAGCACTATTTAAAATTTTAAATTCAATTAATAATATAATTTAAAATTAAATTATAACACAAAAATATATTTGCTAAATAAAATGTGTACTTAACTTACTGATTTATAAATGCAATAAATATTCACAAAAAAAAAAAACGGATTACACATTCCTGGTCAAAAAATTAAATAAACAAATTACATACCAATTTCCTAACAAAACAATAAATTATATCACTTTCACTTGAAAACCACAAACAAAACTCATTAGTCCACACTTCCTTGCACAGATAAAAAAATAGATAAATTATTAATATAAAAAAAAAATACGCAAAAAGCGCGCGCTACCCGTACGGTATACGTTTCAAAACAAACAATATGAATGAATGAGTAATAAATATATGTTTCACACCTTATACACGTTCTTCTAGTGAACCGATGGATAATTTCTGTGACGATATTATAATCTGTGCTCAATGGGAAGTTGATAAACCGTCATCACTTATCGCGTGCGTACTGTGATGTAATGACATTCCATAACTATGTAAAATGTCTGCTGAGGAACAATACACAAAGGATAGTGTGTGCAGTTTAGTTACTTGTTAAAAAGATTTCATCGAAAGGAAAAGAGAAGGTCTTGGATTGTTTTAAGATATTGCAGGCAATTGGTAACAGATGATATTCACTAGAAGATTTGGGTAAATATAGGGATAGTTATTTTAGAATTAATATCATCCGAGAATAACACCTATGAAAAAGCAAATAATCGTTTTATCTGAAATGTTTGATAGAAAGGATACGATGGATACAAATAATTTCTCATTATGGACCCACAAACAAAACAAACAACAGATAATGCCTAACGCCCACTTGCACGCACTGGGCACGTTTGCACGCACGCACATTGCATCCAAGCACGCGTGCGTGCACACAACTCCACGTCAAATACCTGTCACTGCTAATATGATAGCAAAATACGGACTTAATTTTTCTTTCTGTATCAGTTCAGAAGGCTACTTAAAAATTTTCAAAATCATGTCGCAATCACATCTCAGCGACAAAATGACAAACATGTATGGAAATTAGAAGTATTTTTGATAGATTTAGACTGAAATTAGAGTGCAAACGTTCTTAAAACTACAATAATTACCCCTCAGATACTCTAAGCTATTTGGGCTGATTATTGAAGACAAAGACATTTATTCGTCGGATATGGTAGGTACAAAGTTGATTATTATGTTCCATCTGGCTTACCTAAGTAAAGAAGTAGTAACCCCTAAAAGAGTGAAATCCAACAGCAATTTGCAAAGCCAACAATAAGAAACATGAAATCTCAGCCATTTTTAGGTTGAATCCCACACTAATATCACTCACTCACTTAAAATGCACGTTAAACTTTTTCGAAAGACCGTCGAACCAAGAAACTCTTCCAATTTCAACTTCCCGAAAATTAGTCCAAAAAAAGCTAGCCATAAACCTATTACAAAGAGAAAAGTAATACCCGAAAACATTTAACACGTTAGCACAACTGTTTGACAACAATCTATTACCACAATCAGTGACAAAACTGACAGCGAAGGCCGCTGCTATGACTTAATAATGTTTACAATAATTAGATAAACAACTCGACTTCTTAAACGTTTTAGGTTATTTTCTAATACAACCGACATTAGCAACGGTCTAATGATTTCTAAGCTCTGATAAAAATCGATACGATCTTATAAGGCTTTTTATAAGAACCATGCAAATATGCATTGGAAATAAAGACAAGCTTTTACGGTCGCATTTGCAGTGTACTAGATTTTTTTTTTCTATACAATGTTTTTGATATAGTGAGTGAATTCTATTTCTAATGTGTTTTCAAATTGCACGTCAATTTAGTTATCAAATCATTCTTGTTAATGGCTGACTATAAATAGAATAGCTAAATGAGAGTTGCAAGGCAGATTGATTGATTAGGCTTTCAGACTTCAGTACCAGCTGGGTTAATACATGAAACTGAAAACCTGCTGTTAAAAAAAAAACCCGGCTCTTTTCGAACGTCAAAATTACAAAAGACAGTCCCCCAAAACGCCCGCCCTTCGCCACTCCCTAGAGCTTCAGCTGGGAAGGAGTAATTAAAGGATAGCTAATTCAAATTTTCTGTGAGGTAATTTCCTATCATGTTGCACCTACTATGTTTTGTGTTTGCATCACCCCAAGGTACACTGTTAGAAAATGCCTAAAGCATTAAGTCCGCCTTATTATGTTTTTTTTAAAGTTCTATTAAATAAAGAAAGAAAAATTGTTTAATCTGCACAAACAAAAAGCACATCACAAAAAAAGACATAAAATATACACATACAACGTAGTCAAAAGACTCGTACCCAAGCATATAAAAAGTTGTCAATTTTGCCCATTGCTTGATGTCAGGGCCAGGGACCAAAGACAACACATTAATTTACATTGACAATACAAAATTACAAAATAATCCGTGATGCGCCCGCGACAATGGCAGATGACAACAACAATCAAAACATAATGCCAATTGCAGAATGGAAAAATAACTCCTACTAATAAATAATTTGCTAAGTAAATCAGAAAGATGGTTAGCATTTCAGTAGGCAAGGCAGAACAGCATTACACTGGAGCAGAGAAGAATAGTATTTCCATATGACACAAAGAATGAAACGTCACTAACCAACAAAGTTTTTAGTCATTATCATTAGATATACTTCCAACATAAGATAGAAATAGAAACGATTAAGCGGAAGGGGGTGTGTCCATATATGTCCGCATTCCCCTTAAGCTTAAGGGGAAGATATATAAAACAATGATTAGACCTGCTGTCTTGTATGGATCAGAATGTTGGGCCACAAAAGGGATGAATGAAAGGCAACTGCATGTAGCAGAGATGAGAATGCTAAGAGGGATGTGTGGTGTTACACGAATGGATAGAATAAGAAATGAGTACATAAGAGGAAGTTTGAAAGTGGCACCGGTAACGGAAAAGTTGTGTGGAAATCGGTTGTCATGGTATGGGCATGTGATGCGGAGGAATGAGGAAAATGTCGTGAGGAGAGTTTTGAGTATGAATGTCGATGGCTATAAGGGTAGGGGAAGACCAAAAAAACGATGGATGGAATGTGTGAATGATGATATGATTAGAAAGGGGGTGACTACCGAGATGACGTCTAATAGAGAAGTATGGAAGAAAAAGATATGTTGCGCCGACCCCAAATAAATTGGGATAAGGGCAGGAGAATGATGAATGGGTGTGTCCATATAATATCTTGTATGTACATACATACACATAATCAGCCTATAATGTTCCCACTGCTGGGACACAGGCCTCCTCTCTGTGAGAGGGAGTGGGCCGTAATCCACCACGCGGGCCCAGTGCGAGTCGGTAGATGTCACATGTCTTCGAATTTTTGGTTCTAGGACATGCCGGTTTATTTATTTATTTAAACTTTTCACACAAAAAAGGTACAACGGCGGACTTAATGCCTTAGGCATTCTCTACCAGTCAACCAAGGGTTTCCAGCCGGTTTCCTCACGATGTTTTCCTTCACCGTTTTTGAGAGCAGTGGTGATGAAATAATTTACATAAAGTAAAGCCTCTGTCTGGGTTCGAACCTACGATCTACAACTCATAAGTCGCGGCTGTTACCACTGGGCCACCACTGCTCTTGTATGTGCTGCATAATTATGGAGGATTTTAAATGAATTTTTTGCTAAGACATTTCTTATGGTTCATATTATTTTAATATTGATAAAAGAGATATCGTAGTACATAGTAACTGGGTTGCTGGGTTGCTGGGTTGTGTGTATTGTGTGTTGTAGGGATAGGAACTCGCTCCATGTAAAATACTCGTATTCAGCTGCTTTATGTTAAACTGGAAGCCGACCCCAACATAGTTGGGAAAAGGGTAGGCAGATAATGAAAAGATACCAGACAAAGAGAGCAGCCAAAAAATATCTATAATGAATATTATATCTCTATAAAATCTAGGTTTCAAGATGTAAACAAGACGCTTCATTAGATTATCTAGATCAAGATAAACAGTGTCCTTTAAACGACATAAACACTACTAAAATATTCTAGACTAGTTTGAATGATTTCGTAATATTAAGTTATTAGTATTACGTAAGATTAGTGGACTATTGTTATGAAAACCGATATCTTTGGAGTGTGTGACGTCAGAGATTTCAAGATGTGTATCGAAGCCTGCGTTGGTTGTACTTGATCTAGTTTTAGTGTTACTAGCTCGGCTTACACCTTAGAATCGATTTAAACGAGTGTCCATGGAGTTTCTTGCCCGTTCTTTTTCATAGAGATCTACGTTTTGGAATGGGCCACTAGCTTCAACTTTGACTGACTGACCAACTCTTTGACAATTCAAAAGTGCCTGTAAATGGTTTAATTGAAATTAATGCTTTGAGCTCGAATTTAAATCGGTTAGTTTAGTACGACTTTTTAACCGACTTCAAAAAAGGAGGTTTTATGTTTGTATGTTTTTTTATATACATGTGTTTACCGATATCTTCATCAATTGTGACATTTGTGACCCTATTTTGAAAATTCCATTTCATTTGGTATATGGATATGAATTTTATTAAGTCTGCTTTAGTAGTTTCAGAGTTGAATGACATTTTATATCTACCTAGCAGCGCCCCGCGGTTTCACCCGCATAAGTTTCGATCCCGTGGGAATATCGGGATAAAAACTATCCTATGTTCTTTCCCGGGACTCAAACTATCTCTATACCAAATTTAATCCAAATCGATTCAGCGGTTTAAACGTGAAGAGGTAACAGACAGACAGACATACACACTCGCATTTATAATATTAGTATGGATTGTATAAACCACGCCTAAGACATACCTATCCTAGATATTACCATGGAATAAACTTAGACAGATAAAAAATGTTCTTCCGCACCTAAAGTTTCATATAGGTAAGTAAAGATGTCTGGATCGAAATTATTAATATGGCCGAGATCTTAAAAAAGTCCCATTTTACCTCAACAATGACTAAGTTACTAGCCTCCTTCCCACATAAATTATTCGTAGGTATATAACGTAAAAGCCCTAATACAAACACAGCTTCTAATACGGTTTTGTGGGGCTTAGCTTATAAGTTACTTACCTTTCTGAAATAAAGATAAATAAATAAATAATAATAATAATTTACCAGATGAACTTAGAACCATATTATCTTAACCTACCATGAACTATAGGCATAATAATTTATTTTATGCATATTTTTAACGCATTAATTAACACAAATGACATGACGCATTAACTGCCACATTAGTAAAGTGGTAGCAATCGCGACTGCTAATGTGATACTGGGTTCGATACCTAGGTCGAGCAAAGCGTTACGGTCAATCCCACTGAACGAGCAGCGGCCGGCAGCGGCCATTATCCATAGTCATTTGAAGGCAAAGGTGGGGGGGGTTAGCGCGGCGCCGCGAGGCTGCACGACACGAGCCTTCTAGCGACTAGTCAAAAGAAGGAAAGTCACTTGCTCTTACGGCCGCTGCGCGCCGCTGCTCTTTCAGTGGGGATTGACCCTTATTGGGCTTTTCCACAAGGAAATTCTTAGTTGCAGCCCAGTCTTGATGAGTGACCAAATGGTACGAAGGGATTTTTTGTTTTCAACACACAAAATAAAGTCAAATTAATAAATAACTGTCGAAATATCGGTGTAGTTACACCCTTCTGCACACCCCTCGGGGAAAAAGTCGTGATGTTACGTTAAATGACGCATAATCCTTCTAAGAAACTAAAACGTGCTACGACGCGACGCACTGCGCATTGACAGGTATTAGTTCAATCTGCCTGCAGTCAGGTACGCTGATCAACAGCAGTAGGTACCTACATGCGTCATACTCTGACGTAACAATTTTACCCGACACGGAAAGAACTATGAATGTTTTGTTTACATTTTTTTTTCCTTGGAAATGGATTAAGTAAAATTGGTGCAGCTAATGACCTAAGAGGAGGAAGTGAGTGATATGGTAAGGTTATTATAAATAAACTGCAACGGGTAATATAAGTTGGTACAGTGGCAGTGGCGACGGTACCATACAACTCGATTCTCACCGGCTTCCCTTCGAAAATTCAGAACATAACCACTCTATAGTCAATTCATCATTGATTTTTTTTGCTCCGGCCTACCTCTGTCATAAATTCACCCTTCGCCACTGTACAGTGGGCATAGGTTGGTCCTTGGCAGCTCTGGACAGAGAGGAGGAAAGAGAGGAGGGAGACCTTTGCCCAGCAGTGGGACATTTAACGGCTAATAAAAAATGTAAAAAGTGGGCAAAAACATAAGTAATTAAGGGGGTGATTTATCAATCCATGATCTTTTATCGGATGAATAAATATGACGGTATGACAGGTTTTCTAAAGAAAATAACCGCCGTATTTATTCTACAGTCATTACGGGTCGACAGAAACCCGAAAGTCTAACAACCAGTCTTATCAAGGAGTTGCCGCGGTTGGTCTGTGGATGGGTGACCATTTTTACATACCAAGACCCCTCCGTGCCTCGGAAAGTACGTTAAGCCGTTGGTCCCGGCTGTCATTCGTGGATTTTTGACAGTCGTTACGGGTAGTCAGAAGCCCGAAAGTCTGACAACCAGTCTTATCAAGGAGTTTCGTATTACCCAGTAACTGGGTTGTGGAGGTCAGATAGGCAGTCGCTCCATGTAAAATACTGGTACTCTTGTGCATCCGGTTAGACTGGAAGCCGACCCCACATAGTTGGGAAAAGGCTAGATAGGTGTTTTATTTTTCAGATACATTATCTGACGGCTGAAAAATCGACCCATAGAGTGCTTAGGCTTACTAGTAGCTACAGTATTTTTATTTCACGTATAAGTAACACGCGCTTTACTTTTAATTAAAAAGTGTACAAACACGCTGTGAATGTGTGTGTAAGCGCAGGGAGCCCTCGTCGTGGCCTGCGGGCGGCGGACTAGGGGCGTCCGTCGTCCGACCAGACAGGCTCGAGTTGGCGTTGCAGTGTTCCACGCGCGCCACTCGAGAGTGGGTGCGGCCATTATAGGAATGGGCGCACGGGGAGGTGGGACCCGCTGAGAAACAGCGGGTCGAGGCCTGTCGGGGGAGCGGTGAATGCTTATGCGAATCCCGCACCCCCGGCCATAGGTAGAGGTGGAACACCGCGGTGGTTTTAGCCGGTAAGAGTCCGGCATGCCCCTCTGTCCCCACCACGATGGAGGAAGTCCATGAGGATTTCCACCGCGCAACAAAAAAATAAAAAAAAAGGTAGCTCTCGGTAAGTACTGTCCGAGAGAAGTGTGTGTGTTATGTGCTGAGTGTGCTGACGCTACTCGTCTTCATGTTACTTGGTTATCACAAGAGAAAGCGCGCGTCGCTACCTGAGATAAAAATACTGTCACATGCAATGCATGGATTATTTATTCGTGGGCTGCACAAATCTGCACAATTTGTACCGATATAGGTAAATACTATATCAATAACAAGTATATTGTTTATACTGTTTAGTGTTGAATGAAATGCAGAGATAATGATGCCCTTTCATGGCAGGTACAGGCACAGGTACAGGATGCTGTAAGTATTAGGATAAAAATATGAAAACGTGCCAATTTTATGGTTGGCGCGAGCGCAGTAAATATTTGATTCTGTTTTCAAATATTTGATTTTTTTTTTCATCGCTTGACAGAGCATGTCAGTGCACAAAAACTTGTAATGCACACTATATCAACAACGATTTTCTGTGCAAATACGTTCGATATTAGCGTGCACACTTAACTCTTTTGTTGACTGTACTTCAATATAGAATAATATGTACAAAAAACTAGTCTGGACTTTGAATTTTTGCGATATGGTATGTTTTACGTAACTGAAAGTGCTCAAAAAAGCCAATAGCTGTTTGAATTTGATTATATGGGTGCAAATACGGATTATTAAAAAAAATATACAAAAAATAACAAACATGATTGAAAACGTATCGTACTACTCACATCGCATGTTTTAAAAGCGCTAAGTTGTTATTTTTTTAAACCACAAATTCTGTAGCACTTTTGTCACCAATATTTTTTTTTTGTACCCGGTTGATGTCAATAGGCTCGCCCCTAGTACAAGAGACAAAAAAAAACAACTGGGTGCACTGTAGTTACACCTCTAACTCTTCGGGGAAATACAGTCGTGATGGTGTTACGTAATTTTTTAAATACCTATCGATAGAAAGTTGTTCAAGGCTATAAACAATTATGTTTTTCCAGATAACCTAAAACACAGTGTATTAAATAAGAACATAAAGCTGTCAATTGAGTGGGCAAACATTAATTACGTGAGGCGTTTAGGGGAGGGGTTCAAGGCTTGAACCCCTCCCCTAAGCTTCAAGCCGATTCTCACCCAATCTCACGTGGGGGAGACGGGGGGTCCTGGCAAGTATCACGTTTTTTTTTCGCAAGGAACAGTGTAAATTTGCGAGAAAACTGGGTTGAATTGAGTCTTACGCAATGAAGCATAGATAGAGATTTAACATCACGCTACGATCCTAAGGAGCTGAGCAAGGAAAAAAGTCAGATAGAACGCTGGTCAAACGGAGTAGTAGCACGTGTGATGCGACGCGATCGGACGGGGCCGAAATTTCAGAAGTCACGGGCAGAAGCTAGTTGTCTAATAAATAAATAATATTTATTTACAGAGTGAATGTGAAATGAATAATATTTTTTAGAGCAGTGGTGGCCCAGTGGTAACGGCCGCGACTTACGAGTTGTAGGTCGTAGGTTCGAACCCAGACAGGCACTTTGCTTTGTGTAAATTATTCCATCACCACTGCTCTCAAAACGGTGAAGGAAAACATCGTGAGGAAACCGGCATTTATCCTAGAACCAAAAATTCGAAGACATGTGACATCTGCCAACCCGCACTGGGCCCGCGTGTAGATTACGGCCCACTCCCTCTCACCGAGAGGAGGCCAGTGTCCCAGCAGTGGGAACATTATAGGCTGATTATGATGATGATTTATTTACAGACCAACTATTGAAACTTTCATAATACTCACTGCTGAGCATAAAGGTACACCATACAATGCTACTATTCTCACTTTCAAGATGGCGCAGTGACATTTACGTCGCAGTTGGCCAGACCGTTGACCGCAACCCAGTAATGACATCACGAACGGCCTGTTTATTATCTACCTAGGCCGTCTAGCCGCCTAGTACAACCCCCACGGGTATAATAGGGTGTTTGTAACCTATTCATGGCCCTGAAGTTTACGAAGTAAGGTAACTTCGTGCCTTTTGTTATCGTCTTACTTAATCTAGACTTTCCATATAGCTTGAAATTATTTTGTGATTAGGTAAATTTTTGAACATATTACTTGGATAAGCACGGTCTGAATAGGCTTGTTGGTGTAGTGGTCGTAACCGCTACTGCAGGGCATGAGGTCCTAGGTTTCATTTCCCAAGTCGAGGCAAAGCTTTATTGGGTTATTTTCCATCAGAAATTTCCCAGTAGCAGCCAAGAGTCAAGATGTTTGGCCGGTTGATAGCAATAAGCTCGCCCCCTATTAAGTGGGACTTAAACATAATTTACGAAATGTGGGTGCACTATAGGTACACCTCTGCCTAACCCTGTGGGGATTACAGGCGTGATATTATGTTATTGAGATAACTTCATTTCTAAAGAGACGAAAAATGCCTCTATCACAAGCCAACATCATCATCTGCCTAGCCTTTTCCCAACTGTTGGGATCGGCTTCCAGTCTAACCGGATCCGGCTGAATACCAGTATTTTACATGGAGCGACTGCCTATCTGACCTCCACAATCCAGTAACTGAGTAATACGAAACCCCTTGGTAAGTCTGGTTGTCAGACTTTCGGGCTTCTGACGACCCGTAACGAATCACAGCTATCAAAGATCCATGAATGGCAGCCGGGACCAACGGCTTAACGTGCTTTCCGAGGCACAGAGGAGTCTTGGTATGTAAAGATGGTCACCCATCCACGGACCAACCGCGGCAAGCATAGCTTAATCTGATCGATCGACCCGTGCGGCTGTTATTACTTAGCCACAAGCCCCTCCAAACCTTAAAGCAAAGTCAACCTTAAAACGAAAATAATTATTTAAAAAACATACTCTATTCCAATCCATATAACTCATCCATACTAATATTATAAATGCGAAAGTGTGTCTGTCTGTTACCTCTTCACGCTTAAACTGCAGAACCGATTTAGATGAAAGGTACATAGTTTGAGTCCCGGGAAAGGACATAGGATAGTTTTTATCCCGATATTCCCACGGGATCGAAACTTACGCGGATGAAACCGCGGGGCGCTGCTAGTAAAAAATAAAATCTTCCAATGAACGCACCACAATGAAATTAATTATATCATTCTTACTACCACTCGTCTCTTAGGTTAAGTGCGATAACAATAGAAACAATAATTATATCTCATTAGTGACAGTTGAGTTGGGGAGGGGCTTGTGGCTAAATAATAACAGCCGCACAGGTCGATCGATCAGGTTAAGCTACGCTTGCCGCGGTTGTTCTGTGGATGGGTGACCATCTTTACATACCGAGACCCCTCCATGCCTCGGAAAGCACGTTAAGCCGTTGGTCCCGGCTGTCATTCGTGGATCTTTGACAGTCGTTACGGGTCGTCAGAAGCCCGAAAGTCTGACAACCAGTCTTACCAAGGGGTATCGTATTACCCAGTAACTGGGTTGTGGAGGTCAGATAGACAGTCGCTCCATGTAAAATACTGGTATTCAGCTGCATCCGGTTAGACTGGAAGCCGACCCCAACATAGTTGGGAAAAGGCTAGGCAGATGATGATAGTGACAGTTGAGCTCTTATGGGAAGTAAATGCGCGTTTATTTTTTTGTATTGTTTGCCTGTAATTGTTATTTTACTTCATAGAGACATTAGCTATAGCGACACTTCTCAGTATATAATAAGAAATACATTAACTAAATAACAAAAAACTGACTCATATTGATTATAATAACGTCGTTAGGTATCTTGATTAGGGTATTAAGCATTAAAAGTAAATAAACATTTTTATTACTTTATGAATAAATGATTATTTTCTTCCTTATGTAAGATGTTTTACAGATATGGTGTGCTTAGCTAATTAGAAATAGTTAAATTAAAATTAATATCAATAAAAATTATGTTCCTATTTCTATTTGAAAGTTATTTAGCCTTCAGTTTAATAGGATTAGATCGCTTAAGTATCCGAATATTTTACTTTTTATGATACGATCGTAGTTGTTATGCTAAAGCTAACAATAAAACTGGCAGTAGCCTAGGCTCAAGCGGCTAATGTGTCAGCCTAAAGGAATGATTCCGATCTCGGCGGCCCGCAGCAGTGTGCCGCATTAAGTGAAATTAAAACCCACTGCTCGGACAAACAAGATTTTGACAACGCATAACAGACAAAAGAAATGGGAAATTATATGTGCGGCAACAAAAGTTTTCTTTAGCACGTGCAACCTAGCGTCTTTTTTTATATGTGGGCGACGAGTTAATAGAACAGCTTCAATTATATTAATTCATCATCTTTACTATTCCAACAGAATATCAAAAAACCAGCGTCAATTTACGAGCGTAAATTAATATGACTCCGAGCTACCGATAAATATATTTACTTCTGATTTGATAACTCAGCGACTAATGTTGTAAGTGAGCTACTTTATATATTTTAGAGATTCAACATCTGTCTGCTAATAAAATCAAATTCCAACCTCAAAATTAGCAATCAAAGTTTTTCATTCAACAACTAAATTAATAAATCATATTCTTTTTTCGTGAAAGTTTGCAACACAAGCGCGGGAGTGTACCTACCTGACGCTCGTTGGGAATCAGAGAGGGGCGCGACCGACCATTTGCACCAATGAGCGAGCTCTATTCGGTGCGTGCAGCAACGAGTTCACGTGTATTTGTTTACATTAATGACACGATTAAGGAGTGATTTTATTGCCTTATTATTAAGATTTCTGTGATTAATGGCCACTGTGACTGTCCAGATTTTCACCGCAAGTATTCTTGCAAGCATTTGGTGGGTCTGGCTATCAGGATGAAACATGCATTTCCGCCGCCAGAAGCAAAAACACAAAAAATTGGTGTAAAGAGGAAGCGTGGGAGGCCAGGTAAAGCACAACCTGCGCTGATTATTCAGTGACAAATAACAATGTTATTCATTATTTGATTGCCTTACATTATTGTAACTTAGGACATAAGTTATAGGCTCCACTGTACCTCCACACCCGACGCATTTTGATAGTAGGTATTTTTTTTTGGATAGAATAGACCCTTTTTAGTGTAATTTGAAAACTGCAAATTCTGAAAAACCATAGGGGCCGAGAAAAAAATTCCGTTTTTTTTTTTTTTTTTTGAAAACCTCCACACCCACTACACACTAAACCAACATAATATACAAAATAACACATTAGTAATGACAACTTAGGATGCAAGAGCGAGCGAAGCGAGCTCAGGACTTGGGGCACCCCGACTCGGACAGGTTAGGTTAGAAGGGGATGGCGGGGTCTAGTGAGCGAGCGAAGCGAGCGAACAGACCCCGCCATCCCCTTCGTGGTTATTTTTTTTTAGACCCTACTAATAATATAAAAGGCGCCTACGCCTTTTAAGCAGCTTTTATGTTTTTTGAGGTTAGGTTACACAGAAATAGGGGCTCCGCAAACGAAAAAATAAAACTTTGGGAATTTTTTTCTCAGCCCCTATGGTTTTTCAAAATTTGCGGTTTTCAAATTTACACTAAAAAGGGTCTATTCTATCAAAAAAAAAATAGCTACTATAAAAATCGCAGGTTTTCAAAAAAAAAAAAAAAACTGGGAATTTTTTTCTCGGCCCCTATGGTTTTTCAGAATTTGCGGTTTTCAAATTACACTAAAAATGGTCTATTCTATCCAAAAAAAAAAAATACCTAGTATCAAAATGCGCCGGGTGTGGAGGTACAGTGGTTCCCATAAGTACAATTATACTTACATAAAAACCTATGCTACTGCCATTAAAATTATCTGATTTACAAATAAAATAGTTGTTTGGTTTTAATTTTCCCTAAGGTGTGTCCAAACACAAACAAACAGAGAGTTGCAGATGTTTGTTTATAATAACAATATTTTTTGTATGTTCATTTGGGTAGGTATAATAGTCAATTACTTATGGTAACATTATAAATAGATAGGCGAATACATGAAATTATAGCTTTCATTGACCATTATTTGATGACAATAATAAGGAAATTTTATGTTCAAATATAGTAGATTCACTCATCAATTACTTATGCTAAAGTATAAAAATAAAGGTGACTCTATGAAATTAGAGTACGTTGATATTATTTTATAGATGAAGTTGATACACTTATTAGAAGCTGGCAATGAGTAGACATATCACAAATTTAGTTGCTTAAGAATTATCACCATGTTGCGTCATATTAACAGTAGCTTGTTTTACAATATATGGTCGCTTATAAACCATTTATTAGACGCTAAAAGTTCGTCGCTGACCTATTAATTCATTAGACAACTAAATATATTTGCAGACGAGAATGACATTTTAAAGAAGCTGCCTTAATTAGCACCCAAAAGAAATAAGCAAATAATCTACCGAGAAATAAGTTCATAAGCTCACTAGCTGCGCCCCGCGGTTTCTTCTGTAAAGTCTCGAACTCGTGGGAATATCAGGATAAAGTATCCTATGTCCTATTCTTGGTCCACCCATGTGTCAAATTTCATCCAAATCCGTTCAGCCGTTTTAGCATGATAGCGTCACAAACGCACAAAAAAACAAATCTTTTCTATTTACAATGTTTGTTTAGATTTATCGTATGTCCTATGTAGATTTAACAATATTTGTATGACCTACAGTTAGATACCATGAAAAAAGTAATACATTGAATGGGTCATGATTTCTTAAGACTCTTTTCCTTCACAACAGTTACAAATGACTGCTTCTACAAGTACCATAACAACATGTTTAGCGCTCCTTGACCATCAAATCCAAACTTAATACCAAATACTCGTACAACGCAAATAATATTTTTTTTAAATCTCCGAATACACAAACACCACTTGACTTTTAGACATTTTTAAAAGTATTTCTGTCTCTACAATACACCTTAAAATGACAGAGATAGAATGAGAGTTAATTGCGACTTAATTATTGAATTGAGTTTGAGTATTAGGCATGTTAAGCCTATTACTGAAAAACCAAGTTCGTAACTCAGAGATCCGATTACTTTGTATACAATCAAGTATTTTCTAACTGAACAGACAGCTGTGCCGCTGGGGAGTTTGTTGCGCCAATTCTTCTCCCCAGCGAAAACACTAGGAAGTGGTGAAGGGCGGGCGTTTTGTGGGACTGTCTTTTGTAATTTTGACGTTCGAAAAGTGCCGATTCTCAGCCTAGTTTGAATAAATGACTTTTGATTTTATTTGTTGTAGGACTACGGAGGTAGCAGCTCTAAAATGGGGGTGGGCAGGACTGGCTAGACGTGGTGATGGCAGGTGGAGCAGAGGTCTAACAGAATGGTTGCCGAGAAACGGTAGAAGGAGCGTTGGCAGACCAGTGACCAGGTTGGTGCACGAGCTACAGAAGATCGCGGGGAAGACCTGGATGAGACTCGCACATACCAGGGAAGCATGGCACAAAAGGAAGGAAGCCTATACTCAACATTGGGTGGAACAAGGTTGCTGATGATGATAATGATGATTTTGCCTAAACACATGCGAGTAGTATCGAATACACATTTGTGTAAAGTCTATTCAATGTTTCAAATTGATGTTATTTCAAGTTAAACAAATATCAAATTTATTTTAATGGTATTCAAGTTGATTTCAAAGTGATTTGTAAAAGTTGAAAAAAAAAATTGTTTGAAGTTGTAGTGTAAACTGAACTTTATTGTGTTGGAATTAATGTTATTGTTCTAGAAACTCATACTTGTTTACATTTTTGGCAAATAAATCGCGAATGCAGTTTAAATAGGGAAGAATTTTCCGTCACATACATACGAGTTGACAGACATGTCCAATGTTTGTACGATCGTAAATCAATTTGTACTAGGTCGTGTAGTCAGGATGGCGTTTGTGTACTGATGGCGAGTTCGGTTAAATACAGGCCGAATACCGTGAATATACGGCCTGATTGCTGGCGAATATTTGATGAATTCGCCCAACTTCGACGTTAGAATTAACCAGTGACAATTTCTGTGAAAAGGTGGAAATAATAAAGCTTTTGTGTGTGGTCGAAAAAAAAAATCATCAAAACAGCAATCTCTATCAATAAGGGATTTATTGCAGCCTTAAATATCCGGCCTACTATTGAAATTCGGCCTTCGAAAATTAAAAAAAAACTATTATTGTACAAAATCTGTTCTGAGATATTTCAGAAATGAAATACAACAAAAATCGTCTATTTATTGTCCTATGAACTTGAGATGTCTTACATCTATTGACTATCAACACCGTTATATTTGGCGCGAACATTGTCACATGCCAATAAAATTGATGATTTATTCAAACTTGATTGGATTTATAAAATGTTTGCTTGCAATTTGAGAATCAATTTTTCGTTAACAATTGATGACGTCAGGAAACTTCTAGGAAGTACAAGGTGTCCAGTGGCAGATTTCAAAGTTTGAACAAACTTAATTTCTGAACGCAACACGTTAGAGTGGCGCGGGAAGCGTCGTTGCAAGCGTAAACTCTGCGGATTTTTTAGCAGTCTTGTAGCGGTGGTGTGGAGTACACCGAGCTTTTGCCACTCACTCTCGCCTGACCACCACTAAGTTCACTTTTGCTTGCACTCTATGAAGCGCTCTCTAGTAAGCGCGCCAGGGTCAAATAATTCGTCTGTAAATTCACAAAAGGAGTACACGTGATGCGTCACTAAGCTGCGCAGTGCAGGTTGCAATTAATTGCGTTATCGCATTCCTAATAGGCGAAAACTTTAAGGGGGCGTGGCTTGGCGCCGCCGCAGGATTTAGGCGAAATTTTTTTTAAGTGATCAGGCGGAAAAGTCCGCGATAGTACATTTCAAGTGGATTTTCGCTTACTGAAACACGTCCTCGACTTAGTAATCGTTAAGATATTCGTCGATTACGTGATGGACCACCGCTCAACCTTATTTAGTCTTGGGTAGCAAAGTTCAGAGCTACAGGATCAACAGTAAACAGCCCCAGACCAGGACCTATACCAGCGGTAGCCACGGGTGAAAATGTTGAACGTGTTATGGTTTCTGTGACTGAAAATCGTCGTTTATCACTTCGTGCACGTTCATTGATGTTAGGAATTACGAAATCAACCTTACAGGTTATAATGCGAAAAAACTTAAGTTCCATCCGTATAAATTCGAATCGTTGAAGATTTACACGATTCAGTCGCTCTGTAAACGCGTTCTTGAACACATGCGTGCTAGACTTGACGAGTGTCCTAGGCTCGATGGTCAACAACGAAGCCGCTGGCAAAAGCTAGTGTAATAATAAGTGAATATGTATTCCATAATCACGTGTTTATAAATTCGTTAGATTGGAGGTTGACCCCAGATATATTAGGAAGACACCAAGGTTGATGACACATTGACAAATTCCTTTCATCCTCGTTTAGCTGGCGCTTACAGGTCATTGGTCAATAAACGGTACCTATTATGAGTACGTTTATATACCAAGGGCGTGTTTCAGTGCCCGAATAGCCACGATCTACCAGAAAAATGGGCCAGAATTGCGGCTAAATAATAACAGCCGCAGGTCAGTCGACATGATACTAAAGCAGATTTCAGACAGAATCTCCCTCGACTAAATCTAATCCTATCAAAAAAGTTTCACTAACACACATGAAATAAAATAAAGCTTTTAACAATAACATTATCATATTTACCCGACAAATATCACAGAGGGTTGTGAAGACTTTTCCCATAGGTAATAGGTATAACAAATTACGGGCTAAGAAACTTTTTAAGTTCCTTTAAAAAAAAAATGCTGTTAGTCTATGTTTTGCACTGTAAATTCTTGATTGGACTTCCCTTATTTAAGAAAACTTTCGCACTTCGCCACTGATTACCGCACTACTTCACACTTCAAACTATCAATTTCGCCTATTTTCGTCCATTTCAGGATTAAGGCCGCCCGCAACACAAAACTAGCGATCACAACGAGAAAAAGAGTCTAGTAAACAATAAACACTTAAAAAAAAACGAATAAGGCCTATTTTCATCCAGTTCTGGACCTCAGTCACACTCAATAAATCAAAAATCCAAAAAAATATATATCTTTCGAAGAACGAAAAACCAATTCCCGTAATTAAAAAACTTCAAATTCAAGTCGCAATCTCATCTCAGCGACAATCAATGTCAAAAACTTGTCAAAATAGTAGGAAATTGTAATATTTTTGACAGATTGAGATGCGCGAACGTTCTTAAAAATACGGGAATAGGGATGACGACGGGGTAAAGTAAACGAAATTCTATTTAGTCCGTCAGTTAGATTATCAAAAAATAATGGACACATATTTTTTCTTGTGTCAATCAACCAAAAAATTACAAAGATAAAGCGTGTCAAAGTTTGGGAGTGGGGGCTCGTGACGTCACGTGTAGGTAAAAATTGTACCAACACGTGACGTCAAGCGACATTTCAAATCAATATATCTCTGTAATGTTTTGATTATGTGAAAAAAGAAAAAACACGTGCCCAATACTTTTTAATAATCTACCTGATAGACGAAGAAAAAAAAGTTAGTCGTCATCCCTATTGCCCCTGCAGATTTCTTTTCGCACAGATTGTTAGTTAGATCCTACTGTGTCAATCCTCACTGATCAAAGCTACCGTGTTAACTGTATGACCCTGCGGTACTCAATTGACCCAGCTGAGGTCCACCTACGCTCTTTTGTGTATGCCTAATTGGTAATGCATTCTCTTGAGCTGCGATTTTGAAATGTGCGAGTATTTTGATTTCAGAGCTTTGGTGTTTTTTGTATATGTATTTTGTAAAAAAAAAAAAAAAACATTGGTTACACTCTTGGGCATCGCCGGGCCCACTTTACAATTATTTTTTTTTGGTAAGTAGAGGACCCATTAACCCGTTGGATGCGAGGAGCACAGAACCGGCCGAAGTGGAGGTGCTTTGGGGAGGCCTATGTCCAGCAGTGGACGTCTTTCGGCTGAAATGATGGTGATGACACGGCCCATTTGGGACTAGCTATGACACTGGTTTATGAAGATGCAAAATTACTTTTTCTAGTATAGTAAAAGTGCGCAGTTCTGCACAGCCCTACCCTATTTCAAGTTAAACAAATATCAACTTTATTTCAATGGTAATTAAGTTGATTTCAGACTGACTAGCACTATTGAAAAAGTTATAAAAATGTTTGAAGTTGTAGCGGAAACTGAACTTTATTGTGTTGGAATACCGGTCAAGCTCCGCGCGTCGCCTGTCGGCGACGAAACAATAGAAAATCAATTGTGTCTCATTAGCGGAGCTTGACTAATTAAAGTTATTTTTCCATTAATTCATAATTATTTGTTTACATTTTTGGCAAATAAATCGTGAACGCAGATTAGTCTAATATTTGTGAGTTTTAGCATTGCAAAACTAGAAGAGAAGGTTCTCTTCAGGGCATAAGTTAATAGTAGTAATGTACAAAACTAGTTGTATTTTTTGTGCTAGGCCGAATTTGATAAACAAAGTAATAATTCCAAGAAATTTTCGGCGTGACCTTGTGAAGGTTACGACTAGACGTTCAATGACCTAGTGAAGGTCAAAGGCAGGCTGTTTAATTAAAACTGGGACTGACCGTTGTACTAATCTTTAGAAGAATATCCATTATCCAGCAGTCGCCCTAGATCCCAAAGAGTGTATTTTGTGCCTAGATGTAGTGTAGATGTTGAATCTTCGGAGAAATTTCTATCGATTTACTGGGCCTTGGAAGATGACCAGGAATTCAAAACGAGTTGAATCATAGACTCGCGAACACAAACTGCAGTTAAAGTTCTGGGTTCCTCTGCACTTTGGGGAAGAAATTTACGATGCCAAATTACATATAAAAGTTCAACGGAAATAAGTTCATAGAGAACTTATTTTTAAACCAGTAAAAAATGGTTTAAATACTTTTCGTTATAAAAGTTATGGAATCGACTGAAGTATAAAGTTATTATTGTACTAGGTTGACATGCGATAGGTCGCTAACCTGTCGCTGCACTGCAGTTTTATTGTTAGGCTGTAATTCAGTCTAAGTGCCTAGGAGGGTTTTCGCACTCGTACTTTAGCTCGATGCTGTAAGATGAGATTCGGAAGTTTTGGCGCTATTAAAAAGTTATACAGTGTCCGGTAATTAATGTATAACCTCTTCAGGGGTCATTGTACTTATCATTATGAGCAACTATTACTATGGGACCAAACCTGATATCGCGAAATAAGAATCAGCAGTTTCCTACATTTTGACGAGTTATGCGAACATAAATTATAAGGAACAGCTGATTTTTTTTCGCGATTTCATATTTGGTCCCGTAGTAAAAGTTGTTCATAATAATACGTACAATGACCCCTTAAGAGGTTATCCATTAATTACCGGACACTCTGTATAATATATCCACCAGCAGGTGTGTGATGAAAAGATTCGAGATGATGTACATTTTTCTCGAAGAAAATTTCGAGTAAAATATAGTTGTCATGTTTATCTAAGCCACCACCTGCAGCGGATGGTGAAGGACACAATAAGATCAATGGGAACCTGGATCTATTAATACGAAATAGTAGTGAAAAAATGCAGTGATTAATCCAACGGGCACATCTGTTTGAGAAGAAATTTTTGACAGTATAGAGGTATGAGGAACAGGGTGTGAAGTTCACTCATACTTTATAGAAAAGGGAGGATCCTCCGACCAGACGGGTGTTGTCTGGCGGGCAACTGCCCGATGATTCATGTCGGGCCGTTGTATCTATGCTAGTTGCGCGGTAAACTCTGCCTGCGAGATGCAGGATTTCGTGACGTCAGTATGACGCGTTGTTCGCATGTGGCGTTGTAGATACCGCTAAAACAGCAATCACCATGAGATTCTCCCGAATCTCAGGCTGATAATATTGTAAAGGGCTTCGACTACCCCGTTGGTCTCATGGTTGCAAGCGCGACTGCAAGCGCGACTGCTATGCATGGCTGTTCGATTTCCAGGTCGGGCAAGTGTTATTGGGTTTTCCATTAGGAATTTCTTAGTAACAGCCCGGAGTTTGGAAGATGGCGGTTTAATACCCCCGTGCCTCGGAGAGCACATAAAGCTGTTGGTCCTGCGCCTGATCTCTCTCCGGTCGTGTCGGATTGCCGTCCCTTCGGACTATGAGAGTAACAGAACTGAGAGGACACCTGTGTTTACGCACACACTTGTGCACTATAATATCTCCTGCGTACCTGGCTAGTCTGGCTAATCTCCGTTGAGATTGGCCACCGTGATCGGAATCGGTCGGGAGGAGGGCTTAAAATTCTATCGTTGTTTTTTTATCGCTTCGAACAGCACAAGTTTACCGCTAGTTATCTCAAATAGGTAGCGACTGGAGTGTTAAATCTAGTCCACAAATTGTACACAAGGACTAAGTAGTTAGCCTATTGCCTATGAGCGGAACGGATTTTCTTCAATTGGCTCTCACAAATTGGATGTGATAGGCGAGTCCAGTGTTATTCCAGACTTAGATTATGACTAGATTGATACTGAAATATACAGGTTGGTCAAAAAGTCGTGGATCAAACTAAATAGGAAGATAAAGGAGGTCATTTCCAACGCTTTTAAAGTAAGAAATAATTTTTGGAAATGCTTCACAATTTTTGGCAAACAAATAATTGCTCTTGAAATTTGGTACCCAGAGCCGCGATAGAACTTTTGTAGTAGTTGAATTATGGCCATGCTGTAAAAATATTTTTTGTTGGAAATGACCTCCTTTATCTCCCTATTTCCTTTGATCCACGACTTTTTGACCACTCTGTAATATGGTCCTCACATTTATTCTAGGTTCATCGTCTTCACATATAATTAATGTATACAAGTAACGGTGGAGTTTCTTGCCCATTCTTCTCCATACGTTCACCCACTGCTGCACATTGGCCTCTCTTTTTTATGCCAATCCCCACGCCCCTGTGCCAGCCTTATCCAGCGGGGAAATTGCGTAACACACTATCAGGTTTCGTTTTGACAGTTCAACAACATTCATTGCGTTATTTACGTTGTTGAGCAGACACATTTTTCGAACATATGAACCAATGGATTAGCAATATCCTTCAAAATGATTCAGATTGAGATTGATAGTGTGTTACGCAATTAGCCTGCGATGGCAACAAGGTCGTCTGCCTATGGCGCCGCCGCGGACGACCGGCATCCCGTCTTCCAGTCCTTGGGCGCCACTCTTAGGGGAGAGAATCGCGGCGATATTATCGTCGTGCCACGTATTTCTATACACTCTCTTAGAACGTGTCTCCATACGGCGATAATTATCATCGTGGCGAAAATTTGATGGCACGGCGAGACTATCGCCGCGATTCTCTCGCTCGTGGAGACGACCCCTTAGCATGTATAAAAAAAGCAAAAAAGACTCACCTGTCCATATCGAGACGAAGCTAAATGCACGTTCCTGTTCTTGAGAGAGAAGTCGGGCCTCTTCCCGAGCCCATAGTTGCTTTTGTTCTGTGATATGAATTTCTTTGGTCTATCCAGTCTTTCCGTGGAACCCGTCTCATTGTCCTCTTCGGTCGGTCTTTTCGAAGTAGACGGGATACCTCTGTACGCCCCCCTCGTCCCCCTTATCGTCTTCTCTGGAGACTTATCCTGCTTCCTCGTTATGAGGTTATCTTTCCTCTGCTTGTTGCTTCTTAAGCTCACATTAGACGCCATATTGTCCATAATGGCGCTCAAAGCGACCTTATCAATCCCTTATTATTATAGTTATCATACTTGTGATTAATTAAATAATGAATTGATTAAATAATTGAATAAATAGTGATTTCAATTTTAGAGATAGCGTTTAACATAAATTCATATCGTTATTAGCGTTTTATGAGAGTATATAGAAATAACTTGAAAAAAAAAATAACAGTTACAATGGATTATACTAGTTAATTAATATAAATAAATAGCTAATTCCGTCTTTTGTTTCTCTCTCGCTTGGTTGGCATCTTCCACTAGTCACCGCTCCGAACTGTCTTTAATATTATACTAAGTGAAAATAATTAAATATCTAATAAAAAAAAATAACAGTCTTCAGGAAGATTTTGGAAAGTTTTCTTGCAGGATTTTTTTAGATGTTATCTGAAACAAGAGAGGGATACGTTAGGAAATGCTCTGATCACACAAGCTGTTTGTTATGTTAAGATGAAAGAGTCTCAACCAGTGCCTAAAGACCGAAAGACCAGGGTCACTGCTTTAAGAAACGACTGGACAGATTAAATATCTCCAAGTTATTTCAAACACAAGCATCAGCTAATTAGCTATTACTACTACTAGCGTGTCTTACCAAATAATAATAATAGTCAGGAAGATCTTGCAGATAGTAGAGAACGAAGCAGGTCCTAACAAAACCCTTTAAAACACATGAACATTTAAAATTTAACACACACATTCTGCATTTACTTGGTTTCGGCCCGCTAGCGGAAAACCAGGCAAAGAGAATTAAAAACATTTTCCTAAAATGATAATAATACTGTAAGTCTAAAGGCTGGGAGACAGACAGGCACAACGGGGCGCGATTCTAATAGTACAGCTACAGACGCCAGCACATCAAGCTACCCGAAACTGTCAAATTCTCCCAATCAACTTTGAATCTTATGCTTTAGCGATAAAGTTGAAAATCCATTAAAGAAATTTGACAGATTGTAGTAGCTTGATGTGCTGGTGTCGGTACAATTTCTATAAACACTTCATGAAAATTATTCTACCAGAATTGCGTCGCACCTGTCTGCGGGAAAACACAAAAAGGTCTGCTTTTACACAAAAAGATTGACACTATGGACACTTGCTAACAGTTAACAAAAATAGATTATCACCAAAACAAACGTAAATAAATAACTTAAATAGTCATTAATTAGCATAATTTTAGTCTTAAAACCGCCAATGACCGTCCACTCAAAAATTTTCCATGTACCCTTCAATGCCATACATACAACATACAATTACTTACACGTGCAACAACTTTCTCACACATTAATACAAATTAATGACGTCATACGTCCTTTATCAGATGTTATCAGTAAAATCAGTGTTGTACAAGATAATCAACATTACATTGAGTAACTTCTGTTTATTTACTCGTAAAGGTAATGCCGGGTGAAGCATGTGTGCGTAATTACTAATTAGCAAAGAGTTTCGATACTTGATTATTTTCGCCACACCCTGTAGCCCCAGAAGGTACCAATCTCGCTGGCTGGCAAAACTTTTGAGAGAAGATGAGAAACTCTAATTTATTAAAACAGACAGATGCACTTCCCTTTGTGTTTTTCACTTGAGTGCATGGCACTCATGGGCTACAGCTGAAAATTAGTATCAGGTGGTCAGTTATACCATTTGTGTTGCCATCTGACATTATTTTTGCAGAACTGAGGCCGTTTTGGCAATATAAGCGTTCTTCTTTCTTTTTTTATTTAAAAGAATTGGAGTGTATGAATGGAATAATTTACTCACAGCCAAAGATAACATCAAGTGTTACACTATACTAACCAACAGTCATAAGTTCATAAGCTTTTTGATTATTACACATCAAACATATTTGAATTAAAGCTTCTTAGAACCTTGGTTTTACCATGTAGTAGACTAGCAAAAATATGGTGGATTAAAATAAAATAAAAAGTCGAGAGGTGTTGTGGGACATCTGGTTGGAAAGAAGTTTATTTTGCTATATATTATATTATGTATTAAGAAACACTTGTCATGACAATCAAATTGTTAAACTTTTTTTTCGGTCTAGCTCTGATTCGCCGAGTGTGCCAAGAGCAGAGGAACCCTGCCATAAGTAACTTTGTTCCAATAAAATGAAATATCTAGTTTCATGAATATGTTGGCCCAACATTATAATAACAGCGTTAGATAGCAACTAGTTTGTACTTACTGATTAATTTTCTATTGTTTTGACTTATCTAAGGAATGTGTTCATAGATAGTGAATTTGAAATCATTCTTTGTCAATTAATGATTTCTGAAAACCAAGAGCTCAAGATTCATGCCAGTCACTGTAATTATATTTTTGCTGTCGGTTCTCCAGCAGATAGAATTATCTGAAAACCCGACTAAGGATCAAGTTTTCACAACACGTGGAAAATACAATATTATACCAAGTGTATTCTAGTCCAACGGTTTCGTTTCTTGTAAGATGATCTAGTTAGTGCATATTTAATATCATAGACAGTCCACAAATATGTTGATAATATGATTCTCAGCGCCATCTAGTATGAGATGTTAGTACTAAGATGTTTAGGAAGTAAAGATTAATGATTTAATAAAATGATGCAAACTGCCAAAGACTTGTGTCATGATATTAATGATGATGAAATGATGAGGTTTGGCAGGGAAGTGAGTCACAAGTCGAAGAAGTCTTCAATTCAAATCTACATGTCACTTTGAATATTTTTTTTTATCTAGAGACAATAAGAAAAATATTTTTTCTTGTGTTGACAACCTTAAATGTAATAAATTCGACAGTAAACAAACTAAAAATTGAGAAATAATTATATAGATGTTCTGGTAAAACAGACACATCAAGACATAAGACGTAAGAAGTCATAAGTTTAATAAACAAAATTGAAAAAGAAGAGGACATATATAAATCATATTTAGGACAAATATGGGGGTTATGAATATGATATGTTTAGAGGAAAGTTTTGAGTATGAATATGGCTATAAGAGTAGGGGAAGATCAAAGAAACGATGGATGGATTATGTGAATAATGATATGGTTAGAAAGGGGGTTACTACCGAGATGACGACTAATAGAGAAGTATGGAAGAAAAAGACATGTTGAGCTGACCCCAAATAAATTGGGATAAGGGCAGGAGAATGATGACAATGGGGGACATCTTATAGGTCCCATTTCAATCCATTATGACAGACCACTAAGACATTGACGCTTCACCACTTTCTAGTGTTTATTAAAAGAAATTCAACAAACTTAACAGCAATTCCAGAATTATAACAATTTATCAAATCAAAATAACATAATTAAATAGGAACACATGAGCAATCTGTTTTATCACACTTATTAACCCATAACGAAGTTTGACATACAAATCATAACACCAATTCAAGAATGAAATGTAATCTCGTTATCTTGAAGAGCATACGGGCCGAGATTAATGGGTCAAGATATCTATGGATAACAGATTATATGCTCTAGAACAATGACTAGATGACCTGACATACAATAAGGAAGCCACAAACATTTGATAATATCAATGTCAATCATACATATAACTATCACAATACATACACTTCACAATATATACACAATGACATACATACTTTGCACAGATTTCTTACTCGATTCAATCAACCATTAGACTATCAAGACTTTCATTTGGAGACAAAATTAGCGTGCTAAGATGACAGGTAACACTGATTATGTTATTTACTAAACTGGGCACGAACATGCTGCATTGTTTACAGCGCAACGATTGCAAGATCAAACGATCTACAAGACGGTGCAAAAACATGGGCGGCCGGCGACGGTGGGTGTACACTCCCGGTGTAAACCCACCGCTCGACATCATGACGCATTTGACGACAAAAAAACTATGCAAACGAAACTGGGATAACGAAAACTAGGTGCCGGCATGAAAAACTACACATTATAACACGAATAGGACACACGGCGACGACACATTCCATACACTATTATACATACATTCCACACCTGTGTCGCGAGGAGTTTTATTACCAGTAGCACTAAGATCCGCAGACAGCGGCCGTTCTAATGCACTAAATGGCGCATAGCTGAATCAAGCTGAATAAATAGAATAAAAAACTGAAATGACAGCACGTCAAGCTCACAAAACCAATTTCTAGTTGATCTTATGCGTTTTGTACCTCGGTATCGGCATCTTCAGGCGGGGGGACGTTTTTAACGACACTGAAACGTTACTTTAGCTAAATTGATATTGGATTCTATAAATACTTACAAATAAAAATCTGGAATCACACCATTGTTTTTTCTTCTGCACAATCAGTAATCGATGTTGCTATACTAGAAAAAAATGTTACCGTGATAAGTGGGTCATCATCGATCACTTGCATTTCTTCTTTCACTTTCACTCAAGAAGCTGTTCTCACGTCGAATGCTGCTGCATAAACGGTACTACGAATATTCTGTCGTGTATTGTTTACCTGAACGTTCGCTCAAGCCTTATTCTTCTAAATTAAGCAAAATCATCAGGAAACAATGTATTTGAATCAAATCCACTATTATATTTAATGACAGCAATTCATCGAATGAGTTAAATCTAATTAAAGCTTGATTTTATTTTACAAAATCACTAGTTCTAACTTAATCTAATTAACCTTAAGTGCGGTTTTTCACAGTGGGCAAAATCCGGTAAAATTACTAAATGTGGTAATTTATTATTTCTTCTGGTCACACATATCGACACAAAAATTCCTTTACACGTAAATAAAAATGACTAATCCTTTTAACTGAATGCTCATGCATGCGTTTTCTTATACTTTAATGTGACTTCATTACATTTTAATATTAGTTTTAAGTATTTTACATGGCAGCAATATTTTAAAATAAGTATCAACTGAAAAGAGCTTTTATAAAATGTTTAGTGGGTTGCAGAATAATGGTCCTGGGCGTAAAGAAATGTAGGCAAATATTTCGTTCAGAAATATTCTCAAAAATTACTGTGATATTTTTTCTAATTAACGTAGTAATAAATCATTTTAACTAACATTTCATATATTATTTGATCTTTCGATCATGTTATCCATAATTATTTATAACACTTACATATTTTCAAGAAACACATTCATTTAGAAATGTTTGTAAAAAATACACTACCTATTCGCCGTTCCGTATGTTTAATTTTCTGAACTGAAAATTGTGATGTCGATTGTGTACATGGCATAAATTCAATTTCTACAATTTTTTACGTGAATTACGATGTGAATAAGTGAATTAGCAGCATTAAATTAAATAATGGCGTTCGTAAGCGCTGTAACCGGCGACGACTGCACGAAGAAATTCATGGACGTCCTTCAAAATGATTTCAAGACATTGAGTTTGGAGACCAAGAAGAAATATCCTCAGATAAGAGAGGTTTTTAACATTTAACTGTTATTTATAATTGCTAAACTTAATTGGGACCTAACTGGGAATATATGCTATATGCAACAATTATTTGAATGTATATAACACCCACAGAAGTATGTAAATACATTGAAAAAATTTCATTATTTTTGTCATGTATTTCTTTCACTATAGTTATTTCCTACTCTTTATATCACTAGGTATTTATTTAATCTTGCCGGTGTTTGTAAGCAGGCACTTGCACTTATTATCTACAGTTTCACCATTGAAGCAGATTAATATTTGACAGATACCATTTCAATCCATTATTAGAACATTTTTATGACCTTATTTATGGGTGGAGTTAGTAATGTAATTACCATTTTAAAAACAGTATTTTAACGAACTAAAACCAAATATTTATGATTTTTTACATAGTTGATTTTTTCGATATTATAAGATCAAAATATAAGATCATATTAAGAGGACATGCGGGTGGTTGTTTCTCCATAGAAACACTCTCGCCTGTTTTCTTTCTGGTTAATGACAATATTTGCAATGATTTTTTACAGAATAATAAATATTAATTACTTGTATGTAATGTTTTCCTTTTTGATGATACATTATTTTTATAATATTATCGTTGTGCCACATATTTCTATACAATCTCTTAAAACACAGATTTAAACCACTATCAACAGAGGCCTAGTGTACAAATTTGACAACTATTAATGAAAAAAGAAAATCATAGGGACACAGTATATATCTTTCTTATTCAGTTTATGAAATATCTTTTAAATTGGTCCAATATTGGAGGAGGAAATAGGCGAGAGCCAAACCTCGAATTATGACTTTTTACTTAGGGTTTTTCAAAAGCCTCTCCAACCGCATTTCCTCTTAAGACTATAATAATTTTAAGTTGTTAACTTTTGAAGGATTTTTAATTTTACCTCTGCCAGTTTCATGTCATGTATGTTTGCATATTAATTTTCAAATAACAAGGCTGTGATTTTTAGCATGCTAACTATGAGGGCAAACACATTTTATGTTATGAAAAGAAATGAACCTTATCACCTGATGCAATATTCAAAGAAAAATTATTTAATTAATGTATGCAAAATATTGTGAAACACAAAAAAGTAACAGTGGAGTTTCTTGCCAATCCTTCTCCATGTGAAACTACCTTTTAGAAGGAGCAACTAGAAACAACTCTATTTTCTTGTAAACTTTGACATACAAAAGTGCCTTTTATGTGCCTATTTAAAATATATGATTTGACCTTGACTTTAAAAATTTATTGTAAACATCAATGCAGAGTTAGCAAAAATTATAGTATTCTGCACCCTATCTGCTAATATCCTCCCACTTAAATAATAGATTAACCACCTTACTAATAAACATTCTATAGCATCTGTATATATAGTTACACAACACATTGTCTTCTTCTTTCGAACGTCAAATTACTGACGACTGAAAGGGGGAAATTGTTGTATAACTATTCATCCGATATAATATGTTTATTAGTAAGGGGGTTAGTATACTCACATCACCATCGCCTGCCTAGCCTTTTCCCATCTGAGTTGGGGTTGGCTTCCAGTCTAAACAGATGCAGCTGTATTATATAAACAAAGAACCATAAATAAAAAGACTAAGGTAGCTTTAATATATTTATAACAAATATTTATTGCCTGTTTAACACCTAGGATAAATTCTAGTAAACTTGTCTGATAAATAATTTTATACAGTCTTTCCACACTACACAGTAGAATATCACATTAGTCCTAAGAATTTTGTTTAATACTTAAAATAATACTTACAGTAATACAAGACTTAAAATTTTAAAGGCCTGCTGCTCAGTTATTCTTCAACTAGCTTCTACCCACAACTTAGTTTGCATGAAACTTGGGCCATCAATCCAACACGTTGCATCGCATCGTCTACCCGCGCTATTAGTCATTTTGCTAGGGTCCTGAGGGTCGTAGCGTGATTTTAAATAGCCTATATACATATAACCTTCCTCAAGAATTGGGCTATCAATATTTTTCTCCATGTTTTCTGTCCAGGCATGTGATGAGGCTATAGAGAAGCTGTCCCTGGCCGCTAACAACCCTCAAGCCTCTTTGTATGGAGTTGTGAACCAGATATTATACCCTCTTGTGCAAGGCTGTGAATCTAAGGATCTGAAGATTATAAAGGTAAGCCTCCTCCTCCGTAAGTCCTATTCTTCACTGAAGGTTGTCGAACATTTTATACTTACCCAAAAAATATGGTTATTATTTATTTTATTATTTTTGGCATTTTCAATCTCAAATATCAGCGGGGGGTTAATTTTAGACTTTCGTTGTAATAGTAAAAATTGCTCAAGATGTTATTTCCCATAAGGAAACAGTGCTATTTTTTCTGGCCTGAATTTGATTTTTGGGTATGAATTGAATGATGTCTTTTGATGTTCATAAGTGTGTGCCTTTTATGTGCTTAATTGAAATAAATTATTTGACTGGCACACACGCTTCTTTTTGTTCAAAACCTGGTCTGATTTTTTAACTGTAATCTACAGCGTGAACTGTGTAAATTATCGATAACCCAATTTCTTTCCAGTTCTGTCTTGGAACAATCCAACGTCTAATTGCCCAGCAAGGCATAGACGCTAAAGGCGCTAGACATGTGGTGGACTGCCTCTACAACCTCGGGCAAGGTGGAGTTCTGGAGCTGAAGCTGTTGCAGACAGCTGCCCTGTTGATGACCACGTCGGATTTGGTGCATGGAGATACTCTGGCTAGGGTGAGTACTAAGATACTTAATTGAAACAAAAATCTTTATGTAAAGAAAAGTATTTTGTTATCAAGGATTTATCTTTAACACTAAATCATCTTAATGTTTCATGCTGGATTATATTCGAATGCAATGTGAATTGTTACTGAATAAAAATTGAATTGAATTGAATTAGTGCTGCTATGTTATTTTTTGTCAGAAATATTTGTTTGATTTCTGGCTGAACTAAGTTGTTTTCAAAAAGCAAACAATGTTGACTTAGGACCCTATTACAGAACCTCATTCAAAACTCGAACATTGAGATTTGAGTGAGGTTGTGTAATACAGGACTTAGTTCAAACCTAAATCGAGTTCATTAATTCATTGGCATCTTTTATACAAATCTCATAGTTTCTGTGATGGATACTGGTTATAAGCATCCTCCAAGGACCGCCAGAGACCGGATACCAAATTGGTTTTTAGTCCAACCATACCGTTTTTTTTTGACGTGATAACGTCTTATAAATCGATGAACGCCGGCTGCACGCACGAAAAAGCATGACTCATTGTCACGTTCCGCCTGAGCCGAGTGTGCAAGCGAGAGCGCGGAACAAGCGATAGAGAGGTACGATCGGATGTTTTCTTATGACGTTATCACGTAAAATTATCGTCCGTAAACCGACTATACAGAAAACCAATGTTTTTTTCTTTGGCAACTGGGCCAATGTCGACTATTCATAACACCATGGATATATCAAAGGCCGGAAAAATTACACTCCTGATAACAATACATAACACATACCTTATCTGTCAAATCTACAATATTCTGAAGTGCAAAACTAGATTCAAACAATTACAGATAAGATTAGATCACTATACAGATTTCATTAACAGAGTAAAACAATTATTATTAAATAAAGTTTTGGAGTGAAAGTTGATGTCGGATAGTGTTTTTAAAAATGAGTACACCTATCGGTACCCACGGACATGGTTCTATAAAAATGATTAAAACTGAAAGAGAGAGGCTGCTTGGGGTAAAGTTATTCACTATTTATTTATTTTCTTCCATTTATCTAATCTAACTAGCATGTATTGCCCCACTGCACGGTGGTTCAAGCGCCCTACAAGCGCGGTCATAAATACCTTACTTCATTAAATGAGATTTTTCTGAAGGGTAAATAATAAAAAATACTTCACAAGTGTACATTAATGCTTTATTTACATAATTTAATATATAATAAACTGTACAATATGTAATGTTTATATATAAATTTAAATAGCCAATATTTGAGATTTATTGTCCCTCGTTCGGAAATACATCTGAATATGATATCAATACTATTCATGAAGGAATATAATTAAATATGTATTCTTTTATATTATATTACACATATTATATACAACAAAAAGTAAGAAAACTAAAACTACAATTTATTTACAAATCATAACCACAACTAAGTTAAAATAACCACAACAACCAACCTAATTTCAATTTAAACTAAATTCGTAATAAATCTAAAACCTGCCTCGATATAACGCTCTTTTTCTTTCGGGGAAGTTTCCGAAGACTAGTAATGAATGGATCTGAGCTGAGTAAAAGTCTGTTAAGTAAGTCCGTATTCGTAAGTTCTCACGACATTTTTCTTGTGTGGTCCCGCCTGAAGGCCTTATAATATTTGTTGTTAGATTCTGCTGCCTCTTCGGATAATTCCCCGATAGATAATAGAGCATTCTGTGCCACTTCAGCACCATGGATGAGGACTTTGTGAACGGAAGCTGGGAGATTATACCACGGATATTCTTGAATTAAAAGTCGCGCGGTTTCCAAAGCATATTCATTAAATTTATCCGAATCAATATTAAAACCCGAGGACAAGGCTTGTAAAATTGTGGAACAACGATCAATCAAATCTTTATTTAAGCCAGTAATTTCAGCTGAAACTGCAGAATGCAAAATAGATAATTAGATAATTCTGCAAATAAGATAATTTGAAAAATCTTTCCTCGGGCGTCCGCGTTCGCAAGATGGCCCGGGCTGGTTCGCGTTTTCTTGAATGCACTGCTCATTACTTCTTACTAATTCGACACATTCAATTTCATTTAACCAATCTGAGTACTTATGCAAAAACTTTTATTTATTTCTAGAGACAATTTTCCAAAATCTATCAAGTCTTTTACATAAATTGTGTATCTTACTATCCAAGTTCCTAATGTCTAGATTCTCCACCTCATCCAGTGAAGCTAGAATAGTTTCCAACACGTGTTGAAGTTTCTGAGGAACAATTCCAGTTACGGCAGACCAAATCTCAAAGAAATGCATCCTTGAGAAAGTACATTTAATCAAAGTACCTGAAAAAAAAATTAAAATATTTTACGTATGTTTCGTAGACCGAGCTACGCCTGAGCCTACGCAGTCGTAGAGGCTATATAGCAACTAAAGTCGCAAAAGGACGCAAAAAAATCTTTTATATTTTCAAAATAGATACTTCAATCTTTAATTTAAGATATGTGAGAGTATTCGAATATGGTTGAAATTAGTTGTAAGTCTATGTGAAGTCAAGAATAAGTTAAATATTTGCTAGAAATCCTTTGTGGCGTAGCACGTAAAAACAAGGCATAATAAGTCAAATAAAATTTAAAAAATATAACTAAATAGTAAGAACATACCTTGATCTTGGAAATCCATGTCACAAACACCGCTCAAAAACAATGCAATTCTTAGAATTCACCGTTACACAAACAATATGTGCTAATGAGTTACTAATAAGGCGAGCGCAACGTAATGATGTGTTCACTTCGGAGGTCGAAAAATAAGTGATAATTAGGTAAAATACAATACATATTTATATTTTTGGGTAGTTTGTTTATCGGTAAATCGTTATAAGTAATTAAAGTGGGGGTAATTGATGATGAATTTTTGCATTTATGACCTAAGGCGGTACCACCGTGCACTGCAGGGCAAAGGCCTCAAATCTTATGTTCCAAATTAATTAGTTAGGTATTTATTTATTGCATTTTTCAAAATGGTAGTTGTAGTAAAAAAACCGGCCAAGTGCGAGTCGGACTCGCACACGAAGGGTTCTGTACCACCGCAATAACACTACATATATAAAAAAATCACGTTTGTTGTATGGGAGCCCCCCTTAATTTATTTTATTTTAATTTAATTATTTATTTTTAAAGTGAATATACAACTAAGTACCTATTCTGTAAATATTTCAAGCGTCTACCTGTTGCCGTTATTAATATCGAGCAAATAACGGCAAAAAAATCACTTTTGTTGTATGGGAGCCCCCCTTAAATATTTATTTTATTCTGTTTTTAGTATTTGTTGTTATAGCGTCAACAGAAATACATCATCTGTGAAAATTTCAACTGTCTAGCTATCACGGTTCATGAGATACAGCCTGGTGACAGACAGACAGACGGACAGTGGAGTCTTAGTAATAGGGTCCCGTTTTTACCCTTTGGGTACGGAACCCTAAAAACGTTTAATATCAGTTCCGAGGCTCTGTGTACTCTTTGACAAAGGTCTCCTCCAACCCCTTCCGATTCTCCCTGTTCCTTGCCTGTCTAGTCCATGTCTTTCCAGCCGTCCTCACCACGTCATCCTGGCATCTTTTCAAGGGTTTTCCTTTCTTTCTCTTCCCCTCCCTAGAGTCGTTTTTTTTTTTTTTTTTAATAATGATAAGTTACCTGGTTTTGGAAAGCCAGATCCAAATGAGATCAACTTCTTTATTTGCTTGACTTAAACCTCTCCAGCTATGCGCCATTTTCCTCGATCCGCGGCTGGTGTTATCCAGCTCCTACCGGTAAACGAAGGTTGGGAAGCCTTAGCTTCCTATCCTTCGTTTACCCATTCGAGCAGTCCATTCAAGAACACGTCTATAGTCCGGCGTTTCTAAATTTGCCAAAGATGTAAACAACAATGGCCGTTCGAAATTTAATAAAATCGATATACAAGAACATTTATATTGTTCGGAGATTCTCCGAGCTAACTAGACGAAAACAAACATTACTTAAAATAAATAATCTTGTATATCGATTTTATTCAATTTCGAGCGGCCATTGTTGTTTACATCTTTGGCAAATTTAGAAACGCCGGACCTTAGATAGACGTGTTCTTGAGTGTAAACCACGTCCATCCATCAATATGTATTAATAACCTAATGTCTTCTCGTCACCAGACAATGGTGATGTGTATGCGCATGGTATCGCCTTCGGAGAGCCGTGACGTCAGCACCAGCCATGCAGCTGCGGCAACTGTTCGTCAGTTGGTAGCATTGGTCTTCGAAAGAGCTCTCGCCGAAGCTGAGGGTAAGGTCGAATTATATCCTACTAATCTGCACACTATCACACTTAATATTATAAAGGCCAAAGTTTGTGAGTGTGTTTGTATGTTTGTTACTCTTTCACGTAAAAACTACTGAACGGATTTGGATGAAATTTGGCACACAGATGTTTATAACCAGGATTAACACATAGGATACTTTTTATCCTGATATTCCCACGGGATCGACACTTATGGGGGAGAAATCGCGGGGCGCAGCTAGTATTTATATACTTTTAGAACGAATAACCTATTAAGTATGTATCATTAATCTCCCGTCCTTGCCTCAATTTATTTTAGGTCTTTTCTTGCATAACATACAAGTATAAATATATGGGTTATTTTAAATTGGCTAGCCAAACTTCGCAGACAACAGAAAAACAGATTTTTTAAACTGATATTTCAAGTGACTACAATATTTGCGTCATATTTTTTTTCATATTAATAAATTTTGATTTCAGGCGCTTTAAAGGTGAACCCTGCTGACGTCAGACCCCAGACAAATAATAAGGCGCCTAAGGACCTCAAGCCTTGCGCTGTCGATGCATATCTTATATTACAGGTAAGATTTTTACTTATTTTATTTTACAGAAATCTGTCGGACTAATAATAATACTTAAAATAACAGGATTTGGGATGGCCATTAGGTAATTACAATCTTAAGATCATAGCAGATTTGCTTCCAACTGAAGGAAGTCACTGTAACTGCTTGATAAAGCATCTTGTCTATGGTACTGTCAGCGAAAAAATCTTTAAACAAGTTTTTTCAAGTTAAATGATTTTATTTCTATAAGTAAGTTTGTAAAAAAAAATTTACCTGTCAATCATATTTTAAAAACTAGATGAGGTGGTTCCCCATCAGATAATAATAGCCGCACAGGTCGATCGATCATGTTAAGCTACGCTTGCCGCGGTTGGTCTCTGGATGGCTGGGTGTGATCTTTACATACCGAGACCCCTCCGTGCCTCGGAAAGCACGTTTAGCCGTTGGTCCCGGCTGTCATTCGTGGATCTTTGACAGTCGTTACGGGTAGTCAGAAGCCCGAAAATCTGACAATCAGTCTTACTATAGGTATCATATTACCCAGTAACTGGGTTGTGGAGATCAGATAGGCATTCGCTCCATGTAGAATACTGGTATTCAGCTGCATCCGGTTAGACTGGAAGCTGACCCTAACATAGTTGGTAAAAGGCTAGGCAGATTATGAGGTGGATCCTCATCAGACTCCTCTGAGAAGAAAGTATCAGTTACACAATATGGCTGGCCATAGTAATAAAAAGAAAAACCAAGATGTGTTAACCAACTTATGTTGCTAACTGTACAGCAGTACAACAAAACTTTTTTTAACCAAATAATCTTTGTTTTCAGGACATAATCCAACTTATAAACGGCGACTCAGCTCATTGGCTGGTCGGTATCTCAGACGTGCCAAAGACTTTCGGACTTGAACTACTGGACACAGTCCTCACTGATTTCTCTCCTATTTTCTTCAAGGTAAGTAAGCTAAATTGAGCTTTATGTTCTTTGATTTGGGAGTAAAGAATTATTTTGAACAAAATTGAACTTTATGTATTGGAGATAGGAGTTACAATCATCTGAAGTTTTGTATAATGTTTGTCAAAATTAGACTTTATATCTTTTTTTATGTCCATTCATGGTTTAAACAAAATTGAGCTTTATGTTTTCTCAAATAGAGGTAACAATAATGTAATTTTATATTTTAATTATCAAACCTAAACTTCATGTATTCGGAATAAAGATTAAGGTCAAAGTACAGTCCAACCGTACAATTCATATGTTTTTATGTAAAATAAGCAGTTTTGAACCGCGTGCGCATTTTACTTTAGTTCGCGTTCGGTCTTCGCCGCGTGTACTCATTATCATAATATCGTAAATATCGTAGCAGTTCGATATCCTAAAATCATCCTATCATTACTGATCACTGTATCAATTAGCTATAGCATTATATATGTTGCGTACAGCCAGAGGCGTGCATTGGTTTTCAGAATAGGTAGGCACTAGGCCGGGTCTAGTCTAGGCAAACGCGGTCACTAATCAGAAAAAAAAGTGAGGTCAAAAGTGTGGTTATTTGAGTAGGCATGCCTACTTAATGGTGATTAATTGCGAAGGTCGAACGTCATGGTATTACGCGTGAGACATACGTATTTTTAATTTTGTCGTATTAACTTGAACGAGTAAAGACCAATGACAATGTGCGAATAGTACGGGAGCCGAGTAGGCCGTCCGGCGACTGCCTACTGCCGCGCGTGTTTGTATGAAGATTTTGTTTTTTGTTAGGTATGATAATTTACTGAGTTTCTTAATTGTGGGGCACACACACTAAAATGTAATTGACAGGCTTATGTTGATATATCGAGGTAGGCGCTGCTTATATGCAATGCACGCCACTGCGTACAGCATGCAGGTACCTGATTAGTCGGTTAGGTAAATGAAACAGTTAAATATGTTGAAAGTGTGAGGCCTCGCAGCGGCGACAACTCATGTTAAGTAGGACGCATTCGCCTTGGCGCGGCGTGCGAGCTATTCGAGCACTGAAGACGAACTGACTATCGGAGCGCGCGACCGCGCGCGTGCAAGCGCGAGTGGAAAATTTTCCAAGCAAAATGTGAGCTCTACGGCTCTTGGTGTTGTAGCGAGACGACGTTATGTCTCACATTAACCGACTTCAAACAAAAAGGAGGTTATTGTTATTAATTTACTTATTTATTTTGATAGAAAATTGTAAATATGCGTAAGGTTGCAGTAGCGAGGTCTCACTTATACATTTATTTTATTCAAAATGTTTTCCGTACGTAACAATATCAATAAAATTATAATTATATACTCTATCACACTTTATCATTCAAAGTTGTCCCGTACAGTCAATTTAAGGTCTTATGTAGTCGAACCGATTTTTTTTAATAAGAATAAATACTAAGGTATATTTCCTTTGATTACAGATACCGGAATTCAGGTTCTTATTGAAGGAACATGTATGTGCCCTAATCATCAGGCTGTTCTCTCCAAATGTTAAATACAGGTAAGATTTATATTCCCCTTTATTCATAAACATTGTTTAAAGTATACTCCATAGGTTTAGGTAGTTAAATAAAGGTTAACAAAAAAACCACGTGACTTAGTTAACCGACTAAATCGTAATACCAGTCTATTCAGTTGTCATGCTATGTTACAGTTGCACTCTTACATTTAGCAACGTTATAATTCATTAAAAACGTTGCTAAATTGAAGAGTACAACTATAACCTGTATTTATTTTTTTATTTTGTTGGACGTGTATCCAACAAAATAAAAAAATAAATACAGGTTGTTTTTTTATTTGTGGAGTTATTCAAATATTATGATTATTTATTAATTGAATGTGACTTCTTGCCCGCAGGGCCGCCTTCACAGCGCTGCACATCCCGGGCGCGGCCGGCGCGGGCGGCGCGGCCAGCCCGGCGGCGGCCGAGCGGCCCCACTTCCCGGTCACCATGCGACTGTTAAGACTCGTGTCTGTCATCGTGCACAAGTACCACTCAGTGCTCGTGAGTTTTTAAAGAAATAACAACTTTTTCAGTTATTGTGCTTCACGGCTGAGGATGTTTTGTTTAATTTTTAAACCATATAAAAACAAACATCCTAAATAGTAGGAAATTGTACCAAATTTGTTACAAAATACCAACCTGTATACAAGAATTGCATCTATCGAATATCGATAATGTTTCTGATAATATCGATAATGTCTTTTTGCCATACTGACCAACTTTTAAGCCGAAGAAAATTTAATCTTATTTCAAGGTAATAAGACTCAATTTTAAATGCAGTAAGTGATGCTAGGGTCAACACTATTTTCATAATAATAGTCAGCTTTAAAAAAAAATGTTCTGGCCATTGTATTATGGTTTTAAAAAAAATGGTTTTGGTCATTGTATTATGCTTTTAACTCAATGCTCTAATTGGGGTGTATGAGGTCTTGCGTTAATCATGTTACATATTGTATAAAGTAACTTCAGGCCCGTAGCCTATAGTTTCAGTACTCTACCCTGCAGTCCCGCAGTTCGTAAAAAAACCCCGTATAGTTAAAAACCTATGGATAGATTCAGATTTAATAAAACTGTTACCCCCTTACTAATAAACGTTGTATAGCGTTTATATAGTTACAAAACGCTTTGTCCACTTCTTTCGAAAGTCAAATTACTGACTACTGAAAGAGATAAATCGGTGTCCATCCATACTTTAATATACTTTAATAATATTATAAATGCGAAAGTGTGTCTGTCTGTTTGTTACCTCTTCACGCTGCAACCGCTGAACCGATTTAGATGATATTATGTGGTATAGAGATAATTTGAGTTCCGGGAAAGGGCATAGGATAGTTTTTATCCCGATATTCCCACTGGATCGAAATGTGTGCGAGTGAAACCGCGGGGCGCTGCTAGGCTGATATAATACGTTTATTAGTAAGGGGTTAAGTTGTAATTACAACTTAAGTATTTTAACCTTTTAACCGCTTACGTTGGATTAATCCGACAAATATCTTCTTGTCCATTCCGCCCGGTAAGAGTCCGGTATGCCCCTCTGTCCCCCCCACGATGGAGGAAGTCCATGAGTATTTCCACCGCGAAAAAAAAAAGGGTCGTATAATATACGACCCTTTTTTTTATACATATACTCGCGACCAAATAACATAGCTCGTTTCATCGGTATTTATTTTTCGTTTTTTTTTCGGTCGCTGGGGGCTGGGGGCTGGGGGCAAAGTCGGGCGGTTAAAAGGTTAATTAACTAACTCTTATTCTCAGGTCACAGAATGCGAGATCTTCCTGTCGCTGACCATCAAATTCCTGGACCCAGACAAACCCATGTGGCAGAGAGCTCTGGCCTTAGAAGTTCTACACAAAATGACTATACAGCCTAGTAAGTATACTGTTTCATCAGTACTGTCAACTTAGAATTGTAGTTAGACCGTCGAAAAAAGTTTTTTATGTAATTAAGTTTTCTATTTTGTGTTAAGAACTTTACGTTAGTTGGAATAAAGTTCAAATTACAATAACAGGTTTTAAGATTTAGCCTTGAACTACAGTTAGAACTCGTTTTGTAATAAACAGACCAAGAGGCCATTCAAGTATTACGTAAGCCTACAGGGGGGCGGGGGTCTTTGCTTATTTTTGATGACATGTGGGATGCGGGGGTCTGGATGGTGAATAAGTCAACCGTATTTATTTTTTTACTTTTTCGGAAGTTCTACAATATTTAGTCGATTTTGGTTTGGACACATATGGCAACCCTCCTTGTCTATGCTTGAAAACGAAACGCATATAACTGCTTCTCATGAATCAATAAAGAAACCAGAACACATTGAAAAATGGATGTACCAATGTTTACGTAAGCATAAGAGCTTTGCTTACTTTTTCTGACGATGGTTAATGCAAAAAAACTGCTTACGTAATACTTGAACGGCCCCCATGCTTTAGGTGTATCTTATCTTTTAGTTTCTCGGCAAATGAAAGAAATCAAGAATAAGAGTTTCGTGCTATTTTATTATTGAAGTCATGCCACAAACAAAATCTGTGGATTTTTAAAACCTTGTGGCAGACAGACAAAAAGACTTCTAAATTAGAATATAGTCATTGGCACTTTTGAGTGCCCTTTAGGATTCAGTCCTTTACAAATATTCAAAACAATATTTCTCCACAGATCTCCTGAAAGCGTTCTGCGAGTGCTACGACATGAAGCCACACGCGACCAACATCTTCCAAGACATAGTGAACGCACTCGGAGCGTACGTGCAGAGTTTGTTCGTCGCCTCAAACGTTAACACAGCGGCTGGTAAGTTTACCATTATTGAGCCCTAATCTACGGCGATTATCATACCGCTGCGTGTCACGCAGCGGTATGCGGGAAACGGAGCCAAATTCCACGCGCGTAAGTGCGTTTTTATTGAATTTGTATGTAAAAACTCACGCGCGTGGGTGCGTTATTACTGAATTTGTATGTAAAAAATGATTAAAAGTCCTAACTGACTGATAGTGATATATCAACGCACAGCCTAAACCGCTGGTCCTAGAGACATGAAATTTGGAGGGTGTGTTCTTTGTGAAGAGTAGGTATCGACTAAGAAAGGGTTTTTCGAAATTCCACCCCTAAGGGGAGAGGGAAATTTCACGCGGGCAGAAGCTAGTACTTTTATAATAAACTAGCTTTTGTTCGCGGCTTTGCCCGCATAGAAAATATCCCACGGGAACTTACTACCGGGATTTATAAAGTACCCTATGTGAAACCTAGGTTGTAAACTATCTGTGTGCATGATTTTTTCCGACATCTTCAAAGATCATTGTCATATTTCAGCCAATTTACACAAAACCTTAATCCATATCTATACTAATATTATAAATGCGAACGTGTGTCTGTCTGTCTGTTACCTCTTCACGCTTAAACCGCTGAACCGATTTAGATGAAATTTGATATAGAGATAGTTTGAGTCCAGGGAAAGGATATAGGATAGTTTTTTATCCCGATATTCCCACGGGATCGACACTTATGCGGGTGAAACCGCGGGGCGCTGCTAGTACTTAATATTATAAATGCGAAAGTGTGTCTGTCTGTCTCCTACCTCTTCACGCTTAAACCGCTGAACCGATTTAGATGAAATTTGGTATAGAGATAGATAGTTTTTATCCCGATATTCTCACGGGATCGACACTTATGCGGGTGAAACCGTGGGGCGCTGCTAGTGAATTATAGGCCTAAACCTTTCTCATGAATCACTCCGTCCATTGGTGACGAAACCGTGAAACCCATATGAAAATCCGTTCGGTAGTTTTTCAGTTTATCGCGTTCAGACAGTTAGACGCGACGGGGGAACATTGTTTTATAACATGTAGTGAGGATATGTAGACCATTTTAAACACCCAGATTTACTAATCCTAACTAATATTATAAATGCGAAAGTAACTCTGTCTGTCTGTCTGTCTGTCTTTTCTTCACGCCTAAACTACTGAACCGATTTGTGTGAAATTTGCTACAGGGTAAGTGTGAACCCCAACAAAGGACATAGGCTACTTTTTATTCGACTTCGACTTCGTTTGCGTCCGCGATAACCGACATATACGCGGACGAAGTCGCGGGCAAAAGCTAGTTAATTTAATAAATTGCTTCTTTTATTAAATTAAAAGATTTACAATTTTTTTTTTTCCGTTAGCTTGTACTGTCCCACTGCTGGGCAAAGGCCTCCCCCATTTTCTTCCACATTTCCTTGTGCTATGCCTTAAAATTATTAAGGAGATATCCTTGTTATTGAAAAAGTTACTTTAGCCAACTTATCGTAACACCTAACATATTATTATGAGATGAAACAACAGATTTACTGATCAGAAACTCGACCCCAGCTAGCTCTGATCAAAAATACTGCGGAGTAATTTCATTAGCTAATGTGAAGTTCGGTTCACCCATCAAAAACAAGGACAGGACAAGACACCACGCAATAAATTCAATCAAACAGTCTATCAAAAACCACGCTATATTATTCGCCACACATTCAATAATGCATGATACCAATTTCAGACCGAATCTCCCCAGGGACATAGTCTATGTCTACAGTCATTATGTCCTCATTCATGTTGCTATCTTTGTACACGATGTACCTGGTGTCCTGTTCACCCTCTTTATACTCTTCCTCGTCAGAGTCCTCGCTCAGGTCTTCGGGGTTAACTGGCATGTCTTTCTGGGATCCTGACGCAGTTATATATTCTGGAATAAAATTTTGAGAATATGAAGTCGATTTGCATGGGACTTAAAAATTACGTGCGATATGTGGGAATGTATGTTTGAGGGTGTGTGTGTGTGTAATCCAACGCTTCGAGTAAAGGTCGGTTTAGATCAAACGAGCGAACGTATATTCTATCCCCACTCTACCAAATTAATTTTCAGGTCAAGTTGAAAACCAGCGTCAGGCACTAGTTGTCTGGCATTTTTGTTGAACTACGCCTTTTTGGCGCAGCCGTGAGGCACACTTTCCTGTTAATTTCTTACATCGGACTTTACACTTTTTTTGTTTGATTTTTATCTTAAGGCCAATTCTGGTAATTTAAAACGTTCAAAATCTAGTCGCAATCTCATCTCGGCGACAAATAAAATAATGTCAAAAACTTGTTAAATATTCCCTAAATATTTAACAAGTTTTTGACATTATTAGATAGAGTATGAGTGAACTTTACTCCCTGTTCCTCATACCTCTATGACCTACCCCAACGAAGAAAACAGGCGTAATATAATGAAAATAACATCGCTTACTAGCATATCCCCCCCTCAAGTTCCGATCATCAGTTTCATTTTCGTCTCCCGCGCCTTCCAACGTGTTACTCGAGTCGGCATGTCTCTCCTCGAACTCCACCATCTTGAGGTACATCTCCACGAGCGTGCGGCACCTTTTCATGCACATCCGGTAGCTCCGGAAACGGTTCGTACGGTAGTTGTTTTTGCAGCCGAGTCGTTCTCTGGAAGTTGAATAATGTTATTGATTTTTAGGAGGCTATATTGATCTTGAAAGTAAAAGTCTACGGTTGAACTAAGGCCTTCATACTACCCTAACTTAATATTATAAATGCGAAAGTAAGTTTGTTTGTTTGTTTATTACCTTTTCACGTCTAAACCACTAAACCGGTCATCCTTAAAATTTGCTTTTACATTGTCAGGAGTACATTAACGGACATAGGGTACCTTTTATCCCAAAAGAAAGTGCGGTTCCCGAGGAAAACAGCAATAACGTATTATGATAATAGATGCCGCCACACGTATTGTTGTTTTCCTCGAGAACAGCACTTTTTTCGGGATGAAAGGTACCCTATGTCCGTTTCTGTACAGCTGGCAACGTATATGCAAAATTTTAGAATGATCGGTTCGGTGGTTTAGGCGTGAAAAGGTAACAAACAAACAAACTTACTTTCGCATTTATAATATTATAAGTTAGGAAGTTAGGATAGGATTTCACGCGGACGAAGTCGCGGGCAGCAGCTAGTTACTAATATAATAAAGCTGAAGAGTTTGTTTTTTGTTTGAACGTGCTAATCTCTGGAACTGCCAGTCGGATTTGAAAAATTAATAACTGTTTGGAATATTACCATTTTGGGCAAAGTTAGGTAGTCATTCAAAAAATCTCTTTCCTTCTCTTCCTACTTCACTCTTTAACTAAAATCAACCAGAAGGCCAGTTCTCGTAATTTAAAACGTTCAAAATCTAGTCGCAGTCTCATCTCGGCGACAAACATATGTCAAAATATAGGGAAATTAGAAGTGTTTTTTGACAGATTGAGACAGATCAGACTTTGAACGTTCTTAAAAATACGAGAACTGCCCCTCTGATCTAAGACCACGTTACGTGCAGTTCTGCTGCAAGAACACGAAGGTCCATACAGGCGCGACGTCCTCCACACACATTCCCGGTGAGAATCGTCGCGTGCACCGCATCTTGACTACCTTGGCTAAGGCTGGGTGCTGTACACTATCCACTGTCAGGAGAAACATGTAATCATCATCAGCATAATGTAGTCCACAGCTATAGTAAAAGTGCGCAGTGCTGCACATCCCCAACCTATTTCAAGTTAAACAAATATCAACTTTATTTCAATGACAATTAAGTTGATTTCAGTGTGACTAGCACTACTGAAAAAGTTATAAAAATGTTTGAAGTTGTAGCGTAAACTGAACTTTATTGTGTATGAATTAAAGTAATTTTTTTATTAATTCATATTTGTTTACATTTTTGGCAAATACATCGCGAACGCAGATTAGAACCCCTTGCTACAGCCATATGTGCGGTATAGGTACTGACCCAAAGAAGGTCGACAGTGCGTAATGATCAATAGGAGCAGATGATTTTCACCAGGACAGGACAGATATAGACAGCCCACACAAATCATCAGAATATTAAAGCCTGGACCAAAAAATTAACCGCACTGGGCCCGTGTGAACACACGAAGCCTGTGTCCCAGCAGTGGGAATGTTATAGGTGGTTTATGGTATGATGGGCCAAAAATTCGTACGAAATTAATTACAATTTTAAATATTTCTAATTATTATTTTGATTTCTGCAAAAATACTATTACTCCCTATTTCTTTAAGTTTCTCGCAAATGGATGGTGATCCATTACATATCGAGACCCGTCCGTGCCTCGGAAAGCACGTTAAGCCATTGGTCCTGGCTGTCATTCGTAGATCTTTGAGGTTACGGATAGTCCTAGTCAGAAGCCCAAAGTCTGACAACCAGACCCCTAGATAAGACCTAGAGGTCTCGTATTAACCAGTAGTTGGGCTGAGGAGATCAGATAGGCACTCGCTCCATTTAAATACTGGTATTAAGCTGCTGGCTAGGTGGAGCGATGATCTTCGCAGGATGGCTGGTAGTAGCTGAATGAGAGTTACCGAAAATCGAGTTGAATAGCGTGCAATAGGAGAGCCTTATGTCCAGCAGTGGACTGCTATAGGCTGATGATGATGATGATTAAGCTGCATTCGGATAGCCTGGAAGCTGACTCCAACGAAGTCGGGAACAGGCTAGGCAGATTGCAGATTGATACGTATACTATACTCACATAATCTTTGTTCTAAATTACAATTGACCAAGCTGAATATTAACAACAATATAACAGATATAATCGTTATTTCAAATAATTTTATACACATTATTATTGTATATACACTAAAAATGTCAGCGACAATTATTTTTCAAAAGCATAGCTTACTAGATTTTAAGAATTATATAAACATGAGGATACGTTGTGTTTCATATCGACCTATATTGAAGTTTGGATGAAAGATACCTTTTTTTTTTTTTTTTTTGTCGGGGGGAAACTTACAAAAGGCACCCGACATCCGCGGATGGAGGTCGGGGAGTGTGAGAGTTTTACCTCACTAAAACCACCCCGGTGATCACCATCAGCATACAGGGGTGTACCTGGTTCCTCTTAAAATACCAATTCCGGACTTAAGATAGTTAACGCAATGTTGGTCAAAAGACACAAAGCCTACACATATTGTCAGGTCGATAACTTGGTTGTTATTTTTGCAACGAAGTTCATTATCGTACATTATACTCTGCACACTTGGCAAATGAGAGCTAGGCTGAAAACAGTCTATTATTTTTTTCTTTAACTCTTCGACCCTCACGTTTTTAGTCCAGTACTGTCAGCAAGTAAGTCTGTTAACACTTCAGTATCTATCGTAACTGAACACCACTATAGGGGCCATTCAATTATTACGTAAGCCTACAGGGGGGCGGAGGGGTCTTTGCTTTGCTTATTTTTGATGACATGGGGGATGGGGGGGTCTGGATGGTGATTGCGTCAGCAGTATTTATTTTTTTACTTTATCGGATTTTCTACAAAAAGTCGATTTTGGTTTGAACACATATGGCAACCCTACTTGTCTACACTTGAAAACGAAACGCATATAACTGCTGCTCATGAATCAATAAAGAAACCAGAACACATTGAAAAATGCATGTAACAATGTTTACGTAAGCATGGAAGGGGGGTGTAAGAGTTTTGCTGACGACAGGAAGGTGGGGGGGGGGGGGGGGTAATATATGCAAGAAATCTGCTTACGTAATGCTTGAACGGCCCCATATGGAAAAGATGTATCTACTTAATATGTAAATAACTCAAATTCTAGACAGCCAGTTTCTATTTTATGTTACAGTGATAAACGGCCTTTGTTGCTGACCGTACAACGTACAATTATCAGCCGGGAATTTAAGTATCTTCATCGTAGCGTGTTGATTGCAATCGAAATGGAGTTAGCCCGGAATTCAGCTACCACTTTGGCGGCAATAGCAGCCTCCATCAGTTCCTGTAACGTAATTTTAATAAAAGATTTTGTTCCTAGGTTCATCAGGCATACCGCAGCAGTCAGGATTCTACTGGAAGGGTGTCTGGCTGCCTCTCTGCATCACATTCGACCCTGGCACTGCTAAATCTGTGTAGTAAGTATTCATTTGAATCCCTCCATTACTAAAATATGTTAGTTTTGTAACAGATGAATATCATGCTGTACTTTACTTGTCATACATCTCCTCCTTGGTTTCTGACGGCCTTATAGAGGTATGAGGAACAGGGTATAAAGTTCACTCATCCTCCATAGAAAAGGGAGGATCCTCCGACCAGACAGGTGTTGTGTCTGGTGGGCTACTGCCCGACGATTGATGTAGGAATGTTGTATATATGCTAGTTGTATATAAACTCTGCAAGCGCGATGCAGGATTTTGCGTGACGTCATTGTGATGCGTAGTTCGCATGCGGCGATAAAGATGCCGCCACAGCCTGGTCAAATCTCGGAACAGTTACTCTGCAATCTGTTGTGATTGGTAAACCAAAATTACAACAACCAATCGTTTAAGTTGACATAAGGTTTGAGAACAGACTGAGTTGATAATTTCTTCAGAATATTACGATCGAATGTTCAAATATTTTTTAAAAATAGAGGTTAGTCTACTGCCAAATGTTCTAGAACTATTAAGGACTGCGTCACGTAATTCTTCTATATATACAAAAAAATTCAAAGTCCTGACTGGCTGATATATCAACGCACAGCCTAAACCTATGGTCCTAGAGATTTGAAATTTGGAGGGTGTGTTCTTTGTGAAGAGTAGGTATCCACTAAGAAAGGGTTTTTCGAAATTCCACCCCTAAGAGGGTGAAAGGGGGAGGGTGAAATTTCACGCGGGCAGACGCTATTATATTATAATCTAGTGACATAATAATTTCCTTTTTCAGCATAGAAATGCTAGACCGCACAGAAGCGCCCACAATACAGGATGGGTACGGCATATCAGTCGCGTACGCATGCCTCATGGAGATCATACGGTCCATAGCCATCAGTGTTGAGGGCGACGAGTACTTCAGGTAACCTACACTTAACCATACCAATCTTTATAAAAATAAAATGTCATTTATTCCCTCTTCACAATTAGTTGCCATAGAAATTAATTAACATTGTTTTTGGCTCATACTGAAACTAAATAATATTCCAACATTGTAAGAGACTGGTGCCTGACTGCATGGAAACAGGATATAAAAAAAAATTAAAAAATATTTTGATATCTTATTTAAACACTATTAAACAGTGTTTAAATTTTAATGACATGAAACCAATGTATCTGTATCTGCATTTGGTCTTATAAATATGGTCCCAAAAAGCCATTACTTCGTCTTTGTAACCTATGCTAATGCTTGTGTGTAATTTGCAGACTCCAAGAAATGTATGAGGATATACAAAACGACACGGAGGAGAGAGAAATTAACTCAAATAAGAATGGAAATAATAAAGGTAAGGCGAATGCCTATGGGATTAAGTCTGACTCTGTACATTTATGTGCTTGAAGTATTAAATAAATAAATACTAATAGCTAAGAACATTTCAAACTTTCACAGCTAGGCATTGAAAACAACCAGTATTTACCAATAATAATCATTGATGTCGATTCTGTTGTTCACAAACTAAACTAAATTTAAGTTCAGTGCATCTTTTACTTTTCTATTTAATTAAGAAAAGGATAGAAGATAAACTTTAGTTTAGTCCTGTCAAATTAATCAGCGCCTGACGTAAATTGACGTAATTTTAGTAGGTAAGTTTTTAATCACGTCTAAACTTGTATGGAGTAGTGTCAGGCGCTGATTAATTTGACAGGACTAAACTAAAATTTTATCTCTTTATCCTCGTCTTTTTTATTCTCCTGTTTGAAACTGTTGTTCACACGTTATTTACTCGAATTAAAAACATTTACCGGACTCTTCTCTGTTGTTCTCAATCATTAGATGCAGATAGCAAAGCAGATAAAATAATAACAAACAATTCACACAACGGCGAAGCTGACCAAAACTCTAACGTGGTGCAGAAGATAGAAGATGAGGTAGAGAATAAAGAGAGGGAAGTTAGATTGCAGGTTAGTTACTTTGACAGAGATTTTGTTTAAGAAGAATTGCTTGTAATCTATACATCTATACAAATAAATAAAATTGGAGTGTCTGTTTGTAATTTTTGTCTGTCTGTTTGTTCCGGCTAATCTCTGAAACGGCAGGACCGATTTTGACGGGACTTTCACTGGCAGATAGTTGATGTAATATGGAGTAACTTAGGCTACCTATTTTTATTTTAGAAAAAAAAAATTGTTTAATTTCACGCGGACGAAGTCGCGGGTAACAGCTAGTATAAAATAATTTTCTCAGAATAAACTCATTCAAATTGGATTTGAAAAATACAAACTGATAAAATTTATATTAACCGGTTGTATGTCGTAATTACCGACACAATTAAAAAGCCATTGTGTCTCGCGTGGATCTACGTTAACTAACTAACTCTTTGCTTGATCAGGTCTGTTGTTTTTTTTTTTTTTAATTATTAACCATTTATGTCCCACTGCTGGGCAAAGGCCCCCCTACGCCCTTTTTCCACCTCTCTGTCTGTTACTACGTTTTATACTGGGGGCAATAAAACTTCTAAATTATGCATGAGATGGTGTTGATCTGCGTCAATCTTCCAACGTCAGAACCCATAAATTTTACAGACCTGCTGGGCAATTGCGTAACACACTATTAGTAGCAATGGGTTTCATTTTGACAGTTCAACAACATTCATGGCGTTATTTACGTTGCTGAGCAAACACATTTTTCGAACATTTGGAGCAATGGATTAGCAATAAGCTTCAAAATGATTCAAATTGAGAGTAATAGTGTGTTACGCAATTAGGGTGCAGTTCTTGCCTTAACTGTTGAGTAAAGAAGAATGGGGTAATACCCTCCAGGTGGTAAGAGGACTAAAACACGGTGACTCGATTATAATGGACTGTATTTTAAGGCTCAACAGTGAGAAAACAAAGAAAGAATCGCTCAGTAGCGTGGACGATGCCGCAGTGCTGTGCCGGCCGGTGCGCGCGCGCACGTGGAGCGCCCCTCCGCGGTCGGCCGGCGCGGCGTGATATTCTCGACATGAGCTATTGCTTCTGTAATATTTTTGACGCAAACACAATATGTCGTCTGAAGCATATTAGATGTCTGAACTATTTATTTTTATTACTACTATTTATAGTTGCTGAAATCATCATGGTGCGGCCTAGTATGGGGTTTATCAGTGCTTGCCGAAGCCAGTATAGGTGAACTGGAGAACATTCTCCGTGCCATACAGACCTTGGCCAGAGTCAGCGGGAAGGTAAGTGAAACATGACCAATTTGCTGATTGCATCTCATAAAAAGAACAATAGGAGATTTAACTATCAAATAGGCTTCCACGAATTTCTAAATTCGGCACTAATTAACAAATGGCACCACACTTCGCCTCAAGTATCAAGACTTTTAGCTTTTCTGTGTGAAACAATCTTTATTGTTATATTGTTTATTGTTAATTAAAACGGTAACACCAATTATATTAATTAACATAGAGATTGAAATACGTATGATATACAAAAATATTTCAAATACTAACATATAATAGAGGACACCCTAGCATACTTCTTCTCACAAAACATCAGATATATACGCATAATTCTACTCCATTTATCGGCAAACAGATCACATTCAGGATTGGTGGTCAGGAGGGCGTTAGCATCCTTAAAGTATGATACACTTTAACTATCCTGCGTTCGCGATTTATTTGCCAAAAATGTAAACAAATATGAATTAACGGAAAAATAACATTAATTCCTACACAATAAAGTTCAATTTACGCTACAACATCAAACATTTTTATAATTTTTTCAATAGTGCTAGTCACTCTGAAATCAACTTAAAAGTCATTGGAATAAAGTTGATATTTGTTTAGCTTGAAATAGGGTGGGTGTGTGCAGCACTACGCACTTACTATACATATAGCGCTTTCTGTACAGTTATCACACCCCTAATAACAAACTGACATCATTACGCGTAAAGTCATGAGCTTATCTTGTATAGCTCGTTGAGCTCGTTCCGACACGAGACAATGAGACAATTTTGTTTTTCCGTATTGACAAAGTTTTTTTTTTATTTCTTATCCAGGTGGGCCACTCAGTAGGCCGCGACGCCTGCGTCAGCGCACTCTGTCGCTGTGCTCTCCCAGCTCAGTACGTGGTGCCAGCATTAGGAGCCCTGGGAGCCCTGCCCTGTCCCTGGAGACGAGAGCCTCCCCCGCCCCCCGACCCTGACTACCGGCACCAGGTCGTGTGGGTGGGCACTCCGTTGCCGTCAGCGTCACTTCCCACAGGTGAGGTATACCCTGAAGACCAGTCTCCCCTCTGTTCTTGAATAACTTCTGCTTCAAAACCAAAAGGTGAGACGATCTTCAGACGATACTCGGAATTGCCAGTGATGACTGTCATTGATTCATTTGACGTGTTTTTCAATGGACGAAAGTGTCATCAAGGACCAAAACGCTCCAAAAGGCTCCAAAACTGGGGAATCAAATCTGATAGAGGGCAGCCGGTCCGTGGATGGGTGACCATCTTTTCATACCGAGACCCCTCCGAGCTTCGGAAAGCCGTTGGCCCCGGATATTATTCGTAGATCTTTGACAGCCGTTACGGGTTGTCAGAAGCTTGGTAGTCTGACAACCAGCCTTACCAAGGGGTGTCTTGTTACCCAGTTACTGGGTTGTGGAGGTCAGCTAGGCACTCGCTCCATGTAACATACTGGTATTTAACTGCATCCAGTTGGAATGGAAACCGACCCCAACACAGTTGGGAAAAGGCTAGGCAGTTTGAGGGGCAGCTGTTTTAGTCATGATTTTTTATCGTCTCATCGACATATGTGACAGCATTTAAGACCTAAGCAGCTCCATAATCATTATAAGCTTGTTTTAATAATGCGTCTTTGTAACACAGGTCAACAACAATCCTTCGTGATGGTAACTTCTCGACACGTCACTGCCATGAAAGCCTTGCTATGTGCCGCTCAAAGAGACGGCGACACAATACAGCAAGCTTGGTTACCAGTTCTCACAACGCTTCAGCATCTGGTGAGTCAAATACTACCGAAATAACTATTTCGCTGAACATTTGGATGCATGCTTGAAGCAAGGACAAGAAGACAAAATTTATTATTTTTTTAAGTGAAAACTTCTTTAGGCGCGTTGTGCATTTTTTGAGATGGGGAAAAACCGTTGATTTCGCGCCACTGTTACGGTAACCGACACCGCTTCGGATGTGTTCGGCTGTCCTCGGGATGTACTCGGTTTTAATGTATTTCCGATATGTCAGTGAGTGATGGCAAAATATTCTGTTTGTGTTTTGTTTTCACTTCTGTCGGCACTCCCGGAGTGCCATTGGTTTTTTTTTTAATATTGAAAAACGGAACTTTCTTTTCGTTTCACGGGTATTCAACTTCCGGGTACCGAACTCTTGAATATTAGCCCTCAATATTATCAAAGGGGTTTGAGTAATTTTGTATGAACCAGTGGCATGATTTTTTTTTTGAGCGGCCACGTAGTTTATTGTTGCTAACGTATAGTGGTATATATAATAATAATGACTCTTAAAAGAATTTTGCCCTAAGTAATATCGGAGCTGAAATATATGATATCGAAGTAGGTAGAATTTCAACATCATGTCGTCGAAATAAAGACGGAACCCCGTATATGTATTGTGAACAAATACAGCACGTATGACACAATACATACATTCATAAACTTACGCATGTTATTGGAGGAGTATGTATGGCATTATTATAAGATAATTAAATAAAAAACAATAATACTACAAAATCACTATATTTTTACACAAACTTTAATTATTTAAAACATTTAAACGACTTGTCGGGTGTTTTTAACCGACTTCAAAAAAGGTGGTTCTGTATTTGACCCGTATGTATGTTTGTAAGTCCGCGATTTTCTGAAAAACTAATGAAGTCATTTTGAATTTTGTTTTTTAAGTAATTCTTTCATTGCGATCTACATACTTTCAGGAAGGTTTTAGTATATAATACATTAGTTAATTATTCTTATGTACGAAGTTATATGCATAAATGTACTGCATCGGAACGAGGATATCGGTGCTTTTGGTGGGCTCATGGGCGGTTTTTATGTTGTTGTTTATCGCTAATCACGAGTTACAGAGAGAAATAGAAGTAAAACTACAATGTAATGACGAAATAGACACTATTTAAAGCAAATGGCGATTTGATTTTATAGATTTTTCACATTAAATATCTCGGCTTCGATGAACGTGGGAAAGAAACGTTCATAGAAAAAAATGAATGTCTTAATGTGTTCTCTTTAACGAAACACTTTTCATAAGTGGCCGCGTATTTAAAAAATCATGCCACTTTTACTCAAACCCTAAAATTTCTCTATTGGCGAATGGAAGCAAGTTTTAATGATTTATTACGTAGACTACCAGTGCCCCGCGGTTTCACCTGCATAAGTTTCCCGTGGGAATATCGGGATATAAACTATGCTATCTCCTTTCCCGGGACTCAAACTATCTCTATACAAAATTTCATCTAAATCGGTTCAGCGGTTTAAGTGTGAAGAGGTAACAGAACTCAAACTCAAACTCAAACTCAAAGCATTTATTTCAATTAAACCATTTACAGGCACTTTTGAATTGTCAAGAAGTCGGTCAGTCAGAAAATATGAAGCTAGTTGCCCATTCCAAAGCGTAGGTACCTATGGAGAAGAACGGGCAAGAAACTCCATGGACACTCTTTTAAATTATAATTTTACAAAAATATTAGTTACATCATTTATTTTGAATTTATAATTATGTGAGAACGATGTAAAAAAAGAAACTTACTACGCGTTAAAAGCGTCCAGAGTACAGCAAATAGTAACAAAACAACAATTCAAAATAAAATAATTCAAAATAAGCCGAGGCAGCTGAGTGATGACCAGCCCCAACTGACGGCGCACGACAGACAAACACACTTTCGCATTTATAATATTAGTATGGATTGATCAATATGTGACTGCCAATTGTTAACGCTATAGAGGTATGAGGAACGGGAGGGTGTAAAGTTCACTCATATTCTATAGAAAAGGGAGGATCCTCCGACCAGACGGGTGTTGTGTCTGGCGGGCAACTGCCCGTTGATTCATGTCGGGCCGTTGTATCTATGCCAGTTGCGAGGTAAACTCTGCTTGCGAGATGCAGGATTTCGTGACGTCAGTATGACACGTTGTTCGCATGTGGCGTTGTAGATACCGCTACAACGCTAATTTCAAAACACGTAGGATCTGTAATAAAACATTAATTACACTGTAAAAATTAAAATATTTCCCTAACATACCCTCTTTGTGACCGTTTCCTATTTGTCTGTATCCAGGTATGGATCCTAGGTCTAAAGCCCTCGACCGGCGGCAGCATGAAAGCCAGCCGCGCCAGCGCCGACGCGAACGCTGTCATGAGCACTTCCGCTGTCATGGCCGACCTACCTGGTCAGTATTGTTAACTTATTGGATTTTAATTGATGTAGCTATCAATGTGATTTGCACATTACTATTCTCCATTTGAGATAAGATTAGACATTTAAATAAACCTTTTTTACAGTCCATTCAGCCGATTTTGACTTCTAAACTGTAGGCATAAGGATGGCATTGAAAGCAAAAAAAGTGGTTACAATACCAATTGTTTACTGCAGCTGCGATTTGTCATGCCAACAACGCAATAGAATTCAAAATCGGTTGTACGGACTGTAAACACGGTTTATTTAAATGTCTAATCTTATTTCAATTGTAGGTATAAAATCTTCTCTTATAACTCTTCTTTTAGATTAATAGACTCTTGAACGACTAGGCATTGTTTGTGTGTTGGTAGTCTTATGCCCGTTTTCCAAACACTATGTGACACTTAAATAAAAGCACTGAAACGAGCTTTGAAAATCCAATAGCGAGATTTTATTTAGGCATTCATTTAAGTGTTGACTAGTGTTAGTGAAAATGGGCATTAATTTTGATTCTGGTAGTTTAGCTAAAAGTTTTCAGACAAAAACTAGTCGACTGTATAACGTAGTAAAAGCACATTAGACAAAACCGGATATTTATCTGGTTATGATGGAACTAATAACATTCGCAACCAATAAGATCTTTTTGCCCCTAGAAGTGGTATTTAAAATAGTTTATCGTGCAAAAACGAAACTCCTGTGTCATTTTTAATACTTCTTCAACCTTAAGTGACCCACCTTCTTTCTTCTTTGATAGTTACGCTAATAAGATACAGATAGCGCCATCCACGAAGACGCGCCCCACTCTTCTTCTTAATCGCTTACAGTTTACAGTACAAGTGTGCAACATTCCGCTAGTGTTTTAGTTTTGTCCATACACAGTAATTACCTATGAGTGGGTAGTTAGTAAACACGACAAAACTAATAATAATAATCAATTTATTGACACACACACGTTAGGAAACATGCAAACAGAAACACTGATAGTTAAAAGAGTGCATAAGTAGTAGTAGCCGTGGGCTCCAAACTAGGCACAGCATGTATCTTGGTGGCCCAATGTAGACAGAAAAGGCAGATTGAATTATTGACCGTTCAGCGTGACACAGCACAGCAAGACAAGTAACAATTAATTATGAAAATAGGAATTAAAATCATTCAGAAATCAAAAATAAAATAATTATAACAATCAATAAAATAATAACTTCTGGACACGGCTCGCATTGTCAGGAGGTTCCTTTCTCTGGAGCCCTGATCACCGGTAGCTTGGACCCTGTTCCCGATACCGGTGGGCTACTATTTTTTATATTTTTAAATGTTTTTATATATTTTTTTTATATTCTAATATTTAAAAATATAATTTATATGTAAATAATGAAATAATAAAATAAATATAAAAAAAAAACACAAAATAAAATCAAAGAGAAGATCAACACAAGTAAACATGATGGCATTATTAATTGGAGGAGTAGTGTGTGTGCGAGAGTAAGCGTGTGAGGGTGTGTGTGTATGTGTAATTAAAACACTAGCGGAATGTTGCACACTTGTACTGTAAGCGATTAGAAAGAAGAGTGGGGCGCGTCTTCGTGGATATCACTATCTGTATGCATGCATTTTCAGCAGAACTTTCAGTGTATCCACAAGCAAAACTTAACGCTTACTACTAACAATAACCCATAACATATTATCCCGAACAAAATGGCCGACGATTATACAAGCTGTGTAGGTGTATAAACAATTTGTATAACAGCAATGTTTGCAGGTCAGCAAGTTCCTGTGGCCGAGTCACTCGGAGTCATGAGTGGTATTACATCGTATTCTAGCATTTTTTAAACGTATACATTTGGAAGTGAAATAATTCGCGAATAAAAATAAATCATCTCATCATCATCTGCCTAGCCTTTTCCCAACTACGTTGGGGTCGGCTTCCAGTCTAACCAGATGCAGCCGAATACCAGTATTTTACATGGAGCGACTGCCTATTTGACCTCCACAACCCAGTTACGAATAAAAATAAATATGTTCTTAAAAAAAACTTCACCTCATCCATCGCTTTCCATCAGGCGTGATCGAGGTCAAGAGCGGGGTCCTCATTCATAATTTTCTGCTGGGACACAGGCCTCCTCTCAGTGAGAGGTAGTGGGCCGTAATCCACCACGCGGGCCCAGTGCGGGTTGGCAGATGTCACATGTCTTCGAATTTTTGGTTCTAGGACATGACGGTTTCCTCACGATGTTTTCCTTCACCGTTTTGAGCCCCCATTCAGCAATAAAAAAAAACTTATGCTGTAGAAAAATGAAAACTCCTGCACCCTAATTGCGTAACACACTATCAATCGGAATCATTTTGAAGCAAATTGCTGATCCATTGCTTCATAAGTTCGAAAAATTTGTCTGCTCAACACGTAAATAACGCAATGAATGTTGTTGAACTGTCAAAATTAAACCGATTCCGATTGTTAATGGATTACGCAATTGCCCCGCAGGTTAAAACATCTTCGCGGCTTATAACAATTTTGTTGGTACGGCTACACCATAACATCATCGTCAATGTTGTTTGATGGTATTTTTTGTATCAACCTATAAAAGTCCACGGTTGTCCTGTTTTAAATCTGCTCACAATATTTTCATGGTGCTAAGTCTTTTTTTATGACTGCCGTCTAGTTTATTAGCTGGGAAAAAGCTTTTTCTTCATCTACTTTTGTCCCATGCTACTTGGGGTCGCCGCGCCGCCCGGTCGGTGCAAAATGTTTTTCGCTAACATTAGCATTTCATTTATTTAAGAAGGAGATGCCCTGTTAAAAGAATTGAGCTTGCCATCAACCCTTTCTTAATGAAGTTTATACTTTTGATCCGACTTTATAATAGAATTAGCTGCGCTCCGCGGTTTCACCCTCATAAGTTTCGATCCCGTGGGAATATCGGGATAAAAAGTAGCATATATGTTAACCCAGGTTGTCAGCTACCTCCATACAAAATTTTATCAAAATTGGTCCAGCCGTTTGAGCGTGAAGAAGTAACAAACATCAAACACACACACACACACTCACAAACTCTCGCCTTTATAATATTAGTGTGATATCGTGTGTAGCAAAAGTTCCAAATGTATACACTTTAGGGGTTTTAAAAGCTTATACACAGGAGCACTGGGATGGAGCTTGCTGGCCGTTTGTGTGTCTTAATGTCTGTCGCACACGTTTCTATAAAGATCTGTAATCAAATCACCTTTTCTATGATTATGATTTTAGACACTGTGTAATAGAAATCATTTTTTTTTATGACAGTATTTTACTGAATATTTCAGAGTTGGTCTCTGAGTTAAAGATGCTTATATTCGTGAGTAGTCCTACACTCCATAGGTTTAGGTAGTTAAATAAAGGTAAACAAAAAAACCACGTGACTTAGTTAACCGACTAAACGCAATACCAGTCTATTTAGTTGTAATGCTACGTCACAGTTGTACTCTTCAATTAAGCAACTTTTTGAATGGATTATAACATTGCTAAATTGAAGAGTACAACTGTAACATAGCATGACAACTGAATAGACTGGTATTACGTTTAGTCGGTTAACTAAGTCACGTGGTTTCTTTGTTTACCTTTATTTAACTACCTAAACCTATGGAGTATAGTCACCCATAGGAAATATGCCATGAGACCATGTATAGGATCTTCACGAATGTCAATACTTTAGTTCCTTCAGCACGACCCATTTAACACATTCATAAGTATTTTAATCGGTGTATTTATAGATAGCAAATAACACATACAATGAGTGACATTCTTTATTTTCAAATAGATCAAATGAAGTGTAATATATCTAAGTTGATTTGGTTACAATCTTTATACGAACGTTAAAATAACAAAGCTAGTTGTGAGGTCTTGTGTGTTTTAGTATGTTTATCATTTTTATATTATAATTATTTATTATCCAAATACACACTCGCTAAGCACTGTGAAACGCTTTGTTACAATCTTTTGACAATTCTGAATTTATTTTTGTATAAAATATTTTAAAATAAAAAAAATTAAAAAATAATAATCTTACACGCTGATTCTGAAAGGCAACACAATATTTTGCGAACCGATTGTCAAACTCATTTCAAGTGATTTGATTGGCTGTTGTTGTTTTATTTAGCCAATCACAAAAGTTTTAGTTTGACAGTCTGTTAAAAACATATTATGTTGATTAGCTTTTCAAAAACCAGGTGCTCTTCATACATGATAATAGTTTCAAAAAATAAAATTACTTCATACGGCGCTTTCAACAATAAAACATATTCATATTACATCCTACAATCATCTACGCGTTTCATTTTAATAATTTGTAAATTACAGCGCTTTCAGCGATGTTATCGCGTGTGTTCGAGTCTTCAAAGAACTTGGATGATGTAGCACTGCATCATTTGATCGATGCGCTGTGTAAGCTGTCAAATGAAGCTATGGAGCTGGCTTATTCGAATAGGGTGAGTTACAATATTTAAACTAACAAAAGATTACCTTGGTAAAGCATAACGCAAAAAAAAATTAAAGAGTTGGATCTTATGTTATAAGAGCCTCATCATCTGCCTAGCCTTTTCCCAACTATGTTGGGGTCGGTTTCCAGTCTAACCGGATGCAGCTGAATACCAGTATTTTACATGGAGCGACTGCGTATCTGACCACCACAACCCAGTTACTGGGTAATACGTAAAAAAAAAATCTGCTGTTCAGTACATTTTGACCAGTTAGGCGAACATAAACGAATAAACAGCAGATTTTTTTTGCAATTTCAGGTTTGGTCCCATAGTAAAAGTTTTTTGTTATCATGAGAACAAATCACGTGTTTAAGTATCGGTCACTAATTACCAGTCACCCTATATACAAAGCATTGCACAAAGATTTAAACCACTTGTTTTTTTTTTCTTCAGGAGCCATCACTATTCGCGGTAGCAAAATTGCTCGAAACTGGGTTGGCTAATATGCACAGGATTGAGGTTATGTGGAGACCAATCACAAATCATCTGTTGGAGGTAAGTCAATATAGGTACTATCTTCTTTTTAACGTGTCAACGGCAATTAATCAATAATTATTATTATTTTATTTTTATTTCTTAGCCCACACTCCCCACTGCACCACAACCAAAACTGCCACTGGCCCATGGTCCCACTGTTGGGCAAATTATTACTATAAATACTATTATTCAAGAAAAGTAAAGACTAACCTGACCCCGCAACGATACCTTTTGTTTAAACCTTCGAGGCAGGTTTTGTATGTCGAACTTTATTCTGACAAAAGTAAAATTTTAATACAAGCCCAGATTAGAACCAATACAAAGTTGTCAGTATTGGCATACCTTTGTTTCTTGTTATTAAAAAGTCATGCGTGATTGATTAAGGGTCGGGACACATTGATCGACGGCCTTTCGCACTTTGCCGATTGAAAAGGAGCACACTAGTACTCATTATGCCGATCCACCGCTTACGGAGGTTCGCTTTTATGTCAGTCCGCCGCCGGAGCGCGTTCGTCGCGTCGATGTGAAAGGATGCGTACGTGGTTCCAAACGTTCTCTTTTTCTATGGACAATCCGTCGAACGCCGTCGATCAATGTGTCCCGATCCTAATAAGTATTTGAGTTCTTTGTAGGTCTGATTCTTGTTCTCTTATACAAATAAAAATGCAAAAAGTTTATTGCAGAAACTTGTACAACTTTTACAGTAAATCTTACATAGGGATCTCCTTTTAAGTTAAAGATAATATATCTGTGCTAGGAGGCCCCGCTTTTCAATGACAAATTATAAAATGGTAAAAGTGGTGTACCAAAAGATAATAGAATTTAATCAAGAAAATATAAGTAAAATCTAAAATTAAACAAGATAAGACTTGAACTATCCTATCCTAACTATAATATTATAAGTGCGAAAGTAAGTTTGTTTGTTACCTTTTCACGCCTAAACCACTGAACCGATCATACTGTAATTTTGCGTATACGTTGTCAGGTGTACAGAAACGGGCATAGAGTACCTTTCATCCCGAAAAAAGTGCTGTTCCCGAGGAAAACAACAATAACGTTATTACGATAATAGATGGCGCCACGTGTCTATTGAACTTTGTCACATATTCTGAGGCGGTACAAAGCTCGCCGAGTCAACTAGTAATAAAAAAATAAAAAGAAAAACTTATGATATATCCTAAAATATGTGTGTGTGTGTGTGTGTGTGTGTGTGTTATAGGTTAAATAAATACTGATAATTGTCTTCCTTCTCAGGTATGCCAACACCCTCACATAAGGATGCGAGAGTGGGGTGTGGAAGCAATCACGTACTTAGTACAAGCGGCTTTTCAATATCATCACAACAACCCCGTTCTTGTTACCGAGGTAAGTGTTTTTTCTTTTTTTTGTTTAGCCTATACTGTCCCACAGCTGGGCAAAGGCGGGAGGCCTTTGCCCAGCTGTGGGACAAGTCCTTCCAGGTACTCCTTTCCCGCGCCACCTCAAACCAGCCGTCGCGGTACGCGTCTGGTCATCTCGCCACCGCTTTTAGCCGCATGCAGGATGACCGCTGGGCAAAAATTTCCACACAATGGGTGCCTGAAGATAGACGGCGCCGCGCCGCCGAGGTCGGCTCAGGTAAGTGTTAAAATCACAAAAAAAAAATTGCGTTCAAAAAGAAATCCACAGTTTCAGAAAACCCTTTTAATTAAATCTGCTGTTTTAAGTCATGTTAAGTTTATGATTGCTCTTGTTTGCCGGGTTGGTCAACGAATCGCAAAAGCTATAATATCACACATGACACGGAACAGCCGTTTTCGTTTTAAAATAGTTTTGTATAGAAGAAAAAGTGTCATCACTGCATTCAAATTCCTTACAAAAGTTTTGTCACTTTTTTTTATTTATATTATTTCCAGGCCCGCGAGCGTCTTCTCCTGGAGCCTTTATCAGAACTATGCGCAGTACGTCAATGTGACGTCAGAGCGAGACAGCTAGAATGCGCTGCGAGACTGCTGCACTCTCGAGGAGATCAGCTCGGCGCCGCCTGGCCTCTCATGATGGAGATCATCTCTGCCATATCCTCGCATCACAGGTATTTCATCATCTGCCTAACTTTTCTCATTATGTTTGGAACGGTTTCCAGTATACAGATAGTACCATCCACGAAGACGCGCCCCACTCTTCTTACTAATCGCTAGTGGTTATCGCTAGTTCATTCCGCTAGTGTTTTAGTTTTGTCGATACACAGTAATTACTTATTAGTGGGTAACTAGTGTGTATCAAAAAAACTAAAACAATAGCGGAATTAACTAGCGATAACCACTAGCGATTAGTAAGAAGAGTGGGGCGCGTCTTCGTGGATGGTACTATCTATAACAGGATGCAGCTGAATACCAGTAGGTATTTTACATGGACCGATTGCCTATCTGACCTCCAGAACCCAGTTAATGTAACACGGGAACATACCCCTTGGTACTCCAGAATTGAAGTACCTTATTGTAGGGCAATAAGGTTCTTAAATGGCTGAGAATAGAGCTGAATGGCGTGCAATTGGAGAGGCGTATGTCCAGCAGTGGACAGCTGTAGGTTGATGATGGTGATGATGACTGTAGGGCTATAGAGGTATGAGGAACAGGGTGTAAAGTTCACTCATACTGTATAGAAAAGGGAGGATCCTCCGACCAAATGGGTGTTGTGTCTGGCGGGCTACTGCCCGATGATTCATATCGGGCCGTTGTATCTATGCTAGTTGCGCGGCAAACTCCGCTTGCGAGATGCAGGATTTAGCGTGACGTCAGTATGACGCTTTGTTCGCATGTGGCGTTGTAGATGCCACTACAGGGCAAAGACCTGTCTACGATCATTCATCTTCATTTCATATCGGAACAAATACCTCCATTTCCATTTTGGTTTTCTGCGTTGTCGTCATCTACGTAGACTGCCACATCAAGTTTCAAGTTTAACATTTTTTTTTCTTCACCAGCGAACAGCTGATCCGTTCAGCATTCCAGTGTGCACAAGTAGTAGCGGGTGACCTGCTGGGCTGCGCGGGTCCAAGATGTCTGCGACAGGTGTTAGCTGCTGCGGCCGCCTTCGCCACGCAGACCAAAGAGTTGAACATTAGTCTTACTGCTGTTGGTTTGATGGTAAGAAAGTACTAAAAGCTTATAATATCACTCATTCTCTTTTGAAATTTCAAATTAGGATTTAAATTTTTTTGACATTACGTAAAACCAATCCAAAACCCAGCAGAATAGATAGTCCACTTGAAATAGAAAACAAAAACACTTTACATATTCTTTTACCAATCTCTATTGTATATGTTTTACACAGCTCTTGTGAGAACTAAAACTGGTCCGGATGAGCTATAGAAAAGTTCAAAGGAAATAAAGTTTTGGGATGAAATTATGTTACACTAACTGCGCCCCACGGTTTCACCCGCATTAGTTTCGATCCCGTGGGAATATCGGGATAAAAAGTATCCTATGTATTAATCCAGGGTGTCAGCCAAGTCCATACCAAATTTTATCAAAATTAGCCCAGCCGTTTGTGCGTGGAGAAGTAACAAACATACAAACACGCTCACAAACTTTCGCCTTTATAATATTAGTGTGATTCCTAAGCTTAGCGTGACTTCACCGAAGTTTTTGCAACGTGCCATAAAAACACATATAAAATACATGCATAAACATAACATAACGTAATCGGCCTATAATGTTCCGACTGCTGGGACACAGGCCTCCTCCCTGTGAGAGGGAGTGGGCCGTAATCCACCACGCGGGCACAGTGCGGGTTGGTGGATATCACATGTCTTCGAATTTTTGGTTCTAGGACATGTCGGTTTCCTCACGATATTTTCCTTCACCGTTTTGAGAGCAGTGGTGATGAAATAATTTACACAAAGTAAAACGCCAGTCTGGGTTCAAACCTACGACCTACAACTCGTAAGTCACGGTCGATACCACTGGGCCACCACTGCTCAATACATAAAATACATATTATAATAAAAAGCATCAACAAAATTCTAACATTTTCTTCTATTTCACAGTGGAACATATCAGACTATCTGTATCACAATCGGGATAAATTAGTAGCAGCACTAGCGAACGACACGGCCGTGTGTCCCGAAGTGCCCAACCACGCCGAGCTGCCGCCTCTCGACAAGCTGTGGATGTGTCTCTATATCAGACTCAGTAAGTATTATCGTAAAGTAGGCCTACGGCTAATCAAGTGCATTTATTTATCCATTTATTTCAGGCATCAAGGCCCATATAAAACACATACAATACAATATTAATATAACTTAAAAATACTATAAATACATACAACATTATAAAAACACTAAAAACTAACTAAACACGAAGTGACTGCGTCGTGTTTCGCTGACTGGTGTCATGTAGCCGACCACGAAACCGGCGGTACACAACACTCTTCGGTCAGAACTCTTCCTTGAGGAACTTCTCGAGATGATGTGTCGGAACACGCACCACAAATGACTTGAAGTTCGTGTTGTGACGCGACTCCAACTTCTCCTCAAAGTCCAGTTGGTCTTCACACGCATGTACTCCACGATCTCCTCAACCTTCATGGAGTGATGCAGTCTGGACACGTACAGCTGCGTCGTCGGGATTGCTGGACGCAGCAGCATGTTGGGGCAGCATTTATTGGAGTGGCAAGCAGACCGACGCTTCATCTCAGTCTAACGCAGTCCACACACTAACCAACCCTTTTACCTGATTTGAAACTACCTGAATTTGAAATCGCGAAAAAAAAATCAGCTGTTCCCTACATTTTGACGAGTTATGCGAATACAAATTTAGGGAACAGCTGATTTTTTTTTCACTATTTCAGGTTTGGTCCCATAGTAAAAGTTGATCATAATGATGAGTACAATGACCCCTTAAGAGGAAAACGTTGATTAAAATTTCACCCTGTATAATTATTTTGTTAAATCTTAGAGGCACCAACGGGATAGGCCTACACCACATAATCTTAAGATATCCACATGGAACAACAAATCCTCTTCTTCCAGGTGAATTATGTACGGAACCTCGCGCTCCAGTCCGTCGCGCGGCCAGCCAGACGTTATTCAGCTGTATAGGTGCGCACGGAACCCTGCTCAGCAAGCCAGCTTGGAGAGCCTTGCTGGCTGTTCTTTTCCCAATGTTAGAACAGGTAAGAGACTACAAAGAAGCCAGATGGAAGCTATAAATAAGATAGCAATCATTAATACTTAGGGCAGATTTTTCAATCGACAGGTAATTTTTAATTGTGGAATAAAATTGACGTCTGACAGTTATTGTATGGAAGAACTGTCAAAAAATTCAAAATTATTCCTCCGATAAAACTATCTGGCGTTGGAAAAATCTGTTCTTAAACGTATAGTCAACCTTGCAATAATGTCGTATAAATGTCGTGTAAGTAAAGCAATTATTGCTTTACTTACACGACATAAAACGTCAAGATCTATTTTTGATTTTGTTACCGATATGACAATGATTAGTGAGTGGTACACAAATATGAGGTCGACTAAACAGTACCTGGCCGTTAGTTTGGACATGGAGTTTTTGATAACTCATTCATACATACGTACCTGTGTGTGACTGTGTCTTTATAAAGCTGGGTTTAGGTAGTGTTCGACCGACAGTCAGCGCGTACGGTACGCGCTGACTGTCGGTCGTGGCCGAGCGAGTAGTGCGTTTGTAACGACAAACTGAGTAATCACAAGAGAGGTCAAAAGAGATATTGCGTACGCGCATACGGTCGGTCGCTCGATCAGCGTCGCACTGTATGACCGCATATACCGACATAGCTCGTCAGTCGACCGACGAGCTCGTAGCGATTCATCAGCGCTGCACTGTAGTTGTTCATAAGTTTAATTGATATAGGTACGTTCGACCAATGTCAGCGATGACCGTCGGTCGAGCACTAAATCCAGACAATTCAGCCTAAAGATCAATGGGTCGTATTTACCGCTTGGCTCGAGCTTCTCATCAAATTCTTCTCCCAAATCTTAACTGATTCATAAAAAACCGGTCAAGTGCGAGTAGGACTCGCTCACGAAGAGTTCCATACCACTGTACAATATTTAACACTACATATTATATTAAAAAATCACGTTTGTTGTATGGGAGCCCCCTTTAAACATTTATTTTACATAAAAAAATACATCATCTGTGAAAATTTCAACTGTCTAGCTATCACGGTTCATGAGATACAGCCTGGTGACAGACAGACGGACGGACAGACAGCGAAGTCTTAGTAATAGGGTCCCGTTTTTACCCTTTGGGTACGGAACTTTAAAAGTTATATTTCTAATGTTTTTTTTTTTTGTCTAGGTTCAAAAGCAGTCAAACATAGCAAGTTCAGAGAAAGTGGACACCGGAGATCATATCCTCATACATCATACTAGAAACACGGCGCAGAAACAATGGGCAGAAACGCAGGTTAGAATCATCCAATTCAGTGAAATATTTAATTATGTGATGTATTTTTGGGAACTAAATGTTATTTTACAGCAATGCAGCAAAAGTTGATGGATATTTCATCAAATAATCGATAGTAGTTAACGTAGGTACTTTTTTGTAGAATAGTGGTATATCACGCAGTCAGAATGTATATAACACCATATTGTTTTTTTATAACGACTAAAAATTTTAACGTAACGTTCCATGGTCACAGGTTGTGCGTGGATGTACAGACGCTAGCACATCAAGCTACTACAATCTGTCAAATTTCTTTAATAGATTTTCAACTTTATTGCTAAAGCATAAGGTTCAAGATTGATTGGGAAAATTTGACAGTTTCGGGTAGTCTCATGTGCTGGCGTCTGTACCTGCCAGCCCGCCAGCCAGCTATAGTGTGATAACCGGGGTCAAAAAAATTATTTTCTTTTTTTAATAGATATTTTGGGTAGATATTTTAGATATATTTCGTCGAGGAGCATAAGGTTCAAGCTTGATTGTCATGTGCTGGCGTCTGTACCTGCTAGCCCGCCAGCCACCTATAGTGTGCGATAACCGGGGCCAAATAAATGTATTTTCTTTTTTTAATAGATATTTTAGATATATTTCGTCGAGATGCTAGTTTGATTTCTTGTACAAAATTCGGTGCTAATCTTCGTAACTGCATCAACCATCTTTTGGGCGTTTGAAATATACACCATACTAGCTTTTGCCCGCGACTTCGTCCGCGTATATGTCGGTTATCGCGGACGCAGACGAAGTCGAAGTCGAATAAAAAGTAGCCTATGTCCTTTGTTGGGGTTCACACTTACCCTGTACCAAATTTCACACAAATCGGTTCAGTAGTTTAGGCGTGAAGAAAAGACAGACAGACAGACAGACAGAGTTACTTTCGCATTTATAATATTAGTTAGGATTTGTAAACCAAGATCATATTTCACAGGTGCTGACCCTATCAGGTGTGTCCCGAGTCTTCCACTCGCGGTTCCAGCTACTCACGACCGTAGGAGACTTCAACAGGTCCTGGACAGCTCTACTGGATTATATCACTGACTTTGCTTTGAAAAGGAGTCATGAGGTGAGGGGATTTTATGTTTTTTTATAGAGTTGTGTTAGGATTTTCAGGTTAAGCTACGCTTGCCGCGGTTGCTCCGTGGATGAGTGACCATCTTTACATACCGAGACCCCTCCGTGCCTCGGAAAGCACGTTAAGCCGTTGGTCCCGACTGTCATTCTTGAATCTTTGACTGTCGTTACGGGTCGTTAGAAACCCGAAAGTCTGACAGAGTTACCAGGGGGTTTCGTATTACCCAGTAACTGGGTTGTGGAAGTCATATAAACAGTCGCTTCATGTAAAATACTGGTATTCAGCTGCATCCGGTTAGACTGGAAGCCGACCCCAACATAGATGGTAAAAGGCTAGGCAGATGATGATTATAGGTACATGTCATATTATACAAAGTGACATCTAGTGGACTCTTGATGCCACTTTTATTTTGCTCCTCGGCTTATTTTTATTTTTAATTATTTTATTTTTGGATTGTTGTTTTTTTTTTTTTTTTATTATTATTTACTATTTGCTGTACTCTGGACGCTTTTAACGCATATGTCTTTTTTTTACATCGTTCTCACATATTATTATAAATTCAACATTAATGATGTAACTAATATTTTTGTAAAAATATAATTTAAAAGAGTGTCCATGGAGTTTCTTGCCCGTTCTTCTCCATAGGTACCTACGCTTTGGAATGGGCAACTAGCTTCATTTTATTTTTGACTGACCGACTTCTTGACAATTCAAAAGTGCCTGTAAATGGTTTAATTGAAATAAATGCTTTGACTTTGACTTTGACTTTGACTCCACCACGACCTATCGTTGCGATCATTTGTCAAGATATGGATGTTTAATAATTATTTCTTCCTTATTCTTAGGTGTCAGTAGGTGCCCTCAAATCATTTCAAGAAGTGGTATCAGCAGCAGGCCGGGCTACTGAAGTGGAAGCTTCTCTACAGAGGCGAGTGTGGGCCGCAGCGTGGGCCGCCTGGAGCAATATAGCGGCCGCATCGCCTTCTGACCCTCCACGTAAATGTACTATCATTATCTAGGAGTAATTATAGCTAGAAGTGATGTCTAGCAGACCATGGAGGTGGAGGCTTCTCTGTAGAGGCTAGTGTGGGCCGCGTGGAGCTATTGCTAATATAGCGGCCGCATCGCCTTCTGACTCGTCACGTAAGTGTATTCTGATAATCACTTGACGTGTCAGAAGTTCATTTGTCAGCAGCGAGGTCACCCCTTAAAGAATTACCATTTGGAAAAGATGAATGGTACACCAGTACCAATCATAATTACAGACCACAGATGAACACAAATACATTTTTATGTTAGTATTATTTTTACATTAAGTTAAAAAGTAATTTAAAATAGACAACATTTAAAACCAAACTTGGACCAAACGGATGCAATTAGATCTAAATTTTCTTGCTTAAGTTAGCCGTTCTACTCGAGCGTCCGTTTTGCACCGAACAGGCAAGATTTGTATGAAAAATTTTCTGAAAATGAAACTCATTGTACCTGATGGTATTGCACTACAGCTAGGGTGCCATCGTTATAAGCTTATATCAATCCAATTCTTCCATTAAAATTACTCTGCTAAAATGCTGACCTGGCTGAGAGCTAAATATAGATTGATTGTCCAATAATATCAGCTTGCAAACGTCCAGCGTTATAAAATACTAATCACGTCTATTTCCTCCACAGCATCCGAAGATGGTAAGCCAGTGGAAGTGTACGCGCCGTCGCTGAACTTCCTCACGACCCTGGTGCAGATCTTCCCGCTGATCTTCCAGCATATAAGGCCTACGTGAGCATATTTATATTTCTTTTAAAAACGGTGAAATTAAGATCGCCATTAATGCTATGCAACGTTGAAAATAAATTTTGAACAAGTTCACATAACATGGGGTGGTTATTACCTATTTGTAAACAGTTTCAATATTCAGGTTAATCTTTTTTTGTTGTCATGAATGTAGTCTTTTCTTGTTTTAATATCACACTAATATTGTAAAAGCGAAAGTTTGTGGGTGTGTGTGTTTATATGTTTGTTACTTCTTTACGCTCAAACGCGTGGACCAATTTTGGTAAAATTTTGTATGGCTGACACCCTGGATTAACACAAAGGCTACTTTTTATCCCGATATTCCCACGGGATCGACATTTACGTGGGTAAAACCGCGAGGCGCAGCTAGTGAGTAATAAATCTAGAACTTACTCCACCCCATATAAGCCAATTATACAGGATCAGTTTTTAAACGAGTATCTTAATTTATTTACTAGAGTAACTGATATTATAAGTCAGTTTTATCTTTCCAGATTCACCCCAGCTGACGTAACAAAGCTAGGCTCCTGCCTGTCACACGTGTGCAGTACGGAACCGTCAGCAGCAGCGTCAGCACTGGACTCTCTAGCAGCCGCCGCGCCCGTCAGCCTGCACGCATTGCATTGTCTAGATATAGTTCATAAGGTAGGATAAAACGACTTACCAACTGAATTTCGGCAAACTGTAATACGACAAGATTTTATTTCGACACTATGGAACTCCGACACGTCTTCATTTCGACAATACTTTAGTTCAAAATACTGTGCTCCGATAAAGCGTTTCTTCGACATGACTGAACTAGGAAACGATGCGACTTCGACATGCTTCTTCGACAACTATGGTAGTCCGACAAGAGTCAATTTCGACGTACTAGAGTACGTCGAAATTTACTCATGTCATGTCGTGTGTGTGTGTGTGAGTAGACTCCGGCATGCTGTACTTCGACAATTTCGATGTGATATATCTGAGACACGATGCTACTTCGAAATTATTCTGCGACATTAGGGAACAACTAAGACTAAGATAATCAGGCCCAACAGCCACACACGCACAATAAAACGTCGCAGATGAAAGTCGTTATTTTATTTCATTTGCTTTCATTTATATCACTTCCGTGTTTTGTATCGTTAATTTAATAAAACCAGATAAAATATTTGTCATTTATTATTTAAAAACGCAAAGAAACGTTTTTATGACTTGGCAATATAAAGTACCCAAGTCGAATGACACATGTTGAAAATAAAAAAAAAAACTTTTAAATAGTTTCTCTCTTCTTCAATTTTGCAACATTTTTTAACAGTGAAAATACTGTTATATACTTTATGCCTGTTTCATTTTCTCGCATTCTAAGTGAAAAGCAGAGTGTATAACTCAGACATAAACGGCCCATTTTACCCCTCGACTTAACTATCCACCCTCTCCTGCGGCTCGGGTGGATATAAACGTCTCAGGGTAAAATGGCTTCTTTTATGCACTAGTTGTACAATCTACTATTGTTTGCACAGGAAGCCCTGCAACGCCACGAGCTCCTCCCAGCGCTATTCACCGCGCTCACATGCCTCGCGGCGTCGTGCGGCGAGCGGCCCGGCGGCGCGGCGCCGCGCTGCCTGGCGGCGGCGGCGGCGCTGTACCGCGCCGCGCCGCAAGCTGCCGTCGACGTCTTACCACACCTGTTACTTGTAAGTACAGTTTCATACAGATCTCCCAGAAAAAGTATACAATTCGGCAATCTTCGACTATATTCAGTTCGATAACTGCCGAATTGCATAATTTTTCGAACGTGATGATGAGATCTAATATAGAACTATTACAACCATAGAACTACTTGCCTATTTTGTCATACCATGACTACAAAACTGTACATTAACAAAAACAGTGACATAAAAAAAAAACTTGAGTGACAGATAACAAAGTGCGATCAAAGTAGGTTACCCGACAGAGAGAAATATTCATACAAACGTGCAATGATAGATGCACACTTGCACAGTCATAAAAAACAGAAGTTTGCCTATGCTCGTGCTAATTGAGAAACACATACATCTTAGTGTCCATAACCCAACTACAAAAAACTCGCTCAATTGAAAAATCATTCAGTATCGTTTTTAAATTAATTTTGCTGAACATCTAGATCAGATAGAAGATTCTTTCAATAGTATCTTTGTGCTAAGCATTATGAAATTAGTAATACCATTTTAAATTTAAAACTTATATCCTCTGTATTAATTCAAGTCATTATAATTTCTAGTCGCTACACACATCGGTACAGAAATACGGACAAGACAAGCGACGCAAAACCGCCGAACAAATGGACGAGGTCGCACAAATATCATCACTTTTATTACAGGTAAGAAACATTTCGACTTTATTTTAGTTGCACCTTTAGCAGTCGTTCACACGGCGATGTACTGGACGATCATCATTTCAGCCGAAAGACGTCCACTGCTGGGGGTCTACTCCCTAAGCACGAAGTCCGTCGCTTCGGGCTTCGTTACGGGCGTTTCCTACTCCCTATGACCTACGAACGGATGAATCGTTCGGGGCCCGAGCGAAGAATGAATGACAACGCGATTTGACTGTTGTCCCTACTCCCGATGTGTTTTTCCCCGTCCGAACAGTTGAACATGACACTGGTTTTGACGGATAGTTATGTCAGTTGATACGACATCAAAATAGTTCTCGTGCTATCGACGAAAGTTACTAAAATAAAATAATTTCAAACTATGGCTGCTTTTTTATTGATTGAAGAAGCTTTACAGGAAGAGCGGAGGCAACGTCGGTATCATTTACGCCGAAACTTTAGGTTGGCGAGTATTCCCGACGTTGAGTTCATAGGAAACTATAGACTCACTCGGGAATTATTCTAGGGCTTATGTGCGGATTTAATACCTCTTTTGCCTCAACATGGCCTCAACACATATGCCGAAGTGGTGTTGATCCAAGAATGAAAGTAAGGACATATTAAAGTTTCTGCAACTTATTGAGCTGTATTACCAATCCGTCCCACCCATTTACTGTGGTCTTTGTTTACTTTTGGATCCTCACTCTTTGCCACTGCTCGACGGACTCAGTGCAACTTCCCATTGAGTCAAGGGAGTTGCACAGGTTTTCCCACAGCCATTTTGAGCGAACTCTCCCGTCGGCACCCCTCAATAATCCGCGAGCCAATTCTTTGTTCTCACCCATAAAATCGAGAAGGGCCTCAATTTGCCAGTGAGTTGCTGCAGCGGTTGGGGACATTTTACACAATTAACCATGGAATGGAAAGCTAATTAGAATACAGAAAACTTCCCGGCTGACAAAGTATATAAACTTTTTTTAAATCAACATCGTACCTACTATAGCCATAGAAAAACCCGTGCTATACTTTGACATTTCATTTGAAAATTTCCTTCAAAAAGTAAACAGGCAAAGGTATCAACAGGATGATGCCGGTTTTCGGACAAAAATGGCAAAAATAATTCAATTCTATATTTAAGACATAATAAAAAGTATATTTTAAAATATGTTGTCAATTTCTAACGACAAAAGTATTAATTTTTGTTTAATAAGCTAAAAAACTACAAAATAAGTAAACCGGTAATCGACCGGTAAAATAACGCAACTCTATCGCCATGCGTCCTTCGTTCACGAATATTGTCTATGATTCCGTTTGAAACTGATGAATCCGAAATCGTTAGGGAGTAGGGTTCAGTCCGACGTATCGGGCTACTGTCGGACGAGCCGTTCACTTCGTTGACGGACTTAGGGAGTAGACCCCCAGGACATAGGCCTCCCGCAAGCACCTCCACTTCGACCGGTTCTGTGCTCCTCGCATCCAACGGGTTTCTGCGGGCTTCACAAGCTCGTCGGTCCACCTTGTGGGAGGCCTTCCAAAGCTACATCCGCTTCCGTCGCTTCTAACTGAAGTGGCAGTGGGCGGCACATTGCCCGCAGAACAGATGGTCGATGGGGCCGAAAGGTTCTGGAGTGGCGACCGCGTACCGGAACACGTAGCGTTGGTACTGGACGATACTTGATAGTAAAACGTTGGCGTCACACGTGAACATACCACTACTGCCGTGTGATCCTATCAACGTTGTGCTGCTGGGGAGTTGCGCCACTTCTCCCCAGCGAAAGCACTAGAAAGTGTTGAAGGGCGGGCGTTTTGGGGGACTGTCTTATGTAATTTTGTCTTTCGTAATGTGCTGATTCTCAGTCTAATTGGAATAAATGACTTTTGATTTTGAACCTGGACTCTGATTATTGAATGATCATCACTTTCATCGATCGATAATGCAACAAAATCGATTGACGTTTGAAAGTTCCACAACTCGACGGCAAACAGCACAATGAATATTATTAAAGGGGATTGAACTTTTTTGTATGGAGACTAGCCTCGTTCCGGTTCGCCATTTTGATTATTTTCCAAAATGGTGTCGCACGATAATACCTATATATTTTCAATGATAATATTTGGACTTATTATAGCTATCTTTAACTCTATTTATCTCGGTAATATGACACTTTAGGATATCATGTTATATGGCATTTTTTGTTCCTCTATATGTCTTCTATCTATAAATATAAGTGTCATCATGCGCGCCATTTTGAAAAAAAATCAAAATGGCGGACCAAGGCGAGGTCAATAGGTTTAAAGCCCTTTATAGTAGAGATTGTCATTTCGAGTGTGTTATGCAATTAGGGTGCAAAATCCAAAATCTTTCTTCTTTTCATCTACTAATGGAAGTCTGTAAATTAAAAATATCTTCTTTTTTGTTATAGGTATTAGGTACAGGTTTGCCGTTAGCGAGAGAACAACCCGATGTGTATAAAGAATTTTGGGAAACGCTACCCAAAGTGTTAGAAACGTTCCTATTTGAACCGCCGTAAGTAATGCTTTGTAAATTATTGTCAAAAATAAGAACTAAATAAATGAAAAAAAAAACTAGCTCCAGATGTGGTTATATCTGTAGCGGTATCTACAACGCCACATGCGAACAACGTGTCATACTGACGTCACGCAAATCCTGCATCTCGCAAGCAGAGTTTACCGCGCAACTAGCATAGATACAACGGCCCGACATGAATCATCGGGCAGTTGCCCGCCAGACACAACACCCGTCTGGTCGGAGGATCCTCCCTTTTCTATAGAGTATGAGTGAACTTTACACCCTGTTCCTCATACCTCTATATATCTTTCAAGATAATACGTAATATGACGATGACTGATGCATGCATGGTCTGTTGGGACAGGTCAACTCAAAGCTGCAAAGGCTCTTTCTTCAAAAGTCCCTTCCAGACATGTTCCTGCATTATTAGAAATATAAATGTAGGAATGGAACGCGACGGATGCATGAGATGTGTGAAAGAGACAGAAGGATAAGTGTGAGGGAGACAGGTGATGTATGCTTGAGATGACGTGAATGTTTAGGAAGAGGAAGGAACACAAGTAAGATGGAAGAACGACGGTACGATGTGAAAGACGTTGGGGGTGAAAATTGAGTTGTGGAAGAAAATTAAAACAAATTATTTAACAAGACTTGACTTTTATTAACTGATCCCACATAAATATTAAAAGGGACCTCGACCTCTGAGTTTTTTAGGCATTTCTTCTCATGTATTGAATCAGTCATCTAGTTTTAAAATATAGACATGTAAAAGTGTCTTAAAAGATCTACTTGCTACCCCTCACTAATAAACGTATTATATTAGATGAATAGTTACACACCGATTCCTCTCTTTCAGTCGTCAGTAATTTGACTTTCGAAAGAAGAAGACAAAGCGTTATGTAACTATACAGACGCTATACAACGTTTATTAGTAAGGGGGTTAATTTCAAGAAAAAGTAAACTGTCAATTTATTATTTTGTCTATAGTGTTGGCGGTGGCCGCGCCGCCCGGCAGCTGGTGATAGCAGTTCGAGAACAAGCGCTGCGAGCACGACCAAGATTACCTCCTCAACATTTACGAGCATTGCTGGCACTCATCCGAGCAGGATCACTACACACACAACCGCCACAACCAATACGTAAGTGTGACGTTGAAGGCAATGACGTTATAAGTTGATAGTGAAGGTTTTAAAGGAAAAGTTTTTTTTTTACTTTTTAGTTATAGCTGGACAGGTTTACTTTTTGGGAGTTTAACTCGCATTCGTATTCTCAGAAAGTCCTTTCATTTGATACCCATAGTTTAGGAAAGCACAAAAAACTTAGTCCGCCATCTTTAGAAGTTCGCCATATTGGATTTAGAGTGACGTCACTTTATTTTTCGAGTTATTCTCAGCAAGCCCTTTCATTTGATGCCCATATTGTAGGAGTGCATCGAAAATAACTGGTCCGCCATCTTGGGTGTTCCGCCATGTTGGATTTAGAATGACGTCATATAACCATGCATTGTCATCCAAACTAATCGTGTATACAAAATTTCAGCTCGAATCGGTTGAAGATATCTGCTTCAAAATTGAGTTGCAAGAGTCCATCCGAACAAACATAGTTACATAATACATTGCAAGTTAAATAAAAGCTTGTAAAAAGTAGTAGCCCACCGGTATCGGGACCAAGGTCCAACAAGCTACCGGCGGGCGGTCAGGGCTCCAGAGAGAGGAACCTCCTGACTAGGGAATGCAAATCCGTTCTGTTTTAAAATCCGGATTTTAAGAACGGATTTTTGGTCCAATCCGGATTATCCGGATTTTACGGATTTTTCATGAAAATAAACATATCTACCCATATTAGTTTGTTGATATGATTTTTCTTATATTTGCGTAAATGGATTAAAATAAAAGCACATGAAAATCAAATCAAATGGGGTCCTATGCCAAATCGAATGCCAAATAATCGAATATCAATTGATCGACCACTATAAATCGAACGTCTAAATACTCGACCGTTCTTAATATCGAATGGTTAATAAAACGAAAATTCCATGTATCGTACACTCAATACATCGAGTGTTCAAAATATCGAATGTTTGTTTGACCGAGCGTTCAACGCATTGCATATTCATTCTATCGAAATATCAATATACTGAATACTTTTTTTGTTTGTAAAATATTATGTTTGGGAAAATATTCATTCTCGTGTCACGGGAAATAATAAATTAGTTATCTATAAAAAACTCTAGCAGAGTATACAATATAGCAAATCATCAAATTGTCATTTGTCAATGTCAACTAATATGTGTTGTCTTTGGTCCCTGGCCCTTACATCAAGCAATAGACAAAATTGTCAACATTTTTTTACTTGAGTACGAGGCTTTTGACTACGTTGTATGTGTATCTTTTATGTCTTTTTTTTTATTTTATTTTATTTGGAATGTGCGTTTTATTTGTGCAGAATAAACCATTTTTCTTTCTTTTTTTTTCTTTCTTTCTTTCAAATAATTACGCTCGTACGCACGCTCATCACCCATGTTTCCACCTTCACTGTGGTCTGTGTTTCAAAATAATATAGTGTTTTCCTAGAACTTAAAACAACATTGAAGGATGGAACACGTTGCTTGATAAGCACAAACGGGGTCTTTATGCTACCATAGAATTTTTAGTAAAGCAGCAAGCTATAACAAATAGGACAATTGAAAAGGCAAACGCGGGATTGGGAAGACTTACACCACAAAAAAAGAGGCAAAAGGGATGATAATGCGATTGAAAAAATATTAAATAATAAAAACAACATGGATTTAATAGTTTCTCCGTGCAATTGCAATACACACAAAATTTAAAAATGTACCTATAAAAGATAGTAATAAAAGATTAAAATGTGGTTTATTGATATTTCGATAGAATATGCGACGCGTTGAACGCTCAATCAAACAAACATTCGATATTTTGAACACTCGATGTATTGAGTGTACGATATATTGAATGTTAGATTTATTAACCATTCTATATTATCAACGTTCGAGTATTTAGGCCCCTCGCCCACGGCGACTTTTTGTAGCGATGCTGTCGCGCGTTTCGTAAGTACATGTGACAGCATCGCTACCAACGCGCGTTAGTCACATTTGCAACGCGCTACAGAAGCGATGCCAACGCGCTACTAACGCGCTACAGCATCGCGACTGTATCTATGCAAAAAGTCGCCGTGGGCGAGGGGCCTTAGACTTTCGATTTATAGTGGTCGATCAATTGATATTTGATTATTTGGCATAGCGAAACCCTGCCCCGCTTGCTCCCCCCAGAGACGATAGACTCGACACTCGCGACTTCGCGAGACGCGACGCGCGAACAGCGATTTCGCTCGTTTAAATTTTTTTGTTACAATTTCTTATTATTCAAAAAATCCGGATTCGATTTTCAAATCCGGATTTGGAAGTCTAGTAAAAATGTGCGGATATCCGGATTTTTCGGATTACGGATAGTCCGGATTGCATTCCCTACTCCTGACAATGCGAGCCATGTCAAAAGTGCTACTTTTAATTAATTATTATTATTGTAGCCATCGACGTCTTCATATCGTTGCCTGACGCATTCTGGCGACGGATTTACCCATCTCAATTTTCTAATTTGCAATTAAAACGAATTACTAAATTAAACAATATTGTCAACAGAAAACGAACAAGAATTGAAAGAAAGAGAAGAGTTCGCGCGGACGTGCTTCGAGACTCTTCTGCAGTACTCCATGTTAGAAGATATTGATTCATTCGCTGGAGTTGAAAGTGAGTTACTTTATTATGTTTTTTCTTCACCTCAGCTTTTTCCTCTGCAATGCTGAACATTCCATAGAAATTAGAAACGTCCATGTACAGTACAGTCAGTTATAGCAATTAGCTGACCCACCTTTGCATAAATGGTTGAGATTTTTTAGAATACGAATCGATAGAATTTTATAATTCTTTTACATTTTATTTACTTTGCTCAAATAAATAAAATATAAAAGAATTATAAAATTATTCGATATCGATTCGTATTCTAAAAAAGCTTAACCATTTATGCAGAGGTGGGTTAGTTAATTGCTATAACTGACTGTACAGTAAGGCTATTTATTCTTCTTGGTAGCGTGTCGTTGGCAATCTAAATTGAGTCAGCCCAGCAGAGCCACTCACAGCCGGTCGATACACTTCCATGCCGAATCGAACATCAATCAATGTTATCGAAGGAGTCTCTCCACAAATCCATAACCCGAAAATGTTGTCAGTTGAAGGGCTGAATTTTCCAACGCCAGAGGGGCAATTCTCGTAATTTTAAGAACGTTCACAGTCTGATCTCAGTCTCAATCTGTCAAAAATACCCCTACATTTTGACAAGTTTTTGACATTTGTTTGTCGCCGAGATGAGATTGCGATTAGATTTTGAACGTTTTAAATTACGATTGGCTTTCAGATAATTTTATCCGAGGAATAATTTTGAATTTTTGACAGTTCTTCCATACACAATCTGTCAGACGTCAGTTTTATTCCACGAATAAAAATTATCTATCGATTGAAAAATCAGCCCTTAATCAATTGGAAGAATAAAATAGCGGTCGTCCTATTCTTCCAACAGCTATTTGCAATGGGAGCAAGGTAAATCAGGTCATCAAAAATGTGTAATATTTAACACGACACGTCGAATGGTTGTGAATAGCTAAGCAGAACTTAGCTATATCTCGTGTTTCTCGTAAAATATACAATCGCCAGTGAAACTCCCTTTTCTAATGAAATAGACAAGACAAATATTGGTTATTTCATATTCATTATTTCTGTTTTCAGACGACACGGACCCTCTAGCGATAGTAGCGTTACTGGACAGGTTCCAGGAAGTGATATCGAAATATACGCAGGACGAGGATAATACGGAACCACTGCCTAGGTAAGATGTATGCTCTAATTGACTTATCTGTATTTAAATCGAAATCCCGCTCATTACAAAAACAACTTTTTTGAAAAAAAAAAACGCCCTGTTTATGCACCGATCGATTGTGTTGCCGAATACTTGTTAGTAATGCGAGCGATGCTGCTGAGCGTGGGGTCCTGGGTTCGATTCCCGGGTCGGGCAAAGTGTTATTGAGTTATTCCATTAGAAATTTCTTAGTAACATCCCGGAGTACGGAAGTAAGCGGTCTGATTTTTCGTCATCATCATCTGCCTAGCCCTTTCCCAACTAAAAAAACTAAAACTAAACTACACTCTACACAAATCTTATAATTGTAATTTTCCATGTTTTCTTTAGTTAAGTAAGTTTAAATATTGTTTAGACTCGGTAACCGAACGATCACTGAACTACCCAGTAATGCACTTATAATGTGTCATTAACGCCGTAATAACTAGATCCCACGACACAGGGTATCCTATTGTGGGGTCTAGCGCTACTTTATTGCACTATATCTATACTTAATATTATAAAGAGGTAAAATTTGTTTGTAAGTTTGTATGTAGGGGGTAATCTCCGGAACTACCAGTCGGATTTCAAAAATTCTTTTTGCGTTTGATAGCCCAATTTTTGAGGAAGGCTATTTAACATCACGCTAGCACCCTTAGGAGCCGAGCAAAAAGAAAAAAGTCAGAACGAAAGCGAAAACGAAGTAGTAGTGCGGTCAGGCGATGCGATGCGACGGATGGGTTGGGGGAAACAGAAATTTCACGCGGACGAAGTCGCGGGCTGAAGCTAGTCTTTAATTATTTTTATTTTACTATCTTTTGTTTGTTGTGTTTAACATGTCATCAAAATGTGTCTAAATAAATTTATTATTATTATTATAACTATTATGTTTGTAGGAGGTAGCAAGTAATACACACAAGGTAGTGGTTTACGTACTCACGCTTTATTCCAAAAACCAGTGACAACCCCGCAAGGCTTATGTCATGTGTGTGTGTGTGTGTATGTGTTGTGTTATGTCGTTTTTAATATTAAGATCTTGTATGCACCATATACTAAGAAATAAATGAATTATTATTATTATTATCATGACAGTTGACACATAATAACCAATAGCAGCTATGGCTCGTTCATGCATAATAACTGCATACACAACAACCAGGTGCAGCTGTATACCAGTATTTTACATGGAGCGACTGCCTGTCTGACCTCTACACCCCAGTTACTTACTTTAATTAATCCTGTTTATTTTCGCTTAACTTACCAAGCAGAAAACTAAAAATATGTGTTTGTTTCTGTACTCCTTCGAGTCTTAACGTTTGATTTATTCAATAATAATAATTATTTATTTAATAAATCGTTTAAAGGTGTACATTTGGCCAAAAGTAGCAAATTTTCCATACAATTATAGTGCCTAAAAATAAGCTAAAACTAAAATATGTTTTATTACAGGTGCAGGTAGTCATGATGGTTCGGAATTAGAGTGTTAGGTAGCGACCCACCCGAACTAGGTTTATTCAACCTGTGTTTCAGGCCATCACTCATCATCAATGTACTCTTTCAGGCACCAACTATCAGAGATATCTTTCGTATTGAAAGCAGTGGCGACGCTCACCGAATCCATGAAAAAGGCGCCGCCCGGCAAGGTGGACGCTGTAGCGTGGCAGAAGTTAATAGGTAGGTACAGTGGTAGTTAATTGGGAATCGAATCAAAAGTAGCGTTATTTTTAACGCTTTATATAAGGTCCCATTAAAATAGGTGGACAAACTTTTAGAAATCATTCAGACCACCAAAATAAGGACGATGGTAAAAACAATATTAAATAAATAAATAAATAAATAATAATATTCCACAACTATCACACAACGCCATCTAGTCCCAAGCTAAGCAGAGCTTGTGTTATGGGTACTAGACAACTGATAAACATACTTATATATTTCTAAATATTATATATAATATTTAGAAATATATATATATATTATTATTATTATTTTTATATATTATATGAAAAACGCATTAGATACTTACAAGAAAAATAATCAGCTAACGAAAATACACTAAAGTGCCGGCAAATTATTATTTTAGGTAAAAATAAAATGACTTTAATTAAGTACTGTTTTTTTTGCATGGATATCTTTGGTTAGACGTACTGAGCGCTGCGTTAAAATTTGTCCATCTATTTTAATGGGACCCTGTTTATGGTTCATTGACGTATTATAAGTATATGTAAGAAACGGTAAACGTAATTTTGATAGTAAATGTCCCGTTAATTGCTAAAATTGTGTGATAGTACAGAATTCCATTGTTTTTTCAGTGTGACGCGTCAAATCCGGTCAGAACCACTTACGTAATCCATACTCCATACTATAATATTATAAATTCTAAAGTAACTCTGTCTGTCTGTATGTTACCTTTTCACGCCTAAACCACTGAACCGATTTAGATGAAATTTGGTATAGAGTTAGCTTGAGTCCCGGGAAAGGACATAGGATAGTTTTTATCCCGATATTCCCACGGGATCGAAACTTATGCGGGTGAAACCGCGGGGCGCAGCTAGTGTAATATACAAATAATACTTTGTGTCCCCAGGTCTCTACCCCGCGCTGGTCCGGCTGGCCGCCAGCGCGCGCGCGGCCGGCGCAGGCGCAGCTCTGCGTGAAGCTCTGCTGCAGTTCTGTGGACTGCTGGCCGCGCCGCTATAGCGCCGAGTGCTCTACACCATACACATCTAGAGCACGAGGCTCTAGTGAGTCCCACTGGTAATGAAAATTAAGCTTTCAGTAATCATCACCAGTGTCTTGCCCTCATCTCAATTTTTTTGGATTCTGTTTTTTTTCCATACCATCCTATTTTACCATCTAGTTTTAAAATTTGACGTGTAAAAAAATTAATCAGCGCCTGACGTAAATTGACGTAATTTTAGTAGGCAAGTTTTTAAAGTAACTACGTCTAAACTTGTTTGGAATAGTGTCAGGCGCTGATTAATTTGACAGGGCTGAAGTAAAATTTATCTTCTGTCCTTTTCTTAATGAAATAGAAAGAAAAGGATGCACTAAACTTAAATTTAGTTTAGTTTGTGAACAAGGGATTTGGCACCAGTGACCTGCTAATTGTAAAAAACTTAAGAAAATTTGAATTTCGCGACTACCTAGTGCATCCCCTTAAGTGTAGGAAACTTTTGAAAACTTTCTAAATGCTTTTTTAAAGAGCGTTCTCTCTGCTACTCATACCTATGCTATGTGACCGTCTCTTTCGTCATCACGTCAATGCTGGCTGTCGCTGAAAACCAACGATGGGGCTCTGTCTTGAAAAGGATCGCAGCATTATGCTGAGCGATGGCCGTTTTGCGTGGATGTGACGCATATTTTCCCCCAACTTGTTATATTTTGTGTTCATGTTTTCCGCAAAAAAAAAAACATATTTTCTTTCTTATTTTATTGTTTTTCTAAAGCTCGATAACTGTACTGTAATCTAGAAAAGAAAATAATAGGCTTTTATTGTTACAGTGACGTCAAACTCCAAGAAGTTGTCAAGACGTGAACACAGAGGGCGCCCCGAACCGATAATTATGAATAGGTATATAACATGAATTGTATGAAGTAATATAACTAATATATTGTCATAGAACCGTTTGTATTAAGTTATCGTTAGCTAGATTAAATTTTATAGATAGAAATATTTTTTGGGACGAGGTGTTACACATTATGACCACATTGATTAAGAAAAAAGTTCTAATAACGAGGAATATAACAGCCATACGCGTAATAAATAAAAGAGGATGTGTGCATACGACCACAGGATAAAAGTGAACACTTATGACTGCAGCCGGGTATACGCGATTCAGCACAGAGTATACCCGATTCAGCGTCACCGACCCGAGCGTGACTGTTCAGTTTCTTTCACTGGTGGCCTACCATGATCTAATTAAAAACGATTCAAAAACAAGACATTTCAGTTTAGTTTCCTAAACTGCATCGCTTGAGCTGCTCTATGGACGTCATGGTACCAAACAAGTATGAATGAAACCAAAACTTGCGACTCAGTATGGGACAATCGCTGTCAGCAGATGGCACGGCCTAAACTGAATCGTTAAACTGTTGTCATGATACGAATTAGAAGAAAAGTTCAGTTTAGGTTCTAAGGTGGATCGCGTTAAGAGCTTGTGGTAGGCCTCCTGTTCAGAAAGAGCAAAAAGTGCACCTATAGAAGTTTTTATTCCAAAAACATCACGCCATTATTCTCAGGGAAGGCAGAGGCGTATCATATAAGCATTTCGCCAGTTATATTAAAATCCCATGCAATAGATGGCCAGCCAGTTAGATACTGACCATAAAACATGTGTAACATCTTAACTCAACATAGAAAATTAATTTGATTATTAAAAAGAAACGACATATTAATTGACTACTTTATTTTTCAATTATATTTTGGTTTCTATACATGATAGTACATTTTGGTCGTATTACATACGTTTTGCAAGACGTGTTGTATTCAGCAGTGTAGTACCGCCAAATAAATGAAAAAACTGCCAAGTGCGAGTCGGGGAAACGTACCACCGTACGATATTTAACAATATTTTGTAAAAAAAAAAAACGTCGAAAAAGTCTCTTGCATGGGGGCCCCCTTTAATTTTCAACTTTATTTTTGTTATAGCGGCCATAGCATTACATACTCTTTAAAAATTTCAAGTGTCTACGTATTACGGTTCAAAGATTCCCTGTGACAGACAAACGGACAGCTGAACCTTAGTAATAGGGTCCCGTTGGCTCTCTTTGGGTACGGAACCCAAAAATGATCAAATAATGATGTCTCGAAGTTGGACCAAAATGGACCATCATGTAAATGCACCATGAAAGCATTCCTATTTAATTTTATAATCGATAAATTTATAAGTTTATATCATTTGTATATAACGGTATGTAATGTTAATATATAGATATTATGTTTGATTGTTATTATTGGCGATTTATGAAATATCTCACGCAGGCAATAAAGTTTTGCACAGTAATTAAGTAACCATTATGAAATAGTATGATGGTATATATAATACTAGAATTTAAACAGGGGTACGAACGGCATTGAGATCTATCTCTCTCTCTCCCCTCTCTCTCTCTCTCTCTCTCTCTTTCTCCCTCTATTTCTTCCTAGCCTTTTTCCAACTATGTTGGGGTCGGCTTCCAGTCTAACCAGATACAGCTGAATACCATTGAGAGATCGTCTACGAGGTCATGGCCCACTCCCTCTCACAGAGAGGAGGCCTGTGTCCCAGCAGTGGGAATATTATAGGTTGACTAGCTTCTGCTGTCCGCGTGAAATTTCACCCTCTCCCCATTCACCCTCTTATGGGTGGAAATGCGAAAAACCCTTTCTTAGTGGATACCTACTCTTCACAAAGAACACACCCTCAAAATTTCATGTCTCTAGGACCAGCGGTTTAGGCTGTGCGTTGATATATCAGTCAGTCAGGACTTTGAATTTTATATAATTATATATAGATTATTTTGCTCGTATGCTACAGGGTCAAATTAAATTAGCTAATGTAACTTAACAAACGCGATAAGTAATTAAGTATCTATATCTAATGACAATAAAACAAGAAAAAAAAAAGTTTTATTTTTTAATGTGAATTTAAGTATTATTGAAAATTTCATAAAAATGTTGATGTTTTATCCCAAGCTCAACTTTATATGTTGGATTCAAAGTCGTTTTTATCAAAATCGCATATCTTTACATATTTGGAAACTATACCGAAATAAATACAAGTAGGAGAAGACCTAAAAAACGATTAATTGACTGTCTGAAAGATGACATGGTTAGAAAGGGGGTGACTACCGAGATGACGACTAATAGAGAAGTATGGAAGAAAAATACATGTTGCGCCGACCCCAAATAAATTGTGATAAGGACAGGAGAATGATGATGGTTGGAACCTAATCCACGAACGCAGGATATACAAAGTCTTAAAAAAATAACCCGACAAACTTTAGAGGTGCTTAGACCATCGAAATGAACAACTTTCACTATGGAACCAACTCTGAAATCACGAAAAAAAATCAGCTGTTTAATACAAAAGTTCAATACCTACTTGACCAAAATGTATGAAACAGCTGTTTTTTTTTCGTGATTTCAGAGTTGGTCCCATAGTGAAAGTTGTTCAGTTCGATGGTCTTAAAGCACCTCTTAGAGTTTGTCGGGTTAATTTTTTAACACCTTATATAAACCAATATTCTAGTATTATTTATACTATTCATCTCAAGCAGCTATCAAAAAATTACGGCACTCGCTTAAAAGCAATTAGTTAATAATCTAAGGTAAATTCGACAAATAAATGCTCGGTTAAATTAAGAAAGAGGCCATAGATATGAAGAGTAGCGGTATTTTGTAATTATTTGTTTATGTGAGGCTTAAAATTGTGGCAGAAATAGATATTAAAAGAAGGTTTTACAAAGCTTTGCTCAAATAGATATCGGGAGTGCTTAGTTTTTGATAAAAAAATAAAATAAATATCATAGCTTTATATTCATACTGCATTTCAGTTCAATAATAAATTTTAAGCAAAGATTTAAATTGTTGGATTGCGCCCACACTGTTTTTGGGTCACGCGAAAAAGTGACCACACTGAGAAGAGTGAGCTCACACATCCTGCTTGGAACGATAGATAGGATTTTCAGAATGACTTATGAGTGAGCGAGACAATACTACTCGAATGTCGTCAACAAAACAGAAAGACCAACTTTTGAAGCGGTTGGGCGAACTCAAACTCAAAGAATTTAGTTAAAATGAACCAATTTACAGGCGCTTTTAGGTATATTGTCAAGGAGTCAGTCAGTCAGAAAGATGAAGCTAGTTGCCTATTCCGAAGCGTAAGGTACCTATGGAGAAGATCGGGCAAGAAACTCCATGGAAACTCTTTTAAATCAAAATATTGGTTACATCATTCAAGATATAATAAGTAAGTATATATGTGAGAAGATGTTGAAAGACGTGCTCGTTAAGTGTCCACATAGTAAACAATTTTTTTTTTTGTATATCATCCAAGCAGCATGCCAAGCGAATCTAACCATTTAAATCACTGATGTTAACTATTCACGCATCAAGTATTTTTGTCAATAGAAATAAAATCCGCCTGAAGTTTGATACTTCCGCCTATAAAGAAAAATCCAGCCAAGTTCGTTTCGGATCACGCGCAGAATAGGTTTCCATAGTCAGATCTGGTGGCCTACCATGACCTAATTAAAAACGATTCAAAAACAAGACATTTCAGTTTAGGTTCCTAAACTGCATCGCTTGAGCTGCTCTATGGACGTCTTGGTACCAAACAAGTATGAATGAAACCAAAACTTGCGACTCAGTTTGGAACAATCGGTGTCAGCAGATGGCACGTGTAAGGTTTTGTTAATATAACGACAAACTACATGGTCTAAAATCGACTAATCAAATCGATTTACGGTTTAAAATTTTTGTACTGACCATACTGACGGCGGAAATACGTATTTAAATAAAATTGGGAGATTGAATTGTTTTTGCACTGGGCACACTGGTGGCGACGGTTGCGGGGACTTGGCACAGATCGGGCACTTTTGGTTGGGAGTTGACAGCGTGCGGTAGTGGCACTGTTGTACCGAAGTTATTGATTTTAAGAAATAAGTTTTGATGTAATAAGTTGTGGAAATAATAAATAAGTTTTGAAGATTGACTGTAGTTATTTCTGGGACTCCTTCATCTCAGAAGTGGGATCAAGATCCGTAAGTACACGCCTATGTTCTATTTTTCTTATAACTTACCAACTTTGATTATAATCCTGGTAACTTAATAATCCGTTATTCGTGTTTTTCAAATTTAACAAATTGCATAACAAGTAACTGTTTGAAATTATTATGTAGTGAAATTATAATATATTTTGTACTAGTTATTAAAAGTAGAATTTCATTCTATACGTTAAACTACTAGTCTTCCATCATAATAAAAAAAAAAAAAAAAAAAAAAATCACGCGGCAGGACCGTTGGCAGATCAAATTCATGTATTTGAAGTTTTATTGCCTAATTTATTTTTCTTTTACCTGATTTAAGTTCCAACGGTTTTTTTTTTACAGTTTTTATTTACCACATTGGGAATAGTATTAAGCATCATAAGATTTTGAATCTCAACAACCGCGACCGTTGAAATTTCTGCCTAGTTTGAATTCCAACGGTTTGTATAACTTTTTAGTTGTGTAGCTAGACTATACAAGGATGGATAATAGGGTACCAGCAGCACTATAGAAGCCAATGAAATTTCATAGTTTATTGTTTGACATTTAAAAAAAAAAAAAATAATAATAATATTGGTATGCCACACACGAGTGTGGGGTTAATAAAAGGGGGTGAAAATTTTCATTAATTTTGCTCTAGGACGCACCGTTTCCGAGATAATAAGTTATTTATTCATCTTGCTCTTTTTTTTTTATATAATTAAGGTATTAACATTTTCCTTATTTGGTGGCGAGTTTCAGGAAATGGACGGAGGAAATGGAACTCATCGGAGCTTGGACACTCCTCGGCGTGATCGCTCGCGCTCCAGGCACAGCCGGAGAAGCCGCACCCATAGCCGCAGCCGTAGTCAGCGCCTGCTGGACCGAGAACAAGCGTTGCTGCGGGAGCAGGAGCGGATTCGTCGGATGGAGATCGATCTACAGAAGGAACGCGACATCGAGCAGCGGCGACGGAGTGAACGACGGGACTCACCTGAAGCTGGGGCGAGCTGCGAGCGCAGTCGCAGAGAGCTGCCGGGTGGTCGCAACAGAGAAGATCGACGTACTACGAGCGCGGATCACCGTCATCACTCAAAAAGGTCATGTAGTCCAACTTTTTCTTCTCGAGATTTAATACAAATAATACAATCCATTAAAGATGTCTTGCCATCGCAGCCTCAAAACCAGAGCACTGTATCTAATAATAGAAGCTTGGATCATAAAAATATGATTCCCGAGTTTAATCCTTCAGAAAAAAATCAACGTATAGATATATGGCTCAAAAAAGTCAACGAATGTGCAAAGGTTTATGGCTGGGACGAGAAGACTGTGGTTCATTTTGCTATGCAAAAGCTGACTGGTTTAGGTAAGACTTGGTATGAAAGTCTTAACACGATATTATTTACGTGGGCAGAGTGGCAGGTAAAATTAATGGATGCTTTCCCTTCTGAACAAAATTACGGCCAAATTTTAGAAGACATGTTGAAGCGTAAGAGTAGGCCTAACGAATCAATCGAGATATATTACTATGAAAAGCTGGCGCTATTAAATCAATGTGAACTAACAGATAAACGGGCCGTTGATTGTATCATTCACGGTATCGGTGATAGAACTATTAGGTCGAGTGCCTTGGCACTACGTTGTGAGAAACCGGATCAGCTTCTGAAATTCTTGTTAAGCAATAATAAAGAACTTTACGCACAACAACCACCGTTTAAAGATAGGAATAGTAATACAGTAGATGACAAACGAAATAATAAGACTAGTTCGAAGATAAATCCGGACTTGTATTGTTATAATTGTAAGGAGAAAGGGCATCCGTATTCTAGGTGCCCGAAACCTTTAGTTAAGTGTAGTCATTGCAATAAGGTCGGCCATAAACCTGAGGTCTGTAGACACAAACAAGATACAGGGACAACGAAGGCCGACCCAGTGGCAAGAGCCATGCGCATCTCCAGTTCTTGCCCAAGTGGCAAATTTATCAAAACTGTAAATGTTAATGGTTTTCTTCTGGAAGCATTCGTTGACCTTGGCAGTGAGGTCACGCTTATAAGACAATCTGATTTTTCAAATCTCGGACTTGGTCATGACCACACGCCGTCGACTATGAAGGGTTTTGGCAACAGCCTTGTGCAATCCATGGGGTCTGTAAAGCTGAAAGTCATCATCGATGGCGTGGCTGCTACTGTTTCGTGTAGGATTGTAGATGATCAATTGCTGGAGAAACCGATGCTCGTTGGTCAAAGTTACTCAGAGCAGCCGCACATTGTTGTTTATAAAGACGCGAACAAACTACAGTTTTTGCACTTTGGAATAGAGTTACCAGATCTATATGAGCCTAGAGAAAACTTAGAAAGGGTAAGGGTAATAGGTTATAGTCATATTTATGGTACTGCGAGTATAAGGGCTAAAATAGAGACGTTGTTTACTGGTAGTGTAGTGTTAGATACTAGAATTGTAGGTAAGCCAAACAAACAATTCTTAGTTTGTGGGGGTGTTTACGAGGTGAAGCGTGGTTCACTCTTTGTTACAGTGACGCCCTGTTCGGTACCATGTTGGCTTCGAGACAATTTTGTGTTTGCTCGAGCTGAAAAGGTGCAAGTAGTAAACAGTCTTGAGGACACTGAATCTACTGATTCGGACCAGCAAGCTGGAGTGTCTTCGGCCAAACGGTTTGATGAGAGTCAAATACGCGTGGGCGTTGCTGTATCAGATAGTGATAGAGCCAAGCTCATAGAACTCCTTCGACGTCACGAGAAGTGTTTTGCTTACGATTTAGTTGATTTAGGCTGCACTAACGTCTCCGAAATGAGAATCGAGTTAAGTAGTCAACGTCCAGTAGTTTATAGACCCTACCGTCTGTCTTATTATGAACGCGAAAGGGTACGAGGAATGATAGATGACATGTTACGGGCAGGGATCATTAGGGAATCAGTGTCCAACTATGCCAGTCCAATCATTCTCGTGCGCAAAAAAGAGGGCGGCGTTCGTTTATGCGTGGATTACCGATTACTAAATTCAATCACTGTAAAAGAGAGATATCCCATACCTATCATAGAGGATGAGATAGCAAGGTTATCTGGACAGGCATGGTTTGTTACACTTGATTTGATGTCTGGTTATTATCAGGTACCCATATCGGAAGACAGCAAGCATTTGACGGCGTTTGTCACGCCGGACGGACAATACGAGTACAATCGTATGCCGTTCGGCCTGGCAAACGCGCCTGCTGTATTTCAGCGTATGATGAACCATGTCCTTGGTTCAGCTCGGTTTGATAAGGCTACTGTATACATCGATGATGTATTAATTTTTGGTAGAAATCCGACTGAATGCTTAGATCGGTTAGAGGAAGTGCTGGTTTTATTACGCAAGGCAAATCTTAAGTTAAATTTATCTAAGTGTAGTTTTCTACAAAACACGATAGATTACTTAGGTTTTGAAATTAGTTCAGTAGGTATGCGGCCAGGAAATGCAAAAATCCAGAGTGTAGTCGATTTTCCCCGTCCAGAAAATGTGCACGGGGTGCGACAATTTCTAGGGCTTGTTAGCTATTTTAGAAAGTTTATACAAGGATTTGCACAGCTAGCTCACCCTATCACTAAATTGCTTAAAAAGAATGCAGTGTGGGAATGGTCGAACGATCAACAAGAAGCTTTCCAAGTTCTAAAGGCCACGCTTGTAGATAGACCTGTACTTGCCATTTACGACCCCTTAGCCGAGACCGAACTTCACACGGACGCTAGTAGAATAGGTGTTGGCGGTATTCTCTTGCAACGTGCCCCGGGGAGTGGAGGTTCTTTTCATCCAGTAGCGTATTATAGTCGTCAGACTACGCCCGAGGAAAAGAATTTTCACTCCTATGAGTTGGAGACTTTAGCCGTTATCTGCGCTCTTAAAAAGCTTAGGGTATATCTTTTAGGAAAACCATTTAAAATTGTGACCGATTGTAGTGCACTACGTTCCACTTTTGTAAAACGCGATCTAATTCCGAGAATTGCTCGATGGTGGCTGGCTCTACAGGAGTTCGATTGCTCTGTGGAATATAGGGCAGGTACAAAGATGGGTCACGTTGATGCGTTATCCAGGAATCCAATTGTTGATACAGAATCCCAGAGTCCCGAACAATATCCCTCGGTTATGGCTATAAATGACGAGGACTGGTTACTTACGTTGCAATTAGGGGATCCGGAATTGTGTAGAATTCGTGATATTGTTGCTAGTGATCTAGACCCTCAAGGAGTAGAGTACATCAAGGATAACTACGTTTTGAAAGATAATAAGCTCTTTAGGTGTGTCGGGGGTGACAAGGAATGTGTGAGGTGGGTGGTCCCAAAGGGTGCAAGGTGGCAGTTATGCAAGAGAAACCACGACGATATAGGTCACGTTGGTTTCGAGAAAACATTAGACCGAATGAAAAGGCATTATTGGTTTGCAAAAATGAAACGATTCGTAAAAAAATATGTAGGGTCTTGTATCGACTGTGCATACGCCAAAAAAGCTACGAACACACGTGAAGGGTTATTGCATCCCATTGAAAAGGTTGAAAGACCTTTTCACACATTGCATATAGACCACCTTGGACCCTTTGTTAAGTCCAAAAGAAGCCATACTCACATATTGACTATCGTAGACTCGTTCACCAAGTTTTTATTTATCAAACCGGTCAGGAATACAAATACGCAAAATGTCATGAAAGTCTTGCAGGACATTTTTGACACATTTAGAGCCCCTGACCGAATTGTTAGTGATCGAGGTTCCTGTTTTACTTCGCACGCGTTTAGAAGGTTCTGTCTTGACCGCGGAATAAAGCATGTACTAAATGCAGTTGCATGCCCAAGAGCCAACGGTCAAGTTGAACGTTATAACAGGACCGTCCTCGATTCTTTGACGGCACAGAACCTTAGCGCAGACGAAAAAGACTGGGATAGCAAATTAGGGAGAGTTCAATGGGGCTTAAATAATACGGTACAAAAGACGACAGGTAGGACACCCGCTGAAGTTATGTTTGGGACGGCAATGAATAGCGAGTTTAACGCGGCATTGAACGAAATAACTGAAACAACGCGCGAGGTCACCTCCTTGCAATCCATTCGCGATGAAGTTAAAAACAGAATTGACAAAACACAGGTAGCACAAAAACGATATTATGACCACGGAAGACGACCTGCGCGTGTTTACAAAAACGGTGACTTAGTTAAAATAACTAAAGTAGCATTTCAAAATGATGGCAAGAGTACAAAACTCATGCCCTCGTATGAAGGTCCTTTTAGAATCGTAAAGATAATAGGTAATGATCGGTATAAAGTGGCACCAATCGCGGGGTTTGAGGGAATGAAGAAAAAGCGAAAAACTACCATTGCCGCTGATCGGATGCGACCGTGGATCCATGTAGACTCTTTGGAAGTCGATAAGGACACTGATAATGATGGCGAGAATGATATAATTGATGAGGATAATAATATGTCGGAATGATAATTTGATTGTGTTTAAGTAGGTGGTAACGCTTGCTCAAAATGTTCATTGTATATTGATATAATTATTATAGTGTTTATTTACATGTTGTTGTTTTCCTTTTTTCAGGTCAGGCACAAGAAATCGCGGAAAGGTTTTGCGTCTTGACCTGGAAGAAGCAAAACTCATGGCTGGTCTGTTAAACCGTAACATCCTAAGAGACGGATTGGTTTACAGATTTATGGTTAATGCTGGTTAGATAAATGGATAGATAATTGGTTACAAGGATAATTGGTTACAAGGATAATTGGTTACAAGGATAATTGGTTACAAGGATATTTGGTTACAAGGATATTTGGTTACAAGGATATTTGGTTACAAGGATAATTAGTTATATGGATAATTGGTTAAGGATAATTAGCTCTAAGGATAATTTGTTCCAAGGATAATTAGTTGTTAGAAATACATTTTTGAAATAGATTTGTATTCGTAATCAGATATTTAAATCAGGACAGGTTATTTAATATTTTGATTTAAATTTTTTTTTATTTTTACTCATTATTGTAATTGTTTCGAAATGTGCTCGATTTTTGCCGAGTGTAAGGTTTCACCAGATACGTGTCTGAGGACAGACACGTCGTCAGGATGGTCGAGTGTAAGGTTTTGTTAATATAACGACAAACTACATGGTCTAAAATCGACTAATCAAATCGATTTACGGTTTAAAATTTTTGTACTGACCATACTGACGGCGGAAATACGTATTTAAATAAAATTGGGAGATTGAATTGTTTTTGCACTGGGCACACTGGTGGCGACGGTTGCGGGGACTTGGCACAGATCGGGCACTTTTGGTTGGGAGTTGACAGCGTGCGGTAGTGGCACTGTTGTACCGAAGTTATTGATTTTAAGAAATAAGTTTTGATGTAATAAGTTGTGGAAATAATAAATAAGTTTTGAAGATTGACTGTAGTTATTTCTGGGACTCCTTCACACGGCCTAAACTGAATCGTTAAACTGACGTCATGGTACGAATTAGAAGAACAGTTCAGTTTAGGTCCTAAAATGGATCGCGTTAAGAGCTTGTGGTAGGCCTCCAGCTAGTATATGCATATCTAGACTCAGGTTAAATACATTTTAAATTACCAAATTATAATAAAATTCTAAGCAAAGAAAACACTGCAAAGTTGATATTTTTGCACACTGGCATTACTGCTTACCCCACAACGCCTTAATATTAAGCCTCCTAAACAATCGAATCAGTGAGCTGTTGTCGATTGAAATTGGTAATGATTAAAACACCAATATTATTAAAAACATTTTCCGTAACGTGCAATGTCCATAGTAAAGTAGCCAACGTACGTTTTTATAATTTCTAACGTCACAATGTTATATTGGACGTCCACGTCCATAAAATGTTTGGAAATATTGTTCACGTTATAACGTTATCGTGGATGGAAATTTAAAAGCGTCTTCATATATATTATTTGCATAAATTTTACTTCCCTGTGTTGTGACGCCGTGACGTGGACGTGGACGTCCACAATAATATCGTCACATTAGATATGATAAAAGTGCAAAATGACAGCGATTCTGTTGTTTACTACTTAAGTAAACTGGTTTAAAATATTGCGGCCTCTTTCTAACAGGTGAAATAAGAAAGAGATGGTCGATGGAAGATACTTTTAGCTGGGTTTCTGAAGCGAAATATTTTTAGGGTACTATTTGGAAATTTTATCCTCGTTTTGGTCTATTTCCGTTGTCCCCATTGACGCTGTCCCTATTATGGGGATAACGGGAAGTCATAAAATATCCTTCCGACGCGGAAGTGTCGTATGTGATTGGTTTTAATTTGGGCAGCCATTTACAAAAGACATTTACTGATCAAACACCACCAAACAACCAGGCTATTAGAAATGAAAGGTCATCAGAATAGCTATTCACAACCGTTCGATACGCTTTCATGCCGAATCAAACAATCATCAATCAATCATGAAAAGAGTCCTCTAAGGCTGCGTTTCCACCAGAGATGAGCTGAGGATGCGTAGCGAGGGATGTGTGTGAAACAAACCAATAACATCGCTTCATTTTTATAGCTTGAACTAAGTTAGCGTTGTTATTGGTTAGTTTTACACACATCCCTTGTTACGCATCCTCGCACATTTCTGGTGGAAAGGCAGCATTAAGGCTGTTAACAAAGGGTAGCGGGATCGTCCGAAAGGGTTACCGCTGCCCCAGAACATAAAGGGTTAAGGAAAGAACACGGGTGGGTTTTAGTCAGTAAGAGTCTGACACTCCCTTCCGCTCCACCCAGAGCGGGAGGAGTCATTAGATGATATTCCATCCAAAAAAAAAGAAAGGCGCTTAATAAATCAAAGAAATTATCAGTTTAAATAGTCGACAGCCATTTTTCCGACAGCTATTTGCTATATACAATGTGTCATTTTCGATCCGGTAGCCTGTCGAATGGTTGTAGATAGCTATACAGCACTTCACTTCTTTCGTATTTTATCTGCGAGAAAAAGTTAGACACATATTTTTAGTGTTAATTGCTAGTGCACAACAGAAACACTGTCAATAGCCATATTTCTTAGCTTTATATTAATAATACACGCAGAATTATCTTGAGGGGTCAAAATCCAGGTTTATAAACCCACATAGACACGAACGATGTTTTATCGCACACTGGATTTTCAACGCTCGGCTTATCGATGAGAGTTGAAATTCTAACTGTACGCTTTTTAACCCCTCAAGCGTCCACTGTACATAAGAGACAGTGCTCGAAACGTCAACGGTACACCAAGTGTACACAACTATTTTCATTGTTCTATTGTCATTGTGAAAACAATGCTTTCACTGTGTCTATTCAACTACTCCGACACATGTGGTGTGTCGGCAGGTAGGCGGGCAAACGTGTGAGAGGTTAAACGCGTTACGGATGAGCTCTGTAGGATTTTCAACGCCGAGAGTTAAAAATCCAGGTCGCGGAAAAAAACGCTCGAGTGTATGTGAGCTTAAAGCTAATTAGTTTTTTATACAGTATAGAGTAAAACATTGACAAGATAGAATAGATCATAGACAAAATGGTAGTGTTTATCTTTTCAAAATGGCGCTGGTGGACTTTGCTGTTAGAAATATTTTGTATGTGTACATTATGTATATAGGTTTTAAATTATAGCGCTATACTAGCCTACAATTTAGTGTTAAATATCCTTATGAATAATATCTTCTTAGTGTCCAAAATAAAATAGTTAAAAAAATAACATGGATGAATTAGGATTATTGCAAGTACCTTGCACTTACATAAAATGAATATGTTGCTCTTATTTCGATATTATGATATGTATATTATAATTGTTAGTATTATAGGACCATAGTGACTAGAGCTAAACCTTACGCCCTACATGCGCGTGCTGCTCAAGGCATTACAAAAATATATCGAAACGTTGCTGTTTTTGCTACCTACCTAATTAATATGTAGCAAATAATTTGCTTTTGTGACATCAGTGGTGGCCTAGTGGTAACGGCCGTGAATTGTAGGGTGTAGGTTCGAAACCAAACAGGCACTTTACTTTGTGTAAATTATTTCATCACCACTGCTCTCAAAACGATGAAGGAAAATATCGTGAGGAAACCGGCATGTTCTAGAACCAAAAATCCGGAGACATGTGACATCTACCAACTCCCACTGTCCCCCGGCTTCCTTCCTCTCACAAAGAGACCTGTGTCCCAGCAGTGGGAACATTATAGGCTGATTATCAACTTGATTTTACTAGACTTATTCAATGTTTCATAATTGGGTATAGCCTCGCATAGCAATTACCTAGGACAAACTAGCTTGTTACACTTAGCTTTTAGTCCGAAATAAGCTAGAAATATAAATTCAAATCCAATCTCTTTCTATTCCGCTAGAATGCTAGTCTTTGTGAATTAAATAAGTAACTATTTACCTCTCAGGATAATTCTGCGTTCCTCACATAACAATAATCTTCCATTTAAAGTGGGAATATAACAATTGTTTTGTAACTAGATGTGTTAGCCCACGTTCGCAAGGACGAAAAAATATCGCGGCGGGATTTATAGCGCACTGGATTTTCAACACTCGGTGTTGAGCCGAGCATTGAAAATTCAACAGAGTGAATCTCAGCGAGTTGAAAATCCAAGTGTTTTCTACATTTGGATTTTCAACGCTCGTCATTAAGAGGAAATGCGGGTGGTCGTTGCTCCATAGAAACGCTCTCGCCTGTTTCCTTTCTGGTTAATTACCATAAAGCAATGATTTTTTTTACAGAATAATAAATATTCACTACTTGTATGTCCCTATATTTTCCTTTTTGATGATAAGTACATTATTTTTATAAGCGCTAGAACCGTCAAAAAATGCCGATTTACACCGCTTTCAACAGAGGTCACAGAGTACTTTTTGATAGACTGAAAACAGAGGTCTAGTGTACAAATTTGACAACTATTATTGAAAAAAGAAAAACATAGGGACACAGTATAATACATGTATATCCTTCTTAATCAGTTTATGAAATATCTTTTAATTTGGTCCAATATTGGAGGAGGAAATAGGCGAGAGCCAAACCTCGAATTATGACGTTTTACTTTGGCTTTTTCAAAAGCCTCTCCGACCGCGTTTCCTCTTTAGCAGTGTTGAAAATCCAGTGCGCCAAAAAAATCGCTGCGGGAAAAAGTCGCCCGTGCCAACCTGGGCTTGAAAAGTTCTGTCGGTCGTCATTGATAGATATTTTATTAATTATATTTAAAGTAGACATATCTAGTGCCAATGTATTACTGTAAAAGTTTCTTTTAAATTTTCATTGTAGATAGGAATTTTGTAATAACTATGCAGTGCCAAAGCACTTTTTCTTGACTTTAGAATTAGATGCCTATCAATATGGTAAAGAATCGCCAAGCAGACAATGGCTGTCCAACTGTCCACTAGACATAGGCTGTGCCGCCCCGACTAATTGACTTTACCATAGAATATTAGTTTATTCTATGACTTTACCTAGCACTGGGTACAGTCGGGCTGTGGAGGATGATGAAGATGACAGTCATTATTTATAACTAATTATTGAAACATGTACAGACGGCACATCAAGCTACTACAATCTGTCAAATGTCTTTAATAGATTTCAACCTTTATCGCTAAAGTATAAGGTTCAAAGTTGATTGGGAAAATTTGACAGTTCCGGGTAGCTTGATGTGCTGGCGTCTGTACATCTCTCGACTTATGTTTTGTAGTGAAACTTTTTAGGCGGCCATTCGATAATTAGACAAGAATTAGTGAAATTTCAAAGACGCGTTACGTTTGGGCACATTTCGTTACATGAGAGAGAAGAAAGATAACACTCTCTGTCTCTCACACAAAATTTATCTTATACTTACTTTATTTTTTAAGAAGATTAACTTGTATCACGTGCGCTGCACGCGCAATTTTTTTACGATTTCTTTATCTATCAATGACGATACCAAGCTTGTACCTCGATGTATTGCATGTAATGTAATTACATTTGCAATTTAAATATTTTGTTTGTGTGTGAAATTGTTCAGTATTTTTGTAACGGAGGCGCGTAACTCAAACTGAGATCTATTCTTGGCAAAAAGTTATGTTCTAGGTAATTAAAAGGAACCCTATTTTGGTAATAGGTAGAAGAAAATTAAATTATGAATGATATAATTGTCGCTAGTGTGGAGACAACAATACGACAATACATGAAAATACTGGCAATAAAAGTACAACACGCGTACTAGCATTTTTAATCTTATCAAATAAATCTTAAAAAGAGAATTTGAAAAATAGTTTTTTCATACAATTTTAGTAGGGATGGGTTGACTATGGATTTTGCCTATCGACAAAGAAAGAAAGAAAGAAAATACGTTTATTTGCGGTGAACATGACGCAAAAATAAAACACAATAAATAAAATAAAAAAAAAGAAGTTAAGGGAAACATGCGTCATATCCACGCAAAACGGCTATCGCTCAGCATTATGCTGCGACCCTATGCAAGACAGAGAAGCTGTATTGACTAAACTATTGGATATATTACATTATTTTTTGTATGCAGACTGGGAACGCCATTGGATACACAAAGTTTAAATTAGTGTCGCATCGTCGTCTCCACTTTGTATATTTGGAACATTCTAAATAAGGAGCTTAAAGTTTAAAATTGATCAATGGAACTGAATCTATCAACTACTTCGATCTATAAGAAATATGAACTGTTCGTCATTGCGTGGGTCTCAGTCAGAGCTTCGAGCCTTATATAGCGACGTGTAGCGTTGAAAACAACGCTTTGATGACGTGTTTGCGGAGTTACATTGTGTTGTTATTATCAACGAAATAAACCTTATTGTATCATAAATTATACTGGCTTTTTATTTGATCTAAGTACCTTTATTACTGCAATAGAGCTGGCTGAGCTGGCCGGGATACACAGATGAAAATGTCATCATCATCTGCCTAGCCTTTTCCCAACTAGGTATGTTGGGGTCGGCTTCCAGTCTTACCGAATGCTGAATACCAATATTTTACATGAAGCGACTGCCTATCTAACCTCCACAACCCAGGGTACCGTATTACCCAATACCTGGGTTGTGGCTGTACCAAGGGTGGTAAGACTGGTTGTCAGACTTTCGGGTTTGTGACGACCCGTAACGACTGCCAATGATCCACAAATGACAGCCGGTACCAACGGCTTAACGTGCGTTAAAAGGCACGACGGAGTCTTGGTATGTAAATGTTCACCCATCCACGGACGCGATGCTTAACCTGCACCCTAATTGCGTAACACACTATCAATCGGAATCTGAATCTTTTGAAGCAAATTGCTAATTCATTGCTTCATAAGTTCGAACAATTTGTCTGCTCAACACGTAAATAACGCAATGAATGTTGTTGGACTGTCAAAATGAAACCGATTCCGATTGATAATGTGTTACGCAATTGCCCCGCTGATCGATCGACCCGTGCGGCTGTTATTATTTAGCCCCAAGCCCACTCACAGCTGAAAATGTACAGACGCCAGCACCTACTACAATCTGTCAGATTTCTGTAATAGACTTTCAACTTTATCGCTAAAGCATAAGGTTGAATGTTAATTGTGAAAATTTGACAGTTAAGGGTAGGTTCATGTCTAGCGATTTTGTACTACTCACTTTTTAAAGTTCCGTAGGTGCTCTAATTGTGCCAACGCTGCAACGGGACTTTATTGCTATTTACAGATAGCGCCATCCACGAAGACGCGCCCCACTGTTCTTCCTAATCGCTTACAGTAGGTACAAGTGTGCAACAATCCGCTAGTGTTTTAGTTTTGTCTATACACAGTAATTACTATTATTAGTGGGTAATTAGCGTGTACCAAAAAAACTAAAACTATAGCGGAATTAACTAGCGATTAGTAGTAAGAAGAGTGGGGTGCGTCTTCGTGGACGGCACTATCTAAACCTACTACAGTCCGTCAAATCTAAGAAGTACCGTTTGACGTTTCATATTTTTCAATCAGTTTCGATAACCTTTTTCATAAAACCATGAATTTAGAAAGATTTCATTATTGTATCTAAAAATGTACAATTCTTAATATCTAAATGTAATTGAAAACTTTCAAACAAAGCAAAATAACACATATTTACACCTGTCAAACGGTACTTCTTAGATTTGACGGACTGTAAGGTCCCGCTGTCCGTCTTTTTTTATGCTTCCTAGACTACTCTAACGGTAGTTAAATTGAAATCATAGCAACAAGCCAGCCAAATAAAGCCAAGCTTACTAACGCACCTGCTACAATATCTACCGAGGTTGGAAAGTATTTTCTTGTCCGCCCGTAAAAACATTTCATTCCAATCATAAAAGAAAACATTTCTTCACGAAATCTTACATAGGATGTTGCACTAATAAAAGCACGAAAACACGATGCAGACGGCGGCGGCGGAGTTAAAATAAACTGTTTGGTTCAACGAACCCTAACCTTACGTTCATCCGTAAATAGACACGCAGCTTCCTCGTGAGATCAGAGATGAATTTAAGATTTCCAATCGGAAAGATTTGACCATTCGCTACACGATATACCTACCTACCTTCTTACCTTACACAGTTACACCGGCCTGCCCTAAACTATCTTGCAGACACGTATTATAGGACCTTCTCAGTAGCGTAGGGATTTGAAAAAAATTGCTGCTCCGTACATTTTGACCACGTTGGTATTGCACTTTTTTATGAAACAGTATTTAGATTATTCTACGCTAGGAGGCAGTCTAGAAGCATGTGCTGCAGGGTATGGGCGCCGGGGTGCGAAAATCAGCCTGCGTTCCAATTTAAATATGTGTTTCATTTTTTTTATTTAATACTTACTCTACAATTTTTTTTTTGTTATGTATTTTTGTGGTGTAGGTAAGTACCTACTTACAATAAAGTATATATAAATAAATAAATAAAATTAGGTACATTTTCAAACATCAAAAATTTTTCCGGCTTTAAAACCGGCAATATTTTTTATGATATCGTCTGTTTTTGTAATCAACTTTCAATTAGATAGGTATAATTTGGGTTTCAATTAGATAGGTATAACTTTCAATTAGATAGGTATAATTTGGGTTTCAATTAGATAGGTATAACTTTCAATTAGATAGGTATAATTTGGGTTTCAATTAGATAGGTATAACTTTCAATTAGATAGGTATAATTTGGGTTTCAATTAGATAGGTATAACTTTCAATTAGATAGGTATAATTTGGGTTTCAATTAGATAGGTATAACTTTCAATTAGATAGGTATAATTTGGGTTTCAATTAGATAGGTATAACTTTCAATTAGATAGGTATAATTTGGGTTTCAATTAGATAGGTATAATTTGGGTTTCAATTAGATAGGTATAATTTGGGTTTCAATTAGATAGGTATAACTTTCAATTAGATAGGTATAATTTGGGTTTCAATTAGATAGGAAAATCTATCTATGTCAATCTATCTTGACTTGAGTCATAGTTAATCGTAAGTAGTTTTTTATTCATTTCAATTTCGTGGTCTACGCATGGTACGTGTAGGAATATGGATTAGCTTGCGCCCCCTAAGGCCGCTTTCACATATAGGCGACTTTAGCAGCGCGACAGTCGCGCGGCTGACGCGCGCCTATCGCGCTGTCAAAATTTCATAGTTTAAACAGAAGCGCGGCGGTCGCGCGCTACCGCCACGGCCGCCGCGTGCGCTCAGTCGGCGATGAGCAACAATGTTTCACCGTCGGAATCCATTTTAGAAATGAAGTGCGCCACACTGAACTTAACTGCGGCGCGGCAGCGGCGCTGCTAACGCGCGGCTGTTCTTATAGTGTGAAGGAATGCGCTTCTGCCGCGCTACTGTCGCGCTGCTAACGTCCTACTGTGAAAGGGCACTTAGACCCTGCGCCCGGATTTTAGTCGGTTCGATTCCCGGGTGTGGCAAGCGTATTTTCAAAAATCTTTAAATGCAGTTTTGCTTCTTTTTAAAAATAAAGGAATGTTTCCTTTGAGTAAAATTTGCTGTCTTCACTATTTAGAGTACTTTTCCTCGAGGTACGCTTCGAAAATTCCACCCTGTATATTCTGTGACCTTACTCTACACCACTTATCTAAGTTTAGATAGTTATCTTGCAGATAAATATATTGTAGGTACTAGTTAATTACGTAGGATTTTGTTGCCCACTATAACTAGGTAGGTTGTGGAGCTCAGATAGGCAGTCGCTCTATGTAAAATACCTAGGTATTGGTACACAGCTGCGTTCGGTCACACTCGAAACCGACCCCAACGACCTTAGTTGGGAAAAGGCTAGGCTAGCTAATTGATTCGGAACCTCCCTGCGTTGTCGTCGGTAATTAAAAATAAAATTAGTTGTCCAATGGACGATGACGAAGAAAGCCGACTAACGAGGCATGGAAACAAATAAGCTGCACATTATTATGGTGCAACTTGGGAGACCTCTTTTTATCGCAGTGTGTATCCAGTGTAACCAAAAGTTACCCACCTAGCTGCCAATTTACTATTTTTTAGACAATGTTGAACAGTTCGTTGCATTATAAGTACTTCAATATTGCATTTATACTGTTTTTCTATGAAGTGCCAAGTTATATTCTACTTGGTATACCTAAGTCTGTATATTCTACAATTTCTACATCATCCTCAGAGAGTTATCAGTAGGTATAATCTGGAAGGCGAAACGGAAAATGGCGTCCAATATCGATCGCTCAGAAACTGCAGTCTGCCGTACGTGCTTCAAAATATCGACCGAAGCAAATCAGCAAATAGAGTGCGCATTTTCTCGACCGAACGGCACTCCGTGTTTGATTCAGAGAATTCCATTGTAAGCCGCTGACACCTACCTACTTCATATTCTTATTGTAGGTATTCATCAATCATCAATGCCTCTGCATCTGTTGTTGTAACTTGGTAGGTAGCTATTTGTAATAAAATGTAAATTGGTATTGACGCCAGTTGTCCTTATTTTGTTGAGGAAACTGTTATATTTTACAACAAATGCATTTGCCTGTACCTATCAACCTAGCTATCCGCTAGGCTAGGCGACTATTAAAGCTAATCAATCCATGCACGCATCAGATTCATTTAATTTAGTCTGAGTTAGGGCTAAGCTCTAAATTCCTACCAATCAAATACCTAGGTAGGTATTATGGTGTCATCAAAATCCAATTTCCAGAATATTTTGTCATCATAAAAGCTCTTACGATCATATCGTTCGCAACAAGCCCCATTTACGGCTAGTCGTCAAGAATATTTTAAATTCGTCATCTCCATAAATGGCGGTGCAATGATGTCACCACCTACACGCAAACAAGTCAATGTTCTTGGACCCATTACTTTCAATCTCGTTCTTGTCCATGTTATGTGGGATTACGTCAGGCCTTCAATCATAACTGTGTGGGTTGTCCTGTTGACTGCTGAACACTGGAGCATGTATTGATACAGTGCAAAGCACTGCCTACATACAGTAAGTAGGATGAAGACTGAAGGCTATTTCAATTCGTTTGTTCCATAGAAATGTAATTCATATATCTATGGTTTGTTCACTGACAGGTAGTGAGTGGGTAAACTTTTTGTGCCTATGCATAGAGACTACTGTTATCATCTTTATACTCTGCTACTTTGCTGCTGCTACCTATGTATATTTTATCTGCCTAGCCTTTTCCCAAAATGTCGGGTCGGCTTCCAGTCTAACCGGATGCAGCTGAATACCAGTATTTTACATGGAGCGACTGCCTATCTGACCTCCACAACCCAGTGCGATACCCCTTGGTAAGACTGGTTGTCAGATTTTCGGGCTTCTGACTACCCGTAACGCCCACAAATGACAGCTGGGACCGTGCTTTCCGAGGCACTGTAGGTACATGTTTCTATTTATGTAATTCAGTTAGACAGAGATGCAGTTCTGTAACTAAAATGTGAACAGAATAGAGGAAATCAATTTTATCCAAGTATTTACCTCTTTCCTTTCCTACACTGTACCTAGGTACCACTTGCAATGTGATCCTGAAGGATTTGTCTTTATGAACTAGTACTAGTACCTAGTACTTACCTAACTATAATGTTTTTGGGAGAAAATGTATCAGATGGAGGGGCCCGTGTCTAAATAATAACATAACAGCCGCACAGGTCGACGTCGATCGATCACGTTACGCTACGCTTGCCGCGGTTGGTCTGTGGATGGTGACCATCGCTACATACAGAGACCCCTCCGTGCCTCGGGAGGCACGATAAGCCGTTGGTCCCGGCTGTCATTCGTTTAACAGTCGTTACGGGTCGTCAGAAGCCCGAAAATCTGACAACCAGTCTTACCAAGGGGCAGGGGTATCTCGTATTACCCAGTCACTGGGTTGTGCAGGTCAGATAGGCAGTCGCTCCATGTAAAATACTGGTATTCAGCTGCATTCGGTTAGACTGGAAGCCGACCCCAACATAGCTGGGAAAAGGCTAGGCAGATGATGTTATAAGAGTAGAAGAGACCACCTAGGATGTATCAGGTGTGGTAGTCAGCCTATATCAGATAGGCTGTATACCTAGCTACATGTAGTTATGAGATGTTGTTCAACTAGTTCCATAATTCACCTACACAATCTACATTATTGATCATGTTTTCGAAGAACCCGGCTCAGCAGCGTAGATATTATGTGTTTACTCATGAGCATTATGATTACATTAGGTAGGTGCGTGGAATCCTATAATAATCGATTAGTGATAAGGAGTCCGTGAGGATTGAGTCATTAGTATTCTGGTATAAGTTTTATAAAGGTTGACCTTAGTGGTTTATCGGAGAGCGATAAGGCGTGTAAGTTTTGTACCTTCAATGCACAGTTTGTGCAATCGTACATTCAAGATAAGATGCTCTTTATTTATTTATTTAGTTACCTATATCTGAGCTCAACTGTCACTAATGAGACAACTACTTTTTCTATTGTTACCGATATTTAGATTTCGCGCCTTCGGAGCGGTTAAAAGATCAATGTCTCCAATTAATGTAACGTATTCAATAGAATAGGTATTTTGTGTGTATGTTTACTCATAGAAATGAGAAGTTTGTTCTGTTGTGTGTGTGTTCATGATAATATGAAAGTAGGAAATCAAACGACAAAGTTCAACATAATTTTTGTTTTATTTCATGTCACCGGAATGTATCGGTGCGAGTGCTCAGTGAACAAGTTCAGCTTAGTACTCCTCGGCTCCCTCTCCTTCACCCTCGGCGGAGTCCATGCCGACCTCTTCGTAGTCCTTCTCCAGAGCAGCCAGATCCTCACGCGCCTCGGAGAACTCTCCCTCCTCCATACCCTCACCGACGTACCAGTGCACGAACGCGCGCTTGGCGTACATCAGGTCGAACTTGTGGTCAAGACGAGCCCAGGCTTCGGCAATGGCCGTGGTGTTGGACAACATGCACACGGCACGCTGCACCTTAGCCAAGTCACCGCCGGGGACGACGGTCGGGGGCTGGTAGTTGATGCCCACCTTGAAACCAGTAGGACACCAGTCCACGAACTGGATGGTACGCTTGGTCTTGATGGTGGCGATGGCCGCGTTCACGTCCTTGGGCACGACGTCTCCACGGTACAACATGCAACACGCCATGTACTTGCCGTGGCGGGGGTCGCACTTAACCATCTGGTTGGCGGGCTCGAAGCACGCGTTGGTGATCTCAGCCACAGACAGCTGCTCGTGGTACGCCTTCTCGGCAGAGATGACGGGCGCGTATGTGACCAGGGGGAAGTGAATACGCGGGTAGGGCACCAAGTTGGTCTGGAACTCGGTAAGGTCGACGTTGAGGGCGCCGTCGAAACGCAGGGAGGCCGTGATGGAGGACACGATCTGGCCGATGAGACGGTTCAGATTGGTGTAGGTGGGGCGCTCAATGTCGAGGTTGCGGCGGCAGATGTCGTAGATGGCCTCATTGTCTACCATGAAGGCACAGTCAGAGTGCTCCAGGGTAGTGTGGGTCGTGAGGATGGAGTTGTAGGGTTCCACGACAGCTGTGGACACCTGGGGCGCCGGGTAGATGGCGAACTCCAACTTGGACTTCTTGCCGTAGTCCACGGAGAGTCGCTCCATAAGGAGGGATGTGAAACCGGATCCGGTACCTCCACCGAAGGAGTGGAAGATGAGGAAGCCCTGCAGGCCAGTGCACTGGTCGGCGAGCTTGCGAATGCGGTCGAGGACTAGGTCTACGATCTCCTTGCCGATGGTGTAGTGTCCACGGGCGTAGTTGTTGGCCGCATCTTCCTTACCAGTGATAAGTTGTTCTGGATGAAACAACTGTCTGTATGTTCCAGTGCGGACCTCATCTGTTGACAAAAAAATATATTTGATTAGTTATTGAGCCAGAGTACATTTGAACTTGTTTGCATTTTGTGATCCTAACTGCTGACAGGATTTTTTGTAGAGTTTGAGTAGCTTTTGATTACTTACCAACTACTGTGGGTTCCAAGTCGACGAACACAGCCCTGGGGACGTGTTTGCCGGCACCGGTCTCACTGAAGAAGGTGTTGAAGGAGTCATCACCTCCGCCCACGGTCTTGTCTGTGGGCATCTGGCCATCAGGCTGGATTCCATGCTCAAGGCAATATAATTCCCAGCAGGCATTACCGATCTGGACTCCGGCTTGTCCAACATGTACTGAGATGCACTCACGCTGTTGACAAAGAAAAAATCTGTTAGTATTGTTCAATTTTAAAACACCAATTGCAGTTTTTGATGAAGTTCCCTATTGACCTTTGCTGGTAAGTACTGATGAACCAAAATACTTATCAAATAAATTAAAAAATTAAGGTTGAATGCCATAGTAACAGAAACGATAATTAAAAGCTATTGTGTCTCGAGTGGATCTATGTTTAGCATTTGAAGGGCGAGTTTCTTCCTCACCAATAAATGGTTCATTCACCTAACATCTTATTGAAATTGTATTTTAAAAAAGAAAATAATGGACCAATTAAGTATCAATTTTAAATAAGTGCAGGTAATGAAATCGGCAATTTGACACTTTATTCTTACAATCATCAAATTCTCTGCCTATAACAAAGATAGTTCAGTCAGATAAACATATCTGGCACAGCATCAATTACTTGGTTGCCGTAAAGCAATTTTCTCATCATTGTACTCCTGATAAGAGAAAGGTGAAAGCCAGTAACTAAGTACTAGTACTGGTATAAAGAAAAGGTGAGTGAAAGCTGCCAGGCACCGGCGCTATCGATCGATGGGGCAACCGCTCGCCGGCCGCCATTTTAAAAAGTGGGATGAGGTGGGGTCGTGGAAATAGATCGAAAGTTCGAAATTACGGACCTGCCCCAACGAACTATGGAGTATAGATACCAAGGGAGCATGTTTGGTCAGTGGGTCGTCTTAGGGGTGAAATTGATTTTTGTGCCATGGCATGGCTGATGGGGATATGCAGAGAAATGCCTAACAGGGCTTTTAAAAGTTATGAAACGTTGAAATAATCCCCGATTTCTGTCAAGTATTCCGTCCCTAAGACGACCCACTGACCTATTTTGTAGTTTCCGCGAAAAGGTGATATCATCTGTTGTTGATGATGACTGTATCATTGAATATTCAAAGATGTTTGAACAAGTGACAAATCGGTTGAATACGTAACGAAAATTAATAATATTGATGGCAAGGCCGTGGTAACTGAATAAATTAGGCGTTATTTCTCGAAAAACATGTGATAGGTAGAGTACGTACCTACCTACAAGTACTTGTATGTACCGTAACCTCGAATGAGGTCATCGACACGTCATCGCGAAATCGATGGAATAAAATTTTATGAAAAACAGGAAAATTTTACGATTATTTCAGAAATAGACGCGGATAAGTAATTTTACCGCTATAAAACTGTAAATCCAATGTAGAACAAGTAGTTCTTAGATGAAAATCACTTGGGCGTGGCGTCAACCGGAGTGGCATTCTTGAATGCGGTCACGAAAAGTTAAGATGATCAATCAACTTTGTGTCAAACAATATCACATCAAGCAGATACAATTACTGTAGAACGATGTAAATCCAGAAAAATATGAAGCTCAGAATTTGAAAATGATTAAGATGTCAAATTGAGAAGTCAATTCTACTAGAACATTCAAGTGACGCATGGGAATATTGAACTCGGCCGGATAACATGCCGACAAAATGGTGGCGTGACCACCCGGTACTTTGTTTCTCGAAACACGTGAAAATAAGTAATGAAGGACCCTGAATCCCTGAAACAAAGATTATTAGAACAATAATAAACGTGTACTCACCATTTTGAATAGAGTTTTGTTGAACTTAACGTAGAATATAAATTAGTTTAAATATTTCAGTCGTCGTTCAGCGCGACCGGTTAAGAGGCTTGCCAAACGAATGTGATTGACGAAAATTCCGTTGAAGCCCCTTTTATAGGGCACCCGCTGCGGGGGACCGACGCTTCCTGAGCAGCTCTCTGATTGGTGGATTCAACTGCCGCATGGGCGAACTAGCCAATAAGGTCAAAGCTGCATTATATCACCATTGCGGGAATATGTGGGTTGGTGAATCATTCAAGTTAGCGCCATTTAGGGAAGTTACTTAGTTAAGTAATGTCGATATCGATACTAGGAGTTAATTCATTGTAATTGTAATGTAAGATAAAACCATTAAGTTAATTAAGTCATAAATGTTACATACGTGATACGTCTCGTATTATTAACATTTAAAGCAAGAATTAAGAATAATTCTGATACATAATGCACTTTATTTACTTTGTTGTTCCAAACAAGAATTCAAAATTACTCAGAAATGATTACGCACTTGTACTTGGAAATAAATATTACTAACTGTTTATAGCTAATATGTTAAGCGTCTGATACGCAGTAAATGAATTGCACTTTTTCATTCATTTGCTATAAAGTAGAACATAGGTATCTGTAGTCAAACAGTAAATTACATACTTAATTATGTTTTTAATGATGATGGTGAAAAAAACTTCAAATATTTTTTCTCGTGTTACTGTAATAAAATATACCTAAATTAGGTGAGCATCGCCACATTTTCCTGAAATCGACCCAAATCAGTACACAGAGACAGTAGTCCCAGTGAGCACGAAAAAATCTATGGCTTCTCCAACATCCTGCACCATACAGAAAAGTTTCCAGTAAGACATCTTGGTCAACCGACTACTACGATACGTAACAGCTGCAGGTAGGTACCCGTCCTGTGACCGTCCTTATTACTTCTACGTTATGCTGCACTCCCACGGCCCGATCTTTCTCACAGGCTAGGCTGACAGGCCGTGGGAACCCGCATCCGATGGCCTCATTGGATGCACTCCTACGGCCTGTGCCTCCAGTGGCCTGTCGTCGCCCGTCCGATCCGTCGGGAGTCGGTAACCCTATGTGCCGGATTTCTTTTTGCATTGTTTATCAAATGTTGACCACTGAATAAAACCACAGTGGCTCCACAGGCAGCCATGCAATCCATATCACTTGACACGTTGTAATCACGGCCATAGAATGCACCGACACGACACACGCCGTGCGTGGGAACTGGGAATGCTTGGTACGGGCCGCGACAATCCTCGACAGACGTAGCAACGCCTGGCGCGGTCTGTCTATGTATTATTGCCTGTTATTAGAATTAATTATCTTTTTGTATGCAAGTGTTTCTGTGACAAATAAACCTATTTTTCTTTCTTTCTTTCTGTAAATTAACGGGCCGTGGGACCGCGACATAAGAAAGGCGCAGTCAAATTCAAACTGTAGAAACAGTTTGACTTTGACTTGGCTGACTGACTGCACAACTTGTCAGATGGGATGGACACTCCGAAATGCTACAATGCGACTGTAGGGTCACGTTATAGATGATAATGCCTTGCCATTGCCGTCTGTCCTGCTGCTCTGTGTGCTTGCACAATGGACAACCTGTGTGTGGCCACTGCTAACGCAGCCACATGGCTTAATTCTGAACAAAAATAAATTAAATAATTTATGGAATCGTCGACAAGGCAAAGAAGAAAGGACTACGATGTGTAGTTTAAATCACTTTACTTCTGTATCGAATGTACTGTGATGGAAATAAGATACCAGTGCCAGCTTAGTATGTAGCCTTTACTTACAGCGACTATTACTTATCAGCCTTAACACAAATACGATTTTTGTTATTTATACTTATTTTGAGTGTTTTACGCCGCACAGTGGGCCCATACTGAAAATTAGTGGACTTAGGCAACAAAGTTCCAATATCGATGCGATTTTTTTTTATATGACGTGTTATGATATTCCTGACAACTTTTATTCTTATAACATTTCTTCTAAAGTTGATAGTTTGTCTTGAAAAAAATTAATTAGATTATTTTGTATGGAGCGAATCACGTTTAATTTTTTTTCTTCAATTGTACTAATATGTTGGGTGTGTGGCGTGAGTATATGATAGCTAGGGTCATTCTCTATCCACGAAAAAAAAAACAGCGCCGGCCATCTGCGGCAGCGCGAGTAATCATTCGGTAAAAAAAAAATGTTATGTAAGATTTTTTTTTGCCATTTAAAATAAATTCAAAGTAATTTTTTTGTGGCATTAGGCTAATTCACCTTCTCTTTATTAAATATATAGTTTTAACAGCGCATAGGTACTTATAACTAATTATTCTGGTAGAAATTTAGTAATTATTGCTATGTTATCGGTAGCACCTGCATTGTGATTGATGACTCATTTGTTATTGCGCTCGGCTAAGCGCATAACTAATGAGTCATCGAAAAATGCTCGTCTCTGATTGGCTGAATAATTTTCACTCACTGATAACAGTGTCCACTACTTGAGTAATTAACACTGTCTATAAATATAAAGACATTCATTAAGTCCATCTAGTTTCGCTCTTGTCGCTTATTTGTGAACACAGTGAAATACTTTTATTTTTATATTTACATTAGAACTATGGCTGGATTTTGTACCAACCTAGATTTTTTTGTGAAATTAAGAAGTGGCGGTGATCTGAAAAATCATATGTTTCTATATGAAAGTATCATTTCTGTCTTGACTACCGAAGTTTCTGAAGAAGACAAGAACCGAATCAAGGAGTTCTGTCGACTTTTTTGTGTAAATTTAAATAAAAAGTGGATAGAGTCAAGTAGAAACCAAAAAACTTTTATGAATCGTGTAAGTAATCGCAAGTGGTTGGAAAAAAACATCAACTGGCCTGTTTGTGACAGTGTTGACCTGAGAAGTGAGATGGGCTTTTCGGACGCAGTCTTATCTGAACCTGTGGATATAGATTCCCATGTTCCTACTCTTGCAGTATGTACTGCGGAAGCGGGAACATCTACAGAAAAGGAGCACAGAAAACCATTCGAAGAGTTAAGTAAGAAGCAAAAAAAAAGACGTTCTACTTCCATAGTAGAAGAAAATTCCGAAGAAGAGTTGCAGACCTGGTACATAACAAAATTGAAAGACAACGGCAAAACGAATCTGGCAAAAGTGATCGAATACCTTTCCAGTAATCCAGATGCCCTATCCGAAGTAGACGAGCGACTATTCAAAAAGCAGAGCTTAAGTACTGTCTCTGAAGATAACTGTTTAGCTCTTTATACATCACTTGCGCTCTCGAAATGGAAGTACTTAGCTCTTCGACAATTTCTGAAAGAAGAAAACTGTGCTGCCTTTCCATCTTATCCAAAGCTTGTAAATGCCAAGAAAAGATGTTACCCACCACAAGAGAGTATGGAGATTACCGAAAAAGGAGCTCAAATTAAATTGCAAGCGCTATTGGACCACACTGTGGAAAGGATTTTACTAGGTATTAGTAATTCTGTTGATAGGTCTCAAAATAAAGAACTCAAGTTGACCTGGAAATGGGGACTTGATGGTTCTTCGTCGCAGAGCAATTATAAACAGAAAACGTCTACAGAGTTCGATGATTCATCAGTAGTCATGATAAGCATCGTCCCTCTTCGGCTAGTGTCTACTAGCCCATCTTCTGGGAATGAAAATATAGTTTGGGAGAACCCCACACCTTGCTCAACTCTGTACTGTCGACCGGTGAAGTTCACTTTCACTTCGGAGACAGCAGATTTTATAATGTCTGAAGAGTCTGAGATGAAAAAACAAATTGATGAACGAATATCTACACAGTGTGGAAATATTATTGTATCACATGAATTGCATATGACCATGATTGATGGAAAAGTGGCCAATATTATTGCTGAAGTACCATCATATGCAACGTGTCCTATTTGCTTGGCAAAACCGAGCGAGATGAATAATTTAGACGCTTTGACTTCCAAACCACTTCGTGAAGAAATTTACAAACAAGGAATTTCTTCGCTGCATATGAAGATTCGGTGTATGGAATGTCTTCTCCATATATCTTATAATCTGGATTTTCAACGATGGACTGCTCGAGGCGAACATAAGGCTTTGAAACAAGCTAAAAAAAATACCACGCAACAAGAGTTTCGTGAGCAAACTGGAATGCTGATTGATATAGTCAAACAGGTATGTATTTAATTTTGGCTCTTTTTATGTTGTTTGTGTATTATATCTCTATGTATTGTATATTACAGTATTGTTTTCCCATTTTAGGGTTTTGGAACTACAAATGACGGGAATACTGCGAGGCGCTTTTTCCAAGATTACAAAAGATCATCCAGAATAACGGGAATTGACGAAAATCTGATTTTCAGATTTTCCGTTATTCTACAAGCCATATCATCAGGCAAAAACATTGACTGTGAAAAATTTAGAAGATACTGCAGAGAAACAGCTGATGTGTACGTGCAACACTATTCGTGGTACTACATGCCAGTTAGTGTACATAAACTTCTAATGCACGGTGCAGACATCTGTAACCACTTTGGTGTTTTGCCAATCGGTAAGTAAAAAATAAATATAGTTTGATGTATTATTTGACTCAATTGCGTTTTGAAATTAAAATGTATGTACTTATTCGTTTTAGGTATCTTATCTGAAGAAGCTTCGGAAGCCCGTAATAAGGACTTCAGAAACGTCAGGGAGTGGCACACTCGGAAAACGGGGAGAATAGCAACAAACGAAGACATCCTCCATGGACTTCTAATAAGCTCTGATCCCCACATATCCTACATAAGGCCTAAAATATTGAAACAGGGTCATAATGAGTTGTTGCCTGAAGCAATTCAGTTGTTACAGACTACTGAGCCTCCCTGTGACAGTGAGATTATGGAGGAAGAAGAATGCCTCATAGCAGAGTCCGAAAATTTGCCGGACCCACTAGCACTTCTGGAACAAGAAATAATGTGATCCGGCTCTAGATTATCCTCACAAAAGCCCATCAGGGCTAGGTATATGACAAACAGCCCTTTTCAGGGCTACAATTACTTCACAGTTTCATACGCTTGATTATGTAGATAATTATCAACGACTTGCCCGTACAAATTTAAATTATTTCACCTATCATTAACAAAATTAGTATAACCTGAAACTTATTACGATATTTATTCAACAATAGATAACGTGCAGTTAAAAAAATAACACAGCCAATCAGAGACAAGCATTTTTCGACGACTCATTAGTTATACGCTTAGACGAGCGCAATAACAAATGAGTCATCAATCACAATGCAGGTGCTACCGATAACATAGCAATAATTACTAAATTTCTACCAGAATAATTAGTTATAAGTACCTATGCGCTGTTAAAACTATATATTTAATAAAGAAAAGGTGAATTAGCCTAATGACACAAAAAAATTACTTTGAATTTATTTTAAATGGCAAAAAAAAATCTTACAAAACATTTTTTTTTACCGAATGATTACTCGCGCTGCCGCAGATGGCCGGCGCTGTTTTTTTTTTCGTGGATAGAGAATGACCCTAGCTATCATATACTCACGCCACACACCCAACATATTAGTACAATTGAAGAAAAAAAATTAAACGTGATTCGCTCCATACAAAATAATCTAATTGATTTTTTTCAAGACAAACTATCAACTTTAGAAGAAATGTTATAAGAATAAAAGTTGTCAGGAATATCATAACACGTCATATAAAAAAAAATCGCATCGATATTGGAACTTTGTTGCCTAAGTCCACTAATTTTCAGTATGGGCCCACTGTGCGCCGCATTCAGTAATTTATAAAATGAATGTCCCAGTTTCGATAAATGCGGATGACAAGCTACAACACTAAAAAGATCGTTATTTTCACTCTGTTGGTGTGTTCAGCCGGCGACACGCACACAAAGAAAAATGTTGTTTTTGTGTGCGACACAGTCTGGATTGTTTTTTACAAACAATTGCTGCATTCAAGGCAAAACTTGTTCATGCAATACTTTTATTTTGTCAAAAGGAATAGCTAGACCAAAGTTTTCGGTGCTAAAAACTAATATAATTTGTTATTTCATCGTTAAATACAGACGGGCGGATTTCCGACCCACACAAGCAAACCATTATATCATATCCATATACGGTTGTCGGTTGTCGCTGAGGAGCGCTGTTCAACCTTTTTTTTTTTCTATTATTAGTACAGGCAAACTGCGATCAATAGTTTTATTCCTTCATGCACGCACGACGAAAATTTTCAGGAGTCCTACCTGACTCATTTTATTTGCCGCGGCGTTTTATAATAGGCAGGTGGATACTTAGGTACCTACTTACCTAAAAAATAAATCATAATAAATAATATTCTCTGCTCGAGGGGCTTGTGGCTAAATAATAAAAACCGCATGATGGGTCGTTCGAAGGTTAAGCTAGGTACGCTTGCCGCGGTCGGTTCTTAGATGGGTGACCAATGACCATCCATTACCTACATAGTCTTAGATCTTTGACAGTCGTTACGGGTAGTCGGAAGCCCAAAAGTCTGACAACCAGTCTTACCAAGGGGTATCATGCATTGACTTATATATTACTTCATGTTACCCAGTAACTGGGTTGTGGAGGTCAGATAAGCTGCAGATTTTACATGGAGCGACTGCTTTATCTGACCAGCTTCAGCTGCATCTGGTTAGGATGGTCAGATTTTATATTTGTTTTGCCTCTGTAGTACTGTGCACGCGTAGCATGACCACCATAGAAACGGGTTTTGTCGACGGAAGAATAGACAAAGATGACGTTTCGTGTAGACAGTACGACGGCAGCAAAGTAGAAAGAGTCAACTGCACTTTTTACTAAATTCACTCTTACATAATTCGGATTCATGGCTAAATAATAACAGCCGCACAGGTCGATCGATCAGGTTAAGCTACGCTTGCCGCGGTTGATCTGTGGATGGGTGACCATCTTTACATACCAAGACCCTTCCGTGCCCCGGAAAGCTAGGCAGATACGTATGTAAATACTACTACAACAATTTTTCTCAAAGTGTCGAAGTACCGTATTTTGGAACAAAAAAAAAATATTTCGGTAATATTAGCCTTAACCACTTCCTTCGTAATGCCCTATTAAGTAAATGATGTAAAATAGGAGAAGATAGCTTTGTTCTACTATTAATTATCACAGTTTTGCGTTCAAAACGCTCTTCTGTAAAATCATGATTTTGTAGATAACCGTATATACTTTGTGGCCGTCGAGTAAGAAGTTTTCTACGGTCTTTAGCATGGCGATGGCGTTTACAAAATCTCTTCACTACCTTAGACAACTGTCAGTTGTCAGTGTAATTTTGACAGTTGAGATAGAAAACTTTCTTCTGAAATAGTCTACATATAAAAAGACCTAGACAAAGATCGTTAGAAACGAAAGACAAAATGACAGATTGTAGAAGGATTTCTACGGCGCGATGTCAAAAATGGAGAAACGAAATGTCACTTTGTATAGAAAGAGCTATGTCTATTCTTCGTAGACATAGAAAGCGTCATGCTAAGCCTGCTGAGTGGGTAGGTACAGACTCAGACGCCAGCACATCAAGCTACTACAGTCTGTCAAATTCCTTTAATAGATATTCAACTTTATCACTAAGACATAAGGTTCAAAGTTGATTGGGAAAATTTGACAGTTTCGGTTAGCTTGATGTGCTGGCGTCTGTACCTAAAGTACAGCTGCTTATCATCAAGGCCCTCATTGAACAAACAAATGAATCAAGTTTTGAGAATTACTAATTTTAATAATACTTACCAATGACCTATTTTATAAGGATGAACAAAATTTATGTATTCATTATTTATGTATTGAATTGTGTTGTAAAAAAGATGACATATATATATACCTAAAAAAACCGACCAAGTGCGAGTCGGACTCGCACACGAAGGGTTCCGTACCACACTACATAATTATATAAAAAATTCACGTTTGTTGTAAATATTTATTTTATTTTGTTTTTAGTATTTGTTGTTATAGCGGCGACAGAAATATCTACATAATTTGTGAAAATTTCAACTGTCTAGCTATTGCAGTTCTTGAGATACAGCCTGGTGACAGGCAGACGGACGGACAGACAGCGAAGTTTTAGTAATAGAGTCCCGTTTTTACCCTTTGCGTACGGAACCCTAAAAACGGAACCCATAAAGGATAATTTTGTTACCCGTCTGTCTGTCTGTCAGTTGAATTACGTATGTCTACGGTCCCTTGGAGTTCTAAAAAAATTAAGCTACATTTTTGTAGTTAGAGAATTGACCGTGACCGCGGCGTATATCGATGTATAGGAAAACATTTTTTGTTTAGTTTGTTCTTGGAATAAATTCATCCTAACTACGGACCCCTAATTGTGCGGAGCCGGTTTTTTTATTGGTCTGCCTCAACTGTCTGGCAGCAGGTAACAAAGGGATAAAGTTAGGGGCCTGTTATACAAACCTGTGTGATGTTGTGTTTAGTTCAAATAACTAGCAATTAGCAACACAGATTTTGACTTGTCTAAAAAAGGATTAAATTTTTTATTTTGAGAATCGCTGTCCTAGCACAGGTCCTAGTTGAACAAACATTGATAATTTGTATACTTAGGTACTTACCTACCTACTTAAATCATTGTTTACCTTTGATCAACAATTGTTGATCGAAGTTGTTTACTTATACTTTTTCATTCGCTAAATGCATTGAATAAGAAATCATTTCGATATATTAAACTTATTTATACATCGTTGCTGATGTATTGCTATTATTATTCTATTACTTTCTTTATTTCACTAAATACATATAAATATGTACATTATTCTATGTATTATTATTTATGTTTATTTATTCTTATTATTCTACGCATTTTTCGTAAGAAAACAAAAAATATTTTGTCTGTTAACATTTTTAATCCAGCGCCCTCTATTCATTTTTATAGTAACTCACTAAGCAGTCGGTGGACTTGCTTTACTGACACGACTCACTGACATACTGACAGCGCCATCTACACTCACTTTTTGTAAACACAAATATTATGATGCGGTATTTTTTCCAATTCCTATTCTTCTAATCAGATTGAAAATAAATGCCTCAATGATACATGTAATTTTTGACACCTTGCAAGTGGTTCTGCAATTAGCAAATCAATTAGGTATCTCAGATAAGCAGAAGCCTCGTCTGCAGGCAGATACCGTATCTGGCTGCAGACGAGGCTTCTGCTTATCTCTTTTCGCGTATTTTACGTAGTACCTAATTGAATAATTATCTATTCTACTTTGAGTAAATTAAACTAATAAGACTACGAATAACGCAATCGATAGCGATTCAAAATAGAGCCCAAGTTATTGGAAAACAGAATAATTGTTGTTTATTGGACAAACGAGAGAGCACCACAGACATAGATCTACATAGATAACGCAATTATTACGATTTGTATTGAAACCAAGCGTGCCGACTTTTTTATACCTACTGTGACGTCACAGCTGCAATTTAGTGACGGGACATCCAAACCGATTCAAAGCCATCGATGCCGCCGATGCCCCTTCGCCCCGCTACGATTCAACTGAAGCTGCCACCGTGATCGTCTCGCTCATACTCATATATTTTATATCTGTTGTCCCGCTCGCTCTCACAGCAATCGTCAGTACGCCGAGTTGTTTAAAAGTGAGCAGTCGCGTCGCGCTTTAGAGCAATTTCATTCTACATTTTGGATACTTTCGCATAATCTCAAGTAATTTACTAAAATATATTTGTTGATATTTCTTTGAAACACAAAGCATTAGTATAGACATGCATGATTAAGATAAGAAACAGTAGTTTAGATAACCTAAAAATTACAAATCGATTAATATGAATGACATCGATTTTCAGACAGACGAATGATATAGACAGACGAATGATACATAGACAGACGAATGATATATTTGAATGGGAGAGTTTTGAGGAATTACCAGTCCACATCCTACATGGCGTTTCATCTTTGAGGTAGCCAACTTTTTTCACATATTGAGGCAAAGGATCCTATGAATAAAGCAAATTGGTCAAGCTGGATGTTTGTTGCACAGATATAGTTTGTTGTAGGTATAAGCGTGAGTAGATGAGTACAAATAATAGTACTGTGTTTAGTCGGGAACCAGTCTTTCCGTCCCGTGGCCGCAATCCATTTTTCTTTTATGATTTAAAAAAATATTTTTAAATGCAATAGAAAATAAACACATTAAATATATAAAAATAGTCGTATAATGTTGAAAGGATAGACAAAAACACATTAAATACATCAACCCTAAAAAAAATATCCTCCTTTTTATAGCAGTCCTGTAAAATTAGGTCATGCATATGAGCTTGTTATATCTACTAAATTGGCTTTCTTTATATCATTCGTCAGTCCGATATCGATTAAAATCGATTATTGATATATGTTGTAGAACGAACAGCACTAGTTGCTACAATTGACAGACGAATGACAAATTGCCTGTATCACGAAGTCGAAGCGATGCGCGACAGTATCGCTTGTGCGATATTCATCGTCTCCTAACACACAACGTCAGATCAAACGTCCAAAGCAAACGCGGCAATGTAATGTGAATAAAGTTTACTTAACGGTAATTTATAGTTAGGAATATTCTGGAACGACACGCAGCTTGGAATACTTAAAAATAGTTTTAATATGAATTTACGCATAATATAATTTTAAAATAACTTACCTGTGATAGGAAATATGTTCCTGCCTTTGGGTGTTCGAAATTTTTGGGCTATTGCAGTTAATTATCACGCAACGAGGCATTTGTTTAGTTTTTTGCGGACGTTCGGCTGCAACAACGGACGCGCGGGACTGAAGTTAGCGGCGACCAACCTCGACGCTTGGCCGGGGTTCAGACACGCGAAGTGCATGCATTTGCGTTATCTATGTAGATCTATGTCTGTGGAGAGCACAGTAAATGAGTTTTATTTGTGTAAACAAACTGTTACAGCTATTAAAAATTAAAACATTATTAGTAACATCCTTTCATTCACCTTATCAAAGCGCGTCAAAATAAAATATTTAATAAAGAAAAAACAAGTTGTAAATTGACTCGAATTTCCAAGAATTTTCTTTCCAAATTCAATGACGCGAAGTTAGCCAATCGTGACGTGGGCGTACTTCACTCGATACTTGATATTTCCGTTCAACTTTTCCCGCGCGTCGTTCAACAAGTGCGCGCGCAACTCCATTCCGCGCGCGATCGCATTCTCGCGCAGTTTAAAAACGAACTGTCGAAATAAACACGAAAAAAATCTATCGTTAATTAATAATCGTTGTTATTGTGTGCTAATAATGTTATAAGAAGTTCTCTGTGAATAATAGTGAAGTGTTGTGTCAGTGAATTTATTTTTAACAAACGGTGAGTTTTAATTTTGATTTTTAATCTTCGCGCGATTTTAACCTTCGAGAATTTCCTGATTGTATTGTAAAGGTGTTCGATTTTTCTTGTAGATAACTTGTATAGCCTTTTAAGGCTGCGTATAGCCGTTATCTTGGCAAATATGGCGTAAGGCAGGTCCTAAGTCGTCTAGCTACTAAGTACCTACGATCTAAGTTGCCCGCGGCTAACTTTCAAGTGCAATATTGTTAGTTGCATTGATTTAAGATTAAAACTTTCTACTTAACAGTATTGTACCTTAGACTTAAGTAAACCTAGGTATTTTATGAATATTTATTTATCTTACGAGATAAAGCGCTGAATTTATGTGCGTATCTAAGGTATTAAAAATAAATTCCTGACGTATTTATCTAATGTTTTATCTTAGGCAGCTGTAAGTAAATAATTATAATAAGGTATAATGATTCGCTGTTTTGTATGCTACTAAACTGATAGACAGATTTTGATGCGATTTTTGCAATCACATCACACCTTGGCGTTGTGTCTACAACACAATCATTGGAGTTTAGACGTTTGGAGTGGACCAATAGTTTTCATATAGAACTTTTAAAACCAATAAGATTTATTGGAACCATAAAATATGTCACGTACTCATTTGATATAACAAGAAAAACAACACTGGTTTTTGAATGAAGCATTTAAATTTATTCTAAACGCTGATTTATTTTATGGTAGCTAGGTAATAAAAATACACAAATAACTTTATTTAAATGCTTCGTTATCTCCATTTACAAACATAGATATCTACATACTTACCTATTTTTTATTGTTACCTACATATTTAATGTTTAAAAATAAAAACTGAGTAAGTAGGTACCTATTATATAATTTTAACAAAGTGTGACTAGTATTTCCATAGAAAGCAGAAGGCTAATTTTATTAAATCTAGTCGCAATCTGATCTCAGCGACAAACAAACGTCAAAAACTTGTCAAAATGTAGGGAAATTAAAGGTAGGTATTTTTGACAGATTGAGACTATTTGAGAGTTTGAGACTGAGCTGAGACTGCGATTGTTCTTAAAAATACTAGGATTGCCCCACTGATCCAAAAGAAAGGAAAATAGAGTTAGAAACAAAAATACACAGGTTAATTTATCACAGAAACACGTGTATACTTGAATATTAACTCGACCTAATCGGAAAAAATACACAAAATAGATCTACAAATTATAATCACGAGCACAAAACAAAATTAGTCGGCAGCTGCACGTCATGACTGTGACAAGAAGGCTTTCACCACAGATTACTAAATAGTTACTTCTTTCACTCGGCATGATATGGGCTAATGGGCCCCCCATAGTACGTGCCATAGATCAGCACCCTAATTGCGTAACACACTATCAATCGGAATCTGAATCATTTTGAAGCAAATTGCTAATCCATTGTTTCATAAGTTCGAAAAATTTGTCTGATCAACACGTAAATAACGCAATGAATGTTGTTGAACTGTAAAAATGAAACAGATTCCGATTGATAATGTGTTACGCAATTGCCCCGCTGTTTTTTACATTTCTATGGTACGTGCTGATTTTCAGTGGTCACCCGAAAAAGACGCACGGAAACCAAGTCAGTTTTCATGATTTGTACATAAATAGGTAACAAAATAAACAGTATACTTAGAATATAATGCAAATATACAACCAATTAATTATAATTAAGTATGATTAAATATCATAAAAATGATATCTGCAGGCATCACCGTGCATAAATAATGTACCTACCTACTTAAAATAAGCGCCTCTTAAAGGCGTTCTACACGATCCAGACCGACCGCCGACCAAGGTGACCTTGGTCGGATCAACCAACTTTTGTATTCGTTCTACACGGTCGGTGGTTGACACCAACTTGTCAATTCCGTCCGGTGTTCACAGCGTAAAGACGTATCAATATGGCTCCTTGCGTTTCAAAGCAACGGAAGGTCGGTTTGGCAATAACGTTTTTATGCTTGAGTGAAGAAGAAAAATGAATTATTAAAAAAAAAAAAACGAATTAAACATTTTCTTATTCTTATCTTTATATAAATTAGATCCAATGTATGTACCAAAGACATGATAAATCAGCGTATAAAGATATAAATTCGGTCAGAACCTCTCGTTCGCGAGGTTCGTTTTGTGAATCAATAAAGAGCACTCTACATTTTTTATAACATGCGACTTACATTCAAAATATACCCGTCGAGACCCAACACGGCTAAGAATTCCTTCACATCAAAGCATATTATGTCATAAGAATAGCTTTATCACAGCAATAAAAATATTCAACAATATTCCAAAAGAAATAAGGGCCCTCTAAAACGCTTTAAATCAAAACTACACAAATGGCTTATTGATAATTGTTTTTAGTGTAAAAAAATTTTTTGATAAAAAAAATAGACGATAAATGTAAGATATGATGCTGAGTTTTAATTATATTACTTTATATACCTATTATTCTTATGTGTTCAAATAGATACGAAACCCTAATAACCAATGTTATTAAAAATATGTTAATTTTAACAAATTAATGCGTTAAAGTCACATTTAGTATGTTTAAATATTTGCATGCCAGTCCATGGCGAACTTAGAGCATTTAAATGGCGAAACATGTAAGATCATCACTTTATTTATAAGACCTAATGGTACCATGTTTTAAAGCAAATAAATATATTCTATTCTATTCTAAACCATCGCTGTCACGCGATGACGTGCGCTCACATTGACTGACAAACGCACACTGAAGATCTTCCGTCGGCCGACAGCGTTCCAGACGGTTGGGGCCGACCACGGACGCAGCTTGTCGCGATGGATGCGCTGCCGACCAAGGTTGTCCAAAGGTCGTTTGACCCCGCCCATATTTGGCCGAACGACCAACGTCTACACGGTAGATTTTCACACCAACTGGACCAAGGTCACCTTGGTCGGCGGTCGGTCTGGATCGTGTAGAACGCCTTTTAGGACCACGGCGCCTGAAAGATGACTATCAAAAATGCATGGGCAGTACTAGCGAAGTAGCAAGCCCTTCCATACTGATAACATCCCACAGCTAAAACCTGATTTCTCTCAGGGTTACCGAGGTCATGTAGGAGACTGTTAAAGTCACAACATAATCACGCCTGAAGTAGGTTTTCAAATGGATAGGCAGAGATGGTGGAGGTCAGCAAAAATTCAGACTCAGGGCTGCTGCTGAGAAATTCCTGTTGGAAAAATTCGGTCATAATATAGTCGTCTTATAAATCCAACTAGCTTCTGCCCGCGACTGCGTTCGCATGAAGTTATCAAACTCAGACCTCAGTGACACTATAGATTCGGATCTTTACACGTGCAAACCCACAAACCACGTCAATATCGCGTCTTGCAAGGAATCGAAATGTCAACTCTACGGACAACATGTATGTATTTTGACAGTTCAAATCACGCCATATAGTGTCATAGACAATAGTTACGTTAATAGCAGATGTCGTGATTAGCTAAGGAATTGACGTGGTTTCGAAATAGTGAATTAGGGCCCAGTAGTTTCAAAGATTATCCCATACATACAAACTCGCAAATTTTTGTTTGAGCCCATTATATGGCCACATTTAATGCGGCATCAGTAGCATTCTTTTAATAATATAATAAAAAATAAAAAAAAGTGAAAAAGTGTTTGTGCAAACCTACTTACAGAAATAAAATCATTTATCATTTAATAGTATAGATAACACTTTGGCTGAGCTAGTTCGACCTAGGAATCGAACCTATGATCTCACGTAACTTTCACGCTTGTGAAACACTATTATACCGAGGCTGTAAGGAAGGCTAAGAGAGAGTCCTTTACCGTAAAATCTAAGTACTTATTTACCGTATCGAGAGTGACGTCAGAAGTCGTGTGTTTTGCTAATGGATGCATCACTAATCAGTAGATACTTGAGGCGATTAATGACCCTCGTGCAGGTGGCCGACATTAAAATAGGATGATAAAGAAATAATTGTATCTTTAAGCACCATTCTTAGGTGATATTGAGTTGAGTATTAAATTTAATCTTGGTTAAAGGAACTTAGGATCAGAGGCACCCTAATTGCGTAACACATTATATGAATCAGAATCTGAATGATTTTGAAGGATATTGCTAATCCATTGCTTCATAAATGTTCGGAAATTTTCTGCTCAACAACGTAAATAACGCAATGAATGTTGTTGAACTGTCAAAATGAAAGCCGTTCGTACTGTATTTGTGTTAGGCATTACCCCGCTGATTCCCAAGAATTGCTGCCATAGAGTCTTCAGCCTTTTCCCAACTATGTTGTAGTCGACTTTCAGTCTAACCAGATGCAATGCTGTTGAATGCCAGAATTTTACATGGAGCGACTGACTTATCTGGCCTCCACAACCCAGTTACTGGGTAACGCGATACCTCTTGGTAAGATTGGTTGTCAGACTTTTGGGCTTGTTACTACCCCTGTCAAAGATCGTTTCGTAAAACTTAAAATAAGTATGAAAATCAAAGTTATCAAACACGTCTATGTAGGTCTATGTCAGTTTATACTACATTTCCTGTCGCCCCCACGACGACAGCTGTTTGAACAAGGTGGGCAGATCCTTAGGTGTGTAAGGCCATATTTATATTGACACCTACACCCATGTTTTCGTTGTAAATCATACATTTACAGGTTTTAAATATGGATTTAAGATAGCTTAAGGTTCTATGTTGTGGGTGTTTTAATACACACAAATTAACCTACAAAAATATACGTACACACGGCTACATATCAAGCTATACATTTCCAGTTTTCGCTGACCTTGCATTGTATAGGTTTTTCATACAATCAGAAGTCAGCATATATTGGTTATGTACCTATAGCTTTATGTGTAGCTGTGTGTACAGACGCCAGCACATCAAGCTACCCGAAACTATCAAATTTTCCCAATCAACTTTGAACCTTATGCTTTAGCGATAAAGTTGAAAATCTAGTAAAGTTTGACAGATTGTAGTAGCTTGATGTGCTGGCGTCTGTACATACAAGAGATTGATCAAACTACCCCGGTTTTGGAAAGCCCATTTAATAACGTTGTTGTTATTTTCTATCAATATAGGATAGACTGCTCCGTTGGTCTAGTGACATGAGGTCCTGGGTTCGATTCCCAGGTCGGGCAAAGTGTTATTGCTTTTTGCTGTAAGGAATTTTTCAGTGTCTGAATTTGTGCCCGGCTGATGGCAATCGACTCGCCCTCTATTACAAACTGGCGAAATGTGGGTGTTTCTATTGGTACAACTCTGACTAACCCTTCATGGATTACATGCGTGATGTTATGTCAAAAACAAAGCAGTGTGTGCGATTCAAACGACAACTTTTTAGGGTTTCGTAGCCAAGTAGCAAAAATGGAATCGAACAAGTAATACTTCGTTTGGCTGTCGTGTTTCATCACGTAGGTGTAGCAATGTTCTGAATATTCAGTATGGCTGAGGCATTAATGACTTTAATAGGGTTTTTACTTTACATAATGAATGAAAGATTTATTAGCCAATAAGCGTCAGTATGAATCGCCTTCTTAATACCTATTTTAATGATTGGGAGTTAAATTTTATTACAAGTAAGTATCATTTATCTTTCAAAGTTTCAACCTACCAGTTACGCTAACGTGCTGTGTGATCGTCAACATTTTGGTTTGTAAAATAATCAACGTCTTAAAACTACCACAAACTTTTCCTTGGAATATTTACTGGAAAACTGTCGCAAGAAGGACCAAATTCATCTAAATTCATAATCATTCTGATGAATTCAGGGCTTGTCGAGCGTTTAGACAAAACACTAGTTCATTCCTAAAATGCGTTTATTTGTTTTTGTAAAACATGATCGTAATTGTTTCAGGGTCTTTATGTATTTTATTCAAGGTTGCTTACGGTTGTTTAATTTTAATAAGACATACTTACTGAAACATAGACCTGTAGGTACCTACAGGTTTGTTTTTTATTTTTTCACTGTCCAGCAAATCATGTTTATTTCCAACAAACCGACACACTTTTCTCACAATCAATCATGGAATATTCAACAAAAACAACATTTTATTAAATTAACAACAAAACCTCTTCGGTCATAATTCCAGGATTCTAAGAGCCTTGTTCTCGTTTACACAATCTTGCATTGCTCACTGGCTATTTTGGTGAATTACAAAACGTTGTGTATGAGAACGTATTGGAAACCGCAAGGAGTGCGTCAGCATAAGATCATCGTAAATTCGCGAATTTGTTTATGCACAATTTATTTTTTATTTTGTGAAAATAATGTTTTTGTCATAATTTAAGATTCTTGTAGCCTTCGGCAGCTGTGGATTTAACCGCAAGGTTTGTGAGTCAGAATAATTGTACTCATTCGTGTTACCACAGATGGTTTTTCTTTTCTGTTATTGTTGACTAAATCAACTATATGTTGGGTATTTACGTATGTAGTAAGAAGTGACCTTTAGTACATAACAGCTGACTCAAATGTTTGTTTAGTTTTTCTTCAAACAGTTGTTTTCCTACTAAACATCATAGGTTCTACTTATTTCGAGAGTTGGAGCACCCTAATTGCGTAACACACTATATCAATCACAATCTGAATAATTTAGAAGGATAGGTACTGGTAATTCATTGCTTCATAATATGTTCGAAAAATTTGTCTGATCAACAACGTAAATAACGCAATGAATGTTGTTGAAGATCCTTCGTCACAAACTACCTAAATACTACTCTGCTTGATTCCTAGTTTTATAATGAAAACACGATGATGACTACCTCTCAAAATAATTTCAGAGCCATAAACTCAACATTCTCATTGCCCAAAACTCGCTAACTTGCTAAACAATAGCCAGTACCTCTCAAACTGCTCCCAAAGGTGCATATCCTCAATTCTCTCGCTTCTCGTGCCCCCGCTAATCACGACAGGAACGTTAAAACAATATGTTACTGATTCCGTGAGTAAACACTACAGTGCCGATGACATCAGCTAACCAGGCCGCTAATATTAAAACTTGGCACACTTCCACTGCAGACCATCGACGTGGATCATACTAGGATTGAGGTATTAGCCGGAATTTGTAATACTTAGTCTTGAAATAACGGAAATACGGGTTGGAGAAGAATTTTAATGCGAATCAAACAAAAACAGCGTAATGCCCTCAATATGCACGGCAGTTATTCTTTTGCAGAAGTCATAAAACAGGAGGAAAGTCTTGTGGTTCTCGTAAAACAGAAGTTGGACTTCTTAAAAATAAAGAATAAGAAAGATTTAGTGTGAGAGACAGAGAGTTATATCTTTCTTCTCTCTCATGTAACGAAATGTGCCTAAACGTGACGCGTCCTTGAAATTTCACTCTCAATTCTCGTCCAAATATCGAATCACCGCCTTAGAAGTTTCACTACAAAAAGTTAACCAATAGCGACCAACAAAATGTAGGTTTTAAATCATACATAGTCAATGTCAGTGGAATTTCCTCCACGTCCTCCTACTGAATGACCAGTCCCTCCTTGGAGATCCATTATACCTGGAAATAATACATCACACTACCATCAAAACATAACAACTATACAGTCATCTAGGTAGGTAACTACTGGTCCTATGGCATTGAGTAGTGAGTTAGTGACAGCATCATTGTGTATTCCAAGAACTACCTCTCCATTGGCGTGAGAAATAGGCTTATGTCTATCGTGTGACGTAAGTTTCCTGTGTCATGGCAGCAATCGTCAATCGTCATCCCTTTCATTGATGTGATTGAGGACAACAAATACTATTTTATATGTAACTGTAGGTACAACAACGTCAGGATCACGTCATTAATTCCTTTTAAATAATAACACGAAGGACTTCAAGCCAAAAATATCAAAAAAACACAAAAGAAAGATAATACGACTAAGAATGCTTAACAAGGTGCAAATTTTGAAATGGCATGTCAGTTTTAAATAATAATAATAATATATGTTTATATAATAATATGTTTATTCAAAAATTATAAGGTATGATAATTAGTACAGTTTTGCTTAAATAAAATTATATTGCTAAGACTTACGTGCCTGAACTAGGTAATCCTGTGTTTCAGGCGAGATGAGCTAAAATAGTCTTTTAAAATTAATAAATAATCAAAAGTTGACAATAGACAAATAATTATATAATAACTCTTATTTTCTAAAGATAATTATTTAACTTAAGTGAAGTTTGTATACCAACATTTACTTTAACACAGTTAGTAAATTTTCTGTTTCTTCATATGACATACTTTGGAGAGCATCCTTGAGTATTTTCTTACAATTTGTATAGTTCACAGAATAAATGTTTGTTTTCGAATTTAGTCTATTTGTATGCGCTGCTGATTGGGTCGCACACACCTTGTATGTTAGCTTGAATGATAAGCCACGGATAGTGAAAGATGATGGTTTATTGAATATATTTAACTACCACGTAACTAATGCTATATGAATGCGTGAATGAGTACAGCTGACTATGAACGCTGATCGTGTACTGTCGCGTTACACTATAATTTGTGCAAGGCAACGGAAAAGTGCTGATCTATGCAATGCGCGCGTGCCATGTACGATACGTGACTCGTACACTATGTATAGGAGAGGTCCGAGGTACAGGTAAAATTTGGATATAAAAGCATGTTTTGTTGAAATTTGGGGACAAACTATATCTTTACGTCTTTTATTAATATATCTAGTGCTGTAGGGTAGAGCTTTGTGTTGTTTTAATACAATTCCCATAATAAATAGCTGTCGAACTGTTAATACTTCACAAGATTTGTACAGGAGGTTAGTAGGAAAAAGGAAAGGGCGGAAAGTAGACACTTTGAGAATTGCCCTCTGAGCTCTCTCGATGGTTAGTAACATTGTTTTACCCGCTCCACCCCATGTGGTAATACAGTACGTTAAAATCGATTGACATAGAGCAAAGTAAACTTGTCTAACTATTTTTGGGTCAGCAATACAGCGTAACTTTTTAAAAACAAATATCAACTTGCGAATTCTACTATTTAAAGCTTCTATATGTTGTTTAAACGAAAGTGTTTCATCTATTATAACACCAAGGTATTTTGTTGTATTTGCTATTTTAATTTTAGGACAAACACATTGGTTATTTGTGGGAATTGTGCAGCAATGAGCATATAATGTCGAGATAGTGCCAGTTGATGTTTGCTTGCGCATCGAAAACTTAATATAATTTGTCTTGTCTGCATTTAGTGTTAATGAATTACGTTCAAGCCATTTATTAACAATATTGAATCCGCGTTGCGCAACTTTGTAGACATTTTTTTCTGAGTCAGCCGAAAATAAAGGGCAGTGTCGTCAGCATAAGAAACAATTTGGCCATGATCTAGACTTAGATTACAAAGATCGTTTATGTATATCAAAAATAGTGTAGGCCCTAAAATACTTCCTTGGGGGATCCCGAAGGACGTGTTTTTTTCATCTTCGCTGAGAACATCTCCAATTCTTACACATTGGGTACGATCTTCTAGATAGCTCTTAAATAGTTTCAGCTGGGTGCCTCTGATACCTATTGTTTCAAGCTTGTGCAACAGAATAGGGATAGAAACCGTGTCAAAAGCTTTGGCGAGGTCCAGGAAGATACCTATTGTGTGGTTACCATTATCAAGTTCTTGTGCTAGATAGTCAGTCAGATGGTGTACGGCATCGTCTGTTGACATTTTAGGCCTAAATCCAAACTGCCGCTGAGACAAAATTAATTTGTCTTCCAAGTATTTGTAAAGCCTTTTATTTATTATTTTTTCTAATATTTTAGACATAGAAGGCAGTAACGAAATAGGTCTATAATTTGTGACTTGATCTTTACTGCCTGATTTATAAACGGGGACAACAACAGCTTTTTTTAGGCACTCGGGAAAAATACCTGCAGATAAGCATTTTTGGAAAATATAAGTTAGTGGCGGTACCAAAATGTGCTTGAACTGTTTAATAATTTTATTTGATATATTATCCCAGCCAACTGCACAGTCGTCTTTCAAACTCATAATTATTGTTTCTACCTCAGTCTCATCAGTGTCTAGCAATGCAAAGGATGATAAAATAGTGCTACACGTAAATGGTGTGCTTGGTAAATATTGTGATTGGCCCCGAACTTTTTCAGCCAAACACTTTCCCACATTAACAAAGAAATTATTTGCAATGTTGGCAGATGTTAAGTGTGATGAGGGTGCTTGTAATAAACCTGAACATTGCATGCCAACAACATTGAAGGGTAAGAGGAAAAACTTGAACGAAAAAGCAATTGAGAAAATGGAATCCACTATGAAATCAAGCAAGGACATGTTAGTCAAAGCAATGACAAGAAAAACCCTTACTTAAACTTTCGCTAGTGAAGTGGTGTCAGAAAGTATTGCATATGAGAAGTGATCCAAGTAGTTAATATTCCAATAAAATCGTTCATATTTAATTAACATATTGCAAGACTGTCGTCTCCAAATAGAAAGTGGCATGTTTATGTAATTCATAAGAGCTTCAATTATACACACAATACTTTTTGCGCTAATGAGGCGATAATATGTATATTGTCGAAATATTCTTTACAATTCATTTGACGTGTGTCGAAATGACGGAGGCGTGAGTGGTGAGTGCCGAAACACAATGCCAAATTAAACACAAGATTTGCGGTAGGTAACATCATATCGGTATCGCTCATTTGGAGAAACATCGACGTAACTGCCACTTTTTTTTAAGTCTGCTTTCCGAACGTAAATACGCTTTCTAAGTGCTTTGTCATATTTAACTCATTTTTTAGAAAAAATACGTTTACGTCGATGTTTCTCCAAATGAACGAAATGTAAATTTTATTGATTTGTACATTTTGTAACTTCGGACCAGAAACCTGTGAAGCTATGCTAGGCAACAATGACCAAGACTAAGAGCGTAAAATGATAGGTGATTCAATGTCTTTGGTCTATCCACGAGGTGAAATAAATTTACATAACATTTGACTGTAAACAAATGAAATCATCTCGTGCCGTCATTTCATCCAATATTGCTATTGACGAATTTCTAGGAAACACTTTTGGCGATTGTCCCAAAACACTAGGTTTGATGCTTCGCCAGACTATCCATTAAGAGTTTCGGGGTGTTGCTATCAGAATCCAAGGTGAGGAGTTCAATAACGACGGAGAGTATCTTCCAATCATCTTCTACTGAATAACTCATAAGATGGAAAGTGGTTGTAGAGTCTACAACCAACAATGTAGACATGTCGGTAGAAACAGAATATGTATAAATGGAACTAGTTATTTTTACTATGATGCTTTCAATGTTTATGATATCGGAGTGGTTGCATAAAGCTGAGAAATACCGCTCAGTCCTCCGAAGCATTCTGACGCGCTTTCCAAATACCACTTTGATAAATTAGCCGTTGAAAATAGCACGTCGAACTGCAAAACAGATTTGAGATCGGCGTTTGCTACCATTGTATACAGCTTTAAGTTCAATAATATTCGCTCCACGATCCCTATTACTATCAGTAACATATTAGTATTCTTCCCTTAGGACCATTAAAAGATATTTATGACCTTGCGAATATACGGCGTTAGTTTTTTCCTCGAATCCTCAAAAGGTCATTCGGTGTCTAGTCTTGTACGTGGAATACATTAGATAGCTCGGCTGCTACGGCTCAAATAACTATTTGTGTCAGGGTCTTCTCGAAACTGTGGATACACATTTAACATGCTGGTTGAATTATGGTTGTGAATATGAGGAACGAATGATGTAGCCCTTTCGGAGTTTGACTCGAAGCCGCGAATTGTGGATGTGGTTTTTGGGAATGATAAAACGATAAGAAACAAAAACGAGTGTGTTTAATCAAAACAAAGTCTGCCAACAAAAATACAAGTGGTAAGTCAAAAGTCACTAATAATAACTCTTATTATCACGAAGGCAAAAAACTCAGACAAGTATCTCACGAACAAAAAATAAACTTGCTTCCAAAGACATAATGAACGGCGTAATTTTAAAACATCGACTTACTCCGGATCTAAAAGCAACTAAAACGGTGACATTACGTAAATAAACACTGATTCAAACAACGAAAGAACAAAGAAACTACAAAACATAATGCCAATTCATGTGTTCCCCGAAATGACGTGTTGGACTATAATTAGTGATACTATTAGTTTATTTCTGTTACCTGCGCCTGCAGCTGCCAACTGGGGCTGCTCATATCCGTGGTTTGATCAGGAAGCTACATCATACGTCTGCACTAGCCTGGTCTAGATTTGATACTATGGTTTATTTTGGTCACGTTTATGTTACACTTAAAGACCTACGTAAGGGCTCTTAACAAAGGATTCTGGATGGCGGATGCAGATTTCGTATAACCAGAAGAGGGCAGCTTAAGCATAATCAGTCTATAGATAACGATTGCACTGCTGGGACACAGGCCTCCTCTCTGTGAGAGGGAGTGGGCTATAATCCACCACGTGGGCCTAGTGCGGGTTGGTAGGATGCCACATGTCTTCGAATTTTTTATTCTAGGACATAACTGTTTCCTCACGATGTTTTCCTTTACCGTTTTGAGAGCAGTGGGGATGCTTTGTTACCCAGTCATTATTTACGGGCTATTAATAAGTCTAGATTTAGGTCAAGCTGCTTCCAGTGCATCAAAATCTTCGTATACATAATCAATTCTCTCTATTGGACGTTAAAATCTAATTAATACAGTTTTAAAGTGAGCACTTTACGTGCTTGGGAATTTTGGCACAGCTCTGGTGAAATTGTGTTTTATTTTGGAATAAATTGTTTCAACACACAAAACGTTATTTCTGGATTTCGCTTGCGAGAGAATGATAGAAATTCGGAATGCGTATTTCGCTTGTTCTTATTTTGCTGCTAATAATTGAAACTGAAGTGGTCCTTTATGGCAGGCAAAAATACCAGTCGGTCTATTCTGCAAAAATCTTAGGTGAAGTGAGCTGTTACTCCACTAGATGTACTATGGGATTGACACTGTTGACAGCTCACTTCACCTTTGTTTTGACGGTGTGATTTTTACAGCATTTATTGGCTGTTGATCTATTCTGTAAAAATGGCACCGTGAAAAGCGAAGTGAAGTGAGCTGTCAATTTTTAGCATCATGTAGAATGATAGACCAGTTCAAGCTCACTTCACCGAAGTTAACACGGTAAGATTTTTACAGAATAGCACATCTGATATATCCTTTCTGTCTTACAAGTACTTAATTTGAAGGAACTATCCTTCTTTTATAAAGTCAAGGCTGTTTTTGGTGAAAATTGTTTTTGTATGTTGTGCCATTTTTTGATTTTGATCAAGTCTTGTCTGATCTTGAATTTTACGCTTTAGCTGCTTTTTCATAATCAATTTTCAAGTTAATACAATCAACACAAGTTAGTCATTCAATAGATTTAGAAGGTCAATTTACAAGAACAATTTGATTGGTCTCAAATTGAATGAACATAGCCGCTTGAATTGGCAATATTGGACATGTAATATTCGTTGAATCATCTTAAATCCTTTTTAGATTTACAAGGTCTCCGTAAATGTGACGGGTTTTGTTTCGAATTATCTAATAACCAAAAAACAAAAAAAAAATCTATACCCATCATTTCAAGTAACTTCTCTACCAGCTGCCGTTGACCTCGTTGTCAGCAGTAGTTACTTTAAATTAAGAGTTTTTATTTTGTTTTGTCGTCATTAGATTTCGATAGTTCGATACCCATCACGTCTGCGGAGTTTCGCTAGTCAATGTAATCTGACCCAGTATATTAAAACCTTCTAGCTAGGTATTATGTTGCTATATATGTTTATTGTGTTAAATAATTTGGTCACATGAATCTAAAACATCTATCGTTTGCATTAAGTTTTTCTATCAGTCAATCACAAAATTACAATGGTCAATGCCAGCAACTTTATAATATATTTCTATTCCTATTCTCATAGTCTTATTAATTTCGTTTAACGGTCTCCAGTCAACCAAAAGCGTTTGAGATCGTGAACAATAAAACTTCCATTAAAATGAAATATTTTCTATGCTTCGCATCACGAATCTTGAACTATTTTATTATTATACTTACATAAGATTAATATAAGACTGCGTCGTTGGTCTAGTGGTCGCATCTGCCGCAAGCTTGACTGCCAAGATGAGCTCCCCAGTTCGTCAGGGTCTTTTGGTTTTTCTTTACCAATTGGCATTTCTCAGTAGCAGCCCGAAGTTTGGATATATTCTACCGCTATCCTGTTGATGCTAATAAGACCCCAATTACTTAGGATTCAAAATATAACTGGCAAAATGTTGATGTTGCTGGACACCTCTACCTACCTCTTCGGGAATACAGGTATGATGTTATGTTATAATATCCAAAACCGGTTGTTCATGTTTTGCATGCACTAAATTTATTTTTTGCGGGGCCAGACATGTTGATAACCTTGGCTTTATTTGTAAGCGCCACGGAACAAATTATCTTCTATCATACTATTTACGAGTCTTTTTAATTACATGACGTAACTCCTATTTGAATGGTTAATGAAGTTTAATTTTTTCGCTGAAAAAATATATTCAATAAAAAGTATGATCTGAGGCATTTAAGTGCATTATGACATTCATGGTCAGCGTCAGTCCGTTATACCAAGTATTTCGTCATAGGCAACAGTATGATAATATTTCAACTGATATTAATCTACCAAAAATATCAACATATTGCCACTAAGTCAGTAACCAAATGCAAAACAAGCTGGGGTTCCCCAAGGAACAATATTGGGACCTGATTCAAATATTCATGATTGGTAGAGAGGAGTAGCTTATCGTGTATTCTGAAGTTGATAAGAAAACCAAATAGATCTTGTTTTATTTATCACCTGATTCCGGACAGTGAAATTTTGAAACGGAATGTTGAGAGATAGCCTCAGTTGCACCAAATTCCTCCATCGTCCTTCCTATGTCGTCAAGTTTAATTGTCAATTTATCACAGTCATGTTAATTGACAGTGAAACAATCTTAGATAAAGCAATGCAACGATGAAGACTATGATGATCTCATTTATGAGCATACGAGTTTATAAAACCATGCTTCCTTACTTCATCTTAGAATTTATAATTAACAAAGGCATTGGCATATAAATATCAAGATGTTTGGACGTGCAAAAAATGCATACCTAATATGGATCCTAAAATATTTCAAAAACAGTACTTAGTTTATAAAAAGTTTAGAAAATCGCGATTTCGCGGTTTGGTCGGTCGTCCGTCCCGAAAACTGGTTTTCTGATGTAACTATTCTGTTAGTATACAATGAAGTCGTAAAAGTGTTACGCTTGCTGTTATAAAGGATTATCTGTGAAGAAATCTGTCTTCTTACTATAAAGGCTCATAATATAGCATCACGCCTGTATTCCCCAAAGGGTTAGGCACAGGTGTACCTATATAGTACACACGGCTACACATCAAGCTATACATTTTCAGTTTGAGTTGACCTCACTTTGTATAGGTTTTTCGTACAATCAGAAGTCAGCTTATACTATTTATGTATAGCTTGATGTGTAGCCGTGTGTACACCCACATTTCAACAGCTTGTACTAGGAGACGAGCCTATTGCCATCAACCGGGCACAAATATCTATCTCTACTCCGGGCTGCTACTAAAAAAATCCAGATGGAAAAACCCGTTAGCACTTTGCCCGATCTAGGAGTTGAACCCAGGACCTCATGCTCAGCAGTTGTGCTTGCTACCACTAGACGCAACGAAACCAATTGCTGGCAAAAAAAAAATGGTCTGGCTTGATGCCCTTGTTCTTGCTTTGCCAAGCCATTAAGGCCTTGGTAACGTTCATGTCGTTAAAAACAACTGTTCATTCATTAGTAGGTTGATGCCTTCCTCGAAGATCAAGAAAGTCAGGGTTGCTGAGTCGGATATTTTCAACGTTTACTTAACTATTCTAGCATATATCTCCAAGTTGCCTTTTGAGGATGCCATTAGTATAAATTTCAGTGCCAGGATACCAGAGACGGTCTATAAAATTAAAGAACTGTTACAATCAGGAGAATTAAACAGCAAATCGTTTTATTTCGCACATTAACTGTTAATTAAATCCAAACTCGAACCAACTTGGAGCTGCTGTCGCAGTATTTTAATGTCAATCGATCACCTCAACCCACGCTTGAACACTTTAACACTCATTCATAAACTGTTTACGAACCAAATCTCCTTGAGATCACCTACATAGGTGAGAAGAGAGAGACAGACATATCAACAAAATTCTATGCGAGAAGGAGGCAGAAGATTATTTGTAAAAGTATATGCGTAGGAGTTGTTCGCACATCTGTCGGTCTATTTTCGATGTTTCTTGAAAACTCCCATAGCAACTAAATATGTTTTAACGATCGCGTTTCGTGACAGATCTAGTGGTACTTTGTTAGTTTCTATTATTCATTTCGTTATTTTTAATATTCTTCACCCTCGTGAAAAGGGTCTGGAAGATTCGGAGATGTTATTTTTTGAAGAGATGGAAATAATATTGAAACAGCTGTATCATCTAGGTACATGTTATAGACGGTGAACGTTAAACCGTATTTCAATTTCAAACTGTCATCCATTCAGATGGAAAATAACAAAAGCAAGTTACGACTAAAAGTAAGTAACGTAGGTACCATCTTTGTGTTCTGGTGCGCCGGTAATGGGGAATACTCCCCAGAGGAGGGTCCGGTGACGGACAGCCGCGGCGGGTTCACGGAAGAGTGCTAACGCGTGCCCGTGTTCCCGCCGTAAGCGGCAGAGGAGGACACCGTGGAGTTTTAGTGGGTTAGAGTCCCACATAACTGCACTATCTCCCCGTGATAGTGCAGAATGCATGAGCATTTCTCCACGTTAAAAAAAAAAAAAAAAAGGTACCATCTTTCCGAAACAGACTCTCTCGAGATTTGAGTTCCACACATATCCAACCAACCACTCCTGTCTGTGAGAAAATTAGTCAATTGTTTGAAAATCTGCAAGGAAACTATGCAGGTATATGAAAGAAAAGGGGCAATTAATTGGCTAAATATTTTGATTTACCCTGCCTCATCAAGTCCTCATCTCAAAGGATTTTTTACCTTCTAGTGTGGAATCTCCTCCGGTGTGCCTTTGGCAGAAAAATAATTTAATCCGAGAAAGGAAAATCGTTGTACTACATTCAATCTCAAGGAACTTTTCATTCTAATAATTCTCGATAAACATTCCAGACTTATTGCTGTATAAAAAACTATTTTCGAATTTAAATTCAACCTTCACGGCTATTTGGGGCATACCAGGAACTATACAAATTATTTGATTGAAAGTATGTATGATCTGAGTTCTGGAATTAATCCTATTATAATGTAAGTACATAGACACAGATTACTGAATAGTTACTAACATAGATTAGTCAGCGGAGAGACTGAACTGTGTTTTAAAACAATATTTTCCAGAGTATTTATTTTCCGAGAAAATTGCTCACACTCAATTATTTCACAGTCATCAATTAAATCAGTCTGTAGGTAGTGGCTTATAGGTATTTCTGCCGTACTCTGATGTCACTAGGTACCTGGCGCTCGTCAGGTATTATTGGAGAATACCTCATAAATATCGTCGCAAAACATCCAGCGGGCTAATTCCGCAAAAGCACCCTATCAGTAGCAAATGTAGCAATGGCTTTTATTTTGACAGTTCAACTTCAACGATATTCATTTCGTTATTGAGCAGACAAATTTTTCCAACATATGAAGCAATGGATTAGCAATACGAGTATCCTTCAAAATTATTCAAATTCAGGCCATTCCATCGGCCTATCACAACCATTTAATTTGTTAGAAAAAAAAAACTTTTTTAATTTCATTTTCAATGTTAGGATTTATTTGATAGTTCCTAAATACTCCTTTGCATTAGTGTTGCCAGCGTTTTCATTTATTGTCGCATTGTCGTCTACAGACCACATTTTATAATTTATGTGTGTAAGTACATAAATGATTAAATAAATAAATAGTTCATGTTGACAAGGGGGAAGAAGAAATTGTGTTGATGGTACCCGTACAAGCTGTTGATTCAATAAATGATCTCCCCTATACCAGTGATTCTATTAAAGTAATTCACTTCAATCTGTAACTATAGGGGCTGGTGACAACTCTCGAGGAAACGAGGCGTCGATTAATGGAAAACGATTTGCTTCGTCACAGTTAGTATCCGGTGAATTCCGACAGCGAAGATTCTTCTCCAGACAAACGGTTCCTATACAGGCTGGCAGGAACATCGACGCGCAAATTGTAACCATGAATTCAGCACATAATTCTAAACACCCTAGCCTAGTGCAAAAAATTAATCGTGAGTTATAAAAAAAAATCAGCTGTTCCATAGAAAAAAGGAACCTATACCAACGCGATCAAAATGTATGGAACAGCTATATTTTTTTAACCGACTATAAGTTTCTCAGTGGAGTTCAGGATCATGTACTGAATCCATGGCAACAGGTTGCGCTATATCCCTGCCAGCCTGTATACAGGGTTACTTGTAATTGGACGTATATCCGTCAGGAGCTGATAGGGGGCCAAAATGCAACAAATTGTACCTCCATATGTATGGCCGAAGTTCAATAGGTTTCCAGATATTTAAATTTTAAGAGTTTTTCGATATAATATTATAGAAACCATATATGCAGATCGTTCTGACTTTAATTACTATTGAAGTAATTGCTACCTTAAGAAATAACAGTAAAACTAAATAGCCTTCATTGCCACACTTAAGCTCATAAGCCACCGATATAACACCAAGTAACTACTTAAATAGCCAGTGGTAGGGCAGGACGTGGGCGGGCGGTGGCATTCTGATACCCATCCGCCCACCAGCAGGCTCGAGTATCGTAACCAGTGGACTGGACTTACGCAATATTTGTTTTGAAATGGTTTGAGTAAAGGTGGGTCAGATTTTGTGAGTAATCCAAATTTTTGTTGAAGCAATGATTCAGAACTGTTTTTTGAAGAACCGTGATGGTAAATGCAAAGAAAGTGCTAATGGGTGTATTACATTATAGATACCCCTCCGTGCCTCTTAAAGCACGTTAAGCCGTTGGTCCCGGCTGTAATTCGTAGATCTTTGACAGTCGTTACGAGTAGTCAGAAGCCTGAGAGTCTGACAACCAGTATTACCAAGGGGTTGTGTTACGGTAGGACTTAGTATCTGCCCGGATTTGTCATGACTATCTCTTTTATCACTGCCTAGCATATTCCCAACTTTGCTGGGGTCGGCTGCCAGTTTAACCGGATGCATCTGATTACCAGTATTTTACATGGAGCGACTGCCTATCTGACCTTTACAACCCATTTACTGGGTAATACGATATCCCTTGGCAAGACTGGTTGTCATGACTATCTCCAAAAGCTGGAAAATCTCAACAACATCAATAATTCTTCAGGCCATAAACCTGCATAAAGCTTGTAGTCTAATAGCTCCAACCTATTTGCCAACCTGACCCCTGACTCGATTAATATTAATCGAGTCTAACCGACTATTGTCCAATGCTCGTTCACATTTATAGTTAATTTCAGTTGTAGGTATACGATCATCAAGCTAAGTGTTGACAAGGACATTACTGGCACAGTTCTGTTATAAAATATGATAGCTGTGGGTTGGTGTTCAGAAAATCATTATCATTATCACTGGGATTTGCTGCAAAGCTTACCATAATATGGACGGTGTCATGAAGTGATTACAATCTGACCCCTCCAATATCAAAACCAGTGGGTCTTGCCGGTCTTGTGTTAGTGCGATCCAGATTTTTATTTCTTTAAACTTCTCGCCTTTGATCAAAAGCTTCTCGCACACAATAAGGTACAAAGGCGGACTTAATGCCTTAGGCATTCTCTACCAGTCAACCAAAGGTGGTGTAGAGTTAAGATGGCAGGTCAGCATCGTCTATATCCCAACGTTTTCCCAACTTCATATGTGGCGAATTTAACATGAATCCAGGTATATATGAAGCATTAAAGATCCCTCAGTCTAGAGCGTTTTCATAGTTGCCATAAAGTAGTTGACAGGTAAGGAACCAAACGGTTGCTAAAAGTACGTCCCTGCCTCGTAAGGGACCCTACAATAAGGATTGATACCTGATAATGCCATATCATATGCCTGAGAACCGATGCATGCTGTCATTAATGTTCAAATAGATGCAACTAAACATGATATCTCCCTGCTATAAAGTTGATAACGATAATTTATTCAAACTAATAAAACTGTATGGATTATATTTCAAGTGTTGTGTTATCTTGATGTCGAGAACCATTAGCGACAACGAAAAGTGCACTACTGATATCGACTGTTAAGTATTTATTTTAGGACTCATAATTTCTATCTTTCACATTGAGATCTTACATCATACGTCACGCCTTCATTCCCCGAGGGTTTAGACAGAGGTGCAGCTATAGTGCACCCATATTTCGGTAGTCATGTTTAAGTTCCATGTAATAGGGGGCGAGCCTATTGCCATCAACCGGCCACAAACATTCATATTGTGATCCTAATTTACCATGAAATCAGTACTATCAGCCTTGTATATTCACTAGTGACCAGTGCTTGAATAATCGTGGGATTTTTATGTTGGGACCTCTTAAATGTCGTGGAACATCGCGCGATGTAGCGAGGGACATTTTTGATTTTCGTTATTAATAAAGAGGCGTTGTTCTCTTAAACTTCTAAGTCACTTAGTTCTCTCTTAAGGTCTTGTAGGTCACTTTCAAGCCAGGCTTATCATATCCTTGACTTTGCTAAATCAGATTGTGTCTAATGAATTTCTGGTAAAATCGACGAAACTCCATCTTCTATTAATTACTCGAGAATTTTGTTAGTTAGAACTTTAGAAATAGCAGGTAAAACAAGCTAAACGGTGACTAACCTAAGTTCAAATCAAACCAAACTATGAAATCATCCACGACCCAACCAATCCAGAATGGAAATGAATCTGTTTAATTCAACAGAATTATTAATCTTGCATCTGAATGCATTACGTCATCCATGACCTGTCTTTTATACTTCCTTTAACATTCACGAAGTTATTATTTATCCTTAATAAGACTAGAGATAAGGTAATAAATGGCGTTCTTACAAACTTGACCCAGCCGATTCCATTAAATGACATCTGTCGAGGTCAGTATACGATACATAGTGACCTCTCTGCATGATGTCATAGCTTTAAAGCTTTTTATATTTTATGGAACGAGTTTTTGTTATTATTGGGATATGCTTTAAATGTCTGCTTTTGAACTTGACTGACTCTGTTATTGTAGCTGGGAAGAGTCCAACTTAAAATTCTACCGATGTAAATAATGAAGATCATAATTAATAAAAAATATTTCACATACTTAAAAACCTACATGTCACTTATGGAACGTCAGGATCTAGGTGCACGATTCCAATTTTTCGTTTCATATGGAGAAGAGCCGGCAAGGAACTCCACGGTTACTCTTTTAAAAATAATTGGATTTTGCTATGTTTTCAAATTACAGTGTTAAAGTTAATTGTATGGGGGACAATTTAGGCCTGTCAACAAAATCGACGAAGGATATATCAGGATTATAGCTGATAGAGAAAGAAGAAGGAGGCCTTTACTTTGCAATGGGACAATACAGGTCGGACTAACATATTATGCAAATAGATGGATAACCTTTGAAAAGGGTAACAGCATTCCATTTGTAAGTGATGATATCATAAGCCGACGGATCAATCTACCAAAAGGTATCATGAAACACGAAACATAGCACGTTCAGTCACTGCCTATAGTCCATGAGAAAAAGACGAGAGAAATCTAAAAACATCTGCTAAAATTGGGCATACTCCTGATCGCGTAAGAAGACCCTCTGCTCACAATTTCTTCCATCCACATTTTCTTGGTAGCTAAGCACTATAAAGCCAAGCTTAAAAATAGAGACGCAATACTCCGATTAATCAATAAATAATTAAATCACCATTACATAAAGTATCCAGTCAACTGTCAGCCTTGCGAGAAACCGGTCTATCTGTCCTCTGTCTTAAAATAGGAAGTTGTTTATCACATGCGCCTGAGCATTATCTAGTTTCCTTGCAAATACTAACTAGTGCCTGCTTTGTGCTGTAAAGGAAGATGGTTAACATCCTTTTAAATATTATCTTTATTTTTGGATGTTTGATTTTCCCACATCCTCTGTTGGTTGTTTACATTTTTGAAAATGCGTCAACAATTCAACATGGTGTTGGATTGGAAGTCAGTAGTACAAAAAATCAAACCAAATGAAAATTTTTGACAGTTTTTAGAATTGTTTGTCTTTACATTACGTGTTAAATATATTAGCGTTACTAATGTTGCTGACCTTAAAAGGTCATTTTAATTAGCACGTCCAAACGGTTCGTCAGCATCGTCAATGACTTGAATCGTTTTAGTTTCCTATCTCTCTTCTTCAACTTGCACCCTAATAGCGTAACACACTACCAGTAGCAATGGCGTCCATTTTGACAGTTCAACAACATTCATTGCGTTATTTACGATGGTGAGTAGATAAATTTTTTGAACATATGAAGCATTGGATTATCAATAGATATCCTTCAAAATAATTCAGATTGAGATTGATATTAGGGTGCTGTATTGATCCAATGCTGAGTGTAGGTTTTCTCCACTTTTCCTGGTTTTAGTGAGTTATCTGTGCGTGCTCGTCTAGGGAATTACTAGTACAACGGTAATGTCGGTAATTCTTTCTGCAGCCAACCTGCATGATGCATTGCCGTGGTTACGTTTCAGAGAATACTCGTATGAGTGACGGCGATAGACACGTTAGAGGCATTCTAGCTTTTTCTCTGAAATAGAAACGCACTTGGTGATGCTTCTGGTATTGCTGATGTCCATAGATGGCAGTGACCACTTACCATCTGGTAAGCCGCCTGCTTGTTTGCTACCACTAAATAGTACTTATTTTTGAATACCTACCCCAAAGTTGAGAGCAGTGGTGGCCCAGTGAAAACGGCTGCGACTTACCTACGAGTTGTAAGTCGTATGTTCGAACCCAGGCGGCGCTTTACCGAGTTTAAATTTTTTCGTCATCACTGCTCTCAAATCAGCAAAGAAAAACTTCGTGAGAAAACCCGGCATGCCCTAGAATCAAACATTTGAATTGCGTGGTGCATTACGGCCCGCTCCCTCACAGACCTGTGTTCCAGCAGGCAGAGGGAACATTATCTATAGGCTAATTATGCCCAAAGTCCAATCAAATCTTCCTACAGCACAATTAAAATCATTTAAAACCATGAGTCCTGCTGTGAATGACTGCATATTCTACTAACTGTGACGAATTTTGTATAATTACTGGCGTTGTGAACTGGTGACTAAACGCGTTGGCAAGATGGGTGTCAAGAATACTGCTAATTGCTTACGTGATCAATGAACTCGGTTAACTAATATGAAGAAGATACTGTTTAAAATGTAAATGGGATATTTATGTAGCTTCGACAGTGATGATTGATTGATGAAAACCTTTTCTTTTTTCGGAAAGCCGTTTCTCTGGAATCGGTCGGATGTCGTCGATGGCTATAAGACTAGGGGAAAACCAAAGAAACCATGGATGGACTGTGTGAATGATGATATGGTTAGAAAGGGGGTGACTACCGAGATAACAACTAATAGAGAATAATGATTTTCTCTAGGCTCGGTCGGTAGGCTCTTCCTTCTTTTCCAGGTAAGTAAACGCTAAAAGGAGTCTTCGCTGCGAAAGTTTTTTGGGTCCTAGTATGATGATTACATTGATAACACTCATTTTCTAATGAGTGTGGTTGAAATGTATAGTAAAAGTTGTTTTTTTTTTAATATTCAAAACAGCCTTGTATAAATTCTGAATATAACATTAACAACTTGTTTCTTCTTGGTTTTATCAAAATCTAACATCGAATAAATTCTCACTAAAAACAAACGAAGTCCGACTGTCTGATTTGGCAGGTATCCTCGAAAAATTCATTCACTTCGCACAGCCAGCTTTAAATTCCGCTCACATTCTGAATCCCAAATCATTACCACGAACGAGAACCGAACCCCTATACCTACAGCTACACTCACTATAACATACTTAGAACCGACATCGCTAAAGAAAGCCCTTTATTCTAAAACCGAGTTTAATTACCATATGTGGGAGAAAGACAGCTATATTTTTAGTCCCAGAGTGAAAGAGATAGAAGTACGGGCAAAAATAAATGAAAAAGCAAGCAAACTGCGAGATGATGTCATGCGTATGAGTCGAATAGCGGTCAAGGGTACATGTAAGATAACACAGAGCAGAAAATATAGGTAGGTACATACAAGAAGTATCGATAAATATGCAGTTGAGAAATCCTTGCGGTTTTATGAAGCTGCGCCTGCGACTGTGTCTATATTTGGGGTGAGTGACGTTGCAGAGTGGTATCAAGTTTAAATTGGTTGATAATTTAATTAAGATTTTGTTTACTTCATTAATAGGGTTCTTTCTTTTTGCTGTCCTTATCCATTTCTGCAGTCAGGCAGGTCAGCTCCGCACATATCTCTCTGTCTTTCGCCAGACGAAACAGTTCTTCTCTAGCTGTTCCTGTAGTTATGTCTACTGTGTCGTCTTCTTCTATTTCTTCTGATTTCTATTCAATTACTAAAGATTGGTTATCAAATCCGAATATTTCCCCTTGGCCTTTGCAAGGTGCAAATAGAATAGACATTTCTGAGCCATACTTAGTCCATTACCTACCTAACCGCTTTTTTTTTTCCGGAATTTTCTAAACTAGCTTGTCAAATATCACATTGCACAAATGTTGAATTTCCTCATTGAAAATGAATCGTGTATTTGAAACCTGAAAGACTGAATATCATGGATACCGATCAGTTATGACAGAAAAAGAAACGTTTGGTGATCTCATCACGTGCTTAGTCGCCCTAGCATTTCAGTCTACAGCTACTACGTGATCCAAAGCACATAGGATTCGGGACAAAAAAAAAACCAACTCACCAAGTATACAGCTCTTAGGTACTGTACCTAATTCTGATTTTCGTCACGTAAAACCAGTTTATTCACTAGCTTTTGAAGTTTACTCACATTCTATCTTTCTTATATAAAATTCAAAGTCCTGACTGACTAATATATCAACGCACAGCCTAAACCGCTGGTCCTAGAGTCATGAAAATTTGGAGGGTGTGTTCTTTGTGAAGAGTAGGTATTCACTAAGAGAGGGTTTTTCGAAATTCCACCCCTAAGAGGGTGAAATGGGTGGTTGAATTTTCTGTGAATAATTTCCGACCCCCACGCGGGCGAAGCCGCGGGCAAAAGCTAGTGTAAGTAAAATTACTGGCGATATAATGTTGGTGTGTCATACAGCTCTGCCCGACTCTTCGGGAAATGCAGGCGTGATTTTACGTTACGTATTACTATAGGTAGGTAGTACAATTGACAACCCTGGTTTATAGTAAGCGTGGGTAGGTGGCCGATCTGCACTGCAGTGAATGGGTGACGCAACCTGCGCCTACGCCGACGTATTTACGACAAAGCCTTATTTGTAACGCATTTTTGTACAATGACATTCATGGAGATTTTGTGCCTACTGAAATATTTATGAGTTAATAAATTCCAGGGTTAATATTGATACCGGTAACTCCCACTTGATAGCAGTAAAACGGTTCAAGAACTGTTCTAAAGGCTTATGTTAGCAATTTTATATATTATGTACTCTGTGGCCTTGGAGAGAATGGGTTCCTGACACCTGCACAGTGCGAAATTATAATAAAGATCAAATTCGTAAAACGTGTATTCGTTTGTACGAAACTGGGCGAGCCTATTGCAATCAACCGGGCACAAAAACAGACTCCGGCCGGACTGCTACTGAGAAAAAATATCAGATAGCAAAACCTATCTGGGCCCTATTTTATAAAGCTGACAATCCGACAAGTCCGACATATGTCAAAAAGTGACAATTCGACAATTTTTCTGTTTTATAAAACTTACAGGCGACAAAATTGTCATGGTGGAAAATTCACAAATATGTCGGATTGTCGCGACAATCCGTCATTTTTCTGTTTCATAAAACTTTTTGAGCGACAGGTGACAGGTGACAATTTGTTGTGAAAAACTTGTCAAAATTGCTTTATTAAACAGAAAATTCTCATGACATATTGACATATTTGTAGAATTGTCCGACAATTCTGACAGGAGCGTTACTCTCTGTCGCGAAATCATATTTTGAATTTTGAAAGTGTAAGAAAGTGTAATAAAAGATTTATTACAAAAAATGGTACTTACATCGAGCAGTGAGAGTAGTGATGATGAATACTTGGAACAAAAATACAAACGAGGAGGCAACGACGATCATTTAAAAGCAGAATCAATTTCTGCTTCTCAATTACCGATTTCTGCTATAAAGAAAAAAATAAATTTTAAACAAAATAATTTGCAAATATGTCAAGTCTATATAATTGTCACGACAATCTGACAATTGTCACCAACAATTGTCAGAAATAATTTGACTGTGGTTTTTTGACATGTGTCGAGTTTTATGAAATGCGTTTTTAAATGACAAATATGTCATGATTTCGCCTGTCGATTTTTGACATATTTGTTACTTTTATTAAACAGCCTAACCGCGACAATTCTACAATTTTGTCATTTTTTGACATATATGTCGAATTGTCAGCTTTATAAAACAGGGCCCTGGTATTTTTGCCCAACCAACCCGTGGATCGAACGCTCAACAGTACTAGGGGTAGGACCTACCCACAGACTTCCTTACTTACTTCCTAGGATGCTATGCACTGTCAAATTTTCCCAATCAACCTTGAACTTAATGCATTAGCGATAAAGTTAAAAATCTATTAAAGACATTTGACAGATTGTAGTAGGTTGATGTGCTGGCGTCTGTACATGAAAAAAAAGTAGGACCAAGTCAGTAATTAAAAGAAACGAATGGTGTTGTCTACCATCTAAGTAGGTACTAATAGTTACCTTGACTTATGTGTATTGCCCATGAAACAGCGACGCTGAGCAATAGCATCCAAAGTGCTGTCAAAATATTGACCAGCGCACACGCATCCGATGAACTCATGTCATTCAATTTTTCACACTTACAAACTACTCAAACACATAACGAGGAACAATTACACCAAAATGCACGTTAGCATCTTACATTCAAGGTTGACTTCCGTACGAATTTACTAGAGTACTTAGCATTGCTTACCAACCTAGTTCAAACAAGTGGTTAGTACTAAAATACACGGACGGTTATAAAAGGGCCGAGCACATCAAAAGGGTAGAACACGAACGCGCGGTTAGAAATGCCCTAATTCCAGTTAATTATCTACCGTTGAACGTTAATTGGGTTTAAAATAGATGGGCCTAGTTATTTTTACGTTATTTTGAATGGTGGCGTCTGTCTTGTTGAAAGAGGAGAGACATAAATTATTTCTAAGACTATTTTTGTAACTTTACTGTTTAACATAGAAGAACATCTCGCGTGTATTCCACGAAGGGTTATAATAGGCAGAGGTGTAGGTACAGACGCCAGCACATAAAACTACCCGAAACTGTAAAATTTTCCCAATCAACTTTAAACCTTATACTTTAGCGATAAAGTTGAAAATCTATTAAAGAAATGTGACAGATTGTAGTAGCTTGATGTGCTGGCGTCTGTACCTTAAAAGTCGTCCACATTTCGCCAGTTATGTTTCAGTCCCATGTAACAGGGGGCGAGCCTTTTGCCATCACCCAGGCACAAATCCCCTACCAAACACCCTATACCACTTTGCCCGGCGACTTTCGACCAGATAATCTATCATGAGGTCCTGCAGGGTTCAATTACCAAGTTGGACAATGTGTTGTAAGGTTTTTCTACCAGGAATTTTTTCAGTAGCAGCCCGGAGTCTGGATTTATGCCCGGTTGATGGTAACAGGCTCACCCCCCTTTTACATGCGACCTAAAACATAACTGGCAAAATGTGGGTATACATGGGTACACTCCTACCTAACTCTTCGGGGGTGTTATGCTATTGGTTCAGAATCTATGATGACTTCATCAAAATTATTCATGTCTCCATAATCCCTCGTCCTAAAGTCCCCCAAGCCCTACCAAGTATCTACCGCTTATTTGTCATCTCCCTGACATATCATTTTATTACTCATCTCAGGGCTATGACTAGGCGACGATCAACTTATACATCGCCCTTTTAGGAATATCACGTCATTGACAGACATGCGATATTTATATTAGAAGCACGAAATCGTATTATGTGATTAAAGGCAAGTGAGCCTACTCGGTCTCCAGATGCGTCTGAATGCTAGTATTGTTGTACTCGGTGCGAAATATTTGGAAAGTGACAGTTTTTTTTATATAATAATAATATCCGTCTAGAAAATTCTCCTTCTATCTCTTCCAGTATCGCTGGTGCAAAATAACTATTGAAGTTAATAAAAAATTTGTTCCCTGAGGGAATCGAACCCACGACCGTCCAACACACTAACAATAACAAGCTGAATAATTTTGAAGGAAAGTAATCCGTTGCTTCATATGCTCGAAAAGTTAGTCTACTAAACGACGTAAATAACGCAATGAATGTAGTTGAACTGTCAAAATGAAAGTCATTGTTGCACTACTAAGTGTTTCGCATTTACCCCGCTGTAGCCCTGCAGCAATTTTATCATCGCAAATTCAGCGACTGTCGTCTGCCGTGTCGCCTTTTACAAACGACCTTATCAGATAATACCTGTCTTGTAACCCAAAGGACACCGGAACACTATGTCAATCATTCTCCCGAGGTGCATGTCAATATGCATCGATGTGCAATAAATATGCGGCGCATGCGCAGTGTGACACATGTCGCTAGAATTGTAGCACTATTGTCGCCATACGGTGTTGGAATACTAAATAAATTGAATAAAGCGATCGATAAAGGTGTTGGATGAAATAAAAAACTTGTATCATTGCATATATAATTATTAATCTGCCTATAACGTTCCCACTGTTGGGACACAGACCTCCTTTCTGTGAACTCGAGTGGCCAATGCGTCATTATAAAACAAATCTTTGTTTATTCTGCTTATATTTTTGCCACTAAAAATGCCTCAGATTATACAATTAATGTATTTCTTAGTCACAGTTAAAAAAAAGTATGCAAAAATAATTGCATAGCTCGAACTCATGACATCACCGCTTTTGCGGGTTTAGATTGGAATAGTTTCAATTCAATATTTGGGAGTTGGGAACGGGATCGACACCCTGCACCCTAATTGCGTAACACACTACCAATCGGAATCTGAATAATTTTGAAGCAAATTGCTAATCCATTGCTTCATAAGTTCGAAAAATTTGTCAGTTCAACACGTAAATAACGCAATGAATGTTGTTGAACTTTCAAAATTAAACCGATTCCGATTGATAATGTGTTACGCAATTGCCCCGCTGGTCTACTTATCTCATCTAGCACAATATCACCAATATGTTTTCAATTATAATACAAACCTTTTTTAACGGGATCAACTATAAACATAATAAAACTACAACCTGCCTGGCGCCAGGGTCCACCTCTATACTATACAGTCGTGTTAAAAATACGTTTTGATTCTATTTGTTCTCATTCCAAATTGAAGCAAATCAAAAAGGGGTCAAGAGCTAACCGTTAGGTTTCGCCATCGTCCTCGTAGGTGTCCTGTTTCCAGGACTATCTTCGGTTAACTGAATTTAATCAACTTTACCCCGTGTGAATAACTCGGGAATACTACTACCAACTTGAAGGGACCGCCAAATTAGCCCAGCTTGGCGAGCACTGGCTTACCCCGAGGCGATGGACCCCTGACGTTTGTATGAAGGGTTGAACTGTGCTTACAAAGGGGTGCGAAAACTTTGACTGCGCGATTTAGGACTTCTTTTGTATTCATATAAGTATTTTTTATAAAGTAAATAAGTTTTATAAAGGTTTATATTAGAATCGAAATAAAAATTAGGATAACAAAAACTTTATTTTTATATTCAATCTTTTCTTAATTTAAGTGTTATAAAAACTATACTGTTTTACCTACTACAAAAAAAAAAAAAAATACAACACGTCGATAAAATATCCAAAAATAATTTCATTCGCCGGGTCTCGAACTCGTGTCATGAAGTTAAAAATCAACACCGATCGACAAAATCTTTGTATGCTCTTTACTACAGTCTGGCCGACCAACGACGAGAGATTTTGTTCTTGCCACCTGTCAGTTTCATACACGGATATCTATGGTTTCATACAAACGAATACGTGTTTTGCGAATTTGATGTTTATTAGCTAATACAATATTGTCGCACTGACAGGTGTCGGGAACACATTTTCTCGACGCCGACGCGACGGCCGGACTGTAAATCCTGTTGCCATTCAGCATCTCTGGCATATTGTGCAGACACATCAAGCTACCCGAAGCTGTCAAATTTACCCAATCAACTTTGAACCTTATAGTTCAGCGATAAAGTTGAACATCTATTAAAGAAATTTGACAGATTGTAGTAGCTTGATGTGCTGGCGTCTGTACAATGCTAGATTTGGGCAGCAGCTGTTCATTCAAATGATTATGCTTAGTCAAGTATAGCAAATTGTTTACACATTACACGGGCGTATCTAAGATTCTTTACAATGAACTTTTGTATATTAGTGTTAGGTACAGACGCCAGCACATCAAGCTACTACAATCTGTCAAATTTCTTTAATAGATTTTCAAATTTATTGCTAAAGTATAAGGTTCAAAGTTGATTGGTAAATTTTGACAGTTTCGGGTAGCTTGATGTGCTGGCGTCTGAACCATGTGTTACAAAATGGTAAAACTAGAAGGTCAATAGCAAAAAAAAGATATCGACAAATTCGGATCTTCTTCCTTTTTGATGTCAGCTAAAAAAAGGGGTCAATTCCCCAGGGGGACGGGGAGGGGGGATACCTCGGAGGTAGAGTGCGCAGGTCAACCTGGCAAGGTGACTCCTTCTAGAGAAGAGAATCGGACTGTCAACAGCAGACTAATGTATCTCTACACGTCTGTGGGACATTGAGAACTTACTACCCTGTCGGGAGTACATCTAAAGGACCGCCAAATTAGCCCAGCTTGGCGAACACTGGCTTACCCCGAGACGACGGACCCCTGATGTTTGTATGAAGGGTTGAACTGTTCTTGCAAAGGGGTGCGAAAACTTTGATTGCGCGATTTAGATTTCTATTGTATTCACTGTGTTATTCATTGTGTAAAAAGGATTCAAATTCGAATAAAAAAAAATACAAAACATATTAGGTAGGTAAGAACAGACGCCAGCACATCCAGCTACAAAGGTTTTTTAAAATATTTTTCTGATAATATTATGACTTGGTCAATTACCCGATTCCGGCTTGACGTCGACTTACGGGACACCCTATACCCTATAAGTACATAGTACACCAGTGGCGAAGGCACCATACAACTCGATTCCCACCGGCTTCCCTTCGATAATTCAGAACATAACCACTCTATAGTCAATTCATCATTGAAATTTTCTTTTGGCATTTTTTTTTGCTCCGGCCTACCTCTGTCATAATTATTATATAATTCACCCCATAATTATTACATAATTCACCCTTCGCCACTGTAGTACACACAACGCTGTTCATAGATTAACTATTGGATACATAACAATTAAATAATAAGAGGGTTGTTGTAGAAATGCTGCTAAGTATATAATAATATAGTTCCACTTATTGCCGCGGGACTTCTTTCGTAAGACGGACTAATAAAACCTGTTGCGATTCAGCAACACAATGCTAGATTTCGACGACAGCTGTTCATTCAAAATGATAATGCTAAGCAAGTATGGCAAATTATGTGTATTGAAATGTATTGGAAAAGTAGGTATGTGACCGGGCAGTATCTAAGACACTAGTATAAAAATAAACTTTTGTTGTGAGAAAATAATGATAACATAATTTTGGTTAGACGCGGGATTAATAAAAAACTAAAAAAATACTGATGAAGTCGGTTAAAAAAGGGTCGATTCTGAGTAGATCAGATTAGTTAACTCGGAGGTAGTTTGTGCACAGGGTAGACCTGGCAGGGGCACTTCTTAGAGAAGGGGAATCGGACTCAACAGACGACATCTGATGGACTATGAGAAATTACTACCTTGGCGGTGAGTACATCTAAAGGACCGCCAATTTAGACCAGCTTGGCGAGAACTGGCTTCCCTCGAGAACATTGGACCCCGGGGAGTGAATTACACGTTTGACTCTTATACTAAGTCGCACGAAAACTTTGCTTGCGCGATGCAGGACCCTTTTGTGTTTGACGACGAGTGACGCGTCATAGGAACGCGATCGTTGCTTTGCTAGTAAATGAAAGAAAAGAAAGAAAATACGTTTATTTGCGGCAAACATGACGCATAAAAAAAAAACAAAATAACAATTTGGGTGAAAACGTGAAATAATGTATTTGCGTATGAACAAACGATCTTTTTGTTAGCGTGCATCCAAAGTCAAACATCAACAAAACACAAAAAAATGTTTCTGGCGGGGATCGATCCAGCGCCCCGCAGCGCAGCGAGGGTGCCCAATAATGAGTGGATTTTTGAGTTGAGTTGTGATAAAATTGACATTACTTTTGTGAATCGCTCTAAGTATTTGAAAACAATCCAAATTATTTATGCTCGGCATATGGTCATGGGTAAGTAATTAAGTACTTCCACCAGAATTCTCTTTCATTACGTTCATAACATAACAACTCGCCTGTACCTAGGTGACCTAGGTAGGTACTTATTCTTCAAAGGGGCGAGCCCCTCATTTCATCAGTGATGCTTTAGGGGGATGTACGTACCACGTAGATAATAAAGGTAGTCCGCAAAATTCAAATTTACTTACCTACTTCCTTATTTTGCAATTTGCATGTCAATGTCAGGTAGTATGTAAGGTCCGGCCGCGCTTTTGCCAAAGATGAAACAACAATGGCCGCTCGAAATTCAATAAAATCGATATACAAGAACATTTATTTTGTTTTCGTCTTATAGTTAGCTCGGAGATTTAGAAAATATAATTCGCGACCATAGAACATTTCTACAGTTCGCGACCGTAACAAATATGGCTTTACAGAATTATAATCACAGAACAGACTTTATCTGTTCTGTGATTATAATCATTAGAATTAGCAATACATACCTACATAGCATTAAATCATGACATTTGAGGCCAATTGGCCTCAAACGTCATGATTTAATGAAACAGTCAGGTAATATGAACTTAGAGAGATGTATTGATGATTTTTATGATTATAATTCTATAAATAAATATTTATTACGACTGCGCATCATATTTAGTTCAACATACAACCTGATCTGATGCCTACTGACCTGCAAATTGCAAAAATCGTAAGAAAGTTTGAATGGCGGGCTTGTTGTTGTTGTTGTGTGTTGTTGTTTGAGTACCTATTCTATTCTATTCTATTCTTGTTATAGGAGGCGAGAAAAACTCTAACCCCCTAACTAATACACGTATTATATCAGATGAATAGTTACACACCGATTTCTCTCTTTCAGTCGTCAGTAATTTGACCTTCGAAAGAAGAAGACAAAGAGTTGTATAACTATAGAACGTTTATTAGTGAGGGGGTAAATAAATATTAACATGTTGGCATTTCGTAGCCCTGACACAATCTATACAATACCAGATTTGGAAGGCAGCTGTACTCAATGATATGCATACTTAGCGATACGCCTAAGTAGGTACTTTACTATTAAAGGCCACAGGTTCTATTTGGTGTAGCCAATGTCTAGATTGTGTCGAATGTAGGTAGGGCTAAAATCTTGATGATTTTGACGGAAAATTTGACGTCATAAAGGGTCAAGCAACACAAAATGATTGTGAATGCATTGAAAAATGTGATTACAGGGTTTAAAAAACCTTAGTTAACTTCGCAAGATGATGTGAAGGGAACTTTTCAAAGGCATTAAAAAGCAGAGAGCATCGCAAAGAAACTTAGTCTTTACTTTACTCAAAACATCAACACGGAATGAATGCGACGTGGTGATGAATCCCCTATGTATGAGCGTGATCAATACGCTTGCACAATCTTCTTTGTAGTGAGAGGCGTTTGTTTTACACTGGAGTGAATGAAAGATAAATTATTCTAAGTGTGCGGTCTATCCTCAGTGCGTTTTCGCACTGCGTCCGATTCAATACGAGAAATTACTGTCCGCCGAAGTGCCCGTAGCACCATTTGTATCAAGGGTTGCGCATTAGATCCGAATTCCATCCGTCCCAATTCGGAGGAACTCGGATCTTAAATTCGGACCCGAATTTGGATTCGGATAGCAGTGCGCAAACGCTGTGTCACCGTCACCGAATCACTCCTTCGTGGCCTATATGCAGTATTTAATTGCCTACAAGTAACATGAACAATATATTATACCGCTTCATGTTCAACCTAACTAAACAAACCAAGCTATCTCATTACCCCACCGATCCAGTAACTCATTGGCCCAGTGTTGCCATCAATCTGGCTGACAGACGCTTGACATTTGAGAAATGAAAGGCATTGCGCCCACGCACCTGCTGCGACCAGATTACGTTTCACAGCCTAATATGGTGCGACCTGTACCGACAGGAGCTTAGAGTATGAATTAGATAAGCTGCAGCTTTCCTAGATAAGTTAACTGTAAGTACCTAAAGTACGAAAAAAAGCAGTTGCCCAGTGGTAATCCAGTGGCCGCGGGCCTTACGAGTGGAAGTCGTGGGTTCGATCCCAATTTGTAATAATATTGATAGGTAGCCCAATTCTCGAAGAAGGCTTAGCTTAAAGACATTACAACACACAAAAAAAAAAAACAGCTGTTCCCTACATTTATGTTCGTCTAACTCGTCAAGATGTAGGGAACAGCTGATTTATTTTTCGCGATTTCAGGTTTGGTCCCATAGTAAAAGTTGTTCATAATGATGAGTACAATGACCTCTTAAGAGGTTGTTAGTGGTTTTTCCAATAACCCTGTATAGTTTTTGGGCCCACTGAACTCTTAAACTTTTTCTACGATGTCTATATTCACCGCACTAACGTTTCTTTCTCTTGTTCCAGCTAACACATTGAAGTCACCATGGCGACCAAGTCGTACAGCAAGCACAAGGAGTACAAAGAGTACTCTAGTAGCGGTAACATCCCCTATACAGACGAGGCATTCGGTAAGTCACCTTCAATTCCACCATCAGAGCCCGTCCCTTATCCGTTTGCAGGACAGTTTAAAAGCGCAGAACACCACCCTAATTGCGTAACATACTATTTACTCTCAATTTTAATCATTTTGAAGCATATTGCTAATCCATTGCTCCTTATGTACAGACGCCAGCACATCAAGTTACTACAATCTGTCAAATTTCTTTAATAGATTTTCAACTTTATCGCTGAAGTGTAAGGTTCAAAGTTGATTGGGAAAATTTTACAGATTGGGGTAGCTTGATGTGCTGGCGTCTGTACGAAAAGTGTGTCTGCTCAACAACGTAACGCAATGCATGTTGTTGAACTGTCAAAATGAAACCCATTGCTACTGATAATGTGTTACGCATAATTATCCTGGAGGTCAAAGTGACAGTTATTAATTATCCATACTAATATTATTAAATTCGAAAGTAACTCTGTCTGTCTGTATGTTACCTTTTCACGCCCCTAAACCACTGAACGGATTTAGATGAAAGGCAGAGAGATAGATTGCATCCCGGGGAAGGACATAGGATAGTTTTTATCCCAGAAATCACCCTTTAATGTCTCTTTTGTTGACTGTACACATATTTAAGGGACCATCAATCTGAAAAACTTTCTCCATGGGACCAACATCGTAATCGCGAAAAAATTATCATCGGTCCCCTAAAAAACTTCAATACCTCATCATCATCTCCCTAGCCTTGACTTTTCCCAACTATGTTGGGGTCAGCTTCCAGTCTAACCGGTTGCAGCTGAATACTAAAACTAAGCTGAAACCTTTAATACCTACTCGACCCAAATGTATGGGACTGTTGATTATTTTTTCGCAACTTTGAAAAGATTCTTCAAACTTCAGCCTTACGTTTCATAGAGCCATCTTAATTTCCTAATCCTAACTTTTACAGACATGATGAAATCCGAGCTCATCCCAAAGGGCAGCAAGCTGGACTCCTTAGGACGCGGCGGAGGAGGAGGCGCCCGGGAGTACCACTATGAGTACAAAGAGGAGAAGCATCCCTCCGGCAAGTACGACAGGAAGGACCTGCATACTGTTGAGGTGAGGGTAGAACCCAATTTACCGTTGCTTTGTTAAAAAGTTAAAAAGCAAGATGAAGTAGAATTTTTATACGAATATGAACCTTATTCTTATGACGTTAATATTCATATTCGTATAAATGATCGTTAGTCCTTGAAATGTTCTTTATAAATCCAAAAAATCAAATAGACGACCGCTAAATATTCTTCCGACATCAAATTGCTGTCACAGACTCGGCAAATTGGTAACCGAAAATGTTTAATTTACGATACGGAAGCCTGTCGAGGGGTTGTGAGCAGCTATGCTGATCCAGTTAAGTCTAGTCTACCTGCTTGTTCCTCATCAGTCTGGTAGCAAGGGTAGGTTCGACTTCGATACTTACTTCTTAGGTCTGCCAAATAATTTTATAGATAAGTAGTTGTTAGTTGAGAAAGATACTGACTCGAGGTCTTTATCCCGAATTTCAACACAATTCTGTGCATAACTAGCTATCATTATAGCAAGCGAACCGACGTTATATTTAATCGTAAAATCAGCTTTACGGGCCGCCCAGCGATAAAACGGCTATAAACATCTGAACTGCAAGAGTATGACATCATTGCTGGCTCAGTGCATTACTCACAGACCTGCTAATTAGACTAACGGATCTATAAGTTCGGATTTTAAGCTTGAAATTGGTTAAAATTTATACTTCCGCACAATTTTATATAACTATCTATGAACTTATGAAGTCAAAAGTTGAGAATCTTGTCACGGTAAATCGCAAACTGGTTTTGCTCGTTACATAGACCAATGGTTATTTTGGCACATTCTAATCTAAAAGAAAGATATTGCCAAACGTTATACACGTGCAACCTGTGGAACAATTACACTAAAAAATCCTGCAATGCTCTGCGCGTCCAGTATAACAACGTGTTCAGGGGTTTTTCTGGGCTCCCATGGTGGTGCACTGCCTCCGGCATGTTGGCTGACCACAGCACGGACGGCTTCCAGGAGGTGCTTCGCAAAAGAACGGCCTCCCTGTGGTCTCAGGTAAAGGGTAGCACCAAAACGATTCGGAGCGTGATGTCGCATAGAGTAGACAGCCAAATCCTGAGGCATTGGTCGCTCATGCATGTCCAAAATAATAATTATGTTTTACTAACATAGCTAAGTATAAGTATCTAACTTCTAACATAATATGGACTTGTGTCAATTACTGTGTGCTTGGTCTGAAATAAATATTTTCAATTTAAATAAACTCAGCATAAAGATGTCCACTGCAGGAGTTAAGTTCACCCAAATTGCGTCACAAATCACAACAGAATATTCGGTTCTCCGCCTTCTGCATTCAAGCTTTCCTAGCCGCCTATTCCGATGATTGAAGATGTCCGGTTTCCCTTTTTAAACTGCAAGTCTCAATTATGATAGCGATTGGGTCTTCTCTCATCTTACGCGGTTACTCAGTAAGGTGGTGTTAGAGCTGATTGCTCAGGATTCACCGAACGTTGGTATAATTATCGCCAGTAGTGAAGGCTTTTCTTATGCACCTACTTTTAAAATGCTATCCTTTATTCCCTATGAAACATAGGTAGATTAAAAACACAATGTTCTTTTTGTTTCCAGGAGTACACAATCCCACCCAGAACTACTCCAAAGACTTCAGAATCCAGCTCATATTACTATGAGAGAGAGGAGAGGGATTTACCAGCCATCACCTCAGGCACTCGCACTTATAACTATGAGTCTTCTGCCGCATCTACACCAGGTACTTAATACTTACCGTGCATTCGCGATTTATTTGCCAAACGAATTAATGGAAAAATAACTTTAAATTCCTATATAATAAACTTCAAACTATTTTATAACTTTGTCAATAATGCTAGTCATTCTGAAATCAACTTAATTTTCATTGAAATAATGTTGACGTTTGTTTAACTTGAAATAGCATAGGGGTGCGCACTTTTACTGTAGTTTATTGCATGTGCTTGTTTCAAGATCTCCTGAGTTAGATCTCGAACTTATGCCCGAAATACAACGAGGCTAGTTTTTCAAAGCTAGAATAGCAAGATAGTGCTAGTACGCTAGCAAGCTAGTCACTTTTGCGTCGAGTATACAAAACTGTCCTCATTTTTAGGCTAGTAAGCTAGTGAGAAAGATAGTAAGCCAGTGATCCTTTAATAGGATGGAGTTCTATTTTTATAAGTAGTGTCTGCGATTCACTAGAATCTACTAGAAAGATGATGAGATATTGAATCATCATGCACAGCCGGACACGCAGTCCTCAAGAAAACAAGCTATTTTGATCTTTATGAAGATCAATTTGAACTTAGTTTGCCTGGTTTTAGACCTAAAACTTGGCTACCATGACATTCTTTTATATTTTGAAGTTGAACAAGATGACTGGGACATCGAGGCGCAAACTGTACCTTACCTAATAACCATGAATTTTGCACATGATCCTTGACCCCCAAGCGTAGAAATTTTTCATCGGTTACTTATCAAAAGAGGGGTCCGTGGCTAAATAATAACAGCCGCACAGGTCGATCGATCAGGTTAAGCTACGCTTGCCGCGGTTGGTCTGTGGATGGGTGACCATCTTTACATACTGAGACCCCTCCGTGCCTCGGAAAGCACGTTAAGCCGTTGGTCCCGGCTGTCATTCGTGGATCTTTGACAGTCGTTACGGGTAGTCAAAAGCCCGAAAGTCTGACAACCAGTCTTACCAAGGGGTATCGTATTACCCAGTAACTGGGTTATGGAAGTCAGATAGGCAGTCGCTCCATGTAAAATACTGGTATTCAGTTGCATCCGGTTAGATTGGAAGCCGACCCCAACATAGTTGGGAAAAGGCTAGGCAGATGATACTTATCAAAAGAAAAATCTACTGTTTCATAGAAAAGTGCAATACCTACGCGGTCAAAAAGTCAAAATGTATTAGCCGACCGCATACAGCAGCAGCAGACAACGTGACGTTGCGACATGTCGTATCGACACGTCGTAGCGTCATGTCGCTGCAGTCATGATTCCGAACCCAATTGCGGTGTCCAAATCCAGCGTCGGTGGCACTACTGATCTGGGGTCGGACGACACGACGTCTGCGGTCGTGCGACGTGTTGTCGTGCGACGTGTAGTCGGGCGACGCCGACGTGTCGCTAGCTGCGGAACAGTGGCGAAGGTACCATACAACTCGATTCTCACCGGCTTCCCTTGGAAAATTTAGAACATAACCACTCTATAGTCAATTCATCATTGAAATTTTCTTTTGGCATTTTTTTTGCTCCGGCCAACCTCTGTGATAAATTCACCCTTCGCCACTGCTGCGGAAGGTATTCCATAGAAATACATACAAACCAGTAGTGTCGTAGCGACACGTCGTCTGCTGCTGCTGTATGCGGCCGGTTACGAACTCGTACCTTTACTCAATTGTTTTTTTTATGACCGAGGAAACATTTCAGGGGGTTTCGCCACCCTGTATAATCATTTCTCCGTTTTCAACGTAGCTTTTTTGTTAAGCATCATGTTTCTAATCTTCCAGGATACTCCAAAGTTAAAAGCTCCAAGGTCACAAAGGACTTGACACAGAACGTAGAAGAGCTGGACTCACTCCTCGACGACCTGCAGAAAGACCAGGAGAGGCAACTGTACAAAAGTAAGAATCATGGTAGGTCTTGTAGGGGTTTGAGGAGTGATAGACAGACTGTGGTCAAGAGGTTTACCTAATTTAAAAGGGGGGAGAAAGGGGTATGGATTAAGTACAGACGCCAGAACATCAACCTACTACAATCTGTCAGATTTCTGTAATAGATTTTCAACTTTATCGCTAAAGCATAAGGTTCAATGTTGATTGGGAAAATTTGACAGTTAGGTGTAGGTTGATGTGCTGGCGTCTGTACATCACACTTAATATTATAAAGGCGAAAGTTTGTGAGTGTGTTTGTATGTTTGTTACTTCTTCACGCTCAAACGGCTGAACCAATTTTGATAAAATTTTGTATGGAGGTAGCTACTTTTTATCCCGATATTCCCACGGGATCGACACTTATGCGGGTGAAACCGCGGTGCGCAGCTAGTTGTTCTCTATTGTTGACTACGGTAAATGCTTTGACCACAGTCTGTCTGGTGCTCTTGAAGTGGTGATGGCAAACGCTTGATATCCATTGAATTGACTGATTATTGTGATCAAGGAAAATATTGAAAGAACCACTTGATTTATTTTTCAGATGGCTATACATCTGATACTGCTGAGAGCACATCTTTCGACTACAGGAAAGGGTAAGCAAAAGCGAATTTTGAAACATTTAATTGATGCTTATCTATACATCTATACAAATAAATAAAATTGGAGTGTCTGTTTGTAATATTAAAATAACCGCATTTTACTAAATGCATATGGATGTATTCGTGGTACAAATACCAAAATAACGTTTTTTTACAATTTTTGTCTGTCTGTCTGTCTGTTTGTTCCGGCTAATCTCTGAAACGGCTGGACCGATTTTGACGGGAGTTTCACTAGCAGATAGCTGATGTAATAAGGAGTATCTTAGGCTACTTTTATTTTAGAAAAAGAATTAGTGTTCCGCGCAAAAAAATTAAAACTTTTTCCGTCATGCACGCGAACGAAGTCGCGGGCACAGCTAGTCTCGGATATAAGTTCGGTTTTTGCCAAAGTTATCAGGCAAGGAGAACAGGGTCTTTTAACATCATTATCTAGCTTTGTTCTTCACTCGTGGCTAAATAGTAACAGCCGCCCAGGTCGACGGAAGGTTTCATTGCTGAAATTCGTCCTGAATCTGTTACAAATCTAATCATAACCTTCTACTGTCCACAGCACCCCAGCCAAGGCTCCATCCAGCGGCTACTCGACCCTGAAGCGAGAGGAACGCCTGGAGTCCTCTTCCTGGGGCTCCAGTCCTCCGCCCCCCACTGTCACCAGGGCGGCAGAGATCAGGCAGGAGGTGTACAGGGAGGAGAAGACTGGTGAGTGGAGCTTCATCATACTTTCCTTGCCAAGCAAAAATCCACGTTGTACCTCTTAAAATAAAGTCCAAAATAAATATCCCTTACGTCAGTTGTTTCCTTTCTTATTTGTTTACCAGTCAAAACCCTGCTGCCGGTGCCTATCTGCCTACCCTTCTGGGTGGAACACAGGCATAACGTAATTTAATATGTTGATAATGGCGGTTGTTGCTCATCCCCAGAGTCCCGCGTGGTCCCGTCGCAGATCTCGCCGGCCATCCCGCACGCGGTCCCGGCTCCCATCTGCTCGCACTGCCAGCACCAACCGCCATCTACCGGCACTGTAAGTAAACTAACTCATTTCAATAACTTATTACAAACTTAGGAACAACCAGTCTTACCAAGGGACCAGCGGGGTAATGGCGTTACACACTATCAGTAGCAATAGGTTTAATTTTGACAGTTCAACAACATACTTTACATTGCGTTATTTACGTTGTTGAGCAGACACATTTTTCGAAAATATGAAGCAATAGATTAGCAATATCCTTCAAAATGATTCAGATTGAGATTGATAGGTAGTGTGTTACGCAATTGGGGTGCAGATAGGAGGCAGCGTCGCTTCATGGGAAATACTGGTATGCAGCTGCATCCAATCCGGTTAGACTGGAAGCCAACCCCAACATAGTTAGGAAAAAGAAAAGGCTATTATTGTAAACGGCCATTATGGACTAGCAGTGCCCTGCGGTTTCACCCGCATAAGTGTCGATCCCGTAGGAATATCGGGATAAAAAAGTATCCTAAGTGTTAATCCTGGTTATAAATTCTGTGCCAAACATCCAAATCCGTCCAGCCGTTTGTGCGTGAAGAAGTAACAAACATAAAAACACAAATTTTCGCCAGGTATGTATGTACAGACGCCAGCACATCAACCTACCCCTGTCAAATTTTCCCAATCAACATTGAACCTTATGCTTTAGTGATAAAGTTGAAAATCTATTACAGAAATCTGACAGATTGTAGTAGTTTGATGTGCTGACGTCTGTACCTACATGAAATTAAAATGACATAAAAGTTACCCCAGGAAATCCGAACTCGTCAAAAAGAAATCTGTAGCAATCTCATCGTCAATATCAAAAACTTTTTTACAAAAAAAAAAAAAACAACCGACTTTGTAAAAAAGTTTTGTTTTTTACCTACCCCACACAAATTAATATTACTTGCTATGTAAATATCAGCGACAGGAAGTTATTAAAACATCATCAATTTAAACTAAGTGGAATAAAATCGTATTATTGAAGCTAACTCAAAAACTACCCAAGGGAAGTTAATCTTTATATGGGACCACCCCTGACTCCCTGAGGCATAAAATAATATTAAAAAAAATATTTTGCAAATCCGTCTATATACTCGTATATGACGGAGTCGAACATACATAAGAAATGTACTACTGAACATCTCCTTTTTTGACGTCCTTGAATTGCCGTGTCCGAATCCGTACGCACCATGTCATGAGTTCGAAACCCCACGTATGCAATTATTTTTGTATTTTTTTACAACTAATAACTTAATAAAAAAAAGTTTATAGCTTACAAAAACTATATTTAAGGCAAAACATAAAAAATTGAGAAAAACTTAATTTAAAATTTGAACTCCACTCCATCATCTTCGTAGGACAAGCATTCCAATGTCGTCATGGGTTCATGATCTAGCAACTGCAATTATTTTATCGTTTTATTTTGTTACTTTCATTGAATTAATAAAAATAAATGAATAATACAAGGCTTAATGTTTACAAAGTAAAGGAAAAATAAACTCAATTAGGAATTTAACTCAATCCGACTGATCAATCATTCAAAATGTATTGGAGTTCTGCATCGCGCAATCAAAGTTTTCGCACAACTTTACATGTATACCCAAACACTTTGTTACTATTTCGGGGGTCAGTCGCCTCGAGGGTAGCCAGTACTCGTCAAGCTGGGCTAATTTGGCGTTCATTCAGATGTACCTCACCCGTATGGGGGGTAAACTGGTAATGTGAACAAGTAATATACAGTAAAGTCAAAAAGTCGCGCCTGGTAACAGGACAACCACCACCTATGAGGAGGATTATAAAACCAATGGTTAACTCGACCCCTTTTTTGTCGTGGTTTCGAAACAGGGTTCTGTATTTTGCCCATTCGGTTACATTTCTATGGTTTCACCGATGAAGGTTTTTAATAAAAAGAGGCAGGTAGATTATCTAAAAAGGTTTTGGTGGTACTTACGTACCCTTTGCGAGCAAGGTTGAATCGCACTTGTAGCTGGTAGCCTAAATAATAACAGCCGCACAGGTCTATCGATCAGGTTAAGCTACGCTTGCCGCGGTTGGTCGGTGGATGGGTGACCATCTTTATATACCGAGACGCCTCCGTGCCTCGGAAAGCACGTTAAGCCGTTGGTCCCGGCTGTCATTCGTGGATCTTTGACAGTCGCTACGGGTAGTCAGAAGCCCGAAAGTCTGACAACCAGTCTTATCAAGAGGTATCGTATTATCCAGTAACTGGGTTGTAGAGGTCAGATAAGCAGTCGCTCCATATAAAATACTGGTATTCAGCTGCATCCGGTTAAACTGGAAGCCGACCCCAACATAGTTGGGAAAAGGCTAGGCAGATGATGAGCTACTTGCAATTGATTTTTTGTTATTTTTTGCTCTGCACACAGCAAGAATCTTCGGTCCGAGAATAATCGTCTCGGCGGTTTTCCTCTGGAATGCGCTCCCTCAGAATATCAGGACGGTAACTAATCAGTTCACGTTTAAAGTGAAAGCTCGAGAACATATACACAAGAAGTTGGCAGATTCGTCTCAGAATTAAGTTGTAGGGTTTCTTGTTTGTTTCATAACTTTTTTTTTTTCCTATATTTTATTGTATGTATGTATATATGTAAGTATATATTCTTATAACTTAGTTAGAAATATTTTCTTATATATTTTTTTTTCTCTGTTATTGCACCTACTGTGTATTGTCTCTGCATCACCCTAAGGTAGACTGGTAGAAAATGCCCAAGGCATTAAGTCCGCTTTGTACAGTTTTTACTTGTGCATAAAGTTTTAATAAATAAATAAATATTTCCTAAAACAACCCACCGCCCGCCACAGCACCGCATCCTAGGCATTGTTTGATGAAAAGGACGACACAATTTCCAATTATGTCATGGGTTCGAGACTCAGCAACTGCAATATTTTTTGTATATTTTTTTATTTTTATTTTGTTACTTTAATAATTGAATTAATAAAAATAGGTTTCATAAAATGCTATAAAGGCTTGATAATAACAAAATAACGAAAAAACAAACACATATTATTGGAATTTAATCTCACTCTGACTGATCAACCACTCAGAAGTCCTAAATCGCGCAATCAAAGTTTTCGCTCGACTTTGTATAGGTAACTTATTATTTTTGTACTATAACGGGGGTCAGTCGCCTCGAGGGAAGCCAGTATTCGTCAAGCTGGTCTAAGTTGACGATTCACTCAGATGTACCCAACCCGTCAGGGTGGTAAATTGGTAATGTGAAGTGCATAGTGTCAGCTATGCGCATGCACAGAGCGGAGTATAACGTTGAAGTGTATTGTGTCAGCATGCACGAAGACGGAGCGGGAATATTGTGAAGTGTTCAAGCGTCAGCTTACACGGAGCGATTCAAGACGGCCTGGTAACAGGACCTTTACCACCTTCGAGGAGGATCTTAAAACCAATCCCTGGTTAACTCGACCCTTTTTTTTCATGAACATGTATTTTTTTTAATCTATGTATACCTACATTTTTATAAAATTTGATTTTTTGGATTTCTCCACCCCAAACAGCAGAATAATTATTAAGCAAAGGAAAATGACGGGAAAAAAATAATGCTGAGGCGGTACGAAGTTCGCCGGGTCAGCTAGTAGGTTATAAAAATAATAATTAAGTAAGTACCTATTATAAGATCGTATTTTCATAGGTAATTTTTTTAACTAAGTACCTACCTAATTTAATTATCTGGGGTCACATAATTAACGACTTTTAATTTTTCTTTAATTTTCCTGTTGCTTTGAACAAGAAACATTATTTTTTTTAATTAGGTAGGCAGGTAGGTACCCACTTTGTTCGGCTGACCGATACAAATGAAATTGTCATACCTACTTAACAAGTTTTTATTTATGCTAGTTGATGGAGAGAGTGGAGCCCGCGAATCGGTAATTACGTAAGGTAGGACGCCCTCAGGCTAGGTGGAGCGATGATCTTCGCAGGATGGCTGGTAGCAGCTGAATGAGAGTTTCCGAAAATCGATTTTCCATAATTATGTCCAGCAGTGGACTGCTAAGGCTGATGATGATGCTAGTTGATGAGTGGTTCTATAACAAACTTTAAATACCAGCTAAGTGAGTGTCGGACAACGCCCAGTAAAGGGTTCCGTTGGGATGAACAACAGCTGTTCTGTGGGATGAACATTTACGCATATATACACAGATTGATTTGATCGACCTCAAAAGTAAGTTTGGATTTCCTAGTGTTTCTCGAAAGAACTATGAAAAACAAAGTTATTAGGCACTGCGTTTGGAACCGAAAAGTAGGTATCTCAAAAAATAAAATGTCACATGAAACAATGTACCTACCTACCTACATAATTATTATGTATCCATGGATACCCCACACTCGTACGTGAATATTTATTTTCTTTCATAATCTCCAAACTAGGTATTTAGGTACACAAGGTACCTACTAAATTAAAAAACTAACTTAACTAAGTATATAAATAAATACAAAAACAAAAGGATATCTATATTTTAGGCGTCGCGGTACTCGTCCGCATCGCTGCCATCCGGAAACGTGCCCAGAAGACTGGCAGATATGGTACAGCACATCAAGCTACCCGAAACTGTCAAATTTTCCCAATCAACTTTGAACCTTATGCTTTAACGATAAAGTTGAAAATCTATTAAAGAAATTTGACAGATTGTACTAGCTTGATGTGCTGGCGTCTGTACCTAACCCAAGTAACCCTACCCTACCTGACTTATGTGAATTAAATTTTACTTTTCATTCCTCGCATAAATGTGGTGCTCGTGGCTAAATAATAACAACCCCACAGGTCGATCGATCAGGTTAAGCTACGCTTGCCGCGGTTGGTCTGTGGATGGGTGACCATTGGTCAGATAGGCAGTCGCTCCTTGTAAAATACTGGTATTCAGCTGCATCCGGTTAGACTGGAAGACGACCCCGACATAGTTGGCAAAAGGCTAGGCAGATGATGATTCCTCGAATAAATGTATGGGGAGCATCATTGTTTATGTTTAGCGGTGCACAGAATTGAAAATAAGTACACATTTTTAATTTCCATCGTTAAAATGCAAATAGTCTCTGAGTAAACTATCTGTCCGGACGGACGGACAGACGGACATTATTACGAAATTATAAAGGTTCCGTTTTTGCCATCTGCCCTCGGATATCAGAACCACGCGGATAGCCTTTATTTTTGTATTCTCAGAACAATTTATTCAAAATCAACCTTACTCTCCAGCTATCCCGCGGTGGTACTCCTATGAACAAAGTGACAACTACCGTCAAAACCTACACATATGAGGTGCCAGCTGACCAGGACCCGACCACAGTGCCGATACCAGTCCACGCAGAACATCAGCATACATACGCTAGCTCCGAACACAACAGGACCACGTAAGTATTTTTTGGTATTGTTGGTGAAGCTGGTCAAATTACCAAACTTGCCAAAAATAGAACATTTTGTGGCTAGTGCGATTTTAGAAATGTTTTGAGTAAGTTTTGGCAAGTTTGGTAATGTTGGTCAAATTACCAAACTCGCCAAAAAGCTCACATTTAGCGTCAAGCTATGTTAATAACCCATAGGAGTGGGTTTCCAATAATTTCCACTAGTTTGACATGGTTTCCTGAGTGACCAAAGTCGCCAATCTCACCAAAATCGTATAATTTCAGCACAACGGCCGGTTCACCAACTCTCGCACCAGTAGTGGCGTCCCCTGGCCCGGGAGGCTGCCAGTACTGCTCACACTGCAACACTTCCACCCGGGAGTACCGCACTGTCACTACCAGCAATGGTAAGAGTTTTATTCTTTAATAAAAAATATAGGTACCTAACCTTTGAGCCAAGTCGCACTGGACCTGTGTGGTGGATTACGACCCACTCCCTCTCACTGAGAGGAGGCCTGTGTCCCAGCAGTGGGAACATTATAGGCTGATTATGTTATGTTAACCTTTTACCGGGTTACCTGCAAAATTAGGCCTTAGAGAGAGAAAGACCTATCTCTCCAAGGCCCCTTCATCATCAGAGGTTCCTTTAAATTGTCCTAAAATCGTCTATTGTTCAAATCGTCAGCATCTCCAGCAAGTCTGCAGCCTACAGTAGTCATTAGCAGTCTATTGCTCGACAGGCATCTTTGTCATTCCCTTTTTGAAGTAGAAAAGTGCTTTTTTTGAACCATTAAAACCATTTCATCACACGTAATTTCACCAAACATGTGTCTTCGCTGCTGTTATTGACGGCCAATAGGCTAATAGTCAAACTTATTGTTATCAATGTTTCAGACCGCACTAACGAACGTATGGTGTACCCTGCCCCCGCTAATGAAACCAAGGTCATTCCCGCTGAACCACATAATGGACACGGCCCATATGTAAGTAGAAACCAGTATGACTTACGAGTTGTAGGTCGTAGGTTCGAACACAGACAGGCGTTTTATTTTGTGCAAATTATTCATCGCCACTGCTCTCAAAACGGTGAAGGAAAACATCGTGAGGAAACCGGCATGTCCTAGAACCAAAAATTCGAGACATGTGACATCTACCAATCCGCACTGGGCCCGCGTGGTGGATTGTGGCCCTTTGTGTAATATTAAAATTTTGGCGCTATCGCCCCACTCGTCCGTTTATGAAATTCTCCAGTTTTGTTAGTTTGTCAGAAACTATAATGCTATTCTGTAAAAATCTCACCGTGAAAACTTAGGTGAAGTGAGCTGTCAATAGTGTCAATCCCTAGCATCAGGTGGAATGACAGCTCACTTTAAGCTCACTTCACCTAAGTTATCACGGTGATCGTTTTACAGAATAGCACCGCTGAAAACTGAAACTGTCACTGTCAGTTTTAATTATTTATGCTTCAGTCAAAGTACAGTCGGTAAAAAAAACTGCATACACGTCTGGTAATTGAAATGTGTATTACTTAACATCACGCATGCTTCCTCAAAGAGTTATGAGGTGACTACACCACCACCTAACTCTTTGAGGAAGCTTTGTACAGACGCCAGCACATCAAGCTACCCGAAACTGTCAAATTTTCCCAATCAACTTTGAACCTTACGCTTCAGCGATAAAGTTGAAAATCTATTAAAGAACTTATTTGACAGATTGTAGTAGCTTGAATTGCTGGCGTCTGCACATACTTTAAAGGTCTAGTCCGTGTAGTTAAAGTATGTACAGTACACCCATATTTCACAAGAATGTTACAAATCGTATTGATGTAAATTATACTGTTTCTATTAGAAACTCGAATATTCATTGTGAAGGATCTTTATTTTGCTAAGTTTATGGCATTTATTGTGTAACAAACTTCAAGTTCAACTTAATTTTTTCTGTACAGGGTCCATCTTCATACAAGTTCTCCGAGACGACATACTCTGCGCAGAACACAACCCAGCGCTACCCCTCCCCCTCCCCCCTCCCCCCGCACTCGGTGCACCGCGCCCCCTCCCCCTCCCCCTCCCCCGGCCCCTTCCCGCGCCCCACCACCCCCTCGCCCGGCACGCAGCAGCCGCCCAAGAAGCTAGATGACCTGCTGGCTGACTTCCCTGAAGCTGTGAGTATTAGAGATCGATCGAAGTTTAAGAACTAAATAGTATGGTGTCCACGAAGTACTGGTAGGTATATTTACTTCGCGAGTAGAACCTACTAAAGTTCCTTGAAGAAATCTTGGAAAAATGATACGTAATAAAATAGATGTCACTTCAGCCACGTTCTGTGACGTTGGTGATTACAGAATACAGATAGACAGCTACTCTACTAGGTAACCAATTTTCATCAGATGGGTTGACTTGTACCACTGTAGCGGCAACTACAGCGAACTACGCATCACACTGACGTCACGCAAAATCCTGAATCGCGCAAGCAGAGTTTACCGCGCAACTATACTTAGCATATTTATATACAACGTCCCGACATCAAACGACGGGCAGTTGCCCACCAGATACAGCACCCGTCTGGTCGGAGGATCCTCCCTTTTCTATGTAGGATGAGTGAACTTTACACCCTGTCCCTCATACCTCTATAAAACCTTACCCATCAACATTTCGGCAACAGTCAGCATAGTTTAACCTGGCAACTAAATTGACCCGCGCAGTCATTTAGCCAAGAAAAATAAAAGCTTGCAATAATAACCCTTGCTTTTTTCGCAGCGTTACCCAACTCAACCAGACGGTATAGTGCGTCGCAACGTCCACGTGACACACGAGAGCTCCACGCAGAGCTCCACACTCAACCGCGACGTGCGAGACACCCGGGACTCCGCCCCCAGTCCGCCAGCGAAGACCCCGCTGGTCGCCAACAGCCGCAACGTGGCCGGCCCCGCGGTCTACTACCCGCCCGGACACACGCCCTTCCAGAAGAAAGAGGGTGGCGGATATCAGGCTAGCAGTGTGAGTCTCCTTTCATTAAATCTTCGAAACAATTTCACAAGTCCTCATCATCATCATCAATTTATTTTTGGTCGGAGCAACATGTCTTTTTCTTCCGTACTTGTCTGTTAGTCGTCATTTCAGTAGTCAACACCTTTCTAGCCATATTATCTTTCACACAGTCCGTCCCTCGTTTCATTGGTCTTCCCCTATACTCTTATAGCCGTCCACATTCAACTTTAAACATTTTACTACTACCATTTTACACAAACTTCTTAAGATCGCTACATATTAATGGTCCAAGGGGTGATAAAATTTCACTTGGACCAGCCACTCTAATCACCTCCTGGAGCAATGAATCATCACAATCACCACATACCACTATCACATACCCACTCGCAACTCCTCATGCACTCTTCTACACACTCACTCACACTGTACACTTAGCAATGCTTAGATGGTGCTAGCATTTCACTTCATTCTGTATGTTTGTTTCTGTTGCATGTATGCATAGTTATTAAATTGTAAATCCGTAATTGGCTGTAAGACAGAACATTTCAAGGAGCCGTGGATTTTGTGAATAATAAATATAAATAAATCACAGTTTTAGACTTTAGAATAGAGAGAACAATGTTTCAGCAACAATAACTTGAAAGTCGCCTTTACGTCACTTATGCGAAGTGGCACCAAGTGCCATCTACCTATGATTTTTATGCTTCAAACATAATACAATACAGCCCTATACCAATCCAACACCATTTTTCTCTATATAAATAACTATAACTACTGTCTAGTGTTTTAGATAGTTTTCATGCAACAAATGCTCTTCATATTCCTAACATTTTACTGATATTCCTACATTTCCTTCTCCTCAGGCGATGGCACAAGGCGGCGGCGCCTACGCATCAGGCCGCGGCATGTATGAGTACGAGTCAGGCGCACGAAGCAAAGAAAAGCACTCTGAGACGAAAACAGCCGTCCCCATCTGCTTACCCCTCTGTTGCGCCATGCCATGCGTGATCATGTAAAAATCTTGGGCTAAATTTCATGGGCATGCCCGGATTCCATTCATACCAAACTGCCCATTTTTGTGGTAAAGCTTGAATATGTCTGGCATGGAAGGGATCTGGGTAGGCCTTTGGTCTATGTTGATATTATTTAGTGTTAAGCTTTGTACGTAATTTAAATGAGTTTTGACAGCTATCGGGACGTACAATTTTAGAATGACCTTGTATTCAAAATTCAAGGTCATTTTCATGTAAAGCTCTCCTTAATGATGTATGTATCCAATATATCAAAATAATCTTCTAAATTTACCTTGCCCTTGTTAACCAGGTCAAGGTCATCTTATAAGTAAATTTAAGTTTTGACAGCTGTATATCGGAACAATAAATGTTTTTATTATAAAATATTAAGTAAGGTGCTAGTATCTATACGCTTCTCCTAAGAAAGTGTAGCAGAGCTTGCAAGAACGAATACTTCAACGAATCTCAGAAATTATATGAAGAAATAAATAAAACATCTTTTTTTGTCAAATCATTAGTAATATTATGAAAGTTTTTGGACAATAACTAAAAATATGTCGACAATTAAATTTTTTATGTCTGTACTCAAATAAGCTGCAACTAACATGGTGCCATTAATGATATTTTTAACTGTAATTAAATAAGTCTACAGCTGAGCGCATACATACAATAATACAAAAATATTTAATTTAAGTTCTGTCAAAATTGAGTTAAATCGACGGTGCTGCCATCTACCCACCAATACATGAGAAATCGATTTTTCTTCTAATTGCGCTCAGTTCTATTGTGTATAGAGCGATAATGTAATTTTTATTATTAATAAATTTTATTAACTTGACATTTTGTTTTATTTACGATGATCGTTGTTTTTTTGAATACTCAGGCCCATAGAAATGTAATTCATATATCTATGCTCAGGCCTGTCATCGTAATTGTAGGTTGATGCGATTGCGATGCAGCCTATTTCATTTACACTAGGTACAGTCGCCATCAGATATATTGTAGCAGACAAGGTGACCAAATACTTCTGAACAATTTAAAATGTCAATAAGTTCCATACACTACAAGTTACCATTAATATCTGAACATTCATTACTTCATTAATATCTGAGCAGATGCTTGTCAATAATTTCTATACAAACAACTAACCAAAAATATCTGAACACTTACAATTATAACGTCAAGCTCAGCGTTAGGTAAGCTCAGTGTTTGTCTGCGTAGATACACTTGACGTTGTAAGTGTTCAGATATTTTTAACCGACTTCAAAAAAGGAGGTTCTGTATTCGACCCGTATGTATGTATGTATGTTTGTTTGTCCGCGATTTTCTCAAAAACTAATGAACCGATTTTGATAATTCTTTCACGAATGTGATCTACATACTTTCAGGAAGGTTTTAGTATATAATACATTATATAATTATTCTTATGTACGATGTTATATGCATGAATGTACTGCATCTCCGGCATTTCTATGCGAATTTTGATGATTCTTCTAGTCGGTGTCTTCAATTCCTCAATGCACTAGTGTTATTTGAATTTGTGTGGAGTAGGTACAACTAAAAAGTGAAAAATAAAAACTTTTTTACAAAAAAAACAACCGACTTCAAAAAAAACTACAAAGTGATAAATAACTTTAATTTCGGAAGTCGGTGTCAAAAAACGAAAATGCGGAACCAACGACACCGAGTTCCGAAATTAAAGTTATTTATCACTTTGTAGTTTTTTTTGAAGTCGGTTGTTTTTTTTGTAAAAAAGTTTTTTTGGTTAGTTGTTTGTATAGAAATTATTGACAAGCATCTGCTCAGATATGAATGAAGTAATGAATGTTCAGATATTAATGGTAATTTGTAGTGTATGGAACTTATTGACATTTTAAATTGTTCAGAAGTATTTGGTCACCTTGTCTGCTACAATATATCTGATGGCGACTGTACGTGTTCAACGCGAGACTAGTATATTCCCTTCCTTCCTCGTGGTCAAACTTAATGGTCAAACTGATTTGACCACGAGGAATTCTGTTCCGGATAGTCAAACTACTTAGTTTAACGAAAAATATCCACCCTTTGTAAATATACTTGTACTTGTACAGTCATTAACAAAAATAATTTCCTTCCTCGTAGTCAAACTTAATGGTCAAACTGATTTGACCACGAGGAATTCTGTTCCGGATAGTCAAACTGAGTGGCTATTTAAACTTTTTATCAAGCTGTATACATTGTAGTCTTATTGTACAAATTATAAATAAAACATTATGTCAATTTGATGATACATCATCACCACTCAAATTATTATCCTGTTCTTTGCTGTTTTTTTTCAAATAGCCAATGGCGAAAGGCAAAGCAAATGAAAATTAAATCTAAAGATGACAGGAGAGTAGTGGGATTGTGTGCAGCACTCGCTTTATTACCCGAAAATAAAATTGAAGAAGGATGGGAGTATATAAATACTGATACTCCCAATACTACCAAAACTCAAAAATTTCTTAAATATTTTGAAACAACGTGGCTTAAGAATAAAACATTCCGAAAACAATGGTCTGTTTATGGCCAGAGACATCGCACAAACAATTGTGGTCGAAAGTTGGAACGGCCATCTAAACAAATCCATGAAACGTCATAATCCAATTACAGTTGCTCGTTTACTTGAAACCTTAATACAAAAAGAAAAATCTTGTAATGAAAAAGTATCTCTCCGCCGCCAAGACCAAATATGTCGAGATGATTTCATAATGAAGTGTCAGCTGCAATTAATGCATGGCGATATATGTGTTGGGTACTTTTTAAATAAACTAAGATAATTATTTTTGTTAATGACTGTACAAGTATATTTACGAACTATAACAAAGGGTGGATATTTTTCGTTAAACTAAGTAGTTTGACTATCCGGAACAGAATTCCTCGTGGTCAAATCAGTTTGACCATTAAGTTTGACCACGAGGAAGGAAGGGTATATTCCTGGTTTCAGGAACTTCCGGAAGGAAAATCAACACAAAAATACTACAGCAGGACCACCTTCAGTCGATTTTCTCGAAAACTAGTAAGGTACCAATTTTTTTGTTAGAGTAGATACTAATTATTTACCAAACATGGAAGCGATTGGCGTTGGTCACGGACATGTTTCTATGGAGTTTCTTTTCCTTCTTCTCCATGATGACATAGATTTGGAACGGACAACTAGTTTTCTGATTAATTACTGATTATACTTCATTTTCTAACACGCGCGACGCGACGGTACCACGCGACTGGTCGAACAATTTCCATGAAGTTTTCGTAGAAATTGTTCTATTAGAGGTGGGTCGCGCTGTCGCATCGCCTGTCTGCGGGGGCCTTTAAGCTGTTTCCCGCGCTCCGTCGCGTGGCGCGCTGTAGTGTGTGTTCCGCCTTAGATTCCGAATGATTTGTCTACTCGTCCTACATACCTACGGCCCATTTGGGACGACTTGACGAAAATCAAAATTATTTTCGTCAAGTCGTCCCAAATGGTCCGTAGTCATGTAGGACGAGTTGACGAATCACTTTCCTTTCAGTTTGAGTGTACTGTACAAGGACACACACATTTACCTACGTACAGTGACGTTCACAATAATAAAATTTCGTCTACCAGTCCACAGCCCATCATGTCCATTTCAACCGCGCGGCCAGCTCATAAAATTTGATGAAACTTTGCCAGGAATTAGTGGTAATTTGTTACTATACACACCTCTTTTCCTGAATTTGTTGCAAAAAAAACTAAGACGGTATGGCCAAAAATAGTTGGCCGGTAGAACCGCCACTTGCCGTAGTCATCACCTGTGATTACACAGAAACTAAATAATGCAGGTAGGCGAATGATGCACCAAAAGAAAGGTCTTAATTTGTTGTATTTGTTGCAAAAATAAAAAACGTCAAAACGTAAACAAACAAAAAGTTATGCAATATTTAGTTTCCAGGTTATGGGTAGGTAGGTATCTCCCCATAAATATCAAATTAATAGAGGCTTATGTGTATGGACAATTAGTTGCTAATTTGTTGCAGCGGATAAACAAGAAAAATACTAGAAAATATAGGTTCAATAATTTGTTAGAGTCGATTTTAGTTGGCCGCTCGGACGGCAATATGCCTAAAATACAATGACGTTTATTTCATTATTAAAAATAGGTTCAAGCTTAGTTAAAGTACTAATCGACAGGTAACGTAACCTAGTTTGGATAAATGTGGCGAATATAACGGTGAAATTCATATTTTAGGAGATATTCACTAAAATACAGTAGTATGAAACTGTATTAGAGCAGGGTGACCATGGATTTTCACAATGAACTGAGACTGAATCGTGATTATTGGAATGTTCGATAGTCATATCTTATTTTTTAGGGCGAGTGCTTATATAAAACACACTAAGGCATATAAATACAATAAGCATTGTTTATACTAATTATTTATGCTTTTCTAATGTAATTTTATTAGTTCAAAACTAATAATATACATTTTAATAGGTCAATAACTGAGGACCTTTGACCATAGTCATTTATTAAATTTCGCGCCGAATCGTTTCTATGTTTGAATTTATCTTCGGAATGCGCTCGCCGTTTAAAATTATTTTTATTTATTGTAGTACAATTATTTATTTTTGATACTTTCTATAGTTTGCTACAGAATGCACAGTATACATTTTTTAGGTAGGCTTAGCAAGTTTGGGAATAATAAATTAATTGTATAAATTGGGTATTCCGTAATCACTTTACATTTCAATATGTTTTGTTAGTTGTATGAGCTTGGTAGCTTTTGTTTCTATTAGTTTATTTGAATGATAGAAATTGATTTTTTTGCGGTAGAGACGCCAACACATCAAGCTACTACAATCTGTCACATTTCTTTAATAGATTTTAAACTTTGTCGCTAAAGCTTAAGGTTCAAAGTTGATTGGTAAAATTTGATAGTTTCGGGTAGGTTGATGTACTGGCGTCTGTACTTAGTTTCCTAACGAAATTTCATTAATTTAAGTTCATAACGTACCTACCCAAAAATTAAAGTGCCGGCCAGAAAAGAAAATTACCGTCTTCTTATGGGGACGAACATCTTGAGCATTTCTTACTATTACAGCGAAAGTCTGTAATGAACCCCCTTGGCTGCATTTGAGTTTGAAAATGCCAAAAATCTTATTTTTATAACAAGTGTTTTAAGCTTAACATTTAAAAAATACCAACTTTAAATTGAATAACAGAGTACAACAAATATACATATACATAATAAGCAAACAAATGATACAAAAATTAGGTTGATAAATTGATTAGTGATGTAAGAGTATAGGTAGCTAGTTTAAACTAATATAGGTACTCGTACCTTATATAAATAGGATACCTTTCTACCTATTATATTTAAAAAACATGCCTTCGTACTTATGTAATCATGGTCACCCTGCTCTAATACAGTTTCATACTACTGTATTTTAGTGAATATCTCCTAAAATATGAATTTCACCGTTATATTCGCCACATTTATCCAAACTAGGTTACGTTACCTGTCGATTAGTACTTTAACTAAGCTTGAACCTATTTTTAATAATGAAATAAACGTCATTGTATTTTAGGCATATTGCCGTCCGAGCGGCCAACTAAAATCGACTCTAACAAATTATTGAACCTATATTTTCTAGTATTTTTCTTGTTTATCCGCTGCAACAAATTAGCAACTAATTGTCCATACACATAAGCCTCTATTAATTTGATATTTATGGGGAGATACCTACCTACCCATAACCTGGAAACTAAATATTGCATAACTTTTTGTTTGTTTACGTTTTGACGTTTTTTATTTTTGCAACAAATACAACAAATTAAGACCTTTCTTTTGGTGCATCATTCGCCTACCTGCATTATTTAGTTTCTGTGTAATCACAGGTGATGACTACGGCAAGTGGCGGTTCTACCGGCCAACTATTTTTGGCCATAGCGTCTTAGTTTTTTTTGCAACAAATTCAGGAAAAGAGGTGTGTATAGTAACAAATTACCACTAATTCCTGGCAAAGTTTCATCAAATTTTATGAGCTGGCCGCGCGGTTGAAATGGACATAGCCCATCAGGTAAAATCGAACAGTATTTGTACCATCTGCACAACTAGTAGGTACCTAATTTTAGAGGTTAAGTCCGGGTCCTTCTCTCTTGGCTTAGTCTACTTTCATCTGGCGACAATACCTGCGCTATTTACAGCTACTCGAAAGTGATGCTCTGTGCTGCTGACAGCTGCCACATTGGTTTCAAATTCCACTCCTCCACCTATTTGGCACATCTCAATAGTCCACAAGTCATAATGTGCTGCATAAAAGCTGTGGCAAAAGCCTGCGTGTATTTTGGTCGAGGTTACGACCGGCGACCGTGTATTAAAAAAAAATAACGGTAAAGGGTGCAGTTATGTTTAGAATTACTTGTGTACAGTCCGTCAAATCTAAGAAGTACCGTTTGACAGGTGTAAATATGTGTTATTTTGCTTTGTTTGAAAGTTTTCAATTACATTTAGATATTAAGAATTGTACATTTTTAGATACAATAATGAAATCTTTCTAAATTCATGGTTTTATGAAAAAGGTTATCGAAACTGATTGAAAAATATGAAACGTCAAACGGTACTTCTTAGATTTGACGGACTGTAGTTGTCAATCAGCTTCATAAACGAGTTGTAAGCTCAGTGCATCAAATAAAACAAAGGGGTAATAAAAACACAGTGATATATATATATTTTCGTTTGTTTAGCAAAGTTTTTGGATCTCGTCCAACAAGGCAGTGATGGGGTCCGTCGCCGGCGCACTACCCTAGGAAAGCTCCGCGTCGGCTTCACCCGCAGCACGCACGTAAGGCCTTCGTTTAGCGCCGACACACATGCGTGACACTGCGACACCTCTGACACTAGTCTCAGACACTCTCCGAACAACAGACAGGCACATAGCGTCCGCCCCGCGACGACCAGACAGCGGCGCTCGGGACAACGTTGCCGGTGCGCTAGCCGCGGTATCTATACTTGAATATCACCACAATGTTGGTACCTGTGTACTATTGCAACGCCACCATTAACACGCATCCCATTCTCAAAACAACACAATTACACATAAACCTAACGGAAATAATTAAAAATAAAGAGTTTAACTTTTACAAAAACGTATTATTCAGCGAAAACATAAAAGCTCGCACTTTCGCATCACAATCGCCTTAACACAACACATACAGTAGTCACCGCACAGCGGTTATCATTTGGCATCTTTGTAAACGTGATAACAAACTGCATGTAACAATATTCAACTATAGATACACAAAACTTGTCTTTTCATACAAGAAGTGGTGAAAAATTTACCAAATTGTCATTCACACAGGTTGCTTGCTATTTGAAACATAATCAGAACTAGGAACTGTTTAATTTGATAATTTGATTAATATAAATATTTGCAAATAGGTACTTTTATTTTGTTTTTGGTTCATTGTAGAGTAACAGACACTTAGATTTTTACTTAGGGTCAGCGCACACGGTTATAGTTGATGGACAGTTACAAAAGCATTTATAAATGTGTACAAAGACGACACTACAACAGTTACAAATGCGAGTTACTAACAAACTTATGGTACATTGTACTACGGAAGCTTATGTGCAACTCATAAGTAAACTAAACTATATACAAAAATCTGTGTTGTCGGTGGAGTAGTTCTTAAGGTTAGAGCGTACATACAAACTGACAGATACGGTCAGCGCGACGCGGCCGGCGGCGTATAACAGTGTGCGCTCACATTTACATCAACAACAACAATTTGGTACAACTTTTCATATAGTAAATGTTTATATTTATAAAATTTAACATTCTCTTTCCCTTATCATTGATATTTCGACGCATGATAGATGCAATAATTATGTATAATATACAATTGGAACTCCTATTTAATTATTTATTAATTACCTAATTTTTTTCTTTCTTTCATTTTAAAAATCACAAAAGGTAACGACAACTCATGAAACAGTCGGGAGATTATTATTTTAATCTTATTTGGGAACTCTATAACTATACAAATAAGTGGTGGACCGGATCGAGAGCGTGGCCGCGTGTGGGTGGCAGCACAGCCATCGTGTGGACGGCTCGGCCATCGCTCGTCCATCACTCGGCGCTTTGATCACGCACAATATCTTTGACAATATCAAGTGAGCAATGCGTGTACTATTAATTACAAAAATACCAAGAACGTCCAACATATTGAGCACAATCAAAGCTTCAGTCTGCGGCTCCGTTCACGAGCGTGGAGCTCGGGTCACTCGCGGGTCTCGACTGGGAATGTATGGCCGTCACAGTAACACGTCACGAGCCCGCGGCCGGCGGCAGACGCACATACTATATAATATCACAACGCGCGGGCGGCGCGGGACGACCCGCCCGCTACTAAATTTGTTAATCGGCCTTTACAAAATAAATATATGACTAGGCATGTATCCGCCGGCCGGCCACTATAACTAACGTAAGGACACTTGGGTGTGGGCGCGGGGCGCGGGCGGGCGACACGCATTTGGCACTAGACGGTCAGTCGATGACCACGTAGGGCAGCGCCACGAGCGAGCCCAGGCTCGCGCACTCGTGCCACTCGGCGAACTTGTGCGCGCGCACGGGCCGGCCCAGCGCGTCGCGCTCGTCGGGCGCGCTCGCCAGCGCGTCGCACAGCGCGGCGTCGTCGTCCAGCGCCGCGCGCGGCAGCACGGGCGCGCTCGCCAGCTGCTCGTAGCAGTGCGGCACGGCGTCGGACGCGGCGCGCACGGCGGCGACGAGCGCGGCGCCGCCGGGCTGCTCTTTCGTGCGCGGCACGCTGCGGTGCTGCGGCGCCGCCGCCGAGTGCGGCTCGGCGCAGGCCGGCCCGGCGCGCGCCGCCACGCCGAACGACGTCTCGTCCTCCGGCATCAGTATCGGCGCCTTCAGTCTCTCGCTGGGCTCGAGCGTCGGCACGCCGACCATCTCGGCCTCCACTTCGATCTCCTCTTTGACCGGTTCCCGTTTGATCTCGGATTTCACGTCGAGCTCGTCGGCGTCTTCGTCTCGCTCGACGGGTTCGGGTTCCGGTTCCGGATACGGCCTGAGCGGCGGAGGCTCGGGCGGCGGGGGGAGGTCGGGAGGAGGCGGCGCGAAGCTGGTCCACGGCAGATGTGTACACAGCTGCACTCGCGACAGATTCTTAACGCAGTAATCGTCTGCGTAGTCGGAATACTTGTAGAGGGGCACGACGCTGGCGAACAGGCCGGGCCGCTCGGGGTCCTCGATGGGCCGCACGGCGAACTTGTGCGGCAGCGCGGGCGCGCGCGTGCCGTTGACGCCGGGCACGAGCGCGTGGTGCAGCGCGTGCACGTGGCGCGGCCGCACGGCGCGCTGCGGGGCCGCCGCGCACGTGTCGGCGGGCACGTCGCCGCACGTGCACGCGTGCCACTCGCGCGGCTCCTCCAGCGGGGAGGGCGGCGGGGAGGGCGGGGAGGGCGACGCGGGCGGGGAGGGGGGGCGCGGCGAGGTGGCGCCGTTGCGCAGGGGAGAGTCCACCTTCACGACTGCTGAGGAATAAGATTTGTATGTGAGAAAACTTATGCAAAATTTAGGTACTTCACTTCATCCTCCCGCGATTTTCTTCAGATCATCTGTGGTAGTTTAACTATTAGACAAACGAAGAACGTATCCGTTTCAAGACCCTAGCCACCTTTAAAGATCCATTCTTTCCCAAAACAGTCATATAATAAGGTTATTTTAGCAATGGATACGGCCTTTGTCCTGCAATGCGCGGCTATGGCTAATAACAATACGTACTGTCGGGCTCTATGAGCATGACATCCGGCGAGGCTGGCGAGCGCGGTGAACCCGGCGACGCGGCAGGTTTACTGCCGCGCGATTGGATCTGTTCTAACAGCTCCTTGGTCGTTTTTACCTGAGGAATTGTGATAAAGATCTCAATCTACATGTGCATTTGGCAAGAAAACATGATTTATTTGGATTTCTTACTATACAAAAATGGATCGCACTGCGACGTTATTCCAACATTAACGCATGAACTATAAAGTGAACATAAGAAAACTCCAGATTGGATTATTTAATTGAACATTTTTAGAAATCTGTTTTTAAATACGCCATTAATTTTTACAACTTAGTGATAAAATGCCGTAAGTAACCAAGAAACTAAATATTATTTCAGTATGAGATGTTACTGTTAGGTTTTTAGATCGAGATTATTTTAATTTATTCTTTTGTACAGTCTAAATAATAGTCATGTTTGTTTTGGACCATTAAACCAAAAATGACTTGTATTGGTACTCACGTTTTGCTAGATAACAAGACGACTAAGTTGAAACCATTGATGAAGAATTGAAGTTGGATTGTGATCTTATTTATTTTTCATCGCAGGTATCATACCTTCTTAGCGCCGGCAGGCGGCATCCTGTTGACGAGCGCGGCGTACGAGTCCAGCGCGTCCCGCTTGGTGCCGTTCCGGCGCCGCTCGTGCGAGGTGCCGTTGCGGCCGCCCCACGGCGCCGGGGGGCCCGGCGCGGCCGCCGGCCCTGTCGCCTCCGTGCCGGACCCGGCGCGACTGTGGCCTCTGCGCACACGATATTAAATATATTACAACATAATATAATAAACAGTAAATTATTTGTGTCTTGAAAATGTTTGTACTTTCTGTTCAGAGATCAACAGAAAAAACAAACATTTTTAAACATCCAGCAGTAAGTTTAAATGCAGACAGATGTTAGTATAATCAGCCTATAATGTTCCCACTGCTGGGAGGCAGAGGGAGTGGACCATAATCCACCACGCGGGCCCAGTGCAGGTTGGTACACGTCACATGTCTTCAAATTTTTGGTTCTAGAACATGTCGGTTTCCTTACAGTTTTTGAGAGCAGTGGTGATGAAATAATTTACAGAAAGTAAAGCGCCTGTCTGGATTTGAACCACGAACGTTAGCATTGGGCCACCACGCCCACCACTGCTCTCTTTAGTATAGATGTACTTATTATGTACAGTCAACAAAAGAGATAAGTATTCAGGATCGTCGGATATAGTTGAAGTTTAGTAAGAAACCGATGAATGTTTTTGAAAAAAAAAAAAAAATTTTATTAATTGAAAGCAAACAGCTCATTTATCAAATTAAATTTCAGTAGAAAACATCCATCGGGTTCTTACTAAACTTCAACTATATCCGGCTACCCCCCTGGTTACTTATCTCTTTTGGTGAGGGTACATGTTTATAATTATTATGACCTCTTGCTGCAAACCATAGATTCTTTTCGAAACGCAAATGTATTAACACGTCGAGTGGGAAACACATTGAAGAATCTTAAGACAGGTTTACACAAGGTATAATTCTCACCTTTTTTTCTTAGGTTTTTTATCTCTTTTCGCTTTCTTTTCGTCGAACAGAGGTTCCGGCGAAGGCGGCCTTTTTACAGCTGGAATAAAAGTAGTATTTTTAAATTAATTAGTGTTATTATAACTGGTGAAACGTAGGCGTACTATCTACACAAATGAATTACAATTTAAAAATTTTTTGTCTGTCTGTTTGTTCCGGCTAATCTCCGAAACGGCTTGACCGATTTTGGCGGGACTTTGCCGCAAATAAGCGTATTTTCTTTCTTTTTAACATCAACTTTGCCTGTACCCTCAGAGAAAACCGGCCTAATGTAATGTTATCTTGACCCTTACATATTGTTTGTATCCTCTAATTAATATCAATGACATTGTTACTATCATTATGATTGCTTACGTATTGATAACGTAATTACTGGTCAACAAATGACGTGATTGAAGTACTACACTTCAATAGCTCTTGTAGTGTAAATCCCCTTAGAGTTAAGATATAAAGCGGGACTATTTCTCGCGCTGTTCTCGAGGTTTGCATACTTTTTCATCAAACCATTTTTACCCGAATTCCAATTCAGAAACATGTGTATATACCGATTTATGTTTTGTGTTCGCGCCATGGTGCGACTCAAAAAGTTGTCTCATACTGAACTGCTTCAAGAATTTTCTGGACAGACTAAATATCTCCAAGCTATACGATACACACGCATTAGCTAATTAGCTGTTAGTGTGTCTAACCAAATAATAATAATAATAATACCGATTGTCGTATCGGCCAATGGCCTTATGGCCGAAGGACTCGATCAACATCTATCGAGGCTTTCGTTAGGCGGTTGGATCAAGAGCCTGATACAGAAGGCAGTACTCCTAGATACGGCTCGCATTGTGAGGAGGTTCCTGTCTCTGGAGCCCTAACCACCGGTAGCTTGGACCCTGTTCCCGACACCGGCGGACTACTATTTTTTATATTTTTAAATGTTTTTTATACCTACTTATTTTTTATATTTTGAGAAATATTTAAAAATGTAATTTAATATGTAAATAGATAAATAAACGAAATAATAATACAAAATTCTTGTTAAGTGTTTGTTTCATATTCGTTTTAATATATACTTGTACACACACACATATTCACGGAGATTCAGTGAATATGAAGAAAAGGCCACTGCCACTAATAATTAAAAACTAGATTTTGGATGGACAACCCTAGGGGCAATTCTCGTAATTTTAAGAACGTTCACAGTCTGATCTCAGTCTCAATCTGTCAAAAAATACTTCTAATTTCCCTACATTTTGACATTTGTTTGTCGCCGAGATGAGACTGCGACTAGATTTTGAACGTTTTAAATTACGAGAATTCGCCTTCTGGTTATTTATACTATTTTTGACTGTTTGTGGAGACTGATGGACACCTTTAGCATAACATAATCAGCCTATAATGTTCCCAGTGCTGGGACACCGGCCTCCTCTCGGGGAGAGGGTAATACACCACGCGTGCCCAGCGCGGTTTGGTACATGTCACATGTCTTCGAATTTTTGGTTCTAGGACATGTTTCAGACCTTTACGAAATCTATATTAATTTATGTCTCATGATAGTGAAAAATATGTGTACTTACGCGGCGTGAGTGGTTTGTGTGTGTTGGCGAGTAGGGAGGGTACGGGCGGCGGCGGCGCGGGCGCAGGCTCGTCGTCCACCAGGATCACATCCTGCGAGTCCGACTCGTAGCCGCCCCATGCTGGAATGTTGTCAAACAATGTAATGTTAGGTTCAAAGAGCTATTTTTTCTTAAAACAGATTGTTGCCGCTTTAACAAAATTACGACGATTGCATTTATATACACCACTTCAAAGTTCAACACGCAACTGTCAACCAATAGTTATGGAACTATTTAGAATTTTATTTGTTTTCAAGCTGTTTTCTTCTTGTAGAAAAATAAAAGTACGAAATAAAATATACCTTGTTTTAATTTATTAAAAAACTCGACAGAGATATTCTTCCACCATTATTTTTAGACACTCCCTACTCCTCATGGAGAAATCTTACGTTCCATTTTGGTGGCTATCATACATTTGCCTCTGTGTGTGTCGCTTACATCATCATCTGCCTAGCCTTTTCCCAACTATGTTGGGGTCGGCTTCCATTCTAACCGGATGCAGCTGAATACCAGTATTTTACATGGAGCGACTGCCTATCTGACCTCCACAACCCAGTTATTGGGTAATACGATATCCCCTTGGCAAGATTGGTTGTCAGACTTTCGGGCTTCTGACGACCCGTAACGACTATCAAAGATCCACGAATGACAGCCGGGACCAACGGCTTAACGTGCTTTCCGAGGCACGGAGGGGTCTCGGTATGTAAAGATGGCCACCCACCCATAGACCAACCGCGGCTAGCGTAGCTTAACCTGATCGATCTACCTGTGCAGCTGTTATTATTTAGCCACGGGCCCCTCGTATGTGTCGCATACAACTGTTCGGAATATAAAGGGTGGGTTAATGGACTTCAGTATGATGTCTTGGTCTTGTTTACATGATCAGTCTATAATGTTCCCACACTTCCCACTGCTGGGACACAGGCCTCCTCTCTGTGAGAGTGAATGGTCCACCAGGCGGGCCCAGTGAGTGTTGGTGGATGTTACATTAAATTTTTTGATAAATGGCGATTTTCCCACGATGCTTTCCTTCACCGTTTGAAGAGTGTAGGACTGCTGGATGATTATTATTTAGAAATCTATATCTATAGTAAAAGTGCGTAGTGCTGCACACCGCCACCCTATTTCAAGTTAAACAAATATCAATTTTATTTCAATGACAATTAAGTTGATTTCAGAGCGACTAGCACTATTGAAAAATTTATAAAAAAATGTTTGAAGTTGTAGCGGAAACTGAACTTTATTGTGTAGGAATTAAAGTTATTTTTCCATTAATTCATATTTGTTTAAATTTTTTGCAAATAAATCGCGAACGCAGATTACGTAGAAGACATTTTAGAGTAAATACTGACCCGGTCTGGACGGTGGTCGCGGACTGTTCACCGCGGGGCTCACCACTTGCTGTAATGTTACACAGAAATGCTTTACTACTCAGAATATGTTCTATAGTAAAAAATATCTACTAATTTATGCGAAGATTTCTGGTCGTAACATGATTACAGGTTGCGCGAACAATACAAATACATAAAATTGAAGTGTCTGTTTGTAACGTCAAAATAACAGCTTTTTACTAAATGCTTATGAAAGTATATAAGGTACTTTTAACAAAATAAAAAGCAATTTTTAAAATTGTTGTCTGACTGTTTATTTCGGCTTATCCGAAACAGCTGGACTGATTTTTAAAAGGATTAAACTTCAATCAAAAACAGCACTAGATTAAGGATTAGGAAGAAAAACACATCGCTCAAGTGGCCGCGATTGCATGTAACTTGATTATAAACCATTAATTTCAAACCTTAACATTCTAACAAGTTTATTATAGTTTGCAATATATTTACTACTTCGAATGAAAAGTAAAGGTTTTTTTAAAATAAAAACAAAAATAGTTTTTGGAAAATAAAACATAATTTCTAAGCAATAAGGTTGAAAAAACTATGTTGCAAAATAACACCTCAACATTATTTGTGGTCTTATTTTTCCGGCCGGTTTTGATGTGCTCATCGGAAATCTAGTACTATTGTTGATTGAAAGGATCAACTACCAGTTTGGCTAAAAGAAACTCTCTCTAGCAAAACTGGTTTTGTTTACCAACGGCGATTATTTTCCGTTGTACAGACGCCAGCACATCAAGCTACCCGAAACTGTCAAATTTTCCCTATCAACTTCGAACCTTATGCTTTAGCGATAAAGTTGAAAATCTATTAAAGAAATTAGACAGATTGTAGTAACTTGATGTGCTGGCGTCTGTACCTACGAATCCTACCTTCAACTACCGAGACCTATTCTTAAGTCTTTTTTTGCATTATTAATGTCATGTGTCCAATTTGGGAAGACCTATTCAGATGATGTTTTTTTAATGCTTTTATTCATGTTACACTTCCTTTGACTCGTCTACGATATTCAGTATCAAACGATTCACTCAAACGTATAAAACTCATGAATACGTACCCTGAGCGCCGGCGACGTTAGTGGGGTGCCGCCGAGACGACTCCGCACCGCTGTCCGCTCTGCCGACGACCGGTTTGAACCTGTGGATTGAACATAATTGTATGAATTACATGTGGGAAGAAAGGGTCGTTGATACGACGTGTCTATAAAGGGAGAAGTTACAGTTGTTGGCATTTAATAATAAGTATTATCACAATGATTAATGAAATAGATTACACAGAGAGAGCAGTGGTGGCCCAGTGGTAACGGCCGCGACTTACGAGTTGTATGTAGGTCGTGGGTTCGAACCTAGACAGGCGCTTTACTTTGTGTAAAATATTTCATCACCACTGGTCTCAAAACGGTGAAGGAAAAAATCGTGAGGAAACCGGCACGTCCTAGAAGCAAAAATTCGAAGACATGTGACTTCTACCATCCCTGACTGGTCCCGCGTGGTGGATTACGGCCCACTCCCTCTCTTTGAGAGCAGGCCTGTGTCCCAGCAGTGGGAACATTATAGGTTGATTATGCATTATCACAATGCGTTATTCATTTCATTATGTGATTGCATGCAGCACTTTTTTTTAAGTTTATGCAGATATTTAAAGTAATACAGTTTCACAGCTTTACAGGGCAGATATGTGTGGCAGGGACACCGAATTGGATTCAGTCCATAATTCTGAACTCCTGCATTAAAATTTTGCCTCCTCTCTGTGAGAGGGAGTGGGCCGTAATCCACCACGCGGTCTAAGTTCGGGTTGGCTAGAACAAGTTTGGTTTGCCCACTATGTTTTCCCTCACCGTTTTGAGAGCAGTGGTGATGTAATAAGCCAGTTATATTTAGGTCCCATAGGGCGAGCCTATTGCCAGAAATCTTTAAAACTCAACCAGCTAGCAACTATTCTCTCACTATCTATTTTTCATTGCCAAACCGCCATGGTATTGACAAAAAACACAAAATTACATAAGTGTACAGTGAGTCAGTGTTTCATAAGTGCTACTAATTGCGATCGAATTGTCCGATCACGACCGCGCAGCTACTGGTTGCGAAACGCTTTTGAGTGCGAGAGCCATGGGGTGTGTCGGGGGTTTCAGATAGCTTCGGTAGATGGCGTTTTTGGGTATTTGAATTTATGTCTGGTAATTTTAGAAAAACTTTTTTACAAAAAAAATAACCGACTTCAAAAAAAACTACAAAGTGATAAATAACTTTAATTTCGGAAGTCGGTGTCGTTGGTTCCGCATTTTCGTTTTTTGTTTGACACCTACTTCCGAAATTAAAGTTATTTATCACTTTGTAGTTTTTTTTGAAGTCGGTTATTTTTTTTGTAAAAAAGTTTTTATTTTTCACTTTTTAGTTGTACCTACTCCACACAAATTCAAATAACACTAGTGCATTGAGGAATTGAAGACACCGACTAGAAGAATCATCAAAATTCGCATAGAAATGCCGGAGATGCAGTACATTTATGCATATAACATCGTACATAAGAATAATAATATAATGTATTATATACTAAAACCTTTCTGAAAGTATGTAGATCACATTAGAGAAAGAATTATCAAAATCGGTTCATTAGTTTTTGAGAAAATCGCGGACAAACAAATATACATACATACATACATACATACATACGGGTCGAATACAGAACCTCCTTTTTTGAAGTCGGTTAAAAAAAAGATCTTGCTTTTTCTAAAGTTACTTGAATGTTACTATTACGCAAGTAAGGTTTAACTTCTTCAAGGATAAAGATTAAGTACAAGAATTAGGGTTACTATAGGCCGACCACTTAACCCCTCAAGCGTCAAGTGTACATCAAGTGTACACAACAGTGTCATTGTTTCTATTGTCATCATCATTGTTAAAACAATGACTTTACTGCACCCATTCAACTACTACGACGCGTGGGGTGTTTCGACAGGTCGGCGGGCAAACGTGTGAGAAGTTACCTGAGAGGTTGCCTGAGGTAGCAGCGCGGTGCGGGAAGGGTGTGCTGACGTGATGCGAGAGCTCAGCGATTCAGCTTGTGACAACTATCACCCCTCCCGCACCGCGCAGCTACCTCAGGCAACCTCTCAGTTAAGGAGTCGGCCTATAGATTTAGCTCAAAGTTGTCATGTGGTCTTGTCCATGCTTGACGTGAGCTTGGCTAAAAGTACTACTTTCATGTTCTAGTGGCTAAAGGAACAACAGGAGGGTCAACGGTTGAAAGGGATAACAGAACTCTGTCGACAGTACAGCGTGGTAATCACTGCGATGTCTTCCATGTCCATTAAGTACAGTTATCTTAGAGTGACTTTTCAATATTAAAGAATGTTCTCAGTGCATTTCACAGAGCGCCGACGCCACGGCGATTCCGTGCTGTATGGTATATTCTGATCACGTTGAGAAATTTAATCAGGGGTAATTCTCGTAATTTTATGAACGTTCACAGTCTCAATCTCTCAAAAATGCCTCTAATTGGGACAAGACACGTTTTTGACATTTGTTTGTCGCCGAGATGAGATTTTGAACGTTTTAAATCACGAGAATTGGCCTTCTGATCTTAACAGATCTACGTAAAATAATACATCTGCCCCATTAGAACCACACAACCTAAACTCAGCATTGTTAAGATAAAGAATCGAAGCTGGTGATACCTGTGTGCGCGGGCGACGCCACGGTGGGTATGACGAGGTCCCGCCATCTCTTCACCAGCACCTTGGCGCGGCGTGCGAGGCTCGGGTCAGTCGTCTTCCGTCGTAGCTCGTTCACGTGTTTGCCCAGTCGGGTGGTCTGGAAATATTAAGGATGAACTATTAAAAATACATAAACAAAAGCATGCAAAGTTAGCAAGTGGAAGTTGCAGTGGGATGGCTAACTTGAGACTTAGTATTGTTTGCACTATTTGCAAATACTATTTTAATTTAAAATAGTAAAAATGTCATCATCCCTATCACCTATCAAATTTTCATTTAAATATCTCCGAAAATGACTTACAATTCACCAATAGACATTTTTAGACTAATAATATTGATGAAGGATTTGAGCGACTAACTGCCTGACATGACAGACTATTAATATAAGTAATTTATCATCATAACATTAAAATCTATTTACCAGTACGGTCATTAAATTTTATTAATATTTATTCTGTTTAATTATCATATTCGAAACCTATCATTAACAGAACAACACAGTAATTAGGAAATTACCTTATTACTCTAATAAAATTAACTGTAAAAAATAATCAGGGAACATTCTAGGAACTGATAATTTTAACTAACAATGTTGAGGATAACTGTTGGAAAACTAGCAGCGCCCTGCGGTTTCACCCGCATAAGTGTTGATCCCATCGGAATATCGGGTTAAAAAGTATTCCGTGTGTTATTCTGATGTATAAGGTATATTACTGTAGTTTCATCAAAATCCGTTCAGTAGTTTTTGCGTGCAACCTTTCGCGTTTATAATATCAGTAGGATATACAGGGTGAAATTGAAAACATGCGACAAATCGAAATGGGAGATTGTGCTCATCATTATGAACAACTTTTACTATGGGACCAAACCTAAAATCGCGAAAAAAAAAAATCACCTGTTCCCTACATTTATGTTCGCATAACTCGTCAAAATTATAATATTAGTAAACATAGTATAGATGCATTCAAACCACTAAACACACCCTTTCAAATGGAGGAAACACTGTTACATTGGGAATTTACTGCCTGCAACATTAGAATCATATGTCTATAAGGCCAGGACCTACCCAACATTTATGTAATACTAACACATGCCCGCGGCTTCGCCCGCGTCGATTTCAATAATTATCCCACGGGAACGTGCTACCGGGACAAAAAGTAACCTATGTCCTTCCCCAGGATGGCATCTATCTCCAAGCCAAATTTTATCGAAATCCGTTCAGTGGTTTGGGCGTGAAAAAGTAACATACGAGATAGTTAACTCCCAATTTATATGGATAGGAATACTCAGTTGTATTTTTACTTTAATAATATAAATAATAAAATTAAAATAAAATTAATATTTAAGGGCTGACTATAAGGTCTTACCTCCAGCAGCTCTTTTGTGATATTGATTCTCTCCAATACGGAAATAATTTCGTTGACAGTATGCATGTCGACAACCTGAAAATGTAATAATATTTATAAGTAAGTTTCAGTTAAACATTAACAAATACCCGGCCGTTAAAATTGCCATATTCCTTTGCTCACCAAAGTAATATTGAAGACATACAAAATATTAAAATGGACGGCAATTTTTTCCGACAAAGCTGCCTATCTGACTTCCACAACCCGCACCCTAATTGCGTAACACACTATCAATCGGAATCTGAATAATTTTAAAGCAAATTGCTAATCCATTGCTTCTTAAGTTGGAAAAATTTATCTGCTCAACACGTAAATAACGCAATGAATGTTGTTGAACTGTTATGTTGAAACCGATTCCGATTGATAATGTGTTACGCAATTGCCCCGCTGGTTACTGGGTAACACGATACATCTTGGTTGGCCAAAAGTTTGACTGGTTGTCAAACTTTCGGACATATGGCTCCCCGGAACGACTGTTAAAATATTTCTTGATCTACGAGGTTTTTAGACCTCCAGGTCTACGTGTTTCTACAATTGTTTACCACAAGGAAAGCGCGCGTCGCTTCGTGAGATAAAATACTATATTCGTGAACACTAGTCAAAGTTCGTTACCACGCTTTGGTACTGGGCAATGATTTTCTGCATTAGGTCACCCAAAGTTCATCAATTTTAGTACCGGGTCAGTGGTAGGGGCGGCGAAACTCGCGAATATCGATATTTTATCTTGCGCGGTTTTAATTTCGTCCACGAAGTAACTAGTAACATGTATTTTACCTACCTCTTCAATCTTATGAAACCAAGCACACTTGCACTTCGGACGATTCGACGCGGGCAAGTGTGCGCGGTTTCATAAGATTTCATAAATATACAGAATTCTAAAATTCGTTTCGTTCGATACGTTCGACGCGTTCGGCTCGGATAAGTATGCGTTCATCTTAATAGAGAAGTATGAAAGAAAAATACATATTGCGCCGACGCCAAATAAATTGGAATAAAGATGATTTAATACCGGGAATCAAAACTTACGACAAGGAACAAACGGGCTTTAACTTAGACAACGAATTTATGAAGGTAAAACAACCGACGACAGATGAATCAGGGTCGTCACAAGACGTGCTTGAAGACACGCGTCATCGCCGAGGCAGGCCTAAGAAACGCTGTCGCGACGATCTAGACTCGTTCTTGACTGATTGGCCCAGACAAAGATGGGATGGACAAGTATAGGGAGACCTTCGCCCAGCAGTGGGGCAGTATAGGTTAAAAAAAAGACAACTGAGCTTACAGCACCAATGTCCACCTTTACTTAATTGAACTTATGAAGACACAACCACCTGCACCCTTTAGGATTTGAACGAGGGCAAGGACAGAGTCGTCCAGATAGCCCCTTATTGGTCAGAAAAATTGAGTTGTCCATTGACACTAAACGAAGAAAATGAAGAGCTTGGCAAAGACCATTCCAGGTTTTATTGGAAATAATCCATGTGTATTCTTCTTCGTGTCGCTTCAAATTTTGTTGGTATAAAACTACGCCACAAACTTCTGCTTAATGGGACTGATAACTGTTGTGTGAAAGCCATTGAAAAAGCTTAGATAAATCAGAAAACAGGGACTCTGTAAAAAAGTTTTACTGCCCGCCTATGCAATAGAATGCCCATGTAGCCATGCAATAGAAACTGCTTATTATTTTTAGCCAATTAATTCAATGCTGGCCAAAAAAGCTGTCAAAACATCCTGGCAATTTTTGGTCGCGAACACGTCGCGAATAATTGCCGTTATTACCAGAATTGAAATAAAACATACAAACGTAAATTATACGTATATAATTAAGATTTCAAATTCAAAATCAAGTCATTTATTCAAATTAGGCTGAGAATCAGCACTTTTCAAACGTTAAATTACATATTTGACAGTCCCTCAAAACCCCCCATTTTGGAAGAGCGGAGTCTTCTAACAGGCTTTTTGCTTAAAAGAAGGCTTCAATCGCTACTTGTTATGTACTTGTAAATATAATAAACCATTTATTTTTCATTTCCATTGTTACTAGGGTGATATTTTTGTGAACAAAGTTCAAAATTCTCCTTTGGCAACAGCAAACAATTTTATTCAATCGTCAGTAGATGGCGTTATCAGTAAATTGCGGAGACTTTTCTACATTATTTTTGAAAAGGATAATAAAAATACATATGATAATAAATAATTCAGTTTCCCCATAGAACAAGGAAATATTATGATAAGCTGCATACATTTTGGAAATATGGATAGGTATTAAAAATTTAATGGAAAAATATACACATAAAAATGATAAAGAAAATACGTACAATGTATAAAATTCCGGTAGAAAGGCACTGTTATTTTTTAGTTTGGTTTATGGTATTTCCTAGCTTCGCGATTTTACGACGTTCCGCAATCAATGGTAGAAAAAAATAACTACCGACCGTTTCCTATGATTGCAACTCGCGCGCAGCGTTTTATGCGACTCATTCATAACTCATAAGCTACGAGTTCGATTCTTAGACAGTTAAAAATTTCGATATTGTTATAATTAATTATTGCATAAGTTTTAAATTAAATTCCCGAATAAGTTTTTTATAAAAAAAAAATATTATTATAAATATTAAAAAATAATATAAAATATATTATCACTTTAAATAACGCATGTAAGTATTTAATCGAACCAAATAATTCCCATTTTACTTCCCAAAAATTTTTTGAACACTAATAATAGTTAATGCTCCTCTTTTTGTGAACCTCAAAGAATTCCTATTTCGGGATCCTAAATATACTAAAATGTAGCGATCGCAAACCACTACCGCGACACCGCTCACTCGACTCGCGCGCTTTTGTGGTAGTTCTAACCTAACCCTAACCTAATATATTTGGTCAGGGTGCCCAAGCTTAGTTACTGCGACCAATTCGGCTCCCACGTGGTTGGTAACAGTTCTAACCTAACCCATTTGGTTGGGGTTCCCTAGCTTAGTTATTGCGACCAACTGTGATAAAAGGCTAGAAAGTTAAAAAGAAGCATTTATTTTAAAAAATATGCTTCATTAAAGTTTTTAGAGGTTCTTTAATTTTTTTAAATGCTTATTCATGTAGGTTATTCATTAGAAGATAAGTTAGATTTTTGAAGAGCAGACAAAATAAATATATGATATTTTTCATTAAAAATGTTGACAATTCATTAAAATTATGAAAATTTAATTATGTTTTCTGGTGTACAATAAAGTATAAATAAATAATCTATATTTAGAAATCAGAACAATGGTTACAACATTGTTTCAGGTTTCAGTGTGCAAAAGTCTTTTAAAGAAAATCAGTATCTAGGCCAAGGCAGGATTGGAAATTCTACACATTACCTACTTTACAATAATAAAGCAATGGAAAGAGTATTTCTTTAATGATTTGCCAAGTTTTGGTGAAGTTTAATAGGACAAGAATTTTTAGTGCCTCAACTAACTGAGAGCAGTGGTGGCCCAGTGGTAACTGCAGTGACCTACGAGTTGTGGGTCGTAGGTTCGAACCCAGACAATCGCTTTACTTTGTGAAAATTATTTCATCACCACTGTTCTCAAAACGGTGAAGGAAAACATAGTGAGGAAAACGGCATTTCCTAGAACCAAACATTCGAAGACATGTGACATCTACCAACCTGCATTGGGCCCGCGTGGTGGATTACGGCCTACTCTCTCTCACCGAGAGGAGGCCTGTGTACCAGAAGTGGGAACATTATAGGCTGAATGTTTTATGTGTAACCAACTGCTGATTGAGGGTATTTGATAATCAAAGAATTGGTCACGGTGGATGTAACGGACAGCAAGAACTGGGGAAAATTCGAAGGTAGGCCCTGGCAAGGGGTGGTCTTAAAAGGGGTAAGAAAAAGTATCAGCAGTAACATTATCAAGAAGCTCTGTATGAAACTAAATTGGGAGTCATCACAGCATTATCTGCCTAGGCTTTTCCTAACAATGTTTGGGGTCAGCTTCCAATCTTAGCTGAATGCATCAGCTAAAAGTCAATTAAGAGTAAGACTATACTGTGTACTTCCAGTTATCCTATTTCCTATTAATATTATAAATGCGAAAGCTTGTGAGGATGGATGGATGCGAATGGATGGATGTTTATTATTCTTTCACGCAAAAACTACTGAATGGATTTGGATGAAATTTGGCACAGAGATAGTTTAGGACCGGCAGGGCAATTGCGTAACACACTATCAGTAGCAATGGGTTTCATTTTGACAGTTCAACAACATTCATTGCGTTATTTACGTTGCTGAGCAAACACATTTTTCGAACATTTGGAGCAATGGATTAGCAATAAACTTCAAAATGATTCAAATTGAGAGTAATAGTGTGTTACGCAATTAGGGTGCAGGATTAACACATAGGATACTTTTTATACCCATATTCCCACGGGATCGAAACTTATGCGGGTGAAACCGCGGGGTGCAGCTAGTATTTTATAAAAGTGAATAAACATAGTAAAATTCAGGAAATGGTAGATTGAATTTACAATGGTTTATGAAGTGATAATGATATGTTTTTTTACAAAAATAAGTTGAAGTGAATGAGAGTGTTTCAGGGCTAGAAAATAAGGGTTTAAGTTTTCCTTTTATCCACATATTGTCCGGAAATCCACCCTAGGCCTAGTTGGATGAACGGAATTTATAGGCTTAGGGTCGATTTTCGGACATGCATTTCCGCATATCCACCTTAGGGATGTGCTTAGGGTGGATTTTTGGGTAGATAAACGGACACCGGACGGATACGGAACACATAACCCGTTTAAGAGAGGATGTATGGAAAGCTATCTAAAAAACTAGACTTGGGGAGACTAAAAAAAATATCGGTAAAAAAATACAAAATAAAACGAAAAAATTGGAAAAAAAAAGAATCGGCCATGGATTGTAACAGGCCGAGTTCAAAAGTTTTTTCACAGAATAACCAATCTACCTACTGTGAATATTTTAACCATCTAATTCAAACCAGTAATATATTACTCATTTATCACACAACTTAGAGCTTAATTATTTATAGATAAAAAACTAGTTCCAACAAAAAATAACAAATTAAGTGGAACATTATGTGACTAGATTTATTCTAGCTTTTTCTAATAAGTTGGTAGGCTAACACTCATTTTAGATTGAGTTTTTGAGCAGTGTTAAGCCTATTGCAGCCCACAGGACTTAGGATAGTTCCAGAATAGGCGGTGAAGGAATCACACACTATTTTCTACATTTCCTTTTCACTTCTCCTTTCACAGGTCTGCTGGAAAAAGTTTCTTAAGAAATAAGCAGTACCTCTGTACTCAAATTATAATTGTCATAACCCTCTATATTTTACTGCGTGTAAATGAATAATGTCTGAATCATTGAGTAATATCATTGCATTGCGTCTTTTACTGATCTTGTATTCAACTATAGGCAAAAAAAAAAAACTATTCCAAGACAAAACGATGTAGTATTGGGGTGAAGCCTGATAGAGATGGTATGGAAGAAAAATACATGTACAGTGCTCAGAAAGCATCCTGGGACATCAAGGCAGACCCAAGAGAAGATGGTGGGACGAGCTGGACGTCTATAGACAGGATTGGTCCACATTAGCTCAAGACAGAGAGGAGTGGAAATGAGAAAGGGAGACCTTGCCCTGCAGTAGGACAGCGTAGGCTAAAAATAATTAAAATAAATTTATTTGGGAAGTCCCAAGTACATAAAGGACAGAAGGATGATAGAATCAAGGTTGCAATTTGTAGGTCCAATTAAAATTAATGATGTTTCTCTCATCAGCCTGTCTTTTGAGACAAATGCTAGAATTAATAATTATTTATTATCCTAAATGGTCCATAAGACAGGGATGTTTGGAAGGAAAAAGGGGAGTTCTTTGCCCAGCAGTGGGACACAATATAGGATAAAAAAATGGTCCACACTCTGTGTTGTCCATACATTGGAAAACAGGTGTTTAACATACACAAACAACAAGTATTAAGACATCTCTCTGACATAAAATCAAAGGTAAAACAGGTGTTTAACATACACAAACAACAAGTATTAAGACATCTCTCTGACATAAAATCAAAGGTAAAACAGGTGTTTAACATACACAAACAACAAGTATTAAGACATCTCTCTGACATAAAATCAAAGGTAGGTACAAGGTATTTATAACATTCCTATGAATACAATTTCCTTGTTTAACTTTATAATTAAGTATTTCTATGGGAGGACTAGAATTCCGAGCCTTTTACAACTACTATAAGATAATGAGTATCAATCTATTGTATTTAAAATTACTACCTGTCTCTATTGTCGGGAGAGTTAGGATTGATCTAGCTTACATGGGGGAGGCCTATGTCCAGCAGTGGATGTCTTTCGATATAGGTAGTCCAAAACTTGTTTGAAAAAGTTAATTTTTCTATGGAGAAATTGCCAGTTAAAATAATGTTAAACTATGATGCTAAATTAATGCAAAATTAACAGGTAAGTTATAATTATAAGAGGTCATTTACCTTATCATGTAATGAATAATGATGTGTTGTCAGCCTGACAATGAAAAGTACCTTTTTTAATATTTTAAGGCCTTTTTAATGTGATGTGATGACATCTTGGGCAAAGATGGGATAATGCGATTTTGTACAATCAGCCCCAAAAAGATGTATACACAGACAAGGAACCATTTTAATGACAACCTTTGTTCTATAATATTGTATCCACAGTATTGGTACGTTTTAGGGACTGATTGTACCAATAGCAAAATAGTTGGGGTGGCAAAACTTTGTAGACTCTGTGTAGAGGAGGAAGAAAAGGCAAGAAGAACCACGTTATGTGTGCACCAACATCTTGTACATGATTTCTATATGGTAGTCTGATACTGGACATGGGAATGCCACAATAAAGACTAAATACAGGAATCATGGAAAAAAAAATAGAAACTTTTCATGTTTACTAAAAAGGTTTCAAATTAGAAATTGTTAGTTATGAGATTTGGTAGTTTATTAAGTTCTACAAATCACAACAACTAGCATTAGTTTTCATGAAAGGCGACGCTATAATAATAATAATAATTGTTTATTGATCTATAGGGTACAGATGGTGAGAAAAAACAAAAACTTATACTAATAACAAGCAAGGTATACAAAGTATGTTATTACAATATAAGGTAGAACATGTTGATGGTACATCTGTTGACAATAAACGTACCCTGTCTCTTAAACTAGGTTATACCTGTATCTTAAGAGACAGTGAAATGCTATAATGCTATGACAGGCAGTTTCATGAGGAATTGGTCTGCAGCAGCAAACTGCCGTGTGAAGTGGAAAAAGTGAATGGAGACTACACCTAGCAGTGGAATAGTATGGACTGATGATGACAAACATTGGTTCCATCACCCAGTTTATTATTGATCAGATAATCAAGCTATAATACTGACAAAAAAATCTCAAAGAAACACCACTAAGAAAAAATTATGACTAAAACCGCCTTCAATTTAAGAAATCTAGAAATAAAACAAAAAAATATTTTCTCGAAAACTACAAAATATCGCGGAACATACATAGGGGTTCAATCGATGGGTATTAGTGTCCCCTGACCACAGACCTTCGCTGGTACAGGCTTCCTGGGACATCCTGTATAATAAAGGTACGTTTACTTTTTATCATCATCTGCCTAGCCTTTTCCCAACTATATTGGGGTCGGCTTCCAGTCTAACCGGATGCAGCTGAATACCAGTATTTTACATGGAGCGACTGCCTATCGGACCTTCACAACCCAGTTACTGGGTAATACGATACCCCTTGGTAAGACTGGTTGTCAGACTTTCGGGCTTCTGACGACCCGTAACGACTGTCAAAGATCCACGAATGACAGCCGGGACCAACGGCTTAACGTGCTTTCCGAGGCACGGAGGGGTCTCGGTATGTAAAGATGGTCACCCATCCACAGACCAACCGCGGCAAGCGTAGCTTAACCTGATCGATCGACCTGTGTGGCTGTTATTATGTATCTATACTAATAATAAAGCTGTAGGGTTTGTTTGTTCGAACACGCTAATCTCTGGAACTACCTATACGATTTGAAAAATTAATTTTGCATTTGGTAGCTCAATTCTTGAAGAAGTTTATAGGTTATTAAACATCACTCTATGACTCTTCTCAGTTGAGAAAAAAGGGCGGCCGATGCGATGCGACGCGGTGTATCGGGGGAATAAGACATTTTACGCGGATTAAGTTGCAGGCGGAATCTAGTGATAAATATGAGATGTATATTAAAATAATGCTGCTTTTATAACCAATCAACACTACAGAGAGTATATTTGAGCAGCTGTTTTTTTTTTAATATTGATTAGAACATGTAAAAATAAGTAAGTATGATGTTGTGCTAAGCAAATACAAGTTAATATTTCTTAATGTTGTGAAACCTCAATGGACAAAACCGCAAAGGACTAGTATACATAGAATACTCCTAATTATGTACATCATAAAAATGAAGAAATTTTATAAGACACAAAGGGCAGTCTTAGTGCTAAAAGCTATATACTTTTTGAAGTGGTTACACTATAAAGTAGAAAGAAGACTGCTTTAGAATCAAGACTGTAGAGAATGAGCTTTAAGACACTTCTGGCAATCAGAAAGTCCTTAAAAGCGCTTGAGGCCAACATTTTACTTAAAAAACAAAAAAAAAAAACATTGAATTGAGTACTTCCTCCTTTTTAGAAATCGGATAAAAGGCATTGCATGTAAGTTTAACACATGCAGATGTGTTTGCGGTTTGTCAGTTTAGTGTGGTTTAGTTTTAGTAGCTAATTTTAGTTAGTTTTTTGTAGTTTAGCCAACTATAAAATGACTTCCTTGATTTGAACCTAGTATGTTCCCTTTGCAGTTATAATTTAAATGTGACTGACTGTGGATAAAGGTATAAGTAACTTTAGTTCTAACTTACACAAAATAGCAATGATTGAGCATTAAGTACATCAATTTTGTCTAGTTCTCTCTCAACTCTGACTGTTGGGGTCGACTTCTAGTCTAGACGGATGCAGCTGAATACCAGTAGATTTACAGCAGAATAGATTTACAGATCGAGCAGTAAAATATAGAAGGAAAATTAGGCTAAAACATAAGCAGGTTGTTTGACACCCAAGTGATTTAAAAATAACCCAAACATATCCAGTATTTAATAATAAAACATGTAAGCAACATTGTTACTACAAAACTATAAAGTATAAAGGTGTTTATAAGTACATAATAAGTACTTGTTTCTTATGAAACTTAGTAGTAAATGCTGCCTCATTTGATTTTTCAACTTGTATGTGTATCATATTTCTATTTCGCAGAAACTTGATAGCAATTCTTATATCTAAGAATTACTTTGCAGTAAGTACTTAGTACCATATCATTGCAACTTTTAACAAAGTGCTGATGCTTTTAAAAATGAATAATCAATGGGAATATTCTGGATAACATGTGGCTTTCATATTCTGCTGACCCCATAGGTAAAGGGTCATTATGTATGTCTGTCATGGAGAGTGATGGTTTATACATAATCAAAGTATATCTCTGAAAAGGAGAAACTTTAAAATTATAGTTGGTATCTGTTTCATACGAGATAATGATTATATTAACCGATCAGCTGTTAGTTATACATAACCTCATTTGTGAAACGTTTAGGAGTGCGTGTAGCTCAAGCGCACAGATTGTACCCTGTACAGCTTCATAAGTATCAATGGGTATCCTTTACAGAGCTAATGATCAAAGAAATGTAGATAGTTGCATCACATTGTATAAGACTTTAATTAATACAACCTTTAACATAACTTTCCTTCTTAATTTAAATATCAATACTTAGCATCAGCTTTAGCGGAGAGTGTATTGAATCTAACCTCACTAATCCCACCATTTTGGTAACAATTTGCATGGCAACCCTATCAAGACCAAACAATGAAAGTTTTCACAAATCATGAAATAGCAGCATTCGATTAATCACATCACAATGATAACAACTTTACAGATAACATCAAAGTTCTAAAACAACTGTCAAAACACTGAACACTTGCCTCAACAATCAATCCACCTGCTGCCATGTAGGCCTTAGCAACAGTCGGAGGCAAGGAAAATAACGCAAGTGTGCTAAATAAACGCTAAAATACCGACAAATTACTTAATGCACAACCAGCAAACAAGAACAGGCCGTCAAATACAGAAGGTAAGTGCGTGATGAGGAGCAGCATACGGCACGCGGAGCGCCTGGTGCCGCCACACCACCTATATCTACGTTCGTACTCACGTAAGGTCAATCAGTACAAAAAAACACATATTTGCAGCAGCCCAGTCGCTTAGTCACATCAAACGGAGAAGATAAACGGGAAAGGTCGCGCGTGGCACAATTCTATACTTTCACATTGCAAAATTTTTGGCACTAGGGACGGAGGGACGGGGCGGCGGGCTGGCGACGTCAGTGGCCCCTCTAACTCGCACGCTCACGTATCCACACGGTCCGTTTCCGCTCCGCGATCCGCACTATATTCCGATTTATTGTTTGGACGGTTATCAACACATCTCGTGATCTTAGCACAGCACAAGGCACTCCCGAGACAACCTCGCGAGTGTCCGAATCGCAACATCGAATCGGGTGTCATGGGCTCGTGGACCGTTTCGTATCTCGTCTAGTTTATCGGACTTACGATCATCAAAACTCTGAAACTTACATTGTAATTGTTATCCAACGCATTCAGAAGTCGATTACTTAGTTCATGAGCGTTATTACTCATTTATAAACGAAAATATTTAACTAAATACGACGAACGTGTCTTCGGCTGCGTCGTAATGGCGGACCGACGACTACGTATGCCCGTGCCAGGGCATTTTAGCCGAATAATTCAACTGATATCTACCGAGGCGACGCACACTCGTGTTTTTCCGTTTCTTTTGACGGAACAAGTATATTTTGACACTGTCGGCCACTAGATGGCACAACGTGCTTGAAAAAAATTATCGGTTTCCCTCTCTTTTCTGCAATTATTATTTTGGAATTGATATCAGTATTTTTTTATATGATCAATACACTTAACTTGATTTGCCGAAAATGGTTAAATAATTAATTATCCGTTTGTTAAACAGTAATAACGTTGCAACATTTAACTGTAATTTTATAACATTTTTGGTTATGGTAAGTAATTTAACAAAAGTTCGAACCAAATACCGATAGAGGACGCTGTCACAAACAAAAAAATTAAAAGGATAAAGGATTTTACACCTGTTAGTTTACTGTGATGCCAGTAATAAAAAATGTTTTACTTTTTAATGTTTTTCTAAATCATTCATATTTTTTAAGTTCTTTAGCATTGTAAATACCGTAAAAAAAAGAAAAACTTAGACGTTTCACTTTATCTTACTGCTTTATCTGGGATAAAATATAAAATATTTTCATACACGATACAAATAGTGTCAGTAAAACTCCATGGTAAAACTACAAAATTAGTGTATGTATACATAACTTTTTTGTTTATTTTTTTTTCCTTTCCCAATTTTGCTGAAAAGAAAGCCATAGATAAGGTTTATAATGAACGGAGATATCAAAAGTGTGCAGTGCAGTACAGTAGGAGTGGAAGTACTTACCTTCCATTAGAGAAATACAAAGCGGCGTTCCGCAGGGCAGCGTCCTCGGACCATTATTATTTTTATTATACATAAATGACCTACCACGACAAAGACCTCATCATATTATTTGCATATTGTCATCTGCAAATCACTTAATGTGTCAATAAACAATGATTGCACTACACACACAATGGACATTTTGTCAAAGACTAAGTTCATCAGTATATATGCTGCATAATTTATTAAAAAAAAAATCTGCGACAATATTGGTTGCCTACCATGACCCATAAAGCTACGGTTTCCTAGCAGTGAGGTAATTGCGTATCACACTATCAGTAGCGATGGATTTCATTTTGACAATTTAATAACATTCATTGCGTTATTTACGTTCCCGAGCAGACACATTTTTCGAACATAGTATAGGAAAAGCAGTCCAAATACAGAGCGTTTTTTGACACCTTAATGTGACACCCTGATTGCATAACATACTATCAATCTCAATCTGAATCATTTTGAAGGATATTGATAATCCATTGCTTCATATGTTCGAAAAATGTGTCGGCTCAACAAGGTGAATAACGCAATGAATGTTGTTGAACTGTCTAAATGAAACCTATTGCTACTGAAAGTGTGTTACGCAATCACCCCGCTGTTTAAATATACTTAAGAAACATGGATTTGTCAGAATCTGTTACAACTGATATTTTTACCTACATTCTTTACCAATAAAAATACTTATTATATTCTAATACAGTCGAGTTTCAATAGCAGAGACTTGAAACGTTACTCAAAATAACGTTACGCGTAGTTCCGGTACCGATAATTTGCACCATTCCACCAGGATCGTAAAAAAATGAATTCCTTGGCTATAACGATACTGACAAACGGAACGAAATCTTAAACTGTTAAATAACAATATTATCAATATATCGTTATTAGTATAACGATATAGTTATTCATTTCGATACCCAACATTGCCAGCTTTATGACTTATAATATGATGACGTAAAACTTAGAGTAATTAGACTATTAATTCTATGACGTAAAAGACGAAAAAGTAGGTATGGAGAATAACGCTACAAATGAATCTATAACGTTCCACATGTAACGTTATTACAAGTGGTTTTTAAGCTTAATTTTACTGATACCTATAAAGTTACTTATAATATTGTTCTACGAAAATAATATGCTATATTACGTTTTCATTTTGTAACGTTATTGATATTTTTAGGTTAGTTGCTACGGTAGTTCATAAAATTACTCCTATTTTTTAAATTAGATTTACGTTTTTGTTATAATAAGATTTCTTGATTTCGGACACAAAAATAAAGATATTTTTATTTACTTTTGTACGTATTTTCTCATATTATGACACTGCCATTGCACTTCATTTCCGAATGTTGCTATCAAAGAGTATAATAACTATACAGGAATACTGGTTGCTATTATGTAAAAATATAGGTACCTAGATCATTTGTAATTAGGTACCTACTGACACAGATTTACTAGAATAATTATTAGGTATATTTTTATGTGTCTCAAAAAAACTTTAGGTCACGCGTTGCGTCGTATTATTATTTTGGAATACATTTTAGGCATTTATAGAAAAGAGGACCGATAAAAAAAAAGAAATCGTTTTTATTGTGACGTATTGAATTTTTTGCGCCGTCACGGATGACGTTACTTTCAATATTGGTTTCATCTGAACTATTTAAATAAAATTAAAATCCTTATTAACGAAAACGTTCAGGTGCTTTTCCATAACGTAGTCCTTGTGTGATAAATTAATGTGATAATCCTTAGCGATGCCTCCATTTTTCATCGTCATCGTTCATTCGTCATTTTAATATTAAGTAGGTAAATGGCAAATAAATACGAATTGCGGTAATCCGTGTAAAAAATTGTTACCAATATAGGAAGAGCATTAAATTCTCCATCAAATACCTCTATAATGGTTGTGACAGCGGACTTTTCCGTTTGACAGGGCGACCTATATTTGACGGCGCGGCGGCGTTGTCCTTTTGGAACGTTATACGATAACATTAGTGGTAACGGAACGAAATTCATTTCGTTTACAAGTCCCTGTTCAATAGAATAGGCCAGCGTAAACTGCCGTTTAGGTACTCTAGCAAAAAATGTTTTTAGGGTTCCGTACCCAAAGGGTAAAAACGGGACCCTATTATTAAGACTCCACTGTCCATCTGTCTGTCTGTCACCGGGCTGTATCTCATAAACCGTGATAGCTAGACAGTTAAAATTTTCACAGATGATGTATTTCTGTTGCCGCTATATAACAACAAATACTAAAAACGAATAAAATAAAATATTTAAGGGGGGCTCCCATACAACAAACGTGATTTTTTTATATAATTATGTAGTGTATATTGTACGGTGGTACGGAACCCTTCGTGTGCGAGTCCGACTCGCACTTGGCCGGTTTTTTAAATTTCATTTCGATAAATTATTTTAATTGATCAAAGTATTACAAAGTTCGGAGTTATGGTAACTGGAACGCGATTATAGTGTTGCCACATTACAAAATAACTCCTCCCCAAATAAATTGTTATAATAATCTTTAGATCATGAGTGTAACAAACTGTCAAGCTTCGCTAGTGGCGCTAGCAGCACAGTAAAAAAAAGTTTTTTGTTAAATTCCGAAATAACTCAATTAATAAGTACCGTATTTTATAAATTATTCAAGTGAACATAAACGTTATTGCATCAGTGCTACATGTTCCAATACTAATAAAGCGTTCACACTCAGATTTATCTGAGCGTACACACGGCTACACGCTACACATCAAGCTATACATTTCCAGTCTTAGCTGACCTCGAATTGTATAGGTTTTTCGTACAATCAGAAGTCAGGTTATACTGGTTATGTATAGCTTGATGTGTAGCCGTGTGTACATACAATTACTTCCCTCGTGATAAGAAAACTAATAAACAGTAACTGTATTTAAACTAATATAATTTTGATATTTTATGTGGCCGTACGTACGATGTCATGATTTCACAGTAAAATAATCTGAAAACTTTGAATTTTTTTTTTGAGTATTTAGTTATTTTTCAAATCCACACATCAACATCATCCATAAGTTCTATTTAGTGCTTGGATACTTGAACTGCTGATGATGGCGCTATCCATGCAACTTATTTTAATTTCCAGGTTTTTTTACTAAAAATTTGTGTTGACAACACTTGGGGGAATATTTCTTAGCTTTATGGCAACACTGGTGAGCCCTTCAAAAGTGTCATCTTTCGATTTGTGTGAAGTCGTGTATCGCGTTATTTATCATGGCATAGAAAATATTTGCATTTACAATCGCGAATCGTTTATGAATACCTTGATTTTAATCAATGTTTTCGAACGCTTAACTTTAAGGGTGTCATGTAAATAGGCCGTGCATTCGTAAAGTTGTTTGGGGTGTTAAATGGGGGTAATATTAGTGCAATTGTGATTTGTGCAGTGAGTTTACCATGGATCGTCGGTGTTCCCAGTCCGTTCGGACACTAGTGTTCGACGATTCGGACTCTGATCCGCCTAAAGTCGGACAGAAGAAGGATCTAGCGTCGGCTGGAGCGCCATTGTCGTTGAACCAGAGTGCTGAAGGTCGGTGAAATTATCAATATTATGGTTGGCAAGTGTGAAATGGGTGACTGGAGCGTGGTTTCGTAGTGTTTTCAAGGTTTATCTGCTGTCAATTTAATAGCGAGGGCGTGAATGAACGGCTGATGCTCATTGGCGGAGCATGTTTGTGCGCCAAAGTAAAAAAACTACAAGGTATTGTCATTGACGCCTACCCCACGATCGTGTTATGATTGCGAAACGTATAATTGCATTACAATGACCCAGATGATCATTTCTCTGATATAAACAAGTTATATTTTTTATGACCATGACAATAATGCTTAGCTATTTACAATGCAATTTCTGCAAAAATAAAAACATAAACTCCATAAAGCTATTGACAAAGCAAATTCTGTAAAAAGAAAACAAAATTCTACCCATAATTTGAACATAATGCTTATCTATGATTTGACATCAGTGATTAAAGAAATTGCATACTTACAGCCTTGAACATTTTTATTACACTTTTAATTCATAACATTAGAGCCAGTTTCATGCAATATTTAATTAATCTAACACAGTGCTAATGCAAAATCACCTACTTACTAAGCTAATAAATAAAGATAAAAATCAGGTTTTCAACATAATTATTAAACTGTTCAGTCAAGCAAAACTGGACCGTTAATTGACTACCATGAAATTCGTAAAAAAACTAAACATTGAAAACCATGCACATAATTTATCATCATTATGAAAAGAACAAATTGGTTTACCTTGTGAAGTAAGCTTTGTACACATTCTTATATTTTTAAATAAACAGTGTATGGGGGCAAACAAATAGTTTCAATCTTAGCCCCTTAAAAGTTACTAAGCTGCCAGTATTTGAATACCTATACAAACTTGCAATGTTAAGTTAGCAACTGACCCTAGTTTCTTGGCAACTTTCAATTGCGATTTTTTCATGAAATAACGAATGCAACGTTGAAATACGACACTTTACATAAACCTATGGGTTCGAAAATACTATGTTTGTAATAACATAAAATTTTGATTCAAAAATAAAGGAGAAAATCGCCTTTGAATAAAGCCAAGTGTATACATACTTATGCTCGTGACTGTACACAATATGTTCCAGTCAAAAACATGTTCTGTTATTTATGGAAATAAGTTATTAAATTATGCATAATATAATAATTATATATAGTGTTCTACATACCCGTGTTTGGATAAATTATATCCACACAAGTGTTCTTGATAAATCCAATAAATAATTAATTCTTTACACAATTACCTGCTTATAGATAGATGTTTTTGCAGTAAATTTTAATATGAAATGATGTTTTTTGCAAATGTGTTAGTAATAGTGTAAATATTTTACCTTGTGTTATATCTACACTAGCTATGCACCGCGTGTTCACCCGCCTCGCTTGGCTCCTAATGGTTGTACTGTGATGTTAAATAACCATCCTCAAGAATTGGGCTATCAAATACAAAAATAATTTTTCAAAATCAACAGTTAGTTCTTGAGATTAGCATGTTCAAACAAACAAACTCTTCAGCTTTATTATATTAATATAGAATATAGATATTACTGTGTATTGAATTTTTTTTATTACACTTTTTTTGTCTAAGCTATCTATCAAATCAAATAAGCCCTGGGATTGGACAGTAAACTATACTTACTTTTTATCAAATAAAAACACAAAATATTATCCTACTTGATTCAAAGTCAAATCATTTCAAATAGGCACATAAAAGGAACCTTTTAACATAAAATTTACCAAAATATTGAATTGATTCTATTTGCTCCTTAAGAGAAGACTGGGCAAGAAACTCCACCATTACTTTTTTCTTATCAATTTCAACTCTATCCTTTTGTCAATAAAAGCCTTCTTTTATAATTATAGTCCTATGTACCATTGTTACTGGTTAACATGAATAGTTTTCTGTATTTCCTCTTGTACATACATATAATGTATGTTTTTCCCATCCATAAAAAACAAGTTTTCTATAAATAAACATTTGTCAGTATTACTTATGTACTAACATTGAATGTAACATCGTTATTCTATGTAATAAGGAAATGAGGATAATTTTAACAACAAATAAATTAATATAAAAAAATACTTTTTAGGTAGTATCTAGAATCATCGCTCTTGATTTGTCATTCTCTGTTTTGACGTGATAACGTATCACTGAACGCCGGCTGCACGATAAAAAAGCACGACTCGTTGTCACGTTTCGCCTGAGCCGAGCGTGCAAGCGAGAGCGCGGAACAAGCGATAGAGAGGCACGGTCGGCCTAAGTGTCCGGCTTGTGACGCATCTATCTGATGTTTTGTTATGACGTTATCACGTAAAATTATCGTCCGTAAACCGAGTTTACAGACAACCAATTTTTTTTAAATAACATTGATACCTGAATTCAGAATGGTGATGGCCTTATAAGGCACGTCTGTAAAAAGCTATCTTATCTTTTTCTGTTAAACGAGATACAGACCCTAAATCATCATCTTAACAAGGAAATTCATCAATAAACATTCTCCTGCTCCTGCTGGTAGAAATATTAACCGGTCACCAAGGTATAGTTAGCGCCACGAAAGATGAGACTTGACACACCACGTGGTTTGACTTGCGCAGTACACGATTTTAGGTCTCTTTAGCGGTATGATGTCTGAGCGCGGGAATGGACCGGACGTCATAGGGGCGGCGGAAAGAGCGCGGGAGGCGGGGTCAAGTCTCATTTTTCTTGGCGCGTATTATAGCAAAGTTAAGGGGTTAACTGACCGTACATTAAGACCTATCGTCCACGACTCTACTCGCGGCAAGCCGCGGAACTCGCGACTGTGCGGAACATCAGAAATTTGGCACAAATTACAGCCAGTTATTTCTAATTTCTATGTTTCCATTACCATAACATTAATTTTATAGTAGCCACATAACAAACAAGTTTTAACAAACATAAAATAAAAATACTTACAAAAAAAATGGAAACAATGCATTTCACCTAATTACACGGGAATAATAATTAATATGGTAATTATTGCGTGTAAGGTGCGGTCTCATTCGGTGAAGTCCGTTGAGAACTAGTTGGCATTATGTTTTAATTAATGACGTAAGAATTTACACCCTAGGCTACGCAATGACCCGAAAACATGATTAAAGTAGAAGTACATTACAACTTTTTGTATTTAATTTCATCTCTCTCACAAAACTGTGAAGGAAAACAACTTGACATGTCCTAGAACCAAAAAATCCGAAGACATGTGATATCCACCAATACCCGCACTGGGCCCGCGTGGTGGATTACGGCACACTCCCTCTCACAGAGAGGAGGCCTGTGTCCCAGCAGTGGGAATATTACAGGCTGCCGGCTGATATGCTACATTACATCAATTCACGCCTTTCTCTAAAGGGGTTAGACAGAAATTTGAGACCGCCACGGGTTTTTCCTTGCTACTTTTAATCATTCACTTTCATATCGCACACGTTTGTCTGCCACGTATTTGACGACTTTTGAAAAAACATCACTATTATGCACGGTTCCTATTTATAAACAAAAACGAACCGTTTTGATTACCAATGGTGGCATTTTTATTGCCAAACTGGGCATATAAATAGATTCGTAAGCTAATTTTACCTGTGATAGCTACTTCCATCCGGGTCTACTATGCAAAGCTATGAGGTGTTTGCTTCATTATTGGTAAAGATATAAGAGTCTTTAACCAATATATTATAGGAATAGGCTATATCTATAAGTCATGAGCCTGAACAGTTTCACTGCTTTCCTTGACCTGGATAAATACCGTACTTCCCCTTGCCAATGCCATAGATATCCATGCTGTTTCTGTAAAAATCGAGGACAATCTAAAGACCAGACAGACTCACAGACCAGACATTCGCGTACTCGCCTTGCATTGGACACTTGAACATCTAGGTGGTCCAAAGTCCAAACCTCCCGATTTGGCAGCCAACATGTCTGTTTACTTTCCGCAACGGTACCGTAAAAATATATAATTATAGTAAAGAGCGTTACCGCTCACCACTATAATTATCATTATCTTCATCATCAACCCAAACATTAAGTTCTTCGTTTTTAGGGTTCCGTATCCAAAGGTTGCCAACGGGACCTTGTTACTAAGCCTCCGCTGTCCGTCCGTCTATCCGTCTGTCCGTCCGTCCGTCCGTCTGTCTGTCAGCGTGCTACCCATACCTCATGAACCGTAATAGGTAGACAGTTGAAATTTTCTCAGATTGTGTATTCCTCTTACCGCTATAACAACAAATAATAAAAAATTAATAGAGTCCCCCATGCAAGAAACGTGTTTTTTTTCGGCGCTTTTTGCCTTGCTATACGGAACTCTTCGTGTTCGTCTCGCACTTGGCCGGTTTTTAAGAATGGCCATTGCAGAAAGTAGGACTTAAATTTATGATGTACTCTATAGGTTAGTAGTCCATCAAAGTTATAATTTAAATCGTGTGAGAATGAAACCATTGACCAGAAAATAATGTCTCACCATAAATCCCATACAACACTTCTAATTTGTGTAGTATCCATACAAGGTAATTAGTATAAATTCGAAAGTAACTCTTTTTTGTATGCTACCTGTTCACGCCTAAACCACTGAACGGATTTCGATCTTTGGCAAGGAGATAGATGGGATCCTGGGGAAGGACATAGGCTACTTTTCGTCCCGGTATCACGTTCCCGTGGGATAATATCCGACATCCACGAGGGCAGAAGTTATTAGTATTACTTATAAATTCCAAAGTAACTCTGTCTGTATGCTACCTTTTGACGCCTAAACCACTGAACGGATTTCGATCAAATTTGGCAAGGAGATAGATGGCATCCTGGGGAAGGACATGGGCTACTTTTTGTCCTGGTAGCAAGTTCCCGTAGGAACGCGGACGAAGCCGCGGGCAGAAGCTAGTGTGAATATAAACGTGTTCTTTTGTTAGGAAAATACCGTTTACATGGTAATGGAAATCAAAATAAGCTCGCGGTTTTCCCCAAAGTCGTTTAATTGCTAATGTCCATTGTTTTTGCCTTGATTTTGTTAATGTCTTTCCTGCAACTTTGTAGGTGTGGATTGTTAGACCTGCGGCTATCACGCACATTAGGTAGGTATTATAATATGCTCATTGCTCAGTATTGTACAGAGGACGCCAGCACATCAAGCTACTTCAATCTGTCAAATTTCTTTAAAAGATTTTCAACTTTATTGCCAAGGCATAAGGTTCAAAGTTGATTGGGAAAATTTTACAGTTTCGGGTAGCTTGATGTGCTGGCGTCTGTACTTATTAGGCAATAGTTATTAAACTCAGTTGTGTCCCGTTTAATGTACCTTTTTATTGTTTGTACTTCCTGTGCGTGACATCATCATCATCATCTGCTAAACCTTTTCCCAACTATGTTGGGGTCGGCTTCCAGTCTAACCGGATGCAGCTGAATACCAGTATATTACATGGAGCGATTGCCTATCTGACCTCCACAACCCAGCCACTGTAAGGGACCTAATGGTTGAGGTATCATTTGATGTAATCAGTTGTGACTACAGTAAGTAGGTACAGCTGATTTCATCAACTGATTGCAGTCTCTCTTCCGTTGGAAGTTGCTTCGACAACGATGCTACGAACTCTTTAGACTTTTAAGAACAATCCATTTTGCTTTCATGATAGGTAACCTCGTTTACTCCATTTACATAAATGCACTTGTACATTCTGGTAACTCAGTAATTAATCTTCAGCTGCAAGTTGAACAGCTAATGACCGATTCCTATAATTTACGGACAGTTATTGGTTAAAATAAAGACTATTGTATCTTTACCAATAATGAAGCAAAGACCTCATAGCTTTGCATAGTACACCCTCCCATATGGAAGTAGCTATCACAGTTAAAATTAGCTTACGAATCTATTTAAATGCCCAGTTTGACAATCGAATATGCTACCATTAGTAAGCAAAACGATTCGTTTTTGTTTGTAGGAAACGAGAATAAAACGTCAATTGTATGGGACATTCCTTTCCTTATTTTAACCATAGGTACCATCACGGATATCTATGGGTACCATAGACCCCATTCCATAGACATCATTACATCATACCATAGACATCATTCATATCTTACGGGAATCTACTAATGTAGTGATGACGTATGTTCTTAACCGTTTTAATGGCATGGTTAATTAATTTGTGTCAGCGGACATGCTATTGGCCCAACGCCTACGACTTGACTTATAAACTCACTAGCAGCGCCCCGCGGTTTCACCCGCATAAGTGTCGATCCCGTGGGAATATCGGAATAAAAACTATCCTATCCTTTCCCGGGACTCAAAATATCTCTATACCAAATTTCATCAGAATCGGTTCAGCGGTTTAAGCGTGAAGAGGTAGGTTACAGACAGAGACACATTGTCGCATTTATAATATTAGTATGGATTTCTCGTTAATTGTCTGGTAGGAGAAATGCCCATGGGATGATAACGTAATTTACTTGTTTTGTGATGTTTAGAGCAGTTTTTTTTTGTCTTGTGCATAGGTTTTCAACTAGGGCGATAGCGCCCCCTCGTGGGCGTTTGGGACTTTCAGAGGGGCAGTAGAAGATCCAGAGAAAACTATTATCCTATCTTACGACTATATTATATAATATTACACGTTTAAATAAAATCGTGGCAATAGCTGTTTCAGATTTGCGACAGATGGTAAGTAAAAACATTGGAGGGCTCTTGAAAAACAATCCCTAGTGGGAAAAATAAGATAGAGAACCTATGGTCTAGTCTGAAACTACATTTTATTACGTAGGACTTTTTGGTTCTCAAAAAAGGGTTTAGTTGTAGCAGCAAAAGGTGATGATGTCATTTTTATGAATGACAGGAAAAATTTAATATTTAGTTCAAAAGGCATATTTGTGGTTTTCGCATCTAAATTCAAATCCTTTGATTCACGCCAATTCTTTTCATGACTTCAATGGTTGGTTCCGCAATTTTGTTTTTCACCTTTTTAACAGCCACAAATTGCTTAGCATAATCAGCAATGCGGGCCCAGTGCGGGTTGGATGTCACATGTCTTCAAATTTTTCGTTCTAGGACATGCCGGTTTCTTTACGATGTCCTTCACCGTTTTTGAGAGCAGTGGTGATGAAATTATTTACACAAAGTAAAGCGCTTGCCTAGCTGGGTTCAAACCCACGACCTACTCGTAAGTTGGGGTCTTTACCACTGGGTCACCACTGCTCTCTAGTACTTAACACGACTTTGAAAAACTTCTGAACAACCTGGAGTTATCATTTTACTTGGAGAGCCTTCTATAATGGTTTCAAATATTTTGCATGTTTTAAAGTACGGAACTCTAAATCCGAACTGTAATAAGTATCTATATAAGGTCCTATAAAAATATCTGCCACGGCTTCAGTGGGAGACAGTATTTTGTATATAAATTACAGTAGTGAAGAAATTTTGTACCCCGGAATAGTTAAATCCGTTTGAGAAATTAAAGTAATTAAATAAACATTTATACTCTATTCTGCATAACGTGGTTCACAAACTACGCGCGATGTGTCGCTCCGTCACATTTTGCGAAATGAAATGACGCGTGACGGTGCGGCAACAGCTAATTACTATGGGACGGTTTCATGCAACTAAATCAATTGAAATTTATACGCAATTTTTTTTGTATAAAAACAATGATGACATAAGATCAATAATTTATCTTTACTATTGTAATCTATATACAGAATACTGTCTCCCATTGAAGCCGTGGCAGATATTTTTATAGCGCCTTATATGTAGTTGCACCTTGCACAGTCAGTGCCTTCCATATACTTAGCAAAAACATTGTCTGTACAGGTTACCGTGAATCAGACCGTGTGCCTAGTTATTGTTGTAAGCTTTTGTCTCGCGACTCTCGAATGGCGTCGTGTTGTCCGTTTGAGAGCTCTGCAGGGTAATTGCGTAACACACTATCAGTAGCAATAGGTTTCATTTTGCCATTTCAAAAAGATTCATTGCGTGTTTTACGTTGTTGAGCAGACACATTTTTCGAACATATGAAGCAATGGATTAGCAATATCATTCAAAATGATACAGATTAAATAGATAGTGTGTTACGCAATTAGTGTGCTGGTTTTCACTGAAAAGGACCGTTTAGTCGCTCCATTTGTACTGTTAGACTGGTTGGACCCTATTTAGGGCCAGGCAGTTAGAAAGCGCAGATAGCATGACGGTTGATAGGGGAGAATGGAAGAAGAAAACGTGTTGCGCCGACCTCAAGTAACATGGGATAAGGGCAGGAAGATGATGATGATGAGTTAGAAAGCGCAGTGGTGGCCCAGTGGTATTGGCCCCGACTTACCGAGTTGTAGGTCATGGGTTCGAACCCAAGCAGGCGCTTTACTTTGTGAAATTTATTCCATCACCACTGCTCTCAAAACGGTGAAGGAAAACATCGTGAGGAAACCGGCATGTCCAAAAACGAAAAATTTTAAGACATGTGACATCCAACTGCACTCGGCCCGCGTGGTGGGTTATGGTCCACCCCCCTCTCATAGAGAGGAGGCCTGTGTCCCAGCAGTGGGAACATTATTGGCTAATTATGCGAATTCAAAATACGTAAATATTTGGAGGTCAAAAGTTCTAAGACAACACCAAAGACGGTCCTTCAACACTTCCATGTAGTATTTAAGCTAGATAGAAGCAGTAGCGCAATAAACTCCATAGCAACACGTAATTCAGACCAGTATAGACCCAATTTAGGGTCAAGGCACATTCGAATCCACGCCTAAACATCGTCTCGTAAGGCCAGAGAAAATCACGGGTAGGGTCAAGTCACGATTTCTCGAAACATCGTATCGTGCGAAGCGGCGCTACTCGCTCACTTCTACAATAAAAAATCTTTTTTACAAAAAAAAAAACAACCGACTTCAAAAAAACTACAAAGTGATAAATAACTTTAATTTCGGAAGTCGGTGTCGTTGGTTCCGCATTTTCGTTTTTGACACCGACTTCCGAAATTAAAGTTATTTATCACTTTGTAGTTTTTTTTTTAAGTCGGTTGTTTTTTTTTTTTGTAAAAAAGTTTTTATTTTTCTTTTTTTAGTTGTACCTACTCCACACAAATTCAAATAACACTAGTGCATTGAAGAATTGAAGACATCGACTAGAAGAATCATCAAAATTCGCATAGAAATGCCGGAGATGCAGTACATTTATGCATATAACATCGTACATAAGAATAATTCCATAATGTATTATATACTACAACCTTCCTGAAAGTATGTAGATCGCATTAGTGAAAGAATGATTATAAATTAGTTCATTAGTTATTGAGAAAATCGCGGACATACAAACATACATACATACATAAGGGTCGAATACAGAACCTCCTTTTTTGAAGTCGGTTAAGAGCCCTCTCACATTTCGGCGTTTCGCAAATTTAGGTATTTTACGCACCGAGCGCGGCAAACTACGCGAGCGATACTTTCTTTCATGCTTCTCGCTCGCACTATGACTATGATACTGTGAATATGGCGACTAAACGATCTTGATCTTCCGTAACTGAAGGTTTTTTAGGATGGAGTTTAGTGGGCGGAAAATTTTTTACGTGTTATTTCAATTTTATTATGAATTATTTTGTTATATTTTTCATTATTTATGAATTTTACTGTTGAAATATGTTCACAAATATTTTAATTGTTATGCAGTAATTGATTATAATATCTACGGTTGATAGCATAGTTGTATAAATTGTATATAGTAGTATGGTTGCAACCAAGTCCAGTTGGTCTCCACACGCATGTACTCCACGATCTCCTCAACCTTCGTGAAGTGGTGCAGTCTGGACACGTACAGCTGCGTCGTCGGGATTGCTGGACGCAGCAGCATGTTGGGTCCTGCCAGCGCGGTGCCGCACTGGTTCCGACAAGGATGCTTCTTCTTCTTCTTCTCCACTTTGATGAAACCATCCTTGTCACACGTGTCCTTCTCTGGATCCTGCCTTTTCAAAACCTTGCTGGGTTTCGACCGGCTCCGTTTACCCTCTTTTATTTATTTTTATTTCCTTTTTTTTATTGTGTTTTGCAACGCAATTATACTTATTTGTATTTATTTTTCCCCATTTCGATTGGTAAGAAAACTCAAATCAGCTGCAATCAAAATAACTTTAATAAGTTGACTATCTGGTATACTAATAAAGTGTGAACTTTATACTAATTTAAATATACCGTTCGAAAATAAATACTTACAAAGATCAAAAACTGCGGCCGTAGTTCACACGCACACAAAAGCAATGCGGCAGCGTCTAGATGCGACAATCGGCGCACACGACGGTAGTATCGGAAAGAAGGCGCGCGGGAAATAAACTGACATAGGTCCAACCTCGACAAGCGCTCGCGCGATACTAATCGCAGCTGGCCGGCGCAGTGAAATATATAGTATTTTTATTTATTTAATTAAAAAATAATGGTAGCGATTTAAAAAATAAAAATAATACTATATTCTAAGCAAATGTTGATGATTATTTTGGTATAAATTTTACGCCTAAATAATGTAGGACTTTAGAGATATCGGGGCTTGTTTCGAAGCCTTTTCGGTCGATAATTGAATTACGTAGATTATTTTTTCTTTACATAAAAGGCATATAACGAAAATATATTCTATTATTATTGAAGTATAGGATATTTGAAAGCTAATTATATTTTTTTTGATGGTAGATATTCAGTAGAATCTCCAAATTAGAGCTCCGAAATCATGTCTCCGTGAGTTTTTGCCTAAACATTCATCGGGAGAAAGCTTATTACTAAATAATTAAATAACTTATCTAAAATCGGTTCTGAGGTTATTGTAGTAGAGAAAACGAACTATTTTTACCAAGTAATTGTTATTTCATACAACGAACGTAAAACATACAATTTCAACGTCGAAAACTTCAAATTTCGCGTTTTTTTGTAATACGCCTCTTAAAAACGAACAAGCTATTTAAGATAATTGCACCGAAAACCATCGAATTTTCGCCAGTGTTCTCTTATCCATAAACTATGCTGACTTTGCACCATTGGGAAGACTGTGCAAGCAATGCAGGATGTTTCGGGTCAGAATTTGCAATTTTAATTATCTTACTTATTATTCCCGGTACCTTATAACCGTTGAACCCTGAATTTGGGTCGCCATTTAATATTCAATGGTTTAAAAAAAATCGCTGACGCTAGTTATCGTCAACATCCTTCGCAAACTCAAAGCATTTATTTTAAATAAACCTTTTACAAGCACTTTTGAATTGTGAAGGATTCGGTCAGTCGAAAATATGAAGCTAGTTGCCCAAAGCTTCATTATTTTAAAAGAAATTGGGGGAAATTTCTTCAGTGTCGTCGCAAACCGATCTTTTTCTTCCATACATTTCTATTAGCATTAGCAGTCATCTCAATGTTTACGTCCGGTCCTTTCTACCATATCATCTTTCACACAATCCTTCAAATCAGTGCTCTGAGTGGAATACCCCATAGTTTTTCCTAAACACACCAAGTCAATAGGAATTTTAATGGGCTTTTATACATTAATTCGTATTCCGGCCGCGCTGGGGGCAAGAGGTTACCGTTCTGAGGTAACTACCCTCTTCTGCAATATTAATGGTTTGTAGCTTGGCGTTGGATTAGCTGTTCGTTGGTTGTGGTAGTTTCTTTTTTTTCTGTGGAATTCTGGGTGCGCTGTCTTTTAATTTTTAACGCCGTTTTTAAGGTATTTACTTATCATTGTATCAATCTATATAAATAAAACAAAGTCGGGTTAGTTAGTTACAACATTTATAACACGAGAACGGATGGACCGATTTTTTATGTTCTTTGGTTTGTTAGATTTATCTCGGCCCGAATAGCAGACAAACTTTAACATGAGAAAAATTCACGAAAAAAAAGAAATAATGATGATAATTTATTTTTATTAGGTATATATTTAGACGGTACGAACTTAACGAAGGTCAGCTAGTTAAGTATATTTTTAGTCAGTTTGGTGCCCCAATAAGGATGTTCAAGAAAATTCGAGATGATTGACCTCCGCTCCCACGGCCACAGGTTTAGTCTCTAGGGCCTTTGGAAGGGAAAGCACCATGTACGAATTGAAGGATTTCGACCCTCGTAATAATATGGTAGGTCTCGGTCGGAAGACCATGTAATGATGGTGAATGCGGCCTCCACGTTATTATAGGTAATTTAGTATCTTGTCCTCCTACATTCCAAACTCAAGCAAGGGAAATTAAACTTATAGCTAATTTGCGTTCGCGATTTATTTGCCAAAAATGTAAAAAAAAAATATGAATTAATGGAAAAATAACTTTAATTCCTACACAATAAGGTTCAGTTTACGCTACAACTTCAAACATTTTTATAAATTTTTCAATAGCGCTAGTCACTCTGAAATCTACTTAATAATCATTGAAATAAAATTGATATTTGTTTAACTTGAAATAGGGTGGAAGTGTGCAGCACCGCACTTTTACTATAGCTACATGGCTACCATCTTACTTAATCGATACCTGATTGAGATACAAATCGATATACCATGCCAACATGTAGGTACAGTTAGTTACGCAATCGTTAGCCCAGGTTCGCACTTTTCACGCGGCGATTTTTTTTTCGCGCACCGTAAATTCAACCTTCTGCTTAGCGCTAAGAGTTGAAAATCCACCAGTGTGTTTTCTTGACGCGCTAGGATGCGATCTGTTGGATTCTCAATGTTCGGCTCAACACCAAGAGTTGAAAATCCAGTGCGCGTAAAATTATCGCCCGTGCGAATCTGGGCTTTTTTTTTTTTTTTTTTTTTTTTTGGATGGGAAATCATCTAATGACTCCTCCCGCTCTGGGTGGAGCGGAAGGGAGTGTCAGACTCTTACTGACTAAAACCCACCCGTGTTCCTTCCTTAGCCCTTTATGTTCCGGGGCAGCGGTAACCCTTTCGGACGATCCCGCTACCCCGGCAGGCTTCGGCCCTGGCGGACCCCTTCCTTTTTGCTGACATCTCTTTGAGGCGCGCGTGGAACACATACGCGCCGTCCGGCACGGGCCTGGTCCTGATCGGACGGAGAGCTACCCATTACTCTCCGTCCGCAGGCCCGCGCCTACGGTGGCCGGGAGTCGTCACGCGGCTCCCGACGCCCGTAGCGTCTCCCGCGGCGGCTGAGGCGTGCGGCTCTCTCCCTGAGCCGTCCCGCCACCTCCTTCGCTAGCATGACTGCTTCGCAGAAGGAGGTGACCGCCTCCCACTCCCTCTCGCCCCGGACCATGGCTTGAACCAGGGCCGGACGCGAGAGGTCGCCGCCGTTGCCGATCGCCTCTACGAGGACACGGCGGTGCTCCGCCCAAGCGGGGCAGACCTCCACCGTATGCACCACCGTGTCCTCTGGGCGATCCTCGCAATGATGACACCCGGGCGTCTCCTCCCGCCTGATGATGTGCAGGAACCTCCCGAAACATCCGTGTCCGGTGAGGACCTGCGTCAGGCGGTAGGTGAGAACGCCGTGACGCCTCTCTAGCCACTCCTCAAAGAGGGGTCTTATCGCCACTATCGTGGCGTGCCCTGCGAATCTGGGCTTAGAATCATTTCCTGCGAATTGCGATACGATCTTCCGATTTTTAATAAAAAAACGATTAGGTATCATTAACATTTTTATTATTTTAACCTCGATTGGATAAAGTTATAAATAAATATCTTTATAGTCTCATCGTAATATATTATAAATAAATAAACATGATTACGATTCGTGCCTAACTTTTATCACTTTGCCAATATTCATTTAACATAATCATCTGCCTAGCCTTTTCCCAACTACATAGGTTGGGGTCGGCTTCCAGTCCAACCGGGTGCAGCTGAGTACCAGTATTTTACATGGAGCGACTGCCTATCTGACCACCACAACCCAGTTATTGGGTAATACGAAACGCCTTGGTAAGACTGGTTGTCAGAGTCAGACTTTCGGGCTTCTGACGACCCGTAACGACTGTCAAAGATCCACGAATGGCACGTACTTTCCGAGGCACGGAGGTGTTTTGGTATGTAAAGATGGTCTCCCATCCACAGACCAACCGCGGCAAGCGTAGCTTAACCTGATCGATCAACCCGTGCGGCTGTTATTACTAAGCCACAAGAACGTCGTAACGATATGTTATTATTATATTAATTTTGCTACGAACAACTCTGAAATACAATATTAAAGTTTACAATCGCCGATCCGTATCACGTTCATTTAATCAACCTCTAATCACCTTCAATTGATCGGTTGTGCTGCAATAGGTACAGTTAATATTAACAACAGAGATAAAACTGTAGGCGACTGTACTTTGATTGCACAAGTGCACCGAGTGGCATGATGTCATGTCATGTTGTTACTTTAAACTGTGTAGGTATATGTTATGTACTTATAGTACAGGTGGTTCTTATTTGTTAGTGATTACTGTAGTACTTAATTTATTAGTTTTTCACTTCTCATGCTCTAAAAGTTCGTCTTTATGTTGTCCTTAGGCGACATAAAATCGCTTTTTACGTTCTAGTGCATAAAGTATTTTTTTTTTTCTAAGACTCGACTGAAGTATCCACCCTCGCCGAGGGATATAAACGTCTCGGGGTAAAATGGCTTCTTTTATGCACTAGTTGTACAATCTACTATTTTTTTTAGGGTTAAAGGCTTTTCTTTTGATATTCCCTAAAGAAAAGCTCTTCTAAGTATTTCAAAAGGGGTTGAGGATTCTTATGTAGACCATACCTACTGTCGCGCCATTTTGTACTTTTTTTCAAAATGGCGTCCGCTCATGTAACCTATATAAATCGATAGCCGACATCAATGAAAAGGAAAAAGGGCCGCCATTAAAAAAAAAAAACAAAATGGCGTGACCGCGTGACAGTAGGATATGCCATGGACCATCAAAGCCCTTTCAATAATATTTTCATTATTTATTTATTTATTTATCCTCACACTGGAACGCCATTCAGCAATTACACCAACGGAGTAAAAAATCACTTCATCTGCTGCTTTCCATCCATGCTGTGCGCTGTGGAAAGCAGCTGATATTATCCTAGTCCTTATTATTGGAAGGTGTGTTTTACTAATATTACGTGAGACGTGTGATCCCACGCAAGGCTAAAAGAACACACTATGCACTAGGCACTATGAGCAAGTGAGGATTTCAGTCAAGTGGTATGGGCGGGCTCGGATAATATAAATAATAATTTATTAGTTACAATGAGAAAGATGATAGTGTTGAAGTAGGATCGATTAGCTATAACAGTTCTATCTAGTTTGCTTTGAAATTCAGTCATTATAGTAGTAAGTTTATTTATTTATTTGGGATAAACAAACAGTTACACATTGTGTCTTATCTAATAATGACATAAGAGTAATTTAAATGTGAAACACACTGTTATCCACAGAATACATAATGGAATGAATACAATTATTAAGAACTATATGCTAGAGACAATACTAAATTATTAAATACAGCATTTAGGTCTGTTTATCAATATCATATGTTTCTTTTAACAAAGCGGTACGGAATTTATTATTTGACATAGAAAACAAATCAATTTTAGTAATAAAGTTATTGTAATGGGTAAAGTTATTGTAAGTTATGGATTTAATTAAGAAATTGCATGTATGGTCTAACAATGTTCAACGGCATATTATTTGTGTAACTGTAAAATACCATACACATCATTTGTTACGCTTCCGTGTCGAATCTAACGTCAATCAGTGCTATCGACGGACTCCTTCACAAATCGAAAACATGAAAATGTTGTCAGTTTAAAAAAAAAAAACAAATAGACGACCGCTATTAATTCTTCGGACAGCTATTCGCTGTCGGAGGCTAGGCAAATTAGGTTACAGAAAATAACGTAAGTAATAGTAGTTGAAACAACTGTGGTTTAAGTCGGTACGAGTCTAACATAACCCTCCTTTTTCTCCAGACGGAGAGTATCCATGAGAATTTCCCCCACGGAAAAACGGTAACCGAAAATGTGCCATTTTCGATTCGGAAGCTTGTCGAATGCTTGTGAATAGTTATGCAGGACCTAAAAGGCTGGAATCGCCAACACGCAGAAGAGAAGCGTGATAATCAATGCAACGAGCATTGATCACCACACGCTTGCTCATTTGCCCTCTCTGTACGACTCCCGAGAGAGGTCTTTGCCCTGCTGTTGACAAAAAAGAAAAACATTCCGATATCAACAAATCAATGACGGTAATTTGCAACTAAAAAAAAACAATATTCTTTCTTATTTACTGATAGTACACCTAGATATAAACAAAATTAAATGTCTTCAAAACATTTTGGCATAAACATTCAACATTCGCCCCCGCTGTGTCTTATCGAACAAACGTATCGATAATATCGCTCGGTCAAATGTTTGTTTGAGTGCATTCGATAACGTCAAAAACAATTGATAAGACTCGGAACTGTGTTTGTATCGAATTATCGATACAATTATCAGTAGTCATACGTATTGTTTCTTTAATAGTGCAATTAAACTTGGTCGTTCTCCCGAATTCGATTGTCTATGGAATTCGGAGTTTCGGACAAACGATCAAGTGTTAAAAATAATTTTTCAAATCAGACTGGTCGTTCCAGAGATTTGCGCGATCAAACAAGCAAACAAATTCTTCAATTTTATTATTAGTATAGATAGATTATAACAAGCCCCAAGCCTCTTCTTCCACATCTACTCTGTCTAGGTCTAGGGCATGAATGAATCATCATCTGCCTAGCATTTTCCCAACTATGTTGGGGTCGGCTTCCAGTCTAACCGGATGCAGCTGAATACCGGTATTTTACATGGAGCGATTGCCTATCTGACCTCCACAACCCAGCTACTGGGTAATATGATACCCCTTGGTAAGACTGGTTGTCAGACTTTCGGGCCTCTGACTACCCGTAACGACTGTCAAAGATCCATCAGTGGAATTCTATGACACCTAGCGACCCTACCTTTAATAGATTCCACATATTTATAACAGTGTAGGCAGTTCCGAAAAATCATGAAAGTTACAGCGTTTCTATTCTACCTTTGTAGTTCTGCTAGGAGACTTCATTCAGAGATACCGAGTATCTGCTGACATCCGATTGGTGGGGAAACAATAAATAGTAGGTACTGTAATAGCTACAGACGCCAGCACATCAAGCTACCCGAAACTGTCAAATTTTCCCAATCAACTTTGAACCTTATGCTTTAGAGATAAAATTGAAAATCTATTAAATAAATTTGACAGATTGTAGTAGCTTGATGTGCTGGCGTCTGTACCTATCCTCAATATGCAAAGTTCACTCCATGAAATCATAACTATTAAAAGGCATCATTAATCACAATCTCTAAATTATCAATACCTAATTATTATCAGTCTAAAATGCTGCCACTCCTAAAGTTAATTCCGATGCTATCAATTTCTGAGATTGATTTATTAATGACCTCGTTTACATGCTTTAGGGAAAAATAATCAAAATCGGTCGAAGCCTTGTTAAATTGATTTGTTACTTAACTTTTGTTTTGTATTCTCAAGCCTCAGATCATTTTGATAAATCGAGAAAAGATTTGGGCACTAAACTTCACTGAGCTAGAAAAGCCAATCAGCATTTCCGTAGCGAAAAATGACACGTTTATACAAGCGACAAAGAAAGGTGATCTCCCCGTTACCAGTACGATGGGCGTATCAGGTATACTTTTTTTTTTGTTGCGCGGTGGAAATCCTCATGGACTTCCTCCATCGTGGGGGAGACAGAGGGGCATGCCGGACTCTTACCGGCTAAAACTACCGCGGTGTTCCACCTCTACCTATGGCCGGGGGTGCGGGATTCGCATAAGCATTCACCGCTCCCCCGACAGGCCTCGACCCGCTGTTCCTCAGCGGGTCCCACCTACAGGATACACTTTTCTGTTCCGATATCCCTTTAACCCTAACAGTTAGTCTTTTCTCGTTTAATCCCCAGGATTGGTGTTGGTACTCCTGCATCGCTGTTCAGAACTATTCGACAGGCTCCCGTATTTCCTTACTTACCTGATTTGCCATGCCCATGGCAGCAATTAGCTGTTGGAAGAATAGCGGCTGTCTATTTAATTTTAATTGTTCGAGTTTCGGATTTGTGAACAGCGTTTAAAAGACTCCCTTGATAAAACGGATTGGTGTTCGATTCGACACGGGACCGTATCGAATAGTTGTCAATCAATAGCTATGCAGTGTTCTTTTAACACTAATCACACAAGCATTAGGTAGAGGGGCCCGTGGCTAAATAAGAACAGCCGCACAGGTCGATCGATCAGGTTAAGCTACGCTTGCCGCGGTTGTTCTGTGGATGGGTGACCATCTTTACATACCGAGACCCCTCCGCGCCTCGGAAAGCACGTTAATCCGTTGGTCCCGGCTGTCATTCGTGGATCTTTGACAGTCGTTACGGGTAGTTAGAAGTCCGAAAGTCTGACAACCAGTTTTACCAAGGGTTATCGTATTACCCAGTAACTGGGTTGTGGAGGTCAGATAGGCAGTCGCTCCATGTAAAATCCTGGTATTCAGCTGCATCCGGTTAGACTGGAAGCCGACCCCAACATAGTTGGGAAAAGGCTAGGCAGATGATGACACAAGCATTAGGTAACTGCACCACAAACAATTGTCTTGGAGTTCATATATCTTAACATGATCTTAAGATTACATCACGCCTGTAATCCACGAAGGGTTACCCTTCAAACCCACATTTCGCCAGTTATGTTTAAGTCCCATGTAAAAGGGGGCGAGCCTATTGCCATCAAGCAGGCACAAATCCAGACTACTCTAAATTCTATCTTATGTGTCGAAATACAACCCCACTTTGCTCAACCGCATCCTCAATCGATTTGCAATAGCCATGCCCAAAAACCGACACAACAAACTCCATATATCACTGACAAGAATGTGGAAAACATCAATAAACGTATGCCCAAATAAGTTCAAGACACGACTCATAAATTCCTCAGCTAACGACAACTTGCCTAATGGCCGTGACTTAGTTAGCAGTTCAGCGCCCTTCACGCAGCATTGTGCCTGATTGATTGTGATTTATCAGCCACCAGTCACATGTAGGTTACGGTCAGTTAGGGCCGCCATCTTGGATGGGATGGGAGAAAGATTGGCAGAACTGTGGAGCATGAAAATTACATAGAGTAGTACTCGAAACCGGCGTGCGTGTATGACCGACATTGCATCGACATCCTACAGGCTATCGTTTCGAAAATGTGTATATCGATAACCTGATTTGCCTTGTCATTTGTTTTTTCAATCGAAAAATGATTTTTATTCGTGGAATAAAATTGACGTCTGTCTGGCAGATTTTGTATGAAAAAAACGGCAAAAATTCAAAATTATACCCCGGATAAATTATTATCTGGCGTTGGTAAATTAATGAAACAATTTTTCGGCTTTTGGACTTGTGAACAGCGCGGCAGCGTTTAGAGAAGTCCTTCGAATTACGATAACATTGATTGATGTTCGATACGGTATGAAAGCGTATCGATGGGTTGTGAAAAGCTATGCTGATGTAAACGAAGCAAAAAGAGTATGTAAAGATCGTAGCAGGTGGTGTTCTGTAGTTTCTGCATACCCCCATGGGAAGAACGCGTCTCTTTATGTATGTGTAGTATGAAAACGAAATGGGATTTACGAATCCTTACAAATGCTATAAATGAGTAAATGAAGTGATTACAGAGGAAAAAAAAACACCTAAAGATGGCTTAGCAGGTTATGAACTAAAATATAGACTAGCATAGTCAGCCTATAATGTTCCCACTGCTGGGACACAGACCTCCCTTCAGAGAGAGGAGCACCATGCGGGCCCAGTGCGGGTTGGAAATGTAAATTAAGCCTTTTGATATTATTCCGCAAAAGCATGTAAGAAAGTTTTGATTTTGGACTTTCTCCAGGTGCGCCTGGAGAAAGTCCAAAATCAAAACTGGTTGCATGTCGAAGATTTTTATAATACGTACCTACTGTTCGCAAAATAGTTTTGTCATCTTATTCATTACCACTTACGATGTACTATCGTATTATGACAGAATATGTCATAAACTTTGTCCAGTCCTCCTTACAATATTCGCGACACATGTCACTGCGATACAACCCTATTCTGCCTACATAGAATGATTGTCTATTATCGCATGAAATCAGTTACACAGATGCTTATCGTTGCTGTATATATGATACATGTTTACCGCAAGTACTTGACCATTTAGTAATGGTTAGTGTTTGTTTATATGTTAGCAAGTTTATTTTACTTCAAAATTCTTGATCAGCATAGCTATTCATAACCATACGACAGGCTATCGTATCGAAAATGACACATTTCGATAACCTGATTTGACTGCTGTCGGAAGAATAGCGGGCGTCTATTTGATTTAAACTGACAAATTTTCCGGGTTTTGAACTTGTGAACAGCGCTTAGAGGCCTCCTACGAAAACATTGATTGATGTTCGATACGATACGGAAGCGTTTGTGAATAGCTATGCAGTAATATCTACATCTTCGTCGTGTTTCCCAAATATTTTTCCTCAGTTTTCATTTCATGCCGTGCTGTGTTATCTTTCTCAATCAACCATGATATAACAAATCCATATTGTTCTCCCGTTGTCATGCTCAAATGCTGATCTTTCTGTAGCAAAATCAATGGTCCAAGACTCAGGAAACAGCTTACCTCATCGTTTGTAGTTTGCCATTTATTATGTTCTGAAGCCGATGAGCTAATATCCGGCCTTTATAATGCTTGTTTGAATACAATATGCATATTTTTCTACATATCCACATGGCTGCTTACCTTATTGGGACAAGTGCAGACATTTTGGCACATGCTAACCATGCAGATCCGTATGGTCTGTTACTAATCAGGAGGTAGACCTCCTGATTGGTAACAGGCAAAATTACGGGAAATGCCTATTCCCTTTTACCTTTAGACACAAGATTACATGGGGCCCTAACTAAGAAAGAATGACAACGCGATTTGACAGTTGTCCCTACTCCCGGATGTGTATTTGCCCGTCCGGTCAAGTTCCGCGCGTACCCTATGTAGTACGATACAATAGAAAATCAATTGTGTCTCATTAGCGGACCTTGAGAGGTCATTCAGGAGTAGGATTCACTCAGCCCGAAGTATCGAACTGCTTTATGAACTGTCCGTATCTTCGTTAACGGACATAAACAGTAGGCCCCCAGTAAAAGCCAGGGGAACCCGCCTATAGTCGTAACTCAGGAGAGTTTAGTGTATCGCAGCACTGGTCCAGATTGGTCTATCCCAAAATGGGATGCACATACAAATGCTAAGCCAAGTTGGTAAATGGCCACATTTGGTAATGCTGTATTAACCCACCAGAACAATTCTTAAAGGATGTTAATATTAAAGGAAGGCAGTATTTCGGGTATTTTCTCGTGGTCCTACTATTTTGTCCTACCAGTAGGTCCACGAGGGTATGTTATTGCTGTTGGTCCTACCGCACGTAAATATATACGTGCGGTCAACTAAGCTGTAGGCCATTGCAGCCAACATAGTGAGGGGCCTGTTTTAGCAGGCCACCGCATGGCCTCCGCGGCCGGAGGGCATAGCCCCGGAACCGCTCGCCACGCCCCCTGACGGGGGCGTCGCGATCTCTACGAGCTGTTGGTCCTACTGAAGTTTAGAAACTAAAATGTACCTCCTGTATAATGAAATTGACTGGATAGGTGTGGGGCGTGTCTCAGTTTCAGTCTTCATAAGTACTGCTTTCTTAGTGAGTCAACATCACTTTTAGTACATACCTCTTTTTAAAAATATCGTTGATGACATACTACTTCTTTATAATTTATCTAATAAAAAATTACCGGTTGTTTTATTAACACCATGAATTAATTCTAATTGAGATTTTAGAATGTTATCAAGTACTTCATTATTAAAATATTAATGAAATGTTTTTTTTTGTTAATAAACCATTTACTTAATCAATATCGTAATTTGTATCTGTATTATTATCAATGAGAAAAAAAATATTTCATTTATACCAACATGGGCACTTTGGCATTGGCAACTTGTTATAAAAGCGGATACTGTTTATAAGAAAGGACTAGCTTGTTTTAGTTAGGTATCACAATTTCATGTTTACTACGTGTATTTATACTTATTATGGAAATCGCTTCTTATTTTGAAAAGTCCTAAGTTTTTGCGAACATACAAAATGCTTTCTGAGATATAAAGAGAAGGCAGTATGAAGACTGAAACTGAGATACGCCCCACACCTATCCAGTCAATTCCTTTATACAGGAGGTACATTTTAGTTTCAAAACTTCAGTAGGACCAACAGCAATAACATACCCTCGTGGACCTACTGGTAGGACAAAATAGTAGGACCACGAGAAAATACCCAGTATTTCTTATTGCATAACGAATTCTACAAAGAACTTCGTAACTGCAACTCTTCAATTTGCTGATCCAAATTGATCTTGCAAAGGCAGTCGAATATTCTCAAATAGGTACCATAATAAATCTCCAAATATCTCATATTATTTCAGTGGCTTGTTTATTTGCTTTGCATGCATCTCTTGGCAGATATATAGTGCAGTGTTTGCGAAGCGGACCTTGGCACAAAGTCAAGGTGTTCTGCGGTTAAACGTGCTATCTTAAGGATTATGTGGTGTTGTAAGATGAGCTGGACTGACCATCCGGACTGCTAAAAATCAATTCTTTAAAAATCTTATCGTGAAACCTTAGGTGAAGTGTGCTGGCTTTCCACCTGGTGCTGGGGATTGACAGCTCGCTTCACCTAAGAAGGTAGAAGTAAGGAAGCTGGCTAGACTAAAAGCATTGATAAATTAATCAATGATACTAAGATGCCTCTAGTTTTTCGACGGTTTATCAAGAATATTAGCATATTTATGCCATGGTCGACCAGGGTGCGCCCGACGTACAGACGCCATCACATCAACCTACCCGAAACTGTCAAATTTTCCTAATCAACTTTGAACCTTATGCTTTAATGATAAAGTTGAAAATCTATTAAAGAAATTTGACAGATTGTAGTAGGTTGATGTGCTGGCGTCTGTACATCACTCGTGAAGGCTCTTATTTAGCTAGCTAGACTAAAATCGATAATGCTTAAATCAATGATTTAGAAGCCTTTAGTTTTTCGGCGGTTTATCAAGAATATTAGCATAATAAATTATGCCAGGGCCGCCTAGGGTGCGCCCGACGAACATCACTCGTGAACCCTCTTAGATTATACACCCAATAATCGATTACTTTTCTAGTAAATTTTAAGTGCTGTTCCCGAGGGAAATAACAATACACGTGGCGCCATCTATTATCATAATAACGTTATTGTTGTTTTCAATCAATCAATCAATCTTTATTTGTGAACATAGGTATACATAAAAGGTCTTAAATATACATATTATTGTAGTCGTGCTCTATGTTCTACCAATGAAATTGGTGTACAAATATTAATTCTTGTATTACTTATGTCATAAAAAAAAAATCAAGATTAAACAGTAATTCAAAAGTAAGTTAAGTTAAATAAATGTCAATTAAATTAAATTTTACATGCATGTCAAAGGAACATAATATTATTAGAATTGTATCATAGTTTGTCATTTAAAAAATCTTCAATAGAGTAATATGTCTTATCAATTAGAAACAAAAACAAATTACTTTTAAATTTGTGGACATTTTCTTCACTTCTTATACATTTTGGTAATTTATTATATATCCTTGGAGCCATTGCAAAAACACTGTTCCCAAATAGTGCAGTTTTAGACCCAACTGTTTGTAACCGGTCACAACGGCGCTGGCTACCTACTCGAGCAAATTTGTGCAGATTATTTTTGACAAACATGGACGTTTCAAATATGTACAACGATGGCATTGTTAATATTTTCATATTTTTAAAAAACGGTTTACAACTGTCAGTTGTCTGTAAGTTGTAGATAGCTCTTATGCATCTTTTTTGGCACTTAAATACTGTATCTTTACCCGTTGCATTGCCCCAAAATATAATTCCATATCTTAATGTTGACGCCACTAGACCATGATATGCTGTTAATACTGTTGTCCGATCGGCTGTTTTACTTAACATATGCAAGGCATAGGAATATTGGTTTACTTTACTACATACTTTGTCAATATGTGAATTCCATTTTAATGTGTTTTCTATGTTTAATCCGAGAAATTTTGTTACATTTGTTTCATTAATAACTTTGTCATTATATCTAATATTTAAGTTCAATTTGTAATTTACTCTTTGTTGAAATGTCATTATTACTGTTTTGTCTAGATTTATAATCAAATTATTATTTTGCAGCCAATTCACAACTGATTTTAAATTATAATTAATGTCAGCCTCTAATGTACTTACTTCATCATTGTTAAAAAGTAAAGTGCTGTCGTCCGCAAACATTGTCATAGGATACGTTGACGCTGTAGGAAAGTCATTAATATAGATAATAAATAGAGGCGGTCCGAGTACACTGCCTTGTGGTACCCCGTAAGTTACAGTTCTCTGGCTAGATTTATATGTGAGTTCGGTTTTTTTACAAATTCTACTAATTGTCGTTATTTGTTTTCTATTAGATAAATAAGATTCTATTAAGTTTAATATATTTCCTCTAATTCCGTATGCGTTTAGTTTATTTATCAGTATTTTATGATCTACGCGATCGAAAGCTTTAGACATGTCCATATAAAGCGCTAGAGTTGGTAGTCTTTTATCCACTCTACTGCTAACCATATGCAAGAAATCATAGATGGCCATGTTTATTGATCTGTTTTTTCTAAAACCTTTTTGGTTATCAACGAATAAGCTATTTTTTTCAAAGTATGAAGTAAGTTGATTATATATTGCTTTTTCAAATATTTTTGAAAAAATTGGTACTAAAGCGATAGGTCTGTAGCAGGACATATTCTCTCTGCTATCTTTTTTGAAAAGCGGTTTTACAATTGTTATTTTTAATTCTTCCGGAAAATAACCATGCAATATGCACATATTGATAAGATGACTCAACACAGGAGCAAGTATTGTGGATACCTGTTTAACAATTTTTGTACTTATGTCATCGTACCCAGTGCTAGATGTATTTTTTAGTGACATAATAATACGATGAATGTCAAGGGGTATTGTAGGCAACATAAACATAGATGTGCATTTACTTTGTATTGGTGTATTTTTATTAATGTTTATATTATTAACTGGATTAACTTGATCCACAAAATAATTGTTAAAAGCTTGTGCTATTTCAAGAGGATTAGTTAAAATTTTATCATTTGACTTGATTTTCATTATAGTTTCATTTGGCAAATTATGTTTATTTTTATTTTTGTTGATAACTTTCCATGTTGCTTTACACAGATTCTGAGCTGAATGTATAAAACGACTGTTATGGGCTCGCTGTGTTAGATTTATAACTCTCTTTAGCCGATTTTCATCGGGAACAACATTTTAGGGTACCCCCTATGTCCGTTTCTGTACTCCTGAAAATGTATAAGCAAATTTTCAGGATGACCGGGTTCAATGGTTTAGGCGTGAAAAGGTAACAAACAAACTTACTTTCGCATTTATAATATTATATTATACATATAGTTAGGTATAGGATTATAGATTAGTTAGAATGTAGTTGAAACCGGACGAGGAAGACTTGCCAATTTCAATCACAAGTTTAATAAATCTTTCATGCTAATCAGTACAAGCACAACAATAATCTAGCGCTAAGTACTATTCAACAATCATCATATTAGTCATCAATATAATTGCTTTGGTAGGCGTGCGACCCAGATTTCTTTGAGCGATTGCTCTCCATTGATTGAAAGGAATAGTTTCCAATCGAAACACATAACGGGGTCGTGAGAGACAACTTTCATCTGACGTTGCTTCCTTAGCATGGACGTATAAATATCGCGGAGGGATTTTATCGCGCAGTGGATTTTCAACTCACAGTGTTGAGTAGGGGCTTGTGGCTAAGTAATATCAGCCACACGGGTCAATCGATCAGGTTAAGCTACGCTTGCCGCGGTTGGTCCGTGGATGGGTGACCATCTTTACATACCAAGACCCCTCCGTGCCTCGGAAAGCACGTTAAGCCGTTGGTCCCGGCTGTCATTCGTGGATCTTTGATAGTCTTTACGGGTCGTCAGAAACCCGAATATCTGACAACCTGTCTTACCAAGGGGTATCGTGTTACTCAGTAACTGGGTTGTGGAGGTCAGATAGGCAGTCGCTCCATGTAAAATACTGGTATTCAGCTGCATTCCGTTAGACTAGAAGCCGACCCGAACATATTTGGTTGAGAATCGAGCGCATCCCAGCGCGTCAAGAAAACAAACTGTTGGATTTTCTACTCTCAATGCTAAGCAGTACGTTGAAAATGCAGTGCGCGAAACAAAATCGCAGCGAGAAAAAATCGCCCGTGCGTACTTGGACTTACAATGTTTAATTCAACGTTTTTTTGCATCGTGGTATATCAGAGCACGTATATAGTTATATCATACAACGTACGTGCGTTGCGAAAATCTAGAAAAATATTATGTGCGATGGTTCCGAAATTCGTTTATCCTTCCTGTGTTGGTTATTTGAAAGTTTCTTGCGAAACTGCCTCATGCTCTAGTTATAAAAATTGTGAAATCGTTTCTTAGTGTCCTGGGTTCTTTACATCCTCATGGATGTAAGGTTGAACACTGAAGAACTCTTTCTTGGCTCATGCCAAGAACGAGTTCTTCCGGGATTGTTTATCTCAATCAATAACTCTGCTTATCGCAGTCCACTGCTGGACATACGCTTCTCCCAGGCTGCGCCATAACACCCTGTACTCCGCCTTCCGCATCCAGTCTGTCCCAGCTTGTTTATTTACCCTATTTCAAAGGGCGATATTCTCTGGAATATCCTGGAAATGCCTGCAATTCTGACTATACCAATTATCTTTGCATCTAATGCTAAATTCTTATCAGCAGTCCCCCTCATTGCATCGAGTTATTCCTAATGTCATCCTCCTATTTGGTAACTTAAGATATCTAAAGAAAGAAAAAAAAAAGAGAAAAGTATTTTATTTGGGACACGCCCAGGAAATAGGTACAAACAGTAAAAAACTGTTGTATGTAGAAGTCTGTTGTGTTTTTTTGTAAAAAAAAGTTTTTATTTTTCACTTTTCTATAACCCCACACAAATTCAATTAACACTAGTGCATTGAAGAATTGAAGTCACCGACTAGAAGAATCATCAAAATTCGCATAGAAATGCCGGAGATGCAGTACGTTTATGCATATAACTTCGTAAATAAGAATAATTACCTAATTTTTATTATACTAAAACCTTCCTGAAAGTATGTAGATCACATTAATGAAAGAATTATCAAAATTGGTCCACTAGCTTTTGATAAAATCGCGGACATACATACATACGAGTCGAATACAGAACCTCCTTTTTTGAAGTCGGTTAAAATGAGGAGCTTATCTGTAATTATATTTCTTAATATATCTACCTACTTTATCCTTTAGAACTGCATTCTCATTTCTGATATAATTTAAAGCTGCAAGAGCTTTGCACAAAGTTCCTATCCACACAATTCATATACGTGACATATATGTTGGTCAGCTTAGCAACAAGTTAACTAAGCTTCAGCCACTTCAGGTTTATATGCACCTAGTTTGTGTGACGTCACAGACCGACGGGCTTTAGTACTCGTACTAATCTCGTTGAGTGAGGGCTTACACAACTTTGTAGGTTTATTAAACTCGTGCTTTACTTTAAACTGCTGCATTGAAATGAGTGGATTTTGTCCCAAAACTAGTTTTGCTATACCTCTTTGCATTTGTGTGAAACTACAGCGCCTGACTGGGTTCGAACCTACGATAACTCGTAAGTCGTGGCCGATACCACTGGGCCACCACTGCTACAAATCAATCAATACCATTTAATTGTTTTCGTTGTCGGTTTATCGTATTACAACGTTTGAAAACTTGTGTTCAAACAAAATAGCTTTTGAAATCGATTTAGTTGTATTATATTCATACTATCGACTCGAAAAGACTCGAAAATAATGGGTACTTCGCATAGAAAACAAACTGCCATTCCATTCGCGTTTAAAACGCCACTATTACTAACTTTTAAGCCTTTTTATTGTTCCCCTTTGAGCACCACGGTAAAATATTGATTGGTGCTCTAATGGGAATACCTTTGGTGCTCTAAAAATAGGTGCTCAAACGGGAATACTCCATAATTTCACTCCTAAACAAAATATTTTTTTATACAATTTCTACTGATGACCACTAAGCAGTTTTCCATAAGAGATTTGTTGTCGTGGTACAAATCTAACTTAGAAAGATGTATTAATGATTCGAATGATTATAATTCAGTAAATACGTACCTGTTATAGTCGCGAATCAACTTTTGATCAAAATACAACCTGACACTGATCTGAAAATTGCGAAAAACGTAAGAAAATTTGAATTTCGCGGGCTACCCTGGCACTTCCCCCTTAACTAGGGGTACAGTTCAATAGAGTCCTGAACTGCACCTTTTGATAACTTCTCCTAGTCATGTCATAGTATACAACGAAAGTCTTCTCAAACCATTTCACCAATCTTAACTTTCACTCCAAGCAATAAAGTTCAAAACGGCTCGCATACTTTATATAAATAGTGCGTTTAAAGACCAAGCTATCGTGTCCTCGTATCTATGAATATTAACCTGTTTAGAGGTCTCAGTCGTTTTGATATCAGAGCCAACTATCTTCTATAACTAATACTTAAGTTTCGCTGAGTAATATTGTTGTATAAAATCGGATTATGATAATATGAATTGCCAAACTTAAGTGGCAGTGGGCAGGGCACATTGCTCGCAGAACAGATGGCCGATGGGGCCGAAAGGTTCTGGAGTCGCGACCGCGTACCGGAAGACGTAGCGTTGGAAGGCCTCCCACAAGGTGGACCGACGATCTTGTGAAAGCTGCAAGAATCCGTTGGATGCGAGATACACAAATCCGGTCGAAGTGGAGGTCCGGAGGCCTATGTCCAGCAGTGCACGTCTTTCGGCTGAAATGATGATAATGTATTCATGTTTTAAACATCAACGCAGCATTTCATTGCTGTGGGATTGATTAAATAAATCGTATTGTCTTCCTTATTTCCCCGTAGGTCTCGTGGTCGCCCTTGCGACTGCTCATTCGATTCCCAGGTCGGGCAGTGTTATTGGGTTTTTAGAATTTCTCAGTAACAGCCCGGAGTTTGGAAGTGGGCGGTGTAATACCCCCGTTGAGCCGTTGGTTCTGTGCCAGATCTCTCTCCGGTCATGGCGGATTGCTGTTCCATCAGACTATGAGAGCGAGGGAAGAGAGATTCCACCTGTGTCTGTGCACTATAATATCTCCCGCGTAGATGGCTAGTCTTCGTTGAGATTGGCTGGGCTGCCATGGCTGAAATTCGGTCCTGAGGACTATTAATTATTTTCTATCGTGCTTGTTAGTGACCCTAAGATTTCTACTACGTTTTCTGTTTTTACCCGTGAGAACCTGTAATTGGCTTTATGTCTCATATACCTACTATTGTTATGCTTCTGTTATAGCTGTTGGTTCTCCTATAAGTAAATTAATGATTTAATTACCATCTTGAAAAAGCACAATCAGGTTTTTATGCAATAATATGGAATTTTATGGCAGTGCGGCATGCCCTTGGCTTTACTACAGCGCTTACGGAACTAGTCGTGAAACTAGCTACAGAAACACCTATTACAAATATCCAAGCAATCAATTTAATAACCTTTAACCCTACAATAACCGAATGCAATACAAACCGAACGATTGTTGATACACAAAAGATTTGGCATCGTTTTCAATGTCGCCCCGAAACCGTGACGTGGGTGTTACGTAACGCGTTACGTTACGTTTTGGTCAGCGTTTGTATGGGCGAGTTTATATAGATTCTGTTTCTGAGGTCAGGTATGCGGTGTACATGTGTTTATTATGTAGGCGAGAGAAGGTTAAGATTGTGTAGTAAATGTAACGTGGGTAGGGAAAAATATGTGTGTGTTAATAATATGAATTAGTTATGTGTGGTTTATTTAGTCTGTCATCATCAACTGTGTTGGGGTTGGCTTCCAGTCTAACCGGATGCAGCTGAATACCAGTATTTTACATGGAGCGACTGCCTATCTGGCCTCTAAAACCTAGTTCCTGGGTAATACGATACCCCTTGGTAAGACTGGTTGTCCGACTTTCGGGCTCCTGACTACCCGTAACGACTGTCAAAGATCCACGAATGACAGCCGGTACTTTTCGAGGCACGGAGAGGTCTTGGTATGGAAAGATGGTCACCCATTCACGGACCAACCGCGGTAAGCGTAACTTAACCTGATCGATCGACCCGTGCGGCTGTTATTACTTAACCACAAGCCCCTCTCGGTTTATTTAGTCTGTATAGTTTTCTAATGAAAATATTATCGTCTGTGTCAGAAAGATTGATGTAAGAGATATATTATTAAAGATTTCTCTTTTATAGATGCAAGTATAAAAAAGGGCTCGTATATCATCGAAATAAGAGCAACTGAAAACCAGGTCATCTACATAGAAGAAACAGTTTTTTAAGTCATCAATTATAATAGGTACTCATCCTGGAAGGGTGGTACCTAGTACTATTATATATTCTGTGGTGATACATTAATAATATAGGTAAACAAGCGTACAGTCAGATAATATGATACAAAGCATAAGCATAATCAGTCTATATTCCTAAAACGTTCCCACTGCTAGGAGAACCTGAGAGCCTTGCCTGAAAGGACTCTGTGAGAGGAAATGGGCCGTAATCGGCCACGTGGGCCCAGTAGTACGGGTTGGTACAATCGATTTAATTTAACTGTTTGATAGTAGAAAGAAAGATTTATTTTCGTTGGATCCCGCTAAACTTATCAATATGTTTTGAAGAAAGAAAGAAAATGCGTTTATTTGCGGTAAACATGACGTATAAAAAGAACACAAAAACAAAAAAAAAAAAGAAACAATTTGGGGGAAAACATGCGTCACATCTACGCAAAACGGCCATCGCTCAGCATAATGCTAAGACCACAGACAGAGCCCCAGCGCTGGTTTTCAGCGACAGCGTTGACGTGATGACCTTAACCGGTGCAGCATACGATTAGATATGATGCTAATTGATAAAATCGACATAATTATCTCAGGTAACCGTCAAGCTATTAGTAGCATGATACTACAGGCGATGATAATTATTTATTGATCTATTTAGTCGTTAATGGATAATATTAATTCATATGGCGGCCAGATGTTGATGTATACACAGTATACAGATTACAGAAGTTATATATCGTAAAACGGAATGAATAGGGATGCAGGGGTGAATCGGGACGAAACTTTAAAATGGATTTTAACATTGAAATAATTGTTTTTTATTGCCAAAAAGGACTCTAATGTTTATTATATTATAATTAACGATTAAGTGTCCTTGTTGGTAATAAACTTTATTACATCAACGTTAAAATCAATTTTAAAGTTTCGTCCCGATTCACCCCTGCATCCCTATTCACCCCGTCTTACCGGTACTGTGTGAAGTATCTCCTTACAGAAAGACCATTGTTATAGACGATGGATTATCACTGGAAGAATTTAGATTCGGACCTTACTCAACCTTTTTCTAAATGTTTCATATGGCATGGATGGACTTAGACAGGAACTAGAAAACGCCATGTTCTACGTTCTGTATCATTCCATACCTATACTCCATTTACTATAGCATTAGACAGAAGTTAAAAAAGGCTCTTTTAGGGGCACACTTTGTAATAAAAGTACAAAAAACATTATTACAGTCAAGATTGATGTGGAGTTTAATATAATCAATTTAAATAACAGCAGTCACACTTAATTGTACTTATTTAACCTATCTACCTTCTGAAATTACAAGGCTTTCATTTAATATTATTTAGTTTTTACATAAAATATTGTCGTGTCAATGTTTAAAATCTAAAAGAAGCAGGGGCGGAAAGTACCGGGAACGTTTTTCATGTCACTATAACTCTATCAAATCTAAAATGTTATACCTATTCCCTTCATAAGTTGTGGCAGCACGTTTTTTTTTATTTTGTCGGTTTATGTGGATACTTATGAATGCTACACATTTTCTTGTTGTTATTCCTGAATTTTCGTGGTTTAGTTGTTATTTGTTTCGTTTCATCCAAGCATCGTGACGAGTAGATAAATAGAATATGCTTTATTGTACGCCATACATTGTTACTTACAAAAAAAGCAGTATACATTATTTATTAAAATTGTTTGAACTTTAACTTGAAAATAAAAGGTTTCGTACTCCTGCTTCTGCGAGCCTCTTTTTTCTAATGTTATAATAAATGGAGTATAGTCCTTTTGCATCTGCCAAGTTCATCATACGTGTATCATCGTCGAACGCATCATCGTTTACCATCAGGTTTCATAGTGGTGGACAACGTCCCAACTAAAGAACCTGGAGGCCTACCGCAAGCTCTTAACGCGATCCATTTCAGGACCAAAACTGAACTGTTCTTCTAATTCGTACCATGACGTCAGTTTAACGATTCAGTTTAGGCCGTGCCATCTGCTGACAGCGATTGTCTCAAACTGAGTCGCAAGTTTTGGTTTCATTCATACTTGTTTGGTACCATGACGTCCATAGAGCAGCTCAAGCGATGCCGTTTAGGAACCTGAACTGAAATGTCTTGTTTTTGAATCGTTTTTAATTAGATCATGGTAGGCCACCTGTGCATGATTATGAGTATTACGATCCTAATTCTTTGTGAAGGACATCAACAAGATCGGTGAATGGCCGTCAATGACGTCCCCTCCCGATCTTATTCACATCCGCCTTATAAAGGCTCAATTGTGATGTATTTCGTGGTCTGTTGCTAAGGTCTCGGCTCGCTGGACCGTATTGCCAAGGATTATTCATGCTTGCACTCCGTGATCTATGGAGAACTGCGTGCGTTTGTCAATGTTACATCGTTTTTAGGGTTCCGTACCCAAAGGGTAAAAACGGGACCCTATTACTAAGACTTCGCTGTCTGTCCGTCCGTCTGTCTGTCACCAGGCTGTATCTCAAGAACCGCGATAGGTAGACAGTTGAAATTTTCACAAATTATTTATTTATTTATTTTACCATTTATGTTCACTGTGTATGTATTACTGTTGCCGCTATAACAACAAATACTAAAAACAAAATAAAATAAATATTTAAGGGGGGCTCCCATACAACAAACGTGATTTTTTTATATATGTAGTGTTAAATATTGTACGGTGGTAAGGAACCCTTCTTGTGCGAGTCCGACTCGCACTTGTCCGGTTTTTTTTTGTAACTGTATTACGATACGCGTCAATTGTGACGTTTAAAATGTATTTTATTATTTCTTAGTTTCTGAAAAGATGTCAAGAGTGATAGACATTCTTTGGAGTCGTAGTTTTTTAACGTCCAACTGTGATCGTAGTAAAGTTTTTCCCATTAAAAATCTGGGGCTTATAGAAAAATTGTGTAGTGTAGCTACCAAAAAGTTGGTGGCAAACAGTTAATATCAACATCTTTGCCAACAGCTGATAACGTCAAAAATCATTAACCTTTCCTATCATGTCGTATTTGCCTATGGTACAGTTTCCAAAATACACTAGATAACTCCCAAGTCCTGACTGTATCTGTACTACTTGGCATGGTATGTCCGTGTCCCTGCTCCGTGTTTCATTTCCGTGTAAGACAAATATTTGTGTATCTTACGGATATTTGTTCCAAGACTTCCAAGGCTAAATTGTTTTGTGTAAAGATTTATGTTGTGTCTTGCATGTAGAGAGATTTTATTATTGTGTGGCAAGTTAAGAGGCGAAGCATGTTCACATCTTTTTCGAGGTAAACTCGCGGTCTATACAAGGTCCTTGATTAGTAAAATATTCTATGTTACCAATTCGCTACAATACCCAGGAAGAGGTGGCGAGACGACCTACACGCGTACCGCAATGGTTGGCTCTAGAAAATGATGCCTGAAAGGATTTGGGGGAGGCCCTTGCTCAGCAGTGGGACAGTGTAGGCTAAATAAAAAAAAAATAAAAGAAATAGGTGGTCTGTAACGTTACGGTCGTTACGGCCGATAATTTTACGTAATAACGTCATAAGAAAACAATGCGTCACAAGCCGAACGCTTAGGCCGATCGTGCCTCTCTATCGCTTGTTCCGCGCTCTCGCTTGCACGCTCGGCTCAGGCGGAACGTGACAATGAGTCATGCTTTTTCGTGCGTGCAGCCGGCGTTCATCGATTTATAAGACGTTATCACGTCCAAAAAATTACCTATTGCAATGGTATTGGCTATGTTGTCCTTATGTACTAGGAGGTACATGCTAAATCAACATTTTTCTTTTCTTTTCCAATGTGGTTGATTGACCAAAATAACTATAGGCTACGGTTCGGCAGACGAGAGAATGCGTTCTTGACACCTGCCAAATTCATACAAACGAATACCTGTTTTGCGAATTTGATCTTTATTAGCTACTCGAATTGTCGCTCTGGCAGGTGTTGAGGTGTCAGGTTCTCTGCCGGCCGGACTGTAGTAATATCAACGGTTACAGAAACCTCTTAGAAGAAAAGTAATACCAAACACTTCAACTGATTTGTAGTCTACATTTCTAGAACTTCCACGTTCTTCGATGTAAACAAAGGATTTGCAAGCCATTTTCTTGATAATGCAACTCAGACAGGACATTGGCTTCCCCCACATGGCCTACTTTCTATAAACGCTTCCCCTTTCCCTATATTATCTAACATGGCGTGTTCAGAAAACAATTTGAATAGCATTGCATGAATAATGCGGTTTTGTTGTCGAAATTGCCGTGTAGAGAATTTTTGAGAATGAGTTACATTCTTGACTAAAATACCTGCATATAATGCTTTTTCAGGAAACTTAAAATGTAGTTGTTTTTGGGTTACGAGATGTCCAGCTTTAAAAGGAAAACGGAACCTTTCTAATAATATTAAACTTTTTTTGAATTACAAATTACTTAAAATCTGTCTTGTACAGGCGCTAGCACATCAAGCTACCAGCAACTGTCAAATTTTTCCAATCAACTTTGAACCATATGCTTTAGCGATAAAGTTAAAAATCTATTAAAGAAATTTGACAGATTGTAGTAGCTTGATGTGCTGGCGTCTGTACTAACAACAAAATTAGGCACACATACCCAATCATGTGGATCGACATGACGTTTCTAGTGACCAAACAATATTAGCTGTTTTTACACAGTTCATGCACACAGTTCAACCGATCACAATTGAGAAGAAATGGCGAAACAAACACGGTTCAAAGTCTGTGTTAAAGCTCGGAAGTAAAGTGATCCAGTGTCTCGGTACCCTTCAGTGAATTGTCTTGTCTTTTATTGAAAACATCGATGTATTTGCAATACAATAAGGGGATACTGTATGTCCTTATGAGAAAGATTTGTATAGAAATCGAATATTGCATAAAAGATACGTACGTTTACGATTCCACGTTTGATATTCAGGAACTATGTAAACATGGAACTTTAATATTGCGCACGTTCCACGGAATAATCCAATGTGTGTACCTAATGCCGTGACTTGAGAATCAGTGGATTATTTGACAGTCTAAAAAAGTTTGTGAGGTTGAAATGGGACTGTCGCAGGTCAACCTAGAAGGTTGTCGACTGCTTAAACGGGCTTGTCCGTGGGTGCCTCAATAAATTATGGCAACCAGACACACTTGGCTAAATATCAATTGCCGTGCCCCTAGCGCGCGGCTACAAATCTATAAAATCAAGATAAAATAATACCTACAATAAATAAGGAGGAGAAATCGTTGTATCGATAAAAAAATTGTCAAAAAGTTTTTATCTCTATTTAATAATGGTTTTAGTTGTACCACGCAGTTAATAGGACGAAAATAGAACGAAAAAATCATGCATGTTCTCTGTCGCGAGTGTCGCGACACGAGCGGTAGGGACACGAAAATCAAAGGGTTAAAAAACTTAAAAACTAAGCGACTGCACACTAAGGGCACCCCCTCTGGGATACGGACCTGGGCTTAGGTCATCGCTGGGGGAGAGGATCGGATTATTGAAAACGAACTGTGGCTGTGGCATTGGGTTAGTCATATTTGTCGAAGATAGATGGATATGATTCGTCACGGAGTGGGTGTCTGAAGATAGGCAGACAAGCCTATGAAATGCTGCTGCTGGGTTGATTGGCCACCAGAATTGGCAACCCTCTGTTGCTAACTATGAGGACGACCTTAATATTAGGCTAATAGAATCATATGACTCATCATTACCACACGGTAAAGGTTAATAGAATCGCATGACTCACAGTCATCACCGTCGTTACCATCAGGTGAAATAGCGGTACAACGCGAACGTATGTATCTACATATTCTTTTTGTGTCTTCTCTGTATGACCGCGTTGTTCGCGCAACCATCCATCGACCATCCAACAGGCCACCGCTGCTCACTAGTTTATGTGTATGTGTGCGGAGCAGATGGCCTACCATGATCTAATTAAAAACGATTCTAAAACAAGACATATCAGTTTAGGTTCCTAAACTGCATCGTTTGAGCTGCTCTATGGACGTCATGGTACCAAACAAGTATGAATGAAATCAAAACTTGCGACTCAGTTTGGGACAATCGCTGTCAGCAGATGGCACGGCCTAAACTGAATCGTTAAACTGATGTCATTGTACGAATTAGAAGAACAGTTCAGTTTAGGTCCTAAAATGGATCGTGTTAAGAGCTTGTGGTAGGCCTCCAGGGGCCGGGTCGCTGGTCCAAAAAAAAATACTTTATCACAAAACGAAATGATATTTGTTTAGTAATAAAACACAGTATCAATAAAATAACGTTAGTCAACAAACCCGAACGAATCGTTTTATCAGAGAATAATATATTTTATTTACAGTAGAGTAGGTACGATTGGAAATAAAGCCGGGTCACACACACAGTCGTAAATAGTAAACAATCGGAATTATTTAGTGGGTACTTTGATATCGACTTGATTAGGTCGACAAACTGAATTTACAATTTGTTTTGTGTATTAATTATGTTTGGTTTGGATTTGTACTCACAAAAGAAGTCAATATTATGAATTTATGACTGCTTAGTTGGTCTAGTGGTCGCAAGTGCTACTGCTGATCATGAGGTCCTGGGTTCGATGCTCGGCGGAGTGAAAAAGAAAGAAAATACGTTTTTTTGGGTATTTTTTGAGATGGGAAAAAATCGCTTCGAATGTGTACTCGGTTTTAATGTGTATCCGATATGTCAGTGAGTGATGGCATAGTAATCTGTTTGCGTTTTGTTTTCACTTCTGTCGTCACTCCCGGAGTACCAATGTTTATTTTTTTTTTATTTGCGTAACACACTAACAGTAGCAATGGCTTCCATTTTGACAGTTCAACAGCATTCATTGCGTTATTTCCTTTGTTGAGCAGATAAATTGTTCGAACATATAAAGCAATGGATTAGCAATATCCTTCAAAATTATGAAGTATTCCACTCAGAGCACTGATTTGAACCGTTCAGATTGTGATTGATAATGTGTTACGCAATTAGGGTGCTGGTCGGGCAGTGTGTGTAGACTTGTAGAGGAAAACCTCTGGAATTTCTCAGTAGCAGCTCGGACTACTAGAACCCTGTTTTCTCTTCTTCACAAACCCACTTCTCCTTCTTATCTGACTTCTCTTTGTCAATATTTATGCTCTGCACACAGCAAGAATCTTCGGTCCGAGAATAATCGTCTTCTTCGTTGTCCTTCTCATCGCTCTGGTTTTATAAAGGGAGTCTGGGTTTGTGCCCGGTTGATAGCAATACATGACCTAAAGCGCGGTCACTGCATAGAAAAGAAAGAAGCGCGATGACACAAAGCTGGTAATTTATTGCAAAATATGAACCAATTATCTATTTACAAAAAATCTTGTTTGGACTAAAAAATTAAAACACTAGTGCTTTAGTATGTTGCTTGTAGAATAATCTGACAAAAAATCATAATGCTTGTATGTATATTAGTATGGTTTTTATTGTAAAAAGAAAGTTTTTAGAGGTATCGTCATGATTTTTTTCTATCGTATCAAATTAGTTGTATTATGTTTTCAACACACTATCTACCTGTACCTGGGATATATCCTGAAGAATATCATATATTTTTCTGATTTTGTTTACTGTAGTCGATCATATATGTACTTTTAGTGCTTCTAAAACTCCTGTCCTGTAATCCCCTTAACATAAAGTAACGAGCGTTTAAACGCGCTAAGCTCTGGTCGAATTTGAAGAGTTTGGTAGCCTAATTCTTGAGTAAGGCTATTTAACATCACGGCATGGCCCTTAGAAAGAACGCTTAGCGAAAACGGAGTTATAGCGCGGGCAGGTGATGCGATGCGACGAGGTAGGTCAGGGGAACGAGAAACTTCACGCGGACGAAGTCGCGGGTAGAAGTTAGTGTATTGCAGTGGCGAAGGGTGAATTTATGACAGAGGTAGGCCGGAGCAAAAAAAAATGCCAAAAGAAAATTTCAATGATGAATTGACTATAGAGTGCTTATGTTCTGAATTCTCGAAGGGAAGCCGGTGGGCATCGAGTTGTATGGTACCTTTGCCACTGGTACAGAGATAATAATAAACACATTGACTAGCTATTATTGTTTTGTTCAGTTTATAATATTTGCAATCTAACACCGAATACGACCTCAAATAAAACCGTTGGTGCTCCACATATTTGCTTGATATTTTGCCAGCGTATTTGTTCAGATTTATAGCGCAACCTTGGTGGAAATTCTTTTCATTGTTTTCATACTGTGAACATGGGAGTAAACGTTGTAAAAATGTTGTTTCTTATCGTCAGCATTTTTGGGTTCACGTCACTCTCCCTTAGGGCGATGCCACATGGGCGTTGCTATTGCGTTGCGTCGGCGCTGCAACGACTGAGCGGTGACGTTAACGCAGCGCTCGTGTAGCACTCACTGCGTCGAAATCACTACGCTGCGACACGATGCAACGCATTGGCAACGCCCATGTGGCATCGCTCTTAATGGTTTTCTCCAGTATAGTATACATACTCGAGAAAGCCATTAAGAGCTCATCAATTGTTACTAATGCGACACAACTGAGACTACTGTTGTAAGTACAGACGCCAGCGCATCAAGCTACCCGAAACTGTCAAATTTTCCCAATCAACTTTGAATCTTATGCTTTAGCGATACAGTTGAAAATCTATTAAATAAATTTGACATATTGTAGTAGATTGATGTGCTGGCGTCTGCACCTAATAGTTTTCTCGAGGAATAAATTATGATTTATTATTTCCGCCGGGATGCTTCACGTCCACTTGACGCACGCGTATACGTCAAAATTGTCGCTAACTATCGTCAAATAAAAAATACGTGTGGCACTCGGGGACTGCCGCGGTAAAGCTATTGCATAGCAACGCACACAAACACCGTGCCGAAGTCTGCCGAACTGATACGGCGTTAGACGATGCTTAGGTTTATTTTCGTTACGGAATTTCTTCATTCGGTCGCCGCGCTCAAAGCCCAAGATAAAAGCTATGCAATAGCTTAAAAAAAAACCGTTGTTCCACAATATTATGGCTCTGTTGGTAGGTTACGTTAACCGACCGTTTGAATCAACCGGCCCTTAGTATGTTACAGTTTCATGACGGAATGTCAGTGTGGTTATTTTCTTTACTTAGAATGACTGAAGTAAACAGTTGCAACTGCTGTCGCAGAGCCAACGCTGGCATTTTGCCGCTGTAATTAAAATACCCGTAAAAGTGTTATTTTAATATTGTTTACAAGTGTTTTTAAGAGCGGTTTCGCACTACATCCAATCCGAATCCGAATTAAAGATCCGATTTCAATCCGAATTGGGAATGTTCTAAATTCTGACGGATAGAGTACTACTGTAATCTATATACAAAATACTGCCTCCCATTGAATCCGTGGCAGATATTTTTATAGCTTATTATACCCATATTTTTTTATATTTCTACTAGCAGAACTGACAGACGTTGTCCTGCCTGAACAGCGCCACATGCCGGGGCCAATTGTGAATCTAAACATTCTAAACGATCCAAATTCAAAGATACGCAAAAAAAACTCGGTCCAGCCGTTTAGGAGGAGTTTAGTGACATACATATAAAGATGGGTACATTTTTACCTAACCCTTCAGTGATTACTAGCGTGATGTTATGTTATAGTTCTTCATAGTTTTACCCTCCAACGTAACTAATTATAGGAAACTAGTACAGACGCCAGCACATCAACCTACACCTAACTGTCAAATTTTCCCAATCAACATTGAACCTTATGCTTTAGCGATAAAGTTAAAAATCTATTACAGAAATCTGACAGATTGTAGTAGGTTGATGTGCTGGCGTCTGTACAATTTACAACTACGAGTATATTTAGAGTTACATGGCTTGTTGCTATACCCTGCAATTTGGTGTCCATTAAATGTTTTATTAGTGAAACGAAACCGTATAATCTAGTGTGGTAATAGTTGGAGGTTTCCCGACGTTTCTTGGCTTTCACGTGTAATTTTGAAAGCTGTAAATATACGGTACATCATTACGATTTAAGGCGTCTGCAGACAGGTGCGACGCGACTAGTAGAAAAAATCCTGTGAAACCTTCATGGAAATTGTTCTACTAGAGTCGCGTCGCACCTGTCTGCGGGGGCCTTTAGCTGTTTTTAGGGAATCGTTGAAGAAGAATAAGCAAGAGGTTTGATTACCGGGGTAGCGGGATCGTCCGAAAGGGTTACCGCTGCCCCGGAACATAAAGGGCTAAGGAAGGAACACGGGTGGGTTTTAGTCAGTAAGAGTCTGACACTCCCTTCCGCTCCACCCAGAGCGGGAGGAGTCATTAGATGATTTCCCATCCAAAAAAAAAGAGGTTTGATTAGATGTTATTTTATTTGTTTGTGAAAGGTTTTGTTCTTGCGACTATCATTATCTGCCTAGCCTTTTCCCAAGTATGTTGGGGTCGGCTTCCAGTCTTACCGGATGCAGCTGAATACCAGTATTTTACATGCAGCGACTGCCTATCTGACCTCCACAACCCAGTTACTGGGTAATACGATACCCCTTGGTAAGACTGGTTGTCAGACTTTCGGGCTTTGTTCTTGCGACTATGTGATTTGTTATATTTCTTATTAGTAAAATTTTATTAGTAAATAGCTATTTTATTTGTAATTTGGGAGAGAATCAGTGTTTAGTACTCATTAAGAGTTATAAAACCCTAACAGTTCTCTTCATTACTTCCAAGTGAAACTGGAAAGAACAGTAGCTCTATTCTGTAAAAGCTCATAGTGAAAACTTAGGTGAAGGGAGGTCAATAGTGACAATACCTAGCATTAGGTGGAATGACAGCACACTTAACAACTTATGTTTCAAATGAATATTATTACAAGTTAAACAAATATCATCTTTATTTTAATGGCAATTAAGTTCATTTCAGTGACTAGCACTATTGAAAAAGTTATAATTTTTTTTGAAGTTGTAGCTTAAACTGAACTTTATTGTGTAGGATTTAAAGTTATTTTTCCATAAACTCATATTTGTTTACATTTTTCGCAAATAAATCGCGAATGCAGCAGATTATGTTTTTACCGTGAGATTTTTACAACTGTGCCGTAACAAACATCGTAGCTAAAATTCAAACATTGTTTTTAAAATAAATTCTGCTACTATATATAATAAAAAGAAAATTACGATTAAGTAAACTAATCAAACTATTTTATCATCAGAATTAGAATTGAGTACGACTGTCTTGTCATATAAATATAAACAACTAGCTTTTGCCCGCGACTTCGTTCGCGTGGAATAGTGACTTCCGGCAGATTTTACCCACATAGTTCCCGATCTCGCGGATCTCTTCAAAAATGAAATGTGGAAGATATTCTAGGGAACTCTTCAAAAATCAACATAATGAGCTCTGCGTTTGAATTGGTATACTCACTTAGGGCATTAAAGCCGTTACCCAACCAAATGCGTGTAACGAAACCATAGCGCGATCTATTTCGATCCCAACGCCATCTATCGAGCATAGTGACAACTCGGATTATTTATCTATACTTCGTTCGGGCATTTTCTTAAAAAAGTTTTATTATATTGATATTATTTTTTTCATACCTTTTTACTATTTATTTACTTTTTTCCGATGAATTAAAACAATAACATGAACCGAACTCGTGTAACGATCGACACCATTGCGCGATCACTGTAAGAAGTAGCACATCACTACTAGTGATGTACAGCCCTATGGAGGGAAAAAGGAAAGGATAGTCTGTGGAGAGACAAGAGGAATGGCGAATAAAAGATGGTTGCAAATATAACTGTTTTATTTAACATAAAGTTTATACATGGCGCTGCGGCCGAGTTCGAATAAGTAGGAGGCGGTCAGTGGGTCGTCTTAAGGACGAAATAATAACTCAGTGAAAAAGAAGAAAACAGCTTAGTGCAAAAACATGGAAAATCTGACGCCACCATCACCGCTTGTAATGGCGGGCAACGTTAGTGAGAATTTTAAGTTATGGAAACAAAAATTTGAGTTCTATTATGAAGCAAGCGGAGCATCAACACCGGAAAAATTAACTAAAACTCAAAAGAAATCATTGCTCCTTCACTGCTTGGGAGAAGAAGCTTTGGTTATCTACAACAACTTCGATAATAAAGAGGAAATGTCATTTCAACAAGTGATGGACAAAATGGAAGCTTACTGTGTTCCCATGACCAATGAAACTTATTTGCGACATCAGTTCCTTAACAGAAAAATGAAGGAAGGCGAGACCTACGATAATTTTATAACCGACTTAAAGAAAATTGCCAAGCAGTGTAATTTCAAAGACTTGAGAGATGGACTAATTAGAGATCAAATAATCATGGGCATCAGGGATAAAAGTCTCAAAGAGAGATTGCTCAAAGAAAGCGAACTGACATTGGATAGATGCATATCATCATGCAAAGCAAGTGAAGCAGCTGCAAACCAAGTAAAGGAAATGGTCCATGAACTTGGTGCGATAGATTTAACAGAGAACCAAGTACATGTGGTAAAGCAAACAAAAACAAAAGGAAGGGAAGAGTACAACATGAAAAGTAGGAATGAACAAATAGGAAACAAAAATGTCAATATGAGAAAATGCTACAGATGTGGCGAGCAGCATGGAAAGTATTGCCCAGCATATGGTAAAAAATGTGCATTCTGCGGGGTCTATGGGCATTATGCATCAGTATGCCGCAGAAACAAAAACAAGAAAGTGTCAGTTTTAGAGTGTGATGGAGAAGACGAAAGTGAGCTTTTTGTGGGGACTCTAACAATGATACCAGACAGAGAATGGTATGTGACACTAAAATTAAATAACACATTAAAAATTAAATTCAAAATAGATACAGGGTCACAAGCTAACATTTTAACTATAGATATTGTAAAAAGGTTACAATTAACCTTACAAAAATGCAAAACAAAACTAAAAAACTTTGATGGTTCAGAAATTAACTATGAAGGTATTTGTGCAGGAAAACTGTCAAATAGTGATAAAACTATTAATTGTCAATTTCATGTAGTGAATTTTAAGACAACTTGTATCATTGGATTAGAGTCAGCAATAAAACTAGGCCTAATAAACAAAGTCAATGTCATTGAGAGTAATTCAGAGGTAGATATAATTGTTCAGAAACATGAATCCTTATTTAGTGGATTAGGAAAAATTGATTATACATATAACATTAAATTAGTAGAAAACTCTATACCTGTTGCAGAAAGACCAAGAAAATTACCATTCAGCCTACAAGACAAAATTAAAGAAGAACTAGACCGACTTGAAAATCTAGGTGTTGTGAGAAGGGTATGTGAGCCGACTCAATGGGTATCATCTATGGTGGTGGTAAGCCAAAACGAAAATAAGGTACGAATATGTTTAGACCCTCAGAATGTAAATAAGGCCATAATTAGAGAAAGACATATGATGCCAACATTTGAGGAGCTAGTTTCTAAAATGCCTAACGCAAAGTACTTTTCTGTTCTGGACGCTCATAAAGGATTTTATCAGATATCATTGTCTCCAGAAAGTCAATTACTCACTACTTTTAATGCAGGTAACCTGGGACGTTATTGTTATTTAAGATTACCTTTTGGTCTCAGTTCAGCACCGGAAGTTTTTGGTAAATGCTTTTCAGACATATTTAAAGAGGTTGAAGGGGTTCAATTATATGTAGATGAAATTATAGTATGGGGAGAAAATTTAGAACAACATAATAGTAGACTAGAAAAAGTTTTAAAAACTGCACAAAAAGCGGGAGTTAAATTTAATAAAGAAAAATGTAATTTTGGAGTCCAAGAAGTGAAGTATGTTGGACATATACTAACTAACGAAGGGTTAAAACCAGATCCAGAGAAAATTAGAGCTATTTTAGATATGGGAGAGCCAAAAGATAAGAAACAGTTACAAAATATATTAGGGATGATAACTTACATAAACAAATTCATACCAAATGCTTCTGACATAACACACTCTTTTCGTGACTTGCTTAAAAAAGATTCAGTATTTATATGGAGTGATAAACAAAAGCAAGACTACAAAAAACTTAAAGAATTTCTGACCTCACCAAAAGTATTGAAATTTTTCAATCCAAACATACCTATAACATTGTCAGTAGATAGTAGCAGTACTGGTCTTGGGGCAGTCCTTTTACAAGAAAATATGCCTGTAGCCTATGCATCAAAGGCATTAACTGAAACTCAGACTAAATGGGCTCAAATTGAAAAAGAAATGTTGGCTATAGTATATGCGTGTGAAAAATTTCATCAATACATCTATGGCAAGAAGATTGTAGTTGAGTCGGATCATAAACCCTTGGAACACATATTTAAAAAATGTATGAATGAAACTCCGTTAAGGCTGCAAAGGTTAAGATTAAGATTACAATCATATGATCTAGATATAAGATACAAACCGGGTAAAGAACTATTAGTAGCGGATGCACTATCAAGAACTTATGTTAACGATAGTATATGTAATAGTGAGATTGATAAGAAAGTAGACTTACATGTTTGTATGATTATAAATAACATGAATATTAGCAAAGAAATGTTGAGTACATTCAGAAAAGAAACTGAATGCGACAATCAACTTAGTTTATTGTTGCAGTATGTACAAAATGGTTGGCCAACTAGCTCTGAGATACCAGTAGATCTAAAATTTTATCATTCCATTAAAGATGATCTGTATGTTCAGGACAATTTAATTTTTAAAAATACAGCACTTTTAGTGCCAAAGTCACTCAGAAAACAAATGCTCTATTTAATTCACTACAATCATTTAGGCTATGAAAAATGCAAAAATAGAGTCAAAAGTATTTTGTATTGGCCATTTATTTTTAAAGAGTTAAAAGATGTGATTTCTAATTGTGAAACGTGTCTGAGATTTCAAAACTCACACACACATGAAACTTTAAAGCTAAGAGAATTTCCTGATAAACCATGGCAAGTTATTGCAGCTGATATGTTTTTCTTTCAACAAAAGATATTTTTATTGATAGTTGATTATTTTAGCAAATATGTAGAAGTTATTGAATTAAAAGATCAGACTGCTGAAAGTCATATACAAGCTCTAAAAACTGTTTTCTCTCGTTGGGGTATTCCACAAAAATTATATACGGATGAAGGATCACAATACAACAGTATAAATTTCAAAAACTTTATTAAGTATTGGAAATTTGAACATATCACATCAAGTCCATACTATCCGAGATCCAATGGGATGGCGGAAAGATATGTACAAACAATTAAGAAAATTTTCAAAAAATGTTTACATGATAACAAAGATCCTTATATAGCATTGTTGGAATATCGCAACACACCAATAGATGATAAAACTCCATCACCTAATCAGTTATTAGTAGGTAGACAAGTAAATTCACTAATACCTACAATTGTATCTAATAATGAAACAAACTGTGAAAATGTAAGAGAACATTTATTAGATAAGAGAAATAAATATAAATTATATCATGATAGAAAAAATAAAGGAAAGGGAGAAGAGTACTCGATCAATCAAAATGTATTTGTTAGAGACAGTAAAAATAATAATGTTAAAGGTCAGATTATAAACAAAGCTGAAAATCCAAGAGCTTACAAAGTAAAATTAGAAAATGGAGAAACAGTGATTAGAAACAGATACAATATTTACAGAGGTTCTCCACATACAAAGTTTGAAGTCAGTAATAACTTAAGAAATGATGATAGTGTGCAAGCACAAGATAGAAGTACAAATAAAAATAATGTTATAGACAATAGTTTTAGAATTAATGAAGATGTAAACGACAGGATGGAGCACACTAATCGATTGAGTGTATTAGACAATAGTTTTAGAGTTAATGATGATGTAAATGACAGGACGGAGTATACTACTAGATCAGGTAGGATAGTAAAAAAGCCGAAATACTTTGATGATTTTGAAGTATGTAAGTAAATATAAGTAAAATAATTTTGATAATAAAGAAAGGGAGATGTAAGAAGTAGCACATCACTACTAGTGATGTACAGCCCTATGGAGGGAAAAAGGAAAGGATAGTCTGTGGAGAGACAAGAGGAATGGCGAATAAAAGATGGTTGCAAATATAACTGTTTTATTTAACATAAAGTTTATACAATCACCAACTCGACATATTATAGTACTAATAGAATTATCTATACTCCGTTAGAGCATTTTCTTTGTACTAAAAGTTGTATTATATTATATTTTCATACCTTTTTACTATTTATTTACATTTTTCCGATGAATTTTCAGTACTGAATTGATGCCGACTCTTGACCAATAGATGGCGCTGTATGTCCGGAATAAATTTTATTTTTTATTTTATTTTTTGTAATAAAAACTATCCTATGTCCTTTCTCAAGTTCCAAACTATGTCTGTACCAAATTTCACACAAATCGGTTCAGTAGTTTAGGCGTGAAGCAAAGACAGACAGACAGACAGACAGAAAGACAGACAGACAGAGTTACTTTCGCATTTATAATATTAGTTTGGATATCAGTATAAATTATCTTTAGGTGCTAAATATAATTTGAGTGCTGGAAAAACACGACGTATACAAATATATGTTACAGTTATGACTATAATGTAAATGCTAGAAAAATAAATAGTTGGAAACGTGCCCAGTTACCCACGTGCTGAGTATTTTGATACAGGCACGTGAATTGAGTTATGCACGCCAGTTTAAATAAATTTAGTTTATTAATATTTGGTCTAGTCCATTTGAGCTAGGAAATCCAGCTCGACTGGAGTCTGGAGATATTACCTAATCAGAAGGTTTTTTTTTTATCAAAACTTGGTCAGGGGTGAAAAACTATATTGCACGTGAAGGCTCCCCGCAGACAGGTGCGACGCGACGACGACGTTCGGCGGTGCGACACGACGTGGCACAATTTCCATGAAGTTTTTTAGAAATTGTTTTACTACAGTCGCGTCGCTCCTCCTGCCGGGGTAGCGGGATCGTCCGAAAGGGTTACCGCTGCCCCGGAACATAAAGGGCTAAGGAAGGAACACGGGTGTTGTTTGTTTTAGTCAGTAAGAGTCTGACACTCCCTTCCGCTCCACCCAGAGCGGGAGGAGTCCTTAGATGATTTCCCATCCACAAAAAAAAAAAAAAAAAGTCGCGTCGCTCCTGTCTACGGGAACTGGTGGTATCTAAGTTCTGTGTATTCCCGTTGTCCCCGTAATCTGTATCCCCTTTAAAGGGGACAAAGGGAATTTAATAAAATAATTAAAATTACTTCCCGTTGTCCCCGTACGCTGTCCCCGTTAATTTATTGTAATATATATTTTTCAAATTATGCCCGTTGTCCCCGTTCCGTCTAAATTAGAAATGAGAGTGCCTATTATACCTATACAAATGTCTACATATAAACTTAAAAAAAAAACACATAATATCTAAATAATAGCTATACACATGAAATTTAAAATTACCTAAATAATGTCACAAATGTACCAAAATTCGTGGTTCCTTACCAAATTAAAAACGTCCGGCTGAAAAAAAAATTTTTCGCTGTTTCGCAAGCCAAATTGCTTTTAGAAAAACACGAAACTTTTTTTTGTTTAGCCTATCTTTTATTTAGTTGGCATAATATTATGATTGTATACTATAAAAGAATAGATACGCCATACGCCCTTTTCTCACACATAATTCTAAAGACATTAGCCGTGTATGTTAGAACAGGTGTAATCTAAAAGATATTCTATGCCGTCGTGTTAAAGTCTATTCTGCAACTTTCATAATGCTTTAATGATACAATTATTTATAATTCCTGTGATAAAATCTCGGCAGCACTAATTAGTTGATAAGTCATATTGTGTATGATTTATAACGCTGTCCGTTAAGATAACTATTTTGAATTACTGACGGCGGTCACAGTTCGTGGGTTCTTGTGAGCATAAACATGGCTTCGTCAGAGTTGTGACTAACTACGGTTAACGATGTGGGATCTAACGCTAGGTCATGAATTTTGCAAATAGATAAGTAACACGTAATAAGTAACGTCAACACATGATTCAACTTATCTGCACCACTACATACTATCCATCACAATCTAAATCATTTTGAAGAATATTGCTAATCCATTTCTTCATGTGTTCGAAAAATTTGTCTGCTCAGCAACGTAAATAACGCGATGAATGTTGTTGAACTGTCAAAATTAAAGCCATTTCTACAGTTATCATCTGCCTAGCCTTTTCCCAACTACATATGTTAGGGGCGGTTTCCAGTCTAACCGGAATTAACCGGATACAGCTGAAAACCATTACATTACATGGAGCGACTGCCTATCTGACCTCCACAACCCAGTTACTGGGTAATACGTTACTGGATAATAAATACCCCTTGATAAGACTGGTTGACAGACTTTCGGGCTACTGACGACCCGTAACGACTGTCAAAGATCCACGAATGGCAGCCGGGACCAACAGCTTAACGTGCTTCCGTGGTGCTTTCCGAGGCACGGAGGGGTCTTGGTATGTGAAAATCGTCACCCATCCACGGACCAACCGCGGAAAGCGTAGCTTAACCTGATCGATTGACCCGTGCGGCTGTTATTACTTAGCCACAAGCCCCTCTTTACATTTCTACTGTTTGTGTGTTACGCAATTATGGTAGCAGATCGTCATCATAATTCTGCTGCCCCCATCCCAATTTATTTGAAGTATTTTGGAAGCATTGATTAGTGCTCAAATGGGAATACCTTTGGTGCTCTAAAAATAGGTGCTCAAACCAATGATGTATTATAGTAGTAGTTTATTCAGTGCCAATATAAAAATAAACTTTTTTTTAAATTAGAATCGCTAATTGTGAGTCATAATTTATGTAGATTGGATCGCAAATAAAATATTTTTTTAATAAAAAGGTCAATGCTACTGTACCGTAACTAAATTAAATCGAAACATCTTCATTATCAGCTACTCCACTACGCTCTGAAGTCTTAAACGATTTTGATAATCTTGCAGAAGCGTGTATCGGAAATTGAACCGTTTCTCATCTCCGTATCTGGGTCTAATTTCAGAGTTATGTCCATGTATTAATGGAGTGTCGTAAAAACTAGTTTAATACTTCTAACGTGATTTATTTATTACTATAAATAATATACTATTGTAGACAGGCGGACTTAGATACATAGGCATTTTCTACCACTCTTTGGTACCTCATCCCATTCTTACCAACCCGCACTGGGACCGCGTGGTGGATTATGACCCACTCCCTCTCACAGAGAGGAGGCCTGTGTGACTGTGTCCCAGCAGTGAGAATGTTATCGATCGATGTTTTCCTTCACCGTTTTAAGAGCAATGGTTTTCACTTTTATTGCATAGACATAAAGCTCTTTCTGACTGTCTCAAGCCGTTTCCTCGTCGATGCGTATGGTCACTTCTTTACTCCATCCACGGAAAAGAAGAGACGCTGTCTGTACGAGTATACTCAGCCGTAATAAAAATAATTCACTAATTTTAATCATACTTCTTTTTATTGTTATCCTCACCTATTTCTACTTTATTACAACATTGCGCAACAGCCGCTTTATTATATCTGAAGTCTGTCCACAAATATCTATCTAAGTCATCGGCTCTAATCACAGTGTCGTGTAATCGTGTTGGCGTATTGGCGTATCTGATCAAACGTTTGACCATACGGCGCCAAATCGGGAGATCTTGGTTGAAGTCGTGCTTTGGAAAAGAAACGCTTGAAACGAAATGTTTTTGGACAAAGATGGGATTGTTTTGGTTGCTTTAAAATTTTCATATCTCCATTTTTTCAAAACAAGTTTATCGTAGTTTTTTTGGAGTGAAAAAAATTGACCTACATCTAGTAAAAGATATAACTGTTGTCGCGGAACAAAATAATGTCATCTGACCTTCGACCGATCTGGCCTGTATTCTAAGGTTAGACCAGTTGTCAATGCTTTGTGAGTACTGACAACTGATTATAATCTCTGTAATAGACCAGTCAACAGTTTGATATCATATTTAAAATATTCAACTGGTGTAGAGTTGTAGACAGATGCCATGGACAATTAAAGGGACTGTGTACAGTCACGGTAAATTATGGTTATGCTTTTCACTTTACCGAGATAATATTAAAAGCTTCTGCTCGCGACTTCGCCCGCGTGAGATTTCTTGCTCTCCAGACTCTCCCCGTTGCGTTGCATCGGATCGTCTGCCCGCGCTATTACTTTGTTTTCGCTTAGCGTTTCTTCTGATTTTTTTTTTTTTTTGCTCGGCTCCTTAGGGACCTAGCGTGATTTTAATTAGCCTATAGCCTTCCTCAAGAATTGGGCTATCAAATGGAAAAATCCGATTGGTAGTTCCATAGATTAACGAGTTCAAATGAACAAACAAACCATTCAGCTTTATTATTAGTAAGATTATAGATGTGATCTTCAAAATTACTTTCATGTTGCTACCTCGATGGTCAAAACCGAACAGTAGATTCCTCTCAAACCAGAAGGCCAATTCTCGTAATTTAAAACGTTCAACATCTAGTCGCAGTCTCATCTCGGCGACAAAAAAATGTCAAAATGTAGGGGAAATTAGAGGTATTTTTGACAGATTGAGACTGAGATCAGACTGTGAACGTTCCTAAAATTACGAGAATTGCCCCTCAGAATTACTGCAACAAATAATCAAGTCCAGACAGTCTTGCGCGAATCATAAACAATAATAAACGGATGTTAATTAACGAACAAAGTACAGCTTTATCATTGTTTATAGCAGAGATAACTGTTGAACTATTGTCACGGATTTGTACATTTATTATCAAGTTTAATATCAAAACTGTGACACACCCCTGCCGCGCCTTGAATTTGTTATGTTACTGTTGGGTTGGCTCTTGTACTTGTCTGGTAGCCTGGTACTATTTTTATGCTAAGCCGTCGTTTGGACCTCCCTTAGTCATTATTAAAAACGGACCAAGTGCGAATTGGACTCTGGAAGGGTTACGCCGAAAAAAAAAACAGGTTTCTTGTATGGAGACCCCCTTAAATTTTCAACTTAATTTAATTTTTATTATTTGTTGTTATAGCGGCAATATAAATACACACTGAAAAGGAGACGGATACGCTTTCATACAATTTTGGGCCTGGATGTAAAAAGATGAAATTGGTGTCAATTGATAGCTACTACATTAAAAAACAATCACTGAAAATTTTGCAGATTTTGGCAATCTGAGAGCCGAGGTAAAAGAGATTTAGGAAAAGTGAGGTTACGTAATAATCTGTACTTAACAGCCGATTTTTGAAGTGCGATTGTCAATTTTTACCCGACTGCCGAAGTAGGGTAATGGGTTTATCAGTATACGTATTTATATTTGTATGTATTTATGTTTGTTCCTCTGTAGCGTTCTAGAGACCAAACGCGTAAGCCGATTTTGATGATTCTGACGTCAATCGATTCGTCTTAACCATATGAGTGTCGCTGGCTACATTAAAATTGAAAAAAATGGCGGCTTTTGGTCGCCATAGGATTGTGGGGGGCCCATTTTTTTTTCAAACTGATCGTGTGCGGTGTCAAAATAAATGGTTTAAAAAAAAATGGTTGCCACAATTTACACAACGATCCATGTGTCAATCAATATCCAATCGGTAGGTCGTTCGTAGAATCCAAAATAACAAGTCCAAGTTCAACGTGTATGCGGGGTTCTCCGTGTCCGGTATAGTAGCAAGGCAAGGGTCGTACAAGAAGGAAGATTAGAATTCCGTAGGAAAGCAGGGGTCGAGGAAAATATCAATAAAAGTATGGGAGGAAACACAGTCAAAACGCACACGCACTAGACGATTACTAAGGCTTTTTCAAAAGTCTCTCCGACCGCATTTCCTCCTGAAAGAACTCATCTATGAAAATATACTCTAGGGTACTTTTCTATTATTTCTCCAAGATTTATTTTTCTGTTTCATTGAGAAACGAGTGTCGATGTCATGCACAGATGTCATGTCATGCATGTCAAGTCAGAGCACAGAGTACTTTTTGATTGAGTCAGAATTAGCAGTCTATCAAAAAGTACTCTGTGGAGTTAGCACAGGTTAAAAATACAATAATCGATTAGTAAACGTGAATCTTAATTATGTAGATATTTAATTAGTTTAAACTCTTAATACTTTAATTGTAAGAGATTTAATTATTTTAATTGAATTAATCATCTGGTGAAAGCATTTTCCTAAATAGTATGAACTCTGTAACGGTAATCGATTATAATTGAATCGATATTCCAATTACTTCGTAACCCCAACTTAATTATTGGATATCTCATTTTCCAGATTGTAAATTGAGTTGATTTTTCACACTTTGAAATAGAAAAATATAACCTTTTTTTTAAGCCATACCTCAACTTATTACAATCAGGCCCAGAAATCCCCGTCTCCTTTCTACTGTCTACCTATTACACAGACAGACGGACGGACAGCGGAAGATAATAGGGTTCCGTTGGCATAGTTTGGGTACGGAACCCTCAAAAGTGACATAAGCAGCCTTTTGCCAAACAAAAAACAATAGCAAAAAGAGTTTCCTTAGACAAACATGTATTATGCGCTTTGCAATAAATATTATTAACCTTATCAGCCGTGACAAACAGAATTATGGCTTTTTTTGTACAAAAAAAAAAATGGTGCTGTTATTGTTAAGTCACTGTTCTCTACATGCAAGTCGAGGACCGGGCCGATCATTTCTTGGCGTAAGAATTGAAAATCCTGCCAAGGAAAAAATAAATCTCACATAAAACAAGCCTTCGTTGCATACAGCCATGCATCTGCAACCTCACCAGCTCAATACATCTGTCTAGCAAGGGGAGACATAATGAAGCTATAAATATTCCTAGCTCGCAGCTCCGTAGGTTTTTAATAAGGCACTTCAGAGACTTTCCAGGACAGCAGTAAATTTATTTTCCATGTATCTACAGGGTAGTACGGACATCGACGCGTAAACAGAAACCATGAATGCAGCGCATGGTGCTAGACTAGCGGTAGCGCGTAGAAATTTTTCGACGTTTTTAAAAAAAAAATCTGCTATTTCATAGAAAAGCGTTATGTTGGGGTCGGCTTCCAGTCTAACCGGATGCAGCTGAAACTAAATACCAGAATTTTACATGGAGCGACTGCCTATCTGACCTCCACAACCCAGCTGGGTAATACGATACCTCTTGGTAAGACTGGTTGTCAGTTTCGGATTTCTGACGACCCGTAACGACTGTCAAAGATCCAACTAATGACAGCGGTCAAAATGTATGAAACAGTTTTTTTTTTTAATAACCGACCAAAAAGGTTCAGAATCATGTACTGAATCCACGGTAACAGGCGGCGGACTAGGGGCGTCCGTTGTGCGACCAGACAGGCCCGAGTTGGCGCCGCAGTGTTCCACGCGCGCCACTCGAGGGTGGATGCGGCTATTATAGGAATGGCTGCACGGGGAAGTGGGACCCGCTGAGGAACAGCGGGTCGACGCCTGTCGGGGGAGCGGTGAATGCTTATACGAATCCCACACCCCCGGCCATAGGCAGAGGTGGAACACTGCGGTGGTTTTAGCCGTTAAAAGTCCCGCATGGCCCCTCTTACGATGGAGGAAGTCCATGAGGATTTCCACAGAGCACCAAAAAAAATGGTACCAGGTTGCGCGTCTATGTCCCTGCCACCCTGTATTTAGCTCGTAAGCCCACAGCTGGGCAAAGGTCTCTCGTTCCCTTGTCAACACACGTTTGTCCATAGCCATCGCGGGCAGGTCCTTTCAGTAGGAGAGAAGTTTATTTTACCATTTTTTATTTTCTTTGACATTGTCAATAACACTGAAAACAAACATGGTAGATTAGTGAGCATACCATTCATTTATCATGTTATATAAGTAACATAATACGTTTTAATTAACACGTCGTAATTGGGCGTAATTTTTGACGCCATTGCAGTTATTAATCATAGACAGACATGTAGACCATATTTTAATAATATTGGTCTAACAATGTCTAGATTTTAGATGCTGGACTTAGGACTAATTTTAATGGGCAACTGATTGTTGAATCGCAAAAACGTTTATTAAAATGCAGTACTTATTTCATTCATTAAAGGACATTATATTGCTGTTTTTTTTGTTGTCCCTATATTTTTGACAAGGTTTTGACATTTGTTTGTCGAGTTTTAGACTCCGACTAGATTTTGAACGTTTTAAATTACTAGAATTGGCCGTCTGCTCTCATTCCAAATTATTTTCTTACACGCATCTATCATTTCAGTTTTCACTCAATCCATCCATCATTTCCATTGTCCTCTTTCTAATCTGTTTATCTTTATCCTCAAAACTTTCCTCACAACGCGTCCTCTATTGCTCACAAGGAGTATAAACTCCTAATACACTCATTCTGTCTTCATGAAGCCATTTGTCTGTCTCGGGCCATAAGGGAGGTATTTGACATTCATTACTAAAATTGGACGTTTGAGTAAATAACAGTGCAATATTTCATTCTTTTACGACTTGAGGGGAATGAGTACACAATTATATTATGCTGCGTTGCTAGGGTTGTGAAGAAAAATAGGAAAGTCTGACGGTAGGGATACATTTTTCCAAGAGGGAACAAAAGGTTTAGTGTCGTTGGTTTAGTGCTCGCAAGCGCTACTGCTGAGCTGGTCCTGAGGGTTCGATTCTATAGTGTAATTGGGTTTTTTTCTGAGTAGTAGTCCGGAATCTGGATCCATGTCCTGTTGCTGGCATACAATAGGGGATTGTATGCCAGCAACAGGACATCTGAAACTAAGTATTTCATCCATGAAAATAAATGGCGGGATTTTTGTCTAACAGCTTTATGTTTGTTGTTACAGATGCGACCAAAACTCCTCGACTGTCGAACCTTGTGCGTATGCGCAGGTCCGCGCTCGGGAAGTCCGCACCCACACTCTCTGTTCACGTCGTAAGTATAATTTATTTGTTTATATTTTATAGCAGTTCATATTTGGACATGGTAGCCCTTTTGCATGAAGTAAGATCATAAGAAGAAGATGCAATTTTGGCTTCGCCGTAGTATTCGTCGTGGGGATTGGTAACGCTGCTCTTATTTCTAGGCTGGGCACAGGAATCCCAGTGTCCACAAAATCAGCTGCGATTTGAACTGGTACCCAAGGAGCTGGTCTTTTGATCCCTCGAATGAGAACAACCTTTTTCACATAACGTAATCAGCCTATAATGTTCCCACTGCTGGGACACAGGCCTCTTCTCTGTGAGAGGGACTGACCCATATTCCACCACGCGGGCCCAGTGTGGGTCGATGGATGTCACATGTCTTCGAATTATTGGTTCAAAGACGTGCCGGTTTCTTCACGATGTTTTCTTTCACAGTTTTGAGCGCAGTAGTGATGAAATAATTTACACAAAGTAAAGTACCTGTTTGGGGTCGAACCCATGACTTACGACTTGTAAGTCGCGGTAGCCACCACTGCTCACCTTACCTCTAACCCTTTTTCGCCCGGCAAAACTCCCAAATTAGTATCAGTTGCCATGTCGCCGTCTTTAGTTAACGGCTTACCTACAACTTCTTTACTAATAGTAAGCTCCTTATAAGTTCACTTTCAAAGTCGCGGTGGGCGTTCTGACTCATTACTTGTGAGCTTGTAACTTGTTTCTAGTTAGGTTAGATTAATTGACATCTGTTCACAAAAAGACACTGTGTTTTCTATACATCACACAGATCCATAACGTCGTGGATTTGTTTCTCTTGTCCGACCATAAACAAAACTTTTAAAAGAAACAAAAAAAAAAACTCACGGGAAATGCGTTTGTGTGATTTTCGGTGAAGAGTTCCTGAGGTTTAAATGTCGCAGCATCATGCTGGCTGAGTAGCGGGATTGTCCGAAAGTGTTACCGCTGCCCCGGAAAATAAAGGGCTAAGGAAGGAACACGGTTGGGTTTTAGTCAGTAAGAGTCTGACACTCCCTTCCGCTCCACCCAGAGCGGGAGGGTTCATTTGATGATTTCCCATAAAAAAAAAAAGCATCATGCTGAGATAGGAGCCTTTTGACTTCGTACAGGAATATGTTTTTATTTTCCTTTTTTTAAATGTTTCTATGAGTGTGTGTCACAGAACAGTTAACTTTTATCTGTTCTGTGGTGTGTGTGGTTTGTTATCTTCTGTGCGATCCCAATAAATACTTTCCAAGCCGTAGGTACTATAAAAATAATGGTGTTCATGTTCACCAGACGCAGTACTCGCAGTAGTGACTTCAACAAACAACAATGATTAATTCTTCTGACATAGCTTGGTGGTCTATGTTCAATTAGAATTAGTCAAAAGAAATAATAACATTTATTTGGCAACAGTTCATGAAATACAAAATACTTACAAATTAAAATGTTTTTACGACAGCCAGCGTGTGCCTCACGGCTGCGCCAAAATGGTCCATTTCAGCATTTATGCCAGACAGATGCTATCTGACGCTGGGTTTCTAATGAATCTTTAGGGACATGTGGTGGATAAGTCACGAACTGTTTCAATATAATTATCTAATACAAAAAAAAGTTTGTAACGTGTGTAAAAGTACAAAGTACCAAATAAATTAACGAATCCAGTAACGGATATATTTTTAAACGAAACATCAAAATGATATACAATATATTTTCTAGCCAACAAAACCACGTCTTTAAGAAGAAAGCGACGCTCAACAACCAGTGACAACCACCTACTTAAAATTTTCTTCGAAACCAGCAATTTCGCTTCTACCATTTCTAGGAAAAATTTCACTATACTCAACTCTCTATATTACTTGGTAACGAGTACTAATCTTGTTAATCTAATGCCGTGGGCGATAATGTAGATTGAACATCTGTGACATTTTTACTTATGATAGTCCTCAATAGTTCAAAACCTTCCCACTTAGTGCCAGAAACCAACCAAACCATACCCCATATATTGGGTGTCCAGTGTCCATACACCTGCATTTCTGAGGACCTCAAAAACGCCACGGCGTGGTCTCAAATCATTTAAAAATTTCCCATCGACTCGAAAGGAATAAGAAGTGCTAAAGTTGGTTAAATCAAATCCAAATAGTCGTGCATTGGGCATAATATATGAATTCGGCTATCATTATGCCGATTGTAGTAAAGGTGTAATGACCAATGGTCTTATAGGCAAGATCATCGATCAACACCTTAGGCCCAACGTCCACGACGTTACTTAAAAGTAACGTGTTATAAACATACGTTGTCGACGTTAAGCTCTTATAAAAGGCTATGTAATGTAAGCTTGTCGTAGGGCTTTTTGGTAGCATCCTCGATGCTGCACGTATTGTCAAATGATTTCTGAGTCTAGTGCCCATACATCTCTAGCATTTAGACCGTATTCCCCATGCAGTTGATACATGGTTGCACATGGAAATGACAATGGAATGAATGTCGACTGCCTCGTTGGTCTCGTGGTCGCAGATGAGCATGGGGTCCTGGGTTCGATTCCCAGGTCGGGCAAAGTGTTATTGGTTTTATCTTTTAGAAATTTCTCGGTAGCAAGTCTGGATTTCTGCCCGGGCCCCCTAATAAATGGGACTTAAACGTAACTGGCGGAACGTGGGTGTACTATAGGTACACCTCTGCCCAATCCTTCGCGGATTTCAGGCTCGATATGTTTTGTGTACAGACGCCAGCACATCAAGCTACTACAATCTGTCAAATTTCTTTAATAGATTTTCAACTTTATTGGCTAAAGCATAAGGTTCAAAGTTGATTGGGATAATTTGACAGTTTCGAGTAGCTTGATGTGCTGGCGTCTGTACATGGAAATTTTACACGTGATGTAGTTAGTGAAACAACATTCAATAATATAGGGAGACTGGTAATTAGTGACCGATACTTAAACACGTGATTGTACTCATGATAACAAACAACTTTTACTATGGAACCAAACCTGAAATTGCGAAAAAAAAATCTGCTGTTTAGTCGTTTATGTTCGCTTAACTGGTCAAAATGTACTGAACAGCAGATTATTTTTTTCGCGATTTCAGGTTTGGTCCCATAGTAAAAGTTGTTTGTTATCATGAGTACAATCACGTGTTTAGGTATCGGTCACTAATTACCAGTCTCCCTATATAACAGTAGATAGAAGTAGTAACATGCATGATGATGTATTCGCAGAAGGAGCCGTGCGCGGTGTCTCGGCGGCCGTCGAGGCTGCCTCCGCCACCCCCGCACCACCGGCTTTCCCTAGTGGTGAGCACCTACTTTTAATGCAGTTTATTAGAGAGCTTATGCGTTAGAGTTAATTAATCAGTGCGTTATTCTTAGAAGAAAATAAACCTGAAATGAGAATCAGAAGGCCAATTCTCGTAATTAAAAACGTTCAAAATCTAATCGCAATCTCATCTCAGCGACAATCAATGTAGCGGGATCGTCCGAAAGGGTTGCCGCTGCCCCGGAACATAAAGGGCTAAGGAAGGAACACGGGTGGGTTTGGGGGTCAGTAAGAGTCTGACACTCCCTTCCGCTCCGCCCAGAGCGGGAGGAGTCATTAGATGATTTCCCATCCAAAAAAAAAAGCGACAATCACTGCCAAAAATTAGTCAAGAATGTAGGGAAATTAGAGGTATTTTTGACAGATGAGAGTTTGAGACAGAACGTTCTTAAAATTACGAGAATTTTCCCTAAGGCGCTGACTCCACGAGCGAGAGAATCGCGGCGATATTATCGTCGTGCCACGTATTTCTATACACTCTCTATGGAACCGTCTCCACACGGCGATATTATCGCCGCGATGCGACGAGTGGCAATGAGCGCGCGAAACGTCATTACATCGTCGCTAGCCCGCCGCGACTAGCAGCGGGCCCGCCGCGCGCTCGCGACGAGCGCGCAGCGGGCGCGCTGTCAAACGCAGCGTCATTTCAGCGTTGCCTCTCTGGAAACGCGGCGATACCGTTACGAGTCGTCGCGGAAACGCTGCGATTCCGTTACGACTCGCGACGATACGCGGCGGAATTATCGCTCGTTCGTGGAGATTATCCGACGATATAAGGGCGGACTCGTCGCGATTCTCTCGCTCGTGGAGCCAGCGCCTTAGCTGAAAATATAACTGTTTTTTAAAGTTGAGTAAAGAAACAAAAAGTTTTAAAACGAATAACGACGAAATAGAGCGAAAAACCATATTGTTTAGCTCTTTCGTTGTTTTTGTTGTTTTTTAATCGAGTGCCTGCCTATAAGCTAATTAGGAAACACGGAGCTGTGGTAATCAGCTTATAGGTACTCGATTTCATTAGCGAAGAATTCTACCGGATAAACAAAAGCTATTTATGTATTGCTGTCTTTATTGATTGGTTTATTGTTCTACTTCGTCCGCGTGAAATCCTATCCTAACTAATAATATTATTAATGCGAAAGTAAGTTTGTTTGTTACCTTATCACGCCTAAACCACTGAACCGATCGTGCTGAAATTTTGCATATACATTGTACAGATATATGTCAGGCATATGTCAGGTGTACAGAAACGGACATAGGGTACCTTTCATCCCGAAAAAAGTGCTGTTCCCGAGAAAAACAACAATACACGTGGCGCCTTCTATTATCATAATAACGTTATTGTTGTTTTCCTCGGAAACAGCACTTTTTATAATCGGTTCAGTGATTTAGGCGTGAAAAGGTAACAAACAAACTTACTTTCGCATTATTTTATAATATTAAGTTAGGATTTTGGTCCTATTTTTAACGCGAGCGTATAAGTACCATAGAGATTATCGCTTGCTCGATGAAGTACCAGCCCGCGCCATAGCTGAGCCTATAGCTTTAAATTCCCGACTATGACCTCTGGCTTTTCTTCTCAGAGTAGTCAATAGGAAACGCCGATTTCATCAAGCTTTAAATAATAAAAATTTGATCCAGTCTGTCCCATCTTGCTGTCCTCTCCCCAGCGACGCCCTTAGCCGAGGTTCGTACCCCACAGGGGGTGCCCTTAGCGTGTAGTCGCTTAGTATTCTAGATATTCGCCCCTGGCTGGAGGCTTCAGGATAGTCAGGTTAAGTAGTCACGACCTCTCAAGGTCAACTACGAGATGCCAATACCAAAAAAAATGTGAATGTCAGCAAAGTCGCTCGCTAAAACCATATTCCAAGAAGAGATAGCGAAAGTGGTTGGTAAAAGCTTTCGTGAGCTTAACTAACAGTGACGTGGTTCACGAAACTGGTTAATCGATATCCGTAGCCATTTCTATGAAGTTCATGATGACTAAGGAGATTACAACTTTCATATCTGATCTGATGCTTTTCTACTGAAAGTTTAACGCCAGCTCCTGATTTCTAAAAGCGGATGTCAAAGCTCTCTGTGATTGATTTAGCGTGTTGTTTATTCAATGCGGGTTGGTAGTTCTTACATATTAGGAACTTTTGGTTCTAGGACATGTTTGAGACCAGTGGTTATGAAATAATTTACGCTAAGTAATAAAGCGCCTGTCTGGGTTCAAACCTACGACCTGTTAGTCGCAGCGGTTACCGCTCTGGGCCACCACTGCTCAGTTTCATCCCATATAGATATCACATAGATTCCCAATAAGGGCTATATTTCTGTCACCAGTATTTTTTGTAGTTCCTATCAATCATACCATTCATCTTTGAATGTTTGTTCACTATTTATAGTTCTACAAACTACAATAACCCTTCTAAACGGCTTAAATTCTCTGAAAATGCGAGTTCTAAGAGTAGAACCATCGAGAATATGTGAAGGATACGTTCTAACATAGTTTCGAGAAAGTTCCAAGGCTTTTAATTCACTAGAGGGACATTACTCTCGTGCTGGTATAAATCTTAATTTGTTTCGTCCCCACTCGACAGAGGTTATAAAAGGATGGATAAAGTTCCTTGCTATGTAGTTCTTAGAATTTGTGTACCTAATCTATTTCAAGGAGTAAATATCTGTCACTGCGATAGAAATGAAGAGAAAGCATGTGTCTACGCGCAGCCCTCGGGACCAAGGCGCTCACCCGCGCCTCCTAAATAAACATTATCGTTGTAGTATCAATTTAACGGATCTCTTACTTCACCGCAATGACACCAAATGTCCTTGCAGTAACCGCATTACCACGTAATAGGAAACTTATCACGCCCTCATTTACAATCCGATAGTGTTATTATTATCTTTCATTGTAAGTAGTATCGTTTTGGCAATTATTTTTGTATCATTATCATTCTATCGAAAGTAATCCACTGCTGTATGTAAGCCACGAACAGTTCGTATTTTTATAAGTTTACCATTCTTTTTCTTTTCGAGTCAGTGGAATTTATGTGCTTTTTTTTTGTTGCATGCTGGAAATTTTCATGGACTTCCTCCATCGCGGAGGGGAACAGAGAGGCATGCCGGAATCTTACCGGCTAAATCCACCGCGGTGTTCCACCACTAGTATTAAATGTGGTTTCTATTAACTACAATGATGTGTGCATGTAATGCATGGGTTCGAACTTACAACTACAACTAGTAAGCGGTCGTTTCCACTGGACCACCATTGCTCCCCTGCCACAATCGTCAGCGCCGGCTGTCGCTGAAAACCAGCGCTGGGGCTCTGTCTTGCATAGGGTCGCAGCATAATGCTGAGCGATAGCCGTTTTGCGTGGATGTGACGCATGTTTCCCTAACCTTCTTTTTTATTCAATTTTTTGCGTTTATGTTCATTTTTGCGTCATGTTCACCGCAAATAAACGTATTTTCTTTATTTCTTTCTAATTGTTTCAATCAATTATGATATTTACAGCACTAATGTATTCACATGCAACCTGTTTTGAATCTCGGGCGCCATGGACAGAGTACAGATGTTTTCAGACTAGCGTTCCCAGATTTGTCGTTCCGTCTCAGGGTCGACGTGTTAGAAACATAGGACAGGACACGTGTGTTTAGACCGTGACAAGTGATGGTCACAACAAAACACGATTGTCAAGATTCCGGTCTCATTTAGTTTTACATAACATCATGGCTTGTTTACCCGAAGGCTTGAGCAGAGATGGACCTAGTACACACTCATTTCGCCGGTTATATTTAAAGTCCTGCCGATCTAGGTCATCATCATCATCTGTTTAGCCTTTCCCTAACTATGTTAGGTTCGGCTTCCAGTCTAACCAGCTGCAGCTGAATACCACTATTTTACATGGAGCGACTGCCTATCTGACCTCCAAAACCCAGTTACTGGGATTACCCAGTCACCCGCCAGTCAGCCCGTAACGACTGTCAAAGATCCACGTATGACAGCCGGGACCAACGGCTTAACGTGCTTTCCGAGGCACGGAGGGGTCTTGGTATGTGAAGATGGTCACCCATCCACGGACCAACCGCTGCAAGCGTAGCTTAACCTGATCGATCGACCCGCCGATCTAGGTATTCTGAAAAATCTCACCGTGAAAGCTTAGGTGAAGTAAGCGTAAATTGAGCTGTCAATAGTATCAATCCCTAGCATCGGCGGAATGACATGGACATGGATGGCATTTGTTGCTTATGTCATCAAATGATACTGAAAATCTTTTTGTTAAGGGACGACGGTTCCTTCCAACCTTATAAAATAAACTACATAGCTGCGTCCCGCGGTTTCACCCCCATAAGTGTCGATTCCGTGGGAATATCGGGATAAAAAGTAGCCTATATGTTAATCCAGGGTGTCAGCTACCTCCATACAAAATTTTATCACAATTGGTCCAGACGTGAAGTAATAAACATATAAACACACAAACTTTCGCTTTTATAATGTGATAAGGGCTAGTGTCCTGCATGTCCTGTCGTCTGCACGTTACAGGAACTGATGGACGCTAGCAAATTCTGGGCCAAGTCCATTTAGATTGCCATCGAGACTTTAAGAAGAAGATAAAGATATCCAATTTAAAAAACCGTATTGCTGGCTGGTCTATTAGGCGGGCTAATCCACATTTTTTGCCCATCAATTAAGATACTCGACACTACCAAGATGACAAGCAGTTATTATTGATACATTATTTCGTCCATTCCCATACGAAAATGCTAATTTTGTACCACTAAGGCTCTTTTTCTAGTATTGACATGGTTGTGTTGAAAAACTGTCCCAGTTAACTTATAAGGTGAAGCATACATGCCGCTTACATTATCTTGTGCATTACAATTAAAAACTTGACGCGTTATGGCTCTGTCGAACTGTTTCTGACCTAGGTAGGACCGTTATGTTTCTTCTGAAGTCTCAGGTTCTTGAAGTCTAAGAAAAAAAATTGGACACTTAACCGAATGAGCGGAGTAATTGCGTAACCAATCAGCTCAATGGGTTTCATTTTGACAGTTCAGCAACATTAATTCGTTATTTACGTTGTTGAGCGGACACGTTTTTCAACATTTATGAAGCAATGGATTAGCAATATTCTTCAAAATGATTCATATTGAGATTGATAGTGTGTTACGCAATTAGGGTGAAGGGTTTTCTAGTAAAAAAGTGATGAAATGAAAAATTTAAAAAACCAAAAGTAATTTATTCAAACTAGGCTGGAAATTAGCACTTTTTGAACGTCAAAATTACTGACAGTTCTAGTGCTTTAGCTGGGAAGAAGTGGCGCAACAAATTCCCCAGCAAAAAAAAAAAATTAAAGTTAAATAAGAATATAATTATTATAGTATAGAGTAAATAGTTTGACAGGACAGGTGTAATGTCAAACTTCTATACTAAAAAAACGCAAACACAAAAGACTTAAATGTCAGATTAGTATCTGGGATTAAAAAAACGAACTATAAAGATCCATAAAAAACTAGAAGAATCGTTGCTTTGGCATTCTGTTCGCTTCCGCTAAAGACAATGACATCGGAAAATCTTTTTTTTTCCGGAATACGACTGCATTCGGCTATGACAGTCTTGTCCTCTCAATACCTAACAACAGTTTGTAATGAAGGTTTTCATAATAAATCCGCCACCAGTTGGCGTCACTTTGACAAGAGGTCTTCCATTTCGACGTTAAACATAAAATAGATAACGACGTTCATCATTCGTTTCATTCGTTCGTTCATCATTTAGCCAAGACTAAAGAAAATCAGTGAACGTCATTTCAGAAAACCGGGACGTCATTTCAGAAGGAGGTGCTCGTGGCTAAATAATAACAGCCGCAAAGGTCGATGGATCAGGTTAAGCTACGCTTGCCGCGGTTGGTCTGTAGATGGGTGAACATCTTTACACACCGAGACCCCTCCGTGCCTCGGAAAGCACGTTAAGCCGTTGGTCCCGGCTGTTATTCGTGGATCTTTGACAGTCGTTACGGGTAGTCAGAAGCCCGAAAGTCTGACAACCAGTCTTACCAAGAGGTATATCGTGTTATCCAGTAACTGGGTTGTGGAGGTCAGATAGGCAGTCGCTCCATGTAAAAAACTGGTATTCAGCTGCATTCGGTTAGACTGGAAGCCGACCCCAACATAGTTGGGAAAAGGCTAGGCAGATGATGATGTCATTTCAGAAAACCGTTAAACTTCACGTCATAACATCCTTGAAGTAAATAACAGTAATCACACACTGTTATATATGCAGAAAATCGCTTCCACAATGGGCGATGTTATGTAACTTACACAATCTCTGATTACATGATGGTTAAGGTCAAGCGTTCTTGAGGAAATGCTCTTCATTACTGCTTCGTTAACTCCGTAATAAAATGAAAGATATTAAGAAATCTTTCGACGTAAGAGTTGTAATTAGGTTTATTATGCCAATAGGATGTAAACATTGGAGTCATTGGATTTGGTTTGGTGAGCTCGGAAGTTGGACACTGAGTTTCGGCGGCCTAGTTACCAAACCTTCTGGAATATTGGTTTCTCATTAATTTAATGAAAAGACTATTGAGAGTTGAGCATAACGACTCGTTTTTGAAGTTGCGACTTCTTTTCGTATCGAAGAATTTGAGAAAAACATCAGGCAGCCAGAAAGTAAGAAAGGAATAAAATACGTTTACTTGCCGTAAACGTGATGCAGAGAAAGAACACAAACACAAAAATCGCAGACATACAAACATACATACATACCATTACCTACATACATACGGATCGAATACAGAACCTGCTTTTTTGAAGTCGGTTAAAAAAGAACAAGTTGGGGGAAATTGGGAAAATGTGCGTCGCATCCACACAAAACGGCCATCGCTCAGCATACTTAATGCTACGACCTTATGCCAGACAGAGTCTCAGCGCTGGTTTTCAGCGACAGCCGGCTATTGCCAGATGCATCGGACGTACATTCAAGATTGTATGACAGCTGAAATCTCTATGGTAACTTCATAAAAAAGCCATGAACTTGAGAATCTCACCATACCGTGTCTAAACAAACAAGTTTCGCATTGAGCGCATGGTCAACAAAGCGTACTCCAGCAATAAAAAGCATAATATACGTCACTATGTTTAGCATATAAATCAAGAATAGCATAAGCAGAAATACTCTAAATGATGTCCCACACATTATTTATAAGACGGGATCTCACCAAAATTAGCACCAATAAAAATATACAATAGAACATGAATATCATTTTATATTAAACTAGCTGTTTCCCGCGACTTCGTCTGCGATCCAGGATGAAAAGTAGCCTATGTCCTTACCCAGGCCATCGTCTATCTGTGAGAATTGTGTGTTCAAATCCTTTCAGCCGTTTTATTGTGAAAGCGTAACAAACAAACTTACTTTCGCATTTATAATATTAAATTACTGGCAGCGCCTTGCGGTTTCACCTGCATAAGTTTCGTTTCCGTGGGAATATCGGGATAAAAAGTATCCTATGTGTTAATCCTGGTTATAAACAATCTGTGTGCCAAATTTCATCCAAATCCGTTCAGTAGTTTTTGCGTGAAAGAGTAACAAACATCCATCCACCCTCAGACCCTCGCAAACTCTCGCGTTTATAATATTAGTAGGATTATAGTTAGGACGACTCATCGCGTGGCTGTCGACTATGATTTCAAGATGATCCACATTTAATTCAATGTTACGTGTTAGTGTGCGCTTGGGAACGAAAATAAACAAGTATGTAAGACCGGTAATGCTTAGACGATGTGTTGTGTGTTAAATCTAGTTATATTTGTCAAACGGGTCTGGCTGGATTCCGTAAATATGAATGTTCACGTATTTATTTGGGATACTCTTGAAGCGTTAGTGGTTTAAGAATAGAGGAAGGCTAAAGAAACGATGGGTAGATTGCGTGAAGGGTGATGTATTATATGCCAAGAAATGTAATAAATACTGAGATGACTTGTGTACTTAGAGTCGGTACTTGGGACTTGTAATTATTCACTTAATTGACAGGTACTATAAAGGAAATTGTAAAAAATGGCTCATGAATCAACACGTATGAAACCTTTACAATAATTGCTAGTTTTTTTATAATGTTCTTTACAATTCGCCGCTGAAGGCACATACACGTGTATTTCATAAAAAGTCTCAAACGAGTTAAATATACCGAAATTTTCGTCTTCTGTAGACGAACATTTTTATATATTAAACTCATTTTTTGTCAGATTATTCTACAAGCAACATACTAAAACTCTAGTGTTTTAATTTTTTTGTCCAAATCCAAACAATAGATTTTTCGTAAATAGATAATTGCTTCATATTTTGCAATAAATTAGAAGCTTTGTGTCATCGCGCTTCTATTTCTTTTCTATGCAGTCCGACAAGGACCGCGCTTTAGGTCATGTAGTCCTCTTCATAATATTAAACATTTTACAAAGTAATTCACTTCGGTCTTATTCCCGCCGCCATTGTTTCATTATTTTCCCCAAGTCATTCTGCAGTGTGGACCACTCCGTAGATTCTGCCTTTAACGGCCTTCTTGATCGCCTCTCCCCCCCCCCACCCCCATAGATCATAGATCTCTCCCGCCCCATAGATCAGTCAAGCAAACCTCTTGCGATGCAAGAGGTTTATCAAAGTATGTTCTATGATGATTAACAAAGTTTACTGTGCGTTCAAGTGTGTCTAACAAAGACCATTGTATTCAATCCAATACAAGTAAAAAAATACTTAAATTACTTTATCAAACGCAATACGGGGGCCTTAAATGGAACTGTTAGAAAAAACGCTACTACTTCGGTTGCGTTGCGATTTCGGAAACGCGCAAAAAACTTTGGTTCTTGCGAAAGTAATATTTAAACGAAAAGTTTCGATAGCATGAATTGGATTAAGTGTAAATCCAATTTATGCTATAGAAACTTTTCGTATTGTTGAAATGTTTAGAAAAGGAACTTGTGGTCTTGTTCGGATTCAAAGCCAAGATGTCAGCACTGATTGATGGGGTCCGCTAGGGCCGATGCCTGGCAGGGTCGTGGGTTGTTTGAAAGAGTTACCGTGGCCCTGGCACAGGCAACTGATTGAACACGGGTGGGTTTTACTCAGTAAAAGTCTGACACGCCTTCCTGCTCCGCCCAGAGCGGGAGAAGTTATTTGATAACTTCCCACCTAAAGAAAAGAAAGCCTCCTCGTGTAGCGCAGTTTGTTCCGTCAGTTACTCAACTGAACCGAGCGCTCGGCGCATCCTGGACAGTCAAACCCAACACCTTATTTGATCCGGTTTGCGACCTCCCACCGGAGTCCGGCGTCAAGCAGTCTGCTGTGTTTCGTCGATGCGTGGCAGTGCCAGTGCCTTAGGCATCTTCTGAGCACGCTCGTTCCATCATAGATCTCATCCATCGCTTCCATATGGCGTGATCGAGGTCAAGAGCCGGCCCATACAGCAATAAAAAAAAATGTGTCTACTAGTCGAGAAGCAAAATTTTTTTTGTTGCCTAGAATAATTATATTGTCAGTCATTGACTTTTCTTTTAGGTCTGTAAGTGCGCTGACTGCTCTAATGATCTCGTGGTCGCAAGCGCCACTGCTGAGCGTGGCGTCCTGGGTCGATTCCCAAGTCGGGCAAAGTGTTATTGGGTTTTTCCATTAGGAATTTCTTAACAACAGCCCGGAGTTTGGCGGTGATACCCCCATACCTTTTCCGAGGGAATCACACCGCCAAACTCCGCACGTTAAGCCGTTGGTCCTGCGCCTGATCTCTCTCGGGTCGTGTTGAATTGCCACCGCGTCAGACTAGAGTGAGAGAGAGTTCATCTATGATCTCCATACACACTTGAGCACGCATGTGCGTGCATATCCCCCTCGTCGATAGCCGAAATTAGGTCTGGAGTATATTAGCTGCAGGGTATTAATCATAGATCTGTTTTTTACATTTCTAATAGTGAGTACTGGCCTTTTTCATCACCATTTTGTCTCCTGTTTCTTTCAAAATTGTGCCACTCGCTGTCTCTTTCAAACCGTAGATGTATGATAAGTCACCTCTGTATTTGTGCACTATATCAGTCATCGCATTGCACTATGAAGCCGTTGTCAGTTCATTAAGATAGTGGATCTTGATTTAGCGAATCATAGACGTCACAAAGCTTATTTAGATTTTATTATTTAAGTAGGTAGCACAAAAGTTTCTGAGTGTCTGCCAGGTGATATTTTAGATTTAGCACTTGTCACACTAATCCATCCATACTAATATTATAAATGCGAAAGTGTGTTTGTCTGTTACCTCTTCACGCTTAAACCGCTGAACCGATTTAGACAGGCATAGAGATAGTTTGAGTCCCGGGAAAGACATTGGATAGTTCTTATCCCGATATTCCCACGGGAAACTTATGAGGGAACTGCATGCATGCATGCAACTGCATGAAAAAATCTGGTGTTCCCTACATTTTGACGAGTTATACGAATAATAAATGTAGGGAACAGCTAATTTTTTTCGCGTTTTCTGGTTTGGTCCCATAGTAAAAGTTGTTCATAATGATGAGTACAATGACCCCCTAGACTCTAGGGCCTAGAGTTATAGGATATAAAAAAAAAACACGTTGTACCTATTCATATAACTAGACTCATATGCGACACAAACATATTCCAAACTATCTCTATGTTCGATATCTATGTTCCAAACAGACCTGATGGCACTGCTAATCGATTAAGATTGTTCATTTAACCTTAGATTGAACTTACAATTAGTATACTGTACTTATTAATTTATATTAATTCTACGCCAGTATACTTTATGAATGACTGTTTCCTTTATTTGTTTGCTATTGGTTATTGAATGGCCAAATTTATAACAGTGGCACTCAGGAGATGGAAAATGGAGCAAAGGACGGCAAATGAAACGTTGAGAAGACCGCAGAGCTGTTATTCTGATAAGGCCCGGCTTTAAGTTATATTTTCTAAGATGATTTGAGACACTATTTTATCTTATGTAGATCTAGCAAAAAGGAATCGTGTTTGAAATTCCAAATCATAAGTACACGTCTGTGGCTAAAACCAAGTTTTCTAAAGGGATTTGGATGGCAGTCGTTTTACATGATACAAGAAAGAATTAAAGTCTAGAGAAAACAAAAAATTCTAAAGAAGATGACGAATCGGTAGTGTGTAATCTAACCGCCACAACATGCGAACTACATATCATACTGATGTCACGGAAAAATCCTGCATCGCGCAAGCAGAGTTTACCGCGGAACTAGCATATATACAACGTCCCGACATCAATCGTCGGGTAGTTGCCCACCAGACATTACACTCGTCTTTTCCAAGAATCCTCCTTTTTCGAAGGAGGATTAAAGAACTTTACACCCTCTTGCTCATATCTCTATAGTGACCAGTGGCGAAGGGTGAATTTATGACAGAGGTAGGCCGGCCTACATCTGTCATAAAAAAAAATTCAATGACGAATTGACTATATAGAGTGGTTATGTTCTGAATTTTCGAAGGGAAGCCGGTGGGAATCGAGTTGTATGGTACCTTCGCCACTGATAGTGACATCTAATGATCTAATGATGACGTTGCAGACAAAAGGGTGTGATTGCATGCAAGTGAAATGCCAACGAAGCCATCCAATTAAATTCCTTCACATAGTTCAGCCTAGGAATAGACCAAGGAAATGGAAATGCTTTTAAAGTAAATAAAGCTCATGGGCGATGAGCCAGAACCTAATTCCACGTATAATTCATGCACAATTGTGGTCATTAAAACGTTAAATTTATCACCTACTGTCTATGTAGCTGGTACAGTGCCCATCTATCTATACTATGTACTATACTAATAAAAAACCGAAGATTTTGTTTGTTTGAAACCGGTAGGATTAGAAAAATATTTTTGCTTTAGATAGCCCAATTCTTGAGGAAGGCTATAGGCTATTTAACATCACGCTATGACTTTTGAGAGCCAAGCAAACAGAAGAAAGTCAGAAAGAACGCTAAACAAAAACAAGTGACGCTTTGGGCAGGTGATGTGGTGGGTCGGGTGTACTAGAAATTTCACGCGGACGAAGTCGCGGGCAGCAGCTAACCCCTAATAACGACAAAACGAGAATAGGGCTGACCTATTCTTAGATGAGCTTGCAGTAACTTTATAACCCTTTCAGACTTGGTTTAATACGGTGTAAGAAATAAACGAGTTGTCGCATAGAAGCTACGAGGTTTATAGCAGTTTTATGTACAGACGCCAGCACATCAAGCTACTAAATCCGTCAAATTCTTTAATAGATTTTCAACTTTATCGTTAAAGCATAAGGTTCCAAGTTGATTGGGAAAATTTGCCAGTTTCGGGTAGCGTCTGTACAAAGAAACTTCAGCTAGTGGTGAAGAATTTATGATGGAAGCTTTAGTTGTCAGTGTTGTCACCTGCAATTAATTTATACATTTATGCAAATAAATAAAATTGAAGTGTCTGTTCGTAATGTCAAAATAACAGCTTTTTACTAAATGCATATGGAAGTATTATGGACTCCTACAGGATCGGCATCCAGTCTAACCAGATGCAGTTGAATACCAGTATTTTACATAGGGCGACTGTCTATATGACCTCCGCAACCCAGTTACTGGGTAGTACGATACCCCTGGTAAGACTGGTTGACAGACTTTCGGTCTTATGACTCACTATGACCCACCCATAACGTCTGTCAAAGATCTACAACAGCTAGGACCAACGGCTTAACGTGGTTTTCGAGGGGTTCTGGATATATAATGGATGGTCACCCATCCACGGACCGACCGCGGCAAGCGTAGCTTAACCTCGGATCGACCAGTGCGGCTGTTATTATTTAGCCTCGAGCCCCTTAAAAGCATCGTAAAAGTACATACAATATCGTTTCTTTTTATAATTAGTGTTTTTTTTTTAGATACTGACCTAAAGTAATAATATGCCACTCAAGTAATCTGATTTTGTATCTAAATCTAGATAGTAAACATGAGCTCTAACTCCCAGTCAGTTAGCAGTTAATTTAACGTTCAACGTGGCAGTTAAACTGTTCTGAAGTTGATTATAAGATGGACGTTGCTAGGTTTCGGGTTCGTTCTGGAAAATGGTTGGTCTATAAAGCGAATCTAGTTGGAAATTAACGAGATTCTGTGACAAAAAATTATGAAACAAAAGAAACCTATTGTTCTTTATGAGCTCAATTGTCACTAATGAGACACAAATGACACAATTACTTTTTCTATTGTGATTTGTGACATTTCTGAAAGTACATTTTTTTGTTTCTTTCTCTGTTAGAGTTAATGTTTGTCTGGCAGTTTTGAGTACTTCATGCGGTGTCCTTTCTTTGGTATTGTTCGTCGAGTCGTTGAGCTCCTCAGGTTTTGAGTTGAGCTAAACGATTACTGACAAATGCTTGCACTGACTGGACAGGTCCACTCAAATCTATGTGGTACTTTCCTCAAAAGACCATTTCAGACATCATTCTACATGGTCTTCACATGATCTGACCGAGATTTGTCTGGACTTTAAAAGAGTCTGTGACCTCTGAGTTTGTTTCGGCCGTTCTTCTCAGAGTAGTCAGATAGGAAACGCCGACCTCATTTAGATTTATTATTTTATTTTATGACGTGTAAAAGTGATTCCGATATCCTGTTTACAGAATAAACAATATAATTTCATTAAATTGATTCAAATTCGAGAAAGGATAGGTACATTTACTTATTCTTTGATTACTAACATGATTTTTAAGTATACTAACATAAATATGGAGCACTGTGTCTCATCATCATCTGCCTAGCCTTTTACCAACTATGTTCGGGTCGGCTTCCAGTCTAACCGCATGCAACTTTACATGGAGCGACTGCCTATCTAACCTCCACAACCCAGTTACTGGGTAATACGAAACCCCTAGGTAAGACTGGTTGTCTGTATTTTACTATGTCTGACGTAAATAAATAAATAAAACTGCGATAAAAATTAGCTGAGACATGTCCTTCACATTCACACATAAGAAGATTTTTCATTTTGATACAATGTAGCAGCGGAATCATAAAACCTCTTACTATACTGGTATTTACATTGATATAACACGACGTTTTATGACCATTTCTATCTGCGACCATGAGCGCAGTAAAACGGGTTCGTATCGTCGGGAAATGTAAAAAGTTAAATAAGTCCAGGACTCGAGGTAAAGGCAGTAAAACTAATCCAATTCCAGGAGTTTTCTTGGTATTTAAATGGGTATTTAATATTTAGATAGAGACGATTTGCGTATTTTTATTGCACGAAGAGTTTCTTCTAGAGAGGAGTAGGTACCTATATTTTTTCACTTGTTTTTATCACCATATTGGGTGAGCATTTGAATAAGTACAAATAGGTTGCCTTGCTCCTCAGCTAAAAATGGTCGTTCAGTATTTTCAAATTATGCTGCCTTACGGGCCCTATCAGGAGACCAGTGCTGCGGTATTTACTATTTGTAGTTTCCTGTGTTTTTCTCAAATGAAATATATTCCTTTCTTTCTTTCTTTCCTTAATTTTGCCTATAACAACTCCATAGGTTAAGAGCTGAGAATGAAGACCTAAACGTGTCGCGTACTTTTCGACTAGATTAGTTTCATTTAGAGTTGCATTTTCTGCCCAGACATTCTGTTCCGGGAATTTTCGCTAAACCCAAAAGTCTTGCCAGACCACGTAAATAATACCGTAAAAGTTACCATTTCCAACGGTGTTGTCATATCTAATTACGGCCGCGAGTTTTCCAACAATGTCAGTCAGATGAACCGTTCACATATCGTCATCGCCTTAAGCTCGTTAAGTGGGACTACGTCACGACCCGTATAACAGCCCACTTTATGACTGTTTACATACAAAACTGTTAACAGGGCTGCCATTAACGAGGTGAATGATTTATTGAAATCTTTACTTTTGGGGAAACATCTGTTTTGGTTTGGGCAAGGCTTTTAGGTTACGTTTACCTTAAATCATTTTCCGATTTTGTGGCCTTGAGAGGCGAGTGTTTGGGTATGCCTTTCGACTTACCAGTTCTAGTTTTTGGTCTACCAAGCTCTGTTCTCTGGTATATCTTTTCAAATATTTTGGCTTGATTGGTCCTACAAGTGTTTGGGTATGTCCTCCGTCTTACCTGTTCTAGATTTTGGTCTACCAAGCTCTGTTCTCTGGTATATCTTTTCAAATATTTTGGCTTGATTGGTCCTACGAGTGTTTGGTTATGTCCATCGTCTTACCTGTTCTAGATTTTGATCTCCAAGCTCTGTTCTCTGGTATATCTTTTCAAATATTTTGGCTTGATTGGTCCTACGAGTGTTTGGTTATGTCCATCGTCTTACCTGTTCTAGATTTTGGTCTACCAAGCTCTGTTCTCTGGTATATCTTTTCAAATATTTTGGCTTGATTGGTCCTACGAGTGTTTGGTTATGTCCATCGTCTTACCTGTTCTAGATTTTGATCTCCAAGCTCTGTTCTCTGGTATATCTTTTCAAATATTTTGCCTGGATTGTTCCTACGTTTTCCTGACTGTGCTATTATTCCAACCATTTTTTAGGAGTTGGTCTTTTTTCCGTCTCAACTTCGGTATTATATCATTAGGGTAACTGATAATATAAATAGTCGTATACGTGTGACGAATAAAGCAACACTAATAATACCAAAAGTATCATATTCAGCCTATAATGATCCCACTGCTGGGACACAGGCCTCCTCTCTGTGAGAGGGAGTGGGCCGTAATCCACCACGCGGGCAAAGTGCAGGTTGGTAGATGTCACATGTGTTCGATTTTTTTTTGGGTCTAGGACATGCCGGTTTCCTAACGATGTTTTCCTTCACCGTTTTGAGAGCAGTGGTGATGAAATAATTTACACAAAGTAAAGCGCCTGTCTGAGTTCGAACCTACGACTACAACTCGGTAAGTCGCGGCCGATACCACTGGGCCACCACTGCTCTCTCAAAAGTATAATTGATCATATTAACCATGACTCAGCAGGTGTAAGCTGTTCCTTGGCCTATTTTTTATTTCTTGCCGGTACAGTCTTGTGGGATAATTAGTCACCTGGAAGCATTTAGAGCGACCTTGTGAAAGAAGAAGCACAGGGTCGAAGCGGTGGTGCTTGGGAGAGGCTTATGTCCAGCAGTGGACGTGTTTCGGCTGAAATGATGATGATGATGATGAAGCATTGAGAGAAAGTGGAATTATAGTAGAGATTTCTCATAATATTTATGAGAAACTGGTATAACATCCAAGTAAATAACTATGAAAGCGAAACTAGAAAATTTGTGTAGAAATTCAAGCTGTTGACTTGTCGACGACCAGTTTTGTAAACAAATCGTGCTTTGTGGCGAGAATGTAGTTAAAAGGTTGAAGGTAAACGTTCATAAAACGAGGCATAAATAGTAGAAGAGCTGTTTGTGATGGAGCTCATCTGGTGAAGTACTACCATCTAAGTATCTTATGTTTTATTTGCTACCAAACAGTGTTGCTGTGGTCAAAGTTGAAGGGTATTAAATTTTAACGCGACGATATCATCGTTAACGTCCACATCCATAAAATGTATGGAAATGCGAATACGTTATGACGTGGTCATGGTCGGAAATTTTAAAACGTCTTCATTATTATCCATACTATAATATTATAAACACGAAAGTGTGTCTGTCTGTCTGTTACCTCTCCACGCTAAAACCGCTGAACCGATTTAGATGAAATTTGATATAGAGATAGTTTGAGTCCCGGGAAAGGACATAGGATTTATCCCGATATTCCCACGGGATCGAAACTTATGCGGGTGAAACCGCGAGGCGCTGCTAGTATTTCCATACATTTTACTTTCCTGTGTTATCGTGATAATGTGACGTGGATGTGGACGTCCACGATAATTTATCGTCACTTTAGAAATTATTAAAGCGCACAATGGGTGCCACTGCAATTACAGCCACATGAGCTTTGCTGGTATTGTAGATGTCCAAAGGTGGCGGTGACCACTTCATCAGTATTAGCAGATAGACTCAGCGTCTTCAAATTTCTAGACCAGCACCACAGATAATATAATACTCCAGCACCCTAATTGCGTAACACACTATCAATTGGAATCTGAATCATTTTGAAGCAAATTGCTAATCCATTGCTTCATAAGTTCGAAAAATGTGTGTGCTCAACACGTATAATAACTCAATGAATGTTGTTGAACTCTGAACTGTCAAAATGAAACCTATTCCGACTAATAATGTGTTACGCAATTACCCTGCAGTAAAACTACTATCTGTGAACAATTGATCATTCAAAATCTGGCTAGCTAGCCTTTTCCCATCTATGTTGGGGTCAGCTTCAAGTCTAACCAGTCTTACCAAGGTGTATCGTATCTTTGACAGTCGTTACGGGTAGTCAGAAGCCCTGGAGTCTGACAACCAGGGGGTATCGTAACCCAGTAACTGGGTTGTGGAGATCAGATAGGCAGTCGCTTCATGTAAAATACTGATATTTAGCTGCATCCGGTTATACTGGAAGTCGACCTCAGTATAGTTGGGTGGGAGGAGGCTAGGCAGATTAGACCCAGTAACTAAGCAATTGATAATTCTTCAACCTAAATAAATGAATGCATTGATCACTAGTGTAAACATCCAGGGATGGCCAACACCTGATAAATGCGTTCAAAATAAGGTTTTTTTTCAAACTAAAAGCATAACCCTATCGTAATGACATCCATTGTTTATCTCTTTGTGTGTTGTTATCATCCAAAATTTTCCATTTGGACGTTATTGATTGAACATGACGAGTTTTTGAAACTGGTTTGTTTATGTTTTGAAGTCGAAAGTTAGTTTCTTTTTTTTTTGTTATTTAATTGAGTGACGGATTTTGATACGTGCTTTTTCTTGGGTGGAAAGGGGATATATGGAGTTTTAGTTTTTTGTGGTAGATTTTTTTTAGTTTAATTGTTTGATGTTTTCATCACATACATCAACAAACCATCACGCCTGTATTCCCCGAAGGGTATGGCAGAGGTGTACCTATACCCACAATTCGCCAGCATTTAGCATTTGCTTGGTAGCAGGGGGCGTACTCTCTAAGTCCGTCAAAGAAGACGCGGGCCGTAGGAAAGCAGTTCGACACTTTGGAATGAACCCTACACCCGATAACTTTTTTCGGACGGACAGGAACACATCGCCAGTAAGTCATCATCTGCCTAGCCTTTTCCCAACTATGTTGGGGTCGGCTTCCAGTCTAACCGGATGCAGCTTAATACCAGTATTTTACATGGAGCGACTGCCTATCTGACCTCCACAACCCAGTTACTGGGTAATACGATACCCCTTGGTAAGACTGGTTGTCAGTGTTTCGGGCTACTGACTACCCGTAACGAATCTCAAAGATCTTCGAACAACGACTATGTCGTTGTCTATGAATGACAGCCGGTACCAAAAACGGCTTAACGTGCTTTCCGAGGTACGATGGGGCCTTAGTATGAAAGGGTGACCACCCGTCCCAGACGATGAGAGATGTCATAAAATTATCATTCAAATTCAAACAGCATACCTAAGATATTGCTGTTTGAATTTAAATGATAATTTTATTGGTATTACAATACTACTAAAGAACACCTGACATAATCAGCCAATTTATATGTCACTTACTTTGCATATTATCAAACAGTATTCTATCTCAACATTAATCGTAGTGATAGACCAAAAAAAAAATCTGAATTAAAGCATTCCTTCATAAAAACAATAACAAATGCCCGTGGCGAACTGTTTTGGTCATGCCGTGCTGTGAGCCTGTGACTCATGGAGTCAAAGATCTGTCAAGGTGAAACTTTGGATAAAAACTTGTATGTGTACCTATCAAATGGTTAGATCTTTGTTAGACTATTGTTGAGGAAAATTGGTGCGTTGTTTTTTTTTTTTGAAGATATTGTTTCTAGGTGACTTTAATAGGAAATCGAGGTCTTCTAACTGAACATACAGCTGTGCTGCTAGGGAGTTTGTTGCACTGCTTTATTCTTCTCAGTTAAGGCACTAGGAAGTGGTGAGGGTTTTTGGGGGACTGTGTTATGTAATTTTGGCGTTCAAAAACTGCTGGTTCCAGCCTAGTGTAAATAAATTACTTTATTTCTTCCATTCACCAGGTTTATTTACCCTTCAAAATAATTCTTATGATTATTTGCTATAGATATTGTAATCGTTTGTAGTTCTTCATTATACGAACTTAACGCCGCATATTTAATTGGCTAGTAAGAATTGGTTATTACCTGAACCGAACAAAACTGGAACTGAAATTAATTATCTATTATGCGACGACTTAATTAATTAACAAATGCGTTGTCATTAGTCATTTCAGTCCAATGTCGCAATATTTTTTGGTCGAGTACTTACCAAAGGGTATCGTGTCTTTTTTAATACAGATACAATAGCTGAAACCTAAATGATGAAATGATGTGGTACGTATCGCATGATAATAAGGGTCCGTTCACACAGACCGGCTCGGAGAGCATCGGCCGGCGCTCTTCTTTTCACGAGCCGGACGGATGCGCTCGGAGCCGAGCGTGTGCTCTACAAGGGCGGTATACCTCCAGTTCATGCGGATCGCGGAGCCACAGAGGACGCAATCGGAACCGGTCGGCCGTGCGAGCGTGAAAGAGCATCCAATCGGAGCCGGTCGGCCGCGCGAGCGCGAAAGAGCATGCAAACGGAGCCATTCAGCTGCGTGAGCGCGGATGAGTAGGTACGTCATCAGAGGCAGCCAGTCGGCTCCTCTTATTATTTCACACTAAGCGCGTTAGGTTTGCTCTCAAGCATTCTCAATAATAAAAGAAGTGACATGTAAAATAAACCTTATTACAATGATTCGAAACTGTTTTAAACGTGATAAAAAATCTGCTCTTCTCTCCGAGCCGGTCTGTGTGAACGGATCCTAAAGGGGTTGATAACTCCCAGGGTGTGTCAGACGCACAATACAGTAATGCGATTCTGTAAAAATCTCACCGTGAAAACTAAGGTGAAGTGAGCTTAAAGTGAGTTGTCAATAGTGTCAATCCCTAGCATCAGGTGGAATGACAGCTCACTTTAAGCTCACTTCACCTACGTTATCACGGTGATCTTTTTACAGAATAGCACCGCAGTACTACTTCTAGTATAAAAAGTATACTGATTGTTCTTATATTCCATGTAATACCTGATGGAAAAACTGTCATAACTACTAAATCTTCCTTTCCTATTGGACATGAAGATTTCTGATGTTGAAAGGCGAAATAACCTATAATAATATCTTTGTTATCCCACCATTAATAACCACCTGAGTTTCTAAAGGCAACGCTATGTTATTAATAACATCTTCGGATGAATTAAGATTATCGGGAGTGTAGCGCACAGCTACTGTGTACATAATGTATCTTTACTTACAGATAAGTAAGTAATTAATTGCTTTATCTCGAGACCTATTTCCGCTATCGTTAATTAGAAACAGCTCGATACTCTATAGGTATTAAGGCTACATTTTATCAATCATTCTTATATACTAACGTCGTATCATATAGACTCCACAGTGTTCATTAAAAATTATAAATTACTAGCTGACACGACAGACGTTGTCCTGTTAAAGACACGTGGCGCCATCTGTTATCGTAATAACGTTATTGTTGTTTTCTTCGGGAACAGCACTTTTTTTCGGGATGAAAGGGGGCGATTGTGCACTACAAGGAATTTTACTATCCGGCATTCCGATTTTATTTTTTTATTATGGCGGGCCAACATGGGACCGTAAAAAATCGGACTGCCGGACAGTAAAATTCCTTGTAGTGCACAAACGCCCTATGTCCGTTTCTGTACACCTGACAACGTATGTATATGCAAAATTTCAGGATGATCGGTTCAGTGGTTTAGGCGTGAAAAGGTAACAAACAAACTTACTTTCGCATTTATAATATTAAGTTAGGATATCTACTTGTCTCGTCTTTATCTAGCCCTGTACGGAAACAATACAGGTTACAATATATTGGTTTGAAAGTTATGAGCGTCGAAACTTCCATATTTTAATGCATCTGTGGGTGTAAATGAAAATGGCATTTATTGTTACCGTACAGGGATAGATAATTTATTCAAAAATTAAAATATCTTAATTTTGAATAAATACATCTAGTAGTTTTCTCATAATATCTAGAGGCCCGAAGGACTGTTCATGAAATGTTACGCTCGTTTTCGTTATAAATCATTGTCTGTTTCACTAAATAAATAAATACTAAATAAATGAAACTAAATTAATAAATTAATAGCATGCATTAGCCACACCCACCAACGAGTTCAAGCCGTCGACTAGTGCAAACTTAATGATTGCAGCTTGTAGGGTGATCGATAATGCAAAGATATTATAGGTGGACAATCTGTATGCATCTCGGTTAAAAGGTTAGTGTAAATCTTCTCGAATATCGAAGAGCAATTAATTAAAGGTCGGGGAGAGAAGCATCATCATGATTATCAGTGTGCAACCGAGCGATAATTCTACCAATTAAGTAATTGCCGAATTAAAAATACATAATAGCAATAGTCGAGCTTTTTAGTAAGTACTTATAGAAAATTCTGTAAAAACGCGGCCAAGTGCGAGTCGGACTCGCAGACAAAGGGTTCCGTACCACCGTACAATATTTAACACTACATAGCATAATGAATGAGCCTCTAATATTCCCACTGCTGGGACACACGCCTCCTATCTTCGAGAGGCTATACTTAATCTGCCACGCGGACCCAGTGCGGGTTGGTAGATGTCACATGCCATCAAATTTTTAGTTTTAGGACATGCCGGTTTCTTCGCGATGTTTCCTTCACCGTTTTGAAAGCAGTGGTATTCAAATAAATGCCAAAAAGTATAGTGTCGTAGTGATAGTAAAGCTCCTCTAGAAATTATTAATGTCACCTGTTTAATAAGGCCTGAACATTTTGTCATAAAAATATCGGAACCACGGAGTCTGATTTCCGAGTGTAACGTATTTTTTTTTTTTTTAAGTTACAAGTTCCTTAAACTTAAACAAAGCACACAAATATACCTCTGGGGTCTGTCTTAGCATTAGTTTGTAGTAATTCTTCCTAGTTGTAATAAAAGCTAAAACACCATGGATGTAGGAACTAATCATGAGTAACATGACCTTTGTGATGCAGTCACGATCCGTGAATTAGCATCCACTGGTTTTGTTTGAACAAAGAGGACCTTGCAGAACACTGAAGATAAAAAGATATTGACCCTCATAATTTTTGAAGCAAATCAGCTGATGAAATGAAATTGTTTATTCTGTAAATAGGATATCGAAATCACTTTTACAAGTCATAAAAATCTGGGCAACACAATGCCCTTTGGTAAGACTGGTTGTCAGACTTTCAGGCTACTGAGCTGAACAACGACCGTAACGACTGTCAAATATCTAGGAACTAGCAACGCCCCGCGGTTTCACCCGCATAAGTTTCCCGTGGGAATATCGGGATAAAACTATCCTATGTCCTTTCCCGGGACTTAAACTATCTCTGTACCTTTCATCTAAATCGGTTCAGCGGTTTAAGGGGCTTACAGGACCTAAACGCAAAAAACGCAAGTTTTAGAAACAATAAAAGTAAATGATCGCCTACAGTAAAAAAAACCAAAAAAATATATGATATTCTTCAGGATAAATGCTAGGATGATAGTGTGTTGAAAACATAATACAACTTATTTGGTACGATAGAAAAAAATCATGAAGATACCTCTAAAAACTTTTTATTTACAACAAAATTCATACTAATATACATACAATCATTATGATTTTTTGTCAGATTATTCTACAAGCAACATACTAAAACTATAGTGTTTTAGTTTTTTTGTCCAAAGACTAGATTTTTCGTAAATCGATAATTGCTTCATATTTTGCAATAAATTACCAGCGTTGTGGCATCGCGCTTCTCTTTCTTTTCTATGCAGACCGACAAAGACCGCGCTTTAGGTCATGTAGTCCTCTTAAGCGTGAAGAGGTAACAGACAGACAAACTTTCGCATTTATAATATTAGTATGGATGACAGCCGGGATCAGTGATCAAGACACGGAGACGTCTCGATAATGTAAAGATAGTCACCCAGCCACGAACCTAAACCCACGTCTAAATCTCTAAGCTAACTAGACGAAAACAAACATTACTTAAAATAAATACTCTTGTTTATCGATTTTATCCAATTTCGAGCGGCCATTGTTGTTTACATCTTTGGCAAATCTGCCGCTGTCGGACTTTACATAGATTGATTACTTCTCGGCCTATCTAAAAGCGCAGAGGCCATTGTACTCATAGACAAAACTAGTTTGATCTGATCGTCCGCGTGCTGATAGATATTATAAGGTAGATGTTTTATGTGATAAATAGCAAAAAACTTTCAATTTTTTTTTTGTGTCATCATAAGTTAGAAACAGTAAATCTACTTGTAACACAAACTAAGAAGACATTTTTTGGACGGCTTTTGGAATACAGGGTTATATTTTGAGACGGGGCAATAACATGTCTAGACTGCCCTTACTGCACCGGTAAAATTAGGGCTTTACCCGTATTTTAAAATTTCTGTTATATGGTACAGAAAGAGACACATAAATTACAAAAACGCTCTTATAAGTGTTTTAAGGATATTAATAATCTTTATTTTTGGTTTATTGTCTCATTGTGTGTATACGTTAAATCTTCAATGAAATTAAACTTCTGCACCTACTTATATACAAATATTTTAGGAGCTCAAGGCCCGCCTCTATGGTAGCCCCGTTATGTGTACACGTGATGACATAAAAAAAAAACATAAAAGTGTCGATTATATGGTTGATAGGTCGTTAATGATACATTAAACTAATATTTTTTGGGCAATAGCCAAGTAGGTGAAAATCACCGTTTTAACGTCCCAAAAATATTAAAGATGTTTTCCAATGAAAAGCTTTGATGAGCTGATTGATGGTGTCGTAAAAAGTGATTATAAGGTGCTTGGGATATATTTTAGCATGGCAATTAGACAGTTTTATTGTTGGTAACTTCATCCTGGTATTCAAAGTAAAAATGATATCATATCTTGTATCTTGAGGGGCTTGTGTGGCTAAGTAATATCAGCAGCACGGGTCGATCGATCAGGTTAAGCTACGCTTGCCGCGGTTGGTCCGTGGATGGGTGACCATCTTTACATACCAAGACCCCACCGTGCCTCGGAAAGCACGTTAAGCCGTTGGTCCCGGCTGTCATTCGTGGATCTTTGACAGTCGTTAACGGGTCGTCAGAAGCCCGAAAATCTGACAACCAGTCTTACCATGGGGTATCCTATTACCCAGTAACTGGGTTGTGGAGGTCAGATAGGCAGGCGCTCCATGTAAAATACTGGTATTCAGCTGCATCCGGTTAGACTGGAAGCCGACCCCAACATAGAACTTGCGAAAAGGCTAGGCAGATGATGACCTGAGATATGTATAAGAGCAGAACTTCTAAATAGATACTTGCCCACTTTTCTGACAATCTGACCATTACCTGCGGGGTATTTGTGTAACACTAACAGGAGCATTGGGTTTTATTTTGACAGTTCAACAACATTCATTGCGTTATTTACGTTGTTGAGCTGACAATTTTTTCGAACATATGAAGCAATGGATTAGCAATATCGTTCAAAATGATTCAGATTCGATTTGGTTGATAGTGACACAGGACTCACTGGGTATGCCTGTTGAGACGTTACTACTACGGTGTCTATATGTTAAAAAAGCTTTTATAATTAAATCCTTGTCTTTCTCTCTCCAGGTTGGGTCAGGCCGCTGCAGTTCCCCGGGCACTGGGCCACTATCACCAGCCGAGGGACCACGCTGGCCACACGTGCACCATCCACATCCACTGCACCACGCCCTTCTGTCATCCAGCGTCAAACGTGGGAAGGAGCTGTGAGTATCTGGGAGGAATTTCAACTTGTTCTTGCAGGACATATGAAGAAAAAGTAAATTATGACTGGTTTCTTAAATAAAGGCCTCCTCTTTTTGAGTTCTCTAGGAAAATGGTGGGTGTTTGTCATTTGAGATTGCAATTACTTAGGTACAAGAATTTCTTATGGGATTATCATCCCGTTAGCGGTCACGTCAGCGTCAGCACCGTGTGCCTTAAATTTTTATGCTCGGCTGTTGACCTACACGTAGGTATCTTCTATGGCAAACACTAATCATTCTTCCATGAGACACAAAATAGTTACTTTTAATAAGGCAGTCTTACTACTGGTGACCGAAAAATCCGACATCTTCAAATAAAAATAAAGTGTACACAACTTGTAACCCCACTTACAGCTAGATCCTGGAACTATTTCTTTGTGTGCTTTCCCTTTTCTGTAAACTATTCTGTTTCATGTATGGCAACATTGGACAAACTTCTGGGTCAGGTTATTTCTCTATAGGATCAGTAGATGCCCATTTTACACATATCAATCTTCACGTCAAATTATTATAATTTTCTTCATATCCACAGAATTTTTAAGTAAAGCTCTAGGCTTTTAGTGAAACCTTCGTTTTTTAAATCCATTTTTGCATGATGCCGAATCATTGTTATATATTTTTTTTTTAATATGGGACTTACGTTCCGAAAACATAAATATCTTTGACATTAGTACCTTCCTATTGGTAGTGGCGGACGCGGACGGTTTAAATAATTTATTTCTCAAAAAAGCATCACACACATTATAGTTGGTTCATTTTTAGCACCATTATTTTCTCTCTGCGGTCACCAAACCGGTTGTTTGAGTCTATAGGAAGAAGGGAGCGTCCTTAAATCGATCGCAATGTTTGAATATTGTCGATTTTCATATAAGCTTTTCTCACCAAAGTCATTTCAAATTCTACCACTGTTTTTGCATCCCAATTATAAAGATTATCTGCAGTAAACTTTACAGCCGAGCTGTGACAAGTTATAAGTCGCGGATTTTGTCGCATATCCCAACAAAATTCGTGGCCGATGTCATTATCGAAACAGCTAGTCCTGTAGTGCTGTTCTGTAAAAATCATTCCGTGAAAACTTAGGTGAAGTGAAGTGACGACAGTTCACTTAAAGCTCGCTTATCCTACAGACCGGCCGTCGAGAGAAAGCGTTCCTGACACGTGTCAATGCGACAATTCTAGTAATTAATAAAAATCAAAATCGCAAAACACGTGTTCGTTTGTACGAAACTGACAGGTGTCAAAGACGCATTCTCTCGGCCGGCAGTCGACTGTAGATATATGGATTCTCGCCTCGGTGTTCTGAGTTAGCACGTGTGTCTAGAATTTTTAACTGTTTTTGTGTTATTGTTGATACTTTTGTGACTTGTGTTATTGTTTAAGTGTGTCGTTATTTTGTTCGTAACTAGGTTTGTATTGTAATTATCTTGTTTTAAGTCTCGTTTTATACAAGATGGATGAGAATAAACCCCCTGATCCCGACCCCCCAGATATTCCAGATCCTTCAACTTCTTTTTCTCCTTTCTCTCCTAATCCATTATCCCAATTCGCGGATGTTGTTTGTAGTGTTACAGAAATGGATGTTACACAATCCCAACAAAATTCACGCAAACGTCCTGGTAGCGAAGAAATCCTGACACCTACCCCTCCAAGCAAGCAATCAAAAAGCCAAATTGGTCGTACTAAGTACTCCGTGATGGATAAGGCTCCCTATATTGTTCACGTTTCTCGTATTGAGAATCAACCAAATTCTGGCACCACCCTACATCCTGTTAATTTTGGTAAATTCTTGATCAACAACAACATTGCGAACATTGTTCGTGGTGGTGTTAACAGAGTCGGTAGAAACCGTGTGTCAGTGGAGTTTGCTTCCCCCCAGGATGCTAACTCTTTCTTGGTAAATAGTCTGTTGTCCAAATATAGTTATACTGCATCAATCCCTACATTTAATGTCACAAGGATGGGTGTTGTTACCGGTGTTCCCTCAGATATTACGGAAGAAGAAGCTATAACTTATTTGACTGTGCCCTCAGGCTGCGGGCAAATACTGAAAGTCCGCCGTATTAACAGAAAAACTCAACGAGATGGGGTTAATGAGTGGAAACCCACTGAGACATGTGTTCTAACGTTCGATGGACAAGTTTTACCAAATAGGATTTACTGTTGTTACACATCCCTCCCTGTTGAGCAGTACATATACCCGACAATTCAATGCCGTAAGTGTTGCAGATTTGGACATGTGTCGAATGTATGCAGGTCTAAACCACGCTGCAGTAAGTGTGGCCACGATCACCCTGGTGATGGTTGCAACATTTCTGAGGGCGAGGCCTTCTGTGTGCTTTGTTCGGGTAATCACTTCGCCAATAGCAGGTCATGCCCCGAGTATGGTAGACAGAAGGCTATTAAAACTGTCATGGCTGAGAAATCCATTCCCTATGCCGAGGCTAGTAAGATTATCCCAACAGCTTCCCGCAATTATGCCAACATCGCTAAAACTCCGATTTCACAGTCCTACCGCAAAACTGTGACACTTAAACCCAGGACCCATGCCCCTCTTTCCCCATCTTATGATAAAGTTGCTCATCAGCAGATAGTTAATTCTCCCCCACCTTCACAGCCTAATGGCTGCGCTCTTAATTACAATAATTTGTCTTCTAATAATACCGGTTCTATTATTGAACTCCTTATAAAACTCTTACCTATTGTTATTTCTTCTTCTACTTCTAATACCCAATCACCGTCCAACGTTGCCGACCAACTTATAACTCTTCTTTTAGATATTAGAAATGGCGTCTCGCCAAGTATTCCTTCAGTGGAATGTGAGGAGCGTGTGGCATAAAAAGCACGACCTCATATTCCTTTTAAATAAATACAAGCCATTGGCTTGTTCCATAGCTGAGACTTGGCTCACCCCAAGTCTTAGCTTTCGTATGCCACACTTTAACATTCTCAGATGTGACAGATCTGATGGCTATGGAGGATCGGCTCTCCTTGTTAACAATCGGGTCCCTCTTTTGCCCCTCTCTTTGTCTTCGCTCACAGGTGATATGAGTATTGTAGCAGGAAGAGTGGAAGGCATTACAGTGTTTTCGATTTACATTGCTCATCCTCACCAAGATTTTTTGGCTATTTTAAAAAACATTTTTTCCAATATTCATGGACCAATTTTGGTCATGGGTGATTTTAACTGTCACCATTACAGATGGGGATCCGAACGCTGTGATGCCTTTGGTGTGGCTTTGGTTGAGATCTTAGACGATCTGGATCTCTGCATCCTTAATAATGGTTGCCCAACTCGTAGATCTCCTCCTGGTCAACAAAAAAGTTGTGTGGATTTAACTTTTTGTTCGGTTGAGTTGGCAGCTTCAACCCATTGGGAATGTACGACCTTGTCGCATGGCAGTGACCATTACCCTATCATCATATCTTTGGTTAATAAAACATATTTAGAGAAAACTTCCCCTCCACTTTTGAAATATAATCTGTCAAAGCCAGATTGGGCAAAATTTGAATCATTATTGGAGGGCAAAATGGATGTTCTTCCAAATTTAAATTCAAGTTTATTAGATCCTTCTGGTCACTCCCATGCCAAAAGCTGTTATGAGGGATTTGTTACGGCCATTACCTCCAGTGCAGATTCCTGCTTTCCGTTGAAAAACAGTGCCCGTGACAAAATACCTTCTCCCCCGTGGTGGGATCCAGAGTGCACTTCGGCAGTCAGGGATAGAAATGAGGCCGAGCAGTGTTATAATGCAGATATGAGCACCGAAAACCTATTGACATATTTGCGGATAAATGCCAGATCCAAGCGTCACCTTCGCAAGAAAAAACGTGCGGGTTGGGTTAAATTCTGTACCTCCTTATCGCCCTCTACTCCAGTCTCGTTAGTTTGGAAAAGCATCAACAGGTTTAGACGTGGGTGCTCTCCGTCAGTCTCTTCACCAATCACTAGGGAAACAGCTGAACTTTTTTTTGATAAAATTGCTCCTCCATATGTTCCTCACTCTTCTGAATGTTTCAATAATAATATGTTCCTGCAAAGTGCTTCAGAGGATCCTTTTGATGTGCCATTTACTTTGAAAGAATTGAATGTGGTACTCAAGCATGTTCGGGACTCAGCCCCCGGTATTGATGGTGTGCCGTATTCTTTTATTGTTAATTCTGGAGACAAGGCTAAACTCTACTTCCTTGACATCATTAATTTTTGTTACAGTAATGGTTGGGTTCCTGATCAGTGGAAGTTACAAATTATTATTCCCCTATTGAAGCCAGGCAAACATGTAGATGATCCGAATGGCTTTAGACCAATTGCTTTATCCTCAGTCTTGGCCAAACTATTGGAACACCTTATTAAGAATCGACTTGAATGGATAGTCGAATCGAGAGACTTGCTGCCGAATTTCCAATTTGGCTTCAGGAAAGGGCTCGGCACTATGGATAGTGTTGGCGTTTTAGTTGCGGATATTCGCTTAGCGTTTTCCAAAAATAAATCTGTTGTTGCCGCCTTCCTAGACATCTCCTCTGCATACGACAACGTTCTTCTTCCCGTACTCAGGCAGAAACTGCACCAGCTGAGTCTCCCGGTTAAGATGATCGAATGTATCTGTGCTCTTCTCTTGTCTCGTTCATTGGTTCTAAGGGTCCAGGGCGAGGATTTCGATGAAAGGCAGACTTGGAAGGGACTCCCGCAAGGCTCCGTGCTGAGCCCCCTTCTTTATAACTTATATACAGTGGACATTGGATCCTGCCTAAATAATAACTGTCACATTCTCCAATATGCCGACGACTTAGTTTTGTATGTGACAGATTCCTCCATCGTAGACGCTGCGTCATCTCTATGCCTCTCTCTGGACTCTTTGAACCAGTGGCTTTTAAGCCATGGTATGTTGTTATCGGCACCAAAAAGTTCGGCAGTAATTTTCTCTCGTAAAAGATTGATCCCACACATCTCAGTGGACATTTCGGGTTATAATATTCCATTAGTTAACAAAGTAAAATTTTTAGGCGTTTTTCTCGATTCAAAATTAAATGGTAAGCATCATATTAATTTATTAATTCAAAAATGTGAAAAAATTGTTTCGATTTTAAAAGCTCTCGCGGGTGTCTGGTGGGGTGCCCATCCTTACACTATGAAATTGGTCTATAACGCTTTAATTCGTAGTGTTTTAGACTATGGTACGTTCCATTTAGTTCCATGCAACAAGGGTGCTTTGGCTGGGCTGGATAGGATTCAGTCAAAATGTCTTCGGATTATCTCTGGTTGTATGAAGTCTTCTCCCATTAATGCATTGCAGGTTGAGTGTGCTGAACCTCCCCTGGCCTTAAGACGGCAGTATCTGGCCTCCCGTTTTCTGGCTAGATTAATTTCTAGATCTTCACATCCCCTTTTAGCAAGACTGAATGAGTTAGATGCCTTATGTAGAAGCTCAAATTTCTGGAAAAACAAAGAAACTCCCTTAATCATAAAAGCATTTCGTCAAATTCATAATTTAGGATGTCCAATAGAGCAGAATACCCGATTACCTCTTTTTAACTTTCCATATGAAGTCTTATGTTTCACCCCAAAAATTTTTTTTGACATCGGTATTTCCAAAAAGTCCCCTTCAGCGAATTCAGCCTTCAATGCGGCGGTGGGAGAACGATGGACCGGGTTTCAAAGGTTTTTTACAGATGCTTCAAAATTTAATGATCTCAGTAACACTGGCGCTGCGGTTTATTACCAAAGCTCCAGAATTATTTTACAGTACAAGTGCCCTGAGGAGTCTTCTGTGTTCACGGGCGAGTGTGTGGCTTTATTGGAAGCTTGTCTTTTCATAGAGTCACATCACAATATTGACAAAGCCGTTATTTTCACTGACTCTCTTAGCTGTCTGCAAGCCTTAGTACAAAACCCTTTCAAAAGTAAATTGCACAGTTCCCTTGTTTTTAAAATTAAAAAATCTTTATTTTCTTGTACTAGTAGTCAAAAGGAAGTTCAGTTAGTTTGGATACCTAGTCATTGTGGTATTAAGGGCAACGAATGTGTTGATGCTTTGGCCAAAGATGCTTGCTCTTCAGCAACAGCTGATCTCACCTACAACACTTATCAAGGGTATGACTTATTGAGCCTTCCTAAAGCTAAGCTCCAATCCTCATGGCAGGAACAGTGGAATATCACGGGAAGGAAAAAGGGCAGATTTTACTATGCAGTACAACCAACAATAAAATCAAAACCTTGGTTCTATGGTTACAAAAAAGCCTCCAAAACAACGATTTCTACCCTTTGTAGAATTCGATTAGGTTTCTGTTGTACTCCGGTTTTTCTGCAAAAGATTCGTGTTCGAGACTCCTCTCTCTGTGAGTGCGGGTTTGAGGAGGGCACTCTGGACCACATCTTCTTTGAATGCTCGAACAACGTTCCACCTTTAGACTTATATAGGCGCCTCCCAAAATTTAAGATCCCTCTTCCGATTAACTTCCCGTCTCTGCTAACATACTCCTCTCCAGATCTGCTTGTGGCGCTGATGACCTTCATCCGTCACAATAACATAAAATTATAAATTATTCTGTATATGTGGGTGTGGTATTCGTGTATTTTATGTTTTAACAATTATAATATTTATTTATTTCTATTTTTTGTTTGTTTCAGTCCCGTACTAATCCAGCAAGATCTACATTGTATCAACTAAATCAATCAAATAATTTTATTCGCTTAAAAATTTTTTTTTTTTTTTTTTCAAGCACTTGTTTTTTCAGCTCACTTTAGACATTGGCAGAATAGTCGACATCGGCTTTGCTTGCCATTTATTAAAAATAGAATAGAATAGACTGTAGATATTCACGTTTGAGATTTTTACAAAATAGACGACCTGTAGATGGTCTTTTGTCACAGCATTGAAACAAATCGAAATGGGTAACAGAATTGTCTAATGTCTCTATTGTATTGCCTACATGTCTAACCGAATTAGAACTAAGGATGTGTGAGTATATTTGTACTGTACAGACGCCAGCACATCAACCTACTACAATCTGTCAAATTTCTTTAATAGATTTTCAACCTTAACTACTAAAGCATAAGGTTCAAAGTTGTTTGGGAAAATTTGACAGTTTCGGGTAGGTTTATGTGCTGGCGTCTCTACATATTCTTTTATTTACTTTAATTAGCGCCATGTTCCATTATTAGTTCTCATTAGAAGCATCATCATCTGTAATGAATTCGTGTGTGGAATTATCATAAATGCGATGTTTAGCTAGACTGAAATTAGTAAGAAAATCATATAGTCTTATTACAAAACGAGTTCTAACTTTAGACGTAGCCTAAACCTTCGAGCCAGTTGAATTTTTTATCTTAATCCCGATAAACGTAAATTTCCTAATGCAAAATTGACAACATATCGGGTTTAACGTCTTTTATTATAAGAACTTTTCACTTAGTCGGATGATTATAGTTCGAAATTCAAAAAAATGTCTCGTCATGTAACAGATTAATCATGCGTCCAAACCTACGGGCAAAAATGTCTCCCAGCTGTCGCGTCGCCACATGCGCGCACTCATTCATACAAACGCGTAGACTTGATGTGAGAGATCTAGTTGCGGAGACAAAAGTTTCTCGTGGGCCCTCCCTTAAACTGATGCGTTTAAATCATCAATCAATGTTGAAAATCTTCCTCATATTTCCTCCATTCAACAGATTTACTCTTGAAAGTAATTGCGATCTTTTGCTATCGATATAGTATACCTTCTTTATACGAATCTAACCTCGCATCATCATCATCTGCATAGCCTTCTCCCAACTATGTTATGGTTGGCTTAACGTCGCATATTGACTTATATTAATTAGTTATTACCGGAACCGAACAACTACTACTACAATGCGACGACTTAATTAATTAACTTTCGTTACAAATGCATTGTCATTATTAATTTTAGTCCAATGTAGTAATATTTGTTTGTCGAGTACCTACTTACCAAGGGGTATCGTGTTACCCAGTAACTGGGTTGTGGAGGTCAGATAGAAAGTCTCTCCATGTAAAGTACCGGTACTCAGCTGCTTTCGGTTAGACTTGAAGCCGACCCCAAAATAGTAGGAAAAAGGCTATATGCAGGTTGTTTGATTGACTTAAAATACTTTTTTCTAAGGGTTTAAAATTTGGACAGGACAACGACTGCCTGGTCAGCCAGGTTTCTATTTTTCCTGGACTGTGCTTTCTTTTCACCATAGTAGGTATATTTGGTCTTCATATAAACCTCGTTCTGACATGACGTTCATGAAGTCATGAGTGATTGAGTGATAGATAGGTACTCATATCGGAATTAGTTTCAAGAGTAACCCTTCATCCATGTTCTTTTATTTTCTTTTTTAAATAAATTAATAGTACTTATTAATACTAATGCATGTTTATTTGTGTACAGCGATGGTCGCAGGTGGTCGGTGGCGTCGCTTCCGTCCTCGGGCTACGGGACCACTCCGGGGAGCTCTAGTCTATCAGTAAGTCTATAATATTTCTTGTTTATATACGGCGGATTTGTAGGAAAAGTTTTTTTTTTTTTTTTGTAAATTGTAGCTTTTCTAGTCCTCTAATTACTCTACCTCAGTTAGTCCAGAACTCCAGAAGAGTTTTTCAATCATTAAATATATGAAACTGTATCGATTGGCATCATAAAACTAAAACGGGAGAATTTACGTTTTTTTTGTAACTCTACTATTTTTCAACATCTGTTGATGCAGTTAGCAATAACATAAAAAGTTACGGATTGTCTTTTACGAATGTTTTCCTGTGTCTATAACGGTTTATGTAGCTGCTCTCAAAAATTCATCCTGTATAGATTAAAAATAAATGTTTGTATTGCACAATCACACTTTAACTGCTGAACGAGGGGCTTGTGGCTAAGTAATATCAGCCGCACAGGTCGATCGATCAGGTTAAGCTACGCTTGCCGCGGTTGGTCCGTGGATGGGTGACCATCTTTACATACCAAGACCTCTCCGTGCCTCGGAAAGCACGTTAAGCCGTTGGTCCCGGCTGTCATTCGTGGATCTTTGACAGTCGTTACGGGTAGTCAGAAACCCGAAAGTCTCATAACCAGTCTTACCAAGGGGTATCGTATTACCCAGTAACTGGGTTGTGGAGGTCAGATAGGCAGTCGCTCCATGTAAAATACTGGTATTCAGCTGCATCCGGTTAGACTGGAAGCCGACCCCAACATAGTTGGGAAAAGGCTAGGCAGACGATGACTTAACTGCTGAACGGGTTTGGATCAGATCTATAAAAATGCGGGATTAACCTAAGCTTGTCACGGTCAGACCACGGACAACGCTTATCAAGGCCCTTCCGGGCGTGGGAGAGTATATGCTTATCTACCAGTCCGGCTGTTAACATGGACAATGAGTCATAACAGAATGTTTCGGGTAGTCAAAGGTCTGAAGAATGGACATAATTATAGAGGTATGAGGAACAGGTGTAAAGTTCACTCATACTCCATAGAAAAGGGTGGATCTTCCGACAAGACGGGTGTCGTGTCTGGCAGCCAACTGCCCGATGATTCATGTCGGGCCATTGTATAAATGCTAGTTGCGCGGTAAACTCTGCTTGCGAGATGCAGGATTTTTTGTGACGTCAGCACGCGTAGCATGACGACGTTTTGTCGACGGAAGAATAGACAAAATGACACGTTGCCATGCTTAGACGCGTAGAATGCATACAAATATGTCTACAATCTGTAATTTTGTCTATTCTTCCGTCGACAAAACCCGTTTCTACGGCGGTCATGCTACGCGTGCAGTATGACGCGTAGTTCGCATGTGGCGTTTTGTAGATACCGCTACAGACAAATGAACATAATAAGCTTACTGATAACATTGTGGACAGCCGATATCAGCAGCTGAGATCAGTCAACTCAGGATTCCGCCCCTTTCTAACCATATCATCTTTCACACAGTCGGTCTAACGGGTGACAGGGAAATCGACGCGCAACTGTACCCATGAAGTCAGGACATGATTCTAGATCGGGTTAGCGTAGAAATAAGACCTAGACTATAAAAAAAAAAATGCAGTTTCATAGAACTGCGCGGTCAAAATGTATGGAACAGCATATTTTTTAAAATAATCGACTAACATTTTCAACGCAGGAGCGTTTAGAATCTTGTACTGAATCCATATCTTTCCAATCCATACTTATCCTACTAATATTATAAATGCGAAAGTTTGTGAGGATGTTTGTTACTCTTTCACGCAAAAACTAATTAACGGTTTTTGATGAAACTTTACAGTAATATAGCTTATACATCAGAATAACACATAGGCTACTTTTTATCTCGATATTCTCACGGGATCGACATTTACGCGGGTGAAACCGCGGGGCGCAGCTAGTGCTACCATAAATGACTATTACATTCCACATAATATCGGTAACATATGCACAGATTCCGCGAACAATGAATCACTGTCCTCCAACTCTGAAACTAATTACCGAACTCGACATAGTGACACATAGAATGGTACATGTACCACAGCATAGATAGGTATACAGAAGGCCAGCTGCATACGACGAGTACTGTCAACAGCAAAAGTAGATGATGTTAGTCAAAACTGATCACGAATATATGGCAGCTGTACTAGTAGTAAATGTTTGGTATAAATTACAATCACATACTTTTGAATCACTTCGACGCCACACAGTTCTGACGCGAACTCCGTTCATTAGTATTGTATTTCTGATTTGCATCATCTACTTTTGCTGTTGACTGTACAAACACACGCACACACAGACATGTGTCTATGTACTTACGTACAGCGAGTGCAAGCGCACTCGCGATTGGCAGTTGTTTGGTATAGTTCGAGGGGCTCGTGGCTAAATTAAAATTGACTAGCTGCGCCCCGCGGTTTCATCCGTATAAGTCTCCGTCTCGTGAGAATATCGGAATAAAAAGTATGGTCTACCCGTGTCCAAAATTACATCCAAATTCATTCTGCCGTTTTAGCGTGAAACCGTAATAAGCAAACATTCAAATAATCAAATATTTTCTCTTTATAATATTACCTAGTTTATAAATGACGGGCCGATTGAAGGTTAAACTCTGCTTGCCGCGGTCGATTCGTGGATGGGTGACCGTCCATTACATATCGAAACCCCTCCGTGCCTTGGAAAGCACGTTAAGCCGGTGGCCCCGGCTGTCATTTGTAAATCATAATCATAATCAGCCTATAATGTTCCCACTGCTGGGACTCAGGCCTCCTGTCTATGAGATCGAGGCCGTAATCCACTACGTGGGGCCAGTGCGGGTTGACGGATCTCACATGTCTTCGAATTTTTGGTTCTAGGACATGCCGGTTTCCTCATGATGAGAGCAGTGGTGATGAAATAATTTACACAAAGTAAAATACCCGAATTCGAACCCACGACCTAACTCCTAAGTCGCGGCCGTTACCACTGGGCCACCACTGCTCGCCATACTACGCGTCTATGTGATCTGTTTTCTGTTCTACGAATTTTGCGACATGACATGTACCGACTAATTCGTGTTTGCAAAACAATTCCGCGAATTAGCCAGAAAAGAGTCATTCTTTTGTTATTTGTACGCTTTCTCTAATGAGACTAATAGATTATTCTTTTCTTAAGAGATTTATTATTTCTGTCTCATCATTGTGATTTGTGATCTTTGCCTCATTCTTATCATGATGAAGTGGACAGGTGTGGTTGAATATTAGTTTTTCATGGAGAGACTGTACCAGAAGGTCAATTCTCGTAATTTAAAACGTTCAAAATCTAGTCGCAGTCTCATCTCGGCGAAAAACAAATGTCAAAATCTTGTCAAAAATGTGGGGAAATTAGAGGAATATTTGAAAGATTGAGACTGTGAACATTCTTAAAATTAAGTGAATTGCCCCTCAGGGATGTGCCTTACAGGCGTTGCACGGGGGGGGGGTTCCGGAATTGGTATTTTAAGAGGAACCTGGACCACCCCTATGTGCTGATGGTGATCACCGGGGTGGTTTTAGTCAGAGAACAGATAAAAGAGAACAGATAAAACTGCTACAAACCTTACCTAAGCCTTGGATTCGTAAGAAAGCGGTGAACGGTCACACAATAGCAAAAGCATGATCCGCTGTTGGTGCAGCAGGGGTGTTGTGACGCAGCCTGGGAGAGGCCTATGTCCAACAGTGGACTGCAATAGGCTGAGTTGATTGAATCAGCCGTTCCCACTGCTTGGACACAGGCTTCCTCTCTGTAAGATGAAGTGGGCCATAATCTGGGTAATAATGCGGGTTGTTGAAGGTCACGTGTCTTCGAATTTTTATTTCTAGGACATGCCGGTTCCCTCACGATGTTTTCCTTTACCATTACACAATAACCGCTGTCCAAATACTACAGAGAGATTTTTGACACCTTATGACGGACGTTATACATAATCAGCCTATAATGTTCCCACTGCTGGGACACAGGCCTCCTCTCAGTGAGAGGGAGTAGGCCGTAATCCACCACGCGGGCCCAGTGCGGGTTGGCAGATGTCACATTTGTCTTCGAATTTTTGGTTCTAGAACATGCCGGTTTCCTCACGATGTTTTCCTTCACCGTTTTGAGAGCAGTGGTGATGAAATAATTTACACAAAGTAAAGCGCCTGTCTGGATTCGAACCTATGACCTACAAACTCGTAAGTCGCGGCCGTTACCACTTGGTCACCACTGCTCTAGTCGGTTCGGACGTTATAACGTGACAGAATCTGAGAATCGCTATTCTAGGAAACTGTAGCGATACTCCTTCCTTGGATCATTTGCTGTATGAATGGGTTCTATTAGGGTGGTCATCGCCAGACGCCCCTCACAGCTTTTCTGCTTCATTAGACAACTAAATGAGTGGAGCGGTTAACCGGCATAGGCCCCGGTAGGGTAAGGCATAGAATAAAAACCGGCCAAGTGCGAGTAGGACTCGCTCACGAAGGGTTCCGTACCACTGTACAACTTTTACCACTACATATATAAAAAAATCACGTTTGTTGTATAGGAGCCCCCCTTAAATATTTATTTTATTCTGTTTTTAGTATTTGTTGTTATAGCGGCAACAGAAATACATCATCTGTGAAAATTTCAACTGTCTAGCTATCACGGTTCATGAGATACAGCCTGGTGACAGACAGACGGACGGACAGACAGCGAAGTCTTAGTACTAGGGTCCCGTTTTTACCCTTTGGGTACGGAACCTTAAAAAGGTTATTATATATATTCTTATGGTAAGGTTAGGAAGGGTTATTATACCCTATATTAGCCCATATATTGTAGGGAGACCGTTTATGCTTCCATAATTTAGTACAGACGCCAGCACATCAACCTACTACAATCTGTCAGATTTCTGTAATAGATTTTCAACTTTATCGCTAAAGCATAAGGTTCAATGTTGATTGGGAAAATTTGACAGTTAGGTGTAGGTTTATGTGCTGGCGTCTGTACAATGGACGATGAAGTTCCTTGCCTAATATAAATCGCATATATTATAGTATCGGTCTTTTAGGATGGGCTCGTGGCTATGTAATAACAGTCGCATAGGTCGATCCATCAGATTAAATAACGCTTGCCGGGGTTGGTTCGTGGATATGACTATCTTTTCTTTTTTTTTTCTTGTTTGTAGGCACGGTGGAGTATCGGTATGTAAAGAAAGTAACAAAGAAAATGCATTTATTTAGTACAGACTAAAAGACACACAGTACACCAGACCTTATTTACATCAGATAAAAACAAAAATAAAGATAAAAAAGTGCAAAGTCCGATGTAAGAAAGTAGCAGGAAAGTGTGCCTGCCTCACGGCTGCGCCAAAAAGGCCCAGTTACTACGACTACCTAGCGGACTAGCTACTGTCTCGACTTCGTCCGCGTGAAATTTCTTGTTCCCCTGACCGAACCCGTCGCATCGCATCGCCTGCTTCCTCTATTACTTCCTTTTCGCTGACTATTTTATTTTTGCTCAGCTCCTAGCGTGATGTAAAATAATTGAGAAACAGTCATTGTGTTTTCGAATGCAAATATATAGATCCAGATATTAGCGCATTCAAAGAAACAAACAGAAGAAACAAACTTCAGCTTTATTAATTACTAGCTTCTCCCCGCGACTTCGTCCGCGTGAAATTTCACCCCCCCCATTCACCTCCTTAGGGGATGAATTTTGAAAAATCCTTTCTTAGTGCACCCCTAGACCTCATAAGGAACGTACGTGCCAAATTTGGAATCTCTAGACCCAGCGGTTTGGGCTGTGCGTTGATATGTCAGTCAGTCAGTTCTCCTTTTATATATATAGATCATTACTATAGATATAAAATTATAATTACGACGAAAAACAAAACATAGGGACATGGCAGTGGTAGATATAAATTATAAACTAAAAAAATATTGGGACTAGTATCATTAACCAGGGAGAAAACGGAGGAATACGTTAGTATATAGACTATGGAATGAACGCTAGCGACCACGTGACCGTGTTTCCTCTAAAATAAATTCGATAGGCGAGAACCAAAATTCCATGAAAGATTTCTGCTAACAAGAATCTGTAAAAGTTAAAAAAAAAATTTGTCAAATTGTAATAAAAAAAAAGAAATAGGTGCTAATTCATATTTGTTGACAAAACTAATATGTATTAACACAACTAATATTAAATATAAATTATCATCAGTTGAATATTTGTTGCCAAAACAATATCTTATCAACGGAATCAAAACCTTAATCTCACTGATATAGAGTTGGTTATCATTTTAGCAAAGATATGTCAGACAATTTGAAACATGTCCAAGATGTTTGTGATTTGTTGTTGATCTGTAAATCTCTGTATATCTTAAGAAATGTCTATTAATATCTCAGATAAGTTTAGTGACATATATTTTCTGAGATATCATAGTTAGCTGGCACACATTTATTACAAACTAGCTTCTGCCCGCGACTTTGTGCGCGGAAAAAGAAACTGTAGTAAGCTCATCTTGGATTCAGACAACTTGAGTCTTTGTAATGGCATACATAGGGTAACCCCTGTCCACTTGTGGTCATGGGGTGTCACACAGAACATCGGGGTAATTGCGTAACAAATTATCAGTAGTAATGGGTTTCATTCTTCTTCAAAAAGAGCTAAGTAGCGTATTCTTCCTTTTCGCTTAGCGTTCTTTTTGCTTGGCTCCTAATGGTCTTAGCGTGATATTAAATAGCCTATAGCCTTCCTCGAGAATAGGGCTAATAATAGCAAAACTATTTTTTCAAATCCGACTCGCTGTTCTAGAGATAAGGGCCCATAAACAAACAACCTCTTCAGTTATATTATATAGATAATTATGTTTAGCAACATAATATATTTTGTGAGATATCGGTACGTAGGTGGCTGGCACACATTTATTACAAAAGATACATATTTATACTCCATTTGAATAAGATTATATAAATAAACCTTTTTTACAGTCCGTTCAATCGATTTTGAATTCTATTGCGTTGGTGGCATGACAAATCGCAGCTGCAGTAAACAGTTGGTATTGTAACCACTTTTTTGCGTTTAATGCCATCCTTATGCCTACGACGGTATAGAAGTCAAAATCGGTTGAACGGACTGTAAAAAAGGTTTATTTAAATGTCTAATCTTATTTCAAACTAGCTTCTTCCCGCGACTTCGTCCGCGTGAAATTTCACCCCCCCCATTCACCCCCTTAGGGGGTGAATTTTGAAAAATCCTTTCTTAGTGCACCCCTAGACCTCATAAGGAACGTACGTGCCAAATTTGGAATCTCTAGACCCAGCGGTTTGGGCTGTGCGTTGATATGTCAGTCAGTCATTTCTTCTTTTATATATATAGATGGAGTATAGATGACAGAAAAATTATAATCTGAATCAAAACAATTTAGTATGATAGATAGGCATGAAGATAAATGTTTCAATGATAATCAACGACCTACAGTGGCTAAAGAGCAGTGGTGGCCCAGTGGTAACGGCCACGGTCGTAGGTTCGAACCCAGACAGGCGCTTTACTTAGTGTAAATTATTTAATCATCACTGCTCTCAAAACGGTGATGGAAAACGTCGTGAGGAAACCAGCATGTACAAGAACCAAAAGTTCGAAGACATGTGACATCTACCAACCCGCACTGGGCCTGCGTGGTGGATTACGGCCCACTCCCTCTCACAGAGAGGAGGCCTGTGTCCCAGCAGTGGGAACATTATATAGGCTGATTATGCGGTGGCTATTGTGCTGTTCTGCATGATTATACAGAAAAACACTAGATAGAGATCAATAGATATGATTTTATTTGTTGATCTCAGTACTCGATCCGCAGTGATAAGAAAGTTTTGACTCTTATATCGACAACAAATCGAATGCATCAGTGAGTGGTCTATTACTCTTAGTAAATTCTTTTAGATTACTGTAGTAGGCTCATCTGGGATTCAGACAACTTGAGTCTTTGTAATGGCATACGTAGGGCAACCCCTGTCCACTTGGGGTGTCATACGTTATACAGAACAGCGGGGAAATTGCGTAACACGTTATCAGTAGCAATGGGTTTCATTCTGACAGTTCAACAACATTCATTGCGTTATTTGCGTTGTTGAGCAGACAAATTCGAACATATGAAGCAATGGATTATTATCAATATCCTTCAAAATGATTCAGATTATGATTGATAGTGTGTCACGCAATTAAAATGCAGGCATTCTTGGAAACATATTTTGCAGCCATTGCAGAAATTACAAACCAGCCTGCAGTTTTCTAAGTTGCAAAATCATTTCAAATTCAATAGCTGTAATGCAAATACAACTCATGTTTTAAATAAAATAAATATAAAAAAACAAAGCTATTGCATTGTCTCAAGAAGATCGTGTCCAAACGCAGTCAAATTGATCCGGCCGTTAGTATTCACTGCGCAGACTAGGAAACTCTTGCGCATACTTATTAGTGCATGTTATGCATTTGTTTACCAACTTAAGATTTGATGGCGGTACAGTCAATCTCACATCAGAGTGGTAGCAATTTGACGTTCACTGCGCCTTTATGTCGCAGTAGTAAGGGCGATTTTCGTAGTGCCAGTGTTAACGCTGATCTGCGGTTGGCTGTACAAACTTTACGACATGTTGAATATGTTACATGTTATGTGAAACGCTTGATATGTCGTCATTGTCCCTGATGGTATCTGTCAGAAAATGTTTAGTTAGTTTCCGTAGTTACGGTCGCGAATCATATTTTGTTTAACAATACAACCAGACTTGCAATTTGTATCCCCCTTAAAAAGCTAACTTTTTTCTATAGCATGCAATGTACGGTCTATCTAAGGCTTCTCTATACGAAGCGGGAGCGTCCGAAAGGGTTACCGCTGCCCCGGAACATAAAGGGCTAGGGAAGGAACACGGGTGGGTTTTAGTCAGTAAGAGTCTGACACTCTCTTCGGCTCCACCCAGAGCAAAAACAAAAAAAAAGGCCTCTATACTCGCGATCTCCCCTTTTGTATCTCGTTGGTTCTCGTAAAAGGTAAGTAAGCCACGAATAAGATATTCAGCTGAAGTCGAGAACCATCTGATGTTGTTTCTACAGCTGTGATCGATGCTGGGGGGTTTGTTGAACCACTTCTTCCCGGCTAACTAACAGCATTAGGAAGTGGTGAAGGGCGGGTTTGCTGGGAGACTGTCTTGTGTAATTTTGATGTTCGAAAAGTGCTAATTTTCAGCCTAGTTTGAATGAATGACTTTTGATTTTGTCTTTTGATGGCCACTGATGGCACACGTAAGCTTTTTACAGTAAAATAAAAGAGAAGGTATCACTTATATTTTTAGGGTTCCGTACCCAAAGGGTAAAAACGGGACCCTATTACTAAGACTGCGCTGTCTGTCCGTCCGTCTGTCTGTCACCAGGCTGTATCTCAAGAACCTCGATAACTAGACAGTTGAAATTTTTACAAATTATGTATTTCTGTTGCCGCTATAACATTAACAACAAATACTAAAAACAAAATAAAATAAATATTTAAGGGGGGCTCCTATACAACAAACGCGAATTTTTTGCCCATTTTTGCTCGATATCAATAATGGCAACAGGTAGGCTTTTGAAATATTCACAAAATACTCAGTTGTATTTTTACTTTAATAATAAATAATAAAATAAAATAAATATTTAAGGGCCATTTTTTGCCTATTTTTGCTCGATATCAATAAATGGTAATTATATATGTAGTGTTAAATATTGTACGGTGGTACGGAACCCTTCGTGGCCGATTTTTTGTATGTCACCTGAAAAACAATTGTTTAGGTGTGTCAAATTAATAGAATATACTGTCACGCCTTCAATTCCCAATGGCCTGGAATTGTGTATTTGTACACGCACTCGTCAACTTTGACCGTATTAAGTCCTTTTTATGCTGTGGGTGCGTTCGGGTGAAGCATGACGAGTCCCATCAAAGTCCCTTGTGTGTCTAGGGGTCAGCGGTCAATTCTTGTGTCTACACCTTATTTATTCCATACCAAATTATGTCCAAGTAGTTGACCCGGCGAATTTAGTACCACCTCAGAATCATCAATCAGTCAATCCGTTCTCGAGATAATATCATCAAAAAAGCCGTGCCATGCAAAATGTATGAGAAAATTAATTATCTTCAATTTTTTTTCGTGAATATTTCATATGTTTTAATAGTTATTCTGCTATTCGGGGCGAAGACAAACCCAACAAATGAAAGATCATGAAAATCGGTCCAGCCATTTTTGAGTTATATGGTGTAACTAACCCGACTTTGTTTTATTTATATACATAGATACTAGCTGCGCCCCGCGGTTTCACCCGCATAAGTTTCGATCCCGTGGGAATATCGGGATAAAAATTAGCCTATATGTTAATCCAGGGTGTCAGCGACCTCCATACAAAATTTTAACAAAATTGGTCCAGTCGTTTGAGCGTGAAGAAGTATAACCAACACACACACACGACTCACAAACTTTCGCCTTTATAATATTAGTGTGATAGATAGATATTCTCGATCCATATTCTAGTTTGTTGTTTCATAACTTCTAAATTATCTCAAATTCTTAATTCAAGTAAGTATAGGAAAGCTGTAGCGGGATTTGCCGAAAGGGTTACCGCTGCCCGGAACATAAAGGGCTAAAAGGAACACGGGTGGGTTTTAGTTAGTAAGAGTCTGACACTCCCTTCCGCTCCACCCAGAGCGGGAGGGGTCATCTGATGATTTCCCATCCATAAAAAAAAAGTATAGGAAAGCCGATTTCGGTTTTATATGTAGGATAAACGCGATGATATTGACGAAATTGTGACGTATTCCTGCAGTATCCGACTGCCTATAAGCTCCTCGGACAATAAAGGTGTGCTGTAAGGAATATTATGCTAATTGTGTTGCCTCACCTTGTTGCAGTCGCAATGCTCATCCCAGGAGAGGCTGCTCGCAGTCCAGGCGGTGTGCGAGCCGCCGAGAGCACCATGTCCACACTGCCATCAGCACCAGAACTCGCTCAAGTAAGTAGGGTGATTGAGGAACAGGGGCTGTACTGTGTCCTAGGAGTTATGCAGGACGAATAGCACTATTCCTTTTCGCAGGTGAATGGTAGGTAAACACTTCATAGCACCGTTCCAGGTGACTCTTCATGCTGCATTTACACTCTCGCCTCGTATCTCGCCTCGTGCTTCATCTCGTATCACAGCTCGCGCCTCGCGTGACCGATGGCAAATGAGCTGTCTGTTCACATTCTCGTGGTGAGTTTCTCGCGTTTGTTGCGAGGTCCTTTGACTCGTGCCCAAAATACCGCTCCGGACGCGAGCGCTGCGAGGCGCGAGATGAGGCGCGAGGCGAGGCGCGAGCGTCTATTTGCGCTCTCACCTTGTGCCTCGTCTCGCTACTCGTACGCGAGTGTAAATGAGGTATCAGACGTGTTTGGAAATGATGTCCACCGGAATCGTTTCGTCTGCAAACTTCTTGCGCTGTGCATTTGGCCCAAGAAACTGAAAAAATAGAACAATCCTTAAAACTTACTATGGGCATTCTGCTTTGGAAGTAGTGAGTCCTCGTGAAACTCCCACTCTCTTTATCCCATGCAGCTGAGTTGTGTGCGGATTCGCAGAGAGTATGGTTGCTTCAGATATCTTTTCATGTTAGCTTCCGTCTTTTTAGGACCACCATTTTAAGACATTCTACCACTACTCTGACATTGTATACTGACCATAGTTTCTGTTTCACCTTGCAGCAGCTCACAAGGCAGCGGCATGAACAACTGGGCATCGCTGTCCGACAGCGGCGGCAGCGGGAACACAGCGGCGCGCGCGCCCTCACCACAGAGCCCTGCGAGACGCGTGCGCAGTCGAAGTTTGAGGTATGCTTTTGTATAGCAATCTAATTAATCTAATCGCTGCGATTCTCGCTCGTGGAGATGGCGCCTAAGAGTATTTATTAGGTTTGACGAAATTCTGGATTTATGAAAGGAAAACTACAGTTCTTGACGGCCTCGGGTAAAAAGAAGATTCAGGCAATGCAGCAATAACATAGACAGTTTCTTACTTATCTCCTGATCGTAGTGTTCGTAGCTATTTCGTCTCTGACTTGTTATTTCAGTGGTCCTTAGAAGACCTAGATTCAGCCGTGGCAATAGATGCGGAAGCCGGCATTTTTTGTGCAGATGCCAAACGGTCTGAATTAGATTTCTGGAAAAATATCGGAAATGTTTTTGAAACCGTGTCCAAAAGACGTGAACCCAAAACTTTACGTCGCCGTACCGAGTACAGACGCCAGCACATCAACCTACTACAATCTGTCAGATTTCTGTAATAGATTTTCAACTTTATCGCTAAAGCATAAGGTTCAATGTTGATTGGGAAAATTTGCCAGTTAGGTGTAGGTTGATGTGCTGGCGTCTGTACATATGACGACATAACGTCGCACGGTCGGTAAAACTAAATAATTTATCAAGCATTTGAAATTACTCGGTTGGTACAGTCGGCCTCAATAAGATCTATACATCATCGGCCTAACCTTTTCCCAACTATGTTGGGGTCAGCTTCCAGTCTAATCGGATGCAGCTGACTACCAGTACATTACATGTCATGGAGCGACTTTCTATCTGACCTCCAAAACCCAGTTACAGAGTAACACGATGCCCCTTGGTAAGACTGGTTGTCAGACTTTCGGGCTTCTGATGACCACTAACGACTGTCAAAGATCCACGAATGACAGCCGGGACCCATGGCTTAACGTGCTTTCCGAACCACGGAGGGGTCTTGGTATGTAAAGATAGTCACCCAACCACGGACCAACCGCGGAAAGCGTAGCTTAACCTGATCGATCGACCCGTGCGGCTGTTATTACTTAGTAACAAGCCAATCAAATGAATCATCAACAAGAATTCCTTATGGAAAACACTTTGCCTGACCTGGGAATCGTACCCCGGACCTCACGCTCAGCAGTCGCGCTTGCGACCATGACATCTGCACTCGTACGCACATTCGCGTTTTGTATCAATGTGTAACAAAATTTTTTTGCTCAATCCATACTCGTACTTAATATTATAAATGCGAAAGTGTGTCTGTCTGTCTATTACCTCTGAACCGATTTAGATGAAATTTAGTATAGAGATAGTTTGTGTCCCGGGAAAGGACATAGGATAGTTTTTATCCCGATATTCCCACGGGATCGGCACTTTGAGGGTGAAACCGCGGGGCGCAGCTAGCGTGTAATATGTTTTGTGGTAACACACTGATACAATATCATGGCACAATTGTCCAAAGATTGTAGATGTAGAAATGAATTCTGGTCAATATGAACATCTTTTGAGGTTGTCTGTACATGAGTCAGTGTCGACCGCGGCGAATGTCAGGAATCTTGGCAGCTGTATTGTTTACTGAGCAATGGTTAGATGAGTGTGATGTAAGTTTGTGGGTGTGTCTTGAATAGTTGCGGTCGATAAGTGGCTCGTCTTGTGACCAAAACAGGATTTAATTTTAGTGGAGGGATATATATCATCATCTACCTAGCCTTTTCCCAACTATGTTGGGGTCGGCTTCCAGTATAACCGGATGCAGCTGAATACCAGTATTTTACATGGAGCGACTGCCTATCTGACCTCCACAACCCAGTTACTGGGTATTGGGTAATACGATACCCCTTGGTAAGACTGGTTATGAGACTTTCGGGTTTCTGACTACCCGTAACGACTGTCAAAGATCCACGAATGACAGCCGGGACCAACGGCTTAACGTGATTCCGAGGCACGGAGGGGTCTTGGTATGTAAAGATGGTCACCCATCCACGGACCAACCGCGGCAAGCGTAGCTTGACCTGATCGATCGACCCGTGCGGCTGATATTACTCTATTATTATCAGTAACCAATGTCATTTCTTAACCTAGAAGCAGTGTACCCGATGGGTGATCCCATCGGCAAAAATCATCGACAAGCTTTCATATAAAATTTCTTCCCCTAATTAGCCACTTCAGAGAGATGAATTTTTGAAAAACCTTCCTTAGAGTGACTAGGGATGGATTAAAAAAAAAACATCTCCCATTCGTAATATTTAAGGAACTCGTTTAAAGTTTCACGCACTTGATCTTGGGTTTGGGCTATGCGTCTGTCAGTGAATGAACGAGTTTATTTTTTATTTTTATTAAGTAAGTAGATAATTATTTTTCCTCCAGTTCACCATCCCGCACCGGTGGTGGAGGCGGTTCGAGCGGCGGGTCCGGTTCAAGAGATGACGCTGTCTCCGCCATGTCTGCGCTCTTCGCGGCACGTTTCCCGGCCGCACAGAAGGCGATGGATGACAAGTAAGTACCTACAGATCTCCAAGGAAAAGCATGCGCTTCGGCAATCATCGTCCACCTTCGGAAATATGAAACTCTGTGGAGCAACTTTCGTTATAATTCGGAAACAGGAATATTATCGAAGTGCATAACCTTTTCTGGTTTAACTGTATGCTGAAGGTTAACTTATATTTAGCCAGTACAGCCATGCTATTCTGTAGAAATCTCACCGTGAAAACTTAGGTGAAGTGAGTTTAAAGTGAGCTGTCAATAGTGTCAATCCCTAGCATCAGGTGAAATGACAGCTCACTTTAAGCTCACTTCACCTAAGTTATCACGGTGATATTTTTACAGAATAGCACCGCTGGTATGGTTTGGGTCGAAATGTTGTAAAATAAACACCCGATGTGTACGCTTTATCCTACAATTTTCGTATGGGATGATCCTTTTTTTACCATTCAAGATTGTAGTTGAACGTCGTAAGCTCAAAATCTAAAATTATTTTCTTTTTATGATACTTGTGAAAGAAGATACAAATAAAGCAAGATTACACAATTAATTTTTGGTGCGATAGTCTGAACCCTGACCTATCTGAATGTGTCATTCACGAAAGTTGGAATGAAAGTAATTTAGAGAATTTCTCATTATTGTGCAATAGACTATAGGTTTTCTCGCTATGAGGGTCAAATAACAGTGTTCCAAGAGTTAAAAATAGTTTGACGTAATGAAAACAGTTCATCATGAAATATTAGAATCAATTAATTAATAGAGATTAACAACGAAAACATTTCGTTATGAAATAAAACAACTTTTTATTGTTATTTTCAGATTACGAGGGTTGATCGATGAAGTGTTGGAACTAGACAAAAAGCCAGACCGACCACCCATCGAGAGATTTGTTCAACGACAGGTAAAATGGCTTTTATAATAAACCTATGATTATAATTAATAAAGCTCCTAGCTACTGCTCTGTCAAAGACGTTATGGAAGTTCGTGGAGGAATGAGGAGCATTCCACATCTTACGAAAAGGAAGGATCCTCCAATCAGGTGAATTGAGGCGAGGCTGTATGAGATATTGTCTAGCTTACCATGACCTTACGACCAAAAGGTGAACCGATGGCTTAGTAAAGGTCAGTGGGCGATGCAGAATCGGTTGTTTTTGCGATCCTTTGTGGAATACTATGTTCAGCACTGACGTCTTTGCTCCTAGGTGATGACGGTAATCAAATCACATTTGCAGCAAGATTATTAGCGTATATAATTGTGGATATTTTCGAGCAGAATTTTAGTTCCGATATTCCTCGCAATATTCAAAATAATATTATTTTCACAATTATTTCTATGTATTTGAAGGTTTTCTTTTGATGTTCGCAGGTCCTGGAGATGGCTCGCGACTGCCTGCACAAGTCGGAGTCCAAGCAAGTCACCAGCACATACTTCTACGATATGGCTGATAGCTTGGACAGGCTGCTGGCTGAGGTAAACGTATTCCAACAAATATTTTGTAACAATATTTTGATAGTGTATGTGTGTGACACTCCATCATCTCCAGTGGAAGGTACTACTGTGCCAATACTAACTGCGAGTACGGAATCCATTTGTAACGGAAAACTGCCAGCTCTAGGGCTGGACTGTTTGCTCATGTCGAGGGGAACGGGGACTGGGGGGGGCACGGTTTGTTGAATGAGAGTGCTTGACGCTTTAAAGTTTAGCGTAGTGTAGTTAAGTGTAGTGTAGTAGGTTCCAATGGTCATTGGAACCTACTACGCTTTGAAATGGGCAACTAACTTCATCTTTCTGAGTGATCGACCCCTTGACTATCCAAAAGCGCCTTGGTTTTATTTATACTGTAGCGGTATCTACAACGCCACATGCGAACTACGCGTCATACTGACGTCACGCAAAATCCTGCATCTCGCAAGCAGAGTTTACCGTGCAACTTGCTATCGACATTTAAAAAATAAATGTCGCAGTGCTGGTTTTCTACTAAACAAACAAAACTGTATTTACTACATCCAAATGTTGTCCACAGACACGAGAAAAGTCAGCAGAAGCCGGGAACCAGGTGGCACCTCTAGTGACGCGACTAATACTCGCGATGGCACGGCCGGCAAGACTACTGGAATGTCTCGAGTTCGATCCTGAGAGGTTCTACAGACTGTTGGAAGCCGCTGAGGGTCATGCGAAACATCAGCAGGTTCGTGGGTCAACTGGTACTTTTAGTGACACGAATAATATGATGATGACGATGGTATTACTAGAATGTCTGGAGTTCGACGCTGAGAGGTTCTACTGACTATTGGAGGCCTTTGAGGGTCATGCGACGGTCAGTTTTACAATGATACTTTTAATGACAGGAGTAAAATTTGTCTCTGTATCTTGTCTGGAATTTACATTGCCAGACAAGATACAGATGACTTGTAATTGTGACTAAAAGGCTGTAGAGTTACATGCAAGTGTAATATTCAAGTAGTACTTTTAGTGACAGGTTTGAAACTTGTGTAATCGAAGCCTTTCCTTCAGTTAATTAAAAATGTTTATATCAATATTAAAATTATTCGCCAGTTCATTCTGTATAAGTTAAAAAAAAAACTTGCAGTACTAATATGAACCTTATTCCTCAGGGTATAACGACTGACATCCCTCAGTACATAATCCACAAGCTGGGCTTATCGCGGGACCCCCTGGCAGAACTGCAAGCACCTCCACCTCCTCCGTTGCCACAAAATATTTCACCTTCCAAGTAAGCATTAAAGAAATTTTAGTCTCGTTTTGGGGTTTGTATGTGCCGTTATGCACTTTCACTTATCTAGAGCAATAACTTAGAAATGGAATCAAACCATCGAAGGGTATATTTGGACGTTAGCCGTCCTCCTAAGGACTTAGTCACGAAACTAACCTTATATAATGGGTACAGTTGACAAAATCAGGCTCCGGTGTACCTATGTCTTACATCTTACTATCCTAAAAATATTATAAATGCGAAAGTTTGTGAGGATGTTTGTTACTCTCACGCAAAAACTACTTAACGGATATTGTTGAAACTTTACATTAATATGGCTTATACACCAGAATAACATATAGGCTACTTTTTATCCCGATATTCCCACGGGATCGACACTTATGCGGGTGAAACCGCGCGGCGCAGCTAGTTTAAAATAAATTCGTTGAAGACCCATATATTTTTGGACAGCAGCACGCCTGTCGGGTCAGCTCGTGTGTAACAAGTGTCCGCCCGCAGGAGCCGCGGGCGCCAGTCGCCGCCCAGCGCGCCGCCCAGCGCGCCGCCGTCCGAGAACGACTACCACGTCATCAAGCTCATCTCCAACGGGGCCTACGGCGCCGTGTATCTTGTCAAGCATAAGCAGACTAGGACTAGGTAACGATTAACTAAACTAAAGCACAAACAATACTTCTAAAATGTGTTGTTGTTTGGTTGTGGTCTCACGTAACACAATCACACCACAAGGAGAACACGTTTCAACATCGGACCCTTAAGGTTGGGTTAATATATTTTTTTGTGTCATCTACACTTCATTTGAAACCCACCGTACGACGTCATTACGTCAGCGCCGGCTGTCGCTGAAAACCAGCGCTGGGGCTCTGTTTTGCATAGGGTCGCAGCATGTTTCCCCCTACCTTTTTATTTTATTTTTTGTGTTTATGTTTTTTTTGCATCATGTTCACCGCAAATAAACGTATTTTCTTTCTTTCTTTTCTAAATAAGATTAGACACTTAAAAAAACCTTTTTTACAGCCCGTTCAACCGATTTTGACTTCTATTCCGTAGTCGTAAGGATGACATTAAAGCAAAAAAGTGGTTACAATACCAACTATTTACTGCAGCTGCCATTTGTCATGCCACCAACGCAATAGAAGTCAAAATCGGTTGAACGGACTGTAAAAAAGTTTATTTAAATGTCTAATGGTCTAAACTTATTGCAAATGGAGTTTAGTATTATATCAAAAAGTTATAATTATGATCCTCGTTTAGTAGGTTGCCAACTAATGTCCTAATGTAATTCTTGAGATTTTGTTTGCAGGTACGCTATGAAGAAAATAAGTAAAAACAACTTGATACTCAGGAATCAAGTGGAACAAGCATTTGCTGAAAGAGATATTCTCAGCTTTGCTGACAACCCTTTTGTGGTGAGTTACTTATCATCATCTGCCTAGCCTTTTCCCAACTATGTTGAGAACACCATGTAAATGCACCCTGTTAGTTGAAAGCACTACTGAACTTATTAAAATCTTATAGAACGAAACTCGTCGAGACACATCGACACTTCTGCAGTTAAAAATAGGCAACTTATAGCTTCAAGCCGCTTCAACACAGCTTTACATAACCTAATGTGTGTGGACAGTATTTTTTGTTGTAAACAAAATATTATTGATCAATTTAGCCTCGTCTACTTGCTATGCAATCTTAAAAGAACGAAGTCGATACAAAGAAGAACTAGGGTAATACATTTTCCCTCAACTCAGCTCATCGCAATCCACTGCTGGACATAGGCCTCTCCCAGGCTGCGTCAGAACACTCATACATTTCCACAATTCCACTAAAATCATCACACAACAGACAGCTGTGCTTATGGACAGTTTGTATCGCCACTTTTTGTTTCCAGCTAAAGCACTAGGAACTGGTGACGGGCGGGCGTGCCGGGGGACTGTCTTATGTCATTTTGACGCTCAGAAAGCGCTGATACTCAGCCTAATTTGACCCTTTCGTGTGCCTTTTTTGACTTTGATCTTTTCTAGGTAACAATGTATTGTTCCTTCGAAACAAAACGCCATCTTTGTTTCGTCCTCGAGTTCGTGGAAGGCGGCGACTGCGCCACTTTACTTCGCGCCGGACCGCTGCCCGCTGACATGGCGAGGCATTACTTCGCCGAAGCGGTCCTAGCTGTGGAGTACTTACACTCGTATGGCATTGTACACAGAGATCTAAAACCTGACAAGTAAGTATTAAACTACTAGCTTCTAGCATTTACCCGCGGGTTCGTTTCCGTTTATCCCACAGGAAACGTGCATTTTTCTGGTATAAAACTAGCCTATGTTATTTTCCGGCTGAAAAACTATCTCGGTGCAAAAATCAGGCCGATCCGTTGGTCCGTTGCTGCATGATAAAAGAAGAAACCAACAAACAGGCACGCATTTTACCTACGTCGCTTCCGTGGTCTATCAAACAGGAACTGTGCAATTTTCTCGGTATAAAAATAATCTTTTTTGCTCTCTGGATCATAAACTATGTCTATGAGAAATTCCTGTAACTTTCCGTAACACACTATCAAACGGAATCTAAATCATTTTGAAGGATATTGCTAATCCATTGCTTCATATGGTCGAAAAATTTGTCTGATCAACAACGTAAATAACGCTATGTATGTTGTTGGAACTGTCAAAATGAATACCATTGCTGCAATGAGTGCGTTACGCAATTACCCCGCAGGTCTGGGGGTCGAAAACAGAACGTCTCGCCCAGTAGTTGCGCCTGCGCTACAATATGCTAACCTAAATGTTTTTAATATTTCAGTTTGCTGATCACGGCGACCGGTCATATAAAGCTAACAGATTTCGGGCTCAGTAAAATGGGGCTTATGTCGTGTAAGTGAATATATTTTATTATCAATTTAATTATTTCTTTTAGCGTTTTGTGTGGCTGGAACTCAAGAGGAGTTCCAGCCATCTACCAACCCGCACTGGCCCGCGTGGTGGATTATGGCCTACTCCATCTCACAGAGTGGAGGCCTGTATGACACCAGGGGGAACATTAAAGGCTGATTATGCTGTTCAAAGCGAGAAATGTTTCAGAGCGAGAAATGGAAGATCACCTATGGAGTCACCTATTCAGATTATTCTGTTGCTACACAGTAACTATCGTTTTACCCATTATACCTCGAACCCACGGGCGGATTTTTTATGCTGCACTGTATTTTCAACGCGCAGCTTAATGCTGAGGGTTCTCTGTTGGATCTCAATGATCGGTTCAACAGCGAGCGTTGAAAACCCAGTACGCGTTTAAAAATCTCCCGTTTGCACGAGGGCTTATATTTGAAAGAAAGAAAAAAGTTTATTTGGACACAGTTCGTGAAACACAAAATACAATATTAACAAAACAAAAAAAAAAAATGTTTCAAATAATAATAGTGTGTGCCTCACGCCTGCGCCAAAAAGGTTGTGTCTATATCTTTTAATTGTCTTCCAGTGGCGACGAACCTTTACGAAGAATACGCTGACAGAGAGGCGCGACAGTTCTCAGACAAGCAAGTGTGTGGAACTCCTGAGTATATTGCGCCGGAAGTGATTCTGAGACAGGTGAGAAAAGCCTTGAATTTTTTCTCTTATTCGTTGCGTCATTGATGGCAGGATGCCTAACATCTCCGTTCGAGATCGAAACTGTTTCGGTAAACCCGAAGTAAACACGTGATCAGTCCTAATCATTCAAGAAAGTTCTAAGCGCCTTTCAGCGTTTTAACGAATCTGTTTCAAAATAATAGTGTTTATGTATTTCGCTCGCCAAAATATAATTTGTTTACTAAGAAAATAATTAATTTTTTGTATGTTTTCAGGGTTACGGCAAGCCGGTGGACTGGTGGTCGATGGGCATCATACTGTATGAGTTCCTAGTCGGTTGTGTGCCCTTCTTCGGGGACACTCCTGAGGAGTTGTTCGCTCACACTGTAAATGGTGAGTAAATTATATTTTCTGGCCAATGAGCGCCATTTTAGCTAGTGCACTAAAAAGTAGAAAAACGATATTAGATAATCACTCTCTAGATGTCTATCAGTCTATGTTATTCCTCTCGGAATACGCGAAAAATCAATAGCAAACTTTGTCAAGGTCAAATCATGAATCTCAAATCACACTAATATTGTAAAGGCGATAGCTTGTGAGTGTGTGTGTTTATTATATGTTTGTTACTTTTTCACGCTCAAACGGCTGGACCAATTTTGATAAAATTTTGTATGGAGGTCGCTGACACCCTGGATTAACATATAGGCTACTTTTTATCCCGATATTCCCACGGTATCGACACTTATGCGGTTGAAACCGCGGGGCGCAGCTAGTAGGCATATAAAAGGCACTTTTGAACGTCAACATTTACATGAACATTGAATTGATTCTAGTTGCCCCATCTAAAAGAAAGTTTCGTATGGAGAGGTAGTTTTGTATCGCGAGATCCCAGATTTCCTTTCGATAAAAGCGCTAATCCGCTATCAATATTTGCAAAAATCAAGTAATCTACTCTGCCACTATAATAATTGTACAGTAGCAAGATAGCTTGCTACTGTACAATTATTATAGGTATAGCTATAGTTCTATAACTGTAGATATTGTGTGGAACACGTAACAGTAAAATTTACTATTAATATTATACGTACCAGCACGTGATCTTTACCATAACTTCTTATATTTTCAGATGACATCGAGTGGCCATCAGAAGAAGACTTCCCTATCGCAGTAGAAGCCAGAGCCATCATTACCGAGCTACTCTCACGAAACCCTCGCGACAGGCTGGGAACAGGTGGCACGCATCAAGTCAAGGTACGCTGTTAATCTTGCCCTAAACCTATCATCTGCCTAGCCTTTTAGCCTATAGAGGTATGAGGAACAGGGTGTAAAGTTCACTTATCCTCCATAGCAAAGGGGGAGCCTTCGACCAGACGGGTGTTGTCGGGCCGCTGTATATATTTATGCTAGTTGCGCGGTAAACTCTGCTTGTGCGATGCAGGATTTTGCGTGACGTCAGTGTGATGAGTAATTCGCATGCGTCGATGTAGATCCTGCCACAAGCCTAACTATGTTGGGGCCAGTCTAACCGGATGCAGCTGAATATCAGTAGTTTATATGTAGCGACTGCCGACAGTCGCAAAGTAAGACTTTCGGGTTTCGGACTATCCGTCACGACTGTCAAATATACAGCCTGGATCCAGCGGCTTAACGTGCTTTCCGAGGCACGGAGAGTTCGCGATATGTAATGCATGGCCACCCATCCATGGGTCGACCTTGGCAAGTGTAGCTTAACCTTCGATCGACACATAATTATTAGATTAAATCATTATTATTATTATATCTGACATATCTCGGGAACTTGGGATCCCGGACCTTTGGAAGGCGTACGAGGGGCCGAAGCCAACTCGCAGAGGCCCGTTAACGCTTTCAATGAAATATTATTAAAAGCCTGTGATGTCCCACTGCAGGGCAAACGCCTCGCTACTCGCTTTCCACTTCTCTCTGTATAAAGCTGCTAATGACCAGAGCGGCAATTCTCGTAATTTTAAGAACGTTCACAGTCTGATCTCAGTCTCAATCTGTCAAAAATACCCCTAATTTCCTTACATTTTGACAAGTTTTTGACATTTGTTTGTCGCCGAGATGAGACTGCGACTAGATTTTGAACGTTTTAAATTACGAGCTCATCTCGCCATTAAATCATATAAAGTTATTATAGTACAATTCTTTATATTTTCCACAGGATCACATATACTTCTGTGGTCTGGACTGGAACAATCTGTTGAGGAGGAAAGCCGAGTTCATACCGCAGCTTGATAACGACGAGGACACCAGCTATTTTGATAGTAAGTAAAGTAAATACGTTTATTTGCGGCAAACATCCCATATTTAAAAATATACCGAATCATATATCCGGCTTGACTTAAAAGTGTCTTCACACTGCATAGCGTCGTAGGTCAGGTGCGTAATACACGCAAATGGTATGCGTGTATGATCAGAGCGGCAATTCTCGTAATTTTAAGAACGTTCACAGTCTGATCTCAGTCTCAATCTGTCAAAAATACCTCTAATTTCCCTACATTTTGACAAGTTTTTGACATTTATTTGTCCCTGAGATGAGACTGCGACTAGATTTTGAACGTTTTATATTACGAGAAATGGCCTCCTTGTGTATGAACGTGAACGAAGCAAAAGGAGTATGTAAGTATCGCAGCAGGGGGCATTGTGTAGTTTCTGCTTACCGCCATGGTAAGAAGGCATGTGTTTATATATGTCTGTAATCTGCATTCGCGATTTATTTGCCAAAAATGTAAACAAATATGAGTTTATGGAAAAATAACTTTAAATCCTACACAATAAAGTTTAGTTTACCCTACAACTTCAAACTTTTTTATAACTTTTTCAATAGCGCTAGTCACTGAAATCAACTTAATTGCTATTAAAATAGAGTTGATATTCGTTTAACTTGAAATAATATTAATTTGAAACAAGTTTGAATAAACTTTATGTACTTAAGATTTTTATTCGTTTCCAGCTCGCTGCGACCGCTACAACCACAGTGAAGTGGACACTGACGAGGCAGCCGAGCCACCCGAACCTGCCGAAGAAGCTGGACTCTTCGCCGCCTTCTCCAGCACCTCTCCCCAATGGAGAAGACACTACCATCACTCCTGTGCGGAGCATGACTCTAGGGTGAGTAGATTTACACCTAACCCTCGTACTCACAGGCGATTTTCAACGCAATGCCTAGCGTCGAGGGTTCATAATCCAGCAGTGTATCTTCTTGACGCGCTGGAATGCGCTCTGATGAATTCTCAATGCTCCGCTCAACACCGAGAGTTGGAAATCGTGTGCGATAAACAAAATAAAAAATCTTGGCGTAAAAATACGCCTGTACGTACCTGGTCTATAGACCCTCAACAAGTGAACAGGCTGCTCTGGTCATACCAAAGGGATGGTAAGGCACATTCCCTTCAGAAGACTTCTCTTGACATTTTATTACCACAGTCTCCTTCCAAGAGTTATTTGGGCAAACAGCGGGGTAATTGCGTAACACACTATCAGTAGCAATGGGTTTAATTTTGACAGTTCAACAACATTCATTGCGTTATTTACGTTGTTGAGCAGACACAGTTTTCGAACATATGAAGCAATGGATTAGCAATATCCTTCAAAATGATTCAGATTGAGTTTGATAGAATGTTACGCAATTAGGGTGCTGGTCATCAACTCTTACAGCATTTTGTCGTGGTGACACTGTTTCCAACGGAGAGTTCTCGTTTTTGGTTAAAAAACGACCAACAAATGGTAAGTAAGTATCCGAAAAAGTGATTTCCGTTCAACAGCTGATGTAAAGTCAACAGAAGACATAAGTATGCAGGATCGAATGGATGTTCTCGAATAAAATTTAATTTTATTAATAGAAACAAACAGCTCATTTATCAAATTAAATTTGAGTCGACAACAACCATCGGTTTCTTACTAAACTTCAACTATATCCGACGATCCTGCATGCTTATAATCTTTTATTGACTGTACATAACTTTCATAAATTTGGGGGTAAGAAGCCTATATCCGTCAGTGGAACGGCAGATATGTATTATACAGGAGGCTGTAGACATCATCGGTCATCTAAGAGTGACTACAGAAAAAGGTACTTATTAACTGTGAGCTTTTCCCAATGGCATAGTTTCTACTAGATATCACGTAGCCTCTATAAAATGTATTCCTCATAGATTTATGTTAATTTGCTTTGAACAATAATATTATTTCTGTTCATCTTAGTAATCTTGCAGTCAAATTAAATACAGGGTAGCAGGGACATTTATACGCAAACTGAAACCATGAATACAGCACATGATTCTAGCGTAGAAATTTTTAGTCGGTAAGGAAAAAAATGTATGGAACAGCTATTTTTTTTTATAACCGACGAAAAATTTCAACGCTAGAGGGTCCCGAATCGGCCAGGGTTGCGGGTTGTTCGAAAGAGTTGCCGTGGCCCCTGGCAAAGGCAATTGAAGGAACACGGGTGGGTTTTTAGTCAGTAATTTAAAAGCCTGACACGCCCTCTCGCTCTGCCCAGGGCGGAAGAAGTTATTTAAAGAAAGAAAGAAAATACGTTTGAATTTACCCCTTCATAACGCTCCCCTACATAATAAAAGGAAGCCTTGTGCGAATTTTCACGTTTCTAGTCCCAATACTTTCGGCTGCGCTAATATGTTAGTCAGCCAGTTCCTCTTTTTTATTATACAGGGTGTCCAGTAAATAGTACGACATATCTCAGGGGGTGATAGCTTGAGTCAATACCTACCAAAACAACACATTATAATAATATGTTCCGCGAAATGTAACTTTTTTTTTCACCACTGTAGGTAGCGATAAGAAAATCGTTCTGCGAAAATTTAAACAAAAAATGCTATTTCTTGAAAAAGATCTTGTTTTTGATAGAAAAAAGACTTACCAATGAGTAGAGTAACTATTCACAAATAATTTGATGTAAAAAAAAAACTAGAAAATAAATTTTTCATTACGAGATACTTCAAAATCTGTTTCAAGGTAGAGATTTTTCGATATTTCGGAAAATTTTGTATAACTGTAAATCCGTAACATTTTGCGGAACATATATTTTGTTGTTTTGGTAGGTATTGACCCAAGCTATCACCCCCTGCAATATGTCGTACTATTTACTGGACACCCTGTATATGAGGTATTTTGAAAAAAAAATACCAACAAGAAGTAGATAGTACTTCCATCTACTGCTGCTGGGCAGACGCCTCTTTCTCATGCAATACAAGGAAGGCGCTTTACTTTGTGTAAATAATTTCATCACCACTGCTCTCAAAACGATGAAGGAAAAAAACATCGTGGGGAAACCGGCATGTCCTAGAACCAAAAATTCGAAGACAAGATACATCCACCAACCCGCACTGGGGCCGCGTGGTGGATTACGGCCCGTGTCCAAGCAGCAGTGGGAAAATTATAGGCTGATTATGGTGACAAGGAAGGCAACGAGTCAACGACACGGTAATTAGATAACATTTCCGTGGCAAAGACTTACTTAAAAGGCACATTAATAATTTATTTATCGATATTCTTCAAATTTTGTTTGTTCTCTAGGGTTTTTAAGCGAATCGTTACATAAGCAACGTTTTCGCTGTCAAAAATATTAATAGAAGAGGCCTATGTCCAGCTTTTGTGGGCAGGTCGAGTAAAAATTTTCTCAGCCACCTATACTTGGCGCGGTAACGAAACCATAGCGACTTCTAATTCGACGCCAACGCCATCTAGTTGCATAATGAGAACTAATTTCGCGCGAAATTTTGGTTGATGTTTTTTTTCTCTTTTTTTCTACATAATAATATTTTAGAAATATCTAATAATATGTAAAAAATATTTCTGGATTGTTTTCATGATTTATAGGGATTTTATAATGGAAATAATATTGGAGTTTTTTTGCTTTCTTATTGGAATTGCTAAGAATTTTTTTTCATTATGGTAGTTTGCTGCCCATAAAATTCGGGTTTTAAATAGCTTTCATAAGGGATATATGATTGAGAATCTGGAACATTTACTCCCGGAAGATATTATAATGGGATGTTAGTTCTTATTCTTATAAACAGTTAAAACTGTCATCTCGCTCATAGTAAACGCCAAACAAAAATCGATCAATCTGCCTAACATTTTCCCAATTATGTTGGGGTCGGCTTCCAGACTAACCGGATGCAGCTGAATACCAGTATTTTACATGGATCGACTGCCTATCTGACCTCCACAACCCAGTTACTGGGTATTACGTTACCCCTTTGGTAGGACTGGTTGTCAGAGTTTTGGGCTTCTGACTACCCATAAGTTCTGTCAAAGATCTAATGAACGTAAATTAATTATTATGAAGACTTCCTTTATTCATCTAACATATAAATAATATTTTTAAATATTAGAATATAAAAAAATATATAAAAACATTTAAAAATATAAAATATAGTAGCCCACCGGTATCGAGAACAGGGTCCAAGCTACCGGCGGTCAGGGCTCCAGAGAGAGGAACCTCCTGACAATGCGAGCCGTGTCCAGAAGTACTGCTTTCTGAATCAAGCCCTTGATCCAGCTGCCCAACGAGAGCCTCCTCAGGTGTTGGTCGAGCGAGGCTCTTGGCTATCAATCCATTGGCTGTAACGACTATCGGCACAATGATCTCTGAGTCAACATCCCACATGTCGACAACCTCGCGAGCCAAATCAAGATAAAGTATCTTGACTTTTGATTTGTTTATCTTTCTTATGAAGACTTATTATTATGGGAACACTACATACATGTAGTTGCATAACAACGTTTGCAACTAGATACCTTACCTACGGGAAATCATAATCAGCCTATAATATTCTCACTGCCGGGACACAGGCCTCCTCTCTGTGAAAGGGAGTGGGCTGTAATCCACCTCGCGGGCCCAGTACGGGTTGGTAGATGTCGAATGTATTTGAATTTTTGGTTCTAAGACATACCGGTTTCCTCACGATGTTTTCCTTCACCGTTTTGAGAGCAATGGTGATGAAATAATTTACACAAAATAAAGCACCTGTCTGGGCTCGAACCCACGACCACCAACTTGTAATTCGCGGCGGTTACCACTTGGGCACCAGTGCTCCCATGCGTGAAAGGATTCAAGTATTACGTAAGCAGATTTTTTTGCAATTATTAACCTCCCCCTCTCCCTCTTCAGCAAAAGTAAGCAAAACGCTTACCCATGCTTACGTAAATATTGGTACATGCATTTTTAATGTGCTCTGGTTTCTTTATTGATTCATGAGCAGCAGTTATATGCGTTTCGTTTTCAAGCATAGACAAGTAGGGTTGCCATATGTGTTCAAACCAAAATTGTCTAAATTTTGTAGAAACTCTGAAAAAGTAAAAAAAATAAATACTGCTGACGTAATCACCATCCAGACCCCCCCATCCATGTCATCAAAAATAAGCAAAATAAAGACCCCCCCCCCCCCGCCCCCCTATAGTGCTTACATAATACTTGAATGGCCCCTAAACAATGCTCAAAAGCAAAGACAAAATACTAAAATTCTGACATCCCGTTTGACTACAGGCTAAAGGCCTCTTACACAGATCAGACCAGATTTATTATTATTCAACTATTTTTACCATTCATTCTTTCCGCAAATTCGTTCACTACCCCAACACTATTAGTTGTTTTGCTTTGAACTGTCAAGTTACTGAATACGATTAAAAGGTTAATTATACTGGGTGAAATTAACTCAGCTAGCGAAACTCCACAGCACATGATTCCTTGAGATGTTTTTTGGGGTCAACCGAATATGAGTTTAGAAAATCAGTTTTCTTCGTTTTATCGTGTTTAGAGATTTGCTACCTATCACGTTTGTAAAGTTTACACAAAAAAACCGCTTTTCTAAGCTCACATTTCAAGTAACTACAATACTTGCGGTTGTTGACTCCAAAAAATAATCAACAAATCAATGTTTTTTTCATGTTTAGATAACGATATACATCACGTCTGCGGAGTTTTGCTAGCCAATTCAACTTGACCCGTTAGCTATCGCTCTCTCACTATCTCTTACTTCAGTAGTCCATGTTATCGCTTGAGACCTCTTTGTTTATTTGCCGTTATTCGTTACCAGAGTACGGACAGCTGGCCGGGCACGCCGGACTCGGCCGGGCCCCCCACCACCCCCACCGCGCCCCTCCATCATCACCCTAAGTGTCCGGTAAGTGCAATGTCCTACCTTTTAATTATAAGCGAAGATTTTTTTATTTATTCTAAAGGGATTACCAAAAAGCTTCTATATAACTTAAGTATTATAATATTATGTTTATTTGATTTTAATACTTACGTTCTAATTTTTTCTAGTTCACACAGGGTAATTGCGTATCACACACACACACGTCACACACAAAATGCTATTCATTTTGACATCCATTGTGTTTCATACGTTTGAAAAATTCGTAAGCTCAACAGCGTATGAACGTAGCTGAACTGTCGAAAGTGAAAGGCATTGCGATTGATTGCCATTTTTTGTGTCTTACGCAATTAACCCGCTGTATTAATTGGTTACCCCCCTTTTCTAAGGTGTTTTGTTATTTGAGGAGCGGACGACCATGGATCTATCAATAAGTTACTCTGATGCACGGTCATGTGGAGAATATGAGATTGCATTAAGTGTGTATATGGGAGTATTTGGTTTGGTACATACTGCCCATTACACGTCCATTTAAGTGCACTAATCTGCAGCAGTTTGATGCAGATTAATTATTTCGTTTTCATCTCAAGGATTACAGGGTTATCATAATATTTATATCAAAACTACTGTTGCATAAGATACAGGAGAGACGATAATTTGATATTACAGATCTACCACGCAACGACGAAATTTACTTCCAAAAGTTATCTACATTAACAAAATCCCCTCTCATAACTCCAGATGATAGGCGGCACCTCAACGGCGGAGTCCTCCCAGACGGACAGCGACGACGTGTCGCCGGCCGCGCGGCGGCGCGCCGGCCTGCGCCCCGCGCACGCGCACGGCCTGCACGCGCACCCGCTGGCGCACGCGCCGCACGCCGCCTCGCACCCGCACGCCGGCCCGCATGCGGTTAGCTTGCTGGCACAGCACCCGCCTGTTAATACCACGACTACGGTGGCGCTTGTGCCGAGACTGTGAGTATAGTTTGATGTTTTTGTAGTTGCATAGTTTAATAAGTAAAATAAAAAATGTAACGGTTAAATATGGAACGACGTATTAAGAGGTTGTCATAATCAAAGAAAAGGTTATTAAACGAATATTAAATAAAGAATCTCTTTCGAATGAGCGGTTCACAACAAACTTAATGAATATTCCAATTAAAGACCAAGATTCTTTGAAACATATTCTAATGGTATCTTACTATTTAATGAGTTCACATAACATTAAAAATCAACCTATTACAAATGATTTTGAACCTATCCAGCTTTAAAATCGTTCTAAAACCTTTGATCTCAGGAATAAAGTTCATAAGAAAAGTACTTATTATTAGTATCTATTCTACTTAGCGTATCAATGATAAAAAGTAATGTCAAGATAATTCAAATAATAATATATTTGACCTAAAATTCTATTCCAATTATTCCACTTTATCCTCAGCTCCGACATGTCAAGGAAGGACGAACACAAGAGCATAAGTTTGGATCGTCCCGACAAGCCAGACAAACCAGAGCGTCCCGAGCGACCAGAGCGTCCAGAGAAGTCGAGGCCCACAGCCATCGTCGCCAAGTCCATGCGACGGTCAGCCAGCACGTCTGGATTGTCGCTGGTTATACACCCAGGTAAACTGCTTAAATTCAAAACTATGCTCGTTAGTTAAATCTTATACAAGGTTCCATAAATAGATGGACAAATTTTAACCACAGCGCTCAGTACGTTTGACCAAAGATGTCCATCCAAGCAAAAAAAAAAAAACGCTGATTAAAGTAATTTTATTTTGACCTAAAATAATAAATTGCCGGCACATTAGTGTATTTTCGTTAGCTGATTATTTTTCTTGTAAGTATCTAATGCGTTTTTCTTATATATTTTTTACAATCGGTCTTATTTTGGTGGTCTGGATGATTTCTAAAAGTTTATATTATGGAATCAGGCGTTACTTTACGGAAATCCATGACATTAAGATGTTATGTGTAATATCTAGTTTTAATTCCGTGTAATAAAAACCCAGGCTTGGATGCTGGAAGCAATCTCACCTTCCCACGCTCATGCATATGCTGATGCAAGAAAGGTATCACCCTCCCGCCCTAAGGCCTTAGAACTCAAAAATTCAAAATTATTCCTCCGATAAAATTATCTGGCGTTGGAAAAATCTGCCCTTAGTTATACTAGTATTATAAGATGGCTAGTTATACTTTTAATACCGCAGTTAAACTGAACTAATCATCCCTTTTCTCGCAGCAGATGACAGCACGCTAAGCATAGGCGCTGGATCCCCATGTGCTGGTAACACATCATCCACCAACTCCTCACGAGATTCGTCTCCTTGTCGCGACCCACCGTCGCCGTTCGCGCTGCCTAGTCACTCGTGAGTATACCTTTACAAATCAATCTTACTCAATACATTGGATGCTGCTGATCCACGCGTCATGTTCGTGAACGGGCGCCGTCGGTTGAGACTGGTCATCTCTTAACTGCCATGGCTTATTTTTAATCTTATATTTTGAATTGTTTCTACATTTGTGTGTTTTTTTTTAACACTGTTCTCACATATAGAAGCAACAAGAATAATTTTCCCAGGATTTTGTAATATCTTGATTTATAAGAGTGTCCATGGAGTTTCTTGCCCGTTCTTCTCCATAGAGATCTAGGTACGTTTTGGAATGGGCAACTAGCTTCAACTTTCTGACTAATTGACCGACTATTTAATTTTGACAATTCAAAAGTGCCTGTACATGGTTTAATTGAAATAATTGCTTTGAATTTGAACATTTTATTGAACATAGGTAATAAACTTTAAGCTTAAAGCGTCAGGGTAGTTCGCGAAATTCAACGTATCTTATATTTTTTACAATTTTCCGGTCAGTATCAAGTAGTATGTTGATAGAAATATGATCTGCGACCGTAACGACTATGTCTTTACAGAATTACAATAATAAACATTATCAATACAACTTTCACAGACAGGAAGCTTTTACTTATACCAAGTAAGTTTTTGAAATGGGACTTGAGAGCGAATATAATAAGTATTTGTATACGGACGGATCAAAACCCGAAAAATAAATGTGACATGCTAAATAGGCCCTGAATTTCCCCTCTTATTTATAAACGTTGAGTAATGATTGATGATGAATGAGTAATGAGGCGAATAAGTTAGGTATAATAGCCTCACCCCCTTACTAATAAACGTTGTATAGCGTCTGTATAGTCACACAACGCTTTGTCTTCTTCTTTCGAAAATCAAATTACTGACGACTGAAAGAGAGAAATCGGTGTGTAACTATTCATCTGATATAATACGTTTATTAGTAAGGGGGTTATTGATTAGCGTCTTCTTAACCATATAATAATTTGTCGTTTTAACATCTCTTATCTTTATTAAACAACATATACATGTTGCTTAAATAATGGCGCAAATCTTTACTTGAGAACAAAGGAATGGTTTATACTTTGCAGTTTTGATGTCATGCTTATAATAACAGAATTCTCAGTGTATTCGTAGATCGGTGGGATTCCCCGATGTTGCGGAGGTGGGTGCGGCTCCATGCCGAAATTTAATTGTAAATTTTTATGTGAATGTAACCTACTAACACTAGAATTTAAGTTAAAATTGTTACTAACCCTATGGACTCCGGTCCGAAATAAAAATATTCTATTCTATTCTAATATATCAACAGGTTGATCCAGTCTTCGAAGCCGCCGATAGTGGTTCGTCGCGGTCCCCGCGGTTTCGGTTTCACTATACACACAGTTCGTGTGTACTACGGTGATACTGATTATTACACAATGCACCATTTGGTCTCGGTGAGTTGAACATAAATGTTCTTGTAGCAATCCACAACGCAATATGGTGACACCAAATAATTATTTCTCCGGTTGGGTTCGCGAACCAAAAAGTTTTTGTATTATTAATTTGAAAATATGATTTTAAAAAGCCATATTTACAGAATTTGTAGTGCGTTGTTTCCTTTTTTTAATTTTATGGCTGCGCAAATGGATTATTATATCCGATCTATGTTATAAAGTTTTCCTTTTATCAATGTGATCGCACTATCGCAGGTTGAAATGCTCTTTCATAATATGTAAAAATGATGATAATTATAAATAAGAGTACAGTCAGTTATTGCAATTAGGTGACCCACCTTTGCATAATTGGTTGAGATTTTTTAGAATACGAATCAATATAATTTTATAATTATTTTATATTTTATTTACTTTGATAAAATTCTATCGATTCGTATTCTAAAAAAAATCTCAACCATTTATGCAAAGGTGAGTCACCTAATTGCTATAACTGACTGTAGCTGAAGGGAAGCCGTAAGGAATCGGCTTCTATGGAACCTTCGCCACTGGACTGTACGTAAATTATTATGATTATTTCTTGTAGGCGGTGAATGAGCAAGGGGCGGCATGGGCAGCCGGCTTACGAGCCGGAGACCTCATCACGCAGCTCAACGGAGAGTCTGTGCAGGGCTTACTGCACACACAGGTATGTGTACCTTGGGGCTTGTGGCTAAGAAATAACAGCCGCACGGGTCGATCGATCAGGTTAAGCTACGCTTGCCGCGATTGTTTCGTGGATGGGTGACCATCTTTACATACTAAGACCCTCCGTGCTTCGGAACGCACGTTAAGCCGTTGGTCCCGGCTGTTATTCGTAGATCTTTGACAGTCGTTACGGGTCGTCAGAAGCCCGAAAGTCTGACAACCAGTCTTACCAAGGGGTATTGTATTTCCCAGTAACTGGATTGTGGTGGTTAGATAGACAGTCGCTCCATTTAAAATACTGGTATTCAGCTGCATCCGGTTAGACTGGAAGCCGACACCAACACAGCTGGGAAAAGGCTAGGCAGATTGAAAGAATGACAAACATTCATCAAATTAATGGTCAGCTGTTTCATAGAAACATGGAAAAGCATTATAAATTATTTGTCTTATGTTAAACTAACAGGAAATACAAAAAAAAAAAAGTCGAGATAGAACTGTGGAACAGTTAATTTATTCGCAAATGTACTTCTAAATGTTTGAATAAATTACAATAATACAATGTGTTGTGTTTGTCCAGGTTCTTCGTTTGCTGCTGGCCGCTCCACACGCCACACTTCGAGCTACCCCGCTAGATCAGACTACCATACAGGTATGAACGCTGCCATCTTTATTTCAGTTCATATAAGTCTAGTAATAAACAAAGATTTGTAGGTATAGACAGGCAAATAAATCGCTACAATGATTTTTCTTATCCTGTCGTTTTTACGCATGGTAAACTAGATTCAGTGCTTGTAATATCTTGTTAATATTAATAGGATTGCTGATATTTTTTTTATTTGAAAAATAAAAATTGTTTGCATATCAGTGCAAACTATATTATAAAAAGTGTAAAATCTTAATAAATTGCCAAGTTATAAATGTTTTAAAACAACTGTTAGACAAAAGTGGCATTACCTATCTTAGTGTCGTCACGAATCTGTAACTTCATATTAGTGCCATACATTGTCGGTACCGCGCGAATAATCCTTTTCAAACACTTTCAAAGCGTGTAACTTCTCCCTCAGTCCTTTGATTTTGAAGATTATCTCATTTTACCACGGCTTCTTTGAAATTATATTATTTGTTGAAACATTTCTAATATTAGTTATCATCCCTATTTGGTCGTCACATGTTCGTTGTACCCGTTAACGGTTGAATGTTGTTAATTGTTGACGCCGCACCCGTCCCGCAGGCGGGCGGGCGGCGGCGCGCGTGGTGCGGGCGGCGCGCGGCGGCGCCCCCGCGGCCGCGCCCGCGCCGGCGCTGCTCGCTGTTCCGCAGGATATCCACCAAGCGGGCCTCGCAGGAGATGCACCAGGTAACTAATTATTTATGCATTTTGCCGCTACTACCGCTACAGAGAGTAATGATAGCTATGGATATCGACTGTTCTTAATTAAAAATAATATTGTTAAATAAAGTCTTCTGGCACTGCAGTATGCCGCGAGACGTTCTGCTAATTAACTTAAATGCAGCTCGACCACAGTGCCGAAAAGTTTATCACCATAAAAAACTTTTCGGGACTCTAAACGCCCAACGTAATAACAATTAAACTTATATTATGTCTCGTTCAACCGATTAAATTGCAGTTCCATTCCACATCAAAGATGCGAACTTAAAACCGACTTCAGACGAACTTTGAAAGCATTATTAAACATAAAATCACAGAACAGACTAATCAAGGTTTGTCTGAGAACGTTACTACAGTAAAACTGAAAAAAGCAGGTAACCTCCGTGAGATTGTCAATAACATCAAGGCGATGCGATCCTTCCTTGAAGAGCTGGGGTGGATTGAATAATCGGTTTTCCCGCGCATGCGTAAAATACTCGCATTGACATAGAGTTACGAACACAGTCCGTCTTACTACCACTACAGTCAAACTGTGATAAATAAGTATATAATAGAATAGAATACTCTTTATTATTCTTTATCGTGTTCCTGTGCAGATGGTATCGTCAGGCGAATGTGCGTCCTCCCCATCTCCTGCGCCCGCGTCACCTGCTGCCGACAGTCCGCTACACAACACTACCACCACGCATTATCAACGGTAAGATAATAATAATACTATAACGAATATTATCACAAAAAATACTTCTAAAACTGGGGTCGTCGCTGAATCACCACTTTCAGCGACCGTTCGAACCCTATTTGGAAGATACTATGAAATCTTATAATATTTGTATGAAAAAAGATACTATGGAGTTAAATCTTGCTTTACGCAGTCCTAAAACATGTTCAAGTTGAAACAAGTGCGCCTACACACGTACTCTTGTCCATAAAATTTCACCACGACCGTTCCCCTAAGAATCAAATGACTAGTGAATGTACCCATTTCTGCAGTGTGAGAACTAACTTCTCAACATAGAAATTAATTTATTGAAATTGGACTCACTTTTTGATCGTCAATCGTTGCAAATCACCCACTCTTCACGACTAATATCCTCTTTATATCCCAGGCCATCATCCCTGCACGGGCTCAAGCACAAGCTAGTAGCGGGCGGCGCAGTAGGTTCCGGGGGCGAAGTCCGACGCGCGTCCCTGCAGCACATGCCGCTGTCTCCGCTGGCCAGGACGCCTTCGCCCTCGCCGCAGCCGCAGCCTGCCTCGCCTACCAGGTAAGGAAGAAGAATAAAGATGAAATTTATGAAAAACCTTTTTGATTAAGGGATCATTTTTCCATCGTGAGATAACTTTTATTCGAGGAATAAAATTGCCGTTTGACAGTGTTTGTATGAAATAGACCATATGTCAACAACGCATTCTCTCCTATTTCGGCCACATTGTACGCAGAGGCGATGAAAGTTTGGAAAAACTGATTGTGGTTGGGAACACCGAAGGCAAACGTTCGCGCGGTCGTTCACCGACACGATGGACCGATCAGGTGAAGGAATCATCGTCCTCTAAATTCTACACGTTGGTAATGGATGCGCAGGACAGAAACCGGTGGAGGCGGGTCATCCGCTCCAGAGGCAACTCCGAAGTTGACCACGATCCTCAGACATGAGGGACCGACTACAGAGAAAGAGAGAGTATGAAATAACTGTTTTCAAAATTTCAAAATTATTCCTCGAATAAAGTTATCAGATGATTGATATTCGGTTTATTTGAGGTTTCTCAGGGCGATGTACACACGGCGACACATCAAGCTATACATTTCCAGTTTTAGCTGACCTCACATTGTATAGGTTTTTCATACAATCAGACGTCAGCTTATACTGCTTGATGTATAGCCGTGCGTTCTAGCATACTCAATAAGTTTTTTTTTTTATATTTACGTTTCTAGTCATCCATAAAACATTACATGCAATTGGCTCTCATGGGATATATTTATTTATTTATTTATTAACTCAACATCACTATCATTACAGGAATTTCCTAATTCAATAGTGTGGCCATAATTTCAGTTTTATTATTTACAATAACATATTCTGTGCATCGTGGTTTTTGTGAACTCACTCAGAGAACAAGTAAAAAGATCTATACTGTCTGCTACGTCATTAAGTACACGCAAGGTGCGCGTTATAGGGGCTTTACTCAGTAGATTGGTCCTACTACTGGGTACCGCCAATAAACGTGGCTGTCGCCTACGCAATACATAATTGTCGGGCACACACAGGTTTATTTCTTTTAATATACCTGGGTTTGAAGTCTTGCCACGTAATAATTTAAAAATATAGGTAGCAAGAGCTATGTCCCTCCTTGTTTCCAATTTATTGTATCCCACCATGCCTATAACAAACAAAGTTGGATACATCAATGGATAAAATGGATATACACCATACCACCTTAGGTACAGAAACCTAGTAAATTTATTTTGTATACGCTCCAGCATGAGAATGTATTTAGCTTCATGCGGAGCCCATATGATTGCGTTACATTCGAGCTGGCTTCTTACCAATGCATTGTACAAAGAAGTTAGCGCAGCGATGCTTGTAAAACCCTCTGCTCTTCTTAGGACAAAACCTAGGCTTCTGTAGGCTTACATACTACACTATCATTTGTCTATGTCTGTGATTGTCTATGGTCTCTGTGCATGATTGACGAAAATACCACACATTAACGTATTTACGTTCTGGGAATATAAAAACGTTTGTGAAAAGATTTTGCGTAGAACAGCGCTCTTAAAACCCACTTAATGAGTCAGGATGAAAAATATTTTTTTTTGTCCATTCATCTTCTTAGTCCATTGTGTGCGTACTAAAACTATCTATACTCCATTTGAAATAAGATTAGACATTTAAATAAACCTTTTTTACAGTCCGTTCAACCGATTTTGACTTCTATACCGTAGGCATAAGAATGGTATTAAAAACAAAAAAGTGGTTACAATACCAACTGTTTACTGCGGCTGTCATATGTCATGCCACCAACGCAATAGAATTCAAAATCGGTTGAACGGACTGTAAAAAAGGTTTATTTAATTAAATGTCTAATCTTATTTCAAATGGAGTATAGAAAGAAATCATGTAAATAAAAAAATGCAATAATGCAATGCATGCATGTTGTTTAGCAATGCAATTGCAAATAAATGATAATGGATTATGGACTTATAACATTACAAAATTCTCGAGTTCTATGCACATTAACGGACTGATAGATTCGCCTTTGGAAACTTTGCATATATCAAAACATATTTTTACGTCTATTTTAACCCTTCACTCAAAACCTTGTACTTGTAAGCATGTGTAACACCACAAACCACTCATCACCATAAACTAACAATCCATCCTTAGCCGCTGCGAGGCGCGCAGCCCTTCGCCCCTGGCGGTGCGGGACGCCAGCGTGGCCGGGGGCCGCAGGGCCTGGCCCCGGCGGGACCCTGCCTCCCCACTGCTTAGGAGAGCTTTGTCACCCGACAGGTGAGGAGAAGTGAACGAGATAGTGTGGTTTTATTTTAGAGTAGTTCATCAGCTGATGAAGGTTTTGCACGACTGTTTCTAACGGGTAAGATGACAGGGAGACTGAGCAAAATTGTCGACTGTGTCAAATTGCAGTCAGCCTATAATGTTCCCACTGCTCTTGTGGTTTGAACGCACGTTTAGCAGTAAAAAGGCTATATATTAAATTTGTTAAACACAGTATAAGTGCACAAACAGGCAAATAAAAAAAAAGCTATGAAAACTTTTATGAGCGTGTCGCGAGCGTGGCGTACGGGTTCTCGCGATCCTCCACTGTTCTGCATGACCGAAAAACACCCGCTGGTAGAGAAGTGTCCGCCGTTTTACATTTTATGTTACACTAGCTGCGCCCCGCGGTTTCACCCGCGTAAATGTCGATCCCATGGGAATATTGGGATAAAAAGTAGCCTATATGTTAATCCAGGGCCTACAGCTACCTACATACAAAATTTTATCTAAATTGGTCCAGCCGTTTGAGCGTGAAGAAGTAACAAACATATAGACACACACACACATTCACAAACTTTCGCCTTTATAATATTAGTGTGATACAGTGGCGAAGGGTGAATTTATGACAGAGGTAGGCCGGAGCAAAAAAAAAATTCCAAAAGAAAATTTCAATGATGAATTGACTATAGAGTGGTTATGTTCTGAATTTTCGAAGAGAAGCCGGTGGGAATCGAGTTGTATGGTGCCTTCGCCACTGGTGTGATAAAGATTAATAAATAAAATTACGATGATTTTGCCCAGTGTCCTTTGTTGAAATGTTTTTCTGAACTTCTATTTCTTGTCTATTAAAAATTATCGTTGGATTTTGTAGACTTACCCCCTTACTAATAAACGTTGTATAGCGTCTGTGTAGTTACACAACGTTTTGTCTTCTTCTTTCGAAATTCAAATTACTGTCGACTGAAAGAGAGAAATCGGTGTGTAACTATTCATCTGAAATAATACGTTTATTAGTAAGGGGGTCAAACTCTTGCACATAGCGCTATCGTCAAAATATAAGTTGAGTATAGTCTTTCTAATCGTTTGTCTTATAGGTATGGAATTATATATATTTCGTAATTAACTGTGTGTGTTTGCTTTCGTGGGTACATTGTATGTGCTTCGAATGTTTGCGATAAACGCATGCGTTTCATTTATGTTGTCATTACTGTTTTCATGTCGGTTTCGAAACTTATGTAAGTATTAAATATTTTTTGCAGGAGATAGGAAAATCATATTAAAATTTTATTTATTTATGTTCAAACCTTAGTACCTTTGTATCAAATAGTATTTTCTAAGGTACTTGGGCGATTAAAGGATCCCAAATCCAGATGATATCTTTCTCGACGGACATTCGAAAAGGAGGTCATCAATATTTGATTTTAAAGTTCAACTTTGAAACAAAACACAATCCCTAGGGCACCTAGAATCAATTCTATTTTCTTGTAAATTTTGACGTTCAATAGTGCAGCAATGGTTACCTACTTAAAATAAATGATTTGGGTTTGAATCTCTAACTCCATCTTTCCCCCCAGACTACACCCTCGCTCAGCGGAATCAAAATGCTCCATATCCCCGCTGTGCTGCGGCGGCGCGGGCGGGCCCCCGGCGGCGGGCCCCCGGCGGGGCGCCGTGTGGCGGCCCGCGGCCCCCGCGCCCGCCTCGCCCACGCCGCCGCCCCCCGACAAGCAGGACGACGCGCCGCCGCCGCTGCCGAGGATTGCCGAGGAGAAGGACTCACCCACGCATCACGCCAGGAACTTGCCTAATAGGTATGTAGCTATTGAGAGATCCTGTTGTATGTACCTACTTAGTTTCCATATTTTTGGAAGTGAGGGCGTAGATTTCATAAATGATTTATTTCTGTAAGTAGGTTTGTACAAACACTTTTACACGTCATTCATATTTTTTTTTAAGCTAGATGAGGTCGGCGTTTCCTATCTGACTACTCTGAGAATAAAGGCCAAAACAAACTCAGAGGTCACAGTCTCTTTTAAAGTCCATTTGCGTAATAAGATTCCATTTCGAAGCTGTATCGTAAGGTTTCGAAGTTTCTTTAATTTTGATTGACAAATGGTATTCGATTGATGATGTATTTGTCAATTTTAAAAAAGAGGTCTCCAATGAAAATGAAATTAATCAGCGCCTGACACTACTCCTTACAAGTTTAGACGTGATTAAAAACTTACCTACTAAAATTACGTCAATTTACGTCAGGCGCTGATTAGTTTGACAGGACTAAACTAAAATTTGTCTTCTGTCCTTTTCTTAATGAAATAGAAATAAAAAGATGCACTGAACTTAAATTGAGTTAGTAAGCAACAGAATTATTGGCACCATTAATTGTAATTTTAATTCAAAGTAACTAATAATTACTTTTTACGCCACATGTAGCTCAAATATCCAGTTCCCAAAGCTCAATATGCATCCTTAAGGTGAATGCGCAGTTGTAGACCGCGAAATTCAAATTTTCTTACGTTTTTTGCAATTTGCAGGTCAGTGTCAGGTTGTATCTTGATCAAAATTTGATTCGCGACAATAACAGGTACGTATTTATAGAATTATAATCATTAGAATCATTAATACATCTTTCTAAGTTAGATTTGTACCACTAAGCAGTTTTCCATAAGAGATTTGTTGTCGTGGTACAAATCTAACTTAGAAAGATGTATTAATGATTCTAATGATTATAATTCTGTAAATACGTACCTGTTATAGTCGCGAATCAACTTTTGATCAAAATACAACCTGACACTGATCTGAAAATTGCGAAAAACGTAAGTAAATTTGAATTTCGCGGTCTACAACTGCGCATTCACCTTAACACTAATTTCTAACCCCCCACCCTACAGGACACCAGCCAAGCAATCCACCCCCAGCATCTTCACATCCTCGCCTAAGACAAGCCTGGACAAGTCCGCGTTCGACGCGTCCACCTCGCTCACATCCCTGTCGCTTTCTGACGAGTCCTTCATCAACACGTCGGCTGACCTGTCCAACTTGGACACTTCGCGAGAGATTTATTTGGGTAAGTAGAGCTTTTAGTTTAGAATAATGTTTGTAGACCCAACAAATTATAAAAACGAATGAACTCTTTGTGTTGTATTTACTGTTTTTTAGCCTAAAAAAAGGTAAAGGGCCTACATATCCACACCGAAAACTTCTAAAGTTAAGCAGAATCTTGAGAAGGATTTGCAGTTCATCGCGGTGCTTTAAAAACTGATTTTTGAAGTGAAACTTCTTAGGCGGCGAGTCGATAATTGGGCGAGAATTGAGAGTGAAATTTCAAGGACGCGTCACGTTTAGGTTCATTTTGTTACATGAGAAAGAAGAAAGATATAACTCTCTCTGTCTCTTACACTAAATCTTTATTTTTCAACAAGTGCTGTACGCACAATTTTTATAATTTATCTATTTATTTACTTGAATGGCGCTCATGATCTGGCATCAAGCTATGGCTTACATTATATTTTGTCAGTTTCATTTAGACCCGTTTCAGAGTTATCGTATCTTATTGTTAATCATTCCTTTCCTACAGATGACAGTCGAGCTAGTACAGACACAAGTATAATCATCGAAGAGAAGCCCAAAAAACAACAGCAACCCCAAGAACAACCCACCGTTGAAGTCCAACAGAAAGCCAGAAAGAAGTCGGACTCAAGCCTCAAGGACGAAGACTTGAAGCCGAAAGACAAACAGAAGTCGAAACAGGACAAACCTGAAATGAAAAAACAGGACAAGCCGGAAATGAAAAAACAGGACAAGCCGGAAATGAAAAAACAGGACAAACCTGAAATGAAAAAACAGGACAAACCCGAAATGAAAAAACAAGATTCCTTACCGGAAAAAATGGAAGAAAGAAACTATTCTGCTGTTTTAAAAGAAGATAAATCGAAAGACAAAGCGATGGAGAGGACTGGGTCTATCAAAAAGGCGGAGAAACAGGAAAAAGATAAGAATTTAGCAAAAGAGAAGAAACAAGAGAAGATGGAGGCTAAAAGGAGTGAGTCTGTGAAGAGGATTGAACTCAAGAAACAAGAATCTGTTGACACGATCAAGGTAATCTACATTTAAGATTTTAGGTTTTATCTGATTCATATTTACCTGTAAATCAGCACTTTTAGAACGTCAAAGATAACTTTAACGTTCGAAAAGTGCTGACGTATCCTTCACTGATTTCTTAGTTATTATTATTATTTCGTTAGACATACTAACAGCTAATTAGCTGATGCGTGTGTATCGTATATCTAGGCTTGGCTGCTTGCTAGCAGTTCAGTGTGGGAGCCGTCACAACATTTTCCATTATTTTTTGTTACTTTAACAAATATTTTGATTTAAAACAGTGTCCATGGAGTTTTTTTGTCCGCTCTTCTCCATAGGGCCCTATTACGCTTTGAAATGGGCTTCATAGCTTCATAGCTTCATTTTTCTGACTAACCGACTCCTTGTCAATTTAAAAATGCTTATAAATGGTTTCATTGAAATAAAAACTTTGGAAACGACACCCAAGATTTCACAGCAAACATGAACTATGAATTGATTGATCAATTATAAAATTGCAAATTTGACCTTTATTTTATTCACCCACAGTCACCAGAACCGCTAGAATCGGAGGGTCGCAGTAAGAATAGTATGGTGAGCAAACTGCTCGGCGTGATGGGACGCAAGGGCACCCGCGACAGAGACGAGGACGAGCACAGAGCCAGCAAGAAGGCCGACAAGCATGCCAAGAAGAAGGTAAGAATAATATCACACCTGTAATTTGCCAAAGGGGTAGGCAAGGTGTATAGAATATCCACATTTAAAGCCTATTCAAACCTAAGCGGTGTTCTTTGCCGCTGTGGGCAAAGGTACACTCAACAAAAGAGATAAGTATGCAGGATCGTCGGATATAGTTGAAGTTTAGTAAGAAACCAATGGATGTTGTCGACTGAAATTTAATTTGATAAATGAGCTGAGCTGTTTGTTTTCTATTAATAAAATAAAATTTTATTCGACAACATCTATCGGTTTCTTACTAAACTTCAACTATATCCGACGATCCTGCATACTTATCTCTTTTGTTGACTGTACACACCGAGCGGGTTTTGCTCAGGTATTTAGTATCAAGTTCCGCGGCTAGATTCAATATATTCCTTGACTAACCAGAACTCTTTATAAACTTTTAGAGCGCCAACCTGCCCCCTCAACCGCAGCAACCAGTCAAAACTGAACCTTCTCCTCAAGAAAAACCCTCGGAAAAAGAACCCGCGGACGAAAAGAGAGGCAAGAAAGGACGCGGCAGAGCCTCAAGTTCCTCATCAGGAGAAAAGTAAGACAGCCATACGTAAACCTTACAAGTGCGAGTGAGATAGAAATATGTCAGCCTGTTCGTTTATATAAGTTATGAGGAATTTTTAGGGAATTGTGAACTTGTATAGTGCAAATGAGATAAAAAGCTGTAAAAGAGGGGATTGGACCTAAGTGCGAATGAGACAAACATATACCTGTTAGTTCGCTGTCAAGAATAGGAAGCACTAGACTTATGGGAACCTACGAAGTGCGAGTGAGAGAGACATGTATCAATTTGTTCGCTGTCAAATTAAGCTTTTAAGTCATGATGTTAAGTAACTATAGTGAGGTCGCGTATTAGATGGGTGGGGGATATTTTAGCGTCATCTGTCGTATTTTTAGATGTTTTTAGCTTTGCTTGATTGTAAATACAGGATGTGTATTAAAATTACAGTGAGATTTTTCGTGTGAATACAGTGAGAAAAAGTCACTTTTATAGAGAGAGTATACTCGATAGATTTTTAGTCATGTATAAAACTAATATGACAAACGATATCCTTCTCTTTTGTGTTAAAAACTTAATTTTAATGCGCACGCCTGTATAAACGACTGTATATTTAAAGCAGTTCTTATGATCATCATAGCTGCTTATAAAGGGGTAAGCAGGTAATTACGTCGTGAGACATGTAGTGAGAAGTAGGCTAAAGATCGGTTATGTGTTTTATGATCGTACGTGTTTATATGCCGGTTTGAGGGTAGTTCGACACGTGTCATAGACTGTGTACATAGTTTTTTTTAGATAAACGTAGGCAGAGTTCAGGCTTTTTTTTCATGATTTTTTCGTTTGTTTTTAATAAAGTATTTTTCTACTTTTAAATAATTAAAATCTGACCAATTTTGAATACTGATACTGCAATATTGCATTAATTATTTTGATTCTATAAAAATAAGCGATGTAAACTTGAATTTTGAGATATATTTTTATCTTTTTTTTATCAATCTCTAAATCAAGTCTCGTGTCTCTGCCTTTTTTAAACGTAATTAGTATAAAATTAAATTAATAAAAATGTGTCAGATCCGTTCGAGCTATCATTTAACACTTATGAAGATTTGATCATTCTCTTGCTGTATAATATAGATGGTCTAATGGTTGCATACGCAACACCCTAAACCTGAGTCCCAGTATCGATACCCGGTTAAGGCAAATTGTGATTTACAATGAATTAAATGAAAAAAGGTTGGCCTCTATTCTAGACTTCAATATTGATATCTTTATGGTTTAAGAATGATCAAATATGCATAAGTGTATCAAACCGGCGTTCAGTGTTGTGATTGAAAAAATAAATAAAATAAAAAACTATTGTAAAAATATGTAAGCTTCATTTAGACTGTTCATAGTGTTAGTTAATAAAGGGAATTAGATGTTGTTCGTGCTGGTAGCAAGTCTGGGGGATGGTAGGCTAAAATATGGCTATTTAGCTGAGAAATAGGCACAATGATTGGAATACGCAATAATTTACAATGCAATCACTGTCTTATAAAAGTGTGATTAAAAAGCAATTTTTTATTATCTGCATATACAGGGTTATTTGAAAAACATCAACAACCTCTTAAGAGGTCATTGTATGAGTACAAATCCAGAAATCGCGAAAAAAAAATCAGCTGTTCCCTACATTTTGACGAGTTATTCGAACATAAATGTAGAGAACAGTTGATTTTTTTTTTCGCGATTTCAGGTTTGGAGCCATAGTAAAAGTTGTTCATAATGATGAGTGCAATGGCCTCTTAAGAGGTTGTTAATGTTTCTCCAATAACCTTGTATTTGCATTATTAATGAATTTCATTGTTCGACTTGTTCGGGACCGAGACAAATCCTTTGAGCAGTGATTTTTACCCAAAACACTTTGGAGCACATTGCTAAAACGGGTCCTCGGTTAAATTTACTGTCTATTTTATTTATATCCGTAATTCCACTTGGTATTCCTGATATTTATCAATAGAAAAATTCACGTTATAAAATTATTCATGTCGTTACGTCATCAAGCATTCAAAATGGCATCCTCCAATATGTTGCCAGCACGAATATTAGCCGCGATTTATTTTGTAAATGTCGCTTTTCAGTATTACAAAGTTGAGGCGTTGATAAAAAGTAAAAAAAAAACATTTTTATTTAATTAACTAAATGTATTTTAAAAACATGGAGTTTGTTCGCGCACTGATGTAATTATCATTTCATTTTTGTATAAGTTTTTATTAAATCTCATTTATTAGTTTAGTCTTTAGTTTGTAGTGTTGTATTTTTTTTAGGCTTAGTTTTGTCCTGTTTGGCACTGAAATGGTCGCTTTTCTTTTGTATATAATTTATTTTAACTTTTCTACTATGATTGCAGGCAGACTGGTGGATAATCATTTATATAATCTGTAGTGATCAATACTATACTTTAAATATCTTTAGATGGATTTAAAAAAAAACTAGAACTCATTTTCCAATCGACATCTTTGGATACCTAAATGAATTTTCACCATTCACTAACTAGTCTATCTGTCCCTTTTTACTTGCAAGCGACGTGTTAAGTGTTAGACGTGTCTGAACAGGACCTGTGACGTATGTGATATATTTGATAAAATGCTTTCTTAATGTCTTTTAATGCAATATTTTTTTATCCCGGTTTTTTGTTTTGCAGTTTTCTTCTTTTGTGGTGAACATGGATAGTCATTTACTATTTATTTTTCTTTTATGACCTGTGTGCATTGTATCCTGTAAAATAAAAAAAGCGGTGATGTGCGTGCGAGTTGAACTCGCTCACGAAGGGAAACGTTTGTTGTCCCCGAACGGACGGACAGCGGACCCTTAGTAATAGGGTCCCGTTGGCAACATTTGGGTTCGGAATCCTAAAAATGAATGATCCTATCTTAACAGCAAGATAAACTATATTGTTCAGATAAACTAAGAGAATGTTCTAAAAACTACTTGCAAATAAACTTGATCATATTATTTGTGTACACCACAAAAGAAAACAGTTTGTTTTTGCGTTTTTTTTTAAACTAATATATGTGTATACTTATTAATATTATCACTTTGTTTCATTAACATTTCAAATGAAACTAAATGATTACTAGTAAATGTATTTACAATTCTGCTTACCCAATAGGGTGTATATCTTCAATGTTAGTCAACATTCCAGTAAGTTTAATATCTGTGCCATAGAAAGAACCTCTGTGACTTTGTAACACCTTTGTAATCTTCCTCAGTTAGTAACGTGAATTGTTTTAGACGAATTTGGAACAGCCCTAAGGGGCCGCCTCCACGAGCGAGCGATATTATCGTCGTGCCACGTATTTCTATACACTCTTAGAACGTGTCTCCACATGGCGATATCATCGCGGCGAAAATTTAATGGCACGGCGAGACTATCGCCGCGATTCTCTCGCTCGTGGAGACGGTCCCTTACTATAGATTTGTGCTAGGTTAATAGGGCCGCCCCCTATTACATAAGACTATAACTGGCGATATTTGGGTGTAAGCCCAGGTTCTGCTGCGTTCTTCCCGCGGCGGTTTTTTTTCACGCACTGCACTTTCAACGCCCACTACGTTAGCGCCGAGAGTTGTAAATCTAAGGCATCGTTCACACCAAACGTATTGTCCGCCGCTGACTGTGAGCACGCGTTACGCAGTTTATCGCTTTTTCAATATATATTTAACTTCTTGTTCACACCGAACCGACTATACGCTATTACGTAGTGCGTTGTCCCTGACTCTCGGTGGCCGATTATTGTACTACGCGTCTATGCACGGCGGACACGGATTGGCTACGTTGCCGAACGTAACAGCGTATTAGATTGAAGCGCGCTGTAGCGTATTGTCGGCTTGGTGAGAACGCGTACTGCAGACTGAGTCCACGTTCACACTGGGGCAGACAGTAAGCATACTCACAGTCGGCGGCGGACAATACGTTTGGTGTGAACGGTGCCTAAGAGTCAGTTTTTTGATGCGCTGAAATGCGCTCTGTTGGATTCTCAATGTTCGGCTCAACACCGAGGGTTGAAAATTCAATCCCCCCGTGATATTTTTACCTCTATGTGAACGTGGGCTAACATATCTGCCACCAGGCCTGATGCTTAAACTAATTAATGTTACAAACTGAGAAATTTTGCTCTTAAGAGTGACTACTAATAAATGCTAAATTAATACTTACATTTATTTAAAACTTTTTCAAACAAATGGAGGTCTAAATATCTGTCTTCCGAAATATTAAAAATCTTTTATTAGGCGTAAAATAATATTCTGTTGTCAAAGTGATGCGAAAATATTCATTTACTTATATGTATAACGTTAAAAACTTGGTTGTTATAAAAAATGCTGTTTTCTTTAAAGATATTTGAATAAGATAATTTTAAAGCAATGTGAAGCTAATAATTTAAATTTACAAAAATGTATTAGATCATTTAATAAATTAATTAGAAAAAAAAAACATTCCATCAAAAAATCAATCTTATTATCGAAAACAAATTAATTCAGCTTATATAATTTTTTTATAGTTAATACATAATTATTTACTTTGATGTTTGTGAATGGACTACTTGTCTATTTCTTGTATGTTTGCAAGAATGAATAAGTGGTCTATTCATGTTTCATGAAGTTTTCAGACTAACAGCTTAACAGAAATGCCACAACGAATATATTTAGAGAATGTTCGGTTTTTGTTTATACGGTAATAGTTTATAGTTAAATTGTTACAGACATGTTTTTAGATATAATAATATAGTATTTTTAACTCACGAAGCGACGCGCGGTTTACTTGTGTTTACCAAGGGCAAAAACATGCTGTGAATGTGTGTGTAAGCGCAGGAACTCTCTGTACCGTCCGAGACAATCGCAAAGTCGGAAGTGTGTATGTGTGTGTTATGTGCTGACGCTGCTCGTCAACACGCACACATTCACAGCGTGTTTTTACACTTGGTAACAACAAGTGAAGCGCGCGTCGCTTCGTGAGTTAAAAATACGGTACACGAAGTAAATGACTGTAATCGATTGTGAAGAATATTATTCACATTTTTCTTTCTGGTCAATCAAACTATAAACTATGTGCTGTAAAGTGTATAAGTTCTGAATCAAAGTATCCTTTTATCAATTTTAAACCAATCAATATTGATAGTAAGGACAATTTTGTACGTACAATCGTTAAAGATATGCTTTTTGGACATTGTTTGAGACTAACTTCGTTATCATAAAAAATATTGTTTTGTAATACTCATCGGTTATTTGTAAATTAAGTCTAAAATTAGTTTTTTGTGCATGGTAACACAGGGTGGAAATATGATTACCCAAGAAAACTTTAATTTCACACGCTATAAGCAATTATTATTATGGCAACTATTTTTTAAATGAAGACCAAATATGTAACAATGAATTTTCTGTAGATTATTTTTGAGCGTGTTGTATCATGTATGTATAAATTGCTTTCGGGACCACGACTTTGAAAACTATGTTATTTGATTATAATTATCATCATTATTTTTAATTAATTATATGAAAGCAATCTACATTATTACGGAATTGAGCATGCATTAGCAGCTTTGCTCTCGATTTGAGCAGATATAGCAAAAGGCGTGTTCATATAATTGTCGGGACACACCAGCGACCGAAATGTCGTTTACGTGTCCCGCAGTAGTCTACTTTCACATTTAAATCTTCATGTATTGTGTAGTTTGCCATACAAAATAAATTGTACTTCAGTAATAGTTTAAATAGCGTTTAAAATGTTAAATGTGATTTATAAATAAACGAGAAATATGTTTAGTGAGGAAATATTTTCTCTAGTGTAACGATTATGTGTACGAATTGAATGGATAATGAAATAAAAGTCATGGATTTAACTGTTCTTATATATTGTTTTATTTAAACATCTTACATATTCTTTTATTACTGGTCGCGTACTTCGTCGTGCCGTGTCTCTGAAAGGCCTTCGTGGCTTCATGTATGATGGTTTTCGGCTTCAAACTCCAAGCATTTATTTCAATTAAGCCATTTACAGGCACTTTGGAATTGTCAAGTCAGTCAGTCAGTTAATCAAAAAGTTGAAGCTTGTGCACGAACACGTTTTTTGTTAACGAAATGAAACCGTGCCGTCTAGGCTCATAGGGCCTATCCGACAATTTTAGACAAAGGTCACAGTCAAGGTCATTTGAAGACACCCATTAATCTAACAGTCAAGGGGTTTATGAAAACATCATAATTTTTGACCTAGGACGGTTTTGACATATTTGCGAAAAAGTTAAGTCTCGAAATCTCCATTCAAATTGTTAAACTTAAATAAAACACAGAAACATTTTCATATTTTATTTAGGTGTCCATTTTGATGTTAACAACTGAAAATTAACACACGCTATTATAAACCCGTAGCAAAGCTAAAATTTTTGTAATCATTATCGGCTATTGAGGGAATATTATTACTAGATCCTTACTGGGCAGGGCTTCATACATACACCGTAGAAGAAAATAAAACATTTTGTGCGAAAACAAATAGACATTTATAGGAACTTACATAAAAACAATTTAACTGAATAACAAGTGGCGCCCAACTCGGGACCATAAAATTAGGTAGGTAGATAGGTATCTATTAACAAAATCGATCCAGGATTTTCAGACCATTATTACATATACTTATGTGTACATATATTTCTAGATTACAGTAAATTTTTTGATGGTATTCCCGTATGTTCAGTCAAGTACTTTGAAAATGGCTTTTCAACAATAAGATTAAACCTTGAGTAATATTTACTTTCCTCAGTACTAGTACCGCTATTTAGCAATATAGTTTCGACATCTGCCTATCCCGCTGTGATAATAATGCGTGATGGAACTTGCCATGCGCTTATAAGCAGGCTCTAGCAATTATAGATTCTGTGAACATTATTATAAGCTATAGAAGATGTATTAAATGCTTAATGGTCTCTGTTGGAGAAGATATTCCATAGGGAAGACAATGCTGAACATAATAATCTAAACAAGTTCCTCCAAATACGATTTCCTTCAAGAAAAAAAAAACAAATTACTATAAGTATCAAAGTACTCAACTTCACATAAAGGAGCAAAAAGCTTTAAAAAATAACGACAGTTTCGTTTTAACAAACTATTAATATTTTATGGAAGGATGCGAGAATGGACTTCGATAGGAACTAAATTAAAAATATTACATTTTACTTTATATCATTCTACACAATTGAGTACATTTTTTACAAAACGATGCTCTCAATAATTCCATACAAATCCATATATTTTTGCATGAGCTTTCAAATCAATGGGCATTTTTTTCATGGTGTTAGCACATCTTGCTTGTATCTTGTCATATAGTAGGTACCTAAGTTATAATTTTGATGAAGTAGTGTTTATAACTTAAACTGAGTGTAGAATCATAGTACTTAGCCAGAATCTAGACTAACAAATAGTTCACACATTGAATGAAAATAGATCATTAAAAGTTTTAGATCATTTTCAAAGGATATAATTCTAAGTTAAAAAATGTACACTCAGTCCAAGCAATGTTTAAAAAGAAGTTAATCAATAAGCATAACAAATAAGCCCTTTTGTAATAAAAACAACATCTACAAGTACCCTGTCTCTACGGAATTCCTAGGAAAACATTATTTAATTAAAATATAATCATTAATGTTTAAAAATTCTAATAAATTAATATAACAAATATAACAATGACATTGTATAATTATTTAAACTATAGAACCTATATTACACTTTGATTTATAAGTATTATAACATATTAATAATTAATTAAATAAAATTAATAATTAATTAATTAATTAAATATATTAATTATTTCAAACATTTTATAAAATGATCTGCCAAACTTTGGGATATAGGCAAACGGACCAATAAAAAAATCCTACACATTACAGGCAAGCCATGTACAAAACAGTTATTACTGAAAGAAAGAGATAAAGGATAGCTTGTCTCTTTCTGACTTGTGCTTATTATAAGTTACTGGGAATGGCTACTTCTGTTAAAACATTTTCATTGCTTTGCCTTACTCTGTAAATCAATATGAGTTATGTAGGTATCATTACACCATCCCCGTTGTGACATAAGCAGAACAATTTCACTAATATCTAAGAGGAACTATTTTCATGTTTTTTTACCTATTTCATCGCTATCATCAATTTACAAATACTACAATTATTATGCCAGGAACTTCCATATTGTTAATTTCTAAAATCAACTTTTAGGTTTATGCCGTTTAAAAGTTTTGGTTAATTTAAAAACTTCCTAAGAATGTTAGCCAATCTGTAAATATGAGACTTCTCGCTGTCAATATCATATTTTTAATGTAAAAATAGTTACGACAGGATATGAAGTCATACAATTGGAATTTATTCTTTATATAAATCCTAGTAACATAGGCTCCTAATCAAATACTATTATAACATTTAAATACAAAGTTACTTATGAAAGTCAACCTTGTTTAGTGGATTTTAAAGTGTAATATAGGTTAAAACATAAAAATCTAAAAATCAGATCGTCCAAAACATTTATCCCTGATCCTTTTAATAATATTATCATCTGGAGTCAATTTCCAGTCTAGAGGTTTAAGGTCAGTTTCCTCTATGTCTTGAGATTGGGACTCAAACAAGTCTCTGGAATGGTGCCGGGGCCTCTCAGGCCTATATTGTCGCTTTAGCTTGTCATTTTGTCTCAAATCATGTTTTTCTATTTCCTCCCTTCGTGGCTTTGGCGTTTTCCACACAGGCTCCTCCTCGGTACGTTTTACCAACATATTTGGCGGCGAGAAATATGAAAAGAACGGACTAGATGATTTTGGTTCCTTTTTCTCTTCGTTGTCAAGGAATGAGAAGGTGTAGTCTGCGTCAAAAACTTGTTCGCGTACGTAGGACGATATCAGACGACGATTGACAGAGTTTTCTATTTTACGCTGCGGTTCGACCAGTTTTGTTTGTGATTTCTTAATGAACATAACAAAATCGTAATACCTTTCGACGTTTTCGGCACATCTGTAGCAAATCGTGTTTAGACAATCGGCCTCTTCAATCACTATTTTAAGACAAACTAGGATTTTGTCTACCATGTTCGTCCTCCGGCCGTAAGTACTGTATAAAGACACGTTGAATTCGGTCTCCGTTAGACACAGACGACACGATTTTCGAGATATTTCCATTTTAATTTGATTTTTATTAAAATTCCACTAAAATATTTCTTTTAGGTATATTAGTTTAGTTTGCCGCCAAAATCTAATGACATTTATGACAAGCGATTGTGATTGGCTAAATTTGAGATGCGTTCAGAATGATCTTATTTTGAAAACTGCATTGACAACTAAAGTTAATTTTCGCCAATAAACACTACATGGACGGCTTTCAATTATGTTATGTATACTTTGCCCTTGTTTATTGTGTTTTAATAAGAAATCTTATTAATTGCATTCCTTTTTATTAGAAATGAAATTAACTGTAGTGTACTTGACAAAAAAGTTCTATTTGATTTCGAACGAATAAGTAATTTTAGAACCAGTAGAACGTAACTAATCTCGTTTGGAATGTATAATTCAAATTAAAAGAATTTATACACATTTGGGCTAAGCTTCGCATGTAAAGCTGTAGAAACAAAATATCTTTACAAAATAATCTCAGGTAATATGTACTAAAGTTTAACGTTAAATATTTACCTACATTTTAACAATTTCATTAAAATACATTACGTAAAACAGGACAGAAAATTGGAAAGAAATAGTGTTCTGAATTTGTTTCAACAAGATTATTTTGGGTCTTATCCTATAAGTATTTAAATCGAAAATCTGTCATACGTTGTTATAAATACAATAAATTAATTAAATAAATGTCAATAAGAAATAAATACTATAATTAATAACTAGTCGTCGTCATTACTACTATCACAAGCCACCACACTCCTATTAAATAGACAGTGATTTAACTATGATAATAAATATCAAATAATAGTAAATACATATTATTACAGTCGTCGTTATAAAGCGAAGCTTTTTTCATATTTTTATTCCGTTTAAACACTGCGTTTGATTTTTCCCTACTTTTATTGATTTTCGACTTTTCCTACTGAGAATTGTGACTCTTTGGAATGAGAATTTGCTAGCTAAGATCGTTAAGTTTAAAGCTTTAATATTGTATTTAACATTTATTTGTATCATGACAACTTACTGAACACTAAGGAGCAATTATTTTAACCTGTGATACAACTAAACGTTAATTTTCATTGGTATTCCATTTAGCCACAATCAACAGTCAAAAGCGAATCTAACTTCAGATCGACTAAACGTTGTCCTCTTCCTTTTTGCCCCAGAACTTATCGAACCTCGTGCGGGCTCTGTCTAATATCTCCGAGGCGGTCAGACCGCCAGTATTCGGAGTCTCATTCACCACATTAGTATCAACCACTCCAGGAGCTATCTGGGTAGCTTCAGTCGACTTCTTGATCAGTTCCTTTTCTTGAATTGGTTCCTCAGTTGGGGTTTCAGGGGTAATATCATTGCTGTTTACACCGTTGACTCCATTAACGCCATTCACTCCATTGATTCCGTTAACTTTGTTCATGTCCAGGGCCTTTGTCTCATCGATCGGGGTAAGGCTAATCGGGGTGGTGGGCGTCTTGTCTGTGCGCTTGCTCAGGCTGGTAGGCGATTCGCTCTTTTTCAGCGAACGTATTGGCGACATTTGCTGGTGATGAATTGGAGCGATTTCTGGAACAGTTTAAATATTTTTTATTATTTGCCCTTGTCATTAAGGTTTTTGGGAGTTGCAAAAGTTTAGTGTTTTATTCTAATAGTTAATTAGATAAACCACCTGAATACAGAATGCTCTATGTTAACAAATTATGTTAGTTAATTCAAGTTTGTTAATAAAAATTACATTTTGAAACTCCCATTGTACACCAATTAAGCACATACAAGGTATCTTTCATAACCCTTTTTTTCCCAATTTTAACATAAAAACTGAATGTTATAGTACAAATATTATGAAGTTGGCGTTCGTTAGTATTTTTAGAAAGGGGGATGAAAGATTGACAGGTTGAGATGTCTCCTAGCCTGTTATTGTAGGGTGCTCAACTTATACTTTCGGCATCTATTTATTTTTACTCACCTACGTTTCCTTAAGGGACAGCAATTAAACCTAATTTATTAGGCATTTAGGATAGTATAATACTCCCGACTGGTTTTTCTCCAGTCTGTAATATTGACTCTTTTACTTCACTCATACATGCTCCCGTCTAATATTTGAGTACCCTAACAAGAGATCATGCGTAGGTATTGCTTTTCTAAACTTTTAAACGCTAATAAATAACTCGACTAATTCCTTTATTATACGAAGAAGACATGCAAACTATTGTTTTATATTAAAAATCTTTATGAATATTATGCAGTAACGATTATAATGCTTGTAAGAATATACATTATCAAAGTACATAAGACCTACATTTCCTAATTAACTAGCTCATTAACTTTGTAACTGACAATAGGCCATTATGAGTCTAACAAGTCTACTCTCATGAAATGGAAGCATACACCGAAATTTCCCATAGACAGAAGGACAGGCAGCATGCAAAAGTGAACGATTATAATGACATGGGAAAACAATAAGAATTCGGGTGCCATACAGTGACAGTGTACGCAAACATCGAAACAGACACACAGACAAGTGGATACATACGTGGTCGACGCCTCAGCGGAGTACGGTCAAAATAAATAAAAGCATCTCAATTATTGGAGTAACACAATTTAATCATGAACTATTCAATAGATATAATATAAAACAGATTATATATTTTTTCTGGTGTCGATCGTGTGTCGTGCTTATGTGATAGTGAACTCTATTTGTTAGTGGATAGAGTTCACTTTCGCATCGTCTGTCACACTCATTAAAACGTGTATGGCCGATGGTCTAGGCGATGGCTGTGTTCGTCGTACCTGCCGGCTTCACGGTGACTTCTTCGGCAACGGAGCCACCCTTAAACTCAGAGCTAGGGCGCTTAATGCTCTCATCTGAAATGGTGAGCGAGTTGTATGGTCGGATGAAGTGAACTAACGTTACGTTCTATATCCACGGAAAGTACAGTTACAACTTTTATACTACTTATTTTTCTAGCAAAGACAATGACTTATGTGGAGCCTCTAGTGTCAAATTGGCATTTGTTTTATTTTTTTTGTCATAAAATGTTAAGTTGCCTGTGTCAAATTCAGTGGACCTAGAACAGTAATTAAATAAAATACTTGTTGTGTACGAACAAAAGATGTGAAATGTTCAATGAACAGAATTTTAATGAGTGTTTTCCTCTATTTTGTATAAATGCACATGATTTTATTGTGTTCAGTTGTGTCAGTGTTGCAAGCTCTACTTGTTTCGTACTAGGGTGGTCACACTTTAAAAATGGTTGAATGATCATGATTCCTTTTTGCTACCAGTGTCGTGATATGACAGTGTGATGGCTTATATTGATCTTTAAAATTATTTCCTAGAGCTTACCTACAATATTATAACAAGTCAATGATCTTATATTTAAGTTTAGAATACTGTTCATTCGAAGAGTATCTTATTCATAAAACGTTGATAGAATCGAAAAGAAAGTGCGATTTTTTACATGGCAACACCACCACCATAAGTAGGTCCAATCTAAATATCCTACAAAGGGAAAAAGATACTCCTTTGTACAGACGCCAGCACATCAACCTACTACAATCTGTCAGATTTCTGTAATAGATTTTCAACTTTATCGCTAAAGCATAAGGTTCAATGTTGATTGGGAAAATTTGACAGTTAGGGGTAGGTTGATGTGCTGGCGTCTGTACATTAAACAGTGAAACTAATCTTACGAAGGGAATTGGTTTTTATTCAACTAGCATCTTATTTATTTTCTAACTCAGTCATTCTGATATCATTCTCTACGACATTTTCTCCTAAAAAAAACCATAAAGGGGATTGAAGATTTATACGGAGCCTGGCATACCTAGGTTTTACCTGCCCGCCATTTTGTTTTTTTTTTTTTCATAACGGCGGCCACGCATGAAGCCTTATTAAGTCGAGAGCTGACATTAATTTAGACAGAAAACATAATAGGACCAACCCCCGTTCAAGGTTGTATCTCATATATTTGACACTTTACGGGTTTGGTCCTACTAAGGTTTCTGTTTGCATTGATGTCAGCTATCGATTTATATAGGTTTCAGCGTGGCCGCCATTTTGAAAAAAAAAAAAACAAAATGGCGGACTGGTAGGTATACCACGGACCTTCAAAGCCCTTTTTAGTTTTAATGTCTGTTTTAGTAGCGTCATAATTACCTATTCCATCAATCATAAAAAATAGGTACACCTCCCGAAGACACAACATTCCAAAAAAGAATATTCCAGAAACTGAACGAAAAGTCTAACAATTAGCAAAATCTTTCTAATACCTTCATAAAATCAGTTCCACCACCTTAGTCCTATTTAATCTAACTACATTTTCCGCCCAATCTGAGGAGAGTCCTACACTCACCGCTTTTCACATTCTGGGTGACGGTAAACGTCTTCCCGGTGTCCAGGGGAACGGTCCAGTTGACAGGATCCGGGGAACGCATGTTCATTTGCTCGGGTGACTTGACCCTGGTCGGTTCCGGGGGCGACTTGACGACAGGAGAGTCGTCGAAGAAATGGTCCTTCGCGACGGAAGCGCTGCGGTGCGAAGGAATCTCGTCGTCTGGAAAGTTAGGTTGGTAAAGCTTTTTTTGCCGGTAGGGGGAGCGGGTGACATGTATCGTTACAGATGTCTTGGGAAGAAAACGCGTCGCACAGGACATTGAGAGTTGGGCGAGGGCGAGTAAGACAGCTGTAGGTATGTTTTAAGTTTTTCACGACACAGCTTCTGTTTTAAAACTTTCTAAATAATTACTCTCTTACTTTTTGGGCTACTAATAAAAGTAGTTGTATTAATATATTTATATTATTATTTTAATTTATTTTCAGTAACATAATTATTTCGATTTTTATACGTTACATAAATACATTAATAATTGATCTCCTCATGACTAACATAGTTATAACTTTATACGATAATATAATCCTAACAAAATATGAACATTTAACATACGTCTGAATTGAATGATTAAAAAATATTGTACTAAAGTTTGTGTAATAAATTAAATTGCTATAGGCAATATACCCATACCAAATAAAGGTATTTTTAAACTTCTAAATATCTTGATAATATGGTCCTAAGTAGGTGTGGCTGGCAACTGCATGTGCGGCACGTTTTTACGAGAGCTATTAATTATTACAGATGGCAACCAGAAACGTTAGATTCGGAGGGAATTAGTTGCCCCTTTTAGAATTAAATAATAAAGGAGAACCTTGAAAGGCAGTAACATTTAAAGCGACGAACACTATAATCTTTTGTTTACTTTTCATAAAAAAGTAGCTAAAAGCGATAGCTTCCATCAAAAATATTGTAAAAAGTTAGGACTTACATTTATTTAGGCCTCTGTAACGATACATACCACAGTACATTAAAAAGGAGTGCCTATCAAACCATTGCAGTGATAACATTTATAATAAATTAATTATAATTATATCTTACATGACAACTTAAAATGTACAGACGCCAGCACATCAACCTACCCGAAAATGTAAAATTTTCCCAATCAACTTTGAACCTTATGCTTTAGCAATAAAGTTGAAAATCCATTAAAGAAATTTTACAGATTGTAGTAGCTTGATGTGCTGGCGTCTGTACGTATTCAATCGAAAGCGTCAGCGTAGCGCGGGAAATTCAAATTTTCTTACGTTTTTTGCAATTTGCACGTCAGTATTAGGTTGTATGTTGATCTAAATATAATTCACGACCGTAACAAATGTTAATTTATACAAATATAATCATAAAATCATCAATATAACTCTCGAGGTTCATATTACCTTATTGAATGACTATTTCATGAAATTATGACATTTGAGGCCAATTCTAACTAAAGGAGTTGTAATGCTGATTTTAATTATTATAATTCTGTAAAGCCATATTTGTTACGGGCGCGAATCATATTTTAATCAACATAAACCTTGACACTCTCCTGCAAATTGCAAAAAACGTAAGTAAATTTGAATTGCGCGGGCTACTTTAGCGCATCCTCTTTATTTATATTCAGTGTTGGTAGGTTATAATGGAGTGTTCCATTCATTAGGAAAAGGAAACTATAATAAAAGGTGGCTACAACTACGGTATATACCTACTTCTATAATATGTATATAGTACTTATAAATAATTATATTTAATTATTTTTCTGGTCAGTCTTTATTTTACTCTATGCTTAGTAAAGTAATTATTGCGGAATAAGACTGCTGGATAAGTCTTAAATTTTGTCGTGCCGAAATTATTGCAGAATTAGGTTGTAAAAAAATGTTGCTCGTTCTGCCCCATTTTACGATATCTTTCCTGGCACCGTTTGTGGAATGGAATTTATCGAAAGTTACTTTAGTTTTTTTTTTGATAATTTGGTTACTCTACGGTTTTATAACTTTCAAATTTTAATTTTATATTTTCTAATTTAGAATCGAACTGTATTTAAAAATAAAGTTATTTGTACAATAATATTATACTTAAATCAATAAATATACATAAGGAACAAAACTTAAAAATATTAAAAATCATAATCTTGAATGAAGATAGAAAAACTAATCTAACAAACATTCAGAAAATTGCCAATCAGCTGAATCTAAGTAAACGACACGTATACATTGCATGCAAATTAAAACTTTATCAAACAATAAAAATAGGTTTTTTTTTGTGAAAGAAACATCTAAGTAAACACACCACACTAATACATTCATAATAAAAAAAACATATATTTTGCTCCAAATTATTACTAACTCAGTTTTTTTTTAATGCTTACAAGTTGCAATAATAAAAACGCTTTTTGTATTCTAAATAAGAATTTCCTTTTAGACTTGTATGCCCCAACTGCCCCAAAAATATTTAGTAAGGGCTGGAATCGAGACGTATTTAGAAAATCAGAAATATATTTTACTCTGCATTGCTAATAACATCTACCAACCTGCACTGGGCACGCGTGGTGGATTATGGCCTAATTCCTCTCACCGAGAGGAAGCCCGTGTCCCAACAGTGGGGACATTACAGGCTGATTATGCTATTACTAATGTTGCTGTTGAATCTAATTTGGAAACTTTTACAGCTACTGGTGGGTGTGCAGGGTGATCACACGGACGATACAGACATACAACCACACCTTGTGACGTGTCAAGCCATTCCCATTGTCGGTGCCAATGCGTTCTTCAGTGATCAGACGTTGCGTAGACGCACTAACCAAATAACATACAAAATAAAGCTCACAGAAAATACGGAAGCTTCAATCCACGAAGTTTAAAACATACTCCAGATTTTTTGTGGGGCGTTTTGGGCAAGAACTGCCCGCTTTGCACCAGCGGGCAAGTGTTGAACTTGACAGCTGGGTAAAGGCATTGTGTTTATGTGCTGATTTTGACTCCACAAAAATTAGGACTATGTGTTAAAATCTTAATAATTTCAAATACAATGCTTTTCGCTATCTCTTTACCAATCGAAATGAATGTTAAACTAAATATGTGTTAAAACACAAAAACAATATTTCAATTAATAAAGAGACAGCAAAAACAATCAAAACATCAATTCTCAAAGCCACAGTAGGCCAAACAGAACATAGCCAATTGTAACAGACCAAGACAGAAGCACCAGGGGCTATAAGCATCATTTTAGAACATAGAGCGTCGACGCAACTTAACTGTCACCTGTATGTTACGCACCCAACTTTATGCCAACTTTGGACACGCTTCGACTGCGGCGGCCTCGGCCTGGAATCCCATTTGCCCCTGTCGCCCCAGTTGCCCCTGTTGCCCCAGACGCCCCAGTTGCCCCAGTCGCCCCAGTTTTGCTCGGCGCTGACGGCGAGCGTCCGCCCCTTGATGTCGACCTAACTCTATTACTACTCCCTCTACTCAACTGCAAACCTACAGAAGAAAGTTTTTTTTTCTACTATTTTCTGGCTGGGGAGAATCGGCTCTTGGTTTTTTTTAATACTTCAAACGTTTTAAACGCAAAGACTATAGGAAATTAAAAATAAATTGTTTTTATTAATTGACTTTTCAAAATTCTATTTCAATTTCGCACTCGGAATCCAATAGATTCCAAAAATGACGAAAAGGCCATTGGGTCTTTCCGCCATTTTGGTGCAAATATTTTTTTCAAAGTAGAAGTATTAATCCTTGTAGCAGTACAAGTAGCGTTTAGAGCCATATTCTCACAAGTTAGCCACACAGGACAGGGGACAGGCATCAGGCAGGAATACAACAGATTAGTACACACATCGATTAGCTCATAATAATATCTAGAGTTCTAGACACATAATCTAGAAGAAAACAGAGACGGAAAGATTTTACTACTTAGTTCCCTGATACGATGAACATCGCATCAAGAGGTTTAAACTATTTCTAAATTGTATAGCTAAAAACCAACTAATGCATATAGTAATGGATATAGTAGGTATACAATTGTAGTAGGCAAACTCTGACGTTGCTTAATCAGAGCTTGTGAAATATCTATTCTATCTATAGTGTTATAAATAATTTAACTATTTAATGTGTTAAGAATAACAAGGTGATTGTCATCTTCATTCTGGCTTGGGATGATGACTGAAATTTGTTTGCCAACAGCATGAAATCTGAATCAGTAAGTGTATGTAAATACTGTAATTGTCAGATGTGCTCCTGTACTTTGATGTTTAGTTAACCAACAAACTATGCAAGCCTTGTTTCTAGAAGGTGCATCTGCAATTTTATCACTTGGATATTACGAGACACCCGAATTTCACGTGACATTCATTGGATTCAATACGTGGATTTCAGCAGATACCAGTGATGGATTAGAAATCATAGCCAACCTACATCTTGCCTGTTTTCAGACACAAGATGGTTTTGTCTTGTAAATATATGTAGCTGAAACGGTTTAGGCCATCAGAAGTTTCTAAAGACCATTAAGGTCTAAATAACCATTCTAAATTATTTATGTACTCGGAAAATTATAAGAAGTTTGTAGAAAGGCAATCTAAGCTTTTAGCTATTAGGGATCCTTTTTTGACAAGAGGTCTACGGTCAGAATTTGAAGGCAATAGGCAGAAGTAGCAACGTCTCCTTACCGGTAGGCTTAATAGGCGCCGGGTGGGGCTCATGCCCATTGGCAAGAAGCTTAATATGCGCTGCGGCGGGCGCTGGATCAGCTGAGCGAGGCCGCCGTCGAGGAGACCTGAAGGCCGCATTATCTCCGGTCTTCGCACCTGAGGAATAAATTTTGAGGTTTTAGATAATAATATTATGGTAATTTCATTGATTGTTTCCGCCAGAAGTGGCGAGAAGAAGTATAAACATTGAATGAAGAGGTAGGAATGGGGGAGGCTTTTGCCCAGGAATGGGATAATACGGACTTAGAAAAAAAAAATATGGAGTTGTAGAAGAAGCAAGCTTTTTGATTCGTAGATCGAAACGATATTTTCTTTGTAGTGTTGTTGGGATTAGCAGCGGACTGCATTATGTATTGGGATATATAAAGACAAACATGAATCAACTTGGAAGAGATTGCAATACAAAATACTTTTTTTTATTGTAATGTTTGACAACAGACTGTACTCATAAACCCCATTCAGCTTTCGTCTCCGTCCACTTAATGTCTGACTTACCATCCTGGGTAGCACCTTCATCGAAGCTATGTCCCTGCAGCTTCTTCCTCTGCTTCTGGGGCGAGGTCTTATGAGGCGAGCGTTCCAGCGCCTTTGCCTCTTGCAGCTTTGCATGGATCGACTGGTGGGGCGCTGACCTGAACGACCTGAACTTCTTCGGGGAATGGCCCTTCGATTCCTTTCCATCCTTCTCGTCACGAGGCAGTGCCCTGAAAAGGAAATAGTGTGACTTGAGAAGAGGCATTGGCTAAAGATAAACAAATTGATACAGTTTTGGCTCCCTAATTATTCGTTGATGGATATCTTGTTCGATTTGGATAGTTGTTGCTGTACAATATTCACACTTGCATGTGCAATTATTACCCATTGTATGCATGTGTACCGTTTTTTGGACATCCACATATCCCAAACTTCCTTATTCTTCCTCTTTGCACTTACCAGCCCTAGGACCAGAAATGTGCTCCGCACTCACCTCTCTAGAATAAAACTAAAAGGCTGATGATATCTACGCTACGATTAGCATGGTATACCATGGCTTCCGTCCGCCATTCAAGCCATTCTTTGATTGCATCAGCCTTATTGCCACTAAATATACTTATGATTAAATAAAAGCTGATTGATTCATCCGTCTCGAAGGACCAGAATTTGCATATAAGTAACTCAAGCTTTATGTGTTCTGGACCAATTGTTTACATGAAGCCAAATTGTTTCAAGAACATTTCAATTTCTTATAGGTATATTGTACATTGTGCATACTGCAGATATTAAACGTACTATCAGGCTGCCTTTCCTTAAGATAATGTACCCTAAAAACCCTAATTATTGGGGAAATATCGAAGAAAAAACCGAATATACATTTCTATATGCCTAAGTCTAGTGCTGTCAATTTGAATGTCCTGGTCTTATTTACATCCTTCAGAACTGGTCCTTCGAGCCGTACAAGCCAATTGCTTAGTGCATCACTTACTTGTGATTTGTGGAAGCTAGTGATAAGGCCGACAGCGAGGATCGGCGGGACACTTGGTACCAGAGTTCGATCTGCTTATTGTAAAGCTGAGTGATGTGTTCTGGCGCCATTTCTGTCCCCCAGCCGCGGTACTGTCGAAATATCGCCAATATTGAATACCAAGCATGATCATGGTAAAGCATTTGATACGAATGTGTCTGAATTTCATGGTTACGGATACTGATTGACCTACCTAGTTTAGGACTAAGTTTAGGAGATTTTATTATAGATATAATTTTATTAGATAAGATTTTTTTTTTTGGGATTTAGGGCATAGGACAGAGAAATTTTAGGAGGTAATTTTATTATTTTATAGTTTTTATTTTATTTTGCAATAATTATGTTACCGTACAAAAAGGCTTTATGTGTAGGTACGTACGTTTACTTGCATCAAACCTGAACTGCGGTTTCCGGCTCGATAGAAAACTTCTCTGTTCTGTGTCCATTCGTTCCAATCAAAATTTGGGTTGATTTTATCTCGGGACCTATTCTCAGGTATTAGGTAATTATCAGGCGCAGACCTTGTACTCGCCGGCGCGCTTGCGCAAGTCCAGCACCTCTCGGTACCAGGAGTCGCCCTGGGCCAGGCCCAGGGGCTGCAGGCCGGCCGCGCGCAGCGTCGTGGCGCTGTCCTCGCCCGCGTCTCTCGCCCCCGCGCCCGCTACCCCACCCGCAACCCCTCCCGCCCTCGCGCTTGCCCCCGCGCTCGCCCCCGACACCCCCTGCCCCGCGTCCCCCAGCATCCTCTCGCTCGCCTCCTCATTGGCCTTCCCTTTCCCCCTGCATTTCGTAAATGTCCCTTTAGACGCCTCGTACACGTATTGAGAGAACGGTCTAAATTTCTTTTTGTACTCGCTTTTGTAACGTTTCCTATTATCTTTGTTACGATCCTCCCCGTTGGATATGAGGGCCGATAGCGCGTTACGGAACGTCGATTTTCTGGAAAATTCCATTTAGTCTTAGACGCCTGGTGTTGTTGTCTGTGATGATGATGTGGCAACAGAAACGACTCGCGCCGAGCCGGGTTAGTAGTACAGACATGCTTCAAATAATTGTCAAGCTCGCAATGGTGAGGTTAGGATGTCGAAACCTAGAAGAGTCTAGAAGGACCGACAGAGTGCGGGCTGCCGCCCTGTGCCCTCTCACAAACTAACTCCAGTGTTCAAGTGTGGTGATACATCGACATACAGGTTCTAATAAAACATTATCAATGAACGTTCACATCGACAAAAGTGCAGGACACATTGAGTAATTAAAAAATCTAGCTGTCATTCCGTACTAATGTTAGTTGTAGTTGATCTAAATCTACTCGGCCTAGACACCGCCACCGTGAGGAGTTATGTTAAGCAAATATCAAAAACGAAATTTAGACTTTGTTCTGCTTTGAAAGGCTTTGAGTAAAGAATTGGGGCAGAACACGGTCGTGAAGGAAACTCTTGTCTGTTTGAGTTCATAAAGAGTATTCAATTAGCATAGATAATTGGGCTTTTAAAAGTCACGTCAAGTCTTTTAAAGAAGTCTTTGCAAAATGCTTATATTTTTGTCAACAAGATTTATCATTTCAGTTAATGATGAAGCTAAATATATATTTAATTAGTAAATCTGAATAAAAAGACATTATGTTAGCTTCAATATCATATCGATATTACAAAAGCAAAAGAAGTGGATATATTTAAATTTTGGATTTGTCGTAATAAATTTGAGGGTGCTTAAAATTTGCCAATAAAAGAAAATAGTGTATGTTCCTAAGGTCAAGTGTGGTGTTTGTGCAAATAGTTTTGTTTAGTGAAGATAGTCGAAACGTAGCAGCAAAATCTTTTGAGGATGATCTTAGAGCCCATTAAAATAAAATTGCTGTTAGTAATCCAAGAACATTAATCGAAAAAGTTTCCTCCATGACCAAGTTAGTTACACAAAGCTAATAAACACATAGAAATTTGAAAGCTATAGCAATTTTAGAAAAATAAAATTATCAAAATTTGTCTTCACCTGAAAAAGTTTTGGGATTATTTCATTTACATTTTTATATATTAAAAGATATGTACAGGAACTAATGGTGGATAATAATATAATAAAGTATTATATAAGGCTATTGTGTTGAGTGTACATGTCCGGATTCTCACGGATTTTAACGAAACAATTTATTATGTGATTATGTGTTAATTTTGATCCAGTGTATTCAATGTTTTCGGTGAAGGTGTTATTTCGAAACTTAATAATTCCGATGTTTTTGTTAATGACTCAAATTGCTAAGAAGCTGCTGCTTTAGCGAAAGCAAAGCATTTTCGTGACAATGATCACATCGTCATAGTAGACGATTATAGACTGTTTCTTAATGATTTTACTGTTGAGTGTCAAGTTAAAAAGCATGCTGATAATAATATGAAATATAATAAAAATAATAAAATATGAAACAATCTATAAGTAGACTAGAAGACATGGGAAGCTTTGGTCATTATGGAAATGTGAGAAGCTAAAGCTTGTAAAGGTTGAAATGTTTTTACAGAACTTCGATGTATTTGCAAACTCTGTAGAAACACTTCGAATGTTAATGTTGTACTAAATATTCGTCTACTTGTAAGGTAAAGTTGGTTCATTTCAGAAATAGGAAGTCAACAGCTTGCGAAAATGTATAATTCATCTTTGAGTTATATCTTTATTAAAAGTTAAATTATATCAAATTTTCAAACGCCTCTTAGAAGTTTCGGCAAAATCAGAACATCATCGAGATAAACCAACAGTCCAAACAGTAGACAAGTCTATACAAGAAATAGAAATCTGTTGGACACCCACCTCTGGACTCCAGGCTTCTGTCCATTCCAGAGATAATCCTCGATGTATCGCTTATGGTCATCATGGTCACCATCCACATGGTTCATGAGCGGTTCCGCTTCTACTAACCCTGGAAATTTTCGGATGGAAGGATCAATACGGGACATCACAATAATGAAAAAATAAGCTGAAAATAATATTGACACGAAAGATTAGATACGAGATGACGTAGATATGCTTCTAAATATGCAACCTCGTTGTCGTATCTTGATACCTGCACGCTGCGGGAATTCTTGAAGAGATAGCGCCAAGCTCATAGGTAAGTTTCTGGGTCGTAAATTGCCATCGAAACGCTAAGAAGAAGGTTTGAAAGTGAAATAGAGGTCAAACGCCACAGTATCCTATAAAAACAACCGACTTAAAAAAAAAACTACAAAGTGATAAATAACTTTAATTTCGGAAGTCGGTGTCGTTGGTTCCACATTTTCGTTTTTTGTTTGACACCGACTTCCGAAATTAAAGTTATTTATCACTTTGTAGTTTTTTTTTTAAGTCGGTTGTTTTTTTTGTAAAAAAGTTTTTATTTTTCACTTTTTAGTTGTACCTACTCCACATAAATTCAAATAACACTAGTGCATTGAAGAATTCAAGACACCGACTCGAAGAATCATCAAAATTCGCATAGAAATGCTGGAGATGCAGTACATTTATGCATATAACATCGTACATAAGAATAATTACATAATGTATTATAAACTAAAACCTTCCTGAAAGTATGTAGATCACATTAGTGAAAGAATTATCAAAATCGGCTCATTAGTTTTTGAGAAAATCGCGGACAAACAAACATACATACATACGGGTCGAATACATGGCAGAACCTCCTTTTTTGAAGTCGGTTAAAAAGCCCTCTTCCCCTCTCCTACTTTGCTGTGCCCGAGCACCCCAAGCTTTGGAATGCAATAAATATGTTGAGTGATGAATATTACCTAAACAATAATGAAACAAAAAGACAAGATGATGAGGTAGTTAAATGCAAAATTGACGTCACTCGTCTAGTTAATACGAAAAATCGCTATCATGAGAACATTATTTTCTTGGTACAGAAAGTTTTCATGGGATTAGAAGTTTTCATCTTCGAAGTACCTAATAACTCATCTGCAGGAAGTTGTAATCCCCAAGCCATATGACCAGTCTCCAGAAGTAGAAGTTCAATTCTGTAGCTCCGAGTTTCGAAACAAAATCCTCACAAAAGAACAAGACCGTTCAACTGAATAAAAGTTGCCATTATATCATTTCACAAAGTAATACTTGTTTTATATTCATTTCAGTACACTTGAATTGCCATTCCAGGACGAGTAATGTCACAATTAAAATTTTACAGCGTCTTTTAGGTCTGTTAAGTTATTTGTTCATTTTATTGAGCAGGCAGCTGTTAATTTAGTTTGCAGTTTGTCCTTTTGTAGTCGTTCGTTCTTCGAGTATTTTGTTTAATTTGTTTTCATAATTATAGTTTTAGTGTCTATTTTAATGTTATATTTTGACCTACCTACGAGTGACGATATTCATACCTTGAGCAGACATTTTAATTCAAACTAGCTCACCCAGCGACTTTATATCGCCTCAGAATCAATAAGCCGCTCCATAGTAATACATACATATGAGAAAATGAATTATCCTCATTATTATTTTTTTAGCATGTTTTAATAATTCAAATGGGGGCAAATCCAACAAATCAAACATCATAAAAATTGGTCCAGCCGGTCTTGAGTTATAAATGGTGTAACTAACCCGACATTGTTTTATTTATATGTATAGATTGGAGCGTTCAAACAAACATCAGCTTAATTAATTAGTAATAGATAAGAGAGAGAGAGCAGTGGTGGCCAAGTGGCAACGGCCGCGACTTACGAGTTGTAGGTACTAGGTTCGAATCCAGACAGGCGCTTTACTTTATGTAAATTATTTCATCACCACTGCACTCAAAACGGTGAAGGAAAATATCGTGAGGAAACCGGCATGTCCTAGAACCAAAAATACGAAGACTTGTGACATCTGCCAACCCGCACTTGGCCCGCGTGGTGGATTACGGCCCACTCCCTCTCACCAAGAAAAGGCCTGTGTCCCAGCAGTGGGAACATTATAGGCTGATTATGAATAGATTGTAGTTTACTTTGCATTTTAAGTCTTAATTATTATTGTTGACCGTGTAGACGTAGAAAACAAAAGTCATTCAGGTGCCTTTCATAAAACCTAACTGACCTACAAACCTGTCTGTACCTACATTACAAATGTAAAACCTCGTCTGAATGACCTCGTTGAAACAATATCTCTTAAAACATCGCAAGAGTTGCATTATCTCAGGTCTTTGACATTGATCTCTATTTGAAAACGGAACTAGCCGAGAGAAAAAAATGAATGTCAGCTGTTTTTGTCACCTTATTTCACGGCGTGTTAAGAATTTGAAATCTATTATCTGAGTTTGGTATGTTTTATAAATGGTAAGACTTTGCTGGAGTTTTGTTAGGGCTTACAGGATTTTTTTGGTAAAATTGAACATAATTGGGCGTTTTTCAAATTTGTTGACCATTGCCAAAACATAATGTCCACTGACTTATCAATTAACTTATTAAATAATTATTAGTCAAAATATCATGTTTAAAATGGCAATCGATAGCACATTTCAAGAAAAGTAAATTAAAACAGAAAAATAATTTAAAATATACACTCAATTTAAAAAAAAATAATATGTACTTAATGCTACCCCAATTTCACGATGTCCCATGCATACTTTCCTAACTTTGAAGCAAATATTCACATCATACTCATATTAAAATCACTAGGCTCGTGGTAAAACAATATGACATTATGTTTTTTATGTCTTTTAACTGGTTGTTATATCAAAATAATAAAATTATATAATAAAAGTGTTACTAACTGGAACTACAGTGCTCTATACAAACTCATTTTTTGGCTCAACTACTTGTTTAATTACAAAACAATTGGTATTTTCAAAAAGCTCATTTAATAAGCTATCCAAAAATTAAAAATAAAATACAAAATTATTAAAAAAAAAATAGCGTTCCGGTTAGTAACGGTCAACAAATTTGAAAAACGCCCAATTATGAGATTTTTCTAGTAATATGCGCTTACTCTTGTGTGTTTCAGTATAATTTCTTGCAGATGTAGGTAATTAGCAGAGTAATATAAATTACAAAAAAAGTAATTAGCAGTGGTGGCTCAGTGGTAACGGTCCCGACCTACCGAGTTGTAGGTCATGGGTTCGAACCCAGACAAGTGCTTTACTTTGTGTAAATAATTTCATCACCACTGCTCTCAAAACGGCGAAGGAAAACATCGCAAGGAAACCAGCATGTCCTAGAACAAAAAATTCGAAGACATGTGACATCCATCAACCCGCACTGGGCTCGCGTGCTGGATTGCTGTTTGCAGCCCACTTCCTCTTGAAGACAGAAGGCCTGTCTCCCATTAGTGGGAACATTATAGGCTGATTATGTAGGTAATAAAAAGATGGTGACTATATCTATTTTTTTTTATCTATCTTCTTCAACCTAAACGGGGCTTCATTATTCTCTATGTCTAAGCTATAACTTAAGCTATATGGAAGCATATTAATGTGCCAGATGTCAGTGCAGAGTCAGTGCAGCTCGATTACTATTTACTGCACAATTTCGCCGACATTTTGCTCGCACAAACTATATGTCATCACCGCCCTTCAGCATACTATTTTAAACAGCCGTAGCCGTTCCAATTGCTATTTATTTATTGCTCAAGTGCCATTCTGAGCAGCAGTCTGGGCAATTTGAATAATACCTAAATATTTTATTTTCGACTAATAAATAATGCATTTTCCTACAGCCATTGTTCAGAGTTGTGGAACTAATCTGAATAACTCTGGAGTTTCAAGGATAGGGCTGCTGCATTGGAAGAGGCGCAATTATTATAGAAACTGCAATCTCGGAAAATGTGTTAGTATAGAGGTGTGAGGAACAGGGTGTAAAGTTCACTCATGCTCTATAGAAAAGGGCCTCCTATCCTCCGACCCGACGGGTGTCGTTTCTGGCGGGCATTTGCCCCATGATTCATGTCGGGCCGTTGTATCTATGGTAGTTGCGCGGTAAACTCTGCTTGCGAGATGCAGGATTTTGCGTGACGTCAGTATGACGCGTTGTTCGCATGTGGCGTTGTAGATACCGCTACATTAGTAAAGGGAATATTTGGAGAGTCTTAAAGGCAATTGGCGGATAGGCACGGTCACGAAAAGAGAACTAAACAGGGACATCGGATATAGTTGAAGTTTAGTAAGAAACCGATGGATGTTTTCGAATAAAATAGAAAACAAACAGTTCATTAATCAAAATAAATTGGTGACTGTACTATAGAGAGGCATTTCTCGTAATTTTAAGAACATTCACAGTCCGATCTCAGTCTCAATCTGTCAAAAATACCTCTACTTTCCTTACATTTTTGACAAACTTTTGACATGATGAGATTGCTTCTAGATATTGAACGTTTTTAATTACGGGAAATGACCTTCAGATATCTTTTATCCGAGTAATAAAATTGACGTCTGACAGTTTTAGTATGGAAAAAAATTTATAAGTAACTAAATTCAAAATTTATTCTCCAGATAAGACTTATTCTAGGTAATAATAATGATGATTTTCATTGAAGCCAAGATACTTTTACCAGTAGAAAAGACCTATTAGACTTTTGAGGAGTAAAATAAGACAAGCTGAGGTGGCAACCCTATTTACAGGTGTAAATGCTTAAGTTTTTGACGACAATGCTGCGTATGCTGCATAGTTCAGAACTTCATTTCAGCTTATGTGACGAAGGTATGCACTGAACGGCTCTGCGTAATAAATTCTTGAAGAATACCAGCCGTAGAAGTGGCTCTGCACGAGTAATTAAAATTCTAGTTTTTTTTTTTAATAATCTGGACAAAACAATTGCGGTTTTAAGATGATTTGTATTAGACAATGACTCTCTTTGATCAGGATGTTCCTTGCAATACGAATGTTGCCAATTAATATAAAGATGAAAAGTTGATTTTAGCTTATTGTTAACATTATTAATGGCGGAGTTTCGTGAGATGGTCATCGGTATTACCCTTTACCTTCAATCAGGGATATTGGTGGCTAGTTATCACTTTATTTTCTTATATTTTTCTTAATCCCCTTGTGTGATAAATATCCGTAGGTGTGTTCGTGGCGTCACAGCGGCCCTTTTAGAATATATCGCAGCATTACGCTGAGATGGAGCCGTTTTGGCTACGCATAGGGGCCGTAAGACGTATTAATGCCACCATTTTTCCAGTGTGTGAGAGAGACGGGGCTATAGAAAGCCGATAGCAGGTCACCTCTTTTGTGCAATGAAATAATGATGGCATAATAATTCTCGTCCCTGGTCTTTTTTTTTTCTTGATTTTTTTTTGTTGTTTTATAGGATCATTTTGTTAATTTTTATTTTAAATGCTGCTTTTTACTGTTTGCATTTCCTGTGCGTGTCCCAAATAAAATATTTTTCTTTCTTTCAAAGATGTGGCGAGACTTTTGAGGTATTTCAACATTTATCTGTAACGAGCGGCTCGCCCCAGCTTCGCACGGGTGCAATTTATTTTTAATAATTTTTAACGAACACAACAAAAAAAGAATCATCCAATTTGCTGCAGTCTTTCGGAAGTTATGCGCGTACATACATTTCGGCGATTCATTTTTATATACAGGATTATTGGAAAAACACCAAAAACCTCTTAAGAGGTCATTGTACTCATCATTATGAACAACTTTTACTATGGGACCAAACCTGAAAAAAATGAAAAAAATCTGCTTTTCCCTACATTTTGACGTATTATACGAACATAAATGGGGAACAGCTGATTTTATTTTTGCGATTTCAGGTTTGGTCCCATAGTAAAAGTTGTTCATAATGATGAGTACAATGACCTCTTAAGAGGTTTTTGGTGTTTTTCCAATAACCCTGTATATAGATATAGATTTGCATGGTGTACATACTAAAGAGTTTTTATCTATCCTACCTTCTGCCACGGCAGCCTTCTTCAGGGCCCCCATGGAGATACTCTTCCTGGGCGCGTCGGTGGTGTCCTTGGGCCAGGCGAACTGGTTCCGGTACTCGGTGCTGACTATCTCTGGCTCCTTGGCGGCTATCACGTCGCCTAACGCGGTGGTAGCCTGCAGAGAGAGTGTTGGTTAGGTTGGAAATGTTTTAAGGTGAATGCGCAGTGGTAGACCGCGAAATTCAAATTTTCTTACGTTTTTTGCAATTTGCAGGTCAGTGTCAGGTTGTATCTTGATCAAAATTTGATTCGCGACTATAACAGGTACGTATTTATAGAATTATAATCATTAGAATCATTAATACATCTTTCTAAGTTAGATTTGTACCATTAAGCACTTTTCCGTAAGAGACTTGATGTTATGATACAAATCTAATTCCAGCCACCACAAGAAGCAAGAGAAGCATGTCGTTATAATTAATTACAGTACGCTTCCAACTTGCATGCTGATTGATTGATGATAACACCTGATTGCTATCTTTACGTCAGCTCGACGCTCGTTATGATTGATAAAATAATTATTTTATAATTAAGTGCATTCGCGGTTGTTTTATTTTGCGAGATAGAGTTGATTACCGGAACGGATTTGTCTTGTATGACTTATTACTTAATTTTAGCGGATTGGTTTGCAAACAAGCAGGCGATCCATCATCTATATAGGGTCAAATTAGATTAGCTAGCGAAACTCCGCAGACGTAATGGGTGTCGATATCTTAACACGCAAAAACAATAAAAAAGTTTTGATATCCCTAATTTTGAGGGGTCAACGACCGCTGGTACTGTAGGTAGAAAATCAGTTTTGTTTTTGTTTTATCGTGTTTAGATATTGATACCCATCACATCTACACAGCTTTCACAAAATGTTTTATTTAAGTAATTCAAAACTAACTATGGTTTTTACCCCAAAAAATATCATCAAATATTTTTTTATTAATTTATCGTGTTTAGATTTCAATCCTCATCACGGCTGCAGAGTTTCGCTAACTAATTTAATTTGGTCTGCAGGCTGTACCTATACAAAGAGGCACAGAAAAAGGTAGGTTCGTCATCAAAGAGACAATAGTATGTTACTTTTGTCTCTTTGATAACGAACTTATTAGTTTCATGTGCCATAAATGACATCGACGTCAATAGGGCTAAAATCCGCCATTTTATATTGAAACAATACAGCCTCGTAATTAACAGAGGCACTTAATCTAGTGCTCGTTAATAGCGGTAAATGCTTAGCACTAAATGCAGTCATATTCTGTACTTGGGTCATGCCCAAGAGAGAACATTTTTGGCACGAATATCCGTTCCTACGAGCTTGCCCGAATACAGAATTTTACGTGTGGACCCCGCCCCGCTCCGTAGATTCAGTCGATCGAACTTTTAACTTTTATTAACAAGTCTATACTCGACTGCGAAAAAGATTTATTTATTCTTTTTCAGCACTGTTGGTCCAATGGTACTCGTAACAGCCGCTTAGTTGTAAGTCGTAGGTTCGAACCCAGATAGGCGCTTGTGTAAATTTTCGCTCTCGAAATGGTGAAGGAAAACATATGGACATACAAGTAGTTATAAAGAAAAGATGTTTATCACAAAACGAACCTGATGGTTAGGATAAATCCGACCAGCCATTATATGATGACCACACTGATAACACTGTATCACTGTAATGTTGTCACACTGAAGATAGTTTCACTGATAAGATAAGAACTGGTTTTCTTTCTAAAAGAAAGTAAATGCGACCATGAAATCTGTAGATAAAGATTAAGATAATGTGAATGTGTTTATTTGTGTCTTGTTTGTTTGGTATGGTTTAACGGCAAAATTAGGTACAGACGAGAAAAAGATTTGAAAAGGCTATCAATAAAAAGGTTTGAAAAGGCTATTACAAGAAGATTTGAAAAGGCTATCAATAAGAAGAAGATTTGAAAAGGCTATCTCTAAAAAGGAGATTTGAAAAGGCTATTTATTCGAAGAAGATTTTAAAAGGCTATCAATAAGAAAAAGGTTTGAAAAGGCTATCTATAAGAAGAAGATTTGAAAAGGCTATCAATAAGAAGAAGATTTGAAAAGGCTATCTCTGAAAAGGAGATTTGAAAAGTCTATTTATACGAAGAAGATTTAAAAAGGCTATCTATAAGAAAAAGGTTTGAAAAGGCTATCTATAAGAAGAAGATTTGAAAAGGCTATCTATAAGTTCTTGCCGAAAGGCATATGGGCGGAGACAGTAATTAATTAGGTATACCTAAGTATTTGTAATTCAAGGACGCACGAAGACTAGGTACCTAGCTTGCCAGACTTTGATTAAGGACCTACATAGTATTAACCAACTATTATCATGAAATCTGCATATTAATATTTAACTACATTGCTATTATAATAATACCGAACGTACCCAATTCTCTTTGTAATACTAAATGAAGTGTCAGACCCAGTTTGACGTTTCTATGTGAGTAATGGCTGACGTTTTAAGCTAGTTCATGCATATTATTTATGCTACTTAGTTATTTAAATTAATGAGGTAGCTGACTGATCTCTTATTTTTAAAGGTTTTAGAAATTGATAGATGCCTCTGTTCTATATATATCTATAGGTATATAAAACATTATAAAAATCAGCTGTTCCCTACATTTATGTTCGTATAACTCGTCAAAATGTAGGGAACAGCTGATTTTTTTTTCGCGATTTCAGGTTTGGTCCCATAGTAAAAGTTGTTTGTTATCATGAGTACAATCACGTGTTTAGGTTACACTTAAACAAACCACACAATAGACCTCTGGGGTCTGTCTTAGCATGCTATGGCCTGAGATTTGATCAACGCGCTATTAACAGTTAGGTTATAATCGAGTTGATGTAATGTTCTTTCAGCTTACGCTGTTTTTACTATTCATAGAGTCTTAAATGTCTACAGGTATTTAGTTTAGTAAATTGGGTATTGTAAAGGAAGCAGCTGTACGCCTGCCATATAAGTTATTTTTGCGTGGCACTTGAAATGATTTTGATTTGGCTTGTCGTGTAATATGGAATTAGGAATACCTGTCTCTTCTTTATGTGCTCTAAGAAATGATTTTTTCAAAACTGCTTTTCAGAGTGGTGAATTTATTATATGTAAGCTAAGTTTCTGGACACTGCTGGCCATGATATAGCTATGAGAACCTAGACAAAGTCACATTCTATCATCGATAACGATGATGACAAAGTCAAAAATGAGGACTGACAGAAGCTACCGAAATGTTTATATCAATCCTATTGAAAGTGGTTGTGTTCGCATCGCTTTAAAAGCGATTGCCACTTGTCTAGGACTCTAGGCCCTCCGATATACATGTTAAATGTATCAAGCAAGTGATTAATATACAACCAAAAACACAAATAAAAACCAAACACACATTGACTATTCAATATGTAAGTATTGTTATTAAGGTGGATCGATGACCTTGTGAAGGCCGCAGGAACCCGTTGGATACGAGAAGCACAGAACCGGTCGAAGTGGAGGTGCTTGGGGGAGGCCTATATCCAGCAGTGGACGTCTTTCGGCTGAAATGATGATGGATGAAGTATTGTTTTTACATTAGTCGTACCTCAACCGATCGCATTGAGATCAACAAGACACTATTTTTTTTTTTGGATGGGAAATCATCTAATGACTCCTCCCGCTCTGGGTGGAGCGGAGTGTCAGACTCTTACTGACTAAAACCCACCCGTGTTCCTTCCTTAGCCCTTTATGTTCCGGGGCAGCGGTAACCCTTTCGGATTAACCCGCTACCCCGGCAGGCTTCGGCCCTAGCGGGCTCCTGCCTGTATTCTGACATCTCATTGAGGCGCGCGTGGAACACATACTTACCGTCCGGCACGGGCCTGGTCCTGATCGGACGGAGAGCTACCCATTACTCTCCGTCCGCAGGCCCGCGCCTACGGTGGCCGGGAGTCGTCACGCGGCTCCCGACGCCCGGCGCGTCTCCCGCGGTGGCTGGGACGTGAGGTCCTCTCCCTCAGCCCTCCCATTAACAAGACACTTAGGAACTAAACTCGGGCACAAATAAAATTACTCTCGAACTCGAACTTTACAAATAAAATCAGGCGCCACCCGGACCGAAAACCGTAATAAAACTGATTTAACCTTCTAAATATAGCGATAACACTGCAATACATGCATATACATTAGGTATACATAACACTAGATAAGATTATATCAAGATCGGTAAACACTGTGCTTACAGTTTTTCATGATTACGTCATTGTTAGTTATGGGATCTATTTTCGCAAATGCAATGTCTGTGTTTGAGTTGGTTTTGTCTTCAAGCGATTTCAGTATTTTCTTACATTATTAGAAATAGAAATAATTTTTATTTGCGAAAAACATCAAACTAATATTATAAAGCCGAAAGTTTGTGAGTGTGTGTGTGTGTGTGTGTGTGTGTTTATATGTTTGTTACTTCTTCACGCTCAAACGGCTGTACCAATTTTGATAAAATTTTGTATGGAGGTAGCTGACACCCTGGATTAACATATAGGCTACTTTTTATCCCGATATTCCCAGGCGATCGACACTTGTGTGGGTGAAACCGCGGAGCGCAGTTAGTGGTATATAAAGTTGTTTTAAAAATATATTATAGAGTAGGTATACATCTTTTGCTTATATCATAGCATGCAAATAAAGGTTACATTACAAAATGTTTCCCGTCAACAAATTCTTTTGTGCTGTAAAAATTATTATTATTCAACCATTTACGTAGTTTTATTATAAACAATCTAAGTTCCAAAGTTTTAAAATCACTTGGAATTTTATTACATATCCGAACACATGAATAAACAGCTTTTACTGTATTTTGCTAGACTTGGCAAGTTATTTAATATGAGCCTGTGAGGATCTCGCCGGTTTCGAAAAAACAGATCCTCTGCCTTTTTATTAAATAAGTCTTTATGCTTTTTAACAAACATGCATACTTCATAGATATAGAGAGATTATATTATAAATCTATTAGCTTTCGCCCGCGTTGAGGTTAGAAAATATCCCAAGATCCCAAGGGAACGTCCTACCGGAATATAAAAGTATCCTATGTCCTAAGGTCCTAACTGTCATGGATGGTACCTGTGTGCCAAATTTCATATCAATCCATTTTGCGATAAAAGGCTTCTGCAGATGGCGCGATGGAGCGACGCGATTCTGGCAGAACAATTTCCATTAACTTCTCACAGAAATTGTTCTACTCGGTTTGGTTCTATTTTCAGAGCCTTGAGGCGTGAGAGGTAACTGACAGACTTTTGGATTTATAACGTTAGTATGGATTTTAATGAAAGAGTAGTAGAGTTGTCTGTTTTAGGTATGTACAGACGCCAGCACATCAAGCTACCCGAAACTGTCAAATTTTCCCAATCAACTTTGAACCTTACACTTTAGAGATAAAGTTGAAAATCTCTTAAAGAAATTTGACAGATTGTAGTAGCTTGATGTGCTGGCGTCTGTACAGTCACCAAAAGAGATAAGTACCTACCCAGGGTCGTCGGATATAGGTAGTTGAAGTTTAGCACGAAACTGATGGATGTTTTCGAATGAATTTGATAAATGAACTGTTTGTTTTCTTAATAGAAACTAAATTAAATATTCGAAAACATCCATAGGTTTCTTACTACCACCCGGTTCCCGGTTTCGGTTACCTACGACCCGGTAAGTCGCGGCCGTTACTGGGCCACCACTGCTCACATATTATTATTGTCCATAACTCGATTAATTAGTGAAAGGCAGTCACTTTAATCAAATGATTTCCGTTTTATAAGCAGTCTACTCTATATTTTCCTCCAGATAAATCAGTGAGGAAATCTAATAAATAATAACTACTGCGGCACACGCGACCACCTGTGATTATTAGTTTATTGTACGGTTGGTGAGAACTAAGTGAGATCACACATGCGAGACGGCTGGTGCAGTGGCTGAGAGAATTGCCTTCGAGCTAATGGATCGCAGGTTTTGTCCCGATCGGAATAATTCGGTACTAGGGCAATTACGATAGTGGACATATTCCGTTGGATGATAATTTCTACCAAAGGCATTTTTATGTCTTATCAAAAGCGAAAGGGACGGCGGGCTATAAAATGGCGTCTAATCAATATGTTGTCAATATAAAAATGCCGCTGCGTTTGGTAGAAATTATCATCCAACGGAATATACCCACGATCGTAATTGCCCCCGAAAAGTCTATATATTTTATAATATTATATTTATTTTATTTATTTAATAGTTCAAGCACATAAATGTACAGAGGCTGACTTAATGCCATAGGCGTTTTCAATATATTTATTTAAATTGTAGCTTACAAAATGTGGTTGTCTCGCTGGGGTATTTGTGTCTTTACTTCAGAGGGGCAATTCCCGTATTTTTACTAATCTCAGCAAAAAATCTTATAATTTCCCTACGTTTTTGACATTGATTGTCGCTGAATTGAGATTACGACTGAGTTATAACGTTTTTTTTTCTGTACGAAATAGACCTTCTGATCTACGATATACCTATCAACCATAAAATCGCGAAAAATAATCAGCTGTAAACTACATAACTGGACTTTCCCTTTCCTAATTCTGCTTTTAAAACCCTGAATCTTGTAATGGTCTAACCTGATTACACCAGCAGGCCAATTCTCGTAATTAAAAACGTTCAAAATCTAGTCGCAATCTCATCTCAGCGAAAATCAATGTCAAAAATATAAGGAAATTACAGGTATTTTTGACAGATTGAGACTGAGATCATACTGTGTGAACTTTCTTAATATTACGAGAATCTTTGGTTTTTTTCCGGTTCCAACAACACTCATTTTTTAAAATAATAGCATGTATTTATGTAATCGTATGCCTATATATACCTTGGGTTCGACGGTGTCTGTCCAGCGCGGCTGGCGAGGACCCTCGGACTTACTGCGCCGCCCAGCGCGATCAACGTCATTCCTCTGCGCGCTCTGTGTAAGAAAAAAATAATTAAATGGCTTGTTTTAATAATTAAAATACCTACGTAGATCTGCCTATACTTAATTGTTTCACTGTATGAGGAAAGTTGCTCCATTCCCTTTTTGTATTTAGGCCAATGAAAGGCTTTAACAACTGTCTTTTGCAACGGACGCCTGATATGTATTGTGTTCTCATCATTATCTGCCTGCCTTTTCCCAACTATGTTGGGGTCGGCTTTCAGTCTAATCGGATGCAGCTGAAAAACCAGTATTTTACATGGAGCGACGGCCTATCTGACTTCCACAACCCAGAGGTGTTCTCATCATAATAGGCCAAAAACCAGGCGCGTCGGTCAGTTCCTAAATTAAATATTGTGGACACCCTTACACATATTGTAGGTTGCAACTTGCAAATCAACCACCACCCAAACAATTGTTTAGTGTAAATATTAAGGGAGGCAGGGACCTCGACGCGCAACTATATGAATTCAGCACATGATTCTAGACAACTTCTTAAAAATCAGCTGTTTAATAGAAAAGCGGTGAAAATGTATGGAACAACAATTTTTTTTTCAATGAAAAACTTTAACACAGGATGGTTCAGAATCATACATAAGAAAGACGTCATTACATATACGGCGAGTTTGTTTATTGAACAAACTATGTGAAATTTTCATAGAAAATACTAAGTCAGAACGAATGGGGGGTTATAAAGAAAACCATAAGGAAAAAATCGTGACAGTGCAGAGATATGGAGTGAGTTCACGTTAATACCAAGAGGTATCCCCAAAAAAACAGTCTTTTGTCCAATTACAGGGGCTTCTAATACCAGTTGTTTTTAATCAGCTGAATAATTACAAAAACAATTAGAAAGCCATTGTGTCTTGCGTGAATCCACATTCATTCGAAGTTGTTGGTTGAACAACGATTTCGCCATTATATCGTGCAGGAGCCGGCTTTATTGAAAGTCTCTGTTGACTCCTGAACCGTGTGCCACAGGCGCCATGACAGGCTTTGTTTACTCTGTGTCTATGTTTACTCATGCCTTTATTTTGTTTAAAACAGGCTGTGTTTACACTGAGTTCTATAATGAAAACTTTTACTACAACGTAGCTGCTGATTCTGGGCATGTTTTCGGCAACTTTTTTGTGTGATATTTCTGAACTTAGGCTTATGGCTAAGTAATAACTACTAATTTTTAATTACGGGAATAATTATTGGCCTTCTGTTATCATTGCGCGCGTTCATTACGCTCCAATCATTTATTACAAATTACCCATTTACTGCTTTTGAATTGTCAATTAGTTCCGTCGTGAATGTGATAAAAAGATTTCCGTTCAGCATGATGCTGTGCTATGTGGGGAACCCACAGCAGGGCGCTGATATTTCAGTGGACCAGTGGTCACTCATAAATGACGTAAGGAAACCAAGTCAGGCATTTAAAAATAAACAGAGGATCTTACCCTGGCCCGGTCGAAGGCAGAAGTCTGCTGGGGTCTGATGTCGTCAGCAGGCGCGGGGTCGAACAGCTCGTTCGTCTTGTACGCCACTCCGGGGTACTTTTTGCGACGAGGCATTGCTGGTTCCATCGGGCCTGGAGACAAAGAAGATGTTGTTATTGGCATTATCTGAAGAGTCTAAAAGTGCTGTGCAGTGGTGGCTTAGTGGTATCGACTAATATAAGAGGTCGTGGGTTCGAATCCAGGCAGCCGCTTTAATTTGTGTAAATAATTTCATCAAAACGGTCAAATCGGCATGTTCTAGAATCAAAAATTCGAACACATGTGACATCTACCAACCCGCACTGGGCCCGCGTGGATATATTACAGCCCACTCCCTCTCGAAGAGAGGAGGCCTGTGTCCCAGCAGTGGGAACATGGCTGATTATGCTTGTTATTGTAGTGGGCCTTTAAATTATAATACATATGATCGACAAACTAAGATAATTGGATATTTTAATTATAATAATAAACATTTTATTACCAGGCAACTAAGGCCCATAGATAAAATACACAATTTTTTTAATTTTTTTTATTGCTGAATGGGCCCGCTCTTGACCTCTAACACGCCTGATGGAAAGCGATGGATGAGGTCTATGATGGAACGAGAGTTTATTGTTGTATAATATATTTTAAAAACATATTAAAAACCTTAAACCCCATACGTCAATGATTAACTAAGAGGTTGTGATCTTGTTTATCTCTGGCTAAGTAACTGGTATTATGTTTAACAATCGCGACGGCCATCTTGTGACACCTACAATAAGTACCAGTCAGCGAAGCCCCAATTGAGTGAAGTGACTCGGTTGACAAAGGTTCTCTTCGCGAAATCCCTTTAAGTCGAAATCATCGATCAATGTCACTTCTTCTAATCAGACGCTTTAATTTTCCATTTGTACAGACGCCAGCACATCAAGCTACCCGAAACTGTCAAATTTTCCCAATCAACCTTGAACCTAATGCTTTAGCAATAAAGTTGAAAATCGATTAAAGAAATTTGACAGATCGTAGTAGCTTGATGTGCTGGCGTCTGTACCGTGTGGTAAACAGTGCTTAAAAACGTCACCCTTCTCAGTGATTCTATTGAATAAAGTCCAAGCTATTCTATTGATAATTATAATTTCTATCAATAAATATTAGTTATGGCTGCGTTAATATTAAATAACTACTTATACAACCTGATACTGGCCTGCAAATTGCAAACACGTAACAAAATTTAAGTTTCACGGGCTTTTGAAGTGAAAACTTCTTTAGGCGAGTTGGGCATTTTTTGAGATGGGAAAAAACCAGTGAATTCGCGCCACTGTTACCGTAACAACACCGCTTCGGAAGTGTTCGGCTGTCCTCGGGATGTACTCGGTTTTAATGCATATCCGTTATGTCAGTGAGTGATGGCAAAGTATTCTGTTTGTGTTTTGATTTCACTTCTGTCGGCACTCCCGGAGTGCCACTGTTTTTTTTTTGTTGTGTTGTTGTTTTGTTTTGTTTTGTTTTTAGTTTGTGTTCTTCCTGTACGATTCGCAATAAACACTTTTTCTTTCTTTCTTTATTAACAGCCAATCGCAGCAGTTTATGTGCTTTTGACATTTTGTCACATTAATTTTGCCATAATTTTCGTTCGTTTAATGCTATAACAGTTTTTAGACACTCTCAGGGCCTTCCTGAAAGTGACCAAAAGCTGTTACAACACTGTTAAAACATTGTTATAAGTCATTTTAAATGATGGAGGTTTTTGCCCATTATTCTTCATACGAAACTAAATTTTGGAAACGAATAGAATCAATTCTATTTTTGTTTTTAACGTCCAAAAATGCCTCTTATGTGCCTCCCATAACCCATAATCAGCCTATAATGTTTCCACTGCTGGGACACAGGCTTCCTGTCTTCGAGAGAGAGTGGGCCGTGATCCACCACGCGGACCTAGTGCGGGTTGGCAGATGTCACATGTCTTCGAATTTTTTGGTTCTAGGACGTGCCGGTGTCCTCACGATGTTTTCCTTTACCGTTATGAGAGCAGTGGTGATGAGATAATTTACACAAAGTAAAGCGCCTGACTGGGTTCGAACCCACGACCTACAACTCGTAAGTCGCGGCCGTTTCCACTGCGCCACCACTGCTCTTTTGTGCCTATTTGCTATTAATTGATTTGACTTTGTACAAAGTTTTTTTTTTGTGTGTTATTGAGTACTTAGGAAGGATAACTTACCCCTCTGTATGGGCAGTGCGGAGGGGGGCGTGGGCGCCGGCTGCTTCACCACGCCTTGCTGTTGCTCCTTGTACTCGTGCCATTTGTACGTGCTGCGGTATTCCGAGTGCAGCTGTAACAAACAAATAGGACTGTTAGATTTCTTTATAAAAAAGAGCTGTCAAATGAGAAAATTATGGATTCTTGGAGCCCCTGCTGCTGCTCATCACTGATGCTATCTCTGTCGGACACAAAGCCAGGTGAGACAGCGTGCTTTTTGGCCATGACCACCAGTGAGTTGGAGCTCGCGACTAGTTTACTCTTAATCTTTTAACCGTCCGACTTTATATGACTTGTCGTGCAACCAGCGCCCGAAAAAAAAAAATACGAAAAATAAATATGAATTAAACGAGCTGTGTTATTTGGTCGTATATAAGGGTGACTGGTAATTAGTGACCGATACCTAAACACGTGATTGTACTCATGATAACAAACAACTTTTACTATGGGACCAAACCTAAAATCGCGAAAAAAAAATCTGCTGTTCAGTACATTTTGACCAGTTAGTTAGGCGAACATAAACGACTAAACAGCAGATTTTTTTCGCGATTTTAGGTTTGGTCCCATAGTAAAAGTTGTTTGTTATCATGAGTACAATCACTTTTTTAAGTATCGGTCACTAATTACCAGTCACCCTATATACGACCCTGGCGGAATGGACACGAAAATATTTGTCGGATTAATCCTACGTAAGCGGTTAAATTAAAAGGTTAATACGTAATTTCTCAAGACATTAGTCAAGTCCAATAGGATTTTCCATCGGCAAAAATTACGAACTTCCATACAACCTTTGATCCGCTATTTAAAAAAACTTTCACCAAGTATAAAAAAATACTGGTGTTCAGCTGCATTCAGTTACACTGGAAGCCGACCCCAACATAGGAAAAGGCTAGAAAGTTTGTATGTACCCGCTTTATATTGGTTGGCCTCTCAGACATCGCTATTCCATAGAGCAGCTCAATAAAATACCAGTAAATAAAACCTTCACCGATAAAATAAACCGTCGGCATCGGGGAATGAATACGGGCTGTGATGAAACCTTTTCGTCGAAAAGCCACGATATTGCAGTAAGCTGTCGAGCAAACTAATCGTCGGTGAATGATGTGTTTGATTCGGTTCGTCGAAGTTTATCGAGGAAACATTTTCGAAGTTTGATTGAAACTTTTGGTTATGTCAGAATAGTGCTTTGGTAAGAAGCCAACTAGACTACGAATTAAGTTTTATTTACTACCTAATCAGGTACCGAAATATGTACTATGTTTTTGTGTAGGTATGCTGAAACACTGTTACGCAATCTGTAGGATCTATGAACTTAGACATTTTTTTATTTTTTGAAAATGTAAAACATAAAAAAGTTGCAAGTTGTCATTGTGTTCATAAAAATATGTAAGTAGTTTAAAAACAAAAAGCGTGGAGCGATTTTGGAATTAATTATTCACATTATTTTATCATTTTTAGTGCGTGATAAAAGCATGATTTTTAGTTTTTTTTTAAACTACATATTTTTATTTTTACGTCTAGTATATTATTCTTCATTAAGTTAATAAGTATAAAGTCAACGAATTTATGACGATTAGGGTCTACTAGCAAACTCGAGGGGTTCTCACTATCTACCTCCTGGCTCCATTATCAGACCCTCGACACCAAGTGCAATCTATTGGACTCGTCAAAACAAATCATATGAGCCTAAACTCGAGGGGTTTACTAGTAGCCACTGAAGAGTTCCACTATCCTACTCCTGGCTTCATCATCAGATCAACTCTAAGATACCAAATTATAGTTTTGTCTTCCGAATTACATATGCATACGAAGTTTTATTTCGATACGACCATTAGTTGTAGGTTAAATTTGACTTCTAAGAATTTTTACATTGTTACTTAGTTACAAATGAAGCTATTATAAGCGTGTTAATTTTTACATTGCATTACGGGACACTAAACGCCCTCAGGCGTAATAAAAATAAAACTTCTCTTGTGTTTCGTTCAGTGTCCGTCAAGCGATTAAGTTTTGAACTTAACAACTTACTTTAACTTATCGACTGGACATATTAAATATCTCCAAGCTATATTATACACACGCATCAGCTAATTAGCTGCTAGTATGTCTGACCAAATAATAATAACTTAAAATCTCAAGCACTTTCGCTCAGACCCTGAGTTTTCCAACAAGAAAACGTTAGCATAGTTTCTATAAATATTTACTTTTGCCCCCTAGACATGCCTACGTCACTAGACATCCAATTAGCCCCAAAATAAACAGACCCCCATCTGAGAGACGCAGACGGACGAAGCAAAAACTACGACCCCCCCCCCCTTCCCCCGTCCACTAGAATCTATTAAGTACTGATAGAGCAGCCATAGATAAAATAGATATAGGAATAGATGCAGCAGATAGTCTGCAGAAAACCCAGCTCGATATCGATAGGGCTGTAAACGAAGACTTCGTTAAACGTAGTGATGTGATTATGGGGTATCGATATTCGTGTAATAAAATTTTTGTATGTAGGCCAACGATATTTGCGTATCTTATTTTCTGCTTGCTTTGGCGTTATTTATGTTCATGTAGGTATGTTATATTTTGTTGGGTATTGAAACTCGATTTTCATACAATTTCGCGTTTTCGATCAAAATGTTAATTGTTTTACCTACATACGAGGTAAATATTGAACTTTAGCGTAATTAACGTTTTCGCTTTTCATCACGACTTCATCAAAGTGGAACGTATTATTAAAGCTAAGTTTAGGCTGTGCTGGCGCCGCTGCTGTGGCTGCTGAGACCCTCAAGCGGCGCAAATACTGTAACCTTGTGGGCAACTACAGCTTTGAGCCGTTTGGGGTCGAAACGCTCGGGTCATGGGGCCCGAGCGCGCGTCTCCTTTTTAAGGAAATTTCTCGCCGGCTGGTCGATACTTCACGTGACCAGAGGGCTGGGTCGTTCTTTGGTCAAAGAATTAGCATTGCCATTCAACGTGGCAATGCTGCCAGTCTTCTGGGCACGTTTCCGGATGACAGCGATGCGGATGAGTACTTCGACGCCTAAGTGTCCTTTGGTTTTTTTTTATTTTTTATTTATTTGTATAGTAGGTTAGTTAGTCTTTTATTTTAGTATCTAGTGTATAGTATATAGTTATATTGTAATTATGTGTGTACAGGAATTGATCCAAGAAGTTTAGGCCCACATAATACTTATTAGATATTAAGCTTCAGGTTCCCAAGGCTCCAATTATATACTTTTATCAAAACCAGCGGGGTGTTACGTAACACAGTAACAGTAGCAATGGCTTTCATTTTGACAGTTCAACAGCATTCATTGCGTTATTTACGTTGCTGAGCAAACTAATTTTCAGAACTTATGAAGCAATGGATTAGCAATATCCTTCAAAATGATTCAGATTGAGACTGATAGTATTGCGATGCCTAGGTATGCAGACGAAACTAAAAATGAAGTACCAAAAGGTTTTAATGTCAATTCTTGTATACTAATTTTACAATATTGATTTCCATTTACAAATTCGGATAGGTTATTTAAATCCACTACAACACTACAAAGTTACCCAGACAAGACCAGACCTTTGCAATCAGTCGATCAAAAAGCTCGTAAACCCACATACCCCATCTGCTCCCATTTGCCCCATAAAAACGTTCAAACATCAAATAGACCAAAAATAGTTTTGAAAGCCATTTGCCGCCAATAAAATCGATTTGTGTATGTACATTTAATATACAAATAAAGACATTCTGGGCACGAGGTGGACATCAAATCGGTGGCTCATCAATAATTCTAAACACGACATATCGGCCAGTATTGTGACCATTATGGCAGGAAATTGAGGTAGTCTGTTGTTTTTGGTTCTGAATAACTATTGGTCGTTTATTGGAGAAGAAATACAGTATAAAATAGACGGTTCGTATTGGGTATTTTCTGTTGAAGCAGAATAAGTTAGTAGCATTGCCTTTGTGACTAAAAGGGGTGACTAGAGATGACTAATAGAGAAGTATGGAAGAAAAAGATATGTTGCGCAGACCCTGAGTAAATTGGGATAAGAGCAGGGGAATTATGATGATTGGCTTTGTGGCTACATAAACCAACATTTTTAATGCGATCAACAATTTTTGCTATTTATATAAAACTAGCAGCACCCCGTGGTTTCACCCGCATACTATCCTATGTCCTTTCCTGGGATACAAACTATCTCTATGCCAAATTTCATCTAAATCGGTTCAGCGGTTTAAGCGTGAAGAGGTAACAGACAGAAAGACACACTTTCGCATTTATAATATTAGTATGGATTTCTTACTTCTTAACCGACATGTTATTTATTATCTAAACAATTTCTTCATTACCTTCAGTAATTTCATAGACTTGCTTATCTTACAAGTTAACTCCATAATTATGTTAAACGAAAAGTTTGAAATTCTCAGCACCTCGTACCTAGTTAACGTAATTCTAAATTAAAAGCAAATGTTTGAGTACTAACAAAAATTAAATTAACATTCCGTTTTGTGAGCTTCTTTTTTCCCCTTTCTTACCATATCATCATTCACACAGTCCACTATTCGTTTCTTTGAACTTTTGGAAGTTCATACTTAAAACTTTCCTCACGACATTTTCCTCATTCCTCTGTATCACATGCCTATAGGCATGTTGAAAGTTGTGTGGAAACCGGTTGTCTTGGTCGTCCATGACAACCGATTTCCACACAACTTTTCAGTTACCGGTGCCACATTCAGTCTTTCTCTTATATAATTATGTACCTACCTACTTATTCCTTATTGTATCCATTCGTGCAACATCACACATCCCTCTTAGCATTCTCTTTTTAGCTGCATGCAATTGCCTTTAATTCCTTTCATAATTCAAATAAGTTACAGTATAAAATGCACCAATGTGTGTTCAACCTTTCACGATCTCACGTTCTGATGCAATTTTAAAACCGCACGAATCATGTGACTTAAAAAATATCGTGACGGAATAAAATAAGTGAGAGGGTTTATAAAACAGACCTTGGTTTTAAATGTACAGTAAAAATCTCAGTTAACAGTATAATATACCAAGAAATTAAATAGAAGGAAGTAAGATGCAAACTGCAATCTTGATTGGTTTACAATTAGGATTGTTTCCGTACCAATTAAGATTATTATGTCTACAGACACAGAGGTAGTCTATAAGTCTTCCACATTTATTAATCGTCATTCAGAAGGGGACAACGATTTTTGTGGCTATACAGGAAAAAAATACCAGTGCACAAATTATAACCATGAATTCAGCATAATTATGATTCTAGACGTAAAGATCCTAGCGTAGAAATTTTTCGTCCGTTATACAAAGTGTTAAAAAAATTAACCTTACAAACTTTAAGAGGTGCTTTAGACCATCGAACTGAACAACTTTCACTATGGGACCAACTCTGAAAATATCACGAAAAAAAAATCAGCTGTTTCATATAAAAGTTGAATACCTACTTGACTAAAATGTATGGAACAGCTGATTTTTTTTCGTGATTTCAGAGTTAGTCCCATAGTGAAAGTTGTTCAGTCCGATGGTCTAAAGCACCTCTTAAAGTTTGTAAGGTTAATTTTTTAAACACCTTATACATATAATATACGTAGATATATAAAAAAAATGTTGTTCCATATATTTTGACCGCGTAGATATTGCACTCTTCTATGAAATAGCTGATTTTTATTTGATAACCGACTAAATATTTCTACTCGAGGGTCTAGAACCAAATGCTGAATTCTTGGTTACAATTTGCGCACTGGTTAATTTTTTCTCCTGTATGAGCACTTACTTTAATCGAAATAACATAAGTACAATGCAATATACTATTAAGCCCATGCTAAAACATGCAACTTTGAATACTAAAACATGGTTTCAATAATACTCAAAAGTTACAAATCGTTGCTTTACGCAATACCCGTACAAATTGTAATATAAATAACATACGTTTCGTTCAGACAATGCTTGCTCGTGAGTTAAGCAACACCACAATTGCTTGGTTGCAATAGACAATCCGGCTCACTTTTGATACGTCATGCCACGTCAATTCGTCTGACTTATTGCTTTGTATATAGTCCTTTCACAGTTGTTTTCAGGAGGCCTACCACAAGTTCTTAACGCGATCCATTTTAGGACCTAAACTGAACTGTTCTTCTAATTCGTACCATGACGTCAGTTTAACGATTCAGTTTAGGCCGTGCCATCTGCTGACAGTGATTGTCCCAAACTGAGTCGCATGTTTTGGGTTCATTCATACTTGTTTGGTACCATTACGTCCATAGAGCAGCTCAAGCGATGCAGTTTAGGAACCTAAATTGAAATGACATGTTTTTGAATCGTTTTTAATTAGATCATGGTAGGCCACCTGGGCCCCAATTCTGTAAGGTAATTATTATTCCCCACGTAATCTTACCACGTGCAAACCACGTCAATATCGTGTCTTATAGAAACCCCTGTAACGGGCAAGGAATCGAAATGTCAACCGTACTGACATGTATTTTGACAGTTCAAGCCGCGCCAACTTCGCGTTCATTTCGCGCGGTGTCGTTCTTTGTGTCATAGAGAATACGTTAATATCAGATGTCGTCATTTAAGTGGTTAGTGAATTAGCGCCCTGATTTTGCATCACTGTCCAAATTACAGTGGTCTTTATTTTCATTCTAATAAGGTTGTTGTTGCGTTGCTGCCACTGACAAGTCTGTCAAAATCATTGTGATTCTTATTCTCGTTACAATAAGGTTGCTGTTACGTTGCTGCTGTCAGGGGTGAAATATCTGTGAACGGACTTTATTGTGTTATCTGTCGCCATAGAGTTAGGTATTGCTTATGTTTACTCAATGTCTATGATTCCGACTAATCCAAATGATGACCAATCGCTTTGCCAATCGTGGTGATTAGTGTAAATATAGCCGAGGCTATAGAAAATCTTTGGTTTGTTACAATTAACGTTGATTTTTATCATTGACTTTATTTTAGTACCTACTACATAAAAAAAAAAAACATAACTGTTTATTAAAAGTAACTAAATAGATAATTGTTTTTTAAGTACTTAAGTAGTATTTTTTTGTGTTTGTTTTTTTATGTAACTACTAGTTTTTGCCTGCGTTTTCGCCAGCGTGTATGTATGAAAATATCTCACGGGAATGTACTACTAAGATTAAAAATATCCTGTGTTAATCCAAGATATAAACTATCTGTGTGCCAAATTTCTTCCAAATCCTTACAGACGTTTTTGTGCCAATCCTGAACATACTTCCAGACCAACGGACGAAAATTCTAAGAACTATATTTTCTGCATCAGACTCGTTCTCACACTTCATAGCGAATATTTTTCCCAAAATAAGTATTCAATGTACCGTTTTGACTTCGTTACTACTATTTTTTTAGAATTCTAAGACTATTTAATAAAATAATATATATTTTCTATTAATATACTAATATCTATGAATACTTAGATATTCCTAATCTGAGAAAAAAACTGTCGTATCCCAAAATAAGAAATCGTCTGGTCACCCCATAAATAAGTAATGAAGCACTCACATAATCAATTAAACATCGAGTTTCAACGCCCCACTGAACTGATAACCTGATTCTCGTCATTCTGCTAATGAAATGAACAAACAGCCAAAACGAACAAATGACTTAAAATAGGAACGAATGAACTAATTAAAGGAACGGCTGACCTGATTCCGTATTTGAAAATCGAATAAAAAACAAAATGGGGAGCGATTTTGTTTTTATGCAGTTTGAAATTGGAATGTTTCCAGAATGTTCTGGCTTCAAGTTTAGTATTGTGAAGAAATTGTAGTTTAACGTGAAACGCTGAGCTGGCAGTGTTTCTGGATTTTCAGCCGTTTTCAGTCAATTGTAGCAAGATTTGGCAAGGTTTGGCCTTACGAATAGGAATAGTGATCTTGAAGGTATTGATCCTTACTTTGATTCTGACGATTGTGAAATGCTCTTCCCACGTCGAGTGTACACCATGTGTACCGATTACAATACAATTTCTATTGTGTCTGCTAATTAGACGCGCGACGGGTTAAAATTATTGGAAACTAGCTGTGCCCGCGACTTCGTTTGTGTCGATGTCGGGTATTAATAATGTGTCGCGTGTGTCGCTTAGAGAAGGAAGGAAGAAAAGGAAAAATATTTTTCTCTTTTAAGTTTATTTTGCGCGGAACCCTAATTAAGCCAAAGTTACTCATTATATTATAATCTATCAGCTATATCTATATCAGCTATCTGCCAGTGAAAGTCCGGTCAAAATCGGTCCAGCCATTTCAAAGATTAGCCGGAACAAACAGGTAACCAAATAAAAACAAATAGGTTTTTCGTTATAAGTGCCGTATAATTATACTTTTATATGCATTTAATAAAAAGCTTTGACGTTAAACGAAACTTTTATTTATTTGTTTAAATATTGCTAAGCCACATTGTATAGTTCAAATATGAAAATGAGACGAGGCTGGCAACACATTAACAGACACCGTACTGACTTTTCTGGTTAATTTATCTACCCACATTGTCAGCATATTACACTATACTATTTAATTTTCCCGTGTTTGTTTGTAAAAAGTAAGTATCATTATTCTACAGAGATATAATGAGTGTGTGAAATTTAATAAAGGCATACGTAATATAAATCTGGTATGTCCTAAGCTTACGTAGCCCGTCTAATGATGGCGGAAGACCTCGAGTCGAGAGTATGTTATGCAGTTTGTGTTTTCATGTCGAAGGAGTTGTGTGCAATGGAAGTTGGTTGACTTTGTTAAAGTTAGATTTTCTTTTGAGACTGATTTTCTTTAAGATTAGTTGGTAAATAACCCGTTTTTATTAAAAAAAAGTAGTTTTTTCTGAAGAAAAATCGAAATATCACGTTAATCGGGCCGGAAATCTCGAAAATACAAATGTTTTTTATTGTCACTTAAGCATTATTTGTTTATTACTTGTAAAACCGACCTATTGGTAAAAAAACAAAGAATAATAAAAATTACATTTGGTTTAGTTAGGCTAAGAGGTAAGAACATCAAAAATTAAAATAGACAGCTCCCAAAACGCCCTCCCTTCACCACTTTCTAGTGCCTTAATGTTATGTTTTTTGTAGTCGGGTAAAAAGCAAATATAGCTATTTCCTCCTTAATTTTCACAAAACCTTTACATCTCATAAAAATACAAAACCGCCATGATCACCATCCCCAAAATTACAAAGCTAAAAATAAAACATCGACCCTCGACATCGATAACCCTCTATCGACATGTCCCCACTCTATCGCAAGCAATTTTCCGTACGCCTTCTCAACCGCAATAACTACGTCTACGGTCACGTCGCACGCTCTACCTACGTCGCTACGTCGCCGTCTCTACGTTATATTTACGTGTGATATACGCGGTAGAGTCGTGATATGGATATGTTAGGTACATGGGTTCCAAAATTATATCTATGATGGGTTCAAATGTATGTGCGATGATAGTGTAGGTAGGTAGGTCTGAAAATGTGAACTGTGGAAAATGGATTGATGTGGGAAACTTTACTATTCATAAACGTAAAGATATTGTGGAGTTTTTATTTTGGGAAACACTATATTATTTCTAAAGATTGGTCCTTGGTAGCTCTGGACAGAGAGAGGTGGAAAGAGAGTAAATTATATATTATTCCAACTAACGATTTACAGTAGGTATGACATTTAATATAGATATTTACGTTGTGGAGGTCAGATAAGCAGTCACTCCATGTAAAATACTGGTATTCAGCTGCATCTGGTTAGACTGGAAGCCGACCCCAACATAGTTGGGAAAAGGCTCGGCTGATGATGACGATGATGATATACATAGATATAATTATATGTTATTTATTAAGACGTGAGCCGAATTTGGGCTTAAGCCTTTTTAATAACAATAGAATTGCCTCTATTAGGGCTCTTTCAATTAAGACGTTTCGTGTCGGACCGCTGCGGTGCCAAAGCGGTGCGTTTGTCGTATTGTGCACGGACGTTCGTTTGTTTTCATACAAAGCGCGCGGTGCGGCAACAGTGCGGCGTCAGTACCGCGAACGCTCGACAACCCGCACCGCGAGGTTTGTATGATAAAAAACAACCGTCCGTGCACCATACGACAAACGCACCGCTTCGGCACTGCAGCGGTCCGACACGAAACGTCTACCTAAATTGAAAGAAACCTACCAACATGACTGACAAAATATTGTTCTTTTATAAATTTACATCGCTGCCCTACTCTTCGAGGAGAACACACGTGACGTTTATGTATGTTATATATTCATGCCCTGAAAATATTCCGCGTCGTCCAATAACGCGGCAGCACTTCGTACCAATTAAGAGAATCAATAGAGTGTATTTATTTAGCATCACATAGCGAGTCGTGTCCAAACACAGTCGGAACTCGACTCAATTATCTAACGTCAATATTTACATAGTTTGCACTATCTATTCGGGCTATTTTATTATGGTCGTAATTATAAACGAATTTGTGTTGATGTTATAGTATTTTTATCTAACGAAGTGACGCGCACTTTACTTGTGGTTAACAAGTGTACGGTCAGCAACAAAACTCGATTAACTTAAATAAAATACATACATTCTCTTACACTCTGTTTTCATCCCCTGACCACGCATGTTTTTGTTGTTGTTGTTAGGAAGTGTTAAGTGACTATGGCTGGCTGTAGAAAGTTACGAGAGATTAGGATGTCACCATCACGAAAAGTTGAAGATTGAGGAAAAAGTTGGAAGTAGTCACGCAAAACAAAAAACCGGCCAAGTGCGAGTCGGACTCGCACACGAAGGGTTCTGTAAAGACAAGGCAAAAACGCCGAAAAAACATGTTTCTTGGAAATTGCTAATCTACAGCTTAAAATGAAAGGCATTGCTATTGGAAGTGCAGTACGCAATTACTGGAGTTTGGTCGCATGTAATCAACCACACGGGTTCGGTCATCAGTGAGGGCTGATGATGTAATTATGGTCTTCATTACCTACTGAAAAGTATGTCACATAAAAATAACTACGTCAGGCTCAGAAAACCAAACAATTCGACACCAAAACATTAATCTACAGACGTCCCAAGCAAAAAAAACTCTCACTCCCAAGCCTCTTCATTAATATCTCGAAAACAATGAACAGTAACTGCACAAAACATTCACAGCTGACCTTCTCCAACCCACAACGACACCAATCCTGTATTCAACTGTCTTTTACAACCATTTTTTTCCCACAGATAGCTTTAATCTCGAAAAACATAGAACGGAGGCGAACATTTTCTGCTCGTTTATCCAAGCCGCGTTCTCAAGAATTAGGTCAGTGTTCTTAGTGTCATATTACGGTGTCCAGAGTGCTAGAGAGCTCTCGGAGTGTCGGTGTAAGTGTCATGACGAACTAATGGGCTCTATGCTTTTTTTAGTTTGTTTCCCGTAAGCTAGTTAGTTGTATGTTGTTGTTTTTGTGGAGTTTTGGGACGAAGTTTTTGGGGAGTAAGTTAGTGAGACGAAAGTTTTGAGGGCTGTGGCTTAACGGATTTTGTCACGCAACGACTTAGCCTCAAGACAACAGTTGAAAAGTCTTATAGCTAATATTCCTTCTAGTTGTATTTGTCTTGTCTGACTATAAGGACTTTTCGCTTACAGGCAAAAGTTAAAGAAAGAGCAAACCTTCAACTATGAAGAACTTGTGCAAGATTGTAGCACAGATTAAGGACTAAGTCGAAAACACAGGACGGAGAGAAATATATATTTATTCATATAGAGGTTTGAGGAACAGGGTGTAAGTTCCCTCAACCTCCATAGAAAAGGGAGGATCCTCCGACCAGACAAGTGTTGTGTCTGGCGGGCAACTGCCCGATGATTCATGCACGGTTGTATCTATGCTAGTTGCGCGGTAAACTCTGCTTGCGAGATGCAGGATTTCGTGACGTCAGTAGGTAAGTGATTTCATCACCACTGCCATCAAAACGGTGAAGGGAAACATCGTGAGGAAACCGGCATGTTCTAGTACCAAAAATTCGAAAACATGTACACCAACCCGCACTGGGCCTGCGTGGTGGATTACGGCCCACTCCGTCTCACCGAGAGTAAGCGTGGGAACATTATAATGTTGATTATGCTTTTGTGTAGTTGCATAATTATTGAAGTGAAAACTTCTTTAGGCGCGTCGGGCATTTTTTGAGACAGGAAAAAACCATTGAATTCGCGCCACTGTTACCGTAACCGACACCGCTTCGGATGTGTTTGGCTGTCCTCGGGATGTACTCGGTTTTAATGTATATCCGATTATGTCAGTGAGTGATGGCAAAGTATTCTGTTTGTGTTTTGTTTTCACTTCTGTCGGCACTCCCGGAGTGCCACTTTTTTATTATCAACGAGACCAGTGGTGATGGTGGACTACGCTCTATTTTACCGTTTACAGAGTGAAAGCCAAAATTCCTAGTATTGGGAACATTATAGGCTGGTGATATACCTGCAAATTAATCAAGAATTTGATAGGCTTCAAGTGCAGTTTAACTATCAGTTATCCCATAACGGTAGCCTACCGTGGTTAATGTTAAATACGTGCTTACTTTCTTTTATATTAGTTCGCGTGACTACGGCGAATCAAAGTCTTGGTAGAAATCGGTCAGCTTTGGTTCTAGTGCATACAAAATGGAGGTCGCTTCAACGGTACTCAGAGGCACAGCTCAGAGGTACAGACGCCAGCACATCAACCTACTACAATCTGTCAAATTACTTTAATAAATGTTCAACTTTATTGCTAAAGCATAAGATTCAAAATTGATTGGGGATATGTGACAGTTTCGGGTAGGTTGATGTGCTGGCGTCTGTACTTAGATTTTTATGTAAGTGCAGTTTTGTTTTGGTAGTTTGTGTACTGTTGTGATGTTCTTGCGACATAGACAGCTATATGGTTTTGTAAATGTTTCTTTGTTGATTTAAAATTGAATATTGGGGAGAGCTATGGCCATGAGATCCACCACCCCGCTATGGGCCCGCGTGATGGATTACGGCTCACTCCCTCTCACTGAGAGGAGGCCTGTGTCCCAGCAGTGGGAACATTATAGGCTGATTATGATGGCCATGAGAGTTGAGTGATTGTAACAGAAGTAAGAAGATTAGCAGGAGAATCACGTAACCAACAAAGCCCGAATGGTGCCGATGGGCCGGAAAGTTCTGGAGTGCCGCAGTGTATCTAAGTCCCTAAGGACTGATGATCGAGTAAAGGTCTTGAAAATCCGCTGATATGAGAAGTACGGGACCAGCTGTGGCGTTGTTTTAGAGGCCTATGTTAAGCATTGGATGTTTTTATAATAATTATAGTATAATTTATTTTATTTCTAAGTATATGGTACCTAAATAATACATTAAGGGGCTTACAGGACCTAAACACAAAAAGCGCAAGTTTTAGAAACAATAAAAGTATATGATCGACTACAGCTAACAAAATCAGAAAAATACATGATATTCTTCAGGATATATGCTAGGTAGATAGTGTGTTGAAAACATAATACAACTAATTTGATACGATAGAAAAAAATCATGAAGATACCTGTAAAAACTTTATTTTTACAATAAAAACCATACTATGCAATCATTATGATATTTTGTTAGATTTTTCTACAAGCAACATACTAAAACTAGTGTTTTAAATTTTTAGTCCAAACAATACATTTTTCGTAAATAGATAATTGCTTCATATTTTGCAATAAATTACCAGTGTTGTGTCATCGCGTTTCTCTTTCTTTTCTATGCAGTCCGACAGTGACCGCGCTTTAGGTCATGTAGTCCTCTTAAGATCTTAATATAAACTACCGTTGTCGATGTATGGCTATTAAAATTAAAGTAAGTATGTACATTTAATATGTCATAAAAGCAGAAAAAAAACTAGAGAAATGAAAGCGAGTGTAAATAATAACGTTACCATGCCAACACAATAAAAAAATAAATGACCTTCGTTCTATAAAATATACCTACGTTTTCATTACAATTTTCTTTTCAAACTCGATTTGTATAACCCACATTGTCAAATGGTATGTGGTCACCGGCTTACTGCCCCATCTCAAGGGTATAAAGGGTGCCTAAACCATTACTGTCAGGTAAATTTGTAGCGTCACCTGTGCCCCGCGGCCATATTGTGTAACCCTAACCGCCATTTTAACTGTTAAGCTTGTGATTATAGCATTACCTTTGTTATTCAGGGGCTACCTGTTACCGCAGTTTTAGGGTTTGATAAAACCGGTTTTCTCATTCTAGCAGTGCCCCGCTGTTTCACCCGCATAAGTTTCGATCCCGTGGGAATATCGGGATCATATCGGGATAAAAACTATCCTATGTCCTTTCCCGGGACTCAAACTATCTCTATATCAAATTTCATCTAAATCGGTTCAGCGGTTTAAGCGTGAAGAGGTAACAGACAGACAGATACACTATCACATTTATAATAATATTATTAGTATGAATACCGAGACCCCTTCGTGCCTCGGAAAGCACGCTATTCCGTTGATCCCGACTTTCAGTGACAGTCGTTGCGGGTAGTCAAAAGCCTGAATTAAAGTCTTACACAGGGGTATCGTGTTACCTGGGTTGTGGAGGGCAGATGCCTATAAAATTTGCCCTTGCTCCATGTAAAATAATGGTATTCAGCTGCATCAGGTTAGACTGGAAGTCGATCCCAGCATAGCTGGGAAAAGGCTACGCAGAAGATGATGAATTACTGAAATGTTCTATGGGTCGTGTGCAGAATAGATCAGATGCCAATGGGATGCGTAAAGCGGAAAATCGGGTGTTGTGGCACAATTTGGGATATGGGATAGGCCTATGTCCAGCAGTGGACACCTGAACATAGTGGATAACTGAGTAGATTTATTGATTTGTCCGTTGTAGGACAGGACGTGTTCTGCAGGTTCCATGCTTGTTTACTGCATGTTGGTGGCAATGCTATAAATGCAAAAGACCAAGAGTCCAAGTTCCAGGATGTCTTTCTTCTTTTCGCAGTCGTGAGGCACGAAATACTGCTAACTAAGTTTTTCTGTTTATTTTTTGTAAGTGTGTATGCTATTGTGTGCCTCTTCCTGAGCCAAATATTTTTTTATTATCTAAGTATTTTCTTTATTTCTTTTTTTACTAAGTATATCTTATTCGTTGTTGTCCAAGATTCACTTTAAACAGCTTCTTCATCTTCATTTGTCTTTGTTTAACATTGCAAGTTAGTTCCATTCCACCACGCGACAATTATTTATTTTAATTAAGTCTAGGGACTCATTTGGTAGTGTGAGAGTGACCTCATAGTTAAAGTGATCTCATAGTTACAAAATAATTTCAAATGGACGGTGACAGACTGGAATGTTAATGAGGACAAAACAGTGTCATCAAGGCTTAATTTCAAGAGTGTAGTTAGTTTAAACCTTATCTAGATAGCTATTTCAACAATTCTGGGTGCCTTATTTCGATAAGGACTTAGAAACCCTGAATTCAAGCATTTATTTCCTCTCCTTGATTCTAAGTAGCGTTATCAATCACACTATAATATTATAAATGCGAAAGTTTGTGTGTGTATGTATGCGTGTTTATATGTTTGTTACTTCTTCACGCTCAAACGGCTGGACCAATTTTGTTAAAATTTTGTATGGAGATAGTCGACACCTTGGATTAACATACAGGCTACTTTTTATCCCGATATTCCCACGGGATCGACATTTACGCGGGTGAAATCGCGGGGCGCAGCTAGTAGAAATTTAATTCACAATCACTGAATGAAACAAAACGATACAAGCATTCTTATAAGAATTTATAAAAAAAATATTTTTCCTTGCACAAGTAAAATTATGAAAGCGGTTTACCATGCAAATGATAAAAGTTGTGAAGGAAACAATTTAAATATTTAATTTTGCACATGCTGCCTGAATAATATAATGTAAGTCTACTTAATGAAGATTTTGCGGTATTGGGAAAAGTAATGTCTAAATAAATAATTTCATTTTCATGTTTACGATAATAGCAGAAAATAATAATTTTAGAACCGGCTCAGTACACGTACAGCTCGTTCACATCCTCACAGTGAGCTTTATTGTCGTGGCAATAGGGTTGCTATTGGGTTGCTGCCATTGCCAAGTCTGTCAAAATCACAATGATCTTTATTTTCATTGCAAAAAGGTTGCTATTCGGTTGCTTCTGTCAGAGTTAAAATAAATGTGAAAGGGCCGTACGAAGTTTTCTATGAATGACCCACAGGTTTGAAATAATTTTAGTACTTACCAACTTTCAACCTTGCTGGTACAGACGCCAGCACATCAACCTACTACAATCTGTCAAATTTCGTTAATAAATTTTCAACTTTATTACTAAAGTATAAGGTTCAAAATTGATTGGGGAAATGTGACAGTTTCGGGTAGGTTGATGTGCTGGCGTCTGTACATCAGTTTACCATGTCATAACTTACTAGAGTCGATAAGCAAGAACAAAACTAATAGATCTGTGTTCTAGTCTATGCTAGACCAAAATATCAAAGAAAAGTAACCGTCAACCTTAGCGAAATCAAGTTCTTTCTTTAAACTAGTGACAACCTCGAAAGAAAATCTTACTTATTTCTCATGAAACACTAAGAATATTTAAAAAACCAAAGAACGGACACTCATCTATGGACTACTAACTTTGGAGATCCATCCATAGACCCACGCAGCTGGCGTGCATAGACCTGAAGACAGATCCTTAGGCACATACGCCAAACACATCAAGCTACCCCAATCTGTCAAATTTCTTTGATAGATTTTCAACTTTACTGCAAAGGAATAAGGTTCATATTCAATTGGGAAATTTTGACGGATTGGGGTAGCTTGATGTGCTGGCCTCTGTACATAGTTTATAACAAAGTCGCCAAAATGTCTGTCTGTACGCGTATAACTTCCGAATGACTGCACCAAATTGGATAATTTTTTTTTTTTACTTGTTGCCAGGATAAAGTTTGTATGAATGAAAATGTCGGAAATTTGAAAAAAAAAATTGTGTCGGACTTAAGGTATTTCGAACTTATGTATTATCGAAATGAAGACGTGTCGAAGTTCTATATTGTCGAAATAAAATCTTGTCGTATTACGGTTTGTCGAAATTCAGCTGGTAAGTCGTCAGAGGGACTTGATTCAAGCCAGTCTAAACTATCAAACTATACTATTATGAAAACAATAATGGCGCGCACTATCTCAAAAAATGGGAATACCTTTGGTGCTCTAAAAATAGGTGCTCAAACGGGAATACTACGTTAAAATTGTCTCTGGAAAAACAACTAAAACACTATTACTATATGGTGTACATAATAAAGAGTATTCTATTCTATTCTATCAGTTGTAATGGCTTCCATTTTGACAGTTCAGCAACATGCATTGCGTTATTTACGTTGTTGAGCAGACACATTTTTAGAACTTAAGAAGCAGTGGATTAGCAATATCCTTCGAAATGATTTAGATTGATAATAATAATGTGTTACGAAATTAGGGTGATATTCTGTCTATGGTATTCAAAGTTATTTTGACTCTGTTGTCACAAAATAGTGCGAGCCTTAATTATAATTTAGCTAACGAGTAATTTATTTTTCTTAATTTTTTCTCATTAACCATCTTAATAACGAAAACAAGTCATCTCTGTATGAGAACCCATTGTTGCATTGTTATATTTTCCCATAACTTTCTCCCATATTGTATAAAGTTATTGATCGCTCCCACAGCTGAATACCAAGCATTGTTAATTATTAATTACGTTATAATTACCTACCTTGTAAGCTTGTTTTCTATTAATTTGGTCTTGCGTTGTTTATATTCTGTGTTTAAGTACTGATTAGTTTTTCGGTTGAGTATTAATTAGATTAAGGAGATTCACTATATCATTTTGAAATATGACATTATTTATGAGGGGTTACTTTCGCGGCGAGTAGTGAAAGGTCTAGTCGGTTCTACGTCTATGATCGATTTCTGTCGCATACCATACCTAATTGATGTCTTGTAGTACGAGGTCGCAGGTCAATTAAATTTTGTGTTAGGTCGGCAAAGTATCCGATATTACCCAGGGTACCACAGGGAAATGTTCACGAAAAGAATCAAGGAGCATGCAATGTTGGTGGCTTCAGAAAATTAAGTCCAATCCGAGAGAAGTATAATGGAAGTGAACTAATGTGGGTAAGACCTTTGCCCTTTTTTATGGATGGGAAATAATCTAATGACTCTTCCCACTCTGGATGGAGCGGAAGGGAGTGTCAGACTCTTACTGACTAAAACCCACCCGTGTTCCTTCCTTAGCCCTTTATGTTCCGGGCAGCGGTAACCCTTTCGGACAATCCCGCTACCCCGGCAGGCTTCGGCCCAGACCTTTGCCCTGATGGCCAATTCTCGTAATTTAAAACGTTCACAGTCTAGTCGTAATCTCATCTTAGCGATTACCATAGATTTAAAATACAGGGTGATAGCGTAATTTACGCGCAAACTGAAGCCATGAATTTAGAACATGCTTTTTTTTTTAGGAACCGGTAAATAATTTCAACGCATGGGTACATGTTGATGTCTCTGCCACCCTGTAAAATAAATCTATGGCGATTACCAATGTCAAAACCTTGACAAGAATTTCGGAAAATTACCTATATTTTTACAGATTGAGACTGTGATAAGAATACGAACATTCTTTTATACGGGAACTGCGGGGTAATTGCGTATCACACTGTCAGTAGCATTGGGGTTTCATTTTGACAGTTCAACAACATTCAATGCGTTATTTACGTTGTGGAGCAGCCGATTTTTTCAAGTCTATGGAGCAATGGATTATAGCAATATCCTTCAAAACTCTCGGATTGTGATTAAAAGTGTGTTACCTACGCAATTATATAGGGTGCTGGACAGTCATCAGAAGTGGAACAGTTCACGCTAAATAGTAAAAAAAGTCCAAGCTTTCTCAAGTAATTTATACTTCATCTTTAGTAAGTTATGTCTAGGTTTAAGATAAAATAAAAAACTGCGTGGAAATTGAGTAACACACTATCAGTAGCAATGGGTTTCATTTTGACAGTTCAACAACATTCATTGCGTTATTTACGTTGTTGAGCAGACACATTTTTCGAACATATGAAGCATTGGTTTAGCAATATCCTTCAAAATGATTCAGATTGAGATTGATAGTGTGTTACGCAATAAGGGTGCTGGGGCTTACGAAAAGGTCACAGTTAATGAACCTAGGTATAAAAGTCACCCATAATGACCTAGGTTGTCAATTACCACGTTCCAGACTTTGACAGTCAACTCTATGTTGGTAAATAATAACAACATAAAACTATTGTAAACTCTATTAGTCTTCAGAAATGGTTATTTACTCAGTAATCCGTAACATTAATTAATCATTTCGACGAAACTATGCGAATGGCCGTGTCACTTTATATTAATTAATTTAAGAAATTCTGCGTTGTCGTCATCAAGCCGGTTTGGCCGCCATTTTGTGTTTTCACGACCGTATTTTTGTTTGTTTTGCTATCTAATAGTTGTTATTGTTAGGTTGTATCGGAATTTATGTAAATGTTATAGGTATTAATTGGTTGGTAATCCGTTAATTATAATATTCTGTTGAGTTATCTACTAAATTGTGAATATCGTATCTACTTGAGTATCTAGTTTTTAAGAAGTACATATCCATACTAATAATTATTATAAATGCGAAAGTAACTCACAATGAGCCTTATTAGGCAGAAAGTCACCCAAAAGGCAATGCATGGTGAGGGCAATTAGAAATGAAGATATCTTTAGGAGAACGATAGAATGATGAAAAGAGTGGAGTGACGCCTTTGCCCAGGAGTGGGTCAGCGTTGGATAGTAAAAAAAAAGATTATTCCTAAACAGTCATGTCATACATTACACAACCCGATTCTTCTAATTACCATTGCCTAACACGGAAAGACTAATCAACGTGCAATGAAACGCCAGATTAAACAATGTACCAACAATATAAATGAGTCAAATTGCGAAATAGTCGTGTTTCGGTTAGTTTTGAGAAAGATTACGTGGTTATCGTTTTAAAATGGTGTTTTAATCTTTGTTAGTCTTTTGAGTATGACTAGATTAGGGCTATTTGTCATATCGCTCTTTTGGAGGAACATTGACGTAACTGCTACTTTTTTTTTAATCTGTGCTTTCTAAATGTAAACGCTTTCTAAGTGCTTTGGCATATTTAACTAATTTTTGGGAAAAAATACATTTACGTCGATTTTTTTTTAATGGACTTGCTCTTGACTCTAGTCTAGGCCAATTTTTTTATTTTTTATGGATGGCAAATCATCCAATGACTCCTCCCGCTCTGGGTGGAGCGGAAGGGAGTGTCAAGACTCTTACTGACCTCTGATCCCTGAGCCCCCCTCCACCCCCCCCCCCCTCCTCGATCCCCTGCTAGTTCTAATTCTGTTTTAATCTCTGGCTTATCCACTTTATGCTAGGTTACCCTTTTTGACAGGTAAGTACAGTCAAGAGAAAATAAACGTTTCATGTTTTACAAACATTTTGTGTGGTGAAAGAAACTAACATGCAGCGTCTGTAGAGAGTTAACGACACGATGTAGGTTATTGTTTACATTGTAAAAGATTGTTGGACATACTTAGTTGCGTTTATGTTTATGCCATTTTATTGTCTGTCATACGTACGTATTTTAATGGGCTATAGGTACCTATGTAGGACACGAATGATATTGCAATTTAAGGTCCGGCCGCGCTAAATATGCCAAAGATGTAAACAATAATGGCCGCTCAAAATTGAATAAAATCGATATACAAGAACATTTATTTTAAGTACCTACTTAATGTTTGTTTTCGTCTAGTTAGCTCGGAGATTTAGACCTTAGGCATGTTATGTGTTCATTAACTAAGTCTGCACTATGGATAGTTAAGTAAGTATCTTATCTGCGTTCGCGATTTATTTGCCAATCATGTAAACAAATATGGGTTTATGGAAAAATTACTTTAATTAGTACAAAATAAAGTTCAGTTTACGCTACAACTTAGAACATTTTTATATTTTTTTCAATGGTGCTAGTCACTCTGAAATCAACTTAATTACCACTAATCTAAAGTTAGTATTTGTTTAACTTGAAATGGCATCTTAGAAACATTTTGAATAGACTTTAGATACCTTGTATTTTTATATGTCTTTTGTACAAAAATAAAGAGAGAAATATCAATCAAAATACCGAAAGTTATATAATTACTTACTAGGAAAATATGTGTCGGGAATTATTAATATCTTTAGGCTATGAGGATAGCAGCTTTTTCCTATGTCGAGTATGCCCAATTATTGGTTTGGGCTGAAGGCCAAAATAGAGGCTTCCTGCAAAATACTGGTCACAAAGGCTGGCCCTGGCAAAATTCAACAGCTTGGCATAATGTCCTGCGCCCGATCTAAGCGGGGGCGAGCCGGGCAAATGCCCAGAGGGGCAAAAATGAGGAGCGGCAAAATTGAGGGCACCGGGCGGTTACACGGACTCCTTAATTTTCTCATTAGGAGAGAAAAATCTTATAAAAATTATCATGCTTATCAGCCGACAAAAAAGTATTTTTAATAGTTTTTTTTTTTAAATGCTATTTTTGCGGCTGTATTTTTAGACGGACTAACATTGTATTTTAATGCTGTCTCCTGAGACAGTTATAAGACAGCACTAAGCAAGCCAAGCCGAAGGAAAGAAAAAATACCTAAATAGGAGAAAAGGAACCAACTATTTCTATACGTAATGATTTTTGAATTGAGATGGTGTTCATACTAGGAAGGGGCTTAGACAATTAAACTTAAAATTAAAGTCACGGACCGCATTCGGAACAGTATACTTCGTTCCAAAACACAAATCGCAGACGTGGGCAACACAGCCGCCAAACTAAAGTGGAATTGGGCAGGCCACATCTGCCGCATGTCACAACAGATTTGGGGCTTTGGGCAAAAGTAGACACTGACTGGATTCCGAATAACAGGAATCGGCGACGCGGTAGGCCCAGAAAGAGATGGCGTGACGAATTTGACGCCTATCTAAAGGATTGGCCAGATGTAGCAAGAGACAGGAGAAAATGGAAAGACGGAAAGGAGGCCTTTGCCCTGCAGTGGGACGTAACAGGCTCATAATAATTATATGGTGTTAGTGTAAAGGGCGGCAAACATTATTTTTGTAAAAAAAATCAGCTGTTCCCTACATTTTGACGAGTTATACGAACATAAATGTAGGGAACAGCTGGTTTTTTTTCGCGATTTCAGGTTAGGTCCCATAGTAAAAGTTGTTTGTTATCATGAGTAAGTACAATGACGTGTTTAAGTATCGGTAACTAATTACCAGTCACCCTATATATGTGTATATATTCGCGTCGACTTGAGAATAGAAATTTTGAATAAAATTGCGATTTTGATCGATTTATGTGCGTACATCTGTTAACATATTTTGAAAGACAAGCAAAGCTACGAAAAAAAAAAAACTATAGGTATTTTTAGTTTTATTCATAGTACCGGATTTCAATATTGTTTTACTCTCATTTCAGTGCTTGGCATTCTATTTCTTTTATCTATGTTGTTAAAATAAGTGCATCCGTCAGTTGATGTGTTTGGCTATTTTTAAACGCAGACTCAACAGAAGACCCGATTTTTTGGAAGCTCTCAGCAGACTGTATTTATTATCTCTGTATTTTATTTTGTTAGGGTGTAAACTTATTTCTTTGGAAACTTGGAATTATGAAGAGTGCTTTCTCATCGGCCAGTATTGGTGTTGTAGTAGGTACCTAATGGTTAGACATTTTCTTTAGTTATAAGATCTGGACTTTATTGGCTACATTTTCATTTTGCATTTGGTCGGGCAAAGAGAAAGAATTATTGGGTTTTGCCATCTGGAATTTTTCAGTAGCAGCCCGGAGTCTGGATTTGTGCTCGTTTGATGGCAATAGGTTAATTATGATGGCAATAGGTCAAATATGGGTGTATTATATGTACAGACGCCAGCATATCAAGCTAATACAATCTGTCAAATTTCTTTAATAGATTTTCAACTTTATCACTAAAGTATAAGGTTCAAAGTTCATTGGGAATATTTGACAGTTTCGGGTACCTTGATGTGCTGGCGTCTGCACCTACCTAATAAGCACGTATATAGATACGTACATAATTTTGTTATTTGAAGTAGGCAATGATGATATTATAATTTGAACCTAGACTTTTGTCCGAATAAGGAAAAGTCAGGAAAAATATTAAAACTAAGAGTGAGTCATAGAGCCTCGTGGGAATACTAAGAAAACAATAAAAATTACAAGATAATCTAATACATAATGTAACCTCAGATATTTTTGTCTGTATGCAACTGTTTGGCCGGTAAAAGCAGCAGGCAAATTATGAATGAAAAAGTATGGGGGAAATTTTTGCCCAGCACTGGGACAGTACCTATAGGTAAAAAAAAACAACTATGTACCTACCTGGCAGGTATGCAAACACCAAAGAAGACCTAAATCTGTGGCAGTATTTTGTCTTTACTGAGGTAGCAGCGCGGTGCGGGAGGGGTGTGGTGACGTGATGCGAGAGCTCAGTGATTCGTCAACTTGTGACAACTATCACCCATCCCGCACCGCCTAGGTACGTCTCAGTTAAGCAGTCGGTCTATAGTACGTTTAGTATAGTACGTTTTTTAGGTAAAATGGGTAAAATATATACCTACAACTACCCACTTTTCAAAAGATTCCATTGCTTAAAAACCACTACACGAAACAGCACCCTAATTGCGTAACACACTATCAATCGGAATCTGAATCATTTTGAAGCAAATTGCTAATCCATTGCTTCATAAGTTCGAAAAATTTGTCTGCTCAACACGTAATAAAATAACGCAATGAACGTTGTTGAACTGTCAAAATGAAACCGATGCCGATTGATAATGTGTTACGCAATTGCCCCGCAGGTCGTGGATTTATAATAAAAAAAAAAATACCAGCCTATACCTAATTGAGGCACTGCTGGGCAAAGACCTCTATTCATACAGAGAAGGCACGAGCATTGGTCACCACGCTTGCTCAAGCTCAAGATGGCTTTGCGATTTCATAATACTTCAGAAAATAGAAAAAGGTGAACAAGAGCCAACTAAATAAGAATATCAACTAGGCCATTGTCCACAAGCCATTACATTTTCGCTCTAAAGTAGAATAAAAACTGCAAACCCGCGATCATAAGCTAGTGCTATTAAAAATAGATAAAAAACTAGAGAGATGCGAACACCATTGTATTACAGATTATAAAAACAATGGTTGAGACAGCACAGATAATAAATACGAGTGTGTGCGTCGGTGTAATAAAGAATCCCATTCACATTTATAATTCACACGGTGAAGCCGCGGCTTTACACGCAAGGAGGGCAAAGGTTGTCTGTTCATAGCATAAATAAAAAAAAATGAATTATGAAAATGGAATGAATAGCGCCGCCCTTTTTGATGTAACGAAATATTTATGAAATCAAATTAGAATGTATGAGAAACGGCAAAGAGAATATAATTAGTATAAATTATTGTAATTTTTTTAAATTACGTAGGTTTTTTCATATTATAAACATATAATTATTACATACTACAATTTGATAAGTAGGTAAGTACCTGGTAGGTAAGTAGCACAGAACAGACCTCTTTTATCTGTTCTGTGGTAAGTAGGCACTGCTAAAAAATGTAGATGACTACACAGTCATCTACATTTTTTTATCTTACAGGTAAATATTATTGCCTTGCCACAACACTTGCCAAAACTCGTTATTAACGAGTTTTGGCAAGTCATTTATCATTACTGAAAAACTCATGACAAAATATTTACAAATCATTAGTTCTGTGAAGTAAGTACAGTCATCTACAAAAAAGGTGTAAGTAGACTAAATTGGTGCAGTCACACACATTAGTGTTAACTATTTGACATTGACAGCTCCTCTATGACGTACCAGTAAGGTCGATTTTCGTAGTGCAAACAGCACCCTAATTGTGTAACACAATATCACAATCTAAATCATTTTGAAGGATATTGCTAATCCATTACTTCATATGTTCGAAAAATTTGTCTGCTCAATAACAACATAGGTAAATACCGCAAAGAATGTTGTTGAACTATTAAAATGAAAGCCATTGCTACTGATAGTGTTACGCAATTACCCCACTGGGTTCGTAAAACTCCGATAATTTTTATGATAAATAGTAAAATATCCGATATTTGGTACCCTGGTAAAAACACTGATGTAACCCTCCGACACCGACTGCGTACCTTTTATTTTTCAAATATAATATACTTATTTACATACCAATTTTTTCTCTGAAACTACAAAATGTTGCAATACGAAACAGGTAAGTACCTAACATATTACAATTTTACCCCCTCATTGATAAACGTCTTAAAGAGAAGCCTTACCACACTAAGAAGGTGTTAAAGTCTATTGCCCTCTCACTCCATTGACATTAAAATGACAAAGACAGATAAAAAAGTTACTTAAATGTCAAGTTTTTCATGAAAAATGCGAGTCATTTTTTCAAGTCAACCTGATAGGGTACAGAGCTCAGACAACAGTGTTGAAAGTGTATTTAACCTTTAACACGCGACCTTACAGTAATAAATAATTATGTAAACATGAAAATGTGTAAATAATTATAACGTCTGGAGGATGACGCAAATTATATCGTCTAGCTATAGGTAATATTCATACGATTCATTCTTGACACCAGACGTTTACTACGCCTGGATAGGAACGGCCTGCTCGTGGTGACGGGGACCATCACGGGACCCTGCTCGCTAATCAAACACACAATAGGAATAACGGACAGTCCCCTATGCAGGGCTTGCATGGAGGCTGAGGTAAGCGTTGCGCATGTGCTCTTTGAGTGCACAGGCGTCACCCAGATTAGGTCAGAAACCCTCGTGGTACCCTGACCTTACACAGAATGTTCTCAAAAGGCCGGGAGAAATATATAATCAACTTCAGGGCGCCAATTCCCGCGAAATGTTACCGCGTATAAACCACGTCAATATCGTGTCTTGATATCGGCAAGGAATCGAAATTTCAACCCTACGGACATGTATTTTGACAGTCAAACCACGCCATTGTGTCATAGAGAATACGTTAATAGCAAATATCTAAGGAATTGACGTGGTTTCGACGTAAGAAATCGTTAACTGGTTATAGTGATTAGAGCCCTGGGTGGGCTGGTTGGAATAACCACTGACAGCCACCATGGCCCGCGCATAATGGGCCACTAGAAGGACGGAAACCCAACATAGAACATAGCTGAGCATACTCACATCAGATGCCCACTGGACATGCCTCGGTTCCGCCAAAACACTTCTTTCCATTATAAGAACGTGTAAAAAACAATCACATTTCACAACACTACTCTAATCAAGGCACAACACTAGTCTAGAGGCACAACACACAAAAAAGTCAATTCACTCGAAATTCGAAAAAAGACTATCGATAAAAAATCGTTACGTTTCGTTTTCTAGGCAGAGGCGCGTTTATCTGTTTTGAATTTAGAAAATTGTTGGCGCAAAAAGCGTAATTGGTCTCGTCCGCGGCGGCGTCCGTCGCTGACTCACTACACCGTCGCTAACTACCACTAACTACCTCAATGACGTGATACTATGCAAATTTCCATGCATTTTCCCCCCTCACGGGAAAAAAACACCCGCAATCTTACGCGGACAGACACAAACAGCTGACAGATAGGTAGGTACTCGCAAGAAAAATCTGTTAGTACGCTCGATCGGGTTAGTGTGCCGCGCGAAACGGGAATATCACCATTCTCGCTCTATCTAGAGGGGTTTAGATAAGTGGCGTGATAATAATTTGCATAGACTGATAGACCGCTGATAATAATTTCCTTTTTGTGAACTATTGTTGCAACGGTATGTAGCGGTGAAAGCAATTATATTGTTACTGGCAACATTAATTAGGTCTAAACGTGTTTTGTTTATGTTCAACAATATTGTTACTGAATGAACACTGAACTGTTACATTTTAATGAGAATGAACGCGCAAAATTCAGGACAATTTAAGCTCTAACGAATGGGCTAACAGACGTGCAATTACGAAATTTAATGCCGTAAATTGAGATAATGCCTGACATCCAAGATCCAGGTCGACACGAGGTGAGTCACTTCATTGCGCGAACAATTACAAACTAAGTGCTAGCAACACTGTATTCGGCACTAAAAACACTTATCACTGCTTGTGAAACACGTGCTTAAAAAAAAAGTATAAAACGTTCAATATTCAAAAATTTGGCGAATCGAACACTTGATTTCGCAGCACAATAAAATTAAAGCGTGGAACGCGCGAAAAGGCGCCAAAATTGACAGGTGATTTATTTTTAAAATTGTTTTCTTTATTGTGTTTTATTTTAATGTGGTATCGTGTCGCGGGGCGATGGCCGACTAGAAGAAGTTAGTGTAGCGAGTGGGAGTGGTGACCGGCAGGTGGTGGGATCAATACCACAGTCTGGGGCGCACGCACTGACCGCCGCGTCGCGTGGCGGACGCTTAACACTCTATATTTGGATCGTAGGATAGCCAGGGTGTGTCAATGTCTGTTTATTAAATTGTGAAGGCTGTCATGTTAAGGCTGTATGAAATACTACCTATGCCTACATCATTATTTTTGGCCAGCTATTTTTTTTTATTACTGTTGATCAGCGTTGCCAGACCTACGGATTTGTCCGTAGATCTACGGACTTTAGGTCTTGTCTACGGACATACGGATTTTAGTGGCAAATCTACGGATTTTTGTTCGATTCCATTTACCAGAAACAAACTTAACACATAATCTATAAAAGGACTGCTTTATACAAAAATTCATGCAAATAAACTACTTGCTATGAGGTAGAAGCAAAGAGGAAGCATTTTGAATTATTTAATTCAAAATTATATCATACAAAAACATGTTACTGAAAATCATGATTGTGACACCGACAGTATTTTTTTTTTTTTACAAAATTTGTATTGCTTTTCCTTTGTCTTGGAGATTTTCCCGCTGATTTTTTTAGTTAACAATTTCTTTACCGGCAAATAATTAAGTTTAAGGTCAGTCCATCTCTAAATGGTCAATTTATTTAGCTTTAAAAAATATCCGTAGATCTACGGATTTTTGTAGAGGCAATCTCATTGAGGTACATAATGTATGTCAATGGGCAATCTACGGACTTCTACGGATTTTTGAGCGTAGCCCTACGGACTTTTGAAAATTGGATCTGGCAACACTGCTGTTGATGCTGGCACCGAAAAATATAGGTATTGTCTAGCCTTTAGCTACTACAATAATCAAAATATATAGTTTTCTTTTGATGAACTATTTTCAGCAATATTTATATTTTTATTCTGGAGGATACGACAATTTAATAAGCCAGTTTATAGAGTTAAACATAACCTCAAAAATGTATGGTTAAACAGTCGCTAATTCTTACTTAACTTTAAGCAACGGTTATAAATAAACCCCTTCTTAACTAAAGTTCAAATAAAATGATTGGTTACCGTTGAACCGCAAACTTCCAACACTTAACGGAAAAGTTGTAAAGTTCCGAAGAATCAGTCAACAGGGGGTAACGTATAAAAGTTTTAGTAACTCGACGATATACTTAGACATACTACCGTAGTCAATCTGCCTAGCCTTTTCCTAACATAGGATTATGTTGGGGTCGGCTTCCAGGGATGCAGCTGAATACTAGTATTGTACAGACGCCAGCATATCAACCTACTACAATCTGTCAGATTTCTGTAATAGATTTTCAACTTTATCGCTAAAACATAAGGTTCAATGTTGATTGGGAAAATTTGACAGTTAGGTGTAGGTTGATGTGCTGGCGTCTGTACATGGAGCGACTGCGCATCCGCTCCGATGTCGCGAAAGCTCCTAAAGATCGTTAACAATAGAAACAGTAATTTTGTCTCATTAGTGACAGTTGAGCTAAGTTACTGGGTAACACGATACCCCTTGGTAACACTGGTTGTCAGACTTTCGGGCTTCTGACGACGCGTAACGACTGTCAAAGCTCCAAGAATGACAGCCAGGACCAACGGTTTAACGTACTTTCCGAGGCACGGAGGTGTCTTTGTAAATGATGTGTGATAAATGATTTTATTTCTGTAAGTAGGTTTGCACAAACACTTTTACACGTCAATCATATTTTAAAAACTAGATGAGGTCGGCGTTTCCGATCTGACTACTCTGAGAAGAAAGGCCGAAACAAACTCAGAGGTCACAGTCTCTTTTAAAGTCCAGACATAATCTTGGTCAGGTTATATGAAGACCATGTAGATCGAAGTCCGAGATGGTCTTTTGAAGAAAGAACCACACAGATTGAGTGGACCTGTCCAGTCAGTGCACGCATTTGTCAGAATTCGTGCAGCTCAACTCAGAACTTAAGGAGCTCAACGATTCGACTGTATGTAAAGATGGTCACCCATCGACGGACCGACCGTGGCAAGCGTAGCTTAACCTGATCGATCGACCCGTGCGGCTGAAGAAGTTGTTGTATAAAAAATGTTAAAAACCTTTAAACTTAGACAGGGTCCCTTTAAAATATTATGTAGATGGACAAATATTAACACAGCGCTCAGTACGTCTAACCAAAGATATCCAAGCAAAAAAAAAAACACTGATTAAAGTGATTTTATTTTGACCTAAAATAATAAATGTAGCACATTAGTGTATTTTCGTTAGCTGGATATTTTTCTTGTAAGTATCTAATGCGTTTTTCTTATATATTTTTTACCATCGTCCTTATTTTGGTGGTCTGAATGATGTCTAAAAGTTTGTCCATCTATTTTAATGGGACCTTATACATATAACGCATAGTCAAAGGGAAAATAATTAATCATCAAGTTTGGTGTATGGCTATGGAGTAGTGATTAGCAAATTATGGGGCCCATCCTGTCGATATAATATACCTCCAAAATAGTTTTTAGCGACAACCATGCCTTACCTATTCTATTCGGGAAACTTTGTACTCTGGCAATGAGAAAATAACCTTTTATTAACATAATACCATAAACATTATTGAATTTCAGGAAATGTAACGCGAGTAATACATATTTTATTACTCACATAAATATACGCACGTAAGCAAATTAATACATACACGGTAACATATATTATAATTTATGTAACATTTTGTTCTTCAGGCACACTTTGTATGTATGAAACGACATTATTAAAATGGCCATAATAAATATAAAATATGCAGAATAATTGACTATTATTTCAATATCTTTTAGCGTAGGTAAGCATAATCAACCTATAATGTTTGCTGGGACAAAGGCCTCCTCCCTATAAAAGGCAGTGGGCTGTAATCCACCACGCGGGCCCAGTGCGGGTTGGTGGACGTCACACGTCTTCGATTTTTTGGTTCTAGGACATGCCGTTTCATCACGATGTTTTCCTTTACCGTTTTGGGAGAAGTGGTGATGAGTACCAATATTTTCAACGCTTCAAAAATGTTTCAAATAACTCGAATACTATTGAATTTCGGCCATACCTACATATGCGGGTTCAATTTGTTGCCCAATTTGACAAACTTGTGGCAACAAGAAGTTTAGGATAAACATTTATGTAGATTCTACCGTCGCGCGTCGACTGAAATGTATGGAAGTGGTTTTGGAAGAGCAGGTGGCCTACCGTGATCTAAATAAAAACGATTCAAAAACAAGACATTTCAGTTTAGGTTCCTAAACTGCATCGCTTGAGCTGCTCTATGGACGTCATGGTACCAAACAAGTATGAATGAAACCAAAACTTGCGACTCAGTCTGGGACAATCACTGTCAGCAGATGGCACGGCCTAAACTGAATCGTTAAACTGACGTTATGGTACGAATTAGAGGAACAGTTCAGTTTAGGTCCTAAAATGGATCGCGTTAAGAGCTTGTGGTAGGCCTGCAGTTTGCCTGTACCTATAGGTGTGTTTGCCGAGGATTTGACTAAACTCAATAATGATCTTGCCTTTCGCCCTCTTTGCAAAGTAGAATTCTGAGGATTTTGATCTATGTGGTCTATGGTCTAAGTAATTGCGTAATACATATTAATCGGAATCTGAATCAATTTGAAGCAAATTGCTAATCCATTGCTTCGTAAGCTCGAAAAATTTGTCTGCTCAACACGTAAATACCGCAATGAATGTTGTTGAACGGTCAAAATGAAACCGATTCCGATTGATAATGTGTTACGCAATTGCCCCGCGTGATTTACTTATAAATATATGGAAATCTAATGTCTAAACTAGTATTAGAATGAGAAAAATTTGATTTCTTGATATATGTTCGTTACTAATTCTTCACGCTCAAACGGCTGGACCAATTTTGATAAAATTTTGTATGGAGGTAGCTGACACCCTGGATTAACCTATAGGCTACTTTTTATCCCGATATAGCCACGGAATCGAAACTTATGCGGGTGAAACCGCAGGGCGCAGCTAGTTTTACTATAAAGTCGACCGTCCACTGCTACGTATCATGTGCACCATAATATATATCTGAATGTGCACGGAGAGGTTTGCCAAGTTAGTGCTTATACACCCGTCGACGCCTGTTGACGGCTGAAGTTGCCTCTACCGTTGACGCGTGTATATGTCGCAGCCAACTGGTTTAATTCGCCGTTTAGTTAACCGCCTAGCCTTTTAACTAAACGGCGGCCGTTCAACTAACGGCCTGAATGATATTCGATATTGTAGTTTAGGTTGGAACTGTAACCAATCACGCGAGAGCCGAATTGGTCGCAGTAACTAAGCCAGGGCACCCCGACCAAATGGGTTAGGTTAGGTTAGAACTGTGATTCCCAGGGGTGGTCACGGCGTGCTATGTGTTCTGGTGCGCCGGTAATGGGGAATACTCCCCAGAGGAGGGTCCGGTGACGGACAGCCGCGGCGGGTTCACGGATGAGTGCTAACGCGTGCCCGTGTTCCCGCCGTAAGCGGCAGAGGAGGACACCGTGGAGTTTTAGTGGGTTAGAGTCCCACATAACTGCACTATCTCCCCGTAATAGTGCAGAATGCATGAGCATTTCTCCACGTTAAAAAAAAAAAAAAAAGGTTAGAACTGTGATCAACCGCGTGCGAACAAAGAGAGCAAAGCGAGGCGAGCACTACTTCCAAAGGCCAGGCGGTTAACTAAACGGCTAATTTAACCAGTTGTCTGCAACATATGCACACTTAGCTACGCAGCTCATTTGTTTGACAGCCACACGTTCTTGCGTAGCTTGACTATGGGTTGCAGTGGACGATCCCGCTTACATTTTCATACTAAGCGAAGCTATGAACATAATAGATTATCCTAATAAAATTATAGGTATTGTTATTGTTATCATTTTACTGTTAAAACTTGATAAAATAGTAATGTTTTGCATAACCTAAATATTAAGGAATAATGTAGCAAAATACAAAAAATATTCCAAACGGATATCCACCTTTTATGTCGTTGATATTTTGGATGACGGTACTTAGATAGAAACGTCAAAGTTGGACTGTTCACGACTATAAAAGGGGGAGCTCCCAGTGGCGGGGATCATTCTTGTTCGAGACATCGACCAGAACGGAGCTCCGGCCTACAGCCAGTTGATTAGTACTAGTGACGTTATTATGTGGAATAGATCGACCAGATGTCATGTAAGTTAATTGATATTATTATCTTGATTATTACTGATAACTATGGTTTCTGTAAATGTAATAATGCCAATGTTTTAAAGTGTATAGTGGAATATTCCTAGCTATTGTTATTATGTTGCTATTATTCTGAATTCTCTTGGACCATTGTCCAAGAGGTATACTTATATTTTTTTTTACTGACAAGCCTAAATTGAAATAAATGTCTAGCTTGTCTTTCTGTGCTTTATTTCATAAAATCCTTTCCCTACGTACCATATTCATAGTTACTTTTATATAACTAGTAACTATTCAGATATTCAAAGCTTTATATTTAGGTAATATTATGCATACATATAGACTTTTTTCTAACAAACATAATATGCTTAGCTTAGTTGTAGGCCGCTGAGGGGCTTGTGACTAAGTAATAACAGCCGCACGGGTCGATCGATCAGGTTAAGCTACACTTGCCGCGGTTGGTCTGTGGATGGGTGACCGTTTTTACATAGCAAGACCCCTCCGTGTCTCGGAAAGCACGTTAAGCCGTTGGTCCCGAATGTCATTCGTGGATCTTTGACAGCCGTTACGGGTCGTCAGAAGCCCGAAAGTCTGATAACAAGTCTTACCAAGGGGTTTCGTATTACCCAGTAACTAGGTCGTGGAGGTCAGATAGGCAGTCGCTTCATGTAAAATACTGGTCCTCAGCTGCATCCTGTTAGACTGGAAGTCGACCCCAACATAGTTGGGAAAAGGCTGAGTTGTAGGCCGCTGTGGAGCGGCGACTTTATTCTCGTTTCCTGCCGTCCCAGTTTTTAACAAGTCTAACTTGAACCACGAACAACAAACTATGTTTAAAGATCACGGAAGTGCATAATGTTTTGATGGTTAGTTGTAGGGTAGTTACAGGTACTAGGCAACACGGTAACCCACATTGTACGTTGCCATGGTGATGGTATAAGCAACATGGCGGATGGACGGAGGATATTATTGCGACCTTCAACCTGACATAATACCTTGCATTTGTTGTCTTGTCTTTTAAAGGTCTAAGGTCTAACAATTTGATGGAAAATGTCTGGGGAAGTTTAATAATAATTTATCACACAGAAGGCTTAAGTTCGTTTACACAAAATGCGCACGTAATGTTTGGGCATTTATATCTAACCGATGAAGTTATGTATGAGTTTGAGGGTGAATATTTCGTAATTTATACACACACATAATTATGAGAAAGGGTCCTTTATAGTGTAACGGGCAAGTGGGTTTTATTATTTTCCATCAATTTCAATGCAACATCATCACCTTGGCCTTTTGTGTACCTATAAACTAATAAAATCTTAATTTTTGCTTAGATCTAATTAATAATCTAATTTCTCGCCGGCTGGTCGACACTTCACGTGACCAGAGGCTGGGTCGTTCACTGGCCAAAGAATTAGCATTGCCATTCAACGTGGCAATGCTGCCAGTCTTCTGGGCACGTTTCCGGATGACAGCGATGCGGACGAGTACTTCGACGTTAGACATTGGCAGAATAGTCGACATCGGCTTTGCTTGCCATTTATTAATATTAAAAATAGAATAGAATAGACGTCAGTTAACAGACGCAAGCACATCAAGCTACCCGAAACTATCAAATTTTCCCAATCAACTTTGAACCTTATTCTTCAGCGATAAAGTTGAAAATCTATTAAAGAAAATTGACGTAGTTTGATGTGCTGGCGTCTGTACATCAAATAAATACCTAAACAGGCCAATTCCCGTAACTAAAATCGCAATCACATCTCAGCGACAATCGATGTCAAAAACTTGTCAAAATTGTAGGGAGATTACTGGATTTTTTGACAGATTGAGACTCGAGATCAGACTGTGAACGTTCTTAAAATTACGAGAATTGTCTCTCTGGCCTACATCTACTTTTGAGGGTCAATAGCCCTTGTTTACAGTACGGCCGTCAAGAGAGTGTGTTCCTGACGCCTGTCAGTAAGAAAATTTCTATTAGCTAATAAAGATCAAATTCGCAAAAACACATATTTGTTTGCATGAAACTGACAGGTCTCAAGAACGCATTCCCTCGACGACGACGGCCGCACTGTACTTGCTACAATATTTACAAATAGAGATGGGGTGGCCTATTTATGACAGGAAAACATCGATGCCTAGAAAGTTACAGATTTATACTACTGCAAATTGTAAAAAAAACTCATTTAGGTACCGTTTCTTTTCAGCAGTCGGATTCCAGTCAATATGTATATCCACAACGGAAAACATTTGAATTTTTTCCCTACTAAATTATGAAAGCCAGACTCCCGTGAAACCTGTGATGGCCTACGACATTGCCAATTTTTTAGTCTGGCAACAATATTGGCAACACGCGGGAAAGTTCCGCGCAGTTCTGGCATCCGCACAAAAGTGTTGCCAGTTCTTATCTTTTTATTTGTTAGCAATACTGGCTATCTTACTGATTTATCACTTTATTTGATGTGGCAACTTAGATTACTGTGTAATATCTAATAAATAATGGTATTATTGGAACGGTATTCGTATGCAGATTATGTTTGAAATATGGGTTCTTTATTGAGGGCAGATAAGGTGTTCTTAAACGTACTGTAATTAGATTGGGTAATTTATTTTTATTTCATGTGTTTTGCTGGCCTGAATCATGGAATAAATTGCTTAATTTTTATTGAAAATGTGATCTTAGAAAACCGCCTCTTACCGTTTTGTGCGCAATACAGGGTCAAATGAAATTAGCTAGCGAAACTCTGACGGTAGGATAGGTTTCTAAACATGAAAAAATAAAATTATCAAATGAGTTAATGGTTATTTTTGGGGTTGACGACCGCTGTTAGAGTTGTTTCTTGAAGTATGAGTTAGAGAAAACTGTTCTTATATTTTATTATGTTTAGATATAAACTTCACAGATCCATCACGTCTGCTAAGTTAACACAAAAAAAACCCAGATATTTTTAAACTGATCTTTCAAGTGAAAAACAAACGTAATAATCATTGTTTCGTATATCTATTAAAAAAATAAACTTTGATAGCACCGCAATCCCGTGCTGTCGCATACCGTTCGACTTGCGACTAGCAACGCCATCTGTATTGAAACTAACGCACTATAGCAGCACGACTCACCTTGATTAGAAACTTAACGTAAACGTTAACGTACAAGTTTCAGGTTACCATCGAAGGTAACCTGGAACTTGTACGTTAACGTTTGATGTTAAAGCTAATAAAAATTGATATTAAACTGCGTAACAGAGTTGATAAGACTATAACATTCAAATAATTCTGGCTGTAAAATCTGTAAGTTTAACTTAGTTACAAAGACGTGGTAGGTACTTATATGAAAAGTCGTCAGTTTCATGATTTGATTTTGAATTGATTGAGATGAGATTGTGAGATGAGATTGTGAATGTGAACCCATTAGCATAATCAGCCTATAATGTTCCCACTGCTGGGACACGGACCTCCTGAAATTTTTCGGGCTTCTTCACGATGTTTTCCTTTACAGTTTTGAGTGCAGTGGTGATGAAATTACTTACACAAATTAAAGCACCGCATGGGTTCGAACCCACGACCTACAAGTCGTACGTCGGGGCCGTTCGTTACCACTGGGCCACTGCTATAGATGTCTCAATAAGTTAATATTGCCAAATTCAATCACTTTTTTCTTTAAAATTTGTAATGTAAGAAAATATCTGAAACATAAATGGTGAAATGTAAGTTTACTCAAGATACACTTCTGCTTAACGCTTCAAGAAAAAACATGTTGCTTTTTGGATTAAAACATAGGGGAAAATATTCAGCATATTTTATAAAAGGTCAAGATAAAGTAACGCATCTTAGCGACTCCCACACGAAGTTTTTGAGATCATCGGATAAATTAAAGCTTAAAATGCCAATGCATTCCACAACATTTTTCGACAAATCCTTTTCTGTTCAGGCCGCTCGTTTGTGGACTCCATTGCCAGTTCAAATAAAACGCGCGCAATCGTTAGCTGTATTTAAAACACGTTCAACGCCATGTCGGACAATGCTGGGCGACACTTATTTTCCCTATAAGCCACACAAAAAATTGAAATGGTAAAAAAATCGACTTTTTTGGTCAAAGAATCGACTGTCGGACACCATTGTCCCCCACGGCCCGAACGGAACATACTGGTGTCGCCCAACATTGTCCGACATGGCCTGAATGGAAATTTATCATTTTGTTCCGTGGCGTTGAACGTGTTAAGAGACTCGTGAAGGAACATTACTTGTTGTTGTGATCTTGTTTTCGTAGCTGCAATAATCTGTAGTCATCATTTATTTTCGTTGTTTATATTATATGTATATTTAATATGTAAGACTATACAATAACATACTAAGACATTATTCCACTTAAGAGAAGCCATTTTGAAGAACAACAATGCTTTAAGGACAAACAACTTAGATCGTAGGCGTATCAGAAAATATTATTAATGTTGCCTAAATAAACAGCTGCCTACTCAGTATCAACTTACCAACAAGTAGGTCAACCAAAACTTGTTTATCCCTGTACAATAAATCCTGCGAAACCTTCAAAAAACCTCGCAAGTATCAAAACCAATTTGTTCCATAACTCAACAACAATTGGTCACAGCAGGGTATCCATATAAAGTACGGAAAACCAGGACAATGGGTGTGTCTTTTATAAAACATGGCGCTTGACAAATACCGATTAAATTATGGGTTTTGTTACAGCCTGATAGGTTTCAATGTCTCGGAAAGATATATTATTTTTTTGGCCACGAAAATGAAAGGAGGGTAGTACGATTACTGAAATGAATGGCGCCCAACTGGGACTCATTTGTGGAAAACTTGAGGTGAACAATTTTGGGTTACAAGATTTACAGGTTTTTTGTAAGAAGCTGTTTATTGGTTCAAGGCATCCTTATGTTCGATCTATATATGTCAGCAACTTTTATGTAAAGACAGAACTCTATTTTTAACCTTCGTTTTTAACATGTTTTAGAAATTTAATACCCACGTACGCTAATTTTGGGTATACTCATGCACTGTGCCCAAAATTACCCGTTTGAACAACAGACAAAAAACATAAAGACAGGACTGAAGAAAAAAATAGAATATACCTTCATTCAAAAGGAATATAAATACATGTTCGAACAAATAATCGCCACGCTGACAGAGTCTTTCAACTATATATTACTAAAAGAACTGTGGGGAATCTTTTCCATGCTCCCCCGCTTTTGAACGTCAAGCTATAATACTGGATCAGTTTATTACCATAGAGTTTCAGAATGAAAAAGGAGACTATAAAGTTTATTAACTATGTATATATATTTAAACATTCAAATATTTACATAATTTAAAAAGCTGTCTTAAAATAATAATATGTACAAGTATATAAAAAGGGAGGGGAAATAATCAAAGGGCATCAAAAAATTCATCGATGTCAACAGGAAACGTGCCCAAAAGGCTGGCAGCTATAATACTGAAGTTTATCTTCACAAAAACAGCGCGTGTTAGTCCAATACTCATTGTCTGTCTTGAAATGGTTTAAGGACGTTGTAACAACATCGTGGAAAATCATTATAATATCAGGGTAGAGAACAACGAAATAAAAGAACGGACGCGTTCTATTCTCAGTCTGAATTTGTCCAAATTAATTCTAATTTACCTACATTTTTAACAATATTTTTACACTGATTTTCACTGACATGAAATTGCGACTAGATTTCGAACGTTTATAAATACGAGAATCGGCCTTAACTCAAAAAGATGCAGTAATTGCCAAAAAAAGAATTTAAAAGGGTACTAAGGACGAAAGGAAATCAGTTAACAACTTAAATTATTTTAGAATTATTTCACATTCAAATACTACGACTATGAAATATGTAATTGCCACACTGACATCCATTTTCATCAAGAGGATTACTGGAAGGACAGCGGGGAATCCTTTTTCAATCCTCTCCAGCTTTTGAACGTCAAACTTTATAATAATAAAGTTTATCTTGCACAAACAGTGCGGTCCTAGTCCGAGGGCCCATTGTCTGGCTTGAAACGGTTTGGTGCAATGGTTACTTGCTTTGTTTGAGCGGAATTTAGAGGTTATAAGGATTATCTGTAGAGTTTAGTTCAGTCCGAAATAGTTAAAATTTGAAAACATTATTTTAATTTACTTTAAAATCTCGACCGTATTATTCGTAAAACAAATGATAGAGTTGCGAATATCATGTCTTAGGCAAACAAGTAATTAGGCTCTGCTTAAAACTAAATTGTTTTTGTATAAATAATGTTCGTCATTACATAATATTATGTTGGAAATTTAGGTAAGTAACAAGGCTTTGGCCTGCTCTGTAAGTCCGTCAACGAAGATCAGAGGAGCAATTCTCGTTATTTTAAGAAAGTTCACAGTCTGATCTCGGTTTCAATCTGTCAAAAAATACTTCTAATTTCCCTACATATTGACAAGTTTTTTTATCTTGAAAAAAAAAATCAGCTGTTCCCTACATTTTGACGAGTTATGCGAACATAAATGTAGGGAACAGCTGATTTTTATTTCGCGATTTCTGGTTTGGTCCCATAGTAAAAGTTGTTCATAATGATGAGTACTATGACCTCTTAAAAGGTTGTTGGTGTTTTTCCAATAACTCTGTAGGTATAATAATACTAAACGGCAAAAGTAACAAAAAATGTTTATGTAGGTACTTGATACTCAAGCAAAAATAAGCTTCAGAAAGGTTCATACAAATAAAACTTACAATTTTATCTTTTACGGCGGTAGTTCTCTCATTACGCAGTAAAAATGAAAATGGCTTCGCAGAATAGTTGATTTTAATTCAAACATATGTATAAAGTTCAAATTAATACCATTAACATGAACTGGCTTCGTTACAGGAGATTGGTTAGTTAAGTGGGTTTATTTTAACCTAATTGAGAATAAGTAGGTTGAGTGGAATTACCTAGTAATTTGACCTTTTTTGTCTAGGACGTCTGGCTATCCCTTGGGAGGTACAAAGTCGGAGGCTCTTTTGCCCGGGTTACACGAGGTTAATTTATCAAGCTAGGATAGCAAGCAAGTATATACAGTTATATCCTGCAGTACTATTCTGCTGGGACAACAATTTTTTTTTAAACCGACGAAAAATTTCAACGGCCGTTCAGAATCATGTACTGGAGGCCTACCACAAGCTCTTAACGTGATCCATTTTAGGATCTAAACTGAACTGTTCTTCTAATTCGTATAATGACGTCAGTTTAACGATTCAATTTAGGCCGTGCCATCTGCTGACGTTTATTAGTAATTAGTGTGATATAATATAAGAGCAGTGGTGGCCCAGTGGTAAAGGCCGCGACTTACGAGTTGTAGGTCGTAGGTTCGAATCCAGACAGGCGCTTTACTTTGTGTAAATTATTTCATCACCACTGCTCTCAAAACGGTGAAGGAAAACATCGTGAGGAAACCGGCATGTCCTAGAACCAAAAATTCGAAGACGTGTGACATCTACCAACCCGCACTGAGAGCACTCCCTCTCACAGAGAGGAGGCCTGTGTCCCAGCAGTGGGAACATTATAGGCTGATTATGTTATGTTATGTTATATTCTATTATATAATTTCGCAGCGACTCGTAGGAACAGCTAGAAATGTCCAATGACAAAAAATCCTTACGACACAGATCGATCAGTACCTATAAGACTAAGACCCAGATTGTTCTCGACCTTGTTCGTCCTTTAACCTCAACAAACCCTTAGCTCCGGGCTGGAATCGAAGTGATCTATTCCCAGTACCACAGGAGGGTAGTCGATCTTAATAAGACAAAGGAATAGGTAAGAATAAGTTTCACAGGATGTAGGTACTTGGGAAGTATATTTAGACAAACCATTCAAGATGTGTGCATGAAATGAAAATAGTAGATTGTTATACGAGGTTCGAAAGGAATCTATTCCCATACGAGGTATTTAGACGCCCGAGCGCAGCGAGGGCGGCTATAGTCCGAGTAGGAATTGATGACTTTCACCCGTGTTAAACACTCTACTTTTCATTTCGAATATAAGGAAAGTAAAAAATAGTGGTTTTTCTAAAATATTTACTGATAATAATAACATGAATAGTAGGTACCTATGTAAAATTAATTGAGATGTTAGAACAATTTGTGTACTATTTTAAATATGGAACACGCGGTGTGTCACCGCCGCGGGCCGTCCCGCTTGATAGGTTTTTCTTTTTATTCACACTGGCTGTTTATACACTCGCAAGACTGCAGCATTTTTCTATTTTTCTTAATGTATGTAAAACATTTCGTAGCTGACTACAGTTCTATTTTTAAAATTCATTCCCACCCTAAAGAGGGAAGTAATTACTATGAGTCTTTCCCGCCCTGTGGTGGGAAGCAGCGTCTTCCACCCGCTGTTCGGATCAAACAAACACTACTTTCCGAGTATGAGAAATGAAAATAAATTATTTGACCAGGAGGCCTACCACAAGCTCTTAACGCGATCCATTTTAGGACCTAAACTGAACTGTTCTTCTACTTCGTACCATGACGTCAGTTTAACGATTCAGTTTAGGCAGTGCCATATGCTGACTGCGATTGTCCCAAACTGAGTCGCAAGTTTTGGTTTCCTTCATACTTGTTTGGTACCATGACGTCCATAGAGCAGCTCAAGCGATGCAGTTTAGGAACCTAAACTGAAATGTCTTGTTTTTGAATCGTTTTTAATTAGATCATGGTAGGCCACCTGCACGATAAATGGAGCAGAAAGGAACTAGCTACGTTGGGACAAAATTCCTATTGTAACATTTTGGTAGGTATTTCATAATGCAACTAAACACTTCAGGATTTATTACCTAGCAGAATATTGGAGTAATAAATCAAAATGCTAGCATACAGTCCGAAATTGCAATGCGGAAAACTAAATTACATTGCGCGCAGAATAATGAGGTAGGTACGCTAATTTTCCAATTCCGCTTACTCTGCTTTTTATTTCATTTTACGAGGGCGTAATAAAATCTTTTTAGTATTGGCTGTACACATAGCTGCCTGTGCTATGTTTCATACCAGTACGTGACGTCACTGACGAATAACTTTTTTTTTTGTATTTATGTTTTCGGCGTTTTGTTGAAGGCTGCTACTCTACTGTGAATGCGACACGTTTCACGTTTGTGACGGATGACGTAATGGTTGCCGTTCTATTTTCAAACGCGTGAACTTTTTTTAGATCAATGACAAAAACAGGCAGCCTTGTTTTGTGGTGCACTGTTTTTTGCACGGGATTTTGGTGTTCCGAAATAAATGGCGATTTGTTTGCTATTTTCCGATGTGTTTGAAATATGGCTAACTAATCACTGTACAGAAAATCAACGATCTAATAGTTCCGAAGGGCAATTCCCGTATTTTTAGGAACGTTCGCATTCTAATCTCAGTCGCAATCTTGCCTAAATCTGTCTTGACAAGTTTTTGACGTCGATTGTCGCTGAAATAAGATTGCGATTTGATTTTGAACGTTATTAATTACGAGACATTGGTAAATTCACTCGCAAATTAGTGGTAACAATTTGACATTGACCACACTATGTTGTATCAGTAAGGGCGATTTTCGTAGTACGAGTGTTACCACTGATCTGCGTTTGACTGTACGAGCATCTACCTCTGCCTATTTATCTTTTCTGGGTTACAAATACGTAGGTATCTAAGTTTATTTATTATTTTTCCATCGCCAGACAACTTTATACAAGGAATAAAATTGACGTTTGACAGTTTTTGTATGAAACAACTGTCATAATTTCAAAATTATACCTCGAATAAAGTTAAGCATCAGAAGGTCAATTCTCGTAATTTAAAACGTTCAAAATCTAGTCACAGTCTCATCTCGGCGACATACAAATTTTAATGTCAAAAACTTGGAAATTAGAAGTATTTTTTGACAGAATGAGACTGAGATCAGACTGTGAACATTCTTCAAATTACGACAATTGCCCCTCTGACTGTGTACGTGTATTCCCGTTCGTTACGTTCTTAAAATTACGAGAATTGCCCCTCAGATGTTTGAAAAATCAGCCCTTATAGGTACGTATTGTAAGAGTAAATAACAAAGTTACGATCTATCAACCCCAGCCCCAGGCGTCCCTAAGGAAATACTAGATTTATTTGAACTCCTGGAAAACTAATCAAGAAAGAAAACATACACAGGTATTTTCCAAGTATTACGTTGCTTGTTTCAGAGTTTCACACAAAAAGAAGGAATATCGTGTGCCTAGTGAGAGTGGACATGGATAATGGACACATAAAAGTTCATTAATGGATTAGGTAACGGCTAATTTGATTAACCTCCTATGGTGTGTAGGTATGTTAAAATGTGTCCATCATGGCCCATTACAGTCCAACCTTAACGACCACTTCCAAGTATGTAATTCATGCTTACAAAGAAAGATGGCGTTTGATTCAATTTAACAAATTATAATGTAGAGTTATCTAACTTAATTAGCCCAGAATTGCATCAAAACGAACCTAGCAGCAAGCGTCCTTAATTTTAGTCATCTCTCTCTTTATAAAAAGATAAAAAATACAAGTGTCTCCATTACGTCTAATCTTATTTTTTACAAAGAAAATCCTCCTTTCAGTTTTCTCAACGAAGCACTTCTATGAGTCATTTTCGTCAAGCAGAGCCCTGAAAAAAAAAAGAATCAATCTAAAACGACCTTTTGACACACAGTTCAAAAGTTCAAGGTGATAATTCGCCGGCGAGGTCGTTGCCCGTCGCAATCGACCAATAGAACCGCGGCGCCGCAGAGAATCGACCAATACGTGCCACCGAGGCGCGGCTTTATTGGCCCACATTACAAAGGCACGAGAGCGGGAAAATAGAGAATTTTGAGGTTATATTGAAATGCAAAATGTTTTTGTGTTTTGTAACAGCTGACATTTCTTTTTCGTTGAGTTTGAATTAGAATTGAGTGGAAAATAAATACAAGTAACAGTTTAGGAGTTAAATTGTGGACTTTTAAAATGTACCTAGTTCTCTTTTTGTAGGCAGTAAGGATTCGTTTCACGTTTTGCTTCGTAATGCTTGAGACGGTTGACACCAGGGTTGCCAACTATTTTTTACATCAAATATAGTATTTTAGAAAGCAATTGCCTGTAAACATTATAGTAGATGACGAAAAAATACATAAAAATATACCTAGTACTAAAAATGTTTCAAAAGTACTTATTTGAAATTTTAAATGCATACTTTTGCTACTTTGAGGGGCTTGTGGCTAAGAAAGTAATAACAGCCGCACGGGTCGATTGATCAGGTTAAGCTACGCTTGCCGCGGTTGGTCCGTGGATGGGTGACCATCTTTACATACCAACCCCTCCGTGTCTCGGAAAGCACGTCAAGCCGCTAATCCGGATGTAGCTGAATACCTATATTTTACATGGAGCGACTGCCTATCTGACCTCCACAACCCAGTTACTGGGTAATACGATACCCCTTGGTAAGACTGGTTATCAGACTATCAGGCTTCTGCCGAGCCCTACTCCTGTCAAAGATCCACGAATGACAGCCGGGACCAACGGTTTAACGCGCTTTCCGAGGCACGGAGGGGTTTTGGTATGTGAAGATGGTCGCCCATCCACGGACCAACCGCAGCAAGCGTAGCCGATCCACCCACGCGGCTTTTATTACTTAGCCATAAGCCCCTCTGATATAGGATACTATAGGTATTATTGTACTTATTAATAGTAGGCTGGCAACCCTAGTTGACACGATCGTTGGCACCAGCCACGTTCTGAGTTCTGCAGTAATGTATTAGATTTAAGGTTTGCTGTATTGCATAAGAAATGGCAGGGCGTTCACCTTTTCAGTTCAGAATGTTAGATAATCAGCGGGGCAATTGCGTAACACATTATCTATCAATCGGTATCGGTTTCATTTTGACAGTTCAACAACATTCATTGCGTTATTTGCGTGTTGAGCAGACAAATTTTTCGAACTTAAGAAGCAATGGATTAGCAATTTGTTTTAGAATTATTCAGATTCCGATTGATAGTGTGTTACGCAATTTGGGTGCGAATCGAATCGGGTAGCATTTTGAAGAATGTAGGTACTTAGCTGATTTACATTATTAAGGATGGTTGCTTTGAAATCAGATAATATCTGATGCATTTTATACCTGGGTACCGATATCAGTAATGGAAATATACAGTTTTCTGTAAAAGAAAAACCAAAAAGAGGGTTTCAAAGTCGTTTGTAGGTATTAAGGTCGTGAAAAAACTATGAAACTTTCTGAAGGAAACGAATAACTCTATGAAACGATGTTTTGAAGCCTTTAATTATACCTACCCCAATACCTAGGTACATCAGTAATTTCAAATAATAGTAGGTACTTACATACAATATATTATGTAAGTATATAAAAAAGAGAGGAAAGAATCATAGAGCATCAAAAAAATCGTCCGCATCGCTATCAATATTAAAAGTGCCCAAAAGGCTAGCAACATTGCCACGTTGTAGCGCAATGCTGATTCTTTGGCCAAAAACCATGCTAGCCCTCCGTTATATCAGTTAGAAATAGGCATGTCTTTGAAAAAAAAAAGCAAATTCAAAGTTCAGGAAGTCATTTGAAAAACAATAACGCCATTAAAAATCTCGATGAAACTATGATATCGTATTCATTTGTTATTCAGCCAGTTTCAAATTTTTATTTGAATGAACCACAAATAAAAAAAAATATATGAAAAAAAAACATGTTTTTTAAAAAGCTAGCCAATTTTTAGGGTTCCGTACCCAAAGGGTAAAAACGGAGCCCTATGACTAAGACTCCACTGTCCGTCTGTCTGTCACCAGGCTGTCATGAACCGTGATAGCTAGACAGTGAAATTTTCACAGATGATTTATTTCTGTTGCCGCTATAACAATAAATACTAAAAACAGAATAAAATAAATATTTAAGGGGGCTCCCTTAAATATTTACTCATGAAAGAAAGAAAGAAAGATTCACAGAATATGTAGTTTTATATTAACTTTAAAAATAAATAATTAAATTAAAATAAATATTTAAGGGGGGCTCCCATACAACAGACGTGATTTTTTGCCGATTTTTGAGATCGGATTTTACGGAACGCTTCGTACGCGAGTCCGACTCGCACTTAACCGCTTTTTTCTTTGTTTTATATGTATTTGTGAGCTTGCCGTCAGGCATTGTTTTACTAACCTAACCTTCTGTATGTAATGGCCTGTTTGGGGCACATTAGACCCAGGCCCTGACGTCATACACTTAGAACAATGGTACTCAAAGTTTAGCTTCATGCCCTGAATGTGAAGTAATTTGTAAGTCAACGCCCTCATTTTTCTGGTAACTTTTTCAGGCGAACGTGGGTCGGTTATTTGCGGTCTTATGAGGTAAAATATAAGTTAATTTTATACCTACGTATGTGTACGTACTTCAATAACTGGTTGATTTGATTTTTGGAGCATTCTTAGCCCAGGTTCGTACGGGCGTTTTTCCCGCGGCAATTTTTTTTCTCGCACTGGATTTTCATCGCTCTGTTTCTTGCAGAGAGTTGAAAATGAACAGTGTGTTTTTTCGACACACTGGGATACGATCTGTTGGATTCTTCTCAACACCGACAGTTGAAAATCCCGCCGCGATATTTTTACGTCCGTGCGAACGTGGGCTTAGGGTTAAGTACACAAGATGTGCCAGGGAATAAGCCTCCGCTGTTCTTCCGTCCGTATGTCTGTCAGCGGGCTGTCACATAAACAGTAATACGTAGACAGTTGCCGATCGATCAGGTTAAGCTACGCTTGCCGCGGTTGTTCCGTTGATGGGGTGACCGTCTTTACATTCCAAGGCCCCTCCATGCCTCGGAAAGCACGTTAAGCCGTTGGTTGGTTATAAACTTATAATTAATAAAACTTATCCACGAACCGACTGCGGCAAGCGTAACTTGAACTTTGATCGACCCGTGCCGTGAGGCTGTTGCTATTTCGCCATTAGCCACTACAACCTAACCAACCTCATAATCAGTCTATGAATTTCCCACTGCTGGGACACAGGCCTCCTCACAGTGGGAGAGAGTGGGCCACGCGTGCCCAATGTGGGTTGGTAAATATCACGGCTTAGAATTTTTGATTCTAGGACATGCCAGTTTTCTCACGACGTTTTCCTTTACCGTTTTGAGAGCAGTGGTGATGAAATAACTTACACAAAGTAAAGCTCCTGTCAGGGTTCGAAGCTACGACCTACAACTCGTAAGTCGCGGCCTTTACCACTGGGCCACCAATGCTCTAACCAACCTATCAAGCGCAAAATTACATAAAAAAACGGATTCTTTGTTTCCCCTGATGGTAAAATATTCCATCAGCCAAGACATTACGACGCAGGCGCCATGACGTCAGCTACAGAGGACAAAGGCTCTCAAACTTTTGTTGTACGCCCCCGTTTTTAAGAGGACAATTTGCCGAGGAAAATAGAGATATTTTGTTCAGGTTTGTATCGGGCTATAGATTTAATATGACGATATTTTTTAAAGGTTTTTTCACCAGCGTAGGCATTTGTTGGGTATGTTTTTAACGTGTTATGTATATTCGGCTAAAGGAAATGGAGTTGTGTTTATACTGGATGCTTTATTACAGAGTTTAGTTTAATATTTACCTTCAAAATGCTAACAGGGTGTTTAAAAGTATCTTCAAAAGACCAACTTTGGTGGATTTAACGATAACGGAGTAGTGTAAGGGAAGATTCTGAATCTGAACATTATTGTATATGTATATCACGTTAGGCGTTTGTATTCGGATGCGAAGCTTGTTCACGTTCGCTTGTCCAAATATGAAAATATACGTAATTGTATATAAAAGACTAGCTTCTGCTGCGACTTCGTCCGCGTGAAATTTCTTCTTCCCTCGACCCACCCCGTCGCATCGCATCACCTGCCCGCGATATGACTTCGTTTTCGCTTAGCATCCTTTCTGACTTTTTTTCTTTTTTATCCTAATTTTTTTTTTTTTAGCCTAATTTTTGAGGAAGGCCAGCCTTCTTCAAAAATTAGGCTATCAAATGTTAAAATTACTTTTCATATCCCACTGGTAGTTCCAGAGGTTAACGCCTACATATACAAACTTACAAACAAATACCTCTTTATAATATTAGTACACGTTCTCATTCGTATGCAACGTTAACTTCACTCGGCAAAGTAAAGTCAAAGTCTGCTCTATGAATCTTGCGCTAGGACTCGCTAGAAGACGAATACAAGACTTTCGCTAGCAAGTTTTATTGCACAAGTTGACATCCACATCCAACTTGCACTGTAAAAAGATTTACAACAAATCGACTTGCAGCAAGGTTTAACAACTGTCGAACAGTCGATTTACAGCTTTACACAAGACTTCCCATTCAACAATGTAGTGGAAATAAATGCCCAGTAAAGTTTAGTTCAGGGACCGTGCGATGAGGTGCTAAAGTTACCACTGTTGCGGTGTGAGAGAGAGTTGGATCTATACAATACTAAATTAATACATATTATAAAAGTAGTTTGTACAGAACCGTTTACTGAATCGATTTTGTCAAAAAAAAATTATCCCAATAATAATTAAAGCGGTGCGCGGTGGCGAGATGAACTGGTTGCGTACCGCGAGGCCTGGTTAGAGGTGACGCGGGAAGAGTTCCTGGATGAACTTGGGGAAGGCCCTTGCCCAGCGGTGGGACAGTAAATAAAAAAAATAAAAAAAACTACGTATATTACAGTCAGACTTCCGCTGTACAGTCAAATCAAACTAAAACGGACGAAGTAACCTGCGGGGTAATTGCGTAACAATTATCAATCGGAATCGGTTCCATTTTGACAGTTCAACAACATTCATTGCGTTATTTACGTGTTGAGCTGACAAACTTTTCGAACATATGAAGCAATGGATTGGCAATTTGCTTCAAAATGATTCAAATTCCGATTGATAGTCTGTTACGTAATTAGGGTGCATGTCTATTACGCTAAAACCTTATACCTTTTCGACAGTATGAGTGCGTAAATTTGTAAAGTGACCACAATCAGTATATTTAATTTAATAAAAAAAAAAAACAATTATTTAGACATAAAATAAAAAGTCAGTATATGTATTATGGTTATAACATAATATTCTAATTGGGGTGTTTGGTGTTGTGCGTTAATTCCGGGACATGTTGTAAAGGCGCAAGGCAATAACCCTTTTTCACAATGGAACAATGATTGCTTTAACCCATCACAGTACGGCCCCAGTACTTAGTCTTTCAATTTTTCAAGAAACCTTTTTATCCTTAAACCCGTATAAACCTTACAGATTCTTATCTACCCATTCTTTTTTCAATAAGACTTGGCGACGGTCACTGAGGCTATGAATTCGTGTTTATAGTATTTTTATGGACAATTTACTTACCAAATATTTATTGGGGTTGCCAATAAAGGGAATGACCGTTAACGCTCAAATCGAGATATATTACCGTTTCATTAGTTATACATTATACAGCCTCACACATACGTTCAGGAGGCCTACCACAAGCTCATCACGAACCAACCGCGGCCAGCGTAGCTTAACCTAATCGATCGTCCCATACGGCTGTTATTACTTAGCCACAAGCCCCACAAGCCCCTCTCGTAAGTCACAAACTAAGAAACTATGATCCTTTGTGAAATCTTCATCTTGGATAAAGGAATAATACCAAGAAATCTTTTTCACTAACTGAACGTTCAATGACCTTTAAGTAGATAGGATAAATTGTTTTGTAATTAATTTAAATTCCATTCGACTGAACGTCTGCGACATGCTGTGAGCCTGTGACGTCAGTCTTAAAACAGTGATTCTCAAAGTTTTTTTGTACGACCCTAGTTACGGGTAAAGTTATAAAACCTCCATGCTTAAAGAGTTTGTACGCGAGAGGGAGATAGAAACAAATAGTAGAATGAGGGTAGTAAATAGTGTAGTACACAGGTAAAAAGGTACTAAAAAATATCATACTGAATGATTGGAAACATAATATGAAAGAAAAATTACATCTGTTTCTTTTTTCTATTACGAGATTCCAACTCAAAATGGGAGACTTATGTAAAATCTATTTACTATATACATTTTCAAGTGTTTTTTTTTTCAAAGTCGTTACGAAAGTAACGCTAAACTTACTGAAATTACGAAAATCTTCCTTTCTGTATACCAATTAGAAAGTTCAGAAGAAAATCGTCTTTTATAATTATTTTCTCCTCAAGTTTACAAAGACCTTACAAGAAGCGTCATATTCCTATTTTTTTTCCTTTGAAGGTGACGAAGTTTTGTTTTCAGAGAACCTTAAAGAAAAAAACTGGCCCTCTATTTTTTTTTACTTCAGCTTGGGCAGTTAACAATTTGATTTTGTTCTGGTCTTTGTGAAATATCGCATTCATCATACTTTTTAATCATAACATAGATACGTAAAGTCACGCTTTCTTCCCATAGGGGTAGGCAAAAGCTACAGAAAGCCACCTACTGCAATCCTTACATACTCCTTTTGCTACGTTTACAGACATAGTACAGACGCCAGCACATCAACCTACCAGAAACTGTCACATTTCCCCAATCAATTTTGAACCTTATGCTTTAGCAATAAAGTTGAAAATTTATTAAAGAAATTTGACAGATTGTAGTAGGTTGATGTGCTGGCGTCTGTACATCTGGTCATACACGCACGCCGGTTGCGAGTACTATGCACCTGTAATGCTATTCTGTAAAAATCTCACCGTGAAAACTTAGGTGAAGTGAGCTTAAAGTGAGTTGTCAATAGTGTCAATCGCTAGCATCAGGTGGAATGACAGCTCACTTGTAGCTCGCTTCACCTAAGTCATCACGGTGATCTTTTTACAGAATAGCACCGCTGATCTTACTAAAGAACATCACCAATAAGGTCACTATAAATGAAGGGATAAGTGGACAAAGGTGTTATCTGACAAAACTGAAATAAATCGAGTTTCTTGCATGAACATAGGTTTTAAGTGACGATAAATCGTCTGGTGGGCTCAAAATATCTAATTTTAATTCATATCCAAAAATACAGACCCTGGCAAAGCCTAAAAAAACTACCTTGATTTTAAGATTTAAAATTTTCTAACGCTCATATCTCAATTTGAATTTTTTGTTAGTTAACACCTTTGTCCACTTACCCCTTCAATTATGTTCTTTTGGGGCGTCCTCCAGCGACCCCGCTCACATTTGCTTTGTAAAATCTTTGCGTAATGTAAACAACCAAATAAAATAAACAATTTTTGAAAATAATCAAAGCCATTTAAAGTTTATGAAACAAACTGTGTAATATACCCTGGTCTGTCCACTTGAGGAAACAATTATTAGGTTACTACAGCTCCATAGAATTTTTTTGGGTACGGGTCGTGTAGTAGCGAGGCGCCCCGTGACGCGCCGAAAAAAAGTGTTCTGGGACATTCTAGACGATGTCACGGGGGGAGCGGGGCATGTCAGTGGATAATGTCAGTAAAACAGTTAGTAGACTTAAAATTAATTAAACAATTCAATTATGGATCCTGACAGGAACATTATAGTAGGAGAGAGGGCGATGAGCGCTTACCTTTTGTTAGACGCCTTTCAATTTTTAAATAATAAATAGCTTAACAACCATTAATATTATAGCACGATACGCCCTTTTGTAAACTTTATAATAAATTAAATTAAAAATTTGAAAAACCCCCGACTGAAACAAAAACCTCTAAAAACTAAAAAATAATATATATTGGCCCTTTAAGTTTAATATAAGTTGCAGGAAATATTTTGATCCAAGCGTCCTCACGTCGGGGGACGGCTAATGAAAATTGGAAGTTAACAGCAGAGCTATGTTTTGTACAATAGCATGCATTCATTATTGCTGGGTTTAAGCCTCATCTGTTTGGCGTTTTCATTAGCCGTCCCCCGACGTGAGGACACTTGGATCAAAATATTTCCTGCAACTTATATTAAACTTAAAGGGCCAATATATATTATTTTTTAGTTTTTAGAGGTTTTTGTTTCAGTCGGGGGTTTTTTAAATTTTTAATTTAACTTTTATTTCTTGCTTTTTAAACCTTATAATATTATATAACTAGTAAACATGCTATACGATCGACACGTGACTCGCCGAAATCTGCGAAGCTGTACGTATTTTTACCACAGTGAAGCTACTTAGTTAGGTACTCATGGTCGTTGGCGTTCATTCCATATTAACGTATTCCTCTGTTTTCTCCCTGGATAATGATACTAGTCCAAATACTTTGGCTTAATTATATTTTTTAGACGGTTTTATTGAAAAAATAAAGGTGATGATAATGTAGTAAATAATGTATTATAAGCTAAATAAATCGTTAGGCCCTAGGTACCAGTCTTCACTCCACTTTCCTCATCAATCTAGCTAGGGCATTGATTAGACTAAAAAATAATTTTCAAGTTTTTAGTTTTCATTTCGTTAGTTAATATTCCTCATTCCCTTTCAATATAGTGTACATTGTTCTACTTGTCAAGCCCTTTCATTTGATACCCATATTGATGAAGTTGTAAAAAAAAATATGTAATTCGCCATTTTCTGGCGGCGGCCATCTTGGATTTGAAATTTATCATAGTGTATAGTATTCTACTAGTCAAGCCCTTTCATTTGATACCCATATTGAGGGAGTTGTGAAAAATTATGTAATCCGCCATTTTGTGGCAGCGGCCATCTTGGACCGATTTTCATCAAACATAGCTAAGAACACTCCCGACTAATTCACCTTTCAAACAAAAAAAACAAAATCAAAATCGGTTCATCCGTTTGGGAGCTACGATGCCACAGACAGACACACACACACACACACACACACATACACACACACACACACACACACAGACACGTCAAACTTATAACACCCCGTCGTTTTTGCGTCGGGGGTTAAAAAGAGTAAGACTGGACGCTGTGAAACAAGGCACAAATATCCGCACTATACATCACAATTAAAAAAAAAGCCTGTCACCACAGTAATTGGCTTCAGGCAAATTAGCTGCGCTCATGTTTTCCACAAGAAGTGTAAACGTAATGAGAATGACGGTTTTAATAAAAAAACCGGCCAAGTGAGAGTCGGACTCGCGCACCGAGGGTTCCGTTGCTGATACTATTGAGGTTGCTGCCGTAATATTATTTAAAAAAAAATAACAAAAAAATTATGGTTTTCGCAATTTTTCCTTTATCTGTGCTATAAGACGTTGCTTCGTGCCAAATTTCAAGATTCTGAGTTCACGGGAAGTACCCTGTAGGTTTTGATTCCCTTGCGAGTGTCGAAAATTTGCGGAAATTTGCGGCATAAACGGCTGTATCTTTTGATTGCGTTGGCTTAGAAGTTTGATTTTTTCACAGCTCCAAGGGACAGTAGTCGACCTGAGTATTTGATATAATTTCCAGCTTGATACCTCCACGCGTTCCTGAGGGTCTTGACAGACAGACAGACGGACGGACAACAAAGTGATCCTATAAGGGTTCCGTTTTTTCCTTTCGAGCTACGGAACCCTAAAAACAAATGAATATACACTATTGGACAACGCCTGTCATTTTTGATGACTGTAAAGGGCAGTATGAATGGTTATTTTGAACTTAATGATACTTAATGACTATTTTTAAAAGCATTGCTGTAGGAATGTTTAATATTGACGATGATAATATCAAATCGATATTGATGATATCTACTTGATGGTATGGTAGTGGCTAGAGACAGGAAATTTCGACTACATCTAGCATTTTTTTTATATGACGGGTACAAATGATGCCAAAAAATCAGCTGTTTCATATATTTTGGTCAAGTAGGTATCGAACTATTGTATTAAACAGCAGATTTTTTTCGTGATTTCAGAGTTGGTACCATTGTATAAGTTATTCAGTTCGATGTTCTAAAGCACCTCTTAAAGTTTATTGGGTTAATTTTGAAACACCTTAATATAATTAAATATTGCTGAATTTGGGCTACGAATTTTGTCTGTGGTGTGTACCGACACTAAGCTTGATGAAAGTCTGATTAAAACTCTTAATCGCAACACGTCAGATACCCACGTAAAGTTGCCGACACGAATTCTAATTTATAGTCCCAAAAGAATTTGTAAGCTCGCAATTAATGTCAAACTTAATGTATAACGCTCCGCGTACCTATTTGTAGGAAGCCGGGTAAAAAGTTTCTTGATCCTTTTGGTTTTATTCAGTTGTTTATTTCTGTGTTTTCCGACGAAGCTCTTGATATGAAACTGACACATTTCTTAACTCCATTAAATTCAATTTAAGTATCAGATATTGTATTTCAATATTTCACCGTACTCCGGTTTAAAGAATTTATTCTCATTAAGAACACATACAGTTCACTTTATATATGAGATACATAATAAAGAGTATTCTATTCTATTCTATTCTATATATGAGATATACGAATAAATCAGGCATTTATAAGGTACCATGACTCCATGTGTCAATAAAAAGAAAACTGAATAATTATTCAGAAATTGGGGTTCTAAATGAGATTATATAGGGTGACTGGTAATTAGTGACCGATACCTAAACACGTGATTGTACTCATGATAACAAACAACTTTTACTATGGGACCAAACCTGAAATCGCGAAAAAAGAAATCTGCTGTTCAGTACATTTTGACCAGTTAGGCGAACATAAACGACTAAACAGCAGATTTTTTTTCGCAATTTCAGGTTTGGTCCCATAGTAAAAGTTGTTTGTTATCATGAGTACAATCACGTGTTTAAGTATCGGTCACTAATTACCAGTCACCCTATACATATATTCAATCAAAGGGTTGTTTGCTTCATCCCACGACTTCGACCGCTTAAAATTTCTTCTTCCTCCAAGCCACCACGTCGCATCGTATCGCCTGCCTGCGCAATTACTTTGTTTTCTCTTAGCGTTCTTTCTTACTTTTTTTCTTTTTGCTCAACTCCTACGAGTCCTAGCGTGATGTTAAATAGCCTTCTTCAAGAATTGGGCTTTCAAATGCAACTGGTAGTTTCAGATTTTTCAAATGCAGACCGAAAAACAAACTCTTCAGCTTTATTGTTAGTTTACATTCCTGGATCTATGACAGTCGTAACGGGTCGTCAGAACAGATGTATCGTATTACCCAATAACTGTGTTGTGGAGGTCAGATAGGCAGTCACTCCATGTAAAAGACTGGTACTCAGCTGCATCCGGTTAGACTGGAAGCCGACCCCAAAACATACTTGGGAAAAGGCTAGGCAGATGATGAGTAAGATGATTCAGTCAATTTACTGAGGGAAACTGACCAGTGATACCTACGCGGACTCCTAGGCATAAATGTCGTTATTTAGTTCAATTCCATTTTAATTCTGATTTCATATAGGCATGTCACCAGAAAAAAAAAATGCATTAGGTACTTTCGTTTACAAAAAAGGGAGTATAAAAAATGTAGTAAAAAAAATGGTTTTGACATCTCCCGCTGATGACAGAGTTGTCTTTGAGCTCGATAGATGGCGTTGGGATCGAATTAGATCTCGCTATGGTTTCGTTACAACGGGGCATATATAACCGTCAGGATGATCTTTCTAAATAATTTTTGGCGCGTCCACCACTTGTAATAATTTAGTATTTTTGCTAAGATCGGGCCCTTTTGTTCGATCTTATCATAGTAAACACTAGCTTTTGCCAGCAACTTCGTCTGCGTGAAATTAGTGGTACTCACCCCACCCCATCGCATCGTATCGCATCGCGTCGCATCGCCTGCCCGCGCTAGTACAGTTATCGCTTAGCATTCTTTCCGACTTCTTTTCTTTTTGTTCGGCTCCTTAGTGTTCTAGCGTCATGCTATATGGTTATAGCTAGCCTTCCTCAAGAATTGGGCTACCAAATTGTATAAAAATAATTTTTCAAATCCGACTGGTAGTTCCGGAGATTACCCTCAAACATACAAACAAACATACTTACCTCTTTATAATATTTGTATAGATTAAAGATTAAATAGCTGCTTCCTTGTCGTTAGTCTACTGGTCGAAAGTGCTACTGCTACTAGGTCATAAGTTCGATTCCTAGGTCGTGCAGTGTTACTGGGTTTTTCCGTCACGAATTTCTCAGTAGCAGCCCGGAATCTGGATTTGTGCCTGATTGATGGCAAATGGCAGACGGGCTTGTGGCTAAGTAATAACAGCCGCACGGGTCGATTGAACAGGTTAAGCTACGCTTGCCGCGGTTGGTCCGTGGATGGGTGACCATCTTTACATACCGAGACCCCTCCGTGCCTCGGAAAGCACGTTAAGCCGTTGGTCCCGGTTGTCATTCGTGGATCTTTGACAGTCGTTACGGGACGTCAGAAGCCCGAAAGTCAAAGTAAGCAAGCAATTTTATTTAATTTAATTTTAAAACAAAATCAAAGCCCTCTCAGAAGTACCATAAATTAACGATAATTTCTTTTCAATGTTTCATATAATGTAACTCTGTACCCCCAAGGGTAGTCAGTTTAATTTTGAAAACCACTGGTAAACACCAGACGCCAGCTCGTCGCCAGTCTGCAAACGTAAGTACATGTTTATGTGTGTATGTCTAAACGAATTGCAATTACGAAATACTTAGTTCGAAAGAGTTGGAGAATCGATGGTATTGAATAGTTTTAATAATACGACTTTATCAACTATGCCATTGTATAAAACGAAAAATGTGTCTGCAGATATATTTTGGGTTTTTAAAGCGTTTCAATTTTATTTTTTTCTTGTCTCGCTATAATCAACCGACTATTATTCAAAAACTATTTTTCTGAAAGGTTAGATTAGGAACTACAATGGATAGGTTTATTAAGTTTCAAGTCAGACATGTGGCTTGATAAACCTTCCTGTTGTCAAATGATTAGTATTTTGTTTTTATAATGTTTTAATATTGCATAATTATGTGAGCTTAAGAGGAAATGCGGTCGGAGAGACTTTTGAAAAAGAAAAAGCCTAAGTAAAAATTATTCGAGGTTTGGCTCCCGCCTATTTCCTCCTCCAATATTGGACCAATTTAAAAGATACGAGTATTTAAACTGAATAAGAAGGATATATACTGTGTCCTTATGTTTTTCTTTTTCATTAATAGTTGTCAAATTTGTACACAGCCCGTTGTTGTTTGTCTGTGTTGACAGCGGCTTAAATTAGCATTTTTTGAGAGTTCTAGTGGTTATAAAAATAGTGTATCATAAAAAGGGAAAACATAGTGACATAAAAGTAGTTAATATTTATTATTCTGTAAAACATCATTGCTTTATGGTCGTTAACCAGAAAGAAAACAGGCGACAGCGTTTCTATGGAGAAAAGGCCACTCGCATTTCCTCTTAATATTGCATTTGTGAGTTTAATTTTTACTACTACGTAATATACGAGTAGTTTTTAAGTTGCTTGTCATACTAACACGCTTTGGACCTTTATGCCTGCTAATATTTTTCTTTTATACTATTAATCATACATCACTATAATCAGCCTATAATGTTCCCACTGCTGCTGGGACACAGGCCTCCTCTCTGCGAGAGGGAGTGCGCCGTAATCCACCACGCGGGCCCAGTGCGGGTTGGTAAATGTCACATGTCTTCGATTTTTTTTGGTTCTAGGACATGCCGGTTTCCTCACGATGTTTTCCTTCATCGTTTTGAGAGCAGTGGTGGTGAAATAATTTACACAAAGTAAAGCGTCTGTCTGAGTTCGAACCTACGACCTTTTTTTTTTTTCTTTTTGTTGCGCGGTGGAAATCCTCATGGACTTCCTCTACGACCTACAAACTCGTAAGTCGCGGCCGATACCACTGGGCCACCACTGCTCATGCAGTTTATACTATTATTACTGGTGGGGATTTGTCGGTGGGGATTTCTGGAATAAATCAATTAAACCTTTAACCACATTATAATACAGTTCTTTAAACTCTCATCAGAAAAATGATTCCTTTTGATACGTTAATTCTGCAAAAATGCGGCTTTTACATTTAAACTCGAATGATTGGAGTGGCTAGACGCGTTGGCTCCATGCCAGGAGCAAGGAGCACGATTTTTGATGTTAAATCATGTTGCATTTCGAAAGAGGGAACCTCCTGCTTATCATGTTACTTGAGTTTTGAAGAGGATGAGGCTGGACGGAAGATGAGTTCGCAATTCGTGTTTTTTGCTTCAGGAGAGTTGTGTTGCAAACGTCGGTACAAAGTTGTAAGGATTTTAGTTAAAAGTACTTTACCCTAATTTCGTAACACGCTTTAAATCACAATCTGAATGATTTTGATTGATATGTTCGAAAAATTGGTCTGCTAAACAATGTAAATAACGCAATGAATGTTGTTGAACTGTCAAAATGAAATTTTTAAATTAGGTCAACAGTCTGCGGGGACCTACCCCGCAGATTAAAATGTTGACTGTTGTTATTTTTTTTTTTACGAAAATAATTATCTTTTGGTTTTGGCAGCCGGGACCAACGGCTTAACGTGCTTTCCGGGACACGCAGGGATCTCAATATGTTACGAATAGTCACCCATCCACAGACCGCCCTCGACAAGCATAGTTTAACCTTCATACGACCCCTGCGGCTGTTTTTATTTAGCCACGAGTTCATTAGCCCCTTCAAATACCTTACATGTCCTAAATACACCAAAAACCTAGACTAAACGCTTACACTATAATCCATCGCGTAACCGTCGCCAGAAACCTTACGAGGTAACATAAAAAAATTAGCCGCCTTCGGCTGGATCGATTCAGCTTAATAAAATTGTACAGCGCTGCAGCGCTTAGATCCCGCGAGAAATCATGGCGTCTTTTATGTGAAGCCTTGGTGAGCTAAGTGAATAAGTTATTAGTGTTTTGCAGATGAATGGGGTTTTTAAGGGAAAATGGCTGTGTTGGTAAAGGTATTCTGAGATTTTTATGAATTTATGTGGTTTTTTTTTGTGTGTAGAATATGGTGTTATGTTTTTGAAGTGAAAACTTCTTTAACCGCGTTGGGAAAAAACCATTGAATTCGCGCCACTGTTACCGTAACGACACCGCTTCGGATGTGTCCGGCTGTCCTCGGGATGCACTCGGTTTTAATGTATTTCCGATATGTCACTGAGTGATGGCAAAGTATTCTGTTTGTGTTTTGTTTTCACTTTTGTCGGCACTCCCAGAGTGCCACTGTTTTTTTTTGTTGATTTTGTTTGGTAATGAATAATGATTATTTTTGTTCTTTAAAATATTTATAAGCATTGCAGGAACTATGGCAAATAAGCGCGCGGCCCATCTAATTATAAGTTTTGTCGCTACCTATGGACATCTGCAATATTAGAGCCATCGCAGGTGCGTTGCCATTTTAGAGACAGAATTAAATTGTCTTATGAACTTGTAATTATTCTAGAATCTATACCCTTCAAATCGTACCACAGTACCTCTGCTTTACAGCAGAAATATGTATGAAAATGTAACAAAAACCCTGTTCAGTGTTTAGGGTTATTTCTTCAGATAATTAGTAACAAATTCATATGTATTTGGAAGGTTTCAACTTTATATTTCACCACAAAAATTATTGTTTGAAAAACATGATTAAATTGTAATTGAATAAATCATCAACGAAAATGGAGGTTATAGAATTAACCTCATTGTGAAATGAAGACCATCTAAAAGGTGATTTAAAAGTATTCCATAATCAAATCAAAGGACTCAATTTGTAAGAGGTACCTACTACAAATTGGCATCCACAGGCATGTTTTTTTGATCCATTTGTTTACATTTCTATGTCATTCTTTTGGAACAGACGTTTTGTGGTGTTTTTCTCTGGACTAGCTTCTATACAAATTTTCTCGACTTACATACATGAACTCACAAACTGGGCGTTGCAGTTGGCAGAAACTTCAGAACGCCACCTGGTTCGATCCTTACATACTCCTTTTGCCTCGTTTACGTTCATATACCTACATAGCTATTCACAAACACTCAATACGCTTTCATATCGTAGCGAACATCAATCAATGTTATCGTAGGAGTCTTCTCAACGCTGCTCACAATTCCAAAACCCGAAAATTTTGCCAGTTCAAATCAAATAGACGCCCGCTATTCTTCCAACAGCTATTTGCTGTCGGGGCAAGTCAAATCAGGTTATCGAAATGTGTCGTTTTCGATACGATAGCCTGTCGTAAGGTAATAGCTGTGCTGGTCATACACGCACCGCAAATTTATTCTGAACTTTTTGAGCTCAAAGACTTGCTGGTGTCATAGCTCAGCTGTGGCGAAGGGTGAATTTATGACAGAGGTAGGCCGGAGCAAAAAAAAAATGCCAAAAGAAAATTTCAATGATCAATTGACTATAGAGTGGTTATGTTCTGAATTTTCGAAGGGAAGCCGGTGGGAATCGAGTTGTATGGTACCTTCGCCACTGTAGCTCAGTTCCTTAAAGTCTAGCTTACCTTATCGACGGGCATGGAAGGGCACGCTCGGCACAGGTTCCAGAATGAGCCGATCATCTGGGTACGCCACTTGGCCGGTGTCTGCGGGGCACTGGTTCACGCCCTGAGGGAGCCGGGCTGCTGGGGCATTCGCTGCTAGAAGAGAAGGGTGAGGATTAGATTGGGTAGACAGTTATGGGTTTTAGGTATAACAGTGGTTGAGATGTGGTTGTTAGATTGTGGTTTTAACAATCTAAATTTAAATTAAAAAAATAAATTGTGTGGTTGGTTGGTTTAGAGACTAGGAAGCAATCGTGGAGAACGCTTTCCATCAGGCGAGTTCGTAGTCAAACGTAGGCCAATCACGTTAAAAAATGTATATGTAACAAACATTATGAACTATGAATGCATTTTTTTTTGGTGTCCTTGGAGGAAATGAGCCTCTATATTTTCAGGGTAGGTAAGTCAACATTTTCTTTATGTGATGATGTTTTCCATCCTGTGTTAAGGTAATACTTCACAACCTGGCTGGTATATAAACCAAGTACCTCCCCACATAACCCTTTACATAGAAATGTACGAGTAAACTTCCAACTCACACAGTGTGGTTAATGTCCTGAGAACAGATATACAAAGCCATATTTTGTGCTACATTAGACAAACCCTAGAAGCTTAATATTGCGTAATGTAGTCAACATAATCCCAGCCCTGTTTTTAGTGTTTTAGGGTTAAAATCTGGGCTATGCGGATTGCGGATGTGGCTTGATGTTAATTACTAGATTTAGCCCCGCGGATGACGGAGCCTAGCGTTGCTCGATATCCGTGGTTGCTTGAAAATCAGAAACTAGCGTTCCATCAGAATGTGGATAATCAGTTTATAATGTTCGCACTGCTGGGCTGGGACACAGGCCTCCTCTCTTCAATGGGGAGTGGGCTTTAATCTACCACATGGGCCCAGTGCGGGTTGGTAGACGTCACATGTCTTCGAATTTTTGGTTCTAGGTCATGCCGGATTCCTCACGATGTTTTCCTTCACCGTTTTAAAAGCAGGGGTGTTGCATAATATGCAGTTGTACTAAAAGCTCTTTGCTTTTCATTTTCAGCATTTTCATGACCAACTATGTTTTTTGCTGATACAAAATATCTTCTTCAAATAATCTTAATAACATTTTGTCTAAGGTTTGAGGAGAACACACAATTTGTCGGAAATGATAAACAGGACCTCTCCTTTCCCTATCCTGTCGCAGCAATCTAAGATATGATTTAATACCAAAATTCGGTAGCCTCCTTGATAAGTTGGCATCCTTCCAAAACGTCTAGTCGTAGCATTCACGTAAGATCTTACAACTAAATAGTAATGTTGTCTAAACAGATTCGTAGTAATATTATGCAGCTGAGAAATTTTAAACCGATTTGATGCAATAAAACAATTGGAAAATAAATAAAATAAAAATAAAATTAGTTTATTTCAAGTAACAAGACTCATATACAATTATTCAATATTAAATACAAAATACACATGCACATATCAATAAATACAAACGAATAAATACAATATAGATACAACGTTTATTACCAAAAGAAGGTTTATTTTCTGCTATCAAAAATTCGGCTTCAATTTATTGAATTCATTGGGGAGATTGATATTGATTTGATTAATAAGATATACCCTTGACTGGTAGTTACTAGACCCACGTCTAGACAACTGCCAATAGATTTCTAATCGTTTCGTATTTCTACAACGACTTTGTTATAAAATAATCGATTATAATGGCATGTGATTGGAGAGATCAAGGGTCATCATAACCTCTAGGACTCTCTATATGTCTTCTCAGTTTAAATGAGAATTTACAATAGACTGCTCTCATTGATATCTGACCATAGTATTCCTATTTTGTACTAAGACTAAAAAAAATCAAAAAGTTTTATTGGCAAAAAGAAAAGGTGACAGTAATTTTATATAAACACAGATAAGATTGTACATCAACATTTTTTTATTTGACCGTTGACCCCCAAACTGAGCAGGAAAAATAATCTACATATATTGTAACCAAACATAATAAAAACCAACTGCAACAAAAAAATTCCAAACAAGATAACTTTTCTAACAGTCTGATACAGTTGGTGGTGATGCTACCATCCCACAAACATAGATCCATCGATACACATGAAAAACATAACAGTCTTTGTTTGTCCGCGCAGTTAGGTAAAAATAGAGCCAATGTTGTACCTATTACTAATGCTACAACATAGTTATATACGAAAATGCAATTCCTGTATCGAAGCTAACTTCAGTATTAAACCACTCACGGTTTGCAACTAAACTAATACTTTACAGACTCAATTTAGTGCTCAACTAATTTTTAGAGATAGTTTAAATAATAATGTATCGGAGAGCGACGAGTTTAGGTTGATGGAGCATAAGAAAATGACGTGAGGAAAGTTTTGAGTGTGAATGTGGATGGCTATAAGAGTAGGGGAAGACTAAAGAAACTATGGATGGACTGTGTGAAAGATGATAAAGTTAGAAAGGGGGTGACTAACGAGATGACGACTAATAGAGAAGTATGGAAAAGAAAGATATGTTGCGCCGACTACCGATAAGGGCAGGATATTAATGATAATGATGTATTGAAGAGTGACGGGTTTACAATAATTTGTGTATAGAGCTTGTTCAGAAAGGGCGAATTCGCCGCGATTCCCTCGTGCGTATTACTCGCGTACGTTGCGACCAGAAGGAGCGTACCAACGCGCGAGCATTTGGGTCCGATTTTCATTTGTCAGTAGAAAACATGGAGTTGAACGCTCTGGAGTTCGCGCGGCAACTGGACGCAACAAGGAGTCTCTAGTATCTCGACCCGCGCGCAATACGTGCGAATCAAGCGCGAGTCGAGAGTCTGGCGAACTGCACGCGATTTACGCGTGTATTTTGAAATCGCGCAATGCTTGTGGACGCGATGTATTGGCGCCTAGTATCTCGTTAACGCTTCGCGGCGAACTTCGGCCTAAATCAATATGAAAAACAACACTTTTCTTCCCAAAATACATAAATTCTACCCTTGGGAGTTAAGTAATCCTTCCTTTTTCTACCACAATCAGGTAGGTACTAAAGATTCCATCTCTTTCATACATTCGATTTTATCTCTTTCATACGTTCCTGTCGTTAAGAAAACTGTATACTTTTTATGGAACGTAGCCAAATTGCCATCGATTGCAATTGCTGACTGTACTTCGACTGGACAATTCAAATGACGCATTCTGATACGGTTTAAAGTAGCGTTGGCAAAAAATTGAGCGGTTTTTTATTGTTCAAGTTCATGTCTGAGTTTTTGTGGGGTCTACTGTATAGTAATTTTATTTGTTTGGAGGCGTTAACGCTTGTGATTACTTTTTGGTTAGGAATCAATCAATCAATGTCTAGCCTTTTCGCAGCTATGTTGGGTGGGGTGAGCTTTCAGTCTAACCGGTTGCAGCTGAATGTTTTACATGGAGCGAACGCTTATGTGACTACCACAACCCAGTTACTGGGTAACACGATACCCCTTGGTAAGCTGGTTGTCAGATTTTTTCGGCTTCTGACTTCCAGTAACGACTGTCAAAGACCTACGAATGACAGCCAGGACCAATGGCTTAATCTTCGAGACACAGAGGGGTCTCGATATGTATTGGATGGTCACCCATCCATGGACCTACCGCGGCAATCGTAGCCTAAACCTTCGATCGACTCGTGCTATTATTATTTAGCCACGAGCCCCTCTTTGGGTTGGGAATATGACAGCAAAAATTGCTAAACTCGTCCGTCAGCGTTCGGTTATATTTCTGCAAAGCAGTTTCAAGTGCTGAACTCAACAGAACTCAATAGGCTTCTTCAGGGTACGTTATTTTCATCATAAACCTCATCCATCTCATTCCACCAGGGAAGATCAAAAGCGGAAAGCTAGGTTTCCCTAATCTGCGTTCATTTTAAAACCGAACCAAACCGTTAAAGGGAATTTCGACGAAAAAAGAGCCGAGCCTTTATAATCCCTTTTAAAAATACGATTAATCTCATTAGGCAAAAGAGGTGGGTCACCAGCGCCACTGAAACTGATCGTAATTTTAAAACGTAGGACGAAAACTTGAAAGTGGAGCTCTAGTGACAGAAAAGTTGAAAGGAAATCGTTTGGCTTGGTATGGGCTTGTGATGAAGAGGGAGGAAACGCATGTGATTAAAGGTTGATAAATATAAATGTTGATGGATGGTGGGAGAGGTGAGGGGTCCGTGGCTAATTAATAACAGCCGCACAGGTCGATCGATCAGGTTAATAAAAATATACAAGTTTTTCTATAGGACCAACCCTGAAATCGGGAAACACTGCCACTGAAAACGGCTGATTTCTTTGGAAATAAGCATCACTTTTGTACGTATGTTGTTGTTTTTTTACGTGTGTGTGTGTGTGTGTGTTGTTTGTTCGTTTTGTATTTTGCTGTTCCTTGCTTTTTGTGTGTTTATGTATGTACAATAATACAATAAAAAAACCTAGCTGCGCCATACATTTACTATCGCATAAACTAACAAAATCCTTGTCTTGTTTGTGACTTTAGAAACATTCTGAGAGGATAGGTATAAAATACGGTAAACTGTTCTTATTTTTTGACGACAGTGATTGAAGTAAGAACAGACATGAAATCGTGGGTAAAAGATAATATAACAAATAAGAATTCTCTGTCTACCATCCTAGCAATATAGTCGTGAAGCGACTTTCTTTTAAAAGATACACAACATGATAGTGTCGTGATATTTCATCATTAGCTGCTCTGTTCCATGTTCTAATTAACAAACTAATTTAAGTTGTCAGCAAATTGTAATTTACGCGATTTTATTAATGAGTACCTACAACAGAACTTGGTTGAAGACAGGTTTGTTTGTAAATGGGATGTGGTTTGTTGGTAAAGTGTTTGAACTGCCTGTAACTGTATCATTCTGAAGAAGATGTTACAGAGAAGGAAAGAGAATTTATCACCACGCTTTGTGTGATACCGACATATCCTGCAGAATGAGTAATCTGAAATGGTAGTGTGCTGGCCATGTTTGTCGAAGGACCGATGGCCGGTGGAGCACACGAGCCTTGAAGACCGCGTATCTTAAAAAAGTGGCTGGGACATACATGGATGCAGGAGACGGACGGCAGGGTGTTGTGGCGCAGCCTGGGAGAGGCCTATGTCTAGCAGTGGACTGTGATAAGCTGAGTTGTGTGTTGGCAATCATTGTAGTAGGTATAGGTTCTTGACTTTTAGAATTTGAAGTACTCAGGCTTTTAGCTGATAGTAACATAGATAAGAAAGCTGTTGGTCCTGGCTGTCATTCGTACATCTTTGACAGTTCTTATGGATTGTTAGAAGCCGAAAAGTCTGACAAAGGGGTATCATGTTACCAAGTAACTGGGTTGTGAAGGTCAGGTAGGCAGTCGCTCCATGGGGAACCCCCACAGCGCATACTTCCACGTAGTTTCCCCCGGGCAACGCCGTGTCTGACCACCGTAACGGAGTGGCAGACCGGCGGCTAAAGTGCGCTGTGACTCGTAGACATTGATGCGGTCGTCTACGAATATGACGAATAAAATTGTGCGTGACGCCTCTGGGCGTTTTATTTCGAATCGCTCTTCTCAGGGCGATTCAAACGGCCCTTCTCAGGGCCAACCCAACGGCTCTTCTCAGGGCCAATCCAACGGCCCTTCTCAGGGCCACGCCGGCGACGCATTGGCGTCGGAAGCTGACCGCACACCATCTGCGGCCAGCTTGTTTACTAGGCCAGACGAGTTGTCGGACTCCGACGACTCCAATATGGATACGTCGGCGGCCGAAAACGACCGCCTCAAGCGGAAGAGGGCCTATCTGAGGCCCGGGTCTGAGGGCTCCTCGGAGTCGGCCGGAAGCAAGGCGAAGAAGAAGTCGAAGTCCAAAAAGGCTTCGACTTCTATCGCGGCTTCTACCCACGTTGTGGGCTTGGTGGACGCTGAGCGCCAGCTAAACCTGGCGAAAAGGGCGCAACTCCAGCAAGACCTGGAGGAGAGGGTCGCTGCCAAGGAGCGCCAGGCACAAATCGCCCGGTCGAGGGCTGGCTATGGTGCATCCAGTGTGCTGTATGCTGACCACTCCCTGGCGGAACTGAAGCGCATGGCACAAGAGGACAAGGAAGAGGTCCTGGAGGTCGCCTCAAAGTCCTCCAACTTGAAGGGGACCTTTCAAAAGGCCCTCAAATGCCGGGCCGCCAGTTTGCACGGCATTGTCCTGGAGCTGGTGAATCGGACGGCCACGGACGAGACGCGGCAGCTGCAGGCGAAGGTGGATCGCCTGCAGGCGGAGGTCAGCCAGCTACACCAGAAGCTGGCTGAGACCACGGCCCAGCCTGCCCAAACTGCCCCAGGTCCGGTGGTAGGAGGCTCCTCCTCCTCCCCTTCCAGCCTTGAGGATATAATCCGAAAGGTTGTCATGGAGGAGAGGGCCTTCACCAGAGCCTGCTTCGCAGGCATCGAGGACCGGCTCTTGCCTGAAAGGCGGCTCCGCCCGCCGCTAGCGGCGGATAGGAGTCCACCACCGTCGGAGCCGGAACCTGCGCCTCTAGCAGACCCGGCATCGGGTGCGCAGCCCCAGGCCCCGAAGCCCTCCAAGGGCAAAGGCAAGGGCAAGAGGACTAAGGCAGCTCCTCAAACCACCACAAGCGCGGAGGGAGCGTCTGGGTTGTCTGCTACTCCAGCAACTCCCCAGAACTCGCAGGAGGAAGACGCTCTTCTTCCCTCCACCACCCCGTCCAACCAGTCGTGGGCGGAAGTGGTCAGGAGAGGAAAAGGGAAGGGGGGGAAAAAGTCGGCCCCCCAGCCCGCTGTGACTGCTCCTGCAGCCAAAAGGGCTCCAGCCGGCGGGAGAAAGCTAGTTGCTCCCAAAACCGCGGCCGTCGTGGTGACCATCACTCCGGAGGCCGTGGAGCGGGGCGAGTCGTACGAGTCCGTCCTAAGACGGGCTCGTACCAATGCTGATCCCTCCCAGCTTGGGATCGGTAACATCACGTGCCGCCGAACCCTAACCGGGGCTCGAATTTTCGAGTTCTCGGGGGAACAGCGCGGTACAAATGCGGACCTCTTCGCAACAAAGTTGCAAGAGGTCATCGCGGATGCGGCAACGGTCGTCAGGCCTGTTAAGACCGCAGCCTTGGAGGTGGCCGATCTGGATGATTCGGTCACCAGGGAGGATGTGGTGGCGGCCGTCGCGGCGGCTGGAGGCTGCGACGCTGGTGCGATAAAAGGTGGAGCCATCAGTCTCGGCCGCCGCGGCATGGGCATCATCCGCGTCGAGTGCCCAGTCGCCGCGGCTGGGGCCGTCCTTGCTACAACCAAGGGACGGCTGCTTGTGGGACTCAGCTTGGCTGTGGTCCGGCCACTTGAAGACCAGCCTATGCGCTGCTTCAAGTGCTTCGCGTTCGGCCACACCCGAGCCACGTGTCCCTCCAAATTCGACTGGGGAGACACGTGTTTCCAATGCGGGCAAGAGGGACACAAGTGTGCCACTTGCCGCGTCACCACGCCACACTGCACGGCGTGTGCCGCCAGTGGCCGCCCCGCGGACCACAAGATGACGGGCAGGAGCTGTAAGCCCCCCGTGAGGAAGGGCATAGTGCCGGCGCAGGTTCGCCCTGTTGCCACCGCTGCCGCCGTCGTCGCCGCTGTAGCTCCAGCGGCGGTAGCTGAGGAGGGAGGTGCGATGTCGGAATAATGGTTTCCGACTACCGCATCCTCCAGGCGAACATCAACCACTGCAGAGCGGCCCAGAACCTGCTAGTGCAGGTCATGGCCGAGTGGTTGGTGAATGTAGCGGTGGTCGCCGAGCCCTACTCGATCCCCGGCAGCTGGTTGGGTGACGAGGACGACTTGGTGGCACTAGCGGCGCGGCCTTCCACAGACTCCCCTCCCCTCTCGCTATTAGAGAGGGGACCGGGATACGTGGCCGCCGCGTGGGGAGACTTAGCCCTCGTGGGCGTATATTTCTCCCCAAACCGCCCTCTTCAGGACTTTGAGAACTATCTCGGAGTCCTGGCCGCCGTGGTCGACAGGGCGGCGCCGCGTCAGATCTCCGTACTGGGAGACCTGAATGCCAAGTCGTTCACCTGGGGCAACCCGGCCACCGACGCACGCGGGCGAGCGGTAGAGATGTGGGCGGCCTCCTCTGGACTCTCCCTCTTGAACAGAGGAAGCGTGCAGACATGCGTGCGGCGACGGGGTGGCTCAATAGTGGACGTCACTTTCGCCACCCCTGCGTTAGCCGCGCGGGTGTTGAACTGGCGGGTGGACCTGGTGGAGACCATGTCGGACCACCGCTACGTGCGGTTCGACATCTCCACCAGTGGCCCCGAAGAGATGCGGCCCCTCTCGGGGCGACCACCGTTCCCACGGTGGGCTCTAACCCGCCTGGACAGAGAGGCAGCGGGGGAGGCGGCGTTCATCCAAGACTGGCTTTCGCCGCCAGCCGCCGGCCTGGATGTGGACACCGTGGCGGGGCAACTGAGGGAGTCTCTGACTGAGGTATGCAACTCTAGCATGCCTTGGTCTCGCCGACCGCTACCCAAACGCGCCGTTTACTGGTGGTCGGTGGAGCTGGCGGGGCTTCGAGCAGCGTGTGTGGAGATAAGGAGGGCCTATACGCGGAGCCGGCGGCGGCGTCGACGGAACCGGGCCGACGAGGACCACCTCTATGAGGTATACATGGAGGCAAAAATGGTCCTCGATCGGGCCATCGCCACCGCCAGAGACTCGGCGAGAGCCGAGCTGCTGGAGGGTCTCGACAACGACCCCTACGGGCGACCATATAAGGCAGCGCGCAACAAATTGCGCCCCTTTGGCCCACCGGTTGCCGAGACCCTGGAGCCCTCATTTCTGGATGGGGTGGTTCAGTCCCTGTTCCCGTGCAGGGACAACTTCACCCCGCCAGTGATGGACCCACCGCAGGGGGTAGCTCCGCTAGACGAGGAAGTAGAGGAGGCCCCTCCTGTCACGGAGTCGGAACTTGGCGCGGCGATTATTCATATCCGCGCCAAGAAGACGGCTCCAGGCCCGGACGGTGTTCCCGCAAGAGTGGTGGCGATCGCTGCCACTCAAATGGAGGAGAGGTTTCGGAACCTCTTCAGCGCATGCTTTGCATCTAGGAGGTTCCCGAAACCGTGGAAGGAGGGGCAGTTGTGCCTCCTTCGCAAGGAGGGCCGCCCAGCAGACTCCCCCTCGGCATACCGGCCCATCGTTCTGCTCGATGAGGTCGGTAAAATGTTCGAGGGGATAATCGCTGCTCGCCTAAAGGGCCATCTGCGGGATATCGGGCCGGACTTGTCGGACGCTCAGTTCGGTTTTCGGGCTGAGCGTTCCACGGTGGACGCGCTGGCCTGCCTTAAGGGTCAGGTGAAGGAGGCGATGGAAGCGGGGGACGGATTGTTGGCTGTGTCATTCGACATAGCCAATGCCTTCAACTCCGTTCCCCACTCCACCATCCTAGAGGCGCTACGATTTCACGGAGTGCCTCGATACATGCGCAGTCTGCTGGCCAGCTACCTGGAGGATCGGGCGATCCTCCTGGTAAATAGGACTGGCCAAGTCCGGCGGTACGCCGTCGAAGCCGGCGTTCCACAGGGGTCAGTCTTAGGACCTCTCCTCTGGAACATCGGCTATGATTGGCTCCTGCGGGGCACTCTCCTCCGAGGCACGAGTGTCGTGTGCTACGCGGATGACACTCTCCTCACCGCCCGAGGGGAGAATTTCAGGGAGGCGGCCAATTTGGCCTCGGCGGGCGGATCCTTGGTCGCGGGGAGGATCCGCCACCTAGGTTTGACGGTGGCGCTGCACAAAACCGAAGCCGTGTTCTTCTACGGACCTAGGCAGCGTCGCCCCCCACCTGACGCCCACATCTTCGTGGAGGGCGTCAGAATTGAGGTCAAGGCCCAGATGAAATACCTGGGCCTTGTAATTGACAGCAGGTGGCGCTTCGGTCCGCATTTTAGCGGGCTGTCGTCGCGCCTGCTGAAGACCGCGGGCGCGCTCTCGTGGCTGCTTCCCAACTTGGGGGGGCCCAGCGCACGATGCCGGCAACTTTACGCCGGCATCTTGAAGAGTATGGCTCTCTACGGAGCCCCTATCTGGGAGGACTCCCTCCAAAGGAGGGAGAACGCCGCTGCATTGCGGGCACCCCAAAGGGCCATAGCCCAGCGGGTGGCGCGGGCCTACCGTACGGTGGGCTTCGCGGCAGCATGTGCTCTGGCCGGCACCCCTCCTTGGGAACTCGAGGCGTGGGTGCTCGCCAGAGTATATGAATGGACGGCGGGGCGGAGGGAGAGAGGAGAACGCCCAACCCAGGAAGAGCGGGAGGCCGTCCGGCAGGAGGCGAGGGACGCCATCGTCGTCCATTGGACGGGGGACCTCGCCACCGCAGCCTTCGGCCGCCGAACCCTCGACGCGATTGGGCCAGTCCTGCGAGACTGGCTCGAGCGGTCGCATGGATTCCTCTCCTTCCGTCTGGTGCAGGTACTGTCCGGACACGGTTGTTTCGGATCGTACCTGCACCGAATAGGACGGGAGGAGACGCCGTCGTGCCACGACTGTGGCGCGGCGGAGGACGCGGCGCAGCACACGCTCGAGGTGTGCCCGTCGTGGTCCGAGCCGCGCCGCAGTCTCATCGCGGTGATCGGACCGGACCTATCACTCCCCGGTTTGGTTAACGCCATGCTGAGGGATGAGAGGTCCTGGGCGGCAGTCGCCTCCTTCTGCGAACATGTCATGTCCCAGAAGGAGGCGGCGGAGCGTGCGCGGGAGGAAGATCCTCACGCGGCGCTGCTCCGAAGGCGGAGGAGGGGTCGAAGAAGACGTCAGTTTGACAGTCATCTCCGACTCCTCCCAGATGGAGGCCAGCAGGCAACGGGTGCGGGGGCACCCTTACCTGTATTGCACAGGCCTCCACCAGTGTCGGACGGGAATGGCCAGGTGTCCCCGGCCATTCCCGTAGCCCCCCAATATGGGGGGCATGCGGGGCCCGCCAGCTAGGCGGGCATGCGCCGGGAGGGTTGTGGAAGTAAAGGCTGAGCCGGTTTCCCATGGCCCTCCCATCACGGCGATGTGGGTACACCGCTGAGTTTTAGTGGGTATACTGTCGGTGCCATTCCGACAGGAGTCCCACATACCCTGTCTCGACCCCCGCGAGCGGGGATGCGTAATGCATTTCTCAGCGAAAAAAAAAAAAAAAAAAAAAAAAAGGCAGTCGCTCCATGTAAACTGTTATTCAGATGTATCCGGTTAAGCTGGAAGCCGAACCCAACATAGTTGGGAAAAGGCTAGGCAGATTCATTGAACATAGTTAAGAAAGAAGCAAAACCGATTATGAAAAACCTTAAAATTATGAAGTATGTTGCAAGAAAAGTGCATGTTTGTGGATGGATAAAGACAGTCCGTATGCTTTAACGGCTACATTGTCGCGATAACGTGAACTACACCTCGCGCGCTCGACGTTTCGCTGTGCGCGAAGTGTAGTTCGCGTTGTCGCGACAATGTAGGCGTAGCATAACAGTTTGGTGACTGTCGAAGAAGATATAGAGGATGATGAATTGTAAATTAACGTAAATTAACATCTATTTCATTAAAAAAGAAAAGTTTCTAATGATTTACATGTCGTCGACCATGAAAAGATCACCTATAAGCACTCTATTATTAAACGTACGAAGAGGCCTTATTGAAAGAAACACTATTTGAAAGGAAATACATTATGTTAAAGAGTAAAGGGAACAAAATCATGAATAAATGAATGATTTCATAAGACAATGGTTTCATCCTGCAAAAAGGTATCCTCTGTTCTCTAAATATATAATTTTTCATCAATCAATCAATTACTACAGTTACAGGATTTGGCTTCTATCTAGAATACAGACTACTTCATCATTTAAAAAATTGACGTAGCACCCATCGATCTATACTTATTTGTTCTTTGACCGCATGACCTGTTTGAACGTCACACTTGCCCAATGTTTGTTGTTGGTCCAATTTGTTGGCCCAATAATATCGTTCTGCGAAATCTTGCCGCATTGGATAAGGGGTTTGTAGGTTTTTGTTGCATAAATAATTTATTATGTTAGCATAATCAGTCTATAATGTTCTCACTTTTGGGATACAGGCCTCCTCTCTTCGAGAGGGAGTGCAGGACACTAATATACCACGCGGCCCTAGTGCGGGTTGGTAGATGTCACATATCTTCAAATTTTTGGTTCTAGGACATGCCAATTTCCTCACGATGTTTTCCTTCACCGTTTTGAGAGGAGAACATCCTGTGAAACTATTACCTTTTCCTTGGTCTTATTAAGATCAACTACCCTCCTATGGAGGAATTAATTTAATGATAAAATCCTTTCACAAGAATTTAATATTTTCGAGCCTTCATTACGTTAAAAGAGAATGCCATTAACAAACAGCATTAAATACAAAAAGCTTTGCTTTTTTATTTACAGTTAAAATCCGTCCATTTCCTGTAATTTCATGTCCTTGGGACAGGTCAGGGTCGCACTCTATCGTTTGAAGCCCACCTTGAGGTTTGACTTTAAGCTGTAAATCTGATTTATTGATGAGAAAAACTTTTGATATCACACTAATATTATAAAGGCGAATGTTTGTGAGTGTGTTTTATGTTTGTTACTTCTTCACGCACAAACGGCTGGACCAATTTTGATAAAAAAAATTATGGACGTAGCTGATACCATGGATTAACACATAGGATACTTTCTATAGGAGAATCTTGGGAAGTCAAAGACCAAACTGCATATTTTTGTATAGGTAATTAGACCAAGACTGTCCATTTTCATGACATTAGTACAGATTAATAATCCGTGTGTGTTGTATTAGTTGTGTGTGTGTGTGTGTGGGTAGGGTCCCCACGGATTCTCTATTCATCAACAGTTGAGTGATGGTTTCAATGTCCAATAGAAGCTGCTGAAAGATAACACAAACATTTAAAACCTTGTAATGCTGACCTCTCTCTCCATCTATCAACATTAAATTTATATTCATCAATCATTTAGCCACGTGCGTTTCCTCATGTGCCTAAAATTAAAATAGTGATAAATATAAATACTGAGAGATGGAGATGGAAAGAAAGGCTAAAGAAGACATGGATGGATTGTGTGAAGAATGATATGAAAGAGAAGGGAGTGAATGATAGCGTGACGGTTGACACGGGAGAATGGAAGAAGAAAACGTGTGGCACCGACCCCAAGTAACATGGGACAAGGACAAGAAGCTGATGAATGCTTGCATGACCTTGTACGGTAAGTGTAAGATCAGCTCAATCCCAATCGTTGAGCTCCGCAAGTTCTGAGTTGAGCTACACGATTTTTGACAAATGTTTAAACTGACTGGACAGGTCCGCTCAATCTGTGTGGTTCTTTCCTCAAAAGACAGACACCAATCTACATGGTCTTCACATGATCTAACCAAGATTTTGTCTGGATTTTAAAAGAGACTGTGACCTCTGAGTTTGTTTGGGCCTTTCTTCTCAGAATAGTCAGATAGGAAACGCCGACCTCATCTAGCTTAAAAAAATATGATTGACGTGTAAAAGTGTTTGTACAAACCTACTTACAGAAAATAAATTATTTATCATTTAACTGCTCTCAAAACGGTGAAGGAAAACATCGTGAGGAAACTGGCATGTCCTAGAACCTAAAGTTCGAAGACATGTGACATCTACCAACCCGCACTGGGCCTGCGTGGTGGATTACTACTCTTATATCTCACAGAGAGGAGGCCTGTGTCCCAGCAGTGGTATCAAATCTGCAGTAATTGTAAAATTTGTTGTGAACAATTTTCAGAGTTCAAGCACTTAGGATATTCTCCACTGTGATGAGCAGGTTAGGTATAGTAATAAATATACCTACCTACTTAGTAATAATCACACCGTAAAGAATGGATCCCTGTTTTTCTAAGGCTTCGTCTTTTCATTGGTTACTATATTGGAAACCTACTATAATACATCAAGAGGTGTCGCATTTTACAATGTAAAATTTCTTAGTAAATTCTTCAAATGATACATGCTGCAGTATTTTTAAATCATAGTGCCTTAATCGTCATGTTAATAGCAAATGCTTTGAATGCCATTCAAATAATAAACATATTCCTAATATCTAAGAAAATCGAAACTAAACAAATGAGCAACATCACTCAAATAAAAATCGTTCAAGGATTCCAATTCATCCGGCTCGAAAGAGAAAGTAAGACCACAAAAAGAAAAAAAAAGATAATTTAAGGACCACAGAAAAGAAAGATAAAATCGAAGATCAGGGTTTCATCCGGGCGGGTATTCCGGGTTTCCGGATAACCGCGCATGCCTCTTGCCGGCTCACTGAACAATGGAGATCAAACTCAGTGGAGTTTAAAAAAATCTACCACTTATCTATAAACGATAAGATTGGGCTGATGATGATGATAGATTAGCTGGAGTATATTAGGTTTTGAAGCAGTGTGATTTATGTTTATGTATACGTAATCATCTTGGGATTTTGAAAGCTTAATCAGTAAATCTGGATTGAACCTGACTTGACAAAAATTAAAACATAAGGATAACTAGCAGGGGATCAGATCAGGGGGATTCGACCGGAATAACTCGTTGCGATTGGTCTAACGAAATAAAATCAGCCAATCAAATATTTTAGCATAATATTTGAATAGCCGATTGATACAGAAATCTGAGTATAAGAAAAATTAACTGTTTTTGATACTATATATAATTATTAAAATACGCCAACCAGGCATCCCAGACACGTCACCAGGGACCTCAGGCATTAAGTCCGCCTTTGTGCAGTATTTTTTATACTTGAGCATAAAGTTTTAATAAATAAATAATATTTTTCACGAAAGACGAAATAATTTGTTATATATTTGGACTCACGATGACGTGGCGACATGATATGAACAAACAATCCATTAGAACCACTGCTGCTGCATTGCTGATGTTATTAACTTCTTTTTTATTTATAAGCTATTGTAAACCTTGAAGTTTTACCGCAGGGAACGTTGGCCATTTTGTTTTGTTTGATTTATTATGACGGCAAGGAATGGTAGATCAGCTGTTGTATCTTGGATCATTTATCATTAAAAGCATGTCGTCTCTGTAATGCTGGTCTATGGAAAAGGTGCATCTGGCGTTTCAATGGGAAAAGCTATATTTTAATAAAGATGGAAGAAGTACCTTACTTCGATTCAGTTCAAGTCATGGACAATCAATTCACCTTCCACCATCTTTAATCACCATTCCGTTTTATTCGAGACGAAAACTGGATTTATAGAAATCGATGCCGCTTGCCGGTTGCTAAGGCTTATAGATTTATACGATCCTTTAAGCCTAGATGGCTTCAAGACCCGGTCTACCTTCTCAACACTATCAATTGGATCTCCCCTAATCTAATAAAGGATAAGACCCACACTCGACTAATAATACATGTAGAGCAGGTCCATTAATATTCCTATAGGGGAATTAATCCGGCCATATTAAAAGTAATGAGGTTTAGACCCGAAGGCATCCCGAGGGACATGAACAAGGACGAATGACGTCACCCATGGTGTCACTAACGATCTGTGACGTCATGGACATCTCCGCCTCACTAAGATCTGTCCTATCCTCACTATACATTACACTATTGATTCGAGGGAGAATATTGAGCTTCGTATACATCCGCCAGTGTATATGCATCATTGAGATTTAATCAGTGGAGGACTGACGTGCGAGTGATTTGAACGTGCCATTAGATTTAAAATAAAATATAAAAAATAAATAAAAAAGAAACAAAATGAACGTGCACCACGCCATGGTTCGGACCAGGCTGCTGAGGCCCAATTTTGGTCTAGACAAATTGGTGAGTCAGATTTTTATTATTTATGTTGCCTAGTGGAAAATTATTGACTGCAATAATCGTAAATATATTTTACTTTCTGACGTTTAATTAGCTGCACGGCTGCGCCTAACAGCTGATAGCAATTAACATGACACAACAGGCGATACGCCTAAAATCACAGATGGAACAAAAACACAGAAAAAGACAATAAAAAGCCCCCGACGACACATAAAACGTGATTAAAATGGTGCCTTGGAATAAAATGTGACAATTGAACCTTCAAACACTTACGAAATGAGTTTTCCAGCACAAAAATCTCCACACAAACAACTGATTATTGAACGAATTTAACAGATATCGGAATATTTAACTGTAAAATTGGAATTTAGGATAAATAATTGTGTTTTTTGTAAAAACGCGAGCGCGATTCGGATGTGTTTTTCGCGCTGGGCACCGGCGTGTTAGGCGACTGCCGCAAACTCCTTGAAAAATCAATAACTACCCCCCGACAGTGGCCGCATGCGGAACTCGCCACAAAACTTAACACTGCTCACCCATTTCCGTATTATGTAACTGAGCGCGACAGAGACGGGCATACGTCCGCCCGTTCGCCGCACAAACAACCCTACCGAACGCGCCAACCCAAGCAGCACACATAGCTGTATAGTCACTGGAGAACAGAATTTTTGAAAACTCGAGTCTGTTATGGTTTCTGTACAAGGGCTGTGTATCCGGCTACACAGATCTTAGAATTCTAAATTTGGCCCCAAATTAACCAGTCCTGAGCATTATAGTAGCTTGTTAACAGCTGTCCAGAGCATTGTAAGAGCTGTACATGGGCTGTACAATAGCTTAGACAGCTGTCAATAGGCCACTATCTCGCTCCTTTAATTCTCTTTGACAGCCAAAATATGGTTTATGGCTTAGTAACGGCTATTGCTAAATCTACAAAGAAATAGCAACATAAAACTATTTGTGCAGTGCAAGTGTAACGCGGTCTTACTCTTTGTATGGACAAATAATAATTTCTAATTTAAGGTAAGTATTTTTCATGTTTGTTTTGTATCTCTATTGGTAAATTGAACTGCGGGTGCCACTTTACTGTTATTATATATAGGTAATATTCTCAAATATTACACGCGCCATCGAAATAATATAGTTTTACTAAAAATATTATACAAAATATATACGGTGTACGAATTATTCATGGGTTTTTACTCAAATTTTTCTATTTAATGAGCATTAATATCTATTTGTAACAATGAAATAGTGTGTTTTTACTTTAATAGCTCTCAAATATCAAGAAAATTTAACAGACATCAGTGGTTTTTTCATATGTAATCGGCTTGTTTACATTAAAATGGCGTTAATTTGTTATCCAGCAATAATTCTAACTAAATTCCCTTGACCCTCTCTTTTCTGTTCGATGGCCATAATTAAGTCTATTAATCAGCGGAAAACTGTACGCTAGCTGTACAATGGTTTTCAATTATTCTAACGACTGGTCAAAGGAGAAAAGTGAGAGTATACAACAGCGTCTCAGGGATCTCTAATCTTGATAGAAAACCATTTCGGGCATTGCCGCCCATTCTGCCGCCATTTTAGGCCAATCAGAGATGTTCATTGGTAAATAACATAATTATTGCTAAATAACTTCTAACATAGGTAATAATTAACAAATCTTATGTATTGGAACTTTAAGACTGTTTAGCAATTTAGTATGTAAGTACTTATTTATTTTTAATCTTCAAGTAAATTATGATATAATAACATCTGAAATCATATAAAACAACTTGTTACTTTAAAATTGCAATATAAATCGTGAGACACAGAGACATGCCTATTATTAGTATCATATTAATTTATTGTATAATTTATAAGATAATAAACATTTGTTTTGATTATGTAAAACCATAAATAATGCATAGCAAAATAATGCAAAATAAGTATTTACGTTTGATAATATATTGATGAAATGGAACGTTATCCGTCAATGTCATTCTCATTATCATCTGACAGCTGTGAGCTGACGTTCTTATTGTGATCTATTGTTAACAATCAATATTTATTTAATGATAAAGAATAATCTCAGCACAAGCGCGTACGACTTCTGCAATTCAATTACGCGAACGAAGTGAATAACTTATAGGTAGTTTGTTTTATAATTTATCTATTAATAATAGTGTTCATATTTTTGTGATAGTACCTGTAAGGCCGTTTACACAAGCCGCAGCTGCAGCGGCACCGCTGCCACCGCGCCGCTACGCCGCAGCGCCGCTGTATCAGTCACCCTTGGATTTGTATGAATCCCCACACACTCAAAACTCGCCGCCGCCGTATCGGCGCCGTGTGCAAGAGTTCATACAAATCCAAGGGCAACCAATACAGTGGCACCGGCCGCGCCGCCACCGCAGCCACGGCATAATGTGTAAAGGGCCAATAGGTGTGAATATTTTAATGCTAAAGAGTGTTTTACTTAATTGCACAAATACTAAACCCGCGTACTTAATGATCTTTTAGTTGTGACCTAGTAGGTAAAGATGCTAATGTTATTGCTAAGTAATTATTATTGTTTTCAGAAAATAGAAATGCCGTTCAAAATAGTGAAGACAATAGAAAGAGGCAAAGAAAAATTATCTATTATACCAAGTGCTTGGGAAAAGGATGGATGGTTGAGGTGGCCTATTAAAAATTTCAGTTCGAAATTGAATAAATTAGAATATTCAAAGCCTCATACAGATTGGACAAAAATGCAATGCATAGTGAAACGGTCATCCATTGCAACATATAACAATGCAGAAAAAGAATTAAGTGTCATGTTGAACCATAGTGACACGTCAGATTACCCGGATGATGGAGAAATAAATAAATTAGACAATATCATTGACTACAACGCTATAGCAGCTAGTCTAGTAAGTATGGTTTTATCTATACTACTATACTACCTATACCAATATTATAAAGAGGTAAAAAAATGTTTTTTGGTTGTTTGTAAGTTTGTATGTAGGTGGGTATTCTCCAGAACTGCCAGTTGGATTAAAAAAAAAAAGATTCTGCTTTGGATAGCTCAATTCTTGAGGAAGGTTTTAAGCTATGTAATATCACGCTACGACTCTTTGGAGCCGACCAAACACAAAAAATCCAGAATGAACGCTGAGCGAAAACGTAGTAATAGCGCGGGCGGGCGATGGGATGCGATGCGGTGGGTCGGGGGCCGAAATTTCCCTCAGGCGTGCAGAAGCTAGTAGCTTACAAGTAGTTATAAATCATTATTGTGTACCGGTGACTGCGATGTCGCCTTATCGGCGTATCAGTCTACGAGCGCGGGACTTCTTCCATAGATTTTTTATTTAGTTAAATTATATTAGTATAAATATCTTATTAATATGTATAAAGCCTGTACTTATTCTCATTAATTTATATCAGTTTACCTAATTTGATGTTTTTACTTTCAGACACTTCAACAGCAGCAGGAGCATGTGGAAGAAGACGTCATATCAGAGACTCCTGTTGTTGAAAATAATGTAAGTAAATAAATTGACACATACTTCAGTTGTTTGTCCGTAAAAAGATCGATTTTAGCTGTAAGACCGCCTGTGTAAACACCCTAAGTGTAATAAAGAGTATTTATCTTATCTTATTTAGCCTAGCTTTATTATTATGCGATGAGCTTCCCTACCTGTTTAATAAAATTGAGATTTTTTTAAGGTTTTCCAATGTTTTGTCAGAAGTTTATTCACACTACATAATTTTGTGATTGCAGATATTTTGTCAAGATAGTATACAGGAGAGTGCAACAACATCTTCAAATAATGTCATTGAGATAGTCAGTAGTGGCAGCTATATGGAACTAAACAAGTACAATCAACTCCTTGAAAACCAAAACCAAATTTTAAATAATCAGAAAACCATCATGGGTAACCAAAACATTATTCACGAAACACAGAAACAAATAATTGAAAAAGAAGAAAAAAATTCCCGGCAAATGTCAGATCTTATTGTACTTATAGATGACAGTTTTACACGACTAAGCAATCAAAATTTGTCGACAGTTAAACTTGGTGAAGCAAGCTCTACTGAATTAGAAGCTTTTATGATAAAGCCTGTATCAAATGCCGAAGAATTTAATCAATTAGAAAATACCTTATTTGATAAATCACAAAAGCAAAAGCTGCATCTACAGTACTCACTTTTATGTAGCAAATCGGAAGGCAGCGGTATCAATTGCGCCTATAAAATGCTGGACATCATTTTTACTAGAGAATTTCTTTGCCAGTGTTCTTGGTCAGGTGGCAGTAAAGGCCAAACAGTGAAAATCGCATTTAAAGGATACAGGAACATTCTGAATTTCTTTTTTTGTTTGATTAGAAATTGGGATTCCAGCTACACAAATGATCAAAATGAAATTTTTTTCAAGACAGTCTTAAAAAATTCAGGCAAGAGGTTAGAAATAAAAAACTTAAGAGCCTCTACTAAACGCAATCGCGGAGACTCCAGTAGAAGTAGCAAACGACAAAAAATTACAACGGCAATAATAACCGAAAATGGGGAAAAAACCAGTAAAGTAACGGAAACTGAAAAAGAAATGTATGGAACTGAAACAGAAATTGGTGAAGAAATGTATTTAATGCCAAGTACAGATCTTGAAAAAGACAAAACAATCAATCAAGAAATAGAACTTGACGAAGAGGAATCACTTTGTTGAATATTGTATTTCTTTTTTCCTGTTATTTTTAGTTTAATAACGTTATCTCGTGACTGATTTTGCTCAGATTGTTTAATTTGCTAAATATGTATGAAGATTAGTTGGTTAGTTACTGTTATTTTCACCCGACTACGGCAAAGCAAAACGGAGGGCTATGATTTTGACCGGTATGTATTATACATACTGTTAGTTGGGTAAAAAATAAGTTTAATAACTAAAACCCGACTACTGAAAAGGATGAAACAAGAAAGTACCTTCCCGTGGTCGCATGCCTCTGTACTAACATAAGTAGTACTCTGTAATAACATAAATATTATAAGCTATGGTAGCATGCGACCACGGAAGGTACTTTCTTGTTTCATCCTTTTCAGTAGACGGGTTTTAGTTTTTAAACTTATTTTTTATTTAATTATTTTGGGGCTTATTTAAGTAATATTTATATTTTTGAAACATGCTAATTAAAACCTTTAATTAGATACCAAACAAGGCATGATAAAATTTTTTTTTAGGTCGTGACTTTATGTCCGCTAGAGGGCACCATATTCAATTTAATGTGACGTCACATAGCCTATAACCAGCGGACGATCAAGACGCTTCCAACGATACCTCATTTCTCTAATTATAACAAGTAGTTTAGAAGTTTTGAGGGAACAGATGAACATACATAAGTACGTACATACCGGTCAAAATCATAACCCTCCTTTTTGCTTCGCCCTAGTAGGGTAAAAAATAACTTACATACGTATGTACCTATGTATGTTCATCTGTTCCCTCATAACTTCTAAACTCCTTGTCATAATTGGACAAATAAGGTATCGTTGGAAGCGTCTTGACCGCCCGCTGGGCTGGTTATAGGCTATGTGACATCACAATAAATTGAATATGGCTCCCTCTAGCGGACATAAAGTTATGACCTAAAACAAAAAAAAAAAAACATGCCGTGTTGGGTATCAAATGAAAGAGCTTAATTAGCACATTTCAAAAATATAAATATTACTGTGATAAGCAACAAAAAAAAAAATAAGTTAAAAAACTAAAACCCGACTACTGAAAAGGATGAAACAAGAAAGTACCTTCCGGTGGTCGCATGTCGCTGTACTAACATACAAAGCTATGGTAGCATGCGACCACGGGAAGGTACTTTCTTGTTACATCCTTTTCAGTAGTCGGGTTTTAGTTTTTTAACTTATTTTTTATTAGTATAATAACGTTATCTCGTGACTGATTTTGCTCAGAATTTATTAAATTGCTAAAATTTGTATTATGCAGATAAGTTGCTATTATTTTTAGTACTTATAATAATGTTATTCGTGACTGTGATTTTACTCAGAAGTATTTAATTTACATACAAATTTAAGATTAGTTGGTTACTTATTTAAATAGTATGCTGTTTAAATAATTAACTAATGGTTTAGCGTATAGAATTACCAAAGCGAAATCTGGAGTCTGTGATTAATAAAATAAAACGCACTAAATGTATATAATTACTTTTATTTTTATTGACCATTCCTTACCCAACAGAATTAATACATAATCTCTTACCAGTATAATATTCATCATTTCAGTGTATGTAAAAGTGGTATGAAATATAACTCGTTTTTCTGCTTAATACATACATATTTGAAATTCACATCTCGTGGGTATATTGTCGTCCTAATACGGTCCGCGCTGGGTAGTTTCGCCTTATATATATCGAAAATTGATGACATTACAGGGTAGTCAAAAACTTCTGTGAAGTCGATTATTTTGTAGCCATAAATTTTTTCTTTATCGATTGACTGTACTTCAATTATTTCACGGTTATTTGTCATAAAATATTTATCTTTACATTTTGCTGAAAGTATAAAATCTTGAAAATGTATTTTGGTGACATTTTTATTATTCTTAGTAATGAATGGCACCTCACGTTTTTTTAAGTCTTTGTGGTTAGAGACTAAACATTCACTGAGTCTTTTTGCTACCTGCGAGAGTGGTTTGTTACCACTTCGCAACATCCTTTTAATTAAATGTAATTTATTTTCAAAAGGATAGGCATTGAATGTTGAAAGCGGTCCAAGTCTTTGAACCTCACTAGTGACATGTAGCAGATTATGCACATTGCTGGTCACGTAATCGGGACCATAAAAGTCCTTATAATGCTCTACAAAGTATAGAAGCAGCTCTTTTGACAACGGTAACAAGTGATTATATTTTTCAATTGAACAAATTGTGATGGCACAATATAAAAATAAAAAGTGCAAAAAAGCATTTTGAGCTAATACTTCTGGAAGAACTATAAGGCTCAAATAAAAGAAAAAAGACCTGTATTCCGACGCTTTCCAGTGTGCAAGACATCCTAAGTCCCTCACACATCTATGTATCTCTAAAGGTAATTTGCAATTTCTTAGGAAAGTGTTGACAATATCTATGTCTTTAGCAGACCATTTTGTGACATATTTGCCAAAGTTGCCATCCCTCCATCCTATTAGCAATCTCTTCATGACACCTAAATCTATTAGGTGCAAGGAATCGGCCACTGGAATATCATTCACCATATCTATTGGAAGCTGTAGCAAAGGTGAATCGGATTTGTGATGCTGTCCATATAGCTTCTTGCGAAATCCATCATCTGTCCTTTCAGAGCATTTCAGTCCCGGAAATACCACAGTGTGAGATTTATGGGAGTACTCTCCCTCAGTAACGCATTTTAAGCACCCATGTTTGCCATTAAAATTGCAGACCCCTTAAAATGTCAAAACATACAATTAGTGTTCGCAGTACTACAGCAAAAAAAAACTATTTAGGTATTAGCCACTAACACGACTTTCTTGTTTTGTAACGGCCGAACATTATCTGGATGAAACCAAGAAAGGAAGAGATTTTGAGAGAAAATCAACTTCTAGTCGTCTCATAAAGACATGACTCTCGCTGAGGGCATGAAAACATACATGTACCTTTTACAAAAGCCCTTGCGGGTGAATCGCAGATAAAACATCTAATCTTGACTGTTATAATCTTGCTGGCTGATAGAAGGATTCCGTCATTCAATAACTGTTTCATTTCTACTACAAAATCTTCTAGATAAATATCAAGATTCTTCGGTTTTCCGACACCATAATAAACACCAATGATAAATGGTTGGGCACTAGGTATTTCAAAAACATTACATAAAATCGGCCAAAACTCGTATTTCGAACTTTTATATATAGGCAAGCCATCAATGTTTATGTTCAAACTAATGCTCTTAATATTTTCTAAAACGTCTAGCCAGTTGTTCAAAACTATAGTTAGCGGATTGATTAGTCCATTGTGCCAGTATTCACCACCAGATTCGATTAATTTCATAGTAATTTTTCTGGCTGTATGTAGAATTGTTCTCGGATCTTTTGGTAAAATATCTGGAAATCTATTATTCACAATTGTTACTAATTCCTTCAGTGCATCTTGAGCAATATTTCTCTTTATTGCCCATTCTTTTATATTTTCTTTAAATAAAATGTTTTTCATATATATATTTTCTCCCTCATCTTCTGATTCAAAACTTTCACTATTTCTACCTTCAATAATTTCTTTAGAAAGGTCACTGACGGAATCCATTAATAATTGTACGGAACTATGATCATTGGTATCAAAATCTATGTGTCCGGAACCCTCATTTTTAATAGACACCGGCACTTGACTGCAGCTAGATAAATGAAGGAGATTTTCACTATCCTTGCTCCTTTGCTTATTGTATTCTTTTAAAAGTTTATTTTTAACTGCACCAGTTCTCTTCCTTTTTCTCCATGGTTTAACCGTATTCATTTTGAATTGTATTTTATTCTCGCACGATAATTAAAGTCACGTTGTGAGGTTATGACAAAATTGACGTTATTATTATAGCACTACTAACCTCTATGGTTACTCTTCAATAATTCTAGAGGCTGTAAAATAGCTAATATTTACACTATAACCGCTTTAGAATTATAGTGGAGTAAGGCTACACTAATTTACAGCTCATGTAGTCTTAAATACTTTTAACCAGCTACTATTAAGCTCATTGAGGTAGCATTATAATAGAATTAGTGTACACCATAAAAAAGCCAATGGAAAAATTTAATTCTCTAATACAGCTCATAGCTTAGAAGAGGTGTGACTTTATTGCGTTAAGCAGCCGTTTACAAGCTTTGATCTTCTTAAACGGCTAGTAGCATTATACGTAGCTAAAGGCTGGACAATAGTTCTTTCAAATTCTACTAAAATGCATTTTGTTGTTTTTTTCTCCATTATACGGACATTAGTCAGCTGTGCTGTTTAACAGTGTAGAGATCACCCCTCATACAGTCTCAAGAACAGTCTTATCCGTTAGTACAGCTACGTAAGAGCCTTTGACCGTAACATAGCTTGTTTATGGATGTAATTTCCTCTAATGTGCTGCTTGGGAATAAGCTCGCGCAAGATGGCCGCTTGACGTTTGACGTTTACGCGCCAAATGTGACATTTCTGCGTGTTAATTCGATTCTAAATTGTCTTTTCATCGATTCTATTGCTTCGTTTTAGTCGTAAAATTGCAAAATAATGATTGTTGATTGAGGGCGGACGTTGGATATGTATATTTTTTGTTTGCACGCGTGTAATGGTGTTGTAAAAATTCTAATCATTTTGGGGAATGTCATAATCGTGTCGAGATGAAAATGGCGATAATAATATGACAGATAATAAACGTGTAGGTGAGCTGTGAGGCATAGAGAATGCAGGGTGAATGACTTTTGTATTATTTTACCTTGTGGTTCTTGTGCTAGTTTGAATGTTGCGCATTGCAGCTGATTTTGAGCCATAAGCTGCAATGCTGGAAATGTTTTAGGTCATACCAAGGAAAGGAACTAAGAGTCGTTCCTTCGTCATTATGAATTATTCCATTTTGTACCTTCGTGTGTGAGGCCTCTTTTCTGTTTTCAGCAAAGAATTCCTTTGTATTTCTTCGACTTATGAGCTATTTTCAGGATTGTGAGCCTTGGATCGAACAGAATTGTTGATCCTTCTAATACATTTTCTAGCTACCAGTAAAAACTATAAACGAAATATCTTTAGCACCTTTCCTATGAAAACCATAGCCTCAATTTAGTTACATAATTAACATCTGCACGCCGTTAAAACGTCCTATAAGCACACAAGTAATCCCATTAGTGGTTATCAAAGCTTTCTATAAGCACGTTTGGCATTTAGTAGCCACATGTCAGGGTGCACACTCGATAAAATCACAGTTTATAAGGACAGGTAGCCAGTTCTTTACCTTGCCTATGAATAGTGCAATAGATAGTAACTCTTGCCTGTAGTTGATAATAACGGCTTTATAAGACGTTATAACTTTATTTTTTCCTTTTGCAGCAGTAATCTGCAAAAGCGGATTTGGATGAAATTTGGCATACAGATAGTTTATAACCAGTATTAATAGATGATTATGATACTTTTTATCCCGATATTCCCACGGGATCGAAACTTATGCGGGTGAAACCGCGGGGTGCAGCTAGTCACGTCATATGACTCTTATGATTTCAAAGATAAGGTTCCATTTAATTTGATTCAGTCATCCTTATCAAAAACTGTGCAACTACTAAGTCATAACTTTTTTGCCTAACACCTGAATAGTTTAGCTACTAATAATTTTGTGACTTAAAGATGGTGTATAAAGAAAAACTTGAGATTGAACGAATTGATTATTTCACATGCCATTGACCTGAGGCTTTCAGTTAACTGAGTCGCTAATAGAGCATTTGAGTTACGTAACTTGAACCTGCTGAGAATAGGTTTTTACACTTGAAAGGATTTCAGCCTAGCCTGAAGCTCACGTATCAGTGTTATCAGAGCGAATGCAATCAGACTTCCACAACCCCATAACATATAGATATCGTTACATGGGTTTGCCATATAGCCCATCGAAATGTCATCATCATCTGCCGAGCCTTTTCCCAACTATATTGGGATCGGCTTCCAGTCTAGCCGGGTGCAGTTGAATACTAATATTTTACATGGAGCGACTGCCTATCTGCCTCCACAACCCAGTTACTGGGTAATACGATACCCTTTGGTAAGACTGGTTGTCAGACTTTCGGGCTTGTCTGTATGAACAGACGCCAGCACATCAAGCTACTACAATCTGTCAAATTACTTTAATAGATTTTCAACTTTATCGCTAAATCATAAGGTTCAAAGTTGATTGGGAAAATTTGACAGTTTCTGGTAGCTTGATGTGCTGGTGTCTGTACTTAAAAAAATACTATGAATAATTATCCTATTTCATCACATACGTGTTTTATTCGTGTAGTTAAGATTACCAAAATTAGTCAATATTTAGGTAATAAATTATTTTTGACATTAACTTTCTTGAGAAAAGAAAAAAGGAGAAATATGATGTGGCTCAAAAGGCTGCCCAACTTAAATGAGACTGGGCAGGACATGTCTACCGCATGCCGGACAAACTGTGGGCCCATATCTATACACAGTAGCACAGAATTGGTGCCCTGAGACAGTGAGGCGGGGTCGCGGCAGACCACGTAGGAGATGGCGGGACCGCGGGATGAGCTGGATAGGTTTCGACAAAGCTGGAACGAGGACGCGCGGGCTTGTGAAAGTTGAAAGGAGTGGAGGGAGGCCTTTGCCCAGGAATGGGACAGCACAGGATAGTTAAAAAAAAAATATATATATCTTTGCCCTCTGCATAAATAAAGGACTAATAATGAAAAAAATAAATCAACATTATTATAAAACAGTTGAAATGATTCTCTGTAGAAATTGCGTTTACCTATAAGAACACCTGATTGTCCTATTGTTCAAGTATTTTTTTACCGTTTTCTTATAGATTTTCGATGAAGAATATTCAACCAATAAGGCATTGTATTTACTTCGCAAGTTAGGTAAATACATAAAAAAAAATCCGTCGCAGACTCAGGGTTAGTAACATAACATTGTCCTTAAAACTAAGTATTAGTAAACAACAAGATACGGTGACACACGTAAGTGACAGTGAATGATACAGGTTGACTTATAATTTATTTATTTAAACTTTTCGCACAAAAAGGTACAAAGGCGGACTTAATGCCTTTGGCATTCTCTACCAGTCAACCAAGGTGGTGAAGAGATTAGATGGCACGTAGGTAGGTACCAGTACCTGAAAGTGTGACCCATTTCCAACAATTAAACACCCCATAAGATCGAAAGACTTATTCAAATATAAGGTACCCAACGGAATAGCAATGAAGGCCATTCAATTTGTGAAACTTAGTGACGAATTCTGGGAAATTTGTCCAAAAATACATAAAAAATGGGTTTTCTCGAATCCCATGAATTTTCACCTGGGCATTATGGGATTCTTAATTGTTGCAAATGGGTCACACTTTCAGCTCCTGGATAGAATACGTCAAATTACAAGTCACCCTGTATATGGACAGTCGACTCTGTCAGATATCACTTTCAGTACCCTCTTAGGGCTGACTATGACTCGTGTCACCACTGATGTTGCGCGCTTGCATAAAAATGTAAAGAAAGAAAGAAAGAAAAGGTATTTATTGCGACTCGTATAGGAAGATCACAAACTAAACTAAACACAGTAAAAAAAAAAAACAAGTTATATAAAAAAAAAAGTAAGCTTTGTCATCTAACCCCCTTACAAACAATCCAAAAATAAAATATTTAAAATAAGCCTTTGCAGTTAAGACATGACCAGTCGACGTATTATATCAGATGAATAGCTACACACCGATTTCTCTCTTTCAGTCGTCAGTAATTTGACTTTCGAAAGAAAAAGACAAAGGGTTGTGTAACTATACAGACGCTATACAACGGGGTAAGGGGACAGGCCACGTGGAACGGAACGCCACGTGCTACGACCCTCGTGGTCTTTTCCACCCTAAAGCTTACTCTATCTATTTCAAACTAAAACTTACTTTTAGGGCTGATTTTTCAATCGACAGATATGTTTTATTCGTGGATAAAAATTTACGTCTGACAGTTTTTGTACGGAAGAACTGTCAAACATTCAAAATTATTCCTCTGATAAAATTATCTGGTGTTGAAAAAATCTGCCTTAAACATTTTACTAACTGCCTCCACCTAACCGACTGTGAAGATAACTATAAGTAACTAACTAACTTTAGTTAAGAAAAAGAAAAGAAAAACTATCTTACTTAAAAGACTAGCTGTTACCCGCGACTTCGTCCGCGTGGATTTTTTTCGTGGGACCCTATTTTTTTTTTTTCTAAAATAAAAGTAGCCTAAGTTACTCCTTATTACATCAACTATCTTCCAGTGGAAGTTCCGTCAAAAGCGGTCCAGCCGTTTCAGAGATTAACCGGAACAAACAGACAGACAGACAAAAATTGTAAAAAAAATATATTTTGGTATTTGTACCTTGTATACATCCATATGCATTTAGTAAAAAGCGGTTATTTTAATATTACAAACAGACACTCCAATTTTATTTATTTGTGTAGATAAAACTTCGCTATTTCAGTAGAAAAGGCTGCTTAACGTTTAAAATTTATTATGAAAGCCAACACTTTTGCTCGTAGAATCAACCACACATCAGTATTATCATTTGCTCTACGAAAACCGACCCTACTGCTACGACATAAAGCCGCTGTCACTACCAAATTGTTACCACAGATCGTGCCGTTTACTGTACCTCGTTAATTATTAAAAGAAAATGCTGAGAGAAAAATATTTTCAGAAATTATGGAGACAGCGATATTTGTGTAGCGTTCGGAAGTTATAGGTGATATGTATGAAGAAAGTAGGGTTATTTGACAAGGTTTCTTTTGTTTGAATTTAGTTCGTAACTACCATAAATAACTACAGTATAGGCTGGAGGTAGGTAGGGCGTCATTACCTTTTGGAAATCCTTGTGGAAATCCTCATGGATGTCCACCACCCCGGGGTAGGTGGAGGGGTCTATCAGACTCTTACAGACTAAAACCACACGGTGTCCTGCTGCTACCTTTAGCCGGGGTGCTGGAGTGCTTGCGAATTTCATCATGCTTCCCCGGCCAGGTGTTGGCCCGCATGAACCAATGCGGACCCCGTCACCCCCAGAGGCCGCAAACGGCCACCATTCCTCCAGAGAGAGGCGCGCCGCCGCGCCGTCACGGGCCTTTCACTGTTCAGGCAACAAACTCCCCAAGTCTGTTGGCTGCAGGCCTCACCCTAAGGCGGCCGGAGATCGTCCTGCGTGCGTCCTCCGACGCCCGGTGCGTCTGCTACGGACTGGAAGGGAGGTTGTATACTCCCTCTCCCTTTCCGCCGCCTCCTTCGCGACCATCACTTCCTCGCAGAAAGGGCAAGGGCAGGGAAATTACCTAGGAGGCAGGAGTTTGACATGACACCTGTCAAATTACTATCTGGGTTTAAAAAACGAACTTTAGGTATTATATTAAGTATTTTATATTCTTTCTCTCTTCTTTTTAGGCAGCCCTTATAAGATCACTTCGTTGTACTTTTGTCTGTCCATCTGTCAAGACCCTAAAACCCGAAAACCGTAAAGTAGTTACATACCTACACATTTGTACGGAACCCTCGGTGCGCGAGTCCGACTCTCACTTGACCGGTTTTTTTTATAATCCAAAGTATTTTTATCTATCTTTTTTGCAACTTCATAGACATTTCTTCAGAGATTCGTCATTAAAACCTGTGGCTGTAATGGCGACCTCGTTTTCTGTGTCATGGGAAATCTTTAATTCTTGTTTTTTACGATTCACTGCAGCATTTTTATCTATTGGGATATAAAATGTCTGGCCATCATGATACAATGTAAAATTTTGACATAAAATAAATAAATCCTATGTAGGAAGGTACATCCTTAGTCCTTACTAGAGTAAAATATGGAGGGCATATGTTGAGCCACGTAGATAGACTTCTTCCTAACGTGTCGATGGCAATCTAAATGGACTCGGCCCAGAATTCGGCTACTACTTGTTTGGCGCCATCGAAACGTACGACCGAATGAAACGAAATTAATATAATGTATACCTACAGGTTGCCCCGTAAATCGACTTCAAACCGGAATCAGGTAATTAGCCAAGTCATGATAGTTACCCAGAAAAATATTTAAAAAAATCCAAGTTGTGTATTTTTTAAATTATGTAATGCTTTTTGCCAAACCAAATATTCAATACTTTGCCAAACTTTGACTGACGGTATTGAAAAAAAAATGCACCTATTATGCGAGTTTGGCAAGTAACATTAAAAGTTGGTACTTAAAAAAAAAACTTTTATTCCAAAGATATTTTTTTATATTTTTCTGATAACTTATGACTTGGCCTAATATCCCACTTGTCGTTGACTTACGGGACATCCTGTAAATATTTATCAGCTTAAACATAGAGGTACGTAATGGGGCTGCGACGTCAATGACCAAATACAATAACTTACTAATGGTCAAAAGAAATATTGTTGCCATTAATCACCTCGCTTGTCACGGGTTGGCGCTGTAGATAGGGTCAGTACAACAATATAATTTTGCAGGGCAGCAAGATTCTAATGTTTTAACATAGCTGGTCGTGTAGATTACGCCATCTATTAATGTAAATGAGTACTGCATTTCTGAGAAAAAGGTTCGCCCTGTCATAGTTTTGATAACGTAAGCTAGATGGCGCTGTGTGTGTGATTTCATGTCACTAAAATAAGTAAATTTCACTTTCTTCTACCGAACTGTCGCTGGAAAACTAATGTCGTGGTTTTTAGAATGTATACTAGATGGCGCTATATTCAATTTAGACTTTGTTTTCTAACGGAAAGGTGACCAAAATTACTGAGTTTTTAGTCAAAGTCATGGTTGTTTTCTGGAAATATTTTAGTTATCTGCTTTCTTTGCGCCTTGCTTTACTTATGGTAATTGAAAAGTTCATCCCGAAAAAAATACTGTTCCTGAGGAAAACAACAATACACGTAGCGCCATCTATTATCATAATAACGTTATTGTTGTTTTCCTCGGGAACAGCACTTTTTTTCGGGATGTAAGGTACCTTATGTCCGTTTCTGTACTCCTGACAATGTATAAGCAAATCAGGATGACCGTTTCAGTAGTTTAGGCGTGATAAGGTAAGAAACAAACAAACAAACTTACTTTCGCATTTATAATATTAGTTAGGAAAGGAATAGGCAAATAGACTTTCAAATTTACAGAACAGCCTCGTATCCGCTTCTATCATCAATCTTAAAGCGTTTCATTAAAAATAAATCACCAATCGTTACGAAACGGGAACATTTATATTTACGACGTTAATTTTAATGGATCAGCAGTGACGTAGGTAATGCTGTTAACCTGACCGCAACATAAATTGTGTATTGTAAACATTGTTATGTGAGTTAGCTTGTAAACAAAATGGTCTATTTTTTCCTTTTAATATCCCTGTTTTTTACCCCTGTGTCAATGCTCAAAAATCTTGATTTTTTGTTCATTTGAATCTGCTAGACTCTTAGACCATCACTAGTGGGCTAATTGCGTAACTTACTAATAGCAGCAATGGCTTTCATTTTGACAGTTCAACAACATTCATTGCGTCATTTACGTTGTTGAGTAGACAAATTTTTCGAACATATGAAGCAATGTATTAGCAGTATCGTTCAAAATGATTCAGATTGATTGATACCTAGTGTGTTACGCAATTAGGGTGCAGTTTTAGTTCTACGTACTTTAATAACAATTTGTTAACGGACTGGATCACAGTTTTAACCTTTTCGCCGCCAACGTACACAAAACGCAATGCCTCGCCGAGCGCCAAGCTATAAATGTATAACTAAATATATAGTAAACAGTAGTGATGGGGATATCGTCATATCGATGAATAAGATTTGTACGCGTAAAGTTAAGATTTAAAGTTGATTTTACGAATATAAATAAAAACTGATTAAATATTTCCAGATTTGTTTTGTTTCACAGTATCAGTATGTGTGTAGTTAGTAGTAGTGTAGTAGTTTAAGAAAAAACAGTATAAATTATGAGTATCAAAGAAACTAATACATAACTCAATTAGAACTATAAGGAATGGGGTACATCTCTATTTGTTTCATGATCTCATTCTTTAACTTCATATCAAGTAATTGGCACTGAGGGCACGTTGAATTCGATTCTGATCAGGGATGGGGTCTATGGTCTTTCTTTCTTCTATTTTTGTTTATTCCTGTGTTTTTTTAATAACTTCAGTTAACGTTTTTTACCGTAGGTATCTAAGTGGCAGAATTTTTAATTGTTTTAAAGTGTTTTTTGAAATGGAAAGTAACTATATATTTAAATTCTATCACGCTTGTAGCCGTGTACTTATCAAAGCATTGTTTTTTAAGTGTTGTTTCTGTTCTTTTCTTAACTCATGTATTGTATTTACCATAATAGTGTATGGAGTACAAAAACAGTACCTAAATCTACTGTAATTACAGTGCATCTGGAGATACTGGGCTCACCGAACATTTTACATACTTATTGAATTCCTACTCTTTGATGAATAAACATTATTATTATCATCCAGTTAGACATACCTCAGAATTATCTTCTGGTTCAATGTTCTCCACAAAATACTCCGAGTCCGATTCCACACCTTGCAAAATTTTAAGAAGTTCGTCCGAATCAAGTTCTTCACTCATTTTTCTATTTTTTATCAAGTGAAAGAAAGAAAGATGCGTGCGCGCGAATCCGATTTTGTGCTGCACTATGCCAAAGTGACCTTGACAGCCGCACGCCTATGACGTCACTGACCAACTTCTATAGTAGTTCGTGGCACTCGGTGGCGCACAGGGGCATAGACGACCAATTGTTTTGTAGAGATGGGAAAATAACTATCGACAAGAATTGGTAACAACTTTATAATTACGTATCGGCATCTACCTGAAGGTCGAAATTCATCTACTATCCTTTGTAATGAAGTAGATAACTAAGTTCATATTTTATTGACCTCAAATTGTTTTCGATATTCGTAACTTTCTGTATTTGTAAATATTTCAATGGTGAAATCAACCTTTCACGGCACATCACTGGCCAACTTGATATGAAGTGATTGGCGTTCTGAGGAAAGTAACAAAATTCGGATTTTCTGTTTTTGCCGATTTTAGAACAAACTAGGGCTTATTTTGTGTAGAAAAATAAAAAACAGGGTAGTAGACAGTGCTATCTTAAATAATAAAATGGAACAAAGCTTTTAATCACAGTAAATTTATTTTAATAAGATAGTTAACCTTTTCGCCGCCAACGTACACAAAACGCAATGCCTCGCCGAGCGCCAAGCTATAAATGTATAACTAAATATATAGTAAACAGTAGTGATGGGGATATCGTCATATCGATGAATAAGATTTGTACGCGTAAGGTTAAGATTTAAAGTTGATTTTACGAATATAAATAAAAACTGATTAAATATTTCCAGATTTGTTTTGTTTCACAGTATCCTTACTAAGAAAAAACAGTATAAATTATGAGTATCAAAGAAACTAATACATAACTCAATTAGAACCATAAGGAATGGGGTACATCTCTATTTGTTTCATGATCTCATTCTTTAACTTCATATCAAGTTATTGGCACTGAGGGCACGTTGAATTCGATTCTGATCAGGGATGGGGTCTATAGTCTTTCTTTCTTCTATTTTTGTTTATTCCTGTGTTTTTTTAATAACTTCAGTTAACGTTTTTTACCGTAGGTATCTAAGTGGCAGAATTTTTAATTGTTTTTAAAGTGTTTTTTGAAATGGAAAGTAACTATATATTTAAATTCTATCACGCTTGTAGCCGTGTACTTATCAAAGCATTGTTTTTTAAGTGTTGTTTCTGTTCTTTTCTTAACTCATGTATTGTATTTACCATAATAGTGTATGGAGTACAAAAACAGTACCTAAATCTACTGTAATTACAGTGCATCTGGAGATACTGGGCTCACCGAACATTTTACATACTTATTGAATTCCTACTCTTTGATGAATAAACATTATTATTATCATCCAGTTAGACATACCTCAGAATTATCTTCTGGTTCAATGTTCTCCACAAAATACTCCGAGTCCGATTCCACACCTTGCAAAATTTTAAGAAGTTCGTCCGAATCAAGTTCTTCACTCATTTTTCTATTTTTTATCAAGTGAAAGAAAGAAAGATGCGTGCGCGCGAATCCGATTTTGTGCTGCACTATGCCAAAGTGACCTTGACAGCCGCACGCCTATGACGTCACTGACCAACTTCTATAGTAGTTCGTGGCACTCGGTGGCGCACAGGGGCATAGACGACCAATTGTTTTGTAGAGATGGGAAAATAACTATCGACAAGAATTGGTAACAACTTTATAATTACGTATCGGCATCTACCTGAAGGTCGAAATTCATCTACTATCCTTTGTAATGAAGTAGATAACTAAGTTCATATTTTATTGACCTCAAATTGTTTTCGATATTCGTAACTTTCTGTATTTGTAAATATTTCAATGGTGAAATCAACCTTTCACGGCACATCACTGGCCAACTTGATATGAAGTGATTGGCGTTCTGAGGAAAGTAACAAAATTCGGATTTTCTGTTTTTGCCGATTTTAGGACAAACTAGGGCTTATTTTGTGTAGAAAAATAAAAAACAGGGTAGTAGACAGTGCTATCTTAAATAATAAAATGGAACAAAGCTTTTAATCACAGTAAATTTATTTTAATAAGATAGTTAAAATTAACAACTTCTATAGAAGTTGTGGCGCTGGTGGCACGAAAATCCCGAACTTCTATAGAAGTGCTTGGCGGTGAAAAGGTTAAAATTAACAACTTCTATAGAAGTTGTGGCGCTGCTGGTGGCACGAAAATCCCGAACTTCTATAGAAGTGCTTGGCGGTGAAAAGGTTAAATAGGCATTCAAATACTCAAAAGCACGGCTGCCTAACAACCAGTCTTACCAAGGTCTAGGTATAGTGTAATAGTAACTGCGTGTGGTGGGCAGGTGGTTAGGTAGTTAGTCTAAAATACTTGTATCCACCTGGGCAGCTGCATCCAGTTAGACTGGAAGCCGACCCCAATATAGATGGGCAAAAGCTAGGCAAATGAAGAGTGGCAGCAGTAAGAATTAAGGCTAATATCTACATCAAATGATGACTCATTAACAAACAAACAAACAATCAATCAATTATTTTCTCAGTAATAAATGTGCATCAGGAAGATATGGTTTTAAGCACTTGTAAGATCGTAATAACATACTAATATAAAAAGGGATGAATATGAAATCGATAGATTGATCCTTGCAGAGCTTAGCTTGCAGAGTAAGCAAACTGAAGTGGCATTGGGCTGGCCATGTTTGTCGAAGGACCTATCAAGCGTAGCGCGGGACGCCTCCCAGCTAAATGGACTGAGGACCCTAAAAAAGTGGCTGGAACAGACTGGATGAGGAATGCGGAGGACACGGTGTTGTGGCGCTGCCTGGGAGAGACCTATGTCCATCAGTGGACTGCGCTGCGATAGGCTGAGTTGATTGATTGATTGAGATTGATCCTAAATTCCTAAGTTAAATATTGAAGGATAGTGTGTACAGACCACTGACATAGGTAGCTGTGTAATCGGCTTTAGAAGTAAAAACATATTCTTTATTCATAAAATTAATGTAATATTTGGCAGAATATAAAACTTTACTTATGCGTTGTTTATAATAAATGCTACACATGATGCGCGGGCGTCTTTTGTTTCGCAAAATATTTATAATCTCGAATATTAGTTTGAACAGATACAATACATCCGCCATATTAATCTACAGGATGATTGATAGAATATACTTTTACTCTCTGTCAGCTTCTGTGTTCACTTCCATATTTAACCCGTCTACCTTCAAAGCCTCTTGCTTTGACACAGGCACACAGCCCATTAGGCGTCCTCTGGGCACACTCGTTTTCATCATAGACCTCATCCATCGCTTTCCATAAGGCGAGATCGAAGTCCAGCAATACAAAAATAAAAAACGGCTCTACTAGAGTACCTAGTGCAAAGATCTTTTGGAGTTTTATTAAATAAGCCCCAGTTCTATGTTAAATATATTGTGTATATATTTTGTTACTCCTCTAAAAATGGTTTGGTAAGGTTTGATAGGTCCATCTGGTTCTTGGAATGAAATGGAACAGAAAATAAGAGAAAAATAAGTGTTTGACACTTATTTTTCTCTTATTTTCTGTTCCATCATCATCTGCCTACCTTTTCCCAAATATGTTGGGGTCTACTTCCTTTCTAATCGAAGGCAGCTGAATTCCAGTATGTTTACATGGATCGACTGCCTATCTGACCTTTACAACCCAGTTACTGGGTGAATGAGATTGGTTGACAGGTTTTCGGGCTTCTGAATATCCGCAACGACCGTCAAAGATTTAGGAATATCTGCTGGAATGACCAATCAATATAAAAATCTCGCGTTAATTCTGCAAGCTATCTTTGCCAGTAAGCATATGTAGGTATACTTTCAAGGATCGTTAAGGTTCGGATCCCCTAATCATAAAAATCGGCCATAAACCTCTCCCTATTCTGATAGCACTCCCGATTTGAATTTTTTTGATGCTTGTGACGGCTTTGTTTAGAAGGCACTGCTACGATTTGTGTATTTTTTCAAACGTAATAACTTCTTCAATGTTCAGATTTTTTTCTGCGAGTCTAACATTGTCACTCAATTTGCTCCTTCCACTTAAAAGTAACAAAAACTCGGGAGTGTTCTTCTTGTGACTTCTATCTTTCTCTTTGAATGCTGTAACTAATGATAATACCCATGATTATGACTTAAATATAGAATTATAACGCAGCCTAAACCCACAATTGCCTCCCTTAGCTACCTACATGAGGGTTAAGAAGTAAAGATTCTGTTACATCACGCTCGCTATCCGACGAAATCAGAACTTTAGTTTTTGAAGTGAAAACTTCTTTAGGCGCGTTGGGTTTTTTTCAGATGGGAAAAAACCATTGAATTCGCGCCACTGTTACCGTGACGACACCGCTTGGAATGTGTTCGGCTGTCCTCGGGATGTACTCGGTTTTAATGTATTTCCGATATGTCAGTGAGTGATGGCAAAGTATTCTGTTTGTGTTTTGTTTATAATGACGATTCAATAAATACACACGTAATTGCTCAAGGTTTCACTTCTGTCGGCACTCCCGGAGTGCCACTTTTTTTCTTCGTGGGATGCCTAGGTAGTCTCTATGAGTGATGATGTCTAGGTTCACGTTAGGCAGTTAGCCCTACTACCAATATTGCTGACTTTTCTGAATCTGGGACCCAATACTGAGACGGGATAATCTTTCCAGCTCGGCAGGCCAAATCGTCAGGCAGGGTATAATAGTCCACGAAATTAAAATTTCCTCACGTTTTATGCACTTTGCAGTTCAGGAGGCCTACCACAAGCTCTTAACGCGATCCATTTTAGGGCCTAAACTGAACTGTTCTTCCAATTCGTACCATGACGTCAGTTTAACGATTCAGTTTAGGCCGTGCCATTCTGCTGACAGCGATCGTCCCATACTGAGTCGCAAGTTTTGGTTTCATTCATACTTGTTTGGTACCATGACGTCCATAGAGCAGCTCAAACGATGCAGTTTAGGAACCTAAACTCAAATGTCTTGTTTTTGAATCGTTTTTAACTAGATCATGGTAGGCCACCAGTAGGTGTCAGCGGAGTCATTGAAAGAAAAAGAAAGAAAGAAAGAAAAAACGTTTATTGCGTAACACACTAATCGTAGCATTGACTTTCATTTTGATAGTTCAACAACATTCATTGTGTTTTTTACGTTGTTGAGCAGACACATTTTTCGAACATATGAAGCATTGGTACCGTAAGTAGTACCATGGGCAAAAATATTTATCTTAGTTCTACACGACCAGTAGTTCTAGGGCCAATACAATGTGATAATTTTATAACGATGATCCGATTGATAGAACCACCGAAAAGAAAAAACTTTTTTACAAAAAAAACAACCGACTTCAAAAAAAAACTACAAAGTGATAAATAACTTTAATTTCGGAAGTCGGTGTCGTTGGTTCCGCATTTTCGTTTTTTGACACCGACTTCCGAAATTAAAGTTATGTATCACTTTGTAGTTTTTTTTTGAAGTCGGTTGTTTTTTTTGTAAAAAAGTTTTTATTTTTCACTTTTTAGTTGTAGGTACCACACAAATTCAAATAACACTAGTGCATTGAAGAATTGAAGACACCGACTAGAAGAATCATCAAAATTCGCATAGAAATGCCGGAGATGCAGTACATTTATGCATATAACATCGTACATAAGAATAATTACCAAATGTATTATATACTAAAACCTTCCTGAAAGTATGTAGATCACATTAATGAAAGAATGATCAAAATTGGTTCATTAGTTTTTGAGAAAATCGCGGACATACAAACATACATACATACATACATACGGGTCGAATACAGAACCTCCTTTTTTGAAGTCGGTTAAAAATACCCTTGGTCCTACTACGTAGTAGCACTTCTCGATCGAGTCACGGGCAATAAACGATGGATCGATAGATTGTGATTGAAAGTGTGCAATTAGTGCTGCAGATTGCAAAAAACTTAAGAAAATTTTAATTTCGATCTACTTTAACGCATCCCTGATAAGCTTTTCTCATGTCATGATACTAGAGAAAAATAATGGCTTCATGGACTTGTTCCACGTTAATGCCTGATTATTTTGTCAACCTGTTGTAAGTCTGTTAAGTACATGTATCGTTACAAGCGTGATATACGCGTGTGCTACGATCCTGTCAGTCTTCGACACGTGTTCGCTGATTCACTGCGTCATACGTCACGGCATGAAGTTGCCTACTAGTGGTACTCGAAATTTTGTCATAGTGACAATCGTTCGAGTTAATCACTAGACTCTGTGACTGAAAGTAAATATATGGTATTTAAGTATATAGACTCTGCTCATTTTTGGGGATACATTCAACTAGTCTCTCTGGCCGATATTTTTACCATAATATGGTTCTTTAGACCGTAATGAGGTGCTACCATAGATTTATATTTCTATGAGTGCTACCAACTGGCCTAATTCCTAATCTCGGAAGTATTGTTTTAAGTAGCACATTCATATGTACGTAATCTGCATTCGCGATTTATTTGCCAAAAATGTAAACAAATACGAGTTTATGGAAAAATAACTTTAAATCCTACACAATAAAGTTCAGTTTACGCTACAACTTCAAACATTTTTGAATAGTGCTAGTCACTCTGAAATCAACTTAATTGCCATTAAAATAAAGTTTATGTTTGTTTAACTTGAAATAATATTAATTTGAAACATAAGTTTGAATAGACTTTACATGGATGATCTCACGTCTTTTTCGCATGGGGATGGACAGAAACAACAGAACGCAATGACTTTCTGTAGTTCCTGCTTACCCCAGTCTTCTACGATCCTTACATACTCCTTTGGTTCGTTTACATATACGTTTGGTCAACTAGCAAATAGTCACGCCAATACCGTTTACCGCTCTCCTATTTTATTTATGTGTGAGTTCGTCAAACCTTAGTAAAAAAACTCACAAAGTTCTCACTTTGTCCAGCAGCATCAGTGAGTTCCCATAGTATTCTCAAGTCTACAGTGTGTCCGAGTGACTACGAGTATTTTCAGTAATAGCAGAGAGCTGCGATCTACGTAAACGCCGCTGAGTCTGCCAGAAGATGTGTCGTGGTGTGCGTTAAGACGTATAGAATTGTGTTTTTGTTGTAGATGGATACATAGGTAGTATAGATATCTTGTATACTTCTTTGATAGTACGTAGGTACCTACACTATATTTTTTTTGGTAAAGTACATTACTTTTGGTGATACTTTATTCGTAGTACAGTCAACAGCAAAAGTAGATGATGACATTTTGGAGTCACTTTTGGAGTCAAAACTGATCACGAATATATCGCAGCTGTACTAGTAATAAATGTTTGGTATAATTTACAATCACATAATTTTGAATCACTTCGACGCCACACAGTTCTGACGCGAACTCCGTTCATTAGTATTGAATTTCTGATTTTCATCATCTACTTTTGCTGTTGACTGTACAATTTAGGTTATTAGCTATCTATCTATATATATATAAAAGGAGAACTGACTGACTGACATATCAACGCACAGCCCAAACCGCTGGGTCTAGAGATTCCAAACTTGGCACGTAGGTTCCTTATGAGGTCTAGGGGTGCACTGAGAAAGGATTTTTCAAAATTCATCCCCTAAGGGGGTGAAAGGTGGGGGTGAAATTTCACGCGGACGAAGTCGCGGGAAGAAGCTAGTTAAATATAACAGGGCAGCGCTTTATCCGAGGAATAATTTTGAATTTTTGACAGTGCTTCCATACAAAATCTGTCAGACGTTAATTTTATTCGATTTAGTCCGATATGATCTCCTGAACCTCCACCCCCCCCCCCCCCCTCTGGATCCCCTGCTAGTTATTCTTCTGTTTTAATCTGTGTCTTATCCACTATAGATAAAGTGGTATAGGTATTACCTGACCTGACAGCAGTGGTGGCCCAGTGGTATCAGTCCCGACTTACGAGTTGTAGGTCGTGAGTTTGAACCCAGGTAGGCATTGTATTTAGAGTATCGCTGCTCTCAAAACGGTGAAGGAAAACTTTGTGACGATACCGGCATGTCCTAGAACCAAACATTCGAAGACGTGTGACATCTACCAACTGGGCCCGCGTGGTGGATTATAGGCCTTTTCTTCTCACAGAGAGGAGGCCTGTGCCTCAGCAGTGGGAACATTATAGGCTGATTATGCTGTATAACATTATACTGCCAATTAAAACTACACTTTTTGGGATGCATGAAGAAGCCTCCTCGTGTAGCGCAGTTTGTCCCGCCAGTTACTCAATTGAACCGAGCTCTCGGCGCATCCTGGACAATCACACCCAACACCTTATTTGACTGGCCAATTTTTTCCTTGCGGTGGTAGGGTTAACGCCCGCCTGGTTTGCGACCACCCTCCCACCGGAGTCCGGCGTCAAGCAGCCTGCTGTCGTCGATGCGTGGGAGTTCCAGTGCCTTAGGCATCTTCTGGGCACGCTCGTTCCATCATATACCTCATCCATCGCTTTCCATCAGGCGTGATAGGTCAAGAGCGGGCCTATACAGCAAAAAAAAAACACAAAATGATCATCAGCAAAACCTACGTACCTAAACAAGCTCTACTTTCTCCCCATCACTTAAGCTTACACAAAAAACCACTTCAGATTATTATCTCATCTGAAACTTTTATAATCTTTGTCCGTGTCCCTACACTACTGCGCATGTGTGGGTGGCGCCATAGCCCGCCGTTTCTAACCTAAATCTGAATTCCGAGGTACGCGGCAGCGGGCGAACACCCGGCCGTTCGCTAAAACATTTATAAATACATTTTCCCCCAATTTTTATACGCGAAAACCCGAAAATTATCGAAAATATTCCGTAAAAATCCGTATTTTTTTATTATTTTTGTGGATAATGTTGGAAAATAGTGCTGTGTCGAGTGCTAGTGTTGTGTTTTCCATATTTAGGTGACAAATCGTACGTTTTTCGGGACTATTCGGTAGTGATTTGATGTTTGTGATGAAGAGAAGAAAGTGATGTGATTTTATACATTACTGGATTTGTTCTGTTGAAGGAATCTGTGTACGTTTAGGTAAGGCAATGGTTTTGTATATTTTAACCTTCAGTTTAATCATACATCAATCCTTTCTGTTTTTTAGCAAATAATGTGAATCTATTGAGTTAAGCTTTTGGTTTTGGTGCCAAAAACATTGGATTCTGCTAGAGTTTTCTTTGCTATAGTGACTTAATAGATTATATTGCAAATCCTAGTGATATTGGGTAGATTCTGGAGTAAATAGTGAAACGCTATATAGTATGGAAGTATGTATACTAATGCACTATTGCAGAAGCTCAACTATATTGAAAGCTTGGGTTAGCAGTTCGATGGGGAGATTGGGGGGATTTTTATCAGCCGATTTGATAGTGATAATGATATCTAATGTGTTACAACTTGTTTTTGTGTGATATGCATGAGAGAAAATAAATGTCATTGCCATAAAATCCCAGGAATTAAAGGTTTTTAACTCGTTCACTGTCTGGAAAAGGGAGTTTCTGTATTTTTTGTAAGTATATATTGTGTATGTGTAGTGTAGCGTGAGGTTCTTTAGTTTATTGGGATACTAGCTTCTGCTCGCGGCTTCAGAATCGCGGATTTCAGAAATCATCACACAGAAACGTGCTACCGAGACAAACAGTAGCCTATGTCCTTCCCCAGGATGCCATCTATCTCCTCGCCAAATTTTATCGAAATCCGTTCAGTGGTTTAGGCGTGAAAAGGTATCACACAGACAGAGTAATTACTTTCGAATTTAAAATATTAGTATGGATTGTGATGACTATAAGTCAATTTTTACGTTCTTTGTTCCTTTTTTTTCCAAATGAATAGGTTTTATTATTACATTTGCGTACATTCAATATATGTTTATGACATTTTTAAATATTTTTAGAAAAAACATTTATAAATAAAAAAAAATAGTGACCCATCGGCGTCAGAAACAGTGTAAAAGCTGCCGGTGGTCAGGGCTCTAGAGAGAGGAACCTCCTCACTATGCGTGCCGTGTCCAGGAGTACTTCTCTCTGAATCAAACCCTTGACCCAGCCGCGCAATCACCTCCTGAAGTGTCGGTCGAGGCTCTCCGCTATTAGACCATTTACTGTAACTTTTATCGGTACAGTGATTGCAGAGTCCACGTCCAACATGTCGACCACCTCGCGTGCTAAGTATACTTGTAATAATACTAGACTTTTTATCTTTCTCAGCTTTCTCGAGATTCTCGTCATAAGGGGCACCGATATCAACAATCATTGCACTATATAGGTGTTATGTCATACCTAATTATTATACTCTCTGGAGCTTTTTATTGTAACTTTGTACAAATAGAACCGATTATTATTATTATCATCGATTTAAATGTATAAGAATTTTAATAGATTTTATGGATATTGGCCAGTCTACAAGGCTAAAAAATAAGAATATTATAAATATCTACTACAAATTTAGAACAACTCCATGACTAACTGAATAACTGACAGAAAACGCTCAGCCTAAACCACTGAAAATATATTTATTTGTCAGATGTAGAGTGCACGAGCGTAACCTAACGTAATTTACGTAACTCAAAATTATTCGCTAAAATTACGCTGCATTCTGTAAAAAAATCGGTCAGGTGCGAGTCGGACTCGCGCACCAAAGTTTATCACGGGATTTTTTTTTAAATGTAACTACAAATTTATGGTTTTCGGATTTTTTCCTTTACTTGTGCTACATAACATTGCTTCTTGCCAAATTTCATGATTCTAGGTCAAAGGGAAGTACCCTATACATTTTTATTCCCTTGAGTGTCGAAATATACGTTTTTGCGGCATAAACGGCCGTATCTTTTTTACGTTAACTTAGAAGCTTGATTTTTTCGCAGCTTCAAGGAACCGCAGACTTAAGTATATGGTTTTAATTTCAACTCGATACCTGCACGCGTTCCCGAGATAAAGGGTCTTGACATACAGACAGACGGAAAACAAAGTGATCGTATAAGGGTTCCGTTTTTCCTTTCGAGGTACGGAACCCTAAAAGAATAGTGACAAAATGAATCGATCGCAATCGGCAAAAGTCAAAGAAAAGTATTTAACTCATTTTCAGCGGCGAAAATTACGTCATACATATTACGCTCATCTGTGCCCACTTTAAGGACCCATTTCCGCCTAAGTGGAGAGAAAAATTATTGACCTACCTAATACATAATGTATTAAAAGTAATCAATTAGTAGACGTTGAAGCAAAGTAGGGCGAAGAAATAATAAAAAAATAACGATAGCCTAAAGTCGTACGATAGATAAAGCCAGCGAAATTAATTAATAGATAAGCAAATTGACTACCTACATAAAGGATCCGTGATTTCAAATCACACTCTTGTCATTCATTGGCAAATTGACGTAGGGAGTCAATTTTCTTGAACAATATTAATTTTCCCTGAGTGTACAATCAAGCCCTCCTATCCTCTTCGAATTCGTGAAAAAAAGCCCTAAAATGTCCTATTATGTTTTTAAAACCTCTCACTCACGCTCTTGTCATTCTTTGGAAAATTGACGTAGGGAGTCAATTTTCTTGAACGATATTAATTTTCCCTGAGTGTACAGACGCCAGCACATCAACCTACTACAATCTGTCAGATTTCTGTAATATATTTTCAACTTTATCGCTAAAGCATAAGGTTCAATGTTGATTGGGAAAATTTGACAGTTAGGTGTAGGTTGATGTGCTGGCGTCTGTACAATCATGTCCTCTTCTCTTCGAATTCGTGGAAAAAAGCCCTAAAATGTCCTATTATGTTTTTAAAACCTCTCACTTCTGACTCACCGCCATACTCCGCTAAATATTTTATCTTGTTTTCCTAAAACTGACCTTATTAACGTCACCAGCTGAATGACTTTTAAACAAAAACCTCACGAAACACAGACAAGCCGTTTGTGAGTTATAACCAAATGATGAGCGAGCTATTTTTGTTCGGTTTGTCATGAAAAAATATCTTCAGCGATCTATAAAAACGGTTTTATATGTATGGCTGTTTTGTTTGTTGTCTGGGCTTCGATAAAAATAACTATTACTATGAAGTTTTGAATGATTAACAAGACGTGACCCTGTATCTTTGAATAGTTTTTTATTTTTTTTATTTGAAATGGGTTTGCTTTTGACTCTAGTCTAGGTCAGACGTGACAGAGACAAAGTCGACGATGGAGTGAGCTTACCTAGAAGAAGCCTGTTCACTCTCACTTTGAAGAGATTCGGGTGGTATGCGCTCGGAAACACAGACGCTGGTAGAGAGTTCCCTCTTTTGCTGTGCGCATTATAAAGGACATATATATAGGAAAACGCTTAGTGCGAATTGGTGGAATAGCAACTAGGCAGGGATGGTAATTTGCAGTGCGTTTGGATGTCCGAAGGTAGAAGGGGGCCGGTGGAATGAGGTCGTGGAGTTCTTGGCACACTCACTCTCTTTTTCTCGTGTCCACTGATTTCATTTGATTTAAAAGATCAGGAGGCCTACCACAAGCTTTTAACGCGATCCATTTTAGGACCTAAACTGAACTGTTCCTCTAATTCGTACCATGACGTCAGTTTAACGATTCAGTTTAGACCGTGCCATCTGCTGACAGCGATTGTCCCAAACTGAGTCGCAAGTTTTGGTTTCATTCATACTTGTTTGGTATCATAACGTTCATAGAGCAGCTCAAGCGATGCAGTTTAGGAACCTAAACTGAAATGTCTTGTTTTTGAATCGTTTTTAATTAGATCATGGTAGGCCACCTGATCCCTAATACTTTAATCAAGCCGTTGCTCAGAAGTTTACAATTTCTGATATGTTCTAACAAGCTGTAGGTATCCACATTTCCGTTCACCTACCTAGACCAACCTAAAGCAGAAGCCAAAAAAACATAGGTAAGTACTTAAGTAAATATTATCAACTAGCAGCGCCTCGCGGTTTATCCCGCATAAGTCTCGATCCCGTGGGAATATCAGTAAACTAAACTAAACTTATTAGAACCAGAGCCAACAAAATCTGCAAAAAAAATATTTATGTCCTCTACTGCAGGTGACGGCAGTGATCGAGCTGGGCTCGGGCGACCCCGCGCACGCCAACACGGTGTTTTGAACAATTAAAGTGGTTCTTAAGTAACAAGCAAACGTACGGACAGACAGGCAGACGCTGCGTGTCATTGTACTTATGTAACAAAGAGTGCTTCCATGATTATCGTCCGTCTTCTTATTATAATAATATTAATAAATCACCTCGGCCTCCTTGTCCTTGACTCAGATAAAGTTGCGCGGTAATTATTTACGGTTCTTCTTGGGAATTTTGTTTCCGAAAAACGTTAAACGTTTCGCTTTTTTATTGTGTGTTTTTATTTATTTACTGTTTTAAATAAGCAGTAAATAAAAACGAAAAATTGATCTGAACTGCTTTAAACAGTTACATATGAGCTTAACGTTCAAAACAGTTTTTTTTTACTGATCCGAAAACAGTTAAAGCTTGAGGCAAAATGTTACGTCATGACAGTAAACTTTAACGTTTTAAGTAGCTAAAAGGCCACAAAATTAACTGTTTTATTCATTTGGTGATATCGTTCAAACCATTGAAATTTAGACATTACAGTAATGGTGGTTTTCTTTTTTTTTGTTGTTTTTTTTTCAGTAAGTAGTATGTTCAATCATTAAAAGTTACTGTTTTGTCTTTTACTGTTTTACAAACATTTCATCTTACCCCCTTACTAATAAACGTTGTATAGCGTGCGTATAGTTACACAACGCTTTGTCTTCTTCTTTCGAAAGTCAAATTACTGACGCCTGAAGGAGAGAAATCGGTATGTAACTATTCATTTGATGTAATACGTTTATTAGTAAGGGGGTTAGATACTGTATAAAGTCAGTAAGTCTTAATGAAATTGCTTTAATGTGGTTTAGTCTAGGTGTAGTAATATTTTTTTTTCCAGTGCATGTCATGACCATATCACATTTTTTTTGCATATCTTCATGATCCATACATTCTATTCGCCGTCATTTCAATAGTTGCCTTCTAGACTAAACACTAGACCATGTCGTGATAAAAAATTATGCCAGTCAGCAAATTATAGTGTATCAGGGCTAATTAGATGTGCGTGTGGAAGAGATTTATCGTCTCTTGTAGTGCTTCTTTCAATGCTTAAAGAAAAAAATATTTGCATTTGTTTTCAAGGCCGTTTCAATAATTAAAAAATACCGAATAACTGGGTTGTAGAGCTCATTAAGACAGTCGTTCCATGTAAAATACTGGTAATACAGCTGTACGAATAGACTGGAAGCTGACCTTGACCTTGACACAGTTAGGAAAAGCTTGGGCAGATTATGATGGTTTTTGTCTTCCGTTTCTTTAATTAACCTATTCTAAGAAGTATAAAAAGACTTTGAAACTATAATGCTTTTAGCATTGACAAAAAACTGAAGCCTGATGCAAAAAAGAAGACATCATCATCTCGATTCACCCCAAAATATAAAAATAAAACCATCACACTTATCCTTGTATAATATTAGCTCCTAAGTATCAACGTGACACACTTCGCGAATCCCTTTCGAACAAAATGCCGCGTATTTGTCGCCATTTTGATGACATAATTATGTCAATGACGTTTTAGAAATAGCGCGGGAACTGTGAAATCTGCGCAGACGTGTTTTATGTGCAAACAAATATGTTGTGTGTGTTTAAACTGTTTTCGTTTCTATAATAGGTTTTAACAACCACATTAACTACTCCTATATGTCTGGTGGCACCTGGAAATTTATATAATATAATAATTTATTTAAAAGAGAGGGAAGCTACGCAATATCTTCTCATCCCACATACCGCAGAGTCTCATGACGAAAGTCTTTGACTAGTTGGCAACAGCCAGTGATGACATATGGCACTGCAACGTGGTCGCTCACAATGGTCCTTATTAGAAAGCTAAAAGTCACCCAAAGGGCAATGGAGAGGGCTATGCTTGAAGTTTCCCTGCGTGATCGAATCAGAAATGAGGAGATCCGCAGGAGAACCAAGGTAACCGACATAGCCCGAAGAATTGTCAAACTTAAGTGGCAGTGACCAGGGCACATTGCTCGCAGAACAGATGGCCGATGGGGCCAAAAGTTTCTGGAGTATACTTTCATATAATATTCAGTCAAAAACAGTTATTTTGACATTACAAACGGACTTCTTTCTTTGGTTATATCACACTAATATTATAAAGGCGAAAGTTTGTGAGTATTTTTGTTAGGTACTTCTTCACGCACAAACGGCTGGACCAACTTTGATAAAATTTGGTATGGAGGTAGCTGACACCCTGGATTAATACATAGGCTTACTTTTTATCCCGATGTTTCCACGGGATCGAAACTTATGCGGGTGGAACCGCGGGGCGCAGCTAGTAGATGTATACTACCCACAACATGCCACCTCTCAAGAAAATCCCAAAAGAAGTTGTCAATAGAATCGAAAACAACATACATATTTGGAAGGTTTATTTTTCATCTGAAACCGACAGATTTTAATCTGCCCACGTACCAAGGTATGATTAATGACAACAACCCAAGGTTTCAACACTACGGAACCACCCCATTAACAATCCACTCGTCCTTGATAGCTTCCAGGAAATCTACGGGTTGAAAGCCCATCTTGGCAGCGTGTTTCGGGACCATTCTGAGTACTGCTGAATATTTATGTAAAGGGGGATGTAGAGGGGTACACCCCCTTCTCCCACTTTACCAGGCTAATCAGTTTTCGATAAGAAATGCTATTTCTAGTTTCGTCCAGACAAATCGATTTAGATTTAGAAGATAGTAAGAGTGGATTAGAAGCTTGGTGGGAACGGGTGGTATGGTGAGATTTGTGAAAGGTCTTTTTTTTATTGCTGATTGGACCCGCTCTTGACCTCGATCACGCCTGATGGAAAGCGATGGATGAGGTCTATGATGAAACAAGCGTGCCCAGAAGATGCCTAAGTGTTCAGACACAGTAGGAGCGGCGCGGGCGGCAGAATCCGCAAGCGGGTGTCGGTAACACACAGCTTCTTCTGCGTGTAAACATAGTTACGGCGGCGCGGGTGCGCGGTATCCGCAGCGGGACAACGTCTTTCGGCTGAAATGATGATCATCATCTTTAGCCTACAGCAGTCCACAGCTGGAGATAGGCCTCTCCAATTGCACGCATTCAGCTCGACTCTTGGCCCTACGAAGATTGTCGCTCCACCTAGCATAAGGGCGTCCTACCTGAATTTGTATACGCACAATGAATATATATGGTAATAGGTGTAGAGGAAGACCAAAGAATCAAAATGGTAGATGGATTATGTGAAAGATGATGATATGATGATATTGGTACTAGTAGAAAATGCTAAGGTAAAATCCGCCTTTATAGGGTTATTTTTTACTTGTGAACCAGCCTATAACGTTCCCACTGCTGGGACACAGGCCTCCTCTCTGTATGGGTATGGGCCGTATTCTACCACGCGGGCCCAATGCGGGTTGGTAGATGTCACATGTCTTCGAAATTTTGAGTGTAAGTGTACTACAAAGCAGTTACACAAGTAAGTATTTAATTGCATCACCACTGCTCTCAAAACGGTGAAGGACAACATCGTAAGGAAACCGGCATGTCCTAGAACCAAACATTCGAAGACATGTGACATCTACCAACCCGCACTGGGCCCGCGTGGTGTTTTACGGCCCACTCCCTCCCACAGAGAGGAGGCCTGTGTCCCAGCAATGGAAAAATTATAGGCTGATTATGCGATCTAATGCTCTGTAGCATACCATATAATAATGTCAGTTTTCCCGATGTTTATTCTATGCCCACACGATTTAGGGAGCTTCCTTACAGACTAAACGAAAACGTCAATGGTCTTTCTAGCAAAACAAGAATACGTGTTTGTATTGTAACGTGTGTATAGACTATGAAATTTGTTTTAAAATAATGTGCTTTCAGCGTGGTATATTCGTAGGTGTCAATAAGCTTGAAAACCTTGCAACCTTGCTTGCTTGTAACACCTCTACAACATTATGGAATGCAAATAAAAATAATCCTACTAATATTATAAATGTGAAAGTTTGTGAAGATGTTTGGATGTTTGTTACTCAATCACGCGTAAACCGTTGAACAGATTTGGATGTAGCTCATAGATAATAACTAGGATTAACATATAGGATACTTTTTATCCCGATATTCCCACGGGATCGAAACTTACGCTGGTAAAACCGCGGGCCGCTGCCAGTTATGAATATGAAACGGAAGATGTTTCATATTTTCTCAACCTAACTCTAAAACAAGATCCGTATTATTTTAACTGAATTGCAAAGATAGCAAAATTCTTAGTTATTTGGCCGTCGGTTTACATGAGAGCATCGATCGAATCCTAGTGCAGGAACTACTTATTTCGCTGCGTGCATCTTTTTTGATTGGAAATCTGGGTGACATTTCTGCCTATCGCTTTTCGTACTACAGGCGTGATATTATATATTACTCAGTTAAAGGAACTAGCGGTGTCATGAGCGTATGTCTAGTCCTTTTAATCAAGATCCTGGCGCCATGCCAGAAAATAATATAAAAGAATGGGGGACATTCTCATATTTTCTGGCAAACAATAACTATTTTAACAATGCTTAAGTAAATACTGATAAAACAAAGACAATATAATACTCTCGGCCAAATTAAAAACCTTGAAGATATATTTTTATCCTACAAAGATGTACTCGTAGATATTGATTTAAATTCTCGATGATTTTCCCCTCTTTTCGACTCGTCAAAGATTCATGCTTCCACGGCTAAAAAAACTACAGAAACCAGCCTGTACTGTCCCACTGCAGGGCAAAGGCCTCCCTCCCCCTTATCCACACAATCCTGTCTTTTGCGAGTCCAGTCATTTCGGTAGGAGTCATGTTCGGCCCACCATCTTCGTCTCGGCCTACCGCGATGGCGTCGTGCGTTTTGTGGGACCCAATCGGTGGTTCTCTAAGCCTGGGCCGGACATTTCTGCCGAATGTCAGATATTTCCTGACCAGTCCCACTTAAGTTTAGCGGCTTTCTGGGTAACGTCCGAGATCATAGAAATGTATTCATATATCTATGTCCGCTGGACTCCTTCAACAAGAACTGGTCCTTAACAGCTTTGAACAGAGAGAAGTGGAAAGAGAGTAGGGAGGCCTTTGCCCTGCAGTGGGACATCACAGGCTAATAATATAAATAATTATTAATCTATGTCCGAGATCTTGGTTTTGGCGCGCAGTATATACAGTCAGAAATTCGAACCCCCACGATACTGCGCTCCATTGCTCGCTACACCGCTGATTCGACAAATTCAGTTGATATCGATGACTCAATATGATAGACGCTTGTTGTCATTTTGATTTTTAATTTATTGTAAAACATTTAAAAGGAGTGACTATGGAGTTTCTTTTCCATTCTTCTCCATACGAACTGCCTTTTGGATGAAGCAACTGGAATCAATGCTATTTTCTTGTAAATTTTGTCATTCAAAAGTGTCTTTTGCCTATGGAATTAATTATTTGATTTTGTCTTTGATATTGACAAAGATTAGCGCAGCATAGCGTGCTGATCTTACGTGGATCTCCAGTATAGAAAGTATCAGTCAACATCGTATCTCAGGATTGAAGTTTAGTCGTTTTAAACAGTGCGCTTATACAACCTTGAAAACAAAACCAAACAAACAGAAAGACTCACATTTTAAAATATTTGTTTGAATCTAGAGATGACAACAACGAGACTTTACGAACCCGGGGTTACCCCGGACTTTTCAGCTAGGAAATTGTGAAAGTTAGCAATTTAATTCTTTGTACGAGCTGATCACGACTTCGAATTATCTTTCTCAAAAGTTTTCATTTCAACCCAACCCTGCATAACTTTTTTCAACTTTGTGTTTTATTTTTCGTTTTCGAGATTATTTTCGATCAGTATTTTCTCCGTATTGTCGAATGTGTGGTGGGAAAGGGGTATAATAATAATAAAAATATATGCGGGGGAGTTTGTAAGTGGCGCCAGTGACAGAAAAGTTGAAAGGAAATCGTTTGGTTTGATATAGACATGTTAGTATGAGTCTGAAATCGTGGTCTTGAGCAAGCGTGGTGATCGATGCTCGTGCTGTCTTTGTATGAGAAGAGGCTTTTGCCCAGCAGTGGGACAGTGATAGGCTGGTGGTATAATTTTCTCCGTAGCAACTCGGAATTTGGATTTGTGCCCGGCTGTTAAAGGCAATATGGAGCTGCGGTGGCCCGGTGGTAACTGCCGCGACATTCCAGTTGTGGGTCTCTTTCCACCTCTCTCTGTCCAGAGCTACCAAGGACTAACCTTTCTTAAAGGAGTCCAGGTCATCCCGCCATCTCCGCGTGGGTCTGCCGCGATGTTGTTTGCCATTAAGAGGGACCCACTGGGTCGCACAGGCGCTTTACTTTGTGTAAATTATTTCATCACCACTGTTCTCAAAACGGTGAAGGTAAACATCGTGAGGAAACCGATATGTCCTAGAACCAAACATTTGAACACATATGACATCTACCAACCCGCACTGGGTCTACATGGTGTTTTACGGCCCACTTCCTCTCACCGAGAGGCCTGTGTCCCAGCAGTGGGAACATTATAGGCTGATTATGTATGTATGTTATGTAAAGGCTCAACTTCTATAAAACAGAGGCTTGAACGTAACTGGTGAAATGATTGAATAAGATATTAAAGACTTCTGCTTTTCTCTTCGGGATGCACAGACATGACGTCATAAATTTTCATCCAGAATGATGTAAGCACATAAAAATTCATTGTTTTATAGTAAAGATTCGAGAGTCGAGAGGATTTGCGTGAAAACGATTTGTGTTCAGAATCAAGATAATATTTATATAATATAAGCTAACATTTAAAATGATAATATGGGTCTACATCATCATCATCTGCCTAACCGCATCCGTTCGTATCCTTTCCGATCCGATGCGATGCGAGCCGTTTGGTGGAAATCATTCTTAACTTGCTTTCCGAGGTACGAAGCCCCTGAGTACCTCGGTAAGCCCGTTAAGCGTAAAGTGATATGTAATTGATGGTCACACATCCACGAACCGACCGCGGCAATCGTAGCTTAACCTTGTATCGACCCTTGCGGCAATTATTATTTAGCCACGAGCCCCTCCTATTCTATCTACTCCATTAGAGAACATTATTATGACGTGTTATGTACACTCACCAAAAGAGATAAGTAAGCAGGGTCGTCGGATATAGTTGAAGTTTAGTAAGAAACCGATGGAGGTTTTCGAATTAAATTTAATTTGTTAAACGAACTGTTTGTTTTCAATTAATTAAATAAATTTTATTCGAAAAAAAACCATCGGTTTCTTACTAAACTTTCACTATATCCGACGACCCTGGTAACTTATCTCCTTTGGTGACTGTACATAAATATGAGAAAAAATTATAGTTACTATTTCACGCTCGATTTTATTAACTGGGTGGGCAGACATCCAAGAGGTACCAATGTTAATTGGTTTGGCAGCTTACAATCTTGGGTTTCGTAACAAGCTCTACTCTTCAGGATATTAAACCAATTGACTTTGACTTTAATTATGAGGTTCGGCATTGTGTGGCTTCCAGTGGCGAAGGGTGAATTTATGACAGAGGTAGGCCGGAGCAAAAAAAAAATGCCAAAAGAAAATTTCAATGATGAATTGACTATAGAGTGGTTATGTTCTGAATTTTCGAAGGGAAGCAGGTGGGAATCGAGTTGTATGGTGCCTTCGCCACTGGTGGCTTCTCGTGCTAGCTACCTATAACATAACATTACACACCGCCGGTAATCCAATCCATACTAACATTATAAATGTGAAAGTGTGTCTGTCTGTTACCTTTTCACGCATAAACCGCTGAACCGATTTAGATGAGTCCCGGGAACGGACATAGGATACTTTTTATCCCGATATTTCCACGGGATCGACACATATGCGGGTGAAACCGCGGGGCGCAGCTTCTATATCATAATAATACAATGCAATCACGGAAACACAAGATCAGGATGATTTTCTTAACATTCCTGAAAAATGGACGTCGATGCAGATGCAACATTGTATAATACAAGAGACAGCTGATTATTTATTTATATTTTGACTTTCAATCAGCTGCTGTGAGGAAAGAATGTTTGACTCTTTCTATCTTTGCATTGTAAAATAAATAAAAGAATCGTCGAATATATTGTTTTCGTTGCATATTTTTATTGCACTAACATTGGTTCTAGGATTGTGAAGAGTATAAATAATTAAATGCAAAAGATACATATTTCCACGCTATTTTGATATTGCTATACGTGTTATTGGAAACATTGTGTGAATTGGCTTCCAGTGCAGCCGATTAGTTAGAATAAAATTGTAAAAAAAACCGTTCAAGTGCGAGTCCGACTCGCACACGAAATATTCTGTATCACTGTAGGTACAATGTATTAACACTACATAAAAAAAAAATAGTTTAATTTATGGGGACTCTCTTTAATTTTTAACTTTATTTTTCTTTTTATTATTTGTTGCTGTAGCAGTAATAGAAATACACACTGTGAAAATTTCAAAAATGTCTACCTATTACGGTTCATGAGATACAGCCCACTGACATACAGACGGACGGACAGTGGAAGCTTAGGAATAGGGTTCCGTTGGAACCATATAGATACGGAACCCTAACAACCATTCCCAACTCTTTTTCCTTTTCTAAGGATCGTCTCTTACTACAGAACGATCGATTGGAGACCTTTCCTCCTGAAGACACTTTTATCTTAGTACTTACTGAACTTGTCTAGGAATGAAAAAAAATCTGAGACGGTACCTGGGATACGTCCCAGGTAACCTCTGGGATATTGAGAAAACTAGTCTGAATATATACATTGACGCGCATGCTGAAACCATTAATTCAGCACATAGGAACTCAAACTCAAAGCATTTATTTCAATTAAACCATTTACAGGCACTTTTGAATTGTCAAGAAGTCAGTCAGTCAGAAAATATGAAGCTAGTTGCCCATTCCAAAGCGTAGGTATCTATGGAGAAGAACGGGCAAGAAACTCCATGGACACTCTTTTAAATTATATTTTTACAAAAATATTAGTTACATCATTTCTGTTGAATTTATAATTATATGTGAGAACGATGTAAAAAAAAATACTTACGCGTTAAAAGCGTCCAGAGTACAGCAAATAGTATCAAAACTTCACTACTGTAATCTATATACAAAATACTGTCTCCCATTGAAGCCGTGGCAGATATTTTTATAGCACCTTATATCATAGGTTTGATCGTAAGCCTGCGATGTATTCAATTTCGTCATTGCACAAAAAGCTCTGCTACCACCAACCTTCACTTGTCCTGAACTAACCATGACGTACCAAAATAATGTTGATTAAACAGATTTGAGCACAATAGTTCATCAGTTAGGATCAATGTACTATAAAGTCACCTAGACCTCCTACTACGTTTTCAAATTAAGAAAATCTTGTAGGAGTTAGTAATTTGGATGTCTAGCCATAAAAATCTGTGGGTAGGTGCGAGCAATCGTTTTTTTATGGGGAATTTTTAAACAATAATAAAGTCGTTCATGAGTTTACGAGAGTTTACGAACCTTATGACTATTTCAATGTTGTTTGAAGTTTTTAGGATACCTAATCAGAAAGGCTATTAAACATAACGGATAAAGGAACGGAGTAAGAAACTACATAAAGATCTAAAAAACTTTTTATAAAAAAAAACAACCGACTTCCAAAAAAGACACTAAGTACAAAATGAAAAATTACTATAATTTCAGAAGTCGTCGTCGTTGGGTTCGCATTTTCGTTGTTTGCCACCGACTTCCAAAATTAAAGTTATTTTTCACTCTGTAGTGTATTTTTTGGAAGTCGGTTGTTTCTATTAAAAAAAAAACAATTTTAAGTTGTACTTACCGCACACAAATTCGTATAACACTACTTGCTATTTAAATATCAGTGACAGGAAGTCATTATAAACATCATCAATTTAAACGTAAGTGGCAAAAATACGTATTAAAAATAGCTAAGTAATTCGTAGTCCAAGCATCATTCTTTTTCATAGGAAACCTACGGGGTAGTTGCGTAACACATTATGAGTAGCAATGGCTTTCATTTTGACAATTCAACAATATTCATTGCGTTATTTACGTTGTTGAGCAGACAAGTTTTTTGAACATATGAAGCAATGGAAACCAATATCCTTCAAAATTATTCAGATTGAGATTGATAGGGTGCTGATTTTTGAATTTTGTGTAATGAAAATGTTTGCATGCCGAATGGTAAAATATGGCAGAACTCTGATTTATACCTACTACTATCTACTCATGTATTACCCATATTTGCAAATAAATGTCTATTCTATTCTATTCTATTCTATTCTGATAATAAGCACTTATCTACCCAATTCCGTTAACTTTCTTCAGGGCACATTTTGCTACGATCACCACCTCTCTTTTTCACGAAAAAAATAAGTCTAAAAACTAAAACCCGACTACTGAAAAGGATGAAACAAGAAAGTATCTTCCCGTGGTCGCATGCTACCATAGCTCATAATATGTTAGTACAGCGGCATGCTATTTTGGGGATTATTTCAGTAATATTTATATTTTTTAAATGTGCTAATTAAGCTCTTTCATTTGATACCCAACAAGGCACCAACCCAAATAATTTATTTTTAAATTCATTACGTACTTTATGTCCCCTAAAGGGCGCCATATTCAATTTAATGTGACGTCACATAGCCTATAACCAGCGGACGATCAAGACGCTTCCAACGATACCTCATATATGTCAAATTGTGACAAGTAGTTTAGAATTTATGAGGGAACACATGAACATATATATGTACATAGATACATACCGGTCAAAATCATAACCCTCCTTTTTGCTTCGCCGTAGTCGGGTAAAATGAGCTGGTTTAATGTCATTGTAGGCGATGCCTGCGTTATTATAGTTTAATGCTAACTGCCATTATTAGTCTTCAACTTTCTGAACTACTTTTAATCTAGTTTTAATGACATTATAAAGTTGAATTCCAGAGTGTTTCGGGGCTTGACGTCGCTAAAAATGTGTCGAGGATGTTTGTTCGAGAATTTTTGCTAAAGAGCTAAGCTTAGAGATAGGATTTTATTTTTAGCATGTTTGTTTGATACTCTTTCACGTTAAAACAGCTGAACGGATTTGGATGAAATTTGGTACATGGGTTGACCGTGACCTGCGGGGTAATTGCGTAACACATTATCAATCGGAATCGGTTTCATTTTGACAGTTCAACAACATTCATTGCGTTATTTACGTGTTGAGCAGACAAATTTTTCGAACTTATGAAGCAATGGATTATTCAGATTCCGATTGATAGTGTGTTACGCAGTTATGGTGCTGGATTAGGACTTAGAGTACCTTTTATCTCGATATCCCCACGGGGTCGAGACTTATGCGGGTGATACCGCGGGGCGTAGCTAGTTGTTAATATATTATGGGTCCTGGTAAAATTAAGTTGTTCTAACAACTTATTTACGAGTACCTCCTCGGGGAATTGTAAATACCTAATTATGATAAAATTCAGTGTAATTTTATGTTATCTATTTCTTCATTTCGCAAACACAAATTTTATGTTAACTGTGACGTAAACCGCAACATACCTACCACGAATCCGACCACAACGTAATTTCAGCGACTCACTTTGCGAGGCATAAATTACGCCGGATCACGTTTGGCCTGTCTCTGTACGCATAAAACTGTGGTATGCGTTAGTTTTTACAAGTCGTACGTTTATTTGTACATTCGGAGCTCTGTAAGCGAACTATTTGGAGCTGCGCTCTGCCTCTCGTCATGAGGTCGATGATCTTGAGGCCACTTGACTTCGAGTGTGCTGGATGTAAGGATTTATCGATATCGATAAGATTCTGTGAGATTCCTGGCCATGATCGGTTTGATTAACGAAAAATTGCGCGCTCGGCCTGGGTAGATACCATTCAATTACAAGCATTGCAAGACTTTCCATTGTATAGTTGAAAATACAAATCATTGGTTTTTTTCAGAGAATTTTCCCATCCCAGACCCAATTACTCTGTGTAAGGCATAGATCGTGCAAGCTGGAAATATTAACTTATTAACTACATAGAACCAACCAACTTCGACGGGGAATTTATAACTCATAAATTTTCGTTTTTAGTGGTTGATTAGGCACAATTTTCCTCGTACAGCTCAAAAAGACTCGCGACTTTTATTGGAGGACAAAAAAGTCTTATACAACAAAATCAAGGGGACAAAAACCCTGTCATATGACAACGTAATATAAATCGTGTCATATCTTCAAAGCCACCATTTTATTTCAGGCATTTCATGACTCACCATATTTTCTTGTTTGCCAGTTTTAGCAAGTTCAATTTCATATTATAACAGGCGACTGAGAAAACTGGAAGGTCAATGACTGACTACGTACGTAATCACACTAATATTAGCTATAAAGGCGAAAGTTTGTGAGTGTGTGTGTTTATATGTTTGTTACTTCTTCACGCTCAAACGGCTGGACCAATTTTGATAAAAAGGATTATGGAGGTAGCTGAAACCCTGGATTAACACATAGGCTACTTTTTATCCCGATATTCCCACGGGATCGACATTTACGCGGGTAAATCGCGGGGAGCAGCTAGTTATGTTCATAAAATCGTGTGTATAATATTTCTTCTGGTGTTTGGCTAAAAATAGGCCATCAGATGCTCTCAAGTAGCCTTTGATGAAATATTTATATTTAGACAGATTGATCAACATCATGATGATTTCATCATCCTTCGATAGAATTGGTAGCAGATATGCTAGGTTTGAAGGATTTATTGACTCATAAAGAGTAGGGTTCAGTTCAGTGGGTCCATATTGGCTCACCTAAAGTTCTTTACCCGAAATTGTTCTTCCTAATGATTTGTAATCCGAATGATCACTCTTCCTAAAATTTTTCATCCTAAAGTTTTCATTCATACTATTTGTAGTGCTACCGGCGATGTTCATAACACTCATGTTTCCGAAAATTTTAATTAATAATATCATTAATGTAAATATATTTAAACTCCTACTGTTTTTTATCATAACGCTCTTATCCCTAAACATAATTACCATAATATTTTCACTCATACTCAGAAAGAAACATTTACCAAGTGTAATAAAAAATATATGTGCGGTTATGTTTATGGCCTGGGAGTTTATACCGCAGTTTTAACCGTACCTAAACCAATAACTATAGGACCTATTCGGTTCTGGCACTTCGCCGGCCGCTGCCGCGGCACGCTCGCTACTCTCGCTCGGCTCGAGCGTTGTGGTCACAGTTCTAACCTAACCTAAACCAATAACTATAAGACCGATTCGGTTCTGGCACTTCGCCGGCCGCTACCGCGGCACGCTCGCTTCGCTCGCTCGGCTCGTGCGTTGTGGTCACAGTTCTAACCTAACCTAAACCAATAATTATGAATAGGACCGATTCGTTTCTGGAACTTGACTGAATGACTGGAGCGGGACTCTGGCTTCGCTCGCTCGGCTCGTGCATTATTCTTATATGTTATACATGTTATGTGAAAATAAATTTACGCAAAATTAATGTATATAATACTGATTATTATGAATAAAAAGAAATCTAAACAAAAAAGATATGACTTTGAATAATAGTGTAAAAGATGGTTATGTTGAGAAAATATAGGAAAACAAATAAAAGTATAATAGATGTTTATTGCTACTGACATTATGAAGTTGAATGCTTCGGAAATAATAACATTAGAGACAGAGTAGTTAGGAATTGTGATTGTTAGGATAAAAAATGTTAGGAAGAACATTTTCGGATTTCCAATTATCGGAGTTGAAAATTTAGGTGAACTTTGGCGCACCCCAGTTCAGTAACTGGGTTGTGGAGGTCAGATAGGCAACCGCGCCATGTAAAATACTGGTACTCAGCTGCATCCGGTTAGAGTGGAAGCCGACCTTAACATAGTTGGGAAAAGGCTAGATGATGAAAGAGCAGAGCTCACTTAAAATGGGTTGACATTAATAACTCACATCTAAAGTGTCACAAATTGGTGTCACATAGGTGGATAATAGTAAAAATTGTTCCTATTAAATTAATAAAAGAGCAGTGGTGACCCAATGGTAATGGCCACGACTTACGAGGTCGAAGGTTCGAACCCAGAAAGGCGCTTTACTTTGTGTAAATTATTTCATCATCATTGCTCTCAAAACGATGAAAGAAATCATCGTGAGGAAACCGGCATGTCCTAGAACCAAAAATTCCAAGACATGTGCCATCTACCAACCCGCACTGGGCCGGCGTGGTGACCCACTCCCTCTCGAAGAGAGGAGGCCTGTGTCCCAGCAGTGGGAACATTATAGGCTGATTATGCTATGATTTATATACCTATGATATGGTTATTGCCACTTCAAACCTATGTACCACATTGTGTAGGCGCTCGATACACGTTCACCTAATCCAGGGATTGCGGGAGTGACGTAGAGTTCTGTTGTTTTCGTCATTGATCTCTTTAATTAATGTAGCATTAGGATTGGGTGCTCTATGTAACAATGGAAACCTTGATCGGCTTTTTGGATTATTTTCAAAATCCGATAATGATGTTCACAAACTAAACTAAATTTAAGTTCAGTGCATATATCTTTCTTTATATTTCATTAAGAAATGCTGCATCAGAATTTTAATAAAAAATATCCAATACCTCAGATGGAACTACCTCGTCTAAATTAATCTCGTGCTATAATTACTTCACTTGATGCTGTAGCAGACGGTTCTGACTCAGATTGTCTTTGTACCGAAATCTGCGAGATCTTGGCCCAGAATTGAGGTAATTATATGGACAGCTGCATATAGAAAATCGAACAGGCTATGCTAATGAGTTCTGTTGTGAAGCTGCTTGAAGTTTACCCACATATTTTACCAATGATACTTCTGAAAGATTATATTTTAATCTTTCGTAATGATTGGTTTTAAAGAAACAGCTGCAAATTCTTCACATAAAAAATATCTCTTCACCACTTGATCTAATAATAAATATATATTTTTTTTGTAGCCATCTATTAACCATGTCGTAACCATAAATCATTTGAGCTTTTCTTAGTCAAGAGATTTTCTTATATATTTGCACAAGTTGCTCAACACTTTTTTCAACACAGTTTGATACTAATTGGATTACTCTTGCACATGCATCTCAACATTGTCTTCATTCTTTTCTAAAACATTTCCGCTTTCTTCAAAACATTCGTCACTATTTCGTTAAACGTTGTCACCGCTTCCCAACTTTTTTACAGTTCCCGGATCAGCAGGCAATATGTATTTTTAGTTAGTTATTTATATGTTGAGGCCAGGTCCGATAACGAGTTAATTTCGATCGTTTGGCTCACAATATGTGGATGTTATGTGCCAAATATCCATTCAATTGTCAGTTTCCATGTAAAATCATTGTCTTATCTGTTGGTTCTTTTATATTTCGTGTGAATGTTTTGTCGTTTCTAATAGGTTGAGTAGCGTCGGATGTATTTCTATTTTTTTCTGTTACTTTTTCTTGTAATGATGTCATGTGGCGTGTTAGTCTGACGTGGTTCAGTTGTACAATTTTTGGACGATTCGATTAGCAGCTTAAGCATAATCAGTCGTTAATATTCCCACTGCCGGGACACAGGTCTCTTCTCTGTGAGAGGGAGTGGGCCATAATCCACCACGCGGGCCCAGTGCGAGTTGTTGGATGTCACAAGTCTACTAGTAATAATATTTTTTTATTTTCTTGATATTTATTTCTGCACTGATAGATTTTTGTAGTAAAAACGTTTCCTAGTATTGTTTTCTATGATTGCAATCTATGTCATGCAGGTGTCTGCTACCAATTATACATATAATATACATTTCTACGAAATCGCCACACGGATGCTTTATAATTGACTTTATATTTAATTTTATATTTCACTGTCGAGGACAGTAATAGTTCTTCAAAAATACTTGTTTCTATAATATCTTCAACACCATATCTATGTGAAAGTACCTCTTTCTGCTTTACTGCGTCCTCTACATCCACGTTTCCTACTGCTATTGTTTTAGCAAATTCTTTGCCTCCTCACCATTTCTACCTACCTTTAAATGTTCCCACTGCTGAGACACAGGCTTCCTCTCGGTGAGAGGGAGTGGGCCGAAATACACCACGCGGGCGCAGTACGAGTTGGTATATGTCACATCGAATTTTTGGTACTTGGACATACCGGTTTCCTCGATGTTGACCACCACTCACTTTACTTTGTTAATATCCCTCATATACAATATGTAACCGAATTAATATACATTTTGAAATTAAATTAGTTTGTTCTGAATCGATTTCTGTCATTTTTAATATAGGTAATATTTTAACCCAAAAATAATTCAAACTACGTAAATTACAGTCACACCTCCGCTGTAAACTCAAAACCACAGATAGTAAGTATATCTGTAGTCAAAACAAACTAAAATGAACGAAGTAGGTACGCTATATTTACGTGTGCGACAATGTGCGTTCGTAGATTTGTAATGTGACCACAATATTCTCCCACAATCACTATAACTGATTCAATAAATAAACAATGTTTTATACATAATATTCTAATTGGGGTGTTTTGTGCTGTGGGTTTATAGAGGTATGAGGAACAGGGTGTAAAGTTCACTCATCACATCAGTATGTATTAGGTATGTTGAAACTGTGTGTACTCCCCGTCACTTTTCCCTAAAGGTTCATTTGAAAAACCAGCAGCGTCAGACAGCATCTGTCTGGCATTAATACTGAAATGAGCCGTTTTTGGCGCAGCCGTGAGGCACACACTATTGTTGTTTGAAACCTTTTTTTTATTTTTGTATTTTGTGTTTCACGAACTGTGACCAAATAAACTTTTTTCTTTCTTTCTTTTCTTTCATACTCTATGTAGTGAAAAGGGAGGAACCTCCGACCAGACGGGTGTTGTGTCTGGCGGGCAACTGCCTGATGATTCATGTCAGGCCGTTGTATCTGTGCTAGTTTCACGGTAAACTCTGCTTGCGAGATGCAGGATTTCGTGACGTCAGTATGACGCGTTGTTCGCATGTGGCGTTGTAGATACCGCTACAGGTTAATTCTGGGACATGTTGTATAACTTTTTCCATATATCTCCTTTCTCTAATCCCACTTTCTAATCTACAAACTAACCGCCTGCACCTACACAGCGTAACGCTACGTTATCAAGGCACCCAGCAGCTAATCGATAACTCGTTGAACTTATCTCACTGATAACATTTGCGTACAAGTGGTTTGTAGTCATGGCTTTGTCTTTTTCGAGAACATTTCCATGGACTTTGAAAACACTCATGCAATGATCATCATCTGCTTAGCCTTTTTCCAACCATGTTACGGTCGGCTTCCAGTCTATCCGGATACAGCTGAATACCAGTATTTTACATGGAGCGACTGTCAATCTGACCTCCCGACCCAGTTACTGGGTAATACGATACCCCTGGGTAAGACTGGTTGTCAGACTTTCGAGCTTCTGACGACCCGTAACGACTGTCAAAGATCCACGAATGACAGCCGGGACCAACGGCTTAACGTGCTTTCCGAGGCACGAAGGGGTCTTGGTATGTAAAGATGGTCACCCATCCACGGACCAACCGCGGCAAGCGTAGCTTAACCTGATCGATCGCCCCTTCGGCTGTTATTTCTTAGCCACAAGCCCCTCATGCAATGATCATGTTCACGAAATACTTTGAAAGCCCGATGATTGTGTCGATATTGGGTTAAATTCAATTTTGATGGCTACGTGGCTACTATGCATCTTTGCCATTTTCATCTAGATCTTATCATGATCGTTTATAGTTTTCCCAAGTAGTTGCTGGTCTGTTTGTTTGCTTTTTTATGTTTCTACGAGTGTGTTACATTTAAATAGTTTATAATATTCAAAATCAAAAGCCATTTATTCAAATCAAAAGGCTGAGAATCAGCACTTTTCAAAACGCCCGCCCTTCACCACTTTCTAGTGCATTCGCTGGGAAGAAGAAGTGGCGCAACAAACTCCCCAGCAGCACAGCTGTCTGTTCAGTTAGAAAATACTTGATTGTATGCAATACTAGGTTATGTAAAGTAATTAACATTAAATTAAACTACTTGCCATATGTATGTAAAACCATACGACATCATCATCATCATTTCAGCCGAAAGACGTCCACTGTTGGACATAGGCCTCCCCCAAGCACCTCCACTTCGACCGGTTTTGTGATTCTCGAATCCAACGAGTTCCTGCGGCCTTCACAAGGTCGTCGGTCCACCTTGTTCCAGGCCTTCCAACGCTACGTCTTCCGGTACGCGGTAAAACCATACGTACTCAAGCAAAAAAATTAAAATTAAAAAGTAAATAAAAACTTACTACCTAAATAAAATCCTCCAGGTATAAAGGGTGTGGCAGCTTACATATTTATGCAACGCTGGGTTCTGTTCACATAGCTGTCACTTGAAGTCACAAATGATAAACTAGGACCATCGAAGTAAAATAAACAAGAAAGTTATTACTAACAAGAATAAAACCATAATCAGCAAGTCTGTGCGAGTCCCAATAAATACATTTTCTTTCTTTCCTTTTCTCTCTAATTGTTTTTTATATAAACACTTTAAAATTGTTGAGCTCTTTTATGCAGGAGCTCATTCGGGGAAGTACTACCAACATACCTATTTCTGCTGTCAAGCAGAGTAGCCATTTTGATGGTTTGAAATGAATGAATGCAGGTGGTGTTCCCATTTTGTTTGCTTATTTGTTTGTTTATCAAGTATTTTTATAACCAACTAACTAACCCGATAGACGTTGTCCTGTCCAAATAGCAATAATTCATACAAAATTCCCTTAGAAAATGCACTTTCAGTTTTCCCGAATTTTCCCGACAATTTTTCTTTCCTTAAGTAAGTACTTGGTTCGGACTATCACAAACATTTTAAAACAAAAAATTGCCAAATCGGTTCAGCGCCCGCCGCGCCGCTCTGAAGTGATGTGTTTACCAACGAACAGCATTTCATTTTTATTATATGTATAGAAGATTGTTGAAATTGTAGATATAACTTTGGGCACGTTTCTAAAGAAAACTTCCTAAGAACACATCAAAAAACACTTGACAGGTAGCCATACAGTTTACGATTAGACCTTTTCACAACGGCCACCACTTTTATCTACAATCGCGTTAACAAAATGGGGTCGATACCACCGCTCAAACGGACATTTTCACCATAAACAGTAGAGCAGAACCGGGTCACTGGCTAGTATTTATAGCTTGGTTTCTAAAACACGTGTTCACTTGGGAAATAGTTAGAATTTTAGCTCGTATTTGAACTAAATATAGCTGTCTGTATGTATTTGAGTAGGAGTGTTTGTGTTAGAGGTTGCTGTTTGACTGTTAATTCCACTGGGAGGTGAAATATATTGCTTTTAGGGTAAAGGAAGGTGGATATGAACATTGTTTATTATGGGAGAGTTGTTAATCAGCCGTCTTTGACAGCTGTCAGCAGTGATGGCCCAGTGAGCAGTGGTGACCCAGTGTCGTGTAGGTCGTAGGTTCAAACCCAGACAGACGCTTTACTTTGTGTAAGTTATTTCATCTAAAGAGAGAAACCCTCTATACCTATTTATTTTGTAAAAAATCAACTGATTTCCAACAAAACACTACAAAGTGAAAAATAACTTTAATTTCGGAAGTTGGTGTCTTTGGTTTTGTATTTTCGTTTTTTTGTCAGCGACTTCCGAAATTGAAGTTATTTTCACTTTGTAGTGTTTTTTTGGAAGACGGTTGATATTTTTTGTAAAAAAGCTTTTATTTTTCTCTTTTTAGTTGTACTTACCCTACACAAATTCGTATAACACTAGTTGCTATGTAAATATCAGTGACAGGAAGTTGAGGCATACCCTATCCATTAAAAAATAATTTTAAAAACTAAAACCCGACTACTGAAAAGGATGAAACAAGAAAGTACAGACGCCAGCACATCAAGCTACCCGAAACTGTCAAATTGTCCCAATAAACTTTGAACCTTACACTTTAGCGATAAAGTTGAAAATCTATTAAAGAAATTTGACAGATAGTAGTAGCTTGATGTGCTGGCGTCAGTACCTTCCCGTGGTCTATAATAATACTTATATGTAGGTATGTACGAGTAAGTGCGGCACATCTGCGCTAGAATGCGCCTCGCCACGTGCATACCATATGGTAATTAAACAATAATAGATGAGGGACGTGCCACGTGCGTCGAGGTTGGGAAATGGATGGGTATCCGGTGTGATGAACTGGAGCACTGTTTATGATTTGAGTGAAGTTGCGTGGTTGCCCATAACACGGGCGTGTATAGTAATTAACCAACAGTTATTTTATGCCTGACAGCAGCAACGTAACAGCAACCTTATGATGACGCAAATAAAGATCACAATGGTTTTGACAGACTTGTCGATGGCAGCAACTCAACAGCCACGTTATTATAATGAGACTAAAGACCACTGTGATTCGGACAGTGATGCAAAATCAGAGGTAAAAAACTGTGAAAGGACTGTAGTTATTGTTTTGTCTCTGCGAAGGTTGAATGTCGCTTGCACGTCATAAAATAGCAAGGTCTATTTCTCTATGTGACAGATATTTTGAACTGAAAGCTACAGTTTCCTAAAAGAGCGCTGACCGCCACACAACAGCCGCCATCTCGAAGCTACCGCTCAAAAGGGAATAAAGTTGAATATTTTTTATTGTTCCCCTTTGAGCACCACGTTCAAATATTGATTGGTGCTCAAATGGGAATACCTTTGATGCTCTAAAAATAGGTGCTCAAAAGGGAATACTTCGCAGTGACGGCTGTCTTGAAAATCATCAAGAAGTTCTCTAGCTAAACATAACAAATTACTTTCATAAATAACGTCTCAGTTATGTCATTCGCTCGTGAATTGCGGACGCTATGTGGCGGTCACCGCTCTTCTAGAAAACTGTAGCTTTAGTTAAGTTTCAATTTACTGGGAATTGTTGTCAAAACTTGTAAAGCAACTCCTCATCATCATCTGCCTAGCCTATTCCCAACTATGTTAGGGTCAGCTTCCAGTCTCACTGGATGCAGCTGAATACCAGTATCTTACCTGGAGCGATTACATAACTGACCTCCACAACCCAGTTACTGGGTAATACCTCTTGGTAATACTGGTTTTCAGACTTTCGGGCTTCTGACGGCCTGTAACAACTGCCAAAGATCCAAGATTGAGAGCCAGGACCAACTACGAGGACTATACCTTTCACTTTAAATAAAGCATGATCTTGGTTGGACACAATATAATAAAGAGCTTCGTCAGTCTGTGGTCAAAACTGACAGCTACTGTAATCGTGAGGTTCCGGGTTCGATTTACAGGTCAGGCAAGGTGTTAAGTCTAGAAATTAAAGAATAGCTCCAGATTTGGACCTATCCTTTGGAAATATAGTTGCCTCTAGTAAAATAGGAATTACTGTAACTATCGAAATGTGGGAGTAATAAACCTCTGCTATATCCTTCTGGGAAGAAGCGTGATGTTTTGAATGGATGTCTGTTGGAAATACCAACTCATGTGCTTAAAGCATTGGCGTCACCAAGAGTTCTGTTTACCCCGCATCGATGAATCATACAGTGATACAGTGCATAAATATATATTAGAATGTGCGCAAGCGGAATCGTGAGAAAACATTAGCACAGTACCGAAATAAAATGATGTTATAGTAAGTTGTTTTAAACCAATTTTAGTTTTGGAAGTGATCATTATAGTGTCTCTTTTATCACGCTTATATTTTTGACGTGATAACGTCTTATAAATTGATGAACGCCGGCTGCATGCACGAAAAAGCATGACTCATTGTCACGTTCCGCCTGAGCCGAGTGTGCAAGCGAGAGCGCGGAGCAAGCGATAGAGAGGCACTATCGGATGTTTTCTTATGACGTTATCACGTAAAATTATAATCCGTAAACCGACTTTACAGATAACCAATTTTTTTTAGCTGATTTGAGTTAGGACAACTAAGTACATTTTTCTATTCGTGATTCTTTATATTTTTCACTAACCGCCGTACCTCTATGTTATTTGGATCTCAAAATATAGGTAACCATTTTGAAAGGCAATAAAATGTATGTCCTATAACTCCCATGTAACAGGATCGAGTCTTAACCGGGGACAGGTCGAGGTTCCGGGCTTCTATTGAGAATTTCTCAATAACCCACAGTTACAATTTGTCCGACCCGGGGATCAAACTCTGGACCCCACACTCAGTAGTCTTGCTTGCGCTTACAACAACAAGATAGGCTAAGCATGCAACCTAATAAAGATCTGTCATAAATAACATACCACTACATCCAGTAGGTGATTTGAAAAACAAATGAAAATCGTAAAGAGTAGGTAATTGTTATAATTATGTTTAGAATTTATTCAAAATTAAATTGCTTAAAGAACTATCTTAGTTAAGTCTGGAGGACGGTGATGGATGGTTTTCGTGATACAGGGTAATCCTAGTACGAGTGCCAAATCGCTCCTTTGACATCAAAATGCACTTTACATAAGACCAAATTTGTTTTTACTGTACCCATTCTTCTAGCAATAAAGATTTCATTTAATTATAGTATGGACACCAGCTGTTATTCTGTCAGTTAATAACAACAAACTACGATCACCAAGTTGTCTTCCCAAGTTTATTGTGGTGATAAGGGCTATTTTACCTTATTTTATAATAATCAGTCTAAGTTTTATGTTCCCACTGCTGGGTCACAAGCCTCTTCTTTGCGAGAGGGAGTGGGCCGTAATCCAACAATTAAGAGAATACAATAATTATGGCTATTGTATGGTATGGTAGGAGAAGTGATGGGTCGGTGGTAACGGCCGCGACTTATGAGTTGTAGGTCGTAAGTTCGAACCCAAGCAAGCACTTTGTGTAAATTATTTCATCACCACTGCTCTCAAAACGGTGAAGTTTTCCTTCACCGTTTTGAGAGATTGTGAGAAAACCGGCATGGTCTAAAAATTTGAAGACGACATGTGACATCTACCAACCCGCATTGGGCCCTCCCTTCCTCTCACAGAAAGAGGAGGCATGTGTCCCAGCAGTGGGAACATTATAGGCTGATTATTATGATGATGATGAATATGGTTATATGGTTAGTTTAAAAAGTCATTATCGAGTTCTCTCTTCTACACATTCAATGAAACTATAACTGATCGGTGTGAACGCTCAAATCGATAAGTTTTGTGCTTTAGTCAGGGTTATAAACATAGCGACTTCACACGAATTTGCTTAGGAAAAACTTTATAGACCAAAACGGTGTCAGAACGTTATTTATCGTTACGAAGAAACAATAAAAAATAATAGACATATTTATTTATTTAATACTTCAAGCACATAAATGTACAGAGGCGGACTTAATGCCATAGGCATTTTCTACCAGTCAACCTTTGGGTGATGCAGAGACAAACAGTGGTAGGTGCAATCATAAAAATTGAGGAATAAAATATTTTAAATATAGAGATAGGATCAAGCGTTCAGACAGACTCTGCAGACGTGAAAGGTCGTCATAGGTGACATGTCCTATCACGACATATCACGTCTGCAGAGTTTCGCTCGTCGTGTTTTTTTTTGGGGTCAACGACTGCTGGTAGTTTTGTTACTTGTTGTAGTGTATGTATGTATTGGTTGAGAATTGAGATAATCTGTTTTGTTTTATCTTTAGATATAGATAACAATATCGACTGAGAAGTTTACACAAAAAAAAACTATCTACTTACACTAACCCAAGTGCACTAACTGCGGTCGATGACCCTAGTAAAAAACCATCAAATTAATTTATTTTTACTTTATCTTACTTGGATATCAAGATTTTTACTTTATTATGTTTCCCTAGCTAATTTAATTTGACCCTGTATATGTAAGTAGTCGTCAAGCTACCATCCTAATAAAAACGTTTCATGCGATTCGCGTTCTTACGACCTTCGCCCTTTCATCTGAACCCGTCCTAATATTCGCTTAGAAATAGCCAAATCATTCCAAAAGTTAATATAAAAATTCCTAAAAAATGCCATGGTATTTTGTATGGCATCCATGAGTTCCATACAAATGGGCGAGTTAAAGTATAATGTTATGGGAACCCATATTACTATGACATCCGTTTTATTATGGGTTGGTACTTCTGTAGTTCATATACATCTCGAGACTAGGGATTCTGAAAGTTTTTGGGTGACCTAGGCATTATTCTAGGGTGACCTAAAACTAGGTTTTTATTTACAGACTTTCGCAACGGTTAGGGGTGCATTCAAGTCATAGATTGCCGCTATAAAATAAAACAAATAAAAAAAATTAAAAATAAAGAGGGTCCCTTTATAAGAAATGTTTTTTTCAGCGTTTTTTACCTTGTGGTACGGAAGCCTTCGTGTGCGAGTCCGACTCGCACTTGGCCGGTTTTTTTATTGTTTGTATTTCCTGTGCGTGTCCCAAATAAAATATTTGTGCTCGGCGCATTTTGGACCAATCTTCCCTTGCGGTGGTAGGCCTAACGCCCGCCTGGTTTCCGACCGTCCTCCCACAGGAGTCCGGCGTCAAGCAGCCTGCTGTGTTTCGTCGATGCGTGGAAGTTCCTGTGCCTTAGGCATCTTCTGAGCACGCTCGTTCCATCATAGACCTCATCCATTGCTTTCAATCAGGCGTGATCGAGCGGGCCTATTCTGGAATAAAAAAAAAAATTATTTCAAAGACGAAAAACATCACCCTCCTGTTGGGATTAGCCGCAGTTTCGATCAGATCTTGAGAGGATCATTATGAATGATTTTGAATTCTATACCTTCAAGTACATGCATTGAGATGAAGTGCATTATTATTAGAATGATTAATAATGCATTCCTGCAGTTGTAACTACGTCTACCAATTTAGACTCTTGTTTTTGAACGATAAACAGTACATGTGTGTTTTTATTACGTCCATTTGTAACTAAACATTCATTTATTTATTTACTCGCAGCGCCCCGCGGTTTTACTCGCATAAGTTTCGATCCCGTAGGAATATCGAGAAAAAAACTATCCTATGTCCTTTCCCGGGACTCTAACTATCTTTATATCAAATTTCATCTAAATCGGTTCAGCGGTTTTAGCGTGAAGAGGTAACAGACAGACAGACACACTTTCGCATTTATAATATTACTAGCTGCTGCCCGCGACTTCGTCCGCTTGAAATCCTATTTTAATCCTAACTTATAATATTATAAATGCGAAAGTAAGTTTGTTTGATACCTTTTCATGCCTAAACCACTGAACCGATCGTCCTGAAATTTTGCATATACGTTGTCAGGTGTACAGAAACGGACATAGGGTACCTTTCATCCCGAAAAAAAGTGCTGTGCCCGAGGAAAACAACAATACACGTGGCGCCATCTATTATCATAATAACGTTACCGTTATCTCCCAAAATACATGCTTGACTTAGTTTGGGAGTTGGTAGATCATCAATTGCGTGCTGCTGTCCAACCATCAAATACCTTATTAAATTGTACTGTACATATTATATTAAGTTTTTTTGTACAGACGCCAGCACATCAAGCTACCCGAAACTGTCATATTTTCCCATTTAACTTTGAACCTTATGTTTTAGCGATAAAATTGAAATTGATTAAAGAAAATTGACAGATTGTAGTAGCTTGATGTGCTGGCGTCTGTAAATTCCTCTTTACGTATAAAAAAACCGGGTTCTGTACAAATTTGTATGTAACTACAAATTTACGCTTTTCGGAATTTTTCCTTTTCTTGTGCTACATGACATTGCTTCTTGCCAAATTTCATGATTCTAGGTCAACGGGAAGTACCCTACAGATTTTGATTCCCTTGCGAGTGTCAAAATATGCGGCATAAACGGAACATAAACGCCCGTATAATTTTTTAATTAGTTTGATTTTTATACTGCTTCCAGGGATTGCAGCTTTGAGTATTTAATATTAATTTCAACTTGATAACTCTACGCGTTCCTGAGAAAAAGGGCCCGTTATAAGGGTTCGTTTTTCCTTTTGAGGTACGGAACCCTAAAAAAATCAGCTAAGGAGGAAATAATAATAGATTTGAGAAGGTAGCCTTTTTACATAAACCAAGCCATCGTCAGTCGGTTAACCAGGGACATATTTGCTTACTTATAACGTTAAAAAAATAGGTTGCTGTATATTGTCGACGAATTTCCCCAGTCTTTTATGTAAGATTAATCCACTCTACGCAAAAGCTTTTAACTTAATCGATCCTTTCATTATATTACGTACTGTCTTATCGAAAGTTCGTCGGACGTAAATCGATTTGGATAATAATGTATTTCCTCAGTTCTGTGTTAATTTTATCACCTACTGTTGAACAGTCCAATGATGTACTGTTTACTGATAAAAATATTCATATTCATATTCATATTCATTTATTTTGCATTCTACAAGGTACAAAAGATGTTTACAAAAGGCTTAGAGCTAAGAGCCGTTGTAGACCCTGTTAGGGCACAGCAAACATTTATATTTGATACATAGTATAGTTAAAAATCTAAATCATAGCAACTAAAGTTAAAATAAAATTATACAAATGAAAAATGAATATATAAGTAGAAGTATATATAAGTAGGTAGCTATTTTCTTAAAATACTATTATTACATTTAGATAAAGTTATATGTATTTACTTAGGTAATATTATCACAAACACTTATTTATAAGAGATCATATTTTAAGATTACAATTATTAGTAAAGAGATCAGGTTTACGAGTATCACTATTAGAGACAATTTATAGATACAGTAGGTAGGTAACATTTTATAATTTACTTATTGTGTATTTAGTAGTTATGTTATATTTAGTTAAATAATCTTCTTGATAAATATACGCGTGTGTGTATATATTTAAAATGTATTTATTGCAATTATAATCTTTCATTTAAGTATTCTTTTATATTATAATAGCTTTTGTTTAATAGAAATAGTTTTATTTTTTTAACAAAAATATTGTATTTATTTATATTTCTTATTTCTTCTGGTAACTTGTTATATATTTTTATCGACATGACATAGGTACTTGAGGAGTGCATTTTTAATCGGGATGTAGGTATGTTTAATCTATTTTTATGTCTTAAAGTAAATTTAGTTTGTATATCTTCTCTTTTTGTGTAGAATTCCGGGTATCTTCGTACAAATTTACAGAGTTCAAAAATGTAGAGACACGGTAGGGTTAAAATTTTTTGTTCCTGGAAGTGGGGCTTACAGCTATCCGTTTGTTCAATATTGACTAGAATTCTAATAAGTTTTTTTTGTAGAGTGAATAGTGTGGTTGCGTCTGTGCTATTACCCCATAATATGACACCGTATTTAAGCCATGCATAGGCATATGCGTAATAAGTTACTAATGCAGTATTCATGTCTGTAGTTTTTTTGATTTCCCGAAGGGCGTACGAAAATTTTGATAATTTTGCTTTTAATTTTTGGATATGCGACTTCCAATTTATGTGTGTGTCTATGTCTAGTCCTAATAGGGTGAATTTATTTACTATTTCTAACTTGTAATTTTTAAAACTATAGTTTATTTGTATAGGTTTTTTTTGTCGTGGGTGAAATGTCATTATTTTTGTTTTGCTATAGTTAATTTCTAGGTTATGTTCCATCATCCAATGAGTTGTAGCGTCAAGTATTGAATTTAATTTAGCATTAAGGTTGATATTAGTTTCGCATGAGGCAAGAATGGATATATCATCCGCAAACAAAACACAAGGTTCACTGATATGTTTCGGGAGATCGTTTATATAAACTAAGAATAGGAAGCAGCCTATTACACTACCCTGTGGGATTGAAGCGTTAATTGGTATGTTTTCGGATCGGTACAATTCTATTTCGTTCGTTTTTTGGTTAAAATACTCTAATTCCACTACTTGCTCTCTATGTTGTAAATACGATGTGAACCATTCATGACATTTTCCACGGATCCCTATGCCATATAGTTTGTTTAATAAGATGTTGAATTGTACTTTATCGTATGCTTTTGTCATATCAAGCAGTAATCCTATTGCATATTTTTTGGAGTTGATGATATCAAGGGCTTCTTGTATATATTTATAGATGGCGAGGATTGTGGATCGGTTTTTTCTGAAGCCATTTTGACAGTCGTTAAATATATTGTATTTTTCACAATAAGCATAGACACGGTTGCACATGGCTTTTTCAAATATTTTTGATGCAGTTGGTAGGAGAGCGATGGGGCGGTAATTATTTGGGTCAGTTTTTGCATTTTTCTTGTGTATTGGCTTTATAAGGGCTTTTTTCAAGAGGTTAGGAAAAGCACCTTCCTCGAAAGATTGGTTTATCAGTTTGTAGAATGGAAGAGTTAATTCATCTGCACATTGTCTCAGTAATGTAGGTGGGAGTTCGTCGACGCCATAGCTCGACTTATTTTTTAGGTTTTTTATTAATGTATTCACCTCGTAAGGATCTGCTGGACTCAGAAAGATCGAATTCTCTGCTGTAGACATTGCAGGTGTTCCTTTTGGTTTACTGCCAGATGGGCTCGTACTAATTTTCCCAATAGAAGCAAAGAAATGATTAAAGATGTTAGCTACCTCTTTGGGCTCTGAAGTCGTATTATTATTGTTTGTTTGTAGAGTTACATTCTGGTTTTCGCGTCTCATTTTTTTGTTTGTCCGTTCATTTATTAAATAAATAGGTCTGTTAACATACACTCTTAAGAACTATACAATGCTTTATTTCTAGTAACATAATATATAATAATTTTTTTTTGTTAGCCTATTTTGTGTCCCACTGCTGGGCAAAGACCTCCCCTTTTTTCTTCCAAACCACCCTGTCTTGTGCGATCTCTGGCCATGTTGGCCCTGCGAATGATATTAGATCGAATGCACCCGGTGAGATGGGCAAAGATCGTCACTCACTGGACGCCTGAGGCAGGACATCGCCGTCGAGGTAGACCATGGCGAAGGTGGCGTGATGATCTAATATCATTCGCAGGGCCAATATGGCCAGATATAATACATAATTATATATTGTAAATAAAACTGCCTCGCTTCATCAGTATAGGTATTTTTTGTTTTGGTTTTACAATACAATAATTCTGATAATTTATATGCAGATGGAGACCAGCAATGTAAAAATCCATCCATTACTTCTTTGGCCTTGCTCTAAAATAATGTAAAAGGTTACAAGCCTTTTAAAAAGCCATATATTCGAGATTGATCAATCGGAGCGCCCCGCGGCGTCTCCCTCTGCCTCCCCGTCGCGAACTAGCGATGTTGAGTACCAGTGCATGATCGTATGAAATTTCACGTCTAGACTACATAAGTGACATTGACAGTGCCCTTTTCCAAATAGTTTGAAAAAAAATAGTGTGAATTAGTAACCAAACTCAAACTTAAAGCAAATTTATATTATTTACACCAATTACAGGCCGTTCTGAATTTATTGTCATGGAGTCAGAAAGATGAAGTTGGTTGCCCATTCCAAAACGAAGTAGGTTCCTATGGAAAAGAACGGGCAAGAAACTCCATTGACAATTGGTTACATCATTCAACACTTTTATGCTCTTCTTGAATCACCAGTGCATTTTGTCCACCAGTTTTGACGAAAGAAACTTTCATCTTTTTACTTTCTACATTAGGTAGGTAAAGCTTTAACTACTAAATGGTTATGCATCGAAGAAGAAGCGAGTTAGTCCGAAATACATCCATCACTGCTCTCTATAACTGGTGAAATGTGGGTGTACTAAGGTTGCGTTTCCACCAGAGATGAGCGAGGATACATAGCGAGGGATGCGTGTGAAACCAACCAATAACATCGCTTCATTTTTATAGCGTTGGTACCTATTGGTTAGTTTTACACACATCCCTCGCTACGCATCCTCGCTCATCTCTGGTGAAAACGCAGCCTAAAAGTAGGTAGACCTTTGCCTAACCCTTTGGGGATTACAGGCGTGATGTTATGCTGCAATGTCTTTGCCTGAACATTCCAGCATTTCTATAAGTCCTCTAATCTTTTTGCGATAACGTTCTCATTTAAAAACTAACAGCTAGGCTTACAAAAATCTCAAGAAAAAGTTTCTCTAGATTTTCAGTCCGCCCCGTGGCGCCCCCTACAGCTTGCTAGCAAAGTTGAGAACTAAACTATCGTATCAAGGGCGAATTCGTCTAGACGGGACTATTACAGTGTAGTGTTCCGAACTAGCTAGTTAGTGTTAATTGGCGATATATTCTCAATTAATATCGGCAATTAGTAACTTTTGATTACATAGTTCTTAGTAGGAGCCCGTGGCTAAATAATACAGCCGCACAGGTCAATCGATCAGGTTAAGCTACGCTTGCCGCGGTTGGTCTGTGGATGGGTGACCATCTTTATATACGAGACCCTTCCGTGCCTAGGAAAGCACGTTAAGCCATTAGTCCCGGCTGTCATTCGTGGATCTTTGACAGTCGTTACGGGTAGTCAGAAACTCGAAAGTCTGACAACCAGTCTTACCAAGGGGAATCGTATTACCCAGTAACTGGGTTGTGGAGGTCAGATAGGCAGTCGCTCGATGTAAAATACTGGTATTCAGCTGCATCCGGTTAGACGGTAACATAGTTGGGGAGATTTGACCTTCCAAAATTGAGGGTTAACAACATAAATCGTAATATTCTACGCGGATATTATCTTTTATCTGCCAAATCTAAGCTCTCCACATCTTTGAGGAAGTTCCGACATTGCATGATCGTCTAATCTAAATAAACTTCCACACTATGGTTTCAGATGATCGCGAATAAAAATGACGGATAGCTAGTCGGCAATTAAATTTCAATTTTTGATGGCATCGAGCCAAAGAGTGAGGATTAAAATGAGTAGAAGTTAAGAGTTAGGTCCGTCGTCCACGACGCTAATTAAAATTTAAAAGTTACAAACTAAGGGTGAAAGTTGGAATATTGACCCTGACGCTGAGCTCTTGAACACGGTTTAGAAATGCTGATCCCGTTCAGTTTCAATGTGTAGCCGCGTAGCTAGACTGCCACAGCACTGTTATAACCACAGATATCGACAGACCTAGATAACGCAAGTACCACGATCAGAGAGAAAACCAAGCGTGCCATTTTTTGACTACCTACTATGACGTCACAGGCACTATTTAGTGATGGGAAAATCGAATCGACAGCCGTCTCGCAGTCAGAAGCCCGAAAGTCTGACAACTAGTTTTACCAAGGGATATCGTGTTTCCCAGTAACTGGGTTGTGGAGGTCAGATAGGCAGTCGCTCTATGTAAAGTACTGGTATTTAGCTGTCTCTGGTTAGTCTAAAATCTGACGCCAACATGGTTGGGAAAAGGCTAGGCAGTTTGAATTTGGGGCCGTCTTCACGAGTGAGAGAATCGCGGCGATATTATCGTCGTGCTACGTATTTCTTTACAATCTCTTAGATCGTGTCTCCCCACGGCGATATCATCGTGGCGAAAATTTGATAGCACGGCGAGACTATCGCCGCGATTCTCTCGCTCGTGGAGACTTTTGAGTAGCCTTGTGGATGATGGCCCTTGCTTTTAGAGAATGATTTAAATTCATTTGTTTTCGACTAGATCGATAATCATTTGTTTTTGATATAGTATGGTCTGATTGGGAAATAGTATAATATACTCATTTCGTTATTTATTTTTATTGGTCGATGTGTATGAGTGCAATCGTAATCTATCTTATGGATGCTGTAATAAATTTTCCATTTGAGTCTATGCCATTTTGGTTTCTATAAGTGATGTTGCTCAGGAGTTTTCTTAGCTGTTTTTCTTTTGCACCAGGAAGTGATGAAAATGGTATTTTTTGGAGGGGGGGGGGGGCTCAGGGGATCAGACCGGAATAAATCGTATTTCGGTACTCTTTTCAACAATGTTCCAAAATCACAGGCGAATTCTTCCCCATACCCTCAGGTTATTTATAATGGGATATTTCGTTAATTAAAAAAGACAGATGACATTGGACATGGTAAACTTTTTAGCAATATTGGGGACAAAACGTTTACCAAAGTAATCGTATGATACGTGGACACGCGATCTTTTATCATAGAAAGACCATTTTAATTACTTTTGTAGTTTGCTAAGTGACCTTGCTGGAATAAACTGTTATACGAGAGGGGCAATTCTCGTAATTTTAAGAATGTTCACAGTCTGATCTCAGTCTCAATCTGTCAAAAAAATACCCCTAATTTCTCTACATTTTGACAAGTTTTTGTTATTTGTTAGTCACCGAGATGAGACTGCGACTAGATTATGAACGTTTTAAATTACGAGAATTGTGCTTCTGACTGTGAATGTTCTTAAAATTACGGGAATTATGCCTCTGATAATGAACGTCCTTATCTTCGACTTTTCTATGCAATAAACTAGATATAGGAAACCAGTTAATGCCTAGGGCTAAACCTGGTTTTTGTGTGGAGATCTTTAGATATGATGCAGCTGAGAGTCAATCTACAGCTCATATTTTGTACAGACGCCAGCACATCAAGCTACTACAATCAGTTAAACTTTAATAGATTTTTAAACGTTCACAGTCTTAGGTATCTGTCAAATATACCTCTAGTATTTTTGACAGATCAGACTGTAAACGTTTTTAAAATTACAAGATTTGTCCCTCTATCTGTCTAAAATACGTCCAATTTCCCACAAGTTTTTGACATTGATTGTCGCCGAGATGACATTGCGACTTGAATTTGAACGCTTTTTAAGCACGAGAGTTGGCCTTCTGATGTTGGTCTCTAACATATTTCTCTTACCATTTGGGGATCCGTTTTACGAGCAATAAAACGGTTATTTTGGTAGATTTTTATGTACGTCCTCACTACGCATTTAATGGTTACGGATTGATCCTTCGTTCGTAGATGACACTTAAATATTGGCCGTTATGGCATTATGCTCGTAAAGTGCTCAAGAGCTCGATAGAGAGCTTTTGGTGAAAGGTCGTTGGTTTCGGCCATCTTTATTGTTTATAGAGACAATTCTAATTATTCACCTCTTTATTAGTGGTTGTAATTATGATTACACAAAATACAAAATTTAAAAACTTATTAAAACCAAGATTCTTTTGATAGATTCTTATTTTGTAAATGTAAGGACTTTGTAAGACTTGTAGACTTTAGATCTGTAGACCATTTTTTTATTTTATCAAGTACCTGGTACTTGTTGACAGGCCTACGCTATCCTCCCACACTTACTGTAATTCGAAAAGATTGTAAAAGCCAATTATTTTCAAAAGAGTAACCGTGGAGTTTCTTGTCGGTTCTTCCGTCGACAGGTTTAAACCATCGAGCTATTTTTAAATTTAGAACTATAATCCGACAAAGTTAAAGTTCTCATTACATAAAAAACTAACGTAAACCCGAGTCTAAGTTGTCAATATGCAAAGAACTTTGCATTTTTCGGAATAAAGTTTGAAATACAGTAACTGGCTCGAAGGTTTAGGGTAGGTCTAATGTTAGAACTCGTTTTATAATAAGTTGGTAAGTGTTTGTTTTGAAATATTCGAGATTTTCCACATTTTAGCTCAAGACAGAGAGGAGTGTAAAGGAGAAAGTTTGGCTTTTGCCCCTACATTGGGACAACACAGGCAAAAAATAAATAAAAGCATTATAATTGCATACGCGGCCTACCCAAATGTCCTTTCTTTGGTATTGTTCGTCGAATCGTTGAGCTCCTCAAGTTCTGAGTTGAGCTGCACGATTTTTGTCAAATGCGTGCACTGACTGGACAGGTCCGTTCAATCTGTGCGGTTCTTTCCTCAAAAGGCCATTTCAGACACCAATCAAGGGTAGCGGGATCGTCCGAAAGGGTTACCGCTGCCCCGGAACATAAAGGGCTAAGGAAGGAACACGGGTGGGTTTTAGTCAGTAAGAGTCTGACACTCCCTTCCGCTCCACCCAGAGCGGGAGGAGTCATTAGATGATTTCCCACCCACAAAAAAAAAAAAAGACACCAATCAACATGGTGTTCACATGATCTGACCAAGATTTTGTCTGGACAAAAAGAGACCTCTGAGTTTGTTTCAGCCTTTCTTCTCAGAATAGTCAGATAGGAAACGCCGACCTCATCTTTATGATTGACGTGTAAAAGTGTTTGTACAAACCTACTTACAGAAATAAATAATTGATCATTAAAATTACACAAGCGGTATTATACCGTTAAGCATCACGATTGCAGTTTCGTTAGCTAATTTACTTTGACCCTGTATATATTATTAGCTTATACTATCCCAGTGCTAGGCAATAGCCTCCCCCAAGTCCTTCCAAAAACTCTTTTCTCGCACGATGATATTACGCTAACAATATTATCACAGAATCTTGTAACCTTCTTAAAATGAAACGACATCAAAATCGAGATACGATGTAATTCCAATGCGTGTGTCTGGTTAATGAAATAATGATAGACGAAATATGACTGCTGTCTGACGTCATAGTGGGCGTGTCCTCGAGACTATTCCAGTCTCCCAGTACTCCTCTTTACGAATTCACTTTATTTACTCTACTAGAACCTTGCCTTGACTTTGTCTGTATCATTTGCACTTTTGTACGCAAAATACGCGCATTGACGTGGAGTTGCGGACACCAGCCCGTATTACCTATTACCTATCATTTGCACTTTCATGTAGCAGAGTCAAAAGTACTATGAGACAATATCTAGCCAATTGCCTTCAACCGGCACAAATCCAAATGAATGCATCTCCCAAATACCTTTGATCATTAATCATTAGACATTACGATATCTGATAAATGATCGAGTAAACGTTCTATGAATTACCTAGACTCTAGGTAATTCATACAACGTTCACCCGCTTCAATCAAAACATCGATCCACACATCCAATTATCAAGAAAGTGATTGATTGGCTTTCATCTAGACAAATACACTGGCTTCTCCTCGAGACTTCGACGCGTGGAAGTCACAATATACTTAGTAAAATAACAGCCAAATTTTTATAAAACTCTCTCGGCTAAACCCTGACCTCCCGACCTTTCTGACTTGTTTTCTTTTTGCTCAGCTCTTAAGAATCTTAATGTGATGATAAATAGAAGAAGAATTAGGCTATCTAGTGCAAACATATTAGTTTATTTTTTATTGCTGAATGGGCCCCGCTCTTGACCTCGATCACGCCTGATGGAAAGCGATGGATGAGGTCTATGATGGAACGAGCGTGTCCAGAAGATGCCTAAGGCACTCCCACGCATCGGCGACACATAGCAGGCTGCTTGACGCCGGACTCCGGTGGGAACCCCACCCGGTCGCAAACCAGGCGGGCGTTAGCCCTACCACCGCAAGGGAAGAATTGGCCAGCCAAATAAGGTGTTGGGTGTGAGTGTTCAGGATGCGCTGAGCGCTCGGTTCAGTTGATTAACTGGCGGAACAAACTGCGCTACACGAGGAGACTTCTTCATACATCCCATCAGTTCCTGAGATTGAGACACATCTGCCGCATGTTAGACCAATGGGCCAAACTTACGACCATGGGTCTCTTTTAATCGCACCTGACGTCGCGGCAGGCCCAAACGGAGATGGCGGGATGAGCTGGACTCCTTCAACCAGAGGAGTAGGGAGGCCTTTGCCCTGCAGTGGGACATCACCGCCTTCTAAAAATAATAAGAATACAACTCGTTAATCGGGACCCATGTCACTGGGCCAACACTGCTCAAATAGGCATTTTATATCTACCGTAAATTGAATTTACACATCGTTCATCGGAAAGACATCCAACATCCATCTGGCTTCCAAATAACATTGTTGAAATGTCTCATTTTTACGAACCGGCATGGCGGCGTACCTACCTTGCGTTTACGATGATAAATGTCGTAAACTGCGCATTAAGAATCCGAAGGCGTTAAAGCGAGTTTTGATAACATTTTTCTGTTTTCGTATATTTTGAACACTGAAGTAGAATATTCGCTATGGTTTTCTCGAGAATCACTGCGCCAGTTTGGATGGTGTTGTCGATAGTTTTTGAATGTTCGGACATTGTACGTACGTATATCAACTTATACTAGTAGACCTTTTAAGGAAATCAATATTGACCAGCGAAAATTTTTGCTTTTCATATTTATTTAATATCTTCACATGTAACAACGAATAATATAATAATAATTTTATTGTTCTTTATTTTTCTTTTATTGCTGAATGGACCTGCTCTTGACCTCAATCATGCTTGATGGATAAAAAAAGACATTAAATCATGAAAAAAGAAACCTGTTTATCAAATAGAAATTAGTCTAGTCTATTCCAAATTAAGTAAATTGGTATTAATAATAAACAGTTTACAAGAGCCTCGCCAATTTTGTCAATACTGCCGGTTCTCTTCGTCATACAATAAATTTTAATTTATACTATACCTGCTTGGAAAGTAGCTTATTACTTTTTTTTAATGAGGCAGAATGTACGTGTTTACTGTTGTACAAATGTGCGGGTCGAAAAAGTGTATGAAAATCCATTGTTAACGTGCTTGAAAATGTGCTCTTTTTTCTTCTTTAATTTAGGGTAATTCAGTAGCTAACCTAAATAGATATGGTATAATGTCAAAAGCCAAAAAGATTTTGTCGCCAAGCGCAAAATGATACTGGCCACATTCTTTTGCTGAACATTGATTTAAAAAAATAAAATAAAAAAGAATGAACAAGTGAAAATTGCGCGCGCGTGGATAGATTTCTTTTGTTTTATTTATCGGAATTTTCAATTTTCAATCTACTCGAAATAAACTTTATGATTATGATTATGAAATGCCGTCTAGTCGTGATAGTGAAGATTTGATGACGCCGAGCCGCCAGAATTGCCCAAGCTGTTATTGAGAACCTATAAATGATTTTATTATAATCTCTCTTTCGTTCTTTTCAGGTAAAAATGTCATCAGACCAGCCCCAAACGACAGGCGCCACCACTCCTGGGGCGGACAGCGTGGTGGACCCCACAGCCGCCGCCACCCCTGCCCCACGAAAACAAGCCAGGCCGAGAGGAAAGCCACAGCCAGAGAAGCCCAAGAGAAGCTTGTTCTGTTTAGGACTTAAGAATCCGTTGAGAAAATTGTGCTATGATATTGTGGAGTGGAAGTATCCTTTTCAAAGATAATATTTATTTAATTTAAGAGTGTCTATTTTGTTCCATAAAGCCAAGTGCACATTACAACCGCAAAGGGCATGCGTTGGTTTACAGAATATGTACGCCAGTGTTGACTGTTGACGGAGGAGGTTCGCATTCGCAATGCGTTGCGTTTTGGCCCAATTTGCTTGCCTCAACTATGCAAATGCTGATTTTTTCCAAAGTTAATCAACTCTTTACTGTTTTTAACCACCTTGCAATCACCTTACGTCGTGGTGGTAATGCATCTAAATCTATATTCGTTTTTCATTTCCATCTGTATTGATTTGGCGTATTTATCAATAGTGCTACTAATATTGGCCGCCTATAGACATTTTCGGGATGATTTCGTAACACACTTGCTAACAGTAGCAATGGCTTTCATTTTGACAGTTCAACAACATGCATTGCGTTATTTACGTTGTTGAGCAGACAAAGTTTTCGAACATATGAAGCAATGGATTATCAATATCCTTCAAAATCATTCAGATTGTGATTGAAAATGTATTACGCAATTCGGGTGCTGAACAACCAACGGATTGGTTGTTGCACTACCAAGTTTGGGTGTACAGTTTATAGGTTTCATGCACCTTAAAATTCACTAAGTATCTATGCATACCCTTTCAATTACTGCCATACTGTTTGGTGATGGAGAAAGTCAAATTTTGACTGTCATGTCCACGGATATGGTCATGTCCATTGAATTATTCATTCCATCTCAAAGATTTCCTTAACCAAACGTTTCCAGACCATTTGAATATATGATATTGACGACGATTTTTGCAAATTGTATAGCTTTAGCAGTGTTCACACCGTATCCGTCCGGCGATACTAATAATACTAATCAAATATTGGTAAGTACCTTTAAATTATTAAACTTACTGGCTGATAGACACCACATCAACATACTCATAATGGCTTCAGTCTCCTTTAAAGTCTAGACATAATCTTGGTCAGATCATGTGAAGACAATGTAGATTAGTATCTGAAATGGTCTTTAAGGAAAGAACCACACAGATTTGAGGGAACCAGTCGAGTCAGTGCAAGCATTTGTCACTAATCGTGTAGCTCAACTCAGAACTTGAAGAGCTCAACGACTCGACGAACAGTACCAAAAAAAGGACATTTGGGTAGGCCGCCGTAGGCCGCATAAAGTACTCGAACTGCTAGACCAACTTTCAAACTAGCAGAGAAAAAAAAAATATACCCACGTCATCATAATATTCAAAATAATTAAAGTAGAATAATATTTCACAAAGTAAATATTCATGTTAACTAACCCATATTACGAATAAAAGGGCTGAACATGCGCTTGACAATGAAAACTTAATAGATTTACTATAAACTAGTTCTTCGCCCGCGACTTCGTCTGCGTGGACTTCGTACGTTTCCCTTCAAACTTCAATCCCTTTAAGGGTAGTTTTGCACAATCACAAACTTATGGATTTTTTAATGAAATGAGAGTATCCTGAAAATTTTTATGCAGTAAAACTTATCTAAACACTAGCTGACATAACGAACTTCGTACCGCCATCGAAATCAGTAAATCCGTTCTCGAGATATCGCCAAAAACCCGTTCCATACAAAAAATATGAGAAAATGAATTATTTTCTCTTTTTTTTCGTGAATTTTCCCCATGTTTTAATAATTATTCTGCTATTCGGGGCGAAGACAAATCCAACAAATCATAGATCATAAAACTCGGTCTAGCCGCTCTTGAGTTATAAATGGTGTAACTAACCCGACTTTGTTTTATTTATATACTTAGATAGATTTGATAAGCTATTAGGTATTACTTTTGTTTCCAGGAAAAAGTAGAATGGATATTCATGGTGATATTCACGGGGGAGTGTGTAATGAAGATCATCGCGTATGGGTTCCTGTTCCACCCGGGCGCGTATCTGAGGAACACATGGAACAGTCTGGATTTTACTATAGTTACTATTGGGTGAGTTTCAATATTTAACGCTTTATTCTAAAGTAGATTACTAGAGAGATGAACTAGAGTAATGTTGTAGAGTAATGTATGTAGTCAGAGTATTCGAAGTGAGATGGGTGGAAATAACGCTCTGAAGTCCTAAGTATCTGCCGGGGTCGCGGGTTGTTCGAAAGAGATACCGTGGCCCCTGGCACAGGCAACTGAAGGAACACGGGTGGGTTTCAGTCAGTAAAAGTCTGACACGCCCTCTCACTCCGCCCAGAGCGGGAGAAGTTATTTAATAACTTACCACCAAAAAAAAAAAAGTCCTAAGTATTCATGGAATAATCTTAGAACACAACGACAACATCATTGGATTGCGTTCTGAGTATGAGGTAGCCAATCGCAACTGGTGATATCCGTTTTGTTCGTAGTTAGGTATACTTAAGTAATTTTTTTTGTAATTGTGATTGGATAGCCTTAAACAGTTATTCCAAAAATCCACATTGAAGTCTCATAGAGCTTATGAAAATAGTTCACAAACCCGCTTTAAACATGGCAGTAAAAGATGAAAATACTGAAGGCAACAATTTTATCTGTTTCAGTATAGCGAGTATGATCCTGCAGTACATTTCAAAAGACTCTTTTGACGTGAAAGCGTTGAGAGCTTTCCGAGTGCTGAGACCTCTCCGGTTGGTCTCGGGAGTGCCGAGTGAGTATGAATACCTGCATTTTAAATGCTCACTTGACGAGACGCCATTTGTAGATATTTGAAAAGAACATTAAACCTGCCTCTAATTTGTCTGTCTGCGTTGAGATAGGCCGCCATGGCCGAAATAGGAGTCTTCCAGACTTTATTATGTACGAAATAAAGTTTCGTAGGGTCTAAACAGACGGACTGCATTTGAACTGCATGCCAGCTGCAACATCGCAGTTTGGATGCAGTTGACTTAACTAGGTTTCGAAGCAGTTAAGCTGAAATTCAGTCCGTCTGTTTAGACCCTTCGAAGTTAAGTTTTAATTACTAGGTCCTCGTCGTTAATTACTACCTATACCTAATAATTATTGCAAGTGAAGTGTTGTTAGTGATATTAATTAGTACTCTATTTTAACTTTTCCAGGTCTCCAAATTGTGTTAAATTCCATATTGAAAGCAATGGTGCCACTATTCCACATAGCTTTTCTGGTACTGTTCGTGATCATCATCTATGCCATCATTGGCTTGGAGCTGTTCTCTGGGATCTTACACGAGACCTGCTTTTTAAATTCGACTACGAAAGGTATGCAGTTCTCCTTTAGTTTATTTTAAATCATCATCACCAGCTGGCAAGATTTTCAGTTGGGTTGCTACAATTTAGTTATCATCATTATCTACCTGCCCTTATTCCAATTCAATAGGGTCTGTACTATATATCTTGTTTCATATATCTCTATCAGTTGTCAACTCAGTATTTACCTCCTTTTAAACCTTACTATCATTCACATTATCCACGCAACGTTTATTAAAAATAGTGAAGCTCAAAGAAAATCTGTTTTAATTAATTATATCACTACGCTGTTAACTAGCCGGTTCCTTGGCTGTTTTTCTTTGTAGCCTATTACCAGCAGTATTTCCGTGCCTCGGAATGCAGGTTAAGCCGTTGGTCCCGGCTGTCGCTGGTGGATCTTTGGCAGTCGTTACAAGTCGTCAGAAGCTTGAAAGTCTGACAACCAGTCTTACCATGGGGTATCTTATTACACAGTAACTGGAATGTGGAGGTCAGATAGGCAGTCGCTTCATGTAAAATACTGATACTCGGCTGCATCCAGTGAGACTGGAAGCCGACCCCAACATAGTTGGGAAAAGGCTAGGCAGATGATGATGATGTTATTACCAGCAGTATACCGTCTTTCGGCTGATGATGACTCCTAGAAGTTCTTTGTGAAGGTTAACAACTATATTGTCCACTACTTCTTCCAGATGAAATAATAGACGATCCAAGTCCCTGCAATAGTGAGCAAGGTGATGTGGGGTACAAATGTCCCGAGAACTATATCTGCAAAGGCGACTGGCCTGGTATCAACTATGGCATCACCAACTTCGACAATATCGGCTATGCTATGCTGACTGTCTTCCAGTGCATCACTCTTGAAGGGTGGACTGATATTATGTATGCTGTAAGTATTTAATTATTTATTTGGAAAATAATATTTGAAATGAAATTTTGCAAAAGGCATGAAACGAATAAACATTTTACACTTTTTGAAGTGAAACTTCTTTACGCACGCTTGACTTGGGGAGTAAGCTGGCGAACGCGTGACGTAAGCGTTACGAAAATTGTGATCGGGCGAGGCGAACGGGAGTTGAGTGGGGGATATAAGCAAGAGACAGCAGTGCGCGCGCGCATTTTCTTTCTCTCTTCCTCTCATAGCCAAATACGCAATACTGAAGTTTCACTTCAGTCGTGTGGTCATAAGCACACTCGTTTTTTTTTATTTTGACACTGTATTGTCTCGGCTTTCAGGCTTACAATATAATACGATGCAACTGCTACCTATCTGTTAACAGAATCTATTCACTTGAGTTATGCATAGATTAAGATTCTTCTGCCCGCGAATTCGTTCGCGTGAAATTTCTTAATCCCTGGAACCCCACCCCGTCCCATCGCATCGCCTGCCCGCGCTATTACTTCGTTTTCGCTTAGCGTTTATTTTGTCTTTTTGCTTGGCACCTAAGGGTTCTAGCGTGATGTTAAATAGCCTATTCCACAAGAATTGGACTATCCAAATTCAAATAGAATTTTTCAAATCTGACCGTTCCCGAGATAATGTGTCAATAATGACCGCTATGTGGCAGCTATCTAAAATAGAAAAAAAAATAAACAAATAAAGATTCTAAAGAAGGGCGCGGACCACCAAGTCCGCGGTAAATAATTTAATAATAAAAAAAACCATTAGCCACTCGAATCACCTATCTGATCTTGATTTCCTCTTATTTAGACCTTGAATTCAAAAGGGATCTCTATGTCAATTTCAGATTGCCAACGTCAAAGGCAACAGCTGGCCGTGGATCTACTTCGTGACGCTGGTCATCTTCGGAAACTTCTTCGTCATGAACCTGATTCTTGGTGTGTTGTCCGGGTAAGTGATTTAATAGATCCCATAATATATTCAGTAAATGACGTGACTGTAAACTCGGTATATTATGGAACATGGTTTGATAAAGTCGCAATCTGTTGCATCTCGTCTCATAATCTCTCAAATCTTGTCTCACATATATTATTTCTGCAATGATGTAACTCAACTTCAAATGAGAGCAACTATTCGAAATTATTCATCTAGTTGTCACTTTTCTGGTACAAATGAAAACTAATTCTGAAACACAAAATCAGACGTTCAATAAAATATGAAAGATTTAAGTCTAGATTTTTCTTATCTTACAGCTATAATTTATTTGATTTCAAAGAGAAACATGCACTTTACGTAGAACATGGCATGAACGTAATTTAACTGAAGTTCCATTAATTTTCCACAGAGAGTTCTCCAAGGAAAGAGAAAAAGCAAAAAATCGTGGTGACTTCCAAAAATCCCGTGAAAGACAGCAGTTTGAAGAAGATTTGAAAGGATATCTAAATTGGATAACGGTAGCTGAAGAGTTGGACCTTGAAAATGATCAGGTGCAAAAAGAAGACGACCAGGATTCCCAAGGTTTGTATGACCTGAGTTTAATACCTATTTGTATCTGCAAAGCAGCATGCAGCCTTGGTATAGAGCACACAGGCTTGTTTATTATTGAAAAGCATTCGATATGATTCTAGATACATTGGCCATGATCTTTATTTTTTTTCTTATACATTCCAGGCAACAAAGACAGAAAAAGCAACGAAGGATCTCAAAATAATGTGAACGCGAGTACAGAACAAGGACACGGAACCACTTGCAAAGTTTATTGCAGGAGGTTCGACAAGGTACTATCTTAGGACCAATACTTTTTTGTTGGCGGAATTTTACCTACCTAACTATTTATTACTAGCTTCTGCTCTTTACTTCGTCCGCGTGGAAAAAAACATATGCTATTGCACTCTGCAATATTGTAGCTTTCTATCAGTGAAATATTTTTTGTGATTGAATCAGTATAACTGCCAGAGATTACCTCTTATTAACAAAAACAATTTTACCTCTATATAATTTTGGTTGAGTGAGAGTAGTGGTGACCCAGTGGTATCGGCCCGGGCTTACGAGTTGTTTGTCGTGAGTTCGAACCGAGGTAGGCACTGTATTTGTGTATTTCATTTCATCACCACTGTTCTCAAAACTTGTAGAAGACATTTGATATCCGCCAAGTCACACTGGGCCCATGCGGTGGATTATAAATATTATATTCTCAATAATTGAAGTAATATAATATTTACAAAGGAAAAAAATGGCATAAATATAAAATTCATTAAGTCAGTGTGTATATAAATAAAACCAATATAAAATATTGATCAGATCATTTAAGGAATGTGTAAATTAAGTTAGAGAAAAATTAATGAAAAAAGAAACATTCAGGATGTAAAAATTGGAGCAGCCCAATCCCAAGCCATTTTGTCCACGGTATAAAAAAAAAGCTTTCTTGCACACGTTTAATGTTACGTACTTAAGTAGTGGAATATAAACTTAAGTTTAATTAGAACTCTGACGTGAACATTACTTGAGTTTTTTATTTAAAAAAATATGATTTATTTTATTATATACATTTTACTATATTTTACAGGTTAATCGACGATTGCGAAGAACGTGTAGGAAAGCGGTGAAATCACAAGCATGTTACTGGGCTATCATAGTGCTTGTGTTTCTAAATACTTTGGTTTTAGCAACAGAACATCATGGGTAAGGTTACCTCCATCTCGACGAGGCAGTACTAGACCAAACAAACTTCTTTGTTTGGTCTAGTACTGCCTCGATGGTCTAGTGGTCGCAAGCGCTACTGCTAAACGTGAAACGATCGCTGACCCCCTTTTTGATAAACGCAGAGTAAATTTAAAACTAGTAGTGCAATTCTGTAAAACTCTCACCGTCCAAATTTACTTGAAGTGAGCTTTTAAAGTTAGCTGTCAAGAGTGTAAATCCATGAAAGCTCATCAAAGTCGCTTTACTTAAGTTTTTTAATAAGAGGGGTTTTTTTTGTTAATGAGGGGGTTAGCGATCGTTTCACACTCGGTAGACGTAACTAAATAAAATAGTAAAACTAATTTTGTTTTGTTTTCAGTCAACCGCATTGGTTAGACGACTTTCAGAACTACGCGAACTATTTGTTTGTGGTGCTATTTACGATGGAGATGTTAGTGAAGATGTACGCACTGGGTATACAAGTAAGTTATTTATCATCACATTCATCATGTTAAGGCTCGCAGAAGGACGCATTGCTACAGCGCGATGCTACTCTAGGAGAAAATTTTCTATGAAAACTCCAAAGAAATTGTTATCCTACCAGAATCGCGTCACATGCGCAAACTGTACCGATGAATTATTCAGCACATGATTTTCGACCCCCTAGCCTAGAAATATTTCGTCGTTTATCCAAAAAATGTTTCATAGAAAAGTGCATTGTACATTTTGACCGCGTAGGCATTCCTACGCGGTTAAATTGTATGGAACATCACAGCATTTTTTTTTTTCATAACAGACTATAAAGGGGATCGAAGATTTTTATATTCTAGAGCCTGTCACTACTGTCTGCCTGTGAGCCTGTCGCTTCTGTCGCGCCATTATTCAGATTATTTTTCAAAATGGCGTCCACGCATATATGAAACCTATAAAAATCATTAGCTGACATCAATGCAAACGGAAAATATCATAGGACGAAACCCCGTAAAGCATCACGTTTCGAGATCATCATCTGCCTAGCCTTTTCCCAACTATGTTAGGGTCGGCTTCCAGTCTAACCGGATGCAGCTGAATACCAATATTTTACATGGAGCGACTGCCTATCTGACCTCCACAACCCAGTTACTGGGTAATACGATACCCCTTGGTAAGACTGGTTGTCAGATTTTCGGGCTTCTGACGACCCGTAACGACTGTCAAAGATCCACGAATGACAGCCGGGACCAACGGCTTAACGTGCTTTCCGAGGCACGGAGGGGTCTTGGTAAGTAAAGATGGTCACCCGTCCACGGACCAACCGCGGCAAGCGTAGCTTAACCTGATCGATTGACCCGTGCGGCTGATATTACTTAGCCACAAGCCCCTCTGATCTGATCACGTTTCAAAATATTAATGTTAAAATTTTTATTGATTACGTGATATCCATATTTTTTTGAACTCGCGTACGTCTTGTTGTTTAAATGTTTGAAATAATCACTTTGAAAGTTTAAAGTAATCAAACATCTGTACAACAAGATGTAAGCAAGTCCTACTAATATTATAAACGCGAAAGTTTCTGAGGATGGATCACGGAGTACTTTGTCTTTACTCCGTGGGATGGATGGATGTTTGTTACTCTTTCACGCAAAAACTAAAGAAGAGATTTTGATGAAACTTTACAGTAATATAGCTTATACATTAAAATAATACATAGAATACTTTTATCCCGATATTCCCACGGGATCGAAACTTATGCGGGTGAAACCGCGGGGTGCTGCTAGTTAAAAGTAAATGAAGGTCACGTTATCAACTTTGATTCTTGATTGAACTTGATTTCTTCCAGAGGGACAATTCCCGTATTTTTGAGAACGTTCGGATTCTAATTTAAGTCTCAATCTGTCAAACATACCTATCTCTATTTTCTCTAAATTTATTGTAAAATTTTACAAATTTATGACTAGGTTTTGAATATTTTTAATTGCGGGAACTGGCCTTCAGATTGCGACTTGAATTTGAACGTTTTTTATATAAGTATGAATTGGTTTTCTATGGCTTGCTGGTTTTTTTTTTTTTTTTGTTAGATTTCAATAATTAGTAACTCTATTGCTTCCAGGGGTACTTCGTCTCCTTATTCAACCGTTTCGACTGCTTCGTCATGTTTTGTTCGATCGTGGAGCTGGCGCTGACCATCTCCAACACTATCCCACAGCTGGGTATATCTGTGTTGAGATGTGTTCGTCTGCTTCGAGTCTTCAAAGTTACTAAGTAAGTACTTACTTGGACATTTTATTACGATAATATCACGTCATAATTTTATCACGAAATATTTTCTTCATTCGTTGGGTTTTTCGTTTATTTGTGTAAATACTTCAAAATCAACTTCGCCAATTGAAACAAAGTTGATAGTAAGTTAAATTTCACGAGTCATCTAGACTCTAGAGCATCAAAGTGGATACTGCTTTAACATCATCAGCCTATAACGTTCCCACTGCTGGGACACAGGCCTCCTCTCTTCGAGAGGGAGTGGGTTGTAATCCACCACGCAGGCCCAGTGCGGGTTGCACACCCCAATGATGTTATAATCATAACACAATTATACTGAATTTTTACTATTATGTTTAAAACATTGTTTATTTATTAAAATGACATGAAGATTCATAAAGTTGTGCGAGACATGTCTGATGCATGTCAGTTGCAATATGACCTGTACAGGTTTGAGATATATTGCATCCGTAACAAACTCCAATTAAATGTCTCTAAATGCTTTCTCCTAACATTCTCGCGTTGTACTTCTTTGATAAATTTTAGTTATACCATGAACGGTCAGCTCATTAGCAGGCTAAATAGCATAAGGGATTTAGGGGTAATCATAGACAGCAAGCTTCTGTTTGATCAACATGTAAATAGCATAGTTGCAAAGGCATCCAAAGCTCTGGGATTTATACTATGCACCACGGCCTGTTTCCGATCTCTTAAACCGGTTAAAATTTTGTATTGTTCTTTCGTACGCAGCCATTTAGAATACGCGTCTCAGGTTTGGAACCCGCAGTATGAGACTTATAAGTCCCGTATTGAGGGCGTCCAAAGAAAATTTCTACGTTATCTAGATTATAGGGCTCAGCAATACTCAGTTGACTACGAGCACCGCTGCAAACGGTACCACTTCCTTCCTCTGGAGATGAGACGTTATATTGGCGACATGAGTTTACTGTTGGGTATCGCAAAAGGCCACATTGACTGTCCTGAACTCGTTGCTAATCTGTCATTACGCATGAATCTGATGGGATTACGTCAACGGCCGATATTAAATGTACCTTTTGCAATGACTAATTATAGGCGGAATGTTTTCTCAATAAGAAGTGCACTTAGTTTCAATAGGCTTCCTAGGGACCTTAATATTGATTTGTTCTGCACCAGTGTGGCGACCTTAAGACGGCTTTTGGCACAGTCGTTTTTCAAGGATATCTTCAAGGCTTATCTTCTATTCTCTTATTAATTATATTAACGTGTATGTACTTTCTTTTTATCGACTATTTCCTTAACTATATGTGGAGGCTTGTTATTAGCAACTTTTTTTTTATTACATTCTTTATGTTATTGGTTTGTTAGTCTGTAAGCCTTCTTAAAATAAAATAAATAAATAAATAAAATAAAATGGTTATATTGATTGCGGGAGAAAATTGTGGTCACTTTACAAATCTATGCACGCACACAGTTGCATACGTAGGTATAAGGGTCTAGCGTAGTAAGTACTTCGTCTATTTTGGTTTGTTTCAACTGTACAGTGGAAGTGTGACTGCAATTTACGTAGTTTTATTTATTTTTGGGATTAAAAATTACTTATATTTAAAATGACAGACTACTTTCATAATGTGCATTAAATCAGTTACACATTGTATCAGACTTCAATATTGAAATTATCTTAATATTTGAAACCCATATTGGAAACATTCGTCACGTTTACCTCATTCTTGGTTTCCTTACTAGATCTCACTGAGTCGTTTTGCTTTTCAGGTACTGGCGTTCTCTTTCCAACTTAGTGGCATCTCTTCTCAACTCCATCCAGTCCATCTTCTCTCTACTTCTGCTTCTCTTCTTGTTCATCATGATCTTCGCTCTGCTCGGCATGCAAGTCTTTGGAGGAAGATTTGATTATGAGCCTGAAGAAGAGAAAGAGAGGCACAACTTTGACTCTTTCTGGCAAGCTGTGCTGACCATGTTTCAGGTATTTGTGTAGTTAATAGCATTGACCTAAAAGGTAATTTTATTGAGAGAGCTGTGGTGGCTCAGTTGTACCGGCCACGACTTACGAGTTGTAGGTCGCCGGTTTGAACCCAGTGCTTTACATTGTGTAAATTATTTCATCACCACTGGAAAACATCGTGAGGAAATCGGAATGACCTAGAACCAAAAATTCGAAGACATGTGACATCTTACAACCCGCACGGGGCCCGCGTGATGGATTATAGCCCGCTCCCTATCATCTAGAGAAAGCTTGTGTCCCAGCAGTGGGAACACTATAGGCTGATTATGCTATATGTTTTCTCTCGGTTCCAGATATTGACTGGTGAGGATTGGAACGCCGTCATGTACCACGGCATCAACGCTTACGGTGGTGTCGGCAGTCCCGGCATGTTAGCCTCTATCTATTTTATCGTCATCTTCATCTGCGGCAACTGTATCCTTTTCCAAAAGAATAAACAGCTCGTCTTCTAGTATTGATGGCCCTCTTTTCTAGGAGTTAAATTAGTTCTGAGGGGAGTTAATAATATGAACTAAATCATTCTAGCAGGACTTAGTAGACTATGACCACCTGGAAAACTTGGAAAGTGATCTGTGGACATTGAGGGTTTTCTGAAATGACGGTCCCTAGGTGGCAGCAATGAGACGTCAGATCCGGGCACTTGTCAAAAGTTTCAAAGCGACTATAATACGGTCCCATTAAAATAGATGGACAAACTTTTAGAAATCATTCAAACCACCAAAATAAGGACAATGTTAAAAAAATATATAAGAAAAACGTACTAAATACACACAGGAAAAATAATCAGCTAACGAATTTTCGTTACCTGATTATTTACACTTTTTTTACTAAATCACTTTAATCAGTGTTTTTTTTTTTGCTTGGATATCTTTGGTTAGACGTACTGAGCGCTGTGCTAAAATTTATTCATCTATATCAGTAGAATCCTGTATTTAATCTTTTTTAATCGTGACTGAATGTTATGATATGATAGATGAACGTTATCATATTATATTTTATATTCATTGTCGAAATGTAATGTACCTCATGTCAAAGTGGCGTTTACAGGCGGCGTGATTTTTCTATATGCTCTCGCTAGTCGATTTGTTGAATCAGATACTATTGCCGCTTCTGGATTAATTAATATAGATGCTCCTATGGATCAAATGTATATTGAAGGGTGGGCGTTTTGGGGGACCGTCTCGGCCTAATTTGAATAAATGTCTTTTGACATTGATTTTTGTATAATTATTATTTTCTTAACCAAATTATGATACAGATATCTTGCTAAACGTGTTCTTGGCTATCGCTGTCGACAACTTAGGAGACGCCGAAGAAATGGATGAAATACAAAAGGAAAAAGATGTAAGTTTAATAATTGTTGCAAGTTCGAATATCTTTTGTTTATGAGGTTAATCTAATCACTTTATTCAAAGGAAGACTGCAAAAATAATAAAATTAACGTATTATGAGACACCGTTAAGCGGTTGGTCGACTCTTCACCTTTTAATTATTTCCCTTCCTTTTTTATATACTTGTACAGTACAGACGCCAGCACATCAAGCTACTACAATCTGTCTACTTTATCGCTAAAGCATAAGGTTCAAAGTTGATTGGGAAAATTTGACTGTTTCGGGTAGCTTGATGTGCTGGCGTCTCTACATATAATTTGTAAAAATTATCTTGGGATTAACCTAAAACATCATAGTTACCACAAATTTTATTGTTACGAGTAATAGCCTTTTATGATCTATATCTGACATTTGTTTCCAGGCGGAAGCAGCAGAAAATACAGAGGCAGGTAATCCTCAGCTGGAGGAAGAGAGAGGCGAGACTGATGACGAATACGTTAACGAAGAGGAAGGGTATTCTAGTGAAGGGTAAGTAACAGCCTCTCAATGGTATCACTGTTTGTACACCGCCACGTCAACGGGATGTCAACGCGAATGAGATGACGGCGCTGAAATAGTGATACATACATTTACTATGGCTGCATGTCCACCACACGCCGTCACCAGTAAAAATATCACCGTGAAAACTTAGGTGAAGTGAGCTGTCATTCCACCTGATGCTAGGGATTAACAGCTCGCTTCAAGCTCACTTCACCAAAGTTATCACGGTGAGATTTTACAGTATAGCACTGCAGTACGTCACGCTCGGTTCGAATAATCTCGTTTCTTGTTGACGTCCTGTTGACGGTGTCGGTGAACAAACGGCCTAAAGGTAAAAAAATCAACGAAAAGAAATACCACACTGTGGTTGTCAACGGTCGACAAGGAGTAGAGAAAAATATGTTTTAGTATTTTTATAATTATGTCATCGAGACTTAAAACAATAATATGACGATTTATACAGTCCTTCAACAGTTATTTTACCTCTAACAGCAGCAACCTTATTGTAACGAGAATAAAGATCACAATGATTTTGACGGACTTGCTAGTGGCAGCAACCCAACAGAACCCTTATTTAAATGAGAATAAAGATCACTGTGATTTGGACAGTGATGCAAAATCAGAACTGAAAAAAAAAGTGTTTATTCACATAAATTATTTTAAACAAGGTATATTACCTCTGCCAAACTGCAAAGCAGTTTTTTGGCAGACGTAGCTCCTTTTTTTGCACATATTATCATATTATATATTTTTTTATAATGACACTTTTTCACACACAATTTAATAAAACTATTCCTCAGACACATAAACTGTGTGTGACTTTTAAGGGACTACGCGATTTATTGATGTTAAGCCTCCTTGGAGATCGCTGACTGTCACGTTCAATGACATCATGATGCATGTCATTTATATCTCAAGCCGAGAGAAACTGTAACTAAAATTCTCTTAAACTACCCACTAACTACGTTTGTCTTCTAATTAGCTCTATCTAGCTGCTTATTGTTCGTATATCGTTCTAATTAATTGTTTTATTAACAGCCGGCCTTACAAAAAATATAAGAGGGTACCCAGGTGAGGAACATTTAATATTTAGCAAGATCTAAGCATTGTTATTATTTAATTTAGTCAATGCTATCATTTAAGCATTCCACCGAACTTGGAACTATTTTTAAATGGTAAGTAATCTAAAGTATATTGTCCCGGAACTGCCATTTAATTTACTTTTTCGATAGGGTAGCCCGCTAAATTAAAATTCTTTTAAATTTTTGCTATTTGCGAAATATCAATAAATAGGTTTAATTATATGAATTCAGAAGGTTGTATTGACGATTTCAATGTATTATGTATTTGTAACTAACTATTTACACTAGATACTAAATTAAATGACTAACTTAATATAAATAAATACAAAAACAAAGGACACTCAGGCGTCGAAGTACTCGTCCGCATCGCTGTCATCCGGAAACGTACCCAGAAGACTGGCAGCATTGCCACGTTGAATGGCAATGCTAATTCTTTGGCCAAAGAACGATCCAGCCCTCTAGTCACGTGAATTGTCGACCAACCAGCGAGATTTTTTTTTAAAAAGGAGACGCGCGCTCGGGCCCCATGACCCGAGCGTTTCGACCCCCAACGGCTCAAAGCTGTAGTTACCCATAAGGTTACAGTAGTATTTGCGCCGCTTGAGGGTTGATATTTAATGATTATAGTTACGTCAATACATACTTGTTACGGTCGCGAATCATATTTTGTTTAAAATACAACCTGACACTGACCTGCAAATTGCAAAAAAAACGTAAGAAAATTTGAATTTCGTGGGCTACCCTGGCACTTTCCCCAAGGCGGACTGGATTCTGATCTTGGAGTATAATCTAATGATTGTGTTGATTATGCTTTCAGGTCAGACCATGAGTACGAGGAGACAGGGTCAGAAGAAGACGTTCAGGAACAAGAACAGGAGCAAGGAGAAGGAGACGAAGCCAACGACAATCTTGTAGGAAACGAGAAGAAACAAAATGGTAACTATTCATCTGGAAAGAAAATAATTTTAATTGCGGTAAACATGATGCAGAGAAAGAAAACTAACACAAAAATAACAAGTTGAGGGAAAATATGCGTCACATCCACGCGAAACGGCTATCGCTCAGCATAATGATCTTACACGAGACAGATCTCTATTCTGATGCATACTGAAGATTTAGAAAAGAGTTGAAACCTTCTACCTCCTTTTATTGGTACCTCCAAATGCCAAGAAGAGAAGTAAGTAGTTTATTTAATTACAAGCGAAGTAAAAACCGTGCGAGCCTTGCTTCGCACGGTTTTTACGACTTGAAAAAAACATCCAGATTTCTTTATTAAAATATGTAAACTTAATATTTATATAATAATATACGCATGAACCTTCCGCAGTAAATTCTCTAACGGATGGTGAAAACCGTAGTTTAGAAGAACAGACAGACAGACGCGAAAAGCAACTTTAATTTAAAATATGTGTAAATAATAGAAGACGAACCTGTGGGAACAATAAGGAATTATGATGTGGTCATTTATTTATTTATTTAATACTTTAAGCACAAATGTACCGAGGCGGACTTAATGCCATAAGCATTTGCCGGGGCAGCGGGATCGTCCGAAAGGGTTACCGCTGCCCGGAACATAAAGGGCTAAGGAAGGAACACGGGTGGGTTTTAGTCAGTAAGAGTCTGACACTCCCTTCCGCTCCACCCAGAGCGGGAGGAGTCATTAGATGATTTCCCATACAAAAAAAAAAAAAAAAATGCCATAGGCATAGTTTTATAGCAGCGGTGGCTCAATGGTGACGGCACCGACTTACAAGTCGAGGTCGTGGGTTCGAACCCAGGCAGGTGCTTTACTTTGTGTAAATTATTTCATCACCACTGCTCTTAAAACGGTGAAGGAAAACATTGTGAGAAATCTGGCATGCCCTAGAACTCAAAATTCAAAGACATGTGACATCTACTAAACTGCCCACTCCCTCTCAAAGAGAGGAGGCATGTGCCCCAGCAGTGGGGACATTATAGACCGATTATGCAAAGTTTTATATAATTTGTCCATTTTCCTTCTTATAGGAGATATAAAGAAAGATGATTCGCCGAAACACCAGTTGGCAGCGATGTCTGCAAGACCCCGACGCTTGTCAGAAGTTGAAATGAAGAATGAGGACAAACCCATTCCAGAAGGAAGCAGTTTCTTTATCTTCTCCCAAACTAACGGGTATGTAGTCAGTTACTATTTCATGGATGAGAGAAGCACAGAACCGGTCGAAGTGGAGGTGCTTGAGGAAGGTCTATGTCCAGCAGAGGACGTCTTTCGACTGAAGTGATGATGAGAAGCCACCCAGGCACAGATAGCAGGACCAGCTTAACGCCTATAGATTGGTTTACAGTAGCTCAAGATGGATGAATAGCTGCGGCTGTGGGTTACTTTGACAAGTAATGTCTGCTAAAATAGGTAGTACCTTTGTGCTCTTTTTTATTGCTGAATGGGCCCGCTCTTGATCTCGATCACGCCTGATGGAAAGCGATGGATAAGGTCTATGATGGAACGAGCGTGCCCAGAAGATGCCTAAGGCACTGGAACTCCCACGCATCGACGAAACACAGCAGGCTGCTTGACGCCGGACTCCGGTGGGAGGGTGGTCGCGAACCAGGCGGGTGTTAGCCCTACCACCGAAATGGAAGAATTGGCCAGTCAAATAAGGTGTTGGGTGTGACTGTCCAGGATGTGCCGAGCGCTCGGTTCAGTTGAGTAACTGGCGGAACAAACTACGCTACACGAGGAGGCTTCTTCATGCATCCCAAAAATCTTCCTTCTCTATGTAATTTTCTCTATTAAGTGTTTTGAGCGTACATCCTAACTTTTAATATTATAAATGCGCAAGTGAGTTTGTTTGTGTCGCTTTCTAGCATATAATGCGCTCTGTTGGACCCATGATCTGCGATTTTATCAAAGCCCTATTTTTTTATCCTTTTCCAGGTTCAGAGTATTGTGCAACAAAATCCAGAAGAATTCATGGTTCAAGAATTTGATATTGCTGTGTATTCTTGCGTCATCACTCATGTTAGCGATGGAGGACCCAGTAGGCAGCAAAGATAATGAACAGCAGACTGAGGTAAGGATCATGATGGGGTTCCATTTTTTGATCATTGTCATTATTTACCTTGCCTTTACCCAAATGTTCGCGGCAAATTTTAGTCTAACCGGAGGCAGCTGAATGCTACTGTTTTACAGGGAGCTACCTACTGCTTATCTGACCTCCACAACCTGGGTTACACGATACCCCTTGGATTTTTTTTTGTATAATATAACTTACTCGATTTTGGCGAGGCTATAATGCTTGTCATAAGGAGGAAATAAATCATTAAAAGTGTTAATTTTCCACTTTTAGTCAAGACCTGGTCAAATTCACATGTATGCATCAAAATTGGGTGTATACTCTTAAAGAGGTACGAGTAACAGGATGTAAAGTTCACTCATCCTCTATAGAGAAGGGAGGAGCCTCCGATCAGACGGGTGTTGTGTCTGTTGGGCTTCTACCTGTCGATTGGAGGCGGGATGTTGGTGTATATAGTTGCGCGGTAAACTTCGCTTGCGCGATGCAGGATTTTGCGTGAAGTCAATATGATGCGTAGTTCACATGTGGCTTTGTAGATGCCGCCACGCTTTTTATCTTGTTTGTTCACCATTCTTTATATTTCAATTTTTTTTTCAGATATTACGTAAAATTGATTACTTCTTCACCACCGTGTTCACCTTAGAGCTTCTTCTGAAGGTCATCACTTACGGCTTCATCTTACATAAGGATGCCTTCTGTAGATCCGCCTTCAACCTCCTGGATTTACTGGTCGTCATAGTATCTTTGATTTCTTTAGATGGGTGAGTTTAATTCATTGATATTTGTGCAGAGAGTCTAAGGCCCTTTGTACACGGCACGGTTTCTTTACAGTACGGCGTATAAACTGCACTGTAAAAAAAAGAATCGTGTCCATCAACAAGCTTCCATAGAGGTCCATACAACACTGACGACCGTGCCTACATACGGAAAATAAACCGTAGTTTTTCACGGTAAGAAAAACGTGTGTGACTGTGTACAAAGGGTCTGATATCTTAGGCCATGATCTATAAACGTTACTTAGCACGAAACTCCTTTGGCTAAGCGTTATTCCTGTTACTTACACACAGTTGTCAAACTAAAAGTACAATATAGTGACGGGAACGTGACTAAGGCTGCCTGTCCATTGACGCGGAGAGAGGCTGCGGAGCGGATAAACGGAGAAATATTGGTTAATATTTCTCCAGCAACAGCAGCCTAAGCCAAAGCCAGTGCTAAGAAACGTTTATAGATTTTGGCCTTATATTGTGTGTGGTAGATAATTGCATCAAGTAATACTGATGTTCGGAATGTTTCACGTTTTTGTTGCCCAATTTTTTTTACAATATTATTTATAACGATATACATACAGGATGGCATCGACTTCAAACTGAAATCGTTAATTCAGCACATGATTTTAGACCCCTTAGCGTATAAATTTTACACCAGTTATTAAAAAAAAAGTGGCACTCCGGGAGTGCCGACAGAAGTGAAAACATGAACAATTACGTGTGTATTTTTTTAATCGTCATAAAAACAAAACACAAATAGAATACTTTGCCATCACTCACTGACATATCGCCTAAACGCGCCTAAAGAAATTTCACTTCAAAAATCATTTCAGAGGGTTTCAGAATCATGTACTGAATCCATGGGTTACCAATCTGTTAAGGTAGCTCGTCGATGTCCCTGCCACTCTGTATAAAAAATAAAGTTATAAAATGGCGTCTTTTTTCTGCCAGGTCAAAGAACACAGTATCTTTTATAAAGATTTTGAGAGTTTTCCGAGTATTGAGACCCTTGAGGGCAATCAACAGAGCAAAAGGACTAAAGGTTAGTTTTCAAACTTTTTAAGTTTACTCCAAAAAATCTTTTTACCCAATTTATAGTTAAGAGAAAGATGTAAAAATGTTTTTATCAATTTTTAGCACGTAGTTCAATGTGTGATCGTCGCTATTAAGACGATTGGCAACATTCTGTTGGTGACAAATCTTCTTCAGTTCATGTTTGCCGTCATGGGAGTGCAAATGTTCAAGGTAGGGAAGAGGAAAAAATTGAAAAATATAATTACAATTTTTTTTTTCTCACTGATCGACACCTTTGGGTCAATTTATTTACAATTTACATAAGTTTGTGGAAGTAAGTATTTTTATGCACTCGGAAAATATTCTTGCACTACTTAGTTATTTTTTTCTAAAAAAAAAAGTACAAGATCATCTGATTTCGTTTCTTTAATATGTGTGAGGCTTATTTACGTGCAAAACAAAAAATTAGTTTACTAACAATTTTTTTTTCGCTTCTGCCCGTGGGTCCAAAAAATTCTCCTTTGTTTTTTTTCTATTTAGGAGCTTGCATGCTTCGTTATGTTTTTTTTTTCAATTTAAATTAGCCCAAAGGTGTTGTGTGATGTTTTATCAAGATTTTTGTTTCGAATTTTGTGATTTTTTTGGACTCAAAGTAAAGTGCTTTGGTGTTTCTGTTCCACAATGCCCTACCTTGACATTTCACTCGAAAACTAGGAGTGAGGTACTTGGTTTATTACTGTGTTCACGTTTTTTTTTTTTTATTGTTCGAACTGTCACTGTCAGACTAGGACACTGACGTGTCTGTACAAAAGCAAATAAAGTTTTTTTTTGTTTCCGTAAAACCAAGGACTAACGCGATGTAAGTAGGCGACCTTTTCCCCCAGTTTTTTGTGGTATTTATTCTAACATTTATTTATTTTTGCATTTTGTTTTTTTTTTCACAACTTTATACAACGTGGTTTGCATACACCTACACAATCGCACATTGGGACAATGGGCGAAAAATAAAAAATACAAAAAATAATAAAAAACACTGCAATTGGGTAACGTTACTGTTTTGCCCGCTTTAACATTTTTTGCATTATTTGTGCTTTAGTATGTGGTCAAGTGTGTGTTCGCTTCTATAAAGTCTATTGGGAATATATTTATTATAAATCATATGTTGCAATTTATGTTCGCTGTTGTCGGTATTCAATTGTTCAAGGTAATTTTGTGTATCTATTTTTATCTTTTTTTTTGCTCACTCTCTCTTCCCGCTTTCAATAAGTGGGAGCGAGATGAAACTGTGATCTTTTCTTTATATAGAAATCAGAAGCCCGCGGTACGTATATTTATTTTATCCATCTCCTTTTAGTACGTAAGTAACTGCTAAACATATTAGTAACGTGTAGGCTATTTTTCTTCATACCCAACTATTTGTGGAGCTGTCAACCATACTTTAAAAGTTTATTGTGAAAATAAATATTTTATTATTATCTTTTTACTGCAGCCAGGACATGCATACATTTTCGAAAAGATTACTCTCCATTTTAGGGCAGTTGGTTAAAAGATATGGTTGCCAGTAGCAAAATTAATGTTTTAGTTATGCTGAAAAATAATATAGCGCCAGCTGTGCCATAACTTGAAATGTACTAATTGTATTTGTTTTATGTGCTTAGCTAAGCGTTTTGTAGAAAGCGAGGTCAGGTGATTCAATGAGTATAATTTTAATAAACAATAACTTATGTTTTAATCAATAAAAAAAACCCCATAAAATTATGTTCAAGATTTTTTCAAATAAAATCTTTTTGTAAACGAGTAAAATGTGGCCAGGCTCCTGAACTGAAGGAGCAACTTCTTGGTCCAGGAGCTAGTCACAATTATTTGTGAACGACTTTGATTTTTAATATTATTATGATTTCAGGGTAAATTCTATAGATGTACAGATATCACAAAAGTGACTGAAGAAGAATGCGCGTGAGTATAGAAAACAAACCGATTTTTTTTTAACATAAATAATTATAGTTTTGGATTCCGTACCTAATATCAAGCTGTGTGAATATCCGTCCTTTACAAAGCTGTAATTCAGTTGTTATCGGTAAGAGATAGTCAGTTGAAAACCAATGTTACTATGGAGACGACAGTCCATACTTAATATTATAAATTCGAAATTAACTCTGTCTGTGTGTTACCTTTTCACGCCTAAACCACTGAACGGATTTCGATAAAATTTGGCAAGGAGGTAGATGGCATCCTGGGGAAATACATACTTTTTGTCCCGGTAGCACGTCCGCGAAGCATAAATCTTGTTACATAGATGTTTGATTATTTTAAACATTCAGAGAGATTATTTCAATCATCTATGCAACAAGATGTGAGCAACTTAAAAAAATATGGTTGTCACGTGATCCACTTCGAACGTTAATATCTTGGAAACGTAACACTCTAGGGGTTTGGTCTTATTATGATTCCTGTTTGCATTGATGTCGGCTATCGATTTATATAGGTGTCATGCGTGGCCGCCATTTCGAAAACAAAAAATCAAAATGGCGGACCATTTTGAAAAATATCAAAATGGCGGACAGTTAGGTATGCCACGGACCTACAAAGCCCTTTCACCGCGGGAGGTCCAGAATCATGAACTGAATCCATGGCGACTGGTTGTGCGTCCATGTTTCTGCAATGAGATTGCTATACCGATTTTGACTTCTATACCGTAGGCATGAATGGTATTAAAAGCAAAAGAGCAATTACAATACCAACTGTTTACTGCAGCTGCCAATGTCATGCCACCAACGCAATATAATTCAAAATCGGTTGATGAACGGACTGTAAAAAACGGTTTATTTAAATATCTAATCTTATTTCAAATGAAGTACTTATAGGTAATATTTATTTATTTATTAAGGTGCACCAACAGCTTCTATGTATACATGATCTTAAGTACTATAATCACAAAAGTCTCGGTCTTACACAGTCGCCAATTACAGGTTTACCAGCAATCTCGGAAATAAGTGACCACACATAATGATCACAAAACTAAAGGCCAGAACTTAAAAAAAAATTATGGCAAAATACTTCTTAAACTTAAGATTAATAACAAAAAGTAAAATAAAAATACGAACAACATTGCAATTTTGCCCACTTACTTAAAACTAAGACTAAGACAATATTAAAGATTTCAAATAAGTACAAAAAAATCCTTTCTTTCAGTGGAACGTATTTAATATACAAGAACGGGAAGCTTGTAATAGAAGAACGGTTGTGGATAAGAAACAAGTTTAACTTCGATGATGTGCTCAATGGGATGCTGACGCTCTTCACTGTATCCACCTTCGAAGGTTGGCCAGGGTAAGTCATAAGATAGAGCAGTTCTCCTTTACAGGTTACAGGATCAGCAGAAAGATTTGATCAAAAGATGAATTCCACCAGTATATAAAAGTCTATGGACTCACTCAGGTTGGCCTAAGCAATGAAAACCTGCATAATCAGCCTATAGTGCTCCCACTGCTGGGACGCAAACCTCCTCTCTGTGAGAGGGAGTGGGCCGTAAACCACCACGCGGGCCAGGTGCGGGTTGGTAGGTGTCGCATGTCTACGAATTTTTGGTTCTAGGACATGCCGGTTTCCTTACGATTTTTACTTCACCGTTTTGAGCGTAATAGTGATGAAATAAATTATACAAAGTAAAGCGTCGCCTGGGTTCGAATTCGAATCGACGCGATGACCCACTACAACTCGTAAGCGGGGGCCGTTTGCACTGGGCCGCCACTGCTTTGAAAATAACCTGGTCAGGTGGTAATTCATACATGATTTCAACCTGTAGCGCAAATGTTGTGCTGTTCCAACTATGACGGAAGACGAAATACTTTACAGCATGTCCTGCGTGCCTTGATACCAGCATGTCAAAGGACTTGTAGACGCCACTGATAATGCTATAGTCCTAATCCTAACCATGTTTTGGTCTAGCTCAATTATTTAAGAACTAGCTTCTGCCCGCGTCTTCGTCCGCGTGAAATTTCACCTTTCTCCATTCACCCTCTTAGGGCTGAAATTTCGAAAAACCCTTTCTTAGTGGATACCTACTCTTCACAAAGAATACACCCTCCAAATTTCATGTCTAGAAGACCAGCGGTTTAGGCTGTGCGTTGATATATTAGTCAGTCAGGACTTTGAATTTTTTTTATATAGATAAGTGACAGAAAGAAGCCTTCTCGCGCTAATAAGATATTGCAAGCGATTGCCATTGCCATGAAAAGAAGAAGACAGCGCAAAAATCTTTTTCCTGCAACTCTGACATTTAAATTGTTTTTCGCAGATTGCTATCAACATCAATGGATTCCAACGAAGAACGCCATGGACCTATAGAGAACTCTAGACCCCTTGTCGCGTTCTTCTACATCAGCTATATCATTGTTATAGCGTTCTTCATGGTAAGCAAGTGGATTAACTCATTGTGGGGATCTTCTCATGCAAGGCAAACTAGTTTCAAGACCTTTAAAATTATATCAAAAGCGACAATCTGTTTTGGTCAAAAGCAAAATAATTATATAAATTCTGCAGTAACTGAATACTCAATAGGTAAGGTGTAAAAGCCTAATCATTTATGCAGAACTGTTCAGATAGATTTGGAAAGAAAGTCTTGAAGAATAATAAATAATATTCTTCCACGATTATTTGTATATCTAGCTTTTGCCCGCGGCTTCGCCCGCGGGGATGACAGTCTGCATCAGGTAGCTTCCTGTTCTACAGAATACCAAAAGTATTATCATCTTAGCCATTGACTACTTGCCCTTTCAGGTGAACATCTTCGTAGGTTTCGTCATAGTAACATTCCAGAAGGAGGGAGAGCAAGAATTCAAGGATTGCGAACTGGACAAGAATCAAAGGAACTGCATAGAGTTTGCTTTGAAGGCTAAACCTATTAGAAGGTAAGAACTCCTTTGTGATAGGCTGCCAAACAGTTCAATGTCCCTCCTAAGGGAAAGTTAAGGAAGAAAGCCACATTTATGGTAACGACCAACTGTACCATCAATCATCGACTTGTCGACTAAAGCTTGATTTACTCGGTGTAGTTTAATGGCCTTTGGCATACCATAACTGAAGCAAGAATTGTCAAACTTAAGTGGCAGTGGGCAGGGCACATTGCTCGCAGAACAGATGGCCGATGGGGCTGAAAGGTTCTGGAGTGGTGACCGCGTACCGAAAGATGTAGCGTTGGAAGGCCTCACACAAGGCGGACCGACGACCTTGTGAAGGCCGCAGGAACCCGTTGGATGCGAGAAGCACAGAACCGGACGAAGTGGAGGTGCTTGGGGGAGGCCTATGTCCAGCAGTGGCCTCTTTCGGCTGAATGATGAACTGAAGCATCAATATAAGTTGAACCGTGTAAACAGTGTCTAGACGGTTACTACTACATTGACCTACCTACCTATATCTATAAAAAAAAACAGCAGAAGCTTTGTGGTTCAATTATGTGACTGAGACTATGTTATGCTTATATGACAAAATTTGCAAAAATACAGTACACAAAACGATAACTCTTTCACGTGTATTTCATGGTGTATTCTAGATACATCCCGAAGCACAGGATCCAGTACAAGACGTGGTGGTTCGTGACGTCACAGCGGTTCGAGTATTGTATCTTCTTCTTCATCGTCCTGAACACTGTGGCGCTCATGATGAAGTTCCATGGCGCCTCGCCGGAATACAAGAAGGTTCGTTATTACTACAAAAAAATCCTAAAGCAAGTCGAAAAAGCTGTAGAGTTTGTTAGTTTGTTTGAACTCGCTAATATCTGAAACTAACACTCGGATTTGAGAAATTCTTTTTGCATTTGATAGCCCATATTTTGAAGAAGGCTATAGGCTATAACGTCACGCTATGACCCTTAGGCACCGAGTAAAAATAAAAAGAAGCCAGAAAGAACGCTAAAAGCGAAAACTAAGTAAGCCCGGGCGAGCGACAACATTATTACGCGCGGTACATTTTCTTTGGGAAGAATGACCTTCAAACATATTTATAAAATTCCTATGCTTTTAAAAATACACACGTAATTGTTCAAGTATTCACTTCTGTCGGCACTCCCGGAGTACCAGTTTTTTTTTACATATTTTGTTCTTTTTCTCAGGTCCTCGATTACATCAATATGATGTTGACAACGGTTTTCATGCTGGAGTTTGTGTTCAAGCTTGCTGCATTTAGATTCAAGGTGAGACTTTTCTTCTTATGTCAACGACAGCTTCCAACTCTTAAATCGAGCCACCATGCATTTTTTGTATATACATAAGTATCATCATCTGCCTAGCCTTTTCCCAACCATGGGGTCAGTTACTAGTCTAGCCGGATGCAGCCGAGTACCAGTATTTTACACGGAGCGACTGCTTATCTGACCTTAACAACCCAGTTACTAGGTAATATGATACCCCTTGGTAAGACTGGTTGTCAGACTTTTGGGCTCCTGACGACCCGTAACGACTGTCAATGATTCAAGAATGACAGCCGACCCAATGGCTTAACGTGTTATCCAAGGCAAGGGTCCTGGTATGTAAAGTTGCTCACCTATCCACGGACCGAGCGCGGCAAGCGTAGCGTAACCCGATCGATCGACCCGTGCGGCTGTTATTACTTATCCATGAGCATCCCTTTTTTTATATTATGGTCTCTGGCTAATTGAAAGGTCGTAAATTCTAATTCGGAATAATGAATTCACCAAAACGATTGTCAGTAGCTTCAAAACTGCATCAAAATTTTTTCTTTGACTCATCATTGTTTTAATGTTTTCTAGGCCTTTATAGCTGACATGAAAATGCTCAATTTAGGAGTCCGGGAGCATAAAACAAAACTTTATAGGTCATTTTTATACAGTGCCCTCCGAAAGTTAATTGACATTTTTCCATTTCAGCTGCAATGTTACATTATTATACCACAGCTGATATAAAGTTATAAAAAATTAAAAAAAACTGGTAATCCCTTATCATAGGTACGCACGTAATTGAATTAGTCAATAAAAATGTTACAGTGTACTGTTCAAAACTTTGAAACGAGAATTTTAAATCATAATGCAGGATGACACCTCAAAATTTTCCGTTTTTTCAATTTTATTGTATTTACTTTGAAAAATCATTGTTTCAAAAATTCGCAATGAATGTGTGCAATTTATGGAAGGAGTGATGGGGTTATGGATGTCTTGACGCTGCGTGAGCGTGCGTGATCCATTGCCACTCGTTCGATGTCCACCGCGCACAGCATGGATGGAAAGCAGCAGATGAAGTGATTTTTTACTCCGTTGGTGTAATTGCTGTATGGCGTTCCAGTGTGAGGATAAATAAATAAATTATAATCTGGGATTAGGTACAGCTGAAGTAGAATAATGTCAACTAACTTCTGGAGGGCACTATATAGACGATTTGTTACTTGTAACAATAAAGTAACATTACATGAAGAAAACCACTGTTTTTATAATTTTCCAGAATTACTTCGGAGACGCATGGAACACGACAGATTTCATCTTAGTAGTCGGTAGTATTATAGACATAGTAGTAACCCAGGTCAACGAGAACAAACCAACTGACGTAAGTAGCTATAATAGAACTCCTTTAATGAATTTCATAATGGTTGAAGAAATATTAATAAATACAATTCTATTACAGTTTGGAATAGCCCAGCAAGCCCAGAACCTTAGTAAAGTTTCTAGTAGTGCTGCCAAAGAGGTTAGTGACTTTATAGTAATACAAACAATGCTGGTAGGTAAAAACTGGCATTAACTTTTAGAAGAGTAACTATTTTTTTAAATAGTAATAGTAGCATTTGTTGGGAATCGAACCTAACATAATACTTTGCACGCGGCCTGCACACGTAGGTCGCGTGATCAACGCATAATCGCGGCGATGATACGGCTCGGCCTGACGACCACTCGCTTCAACAACCGCTTTTAGTAGACAACGTCCCGACAACAATCTACGGGCAGTTGCTCACCAGACACAACACCCGTCTGGTCGCAGGATCCTCCCTATTCTATGGATGAGTAGACTTTACATCCTGTTCCTCATACCTCAGGCCCTGCCGGTCGATTTTATAAAAATCTAACCATAAAAATTTAGGTGAAGTGAAGCTGAAGTGTCATCTGACACTAGGAATTGACACTATTGACAGCTCACTCCACCGAAGCTTTCATGGTTTGGTTTTTACAGAATAGCACGACTGTACGATGCTAAATCAATTTATAGCAATCACTTTCACTGTAAACCAGCAACCTAATTGCGTAAGACACTTTCAGTGATTATCCAAGAGTTTTGAAGGATATGGTTAATACATTGCTTCATAGATTTAAAAAAATTCGTCTGCTCAACAACGTAAATAACGCGATGAACGGGGGTGAACTGTCAAAATGAAACCCATTGCGATCAATTATCATTTTGTGTGTGTTTCACAATAACCCCGCAGAGTTCTAAGCAAGTTACCATTCTATTCCAGGGTTCCAACCTCCTCAAATACATAACGTTCTTCCGTCTCTTCCGAGCCATGCGTTTGATCAAGCTGCTGTCCAGAGGAGAGAGAATCAGGACCCTTTTGTGGACATTCATCAAGTCCTTCCAAGCACTGCCCTATGTTGCACTGTTGATCGTGCTTCTGTTCTTCATTTATGCTGTTGTGGGGATGCAGGTAATGACCGCTCTTAAATACTCGTATATTACGAAATAAACACCAAGCCTGAAATATAGAAAAAGTCACCATCTCAATTTCGCCACACCTATTACGATACAGCATTCTAATTGCGTAACACACTATCAAACACAATCTGAATCATTTTGAAGGATAATGCTAATCCATTGCTTCATATTTTCTAAAAAATTGTCTGCTCAGCAACGTAAATAACGCAATGAATGTTGTTGTACTGTCAAAATGACAGCCATTCCTATTGATAGTGTGTCACGTAAATACCTCGCAGTTCAAATCTGATATCTACTGTGATTAAAATAAAATAATTAATACCTAATAAAAAAACTTTATTGTTTACGAGAACATTACAAAAATCAAATAGCACTAGCATCAACACTACGATTCCCTGTATCATGGAGACTAGTTGATCGAAATCTGCCACAAATCTGGACAACAACTTTATTGCTTTGAAAAATTTGTCGAGGTTTCTTTTCACTCTTTCAGTTCTTGTCAACAAACGTACAACACTTCCAATTATTTATATTTTTAGCTCTTCGGTAAAATCTTCCCTGATGGAGACGTGATCAGTAGCAACAATAACTTCAAGACATTCGGAGGAGCTCTCATGGTGCTATTCAGATCAGCTACAGGTAAGACTGGTTTTTAGACGTTCGGGTTTCTGAAAAGGTAAGTTCCATATACATCAATCAATTAATCAATCAACCCAGCCTATCGCAGTCCCCTGCTGGAAATTTGCCTCTCCCAGGCTGAGCCACAACACCCTGTCCTCCGCTGTCCTCATCCATCGTCGCTGGGGGGCTGGGGGTTTGGCTATGGCGGCCAATCTCAGCGACTAGACTTCGGCGCGGGAGAAGTTATAGTGTACCTACAAGTATGTGCGCGCGAACACAGGTGCACTCTCTCTTCCCTCACTCACATATTCCGATCCGTTCCGTCCTAAGGTATTACAAGTCACACTAAGAATTGATTTTTCATAACAAAATCCTTAGTCCAACTGGTTATATTTTGTATAGCAATTTAAACGAAGACATTTAAATTTGTATCAAATCTCTTTGAATGTATTTTTTTTTACTAGCCTACGTTGTCCCAGTCCTGGGCAAAGACCTCCCTCCACTCCTTTCATCTTTCACAAGCCCGTGCGTCCTCCTTCCAGTTTTGACGGAACTTATCCATCTCGTCCCGCCATCTCCTGCATGGTCTGCCGCGACCCTGACTCTTATTTACAACCTCAAAATTTCAGGAGAAGCCTGGCAAGATATAATGATGGCGCTATCCCCGAACATAGACGAGCGACCCGGCCAGCCGCTGCACTGCATCAAACCGGACCAGTACATAGCCGTACCCGACAACGAGAACTGCGGCACGTGGATGGCCTTCCCCTACTTTATCTCATTCTCACTGCTCTGTACTTTCTTGGTAAGTTTTCATGATTTTTAGGATTCCGTACCCAAAGGTTGCCAACGGGATCCTGTTACTAAGGCTCCGCTGTCCGTCTTTCTTTAGAAGGGCTGTATTTTTTAAACCATAGTAGTTACACATTTGAAATTTTCATAGTGTGTGTAGGTACTATGTATAGACGCCAGCACGTCAGGCTACCCGAAACTGTAAAATTTTCACAGTCAACTTTGAACCTAATGCTTTAGCAATAAAGTTAAAAATCTATAAAAGAAATTTGACAGATTTTAGAAGCTTGATGTGCTGGCGTCTGTACTATGGCAGGTATAACAACAAATTATAAAAATACAATAAATTGACAAGTTCCCATACAAGAAACGTGATTTTTTAATCAACTCGGCCTATTGCAGTCGACTGCTGGACATTGGCGTGATTTTTATTTATTTATATAATTTACCAAAGTATAAAAGGAAAATGTAGTGTTAAATATTGTACGTTGATACGGAACCCTTCGTGACCGCTTTTTTAAGCAATTTACAATAAGTACCGGTTACTCTCTCTCCTTTATAAAAGCGATCATCGCGATCATTATGTCACTTTTAGTTCAGAGAACCGGAAAGCACCCTCTGTCAGCGCGACCACGCGTTCATGTTCATCGAACAAAAGTGACATAATATGAATGCGACGACCGCGTATTCGCGCGATGATCGCTTTTAAATAGGACGCGGCCTTAGTCACTTATAAAATGAAGTTGAAATTCATGTTTGCAGATCATCAACTTATTCGTCGCTGTCATCATGGACAACTTCGACTATCTTACCAGGGACTGGTCTATTTTGGGACCCCATCATCTTGACGAGTTTGTTAGGTAAGAATATCTTTTATTGATTTATTTTTCTATACAAACACTAGATTTTAAAGTAATCGAGGCTTTTAAAAGACATCCTTTCTTATTTTTCCATTATATTATTTGACAGATTATGGAGTGAATATGATCCTGACGCAAAAGGAAGAATCAAACATTTGGACGTTGTGACGCTGCTAAGGAAAATCAGTCCTCCACTTGGTAAGACTTTTATCGACATTTATAATAACTACAAGCCGTGCGCCCCATCGCGATCGGCAAAATGTCGAACTTTCATATATTATCTTTCATCCCCTATTTTTCTCTTTTAGGGATCGATTTTTCAAAAAAATCGTGCTCATATTGCTCAATTTCGTTACAAAATAAACTCTTTTGTAAGTGGGTTACACGGGTCCACTCAATCTGTGTGGATCTTTCCTCAAAAGACCATTTCAGACATCAATCTACATGGTTTTCACATGACCTGACTGTGAACTCCTAGTTGATTACAGCCTTTCTTCTCAGAATAGTCAGTCAGGAAACGCCGACCTCATCTAGTTTTTAAAATATGATTGACGTGTAAAAGTGTTACAAACCTACTTACAGAATTAAAATCATATCATATAACATTTATTAAGTAGAAGATGATTTTGAGATTTGAGCCATTCAGGTTACCCAACCGATCCATACATAATATTTTTACCAGCTCTGGTCTCATTATTAGCCATTCAGCCAAACAACTGTTCAATTAAATTTTTCACCATATTACTAGGTACTATTTTTTTCTTGTGTATTTACTTAAGTATGTTTTTCTTTTTGTATTTGGCACCTTATTTTTGTTATAGTCAAGTAATTTGTTATCATTTAATTGTGATTTTGTGTGTTGTGCTATGTATTTTGTGTGCACTGAATTTATCTATCTACCTTTCGTCTTTCTTAGGTTTCGGCAAGCTCTGTCCACATCGAACAGCCTGCAAACGTTTAGTGTCTATGAACATGCCGCTGAATTCAGATGGTACTGTTAACTTCAACGCTACGTTATTCGCCGTGGTTCGAACTCAGCTGCAGATCAAAACTACAGGTTTGTGAACCCATCACACTTTGTAATGTGTTCAAGATGGCCACCACAGCTATCGCATATTGTAATTGGATGCCAAATCCAGAATGAGAACAAAAGGTAGAAAGGGATAAGGTATTATTATAATTACACCTACACGCTATTTAAGTGATGATTTTTTTTGTAGGGACCCTTCGTCACTTTCTCTTATTACACCATCAAGATTTAGGGAAAGGGTCCAGGAATATCGCGTAGGCGAAAAATATGGCTTTAACAGGATAAAAAAGATCCCACAAAAAAAAATTAAGAAAGATTATAATAAAGTTTTATGTAAATTTTTGAAAACTGTGGACTAACACTGCCTTGCTAGATAATCCTACAGTTGTTGAGAGTACAAAAGGTTTCCTTCAATCTAGGTGTAATCGACGAATGTAACACGGAACTTCGCGCAATAATCAAGAAGGTATGGAAGCGTACCTCTCCAAAGCTTCTGGACCAGGTTGTGCCTCCACCAGGTGACCCCAACGAGATCACCGTAGGAAAGTTCTACGCCACATTCCTTATACAGGACTATTTCAGAAGGTCAGTGTGTGGTGCTAACCTTGAGAGTAGATTGAAACTTATTATTGTGTAGTCGTATGTCATCTATATCAACTAAAATGTTAATTCTTATCAATTTTGAAAATTACTTTGAAAGTCTATTATGGGGTATTACCCACTATTCTATTCCGAATCAAATGTCACCTTAAACCACCGAAATTGGGGTAAATGGAATATTTTGAGATTTTAAATTTACCTACCTTATGTAATCTGATGATATCCTTTCACGAGATCTAATTTAATGTGTCAAGATGGCGATGACGAATTAAAAAAAAACCCTTATTAGCGATAACCATGGGCCATTGTTGCCAGATTTAATCTACTTAATAAATAACTATAATTTTGAATAAGCAAATAGCAATTGTATGTAAAAGTTATGTCATCAAATTCGTTCACTATAACAGTCTCTCATATTCAATTAATTTCATTTATTTTCGTTATAAGCACTATGATCATTAACATCAACATTTCTATTTTTATAGGAACCATGCGTAAGTCGATTCACGAGTACTATGCAACATTCGAAGTTTTTTTTTTACAAATGCTGTATTTATGCTTGCTTTCTTGGCAGAATTACTAGTTTTAATGCCAAGGGGGCCGCTTGAGAGATTTTTTTCTGAAGTTTTGTTCATGACGTTCTTTTGTTTTAATTTGAGATTTTAGACTCATACGATCATCTGTAACTAAACCCCTTAGTAAGATCTGAAGGCCAATTTCCTTACTTAATTAAAAACGTTCAAAATCTAATCGCAATCTCATCTCAGCGACAATCACTGTCACAAAATAGTCAAAAATGTAGCGATTTTACAGGTATTTTTTATTGAGACTGAGATCAGACTGTGAACGTTCTTAAAATTATAAGAATTGCCCCTCTGATAGAAACCATTTGATTCTATCTGACACTGTGTTTAGTTTATTTGGTTCTAGAGTATCTTTCAATGATTGTATGATTCTCAAGACATTGTTTTATTGATTTCAGCTTCTCCACCTTTTATAAGGTGTTCTTTATCGTCAAGTCCAATGCATTTTCCAAATATATATTTTTTGACAGCATGATAATTTTTGCGACAGTTTTTTTCGAGTTCTCCAAAGCATGTTTCCTCCGTGTAATAACATGTGTATTTACAATCACTTGCTTAAAACGCACAGTCTTCATTTATATCTTTTTTCTGACCTTTTTTGAGTGGAGTTGGTTTAATTTTTGTGTTTTTGTCAGATGTCTCTTTATATGCATGGAAAAGGTGAGGGCTAAATATATTGGCTTTTTAACATGCAGTTAAATCATTTTAGGCAAATGGTTGTAAGTTTGTGGCACAGAGAAGACATGTTTAGAAAAGTTTGGGGTTTTAACCACAAATCACCATTTTTCTGTGTGATTCCTTCACACTTACAAACAAAATTTTTAATTTGTGTTTTTGCTAGAGTTAATGAAATAGTTTCTTAGAGAGAAAACTCGGTTTCTTGATGTAAATATAGATTGGAGATGCTGTGTTGTGTATGCATATACGTTTTTAGACAAAGGCACAAAAAAATGTCACGATCTAACAGAACATTAAAGGTAAAAAACAAAAATAGTTCTCACACACAACAAAATAAAATACTACCTACTAACATTGACCCCACTGCAAAATATTTCAATGCTTTCCCGTCGACAAACAAACAGATTCAGAAAGCGTAAGGAGCAAGCCGCTGCAGCATCTCTTCAAAACAACCAGATGACGTTACAAGCTGGATTGAGGACGCTGCATGAAGCTGGACCCGAGCTCAAGAGAGCTATTTCTGGGAACCTGGACGAATGCATTGGAGAGGTCGTGGAGCCTATGCATAGGGTTAGTGAAATACTCTTTAATATTTCAGTTTCTGGGTACTTCATCGTTAGTGATTAAGCAAATCATGATTTCTTATTAAGTGAAACAGAAACGGTGAAAAGATATGATATAATGCACCAACAGTACTTACTGATCATATCTGCTCGATGCTTAGCAAGATTGCCATTTTAAGATAATAATTAAGTTCATAAAATAACAGCACTTTTTATAGTATTTAATGAACATTGACTTGATCTATAATAGAAACCACTTGCAGAGCTGAGTCGTCAAAAATACGCCATCGGTAATGGGAATTTCATTGATATACCAATTAAATTCAACTTAATGTTCATTATAAATTTAAACTAATATTACAAAAAGAAAATATTTTTTTGTATGTCAAGCTAAAACGGCTGAACAGATATGGATGAAAATTGGCACTATGGGTGACGTGACCTGCACCCAAATTGCGTAACACACTATCAAGCGCAATCTGAATCTTTTTGAAGGATACTGCTAATCCATTGCATCATATATTTCCATGAGATCAATACTTTTGCGGGTGAAACTGCGGAGCGCAGCTAGATTAGTATAAGCAGCTAACTAAAATAACCTTTTTTTCATATTCCAGCGTAACCACACCTTGTTCGGCGCAGTATGGACCAGTATCAAGAAGCATGGACGAGAGAGTTTCTACGGACGAGACAGACGAACTGCCATGCAGAACCTCCCGTCTCCTACGAACAACATCAATGGTGGTAAGTTCTTATCGTGTGGGGTTACGCAGGTGGGTATCACCCACTATAGTAATTGCAAAAAATACTAGTTTAATACGTAACATTTTGTAGTCACACTGATTGCCCAAGGCACAGATAATATAGCCCAAGGTGTGCCTTGTGTGTATACACACGAGCGACATGAGTCAACGACAGAGGCAACTGCAGCCGTCGACACTCGTCGAGGACCGCCGCGGCTGCCGACAACGTGCCGCTCGTGTATTTGAGCACAGTAATATAGTACAGTAGTATACACACAAGGCACACCACCACCAACTCTTCTGTAGAGGCAAATTTAAAGAAGAAATTTTTTTCCTATAATTACTGCAGTCCGCCGTTAGTTGTAGTTTATTTTCTGTGTGCCAATATGCTTTTCATACAATACCAACACAATGCATCGAGGTAACCTGATTTTACTTCGCAAAATTAAAATGTCAAGAAAGTCTGATGTGTAATTAACTCTTTATTATGTTTCCAATGTAGTTGACAAAGATGGTCAATCGCTGAGTACGATGATGAGGAGAGAACTTGGAATGGATGGCCAAATACCTGAAGACGAATTATTGTAAGTTCCTACTTTTGCTAATTGTGTTTTACAGATCATTAGTAAAATAAGAAGCTTCAAGAAGCCATCGGCTGTGCCATCGGTTTTTTCGTGAGTTCAATGTTTCCTTTTTTGTTCAGAAAACATGAGGATGGCAACCAGAGCGATGAGGAGATCGCGATGCAGCCTCTTCTTCACGGCAAGGACTCCGAAAAGATATTCAAAGCTATCGAGTAAGTTATAATTTTATTATTTTAAATTTGTCTAGTAACTGTCGTACCAAACGCATAGCTTCTTATAGTTTTACGTTTATTCTGTGGCGTGATCAATGTTTTAATTTCGTCCTAAATCATGGCACATTAAAATAATGTCCAAAAATGTTATACAGAACACTAAAGTCCTAACCCCCTTACTAATAAACGTTGTATAGCGTCTGTATAGTTACACAACGCTAGCTTTGTCTTTTTCTTTCGAAAGTCAAATTACTGACGACTGAAAGAGAGAAATCGATGTGTAACTATTTATCTGATATAATACGTTTATTAGTAAGGGAGTATAAATATAAATGACCGTATAACTTTAAATACGCGCCATCTGTTACTGAAGTATAGAAACTACCAACGCGAGTGCCATCTAGTTTCACTACACGTAACTGCAAAAACATTCATAAGCGTCAAGACAGATGGCGTTAGTACACTTTTAATTGGGTTTCTTGCACAGGTTTCTTGTTAAAACTGCGTCTGTATAATATTTTAATAATAAAGAATAACAAAAAAATAATATTCGCAGAAAAACGTCCAACGATTTAATGCAGACTATGAGAAAGAACTGTAAGTCCGTTTTAGTGTGTTGTGATTGTGTAGCTATTTATTTATCTTTTTCACTATGTTATAATAAAATTATTTGTTGCATGTTATTTTCGGCTAAAATTGATTATTATTTTTGTCTTTCCGTCCGTCTTTGTGCGCTACTAAATTTCTTTTAGGAATTTGAAAAATATGGTAAGCAAGTGCAACTCGCCAGGATAATTTATTACAAATGATTAAAATCACCTTTCATGTTAATGCACTCAGAACCGTCTGTATTGAATGCCTGTTTGTGCATGAAACCTTTGGCCTCCCTATCTTTGATAATAATTCTCTATGGATCTTTTGATTATGAATGCAGCTGAGACAATGCTTAGGAAATTAGGAATTGTAGAACACCAGGATCAACATGTAATAATAATAATGGCTTCCCGACCGATTTCGGTCACTGTGGCCAATCTCAACGGAGATTTGCCAGGTACGCAGGAGATATTATAGTGCACAAGTGTGTGCGCAAACACAGGGGAACTTTCTGTTCCTTTACTCTCATAGTCAGATGGGACCGCAATCCAATAAGACCGGGGAGAGATCAGGCGCAGCGCAGGACCGACGGCTTTACGTGCGCGGCTCGGGGGTATTAAACCGCCAACATCCAAACTCCGTGCTGTTGTTAAGAAATTCCTAATGGATACCCAATAACACATTGCCCGACCTGGGTATCGAACCCAGGGCCCCACGCTTAGCAGTCGCGTCGCTTACAACCATGAGACCAACGGGATTGTTGTAGTAGGAAAGAAAAAAATGGAAGAAGTTTTTAAGTGATTGGCCACTAATCAAAACTTCTAGAATCATAAAAAAGAAGAGACGTAAAGGGAAGGAATGGCTCGCGATTGCTGATTGACTTGAAAAAATGGCGAAATATATTTTTCGCTGAAGTCACAACTCTAGTGTCCATACAATCAGGCCAGGCACACTCAGCATTTTAGGTATGAAGCTACAAGTACGCGGCGCGTTCGACTTGCCGGGCCAATCAATATGTGTCCAGGAGGCCTACCACAAGCTCTTAACGCGATCCATTGTAGGACCTAAACTGAACTGTTCTTCTAATTCGTACCAGGACGTCAGTTTAACGATTCAATTTAGGCCATGCCATCTGACAGCGATTGTCCCAAACTGAGTCGCAAGTTTTGGGTTAAAAGTAAATGACGCTGAGCGTAATGGACGTCATGGTACGACTTTGAGCGATGCAGTTTAGGAACCTAAACTGAAATGTCTTGCTTTTGAATCGTTTTTAATTAGATCATGGTAGGCCACTTGTGGGGCTAATTCAGTGGGGATGGCGCGCTGGCCGGGTCGCACGTTAGTTCGATACTCACTCACGCGCCGCGTCGCGTCGTCAACTCAAGACTTCAACGCTGAATTTTGATATTTCAGTCATACTGCAATAGTGGTTGCCATCGATTAACAACTAATAAGAAACCTGTTTTATATTTTCCAATTTCAATGATTGTGTTCCAGATCGTGACAAAAGGACGAGACCTCTCAACAACGTGCCTTATTGCATAGAGAATCCAGCGGAGAATCTTATTACTCGAGTGAGTGTTACTTTAGTTTTGTTCTTTTTGAAGTGAAAACTTCTTTCGGTGCGTTGGACATTTTTTGAGATGGGAAAAAAACATTTAATTCGCGACACTATTACTGACACCGCGCTACATTCGGATGTGTTCGACTGTCCTCGGGCTGTACTCGGTTTTAATGTATTTTTGAGTGATGGTAAAGTATTCTGTTTGTGTTTTGTTTATATGACGATTCAAAAAATATACACGTAATTGTTCAAGTTTTCACTTCTGTCGGCACTCCCGGAGTCCCACTTTTTTCTTATTGTTTTACACTTTTCTCAATTCGAGGTCAAACTAAATTAGGTGGCGAAACTTCACAGACACAGACGTGATGTGTATCGATACCTATCTGGTTACTGGTTACTGTTAGCCAGCATTTAGGCGACTTTGTCTCTGTCACCTTTGACCTAGACTAGAGCCAAGAGCAAGTCTATTACAAATAAAAAAAAAAAATCCCACTGCCGGGCAAAGGCCCCTTCCCATGACTTCCAGCTCTTTCGATGACCTATCGAATGACTCTTTAAATGCACGAACTATTCCTCCTCCTTTTGAAATAAAATCATGAGTTAAGAAAACCATATATTTTGTCTTGTCATCATTAGACAGGAAACGATAGCTATCACAACTACGTATGGCTAAGTTTTGCTAGTTAATTTAATTTGACCCTGTGAAAGAATAAAAGGAAGTTTTATTAACCACACCGCGAGCTAAGCTACTTAGCTCACGTAGCTCCAACATCTTTCTTTACTTCGGTTCACATTAGGAACTAAGGGAGGGCCCTGAATACTGGTATTCAGTTGCAAGCAATCATAGTCGTAAAGGGATGCGACTATGATTGTCTGCAGCTGAATACCAGTATTATACATGGCGCGACTGCCTATCTGACCTCCACAAACCAGTTACTAGGTAAAACGATATCAGAGGGACAATTCTCGTAATTTTAAGAACGTTCACAGTCTGGGGGGCAGTTCTCGTAATTTTAAGAACGTTCACAGTCTGATCTCAGTCTCAATCTGTCAAAAATACTTCTAATTTCGCTACATTTTGACAAGTTTTTGACATTTGTTTGTCGCTGAGATGAGACTGCGACTAGATTTTGAACGTTTTAAATTACAAGAATTGGCCTTCTGATCTCAGTCTCAATCTATCGAAACTACCTGTAATTTCCCTATATTTTGACAAGTTTTTTACATTTGTTTGTCGTCGAGATGAGACTGCGACTAGATTTTGAACGTTTTCAATTACGAGAAATGGCCTTCAGGTTTCTGACAAGTCGTAACGACTGTCAAAAATCCATGAATGACAGCCGAAACCACGGGCAGCATTGCGGCCATATTAATGATAAATCGATTTTCTCCTTTCAAGCTACCTCATGGGGCATTACCTAGGTATTTACTTAGGTAAAAATGTAGTTAGATACAGCCGCTGTTCTTTAGTTAACTAATTAGTATTAATTTCTTGTAACAGTTCAATCAAATTAATTTGATGTAGTTTTACTAAAGTAATTTTTGTAGTGTTTGGTAACTTAAGCAAATAATTTGTAATTTTTTATTTTGTTTATTATTCTATTTTTTAATTTGTGTACCTATTACTATTAACTATGGTATTCCTCGGTATAGAGTAAGTTCACAACCTATTATTTTAAAAAGGTTGATCATTTAAACTATTTTATTTGTTCTTAAATATTTTTTATATGCACTGCATGGTCGTATTTGCTACTTCCATCCAGAAAACCTAGTACTTGCAAGGCTCGAACCTTTTATGCTATTCTGAAAAAGTCTGACCATGAAAACTTAGGTGAAGTGAGCTGTCAATCTCTAGCATCGTCGGATGACAGTTTGCTTCAAGCTCATTTCACCTACGTTGTCAGCGTGAGATATTTACAGAATAGATCGGCTGGACTTAACATCCTCATCAACAATGATATTTGTCTAGGTACTGACGGAACAGGGGCTCGGCAAGTACTGTGACAAGGACTTCATCCAGAGCACCTCGCGCGAGATGCAAGAGGCGCTCGACCTCACCCAGGAGGAGATGGATACGTGAGATATATACTTTTGTACCCTTTTAACAAAATTGACGCTTCTGATTGTCACCGCAACTTGCCTGCACCACAACACCAAACCGAAGGTCACAGCAGTGACAGTATCCGTTGTCAAACGGATGGCCGATGGCATAGAGTATAGAGACACCTAGGCAGCCACTATTAGAGGCGGCATTGTCAACACTTTTCATATGCAGACCCTTTTATAGCAGTTGTAAATTTTAATTAGGTTTTGAGATAGGGATGTCAGTCAGTCACGATTGAGGGACCACCTTTAACCGATTGTAACTTTTGAGTGGCTACTTTTACAAATTAATGGCTGAATTTACAATTGTTTTAGAACTTTTACTAAAGGCTGACGCATTCAAAAGCTCAAAATTCAAATGTAGACCCTCAATGGGAACGCAGGTCCCTTTAAGTCCATTCACAGTTATTTTCTCTATGACAGCAGCAACCCAATTCCAACCATATTTTAACGACTGTAGAGATCACTGTGATTTTGACAGACTTGTCAAGAGCAGCAACCTAACAGCAACCTTATTGTAACGGCAATAAAGATCAACGTGATTTTGACAGTGATGTAATAAGTAAAATAACTGTGACTGTACAAACCAAGCGAATCATCGTTTACTCGCACTACGACACACAAATGACGTGTAAAAACTGACGGCTTTGAAGGCGGTTCTTGAAGAAGTGGTGCGCACTTTCAGCGCTACGTATTTTATTAGTACTGCAGACTCCAGATTGCCTGACTGATTCCATGCTCTGTGGCCGATGTGGACGAAGAGTTCTCGGGTAAACCAAAGAAAGGTGAATCCACAACCCAGTTATGGTCACGGACTGGTCGTTGCGGTGAATCTGGGGAGGCCTATATCCAGCAGTGGACGTCTTTCGTCTGATATTATAATGATGACGAAACTATGCATAAAGTCCCAGTTGGAGACCTCATGTTATTAAATTTACCATTGAAAAGAGTGAGGTCAAATAGAATCTTATGAATTACATTCTACGTTCATAAAATAAGGCTTTTTGGGTAAAAATAAGGTAGGCAAATAGTACTTTCAGCAAGTGGGTTATGATAAAGAGTATGCCTAATTAATATTAAATATGAACTAATATGGAACAATTTTTACAGCGCTGCCAATCAAATTATATTACAAGAAAGAAAGATGGGAGCTGCCCCAAGCAGGCCTAACGATGTGGTAAGTCATTTGATTGAAATTTTACATCAAATAGGTGGCCCATACGCTGAGAGGAGTGGTGGCCCTGTGGTTATGGCCATTACTTACGTGTTGTACGTCGTGCCTTCGAACCCAGGTTGGCGCTTTACTTTGTGTAATTTATTCACTGCTCACAAAAAAAAAAACGGTGGAGAAACACGTCGTGAGGAAACCGGCATGTCCTAGAGCCAAAAATTCGAATACATGTGACATCTACGAGTACCAACCCGCACTGGGCCCGCGATGTGGATTACGGCAACTTCCCTCTCACAGAGAGGAGGCCTGTGTCTCAGCAGTGGGGACGTTATAGGCTGATTAAGCTACCCCTAAGCGTTGTGTGTACTGAATTAACAATATTATTTCAGGAAAGCATTTTGTCTCGGCAATACCACCCGTTCCACCAACCTCCAATGCAGCCCCCGCCAAGGAAAAAATAGACTCCCCAACAAATATAGTTGGATTAGTTGTTACCCTAGCGGTTGACTACCGCTAAGGTTTGTTGCCCACACCTGGGCTTGCAGGTCTACAGCACCTCGGGCCACAGGAGGACAAAAACTGATTTTTCGAAGAATATATGTAAATATTAGCTTTCAGCTTATGGTCCCGTGTTTTTTTTTTAGAAATTCTCCCTATGGTGTACAAGATGTTTTGTGGTAACGAGTGAATTTTTAAATGGAAAATTTTAATATGTATAGTATACAGATATTTTAATCGTGTGGCTATGTGCCTTATTTATTATGGATAGACGAGAAAATTGTGCCAAACCATTTTTAATCGCCTTAAACAAATATTGCTATATTTTCTGCTATGAAATAAATAAATTTATTGATAAATATATAGACGTGTTTAAATGAAATATATGTAAAGTTGTATGGGTATTATTTTGAGTAAATTCTAGTCATAAATGTTTGCTTAAGTTTTAACGTGAATGTTCATTTAGTATGGATAATATTTTAAATGATGTATTTTGTATGGAATTATACCTGTTATTGTGAATAAATTGTTGGAATGGATTGAAATGCCTTGTTTTACAATTCAACAATAACAATTTTAATATCAGTCAATCTGCCAAACCTTTTCCCAACTATATTAGGGTTGGCTTCCAGTCTAACCGGATGCAGCTGAATACCAGTATTTTACATGGAGCGACTGCCTATATAACCTGGAGGTTAGCTATCCCTTGGTAGGACCGGTTGTCAGACTTTTGGGCTTCGACTACCCGAAACAACGGTCAAAGATCTACGAATGACTGCTGGGACCAACGGCTTAGCGTGCTTTCCGAAGCACGGAGGGGTATCGATATGTAGAGGATAGGCAGGCATCCACGTATGACTGCGGCAAGTGTACTTAACCGACCCATGCGGCTAATTCGACATCAAAAAGAAAAAAACTGTCATAATTATCGAAAGTTTGTCGTATTTCAGTGTATTTAGTCTACATCATAGGCATTGTCGTCGTCATCATCAGCATCATCATCATCATCATCTTCTTTTTCGTCTTCATTATCATCATTTTCATCTTCCTCTGCTTCAACATCTTGCTCCATTTTGTTTTTCTCAACACTTTCCTCAGCTGTTCCTTTAACAGTTTTCGTTTCGACTTTCATAACGTTTTCTTGTTGTCCGCTAGTTTCAAGATTTGAACTGAAAAACTTGGGTAATGCGCTACTAATATTACTACTAGTTATGCTTGCTGAACTATCTTGTTCAGGGTTCTTTTTTGATAAATCAGGTGTAGATATATCGTTTGTATTCCCAATATTTTGAGTTTGAGGACCATGAGGAGTATTAATAGGCATTTCGACTTTCATAACGTTTTCTTGTTGTCCCCCAGTTTGATGATTTGAATCTAAAATATCGGGGAATGCGCTACTAATACTACTACAAGTTATGCTTGCTGAACCATCTTGTTCAGCGTTCTTTTTTGATAAATCAGGTGTAGATATATCTCTTATATTCTCAATGTTTTTAATTTGAGGACCATCAGGAGTATTAATAGGCTTTTCAGTATAGACTGCGGTTGTAAGGTCTGCTTGAATGAATTTTATGCTAGGTGGATCACTTTCTGTTGATAAGGATGTAGTTATAGTGGTAGAATCCGAGGGATTTTCAGTAACAGGTTTTGATTTGTCTGTATCGTCAGTTATTATATCGTTGCTTACAAATTTAGGAATAATTTTTTTCACAATGTTAATAATTTCATTAGAGTTTTTTGCCGCTTTAATAAAGCTAGTTTTAAAATTTTCCGTATTTATTGTGTTGGAAACTCCCTCGATAACGTTTTTAGGGCTGTCTTGAGTTAAAGCAGTTGTGTTTTTTGGGTCAATAACAGAGCTATCGTCGTCTGGCGTGGAAAAGTTTTTGCTCGGCTCACTCCTACTTCTTGGAAAAGCTTTCGGGAATTCTGCCGAAACGTCTTTGTCTGAAAAGTCTTCAATTTTATGCTTTTCTTTAGAAATAGATTTTTCACTGCCTCTACCAACAATTTTACGAATTTTTCTATTGAAACTTTTCAATATACTGTCTGTCTTTGGAGTAGCATTTTCACGAGTCACATTCGCCGTCTGCTTCATTTCGGGAGTATCAGTGGTGCAAGTGTTGTCAGTAGAAGTTATGTTTTCCAATGTTTTAATGATCGTCGTTTTGATAGTTTCAAGTTTTGGTAAACTTATGATGGTATCTTTAGGAACAGTTGTGTCGACTATACTACTGGGGTGGTTTTCATTATTGCCAGGTAAATTGTAAGGAGGCTCGGCACTCAAAAGTATAGGTACTTTATTCATGATATTATCGGCGACCAGTTCATTAACGCCTCCAGAAATATCATCAATGTCAGTGGAGTTTCCCAGGAGTTTATTATTTATAGATTTAATTGATTCTGTCGAAATATTCTCTATTACAGCTTTATTGTTTATAGATTTAATTGATTCTATCGAAATATTGTTTGAGAACATTGGTTTTTTGGTTTCTAATGATGATGGCAAGACACAAAAATTTAATGCTGTCGAAAGCTTATTGCTTATAGTTTCTTCTGGTTTTTCGGTGAGATCTAAGTTATTTTTTGTTGGATCTTCCCATAGCACATTGAAATTTCGTCTGACATCATCTAAATCATCTTTCTGAGGGCTTATAATGTTCGAAATATTCTCTGCGAACATTTTTACCTGTTGTTCCAAAATGCCATCATCTTTGGATATTATGGGAAAGCCGATATCACTTTTCAGTTCTACTTGATTCAATATTTCAGGTGATGCGTAACTTGCTTCGGCAGCGCTAGCACTGTTATCTTCAATAACAGAAAAGCTATGACGATATGATGGTTTGCTAGCTGTTTCGCTCATTTCAACTATTTCAGCTTGTAACCTTTTTATAAGGGTCTCTAGTTCAGTTATCTCTTTGTCAATATCATGCTCATCTTCATTGGTGAGCTCAAGTCTGAGAGTTGTTGATTGAATTGTTTGCTTTTTGAAATCTTCTTCAGACTCCTTGGAGATTTCAACCAATAACTTATTTATCAGCGAATTAATACTAGAGTCACATTTATTGTCATCTGCCATTATTCCAGATATCTTTTCATCCTTCTCTTGCATTCGGCAATTTTTTCTCTCCGTTGCTGTTGTTCGCAAGGATCAAATTTCGGAGGATCTGGTGGAGGTGGAGGTGGTGGGCAATGGGGCCACGGGGATGGAGGTTTAAGTCTTCTCGCCTCTAGTATGTCCAAACAGCGTTGATTACCAGGTAGTACCGGTTTTACCTCGCAGCGAAACCGTGGTTCGTCTAGAACGTTCTTGGGGCCTTTTATCAGTGGATTCTTTACTCTTTCTATACAAAGACAGGGAATGAAGTCACAAGGTACTTTTACAACAGGTTCCGGTATAACTGGTGGCTTAGGACATTTTTTAAATACTCTTGTCTGTTTTACATCTCCTAAGCAAGGGTCTGGTTTTGGTGGTTTATTTTTTACTTTAAGCGGGCAAATCGGTTCTGTAAAAATAAAAAGAAAGTTAAGAGATTAATATTAGGTAATAATATTTGATATAGCCACACTATCGAATTAGGTCTTAGATCTGTAATGTTGTTGTAAGAGGTAGATAATTAAATAATGTTTACTATTGGTTATTGCAACGTGGCTGGTGCTAAAAATGCTTAATTTGAGTCTCGATGAGCAATAAAACCTAGACTATAAAGCTGAGTACTCGCTCAGCGGTGTTGCATGTAATACTGGGTGGCATCGACGTGTCACAATGTTACCATGGATACAGTACGTGATTCTGAATCCTCTACGTTGAATTTTTTGTTGGTTATTAAAAAAGAATCTGATGTATCTTAGAAATCTTTAGATTAATCTAATTCTCTAATTCTGTGGGGTATTTGGCGGGGTAGGTCTAGACAGGGTGGCAGGGACATCCACGTGCAGTTATAATAATAATAATAATGAAATTTTATTGAAATAATAAGTTTACAAAAAGTGTACATTGTTGTAACGAACGAGCGAACAACAGGAGGGGCGGACTGTCATTAGTGCAATGTTAGAAGGAGAAAAGGAGAGCTTATTGCGAACACTGGATTCCAATGTATTTTGCAACATCTACACGGTGACAATGGACATACCTAAACTATTGCATTGTTACAGTCATCGTCATCTGCCTACCCTTTTCTCAACTATGTCGGGGTCATCTTCCAGTCTAACCGGATGCAGCTGAGTAGCAGTATTTTTCATGAAGCGACTGCCTATCTGACCCCCACAACCCAGTTACCGGGTAATACGAAACCCCTTGGTAAGACTACCGACTTGTTATATTGAGTACCTGGCTAGAGTAATTCAATAGCAATCGGTGATTACAAATAGGGACTATAATTGTGACTATTACAATTATAAGTATTGATTTACTAACACAAATTCTATTTAAATATGAAATAGTAATTGTCTCCTACGACGTAACGAGCAATGTGGCTCAGTGATAATGGCTCCGACAAACGAGTTGTAGGTTGTGGGTTCGAAACCAGATAGGCGCTTTATGTAAATGATTTCATCACCACTGCTCTCAAAACGATGAAGGAAGACATCGTGAGGAAACCAGCATGTCCTAGAACCAAAAATTCGAAGACATGTGACATCTACCAACCCGCACTGGGCCCGCGTGGTAGATTACAGCCCACTCTCTCTTACAGAGAGGAGGTTTGTGTCCCAGCAGTGGGATCATTGTAAGCTGATCATCTTATGCTTATACTATTGTTACCTGGTTCAGGTATAATTATTGGGTCCGGGGTGCATTTTTTCATGAACATTATATTACTGCAATTTATTTGGTTTCCATTTTTGTTTGAAGGCTGTGATCAATTGGTGACATTCAGTCCATGTGCCAAATATATGATATTGATGAGAATTTGCCTGCCAGACTTTTGAAGGAGGTTCGCATGCACGTGAATGAGCGGGCCGTGCTTGCACTGCAGTAATCATTCTGTACATCTCGTTTATTTATTTAGTTCCTTATCTTATACATTTTGAAATATTTCTTAAAATATAGAAAATAAGTATAAAAATAATTTGGAAATAGTGGTTCGCCGGTGTCGGGAGCAAGGTCCACGCTGCCGGAGGTCAGGGCTCTAGAGAGAGGAACCTCCTCACTATGCGTGCCGTGCCCAAGAGTACTGCTTTTTGAATTAAGCCCTTGAACCAGCCGCGCAATGAGAGCCTTCTAAGGTGTTGGTCGAGGCTCTCCTCTATTAGGCCATTTACTGTAACGATTATCGGTACAATTATTGCAGAGTCCACGTCCCACATTTCGACAACCTCGTATGCTAAGTCAAGATAGTTGATTATTTTGTCTTTCTCAGCTTTTACGAGATTCTCGTCATGAGGGACAGCGATATCATCAATCATTGTACGGCGCTCTCGTCGATCTAACACCACGATATCAGGGTTAATGGCTACAATAGTCCTATTAGTGATGATATACTTCGTTACCGGTACAATGTGGCGTGAGCATTCTCGAGAACTTCGGGTTGCACAAGGTTGTACTGCAAGGCAAATTGCTGGTGGATAATCCAAGCCACTAGATTATGTCTGTCTCGCCGTTAGCAAGACGAGAACAACTGGAAATAATAATGTCGAATTGATTTAACGGGGCGGTGGCGTACCTACCTAGTCCCAACCGTTCCGTTCTTGACAATATAATATTTCCAATAACTATTCGTCATGATAACTTCATCCATAATTGCACAGACAAAACCTTCGGTTTCCCCGAAGAAGTCGCTGAAACGCAACCAGGATACAGACGCTAATAAGTCTACATCAGGCCTATGGAAGGCCCGGAAAAACGTACGTAAAGCCTGTCTTGCCATACTTCCTTATGATCGTTAGTCAAACTCAAACTCAAAGCATTTATTTCAATTAAACCAATTACAGGCACTTTTGAATTGTCAAGGGGTCGGTCAGTCAGAAAGATGAAGCTAGTTGCCCATTCCAAAGCGTAGGTACCTATGGAGAAGATCGGGCAAGAAACTCCATGGACACTCTTTTAAATCAAAATAATATGTTTACAAAGTCTTGGTTACATCATTCATGTAAAAAATTGTGCATGTGAGAACGATGCAGAAAAAAGCGTTAAAAGCGTCCATAATGAAAAGTCGAGAAAAAAAGCTATTCAAATATTAAATTAAATTAAAATAAGCCATGGCAGCAAAGAGATGACCAGTCCCCACAGACGGCGCCCGTTCACGAACATGACGCATGTATTAGCACCATTCAGCTCAACCATTTTGAAGGGAGCTAAATGATCCAACACATGCGCCACCATCAGCGAGAAATTTGAGTGAGCATGACATACTCTCAGCCGCCAGAACACATTCAAGTCAATGAAAGACGTAACCAGTAAATGGTAGCTTTATACATAGTATGTAAATAGTACTCACACATGTGCTATGCAATTATACAATACTAGGAGATTGAATTTATATAATGCAATAATAGTATTTTAAAATCTTCAGCAGCTCCAACAGTATTTTCCAATGCTAACCAATTTATTTGTACGTCCTTATGGAGCAGGACCAGCATTTAGCCAAGCATTCTTATCAGTGATGTAATCGCTCAATTTATAATATTCTTGGTTGCATAGTGTGCGTTTTATACAAGATTTAAACGTTACATTTAGTTGAAGTATGTGGGTAGGTATTTTATCGTAACATTGTAAACAGTAGCCCATGAAAGATAATCATAATATATATATCTTTATTTATCTATGTATTATTATCAGTATTATTAAGTATTAATATAATACACAATCTAACAAATAATTTGCGTTTAACAATAGTATTTGCGTCTATTCATAAAACTAATAAAATAATAATATGTACAAGTATATTAAAAGGGAGGGGAAATAAACAAAGGGCATCAAAAATGAAAGATGAGTCTACTTTTAGCCAGCCTGAAACCTGGTAGAACTAATTGGTCCCTATTTCTAGTGATATAATTGTATCTTTCACCTCTTTTACTAAAAAGATGTAGATTTTTCCTTACGTACATGATATTGTCATAGACATATTAACAAGGTACCGTCATGATGTTAATATCTTTAAAGAGTTCCCTTAGAGAGTCACGCCTGTGGAGATTATAATATATGGCTCTGATAGCTCTTTTCTGCAGAATAAAAATAGACTCGATGTCTGCAGTCCGTCCCCATAGTAAAATACCGTACGACATAATACTATGAAAGTAACTAAAATAGACCAGTCTCGCGGTATCAACATCAGTAAATTGACGGATTTTTCTCACAGCATATGCTGCTGAACTTAGGCGTCCTGCAAGGGATGTTAAATGACATTACTAAATTAAAAAAAATACTAAATTATTAGCAGTAAACCAATTTTGGATCTGCAGTAGGGCGTTATTTACGTCGTCAAGATTTGATGCACGTAGTATCTAGTACTGTAGGTTTGCGCCAGCTCTCTCTCGCCATGGAGAGCGGAGTGAGGCCCTTCTCCACTCAAACCACATTTCGATGCACCCCACGTCAGTATCAAGGAAATATTCCCTGAGACTGCAAATCTCGCGGTTATGGAGGGTTTTATCATTTAAGAAATCTCGACCACCACATTTCCGCGGGATGTACCGTCTTATCACTGAGGACCGTAGGTGATGCATTCGATATGCCGTCAGCAATATACGAACCTTCCTTTCAAAAGCATCAGGCTCCGTCTGAGTCCATTTGAGTATTCCGAAAGAATACATGAAAACCGGCATGAACCAATCGTTGAAGGCGCGCACCTTGTTTCCGCCTGATAAGACTATTTAACACTTTATTCAGGCGGCCAAAGAAGCGCTGCCTCAACGATTGGTTCATATCGGTAACATTGATGCTTAATGCTTCCGACATACCCAAATACTTGTTTCGGATGAGGAGAGGGATCTGTGTGCCTTCATAATCAGCCTATTATGTTCCTATAGCTGGGACACGGGCCTCCTCTCTGTGGGAGGGAGTGAAAAAAGGAAATACATATATTTAGCACAAAGTGGCCGTAATTCACCAAGCGGGCCCAGTGCGGGTTGGTAGATGTCACATGTCATGATTGGTAGGTTCTTTCCTTCACCGTGCTGAGAGCAGAAAAGCTTCTTTGAACCAAAAGTATAGAAAACTGGACGTGTGAACTCATGGTTATAATGGAACATAGTTTTGGTTTACGTCCAGTGTTCTCCATAGCCCAGTTGGTATTTGGACGACGGAAACATGTGATTTTCCCCATAGACCAATTGTTCAAATTTCAATTGGTCCATGGAGCACCGACGGCAGTGGTGATGAAATAAATTACACAAAATAAATCACCTGTCTGTGTTCTAAGACGTATGGAATCCATAGAGGAAAAATTTTAGATGGAATCCGAATCGGACATGCGTTCATTCGTAATTTTGTGAACGTGGATTGAAACAAAAATGATAATTTTCTCGAGTTAAGCGTCTATTTAGTGACGAGAAGACCTAGTTCTTTAACTTTAAACGATTAAAGTTCTTAAGAATTCAATGCAAATAGCCTAATTTATCTACAAGAAAAGACAAGGCGGCCAATTACAAAATTTATTTAGTCAGAGCACAATATAAAAATGATTAGCTTCTTCTGTTAATTGGCGTTGCATCTGCGGTTGCAGAGGACATCTTGTCCTAGATCTTAGAATCTACTATTCTTTTACTTGCTAGAGTTTTGGTTGCTCTAATCTTTTAAGAGAGTGTACAAACCGATATAATTAACGTTAATTGCACTTTCTTAATCAGTCGTGTTGTTGTCAATACATTCTTGTTGATATGACTTCCTCTTGTCTTGTTGTCTTCGGCTCTTTGATATACAGGATGATTTTTTCAAGTGGGCGTGGATGGCCAAATTCGATACTATGAGGAATAGCGAAAAGTACTCAAAGGAGTCACGGGCTCGATTTTGATGAAAACTAAAACTGCATCATTGGTTTTTTGAAAAATCAATATTTCTAGCCAGGAATCGAACCTGTTGATTTTGACAAGAAAATAACACATTCTGTATTATAATCACTGTGAAACTGTTGCGATAAAGCTTGTAAACAACATTGTCATCGCAACACTATAGACAATATGTATAATAATATTGTGCGAGCTTTATCGGAATCAGCTGTGGTGGGTCGAGGGAGCAACGGATATAAGAAAAAGAAGGTTATGACAGGCTGGAACAGGCATGTTAGTGATGCATACAGGGACGCCAGGCTAAAGCTTAATATATGGCAGGACTGTGATAAACCGTCTACAGGTCAAGTGTGCGTCCAGAAAGATATTTAAATCTCGTCTGAAGTGGTGTCAAACACACCAAGAGCAGATGAAATGGATATTTTGGCCCCACATCATTCAAACAAGGATTATCGCTCCTTTTGGCGGCACACGAACGGGATGAGTGATAGGCCTGGTCTCCTTGTATCGGTTAATGGTGTGAACAATCCTGTAGACATTGCTAATCTCTTTAAGGAACAGTTTAAAATAAAATCACCACTGGGACCCAGCTTGTCTGTGCCTGATGCTCCAGACCATAATGATCTTGAAACTAGAATTTCAGCCAAGGAGATCAAGGATACCCTTGATCTCCTTGGCTGAAAATCTAGTTAATACTATCACCACCATGTCATTGTCTAGAGGAAAGTGTCCAGGTCATGACGGTCTGAGTATTGAGCACCTCAAGTACGCGGGTCCTCATTTATCAAGAGTGTTGGCAATGTTCTTTAGCTTTTGTGTGAGTCATGAGTATTTGCCCAGTCAGATGACTAGAACTATTGTAGTGCCTCTAGTTAAAAATAAAACAGGCGATATAGCGGATATAAAAAACTATAGGCCTATTTCTCTCGCTACGGTGATAGCGAAAGTGATTGATGCCTGCTTAATAGACAACTTAATAATCACATTAAACTTCACGACAACCAGTTCGGAATCCGAGCTGGGCTGTCCACTGAGAGTGCCATCCTGTGTCTAAAGTGGGCTGTCAAGTACTACACAGACCGGAAAACACCTATATACGCGTGCTTCCTCGATCTATCCAGAGCCTTTGATCTGGTTTCCTACAGTATTCTTTGGAGTAGCTTGAGAAAGCTGGAGTTCCATCTGAACTGATAAGTATTTTGAAAGGCTGGTATAGAGGCCAGATCAATCAGGTTCGATGAGCTGGGACTTTGTCGGAGCCGTATGGATTGGAGTGCGGCGTGAAGCAGGGGGGACTGACCTCACCTACGCTCTTCAATCTATACATCATTGAGCTGATTGAGACGCTCAGCAGAGAGCGAGTCGGCTGTTACATTGATAGGGTGTGTGTGAACAATATTAGTTACGCCGATGATATGGCTCTGCTGAGCGCCTCGGTTTGTGGACTTAGGAGGTTGGTGGCCATCTGTGAAGACTATGCTAAGCTTCATGGTTTGGTCTAAAATACGTGTGAGGTCATGGTCTTTGGTGCCGGCGGCGAACGGGGTCGGACACTATACCACCAGTCCATTTGAATGGAACTCCACTGACACGGGTATACAAGTTCAAATACCTTGGACATGTCTTGACCGCGGGCATGAAGGACGATGACGATATTGAGCAAGAGCGAAGGGCGCTGTCGGTTGGGGCAAATATGATAGCCCGCAGATTTGCACGTTGCTCACGGGGTGTTAAAATAACCTTGTTTCGTGCATACTGCACTTCTTTTTACACGTGCCGGCTGTGGGCCGAATAATCGGCATATAATATAAATGCAGAAACCGTACAGCGTCCTTCGCGTTCAATGTAATAATGCGTTCAGGATATGATGGGGTTGCCCCGCTTCTGTAGCGCATCAGGGATGTTTGTTGAATCTCGAGTCGACTGTTTTTATACAAAGATGCGCTTCCCTGGTGCGCTGCGTGTGGGCCAGCCCCAACCTTATTCTGCGCTGTGTGGCGAGCAGACTCGATTGTGTATATGTGAGTCGCTGCTGCAAGCTGTCCACCTCGGTGTTAGGCGTGTGTCAGTGATTCACATATATTCATGGTTTTAGGCTAGGAATAGAATAGGAATACTAAAATAGGGTAAGGAATATTGTTACATACTAACACTAATGAGTCATTGTTACTTGCTTAATAAATACATTATTATTATTACACCATTCGATAGTGTCCCTAATAAGGATCAAATTCTGGGAAATAATGACATACGGCAAACTTAAGGAAAATGTTGGATTTTAATAAACTGCTTCTTATTTTAAAGTATTCATACCTAAATTACCTGTACCTTGTTCGAAATGATGCTCAATATTTTTATTAAAACACACCCGCAGCGCAGTTACCTTCACAATGTTATGTTTTCATTCAAGTTTTTATTATGTCTTCGCGGATAAAGGTCACAATTGATGAAAAATACATTTTAACAATTGAAATCAACGTAAAGTGAATTTGGCGCCAATAATTTAGACTCTGTTCGACCTTTCGTTGATTACTACTAACTGTTTGCGTACTGTTTCGTCTTTTGTTGAGTCATTTATAAAACCAATACCCATTTGGAACTTGAATTCTGTGATTTGAAGATAGATTTAACCAATGATGAACGATTTGATCTAATGGAGGCATATCTTATCAATGGGAGGTAATAATATTCCACAATAATATTCCACAACTATCACACAACGCCATCTAGTCCCAAGCTAAGCAGAGCTTGTGTTATGGGTACTAGACAACTGATAAACATACTTATATATTTCTAAATACATACATATTATAGATAAATTACAACCAGACACAGAACAAATGATCGTGCTCATCACACAAACATTTGTCCTGGGTGGGAATCGAACCCACGACCTCCGGCATAGCAGTCAGGGTCACTAACCACTAGACCATCAGGCCTGTCAAAGGTAGGAGGGTAGGTAGGAGTTAAGGTTTACTAGTAGGTAACATAAGAAAAATAAAAAAGTATTTTGTTAAAATGAGCTCTTTTCTTTAGTTTCCCGTATGTCATTACTTCCCAGAATTAGTTGCACTACTGTTAGATCTTCTTACCGTCCATTGAAAGTATATGTATTTAACTAATTAGATGTTTAATCAGATTGTTGATACCAAATATTTAAGACGAGCGCTAATTCTGCCGACAAACTGTCACGCAGTTTTGCAGGTTTATGATATGTGTACAAGTGTTTGGTCCAAAATAAATGTTTTTTTTTTTTTCAAAATCGACGGGTTCGATTCCTGGCTAGAAATATTGATTTTTCATAAATCCAATGATGCAGTTTTAGTTTTTATCAAAATCGAGCCCGTGACTCCATTGAGAACTTTTCGCTATGCCTCATAATTTCGGATTTGGCCATCCACGCCCACTTGGAAAATTTGCCTGTATATATCAATCAGCAAATAAATGAAATATCGACGTGAACTTTTGGAAAACAAACTTTCTGCGACACATTATTACTTTACCAATCCCGTTACGACCACACCCCGTCACGTTATGACCTTAGCAATCTTTGTATATATTCATCTTGTCTAGCTCGTCGCTGTTGCTCTTCGAATGGATCTCGTCTCGGAGGCAAGGGAGGAAAAGGTTGTGAATATCTTGGCCACGGTTTCACAGGATGTTTGGTCTTGTCGGACTTCACGTCAGAACGGGACCAACCAGGTAAATCCCTAATCATATCACACGCTGGTTTTGGGGTATTAATGAGGAAGTATGGGTTTTTTATTTTTGCTTTGTTCAGACAAATAATCCTTTCGCATGCTATACGCGAGTACTCACTCACTGGGCAAATTGGTAAACCATTTTTGTTCTGCTCATTTTCTTCTTCGTCGAATCTAGATCTCTCTGAGATTGGCCATGAAGGAATAGGCCAGGCTTTCACGTTGGATTTCTTCATATTAATGTACATTCAATTTTTTTCGATATATTTATTTTATATACTTTTTTCTAAGGAATTTAAATTTAAAACACATTGACCTAAAAGAAGCTTTCGATTGCCTCGGATACCATGGCCTATCCAGCAGTAAGAGCGCAGGTCAGATCGCATGGCACGGCAGTATTAACGACGTCATTGGTCCTGCTCTTGCCACTGCCGGGTGTCAGCTGATTTAGAAGCCAATGACTTGGCACGCGACGGTGGGAAGAGACTAGAAGGAATGCCCTGCAACTTCAACACCAAAGACACCCAACTTTCAAAGTTGGGTGTCTTTGGTGTTGAATGCAACCTGTGCCGAAATATATTGCCCCATCACAACTTTAAATCACGGCCAGCTTGCAGGATGGCTGCAGCCAACAGCTAAAAATCTCAAACGGCGCAAACATAACAACCTATTTGGCCGATATAATAGGTTGATATAATAACATCTTCGAGCCGTTTGAGTTAAAGATACCCTAAGCCCATGGGGTCCGAATGTCGTCTACTTTTTCGATATGTCACCAAGCATCCGGTCCAGTCTTATGGTGTGTCATTGTTTAGGTAAACTCACGCTTTCTTCCTATGGGGTAGGCCGAAACAACATAACGCCACCTGCTGCGGACCTTTCATACTTACTCCCTTTGCTTCGTTTACGTTCATACATCTAAGAGTTTGGCCAGACTTGGGCATGGGCGCGGGTGGGGCGCGGGTGGGGCGCGGGTGGGGCACGGGTGGGTCGCGGGCGCGGGCGCTGGGCGGGCGCGGGTGCGGGAATGCGCGCGGGCTACCTGTCCGCACTGAAGCGCGGCTGCGATCTGCGTATTGTCGTGTCCAGTGTTTCTCCATATATAATATGGATGAAAGAAGACTTATTTTTACTAGAAAAAAGCTCGTGAGAACCCCGGTCCCCGCGCGGGCCGCCCGCGCCCGCGCCGCAAACCCACTGCGGCCACTTGTATGAATGAGCCATGGCGTGAGTTGCCCGCGCGCTCCCCGCGCCGCTCACCGCGCCCGCGTGCCTAATAACGGCCTGGCCACGACCTCGCCGCTGTCAGCGGCAGTTTAGCGCGACAAACAAATATACCAAAATGTATGAACCATGCCACGACGCACCGCTCGCAGCGTCAACGCTAGACAAAAGAAACCGCGCCGCTTGCCGCTAAGCCAAAACTCGTGGCCGGGCAGTAAAGGCCTATTCAAACCTAAGCGGTATTCGCTGCCGCTGTGGGTAGAGGTACATACCGCGCGGGTTTCGCTCAGGTATTTAGTATCAAGTTCCGCGGCTAGAGCGTAAAATCCGCTTTGGTGTGAACAGTAATATTACCGCATACCCACTCGGTTTACTCTTAGGTTTGAATAGGCCTTTAGGACACTCAAAGGAAGTTCATATGTTTGAGTTCGCCGCGCCGCGCCCACCCTGCGCCCGCGCTGCCAGTCTGGACAAACACTAATCATAACACGCACGCCGTTTGTGAGTACTACACAACTGACCTTTCTGCAGCACATCACCACACAAGGTCACAGTATGTCCTCTAGAGCGTGACCTCCCCTCGTGTCCACACATCTGTCTTGTAAATACCTTTTGTTAGTAGCCTTTCATTCATCCACTCAACATGACCAAACCATTTAAGAGTACTTTTAATTTTTTGTTATTTTAAGAACAAATAAAGAATCAGCTTTGCCATTCGACGTGGCAACGCTGCCAGCCTTTTGGGCACTGGTCCCGTTGACTGAGATGTTTTAACTGGTTATTGGATAGCTAAGGGAATACATATTTATGCAGTATATTTAACACAACACTAATTCACTTTTGTATTTCACCTCCTGCATATTAGATTTTTATTTGTATTTTTTAATAATGTTTTTTTTTTTGGATATGAATTTGATGTTTGATGCGGCAAATAATGACAGAGTGACTGAGAGTGACAGTGACGTGAAATGTGGAAAAAATAATAAATTAGTTCGCCAGATTTGACTCGAGTTTTAAAAAAGTTTTGATCTTCTTAGCGTGGCGATGGCAAAAATAACACAAAAAATATATACTTATTATAAATTTTTAATTTGTTTGGCCCAAAATTTAGCAACGAGAATTCCGTTCGCTGACGCAATCGTTAGGTCCTCTCAGATTTTAGCCATTATTATACTGACAACGCCCTGAAACCAAACCCCACACAACGACAGTCATCCACCTTCCACCTTCGTAACACAAGCAGGTCGAACATTCAATATCTCATGAGATATTGAGTATCATGGCAAGGGGTCCCAATCATCCACAGTATTTACCCAAAGTATCATAGCATCACTTTGGATAAGTCCCTCAACGTCCGGAGAATCTGCGAAAATGACAAACAGAAAGTGCATACCTACCAGAAACAACTTTATCCGTCGCCTAACATCCACCAGATGCGGGGCATCTCCTCAAGTCCTGTGAACTAGAATAGCGGTTTGTGTCTCCGTAGGTAAACATGCAGGCGTCCAGTACGGAGCCGATAAACTTACGAAAAGGTAGCGGATACTTAAAACCGACCTTTTTGCGAATGCTGTATCCACTAACTTATCCAGAAATTCGCAAAGTTTTGATGGTTAAGTTTTTATCTAGAGAAGCCTTATGCACAGCAGTCCCAGTCTAACCGGATGCAGCTGAATACCAGTATTTTACATGGAGCGACTGCCTATCTGACCCCCACAAGCCAGTTACTGGGTAATACTACGATACCCCTTGGTAAGACTAATTAACGTATAAATGGCCCTCCATTTTGGGGGACCAAGGACCCTCCATTTTGAGGGACCAAGGATTTTGTTAAATAACGTATACATTTGCTAAAATTATAGCAAATAGTAGATTTATAGACTTGCGTTCCCATTGAGGGTCCACATTTGAATTTTGAGCTTTTGAATGCGTCAGCCTTTAGTAAAAGTTCTCAAACAATTGTAAATTCAGCCATTAATTTGTAAAAGTAGCCACTCAAAAGTTACAATCGGTTAAAGGTGGTCCCTCAATCGTGACTGACTGACATCCCTATCTCAAAACCTAGTTAAAATTTACAACTGCTATAAATGACTACTTTTAGTAAAAGATTTGTAAAAGTAATTTATTGAATATCAACCGATTCTGTTCACATAATAAAAAGAACTAGCACGCGGAAGGTGGTCCCTCAATCGATCACCATAAGTTCACCAAGAGTGGATACCACAATGGAATTTGAAATTCACATTAATCAGACCCTCAATGGGAACGCAAGTGATTTATAGTATTAAACTTTTATGTAGGCTGATTTGAAATCCAAGACTTGGTCCCTTGACGGTAACTACTCTACTCTATTCCACACATTATGCTACCCAAAAAATAAGTAACGTCTGGTGGCCATTCGATCTTGGACTATTAAATGTCATTCCAGTGACGCGGGAAACTTCCCCCCTTGCGAATACTTGGCTGAAAACTGAAAATTGACGGCCTGGAGCCCCGAAGTACCCTGACTCAGAAATACATCCATACTAATATTATAAATGCGAAAGTGTGTCTGTCTGTCTGTTACCTCTTCACACTTAAACCGCTAAACCGATTTAGATGAAATTTGGTATAGAGATAGTTTTAATATCGATATTCACACGGGAAACTTATGCGGGTGAAATCGCGGGGCGCAGCTAGTCTATACTAATATTATAAAGAGGTAAAGTTTGTGAGGTTGTGGGGGTAATCTCTGGAACTACCTGTCGGATTTGAAAAAAATATTTTGACATTTGATAGCCCAGTTCTTGAGGAATGCTATAGGCTATTAACATCACGAAGTCGCGGGCATAAGCTAGTATTTTATAAATGCGAAAGTAACTTTGTCTGTCTGTTCTCTTTTCACGCCTCAACGGCTGAACGGATTTCCATTAAATTTAGCACACAGGTAGACCATGACCTGGATTAGGACACAGGATACTTTTTATCCCGGTATTAGGAACGGTTACGCGGTATTATTCCGAATCATTCAAATTTGCCCCACCAAGCCGCCCCACTGGTGGGGCAAAGTAGAATGCCTATTTGCAGTGGAATCTGCCCCACTAATTCGATTTGGGGGCAGGCAGAAACTACAAAATGCCACCTGCTACAATCCTTACATAGTTACTCCTTTTGATGTGCATCAGGAAATCCACCTCGTTTACGTTCACAAATGGTCATAGACGCCCGCCGGTTGCGATTACTACGCACCTGACCTTTGTGAAGAACATCACCATTTATGGTCACCTAATGTCCTCCTAGTGCGTACCTTCCCGGTCACTCTCTTCTACCTTGGAACCGTCTAAGCATACCTTTTATCTGACTCCAGAAATGTGTAAGAAAAAACTACCCGCAACAATAAAACAAGACTCACAATTTTCAAACATTTATATTGCATGGTATAATAAAAGTCTAGAATAGAGCTGCAGACATTGGTTTTTATGTCGGTCATTCAGGGTTCTTGATCCTGGGGTACCAGCGACAAAAACTGGTGTTCTTTACCATTTTCCAGGGTTTCTTGGGTTTTGAGGCTTCAGAGTTATTGTATAGTCCCACCAGGTAACTTGCTGCAAGAAATTATGGTTTAGTTAAAGCCCATTCACATTTGTTTTATCTCTGACTAGCCCGCCCGCGATGTCGTCCGCGTGAAATTTCACCCTCCTCCCATTCACCCGTTTAGGGGTGGAATTTCGAAAAACCCTTTTTTAATGGATACCTACTCTTCACAAAGAACACACCCTCCAAATTTCATGTCTCTAGGACGAGCGGTTTAGGCTGTGCGTTGATGTATCAGTCGGTCAGGACTTTGCATTTTATATATTAGATTTTGTATCACTGTCAAAATCACAGCTTTTTTTATTCTCGTTAAAATAAGGTCGCATTTTGGTTGCTACCACTGACAAGTCTGTCAAAATCACAGTGATCCTTATTTTCGTTACAATACGGTTGCTATTGGTTTGCTGCTGTCAGAAGTAAAATAACTGAACAGATTGTGGTCGAATTTCAGTTTCAGTTTTATACAGATTGAATGAACGAAGGAAGTGAGGGGCTAGTGGCTAAGTAATAACAGCTGCACAGGTCGATCGATCAGGTTAAGCTACGCTTGCCGCGGTTGGTCTGTGGATGGGTGACCATCTTTACATACCGAGACCCCTCCGTGCCTCGGAAAGCACGTTAAGCCGTTGGTCCCGGCTGTCATTCGTGGATCTTTGACAGTCGTTACGGGTAGTCAGAAGCCCGAAAGTCTGACAACCAGTCTTACCAAAGGGTATCGTATTACCCAGTAACTGGGTTGTGGAGGTCAGATAGGCAGTCACTCCATGTAAAATACTGGTATTCAGCTGCATCCGGTTAGACTGGAAGCCGACACCAAGATAGTTGGGAGAAAAGGCTAGGCTGATGATGATGATGAATGAACGAAGGAAGTGAATGATAGGTTGAGAGGGGAGAATGGATGAAGAAAACGTATTGCGACTTGCGCCGACCCCAAGTAACATGGAACAAGGGTAGGAAGATGTTTATGTATACAAAAACCTGATTAAGGAAGTGGTCGCGGGTTGTTCGAAAGAGATACCGTGGCCCCTGGCACAGGCAACTGAAGGAACACGGGTGGGTTTTAGTCAGTAAAAGTTTGACACGCCCTCCTGCTCCGCCCAGAGCGGAAGAAGTTATATGAAAATTTCCCCCAAAAAAAAAAAGACTACACTCCAACCAAGGAAGTTATTATTTTCCTTTTCAACACAGAACACGGAATTGCTGGCAGCGTTTAGAGATGGCGGTACGTTATTTTTATCTCACGAAGTAACACGCGCTTTACTTGTTATTATCAAGTGAACCAATTAATGTGTGTGTAACTGTGTAAACGCAGGAGCTCGGTACCTTCCGAGACAACGGCGAAGTTGGAAGTGTGTGTGTGCGTGTATGTGTTATGTGCTAACGCTACTCGTCTTCATGCACACATTCACAGCGTGTTTACACACTTGATTACTATTGACACACTAAGAAGAAGATAAAAAATACTGTACAAACGCCAGCACATCAAGCTACCCGAAACTGTCAAATTTTCCCAATCAACTTTGAACCTTATGCTTTAGCGATAAAGTTGAAAATCTATTAAAGAAATTTGACAGATTGTAGTAGCTTGATGTGCTGTCGTCTGCACTAATAATATTCGTGACGCCGAAAGTGTGATGACTATGTATTTATATTTTTCTAAAAAGCATAAAAAAGACATTTAGAAATATAAAGAATAGTTAGCCCATCGCAATCAGAAAGAGTCCAAGCTGCCGGTGGTCAGGGCTCTAGAGATGCATTTAGGGATGCATGAAGAAGCCTCCTCATGTTGCGCAGTTCGTTTCGCCATCCTGGATAGTCACACCAAACACCTTATTTGACTGGCCAATTCTTCCCTTGCGGTGGTAGGGCTAACGCCCGCCTGGTTTGCGACCACGCTCCCACCGGAGTCCGGCGATAAGCAGCCTGTTGTGTTACGTTAATGTGTGGGAGTTTCAGAGCCTTAGGCATCTTCTGGGCACGCTCGTTTCATCATAGACCTCATCTATCGCTTTCCATCAGGCATGATCGAGGTCAAGAGCGGGCCCATTCAGCAATATAATATAGAGAAACCTCCTCACTATGCGTGCCATATCCAGAAATACCGCTTTCTGAATCAAGCCCTTGGTCCAGCTGCGCAATGAGAGCCTCCTAAATTGCTGGTTCAGTTTAAGTTACGCAATAAATAAAAGACAAATTTTAATACTTTACCGCATGCTGAATTCTTTGTCTTCCTGAAACAGATGTAATATGGTCTGGGACGGTCAATTCCCTCGCCTGGAAAAAGGTCATGACGATCACGAGGGTCTGGCATCGTATTGAATTGGTAGCTGGAATAATGAGAGCTCTATAGAGTTCAGGGTTAGAAGACTATAGCAAAAGAAGACAAGTCTGGACTTTAAAAGAGACCATGACCTCTGAGTTTGTTTCGGCCTTACTTTTCAGAGTAACCAGATAATAAACGCCAACCTCACCTAGCTATCCAACCCACACTGGGCCCGCGTGGTGGATTACGGCCTGTGTCCCAGCAGTGAGAACATTATAGGCTGATTATGTTATGTGTCACCTAGCTTATTTTTTTATTATGACGTCTAAACACAGATATAGATACACCTAGATAACGCAAGAGCAACTACTTCGCGTGCCCAAGCTTACGTACAAAAATCGTAAGTCGCCACTTTCGCACTCAGTCTTGAGTACTGTAGTGCAATTCTGTAAAAATCTCACCGTGAAAACTTAGGTGAAGTGAGCTTAAAGTGAGCTGTCAATAGTGTCAATCCCTAGCAACAGGTGGAATGACAGCTCACTTCACCTAAGTTATCACGGTGATCTTTTTACAGAATATCACTGCTGCTGGCTGGGTGAGCGTGAGCGGTGGCGCGAGACGGGTGCCGCATGCCGCGGCGTCTTTTAATCGATTTGATTTTCCTATTACTAAATAGTGCTTGTGACGTCATAGTAGGTGTTCAAAAAATGACACGCCTGACACCGCTTGGTTTTCATACAGATCGTGATACTTGTGTTGTGTATTTAAGTACACTACACTACACTACACTTGCGTTATCTACGTCTATCTGTATCTGTGCGTTTTGATATTCTATATAACGAATAAAAAATTTCCTTTCATTTCAAAGGCACATTTACTATGGCTATTTTGTCAGTTAACAACATCCATTGCGTGGTTCACGTTGCAGAGCAGACGAATTTCGAAAATCGAATGAAGCAATGAATTAGCAATTTCTGTCAAAATCCTTCGGATTGTGATTAATTGGGGTGCTAAGTTGGAGAATTATAGACGATTCCAGCCAGGATTACTAATTTGATGCTGATGCTGCTCCGTAATCGACAGGACTCTATTGATTTTATGCCCTGCGTGTCCTGACGGGCAATTCCCGTATTTTTAAAAACGTTCACAGTCTGATCTCAGTCTTAATCTGTCAAAAATAACTCCTATTTCCCTTCATTTTTGACATGTCACTGAGATGAGTTTGAGATGAGATTGAGATGAGTTTTGTAAGTACGAGAATTGGGGTTCTGATATCAGTGAGGGCAGTGGTGGCTCAGTGATAACGGGGTTTAAGAGTTATAGGTCGTGGGTTTGAATCCAGGCAAGCGCTTTTCTTTGTGTAAATAATTTCATCACCACTGCTTTCAAAACGGTGAAGGAAAACATCGTGCATGCCCTAGAACCAAAAATTGGAGACGTGACATTTACCAACCCGCACTGGGCCCGCGTGGTAGATTACAGCCCACTCCCTCTCGAGGAGACGAGGCGTGTGTCCCAACATTATAGGCTGATTATGCCCTGATATCTGCGCATCACTAACGCTAATATTGTCATAACTCAGGTATCGGATGGCCTTATTTACATTGCCATCGACCCTCTAAGAAGAATATGGAAGCTAAAGAATCACAACTTACCTCATATGTGCTCTAATCTGAATGGCTTGAAGCTTATTTTCTATTTAGATTCAAAGTGTAGTCTGGGGGGAGTGATTAGGACAATGAGGCTTCCTGTGTGTGTGCTGGGGCCTTGGTGCCGCACAGCAGGGATTTTCTGCAGTACACTGGCATTCAGGATGGAGCGACTCCTGAGGGTTATGAGGTTGGTGGAACTGATGGACCTGGTGCTTGTCCTCGCTCATCAACTCCTGGCGATACTGGTTCAAGCATGGAAGACATTTGTTCTTCCTTTTTTTGCAGTTCTTGGTGCAAGGCTCCTCGTCAGACATAAGGATGATATGGATTTTTAATTTTGTGGAAACATTTTTTATTGATGTTATATTTTTATTGAATATTCGTCTGGTTGTGAGATGTGTCAGTTTTCTTAATTCTGTGACAAATGACCCACAGATGACAGGTTGTCCCTGATGCATAGAATAATTGGCCAGTGTTAGGTACTGTTTTGGTTCATTCGAAAAAAAGGTTTCTACCTAATGATCTATATATATAAAAGGAGAACTGACTGACTGACATATCAACGCACAGCCCAAACCGCTGGGTCTAGAGATTCCAAATTTGGCACGTACGTTCCTTATGAGGTCTAGGGGTGCACTAAGAAAGGATTTTTCAAAATTCATCCCCTAAGGGGTGAATGGGGGGGGTGAAATTTCACGCGGACGAAGTCGCGGGAAGAAGCTAGTGTTTTATACAGGGATGGCAGGCTTTTAATAAATAATAAAATAATAATAAAATCAATTTAATTCAAGAATCGCTGACTCATAATAGAAAAAATACACTCATACAGTCACATTACATACACAACACTACAAATCCAATTAAATTCATAAACAACACACCAATAAAAAATAATCACAATAAAAATGAACAAATTACATAAAAAAAATGAGGTTTGGTAGTCGCATCAGCCTGCCACATGTCGCTTACAACAGTGGGAGATGATGGAGCAATCAAGCCTTACCGCAAGCGCGGCCAGCATGCTGTTAGCGCTCCCCCGCACCCGCCGCACCAGCGACGTGGCTCTCTTGCGCATAGTGGCATGGAAGCAATCCACGCGCGCTTCCGCAAACAGCCGATGCGCTACAATAGCGGGGGAGCGCCAACATCATCCTGAACGCGTTGTTGAACTGGACACGAACTTTTCATACTCTATTTTTTATTTAAAATACGCGACCAACATTTATGGTCGATATTTCTCAAACGATTAATTTTATTTATCCATTTATTTCATGCATAAACACATACAATAAAATATTAATATTTACTTAAAAATACTATAAATACATACAACATTATAATTACACTAAAAACTAACGCACACGAAGTGTCTGCGTCGCTGACTGGTGTCATGTAGTCGGCCACAAAACCGGCGGTACACAACACCCTTCGCCCAGAACTCTTCCTTGAGGAACTTCTCGACATGATTTGTCGGAACACGCACCACGAACGACTTGAAGTTCTTCTCGACCCTCAAAGTCCAGTTGGTCTTCACACGCATGTACTCCACGATCTCCTTAACCTTCGTGGAGTGGTGCAGTCTGGACACGTACAGCTGCGTCGCCGGGATTGCTGGATGCAGTAGCATGTTGGCTCCTGCCAGCGCGGTGCCGCACTGGTTCTGACAAGGAGGCTTCTTCTTCTTCTCCACCTTGATGAAACCATCCTTGTCGCACGTGTCCATCTCTGGACCCTGCCTTTTTAAAACCTTGTTGGGTTTCGACCGGCTCCGTTTACCCCCTTTTGGTTTTTCCGCCAGTTTTACCTGCGAGATTTGCGACTCAGCAGACTTGTTAGCGACTACTATTGCTGCGTAAGCTCGTTTGGGGGTCGACGAACCTACACTCGTCGTTGTCTCCACCTGTGTCGAGGCAGGGACGGCCACGGCACGCGTTGTAACGATCGAACGTTGTTGATTAATGTTAAAGATAAACGAATTACATATTTCTAAAGTAGAATTAAGGTATTGTAACACTATATAGGTAGGATACTCCTCCGACCAGCCTATCCACATGGTCCCTCCATTTTGACGTCAAAATGAAGGATCCAAGGATTTTGTTAAATAACTACATAATACATTGAGGTAGCTAAAATTATAGCAAATAGTAGATTTATAGTATTAAATTTTTATGTACTTAGGCTGATTTGAATTCCAAGACTTAGTCTCTCCATAGCGATTTCTTCGGAAAGTTGTTCAGGGTGCTTAGGAGTAAACATACTAAAAGTCCCCGCGACTAGGAGGTGAGCTGAAAAGGGGGAGGGGGATAAAAGTTTTCACTTTTTTGAGTATTTCACAAATATTTTAAAACGGTGCGTTGTAGAGAAGAAATATCTTCTACGTAATGAAAGCTAATACAATTTTCTACAAATTTTATCTTATACACTTTTATCGAATTCCTACCCATTTTCGAATTACTCGTTCCGGAAAACTGAAAATTTTCGAAAAAGCTACTTTTATCAAACACTAGCTGTTGCCTGCTACTTCGTTCGCGTTATTTCGGGATAAAAAGTAGCATATAATGTTAATCCAGGTCCTAATCTATCTACCTACCAAATTTCATCCAAATCCGTTCAGCCGTTGAGTTATCGAAACTTTTATCTATGTACAGAGGCCAGCACATCAAGCTACTACAATCTGTCAAATTTCTTTAATAGATTTTCAACTTTATCGCTAAAGCATAAGGTTCAATGTTGATTGGGAAAATTTGACAGTTTCGGGTAGCTTGATGTGTTGGCGTCTGTACTAGCAGCACCCCGCGGTTTCACCCGCATAAGTTTCCCGTTTGAATATCAAGATAAAAACTATCCTATGTCCTTTCCTGGGACTCAAACTATCTCTATACCAAATTTCATCTAAATCGGTTCAGCGGTTTAAGCATGAAGAGGTAACAGACAGACAGACACCAGCGGAGCTTTTCAGAGTGTGATGCTCGAAAACTGATTAGAATTTAGAAAAAGTGTACAGGACAATGCTGTTTAGATCATGCTCCCATAGATGTCACTGCTTGCGGTAGCGTCGGCGGTCAGGTTGCCTCCGTCCCTCAAATATGGCGATGGGGGTAATGCCTGATCTTTGCGTTATGCTCGTGAACGGGTGCTGCTTGTGGTGACTAGTGATCTTGCTGACGATGGTTTTATTGTTGTTATTAGTGATAACTTGTTTTTTTATTTTACTTCGATGGTCCTAGTTTATCATTTGTGACTTCAAGTGACAGCTATGTGAACAGTGAACAGAACCCAGCATTGCATAAATATGTAAGCTGCCATGCGCTTTATGCCTGGAGGATTTTATTTAGATAGTAAGTTTTTTGTTTACATTTTTAATTTTGGCTTTTGTGCTTGAGTACGTATAGTGTTTATTGTATTTGTTGGTATACTGGCGTGGCTAGCTAACCTATGGCAAATAATTTAATTGAATGTTCTGTGTCCTGTAATGTTAATTACTTTGCATACCTAAGTAGTTTGTATAAAATCAATTATTTTCTAACTGAACAGACAGCTGTGCTACTGGGGAGTTTGTTCCGCCACTTCTTCTCCCCAGCGAAAGCACTAGGAAGTGGTAATGGGCGGGTGTTTTGGGGGACTGTCTTTTGTAATTTGACGTTCAAAAAGTGCTGATTCTCAGCCTAGTTTGAGTAATTGACTTTTGATTTGATTTGATTTAGATGCGTTCTCATTTGGTGGGAGGGAGCTGAAAGATAATAAAATTTTCTACAACCTTTGTCAACACTTTTTCTAAATTCTAATCAGTTTTCGAGCATCACGCTCTGAAAAGCTCCGCTGGTGTCTGTCTGTCTGTTACCTCTTCACGCTTAAACCGCTGAACTGATATAGATGAAATTTGGTATAGAGATAGTTTGAGTCCCTGGAAAGGACATAGGATAGTTTTTATCCCGAAATAACGCGAATTAAGTAGCAGACAACAGCTAGTGTTTGATAAAAGTCGTTTTTTTCGAAAATTTTCAGTTTTCCGGAACATGTAGTTCGAAAATGGGTAGGAATTCGAAAAAAGTGTAGGTATAAGATAAAAGTTGTAGAAAATTTGATTAGCTTTCATTACGTGGCAAATATTTTTTCTCTACGATGCACTGTTTTACAGATATTAGCGAAAAACTCAAAAGTGGGAACTTTTATCACCCCCCGCTCCCACTCCGGCTCTCTTCCTAGACGCGGGGATTTTTAGTATGTTTCCTCCCTAAGAACCCTAAACAACTTTATGAAGAAACCGCTTAGGTCCCAGCTCACGCACTCTACATCTCCTTTTGGGTTATTCGTTGAGTGGACTACATCTTGACGGTAACGTTTTTTTTCTTGCTGATTATCACGATGTGGACGAAAACTCTCCTGTTAAAGTGTTTTGCTCTGAGGAAGCAAGATAATTTTGAGGAATATTGCATGGATGGAACTTTTAATAGTTGCCCAAAGCCATTTTACCAATTGTACACATTAGAAAATTAACATCAATGGCGAGTACATAACTCACCTTCGGTTTGCCGACGATATCGTAGTCATGGCAGAGACTATGGAGGACCTCAGCCCAATGCTCGATGACCTCAGTAGAGTCTCCGAAAGAGTAGGTCTTAAAATGAACATAGACAAAACGAAGGTCATGTCAAATGCCCATGTAACACCCACTCTCATAAAGATCGGAGACGCTACACTCGAAGTCGTGGACGAGTATGTTTATCTACGACACACTGTCCAGTTAGGTAAGTCCAACTTCGAATCGTCGAATCCGACTCGGCTGGGCAGCGTTAAGGAAGTTACGCAATATCTTCTCGTCCCACATACCGCAGTGTATCAAGACGAAAGTCTTTGACCAGTGCGTGTTGCCAATGATGACATATGGCACTGAAACGTGGTCGCTCATAATGGGCCTTATTAGAAGGCTAAAATTCACCCAATGGGCAATGGAGAGGGCTATGCTTGGAGTTTCCCTGCGTGATCGAATCAGAAATGAGGAGAAGACAGCCAAGACAAGACAGAGAAGAATAGCCAAACTTAAGTGGCAGCGGGCAGGGCACATTGCTCGCAGAACAGATGGCCGATGGGGCCGAAAGATTCTGGAGTGGTGACCGCGTACCGGAAGACGTAGCATTGGAAGGCCTCCCACAAGGTGGACCGACGACCTTGTGAAGGCCGCAGGAACCCGTTGGATACGAGACGCACAGAACCGGTCGGAGTGGAGGTGCTTGGGGGCGGCCTATGCCCAGCAGTGGACGTCTTTCGGCTGAAATGATGATGATGATGACATATTACACGGTGTTAAACCAGGTGGTATATCAGTGTTGTTTTTAGAAATTTTGGATTTTTTTGAGTACTGGCCTTTCAAATTTATGAAACTACGAGTAAAATCATGACAAAAACACACAAAATAGCAACAAACATACAAAATCAACCTATTATGTTCCCACTGCTGAAATACAGGCCTCCTCTCAGTGAGAGGGAGCGGGCCGTAATCCAACACGAGGGGTCGGGTTGGTAGATGTCACTTGTCTCCGAATTTTTGGTTCTAGGACATGCCGTTTCTTCACGCTGTTTTCCTTCACCGTTTTAAGAGCAAATTTACACAAAGTAAAGCGCTTGCCTAGCTTCGAATGTAGTTAGTTAGTTAGTCCGAAGCCGCGGGAGTACCGCGGCAGTAGTAGCGGCGGTAATTGGGACCTCTGGGACACCACTATGCACTGCTCGAAAAAACATCACTATATGGATATTCATTAATTGGTGAAACGGCTCATACAGGTGGTACATTTTGGTTTCAACACTTCAGTAGGAAAAACAGAAATAACATACCTCGTGGAGTTATTGATAGGACAGAAAATTTGGTCCACGAGGTAGCGCACCCGAGAAAAGGCTAGGTTGGGGTCTGTAGCACCGCCGGCAATTAACGAGAAGTGAGTAAAGCTAGCAATTAAAGACGATTTGGCGAGTAACGAGCAGCGAATGCTCGCTAGTATGCGAATGTAGTCCTTCAGACCGAATTTCGGCCAAGGCGGCAGGAGGCAGCAATCTCAGAGGAGACTGGCCATCTACGCGGGAGATATTATAGTGCACAACTGTGTGCGCAGAAACAGGTGCACTCACTCTCATAGTCCGTTGGGACGGCAATCCAACACGACCGGAGAGGGAATGTATCAAGCGTGAGTCTCTCAGCAAGTGTAGTGTTCTGCCCGCCAAGCGAGCATCGCTGAGTGAGTGCACCATCTTTGATAATTGTCGCTGAAACAAACGAGTACCCGCCGGTGGTTGAACAGAGTCAGCGATCAACTGTTAGCAGGTAAATGTATCTCTTTTACTTAGACGGGATCTACAATATTTTGTACGCTTCTTGAGCAAGAACATTTTTTAATAGCTAACCGCATTCTCGTCGGTAGTGGGACAAGGTTGAATAGTAAATAAAAGAAAATTAAATAGTTACCCAAAGATTTAATCAATTATTCTAGTCATAAGGTCTTCGTCACTATTGGTGGCCAAAGTTGCACTGGATGACTTCCTAGAGGATACATTTGTTTTATCGTCCTCGGTAAACATAGACCATATCTTGTCCTTTATCGTTGAAAACAATTGAGAAGTGCCGGCAGGAAACATTAAATGTTCTACATCTGTGGGGCTAGGAGGTTTCGATGGCGGTGGTGTAGGAACATCGTATTTGGAACTTGAATCATTAAAAGTTCTTGGTTTGGATGACTTTGGTATTTCAAAAATCAGGGATTCGCTTATCATTGATACTGCAGATTCTACTTTGTCAAATAAAAACCCTAAGGGGTTCTTAGATTGCGTATTAGTTTCCGATATTTTCGGGCAAGGTTTAGCCTTGGCTTCTATATCTTCGAGATCACATGTGTCTAAGTTCACAACGCTGAGTCTCCTCAAAGACGTTCCGCTACGACTATTGCTTACTTTCTTTGGCGGTGTTGAAGAGGAAGATTTATCTTTTGAATGAAGACACTCAGAAGATATAGAGGATGAAGCTATAGAGGATGCAGATTTTTTTATCTTTTCGAACTGCTTGGCACTTTCGCAACAGATTATTGTTGCCGCATCATGCGTTGACCTGTACGCCTTGCACACAAGGTCTGTCACCGCACATTTGAGGGTTGCCAATGTTTCGTGATGAGCGTCGATTGCCGATTGAACTTTCGATTCATCAGTGCATACGCCCTGTGAGCTTGATACTATTTTTGCTAGTGGTTTCAATTTAATTTTCGAATTTGCCTTGGAATTAGGACATTCACTGGGACATAGAAATTTTCTTTCAGATCTTGTTTCAGCATCACAACCGGGCGGTCGTTGTCTTTCTATAGTTAGTAAGGGGCAAGGACGTGGTGCGATTTGTGGTGGTGGGTCTTGTGGTGGTGGGACTTGTGGTCGTGGGCACTGTGGGGGTGGGCACGGTGGGGGTGGGCACGGTGGTGGGCATTGTGGTGGTGGGCACGGTGGTGGGCACTGTGGGGGTGGGCACTGTGGGGGTGGGCACGGTGGTGGGCACTGTGAGGCTGAGCACGGTCGTGGGCACTGTGGGGGTGGGCACGGTGGTGGGCACTGTGAGGTTGGGCACGGTCGTGGGCACTGTGGGGGTGGGCATGGTGGTGGGCACTGTGAGGCTGAGCACGGTCGTGGGCACTGTGGGGGTGGGCACGGTGGTGGGCACTGTCGGGGTGGGCACGGTGGTGGGCACTGTGGGGGTGGGCAGGGCATCCTACCACACTTACAAACAACAGTTTCACCTGTAAATGTTTTAAATGCTTGTAATAGTTTATCAAAACTTGATTTTTCCTGGTTACACGATGCCAGGCAGTGCGAGTTTGAGCTGGGCCCCTTTTTAGGAGACCTTGGAGGGTTCGGTGCTGGTCGAGGGCACGGCGGTGGGCACGGCGGGCACGGTGGTGGGCACGAGGCGCACGGTGGCGGGCGGTACGGGTTTGGGCACTTGTAGCTGGGGCAAGTGGCTCTTGTGCACTCTTTACTGATAGTTGGTCCTTCTGTACCGCAGAAAAGTTTTAGACGATTTTTTGGCGGGCTGCACTTTGGTGGAGGGCACTTAGGTGGGCACGGTGACGGGCACTTAGGTGGGCACCTTGGAGGGCACTTAGGTGGGCACCTAGGAGGGCACGGTGACGGGCACTTTGGTGGAGGACACGGTGGTGGACAAGGTGGAGGAGACGGCGGTGGTAGGCACGTTGGTATCGGGTACGGTTTTGGGCTTTCGTAACTGGGAAAAGATTCTGGAAACTCTGCATTAGATTTTACCACACCATCCCTGAGTAGTAGCTCTTTAGAATCAGGAAAATCAGGAGGATGATCTTGTAAGAATGGTTGTATAACTTCTTTGCAATATTTGTATCTGTTTGAGAACCCTTTATCCCACGGCAAGTAGCTGTTCGGGTGAGGTTCTTCAGTTTTAGTTTCTCCGACGATTGTTACTTTGGGTTCGTCGAGTTCTTTCGGCAAAGGCAATTTGTAAGACTTCGTTGAACAATCGGATTGCTTCACGGCGTTTTCGTTAGCTTGAGTATTTTTGTCTAGAGTTTTGGAGGTAGGATCAACATTAGTGTCTTCGAATCCCAAGTTTTCGAGCTGCATAATATTTTGTCGAATTAATCGAAATTTTGGTTTACATTTTGATGGAGTTTATGTGTAAAATTTATTTTTGTCATTTCGGATTTTCATGTCTGTATTCTATAGTTTTCATGGCTATTTTTATTGATGACGTTTGGTTTTACATGACACATGGAAAAATGTCTGTTGTTCTTAATCTTCTTAAAAATACTTGCCTACAAAAAAGTATGTCTGTCTAATTTTAATGATGACTGGCTTAGGGATAAAAAAATAAATTAATCGACAGTGAGTTTCTATTCCATTTCTTAAAAAAATAATAATTAAGGAACCCCGTCTTGAAAATGAAAATAATGCTAATTTCATTACTTTAGTAGCCGTTCTGTTACTTTCATAGTCAGTTTATACTAAAATTCCTACTACAGACCATTTCACTGAAACGGTGCCTGAGGTAGCTGCGAAGATTTATAACTGCAAAATCGGACTCGCAGACAAAGGTTTCCGTACCACAAGCACATCCACAAGGCAGAAAACGGCGAAAAAAAAACACTTTTCCTCCGTGGAAAAAAATTAAAGGGGTTCTATTATTTTTACTTTTTGTTTTGTATGTGGCAATAGACATACCCACACATACATACATACATACGGGTCGAATACCAGAACCTCCTTTTTTGAAGTCGGTTAAAAATAAATAATAATCACACTAATATTATAAAGGCGAAAGTTTGTGAGTGTGTGTGTGTTTATCTGTTTGTTACTTCTTCACGCTCAAACGGCTAAAACAATTTTGATAAATCTTTTTATGGAGGTAGCTGACACCTTGGATTAACATATAGGCCACTTTTTATCCCGATATTCCCACGGGATCAAAACTTATGTGGGTGAAACCGCCTGGCGCAACTAGTAAATAATAATCACACTTAATATTATAAAGGCGAAAGTTTGTGAGTGTGTGTGTGTGTTTATCTGTATGTTACTTCTTCACGCTCAAACGGCTGGACCAATGTTGATAAAATTTTGTACAGAGGTAGCTGACACCCTGGATTAACATATAGGCAACTTTTTATCCCGATATTCCCACGGGATCAAAACTTATGTGGGTGAAACCGCCTGGCGCAACTAGTAAATAATAATCACACTTAATATTATAAAGGCGAAAGTTTGTGAGTGTGTGTGTGTGTTTATCTGTATGTTACTTCTTCACGCTCAAACGGCTGGACCAATTTTGATAAAATTTTGTACAGAGGTAGCTGACACCCTGGATTAGCATATAGACCACTTTTTATCCCGATATTCCCACGGGATTGACATTTACGCGGGTGAAAACGCGGGGCGCAGCTAGTATATATATAGAAATTTTGCATTACATTGTCAGTTGTATAAAAAACAACAATAACGTTATGTTATGTTATAGGTTTGGTTTCCGCACTTAGTCCCTCAAATGGACCATTGTGCGTGGGCCATGGCGGCCGTTGTTGGTCATTTGGTTATTCCAACCAGCCCACCTCCCTCCAGAAGCTGACTAAGTCTCCTGGTTTATTAAGAACGTCTGTGTATGATTTGGGTGTCCCGAGGGTCTCTGATCGAATTTGGGTAACGCCTGTGCACTCAAAGAGCACATGCGCAACGGTTTCCTCAGCCTCCATGCAAGCCCTGCATAGAGGACTGTCCGTTATGCCTATAGTGTGGAAGTGTTTGTTCAGTGAGCAGTGTCCCGTGATGGTCCCCGTCACCAGGCGCAGACCTTTCCTGTCCAGTCGTAATAACCGACTGGTAAGCTTGCCATTCAAAAATGGCATGGCTTCCTTGGATTGCCTGCAGCCTGGTGACGACGACCACCATCTTTCTGCTTGTGTGTGGGTGTGCTCCTGTAGCCACCTGCGTAGTTGATTAAAGGGGATGGGTACAATAGGTTCCGGTCCACAAACTGACATACTGGATGCCCTTCTGGCCAGTTCGTCAGCTGCGTCGTTTCCCAGTGATCCACTGTGTCCTTTTATCCATTGAAGTGTCACCATGTTGCGGTTTTGTACGGTTACCCGCTCAAGCGCGTTGTGACATTCTAGTATTAGGCTCGATGTGATGCATTTTTTATCTAGGGATTGGAGGACTGAGGCGCTGTCAGAGAGTATGCGAATATGGGAGTCCGCAACTCTCCGGGCTGCTATGGCATTAGCCGCTTGTATTATGCCCACACACTCCGCTTGGTAGACCGTGTTGAGCATTCCCAGCGGTTTGGATATTTTTATGTTTAGGTCTTGTGAGAAGACTCCGACTCCAGTTCCGCAGTCGGTCTTTGAACCATCTGTGTAAACTCTTAGTTCCTTTGAACCTGAGTAGTCGCACTGCTCCTCCTTAAGCACTATGTTATAGTGCTTTTGAAAGCAGTATTTTTTGGGGGCTTTATCGCAGGGCGATGCCATCAATGGCTGCCGCTTGATCGCATCTTGTTGTAAACGTATGTGTTTGACCCTAGAGTCTTTGCTCAGGGTTCCTGATATATGGAGCCTAAAGGTAGCCAGGGTCGCCTCTTCTCGCACTATGAGGTGTAGTGGCGGCAGTCCAAGCATAGCCTGTAGGGCGGCAGTGGGTGTAGTTCTCATGCAGCTCGTGATTGCCACACATGCGAACCGCTGTAGCTTTTCAAGGTCTCTTTGAGCTGTGCTCAGGTCTGTTCTGGGCCACCAGACTAGTGAGCCATATGTAATGATTGGGCGAATGACTGTAGTGTATAGCCAGTGAGTGACCTTGGGGCTGATCCCCCAATTCTTGCCAAGCATTCGCTTGCATTGCCACAAAGATATACTGGCTTTCGTGGTGATGTAGCTGGTGTGTTTTGCCCAATTCAGCTGTTTGTCCAAACATATGCCCAGGTATTTGGTATCAGTTGATAGGCTTAGGGTTGTACCAAAGAAGCGTGGTAGTTGTAATGTCGTCATCTTCCTCTTTTTTGTGAAGAGAACCAGTTCGGTTTTTGTGGGGTTCACTGAAAGTTGGTGTTTACCACACCAGTTCTCTATTATTTTCAGGGCTTGACGCATTAAGTTGCACAGGGTGTTTTCATGGGTGCCGTTTATTATTATGGTTAAATCATCGGCATAGCCTACGGTGAAGTAACCTTTGTCATTGAGTTCTTTTATTAGGCTGTCTACGACCAGGTTCCATAGGAGCGGCGACAGGACGCCCCCTTGTGGGCAGCCCTTTGCCACGATGGCCCTTGTGGTGTTGTTTACTGTAACTTGCACTGCCCTCTGTTTGAGCATGTTGGTGATCCAACCGCTCAGGGACGGGTCTATGTTGTGTCTGTCTAGGGCCGTGTTGATACTATTGAAGGTGGTTTTGTCAAAGGCGCCCTCAATGTCAATGAAGGCAGCCAGTGCTGAGCATTTGTGGTCCACTGCGCATTCAATTTTGGATACCACGCTGTGCAGCGCGGATTCCGTTGATTTGCCCGTGGAGTACGCATGCTGTTGTTTGTGAAGTGGTTTTGCCCGAAGAGGCCCGTCTCGGATGTGTCGATCACAGAGCCTCTCTAGGGTTTTTAGTATGAAGGATGTCAGGCTTATGGGTCTATATGCTTTGGGTTGTGTGTAGTCGGTTTTGCCCGGTTTTGGTATGAAGATGACTTTCACTTCACGCCAGGCTAAGGGTATGTATCTGAGTGCTATGCAGGCCCGATATATTTCTACCAGACATGGTGTAATGTAGTCGACCCCCCATTGTAGGAGGGCTGGGAAAATGCCATCTAGTCCTGCGGACTTATATGGCTGAAAGGTATTGATAGCCCACTTTACTCGGTCTTCATTTACCAGGTTGTGGGCACTGGACCAGTCTTGCTCCGTTGGGGTCCAATCGGGCACAGCTTCCCAGGTCCTGTCCTCTAGGAGTTTGCAGCCTGGGAAGTGAGTCTCGAGAAGAACCTTGCTGGTTTCTTGGTCCGTTAGTGTGTATGTGTTGTCGGGTTTTTTCAGCGCGCCAAGGGTTCGGTCCTGATCCGCTGATAGGATTTTCCTTACTCTTGCGGCTTCATTATTGGTTTCAATAGATTCACAGAATTTCCGCCATGCTGTCCTCCTGGCGGTTCTAATCTGCTTTTTGTATGTGTATTGGGTCTCTTTGTATAGCTCCCAGTCTTCCGGAAGTCTGGTGTTTTTGGCTCTGTTGAATTGCTTTCGTAGTGTGTTTCTGAGTTTACCTAGCTCGGCGTTCCACCAGGGATTTCTCTCACTGTTGGTTCGTGGCGCCCTTAGTTTACAGCATGCGTAGTATGCTTCAGTTAGGTATTCTGTCAGCTTTGTTACAGTGTATTCTAGTTGTGCGGGTTCTCTTATAGCTATTTGTGACTGGTGCCTAGCTAGTAGGGCGGCTAGAAGGCGCTTGTACCCGGGCACATCGGTGCGCCGCGGATTTCGTTTCGGTGTGGGTTTCCTTGTGTTGGTGGTTAGTGTGAAGCGGATCCTTCTGTGGTCCGAGCAAGAAGGTTCATTTGACACGTGCCAGTTTGTGATAAGATTTGTCGCGTTTTCTGTAGCAAGGGTTAAGTCTATAATCGTTTGTCCTCGGACGGTGACCCAAGTGGGTTCCGAGCCTCGGTTGACGATGTTAAGGTTAGTAGAGAATAAATAGGTGGATAATACCTCTCCTCTAGGGTTCGATGTCTCGCTGCCCCAGAGTGGGTGATGGGCGTTCGAGTCGGTGCAGATGATCAGGTCCAGGTTGGTGTGCTCGCAGTACTGTACCAGGTCGGCCATCTCTTTTGGCGGGCAGTCTGTGTCCTCGCCCGGCATGTATACCGAGGCCAGTACAACATCTGGGAGCTCTCCTGCGGTCTGGAGCCTGACAGCTGTCAGGTCTCTGGAACAGAATTGTGTGAGTAGCGTGGTAGGGATATCTTTGGGTATATAGATACAGGATCTGGGCTTGTCTGAGCTGTGTGTGTTGAGGATTAGCTTACCTCCGATGTTACTTAGTCCGCATATCCTGTTATTCCTGATCCACGGCTCTTGGATCAGTGCTATTGTATGGGGGTTAACCTCCAGTGCCCTACGTAAGCTAGCCGTGGCAGTCTGGCTATGTTGGAGGTTTGTCTGGATGACGTTGAGTGGTGATGGTGATGAAGGGGGGGGGTGGGGGTTAGTCGGTGGTGGATCCATCGGACAAACCTTCCACTGCCTCCTCTCTGTATTTGCCGTCGTGTTGCTCCCCCGGCGACGATGCGAGTAGTTGCTCGCTCCAACCGGGAGATGCGGGTGGTATACTGGCTGCATCGTCAGCCATCGCCGCGCGGGCCATGACCTCCTCCAGTTGGGCAATGTCAGTGTCATTCGTCTGTGTCAATGTCGGTGTCGTCGTCGGGTTTGTCGTGCTGTCAGAGGGCTGGGTCTTGGGCCAGAAGCGCACGTATATCGAACCCAGCAGGTATGATATCCGTCGCTCCCGCCCCATGACCTTTTCCACTTCCTCCGGTGGCACACCTAGGGTCAAATAAGTCCCATAGTTGTCGCCACCGACGGTAGTTGCCCTATATAGCGACCACCTGGCTATGTCATACCATGCATTCTGACGAATCAGAATGCTGTGGAGCCTCTGTATGTCACCTCTGTAACGAGGAATGAATAGAGAGGCTCTGACACGGGTGGGCACGTCTGATTGTCGAAGTACCGTCAGTGTGAGGTCGGTGTTGGGAAGTTTGAGGAGGGGTACATTTTTTGATAACCAGGTCAGGGCATAGTCGTCTTCGCACCATATCTGTACGGTGCCCTCCGCTACCCGTGGGTATCCGCGGAAGGCAGGAAGTGGTGTCGTCGTGTCCGTGTCTATTAGGGCATTTTCCAGGCCTACTTTCACAAATTCGGCCTCCTCTTTAGTCAAGTCTCTGGAGGGGGGAGGGAAGCAGATTGCTACTGCAAGCCGCGCAGGGATGTCTTTTGTGGCCCGCGCGTAGGTCCTCAGCTCCCCCTGGGCGGAGTGGACCCTTGCACGCTTGGCGTCCCCCTGCAGCGTACTCGGTGAAGCCGAGTCGTCGGGGCGCTCCCTCTTTGCCGGCCCTGTACCGCTCGGTCCAGGCTGCGGTATGGAGGTGCCTGTTAGGGTGGTGACCTCTGGGTGCCAAGGATCCACCTCGCCTTCCCCTGTGGTGTCTGGGTTGAGTGTTGTCGTGGGATGCGTCATCTCTAGTGTCTGTGTGATGGGGTCGTCTGGTACCCCCGGCAGACTCTGTCGTGTGCAAGGGCTTTTCGCGCCGAGTTTCCTCTTCGCGGACTCGCCCCTGCACGCGCGGTTCCGCGTCCGGCTGCTTTTCGCGCTGGGTTGCCCCTTCGCGGACTTGCAGCTGGTCGCGTGGTCCCACGTTTGGCCGCTTTTCGCGCTGGGTTTCCCCTTCGCGGACTTGCGGCCGTTCTCTTTTTTCCGTGTCCGGCCCCTTTTCGCGCCTGGTTTCCCCGTCGCGGACTCGGGGCTGGTCACGTACTACCTCTTCGGCGTCCGATCGCGCTTCGCGCTTTCGGTCGCCTACTTTCCTCCTCCGGTTGATTTTTCCGCGCTTCTTCAGCAGTCGTACTCTTTCAACCGGGAGAGTGGTAGGGTCGTCCGGTTCGTCATCCTTCCCCATCGCTCTCTGTCCTTGTCTGTCGTTGTCTGGGTTGGTGATGCTGTTTCGCACGATGCTCTGTTGCCAGAGGCTCGAGGAAGGCATGCACCTTGTAGTGGGTATTGGCGCGTGTGACGCAGCCGTGGGAGCGTTTGTTGGCGCGTTGGTCGCAGCCGGAGTTGTGTTTGTGGGCGCGTAAGTCGCTGCCTGTGTTATGGGCGCTAAATCAGCAGCCGGCCGTGCTGAGGAGCACGGCAAGGTTTCGCAGTTTGTTGCCCCCCCCAGAATACGTTGGGGGCTGACCGACATAGCGGTGTGGGATTCCCCGGCTTGGCCGGAACCCACCTGGGTAATTATTTCCACATTCTGCATTATCATTGACGAGGGGGTGGGCTTTTTTGGAATCGAGGTTACCCTTCCTCTGGGACCGACGGGACGTAGGGATAGGAGGGAGGGGTTTGGTGGTGGGGGTATAGGTTAATGGGGGGGTCACCCTAGGTCTGGGATTTGACCTAGGGATTTGGGGGATCGACGGGATTTTAAAAGGGAAGGGTGGGGTGGTTTGGGATTATTTGGTACATGGGATAAGGTGTATGGGTTACCCTAGACCTGGGACTTGGTGTTCGGGCACTTCTCTTGTCCGGGATCTCCTACGAGATGCTCCAAGTGCGAGATCGACTGTTTGCAGTCGGTCCCGCAGCCGGAGTTGGGCTATCCGCAACCTGCCCACCCGCTCGGTTGCAAGAGAAGAAGTGCCCGGCAGTCTGGGTCGCTCCACCACGGATGTACGTATACATATGCGTTGGTTCGGTCCAGCTAGCCCCGAGCAACAATAACGTTATTATGATAATAGTTGCGCTCGGGAAGCTACGCAATATCTTCTCGCCCCACATATCGTAGTGTCTCAAGATGAAAGTCTTTGATCAGTGCGTGTTGCCAGTGATGACATATGGCACTGAAACGTGGTCGCTCACAATGGGCCTTATTAGAAGGCTAAAAGTCATCCAAAGGGCAAAGGAGAGGGCTATGCTTGGAGTTTCCCTGCGTGATCGTATTAGAAATGAGGAGATCCGCAGGAGAACCAAGGTAACCCACATAGCCCGAAGAATTGCCAAACTTAAGTGGCAGTGGGCAGGGCACATTACTCGCAGAACAGATGGCCAATGGGGCCGAAAGTTTCTGAAGTGGCGACCGTGTACCGGAAGACGTAGCGTTGGAAGGCCTCCCACAAGGTGGACCGACGACCTTGTGAAGGCCGCAGAAACCCGTTGGATGCGAGAAGCACAAAACCGGTCGAAGTGGAGATGCTTGGGGGAGGCCTATGTCCAGCAGTGGACGTCTTTCGGCTGAAATGATGATGATGATGATAATAGATGGCGCCACGTGTCTTTCGAAACTTTTACGGATGGAACCGTGGGGTGCAGCTAGTAATAAATAAATGCGAGTCGGACTCGCAGACGAAGGGTTCCGTACCACCGTAAAATATTTAATACTGAAAAGTGAAAACCCACGCGGTCAAAATGTATGGAATAGCAAATAATATATTTTTATAAATAACCAACGAAAATTTTCAACTGGGTTCAGAATGCGAATGAATCATGTACTGAGATCGTGGTTAGGTTGCCCAAGCTTGCTACCCTGTATGTGATTTTCTCCAAACTAGTAACATATAACTATCGCGAAATATATCTTTAAAATACACTTCTGCTGACTTTTTTAGTCGGAGGACAGGGCGTCGTAATTTTGCTTGCCTAGTGTGAATCACGGTTATGGGGATTACAGGACCTAAGTGCAAAAAAGAAAGTTTCATAATGCGTATATCATCGACTAAAGTAAAAAAAAAAAAAACAGAAATAAATATGATATTTTTGAGGACATAATTCAACTAATTTGATACGATAGAAAAATTTCATGAAGACACGCTCTAAAAACTTTCTTTTTATATTAAAAACCATACTAATATACAACAATCATTCTGATTTTTTGTCAGATTTATTCTACAAGCAACATCTTAAAGAACTAGTGTTTAATTTTTTTAGTCCAAACAATAGATTTTTTGTAAATAGATAATTACTTCATATTTTGCTATGAATTATACCAGCGTTGTGTTCTCTTCTCTTTTCTATGCAGTCCGACAGTGAACGCGCTTTAGGTCATGTAGTCCCCTTAACATACGTAGCATTTTTACGGAAAGTAATTGTTTGCGTCTGAATCGATCGTGTCATTTTGTTTATTAATTTATGTTATAGGTATTTTGTATCGACCTTTTTTGTTGTCTTTTAAACGTTTCAAGTGTTTATCAGTGGAAACGTGTAAATTGACTTCCTTCTTGTTTAAGAGCACTGTTTATATTAGCTGTAAGTTTCCCGAATAAAATAAAAAAATGATCTTTTTATAAAATAAATAATACAAATTTTTGTTTCAGCATTTACTTTTATTCATCCTTCTGTAAACGAATTAATGCCAATGAGCATTTTGCCAAATTGTTATCTGCATCTCTTTTGTACTTATGTAAATACGCCAGCACATTAAGCTACTACAATCTGTCAAATTTCTTTAATAGATTTTCAACTTTATCGCTAAAACATAAGGTTCAAAGTTGATTGGGAAAATTTGACACTTAAATTTGAACTTGATGTGCTGGCGTCTGTACCATTTTCGTTTCAGCATGGCAATATAGCAGTGGTGGCTCAATGGTAACAGCCCCGACATACGAGTTGTAGGTCGTGGGTTCGAACCCAGACGGGCGAGCTTTTCTTTGTAAAAATAATTTCATCACCAATGATCTCGAAACAGTGAAGGAAAACATCGTGAGGAAACCGGCATATCCTAGAACCAAAAATTCGGTGTCGTAACATCTACCAATCTGCACTGGGCTCACGTGGTTGATTAGAGGCCTGTGCCGAAGAGGCACAGGCCTACCCTTCCAGAGGCCAGATCCAGCTTGTATGTTTCCACTGCTGGGACCTGTGTCCTGTGTTAGGCTGATTATGGTATGATAATAGCAGGCGCTTTCCACAATATCTCCTCAAAGGAACCTAAACAATGAAATAATTACGTATATATCGTTTTCGATTAGTAAAATATGTTGAGTATCACGACCGATGTCATAGTATGGCCATGTGATGCGGAGGAACGAGCGAAACGTTATGTGGAAAGTTATGAGTGTGAATGTGTATGGCTACACTAGTAGGGGGAGATCAAACACACGTTGGATGGACAATGTAAAAGATGACATGGCTAGAAAGGAGATGACTAACATAGAAGTATGGAAGAAGAAGACATGTTGCGCCGACCCCAAATAGAGAAGGATAAAGGCAAAAGATTTATGATATCACAATTATAGATGTCGATTCGGGACGCCAATGAATTTTTAGAATGTCAATAAATGTAGTTAGGTCTTCTAATAATAAGCCTCCAGACCGTATTTCGGCCATGGCGGTCTATCTCAACTGAGACTATTCTTCGGCGCAGGAGATATTATAGTGCAGAAGTATGTATGCAGACACACTTCCTGCACTCTCATAGTTCGATGGGATGGTACGCAATCCGACAAGACCGCAGAGAAGACCAGCGGAGCAGGTCTTCTATTACCATGCTAAAATACAAATGATACAGCTTCTCTTATTGGATGTTTCGGAGTTCCAAAGCAGTCAACTTATTTCTTTTTCTTCTTTTTGGGGTCTTCTTCTTCACATTTGCCTCCAGGATGTAGCATATCCGTGTCGTGGCAGGATCGTTTCGGACATATCCTACAAGCTAGCTCACTTTCCCTCTTGAGCCTTATTTTTGGATCCAATTCTCTACAAGGGTCGGGCTTATCAGCTTCAGGTGGTTGACTGCCAAGTAGGGTGCAAGGGTTTATTTCAAGAGGACAGACGTGCTCTCGTTCTTTTGGTTTTGGTGTACATTTTGGGACGCACTCCTCTTCCTCTTCGTCAGAGTACTCTTCTTCGTCGGCGACCTTTTCTGCCATCGTGTAGGGCTCATTATTTTGTTAGAAAAATTCTGAAAGATGCTCGTGTTTTCTGATCCGATCTGATATTATTTTAGATTTAACGGATGATCATAGTGTAAATGAATTAAAATATTTGATGGGATTTTATTCCAATGTTTTTTTTTGTGATTTTTTTTTATAGATGTTTATCGTCACTAATTTGTCACATGTTTTGTGACACTTGTGACAGGAAATGTTTTCTCTTTCTCAGATACTATTTATTTTAGACTGAACAAAGGAGTTCTTTTAGAAGATTTTACCAGGCGTACAACATCTACCTGTGACATCTACCATACCAACCACCAACTATCATAATATGTACAGTCACGAGCATAAGTATGTATGCACTTGGCTTTATTCAAAGGCGATTTTCTCCTTTATTTTTGAATGGAATTTTATGTTATTACGAACTTAGTATTTTCGAACCTATAGGTTTATTTATAATCAATTACTATTTTTTAAATATATTCAATGTACAGACACAACTATTTTACGTTCTTATTATAAGTATAGAATAGATAAGTATAGATGTCGTATTTCAACATTGCATTCGTTATTTCACAAAAACATCGCTATTGAAAGTTGCCAAGTGTTGACATATTAGTGCTCGTGACTGTACATATTATAGAATGCAATAAAGTAGTGAGTATTGAGTATTATGCGTTGTTCTGACAGAGGCGGTGGTAGTTTGGTGACCACTTACAGCCATTTCACATTTATTTTACCTCCGACAGCAGCAACCGAATTTCAACCTTAGTGCAATGAAAATAAAGATCGTTGTGATTTTGACAGACTTGGCAAATATATGCAACCTATTATGTTCCCAGTACGGGTTGATGGATATCACGTCTTCGAAATTTTGGTTTTAGGGCATGCCCGTTTCCTCACGTTTTTTCCTTTACCATATTGAGAGCAGTGGTATACACAAAGTGTCTGCCTGGGTTCGGACTCACGACCTACAACTCATACATACTCAGTTCGGACTCACGACCTACAACTCATACATACTCAGTTCGGACTCACGACCTACAACTCATACATACTCAGTTCGGACTCACGACCTACAACTCATACATACTCAGTTCGGACTCACGACCTACAACTCATACATACTCAGTTCGGACTCACGACCTACAACTCATACATACTCAGTTCGGACTCACGACCTACAACTCATACATACTCAGTTCGGACTCACGACCTACAACTCATACATACTCAGTTCGGACTCACGACCTACAACTCATACATACTCAGCCTATAATGTTCCCACTGCTGGGACACAGGCCTCTTCTCTGTGAGAGGGAGTGGGCCGTAATCTACCACGCGGGCCCAGTGCGGGTTGGTAGATGTCACATGTCTTAGAATTTTTGGTTGTAGGAGATGCCGGTTTCCTCACGATGTTTTCCTTCACCGTTTTGAGAGCAGTGGCGATGAAATTAAATACATGAAGTGTCTGGCTGGGTTCGGCCTCACGATCTACAACGATCGGTCGGGGCCGATATCACTGGGCCACCACTGCTGCACATTGCTGACATACTTACGCTGAAAGAAACCATCGTGAAGAAATCTGGACATCAAGAAATTATAACGTGTGAAATCGTCAGTTAAAGGCGCTACCTCGAAAATCTAAAATCCTCGGAAGCCTGCTAAGCGAGCGAAAGTGATGCAATTACTTTTGAAACGCAAAAGAAGAGTGATGGCTATAATGTGCGTGCCCTTGGAATAAAATGACGTATGTGCCAAAATGAATTTACTCTTTTTAGGGTTCCGTACCCAAAGGGTAATAAAAACGGGACCCTATTACTAAGACTTCACTGTCTGTCCGTTCGTCTGTCTGTCACCAGGCTGTATCTCAAGAACCGCGATAGCTAGACAGTTGAAATTTTCACAAATTATGTATTTCTGTTGCCGCTATTACAACAAATACTAAAAACGAAATAAAATAAATATTTAAGGGGGCTCCCATACAACAAACGCGATTTTTTTGCCCTTTTTGGTTCGATATCAATAATGGCAACAGGTAGGCACTTGAAATATTCACAAAATACTCAGTTGTATTTTTACTTTAATAATAAAATTAAAATAAAATAAATATTAACTTTGCTCGTTGTTATATAATCAAAACGAGATACCACGAAGGTACAACAAAACAAGCAAATCCGTTTCTGTTTATTATTGTTTGTTATAAGGGAGGCTCCCATACAAAAAACGTGATTTTTGTATAGTCTTAAATATTCGGTGGTACGGAACCCTTCGTGTGCACGTCCGACGTTTTTTTATTAAATAAATTAATTAAATTTAACACTGCTTTATATGATTAAATTAAATTAAATTAAATCTGACAACCAGTCTTACCAAGGGGTATCGTATTACCCAGTAACTGGGTTGTGGAGGTCAGATAGGCAGTCGCTCCATGTAAAATACTGGTATTCAGCTGCATCCGGTTAGACTGGAAGCCAACCCCAACATAGTTGGGAAAAGGCTAGGCAGATGATGACTACTTTATATGATGACAGCGATGCGGATGAGTACTTCGACGCCTAAGTGTCCTTTGGTTTTTTTTATTTTTTATTTATTTGTATAGTAGGTTAGTTAGTCTTTTATTTTAGTATCTAATGTATAGTATATAGTTATATTGTAAATACTACTTTGAGTTAACTTTGACATGATCATTCTCTATCTTTTAAACCAAATTCCATTGAATAATTCCCTATTAGATTTTTTTCCTCTATGGTGAATAAAATGATGTAACTTTGCAATTTTTGTATCGAGAAAAATTTTATTCATTGAATCGTGTATTCCTTTTACACTACACCAAAGAGTCAAAAAACTTAAACCAAAATATTAAATCCGTATTCCACATATTTAACAAGTTACACAGTTACAGTATTCTTAGACCTTAAAAAGGCGTTTGACACCGTCTCTATCCCAATCCTTGTCAACAAGCTGGAACAAGCTGGAATAAGAGATAATGCGCTCAGCTTGCTCAGTGATTATCTCACTAATAGGAAACAGAGAGTTAAGATAGGACGCTACGTTAGTGATGAAATGGACGTGTCATACGGCGTACCGCAGGGTAGCGTACTTGGCCCTACACTCTTCCTACTTTACATTAATGACCTTTGTAACATTCAATTAAAAAACGCCAAAGTCTTTGCGTACGCCGATGACACAGCTATTGTTTTTTCTGGTAGCTCCTGGGCAGATATCAAGCAAACTGCCGAAATAGGAATGGCTCAAATAGCTAATTGGCTTAAAAATAACTTGTTGTCCTTAAATGTACTAAAAACCAATTACATCTGTTTTGGTGTAAGTAACCGCACGCAACCAACCGAAGATTTTAAAATAATAATACACGAGTGTGGTAACACACAAAACGATATTTGCAGCTGCCCATGTCTTAAAAAAGTTCCACAAACTAAATATTTGGGAGTTATTATAGATCAATCATTGTCCTGGTATCCCCATCTTGAACAAGTCAGCAATAGAATCAGGAAACTCAGCTGGATGTTTATAACATTAAGATTTGTGATTCCAACTAAATTTTTAGTAGAAGGCAAAAATCGTACCAGGAATCTTCTTAATGAAGTATATACTGCTCTTGTGCAATCGGTCCTCACTTATTGTATCCCAGTGTGGGGAGGAGGGGCTAAAACTAAATTTTTAACTCTGGAACGAGCTCAGCGAAGTTTAATCAAAATTATGTATTTTAAAAAAAGAAGATTCTCTACGGAAAGCTTGTATCAAATTAGTAATTTACTCTCTGTAAGGAAATTGTACATTATTCAAGTCGTTCTCAGGAAACATAAGTCTCTACCATATAATAATAGTACCCAATCAAAAAGAAGAAAAGATATATTCGCAGATATTCCCCGAACTAAATTGAAATTCACTAGCAGACAACTACACAAACGTTCAGCTCAATTATACAACAAAATAAACTAATACGTGTATGTTCATAATAAACATAGGTACAATTGTAAAACAAGCTTAGTAAATTGGATTAAAACACTTTCCTATGATAAAACGGAGGCTCTGTTACAACAGATTGAGTAATCAGACGAATCACACATTATTCATACACCTCATTTTATATAATATCATATTCACTTCAAATCACAAACACCACATTCACATCACAACATACATCACATTCATATCACAACACACAATACTTTAACTTCACACACACCACTTCACGTCACAACACACACCTCACATCATGTTACACGTCACGCATAATTTAGATACCTATACCATTGTTATGGAAGAGCGTAGCCTTCTAACACAGGCATTATCTGCCTAAAAGGAGGCTTCGAACACAAAATTGTAACTATTTGCTGATTTGTGACAATAAACAATTTTTTTTTAATTTTTTTTTTTTACACGAAGTAGAAAAAAACATTGTTTTTCAATATATCACCTTAATATAAGCAATCGATAACAAATTAAATTCGGATAGTTGAAGGATTTATTAGTGTATAAAATACCACCAAACTATTTAACGTATAATTTATTCTTATGAAATGAAATGAATGAATGAATGATGAAATGTCCTAATTTAAAGACTGATAAGTAGATATTTCTTGAGTTTTGATTAGATGTCTCTTCATCATACTCATTTTCGACTTGTCTACTGGTCCCATATTATGCTTCTACGAGAGACAGAGTAACATAGAGAAGTAAATATCTTGTTACAAGTAGAAATCTTGAATTCAGGATAAGACATAATTGTTGGTCTTCTTTAAATATCTGTTCCCCTGTCTTAGAGAATATCTATAATCGTTTTCGTTTTCTAAAATACTTGATGAAAATCTGTTTGTTCAAGAACGCTTTCAATTTGCTTTCCTTTTCAAATATCTGTTTTGCAGCTTTCATTAATGGTTCTATCAATATTTTGCACAGCTCTTTGGCTTTATACAACATGATGCTCGTTTATAATATCTGATACTTATAGCAAAGTTTTCAAGGTTTAGGTCTGTTAGCTCGAATTTTATCTGAGGCTTGTCCTGATTCTATGTTCTGGGTGATTTGTCAGTTCGGTAGTCATTTTCTTAACTTGATTGTTCATCCTTACGTTTCTTGGCTTTACCTTTGGGGCAAAGCTTCTTGGGCTGTTCAGTCTTACCGCCATATTTCTTCTTGTCCGGACACACAGCATCCTCGACAGCAGTGTGACCACTTTCGACGCGGTTCTCTGTTGGAGACGAAGCAGCCGGAAGAACTAGTTTACGTTCCTTACCCTTCTTCTTCTTAGGAGGCATTATGTCATCTTCTTATCTTCTCCCCAAAATAAGAATATGATTTTTTTTTATGGGAAAAAAGGTCTAAAAATTGGATTTCGAATTCAGATTGTGCTGATTCCAGTTACTTTACATTTTGATTTGTTTTTACAGTACGTAATCTAGTTTCAAATAATGTTATTTCGAAAAAATCACAGATCGAATTTTTCTAAGAATTTTCCTTTTTGCAAAAATTATTTTCTGAGTAGTCTATGATTTTCTGTATGACGTTTTGACCAAAGAGAATAAAAAAAAGTGCTGTAAGTCAAATTGGTGGATCATTTTTTTCTTGTCAAACGAGGTTAGAGGTAATATGGTTATATTGACTGCCAACTTTTATAGAACCTGAGACCAAGAAGGCACGCAAACCCAAGAGGCAAAGAATCTGACTTTAGGCCCTTTGTACACGACACAGTTTCATTAGAAAGAAAGAAAATGCATTTATTAAACACATACTAAAAGACACACAAACTCCAGGATGGGAGAACTACTACTAGTGCCCACTGAGTTGGGAGAACTATGGAGACGGCATATTCTACTATAGAAATAATAGTTATACAAATATCTGTCATATCGACACACACATGTCAAAAAGCGTTTTGTTTCTTTTTAACTAATCAAGAGCTGCATATGAAAAGAGAGACGTCAAATGTTTGTCAAGTACTAAATTTGGCAACACTTTTGTGTGACGTCAAAATCATTTCTATGCGTGGTCGGTCGCCATGTTAAGTGCCGGGGTTTTTCCTCTATTTGCCGTGTTTTATGGTAGATGTGCTGTCAAACGGTTGATTGCTAGTGTTGGGTAAATAGTCGGATGCTTTGAGTTATTATCGATTATAATCCATAAGTGTCCATTAATAGCCTTGCAATGGATATAATCCTGCTATTATATGATCATATAATTTTGACAAAAATTGTATGATCTTCTTGTGTAATAAGGAGGAGTTGTGTGTGTGTTTCGAATTTTTCATCACCTAGTTTTGGTTGTGGTGATTGTTTCCGATTCGCGATCTCAATGGTTTTTGTATATATTCTGTTAAATATAGTCGAATAGATGACCGCAACTATTTATTTTTTTAGCAATCTAGTATTATTTAAATGCCATTAATGTAATAACAAAAGTAATAATTAATAATCGAAGTTCGACCCGAGTATTGAACCTAGGACCCCACACTTAGCAATCGGTCTTGCGACCACTAGACCAACGGGGTAGGAAATAAATAATAATATTTTTTTGCCAGTCATGACATCATAAGTCTCCTGGTCCTGGTTAGTGTGTAATGTAAGCTCGTATGAACAATACTCTACACCTGTAGTAAGTAGGTAAATATATTACGAGAATATTGGCCTTCTGATATTAAATGAAGCTTGAGAAAGGTGACAAGTTACAACGTCTTATAAAACCAAGAAAGATAAAACACCCACAACTTCTAAAATTCTTGTCACTTCAGCTGCATTACATTACGAGGCTAATTCGAAAAATTTAAATAAATAATAGAAAACAAATTCATGTAGGTTAAATAATGTCGATATCAGCTGCGCATGTTGCTCGCAGTTACAACCCTACGAAAGGCGGCCATCTTAACTGCCCGATTTTTGTAGGTATACACGCTAATTTTGTAGGTATGACAAGTCCATAAGTTTTATTAGTCATTGACTAGTGCCTGACACTATTCTATTCTATTTTTAATAAATGGCAAGCAAAGCCGATGTCGACTATTCTGCCAATGTCTAAAGTGGGCTGCAAGAACAAGTGTGCATGAGAAAAAAAAAAAAAAAAAAAAAAAAAATTTAGGCGAAAAAAATTATTTCATTGATCCAGTTGATACAATGTAGATCTTGCTGGGTTAGTACGGGACTGAAACAAACAAAAAATAGACATAAATAAATATAATAATTGTTAAAACATAAAAAATACACATACCACACTCAAACATACTGAATAATTCATAATTTTATGTTATTGTGACGGATGAAGGTCATCAGCGCCACAAACAGATCTGGAGAGGAGTATGTTAGCAGAGACGGGAAATTAGTCGGAAGAGGGATCTTAAATTTTGGGAGGCGCCTATATAGATCTAAAGGTGGAACGTTGTTCGAGCATTCAAAGAAGATGTGGTCCAGAGTGCCCTCTTCCAACCCGCACTCACAGAGAGAGGAGTCTCGAACACGAATCTTTTGCAGAAAAACCGGAGTACAACAGAAACCTAAGCGGATTCTACAAAGGGTAGAAATAATTGTTTTGGAGGCTTTCTTGAAGCCATAGAACCAAGGTTTTGATTTTATTATTGGTTGTACTGCATAGTAAAATCTGCCCTTTTTCCTTCCAGTGATATTCCACTGTTCCTGCCATGAGGATTGGAGCTTAGCTTTCGGAAGGCTCAGTAAGTCATACCCCTGATGAGTGTTGTAGGTGAGATCAGCTGTTGCTGAAGAGCAAGCATCTTTGGCCAAAGCATCAACACATTCATTGCCCTTAATGCCACAATGACTAGGTATCCAAACTAACTGAACTTCCTTTTGACTACTAGCACAAGAAAATAAAGAATTTTTAATTTTTAAAACAAGCGAACTGTGCAATTTACTTTTGAATGAGTTTTGTACTAAGGCTTGCAGACAGCTAAGAGAGTCAGTGAAAATAACGGCTTTGTCAATATTGTGGTGTGACTCTATGAAAAGACAAGCTGCCAATAAAGCCACACACTCGCCCGTAAACACAGAAGACTCCTCAGGGCATTTGTATTGTAAAATAATTCTGGAGCTTTGGTAATAAACCGCAGCGCCAGTGTTACTGAGATCATTAAATTTTGAGGCATCTGTAAAAAACCTTTGAAACCCGGTCCATCGTTCTCCCACCGCCGCATTGAAGGCTGAATTCGCTGAAGGGCACTTTTTGGAAATACCGATGTCAAAGAAAATTTTTGGGGTGAAACATAAGACTTCATAGGGAAAGTTAAAAAGAGGTAATCGGGGATTCTGTTCTATTGGACATCTTAAATTATAAATTTGGCGAAATGCTTTTATAATTAAGGGAGTCTCTTTGTTTTTCCAAAAATTTGAGCTTCTACATAAGGCATCTAACTCATTCAGTCTTGTTAAAAGGGGGTGTGAAGATCTAGATATTAACCTAGCCAGAAAACGGGAGGCCAGATACTGCCGTCTTAAGGCCAGGGGAGGTTCAGCACACTCAACCTGCAATGCGTTAATGGGAGAGGACTTCATACAACCAGAGATAATCCGAAGACATTTTGACTGAATCCTATCCAGCCCAGCCAAAGCACCCTTGTTGCATGGAACTAAATGGAACGTACCGTAGTCTAAAACACTACGAATTAAAGCGTTATAGACCAATTTCATAGTGTAAGGATGGGCACCCCACCATACACCCGCGAGAGCTTTTAAAATCGGAACAATTTTTTCACATTTTTTAATTAATAAGTTAATATGATGCTTACCATTTAATTTTGAATCTAGAAAAACGCCTAAAAATTTTACTTTATTAACTAACGGAATATTATAACCCGAAATGTCCACTGAGATATGTGGGATCAATCTTTTACGAGAGAAAATTACTGCCGAACTTTTTGGTGCAGATAACAGCATACCATGGCTTAAAAGCCACTGGTTCAGAGAGTCCAGAGAGAGGCATAGAGATGACGCAGCGTCTACGATGGAGGAATCTGTCACATACAAGACTAAGTCGTCGGCATATTGGAGGATGTGACAGTTATTATTTAGGCAGGAGCCAATGTCCACTGTATATAAATTATAAAGAAGGGGGCTCAGCACGGAGCCTTGCGGTAATCCCTTCCAAGTCTGCCTTTCATCGAAATCCTCGCCCTGGACCCTCAGAACCAAGGATCGAGACAAGAGAAGAGCACAGATACATTCGATCATCTTAACCGGGAGACTCAGCTGGTGCAGTTTCTGCCTGAGTACGGGAAGAAGAACGTTGTCGTATGCGGAGGAGATGTCTAGGAAGGCGGCAACAACGGATTTATTTTTAGAAAACGCTAAGCGAATATCCGCAATTAAAACGCCAACACTATCCATAGTGCCGAGCCCTTTCCTGAAACCAAATTGGTAATTCGGCAGTAAGTCTCTCGATTCGACTATCCATTCTAGTCGATTCTTAATAAGATGTTCCAATAGTTTGGCCAAGACTGAGGATAAAGCAATTGGTCTAAAGCCATTCGGATCATCTACATGTTTGCCTGGCTTCAATAGGGGAATAATAATTTGTAATTTCCACTGATCAGGAACCCAACCATTACTGTAACAAAAATTAATGATATCAAGGAAGTACAGTTTAGCCTTGTCTCCAGAATGAACAATAAAAGAATATGGCACACCGTCAATACCGGGGGCTGAGTCCCGAACATGCTTGAGCACCACATTCAATTCTTTCAAAGTAAAAGGCACATCAAAAGGATCCTCTGAAGCACCTTGCAGGGACATATTAATGGAACATTCAGAAGAGTGAGGAACATATGGTGAAGCTATTTTGTCAAAAAAAAGGTCAGCTGTTTCCCTAGTGATCGGTGAAGAGACTGACGGAGAGCACCCACGTCTAAACCTGTTGATGCTTTTCCAAACTAACGAGACTGGAGTAGAGGGAGATAAGGAGGTACAGAACTTAACCCATCCCACACGTTTTTTCTTGCGAAGATGACGCTTGGATCTGGCATTTATCCTCAAATATGTCAATAGGTTTTCGGTACTCATATCTGCATTATAACACTGCTCGGCCTCATTTCTATCCCTGACTGCCAAAGTGCACTCTGGATCCCACCACGGGGGAGAAGGTATTTTGCCACGGGCACTGTTTTTCAGCGGAAAGCAGGAATCCGCACTGGAGGTAATGGCCGTAACAAGTCCCTCATAACAGATTTTGGCATGGCAGTGACCAGAAGGATCTAATAAACTTGAATTTAAATTTGGAAGAACATCAATTTTGCCCTCCAATAATGATACAAATTTTGCCCAATCTGGATTGGACAGGTTATATTTCAAAAGTGGAGGGGAAGATTTCTCTAAATAAGTCTTATTAACCAAAGATGTGATAATAGGGTAATGGTCACTACCATGCGACAAGGTCGTACATTCCCAATGGGTCGAGGCTGCCAACTCAACCGAACAAAAAGTTAAATCCACACAACTCTTTTGTTGACCAGGAGGAGATCTGCGAGTCGGGCAACCATTATTAAGAATGCAAAGATCCAGATCGTCCAAGATCTCAACCAAAGCTACACCAAAGGCATCACAGCGTTCGGATCCCCATCTGAAATGGTGACAGTTAAAATCACCCATGACCAAAATTGGTCCATGAATATTAGAAAAAATGTTTTTTAAAATAGCCAAAAAATCTTGATGAGGATGAGCAATGTAAATCGAAAACACTGTAATGCCTTCCACCTTTCCTGCTACAATACTCATATCACCTGTGAGCGAAGGTAAAGAGAAGGGCAAAAGCGTGACCCGATTATTGACAAGGAGAGCCGATCCTCCATAGCCATCAGATCTGTCACATCTGAGAATGTTAAAGTGTGGCATACGAAAGCTAAGACTTGGGGTAAGCCAAGTCTCAGCTATGGAACAAGCCAATGGCTTGTATTTATTTAAAAGGAATATGAGGTCGTGCTTTTTATGCCACACACTCCTCACATTCCACTGAAGGAATACTTGGCGAGACGCCATTTCTAATATCTAAAAGAAGAGTAATAAGTTGGTCGGCAACGTTGGACGGTGATTGGGTATTAGAAGTAGAAGAAGAAATAACAATAGGTAATAGTTTTATAAGGAGTTCCATAATAGAACCGGTATTATTAGGAGACACATTATTGTAATTAAGAGCGCAGCCATTAGGCTGAGAAGGTGGGGGAGAACTAACTATCTGCTGATGAGCAACTTTGTCATAAGATGGGGAAAGAGGGGCATGGGTCCTGGGTTTAAGTGTTACAGTTTTGCGGTAGGACTGTGAAATCGGAGTTTTGGCGATGTTGGCATAATTGCGGGAAGCTGTTGGGATAATCTTACTAGCCTCGGCATAGGGAATGGATTTCTCAGCCATGACAGTCTTAATAGCCCTTTGTCTACCATACTCGGGGCATGACTTGCTATTAGCAAAGTGATTACCCGAACAAAGCACACAGAAGGCTTCGCCCTCAGAAATGTTGCAACCATCACCAGGGTGATCGTGGCCGCATTTACTGCAGCGTGGTTTAGATCTGCATAGATTCGACACATGTCCAAATCTGCAACACTTGCGGCATTGAATTGTCGGGTATATGTACTGCTCAACAGGGAGGGATGTGTAACAACAGTAAATCCTATTTGGCAAAACTTGTCCATCAAACGTCAGAACACATGTCTCAGTGGGTTTCCACTCATTAATCCCGTCACGTTGGTTTTTTCTATTAATACGGCGAACTTTCAGTATTTGCCCGCAGCCTGAGGGCACTGTCAAGTAAGTTATGGCTTCTTCTTCCGTAATATCTGAGGGAACACCAGTAACAACACCCATCCTTGTGACATTAAATGTAGGGATTGATGCGGTATAACTATATTTGGACAACAGACTGTTTACCAGGAAAGAGTTAGCGTCCTGGGGGGAAGCAAACTCCACTGACACACGGTTTCTACCGACTCTGTTAACACCACCACGAACAATGTTCGCAATGTTGTTATTGATAAGAAATTTACCAAAATTAACAGGATGTAGGGTGGTGCCAGCATTTGGTTGATTCTCAATACGAGAAACGTGGACAATATAGGGAGCCTTATCCATTACGGAGTACTTAGTACGACCAATTTGGCTTTTTGGTTGCTTGCTTGGAGGGGTAGGTGTCAAGATTTCTTCGCTACCAGGACGTTTGCGTGAATTTTGTTGGGATTGTGTTACATCCATTTCTGTAACACTACAAACAACATCCGCGAATTGGGATAGCGGATTCGGAGAGAACGGAGAAAAAGGAGTTGAAGGACCTGGAATATCTGGGGGGTCAGGATCAGGGGGTTTATTCTCATCCATCTTGAATAAAACGAGAGTTAAAACAAGACAATCACAATACAAACCTAGTTACGAACACAATAACGACACACTTTAACAATAACACAAGTCACAAAAGTATCAACAATAACACAAAAACAACTAAAAAATTCTAGACACACGTGCTAACTCAGAACACCGAGGCGAGAATCTCCTGCCTGACACTAGTTTTCAATTACTGGACCTGACGTGTGAGGTGACGGATGTAAATCAGTTTTCCTCAAAGTTTATATAGCGAAACTTAATTTTATTTGTAAAATGGATGTTGATTTTATGGATAAACTAATCTAAGAGGTCCGAAGTAAACCTACACTGTATTTACTAAGTCGAAAGCGACATTTTGCGTCCTACAATTCAACTGACTCTCATGATGTTCCGTTACTCCAATCGCGACATGATGTAGTCGTTTAGCGAAATTCGTTAAGCGGTTTCCCATCATTATTTTCGCGGCGGAGGTGTACTAAGCAAATCAAATCAATCAAATCAAAGCATTTATTTCAATTAAACCATGTATAGGCACTTTTGAATTGTCAAAATGAAATAGTCAGTCAGTTAGTCAGAAAGTTGAAGCTAGTTGCCCATTCCAAAACGTAGATCTCTGTGGAGAAGAACGGGCAAGAAACTCCATGGACACTTTTTTAAATCAAGATATTACAAAATCCTGGGTACATTATTCTTGATGCTTCTATATGTGAGAACAATGTAAAAAAAAACACACACAAATGAAGAAACAATTCAAAATATAACATTAAAAATAATAAGCCTTGGCAGTTAAGAGATGACCAGTCTCAACCGACGGCGCCCGTTCACGAACATGACGCGTGGAACAGCACCGCCCAGCTCAACCATTTTGTAGGGAACCGAATGATCCAACAAGTTGCCAAAGTCGGTTACAGAACTTAGCGATGGAAAGTTCAAAACCCTCATCAAACGAGTCCTTATCAAAAAAGCATATTATAAGATTAAAGACTACGTTGAAGACAAGGTAGTTTGGCAATAATTCCTTCTGCACATGTGGCTTCCCTGGCACCTCTTTGACGGCATAAGTTCTACGTAAATGTCTATTAACTGCTCTCAAATTACGATGTTTATTTTTTATTTGTACATACGTCTTTGACATAATCTTTTTATTATTTGACATTATATACAGACAATTTTAATTTTTCACTTCTTTCTTAGTTGAAATGGCAATCATATCTCTTGGTTTTAGTAGATTTTTATATTTTGTTTATCCTTTTGATACATCCTTATTTTGTAAATGTGAGTATCAAGTACCTGGTACTTGTTGACAGGCTTACGCTGTCCTCCCATACCTACTGTAACTCGAAAACATTGTAAAAGCCAATTATTTTCAAAAGAGTAACCATGGAGTTTCTTGCCGGTTCTTCTCCATAGGAAACGATCAATTGGAACCGTGCACCTAGCTTCTGACGTTTCATAAGTGCCCATGTTGGTTTATGTGAAATAAAAAATATTTTGATTTGATTTGACTTGAAGCGATGCAGTTTAGGAACCTAAACTGAAATGTCTTGTTTTTGAATCGTTTTTAATTAGATCATGGTAGGCCACCTGAGTGTTGTATTGCAAATTGGGAGAGGAGTATGTTCAGCAATGGAGTATAGGGTACGTTGATTGAGTCATTAGGCATTCTTTATACTTCGACATATATTAACATAACATAACATTACGCTTGTAATGCCTGAAGGGTTAATCAGAGGTGTACCTATAGTATAACCACGTTTCGTCAGTTATGCCGTTTACGCATCATGCCGTATCTGCAGCGGCACCGCCGTGCCGCCGACGACGCGGTGCCGCTGTATTAGTCACCCTTGAATGTGTATGGACCCTCACACATGGCACCGTGGCGGCGAAAAACGCTGCCGTTGCGGGGCCATGTGTAAACGCTCTTATGTTTAAGTCCCATATAATAACTTGTATAATAGCCGTCCCATATAATAGCTTCGAAATATTCAAGTAAAATAAAAGGTTTCTATTTTATAAACTCATATGCTTTATTTCGTACTGGTGCGTTTGCCTTACAAATATACTTATTAAAAAATTAAACAGAAAATTTCATGTTTTTTAATCATTTATCTATTATTATGACGATCATTTAACGATATGCTTCCAGAAATTAAAAGCAACACCAAATTATTTAATAAATAGGAAGATAATTATTATAAAGCAAAATATAATTATTATACAAAATTGAGTAGAATACTTTATACAGCTCAGACCTTTATCTAATAAATTATAAATAGAGAGATTTATAGTAATCAAGTAAAGAGGAAATAAAATAGATAAGTAGTTAATTATAAAAGTTTTAGAACAAATTATTTTATTTTGTAATGTCACAACGATGTTATCAAAAAAATATATTTTAAAATGTATTTTTCATTTAAAATGATTAAAATTAAGGATTATTTGAAATTGTTTATCAGAAAAAGGCCCGCTATTTGTATCTTTGGTGAACAGTTATTGCTTTCTTCATATAAAATATAAACTATTATAACACTGCGCTGTATACTAAAGACGTTACAATATTTTTTTTTAAGTCTTTGGCGTTTCTCTAAACTGTATGACGTATGTTTTAAAACAATATTAAAAGCATGCTCATCGGATTTGAGAAAATATTTACATTTAAAAATCTCAATAATAACTTTGAGAAAATAATAATCAATAATAATAATAAATGGACGGAAACGATAAGATTTCATAACTAATATTTCTTCACAATAAAACAATTATTTGAACTTATTATTTTTATATAATTATGGCATACAGCGTGCTAATTTGAACATGCCATACACGTATAATTAAAAACTAACCATTTTTATATAAAAAGTACAAAAAAAAAACACGAATAATCTCATAGTAATTTCAAAAAATAATCTAAATAATATACTAAGCAGTTGACTTGCAAAGTTTGTTATATAGCTTCATCGGAAGCAGTTACATTTAATAACAATACAAAAGAAATAAATTAGATAACTTATATAAATGATAACGATTTTAAATGTATAATAAATGTAAAATCTTCATTCCATTGTGCACACAGGACAGCTTAAATAAGAATAAATGGAAGTTTAAAAATTAAATGTTACACAAAATTACTCACTACTTTGTAACTATGATGAGGTAAAAAAAGAGAATAAACCTTAATCCTAATAATGACATTAAATGAATTACATATAGTTTTCATTAAAATACATTATTTACATCTTAACGTAGTGAAGTAACTTTGGCTTTCTGAACGTTCATTTAATTAAAGATAATGAGTATAAATGAAATAATTTTCTTAAATGTTCAAGAAAGCAAAAGTCAAAGCGGTACTGACCTGGTTAAAATTAAGAAAATAATAGAATATTATAAAGGATTGTACAAATATATTAATTTATCTACAAAAGGAGATTGTCTATAGGAAATAAAACTAAGTTCTCACATGATCGATCGATATACATTTAGGTTTAGTGTCCGTTTTATCACTTATGTTTGTTCGTTGTTATCCGCCGACTACTACTCGCACGGCGTACGTTGATATCTGGAAAAAAAAGAAAAAAACATGAGCATTTTACTCTAGTCTAAAAACCAGGTTTCTCTTCTTTAAAAATCTCACCGTGAAACTTGGTGCAGTGAGCTTGAAGTGAGCTGTCAATAGTGTCAATCCCTAACATCAGATGGAATGACAGCTCATTTCACCTAAGTTATAGACACAATATGGTCAAATTCAACTAGCAGAGGGGTAAAGTCGGGTTTAGGATGTAGATGAAGATTTTTTTTTTTCAAACAAACCTAGCCATTATGAAATGTGCAATACGAATATTAGTGAATAAGCAATGATATTATAAGTAAAAGGAGGTAGATAGGTTAGGTTAGGTACGCTAGCTATATTATGTCTGATTATACTGCTGCATGTATCGTCCTGTCTCTTTTTCGCTCCCGATAATTACGATATGCCGTCCTACTTCCACGTATCATCTAATACAATGTGCCGTTTTTGAAGATCGAATGTTGGGTAGGTAAGCTACCTCTTTTTACTCAAAATATGTTTGGCTGCAGGTACAAAAACTCCAACATTAAAAAAAGATTAATCAGCAAGTGAATAGAATAGAATAGAATATTTATTTGCGTAAAACATGGTATACAAAGGTGTTAAATACAAATTGAGGCACAAGCATGTTTAGCTAGGATAAAACATAGCATGCAAAATTTTAAAGACAAGTTAAGCAACAACAATCGTCATCGTCATTAACATTTTTTATCTATAAATTCTTTTAAACTATAAAAACTACACTCGAGTAACCACTTATGAAATTTAAGCTATAACTGTGGACGGAGAAGGTCCAGCCCACTTAGTTATTCTAAGAAAGATGCTGAATGAGTACAATTTCCTTACAACAACCTTCAGCTTTCTTATCTTTCTATTTTTAAATCGTTTCAAGAACTAGCTAATATATTGATTCCATTGGCAATCGATTCTCCCAAGAAGCTCAATCAAGCTTCAACTCCTTAGTCCGAACAATTGAATCCATGCAATCAATTCGTTACATACATTCACCATTTTGAAACTATTTCCCCCCGAAACTTTAAAAGTGTTCGCAGTGGAATCACTTAAACTTAATGCGCTGTAAGTTATCCAAACCCTGAGGGACTACCGTGCCCTTTACTGGTGCCCTCTGGGACAAATATAGGGACAGGACAACAAATGCGCTATTGTGTCCATGATTTTTTTTTGTCGTTTAATTTAGTTGTAATGATATTTTTTAGTGATGACAGGGTTGTTTTTCTACTGCTACAGATGTGAACTTAAGTGATTATAATGTTTTAATTTGGGCGTGATTAACAACTCCACTATGTTGTAACATATCAAAATGGATATTTTTTATTTAATGATGAAAAATTGTATACCTAAGTACTCTTAATGCCTCCGATTTCAAGATTTATTTATACATAAGACAGTTAAAGTTTCCTTAAATGAAAAAAAAGGCATTTAAGCAATTAATGATAAATTGCTTAAAAGATTCAACATAAATCAAAAACTGTATGATGATTTCACCATATCTCAAAGTCAAATTATATCAGGTAGATTTCAGTTCCCTTTTCATATTTTCATTACAACAAAGAAAGCAGTTCTACTCGACAACAATCCTCACAGAATTTGCGACAAATCCGACCCTATGTGAATATCAGAACCAAAATATATTGTTGCTACCAAAACTAATAACGAGCTTTACGATCTTGAATAGAGGGATCATTTTCGTATAATATTTCGGTTTATTGATGCAGAACTAAGTTTGTATTGTAGAGTAGCTTTGATGTAGCACCTATGGGATTGGGAATTTGTATGTAATTTGATGGTGGAATCAAAACAGTATATTGAACGAGTGATTCTTTATATTCCAATTGTCGGATTGTCAGTGAATTTTCCGAGGGATTTGAAGGGCTGTTTATTATAGACTGTTGGCGGATTTTGGTATTGAAAGCAGACGGCTTGCTTATTTCTTATGATTGTTTTTATAGATTTTATAGTTTGAGCAATATTGGGAAGGAATTTAGCAAGCTGAGACTCTATCGGAGGATAAGACAGTCAAATTTAAGATGACTGTTTTTAGTTTCTTTGGTAATTCACAATTAGATTGTCAAATGTTACTGGCTCCTTCTATTGCAGAGGTTGTGAAATCGTTTTTTTTTATAATATTAGCAAAAACTACTGTGTGTATGAAGATAACCATGTTACAGCTTTCTTCAGTTTTTGTCAGATTTTTATTTACTGAGTGCTTATATTAATATATATAGAATACTACCATCATGTACACCACAATATGTATGGTGAACATGGTTTATAATGTAGAAATTTGACATAGGGAGAGACAATGGACGGTCTTATCGTTAAAAACGATCTTTTAAAGACAACCATATAGATGGACAGGCTCTCGCATCTCTTTGCCAATACAATTTACATTAAACTTCCACTAGATTATAAACCCAGCATAAAAAAATACCTACAGTTAATCCGCCTGGGATTACCAAAAGCCTTCGAAAACACCACGTACATTAACTGTTCACCAAATTTTAAAGCCTTTAAACCGTTGCTCGTTTTGCAGCCTCTGAGTAACAAATGGCGACTTGTTGGGAATAAATCTCACTCGTTTATCACTTAAACAGACTGAAACGGTCAGTTTTTAGAGGGTGTACCTCAGGGAAGCGTTTTAGCACCTGTGCCGGTTTAATTAATTGGGATTGTTACTTTCATGTGTTTATTTTGGAGGAAAAGTTTTGAATGAAGAAGAAAAATAAGTCTCATTTTAATAATGTAATTGTCAATAAGTGAAAAAACGTTGTTAGTTGGTTTAAATTTTAGAAAAATCCCTTTTCTTTTAAGCTGAAGTTCTCTTTTGCATTGATCTCATTTAACTATATGTTTGTATTTAATCATCGAGCCTTTAGAACCTTACTAGCTAGCCAAATGACCATATAAAGTTGTACCTATACCAAACTCTAACAATAGTGTCTTTTTATTATACTTATGACTTATATCACATCTTATATGTTGAAATCGACTGAAGATTTCAGAGTCAGAATAATGTTTCAAATACTTTTAGTGTTAAATTTATGTATTGATTTGTGGTACAAGTGGGCCTAAATATGTTATTTAGTCAAGGAAGATGTTATGGTTTACGTTTATGATAAGGATAATAATAAAATACTTACCACTTGGAGAGTAGGCCGGTGGCGGCGGAATGCGAGTAGGGTCCTCCGTACGGCGAGTATTGTGAGTAGGGGGCCGCATACGCGTATTCACTGGCTAACGTTGTCGTACCTGGAATACAAGGAATAAACAAATAAGTAAGGAGGTATAGAAATCAGCCATTAATATACCATTAAAAAGAAAAAGCTTTATTACAAACTTATAAGAATTAATTATGATAAAAAAGCACTTCCTCTCTCCTTACACATCATCGTTATATTTTTTTGCTCCTATTTCATTATTATTATATATATATTTCTTTATAATATTATGCTTTAGATATGTATTTATTGTATTATGTAAATTTTACACCACAGACTACCTACAGTATTGTCTCTTCTTCCCCTTTTTAATCCATCCAAAGGTTGTGTTTAAAAGATCGCTCTTAGCGTCAAGATCGCCCATTGTGTCACCCCTTGTAAAATTTACATACTTATGTCTGTAAAGAGTATTCTGTTCTATTATATTGTAGAAATTTGGCAATTTCAGACCATTATTGCTCGTTGTTTACAATATTTTACCTTCCCCAAAAAGTTTTTACTAAGCCCTGAACCAAGGCATGCCTAACTACACGATAAAACCTTTGCTCAAATTGACTATTTCGTTAAAACATTCCTCGATGTTTTAGCGAAACAGCCAATTTGCGCGAAGGTTAGATCGTGTATGTTCATTTTCCCAGAATAATTTATAAATATAACAATTGTCTAATTCTAGTCTTCCATTATTACACACGTTGAATTAAACGTTTACCAACAAAACATAATAAGCTCCTTTGTAATTTCCTTTCCAAATAAAAATACGTCCTGCCATACAAATAAACATAAAAAAATATAAAAAGATAAATGTTTTTTCTTTAGCTCGTCCTTCGAGTACTTGCTTCCTCCTTCCTTCATCGTCTTGAGGAGGTACGTCATCTAATGATTTATGGCCTGTCTCTATTGTTCTCTCAAATTCGTTTAATGAGATAATCGTTTGAGAGGGTAGGGGGGATCTTGAAAGATTTTTGTAGTAGTTACATAGTTTAAAATAGCACATTAAAATAAGTGTTACTATTAATAGTGAAAGTACATGAGCCATGACGATTTTATATTAATATACGTGCTGAAACATATCAATCATAAAACCTAACGTTTGAACCAAAAAAAAAATTTGTATGTCGCGGGCATCGAACCTAATACCTAAAGATAGAAGGATGATAACAGATGCCCATTCACCGCACCGTTCGCTTCGAACTGGTATACAGAGTGTTACATTACGTATTATTTATTCACAAAATCAGCGATCTCATTATACGCAACCGCTGTGTTATTTATTAACATCATCCAATTTGATCACTCAGAATCACCACTCAACATTAATAGGCTGTGCCCAAAGCGGCACGCCTCAAACAAATTTAACACTAACACGCCCCTTGAACACTTACGCGTAACCACTTGCAACCCCCTCCCACCCCCGGTTTAATATTTATAAACGTGAGCCTAAACCCGTTTGAGCTAGCAGCACTTCTGTTCCGCAGACTCTTGTGCCGGTTCGTTAGCCCAGACAAAGCCCGTATGATCCCCCACCGTCCCCCCTTCTAAAATTATTTGCATAGAGCCCCGAATGAGCTATTAAAGATGTCTGCGTGTCCCCCTCGCCACCCTCTACCAAGATAAGCAGATTGCGGCAGATTAAAGACCAGAAGCGTAAAGAGCGGCCCCCACACCGCTCCCTGTGGCACTCCATTTTAGAATCTCTCTTTAATATGCATAAGTGCTAAAACTGTGGGCGCTGTATGAAATTTTATGATGTTATAACATAGAAAGCATTGCGGGGTCCAAGGAGAAAATTAGATTTCCGTCGGAGTGGCTCGGAGTGGCTCACTCGACTTTGTCGAAAGCTTTCCTGACTTTTTTTCGCTTTTGTTTTCTCAACTGTGATTCTTGCTGTTTATCTGTTCGGCCACTTTTGTTTTAGCTTTCATTGTTTTATTTCTGTGCGTGGATCTTTATTGAGGGGGAGACGCAATTTTATTTGTCACTTTTTTTGTGTTTTTGTCTAAGCGGTAAGAGGATACTAACATATTTTTGTGTAAATTATTGTTGTTTTGGATTTCATTCTAAAGGTATATTTAAATCGCTATTAAGAGACATACATACTTTACGTCTTTTATATTGAGACCATTTTCATAAGCTATTGTAGACACTCTATACTATACCCACTAATTTATACACTTTTTTATTCTCAAATAAAACTTAATGCGGCCCTAACATTCTGGGTGTATGTTTTATTACTTAGATGTTTTACGAATATGGCGTCTGTTAAAATAAGTGCCTAATTTAGTCTATGTGCTCATTTTATATCCTAAGCGTAGAACGCTATAATAATAAAAATTGTCAAGTACCTAGGCCTTTCTAAGGGATTAATAAAACTATACGCGGTATCAGTACAAGTTTTATTGAATCCATAGTTACTTGTCTTACACAATATATCTTCACCGTCATTTGTTATCGATTGTGCAATTAACTAAAAGTAATTAACTACATCAATGTTGTAGCATTATTTTTGTCGAAAGCATATTCAGCGAGCAAGATTCATTCATTCGCATTCTATCTCAGCAATATAAGCTGAGTCGTTCGTCCATTAGTTCCTCTAACGTACCAGGATAACTACATGATACCATTGTTAAAGTAACATGACAGGACATGCTGATTTTTATATCTATTAGCATAAGAAGCAAGCATAATCAGCCTATAATGTTCCCACTGCTGGGACGCAGGCCTCCTCTCTGTGAGAGGGAGCGGGCTGTAATCTACCACGCGGGCTCAGTGCGGTTAGGTATGTATATCTGTTACTCCTGGACAATTCAAAAGTGCCTGTAAATGGTTAAAATGGAGTTTGGGTTGTAGTTAAAATTAGAACTATTCTTTATGGACATCCTATGTACCGTGTTTTTGGCAATAGACTTTGAACGTGCTGTCCTTGAAAGATAATAAATTCTTACTCACCATCATAATGTGCATACGGAGGGTACGGTGGTGCAGGCGGCTGTAACACCACCAGCGCCGCTGCATCAGGACTCGCAGCTGCCGACGGAGGCTCACCTCCCGCTCCACCATTCGAACCCGTTGAGTCATTCGTTGCTGCAACAAGATGAGAACCTTAGGATACTGCTCTTTCTACTATTACTTCAATAAGGTATAGTGTGTCTTTCTTTACGTGTCTCATTTGGTAAACAAATACGGCGAACTGATACTGAGACTGAGGTTTCGTTTATGAGAAAATTATTGTGTTAATTTGAATTGGTGTAAGATCGAGCGAATATTTCATATTATGTTTGTTTACCAAGTTGGGCAAGTAAGAAAAATACACTGTATATAATGTAGCTTACAGAGTGGTTGAAGAGATGTTTGCCCTAACGTCGGCAGGCGATTGTGCGCTGCCAAAGAGGAAACTACACGTTATTAATTTATCAATTATGTCCTATGGTGGACAAAGTCACTCATCATTCAATGAGGTTCTATAATACAGGGTGGCAGATACATGGACTAGGACCAGCGGGGTAGTTGCGTAACGCACTATCAGTAGCAATGGGTTCCATTTTGACAATTCAACAACATTCATTGCGTTATTTACGTTGTTGAGCAGACACATTTTTCAAACATATGAAGCAATGGACCAGCAATATCCTTCAAAATGATTCAGATTGAGATCGATAGTATGTTATGCAATTAGGGTGCTGTTACCATGGATTCAGTGCATGATAATTGACCGCCGCTACGTTAATTTTTTTTTGTCGGTTATATAAATATAAGAATTTGCTCTCCCATGCATTGTGACCGCGTAGGTATTGCACGTTTGTATGTAACAGCAGATATTTATTTAAAGGAACAGCAAACAGTTACATTTATAAGAACTTACAACTAATTTAACAAAAACAATTTTAGTGACAATATAACCCACAACGCTGTCCATAGGTAGACATAATAGTTTAGAAGAAAAAAAAAAAGTGTAACCGCTAGGAGTTTTAGTAGCAGTATGTGCATTAATTAATTGTATAACGAGCAATAATAAAGTTAAAATTTAGACAAACATGACGTGATATAAAGATATATAAAATAAGACCTTAGATAACTGACTTCAAATTTCCACGCTAGAGGGTCTAGAATTATGTGCTGAATTCATGGGTAGTTTGTGCGTCAATGTCCCTGCCACCTGTATATCTGACTTAATATTACACAATATAATTCTATTTTATTTACATCAGGATCAATGAGCGGGATTAACTTTTCGGACAAAATGGGGGCAAAAATGGCGGCATCAGGTCAATTCTTGAAAACCTAACACCAAAATGGTTAAATTAGAAATCAGACACTGAATAGCGATAGCGCTTAGTATCTGAATTAGCGATCATTGTTATATATGTTTGTATATGTATTAATTGTAATATGGATGTATCTGGACAAAAAACAATTTAATTTTATCATTTACATTGAGATAAACATAGTACATACGTAATATACCAGTCTTTTTAACTTTAAAAAATGATCTCATTTTCATCGGAGTTAATAACACTATCAAAGATATGCTAATCAGTTTTAAGACCACCATTTGCATGAGCTGTATGAGTAATAACTTAATCACAGTTAACGCATATTAATTAGTTAATTAGAGCTTGACAGTGTTCAAGAATAATTATATCAACAACGCTAGACACCGTAATTTATTGTGATTGATAAAGATTGGTCTTGAAACGTAACGGCTGTGAGACGCCTTCTGGGTTAAAATCCTACGGCCATTCATATAGAGAAGTGTATTTTTTTAAATCACAAACGTTTTAATTAGTTTGTTTATTGAAAGTAGCCTGACTTGGTAGCACAGTTGGACCAAAATGTTGTTTCTTAAATCCTTGCACCTATTCACGCACGCACGGTACGCACTTGTTCGGGTTTTGTTTTTGGGTTGTTTATGCTTCGAGTGTTATTTCGTCACAGTCGGGCAGCAAATTCGAATATAATGTAGAATATATAAATGGTCGGGGAAAAGCCGCTCGACTTAGTTGAAATTGTGCGGAGCCGACCCGAACATGATTCAGTGAGGGTAGATACCGAATGGAGTTTGTCGATCGGCATGACCCGAATGTCGAATGCTAAGTATGAGCAGTGGTAGCCCAGAGGTAACGGCCTCGACTTACGAATTGTATGTCATAGGTTCGAAACCTGACGCGCTTAATTTTGTGTAAATTATTTAATCACTAGTGCTCTCAAAACGGTGAAGGAAAACTTCATGAGGATACCGGCATAGAATCAAAAATTCGAAGACATGTGACATCTATCAGCACGGGCGCGTTGTGGATAACGGCCCATTCCCTCTTACCGAGAAGAACCCTGTATCCCAACAGTGGGAACATTACAGGCTGATGAAATATTTGTAGTAATTGCTTCAGGTCGGCTTTCAACCAATTCAGCTGAATCTAATGTGCCAAGCCGAACAATTATGTAGCACCCATAAAGATTGAAACCATCCTACAAAGCCCCTTAATTTCATTGAACAAACTTACAGGATTTATAAAAGACGAAACAAGGAATACTAACTCATCTGACAAAACCTCCGAATCACAGACGAAACGAGCCGTATTTTAAATCGGGCCGGAAATACTGTTTGGGCCGAAAACGAATAGTTTTCAACAGAATCCTGAAAAAGGCTGATTGTCTGTGATTTACGTTGGCATTGGAGCGTTTTGTGACCGGCTGCAATTTATGTGCGGTCGAATTTATTAAGGTTTTAAAAGATTTTTTGAGAGATTTATGTTCATTGATGATTTTTTGTGCATGGATGTATTTGTTGCGTGTGCGTGTACGATTCTTTTATTTTACTCTGTAATTAATATACTGCGATCTGAAATTGTATTAATTTAAAGAACAAAATTATTGTCCTTCAATTGATGGAAAGGTTAATTTCTCTTTTGATAATCGCATTTTATCGGACTTGAAGCCAGTAGGTAAATACCAAAATAATTGAGCAAATTTTTTGATCACATCTAGACATAATTATATATGAAATAGGTTTAAGTGGGTACATAACTTAATGAAAATAAGTCCAAATCGAATCAACAAGATAATTTGACTATTTTAGACTATTAATTTGAAACCCTTAAGATCGTCTTTCTATTAAATGAGACTTAAAAATATCACTGAGAAATGAGGTTGTACTAAAACTACACCTCTGCCTTACCCTCGGGAGAACAGGCGTGGTATGAAGACGTATCTTAAGATTTTCTTTTATGACTTTTAGTTACAAAAGAATCTTCACTCAGGACTCCAAAGGAATTTGACGCTCAAGACATTCTTTCTATCTCAACTAACAGTGTCACCATAGCCCAAATTCCCATTAACCCAGACATTACCCACAAAAATCCATGTCAAGCCAACAGTTATCGTGGCATGAGGATTGCCACCGCAGGCAATTTTCAGGGCGTGACAAATAATGGGGTAATGATGGTTCTTCTATGGAAAATTACAGAGTTGAACGAAATGGCAAGTTTGCCTCCGTTAGTTTTGTCAACTTGATTGTTTCTAACTGTTCCTTATTGAATGGTTTGAGTGTTAACTTTGTACTTAGAGTTTTTGTTTTTGTTGTTTTGTGTTTTACTGTTGTTGTAGCTTTATTTGGGACTTGATGGTGTAATATGATTTCGAATAGTCTCTTGTGCTTTAAATTGCCCATTTTTTGGCTATGTCAGATGTGTTGAAGACATAAATTGCTTGTCCCGAAAATAGAACATTATCTAGGTATCAGTTGCTTCACCTTTTTTCTTTTGTATTCAAAGTGTGGTGTGATTACGTTATGAAAATATTCGTTTTGCGACATCAACTAGTCGAGATTCTTTTGAAATGTCACCGTGGAAACTTGGGTGAAGTGAGCTGTCAATAGTGTCAATCCCTAGCATCAGGTGGAATGACAGCTCACTTCAACTAAGTTCTCACGGTGAGTTTATTTTATAGAATTGACCGGCAGGTCATAATTTGCTTTTTTAACCGATAACACCACGCTACACTCCTTAACTCAAGTAGCGGATGTTGGAGAAAAAACAGCCAGGCTGAAGTGATACTGGGCCGGACACGTCTCACGAATGCACCCGGAGAGATGGGCAAAGATCGTCACTCACTGGTCGCCTGAGGCAGGACATCGCCGTCGAGGTAGACCAAGGCGAAGGTGGCGGGATGATCTAATATCATTCGGAGGGCCAACATGGCCAAAGATCGCACAGGACAGGGAGGTTTGGAAGAAAAAAGGGGAGGCCTTTGCCCAGGATTGTCACACAAAATAGGCTAACAAAAAAAAAAAAAAAACAAAACAAAAAATTGTTCAATTCGGCGGAATTCTACAATAATTTGCTTTTTCATAGGTAGGTACTTATTCAGCTAAATATAGTTGACCGAGAGATGTGTGATTTTGCTTGTATGTCTGAATACGATTGAAAACAAGCAAACAACACGACACCGTACAACACAGCTGCCTGATCTAAGAAAAGTAACAATATAAACCACAGAGCTTTTAGCCAAGGAAATCGGCCGTGCGCCTGCGCCTACAATAGAACTCGTGCGCATCGAGTTACATACGTCATGATATGCGCCGACGCATCTTATGTTACTGAGAGGGATCTACACGTTCCATTCACACACGAGGATGTGGTCAGGTTAGCTCTATTTTTGTGGGAGAAAGAAAGTATTTTCTTTAGAATTATTTTTAGAGGGGTCAATGGAAGTTAGCGGTGACAATATACAAAATAGTGATCTTTTAATGCCCGGTTTCTGAAGAATTCTTAAACGGATTTCAAACTTTCAATAGCTGTTGTTTGGACATAATTATCTATTTAAGCGAATTCCTTCCTTATGCTCGGTTTTTGAGGTTCTCAGATAAACCCTCGATAATAATTCACTCGACTTTTAAGCTAAATTCTTCCTTAATGAAGTGTTCAGAAACATGATATCGAACCAATAATCACTATCCAATGGATATACTCCGTTTAAAAACCTCAGAAACCGGGCATAAGTCACCTTTTAATAGGATTTCGTTATAGTCATCATAATAAGAAATGTTGGCTCATTGACGTTCCCCAAGATTCTCATTATCATAAACAGATGAGATTAGAAGCATCTTAGAGCTATGCACGTTTCTTCTGAATATGCCATACGAGACTTTCTATACCACAAATAAATGAAAAGACAATCAAATAATTTTTCTTTACGAGGTTTTCGCTTCACAGCGACGACATATAATTTTATATTTTGAAGTCGGCTTCCAGTTCTAACCATATGAGACTGATAGTCAGCATTTTACAAAACAATGCGTCATTGTAGAAGTATGGATGACGCGGGCATTTCCCATTTCTGATGAATCATGATGTTATTTTGTAGATACCGGTTGGCAAGTTAGTTGGAATTTCCTTGGAAAATCAAAAGTCTAAGTACATAATCAGCCTATAATGTTCCCACTGCTGGGACACAGGCCTCCTCTTTGCGAGAGGGAGTGGGCCGTAATCCACCACGTGGGCCCAGTGCGGGTTGTTAGATGTCACATGTCTTCGAATTTTTGGTTCTAGGACATGCCGGTTTCCTCACAATGTTTCCCTTCACCGTTTTGAGAGCAATGGTGATGAAATAATTTATACAAAGTAAAACGCCTGTCAGGGTTCGAACCTACGATCTAAGTCGCGGCCTTTACCACTGGGCCACCACTGCTCTCTTAAAATTAATAAAATTATCAAATCAATTTAACTCATAACAACCAAGCTAAACAAAAGCAATAAGACACAAAATCTTCATGAATGAGCAAAACGTATGAATGAATGGAATCGACCGGTTCCCATCGCCTCCGTTTAACCGCAGCCTATTACGTGGTAACCCATCTCAACAATCATGGTATTGATTATTTCACACCGTCATTGTCACATGGGAATATTTGTATCGCGAAATGGATAGACCTATGATCTTGTACTGATTACTATGATTATTATCTTGGGTCAGATGATGTTATTACAATTTTATTGTAAAAGTGAACTTTGAGATTTTAATTAATTTGGTTTTGGCGTACTTAGCAGGGCTTTTAGATTTAATATGCAAAACCAAAAGGCACGTAGAAGCATAGTCGTCTTTGCAGATCGATGATGATTTGCTCCTTATTTCGTTGACACATTTTATAAATTTAGATATTTTTCCTCTTAATCAGAACAAATTCAGAAAAATGGCTATTGATTTACTTTCTGGTCATCCTTAACGATGACTGCTTCTTGCTGATGGTATGGTGTGATCTGATTGGTGACTACAGACTAAATCTGGACGGGGAGCGCTGTCTTGAGTTGGTTTGTGTGACTTTTCAGGTTTATTTTTATTTTCTTACTGTCCCTTTCTGTATACGTCCGTTTCCTTATTTCATTTAAAATCGACATGATTCCGTGGACAATAGTGTGGGTTATGCGTTTGTTTAAGTTACTATTATACCTTAGCTAGCTATTAATATTGTAATGCATAACTGTTTTTTGTCCCAAACAAATAAAATAAAAATAAAATTTCCAGGAACCGTTTGATGTGTTCAACAAAACCATTAATAGGTACCTAGTGGTCGTTTTTTGTAAAAACAAGGAGTCTTTCTGACCAACTGACACGGGTCAGACTTTCTGACAATCCAAAAGTGCCTGCAAATAGTTTACTTGAAACAACTGCTTTTATGATTATCATTGACGACGAATACATCGCTGATTCTTGCCCAGAAGTAACCTATTCACTCGAGACTTCTAGTTTTGAGAAGAAGTCTATTTGATTTTAAGTCCTTCCACCAGGATCTCCACTATACTTAGACCCCTATCTCTATAGACCAGTCTTTATTACTTACCTGAATGGGGTGTATAATGAGGATGTGCCGCATGCTCATAAGGAGTGTCGAACAGCTCTCCGTAGTACCCCGTAGCGCCCCCGGCGGCCCCGCCGAGCTCCGATAGTAGCTTGTATTCGTCTTTTAGACTCCATTTTGAGGATGACCAGAGCTGCAAAGAAAATAATTGTTAGTGATGTGAAAGTTAAATAATAAAACATTATTTTATACGTGTTTTCTTCTTCCTTCGCCTGCCTTTGTCCTGTGTTACTTAGAGTCCCGATCGTTGATCTTCAAAATTTAGGTTATAAGAGAGTCCTCAGGTATTTAAAACTAGGGTCACTTTTCTGCTGAGAAAATTCATTAACCAATATGAATTACTTTGTGTAGTCAGTATGTTAAAGCGGTTCATTAAAAAGTTTTTGTCGGAGGATGTTTTTTTATGGATAAAGACGGAATTTAAAATTATCTTATATTACTATCTCATTATTAGGAAAGATTAATGTATCATTGGTATAAGAACTGGGTATAACATGTTTTTTTTTTTATTTGAAATTGACTTTCTCTTGACTTTAGTCTAGGTCAAAGGTGACAGAGACAAAGTCGACGATGGAGCGAGCTTATCCAGAAGAAGCCTGTTCACTCTAACTTTGAAGGGATTTGGGTTGTGTGCGCTCGGAAAAACAGACGCAGGTAGAGAGTTCCACTCTTATACTACTAGTATGTATAACTACGAGGCAAAACAAAAAGATAGATCTTGTCTAGTCATCTACTTTTGCCATTATCCGTTTTTCTTTGTTACTTATCTTCACTATCTACTCTACCCACCATTTATCAGTAGGTAACCGTTAAGATAATTACAAAGACAGCCATAGATTTACACAAATTAACAATCCGGCTAACATCACATTAAGCGCGGTACGATCGTACGTTGGCGCGAACTGCCGCGTAAATTTCAGCGGCCATCTTGTTCAGTGACGAATGGCGGCGGTCGAGCGCTAATGACGTCACTTCCGCCCGCCATTACGTGCGTATAAAAGTACAATTAAATCGTGCGTGATTTTTGGATGGTGTATCGGAATTTAGTGGGTTGGTGTGGAATGGAATGTTTAATTTTTTGTTCGAGAGTGAATTGGTATTTCATTTTCAGTTGAAATCTTTTGACTGAACGATAATGATGGAAATCGAAAATTATTGACAAGAGATGGGAGTTTATTCAGAAATATGTATTTACTTATGGAAAAATAAAATGTTATTTTACCTGACACCAGGTTTGAAAAGCTCCCAGACTGTCATTTGTTTTATATTCATGGGTGTTATGACCCCCTAGTATGTTATTATTTACCGTATGCTTGCTATAAGGTTGTTTTCGTACTTACGTTAGAGTATATTTGGTCGCCATTATAATGACTCCTTTGTCTCTTCACATCGTCTTCCGAATGGCTATTGAAGTCCCGGTTTTCATCTGTAACAATATTTTCGTCATTAGAATATGTTTTTCTTTACATGTGACCTGTAAGGACACTGTTTTCTTCAAGAATACATCACGCCCGTATTCTGCAAAGGGTTAGGCAGACGTAAACCTATATAATAGCACACCAACATTTCGCTAGGTATGTTAAACTCCCAAAAAGATGAAAAAATTGTTAAAGTAAGAAAATCACGCTATCCTGCCAAGTTGCTTTTAATTATTTTTTATCTGACGCCTGATGGAAAGCGATGGATGAGATCTAAGATGGAACGAGCGTGCCCAGAAGATGCCTAAGGCACTGGAACTCCTACGCATCGACGAAACACAGAAGGCTGTTTGACGCCGGACTCCGGTGGGTCACAAACCAGGCGGGCGTTAGCCCTACCACCGCAAGGGAAGAATTAACCATTTATAAATAGAACAGTTACTAATATGATTGCGTTTTTTGTACTTCCTACCAAAATCATCGAATAAAAAAACGAACAAAAACGCTTCCAGAAAATAAGCCAATCAAATTTTAAAACCGAAGTAGAGACAGGGACAAAGTTAGACGGTCTTTAAAATTAATCGTAACTTGAACCCCTTCATCAAAACTGCTGCTCTACCAGACTCTATGTAGAGTACCTACATAGGGAAAAGTTGTAAGTGATGTTAGTGGAGTATAGGCAGTGAAATACTCGCAGCCTCCCCCGGCGAGGCTCGTTTTATGCCCCCTAAAGTTTGTAGGGAGGTAGAGTTATCGATAGTTTTTGTCGATGAATTGGAAATGAGATTTTTTTTTGGGTAAATCTTCAAAGAAGTACTTGATAGGAATATCGTTATCTTTTCATCAATTGAAAAGTTTTCAGGTAGAACTAATAAACAGTTCCAGTTTATCAAAATTGCAATAAAACAAAATAATTAGACTAACGGTAATCACAAACGAAATTCATGATTTGTTAATTAAAAATACGTTTGTAATGTTTCAATCTAAAAAAATAATAATATTTCAATAAATTATTTCCTTTTGATAAGAATTTTAAATTAATGGTAACCAACATTAATTTAACGGTTAGTCAGTCAACCTCACAAAATTGATAAAGACAAAAGTTAATCAAATAACTCCCAATTTAATTAGACAATTTGACATTGAATTACTTCTAATCTGTACAACTTACATAATTATTATACATGCGGTAAAACAAACAATTTCGCAGCGTCATCTCGTCATTATCTGCTCGCCTTTTGCCATTTTGGGGTTACCTTCCAGTCTAAAATGCAGTTTAATACCAGTAATTTACATGGAGCGACTGCCTATCTTCCCTCTCACTGAGAGGAAGCCTGTATCGCAGCAGTAGGAACGTTATAGGCTGATTATAGGTAATAAGACTGCCAATCTGACCTCCGCAACCGTCCCCATTCCCGTCTCCGTCATCACAAACAAATCTTAAATAATATCGATATTTTTTTCGGTTCAGCGCATCACTAGCATCCTTTCAGCCGTAGTGGTGGGCACGAACCGCGACCGCTAAGATTTACTGAGCTATTAAGTTTGCTGCACAAATTGTGACCTTATTATTATAACTTCTATTAAATTCTACTTTTGACTTACCAGAGTGTGGAGGGAAAAACTTTTAGAATACGTAACTTATAGAAATATTAGTTTTAAGAGCAGAGATTTTTGTCTGGTTTATTATCGACAAAATCAAAAACCTGAATTCAACTTTATCCAAATTATAACTATTTTATGAGGGAATATCCAAAAAAAAATTCAACATTTTTAACATTCCTACTGTCTCAATAAAAATAATGGTGAGACAAAATGATGATGAATAAGTAAACATAATCTGCGCTCTGAAATATTACTATCTACAATAAGCACAAAAGGTCCACTTACAAAGTCTTCTCAAAGTTTTAACTATGGTCCACCACTAGCATTTCCCCCCAAATCCCTAGTGCCTGGAAAAACTATCTACAAAGGTGTAGACTAAAGTTTTTCCAAGCAAGAATCACGACCCCTAGTCAGTGCCGGATTAAGACTACTGGATGCCCTAAGCCACGCCTGTGGGCCCTCCTATCCAAAGGCGCCTCGTATTTTTTCTAAATAATCGACGAACGATTTGTAAAGATTGGCGAATGTCTACAAAGTGACTTCCAGGTCTTGTAATATCATGCTGATAAACAGCCTTGCCTTTCATGTGCTAACAAATATTTTTTCTGTGCTGTTTATTATGCCCCCCGAGACGTGATGCCCTAAGCGATTGCTTAATTTGCTTATGGGCTAATCCGGAACTGCCCCTAGCATAATCCATGCCGTGCACTTCGTGCAGTAGTAGTTAAATAACACTCCAGGAGTGCCGACAGAAGTGAAAACCAAACACAATCAGAATACTTTACCATCACTCACTGAGATATCGGATATACATTAAAACCGAGTACATCTTGAGGACAGCTGCACACATCCGAAGCGGTGTCGGTTACGGTAACAGTGGCGCGAATTTAATTGTTTTTTCCCATTTAAAAAAATGCCCAACGCGCCTAAAGAAGTTTTCACTTCAATAATACCAGCTTATTATTATCCCACTGCAAGACAAAGGCTCTTCTCATAGAGAGAAGGCACGAGCAATGATCATCACTCTTGCTCAAGACAGGTTATCAATTCAAGAATTACATTTACTATAGGTTGAGGTATCTTAATGATTTCAAAGAGATGTCAGCACTAACTGATGAGGTCCACTAGGGCCGATGCCTGCCAGGGTTGCGGGTTGTTGGAAATAGTTACCGTGGCCCCTGGAACAGGCAACTGAAGGAACACGGGTGGGTTAGTCTGTAAAAGTCTCACATCTCTCGCTCCACCCAGAGTGAGAGAAATTATTTAATAATTTCCCACACAAAAAAAAATGTATCTTAATGATGTTTTTTCTTCACTGAAGTCAGTAATGTCCAAGATAAACTCAGAAGGTACGTAATATTGAAAATGTACTTGCCGGGGTTTGAACCCACAATCTCGTGCATGAGAGACGGGGCCTTAACGACTGAGCCACAACGATATCTGTAGGTAAATAACACTATTTTAGAAAGACTGTTCCACTCACCCTGGTCTTCATGCCTCTTTCTCTTCAACCCCGTCGCGTTCCCGTTGTGCAGTCCCTCCACCTGCTCAATGCCGAGGATCCCGTTGATGCTGTAGCTGCCGGTGTTGGTGACGTGCTGGTCTGTCGTCGGGGAGAGGACCGCTGTCGTGCCGGGTGCGTTGCCTGCATGGGTTATCACCTGGGGAAGAAGTACCTTCGCAGTGAAAAATATTCAGAAATCAAGTGAGAAGAGTCCTAAGGAGTCGAAGTCAGCAGGAGGAATGTTCTGGATGTAATTTCCATCATCCTTAAGTAAAAACCGACCAGATTTTTCTTATTTCGCATAGTCTTATTAAATTCAAATAGACATAATAACGAAGTTGCCGTTTACTTAGCTAAGCGACTTGGAGCAGACCTTCTGGGTCATAGCTCAAATAATTATTAAAATAGAGGGTTCAGGTAAATTGTTGTGGTTGATTTAATTTTTGGGCAGTTCAAGAGGATTGCCATAGCTATCCTACCTTATAGAGTTTCCAAAAATAGACTTCAGCTTTACGTGCAATGGAGCTTCCACATTGATATATGTATTATAGTTAAAATGCAATACAGGAGATATGGCATGGCAGTATACTTACAGATACAACGCTCCCCTGCGCTGAGCTGATCTCCTGTTCTTGTTGCTGCTGTTGTTGTTGATTGTGCGCGTGTTTCGCCTTCTCAGCGGCTTTGTTGCGAACGATCCTGTAGACAAACAAACAGAAAGTTGTAGGACATTTAAATATTAGTAAAAACACCCTCTATTTTAGTAATTTTTCATGTGAGACATCAGTTTTGTCTCTATCTAGCCTGGTAATGAACTTCATTGGCTTTAATATTGCAAATGGCCAGTGATTTGCGGCGGTAACCACTCACATTCCGACAGGCCGCGTATTTAATCCTACCATCCTACTTAATATTATAAATATGAACATTTTTATGTTTGGACGTTTGTTACTCAATCACGAAGAAAAAAAAACGAAGAAGATTGGCTACATAAGCCACATGCGAGTTGAAGCAATCGCCCTGGCCGAAATCGGTCGGATCGCATCATCATCACTCAATCACGCAAAAATTGCTGAACGGATTTGGATGAAAATTGGCACACAGATACCTAGTTTATAATTTGGATTAAGGATACATCATCATCTTTATAGGATACTTTTTATTTTGGTAAATCAACATCCCCGCGGGTAGCGAAACCGCTGGCAAGAGTTAGGTAACTGCCAATAAAACATTGAATAAACACCTTTTTCGGAAAGGAATGGACATTTCCACTCGCACTTTGAGACCTCGGAATATAAGACTAAGACCCAATCATTTCTTCGTGGCTCCTTACAATCAACCCAATTAAAAACCTTATATGCATGATACACAATAACAATTTCAACCGAACAATTTGCCAACGACTACTTTTTTGTGACAATGCGCATCGGAAGCGCGACAAATCGCGGCGACCGCTCTCTATATTGCAAAAGGATGTCGAGTCGCGTGGCGCATAATTCATTGCGGCTTGCCGCGGGAAAATGTCGCAGCGACTTTTTAGTCGTACAAAGTTCTTTTTTGAGGGGTCTTGGTAATGGATTATTCATGTCATTTGCTCTAATTATGGAAGATGATCTTATAAGTTTTGGATGGGGGCTGGGAGTGGCTAGTATATAAATATAGTTATGGAAATTATTAGTGGTACTGGAAAAATGTGATGACATTGAGATATTCTGAAAACATTTGATATTAACTGGTGTTTTTACCGACGTTATGGAAAGATCTTGGTGTAAATAGTGAAATATTATTATTATATTGGACATATATGTCTTGCAACCTAATCAAAGAAAGTATTTGAAAGTTAATTTGGATGCCTTCAAAGACATTTAAATATCTTGAATCTCTTTGGATGGACTCCAGGATCAAAGAAAGTGTCAAAAACATAGGAATATTCATACAACAGTCTGCTACTGAAAATACTGAGTGTACGGACGACTGGTCGAGCTCTTTGAGATATTTAAATAATTAGCCAGCCATAGCCACGTTTGCAGCGGGTTTGTCTGACAGTCTAGGATGCAAGGGACGTACATAGGTACTTATAGGTTAACACTAGGTGAGAGACACTACACAAATGCAGGAATCGCTTCTTGTCGTCTTTTTACTTACTATGTACTTTAGTACGTTTAGTTTATTTATAAAACACTTGATGATCATTGTAACAAACTGTGTTTATTTAGTTTCTATTTACATTTCCAAGCGAAAACCCGCTAAAATTAGCCTACAAGAATGACTTCCATTTTATCTAGCCGCCATTTTGCCGCGCCTGACAGTTCATTCCGCCATGATGGATGGCGCGCTCCCGTGAATTATTGCCAGCCTCGTCGGGGTTGACATATGCAAAAATTGTTTAGTAAAAGTTATCAAAAAGGTGTTATTAGCTTCTTGAAATAGAGTCATCAGTTTGGGAGGGGATTTTGGTGATTGATGCCGTGTTTGTAGTGTTTTGGCGTTTCTGGAAGGTGATTTGTTTTGTTATTATAGAGATGACTAGGTGTGGTAGGTATATCATTACGTCACGCTAGCCTATTTACTGAATAGTTTTGGTATTTAGTAGAAAAGAACGTTTCCCGTATTGTTTTAACTAGTTAAGGCCGGCTAATGAGACAATTGATTTTCCATTGTAATGTGCCACCAGTGAGGCGGTCACCTCCTTCTGCGAAGCAGTCATGCTAGCGAAGGAGGTGGCGGGACGGCTCAGGGAGAGAGCCGCACACCTCAGCCGCCGCGGGAGACGCTACGGGCGTCGGGAGCCGCGTGACGACTCCCGGCCACCGTAGGCGCGGGCCTGCGGACGGAGAGTAATGGGTAGCTCTCCGTCCGATCAGGACCAGGCCCGTGCCGGACGGCGCGTATGTGTTCCACGCGCGCCTCAAAGAGATGTCAGCATAAAGGAAGGGGCCCGCCAGGGCCGAAGCCTGCCGGGGTAGCGGGATCGTCCGAAAGGGTTACCGCTGCCCCGGAACATAAAAGGCTAAGGAAGGAACACGGGTGGGTTTTAGTCAGTAAGAGTCTGACACTCCCTTCCGCTCCACCCAGAGCGGGAGGAGTCATTAGATGATTTCCCATCCAAAAAAAAAAAAAAAAAAATGTGCCACCAGTACGTGCCGGGCCGGAGCGATTAATCTAGGTTTTACAATAATATAATACTAAAGGGTCTTAATTTCATTATTATGTTAATTTCCATTTTATGAGTTTTACAAAAGCTTACAAAAAGGTGTTTTCGCTATAGGAGTGCAGCAGTGTTATTCTGTAAAAATCTCACCGTGAAAGCTTGGGTGAAGTGAGCTTAAAGTGAGCTGTCAATAGTGTCAATCCCTAGTATCAGGTAGAATGACAGCTCACTTGAAGCTCACTTCACCTAAGTTATCACGGTGATCTTTTTACAGAATAGCACCGCAGAATCTAATTCTTATTCAGGTCAACATAATTTATTTAGCACCGGATTTCATTTCTTTAAGGACTGAAAAACATAATTAAATCCACAGGAAAGCCATCGGGATCATTTTATGGTCGAGGAACACAAACTTTTTTTTTTTTTTTAACTTCACATAAAACACTAAACCAGGAAGGAACAGACTAGCTATAACCGCGTTTTCGGAAAAAACCTAGGAAAAAATTCGCGAAAAATGCAAAATGCCAACAATTGTGACCGCAAAAAGCAAGGTTATGATATCCGTTTCCGTTAGGAAGGGTTACCAGTACCGGCCATGTTTTACCCTTTAATATTTTATTACCCCTCTTTTCATACGAGTGACCCGTTGGCGAATATTTTTGATTTATTTGTCCGCTTTCCCGTAATTTGCTTTACATAATGTTGATTTAGAAAATTAAGTGGATGTGTTTCCGTTTTTTAAGGTTTTTGTGTGGCGGGTGTATGGTAGGTACTGTTGGGATCATGGCTAAGAATACTTAGCCATTAAGAGACCCTATTCGTAGGTTTCATAAAGGTTACTCTGGGATTACAATGAAAAATTTGAATTAATGGCAAAGGAGCAGTGGTGGCCAAGTGGTAACGGCTGCGACTTACGAGTTGTAGGTCGTAGGTTCGAATCCAGACAGGCGCTTTACTTTGTGTAAATTATTTCATCACCACTGCTCTCAAAACGGTGAAGGAAAACATCGTGAGGAAACCGGCATGTCCTAGAACCAAAAATTCGAAGACGTGAGGCATCTGCCAACCCGCACTGGGCCCGCGTGGTGGATTACGGTCCACTCCCTCTCACTGAGAGGAGGCCTGTGTCCCAGCAGTGGGAACATTATAGGCTGATTATGTATGTATGTTATATAAAACTTCTTCACTCAAATCAGTAGGAACAAAAAAGCGACTAAAGCTTATACGGTGGTAAAAAATTTAATTAGCTATCATCTACATAATCTACAGCCCGACTTCAGCCACTGTTTGAGCATAGGTCTCTCTTTTCATGTGCCAATCTCCACACTCCTCCTGTTCCAGCCTTATCCAGGTTCTACCTTCGATGGAAACAAAATCTTCCGCCCATCCCGCCGCCGGACGACCGACACTTCGTCTTCCAGTCCTTGGTCGCCACTCGGTTACTGCCTTACTCCACCTGCCATCACTGCTCCTTGCCAGGTGTCCTGCCCAACTCCATTTGAGTTCCATAACTCGTTTTGCGATATAAAAACCTTCGTAAGTCTTTGGAACTCAAAATAAATGTGAAGTAGGCAATATTATTCTTCATTGCAGTTTTATTTTTGCAAATGATACGTCTTGTAACCATTGACTACAACAATACGATGATAATTACTCAGGAAACAAATACACGATATCTCATTGCATTGACCCATTAAACATTGCACCGTTAATCGTTATAAACACATCAATTTCATAATAATTCATAAACAAGTCTTATCTAATTTCACACCTAAAATAATCTAAATAGAACAGCATTCATTCACGCGTTGACACCCTCTCAAATTATTTCCAACGTACCTACTCAGTTTTCGCGGCAAAAAAATCTAAATGTCAAAGTGGGGTTGCCAGAGTTATGGCTTCAATTACCCGCCCGTCCCTCGATTAAAATGTCTTAGTGTTGCCTAGTAAGCTTTTTTTGTGTTTTTTTATTTTATTTTTATGTTTTTATTTTAAAGGGCGGTTCATGGCTTTTCGCTGAGTTTTAAAATTTAGAATGGCAGTGAGGTTTAATTTATTGTTTTTTTTTTGGTATTTGATTGAAGAAATGTTTTATTATGTCGATTGATTTCCAATTAACTTTGGCGGTAGAATTTTATTATAATGAAACGAAATATAAAACACTGTAGGTAAGTAATGCATTTGTTCATTCGAGAGTGTTTCTAAAATTGTTTGACGAGACGGGACCTCAACCACTGACCTTTGTGTGTAGCTTTGTGTAGACAAATCAATACAATCTACCATAGACGGGGCAGCGACCTTTGAATGTGTTAGCAATACTGAAACTGACAGCGCTGTGTATTGTTGTCTTCATGTTGTCCCAAGCTCGACCTATATTTTTTACTAGCTGTTACCCGCGACTTCGTCCGCGTGGACTTTTTTTCTTGGGACCCTATTTTTTTTTCTAAAATAAATGTTGTAATAAATGTAGCCTAAGTAACTCCTTATTACATCAGCTATCTGCCAGTGAAAGTCTTGACAAAATCGGTCCAGCCGTTTCAGAGATTAGCCGGAACAAACAGACAGACAGACTAAAATTAAAAAAAATGTGTTTTTGGCATAATTATGTACCGTGTATACATCCATATGCATTTAGTAAAATGCGGTTATTTTAATATTAAAAACGGACACTCTAATTTTATTTATTTGTATATATTTTATGCCTCTTTATTTTCTGGTCTTCTCCTGGCTAGACCATATTCTAATCCTTATTCGCAGTTTAATTCTCATTGGGATGAGAATATTGGACCACAAAAGGGATTAATGAAAGACAATTGCATGCAGCTGAGATGAGAATGCTAAGAGGGATGTGTGCTGTTACGCGAATGGATAGAATTTAAGAAACGGTATATAAGATGAGGCCTGAAAGTGACACTGGTGACTGACAAGTTATATAAGTATGAGATGCGGAGGAATTAAGAAAATGTCATCAGGAAAGTTTTGAGTATAAATGTGTAAGGTTTATGATTGTTATTAGCAATTAATAAAACATTTAAAATAAATAAATATATAAAATTAAATAAACCGAATATCGATAGGTATAATCGATTTGAGGAATCTTTAGAATCGATTATGAGGAGTCGACAACACTCGGCGAGCGCGGGAATTTATGATCTGTACGGCCGATGGCGGAGCTGTATTTGGCGGTGTAACATTGATTATTTATATAAATAATTGTAAAATATAGTGACCTGAGTTTTACTACAAATGTGAATGGCTATATGTGTAGGGGAAGTATGGACAGTGTGAAAGATGATATGGCTAGAAAGAGAGTGACTACCGAGATGACGACTAATAGAGAAATATGGAAAAAAGGCATGTTGCTCCAACCTCAAATAAAGTGGGATAAGGAAACGGTTTATTTCTATTATAATCATAAAAACAAAATAACCTTAGATTAAAAAAATTGTAGTACAGACGCCAGCAGATCATCAAGCTGTCAAACCCGAAACTGTCAAATTTTCCCAATCAATTTTGAACCTTATACTTTAGCGATAAAGTTGAAAATCTATCAAAGAAATTTGACAGATTGTAGTAGCTTGATGTGCTGGCGTCTGTACTAATATTATCATGACAGTCAAATAAAAATTAAATACCTAAGTAATTGCCCACTTTCAAAAATAATCACCCTAAATAACATCTAAACACTTTTCCCAATACTTCTCACTTCCACTCAAATGGTGACCATTGGGTCGCATGCGGTCTATTCCGAGTTCCGCCACTGCTACATTACGATCACGTGCCGGATCCGTGTCGCATCCGTGCCGGTCTCGTGCCGGCCGTGTGCCGGAGCGTGCCAGGAGTGGGAATCACCCTCGTATTGCGAAGGGATGGCTTTAAAATTGGCTCTTGTGTTTTGGTATTTTTCACTTTTCATTGCATCTGATATGTTATGATTATGAAATTTCGGGTTTTTAATTTGATTTGGTTGTGGTGCAGTTATTTAGCGGCAATGATAGTGAAACATTATGATTTTGCTAGCAAAATGTTGCTCTGAAGCACATCATTTTGCTTCATAAGTCTACATCTGACATTATTTTTACGTTTAGTGGTGATACAGTATTTATTCGTTGTGGGACAACCGATATCTAATCCTGAGTTGTCTTGATGGGTTTTTAGATTTTATTCCCCAATATCTAGGTACCTACTAACAAAGCAAAATTTGAAGATTCATAAATAATGCTTTCTTTCAACTATAAAACATATTTAATGTGCTCGGATAAAATATATTACACCAATAATTTTCAACAACTAAATTTTCCATACAAATTCAAAGTAATACGATTTGATTCTCCCCTCTGAAGTATATTGATACCAATAACCGTGGCTTATTGTTCAATAATGGACCCATTGCACCCCACTGGGTACTGCACTTAGAGTACATTTTGATAGACCAACGAGTAAGAGGGCTACTATTGAGATTAGAGACAAATAGGCTGTTAAAGATATCACTTTCAAATGCATGTGCACTTGAATTTGAAAATATATTTGCTTCGAGAAAGATATTCGCTAGTATGGTGAAGTTTTTGAAGGTTTTTTTTCATTTGATGTCTAGACTGCATTAATAATTTTCAACGTAAGCGATTTTAAAATAATCCTATCGAATAACCAATATCAAAGCATAGTTTGTATAACTAAGTGATGAAGCTACAGATAACAAGGGACTTCTAGTTCCTTTAATTCCGTCCCCTCCCTAACATTTGTAGGCGAATTTGCTTCTAGGTCAGAACTTTTTCAAAGAATCAGTAATTGTGTACTAAATGCTGGTCGTGTAACGATTCTACCTTAGCTATCGATTACTACCTAATATCTATGCAAATCGAAATAAATTACAATGAATTGAACAACTAAACTATATGTAACAACATTGGTTAGTTTAAATCGTACAAAAATAATAATTTTACAACACATATTTTTCATAACATTCTAATATTATCGTGGAAATGAATATTAAAAGATATATCCGGAAAACACTCGAACTCAAGTATTGCCAGCTTAAATCCGCGGCTAATTGCGTGTTGCCAGATAAGATAAAACTCCCTAGATTATGGGGAGTTTTATCAATTCCCGGTTATTAGCATGTCAACGTGATAATCTTTTTATTTGATCTGTAATGCTACCGTTTATTAATTTAGGGTGAGTTATCTTTATTTGTTTATCTGTTGATTGATGAAAATGTTTTTAGTGTGGCAATTTTATGGTTAGTTAAATGGACGATGTTTTAATGTGGGTTTCGTCATTGATATGAGTAATGAATCTCATTTTAATAATGATAATAATAAATTGTTTATTACCACAAAATTCAAGTACATTGCACCGTATACAGATTAAAGATCTTAATTGAGCATTAGGTAGATAAGTACAATAGGTTCAACCCTATCCCCTAAACTAGGCTAGGTCTGTATCTTAGGGGGCTTTTGGATGTAAAGTCGTACTAGACTGCTTATTATTTATTATCAGCCATTTATATCCCACTGCAGGTCAAAGGCCTCCCTTCCTTCCTTCCACTTATCTCTATCCAGTACTGTTACACGCCAATCCTTGTGGAAAGAATCGAGTTCGTCCCGCCATCTCATTCTGGGCCTGCCGCGTCGCCGTTTGCTGCTGTTTGGGACCCATTGTGTGGTTACTTTAGCCCATAGCTCCTCCGGCATGTGACAGATGTGACCAGCCCAGTTCCATTTTAGCTTGGCAGCCGTGTGACCTACATCGGCATTTTGAGACTGCTTATTAATAATATAAGTTAAGAATTGTTTGCAATTGCTGCACATTTTCTCAACTGGTGTGCGTATATGACCGGAAACAAAATGATGTATGAACGTAAACGAGGCAAAAGGAGTATGTAAGGATCATAGCAGGTGCCGTTCTATAGTTTCTACCTCCCCGTAGCAAAAAAGGGTGATTTTATAAAAACTGATATATACCTAGTGTAGGTAAAGTCTATTCAAATTGATGTTCTTTCAAGTTAAACAAATATCAACTTTATTGTAATGGTAATGAAGTTGATTTTAGAGTGACTAGCGCTATTGAAAAACTTATAAAAATGTTTGAAGTTGTAGCGTAAACTGCACTTTATTGTGTAGGCATTGAAGTTACTTTTCCATAAACTCATATTTGTTTACATTTTTGGCAAATAAGTCGCGAATGCAGATTAGCTAGTCTTAGGAGAAGATATAAAGGAAAGTGTAATAGGTGCCTGCAGGCGATATTTCAGACAATTTTGGCTTGATCAAATCAAATCAATTATTCAAATTAGGCTGAGAATCAGCACTTTTCGAACGTCAAAATTACAAAAGACAGTCCCCCAAAACGCCCGCCCTTCGCCACTTCTTAGTGCTTTCGCTGGGAAGAAGAAGTGGCGCAACAAACTCCCCAGCAGCACAGCTGTCTGTTCAGTTAGAAATACTTGATTGTTTACAATAATAGGTACCTATGCAAAGTAATTAACATTACAGGACACAGAACATTAAATTAAATTATTTGCCATAGATTAGCTAGCCACGCCAATATACCAACAAATACAATAAAATCTATACGTACCTACTCAAGCAAAAAAATAATAAATCAAAATTTAAAATGTAAACTGTGATGATGACTTGGCAACTACACACACACTGACAAATAAAGTCCGACTCCAGTAAGTCTCAAGACTTACTGACGTAGGACTTTTACAGTGTTCAATTAAAAAAAAAGTACAGACGCCAGCACATCAAGCTACTACAATCTGTCAAATTTCTATAATAGATTTTCAACTTTATCGCTAAAGCATAAGGTTCAAAGTTGATTGGGAAAATTTGAAAGTTTCGGGTAGCTTGATGTGCTGGCGTCTGTACGTGTTTTTTTTGTGCAGAATAAACAATTTTTCTTTCTTTCTTTCTTTCAAATAGCTAATGCAGATGGCTACTTATTGCTGAGACTTTCGCTCGGCAGTAGGTAAGTGCTATAAAATACAAAGCAATCATTCACAAAAGAACATTCTTGTCAATAGGTAATTTATTAAGTTTTATTCCTAATACCGATTGAATGATAGCCATTAATGTTTCAAATCTAACCAATAATACTAATCGAAAACTCTTGTACCGGATACAGAATCCATAACCAATCATAGACAAGAAAACTCTACCAAAAATATAGAGCGACGATCTCTATGGATCGTCTCTACGCATAGAGCATCTCTACATTATATGTGAACAATAATTCAATGGCAGCTAGGACGTCCGGAGCGCGAGAGCACGTGTCTCTACTTCCGGTACGCCATCTTTGCGCCCCCATCTGAGTCGTTTCCGGTTCTGGTCACGCAACCCCTTGATGGGCCATGAAAAGTGCGAGTTGAGAATGCTGTTGTGAAAAATTTATTTTGTGATACTTTTATTTTATTTGTCATCTCTTTGGAAGTAAGAAGGAAGATACAAAGCACAATAACTATAAAAAAAAAACAAGTAGTGTCAACTGAACATTAGTGGCTCTAATTTGGAATTAACAGCGCCTTTATGTCGTAGCCATAAGAATGGTTTTCGTAGTGCAATTGTTGCCAGTACCACATATGTGCGGTTGACGGTACCAGAGATCGTTATTATTTGTCTCCAGAACTTTTAGTGGTATAAATATGTAAAAGTGTTCATAAGACCACTAAAATAAATTATTATAGCACTGTTAATAATCTCAGATAATTTACATTCCATCAGCACACAGATATCTACTTTAAAACAATGTAATTTAAGTTGATTTTTGAGTGACCATAAAGTCCTAATAAGTTTCTAGTTGCAATGGAATTTGAACTTTGTTTTGTATGATATTGGCTCAGTCGTCCGCGTATAGTCTCAACTCCCATCTATGTTTGTAATCCAACGATTTAATTTAGTTATTTCATTTCAAATTCACACATAGTTTTCGGTTTTTAGCTATCGGAATGTGACCTTGAAATAAATCTAAAAATACATTTTATCTCGATCAAACATATTTTATCATCTTTCCTCCTCCTGTTCCTTTGGTTGTAGATGTTAAAATCCTATATAGATTGTGGAGATAACTTTCCACGTTAATGTCACAGCCCGGCTAGCTCAGTCGGTAGAGCATGAGACTCTTAATCTCAGGGTCGTGGGTTCGAGCCCCACGTTGGGCGCAACTTTTTGTAAGTCTTTATGTTTTATCTTAGGAGCTAATCGATTATTGATGAACTATTAACTATTATTTTGAAAAAATGTGACATATTATTAGTAACATTTTTGTATTTCATTCAAAGAAAAATACAAGACTAAAAGATTTTCAAAAAAAATTGAGTTTGTTCCAGAACAATCTTCACATGCCCAAAAATACACCACAATAATTTCATGGCCACACAAACTCTTTTTCTCCTTGACTTCACCTCACAAACCAAACTGCACCGTAACCTATTCCATTTAGAGTTCAAACTACAATACGGAGGAAAAGTTTTTCGGAAAACTTTTGGAGAAAGGGATCTTTTCTTAGTTGTAACATTTTAACATCATTGTTATTCTTGCTACATTCGGAGTAAGTAGAATCTATAAAAAACTATTGTTTTGTGGATGTTTACGTAGGGTTTCGTAACTTTCTCACGTATCTATATATTCTTTAAACAGACTTAAGGGCCGTCTTCACGAGCGAGAGAATCGCGGCGATATTATCGTCGTGCCACGTATTTCTATACACTCTCTTAGAATGTGTCTCCATACGGCGATATCATCGCAGCGAAAATTTGATGGCACGGCGAGACTATCGCCGCGACTAGCGTCGCGATTCTCTCGCTCGTGGAGACGGCCCCTTATTCTGTTTATCATCTGAATGTTATTTTCTGATAAGTTTTGACCACGACAGTACACAATTATTCTTCATGTACCTAATAATCACAATTAAAATCCTAGAACTAACGTACACAGAAATCAACTGAAGCAAAGAAGTCCAAGAATTTTTCATTGGATACCCAAAAAACCAGAGGCGTTTTTCCATGAAATCTTTAAAACGTGGAAACCTGCATCTTGGGCCTTGATGGCAAAAACTTGACGCTTAATTTGAGCATCTTAAGACCCCAATCGAGTTCAGTGTTGATACTAAAGTAAGTACCTAAGCTAATTCTTAGCCAACCTAGGCAGTTAGCCTTGCTGACTGGCTCGTCTTTTTAACATGGTCTAAGCTATTATTCTCATATAGTTACACTAGTGTAACTAAACGTATGTTATACGTTTCGATCCCGTGTGAATATCGGGATAAAAACTATCCTATGTCCTCTCCCGGGACTAAAACTAAAAAATAAAAAAAACAAAATACAAAATTACTATACAAAATTTCATCTAAATCGGTTCAGCGGTTTAAGCGTGAAGAGGTAACAGACAGACACACTTTCACATTTATAATATTAGTATGGATATTTAGTATACCGATACGAGTGAAGATGGTGTTACAGAAAATTACAAGTCACACATCGCAGCTAAATAAAAAAAATCCCTTACCTATTAATACTGGACACGGAAGGCACGTTATCCTGGCTGCAGATCCCCTCGCTCAGGAGTCTGTCCCGAATCTCCCACGCGAACATCGTCGGGTTCTCTCTCTTGTACGCCGCGATGGCGTCCACCACCGGGGGCGTGGCGACCTTGGGCTTGGACCCACCGATCACGCCAGCCTTGAAGCTGCCTGTCTCGTAGTACCTGGGGAAGAGATTTGGAGTTAGAAATTGGTATCATACTGGAATAAAGTGCTAAATGATTCAAGAAGACGATATTTTTGGTTTTAGGTTGGATATAAGCAAGATTGCAGGTAAGTTTTATAATAGGTATAGAGACTTGATGAGAAAGCGTCATCTCTTAAAAAAAAATACATTTTACTCATCACGGTGCTATATAAAAGATTGTTGAGCTGTTTGACGTTATGTTTGGAGCGGCTGTTTGACAAAATAATAATATTTAATCACAATAGCTACTAATATAATTATTATAATGACTCGATCAATGGAGTGGTTTTGTAGGAGTTTCATCTGTCTTAACCATGATAGAGTAAGGTCAACGTGTGTATAGAAAAAACCCTGACTCTTTAAAATCATCACCATTGTCATAAATGAGAGCTGGCATCTCATTTCTGGATATAGGGATCTCTTTACATATCCCTTCTACCAGACTATTCTTCCATTAATCCCACTTCGTAGGTACTAATATTATAAACGCGAAAGTTTGTGAGAATGGATGGATGGATGTTTGTTTTCTCTTTCACGCAAAAGCGACTCAACGGATTTTGATGAAACGTTACAGTAATATAGCTTATACATTAGAATAACACATAGAATACTTTTTGACCCGATACTCCAACGGGATCGACACTTATGCGACTGAAACCGCGGGGCGCTGCTAGTAATATAAAAAACTAGCTAACATAACTCCATATCACTAAAAACTCAATCAAAAATCGCCGATAAAAGGGCAGCTCCACCCTTCATGGGGTCCAACATAATCCAATTGTCATAATACCATCCTGTTATTTTGTTCGACGAATTTAATTATCTTCTGCTAATGCCAAGTCCCTTAGGACAGGGGCGTGATGGTACTATGATGAAGGGACACTTGGTTATTATTGTTTGGGTATCAGCAGCAATATGGTGTGATTTTTTGGTCTTTTAGTACGAATGGTCTTTTATGAGAGAATTTTGCTTGTAATATTTGAATGCAATTTGGACACTGGATTATTAAATTTTTAAGTATCATAAAATACTTACAACTAAATGTATCTAGGATTCGTAGATTCAAAGCAATAGTTTGAATATCCTCTCACGCGTTTGCCCCCTACCTGTCGAAACACCCCACGCGTCGGAGTAGTTGAATGGGCGCAGTGAAGTCATTGTTTTAAAAATGACACTGTTGTGTACACACTGTGTATCGTTGACATTTCGAGCACTTTTTCTTATGTACAGACGCCAGCACATCAACCTACCCCTAACTGTCAAATTTTCACAATCAACATTGAACCTTATACTTTAGCGATAAAGTTGAAAATCTATTACAGAAATCTGACAGATTGTAGTAGGTTGATGTGCTGGCGTCTGTACATATGGTGTACCGTTGACACTTAAGGGGATATAGGTAAACTGAAGGCTAGGTACTACAGTATCAATGAATTCCTAGATGACACATGACATTGTAACTTATTTTATAGCTTTTGCTTTTATTTTATTATTTTATAGCTTGTTTTTATTACTTTGACATGTATTATTAATAATTTATTGTACTTGAATTTTTAATTATTAGGTATTGGTTTTTTTTTTTTACTTTTCAAAATGTATTTAATGAATTTTATTTTAATTGCAATTGTAGTCGTCGTTTCTTCGTCACTTGGAGCCTAAGACCATTACAGTTGAATAGCCTATAAAGTGAACAAAATATATGTATTTTGTTCAGAATTGGTGCTGTGAGTTTGTCATCACATACCAACAAACTAGGGAGTACTAGAACTAGATCCTGATCGAATATCCACCGTATGAAGAAAAATTTTCAACACATTTTTTAAGGAAAAATATGTACCTACTTCTATTTTCCCTTATCTCTTCCACCGATCTACAAAGATAATGAGAAGATTACTTAAAAATATAAGATTATCGGCGACTACCGCACTTAAGCAATTTATTGTAAGGGTGCGTACACACAGCATTGTGGAGCATTACAATCGTCGTGATAAGTCAATTACGAGTGTGATCACACCCTAAGTGAGTGGTACTTTCAAGTACAGTTGGGGAGAGAAGTGTTTGAGAGTGGGTGTTATTTTTGTGGAACAGTTGAAAAATTTCACAGATGGTGGAGAGGTGATGTTTTACGACATTATAGGTAAAAAAGCATCGCTTTTAGAGCAATTTTGATTAGATAAGATGAATTAAAATAAATCAATTTTGTTAGGTTTTATTTTATAAATGGGGTCTCGCAGGTCAACCTAGAAGGTTGTTAGCTGCTTGACCGGGCTTGCCTGTGAGTGCCTCAATAAATTAAGGGCTCCAGACAGGGCTTAAAAGCTTTAAAAGTATTTGTTAGACTGGACCTTTCTTATCTTTTAGTAAAATGGCTAAACTGAATGGAATTAGTCTTTATGCTCATTGCCCATGTTCAAGTTTTATTTCAAGTTAATCATTATCAACTATTTTAAACGAGAACTTCTTTCAAAACATTTCTCATATACACACACCATTGAATAATTCTTTATCTCTATTTATTTCTTTTTTTTTATTTATTTCTTTCTTTCTCAACTGGAACTACTAACAACGTTATCTAAAAATCTGTTTTCTGTGTTCAATTTTAAACCGTAACACTTCTCTACACGACTACCCTCATATTGCCAAAAACAAGGGTGCTTGTGATCCATGGGGGATCGCTAACATTATCGTAACGCTACCCCTGGGCTGGGGTCGGCAGGGTTGTAAGTAAATTTGACAAAATGTAAAACTGTACTTTGGTGATTGTGCACTTGCCGGCCTTTTTTATTGTTGACCAATTTTTTTTTTAAGCGAATCTTTAACGGAGAGGTAGGTATAAATATTGGATTGAAAAAAGGGTGGACCCTTGAAATCGGTTATGTGTTTTTCAAAATGACTACACAAAGAATCAAAATGCCAACAATGAATTTTAAAATAAACCAGAAACTGAACTGAAAAAGAGAAGAAATTAGTTTCATCACGTGCCTAGCCTTTTCCCAACAATTTTAGGGTCAGCTTCTAGTCGTAATATCGGATGCAGCTGGCATCCGCCAGCTGCATCCGATATACCAGTATTTGATCTCAAAGAAGTTTAAAAACCTTGAATATATCAAAACTTACCCCAAAAATCCTAAAAATAATTGACAAGTTTTTGGCTGGGGGTCCCATCCTTTATACAATAACTTACTGTATGTTTAAATCTTTAAAACTCAAAAACTATCATCGCTGTCTACCCCTTTATCATGCAACATCAACTCAAACTGAAATCAATATCGCTATTCTATAACCAATTTGTCGTTCATACAATGTCGAACATATTGGCAATCAAGATACCAGGCCAGCATAGGGCGCTGGCTAATAGGCTTATATGGGACTTAGTGTGGCTTATAGGAGCTTTGAGTGGCTTTAGCGGCTTATAGCGGTTGGTTTAAGTATAGTGTTCGATTGTAGGCTGATGTGTAAATGATTATTGGTTAGAAATTTTTCGAGTTAGTTTTATTCGTTAGAAGGTATTTTCACATTATTTGTGTAGTTTTATTTAGTGAATTGTTTTTAGATTTTATGTATTTTTTTTGTCTCCTTTACTCTTTTACACGCTGTCTACATCTCTTTATTTCTTGTCCTATCGCAGGTATGCTGGAAGAGATTTCTTATGAAATAAGCATCACCTTTGTACCTATTTTTCTGTTCTGTTTTTTCTTGTCTGTTTACATATGTGTGTACATAAATGGTAAAATAAATAAATAAGGTTTCTATGACGTAGTTCTGACTCCTTGTTGTAGTTTTGTTTGGCAAACCTAAGAGCTGCCGTTTTAGATCTAGAAACCAATTTAAGTATTTATAAACTTTCAAAATTTTGTAAAAATCTCATGTCAGCGACAATCATCATCTGCCTAGCCTTTTCCCAAGTATGTTGGGGTCGACTTCCAGTCTAACCGGATGCAGCGACAAATCATCATTCCTTTACCAACAATGCTGGACCCGCGGATCCAGTTCGAGTGGGTCCAGTTGACCAAAGACTCAACGTTGGGGTGGGCTTCCAGTGTCACCGGAACTCAGCGTCAATCAATTACGAAAAATGTGGGTTAATTAGACTATTTTTGATAGTTGAGACTGAGATCAGAATGCTCTTAAAAATATGGAAATTGCCCTTCCAATCGTTGAATGCTATACTGAAAGAAACAAAGTCAAACACACGATTTGCAGTTTTGATATTGCTATCAGTCTACAAACGGACGGCTATTTTTATTATGTTGTCATTACATGGAATTGAAAACGTGGTGTAAGGAGACGAAATAACCTGCCGGGGTAGCGGGATCGTCCGAAAGGGTTACCGCTGCCCCGGAACATAAAGGGCTAAGGAAGGAACACGGGTGGGTTTTAGTCAGTAAGAGTCTGACACTCCCTTCCGCTCCACCCAGAGCGGGAGGAGTCATTAGATGATTTCCCATCCATAAAAAAAAGGGAGACGAAATAATCCAGATATGAATTTACAAATGAAATATAGGTTTGGATACATTTTAATTGGAGTCAAAATGTATCCAAACTTATCATCAGTGTAGTTCCTACGCTTTCAACTGAAAATATTCTACTACCCACATTTCTGCTGTTGCCATAATATAAAACCAGCGCGCTACACAAGAAGAGCATTATGAAAGTGCTATACAGTCCTGTATCTGTTTAATAATTAGTCAGTTTTTACATCGGTCTGCGCCGGCGCAGAAAGCGTGACGCCGCTTCCGTTTGCGAGCGTGCGTTGATTTATTTTATGAAATAATTGTAATTATGTTTGTTTTGAGTTTTAGGTCATTTAGTTGGAGATGGTGGTCTTGGTGTTTTTAAATGAAAACAAAAAATAATACTTAATACAAATATTTTTGGAGTGTTTTGGAAATTATTTTGTCTTTTCCTACAGAAGGGCTAGACAATAGACAAAGTAACTAAGAGAAAAATATGTTTTATTTTAATTTGTTTTGACATTTTCAATTAGCAAAACAGTCCTCAGAAAGCGACCAAGTACCCACACACAGTAAAGTTATGAGAGGGAAAACGGCTCCAATATTATAAAATGAACTAAAATCTTCTCGTAGTGCTAACGATAATAAAAATGCTATAATCTGATCGACGAAGACGATATCTTTCAATCAAAGTCACAGATAAAATAAAAAACAAATCGTTTTCTAACTGATAGTGCACTATATTTTTTCATAAACCACAGACATAATAAATCACGCATTTACAACGTCAGTCATACTGTTTCCGTATAAGAAGTATAAGAACTTCCCCAGTGCGGTATAACTCACACGCATCGCTGTGGCACTGTGTATGCGCGTGCGCACCGATACGCCGCAGACCGTGGCGACCCAGTACAATGTGCTTTAAACAAGACTGTTATAAATTCTGTGTACAGTATTACTGGACATATACGAGTACCACGACCAGGTACCAGTACGAGTACGAGTCATCATCGTCTGCCTAGCCTTTTCCCAACTATGTTGGGGTCGGCTTCCAGTCTAACCGGATGCAGCTGAATACCAGTATTATATACCAGTACGAGTACGAGTAACAGTCACATTTCTATAAAACTCTCCGTCGCTATTTACTTTAGCTTTCTTTCAGACTTTTTTGTTTTTGCTCGGCATCTATTGGTCCCAGCGTGATATTAAATAAAAAAGGCCTATCTCAAAAATTGGGCTATCACATGCAAAAATATTTTTTTTAATCCGATTAGTAGTTCTAGATATTAGCGTTTTCAAACCAACAAAAACAAATGAACTCTTCAGCTTCATTATTAGTATAGATTCGTATAGATTGCAGATTTAGGAGGATTTTTGACATATAAATTCAATAAAAACGCGCCCGCGGAGAATTATCCCGCACCCCGTCGCGTTGTAGTGTGTGATCCTCCTAAATCTGCAATCTATACTTTTCAAAGACTAGACTAGATTTTCAAATTCAAAATTCTAATTCAAAGCATTTATTTCAATTAAACCATGTACAGGCACTTTTGAATTGTCAAAAATAAATAGTCGGTCAGTTAGTCAGAAAGTTGAAGCTAGTTGCCCATTCCAAAACGTAGATCTCTATGGAGAAGAACGGGCAAGAAACTCCATGGACACTCTTTTAAATCAAGATATTACAAAATCCTGGGTACATAATTCTTGTTGCTTCTATATGTGAGAACAATGTAAAAAAAAAACCACACAAATGAAGAAACAATTCAAAATATAAGATTAAAGTTAAGAGATGACCAGTCTCAACCGACGGCGCCCGTTCACGAACATGACGCGTGGATCAGCACCGTCCAGCTCAACCATTTTGTAGGGAACCGAATGATCCAACACACGCGCCACCATTTGCATTGGAACGGACTGGCTTCACACAATCTCTAATCGTAACAACACCATACTAACCCATATTCTTTTATCAAAAACAACTCGTCCACTGCCCTTTCAACCCCACAGAACATTCTTTAAATCCCAGTACAGCAAAACGAAAACAGAAACGTTGTCATTAAGACAAAAATGAACCCGCTGGGGGGCTGGGGGGTTGAAAACAAAACATAGAGCTCAATTGTAGTAGCGGGATAAATTGAAAAGCGAGTGTTCGACGCGAGCCGATTGGGAGTCTCCCGGGACTAGGGATGGGCAGCCCGGGATCTATCGATTGATATGTTGAGCGGAAATATGCTGATGTGTGAAAGTGCTTGACTGTTGACATGACTGGGTGATTTTTTTATGGGACGATGAGGATATTTTATTCAATAAACTTTTATACTTAGAATAAGTCTTATCCTGAGATTAAATTTTGAATTTTCTATAATAGAACTGTCGTCAATGTTGGCGTTAGTTTTATTCCACGTATAAAAGATATCCGACTTCTAGAAAATCTGCCCTCAATAACTCTAGAATGGTTGAGATTAAATCTGGAAACAAAGGAACATTTTTAATCTAAAAAATTGGACTAGTTCGTGAATTTTGTACTGTGAGTATTTAGCCGTTAATAACACTTTTTTAGACATTATGATGTCGTATAGATTAAAAAATCTGTTCAAAATGTAGCACAAATTTTGACATCCTCAAAACCCGGGACAAAACTCCCGGAACATCCCGCGAAATTCCGCACATCCCATCACTATTCGCAGTTTTCAATTTAAATCGGACAATGGTCAGCTCGAGTCCCGGCGCTCCATTCTCGTCATTGTGAGTTATATCGATATAATATCGTCAAATCATCTGTACTTGTACCTCGAATAATGCCGGGGACTGTTGTACGATCATTGCGGGATTTAAAACATAATGGGGGATTTTCGATTTGAATTTTAATGTAAAGAGGTGTGAGAGTTCATGTTTTTCTTAATGAAAGGCCATTTTGTTAAGATTTCAGAATAGAATAGCATACTCTTTATTATGTACAGTCAACAAAAGAGATAAGTATGCAGGGTCGTCGGCTATAGTTGAAGTTGAGTAAGAAACCGATGGATGTTCTCGAATTAAATTTTATTTTATTAATAGAAAACAAACAGCTCATTTATCAAATTAAATTTCAGTCGACAACATCAGTCGGTTTCTTATTAAACTTCAACCTATATCCGACGATCCTGCTTACTGTTACTGTTACTGTTACTGTTAGCCTGCATCATCACACTGCTGGGCAAAGGCCTCTCCCCATGACTTCCAGTTCTTTCGATCAGGGCTAAAGTGGACCACTGGTCGTTTGTTTTGTCCAGCTCGTCCCGCCATCTTCTACGGGGTCTGCCGCGACGCCTTCTACCTGTTTCAGGGCTCCACGTGGTGGTTATTTTGGCCCACAGCTTATTGGGCATACGGCAGACGTGGCCAGCCCAGTCCCACTTCAGTTTAGCGGCTTTTTGAGCAACGTCAGTAATTTGTGTTTTGGAACGCAGTGTGGTGTTGCGAATATGGTCTGTCAATTTGACGCCTAGAATACTGCGCTCCATTGCACGTTGGCAAACCTTGAGTTTGGACTTTTGAATGTTTGTCAAAGACCAAGTCTGGGATCCATAGGTCAGAATGGGAAGGATGCACATGTCCATAATTTTTCGCTTTAGTGTCAAAGGCAGATTTCCTTTCATAAGCTCTTTCATGGACCAGTAGCTCTTCCAGGCATTTTCAGTTCGTCTTAAGATTTCCTTGTCTTGTCTTGACTGGAAAGAGAGTAACTGGCCCAAGTAGATGTATTCATGGACATATTGCAATTCCTCACCATTCACTCTGATCCTATATTTAGTGGTGTTTGACATTAGCTTGGTCTTCGACATGCTTACTTATGCCTGCTTACTTATCTCTTTTTTTGACTGTACGCCATATAAACACACAACAGACAAAACACACACAGTGTGAATAGACTGGTTTATTTTTGCTTTCAAGAATATTCATATTTTTACATTCAATGTGCTGCCAATTATGTCTACCTAACAATTATAATACAACAAGCTGCCTGCTGAAAGGCAGAATTTTCAATATTATTTAATCTTTTAAATCCCCGGTATACTGAATCGGCATTTGGAGAAGATTTAGGGCTGATTTCTCAATCATCTGATAACTTTATTCGAGGAATAATTTTGAAATTTTGACAGTTAAGTATTTCATACAAAAACTCTCAAACGTCAATTTTATTCCTCGAATAAAAGTTATCTGGCGATGCAAAAATCAGCTCTTGTTAGAAAAAGAATTAATATACTTTAAGATTCTATGTTCTGAGGGTCTTGTGGCTATATAATAACAGCCGCACAGGTCGATCGATCAGGTTAAGCTACGCTTGCCGCGGTTGGTCTGTGGATGGGTGACCATCTTTACATACCGAGACCCCTCAGTGTCTCGGAAAGCTCGTTAAGCCGTTGGTCCCGGCTGTCATTCGTGGATCTTTGACAGTCGTTACGGGACGTCAGAAGCCCGAAAGTCTGGCAACCAGTCTTACCAAGGGGTATCGTATTACCCAGTAACTGGGTTGTGGAGGTCAGATAGGCAGTCGCTCCATGTAAAATACTGGTATGCAGCAGCATCCGGTTAGACTGGAAGCCGACCCCAATATAGTTGGGAAAAGGCTAGGCAGATGATATATTATATGAGTATTCTATGTTAGAAGGTTTGGTTTCCGCACTTAGTCCTTCAAGTGGACTATTGCGCGTGGACCATGGCGACCGTCGGTGGTTATTCCAACCAGCCCACCTCCCTCCAAAAGTTGGTTACATCTCCAGGCCTATTGAGAACATTTGTGTAAGATTTGGGTGTCCCGAGGGTTTCTGACCTAATCTGGGTCCCAGATCTCCAGTGCACAGGCGTCCCTGTGCACTGTGAGTATTAAAATGTGACTGAAGGATTGTGTCATGACAATGGTCAGCAGCTTAATTCCAAACTAAAATTGACGTTGTCAGAAGATTCATCACTCATCCTCCATAGAAAAGGGAGGATCCTCCGACCAGACGGGTATTGTGTCTGGCGGGCAACTGCCCGATGATTCATGTCGGGGTGTTGTATCTATGCTAGTTGCGCGGTAAACTCTGCTTGCGAGATGCAGGATTTTCCGTGACATCAGTATGAAGCGTTGTTCGCATGTGGCGTTGTAGATACCGCTACATCCATAGCTTCTTCTGATAGCCACGTCAAACTAACAACGTATACTTAACCAACAACTACAGCATACTAAACAAGCATAAACATTAGTTAAATAATACACCCATTATATTTAACTAAGCACAAATTAACTGGTACAGTTAACCGGCAGAGCTGCGCTGTTTAACTTCGGTTAACCACAAATGATGAGCGTTTAACTCAGCTGTTACGTTGTTAAGTTTAAATAATTAGTTTTAACTAGAACTCTTTAACTGACGGTTATAATTAACTGGCTTTTACTACTTTCGGATTAGAAATGGTATGATCGTTTATGTGAGAGAGAAAAAGATATGATTGATAAAAGTAGTTTTACGTTTGATATAAATCGCAGTCGAGCTATGTAAAATCCTGGTGTTCAGTTGCATCCAGTAAGACTGGAAGTTGACTTCAATGTAGTTAGATAAAGGCTAGGCAGATAATGCTAATTAAACTTTGGATTACTAATGGCTTCATAAAATAGTATCTGCCGTTCTATTCCGTTGGCACTGCAAGTGGATTGCCAGCTCACTGCAAGTTCATTTTATATATGTTTTCACGGAGAGATTTTTATAAAATAGTTCGGCTAGATTATGACGTCATAATCCAGCCAGCCAGTCAGCATAGTTCACTTTGCTGACTCTGCAAGCTTTTCAGCTTGTAGAGTTAGCATAATGCGGCGAATCTACCATCTCCCGGACCCCCGACTTATTGTAGTAGAAGGAATAGTGGGGTTTTACTCAGTAGGAGTTCGACATAACCCTCCGTTCTCCCCAGACGGAGGGTATTCATGAGAAATTCCCCAGTGAAAAAAAAAAGATTCAGCAAGCTAAAGTGACAATAGCTTAGCCATTTTGGTTGAAGAAACGATAGTCCTAGGAGTAGACGAGTCCTGGAGTGGAAACCGTGAATTGATTGGCAAGCGTAGAGTGAGACGTCGCCTAGCTATAGCCGATTCCCGGCCACCATAGGCGCGGGCTTGCGGACGGCGAGCAATGGGCAGCTCGCCGTCCGGTAAGGACCAGGCCCGGGTCGACGGCGCGTTGTGTTCCACGCGCGCCTCAAAGAGATGTCAGCACTAACTGACGGGGTCCGCTAGGGCTGATATGCCTGCCGGGGTCGAGGGTTGTTCGTAAGAGATACCGTGGCCCCTGGCACAGGCAACTGAAGGAACACGGGTGGGTTTTAGTCAGTAAGAGTCTGACACGCCCTCTCGTTCCGCCCAGAGCGGGAGAAGTTATTTGATAATTTCCCACCCAAAAAAAAAAGACGTCCCCTAGTTAGAAGGACCGACTACATACCTGCGAAAAGGCAGTTGGGATGTATTTGATGTGAGAGGCGGAGAAACGAGAGTTGTGGCACATCTTGGGCAAAGGATGACTTGATTATAACATAAAAATCCTCTTTATATTGCCTATAAGTTAGAAAAAAATATCACACTCATATTATTTCCTTAATTTCATACTAAATCATAAGGTAAGTTCCGTCATATAAATTGTGTTTTTTAGTAACGGAATCACAATCATCATTCAAAATAGAGATACGTGCTAGTTATAAATACGCCAATTAGATGTGGCTCGAAGATATACTGAGTGGTATGCTATTAAATGGGCAATGGTTCCGTATTAAATTATTCTAAGAAAAATTACTGAATTGTTTAATACATTATTTTGCTCCAGTGTTCCTCTTAAGTCTTAAGTAGCGATGTATTTACTATGTGTTAAATTTTTTATCTCTTTTTGTAGCAGCTGACACAGGAAATAAAATAGAAGTTTGACCTTGTAGAGATGTCCTGCCAAAGCAGGCTACACTAACCAAAAGTCATAATTATATTATGCGAAAGTGTTTTTCTTAAGGTTTCTGCAATCAAAAGTCATTTATTCAAATTAGGCTGAGAATTAGCACTTTTCGGACGTCAGAATTACATAAGACTGTCCCCCAAAACGCCCGCCCTTCACCACTTCCTAGTGCTTTAGCTGGAGAGAAGAAGTGGCGCAACAAACTCCCCAGCAGCACAGTTTGAGTAAGACAGGTCATTCAACGTAGCACTTGTCAGTTGTCCAGAACAATAGAACAATTATGTATCTAACTTGGATAGGTTTCTAATAATTGTCATACTGGACGAAGCCAAGCCTATTTCTTTTTAGCAAATCCACACATAGTCAGTCAATCAAGACCATAATATTTTTCTTTCTTTCTTTTCTTTATAATCAACAATTTATTTTGCCGTTAAAAAAACTCTGAACGTTTGCAATGAGATTCCTATATAGCAAATTGTTAAATGATTTTCTTCTACATAATAAATCTTCCAAAAAACCCTGACGGTTTTACAAGTACCCAACGGTACCCCACTGCGGATAGTTACAGCAAACCGAAACAAAAGAAAATGACATAAGCGTATTGTCTAGCGGCTGTAGGACCTGCGCGCACGCCGGAGTTATTGCGCGGAACGGGGGCACACACACAGACACCTCCATGATGTGTGTGTGAGTGTGGGTGGGGTTACTACACGTTGTAATTAAAGGAAGGTAGGTATGAGATTTATAAAGCTTTGGGAGTGAGTTTGTGTTGTTTTCCTGGAGCTTCGTTTTGAGGGAATTTGTGATTTTTTTGTGGTTTGTGAATGACTAAGTTTTGCCCGCGACGTCGTCCGCGTGAAATTTCACCCTCTTAGGGGTGGAATTTTGAAAAAACCCTTTCATAGTGAATACACACCTTCCAAATGTTATGTCTCTAGGACCAGCGATTTAGGCTATGCGTTGATATATCAGTCAGTCAGGACTTTGAATTTTATATATATAGATAGATTTAATTTTATAGTCGCTGTCTTTTCTCTGTTTCACTGAATGAATACTTTGAGAGCCATGTTTTATCTAGAGACTACAGACACAAATAAATTTAGACCGGTTTGCTAGACAAGACATTGGGGACTTTTGAATAGTTGGAAACATCAGTGAAAAGCTACTGGGGAGAACTCTACTCAACGTCATCATCTGCCTAGCCTTTTCCCAACTATGTTGGGGTCGGCTTCCAGTCTAATCGGATGCAGCTGAATAACTTCCAGCAACCAGCTGCAGAGACCTCTACAGTCATACCTTCTCTTACATCATCATCTACAGCCCAACTTTTCCCACTGTTGGACATAGGCATCGCTTTGCTACCGTCAATCCTCAAGCTCCTGTGCCAGTCTCAACCAGGTTCTAACCACGATGGCAACACTATCCAACAATTTGATAATCGCAGCATTTTACGTTATCAGGACCAAAAGGATCAATTTTCTCGCAAAACCGCGAACCTAAGCAACACATAAAAAAACAGTGGCACTCCGGGAGTGCCGACAGAAGTGAAAACTTGAACAATTACGTGTTTAATTTTTGGATCGTCATATAAACAAAACACAAACAGAATACTTTGCCATCACTCACTGACATATCGGAAATACATTAAACCCGAGGACAGCCGAACACATCTGAATGTAGCGCGGTGTCGGTAACAGTGTCGCGAATTCAATGGTTTTTTCCCATCTCTAAAAATGCCCAACGCGCCTAAAAAGTTTTCACTTCAAAAAGTCTTACAATTTTCAATCGTACTCACCTCGACAGTATCTTGGAGACGCAGCCGTGCGACACCCGCAGCTGTCGGCTGATGTCGCACGGTCGCACTCCGGAGTGCGCCAGCTCGACTATTCTTTGTCGCACCACGTCTGGAAGCGGTCGCCCGTTTACAAATACTCCACCTAGTTGGTTTACTCCGCCGTGACCTGAGGAAAGAATACAGAGTATTAGTTAACTTTATCTTAGAAGACTCAGGAACAATGTTTACTAGTGGCGAAGGTACCATACAACTCGATTCCCACCGGCTTCCCTTCGAAAATTCAGAACATAACCGCTCTATAGTCAATTCATCATTGAAATTTTTCTTTTGGAATTTTTTTTTTGCTCCGGCCTACCTCTGTCATAAATCCTTCCATCGCCACTGATGTTTACAGCAGTAATTTTAGAATTTTATTTAATGTCATATTGTACAGACGCCAAGCACTTCAAGCTACTACAATCTGTCAAATTTCTTTAATAGATTTTCAACTTTATCGCTAAATCATAAGGTTCAAAGTTGATTGGGAAAATTTGACAAGAAGTTTCGGGTATGTTGATGTGCTGCCGTCTGTACTTTCTTGTTTCATCCTTGTCAGTTGTCGGGTTTTAGTTTTTAAACTTATTTTTTTATAATGTATGACTTTCTACACAATGGAAATAAATGACTTATGACCGTTCACCGAAGACTGGATATTGTATCTGCATATTATACGCTATCTTCCCCGACTGTTTGAGTTTGTAAGCATTGGTTGTGGATTAAAAAATGTCGTTGTTTGAAATAGAATCTTCAACCTAGCCAAACCTCGCTCACATTCAACCTCCCACAACTAACTAACTATCATAGCAAATATTTCCCCAACATACCGTCAAATCTCCAATACAAAGGCGTACATTATTGATGAGGCACGGCCGTGAACCGGGTATCGACTCGCTACCCGGGCGTAGCCGGCGTACCCGGGCGTATCCGGGCGTATCGGGCGTACCGGGCGTGGACCGGACCGATCGATCGTTGCGGCTCAGTGACGTGATGTAACCGTTTCATGCTTAGTGGTCTTGGGCATATAGGATGGAATGCTTGGGTTAGTCCTGGAGATGATGACGTCGAATTGTAATGACGTAGGAGTTGTTGATTTTGACTTGTAATAATGATTTTTATTGAAGTGAGAACTTCTTTAGGCGCGTTGGGCATTTTTTGAGATGGAAAAAAACCATTGAATTCGCGCCACTGTTACTGTAACCGACACCGCTTCGGATGTGTTCGGCTGTCCTCGGGATGTACTCGGTTTTAATGTATTTCCGATATGTCAGTGAGTGATGGCAAAGTATTCTGTTTGTGTTTTGTTTATATGACGATTCAAAAAATAAACACGTAATTGTTCAAGTTTTCACTTTTGTCGGCACTCCCGGAGTGCCACTTTTTTTTTCTATGCAAAAGGGCTGATAGAACCCATAAATAAACAAAACATCACGCCTGTAATCTCCAAAGGGTCAGGCAGCAGTTTACCTTTAGTACAATGTAGAGGGGAAGTAGTGTTTAGCATCCAAAACACGACTGCATAATGAAACATTATAAATATGAAAAAAAAAAAGACTTGCAAGTCAACCAAAACGTTTTATGCCGTATCAAAGTGTGCGAGGTAGGTACCTAGAATTTAGATACTACTTTAATAATAATTAGAAAATCTGATTTCTTTTTTGCCATAATTGCGACAAAATCCAACGTTAATGTTTCAAATGTTATCAAAATGTTTAGAAACACGAAAAAGTATAATATTCAGATGCAAAACATGGCGTAAACAGAGGAGCCCTATTATAGAGGTATCATTTTAGTATCCACTTAGAAGGTATGTTTAAATGGACTTTTACGATATGCATTTAAACAGACTTTAATACTTATGATCATCTAATTGGTTGATTTCAGATTTACTATACTAGTAAGCTAAAATGGTTGAGCTGGATGCTGCTGATCCACGCGTCATGTTCGTGAACGGGCGCCGTCGGTTGAGACTGGTCATCTCTTAACTGCCAAGGCTTATTTTTAATATTATATTTTGAATTGTTTCTTCATTTGTGTTTTTTTTTACATTGTTCTCACATATAGAAACAACAAGAATAATGCACCCTGGATTTTGTAATATCTCGATTTAAAAGAGTGTTCATGGAGTTTCTTGCCCGTTCTTCTCCATAGAGATCTACGTTTTGGAACGGACAACTAGCTTCAACTTTCTGACTAACTGACCGACTATTTAATTTTGGCAATTCAAAAGTGCCTGTACATGGTTTAATTGAAATAAATGCTTTGAGTTTTCTTTGTTTGGGTTTGACTAAGTATGTAGGGGAATGTGGGGGGAAACCGGACAGGGGGTGAAACCAGATAGTTGCGCTTTCCTTACTCCGCGTATAGCGTCGCGCTTTAGCTAAAGGTGAAATACGCGCGAGCGCCTACTCAGTGCAGTTACAAATGGCGGCGACAGTAACATCACAGTACGTGCGTCTATAAACGAAAATTGTAAACAAAGGTAAGTTATCTAATATTTTGACTTTTTTAAAGTGTTATCATTAACTTTAGCTATGTGCTATCCTATACAGTTTTATTTTTTATGAAGTAATACATATTTAACCTTTAAAAACGGTATTTGTTGTTGCTATGAGTGTAAACCATAATCTGTTAGAATTAAAATTTCGAACATGGTATCTGTGGGGTAGAAGCGGACGGGGTGATTTCGACTATCCGGTTTCACCCCGATTGATTTTATATAGGTAGGAATTGCGGGCGTTTGTTTTATTTTATGTATTTCATTAATATTTTTATTCCTTAGAAGATCGTGTAAAGAAGATAAAAGCTGGAAAATCCAAAGACTAAGTGTTTCGAAAGTGCCCTGTTGCTGCAAAATGCGTCTTCACTGATGAGCTGGAAGTCTGAAAGGTGTGCTAGTTGAACACATCAAAACTATGGAATCTCGACTGTTTGGATTGACTAAAACCGATCTCCGACGTTTGGCATTCTACATTTGGCACCCCTTGAATAAAAATTGCATATCCGGTTTGACCCATAGGTATGGGGTGAATACGGATTTATCATTTTTATATAAAAAAAATATATTTAGTAGTTATTATGATTGATCTCAAATATTTGTTTGCCAAAGTTATGCCTAAGGTATACTTAACCCTTTATAACATTGATTACCTCAATAAATAACGAAGTGATTTATTTATTGTGTTTTTTTCTTAACTATCCGGTATCCCCCCACATTCCCCTAGTTATGCTGAAAGCACGTATGAGATGTTCATAAGTATTTTGAGAAAATATGATAACATTCCTTCTTAGCGATTTCTGTTATCAGTTTTCAGCTAGGTCATCATAATTTATTTTATGAACACATCTTTTCTACTTAACCAGGTACGCAATTCTCAACTACACACAACTTTTCTCTCTCAAAACACAGCTAACATCCCTTCTCATCTCGCGTTACACTTTCACGACGCTCCCTGCCCGGGTGGGGTGGGCACGAGGCGTGACGATCGATCCGACACGCCCCGCGGTCGATACCCGGTTAGAACCGGCTGTTTTGTTTGTTATCGGTCTGATGTGATAAGGTTTTTGGGTAGTTTTGTGGCGAATTAGAGAGGTGAGGCGTTAAAATGTTAGGTGTTTGCAACAATGTTCAATGGTTTTTTTCTATCTCAAAAAATGCCCAACGCGCCAAAAGAAGTTTTCACTTAAAAAAAAAAAAAAAACTAAACCCGAATAATCTAATGTATTTGCTGTTTTGTGCCAGTGCGTTTATTGATCTATCAACAGATTTAGGTCACGTTCCGAGATTTTATCAGACTTTTACAAACCCTTCTTTCTGCGATTGTTTAAGATACATAATCAGCCTATAATGTTTCGACTGCCGGAACACAGGCCTCCTATCTTCGAGAGGGAGTGGGCTGTAATCTACCACGCGGGATTATTGCGGGTTGGTAGATGTCACATGTCTTCAAACTTTTAGTTCTAGGACGTGCCAGTTTCCTAACGATGTTTTCTTTTACCGTTTTTAGCACTGTGGTATGAAATTATTTAAACAAAGTTAAGCGCCTGCCTGGGCTCAAACCCACGACCTACACCTCGTAAGTCGGAGCTATTACCACTGGGCCTCCACTGCTCTTTGTTCAAGACTAACTTCTGCCCGCGACTTCGTCCGCGTGAAATTTCACCCTCCCCCCATTCACCCTCTTCACCCTCTTAGGGGTGGAATTTCGAAAAACCCTTTCTTAGTGGATACCTACTCTTCACAAAGAACACTCCCACCAAATTTCATGTCTATAGGACCAGTGGTTTAGGCTGTGCGTTGATATATCAGTCAGTCAGAACTTTGAATTTTATATAATAGGTAATATTTTAAAATATTGTTCAAAGAATCCTGTTATCAAAAAATCATTATCATGGCTCTGGTTGGTATCTACTTTTGACAGTACCTACAGCTTCTTTAACAATTCGTAAAAAATGATTTTAACATTTCATTAAAGCACATATTTGCGTAAACGAAAGGCTTGTGACGGTACAAACGGAATTGTTTTTGTAAACGATAATTTATAACGCTGAGCCGCGAACGTTGCCAAAATAGTGTTATTTATTATCATCCGTTCGTAATTTGGTTGTTTATACCTATCATCGTTAGATACCTGCAGAGTCATATAGTACTCGTATGATTATTTAGCTTTCCCTCAGAACCATTTCTAAGATGTGAGTTTAACAATGCAGGGCCATGTCTGAAAAGGCCTTTTATTATTTATTTATTTATTAAAACTTTATGCACAAGTAAAAACTGCACTGTACTGTACTGTGTGTGTGAATAGAAAGAGCCCTTGCAGCTTTGAGTTGACCTGTCCCAACAGACGGCATATGTCAGTCCCATACTGTTACTGTTAGCCTGCATCATCCCTCTGCTGGGCAAAGGCTTGATGACTTCCAGCTCTCTCTCTTTCTCTTTAGATCAGGGCTAAAGTGGACCACTGGTCGTTTGTTTTGTCCAGCTCGTCCCGCCATCTTCTACGGGGTCTGCCGTGACGCCTTCTACCTGTGTCAGGGCTCCACGTGGTGGTTATTTTGGCCCACATCTTATTGGGCATACGGCAGACGTGGCCAGCCCAGTCCCACTTCAGCTTAGTCACTTCAATTCAGTCCCTAACATTTATGACATATCCTTCATTGTTATCGCTGATGGATGTCACTATGTCTAGACAAGAAAATCAGTACTAAGCGAACAAAATGATTGATTGATTTTGCAACTGTCTACAGCCCAGACAGTGGTAAAATCAATCAACCATTTATAGTAAAGCTTTATGCAAAATTAAAAGATAGCTCTCAGCGATGAGACCGCCTATTGTGTCAGCCTTTGTAAAATTTCTATATTTACCTATGTCTGTAATTTATATGGTGTACATAATAAAGAGTATTCTATTCTATTCTAAATACTGTACAAAGGCGGACTTAATGCCTGTAGCACTTTCTACCAGTCAACGTTAAGGTATAAATATGGCAGAATAAAATATGGCAGATGCAACATACGGGATAGATAGCTTGGAAATACCAATAAAATACAAAAATTAAATAAATTATCTATTAGGACTAATTTTCTGATAAGTTTTACTATTCCAGAAATAAATATTACTGTGTCTAATATAAAGGATGATAATGGAACTCGTATAACAAGCGGAGGCACAAATAAGGCGTTATTTTAGGTAGTAATTAAACGTAATAGCGCGCAAGATGGCCGCTCGGAAGCTGGGGACGCGACGGTACCGACAGATTGTAAAGGTGATACAGGAATATATTAATATATTAAATTGGTGAGCGTTATATTGTTTATTGCTGTTATACTCGTAGCTCTACTTCATATACATACGATTAAATAAGTTTAATAATAGGAAGCATATCAATGCTTGCTAAAAATGCATCAGCATTCAGCCTTTTGGCCTCGTATAGGATTTTCTGTTTCATTTTTCTTTTTGTTACTTTTTTTTTTATTGTATAACTTGATTTTCTATTTTTTACTGTGTTTAGTTTAGTTTGTGATCTTCCTATACGAGTCGCAATAAATACTTTTTCTTTCTTTCAATAGGATTTTCCTCAAAAATCAGGCAAGTAATTTTCATCACAATTTCTACACGACTACACAATTAAAGAATTGCAATGTGGAGTGTGTGTGTAATTTTTTCAGGATATTATGTAGTAACGTAATGTATGTATAAATATGTACCTATAGGTATTCTTGCGAGTTTCTTTAGAATCTTTGAATTTTTACCCAAAATTGTAGAAATAATTATTTACATGGTTATATCTATTTTTCTAAAGAGTTTCTTTTACTACGTTAGTACTTAACTATTATCGCATTTTCATTGAAACATTGTTATGATTTATTTAAAATTTTCGTCTACGTTTCTAGTTTATCTTGCCGACGGTACTTCCCAACGTCTACAGCCACACAGTTCCTCTCGCCAGGTGTCCAGCCACTCAGCCACTCAGCCCCCTCGCAGACGTCTTACAGTTCTTGCAAAATATGGATCTGGGTCAACGAGGATAACTTCAGGAATACTTCTCTCTCTGAGGGGCCAGGTTTGTTTTAGAGATAATTTTAATATTAAGACTGCTAGAACCTTACAACAACATATAAAAATGTTACCTATTATTAATATGTTGTTCAGGTAAGAAATACACACCCCTTCACTTATAGGAGATGCCCGAGATGCCCGTGGCTATATAATAACAGCCGCACAGGTCGATCGATCAGGTTAAGCTACGCTTGCCGCGGTTGGTCTGTGGATGGGTGACCATCTTTACATACCGAGACCCCTCCGTGCCTCGGAAAACACTTTAAGCCTTTGGTCCCGGCTGTCATTCGTGGATCTTTGACAGTCGCTAAGGGTAGTCAGAAGCCCGAAAGTCTGACAACCAGTCTTACTAAGTGGTATCGTATTACCCAGTAACTGGGTTGTGGAGGTTAGATAGGCAGTCGCTCCATGTAAAATACTGATATTCAGCTACATCCGGTTAGACTGGAAGCCGACCCCAACATAGTTGGGAAAAGGCTAGGCAGATGATGACTCCTTCACTCATAGGAGACTGTGAAGGAGTGTATCTACTTATTTTCTGATGTCCCACTATTTTATGTGTCATATATTATGTACAGACGCCAGCACATCAAGCTACCCAAAAATGTCAAATTTTGCCAATCAACTTAGAACCTTATGCTTTAGCGATAAAGTTGATAATCTATTACATAAATTTGACAGATTGTAGTAGCTTGATGTGCTGGCGTCTGTAGGTACATCTTTTGTTGAAGATCCTAAATGAATAAATAACATCACGCCTGTGATTCATCAAAGGGGTAAGTAGAGGTGAACCTGACGTTTACATCGTTATTTTTGAGTCCCACGTAATAGAGTCCCATTCTATTACCTAACTGAATTTTGTATTCAAAACATTTAAGAAGGAAAATTAATTCAGATATTCCAAAAATAATATTACGAGTATACTTAGGAAGCCATTCAATTTCTAAGCACTGACCTTCTGATACAAACACGGTAAAACAAAATCAAATTCACAATCATTAAATCACAACACACACACAGATACAAATCACGATTCGCCACATAACATGGCAACACTCACTCAAAACTAAATCGTATAAACAAGTCCCATGGTTTCATATACCCATAAAAGTGTCCATAAACATGTACATGTTTAGTTATGGGTACCCATAACATAAAACTGGACAGCGCATCCAATTTAGATGTGGGGGGAGGACGTCCGGTGCAACTTCCGTTGAGAGGGAGTTCTCATTTCAAATTACTTTACGGACTATTTACCGTTTTGATTTTTTTTTTTGCGTTATTTTTATTTTGTAGCCAATTCCATTTTGGTATTTTAATTTGCGTCGATATCAATAAGTCTCTTGGGTACATTACCAGTCGACAGCGATGCGGAGGAATATTTCGACGCCATATTTTAGTTTGTTGATAGTCTTAGTTAGGTTAGGAACAAGGTTATATGGGAAGGACTCCAAATACAGAGATTATTCTGTAGTGCCTGTTTGTGATTGGCTGAGACCCAGATTTTAAAAGAGAAATGAAAAATAAAGTGTGACAGGTCTTATACAGAAGCTTCACCATTAATTTGACCAAGAAAATACTTTTTTCGTGCCTCAGTTTATAGTTAATAATAAGGTTAAAGGTCCGGGACCCCAGGGTCCCAAGAAATATCAAAAGATGTAAAAACAATAATAAAATTTATTCAAAACCACCAGTTACCAGTACAAGAAAGTAAAAACTGTATACCTCAAAGGGCATACAGTGTAGTTAATTCCGATGCACTATTATTACCGATAACTACACATTCACAAGTGCAAGGACGCGCCCGTCATGCGCCGGCGCACCCCCTCCAAATGTCGAGCGTTGACGTCACAGCATAGACGCATAGTGCGCCCTTTGATTCTATGGCTCATACAATTATTTAGGTCTATCATGGTATCCACTACTGCTTTAGGCTGCCAAAACTACTGCTAAAGGCAGAGCAAAGGTGGCCCAATGGTATCGGCCCCAACTTACGCGTTGTAGGTCGTGAGTTCGAACCCAGGCAGGCACTTTACTTTGTATATTTAATTTCATCATCACTGCTCTCAAAACGGTAAATGGAAAAATCGTGGAGGAGGCCTGTGTCCCAGCAGTGGAACCTGTATAGGCTGATTATGCATAGGCTGCCAAAAGTGTGATCTTTAGTCCTAGTCCCATCTCTACACTTTATTATCTACTAGCTGCGCCCCACAGTTTCACCCGCATAAGGTTCGATCCTGAGGGAATATCGGGATAAAAAGTAAAAAAAAAACCAGGGTGTTAGCTACCTACATACAAAATTTTATCAAAATTGGTCCAGCCGTTTGAGCGTGAAAAAGTAACAAACATATAAACACAGACACACACAAACTTTCGCCTTTATAATATTAGTGTGATTAGTCTAAGAAAAAGTCGCTTTTCGTGTCTGTCTGACCGCGTTGTCCTTTAAACTACACAATGAACTTTGGTGCGGCTTTTTCCATCATTTAGTGAATTTATTCAGGAAGCTTTTTGCGTATAAAACATTAATATAGCACAGAAATTTCGATATTTTGACGTGGCGCCATTGCACAAGAGTGAAGCAGGGGCACAATCTTTGCTGATTAGTTACCTATTTTGACTACCTAGGTAATCGCCTAGTTCCATTGGCCATGTCATTTTAGGTCTCATCATGGTTGGTGAAGGTCATCCTGGTACAAGAAATCATGGTGTTGTTTGGGAGAGGCCTTTGCCCTGCTCATAGGTCCTGCTGGACGTCTTTCAGCTGAAGTGATGGTAGTATGATATATTGGAGCTTAACACTAGTCACCTATTAAGTTGCGAAAAACGTGCTAAGGAAAATAACAAAAGCTCTATTCACCCCAAGGGGTTGAAATATGCAGGTGCAAGGAGTCGTTATGCATCAAAACACACCCTTATAAATGTTATAATCCTGCTTTAGATAAAGGACAAGTTCTTAACACCTACATACTTCGATTTTCTTTTGCTTGAAATTAACAATGTCAAAAGTTTAGAAGCATTTAACATATATTATTCAGCCTATAAATTTTCCACTGCTGGGACACAGGCCTCCTCTCAGTGAGATGGAGAGGGTCGTAATCCACCACGTGGGTCCAGTGCGGGTTGATATCTAGAGATATCACGTCATGTCTTCGAATTTTTGGTTCTAGGAGAAACATGCCGGTTTCCTCGCGATGTTTTCCTTCACCATTTTGAGAGCAGTGGTGATTAAATAATTTACATAAAGTAAAGCGCCTGTCTGGGTTCGAACCTGTGACCTGCAAATCGTGGGTCGCAGCCGATATCACTAGACCAGCATTGCTTAGCACTCTCGCTTAATTTATAAACTTTGTTGTTTTATGCGGCCTACCCGAATGTCCGGTCTTTGGTATTGTTCGTCAAATCGTTGAGCTCCTTAAGTTCTGAGTTGAGCTGCACGGTTACTGACAAATGCGTGCACTGACTGGACAGGTTCACTCAATCTGTGTGGTTCTTTCCTCAAAAGACCATTTCAGACACCAATCTACATGGTCCTCAAAGATTATGTCTGGATTTTTATATACACATTGACATTTATTCATTTTATATATACAATGACATGAATATTTACTTTGTAAAGTATTTTTATTTTATTTAATTATTGTGAATGTGAAGACTATGTGGGTCATTTCTTTTTTCTGTTTTCCTTCTTAGTTAGTTTTAATCATGATCTGGCAGTTTGAGTAATTTACGCGGCCTACCCAAATGTCCTTTCTCTGGTATTGTTCGTCGAATCGTTGAGCTCCTCAAGTTCTGAGTTGAGCTGCACGATTTTTGACAAATGCGTGCACTGACTGGACAGGTCCGCTCAATCTGTGTGGTTCTTTCCTCAAAAGACCATTTCAGACACCGATCTACATGGTCTTCACATGATCTGACCAAGATTTTGTCTGGACTTTAAAAGAGACTGTGACCTCTGAGTTTGTTTCGGCCTTTCTTCTCAGAGTAGTCAGATAGGAAACGCCGACCTCATCTAGCTTTAAAAAAATATGATTGACATGTAAAAGTGTTTGTACAAACCTACTTACAGAAATAAAATCATTTATCATTTATCATTATCATTTATTTAACAATGCCTCGTAAGATCGAGGTGCTAAAAAAGCAGATGTCACAGACCCGAAAGCCTCTTCTCAATTCTTTATTTTTCTAAAAGACAGTCTTAAAACTGATGGTCACTATGGCCTCATAGCTCCATCGACCCCTCGAGAGTAGGAGCATACAGGTGCAAGGACACGCCGGTCATGCTCCACAGCACCCCCTCGGTAACCTGTCACTTTTTGTAAGCATTTATAATTAGTAACCTTTTTTCCAAGTTGTGCGCAGGTATTTTTGAACTTTTCCGAAGGAATGGCGAAGTTTTTGTGGCGATTCGTGCAATATTTTTTAAATATTTTTAGCGGTTTGTGTAACGTATTTTCTAAAAGGTGGATGCGCGTGTTCTATGAAAGGCATTGTGGTACAAAACCAGGCATCGGAAAAGTGATTTGATTTGTATGATGAGCAAATAAACGACTAGGATTTTGATGCAATAAGCATAATATCAAATCGTCAACTTGTCTTGAGCAAGATTGGTAATCATTGCACATGCCTTCTCTTTGTGAAAACAACTTTTGTGCTGCAGTGGGACAATGCTGCTATTATAAGCATATCCAGTAGAGAATAGAGGTTTTTTATTTATAACAACATGTATTTATCTCTAATACCTACACTTAACCTATTTTACAATCTAAAATATATACCTATATACACACATCAAAAGTGTCTAGGGATCAACATATATTTTTGCAATAACTTTTCTCCTGATTGATATTAATTAAAATTTTCTTTAAGGATTCATCAAATAAAGTGTTTTCGTTTGTCACAGTAACGATAAACCAAGTCACCTTTGCATTAATAAAGAAATTTGCCATTTTCCTAATAAAGGGATTTTTGACATTTGAACCACTAACACAAAAGTTCGAAAAAAAGACTGAAATAACAGTTTTCTTTAAAATTTTATTGGGTAACTTAAACAATTAATAATCCGTGTTTCTACCGCGAACACTAACAACACAAGAACATCGGTTTGGCATACTCAAAATGAGTTCATCCAAATCACGCTGTGGAATGGCAGCCCATGTTCGTTGCAACAACAAAAAAAGGTCTTCTTGCGACTGGATACCCTCCATATTCGGCAGAGCTCTTCTCTGTAGCATATCCCATGCATGCTCAATCGGGTTCAAGTCTGGCGACTGAGCAGGCCAGGGCAGGACATTGATGTTAGCTGCGGCGAGAGTCTGTCTTACAACTCTTGCGGTGTGCGGTCGTGCATTATCATGCATTAACTGAAATAAGGGACCGATTTGCACTTGTAGAGGAACGATGACGTCTGATACAATCGTCTCAGCATAAATTTGAGCGTTGAGGTTGCCTCTGATCCAAATCAACTCAGTTCTTCCGCCGATCCAAATACCCGCCCATACCATGATGGTTCCACCACTATAAGGATGGACTTCCTGGCAGGATTTTAATCGCTGTTGGCGTCCAGGGGTTCTCCAGTGTCGTATACGTCTTGTATCCGGTCTCATACCAAAACGAGACTCATCAGAAAAGCACACGAAACGCCATTGTTCTTCTGCCCAATTTCTGTGTTCAAGAGCCCATTGATATCGAATCCTACGATTGTGCATTGCTATAGGTGGTACCCGTAGCGGTCTTCGGGAATGAAGGTTCACTTCATGCAAGCGGTTTCTGACTGTTTGGTCGCTAATTAAGTTCCCTGAAGAGTGATGAAGCCTCACGGCTAACATCATGGCGGTTATTGTTGGAGCTCTTCGAGTTAAGATTTGAATGTATCGGTCTTGTCTCCGTGTGGTGCAGCGATACCGTCCTCCATGGCGCTCAGCCACGGTACCAGTGCTTCGGTAACGTGTCCAAAGTCGACTGATAACACTCTGACTTGTATTCAGAGCTAAAGCCACAGTACGTTGCCGGGAACCAGCTTCTATCATTCCCACGGCTCTGAGCATTTCTTCCCTGCTTAAATGACGTCGCCGCTCCATAATAACGTTGGTTTTAATCAGTAGTAGGGAAACAGTAGCACTAATAATGTCTTCAATGCGTTGTATGTTTTTATAGGGAAAATATTGACAGCTGATTTTCATCTTTTACTCGAATTTGATTCACAGTTCCTGATTCAAATTATGAAATGCACCAAAAAGGATCCATATAAATTTATAAAATCATAAATTTATTACAAAGCCACATCTCAATCTCAAGAAATCCGCATAAAAATGCTTGATCCCTAGACACTTTTGATGTGTGTATATTATATACAAGGTGTATAATAAAAAAAGGAAAAAAAAAAAAGAAAAAACAGGAGCTCATAGGGCATCAAAAAATTCGTCCGCATCTCTGTCAATGGGATAAGTGCCCAAAAGGCTGGCAGCGTTACCACGTTGGATGGAAATGATTATTCTTTGGGCTAAAAATAGCAGAGAATGGAATAGAAAGAAAGGACACTTTGGAAAGTATTCGGTCAGGTGATTTTCGGAAAGACAATTATGAGCTCCCACAAATTGTCTTTGAAGATAGCCATTGTAGTACCTACATCGCAAACAGGACATAAAACTCAAGCTTATGGTAAGGTAATCAGAATGAGGAATTTTTTCATAGATCGAGACATGACCAAAATAGAAAGAAGAAAGGAAATAGGTACTTACATTTATCCTTATACATAGTAAGTATAAAACAAAGTCGCCAAAATTTCTGTACGCGCATAACTTCCGAATGACTGCACCAAATTGGATATTTTTTTTGTTGTGTTCTGTATCGCCAGGAAAAGGTTTGTATGAAAGAAAATTTCGGAAGTTCGAAAAAAGAAATTGCACCCGTGCGAAGCTGGGGCAGGCCGCTAGTTTGCGATAAATATGGCGCAGAGAAAGAACACAAACACAAAAAATGCAACAATTTCGGGGAAAAATTATGCATCACATCCACGCAAAACGGCGATCGCTCAGCCTAATGCTAAGACCCTATGCGAGACAGAGCCCCAGCGCTGGTTTTTAGCGACAGTCGGCGCTGACGTGATGACGAACATTAGCGCTTTCTGTACCTATACCTAAGTGGATAGCTTCTCAAGGCATAAAATCGAAATACAACCTTCATTAGCACACCAATTACTTAATAATTATAAGTACAAAAGCTTTATCACTCCTGATAATAACACCTAACTAAAAATAAAAAAGATAACCATCAAACTGTCATAATTCCCAACATTATCCTTACTCCATACGATAACCATGGCATGGCATCCTATAAAACTAAATATGTACGTTTTGCGAACCGTGACGGAGAGGGATCGTCTTTTGTTTCATGGGAATTCTATGGGAATGCGCCTTTTTATGTTCCCAACGCCCATCTGCTGAAATATTTTGAGTTTTTATTATAAAGGTTTTTGGATAAGGAAAATATGGAAATAGTGTGTGCTTATGGGGTATGGGATTGCCTCGTGGTTGATCAAAACTGTATGTTCAGAGAGATTTTTATATAGAATTGCTTATGTTCTATTTTCATAGAAATTACCGAAGATTGGATGATAAAAACAGAAGATTCTAAAGACTCTCTGAAGTCATCTGCTTGTCGACATCCAAGTTTGTTTATTTATCTAAACTAACAAAGGGAAAATACTTGATTTTTTGTATGTTGATTTGTTACGCTTGTACGCTAAAACGGCTAAACGAATTTAGATGAAATTTGGCACATGGGTAGACCATGACCTGGATTAGAACATAGAATACTTTTCGTGTCGATATTCCCACGGGATCGCCACATATGCGAAAGAAATCGCGGGACGCAGCTAGCTCAGAATATGTATTATATATGCATTGCATGTTTAGACACCTATCTACAGTAACTACCTAATTACATAATAATGGAGTGCTTCTTTCCGAATTTTTGTTTTTATCAAAATCGTTGCTGATTTTTTTATATTTATCAGACACTTTTGACACACGACGTCCAGTGTCTACGTTCACATGCGCAGTGTTGAAATTAAAATACGAGTATGTTACTTTTGAAAGCGTGTTTTCGGGGTATCTTTAAAGCTATGGCTTCCCAAGCGGTGAACGATCATACAATAATGGCTGTCCAAATACAGAGCGTTTTTTGACACCCTCGGGAAAATGACAGACTTTCATGTCGGTTGTTATAATAGGATGGAATTGCTTTCCAAGCCAAAGCTTCACTGCAGTTACTTCTCATAACGCCTTCTACTGCTGACCTCAAGAATATTACAATTTTATACCAGTTTAATTCTAGCATCATCATCACCATCATTGCAGCCGAAAAACGTCTACTGCTGGACATAGGCCTCCCCCAAGCACCGCCACTTCGACCGGTTCTGTGCTTCCCGCTTCCTGCGGCCTTCACAAAGCATATTTTTTGCATATTTCCCTTAAAACAGACATTTTTACCTACCCCTTTTCAGTTCCCACAAAAACCTTATTTTCTTTCACGGAAATATTAACGTTAATAAACACAATAATAAAGTTGCAGAGATAATAAACCGCAGACGTGCAGGGTCAGACCGGAAGTGAGATTACCATGCGACGACCGGATGCGCGCCCGACGCCATTGTGTCAGCCATCTTGAATTAAACGTGAAAAGCTTTTGATGATATTTTGTAACGTTTTTGTATGTTATTGTGGGATATGTTTATTTGGTAGGTGCACTATTTTTAGATGTTTAAATTGACATAAGGACCAATTTACAAAAATACGTCGTTCGATCAATTGGTAACGACTACGTGGAAAATCAATTGATGATAATTTATGATGGCATTGAAAAATTGTACTGGCTAGAAGACTTTCAAGATAACAATATGCAGCATCTATTAAGACTACAACTTCTAGCAATGTTTACAGCTCTGAAATACTGAACAAAAGGCTACGATGATCTAATTGATACTTAGCTGTACTTAGCTCGGTTAAAGCATTTTGTACACTTAACAGAACTGCTGATGATGCTTTAGGAGCTTTTCTAATAACGTTTGAGGTATTAAGAAAGTAAGAAAAAAGATTATTCTGCACAAATAAAACGCACATTATAAAATACACATAATATGACAAAAAAGCCAGAAGCCCAGTATTATACTATAAGTAGTGTGTTTAATCCCTCAAATTTTGTCTTTCCAGAAAATTTGTGATTCGAGCATAAAATTAAGTGTGATGCCACGAATGTTGAATTCTATATTGCGAGCACTTCTCTATTAAATTACTGCTACAATATCATTGTTTCAATCTTAAATGTTATAAGTAATTTAGCACAAATTGTTGGTCTTAAGCAACATGAAGAATTAAGTTTAGATAAAATTCTCGTCTGCTGTAGCCTTGTGATGTTTCACAATTTTATACAATGTTGCATCGCTTAGATTTCTGATTATATAGTGGTTTTCTTTAGTCTGTTCTCTATCAATTATACCTACTAGTTTGTAACTGTTTTACTGCAAGTGAAACGCTAGTTCATAAATTGGAAAGTAAATTGTGGAATTGTGGAAGCCTTACATCACTTATTGATGGACTGTGTTCGATATGAGTCTCATAGAAATGATCTGTTTGGGGTCTTGAGGTTGAACCGACTTCATCATCTGCCTAGCCTTTTCCCAACTATGTTTGGGTCGGCTTCCAGTCTAACCGGATGCAGCTGAATACCAGTATTTTACGAGTATATGGAGCGACTGGCTATCTGACCTCCACAACTCAGTTACTGGGTAATACGATACCCCTTTTGGTAAGACTGGTTGTCAGATTTTCAGGCTTTTGACGACCCGTAACGACTGACAAAGATCCACGAATGACAGTCGGGACCAACGGCTTAACATGCATTCCGAGGCACGGAGGGGTCTCGGTATGTAAAGATGGTCACCTATCAACAGACCAACCGCGGTAAGTTATTATTTCGTTCACTTGCTGATTATATCAAATACATTGCCGATGAGGGTATTGAGACTTACGGTGCCTATAGAGGAGCGCTTGTAGAAAATTTAACTTTTTGGTCCAAATATTCTACCTAACTGATGGCTGGACTGTATGAATGATAATATGGTTAGAAAGGGGTTGACTACCGAGATGACGACTAATAGAGAAGTGTGGAAGAAAATAGATGTTGCGCTGACCCCAAATACATTTGGAAAAGAGCAGGAGAATGACGATGAAGATTCTGCGTAACTTCGGGTAGCTAATAAGAATTTTTGAACAGCAATATTATTTTGTCGGAAAATCTGGTTTACCTGGACTGTCTACCTAAACAATATATGCAAACCGAATGCCTACCTAATGTAACTATGCAACACTATAATTTGCAATAAATATTAACGTTTTACATAACCGGCAATAAAAAATATATATGTTAATAACACATACGAGGGCGACGCAACCCAACCAGTTGGTTACAGCAACCAACCAGACCGCCTTTCTAAAATCTCGACAATTACCCAGCAAAACAGGTTTCAAAACGTAAAAGATCTACTTGATATATGCGTGAGCGCATCGCTGTCGACCAATCAGAGGCGTGCGTTTGAATGTGTGCGTTTCGAATCACGGACACGTGTAGGACAGGCGTATGTTATCTTGTTTATGTGTGTGTGAGTCTCATGTTACATTCAACGTTAGATTTGTTGTCGTTGCGTTTGAATTTGGACTTTATTTTCAGGAGTTACGGGTGTAGTGTTTGTTTGTTGAGTGTAGTATTATATTGGTAAAGTGATGTCGTTCACTCTAGCGCTATATAAGTATAATTTCGTGATCTATGGACAGTTGAGTTGAGTCATTTGCAGGAAGTATGAAATTTGGTAGTTTTTTTTGTATGTGTGCCCTAATTTTATTGTTTAGATGCGACATTGTAATGGCTGCCGTAGTTTATGATTTGAATGTTTCCTGTATTTTACTGTATGATGACGATTTTTTAAGTATTTCTGTACGTTATTGTTCTGGACTCAGATATGATTTATTTGCTCATTATTCTGGTGTAATATGTTATGAAAAAACTCTGGCGCTTTAAGTATTTAACTACTCGTATTTTAGTTGTATATTTAATGTTCTTTCTTAGCTAGATCAATTCCTTTGTCTATTATAGAGTATATTTGATTGGCTGTCGTTATTTCAGACAGCCAATCAAAACGGACGTTTTGACAGCAGTAGGTACCTAATTAGTCCACAGACTAGATCAGGCTATTAGAAACTATACTTTTTGCTAGATTTTCGTTCTAGGATAGGAACAGCTACTTCATCATCATCGTCCACTCTTTATTTAAATTTATTAAAAGTTTCACAATAAGTATCTACGTCTTTCACTTCCATACCTACATCTCTATCAACCGTCATCTCAAGAGGTATATAATTCACTCCACTCTTAGCCATATCATCTTTAACACACTCAATTTTTATTAAGAGGAAACCTTCATGAAAACATATGTTTGAAAGCGAAGCCCATATGTACTCCTCCCTGAATTCGCTAGCAGCTCGCATCACAGAATTCTACGTGATTTTTTTTTGGAAAAGTGTCTCCAAGAAATGTTTTTAGCACGTCCAGGGGAAAATGAAGACGTTACCCCAAAAATCCAGGTCAAGCATTCAGAATGTAATTCTTCTCAATCCTATTCTCAGAACTTAGCACAAAAAGCAAAGACAATAGGTAAACAGGGTGGCAGAGACATCGACATGCAACCTATTATCATGGATTCAGTACCTAGATGCCTATATGATTCTGAACCCCACTGCGTTGAATTTTTTCGTCGGTTATTTAATAGGTAAACTAACTTTTTGACAAAGATAGTTGACGTGGCTCAAAAGGCTGCTCAACTTAAATAAGACTGGGCAGGACATGTCTGCCGCATGCCGGACAAACAGTGGGCCCAAATAGCGCAGAATTGGTGCCTTGAGACAGTGAGGCGGGGTCGCGGCAGACAACTTAGGAGATGGCGGGTCGAGCTGGATAGGTTCCGTCAAAACTGGAAGGAGGACGCGCGGGCTCGCGAAAGATGGAAGGAGTGGAGGGAGGCCTTTGCCCAGAAGGCTAATAATAAAAATATATTTTAAAAAATTGCTGTGCCACACATTTTGACCGCGTAGGTGCTGCACTTTTCTATGAAGCAGCCAATTGTTTTTTGACAAATAAATTCTATGCTAGGGGTCTAGGATGATTGCAGAACTCATGGTTACCTACAGCTTGTGCGTCGATGTTTACCACCCTCTATTATCTTTGATGTTACTCTGTTCATAAAGCACATTACTCTAGCAAATCGAAATAGCTTCAAACCTCTTTTTTTTTCTTTAGTTAAAACCTTTTTTGGAAAGTATCTTCAACAAGAAGGCCAGTCTCAACTTTCACCTTCATTAAGAAATATTATGATTAAGTAAATCTTTATCTGTATTGTACTATATAACTTTCACTCCAGTATATAATAGGTAAGTAGATATGTAACACGTGCTTCGTCACGCTATGCAACTGTATGGTGTAAACAGAAACGGTGGTATTTATATATGCAGCTATTACTAACGGTGTGCAAAGGGATTTTCCTTTACACACCGTCAGTACGTAGCTAGTAAAAGATGCATAGATATCTATATATCTCAAATGAGATAGATATCTATGCATCTCTTAGCAGTGGTGGCTCAGTGGTAACAGCCCCGACGTACGAGTAGGTACAGGGTCGTATGAGTTCGATACCAGTCACGCACATTACTTTGGTAGGTACTTAGAAGCATCCTATATGGGTTGTGGAGTTGAGATACCGTTCACCTGCGTCCGGTTGGACTGGAAGCCGACCCCAACATAGTTGGGAAAAGGCTAGGCAGATGATGAACTAGATGCGTTCTAAGATTTGAATTCGGAACCAGTCTCTAAGCATTTGGGATGGCTGAAAAATGGTAAAAAAAAAATGCGTTTTTTTTTTTTCGGACAATTATTTAACCTGTTCATGTGGTTCAGGTGGCAGGTATCTATACAAGATTTTTAAAAATGCTGAGTCTGAGAAAAATACCAATCTAGTCTAGCTAAGCATTTGCATTTTTACGACTGTGGTACCTACTCAAGATCCAGCTAACACAAATACAAATACATGTACATGTAACTATAAGTAAACGCTCTTCCCCCTCTCTGCTACCCGATAAGGTCCATTATTGTCATAATAATGTTATCCTTAAACAACAACAACTGCAATAGCAACTGTTTTACCAACATATGGAATGCAATAAAGAATTGAGAATTGACTGTCCCCTATGCTGGAGTACCTATCTATCCCAAATGTCCATCCACCTGCACTCTTGCCGACATGAACAAAGCCTCTGTCATTGCAATACATATGGCTACTGGGGGCCCAAACTATTAGGTAGATACTATACATGGACCCGCGTCGTTAACAAAAATAAGAATTCTGAATTATGATCATTAGATGGAAAAATATTAAATAAAGAATTCATTTATTTACGAAGATTTATTTAGGCAAATGAAATAACGCAAGTGATTGCATTTTTAATGACTGATAAATGCAATGGGTCTGAATGACTGTGAAAAGACCTTACAAAATATTAACCACACTCGCTGTTAGAACCTCGTATTCATATTCTATAAGCAAAGCAATGTGTTTACATAAAACCATACGCCAATCTAATAAAAGTCTCGACGTCCAATTTGCTAGACGCGTCCAACACATATAGTGAACGCACCCAAACGCCTCACAATTAACGTGAACCGAACGCACCTACACACACAGACACAACGCCCCACCCACAACCACACCGACCAATCACGGCGCGCCATTCTCCAAAACGACCAATCAGAAGGGTTCCCTCGCCCTCCGGCGCGTTTCGAGGGTTCCCATTCGCGGGTTTTGTAACGATCTTTTTCGGAGGGAAAATTTTCGGGTGTTTTATGAAATCTCGGGGCTTTGCAGATGGTTGTTAGGTATTTTACGTATTTTATGGAGGGATTGAGTTTTTATGCGTTGTATTTATGATAATATTGTTATGGATGGTACAAGCGTTTTTGCATAATGACTGGATAACGTCGTTTGAGGGATTCGCATGACGGTTCGTTTGTTTTAGGGATGCTTTTTCAAAATGGAATATGATTCGGTTAAAAGGGTTTTTCTATGTAGTTTTATGGTTATGTGTTACATAGAGACGAGATACTGCACATAGTTGTAGAAACTGTTTACCTAAACATACGATTTTCCTAAAAAAAGTCCTATTTTGGGTATCATTTTAAATTTTAACACATTTAGATAGATTTTTGCTCTTAGCATAGAAATAGCAAATATTTGATGATGTTATCTGTCAATTACCTATTAATTATAATTCTGGATCAAGAATATGAATTTATCTCACCTATCCATCAGCGCTTTTCAGTTTTCAGCAGTGATATATGGGTAGTTCTACTTTTAAGGTCTTCACCATGCACAAAAATGAATAAAGCTATTTCATACATGTCATGTGACTAAACTGTGGGAAAATTACCATAGATTCGGTATTTGTTGACCAGCAGCTCAGTTTTTTATTAAATTTATATTTTTTTGCGGATTACTAGATTCAGATGGAAAATAATGTATCCTTCGTTACGAAATTCAGTTGTTTAAAATTTGCATAAATTAAAAGAAATTTTAAATGGTTATTTGTATTTATTATTATAATATCCAAACTTTAATCAGTCTCAAACATTTTGGTCTTTATAATCAGGTAATAATTCCGTATAAAAATTTAAATTTGTCTCTTTCGTCACATTTACTCCTTTCAAACTTTGTATCAATTATTTTTTTTCACTTTTACAAAAAAATATTTGAAAGAGCAGTATTACATACTAAACACCAAGTATGACACGACATAAAATGAGTAGCAAAAAGGAATTAACGCAAGAATTTTGGTTTTTAACAACAATCTTTATACGGGGACGAGATTAAACTTATTGTTACGAAGGAGACGTAAATGTGACGAAGTGGACTAACAAACAATTATGACTTAAAACTAATGAGATTCTCAGCTTCTTTTTTCATTAATCACAGGCAAAACTTGCTGATTACTAAAATAAAAACTTTAATATGTGAGGAAAATCAGCAAAAACCTACATTAACAAACTAAACAAATAACATTTAGGGAAAAAAATACATTTCGAAAACTTCCTCCACTGATTTACTAAAGGAATACAAAACTCTCGTACCTTTTTTAATAATTTGAGGTTTTTCGAGTATTCTTAGCATGTTATCTAAGTGCACAAAAGACACATCGTTTTTATCTAAACGAAATAAGGTCTTTGTTTCATCTAAACACCTTAAAAATATAACTTTGGCTTCGAAATCATCAAACTCACTGTCTATCAATCCTACATAATTGTACTGCTTTCTTTTTTCGCTCAAAATTTTTATCACAACATAAGTCCCGATAGATAAGTTTCTGGGGTGCATAGTAGTTTTATCTAGGCTGGTTCCACTACTATTACAATTTTTCGTGTTCCTTTCGCGTAAAGTAGCCAATGGTTCCTCGTCTGAACTATCGCTGGAGTCATAATAAACTCTGTTAAATATTTGTCCTGTTCTTCCACTTGACATGCTTGTAATAGTAGTAGAACCACCCTCCACGAAATCAGTTTCAGAGTTATTTAAAGGTGCAGTCTCCATAGTGTTTGTTGCAGCATTTTCAATGTTCTGTGCTTCTTGGGCGATGAAAAATTTGTGCGATTTATTAGGAACACATGAACAAAACCCAATTATCTCTCCATTACTACAGAAGCAACTCTGCTCGCTATAAGTCATTTTTCCCCGAGAATTAGACGATATATGATGTAAACGCATCGTGCCTGGAACTCGTTGTAATGTAGCCGGTATCTCCCTAGATACTTGATCTATTTGGTCTTGACTGATTACAAACATCTTCACGGATGTTGCGTCTTTCAATAGATCGTAAAATTGAGTCAGATTTACTACATCACGTCCATGAGCAACTAGCCTATCGGCTGTTCTTTTGATGAGGCCTCCAATCCCGTCAGCGGCACCCTTGCCGTGCCCAGATTCAAAATATGACCATGTCATATGTTTAAATCCATAATCGAAAAACTTGGTCGACATCAAATAAAAGTTTTGCTTCTGTCTGTACTGCGTACACGGACCGTCAGAGAAGAAATGTATGGTTTCGACATTGGGGTATTTTTCTTGCACATATTTTAAAATTGGGTCTGTATGTGCCCAGATTGCTGCAGGACCATGAGCTAGGCTAGAAGACACCGTACAAAAGGAAACTGTTTCATTCGTCTCTGCTCCTTCTGGCTTTGCGTACAAAACAACAGTGTGTAGTGTTAGCTGATTACGTGAACCTCCGAAGTGATGAGCTTGGATTTCTTCACTATGCTTGCAATTATAATTTTCGCTGAAATCCATATGAATGGCAACACTGTTAGGCGTGAGATTTTGAATGCAATTTCGATAGCCTTTATGTTGTGTGTAAACGTTAAAAACATGTTTCTTAAAATCCGTAAAGTCTTTTTCAAAATTATTAATTAAGTCGAATAATTTTCCAGTCTGTAATTCTTTAACATTCTTTATAACTTTTCGAGTACCATTTGCCGTAGTAAAGTCTTCTGTCTTACGAATCCACTCCCACCATGACACATTTTCTTCAGGATTAATGTTTTCTAAATCAACAACTTTGTTTTTTTTACATTGTTCACAGTTTCCAACCATACAGTGTTTTTGGTTCACATTACACACAACAGATTCCAGCAAATTATTCAAATTATCAGTGTTGATAGCACCTTTTTTTCTTATAGCCGTTGCTTTAAACTGAATATTTGTGTGTTTCTTACACAAACACGTATCTCTTGCATTTACTGATGGAAACATGACATAGAATGGTCTCATTTTTGCAAAGTAAGCTAATGAACAAGGTACGCTGCATTCTTTTTTAAAGAGACGGTATAAATTACTAACTGTATTCAAGAGAAACCTTTTCTGTTTTTTAACCTTATTTTTTGTTACGGTCTCCTTCTTACCTGCAGTTGCACGACTATTGTCGTCACGAATGTAGAAGTTTACAATCATTCTTCTCAATTTCCTATCAACTGCCTTAATTCTCTGTTGTTTATTGTAGCGTATACCCAGTGCATCCATTCTTATTACATTTTCAAGACCTGCTTCCTTCACTCTATCTGACATTACGGTTTCTTTAAGTATTCTTCTATCTTTTCGGGATTTTAAGTTCTTGTAATTTTCTTTAATGCTGTTACAAAGAACATTATATTCTTCAAACTTTGCTTGAGTCCTTTGTAGTATTTTTTTGTACTTTTCATACTTTCGTCTCCATTTGTCATTTTCAGTTTGTAGCTTTAAATTTTCTCGATATAATTTACTTCTATCTCGTCTTACTTTTTTTCTTCCGCTACTTACGATAGGCGAGGCTGGCGGTGATGGTGGTGGAGTATAAGCTTCTAACGTTTTTTCCTGTTCCTTTTGTTTATCTCTGTACTTTTTTTGCTTTATTTTCCACTTTCTGTTCGCCAATCTTTTTTCTCTGTCATTCATATCTTTCACTAGCGTTTTGTTTTTATGATAGCGATCTCTTGCCTTCTGTAAATATTCTTCATATTTGTCCTTGTCTTGCTTTTTTTTCAACCTGCAACGACGTTGCCTTTCAGCTGCTGACAACGGCATGGCTTATAGGTATTTATTTCTGAAAAGAAAAGAAAGTAGGGACTTATATGTAGCGTCGTATAAATGAAATCTTCCATAAATGTAACCTTCGTCACTTTCATGTCTCCATCGTCACATTCTACCTGTGCCGAAGGATACGTGTGACGAAGTATACAATTTTTGAATAAGATTGTTACAAATCGTGCATAGCGAACACTTAGATAAAAAAAATACTTTACCGTAAAGATTACATATTTATATGAATCATATAAAAGCTAAAACGATTAAAAATTCATGAAATACATACCAAAAAACGCTGTGACTAAGGATAACCTCAAAAAACACACGCCGCCGGTCTCCGTCCTTGATGTAAAAGAAGTGACAAGCTGCCAATGTCAATCACTTGATTTGAGTTTCGCTCTATGGTCTATGGTCTTTGGCGTTTCGTTTCACTCAAAACTTAACACACTTACATATTGCTTTTAAAACTTAAGGTAATATTTGGCCGTCGTGACGAAGGATACTCGAATTTTCGGGACAATCTTTCGTCACGGCAAAAATAAAAAACTTTTACAGATAAATTAAATTAAACTTTCTCGTTACCATGCTTACCAATTTATCTCTCCATGTATTTATTAAATTGTGTGACTTCAATAAATTATTTTCATAATAAACGTAATAGTTCCAAGCAACACCTAATGGGGACATGCCGTTTTAACTTTGTAACAAAAGTTTGACTCTATTTTAATAGTAAAGTTCAAATTAATTTAAAGTAAATTTAAAGATGGTTATCTAAATACAAGTTATTAAATTGATTTAAATAAAATAAATGATACTTCCTCCATTCTGTATTTAGTATTAAACCTTTGTTACAACGGGGACCACCTTAATTTTATGAAGGACTTTAAAAGTAGAACTACCCATATCCACGCCACGCATTTTTTCGAAAATCTCTCAGGAATTTTTCAAATATTTTCTATACCTACCTATTTCCTTACATATTTAAAAGGACTAGATAGAAATAACTAAGTAAATACCTACCTCCCTCACTCCAAAACACTATACGAATGTCTGATTCAATCTTCACAAAACTGGAAATTCAAAGAAAAGCCACTGGACAGAATCGACTCCATATTTTAGCATTCTAATAGGAGACAAGGCTTATTAACAAGAACCCTGTAACTATAGAGTCTTCGCTAGTAGGTATAATCTGTAGCCTTTCATCTCGCTCCAGCCCTCGCCTATCTTAATTTATTGGAGGTTGGCACAGCACGTCTTTAGTAGTTTAGCAGGATCTCTGTTATTATCACCAGGAAAGTAGCAACGGTAACAGAATCAACTCAGCCTGTCGCAGTCCACTGCTGGACATAGGCCTCTCTCAGGCTTTGCCTGGAGACCAATCCCGAAGACCAATTCTCGTAATTAAAAACATTCAAAATCTAGTCACAAACAGTCATCTCAGCGACAATCAATGTCAAAAATGTCAGGAAATAGTGATATTTTTGACAGATTGAGACTGTTAACGTTCTTAAAATTACGGAAATAAAATTGGGTTTCTTATTTTCATTAAAAATCCCAACTTACATGTATAATATTCCATCATATTCTGGTTGTACCGGTAAGCGGCGGACAGATCCACGCCGCCGCCGGCCCTCAGCCCAAAAAGGGCCGCAAAAGTGGCTTTACTCTGCCCCTCCAGTTTGAACACTTACGGCACAGCACTAATTATTAATTAAATTACTTAATTACAAAAGAAAATCACTAATAAAGTCTAATTTTTCACCAAAAAGAACGCTATACAGACGCCATCTTTAAAGTTCTAATTTTGAATGTTGTTCTCACGTCACTGCTTGAGTCTGTTCGGAATTTTCATCACGTTTTTGTTTTTACATTTTCGTCTTTTTTATTTCACTTTTCACTTCATCACTTACTTTTATAAGACAGTTATTATTTTATTACTGTTTATTAAAGGTACGATTTGTTGATTAGTTCACAGTCTTTTTTAGATTACAGGCTGAAATTAATTATTTTATTAAGGAATTCTTGATTGCGCTTGTAATTAGACCATCGCCAAAGCTATCTAAAATCGACTAACTTAAAACAGAGATCGTAACGACTGATTGCTCTTCGCAGATTTAGAAAAATAAAAAAACAAAATAAAAACCGGATATCGTTAAAAAAAAAAACCTATTTGTCGAAACTACTTGGTTAATTTCAATGCCCTAATGATTTTCGAAAAAAAAATGGAGTGGTCACCGTGAAAGCGGCATGAAAATCGTAACCATGATTGGTCAGTAATAACGATTCGTTTGGAGCAATTTCGCCGGTTTTTCGACGATTTGTACGATTTTCCGGTGTTTGATCACTAGTTTTCTGGTTCAATAGAGGCAGGTGGGGGTATTATGACGCTGTTTTTCTCACGAGAAGGAAGATTTTTAATAAGTAACCGATTATGAGGAGGAAGTCACAATTAACGCGTATAGTTCGACTATTGTTCGTGTGCTTCGGCGAAAGTCGATGTTTTGGGTGATTTTGATCTACTTTCATGGATTTAGTTTGTTTTGTTGTGTTTCGCAATTAACGCTTAATAAATTTTTGCCATAGTTCGAATTAAAAAGGCACCTGATTTTATCTTTTTGCATTGTTTCTGCCTGCAGGTATCTATCATGAAGTTTTTTTAACTGCCGCAGATGCAGGGAAAGCTTGCTTATAAAAAGTACACGTATGAACGTTTGATACACATGTATAGATTTAAAACTTGGCCTACTCCATCACTAACACTTAAGTAAAAATTAGGTACCAAAACACTTTTAAAAGTAACTCTAAAAAATAAACTTTTTCTTAAACAAACAAAAGCGTTTACTTCTCGATTAAAACACGTCTCAATCGATCGCCGGACAATCGAGCACAGATAACTTAGTCTCGATTTTGAGGTATATTTTACGGTTGACGGACATAATCGATCGATTGTGACAAGGGATCGGTTTCTTGTTATGTTAGTCCGTGGGATTGATCCAATTTACTTTTTTAATTTGATATGCAAATAACTGAAGACTGTTTAAGAGCTCAAATTAATTATTACTGCGACATAATTAAATAATAACGTGGAAATTATGTTAATTTTCATCTCATTCATGATACTCGAACTAGTTTGAAGTCTTAAGTAGTAATTTATTTCGTAAATGAACATAATTCTGTGTGCTGTCTCATTGATCTTGATTATCAGTTACCTAAATAAATTCAGACACATTGTTAAATTAATCATGGCAATGTGTGAGCACATATTCTGTGTCAAATTCTATCATTTGACAGCTTGATGTTTAAAAAAGTACAGACGCCAGCACATCAAGCTACAACAATCTGTCAAATTTCTTTAATAGATTTTCAACTTTATCGCCAAAGCATAAGGTTCAAAGTTGATTGGGAAAATTTGACAGTTTCGGGTAGCTTGATGTGCTGGCGTCTGTACCTACTTATGTGAGCTCGAATACGGAATTACGGTCTTCAATAAAAAAGTCTAAGGTAAAGACAAAATTTTGTACTGTTTCGAAGAAGGTTCAATTGTAGAAAAAATATGGTTTGAAAATTTAATTTAATTCCAACAATATTTATAAGAAATCTCTGTTAGAACGCAACTATTTGCACTTTCTCCTACAATCATAGTCCTCTTACGAATATACTACCTATTATTTACTTTGTATCAACAGGGAAAATAATTAATAAAATAGTCTGAACATTACTCTGTAGTGTCGTGTGAGTTTAATCTATTTAAACCAATTATTCCATTTTGCCCCACCGGCCGCCCCACTGGTGGGGCAAAGTGGAATCTGCCTCACTAAATCGAAGTAGTGGGGCAGATTCCACTGCAAAATTTTAGGCATTCCGCCCAGTGGGGCGGCCGGTGGGGCAAAGTGGAATAATCCATTTAAACGCCATTTTTCTTTGGTTTTATGATCATTTTCCATGCCCTTTCTCTCAGCTCTTTATCCAGCGACCAACACTCCAAAACCAAAACTTTTGATCATAGATAAAACAGAATCACGTCTAGCATAAAACCGTGTAACATTCACACGGGGCGTGTACAGTCACCTGATCCGGTGGGTCCGGTGATACGGTGTCTGTATTACATGCCGTATTGTTTTACATAACGCGTATGTTATGTGCTAGGCTTAAAGGTTTTTGTGATGTTCGAATATGGTTGAATTTTTAGCGTCGGTTCTATGTCGTGTTCGTCAGGTTTTTTTATTGTTTGTTTATTATGCATTGTTACAACGTTGTGCCTTTTTAAAGGTGGTTTATTTCAGGTTTGTTTTTGTTGTAAGGTAGGTATTTAGAAATTTTTCACAAAAGATATTTTTTTTAGTTTTTTTTTATTTCAGCAATGCAAAAAGCGTTAGGCTTTTTCTTTTTGGTTTGCTATTTCATTTCATTAACCGAAGAAAAAAGTCGGCCAATTTGAAGCACAATCAAGAAGAATCACAAATATTATTTTCAAACCTAAAAGAGTTATTTTTCCACTTCACTAATCACATCCAAATTCAAAATCACCAATCACAAAATCCGAAAGTCCTTATCATCATTTTCAAATATCACTGTCATTCGAAATTCAAATCATTATACCACTGGTCATTAATTCTTTCAACGATTATTATTTAAAAAAAATCGCACGTCGCGTTGTCCCGGGTCGCGGGGTCGCGTCATAGAAGCGACAACGAACCGCGCGGCAGCCGCGGATACACTGCCGGCACGTGGCGAGATGATCCGAAATATTCTACCCCGAGGGGTGAGAGTTTGCCCGCCATCTTTAGATTTTGGCAGAGCGAAATTGTGGCAGATGTTTTTTTTTATAATTAATTTAATTTTGAGTAATTTTCTGATGTTTGTAAACTGAGTGCAGAAAATAAAACCGGCTAATTAATTTGTAACTTAAAAGTTAAGATTCTTATAAAGGCGAAATTTTTTCCGAAAAAAAATTCCGGAGATTGCTTTGTATAGGTACCATTTTTTTTTGGGAAACTTGCTGTAGGTTCTGCAACTGTCTAGCTATTTCTACTTAAAGCTTCTGTAGTACATACCTATTTAAATTAAATAATCAGCAAATAGTTAATGAAGAGTTAATTCTTGACTAGACAATGAGCAGCCGCGTGTTAATTTGCATCTTGACCATTTAATTACATTTATAGAAACTCAATTAAGTGAATAATTAGCGAATGACTTCGTCCGGTCATTGAGTTTTAGATGCTTTTTATAGATTTTAGAAAAAGAAACAAAATTCAAAGACTAATTTCCCTACATAGGTACATAACTATCGTATGATCTATAGATAGACTTAGATTTATCATAAGGATAAATTTTAATTCAAGATACCTACTGACAGTTCGAAAAAAAGTCCTAGTATCAATTACTTGTATTACTATTATTACTCTTAGGTATTTCACAGTTTTTGTAAGTTTTAACAATAGGTATTCGCTAACTCATAGAATGTTATTAATTGTGAGTGAAAAAGTTCATGTGGATCACTGACAACCAGCCTTCTAAGAAGTGTATTCAGGTAACACCTATTTCCAGAAATTTTTACTCAACTGCGATCTATTTACTACTATTTACCAATAGATATTTGTCATAATGTAACTGTTAGGTTAATCCATGTTTATTTGATATAATTATTTTAGTTACATTCGAGTAGAACTCACAATCCAAATCGCATGATATAAGCAAAACACAATTCAAAAAATGAAAAAGAAATCATAAACCTATTTTTTTTACGAAAATTCGCCTGAATCACGATAGAATATTTCGGAACATACTCGTGTGACGTCACCTCCCCCGCTCTCCCCTCTCGCCTCCCTCTCTCAGTTATCTGTCCGTTGAAGTGATTAGGACAAGCATATCATTTTAATAATATTATACTGTAACAGAACTTGTTACAGTGATTATTACAGCCTGAAAAGCATATATTTTTTTCAGGAAGTAGAATTTTTAGCACTTTGTTTAATAAAAATGAAACTTAATTTGTAGCAGAAATTAAAAAGAACCAAACATTTTTAACTTTAGAAACCCAATCAAATACCTACTGTTTGCTGAATTTAGATTTGTCAAAGACCTGTGAGTTCTTGACATATCTTTGACAAATCAAGCGATTTCGCTTCAGAAAAATCTTAAGACTTTCATAATCTTTATACCTACTAAGACTTCAAAAAAGTCTTTTTACACATAAAAAGTCACATTGGTAGGTAAGTAGGTACGTGCTCGGATTTGAAGCCACCAGAGGCTAGGTCTTAACCGCTGAACCATCACGATACCTCAAGGCAATCTTACGCCAGTCTCTGATTTTAGAAAGAGGTAAATTTTGTTTGTAGGTATGTAGGGGGAAGCTCGGGAGCTACCAGTCGGATTTGAACAATTCTTTTTGCATTTGATAGCCTAGGTATACATATAACATCACGCCAGAACCTTTTTTTTTTGTTGCACGGTGGAAATCCTTATGGACTTCCTCCATCGTGGGGGGGACAGAGGGGCATGCCGGACTCTTACCGGCTAAAACCACCGCGGTGTTCCACCTCTACCTATGGCCGGGGGTGCGGGATTCGCATAAGCATTCACCGCTCCCCCGACAGGACCAAGGACTAAGGAGCCTATCAAAAAGAAAATATATCAGAAAGAACGCTAAGTGAAAACGCAGTACGCATGCAGGGTATGCGATGCGACGGGGTGGCTCCGGGAGCAAAAAATTTCACGCAGACGAAATTGCGGGCAGAAGATGGTTACTTATAGGGTATAGTAGATAGGTATGTCAATACAAAAGCTTTGTCCCAAAGCTACTGAGATCTGATTATTAATTAGAACAAGCTATTACCGACATGTCGGCTAATGCAAGGGATTGTGCGTTTGACAAATTGATTTTACCTACCTACCTATGTAGGGTGTGAGTGGGTAGACTGAGAACCGTTTCAAATTTTTGGTCATTCTTGGCAAAGTCTGCGGTTACTTTCTTGACTTCTCTAAGTGTGATAAAACCTGCAGGGTAATTGCGAAACACATTATCAGTAGCAATGGGTTTCATTTTGACAGTTCAACAATATTCATTGCGTTATACCTATACGTTGTTGAGCAGACAAATTTTTCGAACATATGAATAAATGGATTAGCAATGTCCTTCAAAATTATTCAGATTGAGATTGATAGTGTGTTACGCAATTAGGGTGCTGTGTTTATGTTCTTTCTTTGTGCCATGTTTACAGCAAATAGACATAATTATATTGTTTCTTTATTTTTTTCTTCTTTTAGTATGTCCATGCTCGCTTCTTCCAAAATACCTATTAGTCTTTTTTTTTTATAAATTCATAGGTGCGTAGATACCTACCTACCTATGAATTTATTAAAAAATAACAGAAACAAAAGTGGAAATTACTTTTCTTTACGAGTGTTTTCTGTTTCCTTTTTTTATTTTGAGTATCCACATAAAAACTTTTTTATACATATAGAATACCACTTATACTGAGAATAAATTTTAAATTTTTGACAGTTCTTCCATACTAGAACTGTCAGACGTCCATTTTATTCCACAGATACCTAAAAGATATCTGACTTTGGTATAATCGGCTCTTCGTGGTTTCCATCTTTGATATTTTTGTCCTAAGTTAACATTTTTCGTGTTGGAACTATCCTGATCTATTTTAACTGAATTATGGTGTTTCGTGTATCGCATCTTATGGTTCATTAGCTGAAATATCATAATGGATAGAGGATTATTATTATTAACATACTAGAGCTTCTTAGATTAATCGAAAATGCGTATTACCTATGATGCACTGTGAAGCCCTCTACAACCTTTCAGAGTACCTACCGAGAGGAATCAATTAAAAGGTTTATCACGTATGTTCAGTACCTAACTATTCCTAGAAATAATTCTACGTGTTTTAAGTACAGACGCCAGCACATCAAGCTACTAAAATCTGTCAAATTTCTTTAATAGATTTTCAACTTTATTGCTAAAGCATAAGGTTCAAAGTTGTTTGGCAAAATTTTACAGTTTCGGGTAGCTTGATGTGCTAGTGTCTCTACATCTTTTTCCTTCGCCATGTCAGCCAAATCTGACGCCAAGTCTTCTAATCTTAAACTAAGTTAATGTTTGTCTCGTTTTCTTGCCAATTACTTTTAACTGACTCGTGGAGGTTGCATCATCATCTGCCTAGCCTTTTCCCAAGTAGGTATATTGGGGTCGGCTTCTAGTCTAACCAGATACAGCTGAATACCAGTATTTTACATGGAGCGACTGCCTATCTGACTTCCACAACCCGGTTACTAGGTAATACGATACCCCTTGGTAAGACTGGTTGTCAGACTTTCGGGCTTCTGAGATTGCATGTAAGCACTAAATAGGCTATAATATCTACCGTACTATAGGTACCTTCATATACCTACCTACAGGACTAACTATTGTATAGGTACTTTTATAACATAACATAACGCTCTGTTCCGCTGAAGGGTCTGGTAGAGGTGTACCGACAGTACACCTACATTTCTCCATTTATGTTTAAGTCCCATGGGAACATGTAATACGAAGAGCCTACTGCCATCAACCGGGCAATACAAACTCTGGGCTGCAACTGATAAATTCCAGTTAGAAAAACCCAATAAAATTTTGCTCAACCTGGGACTCGAACCCAGGACATGACGCTAGGAAGAGGCCCGCTAGGGCCGAAGCCTGCCGGAGTAGCGGGATCGTCCGAAAGGGTTACCGCTGCCCCGGAACATAAAGGGCTAAGGAAGGAACACGGGTGGGTTTTAGTCAGTAAGAGTCTGACACTCCCTTCCGCTCCACCCAGAGCGGGAGGGGTCATTAGATGATTTCCCATCCATAAAAAAAAAGGACATGACGCTCAGCAGTAGCGTTTGCAACCACTACCTAAACCAAAGAGGTAGTCAGTCTTATGTCAGTTTGAATTGCAAAGATTTACTGTAGGTACCTACTATAGGTAATTAGGTAATATTTTATGCACAAAAACACTAAGCGAATTATTGTTCTCCAACACAAAAATTGTCACATGTAGGAATCGAACACGCGATACGTAGCCCAAAAGCCCCTGTCTTAGCCACTGAACTATTAGAACCGCCACGAAAATATCTATAGGTATCTATAGTTGGGTAGATACAGGTACTTCAAGGAACAGCCTTCATTCGTCCAAAACAATCTCTTCCGTTTAATTAAAAACCAAAAAAAAAGTTATAAAATTATCCACTGTACAAAATCAACCTTAACTTGCAAGAAAGAAGGATCTATTCACAGTGTAAGCAATCTTCTCCGATATTCATTGATACCTTTGTCAGAGGAAACTTATGGGGAATTGAACTGTAAAGCTGGGTGAAATAAGATTCATATTGCTTTGTGTTGGTTGGCTTAACATACTGATCATCTTATTGTGTGCTACATAGGAAAGAGGTGTAAGTAGTAAAATTTTAATTTTAACATTAAAGTTTTATTTAGAAAGGGAGTGTTTTTTGTAAGAATTTCATTTGTAACACAAAAAATACCGTTTATTCTTGGCAAAGAATATACCACTCCACACCTCTAATAGAGCCTCTATAGGCCAGCATCATATTCTATAACACATCTTATAGATTAGGTTAAGGGGTCCGTGGCTAAATAATAATAGCCGCACAGGTCGATCGATCAGGTTAAGCTACGCTTGCCGCAGTTGGTCCGTGGATGGACCATCTTCACATACCGAGACACCTCCTTGCCTCGGAAAGCACTTTAAGCCGTTGGTCCCGGCTGTCATTCGTGGATCTTTGACCGTCGTTACAGATAGTGCAATCCACGAAGACGCGCCCCACTCTTTTTCCTAATCGTAATATCGCCAGTTAATTCCGCTATTGTTTTGTTTTTTCGATACACGCTAATTACCCACTAAGTAATAAGTAATTAGTGTGTATCGAAAAAACTAAAACACTAGCGGAATGTTGCACACTTGTAGTGTAAGAGATTAGGAAGAAGAGTGGGGCACGTCTTCGTGGATTGCACTATCTACCTATACGGGTAGTCAGAAGCCCGAAAGTCTGACATTCAGTCTTACCAAGAGGTATCGTATTACCCAGTAACTGGGTTGTGGAGGTCAGATAGGCATTCTCTCCATGTAAAATACTGGTATTCAGCTGCATACGGTTAGACTGGAAGCCGACCCGAACATAGTTGGGAAAAGGCTAGGCAGATAAATATATCTTATAGATTAGGAAATACAATAAACGAAATAAAATAAGATTATTCGATAGCGAAAATAACATTTTTCTGGAATAAAATTATGCTCATCATCATCTTCCTAGCCTTTTCCCAACTATGTTGGGGTCGGCTTCCAGTCTAACCGAATGCAGCTGAATACCAGTATTTTACATGGAGCGACTGCCGATCTGACCTCCACAACCCAGTTACTGGGTAATACGATACCCCTTGGTAAGACTGGTTGTCAGACTTTCGGGCTTCTGACTACCCGTAACGACTGTCAAAGATCCACGAATGACAGTCGGGACCAACAGCTTAACGTGCTTTCCGAGGCACGGAGGGGTCTCAGTATGTAAAGATGGTCACCCATCCACAGACCAACCGCGGCAAGCGTAGCTTAACCTGATCGATCGACCTGTGCGGCTGTTATTATTTAGCCACGGAAAAAAAAAATTATGCTGTTCAATAATAATTATTAAAAAAATTAGTGTATTTTTTAATTTATTCATCTTTATGTTTTTATGTAATATTATGGATTTTTATTATCTGCAATAAATAAATTGAATTGAATTAAAATTTTATTGAGAATCGGAGTTGTACAAAAGCGATTCTTGTAGTTAAGATGGGTTTACTGTAGGTACCTAGTTACCTACTGAAGAACTAACCTACCAAAAAAACAGCTTGCTCGAGAGTATTTCTGCTTACCCCTTTGAAATGCACTGGCGTAATACAGCGGATGTGTCGAAATCACAATGTTATAAATAATGAATGCTTCCACGTACCTAATTACGTAGTCACGCACAAACTCATTACACAAAAATCTTAATTCTATACATGTCACCAGTTTCCGTCCAGTCAAACGATTATAAAAACAAAAAAAAATCTTTAATGGAACATGCAAAAACTTATGTTAACACGTTGAAATAAGGCTGATATTCGAACGCTTTATTATCAACGTAGGCTTTTCTGACTACGATACATCAGTTTCACACCACAATTGAAACAGAACCTTAAATGATCTATTTAAGATTGAGATTACTATGACAGTTTGTAGCTATAAGATCTTTTGACTTTGGATTATCAATTAGTGTGCGCGGACAAATTTATTCTGATTGGTTGCTGTCAAAATTCGAACAAGGCGGTTCTAATCGAGCGGAACGTGGTCTCTATGGTTGTCTCTTTCGCACCGAAGATTTTGGGGTACTGTGAGTCAATGGTCACTTTTGTGGTGGTTCCGTACATTTTATTTTAAATGTTTTGGCTAGGTAATTTGGTTTATAAAAAATAGCTAAATTGGATTTGTTTGAGCCTAGAGTTACGATAGGATTTAATAATTTTTTGTATTTTTTCCAATACTCAGATTTAAGTTAAGTTTTTTACAAACAAGTACCTGGACCATCATCATCTGCCTAGCCTTTTCCCAACTATGTTGGGGTCGGCTTCGAGTCTAACCGGATGCAGCTGAACACTAGTAGGTATTTTACATGGAGCGACTGCCTATCTGACCTCCAAAACCCAGTTACTGGGTAATACAATACCCATTGGTAAGACTGGTTGTCAGACTTTCGGGCTTCTGACGACTCGTAACGACTGTAAAAGATCCACGAATGACAGCCGGGACCAACGGGTTAACGTGCTTTCCGAGGCACGGAGGGGTCTTGTGGTATGTAAAGATGGTCACTCATCCACCTGATCGATTGACCCGTGCGGCTGTTATTACTTAGCGACAAGCCCCTCTTGGTGTAAGTACTTATACACTATATAATGTAATTTCCCCTGATGTAAGGACCAATATAGGGGCTCTTAGTGAAGATATTTCTCGACCGCAACCCGGGACCCTCAGTAGTTGCACTTCTGTCCAATAAATCCCTAACCAAGATTATGTCTGGACTTTAAAAGAGACTGTGACCTCTGAGTTTGTTTCGGCCTTTCTTCTCAGAGTAGTCAGATAGGAAACGCCGACCTCATCTAGTTATTAAAAATATGATTGACGTGTAAAAGCGTCTGTGCAAACCTACTTCATCATCTGCCTAGCCTTTTCCCAACTATGTTGGGGTCGGCTTCCAGTCTTACCGGATGCAGCTGAATACCAGTATTTTACATGGAGCGACTGCCTATCTGACCTCCACAACCCAGTTACTGGGTAATACGATACCCCTTGGTAAGACTGGTTGTCAGACTTTCGGGCTTCTGACTACCCGTAACGACTGTCAAAGATCCACGAATGACAGCCGGGACCAACGGCTTAACGTGCTTTCCGAGGCACGGAGGGGTCTCGGTATGTAAAGATGGTCACCCATCCACAGACCAACCGCGGCAAGCGTAGCTTAACCTGATTGATCGACCTGTGCGGCTGTTATTATTTAGCCACGGGCCCCTCTGCAAACCTACTTACAGAAATAAAATCATTTATCATTTAAATAGACTAACAAGGGGTCATTAAAGCGGTTTAGATACGAATTTATGAATGAGGGAGTCTAAAAAATATTTTTCCATAATTAAATCATTATCTACACGAAGTCACAAAAACGATTTATTTATTTAAAAATACCAAGTCTGCGTCGTCATTTAGAAAACTTTATCAAAATATAAGGACTTACAACAACAATAATTTGAATATGAAACTACATCATCATAAACAAATTCCCACTCAATTAAAACCTATCAAACATCAAAACCCCGACAATTTGTCTAAAAACATCAACTTCCGTCGGTAGCAGGTCGCGGGTTCGATTCCCGGGGCGGAACTAATGGCGATGACTCGACAACGCGACCGGTTTGTATGGGGTATCATCGGATTGTGAGAAAGTAAGTTAAAAGTTAAGTGTAGGCAAGTTTAGTAAGTAATGATTTGACCACGTGGTTTTTAACAGTTGGTATAAATAAGTTAAGGGGAATACATGACCTAAAGCGTGGTCACTGTCGGACTGCATAGAAAAGAAAGAGAAGCGCGATGACACAACGCTGGTAATTTATAGCAAAATATGAAGAAATTATCTATTTAAAAAAATCTATTGTTTGGACTAAAAAATTAAAACACTGGTGCTTTAGTATGTTGCTTGTAGAATAATCTGGCAAAAAAATCAGAATGATTGTATGTATATTAGTGTGGTTTTTATTGTAAAAAGAACGTTTTTAGAGGTATCTTCATGATTTTTTTCTATCGTATCAAATTAGTTGTATTATGCTTTCAACACACTATCTACCTAGCATATTATATCCTGAATATATAGGTATCTTATATTTTTCTCATTTTGTTTACTGTAGTCGATCATACACATTTAGGAAAACTTGCGTTTTTTTTGCGTTTGGGTCCTGTAGTCCCTTTAATGTAACAGTTTCTGAGAAATTAAAAGTTTATAAGAACATGGAAGGATAGGCCCAGTTGTAACGACCACGACTTACGAGTCGTAGGTCGTGGGTTCGAACCCAGCCCTTTACTTTGTGTAAGTTATTTTCATCACCACTGCTCTCAAAACGGTGAAGAAAAACATCATCAGGAAACCGGCCATGTCCTAGAACCAAAAATTCGAAGACATGTGGCGTCTACCAACCCGCACTGGGCCCGCGTGGTGGATTACAGCCCATTCCCTCTCATTGAGAGGAGGCCTGTGTCCCAGCAGTGGGAACATTATAGGCTGATTATGCTTATGCTTTTGTTATAGTGATCTGATTGTCCAGACAGACATTGAAGAAGCTATTTCAGACACGTCCCAGCACTGCTTGCACATGTTCTAAATTATTCTATGAGTGTGTCCTTTTTTGGTCAACCAAACACATGAGAACCCAGCTATCTTGTGAGCACGTTTGGCAACACATTTACTGATGACTTGATCTGTCTTACAGATTATCTATTTATCATGACACCTAAAAATACAGCTAATATCATTACAATGACAAAATTAGGAACCTCTCTCATTTTATTTAAATGATAATTTCAATTTGGTTTGTTCGCAGCAGCATCAGTCTAACAATTAAAATAAATATAATCCTTTTTCGCAATACAAAATATTCCTTTCACATCATTATCGATTATCATCTACCCCATTCACTAGACAAATAGTACACCTTTCATTCACAAACCAAACCAAAAAGACGACCATCCACCTAGCAAGGTTCCCAAGGAAGTGGCTGCGGTTGACTGCGAGACGTATCTGTTACAGGCGCAGGCGCACGTCTGAGATATAGTGATGGAGATGTGGTGGGTGACCCATTTCCGTTCAGAGATAGTTTTTATTGCAATTATTGATCTAAGGATTATATACGAGGCATTTTGGATTTTGGAGAAGATCTAAGATGTGTGACAATGCTTTAGTTTGTATGAAATATCTTGGGAAGACAGCCCCGTTACCAATCTTGCTGTATTTTCCTAATGCTTTTAATACTATACAGGATGGGAGGCACATCGACGCGCAATCTAATAACATGGATAATACGTTGATAATAGGTGGGATGCATGAAGAAGCCACCTCGTATAGCGCGGTTTGTTCCGCCAGTTACTCAACTGTACCAAGCGCTCGGCGCATCCTGGAGAGTCACCCAACACCTTATTTGACTGGCCAATTTGTTCCCTCTGCTAGGACACAGGTCTCCTCTCTTTGAGGGGTAGTGGGCTAAAATCTACCACGCGGGCTCAGTGCTGGTTGGTAGATGTCACATGTCTTCGAATTTTTTATTCTCATTTTGACGCTGTTTTCCTTCACCGTTTTGGGAGCAGTGGTACCTACTTAATGACATTATTTACATATAGTAAATCGCCTGCCTGTGTTTGAATCCATGACCTACAACTCGTATTTCGGGGCAAACACAGGGGGTCTACTCCGAAGTGGTAAATTTATCGGATCGGCCGAATGTTCGGTCATTTCCTACTACGAAGTTCATTCTATTTGTTTCGGTAGGTTCGGATCCGACTGAACTTCATTCTGACACTTGTTGTATCGTAAACCCTACTCTGAACGAGAAAAGACTGACCGATAATTTGAGTTTGGCAAGAGTTACATCGTGAAATTAATGTCAAAATACACGACAGCAAAGTAGCTACCTTTTGAGTATCGTAACATATCGAATTTAATGAATTATTACAATTTTATGTTTGTTACTGTTTGTAATTAGTTTATCTAGCTTAGTTTTATTATTAGTTTTCATATCCTAATCCAGTAACACTGATTAAAGTAAGTTTGTAAGGCATTTTCTGGAATATGTGTAAGGATTGTCATATAGGTATAATTACGTAACTTGAAAATGTGATTTTTTGTTTATGTAGATATTGAAATAAATTTGGTCTCAAATGATAGAGTTGTGTCATCATCTGCCTAGCCTTTTCCCAACTATGTTGGGGTCGGCTTCCAGTCTAACCGGATGCAGCTGAATACCAGTATTTTACATGGAGCGACCGCCTATCTGACCTCCACAAGTTCCACAACCCAGTTACTGGGTAATACGATACCCCTTGGTAAGACTGGTTGTCAGACTTTCGGGCTTCTGACTACCCGTAACGACTGTCAAAGATCCACGAATGACAGCCGGGACCAGCGGCTTAACGTGCTTTCCGAGGCACGGAGGGGTCTCGGTATGTAAAGATGGTCACCCATCCACAGACCAACCGCGGCAAGCGTAGCTTAACCTGATCGATCGACCTGTGCGGCTGTTATTATTTAGCCACGGGCCCCTCCATTAAATGATAGAGTTGTGTATAAAACTAATATTTCAATTGGATTTATGTAAATCGGACCACGCATTCGGAAGATATTACAAGATTTGTGTAAGGAAATTGTACCAACCTATTTTTTTAAGGTTTATGCTCTAGATTTTTTTTATTGTAAACAGCGTGCCTGCTCCACCATTGAACACACATTTGGGATAGTCAAGGGTTGATGGTGGTTTCTCTTGGCAGCAAGAGACGTGCACTAGGATGCACATAGAGCAGGCAGAATAATGTTACCCTGCTGTGTTTTGCATAATATGTGCATATGTAAGGGCCGGAGTGAGTGATCCGGAGTTAACCCAAGATGATTTTGAATCTGAGAACTCCCGGCAGGTGATATATCAGCCTGCTATATTTGCTGATGATTTGTCGCAGATGCTTTGAGGAGGGTACAAAGAGAGAGGGAAAGACTGATACAATCATTAGATAATAATGAATACTTAATATATATTTTTACAATACTAAACAACTAGAACTACTTAATCTTCAATTTGTAACAAGTAAGACTAAAAATAATATAGCATTCAGCGTGGTGCAAATTTCTTCCCACAGTCGATGATTCAGCGTAGGTACGACTGTCGATGCTCCTCAAGTTGCCTTGGGCCAAATCTCGATGAGGAGAGCATCCATTTGTGCCGCTGTCGGTCTGGACATGGTGACATGTTCTTGCAGAATGTTTGTTCATAACTTTCATTTCCAAACTTCCAAAACACGAACATGATAAACGATAAGCCCAAGGGTCACTTTATCACGCGTAAAGTGAATAATTTATGTAGTTTATAGTATATTTAGCTTGTTTTTTTGTATACATCTCATAACTTGACTTTTACACTTTACACTTCAGTCAGCACTTGACGATAAACGACCGAAATACGATTATCGCTATAGGGATAGCGACAGATGAGTTGGTTTGAGTTTAAAAGTACTTTTTCTCAATTTTGCAATAATAAAAATCACAATCTCTCCCTTTGTTTGTTTACATGTCATCCTTTGACTTTTATCCATTTTCTTTTTATTTTGACAATCGGCAAATCAATCTGTCTGCCAGCTACAAATATATTGTTTTTTCGAGAAATATTAAAATGTTCTTAGGAATAAATATTGAATTAAAAGCAAAGTTCTATTTTCTTACTATAAAAAATAATTTTACTCTGTAATTCAACAGTTCAATTGTATCGAAATGAGTATTAATTACTATAAACACATATCGATAAAACGTTCACCTCTGGCACTACATTTCGTTCGTTCCGACACTCTTTTCGAACATTGACTATGGTCCCGACCAAGCTGAGCCAATCCGAACCTTTTTCGTAGTAGGGCAATAATATTCGGTTCGGCCGTGTGTCGGATCGTTCCGATCATTCGAATGTGTCACTTCGGAGTAGACCCCCAGATCCCTCAATAAACACAACATAATTACTTCCTAATTGATTCACAAATTCAATCGATTGATATACTCAATTGACTGGTACAAAGTTATCAGATGAAAACTACATAACGCTGCAGGCTATCCAGCCGACGCTAAACATCTGGTCGAGATTTTTTCGGACAGTTTTTGTAACAGCAGTTTCGCTTTCGATCGGCGCGTGAGCAATGGCCGGTCGAACTATTCACTTTTATAGAGTCTTTGTTGAGGTTAAGAATTGGGATTTTGTAGTTGATCATGTCTTTAGTTGTCATTGGGAATATTTGAGAAAATCTTTGATGAAAATCTGATTAGTGTAGGTACGTCTATGTTTGCGATATAATATTTTATTTACTTTTTCACTTCAAGTCACAACTATTAGTTATTTTATTATATACCTACTAGCAGTGCCCCGCCGTTTCACCCGCATAAGTTTCGATCCCTTGAGAATATCGGGATAAAAAGTAGGTATCTTATGTGTTAATCCTTATAAACTATCTGTGTGCCAAATTTCATCCAAATCCGTTTAGTAGTTTTTGCGTGAAAGAGTAACAAGCATCCACCCATCCTCAAAAACTTTCGCATTTATAATATTAGTTGGATTTTAGGTCGATGATGAGGATGTTTACCCTAGACTCGATTGTGATTGCATCCAACAAACTTCAACTAGACTACGCTCGCTCTAGAGAGAATTGAGAACGGTTAGAAATAAAAGAAAGAGAGAAGCCGGAGAAATTTAAAAACAACTTCAAACCCTGACAGGACTCGCGTGGCGGATTGCGCCTGCTCCGAAGCCTGTGTCTCAGCATTGGAAACATTGTAGGCTGATTATAATGGAAAGGTACACTTTTCTCTAGGTGCCAGTGGCGAAGGTACCATACAACTCGATTCCCACCGGCTTCCCTTCGAAAATTCAGAACATAACCACTCTATAGTCAATTCATCGTTGAAATTTTCTTTTGGTATTTTTTTTTGCTCCGGCCTACTCGTACCTCTGTCATAAATTCACCCTTCGCCACTGATAGGTACTCCGTTTAAGTGTTTCTGTTTATACCATCAATGGCGGCTTTTCGTTGCCTGGCTGTCTGTAAAGTAACTGTTTAAGGCCTCTGCTCAAGTAGGTGCTCATCCCACAAAACCAAAAACCTTTTTCAAAAATACCATGATGCGCGATGAAATTCAAACTCATTCATTGAAATTTCACTGGCGGGCCACGTCTGCCGATCACATCGGCACATTGAATGGGAGGTTTTTTGTCGCGAGTACACTTGACTAAATCAGTGTGAAATTAGTTGGGACAGTCTACCCGCGTGTACGTTGGGTGGGGGTCAAGTGGTGGCGGGTAAGAGCTAAATAGGGTTGGTGTAAGATGTCAGTGGAAACGTCGGGAAGGGACGTCCTAGGTGGACGTAATAGTGACCTTAATAGTGATGTTTTAAGAAAGGTCAGCTGTTTAGTACCTACTTGCAACCGTCGCGGCGCGGGCGTGCGTGTATAACAGATGTATGAACGTAAACGAAGCAAAAGGAATATATAGGGTGACTGGTAATTAGTGACCGATGCTTAAACACGTGATTGTACTCATGATAACAAACAACTTTTACTATGGGACCAAACCTGAAATTGCGAAAAAAAATCTGCTGTTTAGTCGTTTATGTTCGCCTAACTGGTCAAATATTTACTGAACAGCAGACTTTTTTTTTCGCGATTTCAGGTTTGGTCCCATAGTAAAAGTTGTTTGTTATCATGAGTACAAACACGTGTTTAGGTATCGGTCACTAATTACCAGTCACCCTATATAAGGATCGCAGCAGTGACGTTCTGTAGTTTCTACCACCATGGGATGAAAGTGTTAGTTTATGTATGTATGTGTAACGTATAAAGTGTTAGTTTATGTATGTATGTGTAACGTATAAAGTGTTAGTTTATGTATGTATGTGTAACGTATAAAGTGTTAGTTTATGTATGTATGTGTAACGTATAAAGTGTTAGTTTATGTATGTATGTGTAACGTATAAAGTGTTAGTTTATGTATGTATGTGTAACGTATAAAGTGTTAGTTTATGTATGTATGTGTAACGTATAAAGTGTTAGTTTATGTATGTATGTGTAACGTATAAAGTGTTAGTTTATGTATGTATGTGTAACGTATAAAGCATGCAAAGATATAGAAGTCATAAAATGACTGCTCGTGAACTAAAACGAATTTACAAACGCTTGAATTCTCCGAAGGCGTGGACAGATGCGTATTGTTAACATCCCAGTTTTTCGATTAAAAGTCCTTTGTAATAGAAATGGAGCCTATGGTATTACCCGGGTAAAAACCCAGACTTAGGGCTGCGGGGAAAACTAATAACACTTTTTTTGACCCGGGGATCGAACCTAGGACCCACGCTTAGCAGTTTTTCTTGCGACCGTAAGTCTAGCTCTAACTAAGTAGCCAGTCTGTCACTATGACAAATTCAAATTCAAAATATTTTATTGTGGGCATATGTTAGTGACAGGTCTTAACAATAAATTAAAGTTCCAATATGTCCTGCCTAATAGGCATACAATAATTACATAGTGGCATTACATTTAAAATTATTTTCAAATTTTGTTATTATAAATGTCAAAATATCAATGTACAGTCAAATTAATAAATAAACAAGTCGTAGTCATAAGCTACAGTAGTATAAAATTATAGAATACAACCTTTTTAATATAATAAAACATTTCGAGCCGAAATAGAGCACCTACGTCGAAAAATAAACTTTCACTGCAGCCACTTTAAAAATAAATCCGCTACGCTCCTGCAGTTGCTCCGCTCATACCAACACTGTGACCACACCCTACCTGATACTTATACACACACACAAACAAAACAACATCGTGTGAACAACATCTGTCTCTGTGTGAGTGCCATTGAAAAAACTCCTCGATCCACCACACTTTTTCCACAATCTTTTGAACTGGAGACAGTTTGATAAAAGTTTGTATTTCTCTTTGAAAATGTACTTATCATATTTTTAACTAGCTTCGACTTTCTGACTTCTGACCGATCAGTATATCAAACGTGAATTGGGAACCTGGATTTGAGTAGCCCTGGAGTTATGGTCAAAATGCCAAAAAATTGGTTATATAGGTTTGAACCCGGACAGGCGCTTTACTTTTTATAAATTATTTCAATACTACTGCTCTCAAAAACGGTGAAGGAAAACATCGTGAGGAAACCGGGATGTCCTAGAACCAAAAACATCCAAAACATGTGACATCTACCAACCCGCTCTAGGCACGCGTGGTCGGTTCACAGTCTAACGGGATGCAGCTGAATACCAGTATTTTACATGGAGCGACTGCCTATCTGACCTCCACAACAGAATTACTGGGTAATACCATACCCCTTGGAAAGACTGGTTGTTAGCTCTTATTTGAGTGGTTGACCAAAGTAATAACAGCAAAAAAAAAACTAAAAAGGGCTTTTGTGTACCTGTAACGACTGTCAAAGATCTACGAATGATAGCCACGACCAACGGCTTAACGTGCTTTCCGAGCCACGGAGTGGTCTCGATATGTAATTCATGGTCACCCATCTACGGACAGACCTCGGCAAACGTAGCTTAACCTTTTATCGACCCGCGTGGCTGTTATTATTTAGCCACGAACACAATAATTGACTACAGATAACATAGAATTGATTGACTACCAGAAACCTGTAGCTTGATCTCTCAGTTTTTAATAAAACGTCATGAAGGATCAATTTGTTTTGATCTTTTTAAGACTATATTTTCAATAGCGAGAAGTTTTTTAGGTTCTCTTTTACTTAGGAATTATTTGCTAGACAAGTTACGGATTAAAGATCATAAGAATTTCACGGTTTTATTATTATTTATTTTGTGAAAGTAATCGACTGAAATATTTTTAGTGTTGAAATTAAATATGGTCAAAAATTATTGTGATGAAAGCGAAAGCGAAATGAATATACCCAAAGATAAATTATCACTGCGTAGTGAGAAAAATGTAGCACTGACATAATTGGCATATTAGCTTGCAATTACAAAAACAGGCAAGGCAAAGCGGGATTGTCCGAAAGGGTTACCGCTGCCCCGGAACATAAAGGGCTACGGAAGGAACACGGGCGGGTTTTAGTCAGTAAGAGTCTGACACTCCCTTCCGCTCCACCCAGAGCAGGAGGGGTCATTTGATGACTTCCCATCCACAAAAAAAAAGGCAAGCCATCTGGTCACATGAAGATAAATTCATTATTTAGATAGTTTCAGAAATGATGAGTCCAAAGGAAAATATTATTTTTTCTGTTTTGCGTGTAACATCGACAATGTCGCTGAGAAAGATACTCATAGATGTTGTAACAAAAACAATCTACCCACCTGTAAAATAGGTAGGTTACCTACATGAAAAACATGAACTTCAAGATCTAACACTGAAAAACTTTGTAAGCCAAGTTTTTTACGAACCTATTGATCCGCCCCTGCTTCGCACAGTTTTTACGACGACAAAACCATTTTATATTCTTTATTATGTGTAAGTTTAATTTAAATGTAAACCTTCCGCAATAAAAGAATAGAATAGAATATTGTTTATTACGTATGTTACTGTTAAAGCCCGAACTGCGGTAAATCTTAGGATTTACCGGTAAATCCTAAGTTTTACCGCAGTTCGGGCTTTTACAGTAACTTGTACACCATAAATATTACAGACTAGCTTCTTCCCGCGACTTCGTCCGCGTGAAATTTCACCCCCCCCATTCACCCCCTCAGGAGATGAATTTTGAAAAATCCTTTCTTAGTGCACCCCTAGACCTCATAAGGAACGTACGTGCCAAATTTGGAATCTCTAGACCCAGCGGTTTGGGCTGTGCGTTGATATGTCAGTCAGTCAGTTCTCCTTTTATATATATTACAGATTACAGATATGAATGTAGAAATTTTACAAAGGGTGACACAATGGGCGGTCTTATCGCTAAAAGCGATCTTTTAAAGACAACCTTTGGATTGGATTGGATGGATTTAGAGAGAGATCAAAAAACTCTAAATGATGGTGAAATCCGCATCAAAATCCGTCGCGTAGTTTAGAAGAACAACGCGATCATACAGACAAAGACGAAAAGCGACTTTAACTTATAATTTGCATAGATATAAATAGGTAAGTACTAAGTACAGAGGCCAGCACATCAAGCTACCCCAATCTGTCAAATTTTCCCAATTGAATATGAACCTTATTCCTTTGTAGTTAAGTTGAAAATCTATCAAAGAAATTTGACAGATTGGGGTAGCTTGATGTGCTGGCCTCTGTACATAATATGCATCGATATCACACGAGAGATAGAAGTAATTAATAACGGGCGGTTAGTCAATTAGGAACCGGGCGAATATACCCACTGAAAATTACAGCCTGACGAATCGACATACAGTCTGAAAACTCTCTATTACAACGTGACAGGTGACAGGTCTATCTTTTTTTTAATTCTAGTCTAGTCTAGAATGTTAGTCGCAAAAAGTTAGACCGAATAGTGAAGTGAGTCTGAGAAATTAAATGGAATTATATAGTTCTTTACAAGTATTTGTTACGAGGTGCGGGAAAAGCAAATAGAATGAGTCTGGTGTAGAGCTATGTATGGATAGACAGGACAAAATAAATTGTCAATCTCAGCGGGTTATTATAATTTTTTTTCAGTATTTAATGTAGGTATATAATTATTCAAATGATGGGATGAGATGGGAGAAGGCTCTATTTAACATCACAGTCATCACTGCATCAGTCTCTTATAAACATTAAAATATACCTAATAATTTAATTTAAACAACTTTTTTATATTTTATTTGTCCTTTTATAGATTATTATAAATTTTGTTAATGTGAGGACTTTGTAGGCCTTGTAGACTTTAGATCTGTAGACCATTTTTTTATTTTATCAAATACCTGGTACTTGTTGACAGGCCCACGCTATCCTTCCATACCTACTGTAATTTGAAAACATTGTAAAAGCCATTTATTTTTAAAATAGGGTCAGTATAGTTTCTTGCCAGTTCTTCTCCACAGGAAACTACCAATTAGAACCGCGCACCTAGCATCTGACGTTTCATAAGGGCCCATCTAGGTTTATGTGAAATCAAATATTTTGATTTTGAGGTAGCCAATTATAAGTGAAGCCATACATGACGATGTAAAGATAGTACAGACGCCAGCACATCAACCTACTACAATCTTTCAAATTTCTTTAATCAAATTTCAACTTTATTGCTAAAGAATAAGGTTCAAAATTGATTGGGAAAATCTGACAGTTTCGGGTAGGTTGATGTGCTGGCGTCTGTACATAAATTAAAGTGTTTTATGCCCGCTATCGCTGTACCCGTTGTAAATACATCAAACGATTGTTCTTTAAAACTAAATTAACTGATATAATGTGACTCACCGTCGCCACTCTGGTTGCTGCTATGCGCGTGGTACTGCTCATCTGTAAAGTCGTACTCTACGTCAGATCAGACACATCTGCTCTCAATAATCATGTATCGAGGCTATTGTCTACATACAATAAAAAAAAAAACATCAATGTCACTTTGCCTCTCCTAGGAATCGAAACCAGGAAGTCGTTGGCGTTCAGGTGTCGCGCTTGCGACACGAGGCAGTCTTTGATATTTAATTAAATTAAAATAATTCTAATTCAACTGGAACTGATTTAAGTAGGTAACCAATAATTATAGTGAAAATATTTTAATTAAAAATATATTATTACTAAAAATGATTTTGGTTGACATTTGTGTTCTATTTGAAATTAAAACTGCTTCAGAGTTTACAAGTACTAATAATTCTATAACTGCTAAGTCATGTTTTAGCAAGGTAATATCTGCAATCTGACTACAGGAAAAAAAATTAAGTAAGTAAATAAAAAACGTCAAATCATTACCATAGCTCTGCTCACCTCCGTTGCGGTGCTCACTGCTCATCAACTCCTGACTCTGTAACGTTGGAGCATGGATCAGCACCTTCTGTTGAGGACTGTGCGGATCCAGACCTTCAACCTCCAGGAGAGGGGCATGAGGCTCATAGGAATGGACTACCAACTGAGGAGCGTGGAGATCCATTCTTAACACATCACTTTTTTTGTCCAATTTTTAACGTCACTTTTTTGTCCTGCACAATACAAATTCACTGAGTTTCAATTTTTTTTCACTAATTATATATTCTATATAAAATGTTTTTCTTTTGTTTTTAATTTAGAATGTTTGATAGTGGCAATTGATAATGTGGCACTGTTTGTATCGTTGCATCAAAAGTTCGATGTCACCTCTACTTGTTTTATAACTCTGTGGTTTTTTTTTTCACTTTTATTGGCACTAAGTTTTGTGACTAAAATCTAAATAAGAAGAATGTTAGGAGAATTATTTGGGAGTATTTTTAGTATGTTATTAACTGTATGTCAGTATTGTCACATCCTTACGTCGACCAAGGACGGTCTCACCGGATTTTCTTGCGGATTTTCTGCCGTTTTATCATCTTTGTACCTGTGGACAAAAACACATTGTGTTAGATTGGGATTTATAGATAATATTTAAAAAAAAAACTGCAAAATTGACGTGGAGCTGGAAGTATTTAAATTATATCAGAGTAAAAATCTGATCCTGAACACTTCACCAAAAATAACAAGTGGCATAGTTTTTAGATCTTTGCCTAAATTAAATTAACACTAAACTCCATCATTATCAAAGTTTAGCGTCATATTTTATGATAAAGGATGAAACCTGTGTATTTTATTCCAGTATATTTTTCTCTAAAAGTGTAGTAGTTTTCTACCAGTTAAATGTGTCTCTAGATTTACAATATTTTTAATACAACATACAACCACAGTACATTGGCAAAACTACCGATTAAGTGCACACACAGATAAATCACGTGGCTTCCGTTTTGCAAATAAAATGTGTATCTATGTATTATTTAAAACGCCGGGTTCGTGCTTGGGTCCGCTATTGTTTCGTGTTGTCAGGGAAGTGGGAAATGAGAGCGAGTGGATGCGGCATAACGTGTGTAGAAAATGTAAAACAAAAAATCGGAATACATTCTACATTCATTTTTGAAGTGAAAACTGCTTTAGGCGTGTTGGGCATTTTTGAGATGGGAAAAAACCCGTAAGCGACACCGCTACGGATGTGTTCGGCTGTCCTCGGGATGTACTCGGTTTTAATGTATATCCGATATGTCAGTGAGTGATGGTAAAGTATTCTGTTTGTGTTTTGTTTTCACTTCTGTCGGCACTCCCGGAGTGCCAGTGCTTTTTTTATTTCTACATCTACAAATCTGTAATTTATATGGTATACACTGCACATAATAACAATATTCTAAAATGAAAATAGGAAGGTTGTGTTTGTACTGCCTGTACTGAATGTAATTATGTTGTGCAACAGTTAAACTTAAACTATGCAGGTATTGTCATTGTTTATTGTAGATGGAAGAAGAAGGACATGAATAAAAAGAACTAAGAAATTTAAACGAACTTCTTCCTTGCAAGACTAAAAATGTCAGAACAAGCTGCACAAAAACGTTGAACCTAATGCATCTCATACTTAAAACATGAAGATCTTCGAGTTCTTATCCTTATTTCATAGTACGTCCAAATTATGCGTTTCAGCCGGGCTATCCTATAAAAATGTCACCGTGAAAACTTAGGTGAAGTGAGCTGAGCTGTCATTCTACCTGGTCTTAGGGACACTATTGAGATTCTCACTGTGGTGAAAACTTATGTGAAATGAGCTTAAAGTTAGCAGTCAATAGTGTCAATCCATGACAGCTCACTTCACCTAAGTTTTCTCGGTGAGAATTTTACAGAATAGACCGCCAGTTGCCACATCCATCACAAAGTCTTTCATACCTCCCTGTCCAACATGGCGGCAGAACGTTTCTCATTGCTAGCGCTCCTACAGGATACCTTTTGTTGTTAAACTAATATTTTCACCGCGTTTGTTTCAATTTTAATATTCAAATGTTGAATTCTTCTAGTTGAGAATGTTTGCTGTTTTAGCGTCCGCATTCTTGGGCTATTTGTTTGATGTCAGAGTAGGACTCAAACTAAACCAAGTTTGAAACAAACTATCTTATACGCAAAAATCAATTGGCGTTCGTTAGTCTCGCAAAAACTCGAAATTTCTCGACCGATTTTGATGAAACTTTGGTAAGTTAATAAGCCCCTGATTTACTACAACGCGACGGTGGCTGCAGCTGTACTGCATTAGGGACCTCGCGCACTAGACGATCACGACTCCGGCCAGTGGCCGCAGCGACCAAGCTAACTATAGAAACCATATACACGTCGCGCACTTGGCCGCAACATGGTTTCTAGTTAATTTGGTCGTTGCAGCCACTGGTCGTGGTCGTGATCGTCTAGTGCGCGAGGTCCCTTATTATATTGAACGCGCAGGTCACTGTATGCACGCTGACTGAAGTTGACCCACAAGCTACACGTGTAAAAAGACTGACAGTAACCTTTGAAAAGGGTTACTTCAACTGGCTAGCAGATATGTCTAACTAAACACAAAAATACTCGTGCCTAATTATAGTGAGGTGCCTAAAATAAACCAGTTTCTTAATATAGGTACAAATTCGGGTCTGGTACCAAGAAAACTGGTTTTCGTTTTACATAATATTGAATTTAAGTGCCCATCTTTTGGTTTCGTGTGAAAAAACTGACTCATATTGTGTTTCTTTGTTTGTTACAGAAGGATCAGAAAGAAAAAAAAGATTCCAAGAAACCTATTGGTCAGTATAATGGTTATATATGGGGGTTTTCTTCCATATTTAAAGAATGTAAACATCCTAGCTTTCCAAAAACTGTTGAGGCTTTCCTGCAAGTCTTATTATTACTTATAATCGGAGCATATTGGGGACACAGGCCTTTTCTCGGTGAGGAGTGGGCCGTAATCCGACACGCGGGCCCAGTGCAGGTTGGTAGATGTCACATGTCTTCGAATTTTTGGTTCTAGGACATGCTAGTTTCCTCAAGATGTTTTTCTTCAACGTTTTGTGAGCAGTGGTGGTGAAATAATTTACACAAATTAAAGTACCTGTCTGGGTTCAAACCTACGACCTACAACTCTTAAGTCGCGGCTGTTAACACTGGGCCATCATTTCTCTTACTTATTAGTACTTGGCTTTTCTAAAATATTTCCAATAAACATTATTAATTGACCTACTATCAAAAACATCAAGATGAGCTAGGGAATGGTTCAAACTGGACTCCTTTTTTTCATAGTAGGGAGGTTGTATATGTCCGCCAATAAGTAAAATGTACCCAACCTCCTATGTAATAGTGCTCTATTTTATAATTTATCACTAAAATATACATAGATATTATATACAAGTGTATGTAATTAAATATTAAATAACACACAACACCCGATCCCAAATTGTTCAAACTTGAAGCAACATGAAGGTAGCGTCTATCTGCTCGTTCACAAAAAGGCGAAGCGCACGCGCAAGGCTGTGGGAAATAATTTGACAATACAATACTATGTGTTACACATGCGGTTATTTTGTGGGGGATATTTCTGAGGATAGGATTGCGTTTAATATTCCTGGGGGAAGTAGAAGACACTTTTGATTGCTAGCTGATTTGAGGCCCTAAAACCTGTATTTAACATTAACTAAAAATTCTTGTCAATAACTAAACTTTTATGCATTTAACGTACCTATACGTAGTAGGTACCAAATTCCATCAAGCATTTTATAACGTATAATTTATGTAATTTTTATGTTAATTCCATAGTTTTATCCGTAAAACGTAGGTATGTTAGGAAAATCGTCTTCTTCTCAAATAGCACCTACACTTTTTTGGAACTGGAATCATTAAATAAATGCATGGAAACCTTTTTGTGGAAGCAAGAGACTGACTGCTATTAAACAAACCACAGAAACCCGATCATCCATATCTTCAGAGTCAGACATATCTCAACACCTCATGTGTAGCACAACTTCCCACAATTTATTCACACGTATCCGACGATACTTATCTCATTTACAACGTTATTTATTTGCTTATGTTTTACCTAATGAATCACTGGATGACGTCAATTGAGGATGTGGTGATTTTTAAGTTAAATAATTTTATTTTCTTTGGTTTTTCAATTTACACACGAAATACTTTGATCATTGCTGAAATAGCGTTCCCCTGCAGAATAGCGCTTTCCCCAAAGAGAACAATAATAAAAATACCCCCTTACCTACTAATGAACGTTGTATAGCGTCTGTATAGTTACACAACGCTTTGTCTTCTTCTTACGAAAGTCAAATTGCTGACGACTGATAGAGAGAAATCGGTGTGTAACTATTCATCTGATATAATACGTTTATTAGTAAGGGGGTTAATCTGGCCTCTCTATCTGGCCTCCACAACCCAGTAACTGTGTAATACGATACCCCCTGGTAAGACTGGTTGTCAGATTTTCGGGCTTCTAAAGACCCGTAACGACTGCAAAAGATCCACGAATGACAGCCGGGACCAACGGCTTAACGTGCTGTCCGAGGCACGGAGGGGTGTTGGTATGTAAAGATGGTCACCCATCCACGAAAAACCGCGGCAAGCGTAGCTTAACCTGATCAATCGACCCGTGCGGCTGTTATAACTTAGCCACAAGCCCCTCATTAACAAGACCTCCTCCACATCGCGGACCTCATGCGAGCCTATTACCTTCCACTCTGCTCTGCACACCAGACGTTCTATGGAGTCATTATTCTTTCTATTTTCTTAGAAACGAACTTGACATTAACACTGAAGTTTTACTAACCCCGTCGTATCGTAGATAATGTAGCCTTGGAATTAGTTAAAACGTCAAACGTTTCCTTAATTTCAATTTACTTTGAATACTTTAGCCGTACACGTGGATTATTTGCTTAGGTATTTAAAACTGGTAATTTTATGCATACCTATGTAGGTAAACCTTAATTTAGAAAAGGGGTTTTTAAATCGTCCCGCATCAGTTCAGAACGGCTGGACCGATTCGGTTAGTTTTTTTTTAATTTGCGTTATAGTCCGAATAAGTTATTTAGAGAAAGAAAAATTTGTAAAATTGGCCGGAAAATATGGGAAATTCCACTCGCCTCACCAAGCCGCCTACTGGTGGGGCAAAGTGGAATGCCTAAAGTTTTGCAGTGAAATCTGCCCCATCGGGAAATAATGAAAGTTACTTTTATCTATTTTTTTTTTTTAACCAGGCAGGCGCTTTACTTTTTGTCAATTATTTCATCACCACTGCTCTCAAAAGGGTGAAGAAAAACATCGTGAGGAAACCGGCATGTCCTAGAACCAAAAATTCGAAGACATGTGACATCTACCAACCCGCACTGTGACCGCGTGGTGGATTACGGCCCACTCCCTCTCACAAAGAGGAGGCCTGTGTCCCAGCAATGGGAACGTTACAGGCTGATTATGTATGTATGTTATGTACTTTTTTTCTATTAAATTGTTGTTTGAATGATTGAAATATGGACAGGACGACGCCTGTCGGGTCTGTATTTTAATAAAAGCAATAAAACCTATCAAATCCAAGAACAGTGTCCCCAAAACCTTTACTTCTCCGTTGTTTTTCATAAGATTACACATTATTATTATATAGTTAAGCTCAACGAAGGTGTCGACAGATTCCCACGTTTATAAGTGTCATTATTAACTTTGTTTTTTAACAAATCCAGTAGTGACTGCTATTTGATTATATGTTTGGTCTTCCATGTTATTTTTGGTGAAGTTGTAATCGTGTTAACGTGATCGGTTCACACTGGTTAATGTTTTGGGTTGAATGGGCAAAAAGATGAAAATAGGTTTCAAATAAAAAAGTTTTATTTTGTCCTTGTTATTTGCAGTTGTTACTTGGTGTTCGTGCAAAACTACGGAACTGAAATCTAGTGTAACTGGATTGTTAAATTCAAAACTGTTAACCAAATGTGAAGATATACATAAACTCGCGACTTCTTCGCATGGGGTACTTAGGCAGAAACTACGGAACGCCAATTGATAGGATATTACATGTGAGAAATGAAGTAGTTTAAAATCAATGCTGTGCTATCATCGCCTATGTGCAACGATTTAATCAGCCGATTTTAAAAAAGAAGAGGCACTCGTTTCACCCCTTATATTTTATTTATTGTTGAATGGGCCCGCTCTTGACCTCGATCACGCCTGATGGATAGCGATGGACGAGGTCTATGATGGAACGAGTGTGCCCAGAAGATGCCTAAGGCACTGGAACTCCCACGTCAGCAGGCTGCTTGACGCCGGACTCCGGTTGGAGGGTGGTCGCAAACCAGGCAGGAGTTTTTTTTAATGACTAGTGTTTATTGTTACATTATTAAAATACATTACCTATTGGAAATGGCAAGCAATATGCATAAAAATATAACTGTGGGAAAGAAAGAGTTTCATGTTGCAGGACAGATTAATTTGACCATTTTAGACCAGACTTGCTATGTATTGTGAAACATAATTATTATCTATCATTGAAAATGATCAACCGAAAATAAAATGACTCACTAAATTCGTAAAAATCCAACATGGCGGCTGTAAATGGCGTCGAATATATGAATGACGTATGTACAAAAACCAGCGACATTGAACCGACAAAATAGTTGTTGAACTAACGAGACAAAGGTATGTTTAATTATGAGTAGGGTGTCAACCGTTTAGGATGGTTTTTGACGGACTGTTTGAACAAGTTTCCATCAAGTAGAGTCGAAAAGATTTTTTTGAGGCTGAGGCTATTTAGAGAAGGACTACAGAATTCTTGTTTAAAGTGGTATACTAAACTATGGACTGATTTTTCATGATTAAGTTTCAATGTATAACACATTGTCAGGCTTTACCGAACGTTTATATGAATATGAATAATTTAATTTAAAAGAGTGTCCATGGAGTTTCTTGCCCGTTCTTCTCCATAGGTACCTACGCTTTGGAATGGGCAACTAGCTTCATTTTATTTTTGACTGACCGACTTCTTGACAATTCAAAAGTGCCTGTAAATGGTTTAATTGAAATAAATGCTTTGAGTTTGAGTTTAAGTTTTTTTTAAAGGTGAAATTATTGATCGATGATGAAGTTGTTAGTAATAGAGTCTTAAAAAATGTTAATCATTTAAAATTTTACTTGTCTATTTTGTGATGGATAGTAGACTTCTATTAAGACAAAGTGATTGTACTTTAGAGTAATCAATTGATTAAATAAATTATATTGGAGAAATATTTTTATAACAGTTGTGAACACAGTGCTGCGCTCCAAAACACAAGTCGCCGACGTCACCCGAAAAGCTGTCAAGCTTAAGTGGGATTGAGCTGGACATGTTTGCCGCATGTCAAACGAGTCATGGGCCAAATCTACCACCATGTGGGTCCCAGAAAGAAAGTCCTCAGGAGAAGATGGCGGGACGTACAACAAAAACTAAAAAGAAATAGTATAGTAGGTTAGTTAGTCTTTTATTTTAGTATCTAGTGTATAGTATATAGTTATATTGTAATTATGTGTGTACAGGAATTAATACTTGAAATATTAAATAAAAATAAACCAAAAGAAATAAATAAATATGTAGATTTTCTCTCCCCAAATTATATAGACAACCCAATAACTGCCAAGTCCAACGTGTATCACTACACTATGTATACCTAACACAATACCTATATAAAAAACTATGTATGTATGTAAATACCGACAGAAAACCCAAGGACATGTCGCGATAACATCGCTAATCCGAAAATGATTTCTCGAAACTCTTTTGTTGTTTTATAACAAAGGAAAACTTGTTTTGCCTAATTGGCGTTGAATTTTGTAGACTGATGGCATGTTTCATCACATCCTGATAAGTCCTGATTAAGTTATCAGGCAGATATTTTATTCAATATAACGTAACTTCACGCCTGTATTTCCTGATGGGTTTAGGCAGAAGAGTACCTATAGTACAGTCACCAAAAGAGATAAGCATTCAGGGTCGTCGGATATAGTTGAAGTTTAGAAAAAACCGATGGATGTTTTCTAATTAAATTTAATTTGATAAATGTTCTGTTTGTTTTCTATATGTTTCCACTGCCGGGACACAGGCCTCTTCTCGGTAAGAGGGAGTGGGCCGTAATCCGCCACGCGGGCCCAGTGTGGGTGCAGTTTTCTAATAATAAAATTAAATTTCATTCGAAAACATTAATCGATTTCATACTTATCTCTTTTGGTGACCGTACATTCACAATTTTAGTCCCATGTAGGTAATAAAGGATGAGTCTGTTGCCAGTTTCATTTCTAGAACTATTGGGCTATTGCTATTTCAAGTCAGCATGACGATGCTGACTTGAAATAGCAATAGCCCAACACTCAACATGGACTCAACATTTTTTATAATAATATATAATATAATAATATTCCACAACTATCACACAACGCCATCTAGTCCCAAGCTAAGCAGAGCTTGTGTTATGGGTACTAGACAACTGATAAACATACTTATATATTTCTAAATACATACATATTATAGATAAATTACAACCAGACACAGAACAAATGATCGTGCTCATCACACAAACATTTGTCCTGGGTGGGAATCGAACCCACGACCTCCGGCATAGCAGTCAGGGTCACTAACCACTAGACCATCAGGCCTGTCATAAAACATGGTTGGGACAAGGCTAAACTGATGAGTTTAGCCTTGTCCCAACCATGTTGAGTTCAGCTTACAGTCTAACCGGATGAAGATGTATACCATTGCAGTATTTTCATGGGGCAGTCGCGCCTATCTGACCTCCACAATCCTGTTACCCTTTGTTAACACTGGATAATTAATAATAATATAATATAATATTCCACAACTATCACACAACGCCATCTAGTCCCAAGCTAAGCAGAGCTTGTGTTATGGGTACTAGACAACTGATAAACATACTTATATATTTCTAAATACATACATATTATAGATAAATTACAACCAGACACAGAATAAATGATCGTGCTCATCACACAAACATTTGTCCTGGGTGGGAATCAAACCCACGACCTCCGGCATAGCAGTCAGGGTCACTAACCACTAGACCATCAGGCCTGTCAATTTTATGTAGATGTAACAAATAATTATACCAATCCAACAAAACTGCTCTATTGTCTCTAAACCATTATCTAAACGTTACTTAGGTAACCTGAATCATAATAGTTTACAAAAAAAATGTTCTTAAACAAAATTATATTTTTCGCAAGCCTCCAATCGTCACTGGAGCGAGTCGTCAAAAATAAAATAAAATGTAAAAATGAGTTATTTTGTAAACAATAGTAATTTTCCGGTAGATTTGCGTCGAACCCCTGCGTAAGCGCAGCCTAGTGAAAAAATGGTTGTAATTGGTTTACCCTTTGTTGTACTAGGGTTTCTAGTTAGAAACTCGCTTTTGGTAAGTTTTTTTTTTCTTTCTTTTTTTTTATTAAACCTGAGTGATATCTTGAGATTAAGGAGGTAGGTAAGTATGACGATTAGTTACGATGGAGTTTTAAGTATGTGTGAAGGGTTTATTCTTTGTATCCTTCGGTAAAAACTGAACTGGTAGACAAATTATTTCTCGTTGTTAAATTAATAAAAACAAATCTTCTATGAAAATCCTAATCTCCGGCCACTATACAATTTTAGTTTATAGTTAAAGTGCTTATTATTAATGTGAGGAATAACCACACACATAGCGTTTTTTTTTTTTTGCAAAATATAGCTTTTTCATATTATTTCCCAATATCTCACCCAAAACTCACCCCATTTTAAATACAATTAAAAAAACAAATAGTAACAAATTCCCACCTATTTAGAAGTTAATTGGTAATTTCCACCCTTATTCAAATTACACCATTTACCATATTATTTAGATACAAGGGGTTGCCCTTGCATTCCAATGGTCAATGGTCATGCACTAGGTTCGCGTGAGTGCAAACGATTGTAATTATTAATAGAGGGTAGGTTCAGAGTTCAACTCCCGTGTCGGTATTCAAATTATAGTTTCCTGGATTTGTTTGGCTTTATGATTTTGGTAAAATTTGCATTTTAATAATGCAGATTGAATAGTTTATAGAACAGAATACTCATTATTATGTACACCATATAAATTACAGACATAAATATAGAAACTTTACAATGGGTGACACAATGGGCGGTCTTATCGCTAAAAGCGATCTTTTAAAGACAACCTTTGGATGGATTAAAAAGAGGAAGGACAGACAAATACTGTAGGTAGTCAGTGGTGTACCATTTACACAATACAATAAATACATACATAAAGTATATTAAGTTTATTTTGGTTTAATATCAATATGAGAGGGGCCCGTGGCTAAATGATGACAGCCGCACAGGTTGATCGATTAGGTTAAGCAACGCTTGCCGCGGTTGGTCTGTGGATAGGTGACCATCTTGACATACCGAGACCCCTCCGTGCCTCGGAAAGCACGTTAAGCCTTTGGTCCCGGCTGTCATTCGTGGATCTTTGACAGTCGTTAAGGGTAGTCAGAAGCCCGAAAGTCTGACAACCAGTCTTACCAAGGGGTATCGTATTCCCCAGTAACTGAGTTTTGGAGGTCAGATAGGCAGTCGCTCCATGTAAAATACTGGTATTCAGCTGCATCCGGTTAGACTGGAAGCCGACCCCAACATAGTTGGGAAAAGGCTAGGCAGACGATGATGATCAATATGACAGATAAAGCTAACGTGTAGCTGTAGCTTGTTTACAAAGTTTTCCAACTATGTAAGAGTCGGCTGCCAGTTTAACTGAATGCAGCTGAATACCAGTATTTTATATGAAGTGCCAAACAGACAACCAAGAAATTGTTTACAAAGTAAAAAGGTTAGTTAATCATTTAGTTATAATACATTATTTATTAATAATAGGGCTTGTGGCTAAGTAATAACAGCCGCATGGTTCGATCGATCAGGTTAAGCTTCGCTTACCACGGTTGATCTTTGGATGGGTGACCGTCTTCATATACCAAGATCCCTCCGTGCCTCTGAAAGCACATTAAGCCCGGTCCCGGCTGTCTTTCGTGGATCTTTGACAATCGTTACGTGTCGTCAGAAGCCCGAAAGTCTGACAACCAGTCTTACCAGTGGGTATCGCATTACCCAGTAACTGAGTTTTGGAGGTCAGATAGGCAGTCGCTCCATGTAAAATACTGGTATTCAGCTGCATCCGGTTAGACTGGAAGCCAACCCCAATATAGTTGGGAAAAGGCTAGGCAGATGATGATGATTATTTATTATTAATGAGATAAAGTAATATAATTTATTTATGGGTACATTTAATTAATACCTCTCCGATCACAGATTTCCTTGTAAAAACTGCTGAACACAACAGTTTTGTAATTATCTTTTTTTTTCTTTCATGACATAATCTCGTCTACCATAACCAATAAAAGTCAAAGTAAAAGCATTTTTCCTTTCGCGCTCATGACATAACATTACGTCATTGTTAAGGTGTTTCACACGAGCGCCCTAGACATTGACGCGTGGGAACGCTCGTGTGAACTAGCACTTACATTGTTGGTTTGTGGGTTAGTCTCGATTACTAGTCTGTGGTTCAAAGTTGTTGAAAAAAATGTGTGTGTGTGAGATTTTGACCTAGAACTGTTCTTGAACTTTGGTTACATAAAAGTCTTGCATTTTGTGTAACTCGTTAACCCGCCTTTAAGTTAAAGGGTTCTGAAAATGATTGCTGTCAGAGTGGACAATCCATATGTAATAACGCTGCAGTCTGTTACCTATGTCAACGTATCGTGTTGTTTACTAATACTAAAATTATAGAAGTAAAATTGAGAAAATATAACTAATTATTATATAATATACACTAGATGTTCATGTTCCTAGCACGGCGGGCTATGCTGGCGCCGCTGCTGCGGCTGTTGAGACCCTCAAGCGGCGCAAATACAGTAACCTTATGGGCAACCACGGCTTTAGGGTCGAAACGCTCGGGTCATGGGGCCCGAGTGCGCGTCTCCTTTTTAAGGAAATTTCTCGCCGGGTGGTCGACACTTCACGTGACTGGGTCGTTCTTTGGCCAAAGAATTAGCATTGCCATTCAAAATGGCAATGCTGCCAGTCTTCTGGTTTCTGGGTATTGTAGTAATACATAAAGAATCTATGACTAGTCTGCCAACAATAGGTACAGACATATAAAGTGATTAGAAGAGGCGCGTCAAGGACACAGTCATCACTGGCCGTGTGGCTACAGTTTAAAAACTAAATAAATGAGTAAAAATAGCTCGTTCTATGAGAACGAGCTATTTTTACTCATTTATTTAGCGTGATGTTATGAACATCACGCTTCTATTTCATAAATAAGTACCCAGGCAGAGATGTTTTGTAGGTACTCCCCCGTGGTACTCCCACATATTTTCGCCTGGTTTGATACAACTTTCATGTTTAGTTTAAAAAAAAAATCAACTCCAAAACAACACTACAAAGTGAAAAAGAACATTAATTTCGGAAGTCGGTCTCTTCGGTTCTGTTTTTTTTGGAAGTCGGTTGATTTTTTATGTTTATTAAGTAGTTTATTTTTCCCTTTCTTAGTTATGGTACTTACACAACACCAATTCGTGTACCACCAGTTGCAACACTGACAACATCATCAAGATACACAAAGTGGATTAAATACGTATCATCGAAGCTAACTCAAAAACTACCCAAGCAAAGTTAATACAATTTATATGGCCCCTGAGGCATACTCTATCCATTAAAAAAAGAATTTCCGAAATTGGTCCACAATTGCCTCCTTTTTGAAGTCTGTTAAAAACGGCCACAAACGCAGACTTTGAGCTGCCACTGAGAAATTCCTAATAAAATAACCAGAAACTCACTTTGTCCAACGTGGGGAATAAACTTAGGACCCCCACGCACAGCAGTCAACTTTAATTTAAAACACAAAATGACTAACGACACAGCACTTCTTCAAAGTCGGTTATATCGTTACATTGTCCGATAAGACAGGAAACGTTACTGAGGGGAGACTTCTTGTATTGCAATTAACTTGTTTTAACCGTTTGTGGAGAAATTACCATCTGCACGAGGACCTAATCTTTGACATCACGCTAAGGGGTTAGCAGAATAGTTACGTAAGTAATTAAATTGAGGTAAATGTCACTGATATAAAAAACATAAGGTTGCAAAATTTACCCTACACGAACGGAATCTATATCTACTTTTTAGGTTTAGGTTCTACTAACAAAAAAACTCAAAACTCAAAGCATTTATTTCAATTAAACCATTTACAGGCATTTTTGAATTGTCAAGAAGTCTGTCAGTCAGAAAATATGAAGCTAGTTGCTCATTCCAAAGTGTAGGTGCCTATGGAGAAGAACGGGCAATAAACTCCATGGATACTCGTTTAAATTATATTTTTACCAAAACATTAGTTACATCATTAATGTTGAATTTATAATTAGGTGTATGTGAGAACGATGTAAAAAAATAGACGTACGCTTTAAAAGCCCCCCCGCTAAAGCTACCCCGAACGTACCCATTTTAAAGGATTTTTTAAATGACATGTCAAACTCGCTAGTTGAAGGTTTTCTCGAAGGTTAAACTACGCTTGCCAAGTTCGGTACGTGGATGGTTCCATTACATGCCGAGGCCCCACCGTGTCTCGGAAAACACTTTAAGCTGGTGGTACCGTGTCACTCGTGGGACACAGGCCTCCTCACTGTAAGAGGGAGTGGGCCATAATCCACAACACGGGCCTAGTGCGGGTTGCTGCTACATGTCACATGTCTTTAAATTTTTGGTTCTAGGATATGACGATTTCCTCACAAAGTTTTCCTTCACCGTTTTGACGTCACGCAAAATCCTGCATCGCACAAGCAGAGTTTACCGCGCGACGCTACATATAAGGTCCCATTAAAATAGATAGACCAACTTTTAGAAGTCATTCAGACCACCAAAATAAGGACGATTGTAAAAAAATATATAAGAAAAACGCATTAGATACTTACAAGAAAAATAATCAGCTAACGAAAATACACTAATGTGCCGGCAATTTATTATTTTAGGTCAAAATAAAATCACTTTAATCAGTTTTTTTTTTTGCTTGGATATCTTTGGTTTGACGTACTGAGCGCTGTGTTAAAATTTGTCCATCTATTTTAACAGGACCTGTATACGACCGCCCGACGCGCGACCGACTGTTCGAAGGATCCTTCCTTTTCTATGGAGTATGAGTGAACTTTACACCCTGTTTCTCATACTTCTATAAACTCATCACTCACCTATTTCCTCAAAGTAAAAGGAAACCATGAATAGTTTTTCTCTCTTAGCAGTAATTATTCAATCATCAGTGATCGTTTTTGTCCCATTGTCTTGTAATGATGGTGCTAATTGAGGTCGATGAACCTATAATATAATGATGGCAGCTGCCTATAAGTTTTTTCCTTATCAATTGTTTGTATTTGCTTGCACGCACGGGACGAGTAAAGTTAGGATTTCCTAGAAGAGAACTGCTCTTCAAGGAAATCTGAAGGATCTCAGCCTCATAACGGCTTGTCATGAAATTGATGGCAGCGGGGTTGGATTAATTGGAGTAATGGGTAGCTCACCGTCCGATCAGGACCAGGCCCGTGCCGGACGGCGCGTATGTGTTCCATGCGCGCCTCAAAGAGATGTCAGCATAAAAGAAGGGGCCCGTTAGGGCCGAAGCCTGCCAGGGTAGCGGGATTTTCCGAAAGGGTTACCGCTGCCCGGAACATAAAGGGCTAAGGAAGGAACACGGGTGGGTTTTAGTCAGTAAGAGTCTGACACTCCCGCTCCACCCAGAGCGGGAGGAGTCATTTGATGATTTCAAATCCATAAAAAAAGCGGGGTTGGACTTTACGTGGTCAAAAAACGCACTATAAGAAAACACACCAAATTACATTCATATAATAATGTTTTAGTGACATCATTCGCCGATAAATTGTGGACACTGGTGCCAATTCTGTTGTTAACAAACTAAACTAAATTTAAGTTCAGTGCATCTTTTTCTTTCTATTTCATTAAGAAATGGACAGAAGATAAATTTTAGTTTAGTCCTGTCAAATTAGTCAGCACCTGACTTAAATTGGTCAAGTTTATAATCACGTCTAAACTTGTATGGAGTAGTGTCAGGCGCTAAATAATTATATGAACTAATTAATTAATAATTATTATTATGAGCTAATTATTTAATGATATGTATCTAAGACTGTTTTCAAAATATGATTTTAAATAATACTTTATGATAATTAGGTATTTTTCTCATCTAATTAGAGATCCCCTTATCACCCTATCACCAGAGGTCTCCAACCTACAAAACGTTCGTTACAAGCCTCTATCATCTAAAAAAACGTACTCAAATCGTAGGGGTGACTACCCTAAGGTCGTTATACCCACCTGCGGGACACCTGACGCGCTAACGGAATCCTGCGCACGCGACTATCGTCTTGCCGCCAAAACGCGTTGGAGGTGGCTTGTGATTTATTGAGACGGTTTTTAGGTGACGTCTATCTGTCTAGAGGTGTGAAAAGGTTTGATTTAGGGTGAATTTTTAGTTGTGATGAAAAGGAGATTTGGTTTTTTAACTGAACTTTGAAAGATAATTACTTAAGTCTATTTTATGGGGAAGACTATAAGTACCTATGGTTGGTTCCCTCATATACTATGCTGTCACTGGTTTCAATATCCTTGGAAAAAGTACTTAACCACCTGTGCGGATAACGGCTTCCAAACTAGACTACTCGGTTATTATTAGCTGAATGAATTAATGACATTTATTTACCCCCTTCAACTTAAATGGCGGGAAAATGCTAAGTTGTAGGAACAGATTAGAGTTTCCAACAACCTGTAATTACTGTCATAAAATACTAGTGACGGACTAAAATTTAGCACACTGGACTTTAGCATGGGCCGAACTTCGATTCATATGCGAGCACTAGTATTATTCACTAGATTAATCTACCAACCCGCACTGGGCCCGCGTGGTGGATTATGGCCCACTCCCTCCCACAGAGAGGAGGCCTGTGTCCCAACAATGGGATCATTATAGGCTGATTATGATTATGAGATTCTTCCTTACGATATTTTATAATTAATATCAAATAAAAGTTTATAAAACTAGAAACCTAGCTTTATGTCCAAGTTCTCAATACACGCTAGCAACAGGTATGTTGGTTAATTAATCTAATTGATGATCCCACCTGACGTAACGGAATCCAGCGCACGCGCCGCCCTTCGCGCCAAAAGACGTTAGGGCTGTATTAAGTGATTTATTTTGATGTAATTAGGGTTGTTTATGTCAAATAGAGAGTTATTTGTTTTAGTTTCAAGCAAGTAGGTAATACCGATTATTTTAATGTTGTGTTTTCTTGTTTGTTAAAAAAATATAAATTATAAAATATTTATATTTTTTGTGGATATTTATAGAAAATAAATGTCATGAGAGTATGAAAGTTTTAATTACCTTTGATAGAGTACCTATGAATTTCAAGTAATTGAAATCGTCTTACATGGCGATGTACAGACGCCAGCACATCAAGCTACCCGAAACTGTCAAATTTTCCCAATCAACTTTGAACCTTATGCTTTAGCGATATTGTTGGAAATCTATTAAAGAAATTTGACAGATTGTAAGTAGCTTGATGTGCTGGCGTCTGTACTTGGGACATTTATATTTTAACCGTAATTAAAGGAAAAAAGGTCTCATCTGTGCGTTTTATTAAAAATATTATAATTATTTTTGACTGTTTAAAAAAATAGTTGGGTGTCTAAAACTCACATTCTCACAAAATTGCAGCAATTATTCACAAACTGAGTTACAATTAAGTACCAACTTAACAGATACCAACATACCGACAGACAACCATTACATTGGTATGCAAATAACTAACATTTCCCACATAAATCGAGCACCTGTTGTTAAAACAGTGAATATTTTACATTCAAATGAAGCACAGCCCTTTACATTATTTTTTTATTCGGTATTTATTCTAATTTTGAACATTTGCGCTTTTGATTAACGATTTTAATAAAAACGGTTGTTAAATTAGGTGCATTTTAATAATAATATTAATTAGATTATAGGCCGACCGCTTAACTGGGACGTTGCCTGAGGTATTAAAAAGAAAAACAGACCTAGGCTTAAACTAACCCCATTCTTGAAACCACAAAGACCAGTAAATTTACTAAATCTTTTTTTAACCCCATCGACACTGTTGACCTTTGGAAGCCTTTTAACAAAAAAGCCGCAACCCTTATTATAATTGCACTGCATCACGATAATATTATGTAAGGGTTGTCACGTGAAGATTTTCTTCGGAGTCTATTTTAACGGTGTTCTATTTAGCTAACATTACTTTTATTTAGAAAACTTGCTACTTAAATTTTGAGAGCAGTGGTAACCGAGTGATAGCGGGTCGTAGGTCCTAGTTCGAACCCAGACAGGCGCTTTACTTTGTGTAAATTATTTCATCACCACTACTCTCAAAACGGTGAAGGAAAACATCGTGAAGAAACCGGCATGTCCTAGAACCAAAGATTCGAAGACATGTGACATCTACTAACCAGCACCCTCTCACGGAGAGGAGGCCAGTAAAGGGAATAGAAACGGGACAGAAAACTAAGCTCGACATAAGGGTAATAGAAGCGAGACAAGGTTTTCGGCTCGACATAACGGGACTCGACATAAAGGGAATAAATCCCCAGAAGTGGGGCTGATTATGCTACTCAAATTTTTGTAAATATCTAAAAAGCGAAGTAAAGGTTTTATAATCACACATTTTTGATAGATTTATAGAATTTGTCATAAATTATTCTGTATATTATTATTATTGTGTATATACCAAGAGCATTAAAAAAGACATACCTATTTTGAATTTAAACAATGCTTTTGTGGTGAACTGTTATTTTACTGTCGTGTGCGTAGGAGTGCGCAAGTCATTTAATAAAATACTACTCAAAATGATCTTCAACCTTTAGGAAGTTGACAGCTCCGTAAGTGCAAACAATTGTAACCCTAAAATTGAACAAAATACATCGCCTTAATAAATATCTTTCACTTTTCACTATATTTACAGTACAGCTACACACGACACGATATATCACAAAATAAAAGTTAAAATGTTCGCGTGACATCCCTAAGGGTTTAGCAGGTGCGTTGCCACGTGCTATTCGTGATTTTTTGCGGTGCTAAATGTCATCGCTGGTCAACAGGTTCGATGCTCGACGGGTTATTGTTAATAGATAGAGTGATGCGATTTTATTAGCGTTTTATTTTTTTATGGAACATCAATATGCAGGGCTATATTATTTAAATATCTCCATGAAAGGTGGTCTAGATTCTTTCATAGCCCTCAAGCAATCTAGTGGCTCGTTATTTTTTTTCTGGCAATAGGTAGGTAAGTATGCATGGTGCTTTCTTGATAAAACAAATAATATTATTTTCATTTAAATTCTACTAAATGGACAAACTTCTAATACTAAATAAACTAAAGAACTATTAAAATAAAAATATAATATCCTAACCTAAACTAAATCTATTAACAATCTAAAATATGGCGTCGAAAAATATCTCCGCATCGCTGTCGACTGGTAATGCACCCAAGAGACTGGTGACATTGCCACGTCGTATGGCAATACTTAGCGTCTGGCCAAGGTAAAAGTCAGCCCTTGGGTCACGGGAAGTGGCAACCAGCCGGTTGGAGATTTCATTGAACAAACCATGATTATATTTTTGCCAATCCATGCAATCTATCTATAATCTGCATTCGCGATTAACTTGCCAAACATGTAAACAAATTGGAGTTATTGGAAAAATAACTTTAATTCCTACACTTTAACAGTTCAGTTTACGCTACAACCTCAAACATTTTTAAGACTTTTTAAATAATGCTTAACACTCTGAAATCAACTTAATTACCGCTGAAATAAATTTGATATTTGTTTAACTTGAAATAACATGAATTGGAAACGTAAATTTGTATATAAATATGTAGTAGTGGGTTCTCGTCAATAATACAACAAATAGGAATGGAACTTACGACTATCTTACTCGCCATTGGCTATGCCTCGATTTTTGGGCTATTCCCGCTTTAATGCTACCCTATGACAGTAGCGACGAATAAAACCAAAAGTCAAAAATACAAAACAACAGGTTGCTCTCTAAATATTCATAAAAATAACAATTTAAAAGCATTACCAACACATGCCCTAACGAACTTTTTACTTTTTTCTAGTCTATGGCACGTGCGTACCTATTATAAGGGTGAAGTTATTTCCGATGACAATGATATCGAAATGTAGCATCCTGTATAATTACGTAACGGTGGGGTGTTTGATAATATGTAGTTGGATTGAAGTTTTTTTGAGCATGGATGATGATGATTTTGAAATTGATTGTTATAAAGAAACGTCTTTTAAATCGGCATCGATAGCATTTCATGAGCTTATGGATCTAAGCAACGACATAGTAAGGTTTTTTGAAAGCCAGTTTTCGTCACTTCTTTCTACCAATGCAGCTAAAAATGAGTTTCATACATATTTTTTCTTTTTAGGGTTCCGTATCTCAAAAGGAAAAACGGAACCCTTATAAGATCGGATCGTCTGTCCGTCTGTCAAGGCCCATTTTGTCAGGAACGCGCGGAGTTATCAAGTAGAAATTAATATCAAATTCTCAGGGCTGCAATCCCTTGAAGCTGTGAAAAAATCCAACTTCTAAGTCAACGCAATCAAAAGATACGGGCTTTTATGTTCCGTTTATGCATATTTTGACATTCGCCAAGGAATCAAAACCTATAGGGTACTTCCCGTTGACCTAGAATCATAAAATTTAGCAAGAAGCAATTTTATGTAGTACAAAAGGTATCAATCCGAAAACCGTTAATTTGTAGTCACATTACAAAAAAAAAAACGGGAAAAATATTCGAGACGCGATTCCCGTGATAAAATAGTGCTCCTATTAAGCTATTCATAATAAAAAATCATCATCATCAGCCTATAGCAGTCCACTGCTGGACATAGGCCTCTCCTGTTGCACGCCATTCAACTCGATTTTCGGTAACTCTCATCCAGCTGCTACCAGCCATCCTGCGAAGATCGTCGCTCCACCACGAGGTTTCCACTTTTCGCGGTCTCCACTCAAGAACACGTCTATCCTAACGGTCATCGGTTCTACGGCTAATATGGCCGGCCCATTGCCAATTCAGCTTGATTATTCTGTGAGCTATATCGACAACTTTGGTCCTACTCTTTGCGGATTTGATCCCTTAAGGCCCATTTAGATGGAGAGAGTTTCTCGAACGTTTCTTGGCGAGAAATCGTACGCTACTATCGCAAACAAAAATCGCCATAAGACTATCGTATCATAATGTTTACATACAGGCAAGAACTAAATTCTCGCTTACGATTATGTCATACGAGATTCGCAAGTCATTATCGCTAGGCGATAAATGACTGCGACTGTTTACACAGCGAAATATATAGTATGAAGATTCTTGCTTACGAGTTCTCGACTTGTCTATACACGATCTCGTATGACATTTTTTTCAAATTCATACGAGTATCGTACAAATCGGTTTGAACCGATTTTGAGTGCGAGATTTTCCATTCGAGTTCAGTGATTACTACGGTATTGTTCTCAAAATGACCGTTTTATTAATTACTGGTGCCGATTCTCTTGTCACAAATGCCTCTAAACTAGACTAAAAATCACTAAAATTTTATCCTATTCTGAAATTGACTAAAGTGACACAACTTAACTATACTTATTTTAGTTTGACAGCACTAAGATGGCAAGATTTATTTAATCCATTGAACATGGCAATTTTGCTATTCTGAATTACACGTTTTTCACCTAAAATTTAGATTGTTTAACTAAATCTGACTATTTTTAATCGCGATTAAAAAGGTGTGGAATAAAATTAGTTGTCGTTGAAGAAAAAAATGAATAGAAAGTCACCAACACCTCGATTTCAGATGCAAAAACAGTAGGTACAGTTTTTTTTCTTTTGCTTATAATTATCTCGAAAATGGTGTGTCCTATCGCAAAAATAATGAAAATTTCGACCCCCTTTATAGAACCCATAAACCCCTAAAACTCAACATGTAGGTAATAATTTTTCATATTTTCCATACAAAAAGTGAAAAATTCCTTAAAAAACACGCCAAGGCTGCCCCCTGCCCGCCTGATAGCTCTAAAAAAAATCACGGGTAGGGCAAACAAGTACCTACCGCGTGTCGACGAGTCGTAATTGTCAAATTCCATTTTAGTTGTGTCAAAATTATTTTTAAATTTAGAGAATTTTTCATGCAGAATAGCTGTAAGATTCTCATAGCAAAAAGTAAGGAATTTTAGTGATAGTTTAGTTCGGTGTACAAGAGAATCGGCACCATTGTCTTAGAAGAGCAGATATAATTAAAACACCCTCGCGCACTGCACTCATGGTAGCGACTAGCACAAAAACTCGAAATACAATTCTCGCTTTGTAGTTCTGTTTACACGGAGACAGATATATTCTATTGCGAGGCAATTCTCGCCCAAGGGGCAGGGCGACAATCGTGGATGTTTACACGAAGAGAGTTTTTTAATGTTCTTTCGATAATCGTATCTTCGAGACGAGAAACTCTCTCCATCTAAATGGGCCTTTAGAGAGACTCCAAGCATAGCCCGTTCCATAGCTCGCTGAGCGATATTAGATTTATGGAGCAGCCGTACCGTGAGTGTCCACGTTTCAGCTCAGTAAGTCAAACTGGCAGGACGCACTGATTGAAGACCGTAGTCTTTAGGCTCTGTGGAATACGCGACGAGAAGACTCGACGAAGCTTTCGAAACGCTGCCCAGCCCAGCATAAAAAATAATACCGTTCAATGTGCATAAAACGGTTAAATATTAATGTAAAAACGGTACCTTGTCTATTTATTACTAAAATAACTTACTGTAAAGAAACTAGGAACTAACCAATCTTCAGACTTCCTAGCCACAAAAAACAACCTTACGAAAACACTCCAATTACTAAAACCACAAACGACATTGAACCTTATTGTTCACGAAATAGAATAGAACAGACAATTTTACTGACAGCATAACAAAGCTGTTTTATTTTGCAGATGTTGTCAACATTTTGTAAACTAAATTCAACCTTAAATACCTAAACATAAGTGATGTCAAACCATCAGCATTCAGTAACTCGGTTCCAACCCAGCTGATAGGAAATGCATTTGAAAGTTTTTTTTTTCTCTACCAACAGTCCTTAAGGGTGTGTTTTTTTAATTTGTAACGGAAGACTAGTGCAGTCACCTGTCGTCGCTTGCACAGGGTTAAACGAACTCTGAGGGGTCAACAAAGGGCAGTGATAAGTGATGGGGTAGGTAGGTACCTACTTTAAAATGGTCAAGAGTGAGAGCGTCACATTCACTCTCTTTTAGGTTGCTATAGGAAAGTTCGAAATGAGGCAGTATTAGACCATGCTGAAAAACTTTGAGAGGCTTTTGTCCAGTTGTGGGACAGAATCTAGACACTTTGAATGGTTTATTTAGGCCGGCAGGTTATTTTTGAGAGGTAGCCTTTTCTGCACCAAGACTGATCGAATAGGTACTTTTGACGTTCAAAAGAGCCTTTTATCTGTCTATTTGAAATAAATGCTTTGATTTGACTTTAAACCAGCGGGACTGTATGATGGCGTATGCGACAGCTTACAAATTATAAAAATCTAGCTTAAAATACTGGTATTCAGCTGTATCAGGTTAGACTGGAAGCCGACCCTAACATAGTTGGGAAAAGGCTAGGCAGATGAAGATGACCTATGTAATCATCCCATGAAGATGACCTATGTAATTATCCCATTGCGGTCCGTAGTATGGCTTCTGCAACCTCCCTAGACCATTAAATCGTCTTAGATTTCCTCATATTTAGCTGTCCACATTAACGGATACATTTAAAAAAAAGTGGCACTCCGGGAGTGCCGACAGAAGTGAAAACTTGAACAATTACGTGTTTATTTTTTGAATCGTCATATACACAAAACACAAACAGAATACCTACTTTGCAATCACTCACTGTCATATCGGAAATACATTAAAACCCAGTACATCCCGAGGACAGCCAAACACATCCGAATGTAGCGCGGTGTCGGTAATAGTGTCGCGAGTTCAATGGTTTTTTCCCATCTCAAAAAATGCCCAACGCGCCTAAAGAAGTTTTCACTTCAAAAACGTCCAAAATTCACAAGCCATCAGTACCACCAGGACCACCATTGTGGGTGCTTTTATTATGTTAGGTCATTCCTAACCAATCTTTCAACGCTTCAAAGTTCAAATATGTCAACAAAAATGATAAACTTTAATAAACATCGACAAAACGTAAACATAAACTATTTGCCTGTACTTCGGCCTATATTGTAACTGTAGTCTAGTCTAGGCTAGATTACAGTGATCGTCCTGGACAGTTACCTATCTTTCCGGCTAGATGCGGGCGCGCGGCCACGGGACTAGCAGAGTTAAGGGACAGCCCTTTTGTTAGCACAGCTGATTTATCTATACTAATATTATAAAGAAACACCCACAACATCACAAACTTTACCTAAGTTTATGATGTTGTGGGGGTAATCTCTGGAACTCCCATTCGGATTAAAAAAAAACTTTTTACATGATAGTCCAATTCCTGAGGAATCCTATAGGCTTTAACTCACGCTATGTCTTTTAGGAGCCGAGCGAAAATAATAAAAGTTAGAAAGTACGCTAAGCTAAAGCGAATTGATGGCCGGGCAGGTGATGCGATGCGACAACAAATTTCTCGCTAACGAAGTCGCGGGCAGAATCTAGTTATAGATATTTTGCAAAATCGTAGAATATTTGATATAACATAAATCTTGATGAATGATGATACTTAAGCAGGGGCACCTACGATCGAATAACCCAGGGCAGTTAGCTTTGCCTGTTCTACCTACTGCTGAAAATAGCTAAGTATCTCAATGATTATAGAGGTATGAGGAATAGGGTGTAAAGGTCACTCATACTCTATAGAAAAGGGAGGATCCTCCGACCAGACGGGTGTTGTGTCTGGCGGGCAACTTACTGCCCGATGATTCATGTCGGGCCGTTGTATCATGCTAGTTGCGCGGTAAACTCTGCTTGCGAGATGCAGGATTTGCGTGACGTCAGTATGACGCGTTGTTCGCATGTGGCGTTGTAGATACCGCTACATGATTACTAAAATCTCCGGTAAAAATTAACCCATATGGTAGTGGGATTTGTGACACCAGTATGTTGAGATTAGGAGAAAAGAGGACACTACTGCGTTAGTTTTAGATGGCTTTTTGCGTTACTACGTTAATTTTAGATGGCTTTTTGCGAGGCCAAAGCTTTTTTATTTAGCTCTTTTGGACTTATAAAATTATGGTGCTGCAAATAACACAACTTGCCTCTCAAATAACAACCATGGGAACCTCACATTATCGGAATAAATCTAATTTCCACAACATAATAAAAACAAAAGAAAACTACCCACCATATCACTTGACCACAAAACGTTTATTATTATTATAACTTTCAAAGTTGAAACCATTGGAGCTTAACTCAATAATAAGTAAAAGAAAGTCGCCTAAGGTGTGTTTGTACTAGGACATAATCTAGGTTAGGGATGGCTCTAGCTTTAACAGAATTGTGTGTAAATATTTCAATTGAAATAAGTAGAGGTAACTTGAAACCAACCCGCATGTTGGATTACCCTGATTGGAGTGGAGGCCTGTGTCCCAGCAGTGAACACTTGAGGCTGATTATGTAAGTAAGGCTAACTTTTGTTACTCATAGGTATTAAAACCTGAGACTAGAGATGCCGGTGCATTCCACCAGTTTCTATGACAAATCTTTTACTGTTCAAGCAGTACGGTTATGGAATGACTTGCCCGTGTCGGTAAGGCGTGCTCAATCTTTGTCCACTTTTAAAATTATGATAAAAAAGCACTTCCTCTCTCCTTAAACTTCATCATTATATTTTTCTTTGTTCATGTTTACTATTATATTGTATATATATATATATATGTATATATTTATTTAGATTAGTATAATATACTTTATGTATGTATTTATGGTATTGTGTAAATGGTACACCACAGACTACCTACAGTACTTGTCTGTCCTTCCTCTTTTTAATCCATCCAAAGGTTGTCTTTAAAAGATCGCTTTTAGCGATAAGACCGCCCATTGTGTCACCCATTGTAAAATTTCTATATTTATGTCTGTAATTTATATGGTGTACATAATAAAGAGTATTCTATTCTATTCTATTCTTCTGGAGTAACAATAAACTAAGTCTTGTACTATAGGCGATAGTTTTATGTCAAATGAAATGAAATGGTTTATTTGTCTTAAATAGGATATCGGAATCACTGTTACACGTCATAATAAAAACTCTAGCTAGCAAAATTTTTCAAAATTGTTAACGAAACCGAGTGTTTCGTTCTATATATTACTAGCTTTTTTTTTTTGGTTGTGAAATCATCTAATGACTCCTCCCGCTCTGGGTGGAGCGGAACGGAGTGTCAGACTCTTGCTGACTAGAACCCACCCGTGTTCCTTCCTTAGCCCTTTATATTACTAGCTTCTGTCCGCGATTTCGTCCGCCTGAAATTTCACCCTCCCCCCATTCACCCTCTTAGGGGTGGAATTTCGAAAAACCCTTTCTTAGTGGATACCTACTCTTCACAAAGAACAGACCCTCCGAATTTCATGTCTCTAGGACTAGCGGTTTAGGCTGTGCGTTGATATCAGAGTCAGGACTTTGAATTTTATTTATACATATAGATATCGATTTATTAGGCCCAAGCCTAGAAATTAACCAAATAGGCGAAGACCCGAGCCATGAACCTAAAACTCTATTATCGTTTACAATTTTACATGATTTGCGAATATCAAAAAAAGCAAAAAGTGTCTGCTTTGTACTTATTAGGTAAATATCTACATTAGTAAATTAGTCGTGGAGGCTTTTTTCCACTACCACAATATTATCAGGGAAAGTCCTTTTCATATTTTTTTTTTTTTGTTTTCTGATTCTACTTCACCCACCATAAGTTTGCCAGCCCTGCACTAGGACATAATCTAGGCTAACTGGATTGCGGTCTAGACTGAGCCTAAGGCTGGCTGTCTGACGTCTTCTTTATGGCCTTATTGTATACTAGTTTCGGACCCCAGCTTGAATCGAACAGCCTAAAATCTATGACAATGATGTAGACTCTATAAATATTGCTGCATTTTCTAGGGAACCTAGGTATATTATTTTAGTTTGATTCAAGGAATATTTTCAACTAGCAGCGCCCCGCGGTTGCACCCGCATAAGTTTCGATCCCGTGGGAATATCGGGATAAAAGTAGCCTATGGCCTTTCCCGGGACTCAAACTATATCTATACCAAATTTCATCTAAATCGGTTTAACGGTTTAAGCGTGAAGAGGTGTGTCTGTCTGTTGAAAGACACACTTTGGCATTTATAATATTAGTATGGATTCTTTTGATATATAAAAATCTATGTATATATTTTTGATATATCAAAAGAATTGCAAAAAAAGACATTGTATCATTGTTAAATTCTATGTGCATGTTGGTAGGAAACGATAATTAATGAATTAATACTGTCCATTCAATGCAAAATTCATACTGCCTAAATGCACGAAAAAAAAACAGTGGCACTCCGGGAGTGCCGACAGAAGTGAAAACAAAACACAAACAGAATACTTTACCATCACTCACTGACATATCGGATATACATTAAAACCGAGTAGGTACATCCCGAGAACAGCCGAACACATCCGAAGCGGTGTCGCTACGGTAACAGTGGCGCGAATTCAATGATTTTTTTCCATCTCATAAACCAACGCGCCTAAAGAAGTTTTCACTTCAAAAATTTGCTATTGACATCCCAAATTTCGCACTGAACACTGATCGCACCGTCACTAAAACTGGATCAGCATCTATAAAATTCTAGTTGAAAACGACAAAAAAACAATAACACTCTAATAAAACATAACGGCACGTAAAAACCTAACCACGTTTAAAACCCTAGTTAACACAAACCCAATACTATCTACAATAAAATGAAAACCAACAGGAAACCAAATCCCTAATATTGGCGAACACTTGGAATTGAAAACAATCAGAGTTAATAAGAACCGGTCTTCGGCAGGTGCGACCACAACCGCTTCCGTAGAGGCTGTGACCTTTACTAGTGGCCGATCATCTGGCTGTTACATTGCTACTAGATTATTGAAGTCAGATGATTTATGAAGGGCTGCAAAAGAACTGTTATGCTGCCAGTCATAGTAAACAGTTAATCCAACTCTATAAAGCCCTAATTCTAGGACTATACCTATGCGATATTGGATTGATAACTTACCATATAAACATAGCATAATCAGCCTATAATGTTCCCACTGCCGAGACACAGGCCTCCTCTCTTCGAGAGAATGTGGGCTGTAATCTACCACGTAGGCCCAGTTGGTAGATGTCACATGAATTTTCGGTTGTAGCACATATCGGTTTACTCACGATGTTTTGAGAGTAGAGGTGATGAAATTTGTATGAAATACACACAGTAAAGTGCCTGCCTGCGGGTTTGAACCCACGACGTACAACTCCCAAGTCGGGACCGTTACCACTGAGCCACCACAGCTCTCAAACTCAAACTCAAAGCCTTTATTTCAATCAGGCACTTTTGAATTGTCAAAATTCAGTTAGTCAGAAAGTTGAGGCTAGTTACCAATTCCAAAACGTAGAAGAAGAACTCACATTTGGACTTTGCATTTTGCATATTTGCGTTTCTGAACCATTTAGTCACAAGAATATAGCGTCGTAATCTTCGTCGAATCCAAAAATATAGAGAATAATTCATCTAAAAAACTCAAAGCAGGGGGCCGCAAACAATTGCTCTGCTAATTCATCATACGAAGAATACAAAAGTCTATATCGAACTACATGGAATGGATAAAAGACAGGAGTTATTCCGGTCTGATCCCCTGAACTCCCCTCCACCCCCCTCCTCGATCCCCTGCCAGTTCTTCTATTTTTAATCTCTCCCTTATCCACTATAAATTCATTATCGTTCCGGTCTGATCCAGTTTTTCTTTCAGTATGTTGATGATCTTTGCAACATACATATTTTATACTCTCCAACGTCTTTGAACATCTTTGAACTTGATGGACATAATTCTAAAAGTTTCTTATTATTATCAAGTAATTTCGATAACATGCTTGTCTGTTGTAAGTGAGTTAAAAGTGCACCTTTTTCTGACCCCTCAAAGTCACTGGCGTGACGGAGTTTACTCTAGTCACCTGTCATTTCGACCTCTTTATATATACAAATAATAATACAGAAATGGTTGGTATGGATAAGTCTTGCATTGAACTTGAATATTGCAGCTATAGATAGCTAAAATCTTATTGGCACTTAGAGGTCACTGATGGAATATATTATAAGGGGACTTTTCCTAATCCCAAAGACATCCCCAGGCTTCCAAAGTAAGGTTTTAATCAGTAGTGTTAATAGTAGCGTATATTTTCATATTTCCCAAATCAACGAGTCTATTTTGTAAAAATCTTACCATGAAAACTTTGGTAAAGTGAGTTTTCATTCCACCTGATGATTGACACTATTGACAACTCACTTCAAGCTCACTTAACTTAAGATTTCACGGTACGATTTTTACAGAATACGTACATCGGCAGATATTATAAAATATGTAGTAACCAGGATCCACAAACAGTAATCACATAATAAACGGAGTAGCCAAAGAAGATTCAGTCGCAAAACGGACGTTAACAGATGGCTTTGATGAAGTCAAGAACGATAAAAATGAAGATACTGTAATAAAAATAAACGATATCAGTAAAACCAATAAGAAATATAGCTTAGTTAAAGTAACAATAGGACTGTTACAAGTTAGACTGAGTAATCATTATCAGCAAGTTCAACTGGATGAAGAAAATGCGCCAGTTGACAACTAAACCCGCATTCTACTAATAGCTGTCAGTTAGTAATAAATTCTTCAAATGTGTTAGTGATAGACGATACTTGCGCTGCCTACACTATACTGTGGATGTAAGAAAATATCTAGCATTTCGTAGATATTATAGTATCTTAATGGCCAGAGATCGCTGAAGGCAGGGAGGTTTTGAAGGAAAAATGGGAGGCCTGTGCGCAGCAGTGGGGACACAATATACGTAGACTATCGAAAAAATATGTCCAATATCCTCATTTTCGTGCCCATGTCCCAATTTATTTGGGGTCTTCTTCTATTAGTCGTCATCTCGGTAGTCACCCCCTTTCTAACCATATCATCTTTCACACAGTACATCCATTTGTTTCTTTGGTCTTCATCTTAATGTGCAATATATCGCTCCAAATTTTGTTAAATGAAATCTATAAATATAATTTTATGAAATTAAGTTCTTCTAATATAACAGGCACAATTGCTGCTATGGAGCTTACTGGGCCACTCCTTTGTTCCAGCTAAAATACTAGAAACTGGTGAAGGGCGGGCGTTTTGGAGAACTTTCTAATGTAATTTTGACATCCAAAAAGTGATGATTCTCAGCCTCAGAATATTATGACTTTAGCTTTTGATCTTTAAGTTTTTGCAAATATTGTATCTGTGGTATATTTTTTTATTCTTCATCATTTGTTTTGTAAGTTGAAAAAAGATTGGAAGTTCCAAATCATTCAATATACGAGTATACTGATGCATTTATGTGTGCGCAACAATAGATGGAATGTATAACAAAAAGTTATACGAAAATAAACCTTATTATTATTACAGACAGTTGCCACCTATACTTTTTGCTAATAGAATTATTAAAAAACGAAATATCGAAAACTAATATTGTATCGAGATGGTAGCGGTCAGGTCTAGTGATGTCATCAATGAGAAACCCGTTGATTAAAATGTATCGATCTTTTGTGCCAGTTTTGTGAGCCATAGTTGGTACGAAATAAATTATACTAATTGGAATTCAAGACTTTTTTATCCAGTAATTTTAAAAGTGGTAAATATAAAACCCAATTATATTAAAAGGACGTATCCAATCAAAAGAAAGACTCATTATAACAATAAAATGTTTAAAACTTTGCAATTTTTTTTGAAGCTTTTTCGTTCCAACGTTTTCATTGCCCAAAGATTCAAAGTCAAATCATTTGTTCCAAATAGGCATATAAAAGGCACTTGAACGTCAACGTCAAACGTCGTGAAGAGTACGACCGCTTGACAATAAGGTCTAACACTGGATAAAAAAAAAAATGTATAAAATTGCAAGTTCCTAGATAGAATGTTTTCAATAAAGACGATGAACGTGTCGCATCACTAGTCGTAACCACACAATTATCAGTCTGTTTACCATTTCCAGCCATAATGCTTCGTCTACCTTACAAATAAATAAAATAAATACACACCACATACACAGTAGTCGAATAGACCGGTTTTTTATATCATCTTCCGGGTTCGATTACTATAAACAAGTACAGACGCCAGCACATCAACCTACCCGAAACTGTCAGATTTCCCCAATCAATTTTAAACCTTAGCCTTCAGCAATAAAGTTGAAAATGTATTAAAGAAATTTGACAGATTGTAGTAGGTTGATGTGCTGGCGTCTGTACCTACCACCGAACTTATTACTGAATTACAAAAGAAGAAGTTTACCTAGTCGATAATTTGATTACTCTATTAAGACTATTGGAATCTCTAGCAGTGTTGTGTGTGGTCTTCAGTTTAAGAGGACCTTCAATTATTTGTAGAGGTGGGATTGTAAGAAGAACTTTACTTCAATATGATTTCAACAACTTGAGAGAGATTTCCTTTACTGTGGATTGCCAAACAGAACTTGAGTTCATCATGGCATGAGAGGGGAATATTAATGCTAAATAATTTTATTTCTGTAAGTTTATATATAGTTAGCGCCACGAAAGATGAGACTTGATCCCCCTCCCGCGCTCTTTCTGTCGCCCCTATGACGTCCGGTCCCGTCCCGCGCTCAGACCTCATACCGCTAAAGAGAGACCTAAAATCGTGTACTGCGCATGTCAAACCACGTGGTGTGTCAAGTCTCATCTTTCGTGGCACGCATTATACAAACACACACACGTCAATCATGTTTTAAATTCTAGTAGACCGGCGTTTCATATCTGACTACTCTGAGAAGAAAGGCCGAAACAAACTCAGAGGTCCCAATAGCTTTTGAAGTCCAGACATAATCTTGGTTAGATCATGTAGATTGGTGCCTGAAATGGTCTTTTGATGAAAGAACCACACAGATTGCGTGACCTGTCCAGTCAATTCATGCATTTGTCAGTAATCATGCAGAGCTTTGGCTAACTTCAAAATATATTAATAGCAATAAAATTGTGTGAAGCGTCTGTCACTGCGTTTTAAAGTTTATAAAACTTATTACCCTGTATTTTGCCTTTTTTATAAAGGGTCATCAATCACTCATTCCCGAATAACGGATGGCATGAATACTCAATAGTACTGAAATATTTAGGGTAAAGACAAACAACCTTTAAAACAAATAAAACAGTAAAGATCAAGATCGACAATAAAGATCGATAATCAATAGATCTACATAGAACATTTTTAACGTCGCACGCGCACTCATTGTAACGTCTTCGCGCGCCGGATGTTCCGCCATTGCTCGCTCGACCGTTCCAAATTCAAAACGGAGCCATTTCCGGTGTGACGTCACCGCCGCCATGTTGCCGACGGCGTCTGCGCCTCTCTGGCTATTGTCGGCTCCATGGGAAATGGGGGCATGTAAAATTTTGTTTCCCGTAGGAAATTATTTGAGAATTAAAGTATTGGTTTTGTTTAGCTTTTTATGATTTGTCGTTGCTGTATTTTTTGGTGGGATTAATTGGATTCCTCCCTTGACTGTCAAAAGTAAGGCCTCCGGGGTAATTACGTAACACACTAGCAGCAGGAATGGCTTTCATTTTGACAGTTCAATGACATTCATTGCGTTATTTACGTTGTTGAGCAGACACATTTTTCGAATATATGAAGCAATGGATTAGCAGTATTGTGATTGATAGTATGTTACGAATTTAGGGTGCTGGTTTACGCTCTAGCATAACAACTGTTATTATGTTATTAATAAAAAAAACGAAGCAAGAAGAGTAAGCAACTAAGCATCGGAGTAAGTGGCGTTCTGCTGTCTGCCTATCCTCATGGAAAAGAGGCGTTAGTACTTATGCATATACAGATGCCAGCACATCAAGCTACCCGAAACTGTCAAATTTGCCCAATCAACTTTGAACCTTATGCTTTAGCGATAAAGTTGAAAATCTATTAAATAAATTTGACAGATTGTAGTAGCTTGATGTGCTGGCAACTGTAATTAAAAACATTTGGAAAATCGGTCTATCTGGACTAAGATTGAACAGAATATAAATTAACCTAGCAGCGCCCCGCGGTTTCACCCGCATAAGTTTCCCGTGGGAATATCGGGATAAAAACTATCCAATGTCCTTTCCCGGGACTCAAACTATCTCTATACAAAATTTCATCTAAATCGGTTCAGCGGTTTAAGCGTGAAGAGGTAACAGACAGACATACACACTTTCGCATTTATATTATTAGTATGGATTTAACATCTAGCGATCATGCTTGTATTTTTTCTTGAAATAGAAGTATATTTTTATAAATCTAAACCATCATTTGACATACCTGCCGGAGTATATAATATTAAACTCACAGTTGCTATTGTTGGACTACCAAACAATTTATTTTCACTTTGTATTGGTGTCATGAAATATTTCTGTGTTGATGTATCGCAATGTAAACTTTCTATTCCGTCAAAATGATCGACATTGATACTAATGTCCAGTTTATTTACAATAGTTTGTCAGTAAATCACACTTTTCGGACAATTTTCGGCAGGGATTCTGACTCTGTTTCTTACAGGACTTACTCTGTTTCTTACAGGTCGAACATGAGTGCTGATTGTCATTGAGAAAAATATAGGTAAGCGACATTGAAGGGAAAAGGAATCCGAATGATTTTCACTCTACAACAAATTCATAAATATTTACACAAAAATAATGATGTAACAAAATCTGCAGTTAGTAAAAACTTCAGTAAACCGTATCAAATCGTGACCTTCTCACGTTGAACTAAACTTGACCTCACCTCGGTGCTAAGGTTACTAGCAACCAAATTAAAACGGTTATAGGTTGCTGATGAGCTGTGACTTATTAACAGATTCAAGGTGGAGTTTTCAAATGTTCTTGAGTATTCGAATAGTATGTGAAGACTATTAATTAATTACTTATACCGAATTCAATCAATAATAATAATAATAATTTTCGTTAGGCGGTTGGATCAAGAGCCTGATTCAGAAGGCAGTACTCCTCAATACGGCTCGCATTGTGAAGAGATTCCTGTCTCTGGAGCCCTAACCACCGGTAGCTTGGACCCTGTTCCCGACACCGGCGGACTACTATTTTTTTATATTTTTAAATGTTTTTTATATTTTAAGAAATATTTAAAAATGTAATTTAATATGTAAATAGTATAATAAACGAAATAATAATTTAATTCGTGTCGATTGTTTCTACGCAACGATGCGAAAAATGCGCCACCTTGGTGAGCCGGGTGCGGGCTAGCCCCAACATTATATTGCGGTGTATCGCGAGCAAACTGGACTGCTTGCATGTGAATCGCTGCTGCAAGCCTTCCACATCGCTGTTGAGATTATAGCAGGGATTCTGACTAACTATATGGCAGTGTTATAGATTAATCCCCTTACTAATAAATTATATCCTATGAGTAGTTATGCATCGATTTCTCTCTTTCAGTCGTCAGTAATTTGACTTTCGAAAGAAGAAGACAAAACGTTGTGTAACTGTACAGACGCTATACAACGTTTATTAGTAAGGGGGAAGTTTACTAACGTAGATGTTAAATAGTTTGTTACTAACATATTTGAGTACACCTGTTAATCAAATATAAATAAACTAGCTTCTGCGCGCGACTTCGTCCGCGTGAAATTTCACCCTCCCCCCATTCACCCCTTATGGGTGGAATTTCAAAAAACCCTTTCTTAATGGTTACCTAATCTTCACAAAGAACACACCCTCCAAATTTATGTCTCTAGGACCAGCGGTTTAGGCTGTGTATTGATATATCAGTCAGTCAGGACTTTGAACATTATATATTTAGATAATACTCCCGTTTTCTCAGTAGCAACCCGTAGTCAGGAGTTGTGCCTGGTCGATGGCAATAGGATCGCCCCCTGTTACATAGGACTTACCTACTTAACATAATAGGCAAAATTTGGGTGTACTATAGGTACACCTCTGCTGTAATATTATGTGTTAATCAAAGATTTTCAATGTGTAAAATGTGTCATTGTCGTACTGAAAACAGTCATCGTAAATTCTACTTTGGTTCAATGTAGTTTGCTAAGAACTAGCTTTCGTTCATGGCTTCGCCCGCTTGGTACCTACGCCGATAAAAATTCATTTTTGTCCTTTCTCAGGATTCAAAGTATCCCCATACCAAATTTCATCAAAATCGGTCCGGCCGTTTCGGAGATTAGCCGGAACAAACAGACAGACAAAAAAATTAAAAATTGTGGTTTTGTTACATTATAGAATACACACTTTTATAAGCATTTAGTAAAAAGCTGTTATTTTGAGATTACGAACAGACACTTAAATTTTATGTATACGTATAGATACCAAGTCAATCATGATTTCAAGTATCCTTGTATCATAGATTTACAAATAAAAGTCTTGGGATTGAATATTCTGCAGGTCAGTTCGATACTTAGTCACGCACGGTGCAAGAATTGAGCCCTTCTAAAGCATTCCGTCACTGCGTCATTTATGTCGTCATTTTCTTGATCGTCACGTAGCACTATCAGCCTATAACGTTCCCACTGTTAGGACACAGGCCTCCTCTCAGTGAGAGGGAGTGGGCCGTAATCCACCACGCGGGCCCAATGCAGGTTGGTGGATATCACATGTCTTCGCGTTTTTAGTTTTCGTCACGATGTTTTCCTTCGCCGTTTTGAGAGCAGTGGTAATTCAATAATTTACACAAAGTTGCCTGGGTTTGAACCTACGACTCGTTAGTCGCGGCCGTTGCCACTGGGCCACCACTACTCTATCCACCGCATAAGCTATCCTCATATATTATAGTTTGTACCTATACAAGAGATGAAGGAGGTCGTAGAAACAACGACAAAAATATCAAAGTTAAAGAAAGTCTTAACACTGAAATAAATACTACGAATTGAGCATTAAAACTTCACACTAATTTTCGTCCAATGACTGTTCGGACAATTGATCGAATAGTATTTTTAACTCACGATGCGATGCGCGCTTTACTTGTCTTACCAAGTCTATAAACACGCTGTGAATGTGTGTGTAAGCGCAGGAGTTCGCGGTGCTGCCCGAGACAATAACGAAGTCGAAAGTGTGTGTGTGTGTGTGTTATGTACTGATGCTACTCATCTTCACACATACATTCACCTTTTTTTTTTTTTGTTTACGTTTTTAATTTTAATTTTTTTTTTTTGCTTGAGTACGTATAGTGTTTATTGTATTTGTTGGTATATTGGCGTGGCTAGCTAACCTATGGCAAATAATTTAATTTAATGTCCTGTGTCCTGTAACGTTAATTACTTTTCATACCTAGTGTTGTATAAAATCAATTATTTTCTAACTGAACAGACAGATGTGCTGCTGGGGAGTTTGTTGCGCCACTTCTTCTCCCCAGCGAAAGCACTAGGAAGTGGCGAAGGGCGGGTATTTTGGGGAACTGTCTTTTGTAATTTTGACGTTCGAAAAGTGCTGATTCTCAGCCTAGTTTGAATAAATAACTTTTTTTTTTTTTTTGATTTTGATTCACAGTGTGTATATATGTTGTACACTTGATTACTACAAATAAATCGCGTGTCGCTTTAAGAAATAAAAACACTGTACAAAATGAAGTAATTGATTGTCACATTGCACTATTACATTAAAAGTCGTGATTACAGTGAGCTAATAATTTTACGGTGGATCAGACGAATTTGACAAGTATTCTCCGCTATTCTAAAGGTGGTAAGAGTTAAAATAGAGTGGCAAAGTTATTTTTTGTAATTACTGTTGGATGTTTTTGAGGTATTCATAGTGATTTAGATTCGGATAATGTTATTGACGATACAGTTTCAGCGGTTGTGGTTTTATTGATAATGCTGTCAATAAATTTTAACTATTGTGAAAATACCCTATTTTGTATACAATTTGGTATACAATACGTAACATAATGGGTTAACATAAGACCTCATACACCCCAATTAGAGTATTGAGTTAAAACCACAATACAATGAACAGAACTTATTTTATTTTAAGTTATTAAGAAAATCGTATTGGACCTACCATTAATTTATGCATTTAAAATTGAGTCTTATTGCCTTGAAATAAAATTAAATTTTCTTTGACTTAATCGGGGTCAGGATGGCAAAATATAATTATAATTTTTGAAAATAACACCTATATTAAAAGTTACTGTAATCGATTTAGTAGTCATTATGAACAAACTACTTTCAGAACTTGCGTTTATTCTATTACATCTTGTATAATAAAATCTTAAAGACTTAAATATCAACGTGGATAATGTTCGTAAAAAATCTTGCCTAACACTTCCATAACCATGGATTTACAATATTACAAATCGAGCAACAATTTGTTCGCACTACAAACAGTTTCAGGGCGTAGTTGCGCAGACAATAAGGTTGTAACCTTGTCTATGTCGACAAAAAATCATTAGTCAACCGACCTCCGAAGTTTTTGTCGATAAGCCAGGGATGTTCTGCGATGGTCATATTTTTTATCGATACTATTAGGGTCAGTAAATTATCATAAGATTTAGAGTAGGGTATGGCCATGACTTGATTGGTTTGGGTTTAGCCTAGTTTATTGTATTATTGTGTCATTATGTTCAGATTTATTTTTAGGCAGTTTTTTATCAATGAATTTTGCATCGGAGTTACCGTTGGTGATAAAGTTTGTTGCCGTGGTAATATTAGATATAGAGAATTTTCAGTACTGACTGATGACGATGATTATATAAGTTCCTAACCGCAAAAATCAACCAACTCCCAACAAAACCAAAGACAAAGTCTTTCAGCCATTTTCTTTTTTTGTTTTATTTTAAATCTCTCTCTTAGATCAGTCACTTGTCACTGGTGTCTAATAATAAAGATTTTATTATAATAAAACTAAAGTCGAAAATGGTTTCTTCTAACTCTGCTGACCTACAGACTGGTATAAGCATGATACGTCAATACACAGTCGCGTCCGTGCCCATTGACCAACGTCTTCACCGATCTGTGGTCGAGTGGACCCACGTGGTGGATGCTTCAGTGGAGCATACAGGATGCCTGTTTGTTTCGCTCAATGACTGCTCATACCGTTGAGAAACTCTAAACTGCATGAAAAAAAAAAACAGGTACAGACGCCAGCACGTCAAACTACCCGAAACTGTAAAATTTTCCCAATCAACTTTGAACCTTATGCTTTAGCGATAAAGTTGAAAATCTATTAATGAAATTTGACAGATTGTAGTAGGTTGATGTGCTGGCGTCTGTACCTACCTATCTGAAAAACTCAATCATACACGAAAAACCTTGTGAACGAACAAAATTCTGTATGTATCCGGCTCGAAGGACTACGACCACCACTGATCCTGGTAACTAACAGTTGATATCTTTCAAAAGCGACCCACTGATTACCACTCCAAAAATATGCGAAATAGGTAAAAAGAAATCCGACATTATTATCTTCTGGTTTCGACAATAATGTGCTCGAAGTGAAATAATTTCCGCTAATACCTCAATCTATTGCCTTAGCTCGTGGTCGAGTGACCCCACGTGGTAGATGCTTCACTGGAGCATACAGGACGCCTGTTTGTTTCGCTCGATGACTGCTCATAACACTTCATAAAAGTATGAATAGTAACTGTTCCAATACATTGCTCAAAACAGTTGTGATTAGAAGCTTCAATCTAAAACTCGAAGCGTGGCGCAGTGCTGTCAATGCAAGATCCTTGGACCACTCACACTTAGGCTGTGTTAAAGGAGCAGCACCTAATGTTTCCTCAAAAATGTTACAGGAGTTCAAAAAATTAAGAGAAAAGAACATTAAATGAATTCACTGCCAATCATCTTTGACCGATTGACCCCCATGGTATACGCATCAGTAGAGCATATACAATGTTTTTGTATTAAACAGGCCACTAATGAAGACTGCTATACAATAGTCATCTGTCAACTAAAATAATGATATAGCAATGATCCTAATACTATGAACCACTTCCTCTTGATGTCATTTCCATGTCAATCTAGATTGCCCATGAACCATGGTGGGTATAATGATAAAACGGTATCGAGATTGACTGAGCGATAGATTGACTGAGGGGTTATGCAAAGTTTATAGCAACATTCTACCTATATTAAGTCCTTATAGTCGGAATACGCAGGCTTTTCAGTAGAGCAACTGTGCCGGGGTTTCTCGGTGGAAGGGTCAATATAGCTTATGTCCCAACCTCCACAGTCTAAGCCCTTTCAAATGTATGGGTGTGTACAAATAAACCACTGTAGATTATAGAAGTACTGTGCCATACCAACAATACTCATGACAAACGACAACTTGACAGTTAGTCTGCGTCTGATGTCACTGCAACAGCTGATTTTCATACATCAAGAGAAAATCATTGAAGGGTACCAAAACTTGAAGCATGAAATGACCACATCACAGCGAGGCGGCCACGTTTGGTCGAGTGGCCCCACGTGGGCCATGCTCCACTGAAGCATACATGCAGGACGCTTGTTTGATTCGCTCGGTGACTGCTCATACTGTTTTGTGTGTCTTTAAATCTGTTTTTTTATGAAATAACTGTTGGCTTAATAATTCTAATGTGGTCCTAAGGAAAATTGATTTCAAAGTTAAAATAAATACTGCTTTTGCCAAAAAGGGACGAGCTGGGACTGACATTATTCCGTCGTTTGCTAAGCTGAGAAAGATTGGATAAGGTTCAAATATCTTTGTTTTAAAAAAAATCCTGTACAAGACGCCCTCAAATCAAAATGTTAACCAAGATTGCTCAATACTGACGAGTTTTGAAAAGCACAGAAAAACGAAATTAGTCCTATCTGCTTGTTCCTTACTGTAGGAGCTCCAGAATTTTCCTGGTGCTTCAAGAGGGACAACCAAAATAAAAAATGAATTATTATTTAGGAGGTCCTCAATAGCCATACTTGCTCGACTGCCCCACGTGGGCCATGCTCCACTGAAGCAAAAGAAGCACAGGATTGTTGTGTTTCGCTCGATGACTGCCCATACTATTCTAGAGCAATGAATGAAATATAGGTAAAAAATCTCTCATGATTTTAAAATCTAAGGAAGCACCATAAAGCTCTGAATAAAAAATCTTAAACAGATTTTCATCTGTATCGACCCAACAAAGAAATGTAACCAAGACTAGGTGGAGGAGCTCTTCAATGGCTGCCATATTTGCTCCAATGGCTCCACGTGGGCCATGCTCCACTGAAGCAAGAGAAGAACACAGGACTGTTGTGTTTCGCTCGATGACTGCGTCAGGGTCTACGGCTAGCGGTGCACTGTGGTCGGTAGAAACGCCAGTAAAAGTCAATGGACGAGTCTTGGACGTGAATTGGGTAGTATTTTTGGTGTCTTTTGTGTTGGAACTTCAGACGGATTTTTTGGGAGGTTTTTTTGAGGGATTCATTGTAGCGTTGTCATCACGTACGCGGTGTTAGCGTGTTAACAATAGTGGTTTAGAGATAACGATATTGTATGCATGATACTCAGATTTATAATAAAATGATAGGAAGATGGACTCTTGCACAAAGTCAATGAAAATCTACCTAGTAGAAAACATTTCGGCTTGAGTAGTTAGAGGGAATTAGCTGGTCTTATTTCACAAAATCAAGAAACTTTGGCTATGCAACCTAAAAATTACTAGCAATATCTGAATGTTCTCTATCTTATAATTATCATTATGTCTATTGTGTTGATAAAATTTTCTCGTGTACACATGGGGGGGGGAGGCAAGAGTGGGCAATGCCTACCCTTGAAACTTCTGTACCCACCCTAGAAAAATCGACAGTATTGAAGAACTACTTACTGTTTAATCGCTTTTTATTAGAACCGTAGATTTTGACCAAGATGTTAGGTTTCTGATATTTTTTTTAAAGTAAAAGCGTTAAATTTTAGCAACGTCCTTTACATGAAATTTTTTTGGTGGGATTATTTATTATGAGGCCTCATTTATGATCTCTCATTAGATGACTGTGGTTAGTTCAGCTGGACGTCTGCCCCCCTAGATAGAATCCCTAGTTACGCCAATGCAGTACAACCAATATGTTGCGATTATCACAATTATCCATTACATCGTTATCAACTACGACATCTTTCTCAATCAGTAATGTGCACACAATATAGTAAACAATTATTACCTAACACATGACAGAGTCAACAATCTATTTAATCCGATCGGTAAAAACGCGATACATTTGACTGAGTATCATCGGAGCGTCACCCGGCGCTTGCGCATGCCGCGTCAGGATCTCTGGTGTGCAGTCAACGAGACTGGCGTCATCACTGATGATGATGTCATCATCATCGGTGCATGAATGAGTTCATATAGGACTGAATATTTAATCTGCATTCGCGACTTATTTGCCAACAATGCAAACAAATATGAGTTTATGGAAAAATAACTTTAAATCTTACACAATAAAGTTTAGATTACGCTACAAGTTCAAGCGTTTTTATAACTTTTTTAATAGTGCTAGTCACTGAAATAAACTTAATAACTATTAAAAATAAAGGTGATATTTGTTTAAAATGAAATAATATTAATTTGAAACAAGTTTGAATAGACTTTAGGTAACATCATTACGCCTGTGTTTTCTATCACCAAAGAGGTCGGCAGAGGTGTAGTACAGTGAACAAGTATTTAAGAAATCGCATTGGAGATTTTGTGAATAGGAGCTTTCTTTTGGTAACTTTTTGTAATCATGATGCTAAAAAGAGAAAAGATAACATAACGCAAAGAAAGAACACAAAAACAAAAAAAGAACAAGCTGGGGGAAAATATGCGTCACATCCACGCTAAACGGCTATCGCTCAGCATAATGCTGCGACCTTATGCGAGACAGAGCCCCAGCGCTAGTTTTCAGCGACAGTTGGCGCTGACATACCACTGCTAGTTTGTGAAACTAGTTCATATTCACCGCTTATTTTACGTTGTATTCATGATTTCATTTTCATACTTTAAATAATTTTATAGTTCCTTCTTAATAATAAACATAAATATCAAACTTACGTATAATAATGAAATTAAAAACCTGTCTTAAAATAATAATATGTACAATTATATAAAAAGAGGAGGGGAAATAATCAAAGGGCATCAAAAAATTCGTCCGAATCGCTGTCAACAGGAAACGTGCCCAAAAGGCTTTCAGCATTGCCATGTTGTATGGCAATACTGATTCTTTGGCCAAAAAATAGGCCAGCCCTCTGGTCACGTTGATTTGGTTTTGAAAGTCGCTGGATCATGTGTATGTTTAGCAACTTGAGTATATTCTTCAAAAGCTGTTTCGTTTCTATGTATTACTATCTACTTTTACTTTTTATGCATTTCATTCACAACAAAGTCATTGGCATGTTTTTGTGACGTAATGATCCTGGTGCAACGATTCGCGAAGCGGGGTGCTCACGCGCCGGATCGCCGGTCAGCGGTGGAATGTGTCGCTTTCATCGGTATTGGATGAAAACAGACCATTTAAAAGCTTTTCTACAACTATGGGTGCGTACTTCGAAAGTCTTTTAGAAGTCAATAAGTTTGAAAGATAGAGAATAAATTGATTAAGCCAGACTAAAAGGCTCACAAATTATTTATGTATTAACTAATTATTGCCTGCGACTTTTTTTGCGATCCATGATGAAAAGTAGCCTATGTCCTTTTCCGGGACATGGTCTACCCATGTGCCAAAGTTCATCCGAACTGGATTAGCGTTCTAGTGTGAAAGCGTAACAAACGATCATACGAAAATTCAAATCTTTTCACTTTATAATATTAGTTTAGATGACAAATACTTATACATATACTAGTAGCGGCCCGCGGTTTCACCCGCATAAGTTTCGTGCCCGAGGGAATATCGGGATAAAAACTATCCTATGTCCTTTCGCAGGACTCGAACTATCTCTATACCAAATTTCATCTAAATCCGTTCAACGGTCTAAGCGTGAAGAGGTAACAGACAGACACAGTTTCACATTTATAATATTAGTATGGATAAGAGTTTTTATTTCCAAGAGGCATTTCCTTCTTCTTCAAAATTGTGTACATTTCCACATATTTGCACAGTGCTAAGCAAAATCCTGATTTTTCTCAATCATCTACAGTGTCCTCCAAAAGTTAGTTGATATTTTTTGCTTCAGCTGCAACACACCATAATTATTATGATTTAAAATTCTATTAATCCAAATGTTCCTGTTCCTGTTGACAGCGATGCGGACGAATTCTTTGATGCCCTATGATTATTTTACTTATTTTTTTATATAAATGTACATATTATTATAGTTTATATGTTATCCAAATGTTTGAACTGCTATAAAGTTTTTACTGACTCCGGTCTGATCCCGTGATCGTATCAGAAATGAAGAGATCCGCAGGAGAACCAAGGTAAACGACATAGCCCAAAGAATTGCCAAACTTAAGTGGCAGTGGGCACATTGCTCGCAGAACAGATGGCCGATGGGACCGAAAGGTTCTGGACTGGCGACCGCGTACTGGAAGACGTAGCGTTGGAAGGCCTCCCACAAGGTGAACCGACGACCTTTTGAAGGCCGCAGGAACTCGTTGGATGCGAGAAGCACAAAACCGGTCGAAGTGGAGGTGCTTGGGGGAGGCCTATGTCCAACAGTGGACGTTTTTCGGCTGAAATTATGAAATAGCATCACAGCTGTACGTCGATTCTGTAAAATTCAGACAACAACTCGCATCTCACATCGCTATTCACTCTCACTTCGCATAAGGTTCAAACTGACCTTGATTTTGCATTCTGTAAGCATCACCTCGTCACTTGCGAAGTGAAGTGAGCTCCGAAGTGACCAATATTGCACTAGTGACTACCATCTCAACAAAATGTTAGTCGAGATTTATCGACTCCAGATTTTTGACACAATTGTTGAGTTTTTGGCACAGAATTAAATTAAAATTATTTTTTATAGTAAGAAAATAGAACTTTGCTTTTAATTCAATATTTATTCCTAAGAACATTGTAATATTTCTCGAAAAAACAATATATTTGTAGCTGGCAGATAGATTGATTTGCCGATTGTCAAAATAAAAAGAAAATGGATAAAAGTCAAAGGATGACATGTAAACAAACAAAGGGAGAGATTGTGATTTTTATTATTGTAAAATTGAGAAAAAGTACTTTTAAACTCAAACCAACTCATCTGTCGCTATCCTTATAGCGATAATCGTATTTCGGTCGTTTATCGTCAAGTGCTGACTGAAGTGTAAAGTGTTAAAGTCAAGTTATGAGAAGTATACAAAAAAACAAGCTAAATATACTATAAACTACATTAATTATTCACTTTACGCGTGATAAAGTGTCCCTTGGGCTTATCGTTTATCATGTTCGTGTTTTGGAAGTTTGGAAATGAAAGTTATGAACAAACATTCTGCAAGAACATGTCACCATGTACAGACCGACAGCGGCACAAATTGATGCTCTCCTCATCAAGATTTGGCCCAAGGCAACTTGAGGAGCATCGACAGTCGTACCTACGCTGAATCATTGACTGTGGGAAGAAATTTGCACCACGCTGAATGCTATATTATTTTTAGTCTTACTTGTAACAAATTGAAGATTAGTTCTAGTTGTTGTATTGTAAAAATATATATTATTCATTATTATCTAATGATTGTATCAGTCTTTCCCTCTCTCTTTGTGCCCTCCTCAAAGCATCTGCGACAAATCATCAGCAAATATAGCAGGCTGATTATATCACCTGCCGGGAGTTCTCAGATTCAAAATCATCTTGGGTTAACTCCGGAGCACTCACTCCGGCCCTTACCTATGCACATATTATGCAAAATACAGCAGGGTAACATTATTCTGCCTCCTCTATGTGCATCCTAGTGCACGTCTCTTGCTGCCAAGAGACACCTCCATCAACCTTTGACTATCCCAAATGTGTGTTCAATGGTGGAGCAGGCACGCTGTTTACAATAAAAAAAATCTAGAGCATAAACCTTAAAAAAATAGGTTGGTACAATTTCCTTACACAAATCTTTTAATATCTTCCGAATGCGTGATCCGATTTACATACATCCAATTGAAATATTAGTTTTATACACAACTCTATCATTTGAGACTGAATTTATTTCAATATCTACATAAACAAAAAAACACATTTTCAAGTTACGTAATTATACCTATATGACAATCCTTACACATATTCCAGAAAATGCCTTACAAACTTACTTTAATCAGTGTGCGGGATTGATCCAGGTATAAATACGGGAAGAATGAAAAAATACGTTGCTTGATGGTCACAGATGTAGGTAGCCGGTCGAAAAAGTTAAGAAAAATAAAAACGATTAGCTACAATCTACGTAGCCTCAACATAAACTGTAGATATGCGGATTTCTGTAGGCGCTTGCGATACTGGATTAGGATATGAAAACTAATAATAAAACTAAGCTAGATAAACTAATTATATAGTTATTGTACTAATTTTTATAACTGTGACATAAAAATATAATTTTAACACTATTTATATAGGATTTCTTCTATTTTCACTCGTAAAATAGCTACTTATTATTTGACACTTTGAATCGGGTTCGAGTGCGAAGTAAGCGTCGAAGTGACGGCGGAATTACGTTACAGAATACCACTTCTTACGTCATCTCATACTTTATCTGTCAAAATCTCACGGTCAATTTAGTTCAACTCGCTGACACGCTCGCAAGGGTAGCGCTAGTGTAGATTCGAATTGTCAACCGAGTTTTTAGAATACCAATCAAGAAACTCACAGCGGATTCAGATTCGAACTTTAGAACGAGGTCTTACAGAATCGCACTGCTGAGGTGGAAAAATATCAACTAACTTTTGGAGGCAGCTGTATGTCCATCATACGTTTCCTTCGAACTATCAATCCATAGACTCTGCATTTCTTTCTATTCTTTCCTTTCCTTACGTATACTCCTTTTCCTCGCTTATTACAGTTATTTTGTACAGGATGAGCAGCTGTTTGTAAGTCAAGTTCAGCTGGCAACGCATGGGTGGCGGTGCCGAACTATTGGTGTGTCGGATGACGTAGCGCCGACTGCTGTGCTCAGTCAGCGGTGCACTGCTCTGTGTGTCATTGGTGTTCGGTATTTTTGTGTTATTGTTTCATGTCTATTGCGCTTATTTAATTCTTATGGCTGGCTACTCCCGTATAATAATTTTATCCGCTCACTTAATCTCGGTGCTAGGGCCGTATTCCACCACGCGGGCCCAGTGCAGGTTAGTAGATGTCACATGTGTTGGAATTTTTTGGTTCTAGGACATGCCGGTTTCCTCACGATGTAATCCTTCACCGTTTTGAGAGCAGTGGTAATGAAATAATTTACACAAAGTAAAGTGCCTGACTGGGTTCGAGCCTACGACCTACGACTCGTAAGTCGCGGCCGTTACCACTGGGCCACCACTGCTCTAGGCTGGTACTATTAAATATTAATTTTGTTAGTCTCCACTTGTGGCTTATAAGTATTCCTTCACATATTTTTTTTACAAATTCTGTTAAATTACCTTTAACTTTCGCCATCCCCATAATCGTGTAGCTATAAAACATTCTATAAAAGTCAGCAAAAAGAAAAGGGTACAGTCCATGTATGTAGGTCTGTTATAATTATTTATAATACGAGTACTCAGTTTAATTGCGATAATTAAGTACCTGTAAGACTTTTAATTAAAACCTGATTCATAATATGTACTTTAGTTTTAATTTAGTTTCTTGATGTAGCCAAAATAATATTAAGTATTCAAGTAAAATGTTGATTTTAGCCATCGCTAAAATTTTGAATAATGCAACGCTGAGTGATGGTACATTTTACAGCTTTATATTATTCGAAATTTGACATGGGCACGGCTTGTTTGAAAACGGAAAAGTAACATCAACTGTTTTGAAAAGAATTTAAATTAAAGGTACAAATAAACAGGCAGCAATCACCAACTTATCAAAGCAAACGGTAATCTTTTAGAAAAAAACTTTTGGCATATCAAGAACCAATCAGAAAATGTATTTCAACTTAAATCAAACCAATTTCTGACAGCATAGATACTCACCTAAAGAAACTCAACTAAACCCTTCTTGGTAAAGTAACAAAACCTATAAAAAGTTTTTAAATAAACCTAATAAAATAAAAAGAAAGGAAGATATCCATTTAGCAAATATAAACATCAAGATTCTAAACATTTAATTATTGTTCTGATAGTGATAAAACGAAAATAAATAAAACAATATTAAGTTCTATAACATCGATTGAACCAACATTATCAAACGATCACAACAGATCTAAAACCGCTGTTTACAATATTCGCTACTGGCCGTCGGCGCGCGCGCCTGTCGCCGATCATTTTAGAAAGTGCTACCGTCCATTGTACTTTTTGCCGTGTTTTTTTTATCTTTTACTAGAAAAAAGTACGGACGAAAGGTGCTACCGTCACTTGATAAGCTATTGAAGAAATGTTAGTAGATTATTTTTGAAGTATTGATTTTAATGTGTGTTGAAGATGATGTTGACTTAAAAACAAATGAAAACAAAAGCAAAATATCATTTCAATATTGAATTTATGTGAATTGAACAGTTTTGAATCCATACTAATATTATAATTGCGAAAGTGTGTCTGTCTGTCTGTTACCTCTTCACGCTTAAACCGCTGAACCGATTTACATGAAAATTGGTATAGAGATACTTTGAGTCCCAGGAAAGGACAGGATACTTTTTATCCCGATATTCCCAAGGGATCGAGACTTATGCGGGTGAAACCGCGGGGCGCTGCTAGTGTGTAGATAAAGCTTAAAAGCATCACTATCTACCAGCCCTTGTCCCATGTTACTTGAGGTCGACGCAACACGTTTTCTTCTTCCATTCTCCCCTGTCAACCGTCACGCTATCATTCACTCCCTTCCCTTTCATATCATTCCTCACACAGCCCATCTTTTCGTTGGTCTTCCTCTCACTGTCCATCCATCAACATTTAGGAAAATAGAAGAATGTCAAGACTAAAGAAGAAAAACTTGGATTGACTTTTTTTTTCAAATGATTAGCTCTTAGTAAGTATCTGGGATTAAAATAGACTCATTGACTCACAACGAAAAAAATTTCAGTGAAAAATTAACTGAAATCGCTCGGTATCTCTTTTTAAAACACGAAGTATAAAGCTTGTGTAAAATATTCACAGTTTTGTAGAAAAGAATTTAGTTTTCCTAAAAAATATTATGTGATTTAAAAGTAAGGAAAAGTTTCATTTCTGTAAAGTCAAAGGTTATAAATATAAATGGAGATATTATTGTAAGTGCTACCCTTTTTTTTCTGATTATGTGTTGACTGGTAGATAAAAGTGTACTTTTTCAGATATAAGACTCGACAGTGAATAAATACTTTCAAATAAAAATCATGTTCAATATTGAACCTTTCGTGCTCCATGCAAAGGTGCTCTAAAAATAGGTGCTCAAACGGGAATACTCCGTCTCTTTCATAGCATTGCAAACGAATCTATTTATCTAGCAAGTGTTACTAGTACAACCGGTAGCTAAAATTATTCAAACATGGTTTTCAAGTCATCATCATCATCAGCCTATAGCAGTCCACTGCTGGACATAGGCCTCTCCTATTGCACGCCATTCAACTCGATTTTCGGCAACTCTCATCCAGCTGCTACCAGCCAGCCTGCGAAGATCGTCGCTCCACCTAGCCTGAGGGCGTCCCACGTTACGTTTACCGATTCGCGGTCTCCACGCTTTTCAAGTGGGAAGATGTAACTCCAACCTGTTAAAGTGGGGCTACTTTGACGGAGCGGCAGTAGAGTGTGATTGTGGAGCTATGTCACAAACCATGCTCCACTTCTTATACTGCCCTCTGTGTCCCAAAACAAGTTGTCAAAGCGACCTCTGTGCTGCCACCAACGATGCCGAGGAAGAGGTGAAGTTATGGGCCAACAAGTTATGAATTACTGTCGACATGAAGAAGAAGATGATATAGTAGAAGGAGAGACTGATATATCAGTACTAGCTATGAATGTTTTTAAAATACTCAAGGTAAATATTACTTGAGAGCTTTTCCAATAAAATAAGCAACACTTTAAGTTCTAATCGTACAAGTAAGTTAAAATACACATAACATGTGTGTGTGTGCGTTGGCTTAGGCAGAGGTATACTTATAATACACTCATATTTCGCCATAGTGATGTTAAAATCACATGTATTGTCTTTTTCGCTGTATCCGACGACAGCGGCAGCTACCTAAACTCAATTTATTTCCTTTGGTGAGCTCTCTGAAGACTGTCTGTGAAGTCCCGTGTAACACGGCAAGTCTATTGCCACTAACCGTTCACAAATACATACTCAAATCCCAAGATCCGCTTAAAACCCACAACAAAAACTAAACACACAAAAATAATCAAAAGTTTCCGTAAATCCAACAAACATTTTTGCTTTTAATAAAACAATTATGAGTAAACAGCACACCGGTAAGCTATGGGAACCACACGTAACCTAAGACAAAGACTTTTAACCTAGAACCTGCGACAATGGCTCCCACACTTGAAACATTAGATAAAAAAAATGTTTTCACTTGCTTACTTATGTAAGATTATTAAGAGTTCTGATGGTCAGTGAGTTTTGGGCGGGTTATTGGTGAAAATGAGCCGAAAATATTTAAAACTCGTTTCGTCGTTCACGTGAAATTTCGGTCCCGGACTCATCGCGTCACATCCCTTCGCTCGCCCGTACTACTACTTTATTTTCGATTTTTTTTCGTTTTACTGGGCTCCTAAGAGTTATAGCGTGGCCTCTTTATCTATATATATAAAAGGAGAACTGATTGACTGACATATCAACGCACAGCCCAAACCGCTGGGTCTAGAGATTCCAAATTTGGCACGTACGTTCCTTATGAGGTCTAGGGGTGCACTAAGAAAGGATTTTTCAAAATTCATCCCCTAAAGGGGTGAATGGGGGGGGGGGTGAAATTTCACGCGGACGAAGTCGCGGGAAGAAGCTAGTAATATATATAGAAGTATAAATTTGATATCGTTTGCAGCAAGACCATTGCAGAAAGCGGAGAGCCGACTGCTGTGGCGTAATCTGGTTATAATGGGAATGTCCTTATTATGCTAATGGATTAAGACTGAAGCTACCAAAGGATGTACTAATTTCAAACATGTGTTAGTAAAAATCAAATACCAGTGAAGTCAAAGAAAAATATATACTTGGAGCTTTTTATAGCTAAGTTATTTGTGATGGAGATATAGAAGAGTCCAATTACAACTGATACTATACCTTCAGAAAATTTGTTTGCGTTTGCTGCACAGTTTTAGTGTTAGTAGTTTAGTTTTGTAGTTTTAGTATTGTAAACTAAGCATAATGGAGAAGCAACAACAAAATTACCTATTGACTGACCGTCTATGATTGCTAAGGCAAATATTCACCAATGCGGTTATATAGAGAGGATTATATCTAATCATAATGTGCATATACAGAAACTGTTGGTTCCTTATGATTTCCCTGTCATCCAACTTATTACTGATTTAGTTACCATAAACAATAAATAATCAACTATCCAAATAGATAGAAAAAGAGCAGAATTTGTCCCGAACATTCCACAATCGGTACAAGACATTTTGTGCAAGAAAACGTTCGCCGACGGATAAAAAGTATTATGATGAAGGTTTACGTAAACCGTTGCAGTAAAGTTACCTAAGAGTTCGAAATATTTCATTGATTAATGAATTAAATAATTTAAATTATTAATTTTCATCGGGTTATTTGAGAATTGAAATCTCATTTAAATTTTATTAATCTTCCTTGGCTGCGATAAACTTGGTATTCAATTTAAACATTTGTATCAGTCTATTTGGTTTCTTTTGATATCAACTGCGAAGCATTTACTGGTGTTTCTGGGATCTTGTTTTCTTTATTGGGGTTTGTTATTTCAGTGTCTATATTGAAGTGATATTATAGTCTTGTTGTCTTGTGATATTTTAATGTATAGATCAGAGGGGTAATTCTCGTAATTTTAAGAACGTTCACAGTCTGATCGCAGTATCAAACTGTTAAAAATACTCCTGTCCCTACATATTGACAAGTTTTTGAAATTTTTTTTTTCGCCGAGTTGAAACTGCGACTAGATTTTGAACGTTTTATTTTACGAGAATTAGCCTTCTGATCTACGAGCATCATGGGTAATCCTGAAGTAGCTACATATATATGTTAGAATCAAAAGTTATGAACTTTGTTTTTGTTAATTGGCAAGGGTACCTCTAGAAATACCGTTCTTAAAGTTTTGGTAGGTTTGCGAGCTTCGAGAACAATTTTGTTATATTATAATGTATACCTACTTTCGTCTTTTTTAACGATATTGTTACAAACAGTCATGTCATTACTTAGACATTAATTTCTCAATTTATTGCCGAATTTCACCACCGTATTTCAGATTTTCCATCTTATAGGACATATAATTTTCTTTCCTATATGAAGATTTTCTTCTTATTGGTTACCTAATTACCATTTGATTAACATAACATTTGCTGAAGCTTTCAAAAAGCGATTACCTACCATTGGACTTTTTTTATTACCGTGCCGTTACTTTGTTCGCCCAATAGTTTTACCAAGACTTCTGCTCACCCCTTACAAACAAGAAGCTTGATTACAATGACTTTCAAGATCAAAAGCCTTGAGTTTTGCCGATGAATCAGACATACCTTTACAACTAATAAGAATCTTGTTACTTAAATTGTCTTTGTACGATTTAAGTAATTTTTGTTAAGTAAGTAAAATAAGTTTTATCATGATTGAGAACACTTAAATGATTCAATCACCTTACGTTAAAACTATCTGTTGATTAAACACGTCGACTTTTGCAGAGGAAAACCAAGATTTAGGAAATAACTTTTGTAAAAGATCTAAAACAAAAAGCAGTTTCTGAACTCTAGTTTTTAGAAAACAATTCAGCACACATACACGCAAGAAAACACAACCGTTAAATGCATACAAATTTTCAGTAACACACTCTTATAGCGAGATAATATTTACATATAACGATCTGAAACATTTAAAAAAAACCTTTCATAACAAGTAAAAAACTAAGCGGAATTCAGTTACAACAAAAAACGTACCTGCACCGGAAAAACGGGCGAACCAGATTCACGTAACTAGCTTTTTCCAGATTGTTGTAAAAAAAATGTAAATTAAAAATTTATTTGCGTGTAAAAAACTTGGTAAAACAGAACTTTCTATCACTCGTGTTCCACAGGCACTCACAAGCACTGTTTTTTTATTGTTTTTTCTTTACAGCGACCGCGCGTCCGCTCGCGCCGATGGCCACGACTCAAATGCGATTGAGTGGAACATAACCGACTCCGGCGCAGCGACTCGCGACTAGCCTGCGCACGCACACATATGTTAATACAGCCTTATGTAAGCCGTCCTTATGTAAAACGCTGGTATATTATTTGGAGGACGGAAAACTGTTATTACTGTGAATTTTCGTAGCTCTGTCATCAGCCATCATAGTTATAATAGGTTTTGTTTTAAGGATGTCGTGTGTGTGGTTATCCTCACGAGGTTTTCCTGTACGAAGAATCTTTGGATGTACTTGTAATTATAGGCTTTTGATACTTGAGGCATATTGGTAATTGGCAATAGTTGAGGCAGATCGCGTGACTTTTTAATGCTACCGCCATTCAGCTTAGCTCGTCAAACGCTGGCAAGTTCTTTCTGGACTTTGTAACTTGCATTCATATAAATATTGCCGTTGAAGAAAGCAACGTTACTAGCTAGTAATTAATCCTGAGCATTGCCATGTTTGTGACCATTCCCTAGTTGCCCGGTTGCCATAGCTCATCAAAGTTTCGGGGCCCACGGAATAACTTTCGCGCTCCAATACACGAGTAGCTATGTTAGAAATTATCAAGAGTAACAAAGGCCTTTTCTGCTCCCAAAACAATGAATATAGACATCGTAAGGAAACTAGTAAGTCCTGGAACCAAACATTCAAAGGCATGTACCGTACAGGGCCCGCGTGGTGGATTATAGCTCACCTTCTCTCAGAGAAGAAGCCCGGCAGTCCCAGCAGTGGGAACGCTATAGACTGATTATCCGGTCAAGCTCCGCGCGTTGGTCCTATGTAGTACGATACAATAGAAAATCAATTGTGTCTCATTAGAGGACCTTGAGAGGTCACGCTTATACAAAAGACCAAGAAAAAAGCAAACTGAAGTGGCAGTGGGCTGGCCATGTCTGTCGAAGGACCGATGGCCAGTGGAGCAGACGAGTCCTGGAGTGGAGACCGCGTATCGGCAAGCGTAGTGCGGGACGCCCCCCAGCTAGACGGACGGACGACCTAAAGAAGGTGGCTGGGGTAGACAGGATGAGGAAGCTGGAGGATAGGGTGTTGTGGCGCAGACTGGGGGAGGCCTATGTCCAGCAGTGGACTGCGATAGGGTGAGTTCATTGAAATACATTGTCAAGGCAAATGTAGCTTGGACTAAAAGTACACTCACTTACTTTTTACATTACATTAAATTGTTATTTACTACTATTTGAATGTATCATCATTAGCCATTACAATCATCCAATAGGTATAAAGCTATTCTTAATTGGTTTAACCTTTTTGTTTGTCTGTTCAAATGATTAATTGTTTGCTATATAAGCACGGTAAAGAAGAGATAATTTGGTTATTAATCATTTGTTATGTCCGAAGTTTTTAACAGTCAAGAAATCTAGATTTTGTAAAGTAGCAAGCTCTAAATTCCATTATCTTCATCAGCATTTATTCAAGCAGTATTGCAAGTGAATTCAATGTTCAACTTACCATTTGTTTATCCTATTTAGGAGAAGAAGGATGGGTGACCATCATTAAAATTCGTTCAGTAGTTTTTGCGTGAAAGAGTAACAAACATCCATCCATCCTCACAAACTTTCGCGTTTATAATATTACCTATTAGTAGGATACGAGTCTGAGCATAGGCCTGTCAATGACCTCTACAAGGTACGACCAAAGTACCTACTAGAAAGGTAAATCGCAGTGTTCATTATGGTACAGACGCCAGCACATCAAGCTACTAAAATCTCTCAAATTTCTTTAATATACTTTCAACTTTATCGCTACAGCATAAGGTTCAAGATTGATTGGGAAAAATTGACAGTTTCGGGTGACTTTGAATGTAATAAACGAATTGAAGTTAACATAACTTCACGCCTGTAATCCCTGAAGGGTTAGGCACAGGTGTACCTATACTACACCCACATTTCGTCAGTTATGTTAAAGTCCCATGTAATAGGGGGCGAGCCTATAATTGCCATCAACCGAGCACAAATCCAGACTCCCGGCTGACACTGAGAATAATTACAGATGGAAAAATCCAGTAACACTGTGGAAAAAGAGCGGGCTTTTAGATCTCAAAAACCTTGTATGAGATCGATGTGCAATATACACCAAGTGGATTCATGCAGACCTCATTTTACAAATTTAAAAATAATTACTCTCCCTAGTGTATTGTATATAGGGTGACTGGTAATTAGTGACCGATACTTAAACACTTGATTGTACTCATGATAACAAACAGCTTTTATGATGGGACCAAACCTGAAATTGCGAAAAAAAATCTGCTGTTTAATGAACCTATGATCAAGAATAAATTATTTGAATTTGAACACTTTGCGCGACCTGGGAATCGAACCCTGGACTTTATGATTGTCAGTTCAAGTTACTTAAAAAAAAATAACTTAACAAAGGTATGTTATACTTAGGTGTACTTAATCATGTGCTTTATGATCTTAATATTACCACAACCGAGACTCGGTTGGGATTTTAACGAATATCACAAAAAAAAAACGCCGTTTTAAGTTACTTCAAGCATGCCATTAGCCTTCCGCCGTTAATGATAATTATCTTAAGTTATAATTAAGTTACGGTATAAAAAGTAATTAATTATTTAACTTATTATTTGGCATAACATAATGTTCTGGTTGTTTATGGATAACTTTTGATTATAATTCTGTCCTTGTAAATAGATTTAAAGACTTTTGAAAAGATTATTTTGACTATTTCTTTTGTTTTTCATTATGATTATTAATTTATGCATTAGTCTTCATACAGGTTTATCTTTGTTTTGAACCTTTAAACCAGAAATTGTTTGTATTGGTACTCACTTTGCTATAAGAATACTCCTTAATGATTCATCATCATAATCATATCATAATCAGCCTATAATGTTCCCACTGCTGGGACACAGGCCTCCTCTCTGTGGGAGGGAGAGGGCCTTAATCCACCACGCGGGCCCAGTGCGGGTTGGCAGATGTCACATGTCTTCGAATTTTTGGTTCTAGGACATGCCGGTTTCCTCACGATGTTTTCCTTCACCGTTTTGAGAGCAGTGGTGATGAAATAATTTACACAAAGTAAAGCGCCTGTCTGGGTTCGAACCTACGACCTACAACTCGTAAGTCCACCACGGCTCTCAACAGTGTGCAATTATGCCATGTTATGCCACAAATATAAATCCACTGTTGAATTATTAGGTACCAATAACACCAAGTAAAATAATAATTTGTGAATGTAGGTCAAAAACAGTCAATATATGGATCGAACTCTGGTAGTAAAAGTTTCTTACTGTAAAGACATCAACGCGCGCTACACTTTCTCGAAGAAAGTTGAAGAAAATAATGAATTTCTCAAAAATTACGTTTTACAGTAAAATAACGTTATTTTTATAAACTAGACTTTTAAACTTAGGTAGACCTAGATGCACTAGTTTTTGTGGCTATTTTTGCTAAGTTTTTGTAATATTCAGTGAATTAAAAAATTCATAAAAGTTTATGTTAAATATGAATGTATTGCAGAGTAAGTAGAATGTCGTGTTATTTTATCAAAATGCTTCTAAGGTATTCCGTGTTTAGTGTGGAATTATTTTTAATTGGATCATTAATCAAAGCTACTGAAATGAGCATTATTTAGAGAAAGGTAAACTATAATAAGTATCGTATGAAATTAAAAACAAAATTTTCCTTCACCGTTTTGAGAGCAGTGGTGATGAAATAATTTACACAAAGTAAAGCGCCTGTCTGGGTTCGAACCTACGACCTCGTATGTCGCGGTCGTTACCACTGAGCTACCACTGCTCCATATCCTTCCATCGCACATAAAATGCAAAAATTAAAAATAAAACCCTCCTTCAATTAGTTTCAACACAACAGATTGACCATTTCATACGTTTTCTATACACCGCTCAAGTCTACAATCCACGTGCCACAGGTTCAGAGATCATTATCGTATATAATTAGAGACAGGTGTCTGCGCATCCCTCTACAACCCCCAGTGGAACTTACAGGGGTGAGGGTGGAGGGGCGTTAACAGCTGATGTACAGACGCCAGCACATCAAGCTACTACAATCTGTCAAATTTCTTTAATAGATTTTCAACTTTATTGCTAAAGCATAAGGTTTAAAGTTTTTGGGAAAATTTGACAGTTTCGGGTAGCTTGATGTGCTGGCGTCTGTATTTGTAGACCAAGTTCTGTTGCTTTTATAAATCTTGATGGTTTACTATCTTGTTCCTGTGATGTGACAACTTTAACACTATATTATCCTTCAGGATAATTTGGTGATGGTTTATAGTAGCGTAACTGAAGGAAAGTTAATTTTAAATTTCTGAAGATACAAGCAATATGTCTATAATTCACCATAAAAAGTTTCACAACTCTAAACGATGAAATTGAAAACTTGCGACAAATCGAAATAGGTGGTGCAGTAACTTTTAAATCATCATCACCATCTGCCTAGCCTTTTCCCAACTATGTTGGGGTCGGCTTCCAGTCTAACCCGATGCAGCTGACTACCAGTATTTTACATGGAGCGACTGCCTATCTGACCTCCGCAACCCAGTTATTGGGTAAAACGTCACCTCTTGGTAAGACTGGTTGTCAGACTGTCGGGCTTCTGTCAACCCGTAACGACTGTCAAAGATCCATGAATGACAGCCAGGACCAACGGCTTAACGTGCTTTCCGAGGCACGGACCCCTCCGTGCCTCGGAAAGCACGTTGGTATGGAAAGATGGTCACTTATCCACGGACCACCCGCGTTATCTGCCAGCGCAGCTTAACCTGATCGATCGAGAATATGGAACAATGTAACTGACCTACTACAGGATAAAGACTTCTTACTTCTTTCTTCTTCAAACAATACGGAGAACGAACGAGTAAAGATTGACAGGATTACCCTGCCTAAGTGTTGGTAAAATCGTATAGTTAGCACCACGAAAGATGAGACTTGACCCCCCTCCTGCGCTCTTTCCGCCGCCCCTATGACGTCCAATCCTGTCCCGCGCTCAGACCTCACACCGCTAAAGAGACCTAAAATCGTGTACTGCGCAAGTCAAACCACGTGGTGTGTCAAGTCTCATCAATCGTGGCTATAAAGTCAACAATTTTCATGATCGTTTTCTAGTAACTTGCAAATTCGACGAAAGTTTATAAACGGGTCAGTGACAACTCGGCCCGTGTCAACTGGACCCGAATAATAATACCAGATACTACGTCGTCAAAACGCCCTTGTACCGTCGAAAAAACCCTTATAGCCAGCCTATACCAAGTTTTGAAGAGTTATTCCGGTGTGACATCCTTCTCGATCCCCTGCTAGTTCTTCCGGGAAGGGCAGCATGTTCTCGAAAAACAAGTCAGACAATTTTCATTGCGTGATATTGCGTAAATTCAACCTATATTCAAATAATCCAAGCCGTAACTACAAGACTGGTATTGCACCATTCCACCATCATTTGTAATTAAAACTTAAAACTTTTGTAGAACAAAAAGTGTCCGAGGCAGGTGGAAATGTTGCCGTCTCGCTCTAACTTACCAGTTGATGCATGTAGCGGTCTCTTTCACCGGAAGACCGTGTTGATGGACAAACTGTAACGGACGATTGTCGTAACTGACTTTTGTTTAGTTGTGATTCTCAAAGTGTTGGAGAAAATTGTAAATGAATTCCAATTTTGGATATAACATTAAATTATTATAGGTTAAAATAATGGTGTCACATACATGCCTAATAAGCATGGCTATTTATTTAGTAGGATAAAAATATATACACTGGATTAACATCAATTACTATTTAAAGTAACTTTTTAAATTAAATTATAATAGACTATCCTAACTAAAACTATTAAAAATCTAAAATATAGCGTTGAAAAATTCTGTCGACTGGTAACGGACACATGCCTGCAATCTGCTACAACAATCTGTCAAATTTCTTTAATAGATTTTTAACTTTATCGCTAAAGTATAAGGTTCAAAGTTGATTGGGAGAATTTGACAGTTTCGGGTAGCTTGATGTGCTGGCGTCTGTACCTAAGAGTCTGGCGGCATTGCCACGTTGTATGGCAATATACTTAGCCACTGGCCAAGGTAGTCCTCATATCTGTTAGAGACCGTTAGGTTTTCCTAAAGTTTTTTTTTTGTGTCTATTTATAAATATTGTCTTTAATTTTTGTTCTAAGTCCTGAGAATTATGGCTTGATAAGCAATACATTCTAGAGAACTTCACAGCTTTTAGTGGTCAGTGGTCACGACTTGACCTGGATAGCAACGATTTTGGGGGTAACGTCTTCATTTTTGCCTGGACGTGTTAAAAGCATACCTTTCCAAAAAAAACACGTAGAATTTAGTGATGAGACCTGCTAGCGGATTCAGAGAGGAGTACACCGTACGGCCTTTGCTTTCAAACATACTTTTCTTGAAGATTTCCTCTTAAAGAGAAACCTGCAAAATTCAAATTTTCTTACGTTTTTTTAAGTTAAATTTTCTAATAATTGATATTTCATGAAATAGGACAGTCATTCAATATGATTATAAATACAACCCTCTTAGTTCATAAGAACTAAGAGAGTTGTATTGATGACTTTAATGATTATAATCATGTAAAAACATAGTTGTTACGGTCGCGCATCATATTTTGTTCAACATGCAACCTGACACTGATTCGCAATATGAAAAAAAAAAAATAATTTGCGGGTTACCCGGTCATTTCCCCTTTAGTAAAAAGGACAGGAGGAAATACAATTAATTAATTTCAAATAATTAAAATTACTTTCTCAAAAGCACTAATAAGAAAAAACTTTGAGAACCGCTCGTCTCTAACAAAGAGCTACTCGGCGCACGCGCGGTAGTTTTACTAACTCTTGAACATTAAGTAGAACACCAGTTTTTACCACAAATTCTCAGAAACAACACGCAACGGAACTTCATTATTTTTCAGTTTCTAGTACTAAGGCAACAGATAGGTTTCGTGGTTTTTGTTTTCGGTGTTTTGCTTAAAACTCTATCAATAGTGACGTAAAAAGTCAAAGGGAACTGTGTCATGATAATGACTTTAGTTTGGAGAGGCAAGTGGCTAAGGGGCTTATTTGTAAATGATGATTAAAGTTAAGTGACTTGTGGGGGCTTGTGGCTAAGTAATAACAGCCGTACGGGTCGATCGATCAGGTTAAGCTACTAGGATGGGTGGCCATCTTTACATATCAAAAACCCTCCGTGCTTCGGAAAGCACGTTAAACCGTTGGTCCCGGCTGTCATTCGTGGAACTTTGACAGGCGTTACGAGTCGTCAGAAGCCCGAAAGTCTGACAACCAGTCTTTCCAAGGGGTTTCGTATTACCCAGTAACTGGGTTGTGGAGGTCAGATAGGCAGTCGCTCCATGTAAAATACTGGTACTGAGCTGCATCCGGTTAGACTAGAAGCTGACCCAAACATAGTTGGGAAAAGGCTAAGTGACGTTCAAACGTCAAAAATGTATGTTTAAACAGTCGCTAATCACTACTTATTTTTGAACAATGTTTATGAATAAAGGGGTTGATATTATATGTATATATTTTTTTAAATACCGCAGCATTATGCTGAGAGCCGTTTTAGCCTTGCACAGGTTTTTTTTTTTAATTTTGTTGTTAATTTGCGGCCCTCCCCAGCTTTGCACGAGTGCAATTTTTCAATTTCCGAAATTTTCTTTCATACAACCCTTGTTTTGGCAAATACCGAACACAACAAATAAAATCCAAAATATTGTGAAAGTGGACACAACATGGACCTCAATCAACCTCATACATGCGCTTTTTATTCTTTTACCAAAATTACAAAATAATTGGCGACGAAATCTTAATTCCTTACAAATATCACTTGGATCATCGATCTCTTTCCGTCATCTATATACAAATACTAGTCCACGCCCATGTCATCCTGGAATGCGAGGCCGTGGCTTCTCAACGTGAAAAAATCCTCGGTGAAGCCTGTGAACCTCCCAGGAAGCTTCTGTGCTTTTGGGCGGAGTTAGGCTGGCTTTGTTAGCCAGAATACCCACGCACAACGAACCAAATGGAAGTATAAGTGCGGAAAAGGAGCTCTATCATCATCATCATACTAATACTAGTTTCTGCCCACGACTTCGTCTGGGTGAAATTTCTTGTCCCTCCAATCCACCCATTAACTTGTTTTCGCTCAGCGTTCTTTCTGACTTTTTTTTTTTGTTTTTGCTCAACTCCTTATTGTTCTCGTTCTCTTTCAACAGCCTTTCTCAAAAATTGGGCTTTCAAATGCAAAAAGAATTTTTCAAATCCAACCGTCAGGTCCAGAGATTAACGCGATCAAACACATAAACTCTTCAGTTTTATTATTAGTATAGATAGATTACCGAAATTGTAAAAGAATTGTCAACGAAATCTTACATAAACATACATAACATAATCAGCCTATAATGTTCCCACTGCCGGGACACAGGCCTCCTCTCTGTGAGAGGGAGTAGTCCGTAATCCACCACGCGGGCCCAGTGCGGGTAGGTAGATGTCACATGTCTTCGAATTTTTGGTTCTAGGACATGCCGGTTTCCTCAAGATGTTTTCCTTCACCGACAAAATCTTAATTCCTTACAAACATCACTTGGATTATCGACCTCTTTCCTTCATGAGCAACAAACCTTCCTACCGTTCTTCCATAAACAACTCGATAGTTGATAATGAAGCAAGTAATAAGGTACAATAATATTAAAAGTAAGAAACAAGTCGGTAAAGTGAACTTTTTTCGTTTGGGACTGGCTAGTGAGGGGAAGACGCGCCACAATTATACTACTTCCGCCCCGGGAGCGTAGGGATGGGACGCGGGAAGTGCTTGCATCGACATCGATAAAATTTTTGTGTGCAGGATCTTTCTTATTTATTGACTAATTATTCTACATAAATATAGACTATGGAATATTTTTAACATTATAATTCTTGCTTTTATTTTGAAAAAGTATTGGGTTGATTATGAAATCCTGACTTCGGATATATTACCTAAACATTTTTTTTATCATTATAGTAATATGTGAGCAGAAGATAAACAGCAACATTCTTAGTTCTCCTTCAATGTCTGCATTTTCTGATTATAATTATTTAAACCAATTGTCTTTCAATGTCAATAACAGTTTCTCTTTACTACGATCACATCTTTAGATTTGTTTCCTTACTAATTCATTTTTTAACTAGCTGACCCGGCAAACTTCGTTACACCTCAGAATCAATAAATGTTTTATCTTCATTTTTTGTTTCTTGAATTTATATTATTTAGTTATTTTGCTATTCGGGGTAAAGAAAAATACAAAAATCTAATATCATAAAAATCGTTCCAGCCGTTCTTAATTTATAAATGGTGTAACTAACCCGACTATGTTTTATTTATATAGATGACGCAAAAATCTATGTTTTTAATTAGGAGCAACGTAATTAAATGCAAAAAGAAAAAAAACTATTAAACATAGCTAAATCGAACATTAACGTACAAAAACAATTAAAATCTTCACGTGCTCTATGAATTCTTGATGAACACATTTATTAACTGCTTCATACAAAGATTGGCAAAAAATGAAGGTTGGCTATAAAGACTGTAAAATATTAACACTTTTTTTTTATTATCTAATTAATTTTGGACTTTGTTAATTATTTACATAGTAATAGGTGCTCGTGGAGGAGCTCGTGGCTAAGTTATAACAGCCGCACGGGTCGATCGATCAGGATAAGCTACATTTGCCGCGGTCGATCCGTGGAAGGGTGAATAGCTTTACATGACCAACATCTTAACGTGTTTTCCGAAACACAGAGGCGTCTCGAACGCCTCTGTGCCTCGGATAGCACGTTAAAGTTTTAGTCCCGGCTGTCATTCGTGGATCTTTGACAGTCGTTACGGGTCGTCAGAAGCCCGACACAGACTGTCGGGCTTCTGACGACCCAGTCTTACAACCAGTCTTACAAGGGGTATAGTGTTACCCAGTAACTGGGTTGTGGAGGTCGAATAGGCAATCGCTTCACGTAAAGTACTGGTATCACCAATAATATTTGGGAAAAGGCTTGGCAGAAGAATAGGTACCATCTCATTTGTGAATATGTATTTCAGGATAAGTTGTAGTTTACGAAAAAAGTCTCTAACGACCAAGGAGGAAGCCTGGGCGTCGTGATGAGAACATTTTTGACTGTTTATAATTTTTTTTTGTAGTCTTAATCACCGCTACTTAGTGAGGAAGGAATACTTTTCGAGAAAACCTGGCATAGTCTAAAAGTTTAAACTTAAAACCATGAGCAAAGATCGTCACTTACTAGACGCCTGAGGGAGGACATCGCCGTTGAGGTAAACCATGCCGGAGGTGGTGTGACGATCTGATAATGTTTGCAGGGTTGGACCTGCAAACGTTATCATGGCTAGAGATTGCACAAGACGGGGAGGTTTGGAAGGGAAAAGGGGAGGCAGGCTTTGTCGAGCAGTAGGACACAATATAGGCTAAAAAAACGATGGGATGTGAATGACAATACGCAGTGAGTGGGTAAGCGTGGCCGGTGGAGCAGACGAGTCCTAGAGTGGAGACCGCGTATCGGCGGCATGCGTAGTGGGACGCCACCCAGATAGATGGACCGACGACCTTAAGAAGGTGGCTGGGGTGGACTGGATTCGGAAGGCGGAGGACAGGGTTTTGTGGCGCAGCCTGGGAGAGGCCTATGTTCAGCACTGGATTGCGACAGGCTGAGTTTAGTAAGCGTGAAGATTAATGCTTGTTACTTCATTTTGTGAGGAGAGCCTTTTGCTTACTCTACAGGAGGACAAATTATAGAATGAATTATAGACTCACTTAAATGTCTCACTGATGGTGGCGCGTGTGTTGGATTATTCGGTTCCCAACAAAATGGAGCGGATGGTGCTGAACCACGCGTCGTGTTCGTGACCGGGCGCCGTCGGTTGAGGCTGGTCATCTCTTAACTGCCAAGGCTTATTTTTAATCTTATATTTTGAATTGTTTCTTCATTTGTGTTTTTTTTTATTGTTCTCACATATACCTACGAGTAGAAGCAACAAGAATAATGTTCCCAGGATTTTGTAATAATATCTTGATTTAAAAGAGTGTCCAATTTCTTGCCCGTTCTTCTCCATAGAGATCTACGTTTCTTCAACTTTCTGACTGACTGACCGACTATTTAATTTTGACAATCCAAAAGTTTCTGTACATGGTTTAATTGAAATAAATGCTTTGAGTTTGAGTTTGACTGTAATAATTATAAAAAAGTGATTTATAGACAGACATATAAATAAAAACGTATTTTATAACCTCTTACAAAGCTTACAGGAAACATGATAAAAAATAAATTACTTTTTAACTAAAAAACACATAACATAGTTAAAACTTTATCAAACCATCAACAAAAATTAACAACCACACAAATCATTTTACATAACAATTACGTGTGCTAGTGATGCAACATATCGTATCGATACTTGCACATCACTGGCCCAACCCCGCGCCTGCGCTGGAGCGAGACGAAGAAAGTATAACCGTCGTGGCTCGTAACGGCTAACACTACAAAACGGAATTATAAGGTAAAGCCCTTGTTGGGGTGAGCAGTAAGGTAAGGTGGGAAAGGAATTGAAGAAAATAATGTTGTAAGTAAGAATGGACGGTTAATAAAGTAAATAAAAAAAAGATTATGTCTAGTCTGTGTTTTCTTACTGTTAGCTGTGTGTTTTGTTACTGTTGTTACGGTGTTAATAAAAGCAAGTCTCTTCCATAGGCAAAAAGCGGTTTATTCTCTACACTAAACTCTGAAAAAAAAAGTTTGAGCGATTCTTTAAAAAATAATATTTAAATCGAACACACACGAAACAATCCAGACGAGAGTCGTGCCACAACGATGGGATGAAGTTATATACATATACAGGGTTATTGGAAAAACATTAACAACCTCTTAAGAGGTTTTTTTCGCGATTTCAGGTTTGGTCCCATAGTAAAAGTTGTTCATAATGATGAATACAATTATCTCTTAAGAGGTTGTTAATGTTTTTTCAATAACCCTGTATACTTCAATGAAAGGCATCTGCACAACCATTTAAGCAGTTTTTGAGAGGCCTTCAAAATTAACCCCCTAATAGGTACACACGGCTACGACAATGAGAGGTGAGCTTATACTGGAAATGTATAGCTTGATATGTAGCCATGTGTACTTTCTCACCACTTTAGAGCGACATAGTTTGAGAAGACTGAGATGAACCAGAAATCGCCAGTAGTCAGTAAGCGTCACCACACTTGTATATATTGTATAGTCTCCATAAAGGAAATCCTTGGTCACCACCAAGGATGTCCTTTATGGAGACTATTGTTTAGGCTGGGAAGTGTTATTGGCGGTGTCTATTAGGCATTTCTTAGTAGCAGCCCAGGGTTTGGAAATCAGCGGTGTGATCCCCACGTGCCTCGAAAAGCACGTTAAGCCATTGGTCCCGCTCTTGATCTCGATCACGACTGATGGAAAGCGATGGATGAGGTCTATGAATCAGAAGATGCCTAAGGCACTGGAACTCCCACGCATCGACAAAACACAGCAGGCTGCTTGATGCCGGACTCCGGTGGGACGGTGGTCGCAAACCAGGCGGGCATTAGCCCTACCACCGCAAGGGAAGAATTGGTTAGTCAAATAAGGTGTTGGGTGTGACTGTCCAGGATGCGCCGAGCGCTCGGTTCAGTTAAGTAACTGGCGGAACAAACTGCGCTCCACGAGGAGGCTGCTTCATACATCCCAAACATCATCATCATTCATGTACCTATCTTATAAATATACGCATAAAACGTTATTAGGGGCTTTATGAAGGATGTTATGTTTTAAATAAAATACATAATTTTGCATAATTTATTTCTAATCTCATAAATGACGTCGATAAAACTATTTAAAATGCAAACAGTATTGTTTTTGTAATTCCTTTTTTTTATATTTTTAGTTAATGATGCGTTCGCTTCAAGCTCTTTTTTTTAAGTTTTATTTGTTTTAGGTAAATTGTTCCCCTTTGGAATTATGTGAAATAAACTCATTTTAATCCTGAAGAAACTTTTTGAAGTAATGTTTAAATATTTGCTTCAAATGGGCTTTAATAGAATAGTAACAGTAAGAAAATGATGTTTCTTAATTAAATGAAACAACGTATGTACGAGTCACTAAAATATAAAAGCAACAAACGAAAATAACGATAAAATAAAATATATCTTCTTATTATTTTCATTAACTTAAAACCGCAACAAACGCAAGCTCTATAAAAATACCTCATTATATTTTAAAACACTGAACAGAATCTGAGCAATAAAAAGCAATAATTTCCCGAGATTAGAACGACGAACAAACATACATATAAGCACGATACAATCACTATAGGTATGCTGAACGGAACCAACCAGTAATGTACCAACTATAATTACATACTTCATGCGAGAGCGAGACAGCAATAAAAACTTTACAAGTAAAAAGGAGACAGCAACAGTCATCTGTTATGTGTCGTAAGTGAGCGCACGCGCCGACTTTTTATTTCACTCACACACTCGCACATACTCACACATGTGTGTGTCCGTTTTTGTGTGCGTATTTCTATGTGTGTGCGAATGGGTTTGAGTGTGTGCGTATGTGGTAACGGAAACTTCTAGTGTTTCTGTTTTATATACACTATGACAATACGAAGGAGGATCTTAATCTCTAAATTGCTTGATAGATAGAAGCCGCATCACTTACCCTTCGATGTTAAAATTGATATGAAAATGATTAGGATTTTGTCGGCCTGTAAAGAGGTTTTGTAAGTTCATAATTGGTGATGTTTTGACAGAGTTAAATGTATTTAATTGGTGCTACGTATAATATGTTGTTGCGTATAAAGCATTTTTTGTCCTTGCTTTAATTAACCATGTAGGTAGGTTGCAAATTCGCCAAAAGCCCACCGGTGGAAAGCGTTTACATAACATACATACATAATCAGCCTATAATGTTCCCACTGTTGGGACACAGGCCTCCTCTCTGTGAGAGGGAGTGGGCCGTAATCCATCACGCGGGCCCAGTGACGTTTGGTAGATGTCACATGTCTTCGAATTTTTGGTTCTAGGACATGCCGGTTTCCTCACGATGTTTTCCTTCACCGTTTTGAAAGCAGTGGTGATAAAATAATTTACACAAAGTAAGGCGCCTGTCTGGGTTCGAACCTTCGACCTACAACTCGTAAGTCGCGGCCGTTACCACTGGGCCACCACTGCTTATAAAGCGCGCGGAAAGCGTTTACCGCCGATTAGTGCCTTCTAAAAACCAACGAGTTTTCTTCTTATATTACTTGGAGATTTTGAAATGCCCCATGAATACCTATGCCCTTCATACTGAAATACAGCAAAGCTTTTTGTTTTTTTTTGCCGAATAGCCTCGCTTAACCTCGATTACGCCTGATGGAAAGCGATGGATGAGGTCTATGATGGAACTAGCGTGCCCAGAAGATGCCTAAGGCACTGGAACTCCCACGCATCGACGAAACACAGCAGCAAACAAACTAAAAAGCATGCTGATAGCAAAGAAATAGTTATGGTGAAAGTACTTTATACCAGGGCAAGCTCTTTTACCGGGATCTGTACTATTCACAAACCATTAATTTCTTTCTTTCGTGAAATAAGAACTTTGCAATAACATCCAGAATAAAGAGAACACCGCTAAGAAAAGGCAAAACAAAAACGGGTTCTTTAAAGCTTTTTATATTAATAAGGGATCGGTTTACAGTTAAATCTTGTATAGCTATCCTTGTATTTTATAATAATTATTTTCGGTTATCTATCTCTTGTGTTGCACCATGCCGTGTTTTCTCTCTGCATCGCCCTAAGGTTGGCTGGTAGAAAATGCCTCAGGCATTAAGTCCGTCTTTATACGGTATTTTTTTTAATTACATATATTAAACCCCCTTACTAATAAACGTTGTATAGCGTCTGTATAGTTACACAACGCTTTGTCTTCTTCTTTCGAAAGTCAAATTACTGACGACTGAAAGAGAGAAATCGGTGTGTAACTATTCATCTGATATAATACGTTTATTAGTAAGGGGGTTAATATATAAATAAATCAGATTCAGACAAAGTAATCTCTCTAAGTAAAAATACGAACGCAGCTTGAAATAAAATTGTGCCCGGATCACCACGCTTTCTCACAGCTTGTTAGCGATTTCAAACCATTTGGTTCAGATTTCATGCACTGTAATTCAGTATCTCAGGCTGATTTAGAATCACATTGGTAACGAATTTTGACCGAGTAGATATTGGACTGTTCTATGAAACAGCAGTTTTTTTTTTTGTTTACTGTTTAAAAATTTCTACACTAGGGGGGGTCTAATATAATGTGCTGAATTCATGGTAGCAGTTTGCGAGTCAATGTCCCTGCTCTGTAAACTTACCAATATCCATTTTTAGGGTTCCGTACCCAAAGGGTAAAAACGGGACCTTATTACTAAGACTCCACTGTCCGTCTGTCTGTCTGTCACCAGGCTGTATCTCATGAACCGTGATAGCTAGACAGTTGAAATTTTCATAGATGATGTATTTCTGTTGCCGCTATAACAACAAATACTATAAACAGAATAAAATAAATATTTAAGGGGGGCTCCCATACAACAAACGTGATTTTTTTATAAATGTAGTGTTAAATATTGTACGGTGGTACGGAACCCTTCGTGTGCGAGTCCGACTCGCACTTGGCCGGTTTTATCATTATTATAGGTAAACATGTAATTCCTTACTTACATTTAAACCTATTCATGTAATTTCTAACAGTTTCTCACACGTGCAGTAAAGAAATATACGTTATTTTCTCGTTAATATTTATTTTTCTTCAAACGCGCATAATGTCAGGTGGCCATAATTATGCGCGTTACAAGGGGTTACTTGAGGGTGACAGGTTTTAAAAGGGTTCAAGACGGTCACAACCTGTCACAATTTGTAGATGTGCACGATTGTGGTAATGGACTATTTAATGAACAGGATATTTGAATATTGCTTCCGAAATCGAAAATAAATCGTTTTTCAAACGGACTATACGTATCGATGATGAGTGCTAAGACTCTAAGAGGTGTATAGCTCTACCTACATAATATTGTAAGTACCTCTTTGTCCCTCAAACTAAATTACGAATACTTTTCTGTCTTAGTTTTTAGAGTTTAGAGTTACGATTCCATAGTCGTTCGTAGCAAGCGTCTCCTGCGGCCGTAATGTATAAGATTTACTTTGCAAAAACAGCATTTCTTTAATTTAGACGTAAGTTTTGAGCGTTGCAATACACGGTCGTAAATTATTTTCCCTGTTTTAACCCTGTAGGTATGTTCTTATAATATTATCCTATTATCCATGCGTCTTCGAAACTTTATCGAGTTGCAATACATCGCGCGAAATTTTATTCTCTTCACCCACTTCTGTCCCTCTCCTGTGGCTAGATTTCCATAGATTATAGCGTTTTTTCCCCTAGATTTCACCAAGGAAAATCCAGACCACATACAGCCAGCGTCATCAGGTTGTTGACGTTTATTTATCAACTACTTCATGAACTTCTCGCTCTTTATAGATAGCCTCATTGATGACGTCAGTGCCTATATACACTTGCGTGCAAAAAAATTGGCCCACCCCATGCTCTCCATTTGAGACACGATATCACAAAAATCGTAATGAATATAATTTATTATTTTATACTGTGTGAAGGTAGGTAAGGTACAGTTTATTTGAACATACACTATATTTTGTTCAAAGCAATATTCTTGATAAGATCGACTCGATTCTTCAGATGTCCCCATTACTCACTTTTGCTCGGAAAAAGTGTGACTTTTTTTGTCAATGAAATTAACAAACGTTAAATTTTGTGTATTTCTGTTTGTTTAATCAAAATTGAACTTGATTTTTTTAACGGGCTTAAAAAAAATGGAGCTTCTTTATTCAACCCCATATTTATAAGTTCGAGATTTTCTCAAAAACTAATGAATCTGTTTTGATAATTCTTTCACTAATGTAATCTACATATTTTCAGAAAGGTTTTAATATACAATATATTAGGTTATTGTTAGTAAAACTTCTTGAATTATGTTGCTTCAAATTGAAGAGCATGGGGTGGGTCAGTTTTTTTGCACGCAAGTGTATTTACACCAAGGATGCAGTCTAAGAGCCTAGATCATATAGGTAGGAATTACATTGCATTTCGTGTCCATAGGGGATTATATCAACCAGCGGTATTAACTGAGGTTATGAGGAGCTAGTCCCTTTTGTTAGTTGCAAGATGTTGCGTGTTCCAGAATGTGACTGCCTTATTGGTAATAGGCTCTTTCTGCTTTTAATAGAAATGAAGAAAATTTGTTGTTTTACCTCAAATCGCCAATCTCTCGTATGATTCCCTATATCTTCAGTATCATGTCGAATTTCTCCAAGATTTTTTGTATATTTTCTAGGAAAATCCAGGCCACATAAAGAGCAAGCTCATGGCTCGTCATCAGGTGTGTTGACCCGCACGTGCCACGTTTATTTATCAATTACGAGCGGGAGATTTGAACTTCTCGCTCTGCCGGCCAACTGTGGCCAGACGGAACGGCCGCCCGCTATGTACACGTGCAGGGTAAAGTGGCGCGTTGTATGTGGAAATGTGGTGTATGAGAAATAAGTAGGTTTACAATCTTGTCAGCCTTGATTATCTCCACAGTAAAGCTGTTTTGTTTGATGCTTTATTGAAAAAGTCTGAAAGTTGTTCTGCCTGCTCTAGTTGATAGGGCTCAAAAACTGAGGAGAAATGGCACTAGATTAATGAGACTCCACCGAGCCACATTCTACCGTCGCATCGTCACTCACTTTATGCTTATTTTTTTTTTAAGAGGGTTGTAATATTTATTTAAGGAAATAAATTGTTATTGAATGTTGGTTTTCTTGAAGTCAACATTGCATAGAAAAGGAGAAATGAAAAATAATTGGAAAAATTGCGAAGAATATTGCTGAAATAAATAATTTTAAAAGTAAAGCTAATTGGCTAGAAACTATGATTTTTTTTTTATAATTTCTTACAACCACATACGATCCAGGAAATAAAAAATAATTCCTCTATAACCACAACTGCTCTCAGGTGTACGCGCCTCGCCGCGCGCAAGTAAGGCACACTTAGCGCAATTTTTTTTATATTCTCTCCACAATTACTCTGCACGTGTGTGTGTATGTGTACACGTGTCGTGAAAACTATGGACACGTGCATGTGTGCGTGTTTACTGTTACTATTGCATTATGTACTGGCTTTCGACTTGGGTTTACTTGGGGTTTTCATATCCTTACGTGTTAAATCTTTGGGAAGTTTAATTAGTTTAAGTTTAACCTAGACTACATTTTTGGAAGTCATATTGCGCAATATGACTTCCAAAAATGTAGTCTAGGTTTCAGTGCCTCATACAAGTTGTTTTTCAAGTTGAGTCCTCTCTTCTGGCAAACAGGCCAACGGTCCCTCTGATTGAAAGCGGTTACCTATACACAGAGATATATAGTCTTTGCCTATATCTAAGATACTTTCCCGAATGAATTCTTTCACTAGGAGTTCTTTAATACTTTATCTATTCTCATTATTTTGTCTACAACTCGAAAGATGTTGTTTTAAACTCTAGTTCTACACACAGACAAAACTTGAAACAATGATAACAGCAATTCTTAAAGATATTGTTAAAAACTACTTTTGAAAATTGCGGCCCCATTACAAAATGGTTTATTTTTGTAGATGGTTTAGTTAAGAAACGGTGTGGTTTGATCGCGTCTAGTGTTGCTCAAATTGTGATGTGTTTGAGCAATATTAATGGTGGGTAGGTATCATGTAATGTATTTTGGAAAGGGTTTCTGAAATTAACATAACATGACGCTTAGTGTCTATGAAGGGGACGGCAGAGGTTCAGGGTGGCACCGTGGATTCAGCACCTACATGATTCTGAACTATCCTGGGTTGAAATTTTTCAAAGGTTAGAAAAAATCAATCTGCTGTTTCATAGAAAAATGCAATACCTACCTACACGGTCAAAATGTATGAAACATCAAATTTTTATCTACGCTACGTTTTGTATGTGAATTCATGGTTTCAGTTTTCGCATCGATGTCCTTGCCACACTGCAAGTACACCTCTGTCTAACTCTTTGGAGAAACAAGGCGTCATGATAAGTTAATTTCAGAAAATCAAATCAAACTATTTATTTGCTAGAATGCAGGTATACAAATAAGGTCGTGATTCTTCACACACTATCAATCTCAATCTGAATTAATTTTTAAGGGTATTGCTAAATCATTGCTTCATATATTCTGTTCGAAATAAGATTTGTCTGCTAAACAACGTCAATAACGCAATGAATGCTGTTGAACTGTTAAAATTAAAATCATTGCTACTGATAGTTTGTTACGCAATTACCCAATAGTACATGTATGTATAGTAATTTACCTTCGAGTAGAAAAATAGATAGGAACTTCTTTCACAAACAGCTCTATTTCCAGCTAAACTAACTGCAGAAATTTATGCCAATCATTGTCTATTCCAATCGATGTTATTAACCTCTTCTTTATCGATCGATATGAACGATCGATATATCATCCTGAGCGCATTGGGGCATCAAAACAGACTATTCGTATGCGCCCACACCGCGTTCTTTTTCCTGCCGGTTCCGAGTTGCAAAGATTAGTAGTAGATATAAATTTGTAGAACGGACTATTTGCTCTAATAAGTTTAAGATAAGTAGGATAGTATTTCTGCCTACGTTTCGGAATATGGTGATGAAATTGTATCTCACACGGCTGTACCTACTTACTACGACTAGAAAAAAGTAGATTCAAGGGATAGGTTGGTTGGGGTAGAGCGAGAGGAGTCATTAGATGATTTACCATCCAAAAAAAAAAAAGAGATAGGTTCAAAAAACTCAAAAACTCTAAAGCCCTTGTTACAGAACGTCACTCAGGTTTCAAGCATTATTTGAAACTAGTTTAAAGCCATTTTTTTATTGTTTATTAATTAAGGAACAAAGCAAAATATAAACATAAATATCACAAAAACCTCAACAGGTTTTCCGGATGTTGGCACATTTTAAGCAATCTTAACACTAACGTACTTAATGCTTAGTTATTATACACATAACACATAGTTTATAAAAAAAAATGAGGTAGTTAGTAAATAACAACCATAATGTACAAAAACGAAGACCTGAACCTGAAATCGCGAAAAAAATCAGCTTATGTTCGCATAACTCGTCAAAATGTAGGGAACAGCTGATTTTCTTTCGCGATTTCAGGTTTGGTCCCATAGTAAAAGTTGTTCATAATGATGAGTGCAACGACCTTTTAAGAGGTTGTTGGTATTTTTCCAATATACATATGTCTTCGGTCAGTATAATTGCGAAATGATTATACCTATTTGCGTGTCTGTCTGAAATATAAAACTTAGTCTATGACCAATTTTCTTGTCGGAAACTAAAGATAATTTATTTACTGTTTTATAACTTTAATACTTTCTTGCAGGATACATTCCTTATACTGTACCGTAGTTTTTGCTTTAGACTCCTCTAGTAGTGAATAATTAACAATAATACATACTAAGTACGTCAGTTCCTACCTACTTACTACGGGATTAGCAAGTTAAAGAAGTTCATGACATTACATCACGCTTGTGTTACTTTAAGAGTTCGGCAGAGGTGTTACTGCCACACTTTTAACTCGACAGGACTACTCATTGCCATGGGTTCATCTGCTTAGCAGCCTAGCCTTTTCCTATGTATTGGGGTCGGCTTCCAGTCTAACCAGATGCACCTGAATACCAGTATTTCACATAGAGCAGCTGCGATGTTTGGGACCAGTAAGAGGCCATGATAATAATATTATAATTGTCCGGAAAAGAATCGGTGTTACCGACATAGCTTGCAGAGTAAGCAAACTGAAGTGGCAGTGGGCTGGCCATGTTCGTCGTAGGACCGATAGCCGGTGGAGCAGACTAGTCCTGGAGTAGAGATCGCGTATCGGCAAGCGTAGTGTGGGACGCCCTCTAGCTAGATAGACAGACGACCTAAAGAAAGTGGCTGGGAGTGGGACGGTTTGGATGCGGAAGGCGAAGGACAGGGTGTTATGGCGCAACCTGGAAGAGGCCTATGTCCAGCAGTGGACTGCAATAGGCTGAGTTGATTGAAGAGGCCATGATAATTGCGGCCTTAGTGGCACTCTTGATCTCGTCATCATCGTCGTCGTTGGGGTACAGAAATACAGACACAGACACTTTAGCCAATGGGGCAACTGGTTCTGATCCGAAAGACCACTCTCGCACTAGAAGTGAAACGAGTCTTTGATGCCCCATTTTGGCAAATAATGTTTGTAGCTTGTAGACCGTATAAAATGGCCAATTCTCGTAGGTGCTTAAAAAGCGTTCAAACTAAAGTCTCAGCGACAATCAATGTCAAAAACTTGCCAAAAAATTAGGTGCATTAGAGGTTTTTAGAGACAGATTAGAATGCGAACAATCCTAAAAACAGGGAAATTGCTCTTCATTAGACAATACCATTGCAGTTTACGTCTGGTAAGTAGGAATTTGTTTCTCGAGATTTCTCATATAATATGTTATCAACATTGGACTGGCATGGTAAAGTGCAGAAAAAGTACTATGTTGGCCAGTTCTATGAAAAAAAAAAACAGTTTTAAATTACAATATACCAGCCGATGCTTTCTCGTGCATCGATAACATCGCCATCTGTTTTCAAAATTAAACAACAAACGATCTTGTAGTGTCGTGAACAGTTCAGGTAGATAGGTATAGATGTCGCTGTTCCAAAGTTTTATGAGAGGCCCACTGTTAGTGCAAGTAGTTAAAAGATGAACTGCTAGATGGCGCCTTCAGCAAAACTTTAATAACCTCTTTGAGTCACTAGATGGCACTCAGTCTGCCTAGTTTTTCCCTAACTACAAATACATAATGTCTAGGTCAGCTTCCAGTCTAACCGGGTGCAGTTGAATGCCAGCATAGAGCATATTTCTGTTCATTCTTTCAGCTCTAATAGTTATTTTTTTAGCTCTTCGGTAAAATCTTCCCTGATGGAGACGTGATCAGTAGCAACAATAACTTCAAGGCATTCGGAGGAGCTCTCATGGTGCTATTCAGATCAGCTACAGGTAAGTTCCATTATCGTTTTCCCAACTATGTTGGGAACGGTTTCCAGTCTAACTGGATGCAGCTGAATACCAGTCATATTACATGGAGCAACTGCCTATCTGACCTCCACAACCCAGTTACTGGGTAACACGATACCCCTTGGTAAAACTGGTTGTCAGACTAGGGTGACTAGAATAGGGTGAATAAACAAAACACAACATTATTATATACAATTATGTTTATTTTTTTTTTTCTCAAAATAACAAAGAATAATGCTAAGGGTTCTGAACCGAGAGCCTTAAAACATTGTTTAAATTTTCGACAATCGATAGCTAGGTACAAATTATAAAACAAATCGACCACTCGTTAACTTAGAAAATAATATACAGGAGATAGTATGCCATCATTTTCTCGTAACATTTTATTATCTTTCACTTCATGTATGAAAATCAGTTAAGTTAATCCCCGGATTTTATAAGGGCTAGCATGCTCTCTCAATTCATTCGAGTTATTATAATCGAATGAGATTCGAATGATTGCCAAACTGACAGGCATAACATCGATATAAATAAGTGTCAATTTGAATCAAATTCGATTTTATTTGAACTAGTGAGTTAGCCAGGTAATCAAGTTTCTGATCAGTCCTACGGCCTGTTACTGTACTGAGGCCCGTTTCCACTACAAATCACTAAATACGTTAAGCTCTAAACGAATTTAAAACATCGTTCTGCTTCTGTCAATCGTTTGATGATGACAGAGACGGGACGATGTCTTAAATGTTTTGCGCTAAACATCTTTAAAAATTTGTGGTGCTAGTGGACCTAAAGATATTAGGAATTTTCCTTCATTTCTTATTCCTTCTAAAAGCAAGCGGGCTTTCTCGACATCAGAAGTTAAAATCGATTCGAATTCAATTCGAATGATAGCAAATTCGCATCAACTTATTAAACTGAATCCAATTCGATTTGGTTCAGATTCAAAGATGACGAGAATCAATAAACTGCTCTCAAATCTCATATAAGTGGTTGTAATTGGTTGATTTTTGGAACGAGTCTGCCCTGTCCCGCTTAATGTAAAACGAAGGATGAGGTCTACGGTGGAGTGAGCGAGTCCAGAAGATGCTGTTCACTCTTGCTTTAAAGGTTCATATGTGGAAGGAAACACAGACGCTGGCAGAGAGTAGAAATAGTATCAACGATAATAAGCTGATATGGAATTTGACAATAGTTTAAATTATAGGCTTTTAGAAAACGTGATCTTAATCTTTATAGGGAAGGAACGACTATTGATCGTTAACGTATGTATTTAAAACATCGTTCTATTACAGAGAGTCGTCCAAAGGTGACAGAAACGGAAAGACATTTAAACACGTTTAGAGCATTTAACAAAGGGGTTAAATATAATGAACACCAAAAAAATATACACCAAATAATTAAGTCTAAAATTACAATAGTTCTAGCTGGGCACACCGAGGTTAGGTTTGGTTAGGTTACATTAAACCCTTTACACAGAAATACGGGGCTCCGTCGACCTAAGATGCAAGAGCGAGCAAATGAGAATACAAATACCTTTACCTAGGTATTTTAAAATAAAATGGAGTTGTAATTTTGGTGATCATTTACTATTATTGGCAGTAAAAAGTGCTTTCTTGATGTTATATTTTACTTTATCTGGCGATAAGTTAAACAAAACCCTTTAACAAATTGAGGTGCAAGTGAGCCTTAATCCAGGTAAAACAGTGATGTTTGCTGAACAATTTTCAGTATTTTTAAGACTTACAATCTCCTGTATATTCCTAAGTTCGTTCACTAGACTAGAATCTAAACACTCGAAGTTTCCCATTTTGGTCCAACGACACACCATTCTTTCTTTCATGTAACTCACAACAATATTGATGGGCCATGCTCGGATTGCCGCCATCTTTTGTGGGTAGAAATGCATAAGCAGAGTATTCTGATGGTGATGTAATAGAAATGGATTTTTGATCACCTATTTGATTACTAGCCCATATTTAGCCAGGAGTAAAGGAGGATTGCTCTGGGAATTTTTCAACTCTTTGGGAGTTGATTTCAACAGGATCGACTGATGGTTTAGTAAAGTAATAGGATTTAGCCAAGTATAATTTATGGCTAGTAATAACTAATAATTTAACATCAAACTGATATCTTGTTGCAATATTTTATATGGTAAAAAACCTACCCAAAAACATTTTGCGAAATTTTAATATTGAAGCACAAATGAATAGCCTAATATTGTTTCATAATTCATAAGGAAAGGCCTTATTTTGTGCATTTTGCGAGTTTTTAGTTAAACTAAAATTTAAAAAATAGTAATATTTTTTTAATAATTTATTTATCCGAGCATGCTCATCATTCTTTTAAATAGATATAATTACTTAAACAACACAGTCTTGAAAACACACAGTTAAAACATGGTGAATTATTTTTAAAAGATTTTATTTTGTAAAAGTGTTACTCTGCAGGGCCGTTAAAAAATTATGAGAATTTTGTGACTTTTTAGTAATCAGAACACGCCATTGGTTTAAATGGGGACTGTGTTGATAATAATTATTATAATCAAATACTCAAAAACCACACCATAGTAACACTTTTATCAAATTTTAATCTCAATTTTAAACCTAGTCTGAAACAGCGATTTAAAATATTTTTCTAAAAACAAAACAAAGACAGAATACTGATAAAAACAAAACAAAGGTAATTAAATTGATAAGATTTTATTGAAAACAAGATTTTAATATTTATAAAACCATCGTTTTTCAATTCAATCTTTCAACTAAAACTTTTTATTTTATGACGCTGAAGTGAAATGATTTTCATGAAACAAATTTTAAGGAAAACGATGTGACTGGAAGATTAGAATGATGAAAGGCAGTAGGTATAGGTTATTGACATCTTTATGATCAGTCGACGATAAAAAAATAATAGCCTCTTGACCGATTTCGGCCACGGCAGCCAATCTCAACGGAGACTAGCCTTCGGCGCGGGAGATATTATAGTGCACAAGTGTGCGCGCAGACACAGGTGCACTCTCTCTTCCCTCACCCTCATAGTCCGATGGGACGGCATGTAATCCGACACGACCGGAGAGAGATCAGGACCAACAGCTTTACGTGCTTTCCGAGCCACGGGGGTAATAAACCACCGACTTCCAAATTCCTGATGGCAAACCCAATAACACGAAAATAACGAATAGGTAATAGTCGACGATAGAAGAGGTAATAAAAAGAGACTATCATTATGGGGATGCATTCTGAAAGTTGGCAAAGTCGCAAACAACTGTCAAGTATTTTGATGTTTTGATTTTAATCACTAGGTATATAAAATAATAGTTTCTGCGGTTTCGCCCGCGTAGATGTCAGAAATTATCCCACAGGAACGTGCTACCCGGTAGCACGTTCCTGTGGGATAATTTCTGACTTTCTAATAATGATTTATCAATCAAGGGCCTATCTACAGCATTGATAATATCAAAGGTATTATAGTTATTAAATTTAACTAAGACTGAATTGCAATTACACACAAAAAATATGGTCAAGTTGGTATCTAAATAAATCAATCTCTGTCAGCTTCAATATATTGACATGGACAGAAGATTATTTAGTAAACTGTATAGTGGTAACGAGACTTAGACTCAAATCCATCGCAATAAGGTACTTAACCCAGGGCAGTAACGAAGCTAAGTATTGTTTGTTTAGCTTCAATGTTGAAGATTTCATAAAAATCATTATCACTTCAGCAAATATTGAGATTGAAACCGAAACAATTAAATGGTAAAACAGCCATATAATCACAGGGTTGTGGATTACAAATATAATATATATTCACGAGTTTTTGGGTTCGAATTCCAAGATATTTCCGAGTTTCAGAATATCTAAGTACCTATTATATTACACAATTTAGAGCCCAAGATTATAAGGATGTACCAAACTAAAATAGAGCGCTATACATTACGGGATTTATATTCAGTCCCAACCCTATATTCTTAGTTCTAAATTGTTTAATATAAGTGAAATTTAAAATTACGCTATTTTAAGTTAGTCTTTTTTTCATCATAATGGCGTAGCAATATTCAGCTGTTATTTAATAAGTCTTTCTTCGTTCGAATGGAAACCCTTTCGCATATTATTGATTCTTTACAAATGATTAAATATCTTGCAATTCGAACCCCTTTTCTATTCACCACAAATTATTATCAGCTTTCACTTTATCCAAACGTTACAGAAAAAGAAAAATTTAATATTTATTTACCTAACATACTTACGATATTACCAAATTTATTATTGAATATTACACATTTTCTCATTATACTTTAGTAGAAATCGTGGCAATACTTTGGAAGAAACATTTTTTTAACATCGAATTCGGTTTCATAAATACTACGATAAATATTAAAAACAAAAAGATTTTGTTTAAAAAACCATGCTTTCTTCGCGTGTTTTGAGAGTTTTGTCTTGGATTCAATGGTCCGCGATCAATTGGAGGCACCACTTTATAACCCATGGTCGTATAAGAATATTTTAAATAACGCTTATGTCTACTAGTAATTTTAAGTAGACTACATAGGAATTACTTTAAAGAAATCGGAAGTCTGTCTTCCATTTTTAGTTTTAGACCTTAAATCTGGCAAGCGATTTTATACTTCAGTAAATTGAAGTAAAATTTTATTAAAATTTAATTTGTAAGAAACAATTTACATAGTATACTGATTAATAAATTTTAATTTAAAAAATTGAAGCGTTGTCCAACGCGTCGTGACGTGAATCACGTCACAAAATGTTCAATTATTTTTATCGATAACGTTAAAAGACACATTTGGAAAGAAAGCATGGTGAAAAAAATACGTATCTACAATTTTAAAATCATGCATTCAATGCAATAAATTTTTACTTAAACACTATTCGTCTTAATACTATTATTAACATATAATTAAATAAATCTCTAAGGTAACCACATAATTTCTCTATCTAATTATAACATTATTTTCATACTAATGCAATCATAAGACTGATTCTATGATAGGGGGTCTCTCTACTGGTGACATACGGAAATGTCATTACTTTTGATCATGTGTATGGAAAGAATTTCGTTACACAGTGAAATATATTTTTAAAGCAGGAAGAAATAATGTGATTATTATGAATTTTGAGCTATCCAAGCACTTAGAATAATCGTGACATTCAATGCACTGCTGATCAGACATGTCAAAATATCTGATCAGTAGCTGATTGTCCAATTCAACTAGAAAATATTCAACATAATGTCACGTTTACATTAAGTGAAATATTTAACAAAAACTAAAATCATCACAATTTTGTATTACAGTAGTGCTATTCTGTAAAAATCTCATCGTGATAATTTGGGTGAAGTGAGCTTAAAGTGAGCTGTCATTAGTGTCAATCTCTAGCATCAGATGGATTGACAGCTCACTTCACCTAACTTCTCACGGTGAGAATCTAACAGATTCGACCGGCTGGGCGCGCTAACTGCTAAATACATTTCACTGTGCGATAAAATACCGTGACACAAGTCATATTCCAGCACTGCGTCTTGACGACGTAACCAACCCGTTTCACATACATACACGCATCACTATGTCGCCGCGACGTATAAGTCCATTACATTTACACAGCACTACGTCTCAGGGACGTTATAATCCATTACTTCACATACTATGCTTCACTAACACGGAGCAACGATTTTATGAAAATAAAAGATATTGAAGGCACTAGTAGAGTTCTAGTGAGCAAATAAAAACATAAAACATTTTATAAGTTGGGACCTCAAGAGCATGTCCACAATCAAAGTCATCGGAAGGTCCTGTTCTTAAAAATACCAGGATTTTTTTAAATTTAATATCGGAAAAAAAAAATTTAAAAAAAAATTTATTATTAAAGGAATTTAAAAAACAGATTAATAAAACAGTCAGAGATAATGATTTCAGCTTCATGTTTTTCGGAAACCATTAAGAACTCCTAATTCTACATATATTAAATTAAAATTATTTAACCTTAAAATTAATAATTAAAATTTAAAAAAAAACATTCGATGTTACACCGTTGCTTTACAACTTAAAATTAAAAATGCAAATAAATAAATAATTTAATTACATTTTTTTATATTTTTTTAATCACATTGACTTTTGACTAGAAATGGCATCTTTTGAAAATGCCGAGCTGTACGCAATGCGAAAATTATCTAAAAAAAAACACGTTGCATTAGTGTTACATTTTTATTACATACGCGACTAGAATTTCAAAAATCTATTGTATACACTCTAATGATAACTTAGGACCCCCAGAAATGACTTCAACTATGAACAGATTATACATAACATACCGGTATCTCTAACTGCCTAATATTGATATGACTCGAATAACTATTGACTATATTGAAATTTGAAACTAGTTGTCTTTTCTAAAAACGCCTCTCGCAAGAAAGTCTAAAGACGATACCATTTTCACATAATTTTACCTCGTTGTTATAAGAAGCGAGATTCTATCCGTTCATTATTAACATTTAAAATCTTAATTAATACTGTTTTTATTACTAATACGGATAAAAGAAACTACACGGAGAGGACGCGAAAGAACATTACGTTCCAGAGACAAAGACCACAATCCCAGAATCTTTCATCTCTTTCATGTCACAATCCAGAAATGCATTCCATTTCCAAACGTTTCTTCCATTCCTGAGCGCATTCCGATAATCGAAACTTGGAATGGCACTACAGAAGTCTTTTAAAAATGGAATGGAACAAGAAATGGACTATTCCATTTTAAAAATCACAGTGTAAAACTCTGTGTCCATAACTCACACTCCAAAATCTTGCAAAATACAAATCTGATATTTTTTTTTTTTTATGTTAGGCAGTATCGTGTTAGACTTAGAATATTAAGTTACACAGATTCGTAATTCTAATAATTGTTGTTTTGGTACGTCGTTTCGACGTGGCGTCATTTTTTGCTAGTATCAACTAGGCTTTCATGTCCGTGATATTTTCACTTGCATGGTTATACATAGGTTTCCATGTGGCTGGTGGACGGGTCCTAGAAAGATGCTTCCACTAAGTAAGTCCCGTCCATTGCAACACCGGTCTGGTTCCCTTGCACCGTGCTCCCGGCAGGAATGTATTTGCCACACGCTTGCTGTAATCAGAAGATTATGTGTTTGAATTGTGAATACTTAAAAATATTGAACGGATTTTATTCATCCAAGTTTTAGCTTAGCATTTACAGTACAGAAGGCAATGTTTTACCTACTTTGTAAATGAAATAATAACTAACACAACTAAATTATTCTTTACCTCAATTTCAGACGATTAAAATGACGGGAACTTATTCATAATCATTTGTAAAATTAAAATATTTTAGCCATATTTTGTCTTACCTAAACCTCCTTGCTGAGCAAAACTAAATAACGACATATATCATACCATACACATATATATACGTATTAGTTACAATACCTACATTTAAAACAACATAGAATACCATATAAAATAAAACACCGATATTTATCTAATTAACTACAATGAATATAAACACATCTTACTTCCATATATTTTTACATAGAAAGTATAAGCCTACCTACCTAAATCTATCTACACTCACATATAACAAGCTTTTACAACAATAACAAGCAATCTCCGAAAACCTGCGGAACCAAAAACACAGACACATCAAACGAATAATAATTATAATAAAAAACATCGAGAAATATTTAAAAAATAATAAAATATTGTGACAGTTTGCTAGCATTGATGTAGTGTGAGTAAATGTGTGCCATTCATGCTAATTTACAGAAGAAAGTAGAGTTTTATATGTAGACCCAATGTGTGATGTAAAATGTATAGATTTTTCTGAGGTTATCATAGAAAATTTTCGATGTAATTGAATAATTATTCAAAAAATCCAACAACAATTTTGATTTAAAACAAAATTAACATTAAAAAATCGACTTAAAATTAAAATACGCACTTATTAAAATACACAATTGTTTTATTTTTCTATAATGTCACCTCAGAAAAATGATGTAAATGTTCATGATTTTGTTGTTTCACTAGAATGTTATTTTGTGAGTTTTAGTTGTATGGATGTCAGTAGATGGCGTTTGATTCCTATGAGTCTTATTTGAAGACTTTGATCTTGATAGTTGGGAATTAATATTTTATTCGATTTAAATGATTTAAAATTTTGAAGGAGTGGGTAGATAATTCAAAATTTACCCAAAATTGTTTTTGTGAGGTCGATTTGAGGGCTGATTAGCAACAAAATTTTGGCTTTTAAAAACTGATCTCCTTTATTGCCAATTAAAATAATTTCCAATTAAAATGTGTGCAGTGTGTTGGCATTTGATCAAACCGTATGTTCTGTTCAACATATAACAGCATAAAAAAACACGACGACATCCTTTTGTAATATACATTTACAACACTTGGATCTACTGCGGGTTATCGCCTTATCCTTAAGTAAAAAATGTGAAAGAATAAAGCGATTTATTTTACAAAATATAGGGACATAAAGATATTTTATACGTACATATATAATTTTATATAAAATAATTGACAACACGGTAGCACCATAGCGCAAGCCTATAAACAATGATACAACATTAAACAAGATACAACAGGACCATATTTATAAAGCAAAAGTTTATAACAGCCAACACCCTGCAGACATTTAAAGCCTCATATATTTATTTATCCTTTGGATTTGCTGACGTTACCACACAGCGACTTTACGAAGACTGACCAAAATAATAAAAAAAATGCAAAATATAAATATTATTCCTGTATATATTTTTTTTTTCTATTTTTTGTAAAACTCGAATAAATATTTTTCTAAATTTTAATTTAACATGCTCAATTATTAACTACTAACAAAAAAATCTGTTTTACCTTTCCATTTGTTTAGCGGGGTAAACACTTAGAAAACAAGACAATTAAAAAAAACTCATGGACAGTTTTGCGAATGATATTATTAAGACAATTAAAGCGGGCTATTCTCGGCCCGTCATCGCTGTATGTTAACGTCGCAGTCACGTACTGGTAATGGGTCTTCGCTGGGCGCAGCGGACACCGAAGTATCGGACGGTCGTGAAGTCGCAGTATACCGCCTGCCGCCCTTCCTTCCCTTCCTACTCGTATCTAATAGCAGGACCTGTCATAGCCAATTTGAGACTGAGCTTTCGACACAAAAGTAAAAATAAATGGGGAAATTTTTCGTAGTTTTGGAAATGGAGTTTTAGTTATGGAAATAAAAAAAAATGTTAACAGGCAATCTGGTAATTAAAAAGTGTATGAAGACAGGAATTTCCTAAAATATAAATAAATGAAAACTAAATTTTTCGAAATTTTAATTTGTTTGGAAATAAATAGTGTTAATTTTGTGTCTTTTTAGTTGGAAATAAAAATAATTTTGTGACAGTGTAGGTTTAGAGTAAAAAGTAAACTAAATGGAATTTTTAACTTAATGTAGACTGACCAGCAAAATAAAATTTAAAATAAAATACATAATTATCATCTTATTTGCAGAATTAATATAATAAATATGGTTCATATTATATTAGTATTATTTTAATATCTAGCAAATACAATAATATACATCGAGCAGCTTTCCGAATAAATGCAATTTTTTTCATGATTGCATTCTTACCTGTATTTACTCATCTGCCTAAATAAACTTTGTCTAGCCTACTTTTGTGATCACCAAAATTTTTTTCCGTTTCTATTACACACACACCCTCATAATAAGACCCTGGCAATATAAACTGACATAATTAATAAATAGATTATAGCTTATAAAATTTCATATAACAGAAATATAGAGAATAGGCAAAGCTAAATATTTATCATAATTATATAGAAATTGGAAGTATTTCTGCCAAGCTTTTCTGGCCGACGACATCTAGCTTTTGTCACATTTTTCTAGCCACACTTTGCGTTGGAAGCCACAATACAAGGATCCTTTATTTATTTCTATGGAATACCATGAAAATATGGAAGACTATAAAAATAATTTAGCTTTAACTCAAGGTTGGATGGATATGCAGTCAAAATAATTTATGTATCACTAAATATTTGCATGACAGTCGTCAAAATACAAACAATCTCGTTATTTTTTGTTTTCAATGGTCCTTTATCAGACCAGTAAAATAAGACACTATTTTTTGTTTATTTTTCCACATTTATCATAATATACAACAATGAAAAATATGTTTTTTACATTTCTTTTTCTGATTGATTCGATTTCTTTTTCGAATTGATTCTATTTCATTTTTCAATTGATTCTATTTCATTTTTTTTCTAATTGATTCTATTTCTTTCTTTGTATTATTTTAGAACCGTGTTTTTTACATTGACAACAATATCCACCCACCAAGGAGTCAGTACCAAGGCAACAATGCGAGTGACAGTAGCCCAGTAGCACGATAAGTACCTCTCTTCTATTGGGCGCGAACTCTATCGGACTGATGCAGCGCACAGAACGGTGGCGCTTCTGTTACCAATAATTACCATCATAATCTAAAAGATAGTATTTTGGAAAAAACTAAGCAAAGACGTTCTCGTTGACCCTATGAAAATCTCAGTGAAAAGGAGAACACAATTAAATTAAAAGAAAAAAAACAAACTCAAATGTAAAATCACCAAAAATAAGGAACATTAAACATTTTAATAATAAAATCAGTGCAGGTAAAAATTTGAAATACCTTGTTGAACACATTCTCAGGTTTTGAATTAAAAAATCTACAGCATGTTTTTTTATAACGAATTTGCCAAAATAATTTAAAAAAAGGAAACAAGTAAATGTCATTGAAAAAAAATTGCTCATCGTTACAAAAATGTATTTGAATGTTGTGATAATATTACTTACCAATGAATTATGCATTATATAGGGTAATCGAGAACAGCTTGCTTTAAAAAACTGTAAAAATAACAACGATGTAACAATATTCACTTCTTTTTTTTATTATCGTACTTATAATATTTTTCGCACCAATATATGATGAACACAATTATATTTATTCAACTGTCAGTTCAAACAAAATTGTAAAAAAAGTACCTCTAAAATATTTTATTTTAGTACATTTTTGTCACATCGTTGCTCTTTTCATTATTATTATTACATTAAAAATTAACACAGCCCTACACCACCTTTTTTCGAAAGGAGGTTATTGTAAATATTACAATAGGTATAATAGAAAGAGATAGAAAACCTAGAGTAGGAAAAAAAATATTAGGCAAGTGATACACTTTAGTAGCCAGGCTTGTGGATGTTGATCTTATGCAGGTCTTGGGTCCTTTTATAAAGAAATCTTAATATTCCTTGTCTAGACCAATGATCATATTTGAATCATCATATACAAGTTGTAATTTAATTGGTGTTGGACCTGAATAGGGGTCATTGCACTTATCATTCTGAACAAATTTTACTATGGAAACAACGCTGAAATCGTGAAAAAAATCAGCTGTTGCCTACATTTTTTCGAATTATGCAAACAGAAATTTATGGAGCAGCTGATTTTTATGTTAAAGTTGTTCATAATGATAAGTGCAATTATCCCTTTTCAAGTACAACACTAGTTAAAGAACATCTTTTAGATAAAATTTGCTTTGAAAAAATAACGCAGCCGCTTAACGTGTCACTTGCTTTTACTTACAGAAACTAATAAAAAAACACTAGGTCATGCTATTATAAATGCTATTCAAAAAAAAAAGGAAATGAGTTAGGAAATCAGCACAGATTTTAATTCAGGAATTAATTCGGAGGTATTTAATTCGAAAACACTAAAGACACACCCTTGCTTTGCTTGTTTCACTTAATTCAATACGGTATTTCAGGCTCCCTGGATCTATTACAGGTTTTTATATTGAGCCTATGTCTATTATGATTCAGTAGTGTGAATTGTCATCGCTTTACTATTCGTTTTCCCAAAAGGTGTCGCAACAAGGTTTGTCTGTTGCCAGAACTCGAAAAAAAAAATCCAGAACGTGATATCTGTTTTTTTTAGTCTAGAAATATTCAATTATTTTATATTTCCCCTCAAATTGTAAATCGTTTGCAATTTTTTTTTCGATATATAATTTTTATTTTGAAACATTTGCTAATTCGTTTATTTCCAATTCCCAAATTTTAGTCAAGATTAATTCTAAACTAATCATTCTTCTAACCCTAATTGACACTCAAAAAGGCGTAAGTGATAGTCACAACAATCCCTTACCCCCTTTAAGCACTAATTCACAAGACACACACAAACAAACCAACTACATAACAGGTACCTGGTATTTCTGTGGGCAGCAACCACAACGCGCGCAGCACGCAAGCAGCGCGGGCGCACGTCCCGAGTGCGCAGGCGACGCCAATGGGGAGGGCGAGCCAGCGCGCTTAGCAGCCCCGTTGAAAGGATTCTCCATCTCCACAAACTCACGATCCTGTAGGTAGGGTTATGTGTTAAGGCCCTATTTAGGGGAAAAGTAAAAATGAAAGTAAAAGGCACAGTTAAAACCGGCCGAAACTTGGCTTTGAATTTGCTGGAGAACCGACTAACTCAAAACCTGCTTTGCCAATGATTACTGTAAAATATAAATTCAAAACTTAACGGAAGGTCATGGTTTTAGAGACTTGGGACTGTAGTCTTCAACTTTGTAAAAAAACCTATTTCAGAAAAAGACTGCCGTTTTCTTATAAAGTAAAACTAAAGAACACATTACGAACACACGGCCGACACAAAACAAACCATCTCCAAAAAAAAAAAAACACCGCAAAAATCATACTCACAACAAATCCAGGTAACACTTTATCTAAACACAATCAGAGGCTGGACTATGCTAATGGCTGTCAGAGAGTAAAATAAACTATACTACACGTCACAACACCACACATACATGACCAGTAAGTCACAAAAACATGCCACGATACCGAAGCGTAGTAGTTAAAGGTCCTAACTTCACCCACCGTAGTGCGCTCAAGACATCGCAGCAGGTGGTGGTGCTGCAATTCGAAAATGTCTTCGTCTCTGCCAGCGTCGTCGAGTTCTACGCCCGACTCTTGAGCAGCTAGGCGGGCCTCCGCCGCTTTCTTCTTTGACACGAATGCGGCCCCTGATGAGGCTTTGGCGATGCGGATGCGGGCGAGGCGGGCTTTCTGGAATTGGATGGTTTCGGGTGTTAAATTAACGTTGATAAAAATATGGTTCGTAGAAAAAGCAACTACTTCCCTTTCTTGGTGAAGCTACCAACACTTAAATGATAAAGTTAAACAATGTGCTAGCGACCGTTTTCGGGGGCCCATTATGGAATGTGCAACTCACAGTTTGAGTGTGCCATTTTATCTGTGTAGTTTATATATAACATTGGTCTGGCAGAGGTCATAGTCTTTCCATAGTTCTAGAAAGTTCACTTTAGTCACCCAAACCCATAGTCTAATATCTTTATTTCCATATCCTGCAATAGTTCTACACCAACCGGGGGTTGTCCTTGGGTGCACTTGCATAGTGCATACAGATAATCATCTGTTGGTGCGTTATTTCATTAAAAAAACGTCTAATGGGCCTCTGCACGTTGGCTTCGGCCTCTCATATGCCTTCTAAAGGTCCAAAACCCCAGGATCCCGAGTAAAAATTTGAAGTTAGTAATATATGTACCGTGACAAGAGAGAAGACGGATTTTAGAATAATCCTAATTTTAAGAAAAGGATTACTGGCTTGAATTTTATGATGAACTTATAGAGTAAGCAAAACATCACAAGTACCGATCTAAACTAACATTAATCATAAATCAGTTTTGTTCATACGATTTAGCAGCATTTCGAGGGTTTACATCACTCACAAACAAACACATTAACGTAAACACAATGTATATACACGCTACGGGAATCATATAAAAAGCTACCATTTTATTTCCTTAAAATTTAATGATATTTCCAAAGATTACATAGTAATGAAGGTAAACCAAGTACCAATTCACATAACGAATGAAATACTCTAATCAACTTATACAGGGTGTTTGGCATAACGTTGAACACACGAAAATGGCAGATAGATGGGGTCGTCTGCTACCTACCCAGCCCAAAAAAAAAATACTCAGGCCCCATAGTTTTTTTTATTATTTTTTATTACCGAAATTCATGAGTTTTAAAACTTTGAAGGCCTAAACTTTATGTTGGATAGACGAAACTGGCAACACTTTTTTTTGTTTTTGTCTCGACTGTTGTTAGATTCACCTAAAATTATTTTTTGAAGCAAATAGTAACTAGACAAAAAGTTATAAGCCATTATACATTACAAAAAGGGATAAAACGTGATTTTGAGCTTTTCTTTGCATTCCATTAAAAAAAAAACTAAAAGTGATTGAAGACTTAGAATTTCATCGAAACATCCTTGGTGTATGGCCTTTCGAACGGTATCTAATTTGTAGAGTTAACAAAAAAACAATATAAAAAATAAAAATAAATACCTAATAAAAAAAAGAATAATAATAATGGGGCCTAGGCATTTTTTTTTTGGGCTGGGTAGGTAGCAGACGACCCCACCTATCTGCCATTTGCGTGTGTTCAACGTTCTGCCGAACATCCTGTATGTACATTTTAACAGTCTAGCCTTCAAACCCTCAAGCATACTGAACGAATCTAACTCCTAGCCACAAAATAACCTGAAGAAGGTAGTTGTGTAGGCTGTACACGAATATTTGAGCGTCCATAGCTTCCGGAGGCTGTGGTAGAAACAACGATTCAGATGAAGTTATAGTATTGTCCTTGATATTTGTGATCAGCACCCTAATTGCGTAACACATTATCAATCGGAATCTGAATCATTTTAAAGCAAATTACTAATCCATTGCTGCATAAGTACGAAAAATTTGACTGCTCAACACATAAATAACGCAATGAATATTGTTGAACTGTCAAAATGAAACCGATTCCGATTGATAATGTGTTACGCAATTGCCCCGCTGGTGAGTATGGGCGTTGAGGTGTCGGGGTCTGAGCCACTATTTGCATTTTGTCATTACAAAATAGAACCAAACACGCTTATGAAGCATACAACGTGCTGCTACAGTGGCAAGATTAATTTAAAGTGATATATTGAAAAAAATATGGTTTTTCTATTTCGTGTAACTTGTTATGTATGTGGAATAGAGATTTAACATTTTGGTATTTTTATTTAAAATAAAATATTTTGAATACAAACTGATAGTTTAAAATCGCATAAAGGTGAAATCCTCCAAAAGGTGTCCCTAACGAAGGTTAATAGCACCCCCCACGTTCATGTAAAACAAACATAACTTCACCAAACAACAAATAAATATACGCGTCCGATATAAGGGTCCCCCCTGTGCTAATTAACGGACATTTTTATAAACGGCTAGATTGTATGAATTTATGTACGTTTACCATTGCGTGCTAAGATGTATTGTATGTATGTATGTATATGATTAACATATATTTTTTAAATAGCAAGTTAGCAGTATTATAATAATTGTTGTTCGTTTCTGAGTTTTATGCTTCAAAGGTTTCTGGTTTTCTTCCTTAGATTTAATCCAATGATTGAACAAGTGATTTTAAATTAATAATATGTAAAACAGTTTTTAAAAATAAAATCTCAAAAAAACAAAAACTACTTTTTTGCGTGCTCGTAGACCCCGCTACGCAGCAAGCTACGGCGTAGCAGGCATTGTGCTACGATTGTGTATTCCCAACGCCGCGCCGCCGCCGCGCCGTTGCAACATTTGTGAAGGTTATTTTCATGTCGTTTTATTTATGCAAATTTTTTGCTGTGTAATTATAACTTCTTGAAGAAGCTTTTCTTTCTTGTGTATGGCATTTGCAAGTGGTTGGACCTGGGAGGTTGTCGGGTAATTAACCGGGCTATCCTGTGAACGCCCTAATAAATTAAGACCGCAAGCCAGCTAAGACTTATAAACAAAGCGACTACACGCTAAGGGCACTCCCTGAGGCTACAGACACGAAGTCAGCGGGCGCGGCGCGGCGGCGCGGCGGCGCGGTGCGGGGAGCGGCGTACGAGCGGTGCGCACCAGTCTAACGGTGCCCACGCGTCTGCATTGACGTAGTGTTGTGCATTTTAGTTTTTGCTTTTTTATCGACCGAAGTTTCAAAATGTTGTATCAAAAAGATGTTGTCGTCGCTGTTTAGACATTTCGTTCGCGAACAAAAACACTAATTTCTCATAACACAACACTACGCCGCTCTAGCGCCGCAGGAGACCAGAAGGCCAATTCTCGTAACTTAAAACGTTCAAAATCTAGTCGCAGTCCCATCTCGGCGACAAACAAATGTCAAAAACTTGTCAAAATGTATGGAAATTAGAGGTATTTTTGACGAATTGAGACTGAGATCAGACTGTGCACGTTCTTAAAATTACAATAATTGCCCCTCAGGTCTGCGTTGCCGCGCCGCTCCCCGCGCCGCCGCCGCCGCCGCCGCCGCCCCGCTATCGCTGACTTCGTGTTCATGGCCTGAGGGGTACGAACTTAGGGCTTAGAGCGTCGCTGGGGGAAGCCAGCAAGGGACAGGCTGGATCGGATCGTGCTTAGTTAGGAATGTCTTAAGGATGCAAGGAATAAAAAACGAGTCCATTCCACTGTTTAAAAAGAAATTGTCAGTCTTATTAATTGATAAATGTTATTACTCCATTTGTGAATGTTTAAATGATAAAACTTTATAGTTCAAGTACCTAATTAATCCTGACATCTTTACTTCTTTATTTTATTTTATTGACCATATTATAAGAATTTTCATGTTGACAGTAATTTTAGACTATTAAGCACTTGTGTATGTTTGCATGCCTAATATAAGGTAGAATGTATAAGGATCCCTAATTATAAAAACATCTGCATTCTTTGTACCTACTTTCTATGCAAATAAATAAATATTCTATTATACTTCACGTGACCAGAGGGCTGGGTCGTTCTTTGGTCATATAATTAGCATTGCCATTCAACATGGCAATGCTGCCAGTCTTCTGGGCACGTTTCCGGATGACAGCGATGCGGATGAGTACTTCGACGCCTAAGTGTCCTTTGGTTTTTTTTTATTTTTTATTTATTTGTATAGTAGGTTAGTTAGTCTTTTATTTTAGTATCTAGTGTATATAGTTATATTGTAATTATAGTTAATAAAGCGACAATAAATGTAAGCATTATATACATGTGCAAGACATTGTACAGTCAGATTCTATTATATTCTATGCATGAATAAATCTTGATTTATATTCCCTCAATCAGACCACAACCCGAAGAAGCATATCCTTACACATTCATTTAAAAACATCATGAAGCATCTAGCTACTAGTATATAAGCTGTTCTCAACTAGAATGTATTTATATCCCCTCGTAATATAGGATTGTAATAAAAACTTATCGAATGTCACGCTACTGCAACACGCCGGCGTGACACGCTCCCGATTAAACACGTCAACGGCCATCAAAGTTAAAGGACTTTTATGGAGGAGCGGTGACATGCGATGTTTGTTATGGGCACTTTGTTATGTACAGTCAACAAAAGAGATAAGTATGCAGGATCGTCGGATATAGTTGAAGTTTAATAAGAAACCGATGGATGTTGTCGACTGAAATTTAATTTGATAAATGAGCTATTTGTTTTCTATTAATTTAATTTAATTTTATTCGAGAACGTCCATCGGTTTCTTATTAAAATTCAACTATATCCGACGATCCTGCATATTTATTTCTTTTGTTGACTGTACAATTATTGCATACAAGGAGAAGAATTTAGAATATAAAACGTGCCGCTACGATGGCGACATTGATTTAACATTACTTTCGCTCGCTTAATAGGTTTTCGAGGATTTTAGATTTTCGAGGTAGCGCCTTAACAAACGGGCAGGGCTAGTGGCCAGTAATCATAAGATAAGATAAGATTTATTTATTTGATTAAACATTGTATACATACAAGAGCATGCAAGATATTACATAGTTTGAGTTCAATCATGTTTAGCCGTAAGTGTTGGCGTACAAATATAATTTCCATAACAATGAAAAGAATAAACAATAGGAAAAATCGAAAAATGCAATTACAATGTTTTAATTTAGAAACTTTACATATTAGAAATTATTATTTTTATGTTATAATGTCAAAATTCAATATAAGGCAAAAACTTTAATGTCAATCAAATACAAGAATAGTGTCAAAGTTACTAAATACATGTATGTCATTAAAAGATATTGTATGTCAAATTTACAAGTCGACTGATGTCAAAATTACAAGATTAAGGTCAAGAATTACACGAATTATGACAACAAAAAATAAACAACAACAAAAAATAAATTATAACAACATAAAATCATTCGTAATTTGAAATCTACGGCTTGCGCCGCTCGCCGAAATAGTGCTCCCTCTTTCTTTCAATTCGACTACTCTTTGCGTGTTATTAGTTTTTTAATAATTTCATTGATGCGATGTTATGATTTGTGACCCCGGTAAATTACCCCTGCGCTACAATTCTTTAAGTACAGGTTGCTGCAAGATACTATTTTAGAAAATCCATCCATACTTATATAAATATTATAAATGCGAAAGGTCTGTTACCTCTTCACGTTTAAACCGCTGAAACGATTTAGATGAGTAGAGATAGTTTGAGTCCCGGGAAAGGACATAGCATAGTTTTTAACCCGATATTCCCACGGGAAACTTATGCAGATGATACCACGGGGCGCTGCTAGTTGTAAATAAATGATAACATTTAATAAAATTAAAAAAAACGTTCATAAAACGAAGACGCGACAACGTATAAGTTTGTTAAATTAATGTCGTCATTAAAGCGCTTCGCTATACAACTCTCTATGACAATACAAAGTAGGTAACTTATTTGACTTCTCACTCTCCCTTTTCATTTTACCACGGAATTCACACAAAGATTGTATCGAGTGTCACGCTGGTGGCAAACGCCGAGGAATCTTGACACGCTCGTTTCAAACACGGCGACGTTCGTAAAATTATAACATTCTTTTATGGAAGAGAACGTGTTATGTAGTATGTAGCGAATTTACTTTGTTATGGGAAATAGGGATTGAAAAACTAAAACTGGGGAAATAAGAAAGTCTTCTACAAAAGAAATCGATCAGATTGTGAATTTGCAAGTACTGTAAAAAACTCACCGGGAAAACGTAGGTGAAGTGAGCTTGTACCGAGTTATAGTTCCATCTGATGCTAGGGAATGACACTATTGACTGCTCACTTCATCCAAGTTTTCACGGTGAGATTTTTACAGAATAGCTCGGCAGTGCCGTATCAGTTTACGTCTTTCCTTTGTGGTATATCTCTATTTCTATGCCTAAATAACTAAAAAAATATCAAATAAGTAAGTAGACGAAGTCATTTTTCGTCAATGTCCACTATTCTGCGAGTTATTTTGAATGTCTATCTATTTTTTTAAATCAAACCTTTATTTTTAAAGACATATCTCTCTTAAAAAAAAACCCCCAACCCCAAACCCCAACCCCAATCTTTTTAAAATAAATACCTAAATATTTTTTTTAGAATCTGCTTACGGTTTTCCTTTGTGATAGATCTTTATTTTCATATCAAAATGACTGAAAATTTACCAAATAATAGAAAAGATAAATTATTTTTTTCAAAATTTATGTATTTTTTTAGGTCAGACCCTTACTTTCGACAAGCTCTTTTTTAAATAAGTAATTTATTAAGAAAACATCGCGATTTTTTACGATAATCCACCATTCATCTTATGTAAACTGTCATCTGAGCTTTAAATTACGGAATAGGGGACAATACGGAGCGCTGAGACGTCTCAGCGGCTGCTAGAGGGGCCGATGTATACTTCACACTCTTTCGACGGCACGAATTATATTCATCATCTGCCTAGCCTTTTCCCAACTATTTATTTTACCAATTATGTACAGACCAGCACATCAAGCTACTACAATCTGTCATTTTTTTTTAAATAGATTTTCAACTTTATCGCTACAGCATAAGGTTTAAAGTTGATTGGGAAAATTTGACGGTTTCGGGTAGCTTGATGTGCTGGCGTCTGTACACACTTATATAGGCTGGAATTTTCGAAGCGTACCCAGGGGGGAAAGTACTCTAAATACTGAAGACAGCAAATTTTACTCAAAGGAAACATTCCTTAATTTTTAAAAAGAAGCAAAACTGCATTTAAAGATTTTTGAAAATACGCTTGCCACACCCGGGAATCGAACCGACTAAAATCCGAAAAAATTGCATCCTATACTTTTACGGCACCAATCGATAGGGTCAATCAAAAGGATCGTTTCTTACTGTGATTAAAAAAAGTTTTTTTTTTATTGCTGAATGGGCCCGCTCTTGACCTCGACCACGCCTGATAGAAAGCAATGGATGAGGTCTATGATGGAACGAGCGTGCCCAGAAGATGCCTAAGGCACTGGAACCCCCACGCATCGACGAAACACAACAGGCTGCTTGACGCCGGACCCTGGTGGGAAGGTGGTCGCAAACCAAGCGGGCGTTAGCCCTACAACCGCAAGGGAAGATTTGGCCAGTCAAATAAAGTAACAAATAAATATAATTTTTCCAAAGCTCTTACCCTTTGGGCCTTCCTCTTGTCAGCCCGTTGGTTCTGGTGGTAGATCCTGGAGAAGTTGGAGACAATGACGGGCACCGGGAGGGCGATGACCAACACTCCGGAGAGGGAGCATACTCCTCCCACGATCTTGCCTGCTATCGTGCCTGGCACCATGTCACCGTAACTGAGGAAGAAGAGAAAGAAGGTTTAATTTTTGTGGTTAAGAAGATGAGAAGGTGGATAATGTAGTAGAATATTTGGGATGATCATCTGCCTACCCTTTTCCCAACTATGTTGGGGTCGGCTTCCAGTCTAACCGGATGGAGCTGAATACCTGTATTTTACTTAGAGCGACTGCTTATCTGACCTTCACAACCCAATTACTGGGTAATACGACTTGGTAAGACTGGTTGTCAGACTTTCGGGCTTCTGAGTTCCCGTAACGACTGTCAAAGATCCATGAATGACAGCCGGGACCAACGGCTTAACGTGCTTTCCGAGGCACGGAGGGGTCTCGGTATGTAAAGATGGTCACCTATCCACAGACCAACCGCGGCAAGCGTTGCTTAACCTGATCGATCGACCTGTGCGGATGTTACTATTTAGCCACGGACCCCTCAAAACGTTCATTTTAACTGTTACACCAAAAAAAGAACTCATAATTTATATCGCAAAACACATCGTTCGTAAAGTATTATAAAGTCTCACTCAAAAGCTTTTAGCGTAAATCCTTTATAACCGAGTTCGATGCGCGAGCGCAACATTGTGTAACCTGACGAAATTTTACGCGCACTGTAGCGGAAATAGCTGTCAATGTGTGCGATATAAAATTAGTTTTAGATCGTGTTTATGATACGGTTATGGTATATTTTAGTATGCTTACAATTATATATTTTAAATCATATGATTCTCATCACTGAGAAATCATACTAATATTGTCAATGATTCTGGACGTAAATGGTTAATTTAAAGTATATCATTTCAGCCGAAAGACGTCCACTGCTGGACATAGGCCTCCCCCAAGCACCGCAACTTCGACCGTTTCTGTGCTGCTCTCATCCAAACTTCAACAAGGCTATCAAAATGATTAAAACTCAGAAATCTAGAGCTGCAGGCTTATAATTCCGGTGATTAAAAATTTTCATAATCTAGTCGCAATCTCACCTCAGCGAAAATAAATGTCAAAAACTTGTCAAAAATGTTGGTAAGTTAGAGGTATTTTTGATATATTGATATTAGAATGAGAACGTTCTTCAAAATACGGGATTTGTCCCACAAAAATATCAAATCTCATGTTCTCATAAAACAAATAAAAAATCTTTTTTACCAGAAAAAAATGTCGACATATAGGGCGTGGATCCTGCCCATAGACATTACTGTAGCCTAATAGCCAAGGGGCTTTCAAGAGGCTCTTTTTCGGCTCAAGGGCTTGATGGGGAAAACGATGCTCTTTGACACATTTGAAGAAGGCTCTTTTCTCTAGAGCCCCATCAGTAGGTGGTTGGAAGGTTGGTCTTGTTGAAAAGGTTTATGTGCAATGTACAAGTCCTTAGCAAGCTGAAGTGGCAATGGACCGGCCATATTACCCATATAACCGATGACCGTTGGGGTAGACGCGTTCTTAAGTAAAGACCGCGAATCGGCAACTGTAGGGTAAGACGTCCTCAGGCTAGATGGAGCGACGATCTTCGCAGAGTCGCTGGTAGCAGCTGGATGAGAGTTCCCGAGAACCGAGCTGAATGATGTGCAATTGGAAAGGCTGCGAAATGTTGTAGACCGGTGATGATGTACTAGTCCTTTGCATGGTACGTGCTATTATGAAAGAGGACGAAGCCAAAAAGATTATGTAAGGAAAGCATGTGACGTTTAATATTCTCTGCCGACCCTTATGAAATAAAAGCGTGAGGATGCAATGTGAAGGAGCGAAGTTGGAATCGTGTGCGTATGGTTTATTTGGAAGGGTCGAGATAAACTAATAATATTATACAATTGCAACGCTTCGCACTTTCTAAATCTAAACTAACATTATAAGAGGAAAGATTTGATTTTTTTGGATGTTTGGTTGTTACGCTGTCACGCTAAAACGGCAGAACGGATTTGGATGAAATTTAACACAAGGGTAGATACATGACATAAGACTTTTATCCCGATAATCCTTATATCACGAAATCGAGGCTTATACAGGTGAAACGGCACAGCTAGTTATTAATAAAAATACAGATTTCGTAAAACTATGTTGTGTCAGTGGTAGTCAGTGGGTTCTTGTTTGTAAGTTCAGTGTATTCAAACCGTTTCCGTTTTAGATGGGAATACCCTGTTGGTATCTGATCGCAAAAGCGGTTGCTGAGTATGAGGTCCTGGGTCCGATTCCTAGGTTGGGCAAAGCGTTATTGTGTTTTTCCATTAGTGGGAGTTTGAAAGTTGGCGGTGTGATACCCCCGTATCTTGGAAAACACGTTAAGCCATTGGTCCTGCGCTTTATCTTCCTCCGGTCGTGTCGGATTGAGAGTAAGTGAAGAGCACCTGTGTCTGCGCACACAACTTAGTCTGCGCACACACTTGTGCTCTATAACATCTCCCGCGCCAAAAGCTAATCTCCGTTGAGAATATGTAATATGTGTTGTCTTTGGTCCCTGGCCCTTACAACAAGCAATAGACAAAATTGTCAACATTTTTACTATTATTAAGCTTGAGTACGAGGCTTTTGACTACGTTGTATGTGTATATTTTATGTCTTTTTTTATTTTATTTTATTTGGAATGTGCGTTTTGTTTGTGCAGAATACATAATTTTTCTTTCTTTTCTTTCTTTCTTTTTGAGATGCCGTGGCCGAAATACGGTCTGGAGGACTATTTTAGTAGATGCCAATCTTGTCTATTTCACATAAGTGTTATTGTTCTTGGATTTCATTACGAAATACCCTATTAACAATTTGCACAATATTGCAACATTTAATCGGGATTCACTCCGATTGAAGATAACTAGAAATTCAATATTACGAAGAAAGGAAACGGTTGAAAGTCAAACGAAACCTAATAACGGGCGGAAAAACGCTGCGGTGGAGATATTGTCTTTCTTTCTTTCTTTTTGTACGTCTTTGCTTTATGTTCGAGTCTAGTGTTAATAGTGCAGCCGTGACGTTCCTGATACAGGCTTCCCTTTTGTTTCAAAAAGTATCTACGGGGAGGTGGGAACAGCGGGTCGAGGCCTGTCGGCTGTCCCCCCCACGATGGAGGAAGTCCATGAGGATTTCCACCGCGCAACAATAAAAAAAAATAAAGGGTGAAATTGAAAACATGCGACAAATCGAAATGGGAGATTGTAGTCATCATTACTAACACTGCTTTTCAGACTTTCGGGCTTCTGACAATCCGTAACTACTGTCAAAAATCCACGAATGACTGCCGGGACCAACGGCTTAACGTGCTTTCCGAGGTACGGAGGGGTCTCGGTATGTATGGTATAGTCACCCATCCACAGACCAACCGCGGCAAGTGTAGCTTAACCTGATCGATCGACCTGTGCGGCTGTTATTATTACACCTGTGTGTACTAATAAATGAATTTGAAAAAGCGACACAACAAAACCAACCTCTTACTTAATGAAATCGGTAAAAAATAACTACAAAACTCAACTCCAAATCAAGTAACCCAATATTCAGGACTAAGAGCTATTTACTAGAATTAACGATATAGCCAATTCATTACATATGGACATATTAATTAATGGCTCAAAGACACATGGATAACCCATTAGTACTATGTAACTAATTATTTATATCATGTTTCGTTTTAATTAATTCTGTAATGAGCGGATTGATTAATTTTCTGGGAATAATAAATAAAATAATAATATGTATCGTATCTGTACAGATATTAATTCTCTTATTTTGTATCTGCAGGAGTATCGTGAATATGTGATGAGGAGAGAGGAGATGCAAGTGACTAAAAGAGTGATGAAGAGTGGTGATGGATGGAGAGGGAGAGGAAGGCCAAAGAAAAGTTTGATGGGTGGTGTGAGGAATGATAAGAAAGAGTGTTACAAAAATTAAAAGTAAAAAAACTTTATTAAAAACAAGCTTTTATTTAAATGCGCTAAAAATAATAAAATAAACTTTTCCTTTAAAACTTTTACTATCAACTTATAACGTCATTACACAATTTATGTGATATAAAAGCTTGTCGCGATATTTACCTGTGTAGATAAACAATAATTTGATCTAATTGATTTAAATTTTTTAAATTTTCAAACTAAGTCAATACGAGTACCTGCTTAAATCTCGCGACAAGCTTTAATACCATAGAGAATCTTTGTTTAAAACAATCAATAAACTCATTCAGCCATTGCAAAATGGCTATTTTGAGTCGAATCTATTCAGGCACAGCAATACACCTCCAGTGGACAGTTTGACAGCTAACGAGTCTAGATTTAAGAGTCCCTATCAATTTCGCTGTCTAAAAACAGAAAATTCCATTTTTTTCAGCGCAATTTTCTCAATATCCTTAAGTTATCTACTTTTTTTTTAAATGCACAGTTATTTATCATCTATTTATCTAGTAAGTCTACAAATTAAAATTTTGATAACTACTTAATATAAATTAAGAAAAATAAAAATCTAACACACGTTTTTACGTAAACACGAAACACCATGTTTTTCAATTGCTTTTTTAGCTTACTGGTAGCAAATAACAATCTGAAAAAAATCCCAAATATTGGGAACATAGTATATTAGTAAGTCTACAATTTATTTTTTAAAAGTTTAATGAATTAGTACTTGTAAAAAAATGTTGACTACGCTGAAAAACTCCAATAAAATCATGTGCAAAACCGTCGTCTATGTGTAAGAATTGATTGAAAATAACAATAAGTGTTAAATATTTTAAAATTTGAGGTGTTTATCTACCAAACTCAATTTTTATATTTTAATTTAGACTACTTATTTAATTGTAGTAAAATATTTAAATAATGCCTTATAAACCGATGCGCTCGCTCGATGCATTCAGTCGCGCCCGAGGGCTTCTCGACGACGGACCTGTGTCGCCTGTGACGTTCGCCGCTCCCGACGTAACTAGCGAATCGCGCATGATTTTGTACTACGCCTGACCAGTTTTGAGACTAAGTATATTTATTTTTTTATTTTAATAGTGTGACTTATTAATGTTTTGTATTGTACTATTAGTAATATGGTGAATATATTTTTTGAAAATGGGTCGAAAAAGTGAACTTCATTATCATGGAAAAATCAAAGGTAAAAAGAATAATAATAATAGCGGCGCTGTATGAATCAGCGTCGCGACGCGCCTACAGAAAAACAACAAGCAACCACTCACATGACCGCACGTAAATATATACGTGCGGTCAACTAAGCTGTAGGCCATTGCAGCCAACATAGTGAGGGGCCTGTTTTAGCAGGCCACCGCATGGCCTCCGCGGCCGGGGGGCATAGCCCCGGAACCGCTCGCCACGGGGACAAATCTGACGTACAAAACTATCGGCCTATATCTAAATTATGTCTTTTTTCAAAAGTTTTAGAGAGACTAGTGTATACAGAAATTTACTCTGCTATGAAAAATCACTTTAGTGATGAGCAGCATGGATTTCTCAGAAAACGGTCTACTACCACCAACTTAGTATTGTCCAATGACATCATAACAGATGGAATGGAGGGAGGTCATCAGGTGGACGTGATTTACACCGACTACAGTAAATGTTTTGACAGGATAGATCATCGTGTGCTTCAACAGAAGTTATTGTCTGTAGGAATACACGGTGATTTGTTTCGATCGTTTTCGTCGTATATAGAAAATAGATCACAGGCGGTCGTGTTACGGGGATATACATCTCGATGGAATTTTATCCCTTCAGGAGTCCCTCAGGGTTCGATCTTGGGTCCATTGTTGTTTATTATATTTATTTCAGACATTAAAACCTGCTTTAGAAACACACACATCCTTTTATACGCAGACGATATGAAGATCCTTAAATTGGTGCGTACATTATCTGACGCGGAGCAACTCCAGTCCGATCTGGACAGGTTCGTGGTATATTGCAGGTATAATAAACTGCAGCTCAATGTGTCAAAATGTTTTCACGTACCGTTTACACGGCAAAGACGTTTAATTGATTTTGCGTATAAATTAGATGGTCACTACATAAATAAACTGCATAGTGTTAGAGATCTTGGCGTGATACACGACAGTAAACTAATTTTTGACGAACATATAGAATCCATCATAAAGAAAGCCTCCAAAGCTATGGGATTCATAATGCGAACCTGTTCTGACTTTCATTCTCTAAAACCAGTAAAGGTACTTTACTGTTCTTACGTGCGCAGTACCCTTGAGTATTCTTCCCAAGTGTGGAACCCCCAGTATGAAACGTATAAATCTCGAATTGAACTAGTTCAGAGAAAATTTATGAGATACCTAGATTTCAAGGCGCAGCGGTTTTCGGACGACTATGCACACCGGTGTAAGCGTTATCACTTTTTACCATTAGAATTAAGGCGTAATATTAATGATATTTGTTTTCTTGTCAACATTGCTAATGGAACAATCGATTGTCCCAATTTACTTAGTAAAATTTATCTTCGCACCAATCAAAATAACCTAAGATTACGACCATTATTACAAGTACCGTTTACAACTACAAATTATAGGCGTAACGCTTTTTGTATACGCAGTGCAATATTATTCAATAACCTGCCATCACATTTAGAAATCGATTTATTTTGTACGAGTGCGTTAAGAATCAGGAAAATCTTGAGTAAGGAATATTTCAATGGGTGAATGTTTTTTTTTTTTTTTTTTTTTTTGGTTTATCGTGGCATATCTACCTATTTTTCCATGCCTTTTTCTTCTTTTCTTTCTTTAGTCTTCTTTTATAACATTGTGGAAGCTTGTAATTAGTGGAAGCTTGTAATTAGTGGAAGCTTGTAATTAGCAATTGTCAGCTGTTTACTATTTCGTTACCATTTACGTGTATTAGTCTGTAAGCTTTCTTAAAATTGTAAAAATAAATAAATAAAATAAATAATAAATAAAGTTGAAAAAACACGAAAGGCACGTGCAGTTCTTAGGTAAATAATAATTGTTGCAATCACCTTAATTAAGAAAATTGTAATAATTTACTATTATTTATATAGTCTAAAAATATTTTAATTGTATTTGTAGAGAATTACATGGCAGAAATCTACCAAAAATCAAATATTACTTGGAACATCATCAATGAGCAAAAACACAAATACAAACACACAAACAAGACAAATTATAAAGTAACAGTGTACTCATTGTTGAAAAGCCTAATAAATAAATAAAATAAATAAGACAAAATGGCTCGCTATACTATACTCTCATGGTATGCGGTCTTATAGCGAGGGAAATACTACAGACCCCTTCGTTCTGTATTAGGTAAACAATAACACGTGTAATTCGTTTCAGACGTACCTTGTATACGCTGGTCACACTTTGTAATTTGCTTTTGCTATAGTGAATACTAGGTTAAGATGTTTTTATTTCAACGATATTTATTGTATTTAGGGGACCTAAACATAATATGTCATAATCACAATAAAATCCATCCAGTATTACGGAATCTTAGTAAAAACTATGGAGTACTAATAATAGCGGTTCCGGACCAAGATTATTTGTTCCCGCTTCATCGTACGCTTCAACGCACACTACGATTATCAACTATAGTTCGAACGCACACAGACACATTGCGCTCCTATAATTACCTAATCTAGTAGCGCGCAGAAATTGATAGGGACTCTTAACTCGGTCACACCCCCAACCGACCTATAAACACTAATTTGGTACCTAGACGGTGAACAACCTCAGTATTGATGACTATTTGTGGCTTTTTGTGTGATTACGTTTTTGGTACCTAGGTAATACGGGCTGGTATCCGCAACTCCACGTCAATGCGCGTATTTTGCGTACGGGTGGGAAAATCGAAACTGCGGTCTCCGGTCTCCGGTCAGGTCAAAACGAACGCAGCCCGCATCATGTATGAACAACATTGTCGGTCTCAATATATTTTGTATAGAATGCGATATGACCGTGCGAGCAACGCGTATTGGCCCGGCGGGTCAGTGGAACGCGTACGGACCGGTGTTGGCTGCGGGCACGCGGGCGGCGGGCTGCGGGCGGCGGGCAGCGGGCAACGGCGGCTTAACTGAAATAAGATGGCCGCTGTTTGGCCTGCCCGCATCGCCCGGACCGTGACCGGTTGCCCTGCCCGGATCGCTGACCGATTGCTCTGCCCTGACCGCAGACCGATTGCCCTGACCGACAATGTTGTTCATACATGATGCGGGCTGCGTTCGCTTTGAACTGACCGGAGACCGCAGAACGCATGCAGTGTGACAAATCCTTTCATCCCGAAAAAAAGTGCTGTTCCCGAGGAAAAAACAATAACGTTATAATGATAATAGATGGCACCACTTGTTTTTCGAATCAAGATTGAATTATATTAGAAACTCGTAACTTACGCGGGTGAAACCGCGGGGCGCAGCTAGTCACTAATAATAACCTATAATAATCACTGTTCTGTAATAAAATAATGTATGTATCATATTTGCACGTCACACTTGGCCGAATGTGATGATACCATTGACTAATATTTAAGGCCATAATGTACCTACCATATTCTGATAAATAAATGATCACAGATCCAAAACTTTGTTTAAAACACCCGAAACTCACAGAAATACTATACACATACATAACATACATAATCAGCATATAATGTTCCCACTGCTGGGACACAGGCCTCCTCTCTGTGACAGGGAGTGGGCCGTAATCCATCTCGCGGGCCCAGTGCGTGTTGGCAGATGTCACATGTCTTCGAATTTTTTGTTCTAGGACATGCCGGTTTCCTCACGATGTTTTCCTTCACCGTTTTAAGAGCAGTGGCGATGAAATAATTTACACAAAGTAAAGCGCCTGTCTGGATTCGAACCTACGACCTACTCGTAAGTTGCGGCCGTTACCACTTGGCCACCATTGCTCTCCTGCTCTGCTCTCTCGAAATACTATACAAGCAACAAAAATACTTCTCCGCTTTCGTGCTTTCGTTTATGACATCGTCAACATACTGACCCTGTCGAGAACTAAGTACGGCACAGGGGGGGCACACTTAGCACTGTGATCAATTTCCATAGACGACAGCGACATCTGCAGTTTGGTGGGTTAAAAAAACTTGTTGGCAGCCATCTTGTCTTTTTTGTCCAATAAAATTGCCAAACAAATGTCATTGTCGCCGCCGGCCATCCGCCATTATCATTGTCAACTCCGCAACTCTGGCTTTCCCGACGTTGATGCGCTTCCCGAAATCCCGAGTTTATCTCAGATAATTCTGTTAAAATTATTACTTGTTACTGTTATTTGTTAAACCCTGATTGTGACCAATTGTGACCCTAAACATTATAATAAAGATTCGCTACTTATAGTAAGTATGCTTAACTATAGGTAGGTGTATGTTTATTAGAGCCTTAGTTCACCCACCAAACTCAAGGTGGCAGCACTTTCCATACATGCAAATTTTACCACAGAGTTGTTACTCTTTCCCTCTATAGTTACTTTACTCTTTGGTACGGCAGTTATTTAGTCGACGGTCCCGTACGTTTTGTTCTTCGTATTATACACATTAAAGTTTCAACATTCTTGGAGTTCATTGCGAGGGGACATAGGGGAGGGAAATTGAGGCGGTAGTCTGGCGTTTATCTTTAGACATTCTTTGTGTTTACTAATAAAGGGGAATAAGATAGGGCCCAATTTTAGAATTACGCATCCCGTAGTCGGACGAATGTGTTTTGGTGTTGTTCTTTTAATTATTCAATGACAGACTTATTTTAAATTTATTATGACAAGTATGGATATGGCCACGCTCGTTACGTTATTAGTAAGACCTGGTTGAAGACTTATTTGGTGCGGATATACGGGCAACCAAGGCAACCGACATAGCCCGAAGAATTGCCAAACTTAAGTGGCAGTGGGCAGTGCACATTGCTCGCAGAACAGATGGCCGATGGGGCTGAAAGGTTCTGGAGTGGCGACCGCGTACCGGAAAACCTAGCGTTGGAAGGCCTCCCACAAGGTGGACCGACGACCTTGTGAAGGCCGCAGGAACCCGTTGGATGCGAGAAGCACGAAACCGGTTGAAGTGGAGGTGCTTGGGGGAGGCCTATGATACGGGGACAAAGTGCGAGATAATTAATACCGTTTGGGTAGTGTGTTATGTGTCGCAGATGGATTGCTTAATTAACTGTTGTACCAATCAGCTCAGCTATGTTAAACATGCCATTGCGTTATGTTTAACAAAACTGCTACCCACGTTTAGACGCAATGCAGAATGGCGATTGGTGTTGCTTCTAATGCTGAATCGGTTGCAATAACTAAGCCAGAGTACCGATTGGTTTAGGTTAGGTCTGTGACCAACAGTTACTTCCAAGTTTGTCGTAAAAAACGGAGCTGTTCTGAAAAACAGCTAGCGGTTATGTAAAACAGCAGATTTGACAGTCTATCTGCAACATATCGCCGTCATGCTGCCAAAACCGATTATCTGCAATTTGGTCAATTTTGTGTTAAAGATATCAATCGATTCAGTTTTTCAGTTCTGTCGTCTGCCAATATCGGTTAAACGCAGAAACCCATTAGTTGCAGAGATACTCTGTGCATAATAAAGGGTAATTGATCAATGTCTGTAAAAAGTCGCCACACAAAAACGATTAAATTTGTTTAATGATAGGTTTTTCGATATTACGCTTGCTAAATAATATTAAACTCGTTTAATTGATTTTCTCATTTACGCACTGGAGCAGGTCTACAGATGATTTATTCTGCCATAGTATTTCAAACGCCGTTAGCCGGTTTTGGAAAAATATTTACTTATTGAAAACTTTAATAACATACGTCAGCAAAAATTAAATTATTAACTTTAACTCGTTTTGGCCCGCGCCCTTAACATGCAAGATGAAATAATGTTTTTGTGAAAAATATAATTATATGCATTTAATTGATTTCGGGTAAACTTACTACGGGTTCTATTAGATAAACGTCTCTGCAGCCAAAAGCGATTAAATGATGATACCTATAGTTGCCAGGGTTTCGCGTTGGCGCGCGGCGCAGTTAGTTCGTTCATTCATTCATTCAATTTTCATTACGACGCGACACATTCGGCTCGACGAAACTCAAACTCAAACCATTTATTTCAATTAAACCATTTACAGGCACTTTTGAATTGTCAAGAAGTCGGTCAGTCAGAAAAAATGAAGCTAGTTGCCCATTCCAAAGCGTAGGTACCTATGGAGAAGAACGGGCAAGAAACTCCATGGACACTCTTTTAAATTATGTTGTTACAAAAATATTAGTTACATCATTTATTTTGAATTTATAATCATATGTGAGAACGATGTAAAAAAAGAGACTTACGCGTTAAAAGCGTCCAGAGTACAGCAAATAGTAACAAAACAACAATCCAAAATAAAATAATTCAAAATAAGCCGAGGCAGCTAAGTGATGACCAGCCCCAACTGACGGCGCCCGTTCACGAACATGACGCATAGATCAGCACCATTCAGCTCAACCATTTTGAAGGGAGCTAAATGATCCAACACACACGCCACCGTCAGCGAGACATTTGTGTGAGCATGACATACTATCAGCCGCCAGTGCTCATTCAAGCCAACGAAAGACATTACACGGTAAATGGTAGCACTATAGTACATAGAACTCACATCTGTGCTATGCAATTATACAATACAAAGAAAATTGAGTTTATACAATGCAAAGATAGTCTTACAATCTTCAGCAGCTCCAACAGAATTTTCAAGTGTTACTCTATTAGTTGTGGTTGTGGAGCAGGACCAGCATTGAGCCAGGCATTTTTATCAGCGATGTAGTCCCCTAACTTATAATATGCCTGCCTGCATAGTGTGCGTTTTATACAAGACTTGAATTTTGTCTCATTCAGTTGAAGAATATGGGGAGGTATTTTATTATAACACTAGCTGTGCCCGCGACTTCGTCCACGTGGAATAGTGACTTTTTGGGACATATTTTGAATTACATATTCCGTCGTTTGGGTAGCTAAAAATTTACTTTATAGTAATGCTTCTCTGTATACGATATTTGACGTATGGCCATCGGGGATGAAAGCATACAGGCTCCTAGGATTGCTAACCCGTGACAGAGCCACATACAACTGACCGTGCGAGAAACAGCTGATACTTAGATCTACACCCGCAACTTTCAGCGTCTGACCTTGGGCTTTATTAATTGTCATCGCAAAACATAGGCTGACTGGAAACTGGACTCGTTTAAAACTAAATGGAAAATTGTTTGGAATGAGAGGAATCCGAGGAATGAAAACACGTTCACCTTTTCCACACCCTGTTAAAATCTCTGCTTCTATCAGATTTCGTTGTAAATTGGTCACTTTTAACCTGGTGCCATTGCATAGTTTTGGGGGCTTAAATTTCTAAGAAGCATTATGGGTAGGTACGCCTACTTTTAATTTTATTTTATGTGCTGGTAGTCCAGGAGCATTGAGGGATTCTAAAAATTCTACTGGGTAGCTTGTAGATTCTCCTTCTTCCATGACTCTGGCTTTATATAGCCACGGACGCGCAGGCGCGAGGCGTGTACGTACTCTGATAGAATACCTTAACAAATGTTCGCCGTGATTCTTTAAATTGACATAAGTTTTTTATTTATGAACCGATTGACATGAAATAAACACTAAATGTTAAGTGAAGCTTACTACAATATACTAGTGAAAACCGCATCTAAATCGAATAAGCCGTTTCTGATATTAGCGTGCACAAACACACAGACAAACAGACAAACCGACAAACAGACAAAAAAAAAATAATTACACTTTCGGGTTCGGCATCGATATAATAACAACCCCTGCTACTTTTTTTTTATATATTCATTGTACAGACACAACTTTTCTACAATTTTATTATATATGTATAGATTTTAAACAGTACCCCATAAAAGATGAGTCTACTTTAGCCAGTCTGAAACCTGGTTGAACTAATAGGTCCCTATTTCTAGTACTATAATTATGTCTTTCACCTCTTTTGTTAAAAAGATGTAAATTTGTCCTTACATACATTATGTTTTCGTAGATATATTGACAAGGCACCGTCATGATGTTAATTTCCTTAAACAATTCCCTTAGAGAATCACGCCTGCGGATATTATATATGGCTCTGATGGCTCTTTTCTGCAGAATAAAAATAGAATCGATGTCTGCAGCCCATCCCCAAAGTAAAATACCGTAAGACATGATACTATGAAAGTAACTAAAGTAGGCTAGTCTCGCGGTATCTATATCAGTGAATTGACGGATTTTTCTGACAGCATAAGCTGCTGAACTTAGCCGTCCTGCAAGAGATGTTAAATGAGGACCCCATTGTAGCCTTGAGTCGAGCGTGATCCCTAGGAAAACAGTTTTATCGACGAATTCTAGTTTCTCTTGATTCAATATTATCTCATAATCACTACCTTTGACATTTGGTAAAGAAAATCTTATGCACTTAGTTTTATTTCCATTTAATATTTAATTTCCATTTAATTAAAAACCTCATAACAAACAAAAACTCGATTACCAAGTAATTATTTACATTGATCTTTTAAAATCAAGCTCAATAGCAATATCCAGCAGTGGGTTATAAAGTAGCCTGTGTTAATCCTGTGCCTTATCTATCCACCTACCAACTTTCATCTAAATCCGTTCAGCAGTTTCAGAGATTAATTTTGAAAGAGACCTGTGTCCAGCAGTGAGATACAAAGTAGCCTATGTGTTAATCCTTTGCCTTATCTATCTACTTACCGAATTTCATCCAAAACCGTTCTGTAGTTTCGGATATTAACATGTACAGACAAAATGTATAGATGAGTATAAAAAGAATAAATGAAAAATTCTTAATTTTTTCATCAGGTAAAACTAGCTAAAATTATGTCTAACTCTTTTTTTCTGTTCTTCTGTTAACATTCAATAGACACAACATTTTCTACATATGTATAATGGTACAATGAATATCTGCTTCTATGGATTATTAAAATTGTAAGACTTACAGGTTCAAATTTAACAAAAAACTATTTTTAATAATTGGCAGCCAAAATTGATTAAAAGCAGTCCTCTCGGAGATATTTTTTTATTTTTATTCGTTTCTATAAGGATAATCGAATCAACTAGTCTTGCTTTCTACAGAAGGATAAATAATGCATCGGAAAAGAACTAAAAATATTAATGAAAGCTAGTATTTAACAAAACAATCTACAGTAAACTTTCAAATTGATTTATCTCTAATTGCATTATTGTGCATTTAGCTAACTTTGGCAGCATGACGACGATATATGTACAGACGCCAGCACATCAACCTACTACAACCTGCCAAATTTCTTTAATTGATTTTCAACTTTATCGCTAAAGTAGAAGGTTCAAAGTTGATTGGGAAAATTTGACAGTTTCGGGTAGCTTGATGTGCTGGCGTCTGTACACGGGTTTTGATCTAAATCGCTAGATTTGCCTTCACCGTACTTAGTCACGTGAAAAAGTTTCTATAATGAGTAATTCACACATTATTAAATACCGTTTCCATGACAACCAAGTCAAGTCACTGCATCATTAATGTGCCAGAGATGTCAAAACGAAACAGTAACTCTACTGCAGATAGCGCCATCCACGAAGACGCGCGCAACTCTTCTTCCTAATCGCTTACAGTACAAGTGTGCAACATTCCGCTAGTGTTTCAGTTTTGTCGATACACAGAAATTACTTATTAATGGGTAATTAGTTTGTATCAAAAAACTAAAACACTAGCGGAATGTTACACACTTGTACTGTAAGCGATTAGGAAGAAGAGTGGGGCGCATCTTCGTGGATGGCACTATCTATATAATACATATTTTGACGCAGTAGAACGAATCCAACGAATCTTTGATTTGAACCAAATGCAAGTAGCTCATAAGTCAAACTCACTTTGATGAAACCAATGCTCGAATCCAATATTTTCAGATTCATATTTACACAATCTGTAATGCTTTCCTATTATTTATGACTCTCATAAAATACAAGTTTGCCCAAACTGACACTTACGCGTGGGTAGGATGCAATAATTCTCAACTTTGCCCATAAATTTATGGCCCAAGCCATATTTTAAAATTATTATTTGTTTTCTTTTTATTATAATAGATGGAGATTTGAAGATCATGCGTCGATGATTGGTTTAAATTGGGGTCTATCGGATTGGAATGTTATGCATTTTTTGAGTAAACATTATTATTTTTAGAGTTTCCTCGACTATCGTTAGATGGAGCCTCTTGCCCGCTCTTCTCCATACAAACCTAGTAAGCTTTGGGATGGGCAACTAGCTTTATATTTCTGACTGACCGAGTCCTTGACAAGTCAAAAGTGCCTATAAATAGTTTACGAAATCAACTTATATTGTTACCACTGAAAGTCAAAGTGAATGAACTAATGAAATGAAGCAATACCATGCAGAAAACAAAGTAGTTAACCGCTTGTCCTAACATTATCCTTATACTTCTTAATATAATCGTTTTGGGGGTTATCTACAAAGTCGAATCAAGTTATTATTTCACTGTTATTTGTATCCAATAGTTAATCTGTGAACAGCAATGTGGGCTGCAATATTGTTTATAAGTTTTCTATATTTCGTATTTCTATGTTTTATATTGTAGCTGTTTGTTGTCCCTTTTGACAAAAAATTAATAAATGAGAATTTAATGTCTCAATCTTTCAATATAATTATCTTCAAGCCAATAAAATTTAACAAAACGATTTTTTATAATATTCCTGCTCTCATTCACCTGTCATCTTGCCAATGTATAACAAAAAAAAATTAACGCAATCATTCCTGTTTTATTGCAAGCTGTTATTAAATAAATCGTCGTGTTTATAATAAAACCTTCTTCACTTACAAAACCAAATATATTGGCCATTTGCGCCAAATATATTACAAATAATTTGTCCAATTACTACCAATATACATTTTTAAACGAATACAGACAAAACTGCGTTCGTCTACGATTTTAAGATAAACATCTATATTTGAAACTATTAGATTGTTTATCTATACAAATAAATAAAATTGGAGTGTCTAACGGGAATGGACGATTTGTAATATTAAAATAACCGCTTTTTACTAAATGAATATGGATGTATACACGGTACATATACCAAAATAACATGTTTTGCAATTTTTGTCTGTCTGTCTGTCTGTTTGTTCCGGCTGATCTCTGAAACGGCTGGAGCTATTTTGACGGGACTTTCACTGGCAGGTAGCTGATGTAATAAGGAGTAACTTAGGCTACTTTTATTTTAGAAAAAGTATTAGAGTTCCGCGCAAAAAAATTAAAACGTTATCGTGGGGACATTATAGGCTGATTATGAACTGTGAGAGAATAAGTTCCATTAAATTTTAATCTGAGTCTTGCAAACATCAGGAACAGAGTTTAAGAATAGGTAGGTTACTATTTGTCAGAGATTCAGAGAAACAACTGCCCGGTTGGTCTAGTGCACGCAAGCGTTACTGCGGAGCATGAGGTCTTGGGTTCGATTCCTGAGACAGGCTAAGTATTATTGGTATCTGGAATTACCAGCCCGGAGTCTGGATTTGTGCCCGGTTGATAGCAACAGGCCCGCTCCCTGTCACAGAGGACTTAAACATAACTGGCGAAATGTGGGTGTATTATACACATATATATATTATACACCTCTGGGAACTCTGGGTACTATACTACCTCTCCTTCGGGGAATGCATGAGAAAGGAAACATTGAAATTCATCATTCAAAAAGAAATTGTCAGTCTTATTAATTGATAAATGTTATTACTCCATTTGTGAATTTCCAAATGATAAAACTTTATAGTTAAGGTGAATGCGCAGTGGTAGCCCGCGAAATCCAATTTTTTTTACGTTTTTTGCAATTTTCAGGTCAGTGTCAGGTTTTATTTTGATCAAAATTTGATTCGCGACTATAACAAGTACGTATTTACAGAATTATAATCATTTTTGTTGCCTAAGTTTGCATGCCTAATATAAGGTAGAATGTATAAGGATCCCTAATTATAAAAACATATCTGCATTTTTTGTACCTACTTTCTATGCAAATAAATAATTATTCTATAGAATAGAATTTTCATGGTGAAATCAGGGTTTACCATTAACTTTTACAGTAATTTTAAACCCGGAAAAGTAATTTCCACCCAAGCGGAGCCGCGGGCTTGCCTAGTAATTAATAATCTCGCCATAATTCCCAAAGTATTGCAATTAGACGGTAAACTCCGGAGTTTACAGTCGGCCATTTTGTGCTACCGCGTCCCTATTGTGAAACTTTGATCATTCATCTTTATGATATCGACATCGTAGAATAGAATGGATAATTATTGTAGTTATAGAGGACGGCGGCTTGTTTATCTGATTTTCTGTGCTTTTTATTATCTAGTTTTCGTACAGACGCCGGCACATCAACCTACTACAATCTGTCAAATTTCTGTAATAGATTTTCAACTTTATCGCTAAAGCATAAGGTTCAATGTTGATTGGGAAAATTTGACAGTTAGGGGTAGCTTGATGTGCTGGCGTCTGTACAAGCATATTTTTATACTGTTCAAAATATTCACCACACAACACACATTGTAAAAACGCACACACAACAACACAAACATCCACACACTCATAGGTAAGTACATACTGTTTTACAGGGTTATTGGAAAAACACCAACAACCTCTTAAGAAGTCATTGTACTCATCATTATGAACAACTTTTACTATGGGACCAAACCTGGAACTGCGAAATAAAAATCAGCTGTTCCCTACACGAGGTCGGCGTTTCCTATCTGACTACTCTGAGAAGGCCGAAACAAGCTCAGAGCTCGCAGTCTCTTTTAAAGTCCAGACATAATCTTGGTCAGGTTATATGAAGACCATGTAGATCGATGTCTGAGATGGTCGTTTGAGGAAAGAACCACACAGATTGAGTGGACCTGTCCAGTCAGTGCACTGAAGTGGCGGTTAACTAAAGAAGCGACAGAAATATTAATAAAATACTCCCCTTTGTATGTAAAAACCACCAATCAACACCATCAATCACCCTTCTACCCCTATATGATCCAATTAAATATACCTACACAAAATAAAACAGTTAAGCACTCCAATCAATACCACAAAATTAATGTCGCCGAAACACGTGTACACTTCGAAAACAAAATAAAAACTTTCGATATTAAAACGAGCTTGAACGCGCGCAATACAACGCCATATGTTTCCATTAGCCCATTTCTTACAAGGTCAAGGCAGCCCTTTTACACAACAACCGAAATCCCACTCTATCTTTAGGAGTTAAAGTTAAATTTTCGTTGCGTTGAAAGTCATTTACGCCACTTCAAAAATAGGCAGCTGTTTAACACAACAACTGAAAAATAACTCTACTTTTTGCGCGTTAAAGTTGAATATCCCTTGTGTTGAAAGTCGTTTACGTCACTTTAAAAATAATGATTCTCTTAGTTTATTTATCAAAGGAAGTACTTCCTCGTTGTAAGAATTTTAATTACTTACTAGAGTAATCGCCATATGTTGCTGTTTATAATAGCTGACTGGTGATGCGGTGATTACTGTCATGTCAGATTGCCAAGTTTTGACATGGTCGGCAAGGCGGGAAAGGAATGGAGGAGAGGTTTTGAAGAAGTCATTTGTGAATTGCGTTTTAGATGCGAATTTTATAAATGACTCTAATTTAATAAAATAAAATATCACACTAATATTATAAAGGCGAAAGTTTGTGAGTGTGTGTGTGTTTATATGTTTGTTACTTCTTCACGCTCAAACGGCTGGACCAATTTTGATAAAACTTTGTATGGAGGTAGCTAACACCTTGGATTAACATATAGGCTAATTTTTATCCCGATATTCTCACGGGATCGAAACTTATGTAGGTGAAACCGTGGGGCGCAGCTAGTTATAAAATAAAAATAAGTTGCTCCTTATCAGCTATCTACCGATATGAAAGTCACGTTAAACCCGGTCCAGCCGTTTCCAAAATTAGCCGAAACAAACAGACAGACATAGGTACCTACCGTTTTTGATATAAGTACCGTAAATACCTCCAATATCTATTTTGTAAAAGACATCTTGAAGTAAGTACAGTTTGCAAACAACGTTTTAGATGCGAAATTGTTCAAATCAAATTAATATATTTTATTTCACATAAACTGTGTACATTAACTTCTTATACATTAATTTTTTTGTTTCAACAGTCTACCCAAGTCGGACATGCAATAGTATTTTAAGAAACTAGAAAAAAAAAAAAAAAACAAACAAATATACAAATTACAAACAAATATACAAATTACTTACAAATATTATGTTTTTATCAAAAAAATTCATGCAGATTATAAAATACATTATCAATTTAAAAAATTCAATTTATTTTTAAACATAAATTATTATTTCCATTTAATTGTTTAATTTTGAAGACAGTGATGATGAAATAATTTATAGAAAGTTAGGTGCCTACCCGAGTTCGAACCTACGACCCACAACTCGTAAGTTGAACTATTACAGGTTAGCTATTAGGTATAAAAAACTTTTTTACAAAAAAAAACAACCGACTTCAAAAAAAACTACAAAGTGATAAATAACTTTAATTTCGGAAGTCGGTGTCGTTGGTTCCGCATTTTCGTTTTTTGACACCGACTTCCGAAATTAAAGTTATTTATCACTTTGTAGTTTTTTTTGAAGTCGGTTGTTTTTTTTTTGTAAAAAAGTTTTTATTTTTCACTTTTTAGTTGTACCTACTCCACACAAATTCAAATAACAATAGTGCATTGAGGAATTGAAGGCACCGACTAGAAGAATCATCAAAATTCGCATAGAAATGCCGGAGATGCAGTACATTTATGCATATAACATCGTACATAAGAATAATTATATAATGTATTATATACTAAAACCTTCCTGAATGTATGTAGATCACATTAGTGAAAGAATTATCAAAATCGGTTCATTAGTTTTTGAGAAAATTGCGGACAAACAAACATACATACATACATACATACATACATACATAAATACATACATACATACATACATACGGGTCGAATACAGAACCTCCTTTTTTGAAGTCGGTTAAAAAGCCATCATGTCTTGAGTTATTTTATAATGTAAGCGTCTCACAAATCGACGCTTCCAACGCAAAGAAAAACTACATCAGTTTCAATTTGATCTCTTTATAAGGAGAGGAATTACTAATTCCGTCTATTACGTCATATCCTTCATATTAATAACATGGCCGCTAACTTCAAAGGCGAATAAGATAAAAGAATGGATTCTTGTTAAATATATTAATAATTCGCAGAAGAGGAAGACGCGAAATGTAGCGTCTTCCGAATATTTTACTTTTCTAGTGTTCCGTGGTGAAATATGGTGGTTTCAGCGAGTCTTGCTTATGTCATTTGTCACAGAAATGTGTCCCAAATGTAACATTGCATTTACTTTTTTGGTCTTTTTTGCATTGTAAGTATAAAAAGTTTGCATAAAATAATGAGGTATTTTTGTTTTATTTTATGAATCCTTCTCATAAAACACTAGTGGGTTTATTTGAAAACGATTGTTAAAGTTAAGTGACGTTTAAAACGTCAAAACTCTATGGTTAAACAGTCGCTACTCATTTTTAAAACTTTAAGCGACGATTATGAATAAAGGGGAACATTGTCCAATCTTTCTAACATTGAGAGTCTATATTTTATCGCTAAATGTTCTTTTTTCCTCTTGTCAGCATGACCTACAGGTTCAACTATTAGAAAAATATTCTCTCAGGCTGTGGTAAGAAGATATAGCCAGTCAGCAGGATGCAAGTTTTTTTTATTTTATTTTTATTTATTTATTTTAAAACACATACAACTATCATCACATGCTTACCTAATACAATAGTGTAGTTATAACAGCTTACAATTAGACTTTACAATTATAATAAGTTAAGTTAGAGTTAATATTTCCTTTATTCGTCTATATACATTTATAATTTATATTTTTAAATATTAGAATATAAAAAAAATATATAAAAACATTCAAAAATATAAAAAATAGTAGCCCACCGGTATCGGGAACAGGGTCAGAGTTAATTATTATTAAGGTGATATATTGTAAAAAAATGTGATTTCTCTATTTCGTGTAACTTTTTAAGTATGTGGAATAGGGATTTAACACTATGGCATATGCTTTTTGAATCTTTGGTCTAGTATCATGTAAAAGGAATACACAATTCAATGAATCTTTCTCGATACAAATAAAAAAAAAATGCTAAGTTACATCTAGTTTGGCTAACCATCCAGTATTTACCTCGGACAAACGCTTAGTTCGCATCTATGAGTGACGGAACTACAGTGCGCCAGACGAGAGAGGGCGTTCTTGACACCTGTTAGTTTTATACAAACAAAAACGTGTTTTGCGAATTTTATCTTTATTATCTGCTAAAGCTGTCACACTGACAGATGTCAGGACTCAGGAACGCATTCTTTCGATGGCCGGACTGCAAAGGATTTTTTAAACCTTGGTACGAGAAGCTGATATAATTAAGAACACCTATGGAACCTTACTTTGCAAGCCACACACACACTTACCCAATTTTCCCACTGAAAAACACTCAGTATATTGTTTTAACACCAAACTGTTTACATACGTAAAGCTCACTGTACACAGTTCGATTAAAATTTAGTAACACATTGAATGGAACAACTAAAATCAGCTGTTTATCACGCCAGTGAGTCAGATGCGATGTTATTTTGTTATCGTGACTTACGATCGAGTTAATTAGTACATAATACGTAGGTATTTGTTTTGGATTTCTGATACGTCATAGTGTAGTTTGTGCAGCGTGTTTGTCTGTCGGTTGTCTGCTATTTTGATGCGATGATCATCAAAATCATCTGCCTAGCCTTTTCCCAACAATGTTGGGGTCGGCTTCTAGTCTAACCAGATGCGCTGAGCTGAGTACCAGTATTGTAAATAGAGCGACTGTCTATCTGACGACCGCAACCTAGTTACTAGAGAATACCGTACCCCTTGGTAAGACTGGTTGTCAGACTTTCGGGCTTCTGACGGCCCGTAACGATTTTCAATGATCCACGAATGACAGCCGGACTAACGGCTTAAAGTGCTTTCCAAGGTACGGAGGGGTCTTGGTATGTAAAGATGGTCACCCATCTACGGCCCTTAACCTGATCGATCGACCCGTGTGGCTATTATTACTTAGCCACAAGCCCATAAATTTTAAATTAAATATTGAAATAGATGTTGGGAGCTTATCGAAATGATTGACGTATACAGATTAGTATGTTTCACATCCTACAGTCCGTCAAATCTAAGAAGTACCGTTTGACAGTTATAAATATGTGTTATTTTGCTTTGTTTGAAAGTTTTCAATTACATTTAGATATTAAGAATTGTACATTTTTAGATACAATAATGAAATCTTTCTAAATTCATGGTTTTATGATGAATTCGTATGAACAAAGTTGAAAAATATGAAACGTCAAACGGTACTTCTTAGATTTGACGGACTGTAAATAATATTCTAAATGCGAAAGAGACTTTTTTTGTTTGATAAGCTTTCATGCAAAAACAGCAGCACGGATTGGGATGAAATTTTGCACTCAGATAGACCATGATCTGGATAAGGACGTAGGCTCTACGATCCAGGATTTTTTATCCTTGATCGTAGAGAGATTCTCATCGAAGTCAAGTAGTATCGCAGTGAAGATCTATCGCGGTAACGTGCATCGAAGTGTAATGGCTTCGCAGAGACGGTCTTTTGCAGCAACGTGCATCGCAATTTTGTAGCATCGTATTAGCATTTATCGATATTCTGTGCGTCGAAATTCCGTATTCTAGTCATCATTATTGGAATACAAAAAACTTTTTTACAAAAAAAAAACAACCGACTTCAAAAAAAACACTACAAAGTGGTAAATAACTTTAATTTCGGAAGTAGGTGTACATCATTGGTTCCGCATTTTCGTTTATTGACAGCAACTTCGAAATGAAAGTTATTTATCACTTTGTAGTGTTTTTTTTTTAAGTCGGTTGTATTTTTTTTTTTTGTAAAAAGTTTTTATTTTTCACTTTTTAGTTGTACCTACCCCATACAAATTCAATTAACACTAGTACATTGAATAATTGAAGACACCGACTAGAAGAATCATCAAAATTCGCATAGAAATGCCGGAGATACAGTACATTTATGCATATAACTTCGTACATAAGAATAATTACCTAATGTATTATATACTAAAACCTTCCTGAAAGTATGTAGATGACTTTAGTGAAAGAATTATCAAAATTGGTTCATTAGTTTTTGAGAGAATCTTGTACATACAAACATACATCCATACATACAGGTCGAACACAGAACCTCCTTTTTTTAAGTCGGTTAAAAAATACTTTAGTCGTCACAGGTAATCCTTTCATGCTTGCCTTAGCAGCAAGAGTGGCCATAATTCTAAGAAATACAACCAATTCATTAAATGATTTCCATTCGCAATGGAAATATGTATTTGCATATACTATTGTCAAAATAAAACTGATTGTTAATACAAATTTATGCAATTAGGAAACAGTTATATAATCGCTCCATAATCTATATACTATGGGTTTTACTTCCAGAACAACATTTAGGTATGGATTTTGGCACGATTCAGAAGAAGAGTCGAGCCCCCGTCCCAAAGAGACAAAACAATAAAATCTTCGCCAAATTCTATTCCTGACAGAGCCACGTCTATAAAATAATAACAAAACATTTAATAGAGTATAATAATAATGTTTATTTACACAATTATGATTTATCGCATTGACGTAATGTTTCGTAGAGTGCATCACAAATACATTTACGTATGCCATCCGAAAACGACTTGTAACATTCATGAGTATGACTTGTCCCATAAAACTGAACATCTTGCCTTTACACATTTACCAGTCCTGGATATAATTTATGGTGACGTTTATAGGGTAATCAGATTTTGTGATATTTTAAATAACAATAATGTGCCCAGTTGGAATCACTTACTTTATGTTAAGTATTCAGTTGCACCCAGTTAGACTATCGCATAAGTGTCGATCCCGTGGGAATATCGGGATAAAAACTATCCTATGTCCTTTCCTGGGCCTCAAATTATCTTTATACCAAATTTCATCTAAATTGGCTCAGTGGTTTAGGCATGAAAAGGTAACATACAGACAGACATACTTTCGCATTTATAATATTAAGTATGGATTAGTTAGTTGCTTACTTACAGTGGCTTGTTTTCGTGTTACATTATGATTTATTTATCAAGAAATAGACTTTCGATATACTTCAATATTGTAAAAAAAAAATATTAACCCACAAAATTCCCACAGCTGGGACTCAAGCCAAGTAATCCAGCACGCAGACAGAGCGGGTTGGTGAATTCCGTACGACTTAGATTTTTTGTTGTTGTAGGTCATACCAGTTTCCTCACAACGTTTTCCTTCACCGTTTTAACAGCGGTTATGAAGAAGAGCAGGAGGCCTACCACAAGCTCTTAACGCGATCCGTTTTAGGACCTAAGCTGAACTGTTCTTCTAATTCGTGCCATCTCGTCAGTTTAACGATTCAGTTTAGGCCGTGCCATCTGCTGGCAGCGATTGTCCCAAACTGAGTCGCAAGTTTTGGTTTCATTCATACTTGTTTGGTACCATGACGTCCATAGAGCAGCTCAAGCGATGCAGTTTAGGAACCTAAACTGAAATGTCTTGTTTTTGAATCGTTTTTAATTAGATCATGGTAGGCCACCTGGTCATTCCTTATGGGTCACCAATGCATTTGAATTTTTCCTAATAAAAAATCTCTTTATTTAACCAGTTTTTCTGCAAACAATTTATCTATTGGCGACCTAGTCCTATTCTGTAAAATCTCACTGTCAAGTTCAATTCTGTGTGCAAAGTGAAAACGGAGTTTTGGCACGAACACCGACAGCTCGCAGTGTGAACAATGAATGTAGTCAATTAAATAATACGTTTTTACAAAACATCTGGGTTATGTAGCTGGGCCATCCGGGTTGTTGTGTCTTTGTCGAAAAACAATTAAGAATAGGAAAAGCTTTCTGCTATTATTATATATCTTCTAGAAATAAATAAAGGTATTGGTACCTGATCCACAGTGCAATTTACTTCTTAAAAATAATATTGTTGCATACAAGAATCCCTTGAATCTTTTATAAAAGGACTGTAGCAAGAAACAAAGTGAAAATTCTCTCAAGATTTAATGTTCAATAAGACATTAGAGACGGAGTGCCGCCACGCACGACAAAAATCTAGGACGGAAGCCATCGAAGGAAACACGTATGAATAGGAATTCCGGTCCGCCTGTCTGTATGTGACTAACCCCACGTCACACTAGTCCGTTTTATTTATTTTGGCTATTACTTGAAAGTAAGCAATCTGCCTAGCCTTTTTCCAACCACTGAAAGAAATAAGCAGTAAATACAAATGAAAAAACATTGATCTGAACTGCTTTAAACAATTCCACGAGCCTAACATTGACAACAGTTTTTTTTCCTGATCCGAAAACTGTTAAAACTTGAGGCAAAATGTTACCGTCATGACAGTAAACTTTAACGTTTTAAGTAGCTAAAAGGTCACAAAATTAACTGTTTTATTAATTTGGTGATATCGTTTAAACCATTGAAATTGACTTACATTACAGTAATGGTGGTTTTCCATTTTTTTGTTGTCTTTTTTCAGTAAATGTATGTTCAATCATTAAAGTTACTGTTTTATCTTTTATTGTTTTACAAACATTTCTTCGTACTGTATAAAGTCGGTAAGTCTTAATGAAATCGCTTTAATGTGGTGTAGTAAGAAATTTCAGTGTATGCTGCAGCTGAATACCAGTATTTTACATGAAACGACTACCTATCTGATCTCCAAAATCCAGTTACAGTAACACTACCTCTTGGTAAGAATGGTTGAGAGACCTTTTGGGCTTCTGAATACCCGTAACGACTGTCAAAGATCTACGAATGACACCTGGAACCAACGGCTTAACGTGCTTTCCGAGGCACAGCATATTACTTGAACAAAATGCTACCAACAATGTAAGTTACAGAAATGACGTGTCATCCAATTCGCAGGGTATGTTGAACAGAAGGCCTACCATGAGCTCTTAACGCGATCCATTTTAGCACCTAAACTGAACTGTTCTTCTAATTCGTACCATGACGTATTTTAACGATTCAATTTAGGCCATGCCATCTGACAGCGATTGTCCCAAATTGAGTCGCAAGTTTTGGGTTAAAAGTAAATGCCGCTGAGCGTAATGGACGTCATGGTACGACTTTGAGCGATGCAGTTTAGGAACCTAAACTGAAATGTCTTGCTTTTGAATCGTTTTTAATTAGATCATGGTAGGCCACCTGAACATGATTCACGACAGTAACAAGCTGTGGTAACAAGTATGTATTTACAGAATTGCAATAATTAAAATCATCAATAGAACCCTCTAAGTTCATAATTATAATCCTATTGATTGACATATCAATGAAATAGTTACCGTGGCAGTGGATTGCAGTGTACGATACCGCCTACATTTTTATAAAAGTAAAGCTCACGAGCGTAGCTTAGTTGTGGGCTGTTGTGGAGCTGGAGTGGCGCCTTTAGTCTATTTGCAGGTAACAGAGCACTTCATGCTACACTTGCAATTATTAACGTTGTATGATTCATACTCTGACGTCGTGTTTACTTCAAGATTGCACCGCTTTGTAGTCTTCAGAAGTAAACTGTAGTGTCGTGGAGTTAGTTTGTTTAGAAAATGTGGTAATTGAGAATTTCTCTTGTATGCCATCGGCAAGCTATGTATTCTTGTCCATAACTTGAAAAGGTAAGTCTGCAATATTAAAAGGATGCCCAGGTACTTCTTCTTAGCTTGATCATGGCAATCTAAATTAATCCAGCCCAGAATTCGGCTACGTGTTTGGTGGCATCACTAGCGTCCATCCGTTTCTGTAACACGCAGCCGACAAAACACGCAGGACATGATATTAAGTGTTCCATCGTTTGTGGAACAGCACCACATTTACACTCCAAGGCGGAGTCGTCTATGAATCTCTACCTGCATAGCTATTCACAAACACTCGATACGCTTCCGTATCGTATCGTATCGAACATCAATCAATGTTACCGTAGGAGTCTTCTAAACGCTGTTCACAAGTCCAAAACCAGAAAGATTTGTCAGTTTAAATCAAATAGACGCCCGCTATTCTTCCAACAGCTATTTGCTGTCGGGGGCAAGTCAAATCAGGTTATCGAAATGTGTCATTTTCGATACGATAGCCTGTCGTATGGTTGTGAATAGCTATGCAGGACAGGTTTTTTTGGTTTCGGCCAACCTGGCTACGGAGTCTGTTTAAAGACTTCCAGGTGACCCAAGGCAACCCATGTCCAGGTGGGAGGCCGTAGTTACTTAACCGGTTGAAGGGTATCCTTGAATGAGGTACAATAGAAGTTTTATTGTTATAACGCCTATCATGGGTGTTTAGTGTCCTTAAAGTGTTAAGTATTTTTACCACGGATGCTCTTCATTTTCAGTTAATCTTGAACCATCACAAGAAAGACTGAAGCTGTGGCGAGACAGTGCTTCCTTACCCAAACCGTTCGTTCCACCCGCTGAAGACCGGGAACCTGGACATGAGCTACCTTGGATAACAGACTCCGGACCCAGGTTGGCCGAAGCAAGGAAAACCTGTTCAGGTGGAGATTCATAGACGACTCCGCCTTGGAGTGTAAATGTGGTGCTGTTCCACAAACGATGGGCCACTTAATATCGTGTCCTGCGTGTCCTGTCAGCTGCATGTTACAGGAACTGATGGACGCTGGTGATGGCGCCAAACAAGTAGCCGAATTCCGGGCCGAGTCCATTTAGATTGCTATCGACACGCTAAGAAGAAGTTAATCTTGAACAACAACACAAGACATGCTGAACGAAAATGCTCCTTGAATTTTCGGATTATTCCACTTTGCCCCACCAGCCGCCCCACTGGGGGGGCAAGATGGAATGCTTTCCTTCTTTGAAAGAATAAAGCCTTTACTTGGAAGTGGGACAGTTGCAAACTGATATTATAACTATCATATGACGTGCAGTAAAGAGTAATCAACCATTGTTCTTATTGATAGGTGCTTTAGTTCCGCGAGCACAGCAAATACGTGCGCGTTTACGTTTCGTTGACAGAAATTTAAAAGCGACTTCATAAATTCCCATACATTGCTGCTACAATCTGTCAAAATCTTTAATAGATTTTCAACTTTATCGCTATAGCATAAGGTTCAAAATTGATTGGGATAATTTGACAGTTTCAAGAAGCTTGATGTGCTGGCGTCTGTGCTTCCCTGTCACGTTAAATACTATAAAAGCGTACAATGTATTGCTTATTTTACGATAGCCAGCTTTCATGCAATTCGATGCATAACAAGTACTTCGCTCTAACTACGCAGGTTTAATTCTAGTTTACTAAAATGTTGTGAAATGTCCATACCTGTTTTGTTTGCTCTCAAATACGCCCGCATGATGCTATTACAAATCCTATAAATTTGTCAATAGCACAAGATAACTGGTAACAAACTGCCTATTTATCAATAGCTCATAACGTGGTAAACTCAGACTCAACACAAACTCAAAGCATATACTTATTTAAATAAAACCATTTACAGGCACATTTGAATTGTCAAGAAGTTGGTCAGTCAGAAAGATGAAGCTATTTAATCATATAAGCAAAAAAGGCCTACAATACTCCCACTGCTGGGACACAGGTCTCTTCTCTGAGAGAGGGAGAGTGGGTTGTAATTCACCACGCGGCACCAGTGCAGTTTGATGGATGTACCCACAGAACAGATAAAAGGATGTACCTTTCTTTGAATGTTAGGTTCTAGGTCATGCCGGTTTCCTTACGATGTTTTCCTTCACCGTTTCGAGAGCAGTGGTGATGAAATAATTTACACAAAGTAATGCTATGTCTAGGTTCGAACCTACGACCTGCGACTCATAAGTCGCGGCTGTTATAATACAACTGACCCATGTGGCTGTTACTATTTAGCCACGAGCCCCTTTAAACATAATGCCCATACCTACGTTAATATCTATTCACCAACACAGAGTTCGTTGTATGAATCGCATTGAGATACAACAATGCTTGTCAGTTTTGCAGTCGGTGTGTTGTAAACAGTTTGTGGAGTGAATCTCGCGCGCCCTGTACCTACCTCATGTACTTATATCTTAGAGCTCGGTCAGTTTACGTGACTGCCAGGCTAACGAACGATCGTCGGATGGTATATTACTGTACTAGCAGCGCCAAGCGGTTTCACCCGCATAAGTCTCGCTCCTGTGGGAATATCGGGATGATGATGGGGCTCCTTTTTCCGCACTTAAGACTCCCATTCGGTCCGTTGTGCGTGGGGATTCTGGCTAACAGAGTCAGCCTAGCTCCGCCCAAAAGCACAGAAGATTCTTGGGAGCTTCAAAGGCTTCGTGGAGCTAGTCGCTCCATTTAAAATATTGATTGGTATTCGACCAATTCTAGGTCAGTTATGAAGACGTCTGCGCAGATGAAACAAATCAAATCGACGATGACGACGACGTTTATTTGTGATAAAGATAAACGAAGCGTTGATTATTTAAGGATAAAATCACACTATTATAAAGGCGAAAGTTTGTGAGTGTGTTTGTATGTTTGTTACTTCTTCACGCATAAACGGCTGAGCGGATTCGGATGAAATTTGCCACACAGATAGTGTATAGCCAGGGTTAACACATCTTTACTTTTTATCCCGGTATTACTACGGGATCGATACTTATGCGGGTGAGACCGAGGGCGCTGCTAGTATTGAAAAAGATAAGCGAAGCGATGATATTTTGAGGATAAAATAATAATATTTCATTAAAACAATTTTATTTTAACCCCATTTTACACATCAATGAAAATCCTTTTTATTTCATCAAAGCTATATCAATAAACAGTAATTTCCTTTAAGCCGACGTATCTCAAAAGTTTATACCTAGTAGTTAAATATATTAGAATTCGTCATTTTTCTTTTGAGCCAAAAACAACACTTTTAACAGCTCTGTCCGTCTGTCCGTTTGTTTTTACAAAGAGTTTATAAAAAGAAGGATTTCTAATGAAGAAACGAAGTAAATAATCTTTTGTGTCTTTTTTATATAGCTGTAATAAAACTACGTCAAATTCTAACTGAACGTGTTTCGAAAGAAAGAGAAAACGAAATAGGCATGGAAAATATTGATATCTACAGATTTATTTATGCATGAATTCTCGTAAAAGATTGAATCGAAAAGAAAAATCGGAAAAGGAAAATGAACATCGAAGGAGCAGGCACAAAATAAAAGGCCTGAAAAAAATAAAAAGTGGTGCAGAAAAACGAAAGCCTGAACATTGGATAGAAAAGAACATTGACCTCGTTTTTTCTTCATATATTTGTCAGTTACTCATTGAATTAATGTTTATCATCAGAAACATTATTTAAAACAGTAGCTAAAATAAATAAAACTCAAAACATTTACGGGCACTTTTGAAGTGTCAAGGACTCGTTCAGTCAGGAATATGAAGCTAGTTGCCCATTCCAAAGCGTATTAGGTTCCTATGAAGAACAACGGGCAAGAAACTCCATGAACACTTTTTTAAGTCTTTTTGGATTTAAGAGAGTGTATTGTTACAAAATGTTGGCTAAATGGATTAGCCGAAGATCAGAGTGACAGTTCAAAACAAGATTTTGGTGCACCGTGCGTTCTTAAACAGATGTTAAAATCCAAAAACACTATCAATATCTATCATTCTCCTTTATTCAATTGTATGCATATTAATTATATTTTCAAATATTAGAATATACAAAAATATAAAAATAGTAGCCCACCGGTATCGGGAATAGGGTCCAAGCTAATTATTTATTATTATTATTATCATAAAACATTTCATATAATAGCTACCTTATTCGTTTTTTTTTTAATCAATGCAAAGAAGTTTATGCAGGATTAAAAATTATACATATTTACATAAATAACAATTATTTATACCTAGTTAATTAATAAAAATAACAGTTTAATATCCTACCTACTTTTATATTTTTACCGAGGTCAATAACCAAATAGAAAATTTTCTGTACCTACCCGTACATTGACGTCCTGAAAATGTACCAAAATATCGAAAGGTCAGATTGAATCCTGCCAAATCCCAGAAGATTTGTAAATATGCTAGCGCACAGCTGCGGCTGTTCGGCTGTCAGTCTGCGATTCAGCCTAGGACTTTATTGTTTTGTGTCCTAGAACAGACAGGAGATAAGATAGCGTAGGTAATGTTGGTACGTTTAGTTGACTTCTACTTTTGATATAAACTCCCAGTAAACTACAACTTCACATTGGTCATGAACTTGATTAAAACAGACCATGTCGTTTTATGACGTGCATGTGGCATTTAATCTTAGGGCAATAAAGGAATTACGAGGCTGACTATACAGTTATAGATAGTAACATCCACGAAGACGCGCCCCACTCTTCTTACTAATCGCTAGTGTTTTAGTTTTTTGATACACACTAATTACCCCCCTTTTTTATGGATGGGAAATCATCTAATGACTCCTCCCGCTCTGGGTTTAGCGGAAGGGAGTGTCAGACTCTTACTGACTAAAACCCACCCGTGTTCCTCCTTAGCCCTTTATGTTCCGGGCAGTGGTAACCCTTTCGGACAATCCCGCTAAAGGATTGTGGTGTTTGGTTTGTTACCCCCTAATAAGTAATTACTGTGTATCGACAAAACTAAAACACTAGCGGAATGTTGCACACTTGTACTGTAAGCGATTAGGAAGAAGAGTGGGGCGCGTCTTCGTGGTTAGCGCTATCTGTACATGTTATAAATGGACATAAATATGGAACTATGTCTGGTAGGTACTTTTTCCAAATATTTTTCCAAATAATAGGTTGAAGTTGGCCAAAAAAAGAACACAAAGGCCAAGGACAAGGACAAGGCCAAGACAAAACAAGGACAAGGGCCTGAAAAATACCGTATATCTGGAGAAGGACATAGGCTACTTTTCATACTGGATCGCAGACAAAGTCGCGAGCAACAGCTAGTTCATCTACTAAAATAACAGTCACATTTTTAAAAAAACCTCTTTTTATTTGGTGACGTCGCATCGCATCGTCCGCACTATTACTTCGTCATCGCGTTCTTTCTGACTTTTTTTCTTTTTGCTCGGCTCGTAAGAGACGTGATGATGGAGCATCAATGGGGACAACGGGAAGGATATTTTATGACTTCCCGTTGTCCCCATAATGGAGACAACGTCAATGGGGACAACGGGAATGGACCATGATAAATACTCGTAGCATAAAACCTTCCTCGAGAATTAGGCTATCAAAGCAAAAATATTTTTTTAATCCTACTGGTAGTTCTAGAGATTAGCGTGTTAAAAAACTTTTTTACAAAAAAAACAACCGACTTCAAAAAAAACTACAAAGTGATAAATAACTTTAATTTCGGAAGTCGGTGTCGTTGGTTCCGCATTTTCGTTTTTTGTTTGACACCGACTTCCGAAATTAAAGTTATTTATCACTTTGTAGTTTTTTTTGAAGTCGGTTGTTTTTTTTGTAAAAAAGTTTTTATTTTTCACTTTTTAGTTGTACCTACTCCACACAAATTCAAATAACACTAGTGCATTGAGGAATTGAAGACACCGACTAGAAGAATCATCAAAATTCGCTTAGAAATGCCGGAGATGCAGTACATTTATGCATATAACATCGTACATAAGAATAATTATATAATGTATTATATACTAAAACCTTTCTGAAAGTATGTAGATCACATTAGAGAAAGAATTATCAAAATCGGTTCATTAGTTTTTGAGAAAATCGCGGACAAACAAATATACATACATACATACATACATACATACATACATACATACATACATACATACATACATACATACGGGTCGAATACAGAACCTCCTTTTTTGAAGTCGGTTAAAAAAGCAATCAAACTCCTCAGCTTAATTACGAGTATCCATACCTACTTAATATTATAAATGCGAAAGTATGTCTGTCTGTCTGTTACCTCTTCACGGTAAAACCGCTGAACCGATTTAGATGAAATTTGGTATAGAAAGAAAGAAAGAAATAAAGTTTATTTGGTCACAATTCGTGAAACACAAAATACAAAACAAAATAAAAAAAATTCAGACAACAATAGTGTGTGCCTCACGGCTGCGCCAAAAAAGGCTCATTTCAGCATTAATGCCAGACAGATGCTGTCTGACGCTGGTTTTCAAATGAATGAATGAGATATTTTGAGTCCCGGGAAAGGACATAGGAGAGTTTTTATCCCGATATTCCCACGGGATTGAAACTTATGCGGATGAAACCGCGGGGCGCTGATAGTATTAACAAAGGTATATGAATGTATTCTATGACTTGAAAAAACAATCCCGCGATTTGTCTGAATCTAAATTGTTTGAAGAGAATAGGATTGTGGTGCTTGGTTTGCCGCAAACTAGATCTAAATCTAGCTAGCTACATCCGAAAGTACCATCCATCCTATATTATATCTGTATTTATAGATTGTATGAAACTAAGTGGCTTTTCGTGACTTGACTGACCGCTTAGGTAGTTCTTCTAAACTTCACAATGGATAATGGTGCGGTTTACACAATCGTTTAGAGCATTTAGTCCGGAAGGTTTATGTGTAAACTTAAATATAATAAAGGAAGACATAATTTCTTGTTAAATTAGAAAACCGGTGTGAAACAGGGGGTGGGTCGCTAGTAGGTACCTAATCTACAAAGTCGAGTTAGTTACACCCACCATTTATAACTCGAGAACAGCTGGACCGATTTTCATGATGTTTATTTGTTGGATTTGTCTTCGCCCCGTATAGCAGAATAATTATTAAAACATGGGATAAAAATAACAAAAAAAAATCTGAGGCTGTACGAAGTTCGCCGGGTCAGCTGGTAATGATATTATTCTGCTAAATGCCAAACTAACAGTCTCTTTATCTGTAACTTTTTCACACCTAAACCACGGAACGACGGATGAAAGCTGATAGGTAGTCTGGGATCTAGAGAAGCACGAAGGCTACTTTTGATCCTGGATATTTGTATTAAAAAAAATGATGAAATACAAAATACACGCAGAGCGAGTTGCGGGCTTCAGCGAGTTAGAAATTAATCCAAGAACCACAATGTTAGTTCCAAAAGCCGCTTAAGAATGACGAAGTTCTTGCTAGTTCATGAAAGGCTTAAAACATCTTATACAGGTTGTGACGTAAATGTGGTCCAACGGTAAGGGGTCGAAACACTGTATATTCAGCTATCATCATGTTTTTCTCCTGCTCTTATCCCAAATTATATAATTTATTTTATTTATATTGAACTATATTAGTAATTGTAGTTCCGTGCCTCGGAAAGCACGTTAAGCCGTTGGTCCCGGCTGTCATTCGTAGATCTTTGACAGTCGTTACGGGTCGTCAGAAGCTTGAAATCTGACAACCAGTCTTACCAAGGGGTATCGTATTACCGTATTAACTGGGTTGTGGAGGTCAGATAAGCATTCGCTCCATGTAAAATACTGGTATTCAGCTGCGTCCGGTTAGACTAGAACCCGACCCCAACATAGTCGGGAAAAGGCTAGGCAGATGAATTTTATTTATATTCAGCTATCACATACAATAATTAGTTTTTAGGGTTCCGTACCCAAAGGGTAAAAACGGGAACCTATTACTAAGACTTCGCTGTCTGTCCGTCCGTCTGTCTATCACCAGGCTGTATCTCAAGAACCGCGATAGCTAGACAGTTGAAATTTTCACAAATTATGTATTTCTGTTGCCGCTATAACAACAAATACTAAAAACAAAATAAAATAAATATTTAAGGGGGGCTCCCATACAACAAACGCGATTTTTTTGCTCTTTTTTGCTCGATATCAATAACGGCCACAGGTAGGCACTTGAAATATTCACAAAATACTCAGTTCTATTTTTACTTTAAAAATAAATAATTAAATTAAAATAAAATAAATTAAGGGGGGCTCCCATACAACAAACGTGATTTTTTTATACATGTAGTGTTAAATATTGTACGGTGGTACGGAACCCTTCGTGTGCGAGTCCAACTCGCACTTGGCCGGGTTTTTTGTAAGTTGACACCTTACTTTCCTAATTTGGCTGTTATTTCAATAAACGAAAAAAATTGCACATTACTTTGTAACTTTTGTTTATTTCGACTCCGAATCAACTCGAAGAGCGAATGGTGCAAAAAACTTACGGACTAAACTTATTTTTTTTTAAATAATATAACGTGTTCAAGTGATTCCGATATCCTAGGTACAGAATAAACAATTTCATTGCATTCATTTAATCATCATAATCATGAGAAAAAGCTTTTGGTACTTACCTACATAAAAACCTAGTCAACGGTGCGGTGGCTTCAAAAACAAAATCAAAGTTCGTAGTGAAGTGGCAATGTTTTATAATCGATAATAAAAGACTTTGTTTATTGTTTCGTCCGGCACTATTTACGATCGGCACGTATTCGGGGGCTTTTGAGGTCGAGTTTACTTAATTTTATTCACGGCAGCCGATAGAATCTGACACGCGATTCTAATCGATTAAAATCGATACCGCGGTTTAGTGTACCGGTTGCAATGTTTGGGTTTTTATATGGAATGATGACATAGTATTTGTTATTGTCTATGGTCAATGTTCTTTTGACGCAAGGTCGTTGACCATTTCTGACTTTAAAAGTTCGTGTCACATATATATATATATAGTCCGTATAGGTAATTACGTACTATCTACCGTGGCTAAGGATCTATCTGGACAGGTATGGGTATCTACCGGACAAATTCAAAACACTAACAAGAATGTTCATGAAATGATATTCCAGATATTGAAGGAACTGGAACTGGAAGGTCTGTTTAGGTACCTCTGGATGGTGATCAGTATTCATAAATCTGACGTATTTTAATATTTTGTAGCAAGAAAATAATGCAATGTAAACTGGCGTGCGTGTATGCAGATGTATGAGAGTAAACGAAGCAAAAGGAGTATACAGGGTTTATTTTCAAAGACCAGCCAAATTTAAAAGTGTGGTACAGACCATCAAACTGAACAACTTTCTCCATGGGACCAATATCGTTATCGTTATATAATTATATGTTGAAAGCCAAAACATATTGAGATAAAACTTGCTACAGGAAAAAGAATTAGTTAGGTACTGTATTTTTTTTATTAGCTAGCATGCTGGATGCAAAATAAATATACAAACTCGAGGTATCCTTAATATTATTTATTACAATGTTTATTAAAAAAAAAACATTTTTAAGTTTAGAATCATATAACATAAATGTCATCCTTGCACACGCACGCTGTATAATCGAATGTCACCTGGAATGTCTTCTAGTCCAGACCTCATAGACTTTCAAAGCGTTAAATTAAGAGTCAAATAGACATAATTAAGTCTAAAATGCCTACCTGCGTAAATATTCAGTACACAGAAAATTATTATTTTTTTACCAAAACTTCACCTTAGAAAAGCGTCTTTAATTTTAAAACCGAACGTCAGTGCAATTGACGTCAAAGGTTTTTCAACGTTTTGATATTTACACATTCAAATATTTACAAATATATTTACATTTACGTTTTGATCAAAACAAAAGCAGGTAAAAGAAGTGTTTGAAACAACAACAGATATTTACGATTTATTTTATTTATTATTTAATGAATAATATAAGTCCTCAAAGAAAAACGAAACCGCCATTTTCCTTTACCACCTACTGGAACGTTCTAAAAATAAAATCAAACTGACAGATGTCATCGAAATTTGAATTTGGACCGTCAGCTGCATTCTGACGTCATAGGCCTGCACTGACAAGCCGACAAATTGCAATGCAGACGCACTTATATACTATAATTAAAGATGGCGATTAGATTGCTCGCGTATTTGGCAGAGAAGCGATCTAGAAATAGAGAAATTATTTTCATTTGATTTATTTATAGGCTAGCGTTTAGTTATCTATGCAGGTATGAAGTGACAGCAGAGTACCTAGCTACTGAAGTGTGTGAGCGAAGCGTTAGGAAAATTGATTTTAAAACTAAACCTAATTGACTTTAGACAAATGAACTTACGTTTAATGAGAGCTGTGATGCTATTCTGTAAAGATCACCGTGATAACATAGGTGAAGTGAGCTTAAAGTGAACTGTCATTTCACCTGATGCTAGGGATTAACACTATTGACAGCTCACTTTAAGCTCACTTCACCTAAGTTTTCACGGTGAGATTTTACAGAATAGCAATACAGTGGTGGCTCAGTGGTAGCGACCGCGACTTACGAGTTGTAGGTCGCAGGTTCGAACCCCAATAGGCGCTTTACTTTGTATGAATTATTTCATCACCAATGCTCTCAAAACGTTGAAGGAAAACATCGTGAGGAAATCGGCATGTCCTAGAACCAAAATTTCAAAGATATGCGACATCTACTAACTCGCACTGGACCCGCGTGGGGAATTACGGCCCACTTAATCTCACAAGAGAGGAGGCCTGTGTCACAGTCACGTTATAGGCTGATTATGCTTATGCTGCCAATTTTTATTATTTACTTTAGAGACTTTGTAAGCCTTGTAGACTTTATATCTGCAGACTTTTTTTTATTTAATCAAGCTGGTACTTGTTTACAGGCCTACGCTGTCCTCCCATACCTACTGTAACTTGAAAACATTGTAAAAGCCAATTATTTTTAAAAGAGTAACCATGGAGTTTCTTGCCGGTTCTTCTCCATAGGAAACGACCAATTGGAACCGTGCACCTAGCTTCTGACGTTTCATAAGTGCCCATGTTGGTTAATGTGAAATAAAAATATTTTGATTTTGATTGACTTCTAAAAATCGGGTCCGGACCCGTGCATCACCTAGTTTCTCCACCTGGGTGAAGCACGAGGACTAGGGTCCCGAGCTCCAACTGATGACGTTATTGTATAGTCCAGTTACTTTTAAAGTACAGAAAAACAAGAAAAAAAAACGGAAATGTGCACTAGGTAGGTACCTACTTACATACAGTTTAGCAATTGCTTGCTTCATTTAATCAAACACTAGCGATGAGTGAAACTATGCCTAGCATCAATACATGATTTCGTTGCGGTTTTTCAAAACGGCAATAGGCTGTATTATAGGTACACCTCTGCCTAACCCTGAAGGGTTAATCCGATCCAGCCTGTCCCTCGCTGCTCTCCCCCAGCGACGCGAGCGACGGGTCCGTACCCCACAGGGGTAGCAGAAGGCCTGTATTGCCCTTAGCGTATAGTAGCTTAGTTTTTAAGTTTTTTAACCTTTTCACCGCCAAGCACTTCTATAGAAGTTCGGGATTTTCGTGCCACCAGCGCCACAACTTCTATAGAAGTTGTTCATTTTAACTATCTTATTAAAATAAATTTACTGTGATTAAAAGCTTTGTTCCATTTTATTATTTAAGATAGCACTGTTTACTACCCTGTTTTTTATTTTTCTACACAAAATAAGCCCTAGTTTGTCCTAAAATCGGCAAAAACAGAAAATCCGAATTTTGTTACTTTCCTCAGAACGCCAATCACTTCATATCAAGTTGGCCAGTGATGTGCCGTGAAAGGTTGATTTCACCATTGAAATATTTATAAATACAGAAAGTTACGAATATCGAAAACAATTTGAGGTCAATAAAATATGAACTTAGTTATCTACTTCATTACAAAGGATAGTAGATGAATTTCGACCTTCAGGTAGATGCCGATACGTAATTATAAAGTTGTTACCAATTCTTGTCGATAGTTATTTTCCCATCTCTACAAAACAATTGGTCGTCTATGCCCCTGTGCGCCACCGAGTGCCACGAACTACTATAGAAGTTGGTCAGTGACGTCATAGGCGTGCGGCTGTCAAGGTCACTTTGGCATAGTGCAGCACAAAATCGGCTTTCACTTGATAACAAATAGAAAAATGAGTGAAGAACTTGATTCGGACGAACTTCTTAAAATTTTGCAAGGTGTGGAATCGGACTCGGAGTATTTTGTGGAGAACATTGAACCAGAAGATAATTCTGAGGTATGTCTAACTGGATGATAATAATAATTTTTATTCATCAAAGAGTAGGAATTCAATAAGTATGTAAAATGTTCGGTGAGCCCAGTATCTCCAGATGCACTGTAATTACAGTAGATTTAGGTACTGTTTTTGTACTCCATACACTATTATGGTAAATACAATACATGAGTTAAGAAAAGAACAGAAGCAACACTTAAAAAACAATGCTTTGATAAGTACACGGCTACAAGCGTGATAGAATTTAAATATATAGTTACTTTCCATTTCAAAAAACACTTTAAAAACAATTAAAAATTCTGCCACTTAGATACCTACGGTAAAAAACGTTAACTGAAGTTATTAAAAAAACAGGAATAAACAAAAATAGAAGAAAGAAAGACCATAGACCCCATCCCTGATCAGAATCGAATTCAACGTGCCCTCAGTGCCAATAACTTGATATGAAGTTAAAGAATGAGATCATGAAACAAATAGAGATGTACCCCATTCCTTATAGTTCTAATTGAGTTATGTATTAGTTTCTTTGATACTCATAATTTATACTGTTTTTTCTTATTAAGGATACTGTGAAACAAAACAAATCTGGAAATATTTAATCAGTTTTTATTTATATTCGTAAAATCAACTTTAAATCTTAACTTTACGCGTACAAATCTTATTCATCGATATGACGATATCCCCATCACTACTGTTTACTATATATTTAGTTATACATTTATAGCTTGGCGCTCGGCGAGGCATTGCGTTTTGTGTACGTTGGCGGCGAAAAGGTTAAGCCCTGGCTGGAGGCCCTAATTTATTGAGGCACCCACAGGCATGCCGCCGACAAGTCGACAACCTTCTAGGTCGACCTGCGAGATACTATTTAAAAAAGAACATTCAAGGAATACAGGCGTTGTTATGTTATACTAAGTTCAACTTAGAAACAAAGAAAAAAGTCATATTTATTTTGCACAGACTTACACAAAGTTCCGCTAAAGCGCTAGAAATTCATCTCGCTTCACTTTCCTGCAGCGCTGCATATGCGTTACCCCCGCCCTTTACGTCATCCACGACAGGAATATAATGCCTATACATAACTCTATAGGTACAGGCTTCCCTTCCACCATCCGCCCTTTCGCTATTTCTAGCGTTTTAATTATGAGGTTTTCCATCACAGAAATATTAAAGAAATAGAAAAAATATAGCGAAAGAACTGCAATGAACACGTGTCTTATAGGGTTCAGTACCCTAAGGGTGAAAACGGGTCACTATTTAATTTAATTTTATTCTTAAGGTGCTAGACCGCGAAATTCAAATTTTCTTACGTTTTTTGCAATATGCAGGTCAGTGTCAGGTTGTATCTTGATCAAAATTTGATTTGCGACTATAACAGGTACGTATTTATAGAATTATAATCATTAAAATCTTTAATACACCTTTCTAAGTTAGATTTGTACCATTAAGCACTTTTCCATAAGAGATTTGTTGTTATGGTACAAATCTAACTTACAAAGATGTATTAATGATTCTAGTGATTATAATTCTGTAAATACGTACCTGTTATAGTCGCGAATCAAATTTTGATCAAGATAAAAACTGACACTGACCTGAAAATTGCAAAAAACGTAAGAAAAATTGAATTTCGCGGGCTACCACTGCGCATTCACCTTAAGCCTTAATAAGTTATAAGCGCTCTTAACAAAAATAGAAGACAACTGATAAACACTAAAATAACAATGAAAACGATTTAGTACAGAAAGAAAATACATTTATTTAACACATACTAAAAGGCACACAATATAATATACATCAGATAAAAAAAAATAAAAAGTGAAAAGTTCGATGTTAGAAATTAGCAGGAAAGTGCGCCTCATGGCAGCGCCATAAGGCCCAGTTCAGACAGGCAACTAGTGCCTGTCGCTGGTTTTTACAGCGTTAGTACACTGCGCTCACTTGGTTGGTTATATTTTCCTTACATGCTTTCTTTTGATGTTATTTACTAGGTCTTCATTTATTTTTTATCAATCATATTTTATGAACAAACAGTATGACGTCATAGTGCTATAGGATAATCTATATTAATTATTAATGTTACTGTTGACAGTTTCAGGAAAATTCACTCATAATTAATTATTATTTTCAGTAATAAATTGCAATTTCTACTGATCGTTGTGAGACACAGTGATGGTTGTAAGTAATATAATTTCATGTCAAACTGACGGAATTGGCTTCCATTCAAATATTTTTGAAAAACAGGGATCTAATTATATTGAAAATCCAAAAATAAAAGCAGGTAGATTACACATACAGGAGCACCTGGGCTTCGGAAAATGCTACAGACGCCAGCACATCAAGTTACCCGAAACTGTCTCCCAATCAACTTTGAACCTTATGCTTTAGCAATAAAGTTGAAAATCTGTTAAAGAAATTTGATAGATTGTAGTAGCTTGATGTGCTGGCGTCTGTACGTAGTCACCGCTACGTATTTGCAAAAATTCAAATATTATATTTAGCCCAAAATTAAGCCACACGAACTCCGTTCGCTGACGCTGTCATAAGATCCTAGTGCACAGGTGACAGAGAATGCATCGCAAGATGGAAGGTGGGCTATTACCATTGGAGAGACTGGGAGACAGAGAGAGAGAATAAAATTTTCTAAATTATGGTGAAAACTGCATCGAAAGCAAATAACAACGAATACCTATTAATAAAAATAACAAAATGAAACCCTAACTTAACTAAAACTATTCACAAAACTCAAATATAGCGTTGAAAAATTCATCCTTTCTAATTACGCAATACTCCTCGTAACAACCCAATTCCGTGTCTTATTTTCTTAATGTCCGTCGTCCAATTAGCTGATAGTAGTTAATTTAATTAACTTTAACCCGTAGCAGTGCATTCTAAATGTGTCTCAACTCTAAGGGTCAATACCCACTGTAAGAGCAGCGGCCGGCAGAGGCTATTATCCATAGTCATTTGAAGGCAAAGGACGGGCAGCACGGCGCCGCGGCCTGCACGAGCCTTCTAAGAGGAAAGTCACGATGCGTTAACGGTGCGGTGCGGCGCCGGAGCGGTACCGCAACGTCATCCTACATACAAATTACTATGCCATGTCACACGATGCGTTGGGCCGCCTTTAGGCGCGCTGCGCTTGTGACCTGCGAGACGAGGCGGGGAGGGGTGATGCGTTGCGGCGCGCACCACGGTAAGCAGCGTTCTACTGCGGTGCCACACCGCACCGCAAACGCATCGTGTGGCCTCGCTCTTACGGCCGCTGCGCGCCGCTGTTCTTTCAGTGGGGATTGACCCTTAACCCGTTTAATGGTTAACTGTTATTTTTAGTGCTGGATGCAAGCACCGGTTGATAAGGTGCTTTAGCTGACAGCATGGAGTTTGGTACGTTGGCTGACTTCGTGCAGCGGGGTAATTGCATAACACACTAACAGTAGAAATGGCTTTCATTTTGACTGTTCGACAACATTCATTGCGTTGTTTACGTTGTCGAGCAGACAAATTTTTCGAACATAATTATGTAGCAATGGATTAGCAATATCCTTCAAAATGGTTCAGATTGAGATTGATAGTGTGTTCTTTTTTTCATTGTATATTTATCGAAATTTAATTTGATAAATGAACAACTGCTGGTTTTCTATTAATTAAATAAATTTAATTCGAATACATCCATCGGTTTCGTATTAAAATTCTATTAAGTATAACCGACGACCCTGCCATGCTATTCTGTAAAAATCTCACCGTGATAACTAGGTGAAGTGAGCTTAAAGTGAGCTGTCAATAGTGTCAATCCCTAGCATCACGTGAAATGACAGCTCACTTTAAGCTCACCTCACCTAAGTTATCACGGTGATCTTTTTACAGAATAGCACCGCTGGTTACTCATCACTTTTGGTGACCATACCTACCTAATATCTTTTTTCAACCGAATTTTCGTAACTCATTCCCTATTTGACATAGGTAATTATGCCCCATCCCCTACCACTCCCATAAATCCCACTCCCATACATAAAGCCGTTTCACATTATACCACTAATGTACCAACGTTGTTATTTCGAGAACAATGCCACCTTTGTGTAGAGGTAACAATGTAACCGATGTACGCCGATATGGGGAAATGTTGTCGTATTAGTCGATTCGCACGAATATACTTGCCCGTAACGGGCGAATCGTCACTTTTAAATAATATTATTTTGAAGTGAAACTTCTTTACGCACGCTTGACTTGGGGAGTAAGCTGGCGAACGCGTGACGTAAGCGTTACGAAAAGTGTGATCAGGCGAGGCGAACGGGAGTTAAGTGGGGGATATAAGCAAGAGACAGCAGTGCCCGCGCACATTTTCTTTCTCTCTTCCTCTCATAGCCAAATACGTTCCGTATATCTAAGAAGAAGTTTCACTTCAGTCGTGTGGTCATAAGCACACTCGTTTTTTATTTTTTTCTATAGGCAATGAAGCCCTTCGCTACTTCCTAGTGCTTTCGCTGGGGAGAAGAAATGGCGGAACAAACTCCCCAGCAGCACAGCTGTCTGTTCAGTTAGAAAATAATTGATTTTATACAACCCACAGTACTGTATCCCAGCTTATACTAAGCGTTTCCAATTATTCCTCATATTTTTAATCATGTATTTCAAGCAATTCTGATGTAATAGATATGTTTATACAAACACAACTTGCTAATTAGTATTTCGACTTAAAAGGCGATATGTGGAAAAAGCTAATTGCCTTTTTCCAGAATATAAAACTCAATAACTTTTGCGCAGCCAAACGTGTTTTTTTTTTCAAATACACTGTTATGCTTGTTACAACACTAGTATAAGGTAACTGTCCCACCATAGACTAGCGACTAGCTATCAACGATTTTTCACTCAAGAATTGTACAGACGCCAGCACATCAAGCTACCCGAAACTGTCAAATTTTCCCAATTAACTTTGAACCTTATACTTTAGCAATAAAGTTGAATGAAACACTATTAAATAAATTTGACAGATTGTAGTAGCTTGATGTGCTGGCGTCTGTACAAAAGATTGAAGGTCCGATATAAGTAAAACAGATACAATGTGTAACTAAATTAATGCACATTACGAAAGTAGTTTGTTCAGAATCGTTTACTGAATCGATTTCTGACATTTTTAATAAGTAAGTAAGTATAGCTAATTTTTTATCCCAAAAATAATTTAAACTACGTAAATTACAGACAGACAGACGGACAGTGGAGCCTTAGTAATAGGGTCCCGTTTTTTCCCTTTGGGTACGGAACCCTACAAATTACACGGTAATATATTTACAAACGTTAAAATAGCGGTTCAACACACCGAGAAAAACTAGGCTAAATCCATTTCTCTCCCTCCAAACAATAGAAGCCACTATCTCAAATTATTCAGCATCCACACAATCATTTATCAAAGCCAGTCCGATCCTCCGTTATCTCAACCCTTATCACGCTTATCAAACCCTTTGATAGTAGCCGCGGTTAATTGACGTGATTTTACACTAGATAGAATAGAGGCCTTTGTAAATTAGTTGGCTTAATTTTAAAAGCTTTAACCCTGAGAGATGATGTGGAAATTACAGTGCTATAATCAATTTTCACTTAATATTTCCTAAAATGTTGAACCGAGTCGGATTTGTTGGATTAAACCTGCTGCCGCGCATATAGATTTATTATTATTTATTCATTATAAGATGTTAAAAAATTAACCCGACAAACTTTAAGAGGTGCTTTAGACCGTCGGACTGAACAACTTTCACTATGGGACCAACTCTGAAATCACGAAAAAAAAATTCAGCTGTTTAATACAAATTTTCAAAATTAAAGTTAAAAAACTTTGACTTTGACTTCAATACCTATTTGACCAAAATATATGAAACAGCCGATTTTTTTCGTGATTTCAATGTAACGGCCGTGACTTACGAGTTGTAGGTCGTAGGTTATTTGCTTTGTGTAAATTATTTCATCACCACTGCTCTCAAAACGGTGAAGGAAAACATCGTGAGGAAACCGGCATGTCCTAGAACCAAAAATTCGAAGACGTGTGACATCTGCCAACCCGCACTGGGCCCGCGTGGTGGATTACAGCCCACTCCCTCTCACTGAGAGGAGGCCTGTGTCCCAGCAGTGGGAACATTATTTATGTATCTAACACCAAGACTTTATTATTTGAAAAATAAAAGAAAGTGTTTTGGTTGGCTAGGGATGCATCCATATCAAAAAACCTCCCCAAGTGAATCTAATTTACCTAATACGTTCAGTGACCCCTAGGTATCTAAGTAGTCAATCCCTTTACTGTGTACTTTCACCTGGTTTAGAGAAAGTCGGGTTAAAATAGTACAGTGGTGGCCCAGTGAGTGGTAACGGCTTACGAGTTCATACAAGGTCGTGGGTTCGAACCCAGGCAGGCGCTTTACGCAGCTTCACCTCGCAAATCAATATTGTTTCTCTAATCAGAATTATACATACATATATAATGAATAACCCTCTGTAACAAAAGTTTCAGCAGTCACATACAATTTCCTTTGTAACGCTTTGTTAATCAGTTTCATTTATAGAACCATGGTTCCTTTGTTGAATGCATTAAACAAAGCTAAGCAATAAAATAATTGATTTGTGATCCCTTAAATCAATTATTTTAATGGTTATGTCTTACCGTTCATTGCATGAATCAATTATTTTTGATACCCTCCTTGTTGTTATAGAGCTTGACTAAGTACTGGTGTTTGTAATTTTGTAAACATTAATAACTAGCTGGTTGGAGGTGGCGCGGGAAAGGAGTTCCTGGAAGGACTTGGAGGCCTTTGCCCAGCAGTGGGACAGTATAGGCTAAACAAAAAAAAAAAAAAATAACTAGCTGTGTCCCTGTACTTTTCATTTTGTAAGTTTAATTTTCAAATGACTATTTACAAAAATATTAAATTGTAGGCACAATCTTCTAATCCCACTAATATTATAAATGCGAAAGTTTGTGAGGATGTTTGTTACTCTTTCACGCAAAAACTAATGAACGGATTTTGATGAAACTTTACAGTAATATAGCTTATACATCAGAATAACACATAGGATACTTTTTATCCTGATATTCTCACGGGATCGACATTTACGCGGATGAAACCGCGGGGCGCAGCTAGTACTAAATAACCAGACAATAAATAAATAAATATAATAAGCAGACAGCATAGATCTTTTTACTTGTTCTCTGAGTGAGTTCACAAAAACCACGATGCACAGAAAATCATCTAATGACTCCTCCAGCTCTGGGTGGAGCGGAAGGGAGTGTCAGACTCTTACTGACTAAAACCCACCCGTGTTCCTTCCTCAGCCCTTTATGTTCCGGGCAGCGGTAACCCTTTCGGACAATCCCGCTACCCACCTAATCTAACTAAGGGCTGATTTTTCCAATTTCACCGGAGGAAAAATTTTGAATTTGTGACAGTTCTTCCATACAAAAACTGACAGACGTCAAATTTTATTCCACGAATAAAAATTATCGGTCGATTAAAAAAACAGCCCTTAAACTTTTAAAAAACTAAAATATTGCGTCGTAATATTCCTCCGCATCGCTGTCGACTGGTAATGTACCCAAGAGACTGACGGCATTACCACGTTGTATGGCAATGCTTAGCCTCTGGCCAAGGTAAAAGCCAGCCCTTGGGTCACGGGAAGTGCACTCGGACCACACAAGTAAGTAACATGCAAGTTACATGTACAGACGCCAGCACATCAAGCTACCCGAAACTGTCAAATTTTCCCAATCAACCTTGAACCTTATGCTTTAGGAATAAAGTTGAAAATATATTAAAGAATTTTGACAGGTTGTAGTAGTTTGATGTGCTGGCGTCAGTACTTTCTATGTTCATCTTGGACATCGCAGACATCGGTGAAGGAAAACATCGTGAGGTTTGAACTTATATCAATCAATCAATTCAGCCTATCGCAGTCCACTGCTGGGATAGGCGACGATAAGTCTTGACGAAGTTTCCCAAACGCTGCCCAACCCAACTGGATCCTTTCGTGTTTGTGTTATCTTAGTGGTGATGATTCAACTCTTGACTCCGATAACTTGATCTGATCATGATGCCACCCTTTACCACAGAAGATTATTATAACCATCATAATCGTACTATTCGCAGAATTATCTGTGCAATAAGCAATCACAGAGCCTGCCCCCAGAAGCGCTAGCTCCTACCCTTAACTAGAAACCAAGCAAAACCCTCCCATATCCCACCTGTCATTATAATCCATACAGAACAGTGTTCCCTAGTTTATGCCCTCTCAACGACGACATTGTTTATGGTTTGTTTTTCTTCCCAACGTATTCAATGCTTGTTTTGCTAGCCAACGATAAACTACGGAGTTGGCAGAAGACTGATGTTTTGAGATAAAAAAAAACGGATGTTTATGGTTTTTGGGAGAAAAAAAAAAAAGAATCTACGGAAATGTTTTGATGTTCAATTAGCATAACCGATTTGCTAAATGTATGATTTGTGTACAGAGGCCAGCACATCAAGCTACCCCAATCTGTCAAATTTCTTTGATAGATATTCAACTGTAGTACAAAGGAATAAGGTTCGTAATCAATTGGGAAAATTTGACAGATTGGGGTAGCTTGATGTGCTGGCCTCTGTACGTAAATATTATGTCTATACACAAGAGAATACGCTAATATTATGCCATGCAGTAAGTAGGTGACGCTTATTACCATTACACACAATACATAATCAGCCTATAATGTTCCCACTGCTGGGACACAGGCCTCCTCTCTGTGAGAGGGAGTGGCCCGTAATCTACCACGCGCGCCCAGTGCGGGTTGGTAGATGTCACATGTCTTCGAGTTTTTGGTTCTAGGACATGCCGGTTTCCTCACGATGTTTTCCTTCACCGTTTTGACAGCTGTGGCGATGAAATAATTTACACAAAGGAAGTGCCTGCTTGGGTTCTAACCTACGTCCTACAACAAGTAAGTTGTGGCCGGTACCACTGGGCCACCACTGCTCTATCTGCTGGTGCTAACATTAGTTGGGAACAAATCCAGACTCGAAGTTGTTACTGAAATAAGAACACTCCCGACTAATTCACCTTTCAAACAAAAAAAACAAAATCAAAATCGGTTCATCCGTTTGGGAGCTACGATGCCACAGACAGACACACACACACACACAGACACACACACACACACACACACACACACACACACACATACACACACACACACACACACACACACACACACACAGACACGTCAAACTTATAACACCCCGTCGTTTTTGCGTCGGGGGTTAAAAATAATAAGGTATGAAAAAAGCCAACAAAAAAAAAAAAACTTCGACCTGGGAATTAAACCTTCGTTGGTTTAGAGTAATGTTCGATAGTGTGACTGCTGAGAACCCAGGGGGGTTCTAACCGAACGTTATTAAAATATAACGCCGGTTAACAAAAAAAAAAAAAAACTGCTGTTTCAGCGGTCAAAATGTATGGAACCGTCATTTTTTTTTTTAATAGCTAACGAAAAATTTCAACGCAGGGGGTTCAGAATCGTGTGCCGAATCTACGGTAACAGGCTGCGCATCGTTGTCTCTACCACCCTGTATACAATTCACTATAGGTACACCATTTGGAATAAGATTAGACATTTAAATAAACCTTTTTTACAGTCCGTTCAACCGATTTTGACTTCTATACCGTAGGCATAAGGATGGTATTAAAAGCAAAAAAGTGGTTACAATACATTTATACATCAATGTTACAATACCAACTGTTTACTGCAGCTGCCATTTGTCATGGCACCAACGCAATAGAATTCAAAATCGGTTGAACGGACTGTAAAAATGGTTTATTTAAATGTCTTAGCTTATTACAAATGGAGTAAAGGTACTCAATGTTATCAAAAGCTTTGCGAAACTATATTTTTAATGGGTGAAGAAACTCGCCGAAAGAAGTCTACACTTACAAAATTTCACATCAAAATGCCTAGAACAAGACCTAGGTATAAGGCAGAACGCGTCCGACGCCAGTCTCCAAGAGACAAAGTTCTTGAAAGTCTGAAGAGCCAGTAATTTCTCAGGCGCAAACCGAAACAAGGCAATGCAGCTTGCCGGCAGAAATAGGAGTGGAGGAGGTACTTTTCCAGATCAACTACAGTCCGTACACATTTACCTCTGACAGCCGCAACCTAAAAGCAACCTTATTTTGATGAGAATAAAGATCAAAATGATTTACACAGACTTGTCAACGACAGCAACCCTATTTGAATGAGATTAAAGGTCACTGTGATTTGGACAGTGATGCAAAATCAGAGGTAAAATAACTTACTTCGAGGTGCTGAAGACGTAAGACAATGAAGATCTACGGGCGAGGAGATAAGGTCCTTTTTTCTATGTAATCAAAGATTCTGTTTAGAGAAATGCTGCATTATTTACGCTGTTTCAACTGGATGTGTTAATTTCATAACATTACGGTTGTAATCCCCGAAGGGTTGGGCAGAGGTGTACCTATAGTACACTCATATTTCACCAGTTATGTTTAAGTCCCATGTAACAGGGGGCGAGCCTATTGCCATCAACCGGGCACAATTCCAAACACCGGGCTGCTACTGAGAAATTCCTGATGAAATACCCAAGAACACTTTGTTCAACCTGGGAATCGAATCCAGGACTTCATCCTCAGCAGTACCACTAGACCACGAGGCAGTGTTAATTTCCCAAGTAATTTACTTTTGCAAAAGACTTGCATGCCATTGAAACACAAATAAAACTCAGCTTGCAAAATATCGACAACTTTTAACTAGGTAGTTTCATAATAAATCAAATTCAAAACGTATTACAAATCATCAACTCCAACAAACTGCAACGATCAAAACGAAATCGAAAACATGCCACAGTACAAACTCCATTACGTAAATCAACTCCGCATAGTTAACCAAATTGGCCTATAAAGAGAATCCGCAATGCACCAATCGTTGGCAAGCAATATCGATACTATTATAGTAAGTATACCTTCTTGGAGCATATTTCCAATTTATTGTCAATACACCTTTGTTTTAATATTGAAGATCGGTTTTCTTTGAAATAAAAGATATTTAAATGTAACATTGGAAGAATAGATAATGTTGTCTGCCAAGAAGACAATGCCGTATATTTTATTTATTAAAAGGAAAACGATATTATAATATTAGCTTCAAGTTTATGCAATGTTCAATTTAAATAGACAAAAACCTACCTACTGAAATCTGGAAAAATATTTTCAATGGCTTCGCGAAAACAAAGCACAGACGCCAGCACATCAAGCTACCCGAATCTGTCAAATTTTCTCAATCAACTTTGAGCCTTATAATTGAGCAATAGAGTTGAAAATCTATTGAAGAATTTTGACAGATTGTGGTAGCTTGATGTGCTGGCGTCTGTACATCTACAAGAAAAATTACCAGTGCGCAAGCTGTAACCATGAATACAGCATTTATAATTCTAGAAACCCTTGCGTAGAAATTTTACATAGGTATTAAAAAAAACAATGCTTTTTCATAGAGAAGTGCAATACCTACGCGTTCAAAGTGTATAGAATAACTTTTTTCTATAACCGTCGAAAAATCTCTACGCTAGGTTAGTTTTACAATATATTAAATTGTGAAAGAGTATACAGTTGTGCGATTAAAAAGATTTCATCATCGGCCTAGCCTTTTCCCAACTATGTTGGGGTCGGCTTCCAGTCTAACCGGATGCAGCTGAATACCAGTATTTTACATGGAGCGACTGCCTATATGACCTCCGCAACCCGTTACTGGGTAGTACGATACCCCTTGGTAAGACTGGTTGTCAGACTTTCGGGCTTCTGACTACCCGTAACGACTGTCGATGCACGAAAAAAGTATCGGCAATAAAAGAGTGTTTTCTTCGTAAGGGTAAAAGACAATAGTACGGTCAGCAACAAAAGTCGATTAACACTTCAGTTTTCATAATCTTAGTTATTGAGCAAAATATTTTTTCAAAATTGCAGCAGAAGATTTTTTTTTTTATTATAAACTCTTTGCTATTGTATGAAACGTTAAAAAGCAGTTTATTGAAAAAAAATGCTGTCAATTTAATAACATGTAAAAATTACAGTGTTATTCGACTTTTGTTGCCGACTTTACAAACAGTCCACTAGAATTGCTATAAGACAATGTAACCTAATATTATGTAATATCTGCATTCAATTACCAACTCCACAAAAGATAGAACTCCCATTTCCATGAAGATAGAAATTCGCCTTTTTAGCTTAGAGAAGTAAATAAACCCCAAATATCCCACTGCCAAACTTTCTCGAATAAACCCAGCATCCATGCATAGAAAGTAGATGCATTATCACTACCTCATTTACGAAACTTTGAACCGAAACCAATCTCATTTGATTCTGAAGCCAATGCAACCTATTGAATGGCTCTGACGTCATCCTTATGACGTCAAAGTGAACGTTTCAGGTCATGACATTGTTCCGAACAGGGCGTTCTCGGAGCTATCCTGTAAATCTAGATAGATTCGGGGTAAAATAGGTATGTCTGAATCTAGGCTGAGGTGCGTTGTTCTTAGTTCTAGAATGCTGATTTGGGAAGTTTTGAATACCAGTCTACCTGTTTTTACAAAAGTTTTCAATTTTCTGGAATGAAAAGTATTTTTATGACCGCACTAGCTGCGCCCCACGGCTTCACCCGCATAAGTATCGATCCCGTGAGAATATCGAGGTAAAAAGTTGCCTATATGTTAATCCACGGTGTCAGCTACCTCCATACAAAATTTTATCAAAATTGGTCCAGCCGTTTGAGCGTGAAGAAGTAACAAACATATATACACACACACACAAACTTTCGCCTTTATAATATTGGTGTGATTTAGTCGCTGAGCTAGTTCTGTGCCAAACGTTTAAGTAATTTTGCTGAGAAAACACGAATAAAAACATCTAGAAAAACTTAACAAAAAGAAATTGAATGAAATCTGAGAAGATGGATTGTCTTTGGAGTTGACGAGTTCCTCATTTGTTACATCATAAGACTGATTACTAAATACGTGCTGAAAACATAATCAACCGTTCGTTCGTGCGATCGACGACGTTCGCCGGAACATAGATCCACGTGAGACACAATGGCTTTTAAATGGTTTCTGCAATTACGGCATTAAACCAGTTAAATAAACAGTGTTTACATTATCATAAAATAATTCGAATTAATCATAATATTTTTTTTTTCTCGAATTTTTTCTTTTCTCACCAAGACCCCGCAAAAAAGTAGCTCTATAATGTTCTTTTTAAATGGCACCTGCCCAAGCTCTCCTACAATTCAAAGAGTAGTCGAAAGGCAACGTTAGCAGAAACATGACAATAAAATAGAATATCTAGGTTAAAGTTGTTGTTCCCAAGTTTTAAACTGTATAAGGAAAACAAAAACATGAAATGTAATGACGTAAAAGTTGAAAGTAGTACCTACCTTTGGCAAGTACTTGGAGGAAATGGACCGAGATGTAATCGAATAAGGTACCTACTGCAGTGCGCTACCGTTTTGTAAAATCACTTTGTAAAATGTTTCTGTCGTAGCAAAAAAACCGCAGTACCATACTTAAAATCATCATCATCATCATCATTTCAGCCGAAAGACGTCCACTACTGGACAAAGGCCTCCCCCAAGCACCTCCACTTCGACCGGTTATATGCTTCTCGCATTCAACGGGTTCCTGCGGCCTTCACAATGTCGTCGGTCCACCTTGTGGGAGGCCTTCCAACGCTACGTCTTCCGGTACGCGGTCGCCACTCCAGAACCTTTCGGCCCCATCGGCCATCCGTTCTGCGAGCAATGTGCCCTGTCCACTGCCACTTAAGTTTGGCAATTCTTCGGGATATGTCAATTACCTTGGTCCCCCTGCGGATCTCCTCATTTCTGATTCGATCACGCAGGGAAACTCCAAGCATAGCCCTCTCCATAGCCCTTTAGCCTTCTAATAAGGCCCATTGTGAGCGACCACGTTTCAGTGCCATATGTCATCACTGGCAACACGCACTGGTCAAAGACATAAAATCACATCAAAATAAACTAAGTAACCAGTTTGTATTTCATAAAACTTCACATAACATCAACAGTATTGTATAAATAAATAGGTAAATAAAATAAAAATCTAGGTTACTGTATGTCGCGTACTGTGTACATACAGCTAGATTTATTTGTTTACTTGTGTTACAAGCTTTTGTATACTTGTGTCCAATACACTTGTTTATAGTTTTAATAATGTATGTAGTGTATTAGTTTTCCAGTAGTCGTGGCTAGAAAGCAACATCTCGTCGACTCCGTCTAGCTTATTTTTTTAACAAGACTTGTAAAAGTAATTATCAATGTTATAATGAGAAAGAGAGCAGTGGTGGCCCCGTGGTATCGGCCGCGACTAACGAGTCGGTCGTAGGTTCGAACCCAGACAGGCGCTTTACTTTGTGTAAATTATTTCAGTTTCATCACCACTGCTCTGCGATTTACAGAATAAACAATTTCATTACATTCCACAGAACATGACGATAGTGTCAATCTTCGAAGTCAAGCTGCACTAGCGTAGGCTAATTTATGGATGGGTGACGTTTCATAACACATTCTGATTACTGTTTTGGTAAGCCATCGAAATCGTCAAACGATTTACAGGTCAGGTGGGTGATTACCTAGTTGAGACATTATTATCAGATTATCGGATGTCTGAAGGTCTGACAACCGATAATTGGTAATGCCCCAATAATTGAGCAGTTGTCAGAAGTGGTCATTTATCAGTCGCTCCATGTCAAGAAGTGATTAATCAACAGTTTACCGCGTGTATCCGAAAGGTGTGTTCAAAGGAGATCACCCATTTTGTTTAGCGACTTGGGATAAAAAATAAAAAGTCGGCGACCAGGAATGAATTACATTTTATTTGAATGGTCGCAGTAGTAGAAACAGTAGTTGTGGAGGCCAGATAGGCAGTCGCTCCATATAAAATACTGGTATTCAGCTGCATCCGGTTAGACTGGAAGCCGACCCCAACATAGTTGGGAAAAGGTTAGGCAGATGATGGTCGCAGTAGTAGAAACATTTATTTGGACAACGCTGTTATGAATTTGAGAACAAAGATATATTATTATAACGATATTATCTTTCGATCAGCCTCCAAATATTTAGAATCATCATCATCATCTGCCTAGCCTTTTCCCAACTATGTTGGGGTCGGCTTCCAGTCTAACCGGATGCAGCTGAATACCAGTATTTTACATGGAGCGACTGCCTATCTGACCTCCACAACCCAGTTACTGGGTAATACGATACCCTTTGGTAAGACTGGAAAATCAAATATTTAGAATATATCTCCGAATCCAATTTTTTTTCAACTTTAACGCCTTAGTAAACTCGCCGGCGGAGTCAACAGTCAGCGATCAACTATTCATTACTTATGTATATATTTTACTTACACGGGACCTACAATTTTCGGCACGTTTCTTGAGTGAGAAAATCGTTGATAAAGTTGTATCTTCGTCGGTGGTGGTACAGGTGCCTTGGATACCACTTTTCCCTCAATTTTCTTCTTAGGGTGGTTTGCATCAAGAGCTCCGTAATAGTTTCCGTCAAAGTTAATTTTAACAGTAACTTTAACAATGACCATATAATCCTATCTGCTGTTGCACCATCATGTAAAATTTAAAGTTAAAAGTGCGACAAGCGAGTAATTTTTTAGGGTTCCGTACCTCAAAAGGAAAAACGGAACTCTTATAAGATCACTTCGTTGTCCGTCTGTCTGTCTGTCGGTCAATACCCTTTTTCTTAGGAACGTGTGGTTTATCAAGTTGAAATCAATATCAAATACTCAGGGCTGCAATCGCTTGAAGCAGTGAAAAATCAAACTATTAGGTATAAACCTTTGGACAGCGCTGTGGGTTAATATTCTTACTATTTTTTTTTTTTTTTTGTTAAAATATAAGGGAGTTTGTGAGGGGCATTTGGCTAAGTAATAACAGCCGCACGGGTTGTTTGATCAGGCTAAGCTACGCTTGCCGCGGTTGGTCCGTCGATGGGTGACCATCTTGAATGCCCTCCGTGAATGCACGCTAAGCAGTTGGTCCCGGCTATCGTTCATGGATCTTTGACAGTGGTTACGGTAGTCGGAAGCAAGAAAGTCTGACAACCAGTCTTACCAAGGGGTATCGTATTACCCGGTAAATGGATTATGGAGGTCAGGTAAGCAGTCGCTCCATGTAAAATACTGGTATTCAGCTGCATCCGATTAGACTGTATGATCTTATAATGTATAGTAGCGCCACGAAAGATGAGACTTAACCCCGCCTCCCGCGCTCTTTCCGCCGCCCGCTCAGACCTCATACCGCTAAAGAGACCTAAAATCGTGTACTGCGCATGTCAAACAACGTGGTGTATCAAGTCTCATCTTTCGTGGCGTGGCAACTGTTTGCTGTTCCGTTAAATAAAAAATAAAATAGGAATCCCAAAATCTCCTACATTTTAACGGAGACCAAAATATTCTTAAAAGATTATCCCAGACAAACAGGAAAAGCGACTATTTGTCATCCTCTAAGCTAATATTAAAGTCAGTAACTTGAATTAGAGTAAACCGTTACGTAAATCAAGCAGCTTGAATTTACTCTCTTATTTTTTTACCTTATTACTTACTTACGTGAAGAAATTAGGTGTGCCTTGTGTTTTGTTAATTTATTGTTTCATAAATGGGATAACAAAAAGGCGGTTGTTAGGGTTCCGTACCAAAATGGTAAAAAGGAACCCTTTTGGTGGGACTCTGTCTGTCTGTCCGTCTGTCACAGCTGGATATCTCAACAACAACTAATGCTATCAACTTGAAATTTGGAATAGTTTTAGATAACGTTTGCCCAACTACTTTGCAAATAGGTTTTTTTTTTTCACGTCTGTGGAGTTTTGCTAGCTAATTTCATTTGACTGTTTAAGCTACAGTTTCTATTATAAGAACTTTTAATTTCATATGCACTTGCTTCAGTGGCATAATTATAAACGACCCATCCTTCATTTCGTTCTTAACACAACTTAAATAAAAAATATGGCTTCCGACCTTTTTATTTTAACGTGGAGAAATGCTCAAGCATTCTGCACTGCCACGGGGAGATAGTGCAGTTACGTGGGACTCTAACCCACTAAAACTCCACGGTGTCCTCCTCTGTCGCTTACGGCGGGAACACGGGCACGTGTTAGCACACATCCGTGAACCCGCCGCGACCTGAGTAACTTGGTTATAAAAATATATTAAACCTATCCTAGTTTCATTACCATAAAATAACCTAGAAAAGCTAAGACTAGCGCCAGGCAAAAGAAAGTTGCCCTAATGCATCACTAAAAGGGATTTATTGGCCATTGCGCTAAGCACAAAGGAAAAGTCTTATGAACTGAATAAAATTTATTGAGTCTTTATTCTTTTTATTTTATTCTTCCTTATCTTAGGAACCTTCTACTTACATAAAAATTCTCATCTATTTTTAAGACGGAGAACATTTTTATCTTTATTATATGTATGGCAACTAGCGGGGTAATTGCGTAACACACTATCATTAGGGCTTTCATTTTGACAGTTCAACAACATTCATTGCGTTATTTACGTTGTCGAGCGGAAAAAATTTCCGATCATAATTATGAAGCAATGGATTAGCAATTTTTTTTTTAATACATAGGTACTTACCCAAAACATGTTGTAATTTTCTATAAAAATATAGAGTAATAATTATGAAACAAGCGCAAAGATAAAGAAAAATGGTTTTTATGGAGAGATATTATAGTGTTTTTTTATCATAATTTTATGTGCGTTTACCAGCTAGGTCGTAAAACTTTTATACAAAGCGACTAAACGCTAAGGGCACTGTCTGTGAAGTACACTACGGATCTCGACTGAGGGCGTCCCTGAGGGGGGGGCAGCAACAGACAGGCTAGGGATCAGCCAACCTACCAGGCTGACGTGCGAGACGCCATCACCACCATCATCATCATCATAATTATGCTTAGCCTTTTCCCAGCTATGTTGGGGTCGGCTTACAGTCTAACCAGATGCAGCTGAATACCAGTATTTTACATGGAGCGACTGCCTATCTGACCCCCACAACCAGTTACTGGGTAATACGATGCCCCTTGGTAAGACTGGTTGTCAGACTTTCGGGTTTCTGATGACCCGTAACGACTGTCAAAGATCTTAACGTGCTTAACGGGCTTAACGTGATTAACGTGCTTAACGACATACAAAAAAATATATAAACGTAAAAACAAACTAGAAATCAGATGCCAGTACTTTCTGACTACCGTAGGCGCTGGCTTTCCGGACCGGTAAGGACCATCGACGGCGCGTTGTGTTCCACGCGCACCTCAAAGAGATGTCAGCACTAACTGATGGGGTCCGCTAGGGCCGATGCCTGCCAGGGTCGCGGGTTATTCGAAATAGTTACCGTAGCCCCTGGCACAGGCAACTGAAGGAACACGGATGGGTTTTAGTCAGTAAACGTCCGCCCAGAGCGGGAAAAGTTATTTGATAACTTCCCACCAAAAAAAATGCCCGTAGGTACTTTTAACCATCACTCATTCCCTTCAGACAATTACAGAGCAATGATAAATTAGTCTGTTTACAATCATATCAAAGCTCCATCTGGATTTGTAATTACTGTCGTATTTTTATGGCAGCATCTTAAGAAATATTCATTCATTAACGAGATCAAAGATTTTCCTTGACAAAAGAATTTAATTAATCAACCGTTAATGATTAAACTTTCAATGTTTTTTTTTACAAACTGAGATCAGACGCATTTTTTTAATATTAAGGGTTAAAAAAGAACATTTTATTCAGTGTTTTTCTTAAAAAAATTGTTTAAATGAATATTTTTGTCATACTATGGTCATTCTTAATGAATGAAATCAAATATATTATTTTGTAGAAGAAGTGGCGCCATACATATTTTACATCAGATAATACTGCAAGAAATGGCACAACATTTATAAAAGTTTGAAAGGGGAACGGAGAAGATCTTTAACACTTACATAATCTGGCACTAAACTAAACTTAGAAAATCTATGTGTGTTTAATGTTTCTACGTGTAATAATGACGCGGCAAAACGGATAATTACTTACATTCCTTTACTAGGCCCGTTGAGACAGCGGAATAATCACAATAAACGTCTAAATTCAACAAATAGGACAATTTTAAACCCTTCACATTGCAAATTACAACCAAGAACAACTTTACAAACTGCAATAAAACCGAAAATTGTTTTCTCCACAAGTGGGCCATTATACAATATACTTCCACGTATTTCCATGAAAGTGTAATAACAATTTTGGACATCCCATCTCCAAGTTCGCCCGCATCGCCGCCCGAAGTTTTCCGAACTTCGCCGAAAGTTTCCGACGTTGCGAGCATCAATTTTGTATTTGAATGAAAAAGGAGTTTTTAAAACGGATATGTTGGCTTCGTGAAATATTTAAGTGTGGGGAATATTACCACGTTCTTATGTTTAAATTCTGTGGAATACTTTTCGAAGTCTTGTCTTGTCAGTCGTTACGGATCGTCAGAAGCCCGAAAGTCTGACAACCAGTCATAGCAAGAGATATCGTATACCCAGTAACTGGGTTGTGGAGGTCAGATAGGCAGACGCTCCATGTAAAATACTGGTATTCAGCTGCAGACTGGAAGCCGACCCCAACTTAGTTGGGAAAAGGCTAGGCAGATGATGATGTTGGTTGCAATCGTTTTCTCCTTTATCCCATGTGATGAAAAAATCTCACTTCATCTCGTGCTTTACAAACCTAAGTGGGCAGATGTAATGCCAAATTGGTAAAGTGAGGAAAACTCGACGAAACGGCTGCAGGGTACAGATTTGAAACTGCATCGTAAGCTATAAATAACATCTCACCTTTTTTCCTACCCTCATGGCTCAAAACCTGCAATCAAAGCGACGTCTGCCACAGACGATGCCGTGAAAGTGGCGAAGTATTAGCCAATAGAATTTAAACGTATATACAGCTCGATTTAAACTTTATGTCGGCTCTGAAGTGCGCTGCTCGCTGCGCAGTACCTTCCCCCTCACCCCCGCTGACACGTGAATTTGTTACTGCGCAGCGACTCGTCTCATGTTCCGAGCCGCCATAAAGCTTGAATCGGGCTGTACCATCGATACCAAGAAATGATAAAATGTGATAAATTATTTATTTTCTGTAAGTAGGTTTGTACAAATACTTTTACACGTCAATCAATTATTTTTTAAACTAGACGAGGTCGGCGTTTCCTATCTGACTATTTTGAGAAGAAAGGTCGAAACAAACTCAGAGGCCACAGTCTCTTTTAAAGTCCAGACAAAATCTTGGTCGATCATGTGAAGAACATGTAGATTGGCGTTTGAAATGGTCTTTTGAGAAAAGAACCTGCAAACAGATTGAGCGGACCTGTCCAGTCAGTGCACGCATAATTTCGTCAAAAATCGTGCAACTCAATTCAGAACTCAGTCAGAGGCCTCGCATTCACAATAATTAAATAAATAAAAATAAAAAATACTTTACAAAGTAAATATTCATGTCATTGTATACAGGGTCCCTTTAAAATATTATATAGATGGACAAATTTTAACACAGCGCTCAGTACGTCTAACCAAAGATATCCAAGCAAAAACAAACACTGAATAAAGTGATTTTATTTTTTCCTAAAATAATAAATTGCTAGCATATTACTGTATTTTTGTTAGCTGAATATATTTTTTTTTTTTTGTAAGTTTCTAATGCGTTTTTCTTATATATTTTTTACCATCGTCCTTATTTTGGTGGTCTGAATGTTTTCTAAAAGTGTGTCCATCTATTTTAATGGTACCTTATATATAAAACTTATCAATGTCAATGTGTAGGTATATAAAAATCGGGACAAAATATTTGAGGACCATGTAGATCTAGAAGACGAGACATGAGAAGACCTAGAACACGTAAACTTCGATGAAAAGGTTTGAGTTTTTTTTTTTTTTATTTGAAATGGACTTGCTCTTGACTCTAGTCTAGGTCAAAGGTGACAGAGACAAAGTCGACGATGGAGCGAGCTTATCCAGAAGAAGCCTGTTCACTCTCACTTTGAAGAGATTTGGGTTGTATGTGCTCGGAAAAACAGACGCAGGTAGAGAGTTCCACTCTTTTGCAGTGCGCATTATAAAAGACATTTGCAAATGCTTAGTGCGAATTGGTGGAATAGCAACCAGGTAGGGATGGTAACATGCTGTGCGTCTGGATGTCCGAAGGTAGAAGGGGGCCGGTGGAATGAGGTCGTGGAGTTCTTGGGCACACTCACCGAAGTACAGTCTGTAGAAGACCGACAGGCAGGCAACCTTGCGGCGATGAGCCAAGCTGTGAAGCTTGGCATCCACTAGTTTTACGTCGCCAATGAGCCTCTTAGCTCTGCGTTCCACCGAGTCAAGCGCAGCAAGTTGGTATTTCGCTGAGCCATCCCAAAGGTGGCTGCAATACTCCATGCAGGATCGGACCTGTGCTTTGTATAGGGTTAAAAGCTGTCCAGGCGTAAAGTATCGCTTCACCCTATTTAGGATGCCCAGCTTCTTGGCCGCAGTTTGGGCTTTGTACTCAATGGTAGCGCCGAAGTTGAGACTAGATGTCAACTCCATGCCTAGGAGCTCGAGCCGATCAGTTACAGGAACAGATGTACCCCGAAAAGTAGGAGTCAGGTCGAAACGACTCCTTTTAGCGGTAAAGAGACACGCCTGTGTTTTGGTGGCGTTAAAAGAGACCAGATTGTCATCACCCCACTGGGAGACAAGGCTTAAGGTCAAATCTGTCCGCTCTACCATGGCCTCTCTCAAGTAGCGAACTTCGGCTCCGCTGGCCCTTGCGCTGGACAAGTATCTCTCTGAAACAGTACTGTCATCTGCGTACCCAACAACACCGGGCCGAAGCAGGTCATTGATGTGCAGCAGGAAAAGAGTTGCAGAGAGAACAGACCCCTGAGGAACTCCGGCATCAATAGCCATAAGGTCAGAGGAGCAGCCGTCAACGACTACTCTGATCGACCGCTCACTAAGGAAGTCTGATATCCAGCTACAAAAATCAGCTGGGATGCCATAAGCAGGAAGCTTGCTGTTACAAGCGCAGAGTTACGGACAGAAAGACGAAGAGATCTTTCGTTTTATAATAAGTAAGAATATTATTGCATTAAACGCGGTGACATTAATTTCTCAACGCCAGCAATGTGGTCCATCAACACAAATATTACCCTGAATAAAATATGTCATACATGAAAGTCTTTCCTTCATAACCTCCCCTCCCCCGCGCCCATCAGGGGTCAACCGGGGGTAATTAATGGCTCCCCTAATGACAAATATTATTAATTAATTAACGCAGTTCTGTTGGTGTGATATGTCGAGGTTGCGGGTTTGAATGAAAGAGCCTTGAGACCATTTTGTTTTTATTACTTATAAAGCTGCTGATATATTTTCTTCTGTCTAAAGTTTACTTTACACAATTTCCAGATCCTACAACTACTATTAGATATTATTATTTTTTGTAGATCTTCCTTTTCAACCTCCGACAAAAAACAGAGGGGTGTTATAAGTTTAACGTGTGTATCTGCGTGTCTGTCTGTGCCATCGTAACTCCCAAACGGCTGAACCGATTTTGATTATTTTATTTTCCTTTTGTATCAAAAAGGTGTGGTCAAAAAGGGTGTGGTGCAATCTTTCAAACTAAACAACTGTCTCCATGAAACCAAGACCGAAATCGCGAAAAAATTATCAACTGTCCCGTACAAAACTTTAATACCTACTCGACTCAAATGTATGGGGACGGCTGATTATTTTTTCACGATTAAGATGTTGGTCCCATGGAGAAAGTTATTCAGTTTAATGGTGAATAGTTGACCACATCTTTCTTATACATCCTGTATATGTTAGTTATTAGCGCCTGTACTCGGTTGTACGAAGAGAAAGGGGGTTTGTGGCTGAATAATAATAGCCGCACGGCTCGATCGACGAGGTTAAGTAAGCTACGCTTGCCGCGGTGTGTCCGTCGATGGGTGACCATCTTTACATATCAAGACCCCTCCGTGCCTCGGAAAGGACCCGGCTGTCATTCGTGGACCTTTGACAGTTGTTACGGGTCGTCAGAAACACGAAAGTCTGACAACCAGTCTTACTAAGGGGTATCATATGACCAACCTTTACAGTACACACTCGTCGGGGCCATTCTCCCTTTACGCTAACACTATATTTAAAAACCCACTCCCATATCTTAACACCATCAAATCCCCAACAATTAGATCTTAATTAAACCTGTAGAACGATGTCATTAACATTCAGAACATGAAAGCAAACGCACGTGCCTTCGTCGCTAACGGGCTGTGGACAGCATTCAACTATCATTACCTACAGTTACGAGCAAATCGCGGTATAAGAACCAGATGAACGTATCTACAAAAAAATCAAAAAAAGTTTTTTTTCATAAAACGGTTCACAATATAGTCCTTTATGAATTGCCAAAACGATACATAGAAAAAATAAAAAAATTCCATACTAGTATTTTATCTGTATTAAAAAACTGGTAAAGTTTAAAGAGCCGAATTTTCACAGTATCTTTGCTTTCCTGTAAAATTGAGAAAATGTAGATACGTTCATCTGACTCTTACACCGCGAAATGCGGTCGGAGAGACTTTTGAAAAATCCTAAATAAAAAGTCGTAATTCGAGGTTTGGCGAGAGCCAATATTGGACCAATTTAAAAGATTTTTCATAAACTGAATAAGAAGGATATATACTGTGTCTCTATGTTTTTCTTTTTCATTAATAGTTGACTTTGTAGGTACACGAGGCCTCTGTTGACAGCGGTTTAAATCGGCATTTTTTGAGGCTTCTAGTGCTTACAAAAATAATGTATCATCAAAAAGGAAAACATAGGGACATACAAGTATACAAGTAGTTAATATTTATTATTCTGTAGAAAATCATTGCTTTATGGTCAGTAACCAGAAAGAAAACAGGCGAGAGCTTTTCTATGGAGAAAAAATCACATTCGCTCTTTTTAACGGACTTCAAAAAAGGAGGTTCTGTATTCGACCCGTATGTATGTATGTCCGCGATTTTCTCAAAAACTAATGAACCAATTTAGATGTTTCTTTCACTAACGTGATCTGCATACTTTCAGGATGTTTTTTTTTATATACGAGAAAAAGCAGTGGGACAACAACTGACAAGAATCTGCTGTTGTATTTTGTTATCATCATTTGCCTCGCATGTCCTACATAAATTATTCAACCTGTCTTTAAACCTGCAAGGTATTAATTAGTAGTTATGCCTCCCCCTCCACTCTCCCCCTCTTTCCTAACATAGTTTAGAGCTGGACGTCATCGACTAGTTAGACGTACAGTCAAAGTCAACCGTACTTCCATTAGACCAGTTTAACAGAAACAACGTCCTCATTAAAACAGCTGTAAAGCAGATATGAGACGCTTCACTTTTTGTTCATTTTTACACTCAATATATTTACACCATGTATAAAGGGGACCGTATAAAAAATGTTCTCCATTTATTTTTTTTTAACTTTCATTCGACATTTTACACTCGAAGTGAAACGTCGGAACATGAAATCGAAAGAAAATAAAGATTTAAATACAATTCCCATTTCAGTTTCTTTCGGCGTATAACCGCGCCGAAAAAAAACGTGTCTGTCAGCAAACTTCCATAGTGTTCCATACAACATTGACGACCGTGCCTACAAACTGCGAATAAACCGTAGTTTTTCACGACAAGAAAAACGTGTGTGTACAAAGGACCTAAGGGTGGTTTTCGTAGTAACGACGCGGATGACTGTACCTACTAATATTGGTTAGAACTAAAGTTCAGTCATCTGTATAGTGCATAGTTACGGTTAAATGAAAACTATGGAGATTCCGCTTCACTGGTTTAGTTTCGAAACTCGAAATCTAGTTTGCGAGTTAAACGGTAAACTATGAGGAGGAATACCTGCGTTCTAATCGCAGATAGGTACAGACGCCAGCACGTCAAGCTACTACAACCTGTCAAATTTATTTAATAGATTTTCAACTTTATCCCTAAGGGCATAAGGTTCAAAGTCGATTGGGAAAATTTGACAGTTTCGGGTAGCTTGATGTGCTGGTGTCTGTACTTGTAGCAAGAGTAGTAAATAATACAGGCTGGCATCGATATCGACTCTCAAACTGAAACGCCATGCGTTAAAACTTTTCGTCCGTTATAAAAAAAAAAGGGATTTAACGTTCTGCATCGTTCTCACGTGAATGACGTAACCAATATTTGGTAACCATATAATTTTGATTTAAAAGAGTGTTCGTGGAGTTTCTTGCCCGTTCTTCTCCATAGGTACCGACAACGCTTTGGAAGCATTTTCCTAAAAAACGCAAGTTATGTGGCAGCTTTTTACAAGGAAAAATCACCAGGCCTGGTCGAATCATTCTCCCTTACCAATGGAGGAGGTGGTACACCTATAACCAGCACAATATTGTTTTCCGACATCCACGCAAACGAAGTCTCGGGCACAGCTAGTTGCAAAGACTTAAATACTTAGAATTTGAGTTTGATGGTAATCTGTAAACGCAATACGTCAATGTGTCAAAGGCACGTCACTTATATTGCAGCATGTTGTCCACAGAGTACTTTTTGATGATAGACTCTCTCTCGCAATTCTATGGCCGTCTTAGTAAGAACGTTGTGTACTCATTTAATATTATATCACAGTTAATCCTGCCTATTTCTTTTATTTATACCATAAACCCTTCAGAGTTTAAAAAAAATATATAACACATCTCTTTCTTGACTAAAATAGCCACTAGTTAGTACTATCTCCAAGTAGCAGAGACGGCCTCGTAAGGATAGCTACTTAAGTGCAAGTATCAGACACACCACTTGGCAACCGACTGGCTCGCAGACATCTTATCCTCACTACATTATCAAAACAAACATGATACAAGTATGTTACAGCATCCCCTTTAGTATTTTATTTGGCAGTGGTAGAACTCCTTGTTAAAAGTGCTATCTCAAAATCTACACTTTTCCCAACTACGTTGCGGACGGCTTTCAGTTTAACCGAATGCAGCTGAATACAGTATTTTGCATGGATTTTTTTCTTGGAGCGGCTGCCTATCTGACCTCCACAACCCAGTTACTGGGTAACACGATACCTCTTGGTAAAACTGGTCGTTAGTCTTTCGGGCGTCCGACTACCTGTAACGAGTGTCAACGATCTAAGAATGATATCCGCGACCAATGGCTTAACGTGCTTTCCGATGTACGGAAGGGTCTCTATATGTAATGCGGATGGTCACCCGTCCACGGAACGACCGCGGCCAGCGAAGCTTTAGGTTCGATCGAAAAGACAAGAAAGAAAAATGAGTTTATTGGCATTACAGCAAAATAAATACATCTTAAAACTATTAAAACTATAAAAACAGAAAACAAACATTATAATGCCAAAAGGGCCTCAGCTCAGCATAATATCAGATGACAACACAATGTGTATCATCCGACGCTAATTTTCAGCTGCAACCCACGAATGCCATATGCTGGAATAACAAACACATAGGGAAGTGTGTCTGTTAAAATAAATTAAGAGAAACAATTAAATGAGATATTATAAAAAAGCTCGTACGAAATCAATTAAAAGTGCTATAAGGGAGATTATCGGCAACTCTTACAGCAGCCACCAGCCACCCTGCGAAGATCGTCGCTCCACTTAGCCCGAGGGCGCCCTACCTTACGTTTGCCGATTCGCGGTCTCCACTCAAGAACGTCTACCCTAACAGTCATCGGTTCTACGGCTAATATGGCCGGCCCATTGCCGTTTCAGCTTGCATGGTGATTTAGGATCATGATCTCTAATTTTCAGATCGATATAACCAAAACACGCATTACAAAAATCATTTAAATAACGCCCCCTACCTTGTTAAGGCATCCAACACTCAATCGCAACCATAAATAAATCACTTCCTTCCGAACAGCAGATATCAATCGGCAGACAAACCAAGATGGCCGCCTGCCAAAAATGCGCGCGTATTAAATATAATCTTCTTAATTAATTTCGAGAGCAAATGTTTAGAGTTCTTGTATTTCATACAATATGTTACGTTTTAAAATGTATTTTGCTGTGATTTATTAGTTTTTAAATAGCTTTTTTTTAGTGTAAATGGTGTTTTGATCGTTAACTGCCATTGTCCGCGCGTTAATTTGATGTATTGCGCTATGAATGTGTTGCGAATGGAACTGGATTTACGCAAACTCTTGTATTTTATCTCAGCATCCTAATTGTGTAGCACACTCTTTATGAGAATAAAATAAATGTCAGTGGTTACAACAAATGAATTGCTACATATGTTTGAAACTGTTGTCAGCTCGATCACTCTATAAAAAAAAATTAAGTGTGCATCGTTGAACATTGTCGAGCAATAACTTTGAATGCGAATTAAAAAATAAAACTATTACAGAATTACGGAGTGACCACCTTTCTGTTTAGCTTAGAAATGGTCCACTAATCGTGGTGACCACAAACTCAATTTATTCTAAAACAGCACCCTAATTGCGTAACACACTATCAAACGTAAATAACGCAATGTATGTTGTTGAACTGTCAAAATGAAACCGATTCCGATTGCCGCGCAGGTTAAGCCTGTCATCAAACCCAGGTCCTACGCCATTTTTACTTGTTGTCTAATGATTTACGGCCAGTTTCTTCATCAACAACTAAAGTAATCAGTCAAAGTAATGACTTTTAGAGTCTTTGGTCAACTGGACCCACTCGAACGGGACCCGCGGGTCCAGTTGACCAATCATTGATTTTCTATCGATACTACGGCAAATGTTTTTCTTCACTCAAGTAGCAGCTAAAATAGTGAAGAAATTTGACTTTTGTGACGTTACTTTGGCAGTTACTCGTACTATTGATGAAGAAACTGGGCGTTAGACAAGAAAATGGCATAGGAACTGGTTGACGTCATGACGCCAGACCTTTGCCTGGCAGTGGAAAGAAGTGTGAGCATGTAATAAGTACACAAGTCCCAGTAATTTCGGCTGTGCGTTGATATGTCGTCAGTCAGTCCGTTTCTTCTTTTATATTTATAGATTATTGTTTCACAAATAAGCAAATTTTTTTTTGTTGACTGTACCAAAGTCAAATCATTTATTTCAAATAGGCACACTACGTCACTTCTGAACGTCAAAAATTACAATAAAACGAAATTGATTCTAGTCGCCCCTTCCAAAAGGTAGTTTTCGTATGGAGAAGATTGGGCAAGAAACTCTACCGTTACTCTTTTAAAATGTTTTGTATACATTCATTATATAATTATATGTGAAGACGATGCACCTAGAATAAAATTAGTCTACCTACAAAAGGTAAAAAGAATTAAAAATAAAGCAATGACAGGTAAATCAATTAATATGTGATACATTGTGATCACATATTTACAAATATTGTAAAAGTAGATGATTTTCATATAATTTTAACAAGTGTGTGAATTACTGTAGTCACAGAATGTAAAAATAATGTCGTAAATAAAAAAAAATTAGCGACCAGTTTGATTTTGTCTAGACTCTAGATTGTCCTATGGAGCAGGACCAGCATGTTTCCAAGCATTCTTATCTTGGATGTAATACCTTTAAAGTACTTGTAATTTGGGACGAAACATAACTTTAATAGATGGGACAAACTAAGAAGTTTTTGGAATGTGGGACAAAACTTCGGGACGAACGAAGAATAAATCAACATTACAGCGGGGGCCTTGTATAGGGCCTCCTTTTATGCAAAGACGAAAATAACCTTTGAACACCACATGATCTGTAAACGCATATCACTAAAAATCCCAAATGAAACGTATATTAACGCACCCCAAGGATTACAAGCTCAAATTCACAATATTGATCTCACATTCACTCAAGTAGCACTAAGCAACTCGAGTATTTGTTTGTACAACACTCGTTAGGGTCAAGTTACACTTCGCAGCACTCGTTCACAGCTCTGTTTATCATCCGACACCAGCGCAGCGTGATGAATTACTGTTATTAGGTTATAAATCATCGGCAACGACCAGCAGATTTATGGCGTCTAAGTTTAAATCGCCCTTAAAATTTGCGAGAAAATTTTAATGGAGTTCGTAGTTTTGGTTTTGAAATGGAGAAGTGCAGTGGATGGAAGACGTTTTCCTTGCATTGGGGAAAATAATGCATCATAATAATTTTCTTTTATTGAGAGCAGTGGCGGCCAAGGCGTACCGGCCACGACTTAAGAGTTGTAGGTCGTAGGTTCGAATCGAGTCAGGCGCTTTACTTTGTGTAAATTATTTCATCACCGCTGCTCCCAAAACGGTGAAGGAAAACATCGTGAGGAAACCGGCATGTCTTAGTACCAAAAATTCGAAGACATGTGACATCTACCAACCCGCACTGGGCCCGCGTGGTGGATTACGGCCCACTCCCTCTCACTGAGAGGAGGCCTGTGTCCCAGCAGTGGGAACATTATAGGCCGATTATGTATGTATGTATGCAAGTACTATTATAACTTAATGCCTGGATAGTCTAGATTACAAGCGCTACTGCTAAGCAAGAGGGTTCAATTCCCAGGCCGAGACAAGTGATATTGGGTTTTTCTATTAGGAATTTCTCAGTGGCACCCCGGAATCTGGATTTGTGCCCGGTTGATGGAAATAAGCTCGCCCCCCATTACATGGAACTCAAGCATATCATCATGGCATCATTCACACCAAACGTATTGTCCGCCGCCGACTGTGAGTATGCTCTCTGTCTGCCCCAGTGTGAACGTGGACTCAGTCTGCAGTACGCGTTCTCACCAAGCCGACAATACGCTACAGCGCGCTTCAATCTAATACGCTGTTACGTTCGGCAACGTAGCCAATCCGCGTCCGCCGTGCATAGACGCGTAGTACAATAATCGGCCACCGAGAGTCAGCGACAACGCACTACGTAATAGCGTATAGTCGGTTCGGTGTGAACAAGAAGTTAAATATATAATGAAAAGCGATAAACTGCGTAACGCGTGGTCAGTCAGCGGCGGACAATACGTTTGGTGTGAACGATGCCTAACTGACAAAATGTGAGCGTAGGTAATTAGGTCTGCCTAAGCCTTCTTAATTATGCAAAGTCTATATGTATATTAGCCAAATAAAAAGCTTTGAATATCAGAATGGTTGCTAGTTATTTAATATGTGTAAAAGTAACTATGTATGTAGGGAAAGGATTTTATTAAAAAAAGCACAAAGACAAGCTAGACAATTATTTCAATTTTAGGCTTGTCAGAAATTAATCTGAAAGCTAGTTGTCCGTTCCAAATCTAGGTCATCATGGAGAAGAAGGAGAAGAAACTCTCTATGAACAAATTTCTTATATTGCCATAAATTATCTAAATTATCATTATTTTAAAAACAATTAATTCCATGTCTTGGACAATGGTCCAAGAGAACTCAGAATAATAGCAACATAATAACAGTAGCTAGGAAAATTCCATAATACACGTTAAAACATTGGCCATATTATAAAATATATATACAGAATACCATAGTTATAGTTATCAGCAATAATCAAGATAATAATATCAATTAACTTACATGACAGCTGGTCGATCCATTTCGCATAATAACGTCACTAGTACTAATCAACTGACTGTAGGCCGGAGCTCCGTTCTGGTCGATGTCTCGAACAAGAATGATCCCCGCCACTGGGAGCTCCCCCTTTTATAGTCGTGAACAAACAACTTTGACGTTTCTATCTACCGTCATCCAAAATATCAACGACATAAAAGGTGGATATTCGTTTGGAATATTTTCTATGTTTTGCTACATTATTCAGTCTACTTTTACAGACATGTTTTATGTTATGCAAAACATTACTATTTTATCAAGTTTTAACAGTAAAATGATAACAATAACAATACCTATAATTAGGATAATCTATTACAGGCATTATGTTATGTAATATCTACTACTTATTATTTTTTACACAACAAAGTCCAAAAACTAAATGAAATAGCTAGGACTAGATAGATATTTCGAAGTAAACATTGTTAGCCAAAGCCGGGAAACAGGATAACTATAGCTATAACGAATTTAGGTTGCAGGGATGGTCTAGTAAGCCAATTACGTGTGGACACGTGGACATCAATATAATTTGTGACGAGGTGGTAGAATCGATGTAATAATGATCGGTGATTACTACACCTATGAATATTGCATTAATTTTCCAAAGTTTGTAGAAGAAGTGTATGTAAGAAGTTTATGTATGTATGTGTCTATACAGGGTCAAATTAAATTCGCTAGTGAAACTCCGCGGACGTAATGGGTATCGATATCAAAACACGATAAAATCCATACTAATATTATTAATGCGAAAGTGTGTTTGTCTGTCTGTCTGTTATCGCTTCACGCTTAAACCGCTGAACCGATTTAGATGAAATTTGGTATAGAAATAGTTTGAGTCTCAGGAAAGGACATAGGATAGTTTTTATCCCGATATTCCCACGGGATCGAAACTTATGCGGGTGAAACTGCGGGGCTGCTAGAAAAAAATAAATACATTTGACTATTTTTGAAGTGAAAACTTCTTTAGCGGCGTTGTACGCTTTTTTTGTAATGGGTAAAAAATGTTAAACTCGCGTCAGGACACGTGACCCTGATCGAAAATTCTTAAGACGGATGGAGAGTAGACAGCCGGCGCGGCGTAGGAGTATCCCCCTCTCTTTCTACGGCGCGGCGAAAATGTATAACCGACACCGCTTCGGATGTGTTCGGCTGTCCTCGAGATGTACTCGGTTTTAATGTAGGTATATCCGATATGTCAGTGAATGATGGCAAAGTATTCTGTTTGTGTTTTGTTTTCACTTCTGTCGGCACTCCCGGAGTGCCACTGTTTTTTTTTTATTTGTAAGTCGCCGACCGCTGTTAGTGTAGTCATTTGAAATATCAGTTTAAAAATATGCTTTTTATTGTGTTAACTTGACGAGTATCGTTGCCTCAACACGACAAAACTAAAGAAAACCGATTTCCTCAACTCATAATTCAAGTAACAAAACATCAAGCGGTCGTTGAACTCCACAAAAAAAAATATCATATCTTTTTATGTAATACTGTGTAGATATACGTACCCATCACGTCTGCAGTTTTGCTAGCTAATTTAATTTTACCCTGTATAATTTCCTTGAAACTGAGATACAGGCATGTATTTAGACGATTTTCAATTAAAATTACAAGGTTTAACCAACTTCTATACATTGTGAGGAAACCGGTATGTCCTAGAACCAAAAATTCGAAGATATGTGACATCTACCAACCCGCACGGGGCCCGCGTGGTGGAGTACGGCCCACTCCCTCTCACAAAGAGGAGGCCTGTGTCCCAGCAGTGGGAACTGTATAGGCTGGTTATGTTATGTACGATATTGGTTCTATGGAGAAAGTTGTTCAGTTTGATGTTCTGTACCACACACTTAAATATGACCACACATTTCTAAAACGGAATTCTTGTGCATTTCATGCTTCTCATCAAAACAGGCCCTATCAGAATACCAGCACTGCGACATTTATATTTTTAATGTCGACGCATTTGCGCGGTAGTTGAAAATGTATCGGAACCCGGTATGTCCAATATGTCATGACGACATGAGCATTTTGATCATGATGCGCGGACACACCCCCTTGTCACTTCACTTGTTTTTTTTATATTTCAATGGTAGTTACTAATACGGAGGTATTCCACTCAGAGCACTGATTTCAATGGCCTTTGACCGAACAGCACCAGAGCATTCCCACTAACCGCACTGAAACAAAATTATATTTCCCCAAATGTTCTATATCACAAGAAGCTTTACTGCAAGTAAACATACACTATTTCTAGTCTACACTTTGAATCATGCTTCAGTAAATTTAGAAAAGCCAATAACTCAACTATTGACATTCAGAATAACAAATTAAGAAACATCCCACATTTGAGTCTCATTTCATGACTACAGGAAATGAGTAACTGCTCTGTTTTGAGAGAATATAATATTTTGTTGTATTTCACATCAAATGCGAATAACATCAGATAAGGGTGCGCCCACATGTTGGCAGTAAACCTACTGATTTAATGATATGACTCTCGGAAATTTAAGTCAAACTCAAATTCAAAGCATTTATTTCAATTAAACCATGTACAGGCACTTTTGGATTGTCAAAATTAAATAGTCGGTCAGTCAGTCAGAAAGTTCAAGCTAGTTGCCCATTCCAAAACGTAGATCTCTATGGAGAAGAACGGGCATGAAACTCTATGGACACTCTTTTCAAATATACAAAATCCTGGGTACATTATTTATTCTTGTTGCTTCTATATGTGAGAACAATAAAAAAAAAACACAAATGTAGAAACAATTCAAAATATAAGATTAAAAATAAGCCTTGGCAGTTAAGAGGATTTATTCCGGTCTGATCCCCTGAGTCCCCCCCCCCCTTCCACCCCCCCCCCCTCCTCGGTCCCCTGCTAGTTCGTCTTCTGTTTTACACTTTGTCTTATCCACTTTATGCTAGGTTACTCTTTTTGACAGGTAAGTAATACAGTCAAGAGAAAATAAACATTTCATGTTTTACAAAATTAGATAAAGATTTTAGTCTCAACCGACGGCGCCCGTTCACGAACATGACGCGTGGATCAGCACCATTCAGCTCAACCATTTTGTAGGGAACCGAAGTTTCCGAGTGTGTGCTAACTAGTAACTGTATGGATTAATACATCTGTACTAATAATAAAGCTGAAGAGTTTGTGTGTTTGAATGCGCTAATCTCTGGAACTGCCATTCGGATTTCAAACACCACGCCAGGACCATTAGAAGCCGAGCAAAAAGACAAAAAATGACAGAAAATATGCTAAGTGAAAACGAAGTAATAGTGCGGACAGCCGATGCGATGCGATGGGGTGGATCGGGGGAATGAAAAATCATGCGGACGAAGTCGCGGGCAGAAACTAGTAATTTATAATAAATGCTTAAACTCTGTATGTTACCTTTTTAGGCCTTAACGGCTGAATATATTTCGAAACACAGGTAGACTTTTCCTGACAGGCGCTTTACTTTGTGTAAATTATTTCATCACCACTGCTCTCAAAACGGTGAAGGAAAACATCGTGAGGAAACCGGCATGTTCTAGAACCAAAAATTCGAAGACATGTGACATCCACCAACCCGCACTGGGCCCGCGTGGTGGATTGCGGCCCACTCCCTCTCACAAAGAGGAGGCCTGTGTCCCAGCAGTGGGAACATTATAGGCTGATTATGTTGTAGACTTTTCATCTTAAACTTTTTATCTCGGAAGTACATTCCCGTGGGATATTTTCCGAACTAAAGCTATCTAAGTACCTATTAAAGAGTATAAATCCAAATTTTTGCAAACAGGATCGCTTTATGTCGTATTTTTCCTAGTACCGTTATTTATCTCCCGGTTTTTTTACCCCTCCTCCTCCGTCGGGAAGCTCGTTAAGCCGTTGGTCCTGGCTGTCATTTGGGGATCTTCGACCGTCGTTACGGGTCATCAGAAGCCCAAAAGTCTGACAACCAGTCTTACCAAGTGGTATCGTCCCAGTAACTGGGTTGTGGAGGTCAGCTAGGTAGATGCTCCATGTAAAATACTGGTACTCAGCTGCATCTGGTTAGACTGGAAGCCGACCAACATAGTTGGAAAAAGGCTAGGCAGATGATGATTATTATTAAAAGAAGAGATTCTTTTTTTTTCATCCTTTTAGGTCTAAATGATTGAGTGACTGTTTACTTGGTCTAGTGATCACTAGCACTAGGTACTATTGAGCGTGAGATTTCGGGTTTTTCGATCTGGAATATCCCCGTATTATGCCCCGTTCATAGCAATAGGCTCGCCCCCTTTTACTTGGACTTAAAAATAACAGGTAAAATGTAGGTGTACTATAGGTACATCTCTGCTTATCCCTTCGAGGTAACAAGACCTAACATTTTACCAGATTTTTGTGTTACTGGCCACTATTCACTTACCCCCTTACTAATAAACGTTGTATAGCGTCTGTATAGTTACACAACGCTTTGTCTTCTTCATTCGAAAGTCAAATTGCTGACGACTGAAAGAGAGAAATCGGTGTGTAACTATTCATCTGATAAATAAGTTTATTAGTAAGGAGGTTAATACATAAGTGAATAGTGCTGTGACACGGTTGATTTTGACGGTCAAAAATGGTCCGTGTGTCATGCGCCCGTCCACGTGGTGTCGTAGGTATGTGTGATCGGGCCCTAAGAGCGCACTCAAGCGCAGCGAGCTGACGTAGAAATGCTATAAAAGCCAAAACACTATAATACATCATCGCATGAGATCATTACGAGAACGCGATATATCATCCGTCATTATTCCCGACATTTACTACGTTAATGTTTTATGTTAAAATCAACATCTTGGGAATATTTTTCTGCATTTCGTCAGAATGCAAACTATTGCGTTTGCTAGTTTTCAGTCTAGCTAGATATGACTTTGTGTTGGTTTTTGACTTTTGCCTTATCCGAATACCAATGAGAAAGACACGTGGCGCCATCTATAATAACGTTATTGTTGTGTTCCTCGGGAACAGCACTTTTTTTCGGGATGAAATGTACCCTATGTCCGTTTCTGTACAACTGACAACGTATATGCAAAATTTCAGGATGATCGGTTCAGTGGTTTAGGCGTGAAAATGTAACAAACAAACTTACTTTCGCATTTATAATATTATTATAGTTAGGATTGTTACAGTACATTTCTATGGTTGCAGTTATTAAAACTCAATGTACTTAATACTTATGCCAGGGAGATAAATATTGGTTTGAATGATCAGCAAAAGTATGTAGCCAGTATCATTTTGTGCTTGGTGATAAAAACTTTATCTTTTGGCAATAAACTATTTATTTAATTAAGTTGAACTACTGAATTGTCTGTGTGGTGCCAGACATAAAGAATAGCACCACCCCATACTTCCCGTGGGTGTCTTAAAAGGCGACTTAGGGTCGTACCGGAGAATGGGCAGCAGCGTTCTTCCTTCATGCATTTCACCACCATACTGCGATCGCCATCCCGTCTGCCAAGCGTGGCGATTATGGCAAACACCCCCCTAAGAATTTGGGGGAGGCCTATGTCCAGCAGTGGACGTCTTTCGGCTGAAATGATGATGACTTAATTGCCCTAAATTAAAAAAAAAACAGCACATAACAATGGATTTTTATACACTTTTCGACCCGCAAAGTACAACAAACAATTACCTTTCTGCCTCATTTAAAAAAAAGTATTAATACTTTCCGAGCAGGTATAGTATAAAGGATATTCTATCTACCTAGGAGTTATTCAGTGCCCTCATCATTGCTACATCAGCGTAATATAAAAAGCGATCGTTAGCTATTCTCATGATATAAGAGAAGTACTCTTTAAAAGTATCCCCTCTGAGCTGGCGACCGTTATCGATTTCAGGAATCGCTGACGAAGATTCTTGCTGAGAAAGATTTTAATGGAGGTTTGAAAATATTATTATTAAACGTTTTTGACAGCTTTATTTTGTGTAGACTGTAATGAAATATTGGGTTGGTTGTAATTAGTAAATGAAAGCGTTTACTACATTTCAATTGTAGGTAGTTTTTTGAGTAAGCACATATACATCACGCCTGATTTCCTAGAAAGGTTAGGCAGAGGATATTCACCCAAGTTTGCATTTACTTTGTGTGCGTTTTTGTAAATGTGAGGACTTTGTAAGCCTTGTAGACTTTAGATCTGTAGACTATTTTTTATTTTATCAAGTACCTGGTACTTGTTGACAGGCCTACGCTATCCTCCCACACCTACTGTAATTTGAAAACATTGTAAAATCCAATTATTTTTTTAAAGAGTAACCGTGGAGTTTCTTGCCGGTTCTTCTCCATAGGAAACGACCAATTGGAACCGTGCACCTAGCTTCTGACGTTTCATAAGTGCCCATGTAGGTTTATGTGAAATAAAATATTTTGATTTGATTAAGCTTTTTCAAAATGTGCTGGGTGGTTTCTTGTTGGGAAAAGTGCTATCAATTTTGCACGACTCAGAATGTAAAGCATTAGAGAGTGCTTTACGAACGATTTTTTTTTCCTATATTCTGCAACTGTTTCTATTGTTATACTCCTGCTAGTACACAGAACCTACTCAATTTATATACCATCGTATAGATAAATTAATGGAGATTAATTCTGTAAATTTTCGAAAATTGATTTAATGCAGTAGAAACGGACAAAACATCAAAATATTTCAAAAACAAAATCCCGTCTATCAAGTGTGAAACCTTGATAGACGGGAAAACATTGTGGCTTGCAAAATAGTTTTTTTTTTTATTATAGTTTCATTTCAGCCATAGGAGGAACCCTATTGAAAATGGTTCTTTTATTCAAAGTACTTTAATAATAATTAATAAAAAACTAACTAATATAATTTATCTATATCTATGGTTTTTTATTTTCTGGATTTTTGAATTTTTTATTAGTATTGTCATACTTGTGCTTTTTTGTGTTAGTGTTCTTTCTCTGCGTATAATATAATAAACTTATTTTCTTTTATGTTCATATAAATAGGTATAAACTTAGAACTTTTTCTGTAATGCTCATTTTTAGTTGGAAAATTGTTTTTGTGAACCTAAATGTGTTTATTCTGAAATAAAAAATGATTATTATTATTGTTTCCTTTATTCAATTGAATACATATTAATTGTATCTTGAAATATTAGAATATACAAAAATATAAAAAATAGTAGCTCACCGGTATCGGGAACAGGGTCCAAGCTACCGGCGGTCAGGGCTCCAGAGAGAGGAACCTCCTAACAATGCGGGCCGTGTCCAGAAGTACCGCTTTATTTATTTTTTTATTACTGTATTACCTACACGTTATATTGTGATCACCTATCCGGTTGTCTCAGATAAAAATATATTCTATACTTAGACATAAATATCCAATAATTTCTAAAACAATTCACGTAAGAGTGATTTGATTTCCATTTCATTTAATCAAGAAATATCTTGAGCCCACTTTTGGCAATATTTTCGACTATTCCATTATTTTTCTCCTTATTTCTTCCATTATAATGATAACATCAGTCAAACGCCGCAGCATAAAAGGGACAAACTGCCAAACTGCAACAAAAACCCTTACAATTTGTCCCCCTTCTTGATGGGGTGAAAATATTACATTTTTCATCACATTTCATCCGAAGAGTCAAGAAAAATGAAAAGTTTTCTTGAAATAACGTAGCTTTTTTATTATTTTCACTAAAGAACTTATAGACTGGGAAAATGGCTGGCATGTTTTGAGCAGATTCATGATTAGTTATTAAAAAGGAGTTTCAGAATTGGTTCCAAAACACAAACGGTACTGCCATTTTATTGTACGGGATTAAATAATATATCAGGCTTAAAAGCATTCATATGGAATCCTTGTCAAAAATATCATCTGCCATTTCTATGTCTGCCTAGCCTTTTCCCAACTATATTCGAGTTGGCTTCCAGTCTAATCGGATGCAGCTGAATACCAGTATTTTACATGGAGCGACTGCCTATCTGACCTCCACAACCCAGTTACTGGGTAACACGATACCCCTTGGTAAGATTGGTTGTCAGACTTTTGGGCTTCTAACTACCCGTAACGACTGTTAAAGAATCACGAATGCCAGTGCTTTAAGAGGCCCGGGGGGTTTTGTAATGTACAGATGGTCACCCATCCACGGACCAACCGCGGCAAGCATAGCTTAACCTGATCGATCGACCCGATTCTTGTTAAAAGTACCCAGCTTATAATGTTCGCACTAATGAGCCTCAGGGCTTCTCTTTGTAAGAAGGAGTGGTCCTTTATCCACCACGCGATGACACTGTGACACCAGTGTCTTAAAATGTTTGGTTCTTGGACATGCCATGACATGTCTCCTCACGATGCTTTCTATTTCCATACGAATACGAATTAATTTACAAACAGAATTTTTTTGCTAAAGAATATACAAGAATATATATGTTTTTTGTAAACTAGCAGCGCCCCGTGGTCTCACCCGCATAAGTGTCGATCCCGTGGGAATATCGGGATATAAAGTATCCTATGTGCTAATCCTGGTTATAAACTATCTGTGTGCCAAATTTCATCCAAATCCGTTCAGCCGTTTGTGCGTGAAGAAGTAACAAACATACAAACACACAAACTTTCGCCTTTATAATATTAATGTGATTATTACTCTTATCTCATCAAAGGACAATTCCAATGACAGCCTACGATACCCTGGAAACGACACCAAATCAAAAACCACATAAAACAAAGTCATAAAGTCCTTATGGAATTCCTTTTTGTTCACAGGTTGGTCGAATTTACCCATTGTCTACAACAACCCCTTATATAAACACAGCCTTATTCCTTTAAAAAATTATAACCAAGCTACGTAATCTCTTCTGAAACTCAAATCAAAATTCTCTTTCAAAATAACAGCTATGAAACACAAGGGTTTCACAATTGTATCCAGCCTCTATTGTCTGGGAGGTGAAACGCCTCCGAGCAGGGGGAAAAAGGGGAGTGGAAAGGGGGTGAAACGTAATTAATTACACCCCTGTCGTAACAGACTGGCGGAGTGTTTCTTACCCTTAAATATTTTTAGGGAAATAAAATGTATCGCCAATGTTGGTCCCAAATGTTTGGGGGAATTGGGGGTGTAATTAATTGAGACAAATAATGAGGAGGTTGGTGTGGACGGTTGTTAAATAAAGAAGTGAATGCATTAGGTATGTGATGTACTAGTGTCTACACAGGTCGTTTGGTAGAAGGACCGTCAATTTTCTTAGCGATAGGAAGTGTCATATTATCCTAGTTTTCACCCTTAACTTAAGTAAATAAAACAATTTTATGCTAGCAAATGACATCCCCAAACCATAAAAAAATTGTGTTGGTCCTTCTACCAAACAACCTGTATATAATATGGTTAGTAAAGATTTTACTGTTTTCTTGGAGATTTTTCAAAACACCTTAAAAATAATAAATGATATATTGCTAAATTAAATTAATGTTAAATAAGGTTGTATATTAAAAGAAGAAACCGTCAAACGCATTGATGAGACCATTAAATTCCATTCGTGTAATACAAAGTATGAAACAGCAGATTTTTTTTTCCATGATTTCAAAGTTGGTCCCATAGTGAAAGTTGTTCAGTTGGTCTAAAGCACCTCTTAAAGTTTGTAAGGTTAATTTTTTAACACCTTATATAGTACCTATTTTTTTTTTTAAGATGAGACGAGAACTGACTTTTAAATTTAAAAAAAAAACGGAAAAGATACATAATACACAAAATCGATTCAACTACAATTTAGGTAAAATCGTAAAGAAAGAATCACTTTTGCTGTACCCAATAAAGTCAATAAGGGTGTCTCGGCTTACTAAAAGGGTCCATTTGAGAATTTGCAAGCAAACGACCAATTGCTACCTTCACGACGTAACAAACTTCTTATTTGGGGGGAGCAGCTGCCCCTGATGTTTTTGCTTGTAGTAAACCGTGTAACTTACTCAGTTGTTTTTAATTTTTTTTTTATATTTTTATCCTAGACTGTTTCTAGGCAGAAATATTCCAAGATAAACTCTATTGCCCATGAAAATAATAGAATAGAATACTCTTTATTATGTAGGTACACCATACAATATTACAGATACAAAAAAGCTATTTATTCTGTGAGTGTAAATATATCTCCTTTGCAATAATTCAATCGCCTTAGCAACGAATTGAAAAGGTACCCACCTCTCTTGCTCACATTTATCAAGAACAATCGATATTGTCTCTTTATCTTCTGTTTAGTATCTCAACAAATCATTATTATAAATACACTTTAGGTATTCAGAATAATACATAAGCTGTAACAAGTCAACTTACACCCCTCTTTGGAGACAAAAATCCGCCTCATAGCAAATTGCATCCCTCTTCAGAGACAAAATCCGCCTCATAGCAAAAGCCCTCTTTTCTCCCCTCTCTCAGAGCAAAAAGCAAACCTTAAAACGCGACACCGCATTTAACGAAGTGAGGGGCAAGCTGTTCAAACACCTCAAGAGCAGGTGCAGTACTAAACGGTTGACCTAAATCCAAGGCTAACTTAATTGGCGAGGTTATTCTGGTTACGGCGCGACTGTGGAGTTATTTTTGTTATTTTTAGCCATTTTTATTATAACTGGATCGATTTTGTGAAGCTTTGCAGATGACGTTGGCCTGTTGGGTTGAGTTTTGTAATAATTTGGAGACGACAATAAATTAAAAAACACTGGCAATATTAACGGAATATTTTGGAACTATTAAAAAAATGTAACATCGAAATTGGAATCGTTTTTTGAAGTGAAAACTTCTTTTTATAATTTTGTTTTAACTAGAGGTTAAAACAAAATTATTTCCAATACTAAACAATCCCTTGAACATTGTTACTACTTCATCAATAGTTTATAATTAGTGACACAAAATGGCCGCCATCTCAGCTTCTAGGCCTTCAAATATGAAAGTTCCAGCTATTGTTGTAAATTATAACAAGCCGAAGTTATCCATAACAACACCAACACCATTCTATGGATTCTTTATATTAGAGAAGCCTTAGAGGAGTGGCAAGAAATTACATGCGCTATTTACTTTAGAGCAAGGACGCCATAACTACACGTTTATAAATACTAATAATACATACATACATAACCAGCCTATAATGTTCCCACTGCTGGGACACAGGCCTCCTCTCAGTGAGAGGGAGTGGGCCGTAATCCACCACGCGGGCCCAGTGCGGGTTGGCAGATGTCAATAATACATATAATCTTATTTATTATAATAAAAAAAACAGTTGTTTATCCCACCGAGTGGTAGTCGATGAACCACTAAAGAAAAAGGCATGATATTACAAAGAAAAAAATAATAAAGTTATTTGAAAATGCTCCATAACTCAAGTAGCGGTTGTTGGAGAAAAAACAGCCAGGCTGAAGTGGTCTGGACATGTCTCACGAATGCACCCGGAGAGATGGGTAAAGATTGTAACTCACTGGCCTCCTGAGGGAGGATATCGTCATCGAGGTAGGCCACGGCGAAGGTACTGTGACGATCTGATAACGTTTGCAGGGCCAACATGGCCAGCGATCGTTCAAGACTGGGAAATTTGGCAGGAAAAAGAGGAGGCCTTTGCCGAGCAGTGGGACACAATATGCTCTAACAAAAAAAAAATTGCGCATGCGGCACCATTAACGCGATAAAAGTGAAACTTCTTAAAAAACAAAGTATAGGAGAGATTCAGTGTGAGAGACAGATAGAGTTATATCTTTCTTCTCTCTCATGTAACGAAATGTGTATAAACGTGACACGTCCTTGAAATTTCAAACTCAATTCTCGTCTAATTATCGAATCGCCCGCGCCGCCTGAGAAGATTCGCTTCAAAAACTATAATAGTTTGCTTTTCTATATATGTTTGGTTTTTTTTTTCTTTAACAAACTTTATGTTACATTGAAAGGTTATTGAAAGAAATACGTAGGTATAGTGTTCCAAATAAAGATGGAACACTCCAAATCCGTGAAAAAAGTAAGAAAACACGATATTTTTTATTAGGTATTAAAAACAAGTAAGTATCTCCATTTAATAACAGAATATGCCCATAAAGATAGTCTTCCCTTCCTTCCTTAACCAAATGAATACAAAAATACTTCCACAAAGGGATAGCAAAACACAATAAACAGATCAATAATCCGTTACGTCACAGTCCGGAAATCGAACCCCCGTCCCTAACGTAATATCTCTCCAATTCCCTGATCGGCAATGTAATGAATGCAACTAGAGCAATCCAACTGGGGACTAAATGGAACACGCTTACACAAATATTCGCCTTATCAACATGTAAATAAGGTTGATTTTGCATTGCCATAACCAGCTGAAAAGATCCTAAAAAACTTTTAGCTGTAACGGAAATTGAACTCTGTTGAAATACGTTAAGGTTGGTTTTCTCATAGCAAACTCTGGTCTATAATTTGCAATGGCCAGTGTGTGATAGCAGTAGGTATGTATAGAAATTAAAGGCTATTTCTAATAGAATGATATTGCTAATTGAAGAATCCAATTATTTTGCTGGACTTAATTAAGACTGAAATACAGACTTTTCACAATAGAGCTGTTTTCTGATAAGAAAGAAAAGAAAGACTAAAATAAATCAGGCATGATGTGGTCAACTGGACCCGCGGGTCCAAAAGCGACCGGGTCCAGCAGACCGAAGACTCTAGATGAGAAAAGATGATAGTTCCTCAGTAACAAAAATTTTTTTACAAAAAAAAAAACATCCGACTTCCAAAAAAGACACTACAAAGTGAAAAATAACTTTAATTTCGGAAGTCGGTGTCGTTGGGTTCGCATTTTCGTGGTTTAGCAATCCGAAAGTAGATCCTTTCAAATAAAAAAGAACTTTGCAAATCGGGTTATAAATAACTGAATTTTGAGGTAAACAGTGGCCTCCGGCAGTGCCGACAGAAGTGAAAACAAAACACAAACAGAATACTTTACTATCACTCACTGACATATCGGTTATACATTAAAACCGAGTACATCCCGAGGACAGCCGAACACTTCCGAAGCGGTGTCGATTACGGTAACAGTGGCGCGAATTCAATGTTTTTTCCCATCTCAAAAAATGCCAAACGCGCCTAAAGAAGTCTTCACTCCAAAAAAAAAACCAACCGAATTGATAACCTCCTCCTTTTTTAGAAGTCGGTTAAAAACAGTCATGAATATCCTACGAAACCCCTGTCGTCTGCCGTCTGGAACGTCCCTACATGGTGGTCCAGTAATGTTATTCTGTAAAAATCTCATTATGAAAACTTAGGTGAAGTGAGCTTAAAGTGAGCTGTCAATAGTGTCAATCCCTAGCATCAGGTGGAATGACAACTCACTTTAAGCTCACTTCACCTAGTTATCACGGTGATCTTATTACAGAATAGCACCGCAGTAACGAGAGGGAGATCTCCTATGACAACCCAGGACAAATCATCCTGGCGCCGCTGTACAAGAAGACCCGACTCCATATAGAACTGGAGTTAAGGAAAAGAAAGAAAAACAAAAAAGAAGTGTTTTTGTTGTGAATCGCACAAGAAGATCACAAACTAAACTAAACACAATCATATAAAATACTAGCTGCGCCCCGCGGTTTCACCCGCGTAAATGTTGATCCCGTGAGAATATCGGGATAAAAAGTATCCTATAAAGAAAGGAAGAAAGAAAAAAACGTTTATTTGCGGTGAACATGACGCAAAAATGAGCATAAGCACACAAATAAAATGAAAAAGAAGGTAAGGGAACCATGCGTCACATCCACGCAAAACGGCCTATGTGTTATTCTGATGTATAAGCTATATTACTGTAAAGTTTCATCAAAATCCGTTAATTAGTTTTTGCGTGAAAGAGTAACAAACATCCTCACAAACTTTGTCATTTATAATATTAGTAGGATAAAAAAAACAAAATTATATAAAAAGAAAGTAAAATAAAAACCGGTCAAGTGAGCACCGAGGGTTCCGTACAAAGAATGATGGGCGTTTTGGCTGGTATGTCCAATAAAAACCACATATACATCAAATTAAAGTTTATAATCATAAGCATCAATTTTCATTATGAGTAGGGCTGTGAAATACGTGTTAAAGAGATATCAGACATGCAAGTACCTGCACGTATTAGTTTATGACGCTAATGTTCACTGCAATTGACTCATAACATTGAGGGGGCTTATGGGTACGTAATAACAGCTGTACGGGTCGATCAATCAGGTTAAGCAGCACTTGCCGCGGTTTGCCCCTGGATGGGTGGCCATTTTTACATACCAAGACCCCTCCGTGAAAAAAATGATAAAATGTTATGTTACAGTAATTGCCGGTTATAAGCAATAAGTTGACATGAAATAGAACTCTATTGTCACCGGGCTAGGCTCCATACAAAAATGCCCATCATTATTAATTTGTAGTTACCTACAAATAATGATGGGCATTTTTACGGTTACGGTTACGATACGGTTTTCGGATTATTTCCTTTACTTGTGCTACATGACATTGCTTCTTGCCAAACATGATTCTAGTTCAACGCGAAGTACCCCTGTTCGGTTTTGATTCCGGAACATAAAACGCCCGAATCTTTTGATTGCGTTGACTTAGAAGTTTGATATTTTCACTGCTTCAAGGGATTCTAGCCTAGAATACTTTATATTAAACTCAACTTGATAACTCCACCCGTTTCTGAGAAAAGGGTCTTGACAGAGGGACAACGAATTGATCTTATAAGGGTTCCGTTTTTTTCTTTTGAGGTACGGAACCCTAAAACCAGAAATTCGTGTACGAGGCCAAAAGGCTCCTATCTCAGCATGATGCTGAGTTCTAAAATCGATGAAAACAGGAGAGGTAGGTAGGTCCCACAAATTCTCTCTATGATTCTATGTTTAGTTTTGAGCCTACGAGCATTGGATCATGAAAACCGCCTCTATGTAGTGTATTTTCAGTACATTGCAATTTTTATAAAAGTATGTAGGTATTTTTGTTGGTTTTACAGGTTTTAGTCTGTCAGACCTACGTGTTTTAGCAGAGATTACGACATTTCATTGACAAAAATAAAAACCAGAAAATCCTAATCTCGTTAGGAGGAAACTCCTAATTCGGAAACATTTAGCTACAACAGAAGCCATTACATTGGCAGGAAATAGGCAGTTTCTTAATAGACAGTAGCACGGAATTAGGAAACGCCTAATTTTTGTGTCAATTCAAGTAATTAGATTTATAGGTAAGCATGAATAGGAAAGGTTTATTCGGAAATCCATACTAATAATATCTAATAATATAAATTCGAAAGTAACTCTGTCTGTCTGTATGTTACCTTTTCACGCCTAAACTACTGAACGGATTTCGATAAAATTTGGCAGAGAGATAGATTGCATCCCGGGGAAGGACATAGGATAGTTTTTATCCCGATATTCCCACGGGATTGAAACTTATGTCGGTGAAACTGCGGAGCGCTGCTAATAAGCAATAAAGCAAAAATAAATAAAAAAGGCCTAAAGCAGGCTATAGGCTATTTAAGATCACGCTAGGACCCATAAGAGACGAGCAAAAACAAAAAAGTCAGAAAGAATCCTGAGCGAAAACGAAGTAGTAGCGCGGGTAGGCGATGCGATGCGACGAGGTGGGTCGAAGGCCAACATTTTACGCGGAAGAAGTCGCGGGCAGAAGCTAGTTCAGTCAACAGCAAAAGTAGATGATGAAAATAAGAAATTCAATACTAATAAACGGAGTCAGAACTGTCGCGTCAGAACTGTGTGGCGTCGAAGTGATTCAAAAGTATGTGATTGTAAATTATACCAAACATTTAGATACTACTAGTACCTACAGCTGCCATATATTCGTGATCAGTTTTGACTCCAAAATTTCATCATCTACTTTTGCTGTTGACTGTACACCCATATTTCGCTAGTTATGATTTTTAAATCACACGTGTTAGGGGCTTTTTAGGCGACCTTATGAAAATATTTTAATAAGCGTTAAATTACAATTTTTAAGGACATGCTTTTGATCCCAATCCATAAATTAAATCTATATACATATAATAAAATTGTAGAAAAGTGGTGTCTGTACAATGGAAATATATAAGAAAAAAGTAGCAGGGGTTGTTATTATATCGATGCCGAACCCGAAAGTGTAATTAATTTTTTTTTTCTGTTTGTCTGTTTGTCTGTGTGTTTGTGCACGCTAATATCAGAAACGGCTTATTCGATTTAGATGCGGTTTTCACTAATATATTGTAGTAAGCTTCACTTAACATTTAGTGTTTATTTTATGTCAATCGGTTCATAAATAAAAAAGTTATGTCAATTTAAAGAATCACGGCGAACATTTGTTAAGGTAATACAGATAAACATTACTGTAAAGTAAATTTTTAGCTACCCAAACGACTGTATATGTAATTTAAAATGTGCTGCCCGAAAAGTCACTATTCCACGCAGACGAAGTCGCGGGCACAGCTAGTCCCGAATAAGCTTGTAGTAAGAACATAATTATGTGCTATAAACACATAGTACATACAACCATATTTTAATTAATTAAGCCCCACATAATGAGGGTATTTAATAAAGCGTATGTAGTAGTACCGGGCCGCGTTCCAGATGCATTCATTACACCCCCGTTTCACCCCCGGGGTTGTGTGAGTGTATATCACCCGTGTGCCTTAGGGGGTGAACTGGTGAAGGGGGTGAAAGTAGAAGTTAGAATTAAGTATTTGTAGGAAGTAGGAAAAGATTAATGAGTGGAGTTTTTATTAAAAGTAATAATTTTGTAAACTTTATTTCTTAAAAATCTACTACTCCTGTACAGTTATAGAGGTACTAGCAGCGCTCCGTGGTTTCACCCGCATAAGTGTCGATCCTGTGAGAATATCGGGATAAAAGTAGCCTATATGTTAATCCAGGCTATCAGCTACCTCCATACCAAATTGTATCAAAATTAGTCCAGCCGTTTGTGCGTGAAGAAGTAACAAACATACAAACACACTCACAAATTTTTACCCTTTGGGTACGGAACCCTAAAATGAAACACCTCCATTTATATAAAACTACTCTTTGAATTAAAAACGAGGTGCTAAAGCCAAAAAGGTAAACTAAAGAATGCTTCATTTACACTGCAGTGCAGATGTAGAGACCCACTTCATTTGCACTACAGTGTAAACTAAAGTTTTGAGGCACGGTTCCATAATGTATATCTCGTATGTTCAGTTCCTGACCAAAACTGAAACATCTGGCTTACCAAATGGTTTAACGGGGATTAGTTTATTATTCTCTACTAAAGTTATTATTACCTAGTATTTTAATCTTTGAAAAGACTGGCAAAGGGGTTCGTGGCTACATAATAACAGCCGCATCGGTAGATCTACAAGGTTAAGCTATGCTTACCGAGGTTGGTCAATGGATGGGTAACCAATCATTACATATCGAGATCCCTCCGTGCCTTGGGAAGCACGTAGATCTTTGACAGTTGTAAAGTGTAGTGAGAAGCCCGAAAGTCTGCGAACCAAAACTGGGTAGTGGAGGTCAGATAGGCAGTCGCTCCATGTAATATACTGGTACTTAACTACATCTGGTTAGACTAGAAGCTGACCCGAACAAAATTGGGAAAAGGCTAGGTAGATGAAAAGACTGCCTAGGTTAATTTTATTTGTTAAAAGGAAATGCTTTATTTTCATAAGCACTAGAACCGTCAAAAAATGCCGATTTAAACCGCTGTCAACAGAGGCCTAGTGTACAAATTTGACAACTATTAATGAAAAAAGAAAACATAGGGACACAGTATATATCCTTCTTATTCAGTTAATGCAATATCTTTTAAATTGGTCCAATATTGGACGAGGAAATAGGCGAGTGCCGAACCTCGAATTATGAGTTTTTACTTAGGCTTTTTCAAAAGTCTGTCCGACCGCATTTCCTCTTAAACCTTTTAAAATCTTAAACCTTTTTTTTGTTAGAGACTCCTAAATTAAGTATATCTATGCAAATCAGTAACGCCTACTAAGTAATTGTTTCAAACACGAAAGATAAATCTACTAGTCCACGATAGTTTTTTAATTCCGGGAGAAATTAATATTTTGGCGCGATCAATATTAATTCCTCAATATCAATGTGATTGCTCTCTAACATCGTGATAATGTTTACAAACACACTTATTTATAAGTTGTTTTGTATTAAACACCTCAAAGATCACACTAATATTATAAAGGCGAAAGTTTGTGAGTGTGTTTGTATTTTTGTTACTTCTTTACACACAAACGGCTGAACGGATTTAGATGAAATTTGGCACACAGATAGTTTATAACCAGGATTAACACATAGAATACTTTTTATCCCGATTTTCCCACGGGATCGACACTCATGCGGGTGAAAACGCGGGGCGCAGCTAGTTCTTCTTAAATTACTATCTAGCCCCAAGAATAATGAGCAATTACAATTATGTTTTAACCTACATAATACGAACTTCCTACCAGTAGCACAAAAGTTCACCTTTCAGGCAATGCGCCAATACAAGAGACACTCGAAAACCAGTGCGCTAACAGACTGCTAATGACTAAAAAGAGCGGAATGTCCACAATGGCGCCGTGGCGTGGTGTCGTGCCAATGTTTACATTTTTTATAGCAGCTTTTCAGTCTGTACGTGTGTGATTCACGCGTTGTTTACATACTACTGTATCGTGACCACGAAACTGGATTTTTTTTAAAGGAATAGAACTCTTAACTGAGATGATTTATTTTCTAAATCATGTAAGTGATCAGGGGGCCTACCCAGGGCCGGCCTTAGCCATCTAGGCGCCCCGGGCGAGTCATGCCTTTGGCGTCCTTTTAGGGATACTTATTTCATTTACAATTAAAAATAATTATTTTGATTTGTACATAAATAATAAGTAAGGTAAGTTATTGATAACGTAGGTACTTTCATGAAGCAATCAATGCCAAAATGTTTGGCATTGGTTCAGAGTAGAATTTAGTCGCATTACTCATAAAGACTTTCTTATTAAATCATAATAATTAATATTGTTGTTAATTGCGGACTTATGGTTTAGTTGATAGATTTATACATCTTTGGGCTTCTAAATTATGCTGCAGTTACGTCAGATGATGTGGCCTTTGCAGATCATCTCAATCCGGCCAAAATCTTCTTTACGCTCAAACGGCTGGATCAATTTTGATAAAGTTTTGTATGGAGGTAGCTGACACCCTGGATTAACATATAGGCTTTTTTTATCCCGATATTCCCACGGGATCGAAACTTATGCGGGTGAAACCGCGGGGCGCAACTAGTATTTCATAAGAACTGGTAGAAAGTAGCTGGCATAGGAGCGAGTAGGACCTGGATGAGGCTGGCACAGGAGCTTGGAGATTAGCACAAGAAAAGAGAGGCGCATGCGCAGTTAGGGTTGATTTGGACTGTGGATGATGATAAAAGTAGCTGAGGGTTGAGTTAAATGGAGAACGGTTTGAGAGCACCTATGTCCAGCAGTATTCTGATGTAGGCTGATGAGGATGCAATACATCATCATCTGCCTAGCCTTTTCCCAACTATGTTGGGGTTTTTCCAGTCTAACCAGATGCAGCTGAATACCAGTATTTTACATGGAGCGGCTGCCTATCTGACCTCCACAACCCAGTTACTGGGTAATACCCAGTAACTGGGTACCCAGTGGGTGCCTCGGAAAGCACGTTAAGCTGTTGGTCCCGGCTGTCATTCGTGGATCTTTGACAATCGTTACGAGCCGTCAGAAGCCCGAAAATCTGACAACCAGTCTTACCAAGAGGTATCGTATTACCCAGTAACTGGGTTGTGGAGATCAGATAGACAGTCGCTCCATGTGAAACACTGGTATTCAGCTGCATGCGGTTAGACTGGAAGTCGACCCCAACATAGTTGGGAAAAGGCTAGGCAGATGATGAGGCAATGTCCGAAAGCATACCTAACTGAACATTGATTTACATCTCAATTACACAAAGTTCTACTTAAATACTTATAAATCACTCTATTAACTGATATGCTATCAAGGTCCTGAGGTCATACCTAAATAGTATTTATGTACTTATAAATATTTTTGTGTACACAAAGATTTCATGGTCGCTTTAGCATACGAACAGAACGCAGAAGGTTGAACACAACAAAGATACATTTAAAATAGATAATTATGACTGATTATTAATAAACAGTCGTGGCTCAGTGGTAACGGCCGCGACTTACGGTTATAAGTCGTAGGTTCGAACCCAGACAGGCGCTTTACTTTGTGTGATCGAGGAGGATGGGGGGGGGGGGGTGGAGGGGGGCTCAGGGGATCAGATCGGAATAAATCATAATTTCATCACCACTGCTCTCAAAACGGTAGAGGAAAACATCGTGAGGAAACCGGCATGTCCTAGAACCAAAGATTCGAAGACATGTGAGATCTACCAACCCGCACTGGGTCCGCGTGGTGGATTACGGCCCACGCCTTCTCACCGAGAGAAGGCCTGTGTCCCAGCAGTGGGAACATTATAGACTGATTATGATTATTATTTATATTGTCAAACAAAATTTAATTAAAGTCAAGATGAAGTTGTGTTTCGTCTCCAATCTCTCTCTCAATCAAGGTTAGACTGGAAGTCGACCCCAACATAGTTGGGAAAAGGATAAGACCTCATCTGCCTAGATGAGGTCTTATCCACGGACCAAAGAAAAGCAATAAATGTTGATAAAAACCCACATTAATATTACAAATGAACCTTTTATATTAAATCCATAGTTCTGGCACAGATCCAATCCATTAAGCAACAGTCGTCTAAAATGTAGCCATCAATGTGGCGTTATAATTCGACTCATGCAAGGTTGCTAATAGTACACAGGTATTTATCGAGCTCAGTTATGTACACAGTTATTAAGGGGCTTACAGGACCTAAACGCAAAAATCGCGAGTTTTAGAAACAATAAAAGTATATGATGTATTGTGTAAACAATTGTTGGCTAACCTAAATAAATAAATAAATGATCGACTACAGTAAACAAGATCAAAAAAATATGTGATATTCTTCAGGATATAATTATGCTAGGTAGATAGTGAGTTGAAAACATAATACAACTTATGTGGTATGATAGAAAAATATCATGAATATACCTCTAAAAACTTTATTTTTACAATAAAAACCATACTAATATACATACAATCATTATGATTTTTTGTCAGATTGTTCTTCAAGCAACATACTAAAACTCTAGTGTTTTAATTTTTTAGTCCAAACAATAGATTTTCGTAAATACATAGATAATTGCTTCATATTTTGCAATAAATTACCAGCGTTGTGTCATCGCGCTTCTCTTTCTTTTCTATGCAGTCCGACAAAGACCGCGCTTTAAGTCATGTAAGTCCTCTAGAGTGAGGCATTGTCGCACCCCCTGCGATTAACGAGAAGCGAGCTAAAAACAAATTGGCGAGCATCGAACAGCGAGAGCGCAACGGCAACGAGCGATTCCTCGCTGCTATGCATATGGAGCCGCGGTGGCCCAGTGGTATCGGCCGCGACTTATACGAGTTGTAGGTCGTAGGTTCGAATCCAGACAGGCACTTTACTTTGTATAAATTATTTCATCACCACTGCTCTCAAAACGGTGAAGGAAAACATCGTGTGGAAACCGCCATATCCCAGAACCAAAAATTCGAAGACATGTGACATCTGCCAACCCGCACTGGGCCCGCGTGGTGGATTACGGCCCCTCACTGAGAGGAGGCCTGTGTCCTAGCAGTGGGAACATTATAGGCTGATTATGTATGTGATTATGTTATGCATACGAGTAAAATAGTGAATGAAAACATCGTGAGGAAACCAGTATGTCCTGGAACCAAAAATTCGAAGACATGTGACATTTACCAACCCGCACGTGGCTTACGGGCCACTTCCTCTCACAGAGAGGAGGCCTGTAGTGCGATTCTGTAAAAATCTCACCGTGAAAACTTAGGCGAAGTGAGCTGTCATTCCACTTGATGCCAGGGATTGACGCTATTGACAGCTCACTTTAAGCTCACATCACCTTAGTTTTCACGGTGAGATTTTTACAGAATAGCACTGCTGTATCCCAGAAGTGGGAACATTTTAGGCTAATTATATAATGCGTATAAGTAGGAGTCTCTAGTGTTCTGCCAGCCAAGCGAGCGAGTTCTCTCGTTGATAGCTCTTGTCGTTGCGACAAACGAGTACTAGTCGGCGCGGCGGTGTGAACAGTCTGAGATCAACTTTTCATGTATTTATCTCTTTTACCAACACGGGACCTATAATTATAATCTTTTGTACGTAGCTTGAGCGCGAAAATCGTGGTGGTGAGACTTTTCCCAAAATCTTCTACATTTAACTGCCAAAATATCGTTCAAAAATTAATCCAGACAAACAGGAAAAGCGACTATTTAGAAACTTGAATTAGTGCGAACCGAAAATCTGGCAAGTTGAATTTAGTCTGCCTCTTATTTTTATCTTATTACGCAAAGAGGTAGGTGCCTCAAGGCTGACGCACATTTGGGCAGACCGCACTGCAATGCAAAAATCCTCGTCCATCTGTTTCATACATACATTTTGTAGGAAGCATCGCACATTAAACAGGGCAGGACGGACAACGCTTACTTATTTGTATTAAAATACAAAATGTATACGGCTGTTATGTGCGGTTCCCTTAATAATGCACAGGTATTTATCGAGCTTGCGGTATGCGTGGTTTATAGAGAGCTAGGAATAGGCTACATTAATTTATGCGTGGCTTGGTGATTGAAGTAATATTAGCAGTGTGGATTTGGAGCTGAGTCACTAACTAAGCTTCACGTCTGATCCTGTCCGCTTTGCCCCAAAACATGCAGCCAACCTGATATCTGCGCTGCCACTGATAACGGCGTGGAAATGGTGAAATTTGGGCCAAGAAAATGTTAATAACTGTTGTGCCAGCGCAGCGGCACGAAGAAGTAGCGTGGAATGTCACACAGCAGAGCAAAGGTCTGTTATTAGAGATGGAACTAGAATTGACCAGCATGCTTGAAAAAGTAAGTTGTAGCATAACCTGATCGATCGAATAAAATTTAATTATTTTTAATGAGTTCCATTGTCCCCATTAACAGTGAGTTCCGCTGTCCCCATTCAATGGGGACAGCGTCAATGGAGACAATGGAGTGGACCCTGCAATCCCTTGAAGCAGTGAAAAAATCAAACTCCTAAGTCAATGCAATCAAAGGATACGGGCCAAACGCCCGTATCCTTTGTTCCGTTTATGCCGCATATAACCCTTAACTCGGTGCGCGGGTCCGACTCGCAATTGACCGGTTTTTTTTTTGCTAAGACAAGATGATCTCCTATCTATGTGCTGGATCATAATCCGATACGAAAATAGGGCACGGGCTTATTAAGAGGAAGTTAACAATTAAATCAACATTTGGCTTTCTGTAGATTGTACAAAGGGTAAAGGGTATCTTAAAAGATTATGTAGGTAATGTCAATAGACTATAGTATTCTTTTCATTCATTATCTGTTGAGGATGGGCTTGTGCTTAAGTACTAACAGTCGCATGGATTGTTAGATAGATAGATAGATAGATAAACCGTTTATTTAGTGCAACAAAGGACACAATGCAGGCTCGAAGGTTCGGGTTCGAAGGTTAAGCTACTCTTGCCGAGGTCGGAGCGTGGATGGGTGACCGTCCATTATATTTCGAGACCCTCCGTGCCTCTGGGTCCCGGCTAACATTCGAAGATCTTTGTCAGTCGTTACGGATAGTCAAAAGCCCGAAAGTCTGAGTACTGGGTGGGGTGGGACAACCGATTATTGGGTAACGGTGTATTGTATTACCCAGTAACTGGGTTGTGAAGGTCAGAGAGGTAGTCACTCTATGTAAAATTTTAGTATTCAGCCGTATCCAGTTTAAATCAAATCTAAAGTCATTTATTCAAACTAGGCTGAGAATCATCACTTTTCGAACGTTAAAATTACAAAAGACAGTCCCTCAAAACGACCGCCCTTCGCCACTTCCTAGTGCTTTCGCTGGGGAGAAGAAGTGGCGCAACAAACTCCCCAGTTAGACTGGACGCTGACCCCAACATAGTTATGAAAAGGCTGGGCAGATGATAATGACGTAATAATAATGACGCTACCAGCCTTGTTTTGTTTTTCCTGTAAAAACTAAGTTGCTAGAAGAAAAACTACTCTGCATTCACATTTACCTCCGATTTTGCATCCCTGTCCAAATCACAGTGATCTTTATTCTTATTCTAATAAAGTTGCTATTGGGTCGCTGCCATTGAAAAGTCTGTCAAAATAATTGTGATCTTTATTCTCGTCAACATAAGGTTGCTTTTAGGTTACTGCTGTCAGACGTAAAATAACTCTAAACGGGCTGTAGAAGTACCTAATATCCCTCAGAATGTTACAAGTATATTATAAAAATTATAATGTATGCGGAACTCAATAGTGTTGAGTCTTGGGTTCAACAATCGAATCGAAAGGTTGATCAACCCTCTTTGTGTACAAGTAAAATATAATATTCTCTGCATAATATAATACTTTCTAGTTTAGTATTAATCGAATGACCTCACCTTGTTATTCACTTTTATTATATTGTTCATTCTCACGCTCGTCTACATTTTATTGGTATAGAAATTATAACATCACGCCTGTATTTGCTTAAAGGGATAGGCAGTTTGAATAGTACCAACGGGGTAATTGTGTAACACGCTGTTAGTAGCAATGGGTTTCATTTTGACAGACCTCATCTAGTTTTTAAATATTTGCCATCATCAGCCTAGCCTTTTCCCATCTATGTAGGGGTCGGCTTCCAGTCTATCCGAATGCAGCTGCATACCAGTATTTTACATGTCGCCTATCTGACCTCCACAACCCAGTTACTGCGTAATACGATACCCCTTGGTAAGACTGTTGTCAGACTTTCGGGTTTCTGACGACCCATAACGACTGTCAAAGATCCAGGAATGACAGCCGGGACGAACGGCTTAACGTGCTTTCCGAGGCACGGAGGGGTCTTGGTATGTAAAGATGGTCACCCATCCACGGACCAACCGCGGCAAGCGTAGCTTAGCCTGATCGATCGACCTGTGCCGCACAGTGCCGCGCACCGCTTGTGGCTAAGTAATAACAGCCGCAGCGGCTATTATTACTTAGCCACAAGCCCCCAAGCCACAAGTTTTAAATATTTGTATTGTATGAAATGCTTCTTCTCAATATCTGAATCTGGCACTTACTATCAGGTGAGCTGTCTGTTTGCAATCCAATAACAAAAAAACTGACTTTCAAAAGCTTTAATAAACATACATTTGGGATTGAGTTATCTGAAGAAGCATTTAGTGCATTAATTTTGACGTGCTTTTAAATAACGCATACCGTTCCTGTCTAGTCTAGTTGTTTTCGAGAAAAAAAACCCATTTAGATTCTACAGTGGCTTTCGATCAAATCCTCCTTAAATATTTTTCCATCATACATTGTGCAATTTTTATTGTTTAACACCGATGGATGTCGGCTTTTTTTTTTTTGGATGGGAAATCATCTAATGACTCCTCCCGCTCTGGGTGGAGCGGAAGGGAGTGTCAGACTCTTACTGACTAAAACCCACCCGTGTTCCTTCCTTAGCCCTTTATGTTCCGGGGCAGCGGTAACCCTTTCGGACGATCCCGCTACCCCGGCAGGCTTCGGCCCTGGCGGGCCCCTTCCTTAATGCTGACAGCTCTTTGAGGCGCGCGTGGAACACATACGCGCCGTCCGGCACGGGCCTAGTCCTGATCGGACGGAGAGCTACGCATTACTCTCCGTCCGCAGGCCCGCGCCTACGGTGGCCGGAAGTCGTCACGCGGCTCCCGACGCCCGTAGCGTATCCCGCGGCGGCTGAGGCGTGAGGCTCTCTCCCTCAGCCGTCCCGCCACCTCATGGATGTCCGGCCTAAGGTCTCTTTTGAGGCATCTTATATCTAAAGCCGGATTTACTTTACACAACTCACAACCACGTCTAAGTAAATATTTATCTACATACAAAAAAAAAGTCCTTAAAACTTTTTAATAATTTTGTTTAGTTACTAGATTCTACCCGCAACTGCGTCCGCGCGAAATGTCTTCTTTCTCCGACTCACCGCGTCGCATCGCATGGGCTGCCCGCGCTATAACATCGTTTTCGCTTAGCGAACTTTCTGACTTTTTTCTGTGTGCTCGGCTTTTAAAGGTTGTAGCGTGATGGTAATAATAGCCTATAACCTTCCTCAAGAATTGGGCTATCAAATACAAAATGATTTTTTCAAATCTGACTTATAGTTCCAGAGATTAGCGAGTTCAAACAAGTAAACAAACTCTTCAGTTTTATCATATTAGCATAGATGACTCCCTTTTTATTAAGTTGACGTGAGAAAAATATCGAAGGTAAAGAAATTACAGCAGCCAGGTGGCCTACCATGATCTAATTAAAAACGATTCAAAAACAAGACATTTCAGATTAGGTTCCTAAACTGCATCGCTTGAGCTGCTCTATGGACGTCATGGTACCAAACAAGTATGAATGAAACCAAAACTTGCGACTCAGTGTGGGACAATCGCTGTCAGCAGATGGCACGGCCTAAACTGAATCGTTAAACTGACGTCATGGTATGAATTAGAAGAACAGTTCAGTTTAGGTCCTAAAATGGATCGCCTCCTGATCAGTTTGAACCGAACTAATAATTATTTTCTTAGTTTTTTACTTTTTTTTTTCAAATAAACAGTAAATGATTGTATTTCTGTAAGTAGGTTTGCATAAACACTTTTACACGTCAATCATATTTTAAAAACTGGACGAGGTCGAGGTCGGCGTTTTTTCTCTGACTACTCTGAGAAGAAAGGCCGAAACAAACTCAGAGGGCACAGTCTCTGTTACAATACAGATATAATCTTGGTCAGATCTTGTGAAGACCATGAGATTGAAGTCTGAAATGGTCTTTTGAGGAAAGAAACACACAGATGGAGTGGACCTGTCCAGTCAGTGCACGTATTTGTCAGTAACAGCTACTCAATTAGACACACTAACTGGGTCGTGGTTTTCGGACGATAAAAATGGGTCGTTGTATAACTAAACTACCCACATTTGTTTACATAACTGAAGGCCCCCAAACAATAGAAAGATTCCAGCCTTGAGCATTTCGAAATTGCCCCGATGTCGCGATCGGATGATATGGGTCAATGTCTGGCTGCGCGTCATTCGACCAAGGTTCAATACCTGGACGATGCTATTATTAGACTGCGACATACTTAGTCTTTGATACATTGTAAGGAATACTTATTAATTAGGAATAGTAGAAGTAGCATATCTACAGTCTATAAGCACCTCCTTATGTACCTTATCATTAAAAATTATAAAACAAAGTCCCCCGCCACGTCTGTCTGTCTGAACGCGATAAACTCAAAAACTACTAAACGAATTTTTATACGGTTTTCATCGTTGGACGGAGTGATTCATGGGGAAGGTTTAGGTGTATAATTCATTATGATTTTATGCAAATTAGTTGAAATATGACGATGATTGTTGAAGATGTCGGAAAGAATCATGCCCACTTTACTGGCTGACCAATAGTGTCATATGAAAACAATGGTATAAGGAACGTAGTAAAGTGCGGGATAATTCCCGACCTCCAAGCGGCCGAAGCCGCGGGCAAAATCTAGTATCTATAATAATATTTTGCTACCACTTAACTTATTATTTTACACCTAAAAAACGTCTTAATACCGAAAACTTTATTCTACCACCATCTCTGACTACCCCAATCCTCAAGAGGGATTAAGAACGTATATTTCTTTCATATTCGACCCCATTTCTAATATACAGTCGGGTACAGCAACATTTTTCGCGTTTACTGTTCAAATATTAATTTCCTGACCCTTTGGCCCCTTTGCGGCATTCGTGGCGAAATGTGGGCAAGTTAATAACTCCCCGAGTCTCTATTAAGTGATAAAAGTGTTTAAATATGACATTTTAGTGGTGGGTCTCAATGCAGTGACGTTGAACGGAAAATAAAAAGGAGTGACTGTAAGTTACAAAAAAAACAGTCTAGAAAAAAACAGTCTAGTGATGCCGTGGGACACCAGCGGGGCAAATGCGTAACACATTATCAATCGGAATCGGTTTCATTTTGACAGTTCAACAACGTTCGTTGCGTTGTTTATGTGTTGAGCAGAAACATTTTTCGAACTTATGAAGCAATGGATTAGCAATTTGCTTCAAAACGATACAGATTCCAATTGATAATGTGTTACGCAATTAGGGTGCGGGTTGGAACGAATTTCCTTCCGCTTTTGTACACTTGGCGAATGAAAGCTAGACTGAAAAAAGTGCAAATTTTTTTACTTAACAAAAGTTTCGTGACGACAAAATAAAAAATAATTAACAAAAAATCAATACAGCTTTCATCAATTCATTAAACCATTCAATAATTCACACCTTTTTTTTATGGTTGGGAAATCATCTAATGACTCCTCCCGCTCTGGGTGGAGCGGAAGGGAGTGTCAGACTCTTACTGACTAAAACCCACCCGTGTTCCTTCCTGAGCCCTTTATGTTCCGGGGCAGCGGTAACCCTTTCGGACAATCCCGCTACCCCAGCAGGATTAGGATATGCTTTGAGTTTGCCTTCTTAGTCTCAATAAAATAATTAACAAAAAAACAATACAGCTTTCATCAATTCATTAAACCATTTTATAATTCACACCTTAAAGGTAAAAAAAACACAGTCTTAAAATAACCTAACCTCAGTCAATCATAGCGTCGACCTCGTGTTTAATAAAACCAATAAGTATATTATTTTAGCCACATCTGCTTCTCTGCTGATGCCATCATAACAAACACGACCGGGTATTGAACCCGGGACTTTGAGGTAGCTTTGATGTTGAGCGAACGGAAATGAGAGGTCAGAAGGACATTACATCTTGAGGAAAAATGTTATTCTTTTGATGAAACAATTTATTTTACTATTAGGTTACGGGATTTTTAGGGTTCCGTACCCAAAGGGTAAAAACGGGACCCTCTTACTAATACCCCACTGTCCGTCTGTCTGTCTGTCTGTCACCAGGCTGTATCTCATGAACCGTGATAGCTAGACAGTTGAAATTTTCACAGATGATGTATTTCTGTTGCCACTATAACAACAAATACTAGAACCGAATAAAATAAATATTTAAGGGGGGCTCCCATACAACAAACGTGATTTTTTTGCCGTTTTTTTTTCCCTTGTGGTACGGTGGTTCAGTGGAGTACACTGGACAAATTAAGGGGTCACCTCGCTACTAAATAATAAATGCCACTGGCCTGTGGTAACGACTCCATGGGTTTATAGAAAACCTTGAAAATTAGACGATTCTAATCAGCTGGTCGGCTTTCGGCTTTGTTTTCAGGTTATTAGCCTTTTATGGTACCTACGTTACTCATATTAGTAAAGTCACAAATAAGTTCGAAGTATGGAAAAAGTACCAATCTTTCAATCGAAGGCATCGTGCTAAGAAATCATTTATCAAACACTAGGAAGAAAAAATGAAATCACTGACGGGCGGGCGTTTTGGGGATTGTCTTATGTAAGTTTGACGTTCGAGAAGTGCTGATTCTCAGCCGAATTTGCATAGATTTCTTTTGATTTTCAAACGGTGACTTATTCGGATCAGACATTACAACGCGCCACGCAACAGGGCGCGGGAAATGGAGCCAAATTCCCCGTGCTGAGTCCGTGTTTCTATTGAATTTGTATGTAAAAACACGCGGTGGAGCGTGTTAACTGCACGCAGTCACGTGGCGCGTTGAAGTGTGCAATCCGTCTTAGGACAGTTTTTCAATTTTCAGATTTAATTGACATGCTTCTGACTGGATAATAGTAATTTTTATGCTAAAACACTTGGTAGACCAGTAAAAAAATTATGTGTGTGTGTTGCTTATGGTGAATGTGTGTGTGTGAAATTATGTGCATAAAGTTTAATAAACAGAGAAATAAAACTTATGCAAAAATTAAATGACTATACTAATATTAATTATAGCTGTATCTGTAGTCAGTGTTACACAACAAAGATTTAATCTGAAGATAAGACTGCAGGCAGCACCGTCAGGTAACTCATCAATTTGGCATCAATCAATCTATGCTTGCATACCAAACAATGGCTGCCATCCCAGCTATTGTTCGCTTAAGTAAAGGGGTGTTAATTACAAAGTTAGGTAACATTGTTTCTGCAACACGTTTTAATGTTGCAAGAAACATGTAGCTGGCAACATTTCATACAGCTTGGGTATGAAACATGTTTCAAAAAGATGCTGCTGCAAGAATGCTGCGCAAGTTTGGAAAAATTTGAAAAAGAGGCTTTTAGCAACGTAACTGTTCATCTAGATTGTCAAAGACAACAATTTTTTTAGGGTTCCGTACCCAAAAAGTGCCAAGAATACCCTATTACCTGTGTGCAGTCTGTATGTCGCAGGACTGTATCTTTATAAACGGACATGGTAACTAAACCTGATACAAAATACCTACTTACATGTTACTTAGGCGTCTCATCATCATCTCACCCTTTTCCCTACTATGTTGGGGTCGGCTTCCAGTCTAACCGGATGCACCTGAATACCAGTATTTTACATGGAGCGACTACCTATCTGACCTCCACAACCCAGTTACTGGGTAATACCATACCCCTTACGACGTAACGACTGGCAAATATCCACGAACCGGGACCCACGGTTAACGTACTTTTCGAGGCACGGAGGTCACCCATCCACAGAACAACCGCGGCAAGCGTAGCTTAACCTGATCAATCGACGTGTGCGGCTGTTACTTAGGCGTCTATCACGACAAAATATTCAAACAAATTTTTGATAGCACTACTTTAACTTAAGCCTCCATAAACCCAAAACTACAAGACTCATACCTCCGTAATCATCCAACTAATTTTAGAATCCAATATAGCAATAATCACACCAAAAATAGCACTCCCGAGCAATCCTTCCGAGCAATAATTGCTTCTACCGCAAGCCCCCCGGGCTATCTCAACATAGTTAAGCAAACTAGATCTAGCCTGCTAGTTACAGGAGTATCCTATGAGGGGCTCTTGTGCCCCTAAGTAAACAGCCCCAGGGGACCCTCCGCTTACAACTGTGGCTAGAATTTCAACCCTATTTTAGCAGGTCGGGAGTTTTGCGAGGTAATTTTTGGTGGTGATTTTTTTTTTATAAAATGGATTATTAATTTTTGTGTATGAATTTGTTATTTAGCTTAAGGCTTGTAATCATGCCAATAACCTTGAGCAGTTGACGAGTGCGGGGGTGATGTAGACGCAGTCTTTAATCGGACGCATTTTTAATTTATTGTAATAAAAATAATACATATTTGTAAAAAGTAACAAAACCAAATCATTTTCCTTTGTATTGCAAAGCAGTAGATATTTTTTTTTATACTCTTGTAATAAGAAATTAAGGAGTAAAATGGTTTCATCTCAATGATTTGGAGGTGATTCGACATTTCTTTTTCTTATTATGTGACACCGATAGAAAAATTGTGGCTAAACCAAATTACGTATCATATCATGTAGATTACTATCAATTTAAAACAGATGTAATTTCTCTGTAAATGCCGACGAAAAGTTGCTTCATCTGCATGCTTCTTTCAAGCTTTTTTCGAGAGAGCAGCCGTAAGCATAATCAGCCTATAATGTTCCCACAGTTGGTACACAGGCCACAGGTGAGAGGGAGTGGGAGTATTTTATCGGAGGAATAGTTTTGAAATTTTGACAGTTCTTCCATACAAAAACTGTCAGACGACAATTTTATTCCACGAATAAAAAATGTCTGTCGATTGAAAAATCACCCCTTACTCAAATATCTACACAACCCTTGTAAAAGGGCCTGTTTTATCAGTTCGAGAGAAATTCCATCGAAAACACGATCCCATACAAAATACAATATCATTAACGACATAGGGAGACGCTGAAAAGAGGGGATGTCGGCATATCACAGAGAATATTAGCGAAATGGAAAAAAGTCCTTTTTTAAATTAGAAAAAGTTTGCGCTGTCATGAACTCAAGTGGCACGAATATAATGAGATTTTTTTCTGTTTCTCGTGAAAGAAAGATTGTATGATTCCTTTGTGTTAAATTATGTCTTATTGGTTAATACAGTTTGTGGGTTAATAAGAAAATAACTGCTGGATTAGCAAATTTTTTAAAGAATTATTATTTGCGTAGTAAACTTTAACTTATTCGGAATATTATGTTCCTTATTTATTAATAACTAGCTGCGCACCGCGGTTTCACCCGCATAAGTCTCAATCCCATGGGAATTTCGGGATAAAAAGTATGCTATGTCCTAATCTAGGCCATGGCCTACTCATGTTTTTTTTTTTTTATTGCTGTATGGGCCCGCTCTTGACCCCGATCACGCCTGATGGAAAGCGATGGATGAGGTTATATTATGTGCCGTTCAGCCGGTTTAGTGTGAAAGTTTAACAAACAAACATACATAAAATAAAATATTTTTTCTTTATTTTAGATGTGAAAAAGTGTCTATATGTACAACATTAAAAAACATGACATTAAGAATATCTGTATTTCCTTGATCGTTCAAACCTTTGGATAAAGAACATATTTACCATATTAACATATCAGACGTGCACAATCTTGTATTGCCAAGAAAGCCCCCTAAGAAATGTGAGTCATCAATCAAGTTTACTTTCATCCATGTCCCGACAATTTCTACATATTTAGATACGAGTACATACATACTCGTAACTGCTGCAGCTTTTTAACATCTCAGCGATATTAGTGTGCGGTCGGGAGACCCCCGTCCGAAATGAAATTCCTTACGCAATACTCGCACGCACACACATATCGTATATCTCTCGTATATAATAGAAAGAGACGGAGGGAAAGTGTGAATTTAATACGAGTTTTTAATACAGAGCCATCTTTATTTTCATTTTGAACTCGTTATCGGCTTTAGCACCATCAAAAACCATGAAAATGACACCCATGACGAAACATTTGAATGTTTTCGCAGCGGCCATCTTGGATTTTCGTTCTGACCTCACTATTGGCTTCAGCGCCCTCGAAAACCATGAAAACTACACCAATGATGATACAATTGAAAATTTTCACTGCCGGAGTCGCAAGTATCACTCTCGAAAGATGCTATTTCGTTACGGGACGATTTCTACAAGCTTGCTCCGTGCAAGCCGCGTTGAAGTTCACCGTTCTAAAAAGCTTCCACGAATGGTGATGTAACTCTGTTCACCACGTGTTTTTGCCGGGAAAAACTATGGTCGATTCGCCGTGTGTAGGCACGGTCGTCAGTGTTGTATGGATCTCTATGGAAGCTTGGTGACAGACACGTTTTTTCTACGGCGCGGTTTATACGCCGTACCGTAAAGAAACCATACCGTATCCAATAGGCCTCAGGGTGTATAATACGACACACGGATCTTTGTACAAACCGATCCTATTCTAAAACTCAATGAACTATAAATAACATAACAAAATCAGCCTATAATGTTCCCACTGCTGGGACACAGGCCTCCTCTCAGTGAGAGGGAGTGGGCCGTAATCCACCACGCGGGCCCAGTGCGGGTTGGCAGATGTCACATGTCTTGGAATTTTTTGTTCTAGGACACGCCGGTTTCCTCACGATGTTTTCCTTCACCGTTTTGAGAACAGTGGTGATGAAATAATTTACACAAAGTAAAGCGCCTGTCTGGGTTCGAACCTACGACCTACAACTCGTAAGTCGCGGCCGATACCACTGGGCCACCACTGCATTACAGGTTTACAATTATTACTGACATTGTTAATTAAATTAAAAAACTATTCTTGTATGCAAATGGATATTTGGCAAACCAATCATATATCGGCTGAAACCTGCTGCCCTAAAGAAGTTGGTTGGGGTAGACTGGATGCAGAAGGCGGAGGACAGGGTGCTGTGTGCTTTTTGACGGACACGATTTATCAACGGCGCGATTTATACGCCGTACCGTAAAGAAACCGTGCCGTATACAGCGGGCCATACGACACACCGACCTTCTTACAAGCCGATCCTATTCTAAAACTCAATGAACTATATCTATGGCAAAATAGTGTGCTTACACACAGGGCTCTGTAATACCTCTCTCAAATTAACATATAAGGGAAATTTTTATCCCAGATTTCCTCATTTTTCAAGCAGACACAGCCGCGGGCACCGCTAGTAATATTATATTCCCGGCAGTTCCCATCAATCTCGCTCAACCGTACACAGAGGGCGCCATATTTCTTTCTGAATACTATAGCAAATATATTACTGTCTGCATGTATGTTGGGCTTCGAATTAAATTCATCCAGGGTTAAACGAGATTTATTCTTATCAATAGTGCCTCTGGGGAGTTTGTTGCGCCACTTCTCTCCAGCGAAAGCACTAAGAAGTGGTGAAGGACGGGTGTTTTGGGGGACTGTCTTTTGTAATTTTGACGTTCGAAAAGTGCTGATTCTCAGCCTAGTTTGAATAAATCACACGGTGGCTCCCAACACGGTGGCGGATGCCATAGACTTATTCACCTGTACACTGAGTGAGTTCACAAGGGCCACGTACTGTGTAGCATGTAAGGTATAGTTAAGTATATTTTAAGTTACTTTGTCGCATTAGGTTTAATCTGTAATGGCAAAGGAAACATTTTATGTGATAAATAAATAAATAAATTACTTTTGATTTTTTTTTCTAGGTTCAGTACACATTATTGGATGTTATTATTTTTTGTTTCATCGACCACAATAACTAGGGGTCAGTCCATCTAGTTATACTAGCGGTTATACAATATAACAGAACGGACAAAAAAAGTCCTATTTGTTATAATGCTCAATATAACTTGTTGGATTCGCAAAAAATAATAGAGGTTTGTCTATGTAGTTACACCTACCTATATCGTAGGTTCGAACCCAGACAGGCGCTTTACTTTGTGTAAATTATTTCATCACCACTGCTCTCAAAACGGTGAAGGAAAACATCGTGAGGAAACCGACATGTCCTAGAACCATAAATTCGAAGACATGTGACATCCACCAACCCGCACTGGGCCCGCGTGGTGGAATACGGCCCACTTCCTCTCACAGAGAGGAGGCCTGTGTCCCAGCAGTGGGAACATTATAGGCTGATTATGTTATCTTATAATATTCAAAGGAGTTCTAATATCAAAGATAAGCAATGATTTATCAGCAGATGTACTGATCACAGACTTGATGAGATGCACTGTGATAACTCAATTAAGCATAAAGCATAATCAACCTATTTGCCTTCGAATTTTTAGTTCTGGGACATGCCGGCTTCCTCACGATATTTTCCTTCACCATTTTCAGAACAGTGGCGATGAAATTGTTTACACAAAGTAAAGCGCCTGCCTGGGTTCGAACCTACGACCTATAAATTCGTATGTCGGGCCCGTTACCACTGAGTCACACCTGCTCTTCACTCAAATACACGACCTTTAACCTTCTTATCTTCATATTAACCCCCTAAAAGCATACATTCTATTTTTACCGCAACTTATTTTTAGATCAGTATTTTTACCCGACCTTGAGTGTCGGTGAAAACATGCTGCCTTACTGCTATGAGTTCGAGTCGGAGCATGTCCGAGTCTGTTATTCAAATATATGTACATAATTTATCATAAAAGGGGAATTTGCGACATAAGGTATGGGCACAAACACCATCCTTGGTGATATGAAAGTGGGCAATAATACACTTCTAGTTTCATGTTTAAAGGCTTTGTTAACTATCCACATTATTGAATTTCTCGGTAGGAGCCGAAAGTCTAGATTTATGCTCGGTTGAAGGTAATGGGCTCGCCCTTATTACATGAAACTCTTTTGCGAAAATTACTTGGGAAATGAACACTGCCTCGTGGTCTAGTGGTACTGTTGAGGATGAAGTCCTGGATTCGATTCTGTACAGTTACAGGGTTTTTCATCAGGAATTTCTCAGTAGCAGCCCGAAGTTTGGAATTGTGTCCAGTTGATGGCAATAGGCTCGCCCCCTATTACATGGGACTTAAACATAACTGGCGAAATGTGGGTGTACTATAGGTACACCTTTTCCTAATCCTTTCGGGGATTTCAGGTGTGATGTTATGTTTGTGTTAATTTCACAATCTTGGTCTTTGACTAACATCCAGAAGTCCAAACTCAAGGTCTGCCAACGAGCAATGGAGCGCAGTATACTAGGCGTTAAATTAACGGATCGTGATCGTTCAGTTGCCTGTGATCCCTGGCACAGGCAACTGAAGGAACACGGGTGAGTTTTAGTCAGTAAAAGTCTGACACACCCTCCCGCTCCGCCCAGAGCGGGAGACGTTATATGAGACTTTCCCGCCCAAAAAAAAAACCCGATTTATTTGGGGTCCGCACCATTACCACCATGCTGACTGAGGATTTTATTTGAACACAAAATTAACTATACCGTATAGTTTGTGCCGAGACGAGAGAAGAATAGAATGTAAAAGAAAAACGAGTTTCAGACAAAATACAATCTTGCGTGTGGCTTCGAGTAGAGAATGGCCCACCCACTTTGCAGTCGTGGGTGGCCGTCGTAAAACGCACCTAAAACATTCAACTCTAAACATGATTTGCTTCTATTGCTTGCATATCGAGTTAGACGTTTCTAGGTCTCTTTAAAGATACGACTTAACAATAAAAGTTTAATTGCTATGGTTTATGATCTTCAATAATAATTTCAGAACTCATATTTTGACAACTTATTTTTATCATACAAATAATGAAACAGAATCTTATAAGTTAGACACAGTAACAATAAAACCAAATTGTATGAAATAATATCGATTTTATCAAACTGAACTGTAAAAAACTTAGCCTTTAATTATATAATTTAGCCCTTTAGTTAACCGCCTGGCCCTTGGAAGTAGTGCTCGCCTCGCTTCGCTCTCTCCGCTCGCACGCGGTTGATCACATTTCCAACCTAACCCATTTGGTCGGGATGTCCTGGCTTAGTTACTGCGAACAATTCGGCTCGCGCGTGATTGGTTACAGTCCCAACCTAAACTACAATTGAATATCATTCAGGCCGTTAGTTGAACGGCCGCTGTTTAGTTAAAAGCCTAGGCGTTTAACTAAACGGCTAATTAAACCAGTTGGCTGCGACACATACATTATCCTCCTAGCCTTTTCCCGACTATGTTGGGGTCGGCTTCCAGCCGGTTCCAGTTTTATGTGAAGCGACTGCTTGACCCTTGTAAGACTGGCTGTCAGAATTTCGGGCTTCTGACCACCAGCAACGACTAAAGAAAGACCCAAGATTATTCTTGGGTCTTTCTTGGGTTCTTGGGTTCTTTCTTTTTTGGGTTTTGGGTCACACGGGTCGATCGTTAAGGTGAAGGCTGTCTTTATAGACAGCCTTCACCTTAACGATCGACCCGTGTGGCTGTTATACTTATGTACTTAGCCACGAGCCCCTAAAAACTGGTATTATAGACATACTTCGACCAATTCCAATTTCTACCGTTACCTACCAAAACTATCCAAAGTAACGTTACAGTATACCGTATCCAATTCCGTGATCCCCAGTTTTACTGCAAAACTTTTAAACCACTGTGATAAAACTCAAAACGAAACTTTGTTACTAGAGTCGATCGTATTTTTATAAGCATCCCTCAAAGGGAGGGGTGATGATAATTTAGTCATGAATATCAAATCATCGTCTGCCTAGCCTTTTCCCAACTATGTTGGAGTCGGCTTCCAGTCTATCCGGATGCAGCTGAATACCAGTATTTTACATGGAGCGACTGCCTCCACAACCTAGTTATTGGGTAATACGATACCCCTTGGTAAGACTGGTTGTCAGACTTTCGAGCTTCTGACGACCCGTAACGACTGTCAAAGATCCATGAATAACAGCCGGGACCAACGGCTTAACGTGCTTTCCGCGGCACGGAGGGATCTTGGTATGTAAAGATGGTCACCCATCCACGAACCAACCGCGGTAAGCGTAGCTTAACCTGATCGATCGAACCGTGCGGCTGTTATTTTTTAGCCACAAGTCCCTCTTAGTCATGAATATCAAATGTTATCTGTTATTCCCAAGATATTATTATATTCTTAAGATAAATTTTCTCTGGCTAGATGTTTACTATGACGTAATAATGTAAATCTTATCGAACTCGTTTGAGCAGTTTCCTCTATTTTTATAGGTAGTCTAAATAACACTTAGAGAAATTTATGGTTAACTCAACCCCTATCTCCCTCGTTGGTCTAGTGGTTGCAAACGCTACATCAGAGGTAAAGCTACTGTAGGGTAGCGGGACCGTCCGAAAGGGTCACCGCTGCCCCGGAACATAAAGGGCTAAGGAAGGAACACGGGTGGGTTTTAGTCAGTAAGAGTCTGACACTCCCTTCCGCTCCGCTCCACCCAGAGCGGGAGGAGTCATTAGATACTGTAAATAAGCTGCACATTAATAAATATCTAGAGGGTCTAGACAAATTAACATTCTATCTGCGATAATGATGATGGACGGAGAAGTGAAAAATTAATTGAATATATACCTAAGTTACTGAAAAGTACTGTAGCTACTGCACTTAGTTTTTAATGGATCTTGACATAATATATTTATAATGACTTGTTTTCTATTGTTTTTATGTTGTTTTTTTTTTGACCATGACAATTTGTATCTTTTAATTTTCGATTATTTTAATTAGTTTGACATTTTATTTTTATTTTAATTCTGTGGCCTTTTTTTTTTCATTTTTAATTTGTATTCGTTAAGTTGTTTTATTTTTATGCATTGAGATTTTATTCAGAGGGTTTTTATTTGGAGAAATTTTATGCTGTGGCAGTAGGCATGGTGATATTTTTATTTTATGTAATATGGGTCTTGCCTGAATTAAATACTTTTTTTTATTTATTTAAAAGTCTATCCAGTTGAAAGTCATGCGAAACGCTTTGAAATAATTTGAAAGAGATTGCCACTTGCCTTGGCCCTCAAGATTTATTATAAATTGCTTATGATATTAAGCTTCCTTGTATCATAGAAAGTAGTAATAAAAAATAGAAAAAATCCTATCTTAGAGAACTTATATCGTAACAAATAACCTACGCCGTAGCACGGGACCTACGCCGTAGCCAGAAGCCTACGCCGTAGACGTCCTTGCTACGGCGTAGGCTGTATAGTCCCGGAGATTTCATGATCGTTTTTTATTTTCAATTTTATTCAACGATATTATCTTAAATACCTACTCTAAACTCAAGATGGTACCTCTCGAACTAAAAATCTCTCAGCCCACACGTAAACGTCAATCAAGATTTAGTGTTAAACTGTCAAACTCGCCTGACGCATGACGTACATCCAGCCGTCAAACTTTAGTGATGAAAGGTTTTATGCTCTCGCTTTAATGGTCCAGTAGAATTGTAGGTGTGGAAAGATGTATAATATAGATGTCCATGGTAGTTGAAAGAAAGCAATTTTCTAAGGGGTAAAAATACATTTCGCAAAATATTCTTAACCTGTTATATAGCTACAGATTTTTCTTCAAGTGTTTTTTAATCTATTGTTCCCTTAAAAGTTCTTAAAAAAGATCTAAAATAATAATTACCAAATATCGTTTTAGAAAACTACATAATATCAGTTTTTCCTAAACACTACACATTCAAATCTAGTTAATACACATACACATAATCAGCCTATAATGTTCTCACTGCTGGGACACAGGCCTCCTCTCAGTGAGAGGGAGTGGGCCGTAATCCACCACGCGGGCCCAGTGCGGGTTGACAGATGTCACATGGTCTTTGAATTTTTGGTTCTAGGACATGCCAGTTTCCTCACGATGTTTTCCTTCACCGTTTTGAGAGCAATGGTGATGAAATAATTTACACATAGTAAAGCGCCTGTCTGGATTCGAACCTACGACCTACAACTCGTAAGTCGTGGCCGTTACTAGTTAAATTGTAGTCAAATAATAAATATAAGCATAACAATAAACTGCGTCCTTGAATGCAAACAAAGTAAGAAGATACAGTTGTATACAGTCCCTAGAACTGTGAAACTGTTATCTGCTCAAACTAAGTGCTCACACAGACAATCGCAACGAGGCAGTCGACACAGTTGTCTGTTGCAGTTAACTTGCAAACCAAATGCATATAGAATAGAATATATTTTTTTTTTTCATAACTTCACATATAAATTACATAGAAGTTACATCATTACAAAGTTACATAATTATTAATATTATGAAGAAAATATTAAACTATGAAGGAAGACATCGTGAGGAAACCGGCATGTCCTAGAACCAAAAATTCGAATCTGACATGTGACATCTACCAACCCGCACTGGGCCCGCGTGGTGGATTACCGCCCACTCCCTCTCACAAAGAGGAGGCCTGTATCCCAGCAGTGGGAAAATTATAGGCTGATTATGTATTAAACTATGCCTAAAATAAATCTAGTGATAACTTATATATTGGTTAAAGGCCTAATGAATACAATAGAAACCTGCCTGATGTAGGTTTATTCAAACCTATGTTTCAGGCCATCCCTTAACAACGCTATATCATCTGCATAAGCACTAAATACCCGCAAGTAGGTAGCAATTCTCATGCAAATGCATCAATCAACAGCATCTCTGGAATCTGCATTTTAACTGCAATTTGTGCATTTTTGTTACAATTGTTAAAAATTTGCCTCGACTTACAAGACTATAATTATTAATAATGTCTAGGACCAGTTTATTAACAAAGTTCTTCTTGGTAATAAGCTAAGAGTCAACAAAGTGAGAGAAAGAGAAAATAGCTTAAGAAATGAATTAATAGATCTTTTAGCGTAGTGACGGGTTGGCTAAGATCAAGAATCATCATATCAATAATACACTGAAAGAAATAAGCAATAAATAAAAATGAAAAAAACATTGATCTGAACTGCTTTAAACAGTTCCATATGAGCCTAACGTTCAAAACAGTATTTTTTACTGATCCAAACAGTTAAAGCTTGAGGCAAAATGTTACCATCATGACCGTTTTAAGTAGCTAAAAGGTCATAAAATTAACTGTTTTATTCATTTGGTGATATCGTTCAAACCATTGAAATTTACTTACACTACAGTAATGGTGGTTTTCCTTTTTTTTTGTTGTTTTTTTCAGTAAATCGTATGTTCCATCATTAAAAGGTACTGTTTTGTCTTTTACTGTTTTACAAACATTTCTTCTTACTGTATCAAGTCAGTAAGTCTTAATGAAATCGCTTTAATGTGGTGTAATAAGAAATATTTTTTTTTTTCAGTGTACGGGCCACTAGCAAGTGCATTTAAACCAATAGCCAAGTTTTTCGGCTTCGATGATGGAGCAGCCCTACCTAGACAAGACTGATGTGGATGCGGCCAACGAACTTAGAAGACGTCGATTACAATAAATCGCGATAGATAAATAAACTTGCTTTATTCGTTAATTAATCATTTAACAGTACTATTGTTATAGATTATTTTTTAATGTAATAAATGTCTTTAAAGCTTAAGAAATTTGTGTGTCTTTTTTAGTATAAAACCTGATTAAACATCTAAGTACGTAAATCTCTTAGCTCTTTGTGAATAACGATAGCAAACTTCAATAAACAGTAAACGAATTGAAAGTAACATAAAGATAAGTCCATTCTGAAACATCAAAGGTATGTAAGTAAGTAAGTAACGGTTATTTTATCCTATATCAACCTCCGGAGCAAAACAGAGATAGAAAATCCACCAGCCGCAGCGACAGCAAAATAATCAAATAAAAACTCCACATTTCACGCACAATCGTATTTGCTGGCCGTACAACAGAAAACATACGTCTCCGGAGACTAAACATGTTTGCTCCCAAAATCCTCACAACAAACCACTCGACAGATGAAAAATACACGAAATTAAAACGGTTGTAAAACGTCAATTTCAAGTTAAACATTTTACGGTGTCGAAACGGCAAATCGACGCCATGACACATATTTTCCCGCGTTCATATTTAATGGCGTCGACAGGTGTCAGATATGCGCAACATTTTGTTTCATGGTTGCTGGCTGATGCATTCCAGCGCTGACCGATCACGAACGATCAATACTCCCAAATAGCTTTGATTGGTTCAGAGATCAATTAATATTTAAGTACTCACCCCAATGTCGTCATCGTCACAATGGTGTACCAGAAGGCGGCGGGAATGGATGTGAAATTAGTATCTTGCTCGTTCTTCTCAGCGTAGAACATCACTGTGGCAAAGATGATGATCGCCATCGCCAGCGAAAAGACCAGGAAACCCAGCTCACTGGCGCACGACTTCAACGTGTACCCCAGGATCCGCAGCCCCTGAGAGTGCCTGGAGAACTTGAAGATACGGAACACTCTGAACACCCTCAGGGTGACGAAGGCTCCTGAGACATCGTCATTGTCGGTAATACCGAGACCGATGTAATACGGCAGGATGGCGACCACGTCAATAATTGACATGACGGATCGCACGAACTTGCAGCGGTCCGGCGCTGCGAAGAGTCGGAGGAGATACTCCGCAGTAAATATCATCACACACGCAGTGTCCAAGCAGAAGAACACGATTTTGTACCGCTCGCCACACGGCAGGGTCCCCGCACGGCCGGGCCGGTGGCCGCAGGGCACTGTTTCCACCACGTTCGCCATCACCGACACCGCGATGAAGAACCCGGTCACATAGTAAAATACCAGGGCAGCAGTCGAAGTGTGGGGGTTCTCGAACGCACGCCACATCTTCTGCCGCAAGTCTGTCAGCTGGGGCAGGCTCTGATCTCCCGCCTCGCTTAATTTATCGTCCATAAGCCTCTCGGCATTCTCCCGTTTTCTATCCCTGTAGTCCTCATAACAGCAGTCTCCGATCACATCAGGTAGGATCCCAAAGAAAGCCAACTCCTCGTCGTAGCCCGTCAAACACTCGTGTTTGGGATAATGCAACTTGCCAGTCCTGTAGTAATTTAGTATGTGTCGGAATATATCGGGGTCTCTGTCGAAGAAGTACTCTCTGCTTTCTTCGTCGTAAAAGAATTCTCTTTCTGTGGAGCCGAGGAGAGAGTCGGGATATTTTTCTAGGGTGTTCCGCCATGTCTCGAAGCGTCGTCCGGATACGTTGATGAGGAGTTTCTCGTCTTCTGCACGGCGTCGATCCTTGGGAACTGGGGGTGGTGGTAGTGGGTGTGTGGCGATGGGGACCCATCCGATGGCGGCTGCTCGAGCGAAGGGCAGCCAAGCGGCGACGGACGCCATGGCGCGGGCGGCGTTAGCGGCACCGCCGCGACTACTGATGCCCCCCCTCGTGCCACTATTTCGGGCCGCCCAGATGAGCGCGGTGTTGCCACACGCGAAGTGTAATTACGAATTTAGTTGGACATTGTTTTGTGATCTATTTTTGTGTGTTTAGTCTCGTTGTATTGTTTATTTACATGTAATGCATTTTGCAGTTTAATGTTTTGTTTGGGTTCCATAATTATCTTTGATATTTTGTGAATAATTTTTATATTTTTAGATTAGACAAAACTAACGTAACAATAAAAAGTCCTGATCTTATTTTTTTTTAAACACTGAATACAAAAAATTACAAAAATAATAGATATCTAAAGCCATTTTCAAGTCAGCATTTCTAAATAATTAATGACTATTTACGCATTTATGTAGAATTTATAGTAAATAAATCTTAAAAAAATATTTATATTACAATCAAGAATTTAGGTAGATTTTTTATTTAATTCTTATTAAATAAAAAAAGAATAAGCTAAATCCATCGGGCTAGCGTATTCTTTAATAAACTGAATTAAACACAAAGATCAACCCATACACAACAATGTATAAAAAAAATACTCGTCAATTAACAATATTTTGTCTTTTAAAAAACTAATCAAAATCATGGCAAATAAAAACTAACAATTTACATTTCTCTGAAAACCAATTTCTCCCATTCTCCACTATTAAGTGGAAATTACCCCGACACCAGCAACCCTCTCCCGGGAGCAACCGCACTGCGCCTGCGTGAGCCGTGACGTCACTGACTAATAAATTGATTTTCAGCTAGCCATCTCTTTCACACACCGCGTGCAACACATCATACCATCTCGCTCGCACACTTTTAAGCTCTAGTGACCTTTTGTATATTTTCCAGTGCTGCGAAGAGTTTCGTCAAAGGCTTTTTGTCTTCAGGAAGTGAAAAGATCTGAATTTAGCTTTGGGCTAGTTTTTATTTTTTTAACACCTAAAATGAGAGCCGTTGGGGGAAAGTTAAGCGGCAGGGGTAAGGCTTGGAAATTGATGGGCGGGCGGTGCATGCGTGTGCAGCCAGGAGAACCGCGATAGGCTGTTGCAGTGGCGTGTATTTTATAGCCTTAGCCTTATTCTATGCCCTCCAATGTTGTGCTTTGTAACTAAGCGTAATTTTATTACAGAAAATTAGTTTTTTTTGTTATTTAAAAAAAAAAACGTAACTTCTTATTTTAGTTGTTTAAAATCAATATTAACGTTTTTTTTTTTATTATAAAGAGATAGACTTTTGAGTCTGACTGGATATTTATACTCGTACATATTTGATATTATTATTGTTTTGTAAACAGAATGAAAAATCCACCTTAATGTGGTTGTCACTGAAAGCCTGAGGACACCTGCAACACAAAGACTCGACGATGCTGCGTTCTAACCATCATTTTTGGTATCATAGTGACAGCAGAACACTGACTCCTAAGTCACAGGATCTCCTAGTTTGGCAGTCAGGGTTTAGTCTATAGGTATGTATGACCTTTATTCACTGAAATCAAGCAACCTACTTTTTAAGCATTGTTGAAGGTTTTTGTATAAATAAAGATCTTTATTTATATAACTTTAGATCTAAACTCACTCAACTGTCAGTCACTGCCTACTACAAAAACTCATGGTGTTTCAATTATGTTTTTGCCCTCCATGGTATAAGTTGAGTTTATGGGGTTCAATGAGGTCCACGCTAAGTGCATATATTATACGTATAATCCTTATGATTTGGGCTTTCCATATTCCTAATGTTAGTAAAGAGGGAAGGGCAATTTGTGACTACTTAAATATTCGTGACACTTTTATAGATAGATACAGATAGAATATTCTTTATTATGTACACCATAAAAATCTATATAAATAAAACAAAGTCGGGTTAGTTACACCATTTATAACTCAAGAGCGGCTGGACCGATTTTTAAGATCTTTGTTTTGTTGGATTTGTCTTCGCCCCGAATAGCAGAATAACTATTAAGAAATGGGAAAATATCACGAAAAAAAAATATGAAGATAATTCATTTTCTCATAAATTTTGTATGGAAAGACTTTTTTGATGATTTTTTTGATTCTGAGGCGGTACGGAGTTCGCCGGTTCAGCTAGTTATATATATAAATGTAGACATTTTACAGTGGGTGACACAATGGACGGTCTTATCGCTAAAAGCGATCTTTTAAAGAAGACCTTTGGATGGAAATAGACAGAAGGAGAGACAAGACTGAAGGTAGTCTGTGGTGTACCATTTACATATATACAATAAATATATACATGATACTTAAAAGATATTATATTTGACCATCTTTACATACCAAGACCCCTCCGTGCCTCGGAAAGCATGTTAAACCGTTGGTCCCGGCTGTCATTCGCCGCCGTGGCCGGGTGTGGGCCAAAATAACCACCACGTGGAGCCCTGACACTGCTAGAAGACGTCGTGGCAGACCATGTAGAAGATGGCGGGAGGAGCTGGATAAAACGAACGACCTGTGGTCTACTTTAGCCCTGGATCGAAAAAGCTGGAAGTCATGAGGCTCTCTCCATGACTTCCTCTAAAGGCAGAGCCCTTCGAGAGCCTGCGTCATTCCACTACTGGGCAAAGGCAGAGGGCTTCGCCCAGCAGTGGGATAAAGCAGACTAAAATTAACAGTTAGGTGGAGTGGTCGAATCTATTGCCGAAACACGATTTGTTTACATTACATGTATACAGGGTGAAATAGAAAACATGCGACAAATCGAAATAGGAGCTTATACTCACCATTTTTTTTTTTTTTTTGGGAAATCATCTAATGACTCCGCCCGCTCTGGGTGGAGCGGAAGGGAGTGTCAGACTCTTACTGACTAAAACCCACCCGTGTTCCTTCCTTAGCCCTTTATGTTCCGGGGCAGCGGTAACCCTTTCGGACGATCCCGCTACCCCGGCATATACTCACCATTATGAACAACATTTACTATGGGACCACACCTGAAATCGCGAAAAAAATCAGCTGTTCCCTACATTTTGACGAGTCATGCGAGCATAATGTAGGGAACAGCTGATTTTTTTTCGATTTGTCGCATGTTTTCATTTTCAACCTGTATTATCCGCCTTACTAATAAACGTTGTATGGCGTATGTATAGTTACACAAAGCTTTGTCTTCTTCTTTCGAAAGTCAAATTACTGACGACTGAAAGAGAGAAATCGCTATGTAACTGTAGCTGTATCTACAACGCCACATGCGAACAACGCGTCATACTGAAGTCACGAAATCCTGCATCTCGCAAGCAGAGTTTACCGCGCAACTAGCATAGATACAACGGCCTGACATGAATCATCGGGCAGTTGCTCGCCAGACACAACACCCGTCTGATCGGAGGATCCTCCCTTTTCTATAGAGTATGAGTGAACTTTACACCCTGTTCCTCATACCTCTATATAACTATTCATCTGATATAATACGTTTATTAGCAATGGGGTATAACTATAGCCTTTTGCTCTCCTGCTTACTTCACCCATCTAATCCAATTATCAAAGTACACAAAACTAAAACGGAATAAATAACATGAGCCCTTAAAGCCAGGTGTCAACATAACTAGACCGTACTCCAAAGGCTTTGACAAGATTACTAAGATTTGCATCGAGTCGAATTGAGACCAACTTATGTATTAGTAAAGGAATTCTGTAATAGGCGTTAAGATGTAGGGATTTATTTATAAACGATGATTAAAGTTAAGTGACGTTTCAACGTCAAAAATTTATGGTTAACTAAATAACGTTTATGAATAAAGGGGGTTTTGTTTAGTTTGGTTATGTTAACAATTGTATTCCCGCGTATTAAAGTAATAATACATAACTTTATATCAACATCTGCCTAGCTTTTTCTGCATTTTCCCAACTATGTTGGGGTTGGTTTCCAGTCTAACCAGATGCAGCTGAATACAAGTATTTTACATGGAGCGACTGTCTATCTGACCTCCACAACCCAGTTACTGAGTAATACGATACCCCTTGGTAAGACTGGTTGTTAGACTTTCGGGCTTCTGATGACCCGTAACGACTGTCAAAGATCCACGAATAACAGCCGGGACCAACGGCTTAACGTGCTTTCCGAGGCACGGAGGGGTTTTAGTATGTAAAAATGGTCACCCATCCAGGGACAAACCTCGGCAAGCGCAGCTTAACCTGATCTATCGACCTGAGCTGCTGTAATTACTTAAAACTTTATGTATTATTTATAAAAAAAAGGTTAAGTAGAGGTGTACCTATAGTACACCCACATTTCATCAGTTATGTTTAAGTCCCATGTAACAGGGGGCGAGCCTATTGCCATCAACCGGGCACAAATCCAGGCTCCGGGCTGCTACTAAGAAATTCCAGATGGAAAAACCCAATAACACTTTGTTCGACCCGGGAATCGAACCCTCGACCTCATGCTCAGCAGTAGCGCTTTCGAGCACTTGACCGCCGAGGCAGTCTAAGTAATAATATTAAAAATATAAGATTTACCTTAGAGAGGTATAAGGAACAGGGTGTAAAGTTCACTCATACTCTATAGAAAAGGGAGGATCCTCCGACCAGGCGGGTGTTGTGTCTGGCGGCAACTGCCCGATGATTCATGTCGGGCCGTTGTATCTAAGCTAGTTGTGCGGTAAACTCTGCTTGCGAGATGCAGGATTTTGCGAGAGGTCGGTATGACGCGTTGTTCGCATGTGGCGTTGTAGATACCGCTACAACCATATAAAATCAGAATGATATTGAAAATCTTTAGTTTCTGAGAAAATTTCCTAAGACAAAGGCATATACTGCAATGCTACAAAAGTGTTTCGTTTTGTCAAGAAACTCATCAGCAGTTGGTAAAAAACATTTTGTCTTCATTGAAATAGATAGTGCCATCCACGAAGACGCGCCCCACTCTTCTTACTTATCGCTAGTTTATTCCACTAGTGTTTTAGTTTTTTGATACACACTAATTGCCCACTGATAAGTAATTACTGTGTATCGACAGAACTAAAACACTAGCGAAATGTTGCACACTTGTACTGTAAGCGATTAGGAAGAAGAGAGGGGCGCGTCTTCGTGGATGGCGCTATCTGTACATGCAGTAGTGGCGCCATTAGTTCCACAGCTTTCCACTAAAGTGCAGATAAGTTGGTTCAACGTACAACCTGTTTGGAAGAAACATTGTTCTGATTATTTAATCATTATGTGGGCACATAGATGGCGCTGCTGGTGTGTTACATTGAAGAATGATGATGCTTACCGCTTAAAACTAGCATGCGTACATAGCATGTTAGCGTGACTTTTCCATTAATTTATTCATATTTTATTTCACTTGAGATAGTGACCAAACGCGAGCCTATGAATAATAAAAAAAACAGTAATTTTAAGTTCACCTAAAAATCACGGATGCTGAAAAAGCTCAGCGTTCGTTGAATAAATATGATGATCAACGTTTCTTTTTTGTGTGAAAAGATTCGCAAGTTTTTTGCAGTCTGTCAATTCTAGGCCGTTCGCGTTGAGTAGGTAACCTCTACTCTATAAAAACTGGAGATATTCTGAACCACTACTTTCTTATACCAAGGAGTAATTGAAAAAACTGAAAACCTGAAAAGGGGTCATTGTACTCTTCATAATGAACAACTATACCCGCCACCAAAAGTCTCCCTGCAGGGTGTAACCTTCCGTGGTCCACTTGGAGTCTCTGAACCGTCTCCAAACAAGTGGGAAGATATAAGTCCAACCTGGTAAAGTGGGGCTAACTTGACGGAGCCGCAGTAGGGTGTGATTGTGGAGCTATGTGTCAAACCTTGCTCCACCTCCTATCCTGCCCTCTGAGTCCCAAAACATGCAGTCAAAGTGACCTCTGCGCTGCCACCGAAGACGCCGTAGAAGTGGCAAAGTTTTGGAAAAACAAGATTTAAAATACAGTCGTGCCAGTGACACGAATAAGTAGAATGAACAACTTTTATCTAAAATCTGGTGGCCTACCATGAGCTAATTAAAAACGATTATAAAACAAGACATTTCAGTTTAGGTTCCTAAACTACATCGCTTGAGCTGCTCTATGGATGTCATGGTACCAAACAAGTACCTACTTATGAATGAAACCAAAACTTGCGACTCAGTTTGGGACAATCGCTGTCAGCAGATGGCACGGCCTAAACTGAATCGTTAAACTGACGTCATGGTACGAATTAGAAAAACAGTTCAGATTAGGTCCTAAAATGGATCGCGTTAAGAGCTTGTGGTAGGCCTCTAGGTGGCTTTCAGGTTTTCAGATAGATATTTCAATCACACCTTGAAGAGGAATAACGTCTTTAGCTTTTATAGGTTATAGGGTACCAAACCCAAACTCAAAGCATTTATTTCAATTTAGTCGGTCAGTTAGTCAGAAAGTTGAAGCTAGTTGCCCATTCCAAAACGTAGATCTCTATGGAGAAGAACTGGACACTTTTTTAAATCAAGATATTACAAAATCCTGGGTACATTATTCTTGTTGCTTCTATATGTGAGAACAACGTAAAAAAAACACACAAATGAAGAAACAATTCAAAATATAAGATTAAATATAAACATTGGCAGTTAAGAGATGACTAGTCTCAACCGACGGCGCCCGTTCACGAACATGACGCGTGGATCAGCACCATGCAGCTCTACCATTTTGTAGAGAACCAAAAAACGTCATTCCTTCCCCTTTCCATAAGGCAAGGCAAGAAGACATTCTGTCTAAATCTGCCAATCTGTTTCATTATTATTAAGATACCTACAGTTTCCTGGCGTTCCAGTATGATAAAATAATAAGGGTAAAAAATAACACACAGATTTTGTAAAATGTACATATAATCTTACATATAATCACGAACTATTTACATCAGAAAGCGCACTATTTAGTACTATACATACACAAAAATATTGTATTTTTGTATTTTATTCGATAGTTTTCAAATTAGTAGATATAGATATTACGCGAAACAGTTTCCAACAGCCAAAACAATGATTTTTTTAAACTGCAAATGTAAACAAAATTATGTTTTGGATAACTGTACTGAATTTTGTGCGTAATTTTTTGATACATTTCTTTTCTTAAGATTAAAAATTAAATACAAAACATTTGGAATGACTTCAGACCTAAAAGTTCTTTGGAATGCTCTTTAATCCATTATGCAATTTTGACTAAGTCCGCAAACGGATTTTTTAATGTCACAATATTATATTTACCTTCAGGAAATAATATTTCAGGTGTTTCAAGGTTACTAGATACATCATTATGTACTACGGGTTGATATATGGTTTGACTAGTTCGCATACAAAAATTTAAGCTCTGGCCACACAGAGGCGATTCCCGAGCGGGACGCAAAACGCGACTACGAGCGTCATTTGTTTTAATGATGATGTCACAACACTATCCGCGCCAGTTTGTATACCTACATACAAGTTAGTGCACACGAACGACACGCGTCAACGATAAAGGCAACTGCAACCGTCGTCGACGACGTCAAAGCGTGTCGGCGACTGCCGTCAACGACATGCCGCTCATGTATTTTGAGCACCGTACTAAAGTATCTGTCACGAGAAGCTATAAATTTTGTAAATAAAGAACTTCTACTATGTTACGTAGCGACAATTGAATCAACAACAAATGTTCCCAAATTCAATCAACTCAAAGTAACATACGTGTAATACGAAACTAACGAGAAATTTCAATCGCTCGGGTTATATTTTAGCGATATAAAGCGCTGTCGTCTAATTTTTGTGGTACTGAAACGCGTCTGACTCATGGAACGTAAACATTTGGGCTGCCATTTTGAAGTAAGTTCACGCTGACGCTATTTATGCCGCAGAATGCAGATGCAAAATACTCGGAATCGTCTGACGACAGTAACCATTAAATAACTGTTTTTTTATTTGATCCAAAGGTTGCGAACCCCTGAATGTGTGTTTACAAAATTTATAGCTTCTCGTGACGGATACTTTACACGAGTGACATGTCGTAGACGGTTGCATTTGCCTCTGTCGTTGACGCGTGTCGCTCGTGTGTTTGTGTTTTTATTGTGTTGACACAATCGGCGCGACCAAATTCAGTCCCGCATCGCGCGCGAAATTCATTTGTCTGGCCGGAGCTTTATTGAAAGTCACAAACAAAAATATACAAACTGAAAAATGGATATCTCATTAATTTCTTTTTCACAAGTGGTTCAATTTCTTTTGTAAATATTATCAAATGGTTAATTAATTCTAATTTCTTTTGCAGACGTATACTGTGTTGTAACTGTTAATGAGAAAATATTGCAATACGCAACAGAACATTTTTTTTTTATTCTACAAGTTTTTCTATGACGGACTTCTTATAATTAATATTGTCTTATGAATAAACTTTGCTTTCAGAAAAGAGAATGGGCTTTTGGAAAGGACATATATTCGTGTTGAGAAAATAGTGGTGTATGTATCTCATTTAGGATTTATGGGTTTTACGGTATTTTTATTGCACTTTATTTGAGACTAATAATAGTATTTTTTTTTTGTTTAATGAAAACTTCTTTAGGCGCGTTGGGCATTTTTTGAGATGGGAAAAACCATTGAATTCGCGCCACTGTTACTGTAACGACACCAATTCGGCTGTCCTCGGGATGTACTCTGTTTTAATGTATATCCGATATGTCAGTGAGTGATGGCAAAGTATTCTGTGTGTGTTTTTTCACTTCTGTCGGCACTTCCGGAGTGCCACTGTTTTTTTTTTTAAATAGAGTCCTTGAAGTTTTCCCATAGGAACCTACTACGCTTTGGAATGAGTAACCAGTTTTATCTTCTGACTGACTGACCCCTTGACAATTCTAGAGTGTCTGTAAAGTTCAATGGTTCAAAATCAAAATATTTTATGTCACATAAACCGACATGGGCACTTATGAAACGTCAGAAGCTAGGTGCACAGTTCCAATTGGTCGTTTCCTATGGAGAAGAACTGGCAAGAAACTCCACGCGCGGTTACTCTTTTAAAAATAATTGGTTTTTACAATGTTTTCAAATTACAGTAAGTATGGGAGAGGACAGCATACGGTAGGTTGACGCCTGCTATCGCTGAAAACCAGCGCTGGGGGTCTGTCTCGCATAGCATCGCAGCATTATGCTGAACGATGTCCGTTTTGTGTAGATGTGACGCATATTTTGACCCAACTTGTTCTTTTTTATGTTTGCGTTCTTTCTTTGCGTCATATTTTTACCGCAAAATAAACGTACTTATTTTGCTTTTTTCTTCTTTCGAGACTTACTTATTTAACTTAATTCGGAATTCATCAAAAAAATTACGCTCAACGTTTTTCTCATCATATTACGTCTCACTATTTTCTCAACACGAATTTGCAGCTTTAAAGTAACTTGCAACAATAATTAGGTAATGTAAAATGACTAGACACAAATGAACACAAAATTACAAATATCGAAATAACATTGTACGTGTGGAGAATGTTATTAGTTGCACAATTGTATGCCTCCTTATATTCTATATACTTGTAATATTATATAATGTGTAATTGTTTGTTCTTCCGAACAAATAAAATAAAAACTCAGGCTTAGCAGTAGCGCTTGCAACCACTAGACCAAAGAGGTATTGCCAAAATAGTTACTGTCTTTATAAACTAAGTTGAAATAAATAACAACATTTTGTAAATAGAAGTTGCGAGATAAATTGTTTAATTAATCTGATAATCGGAAATGGATGTAGCATCTTTTGCGTTTGTGTTTATGCCAATAAAAACAGAACATAGGATTTTATAAGTGGTTTTCGGCATACAAAATATTGGGTCTAATTAACACAAATAACACGCTAAAAAAATGATAATAAAATTCCAATCTGAGATATTAAACTTAAATACAATTGCACTTCACATATCTTTGGTGGTAAATTAGATTAACAAAGACTAGTAATGGTCACAAAAATAAATAAATTTAAAGTTAATAAATAAACTATCCTTACTTTAACTTAAAATATTTGCTTTAACTAGAAATCGAAAGTTATTTTTGATGTTAAAAATAACAAATATAAAGTTGATACTACACTGCGCGAGCGAAGCGAAAGATATTTAAAATACCTATGGAATGTGACAATTAGAGTTCGTTTTGCAATTAGAAGATACGTATAAATATTTTACAGGTACAAAAATTCTTATATTAACACATTACAAAGAGGAATTTGCAACGTTTTATACCTAACCATATTGCTTGAAACATAGTCATTTTCTTACATCATCGTCTATAAAACCCAATGACTAGGTACTTCTTATCTTATAGAATACAGAAACTATACAATACCAGTGACTAGTTTAAAATATGATACAATGTTTTCCACAAAATATAGCTTCACTTAAATATTATAATAGAGCATTCGCTCGCTCAGTGATAGCAACATAAAGCCAGGAACACACAAGCTAGTAACTTGCACCAAACTGTGCAAGTAGCTTACATGTCGTGCCATAAAAACTTCTGATTGATGATAAAGCACGTAATAGACATGTTGCTTACTTGTGCAAAAGTATGCAAGTAAATTGCATGCCGTTGTAGCATCCACCAATTAGAAGTCGTTATGCCACAATGATATGCAAACTACTGGCATCGTCTTGTGCAAATTACCGACGTTCCCGGCTGGATTCCAAGCGTCATTTAATACATACATCTTGCACAAATCAGACTAGACTTACATTGAAGCGGTTCTTAAATAAATACCATTTTTTATATCTAAGTTATAACTAGATAATATCACGCACAAATTTGCTTTCATGTTTAATCAGCCGTTATTAAAGTAATTGGAATGGCTAAGAGGTCGTGACTAGGAACGATACGTCACATGATTTCGGTTTTGACAAGAATTTTCTGTAACTTCTTTGCTCTTAGTATGAATAAATACTAATAAGTACTTGATAGTTTGGAAAAAAAAATACTGTAAATAGTTTTTTTTTTTTGACATTCATGAAAATTTTGTTTGTTTAAAAGATCGCTTATCCCGTTTTGTGTGCACAACCCTTATATTACTTTTTGATTTTCACGAAATTTAGAAAAACTAATTATTGACAGTTAATTAAGTAAAATAATTTCAAATTTTTTTTTTTTTTTACTTTTAGTGAATTGCAATAAAACGACATTGTTTTATTTCAAAATGTAGTCAGTAAATCTTGTTTTCCTTTTAATCATGTAACGTTATCGTTAATTTAATGTAAGTGATCCGATTTCATCGGATATTTCTTGCTACTTTAAAAAGATCTTGTTTTTTTAACAGTTATCTAGTATCAATCAGCTTTGGATAAAGGCGCCATTTTCATTGCAAAGGAGAGCTGATTGATAAATGCTTACATTACTTCTTTTATTTTACTTAAACTTATTACAGTTACAGGAGAATATGTGTTTTATTGCACTATTATAGGGCTGTATTTAACAGTGATTGATTCAATATTGATTGATAAAGTTGAATCAATCAGACGCCCAAATCCAAAGTGATTGTGTTACACTAAAAAATACATATTGTCGTTCTAAAATAAAAACTAAAAGTTAACTATTTTAGTACACGTTTGACTAGAAACGTTTGATATAGAGATCAATCTGGGGCAGCACTATGTCAATATCGATAGAAGTGTCGACAAGCAGATATAGGCAAATCTTAACAATTTCCTGTTTCACTTCAGTCATTATCTTACAAAAATCATTCCTAATTGCCTAATACAAACAACTGATCATAACGATGACCCATTCGAATCGTAACTTCTCTATACCTATCAATCGACTTTGAACTTTCTATCTTACCTAATCAATCAAAAGAGTCGATCGTCATTTATCGACAAATCTATCGAGAATCGAGACAGTGGCGCCGCCCAGTGGCTAACAACTAAACGTTATCTAAAACGGCTTCGGCGTTCACTATTCACGTAAGTTTTAACTGTACACTTTGTTTAACTTACTATGTTAAGGGCCCTGAAAATTTCGAAAAGTATTACGTGCGAGACACATGTAATCTTTAAAATAAGAGTAAGAAAGACAGAAGTTCAACAAAGGCGATGTATTCGAGTTGTGGGCTGAAAATTATGTTATAGTAACAATTTTAAAATTGCTACTGTACTATTATTAATCTTCACGTGTATTGACTGGCAGACATCTTTGAATCATCATCTGCCTAGCCTTTTCCCAACTATGTTGGGGTCGGCTTCCAGTCTAACCGGATGCAGCTGAATACCAGTATTTTACATGGAGCGAATGCCTATCTGACCTCCACAACCCAGTTACTGGGTAATACGATACCCCTTGGTAAGACTGGTTGTCAGACTTTCGGGCTTCTGACTACCCGTAACGACTGTCAAAGATCCACGAATGACAGCCGGGACCAACTGCTTAACGTGCTTTCCGAGGCACGGAGGGGTCTTGGTATGTAAAGATGGTCACCCATCCACGGACCAACCGCGGCAAGCGTAGCTTAACCTGATCGATCGACCCGTGCGGCTGATATTACTTAGCCACAAGCCCCTCCTTAGCCACAAGCCCCTCTTTCAAGCAGACATCTTTGAATCAATCAACTTATTCAGTTTATTACAGTTGACCAATATTGCCATTAACAACCTGTTTATGATGAATTGATAGAGATTAATTAAGAAGAATGAAATGAAGAACAGAAGCCTATCTCAAACCAACAGTCAAAATAACTGAAGAAAACAAAATAAGTGTCCTTAAATCCGCTCTCATAATCAAGAAATTCAAACCAATCAAAATCGAAGAACTGAACGAAATCACTAAAGACAAAAGATTAATATTCATCCCGCTTCACGACAGAAACTGACAAATCAGGGCCCGTAACAAGCGATTCTCATAGCACAAGTAGCTGCTGATGAGGAAGACGGCGTCACAATAGATGGTCATCATGGTCGTCATGATCTTCTTCAGACTCTCCTGAATCTAGACTAGGAACCCGATCCAGGTCATGAGTTTCACACTGCTGGTCCAGTTCTGACGGCGCGTCATCATCTTTCCATTTATCCATCGATCTTCTTCTTGCGTTCATGAAGAAGTTGCCAACTGTTGTTGGCTCTAGTCCTAGTTGTCTTGCTATTGTTACTTGCATTTCTTTTGACGGTCTTTTTGTTTCCTGGAAAGCAGAATTTTTTGAGTTAAAAAGATTGCATAGATAACAGTAGATTATTGCACTGTTTTGATCAGATTGGATTTTGTGTTTTACTTAGTTTATCTCTTTGGTTTATCTAAATAAAGGTAAAAGACCAGATAGGTAAAAAAAACAGTATTTTTTGTTTCGATTCAATTCATCATTATCGTTCTCCTACCCTTATTCCAATTTATTTGGCGTCAGTGCAACATATCTTCTTCTTTCATACTTCTCTATTAGGGCGCGTACGTACGCGCGCGATTTTTTTCGCGCGCGCGTCGCGTACGCCTCGCTCCCTCAAAAGAGAAGCATTTAATTCCAATATTTCTAAAGAGGAAGCGATACGTAACGACGCGCGCGCGTAATAAATCGCGCTCGTGTGTACGCGCCCTAAGTCGTCATCTCGTTGTATATTTTATGTTTAAGGCAAATTTTCTTTAGATGTTTTTTATCTCAATATCTCACGTAATTTTTAAAAGATTTTTATTGTTTTTCTGCTTAGTTATTAATTTTATAGTACAGTAAAATATTATTTTAAAACTGTATCGGTGTCAACAATAAAATTGTTGGTTGGCCATTAAAGAAATAAAGAAAAAAGAAACTTGCTTGTCACCGGTTCTAGCCATATACCATGATATGATATTTCGACTCAATTATAATTTTTTTACATATCTATTTTTGATACTTGCTCTTGCTATCATAAATACCATAATACCTATAACCTCGTCGTGACCTCGTCATAGACGAACACATAATGCTAAGACTTTTCCTTATCCTACGCTAATTGGGTGAATTAATGGACTATTTCTGCTCTTTCATAAAAACACATGTAAGCACAGCTACCATGTTTATTATTATAACTGCTCCCTAATTGCGTAACACACTATCAATCTCAATCTGAATCATATTGAAGGATATTGCTAATCCTTTGCATTGTAGCGGTATCTACAACGCCACATGCGAACAACGCGTCATACTGACGTCACGCAAATCCTGCATCTCGCAAGCAGAGTTTACCGCGCAACTAACATAGATACAACGGCCAGACATGAATCATCGGGCAGTTGCCCGAGACAACAGCCGTCTGCTCGGAGGATCCTCCCTTTTCTATCGAGTATGAGTGAACTTTACACTCTGTTCCTCATACCTCTAAAGCATCATAATTATGTTCGGATTTGTTTGCTCAACAACGTAAGTAGTAAATAAGGCAATGAATGTTGTTGAACAGTCAAAATGAAAGCCATTAGTTAGTGTTTTACGCAACTACCCCACTTTTCCCTGAAGCCAAATAAACAACACAATAACATTTTAAACTTTTGCCTTTAACTCGACTTTTTGAAAGGTCAAGTTTTCTCCCTTGGTATTTTGCAAATCATGTAACGTTTCCATTGATATTTTTTATAGAAATAATTTTATTCTTTTACTAAGATTTCACGTGTTTGGTTGGTAAGGTTTCACATGAAACACAAATGTGGAATTAAGTCTACATATCTCATGATTACGAAAGTAAAGACAATTCTGGTTGAATAAGCTGTGAATAATAAATAAATTCTTTATTTCACCAAAAGCCATCAAATTACAAAATCCAAAGACTAAGAGCATATAAGGCTTTTATCTAGGTCACAATAATTTTAATACTCTGACTCCTAAACTAGATGTGGGTGCAATACACTCAACAATGTATGAGTTATGGAGTACTGATGTTCTACGGTAAGGAAAACCAATTGCCTTTGACAATATTCCCGCGAATGATAAGGAAACACTAGACATAGAGACAGAGAGAAAATAGAATACAGGGTGGCAAGGAAATCGACGTACATCCTGTTACCGTAAATTCAATACCTGATTCTGAAACCCCTTGCGTTGAACATTTTGAAAAATGATCACAATGACGGGAAGAACAAGTGACTCTCAGCTTCGTTAAGCGTCTTTTTATACCCAAACTTGATTTTACTTTATGTTATTACTAGCTTCTGCTCGGGGATTTCGCATATTATCCCATGGAAAGGTGCTACCGGGACAGAAAGTAGCCTATGTCCTTCCCCAGGATGACATCGATCTCCTTGCCAAATTTTATCGAAATCTGTTCAGTGGTTTAGGCGTGAAAAGGTATATACTGACATTTACCTTAAAAATAGCCTGTAGAGTACGCCGCTGGAGGTCTGTGAAAACCAAACGCGGTTTCTTCGGGGAAGGCATATCCGAACCCAATTCCTCCTTGCGCTTGCAACCTGAAACCAATAACGGTATCCTTTACATTACCTGCTTTAAGACACAATCCAAAGAAGAAATTTCTAAAAAGATAGTACGTACATATGCGGGTCTCTCCTTTAGTTGAGTGAAAAGAAAGAAATGAGCTTAATAATGTAATTTAGGACACGGGAATTTGGTAACATCCTAACACAGGTTATATTTTCTATTATTGATGGCAACAATTATGAAATGATATAGATGGCCCTACGTATAACATAAAAATTTAACAGTAGAGATATAATACGTACGTCCTGAAATTGGGTGAATATATGTATGATTTACTGGTGAACTATCAACATTAGCAAAAATCCCTAAATATTTAGGCCTATCTCTGATTATAAAAAAGATCTTGGTGTATCAGCTGAATTATTTAGTTGGGTGTGCTGTACTTTATCAACCTACAACTTTGAGGACTACAGGCGTGATTTCACGCCCACAATATGCGACAATTGACATATAGCGCTAAATATACGAAGAAATTTGATATTTTTATCCAGTTAAGGTCTAATTATACCTTAAGATCTGCCTCATATAGAACGAATTGCTTATAATAAGCGATCGAATTAATATCATAGGTCGGATATAGAATATCTGACTTCTAATATTATTCTATCCTGCTAGGCTATAATTGAGCCTGTCTATTTCTGTCTATTTCTGCTTTGACAACGCCATAACAACTTATAATTATCCGATCTGTTATAATATATCAACACCTATTTCTTCTATAAACTATTATTGCGGCTTTAATATTGCAAACTCTTTGATATAGCAACATTATAGTTTTTATAAAACCTACAGTACTTTAGAGTCCAATTTCATTCTTAGGCACGAAAAAATTTACAACTTGTTGATAAAAGAATGTTACGATGGTTTCGGTGTTATGCACCAAGTAAAATCCCTAAAATCCTAAATTTCTATATGCAAAAGCATGAATAACTTCTTTTGTGAACCTGTATTAAATAAAAAATGATGAATTAATCAAATACATAAAAGAGTATCAATAGTATTCGTGCAGTTAATTTATATCTTAAAATACAACGATGAAAAATACTCACTGCCTCTCTGTGGTATCTGGGCCGCTGCAACAAATAAAAATTATAACTTTAGTTATATTGATCACATTTTAAGGGCTTTTCCCTGAGTCCCTGTTCATACGGCGCTGTACTGTATATTTTACTGTAAAAAGTTGGGATCACACGTTAAAAACAAATGCCGTATGAAACTGCCATGTGATTCCAAAATTATATAATAAAATATCGTACGGATCATTGTCGTGTGTACGGGGGGCCTAACGTTATCTATTCGCGCTTGACGGTTTTCTATCAAGCTCATCATCTATAGACAACAAACATGCTTCTAAACATAGGCTACACTTTACAGCTTTTACAATACTACCGTCATTTTAATTTTTTTTTTGTTCTTTGATTCCTTATAGTAATTTGTTAGTTTCTGTAAACTCAGATTTGACGGTAGGTAATGTAAAAGCTAATAAATTGCACTGAGGTTGATTGAAAATGATCGTTATATCAATAATAATGGAACTAACATTTATTATCTTACATTTCTCTATTTTGGCACCCAACATGGGACCTATTGGATTTTCTAGATGGACTTTAATAAGCGTAGAAAAAACTTAGTATTAAAGGATGATGAGATAGTTTTGTATTAGATAATTATTGTATTCCACACTTATAATAAAACCCATCTAGATTCGTTTATTTGTACATTTTTGTTTGTCTATTTATTCTAACGTTGACATGTTGGAATTATATAAATTTCACAATTTATCGGACAATTTTTAAATTATGGTGGCAATGGACCAATCTTTATATCTTTATTTGATATCATCTTTAGAAAATGCACTCTTGGAAATTATAATATGTATTAATTAAATCCCAACATGCCGAATCTAATCTAAACACCAAACGTATTATTTAAAAACGCATACCTGGCGACAATGTAAACAACATTAACAAAGGGTTCTGAAATCTCGCAGGCACCTATAAAATCATATAATGAAAAACTATTGCAGCCCGGGCGCAGGGATAAACAAAAAGGGAGGGATGAGGGCGCGGTAGCAGTCTAACATTCATCTTGGCCTCTTGAAGCTAACAAAATAACACTTACCTACAGCTAAAAATAATGTTTCAAAAAACATTATCTAAATAAACAATCATTAGGCAGTATCGATACCACAGAAGCCAAACAAAACCAAAGCTCGGGAAGGATACTGCCTATTCAGAAAAAAATAACATCTATGGGCAAAATCTCTATACATTTTACACATTTGATCGACAGAACAAAAATATCCATTCAGATAATCCTCTCAATCTAAGTTGACTTGTCACAAAGATGTCTGCGAATCAAAATTATAATTAGTAATTCTATTAATAATGTGTTTGTTTTACCTTTGCGACAAGCTATTTACATGTTTATAATACCTATGAGAAACCAAGTCCACTGCTACGCAGCCACGGTCGGGGACGGGGTGGATGGGAAGGGTTAGGGGTAGGTTTAAATTAGAATCCATTTTATTCAACAATAAACATGAGAACACAATAGAAATGATCCAACAAAATTTTGAATGACATCGTCCATATAAACCAAAACATGATAAAAATGAAAATGGTCGAAACAAGTTGACGAGAATGAAAAGATGAAGAAAACAAACTCATAACAGTGAGATCCAGAGGAAAATAATAAATTAGAAAAAGAACAAAAGCCCCAAGGAGAAAAAGAAGGTGAAAGGAATTTTATGGAATCCAGGATCCAAATCAAGATGAGGGGAGGACTCACAAGCAAGATACATCCCCAGCTGGTTCGTATGGCGCGTCCCAGTGGGGCGAAGGCCCGGGGTACATTGTGGAGCCCTGGGGCGCGGGCGGAGCACCCTGGTACTCCCGGGGCTGGCAGTAAGCCTGTTGAGGCATGTTGTTTACATTGTCGCCTTTTATCGTTTGATGCTGATTTGGCGTATCTGTAAAATTAAAGTATTTTAATTTTGTTTTCTGTCGTGTTTTTATGTTCGAGTCCTCTATGACACTGAAGGAGATAATATTATTTCTAGTAGTATAGTAAATTCTACTACTTCAGGTCTTTAAGAGCATCATTACTCTTTAGTGAGTAAAAGCTGTTAGATATACAGACTATTATCATGAGCTTGTTTTGAATTAAACCATCAGATTTGCCGCAAAAAATAATAAATTCCACTGATTTCAAAAAACATTTTGAGCCTTCAACTGCGCTAGCTGTTTGTATATCAGTCACATATCATCTCATAGCCACGTCTACGTATTCATACCATTCTGTACCAAACTAAAATACGAATGAATATTATGAGAACAATCTACCCCCGATTGCCAAACTGAATTTTAAAAAGTGTGTTCCATAACAAGCAATATGTTGTAGATTGTGAATGTGTAATTTTTAGAAATGTGAACGCACCCTGATTTTGACATAAAGTAAATTTAAGTGTGTAATCTGTGGAACAGAGAATATAGATGGTTTAGAATTGAGAAACGAAAAGCTGTTTTATTTTAAGAACCTGCGAGAACCTAAGAAATATAACACAATAGAACAATAACACCAACAACACAATCCCATATCACGCAATAGATGGCAGCACTTGTCACGCTACGCATGAGCTTGAACGTTTAATTCAGATGGAGAATTTTGAAAAAACTCGGTGCCAACAATGAGAGATTCCGTATCTATGAAAGATATAGTTCTGATAAGAAGAAGATAGAAACATCAGTAAAATTTATCGTTATTTTCGAGCATTTCATTTTACTTACTATAAACATATTTTATATTATTTCATTCATTAGGGACAAAAAACATTTATATGCTAAAGAAAATACAGGGAATCCTTAAACTACAGTGAATGACACTGAAACTGATTACTAAGATGTACATAACTAGAAAAGGAATAAAAGGCTAATTTATCGGCTAGAGAAAGCCCATCGTAGAGGAATTGTATTCCCAAGACACATTCTAAGTAAGTTTAGCAACGGAAATTAAACTTTAGCCACTGATTTATGATGTCTACTAGATTAAATTATTGCCGCTATAGCATGAAAATTTAGCCCTACCAGTTCGCAGTATAGTAATAGAAGTGTTTTCAGGATTATTTGAAACAGACGGTGAACTAGTAGATTAGAGAGCTCCTAGAAAAGGAAAAAGAAGCAACAATGAAAATATAAAAGGTTATTAACCTAGCCAATATCAGCGCGATAAATCTCCTCGGGGAATATAGGATAACAAAATAGCCAGGGCTACATTTAGTTTGATGTTGGAATTAAATATAATTTAGATTGGCAAAGGTCATGGAAAACAAATAATATCTTGTACAATTTGATTCTGAATTTCGTCAAGACAGTAATCTTTTAGTTCACTCTCGTTTCCTTTTACTTAGAAATCTAAGGTTTGAAGTTTGATTTAAGTAAGGTCATTGGTTCCCAGACCACGTGCACGAATAACTCAGAAACCCAAAAACCAATAAATAAAACACGCCATAAAAATCCCAAACGCAAAGGTAAAATGTCCAAGAAACCCCATATAGGTACGTATAACTGGAGCCGGCAGCGGGCGACAGCGGGGGGAGGGGTCGATCGATAAACGGGGTGGTCTGACGTCACAGGGAGAGGGGGGGGCCCGCCAACATCGCTTGCCTCGTTTGCGGTACTACCTTTTTGAGGGTTTTTGTAGTTCTTCAGGATAACTGATGGTGTCTGCCACTGTTGATGGGGTTTATTGGCCCTAATTTGGCTGGTGAGATGAATTATAAATGGTTTTGTAAAGAAAATATTGAAGTTGAAAAAGGTAGTGACCATTTTTGTGACGATTGTTGAAAGAAAGTGTCAGGTTGTATTCCTCTATATTGCGGGTTGCTAACCTACCCACAGAACAACAGTGATACTTACATTTTGGATTTTTCCACATTATAAAGTGTTATTTATCACCTCATTTAATATAAATCCATCAACTTAAAAAGAAGAATTTTATTAGTGTTATTTATTAGTTGGATTAATAGTAAGTACACCTTCCGATATCGGATTCCCAAAAAACGGCAAACCTCCCTGCAAACACGACATAATATATCTTTATCAGGAAAAGATAGAAACCTTTCAATCTTTTCACCAACAACTTTGTTAAGTCAGCGTCCAGCAACGAAGGATGAAAGATAATACTCATATTAATAATAACATCGACGGCACGCAAAATTCATATCTTGTAAAACTTATAGATAAAGATACAAAATCCTTAACCATGAAAGCTAAAGCAGCATTTAATAACATCGCCACGTCATCGTGAACCAAACACTGATTCCTACAAAGACAAATGTGCTACCGTCAATCTCTGCCTACCCTTTCCCAACCATGTTGGTGTCGACTTTCAGTCTAACTGGATGCAGCTGAATACCAGCATTCTACATGGAGCGACTGCCTATCTGTCCTCCTCCTTGTGTTACTGGGTAACATGATACCCCTTGGTGAGTCTGTTTGTCAGACTTTCGAGATTCGGACTACCCGTAACGACTGTCAAATGTCTACAAATGACAGTCAAGATCAACGGCTTATCGAGCTTTCCGAGGCAAGAAGAGGTCTCGATATGTTATCAATGGTCACCCATCCACGGTCCGACCTTCGCAAGCGTAGGTTACCCTTCGATCAACCCGTGCGGCTGTTATTATTTAATCACGAGCCCCCAAATGTTCTAGAGTCAATATAAGACGAAGATGAGATGACGTCAGAAATTCCGTCAAGCATACTTGTGAGGATTATGTCAATATAAAAGCTACGGTAGAGGCTCGCTCAATCAAATTTGGAGGAAAGGATGGAATTGAAACTACGCGTGGAGGAACTAACGTCATAAGAGATATTAATGTTGTGTTAGTTGTAGGATCATCAAATTTTGTAAGACCAAAAAATAAAGTCAAGTATTTAATCGATACTCTAATAATTCCCATTTTGCGGTACTAAAAATATTATTGAACACACGCCAACTGCCACGTGTGTTGGTCTGGACTAACGAGGCAGTTGGCACGACTGCTGAGGAGCAAGTTTCCAACCCTGGTTCTATTATTTCACCTGTTGGTAAGCGATGGTGAGATCGACCATGGCACACTCTTAATCCATTCAGCCAAGCCAGCATTGAAAGTGTCAGCAAGAAGACTAGTGATGGGCAAGACACATTAGACACACCGGCAGTTAAAAGTCAACATGGTCAAGTGCAGATTTCACCAATGAAATTGAACGCAATCAGCACTTCTTAACCGCGTTCAAAAGCTATCACTGACAATATTCCATAACAATGATGACACTGACAGCTCTTGAACGCGGTCCGGTTAGACTGGAAGCCGACCCCAACATAGTTGGGAAAAGGCTAGGCAGATGATGAGCTCTTGAACGCGGTTTAGATGTGCTGAACGCGTTCAGTTTCATTGGTGTAATTCGCCTTCAATCCGCAGCTAACGACTTGAAATACACACATATTAAAAATCTTATAAAACTGACATGAAAACTACCCCTCATTACAGCATGAAAGGGAGCCATCAATCATGAATAGCGTCAGCCGGACCACGCGACAGTACTCGTATACACTGCCCGCCCACTGCACCGATTTACTAGCGGGCAACGTAAGTAAAACGCAATGGTTATCGAACGGGGTCTCGCGGTCGCGTGCCTACGACGCGTAGTGCCGAATTGTGTAGGGTGACTATGACGACGGTGATTGTGGAATATTTCTACGAACATTGACACTATCTTTACGAGTCATATTTTTCGTTGAAAAGTTAAAATAAAGTGCATTTCACGACTTGGTCAAACCATCGTGGATGTTATTGCTTAGGCAGCATAATCAGTCTATAATGTTCCCACTGCTAGAAAACAGGCATCCTCTCTGTGAGAGGGAGTGGGCCGTAATCCACCACGCAGGCCCAGTGCGGGTTGGTAGATGTCACGTGTTTTCGAATTTTTGGTTCTAGGACATGCTGGTTTCTCACGATGTTTCTCTTCAGCGTTTTGATTGCTTAGGTAAAACGAGTTATTTTAGGCTTAAATCACCGGGAGGAACTTTCACTTTTACTTACATTAACATAAGCATCAGTTCTTAGTCTCAGTCAAAAGAAACATTGTCTTCTACAAAACTATTTATATGGAAGCTAAGCTCTTTGAAAAAACAGAGAAGAGTGGAAAAACGAAAGGGGGCATTTGCCCTGCAGTGGGACAACACGGGCTAAAACTAAATAAAGAAAGAAATATTTGAGAAATATTTTATCCAGGAAAATACTATCCTCATAACAGCCAATGTGCTCCATGCATATTTGCATAATAAGTCCAGGGTTATAATAATTAGCAACGCACGCACCAGAACCCATAATCCCCTTCAAACGCGAGGGTAACGCACCCTACCATACGTCACATATCGACCGAGCACACATTTTAAAATAGGGATCGATGCAGGCAGCTGACGTTTTCTAATGACTTTTTGTTTAAAACTTTTTTAACTATCTTGACTTTTTTCTAAATAACCGGTATTTTCCTTTTGTATTCACATAACAGTAACATAAATAATTTGTTGTAAGAAATAAATTGCATAGGTTTATTATGGAAATGTGTCTGCAAAAATATGATCAAAAGAAAATTGAGATTTTTGTTATTACTTGAAACTTACTGAATTGAAAACTACAACCATTTATTAAACATCTCACTACGTTCCACTATCAAATAAACAAACCTATAAAAAAACAACACAAATATTATTCAACAACAGTCCCGCGTCTCCACATCGCGTGGCCACCTCAACTAGTGACGTACTCCATCGACCGCGCTGTGACCCAACGCATCGATTGTACAAATCGATGGCCGCAGCTGACGCGGCCGCTGTTTGTAAACTGTATGCGTTTTTATCGATACTTTAGTGGCGCATCATTGGCTCAGTAGTAAACTATGTAGAGACGGCGGCGTCTTTTCGCGGAATCGAATTTTATGCAGATATTAGTTCGCGATATATTTTGTTTATGATCAGGTAGAGGTGTATCCCAGTTCATGAATAGTGAAGGTCAGGTTGTTAGACCCCAATTACACTTCACGATATTTAGGGCCCGACTCGTAAGAGATGTGTTTTTTAATAGGAACCATTCCTCCCTCTCTCTTATAACACCAATCGGGTTTAGGGAAAGGATCCCTGAATATCGCGTAGAGTAATAAGGCTTTTACTCTATAGCAAATATTTTAACGGATTCCAGAGGGGCAATTCCCGTATTTTTAAGAACGTTCACATTCTAATTTCAGTCTCAATCTGTCAATTAACATACATTGTTGACAAGTTTTTGACATTGATTGTCGCTGAAATGAGCTTGCGACTTGAATTTGAACGTTTTTTAAGTTCTAGAATTGGCCTTCTGATGCTATAGTCAATGGGGTCATTAACTACGTAAATATTGATCATGAAGATGTGACAAAATAAAAGAAAAAGGTGATGACAACTGTGATGGTTCTCGTGCAGTTTTGTGTAGTCCCCAAGAACAGTGCAGCTCCCGTTGAAAGCATTTTAAAGCCCAGTGTGCATGAGCAGGAGAACAACTTGATGTGCTGTATCATCAGCCGCTCGTTACAGGAACTTATGGACGCTAGTGATGGCGTCTTTACAAGACGTTTGCTTAATAATATAAATAACAGTCGGATGCCTGCATTCCCATGTGAGTCATAACAGAAGTTGAGCAAACTAAGGGTTATGGAACCACTTTAGCTACAACTATCGCCGATTATGAATATGTAAGGTCTTCACCCCTTGCTAGTTCATCTAGAGCAAGCTTGAAATTTTGCTTCGTTTGAGCTTAAAATGTTTTGTTGTTTTCTGTTAAGTTAAAGGTTCATTAGAATACCAGCGTCAGATAGCATCTGTCTGGCATGAATGCTGTAGTCAACCTTTTTGGCGCAGCCGTGAGGCACGAACTATTGTAGTTTAGAACATTATTTTCACTTTTTGTTTTGTATTTCACGAACTATGTCCAAAAAAAATTTTTCCTTCTTTCTTTTAGATTCAAACTTGTTTTTTTCCTTCTTTTGTCATAATAAGAGTGGTAAGATGATGTATTTTTTACAAATAGCTGTGGAGATGTTCAGATTTTAAGAGTATTTATTTATTTATATATACTTTATTGTACACCACAAAAATATATAACAAGAGAGAGAGAGGAGTACTCAAAGAATTTTGTATTTATGAAACGAAATCGAGTGAAAAAACGTAAACAGCTTAAAACAAGGCATATGGAAAACTAAGTTTCAAGTAACACCTATCAACACAGGCAAAAGTTTCGTTTATCAAAGAGCCTTTTAGAAAATCTTCTATAAAACCTTTCATTACAGAAATGCCACATAGACTTCTTAAGCGAAAATGATATTAAATGCTGGGAAAAGACATGTAGACGAAGAATCTAAAATTGTAGAGAAGCTGGACTGATAAATGTCGAAAGCATCACAGTTTGAAGACATGTCTAAGTAAGAGGACACAATTATGCAACTTGGTATAAACAAAAACAATAAGACTGCCTTTTCCTTTAGTAAATAAATACAGCTTTATATAGTTCCCATCTCTCACATGGGACTTCAGGATCATTTCAGACACCAATCTACATGCTGGTCTTCGCATGATCTGACCAAGATTATGTCTGGACTTTAAAAGAGACTGTGACCTCTGAGTTTGTTTCAGCCTTTCTTCTTAGAGTAGTCAGCGACCTCATCTAGTTTTTAAAATATGAATGTCGTATAAAAGTGTTGGTACAAACCTACTTACAGAAATAAAATCATATAACTATGTAAGGGCTGATTTTTCCAATGCCAAATAATTTTATCGGAGGAATAATTTTGGATTTTTGACAGTTCTTCTATACAAAATCTGTCAGACGTCAATTTTATTCCACGAATAAATAATATCCGTCGATTGAAAAATCAGCCCTTAGAAACATTGTTCTCATGTAAGAGACTTTGTGTGTTCAAAAATATAACAAGCGAAACGTGGAATTCCTTAAGTGTTATTATCCTTTCGAGCAATAGAGATGTTATCTCTTAAGTCTACAGCATAATAATATTCCAGCTAGACTATTCATAGAATGAACAATTCTAGCTCAAATTGTCTAGACTCCTGTCCGCATCTTAATACAATATCCTCTTTTGTTTTAGCATCAATGAAAACTTGTAATGAAGAAAACCATATAATGGATTTAAAGAAAGTAGTCCCTTAGTTAATAAAAGCTGGAATGATTTGGAATCTGGTAACAACTTTGCCTCAACATCAAACTCGATTTTGGTAAAGGTTGACTTAAAACAGATTCAATTTAATGCTAGATATTGTAAAAGTATATTTAGACTGATTTAATAAAACCTAAATCCACGTGGTAATCCAGGTCAGGTCACATTATGCAAATGTAGGCTGAATGAGGCGCGCTTCAGTCAAGTCGCGAATTTATGAGACAATTTAGATATAAAAAGTGTTAGTTTCGTTGCGTTAAAGCCTTCACTGAAAGTAATAATGGAATGAACAGAAAAAGGAGTGTTTTTTTAGATACAAATCCTATTGCAAAGCAGTGTCATTGTATATAGAAATAGATATGGAAACCGGACCACGTGGTCCCTCAATCCCAATATCTAATAGCAAATTGTTATTGAACCACCCAATGCTAATCATCATAGATGGACCTATTTGATGCTACAACAATTTCCAAAATTCTCATTAGACGAACAAAATTTTTGATACTTACCTGAAGTTAAAAAAAAAGACAATTAAAAACAAAAGCACGTCATCTAAATACTCTACTAATGCTAAAACATCATGCATCACGTACCTGCTAGCCTCAACGCCGACATTCTCTGAAACTCCGGCTCTTGCAGCCACTTCCACATCCTTCTAAACGTCTCCCTCCCAGACTTGAGCTTCGACCACGGCTTCGGATTCCTTAGCAAGTCACTCAGCGTGCCCTGCGACCTACACAGCACCCTCTGAGCAAATATCGCCTGAGGGATCGAGTACCTCTTCAACTCTCCACTTATCCTCTGAGCTAACTCTTTTGTATTTATTTCTTCTGAATCACTCTGTGCCTGCTGCTGTTGCTGTGACTGCTCTTCTCTAGCAAGCAACGCCGCGTTCAGGTCCAACCCAGGACTCGGCAATGGCGGCGTGGGCGATCGCCTTTCAAATGAGTTCGGCGACGCACTCCGCCTGCTGTATGCTGATTGTGGCGATAAAGGCTCATTGTAAGGAGTTGGTGATAAGGACGCGTAGGACTGCTGCTGCTGTATCACTGTGAACGTGCCGCCGGCGTGGTACGCGAACTTGTCTGAAACAGTGCTGATCGGCGGCAGTGGGAGCAGCGGGGTGAGCGTGGCGTACGAGGCAGGTTCGAGCCCCGGTGGGGTCAGGCGTCCGTTGACTGCGGACAGGGGGTGGAACGCCGCATCGCCGTCAGGCAGTAGGTCCGCAGGCGACAGTCTGGGCGGCGAGGCGTTGCTCGGGGCGACTATAACCGTGAGTGGAGCGCGATCGCGCGCTCTTATTTCGTCCATGGCGCGCGGCCGGCGGCAGCGGGGTCGCGCGGGCGACTGAAGCACGCCTGCGCGACGCACCCTACCTTCCCCCCGCCCCGCATCCTGCAAACACCCCTGTTTCTTCACCCTCATTTCAAACAACCTAACTTTGGTACGAAAATAGCTATTTTCAACCTTATTTGAGTGCAGCTAAGTTGGATTTCGTTTGGGATTGGTTACTTTGTCGGGCTATCTGACGTTAGCTGTATACAATGCACCCTTAACCTACCCTGGGGCGTTGTACATCCCGTGTTTGTGACGGTACGGATTGTTTTGTGACCATTGCTGGTTCTCTTTTGTCTGGGATAGGGTCGTTGGTTTCGAGGAGTCTATGGATGATGATATCGAAGGTCTGGTCTGTTGTTTGGTGGTGTGGTGGTGACGGCAGTGCCCTCGTTCGAGCATTGCTGTCACTTGGCTACTTGCTAGCCAAGCTTACCTCATGGTGGAACTTCGAAGAGGGAAATAATTAACGCTACAAAGCTTGAAATATTATTGCTGTTTTGTATTATGGAGCAAATATTGTAGTTTCAGCAGTATTTTAAAACATCCTTATAGGAAACAATAGTCGAAAATACACTTTATGTCAGACTTAGGGTGAATACAACCCAGTATTTGCCGACATTGTTATTCCTCGTTCTATTGTAGACTAGTTATCATCAAAAGCTATTTTAATTTCATGTCTTTTATTCACTACAATAACTTGACTTTAAGCGATACAATGAAAAACCTGATTCTATGTAAGTAAGTAAGTACATATTTGATGTCAAAACTTTCGATTTTAAAGCCAATTTGCATTTGAAAGAAAACATGTTTACGTTCATACAATGCTCTAAAAACTCGTAAGCAATCAAATTAAAGGGATATTTTTCTATTATGCTGAAATTAATAATATTCAGCAAACTCGTAAGAAATTTAAGTAAATGCAGGGTATTTTTATGATGAATTCTACTGCTTTACCTAAATTCACCAGTCTTCAAAATGGAGATGAAAAATTGACTCGTTCAAAAACTATAATGACACCAAATAAGTATGTAGCATATTTTTTCCGTCATCGTCATTTAGGTCAACTTTGTTCACTTTCATTTATATGAAGCTTTTTTGTTTATCGCTTAATGGTACTACATGGCCAGAGATCGCACAACACGACAAGTTTGGAAGGAAGATTAAAGAGGAGACCTTTGCTCAGCAGTGGGACACGATATTGTCTAACGAAAAAAAAATAAGACTTTACCACAAAGTGAATGCAAGGACTAAGGACTTTACAGTTTACAGCATTTTTTTTTATTTACCATTTATTTTATTTATTTTACCATTTATGTACACACATATATAAACAGACAAGAAAAACACAGAACTGAAAAATTGGTGCAAAGGGTTAAGGGCTTTATTTTTAAAGCAACATTTTTATCCTTTAGATTGAAACCTATCACAGTCACTTGGTTCTCTTAGATAGTACAACCCCAGGTTTTGTGCCCAGGTACAACAATATAGGTTGAACCTGTGCCTGCGTACAGGTCCACCTAAACTGTATATACCTACTATAGACTTATGCTGACATAAGGCTAAATGGTTTTTTTGCATTATATTTTAACAAAACATGTTTCCTAACAATCAAAACGTCCCTTGCAGAAAAGGCTAAAAAAACATGGTGTATTTAACTGAATGTAGCAGACGGGAGCATAAACACACAAACAAACCCTAAAGTGTGTGTGCGTTCTATTTGTGTCAGCACACAGTTACACACACGCAAGCAGGTGCTCCGAATGACCCCGCTCGACACCTGGCTCGTGACAAAGGGCTTGTAGTGATGTGACTATTAAATTGTCGATGTCGATGAAGCCCTTCCTTAACTTCGATGTAGGTAAGTTCGGTGTACCCAGGGTAGACAGGCTCGCTGCCTCCTTGCGTCAGTTATCAAAAAACTAGCTTCTGCCCGCGACTTCTTCCGCGTAAAATTTCACCCTCCCCCCATTCACCCTCTTAGGGGTGGAATTTCGAAAAAAACCCTTTCTTAGTGGAAACCTACTCTTCACAAAGAACATACCCTCCAAATTTCATGTGTCTAGGACCAGCGGTTTAGGCTGCGCGTTAATATATCAGTCAGTCAGGACTTTGAATTTTAGAATATAGACTAGCTGACCCCGCAAACGACGTTTTGCAAAAAAAAAATAGATAGTAGCCGATTCTCAGACCTACCCGATATGCACACAAAATTTCATACAAATCGGTCCAGGCGTTTCGGAGGAGTATGGTAACTAACATTGTGACACGAGAATTTTATATATAAGTCCGTTTTTTCATAGAAAAGTTCAATACCTACGCGGTAAAAATGTATGGAACAGCATTTTTTTTTATAATATCAACGCAGAAGAGTTCAGAATCATGTAATGAATCCATGGTGACAGGTTGCTCTTGAATTTTTACTACGGTTTTTAGTTATTGTTATCGTGCCAATACGGGAGAGGGATTGGAATTAAGTTGATTAGGAATTGGGGCTATGCAGCATGTTATCGAATACTTAGTATTTTAATACCTATTGTCTGCAAGTGGTTCTGGAAACTTTAAGTGCAACAATTTTCATCACCAATTCTGTGTACTGCTTTAAAATTGTATACCTACTCTGATTGACGATAGCTAATAACTACAACATCGGTCTGAATCATGTAAACGGATCTTTAAATCTAAGAATCTACGATTAATTAAATTAATTAATTCGATTAATCTGGCAATGCTGCCAGTCTTCTGGGCACGTTTCCGGATGACAGCGATGCGGATGAGTACTTCGACGCCTAAGTGTCCTTTGGTTTTTTATTTTTTATTTGTATAGTAGGTTAGTTAGTCTTTTATTTTAGTATCTAGTGTATAGTATATAGTTATATTGTAATTATGTGTGTACAGGAACTATTAAATAAAATTTGATTATCAAATAATTAAACATAAAAGCAGAATCTACTAACTGTTCCCTGCATATACATTTATGAAGTAGTGTTAAATACCACAGTCATCTTTTCACCACCAACGACAATACATTTAAACGTAAAATTTTCGAATTTAAGCTTGTTATTTTATGTTTTTATCGATGTTTGACCACATCCCTAAACCACAGTAAACGGCAGCAGCCCCTATACCACGTCCTGCTAACTGCTTTACGTCATTACTACCACACGTAAACGTGAACATAACTATAATATAATAATAATAACTAGATATTATTGTCTTTACCAACTTCGAGGGGCTTGTGGCTAAGTAATAACAGCCGCACGGGTTGATCGATCAGGTTAAGCCACGCTTGCCGCGGTAGGTCCGTGGATGGGTGACCATCTTTACATACTGAGACCCCTCCGTGCCTCGGAAAGCACGTTAAGCCGTTGGTCCCGGCTGTCATTCGTGGATCTTTGACAGTCGTTACGGGTAGTCAGAAGCCCGAAAGTCTGACAACCAGTCTTACCAAGGGGTATCGTATTACCCAGTAACTGGGTTGTGGAGGTCAGATAGGCAGTCGCTCCATGTAAAATACTGGTATTCAGCTGCATCCGGTTAGACTGGAAGCCGACCCCAATATACACACATCAAAAGTGTCTAGGGATCAAGCATTTTTATGCGGATTTCTTGAGATTGAGATGTGGCTTTGTAATAAATTTATGATTTTATAAATTTATATGGATCCTTTTTGGTGCATTTCATAATTTGAATCAGGAACTGTGAATCAAATTCGAGTAAAAGATGAAAATCAGCTGTCAATATTTTCCCTATAAAAACATACAACGCATTGAAGACATTATTAGTGCTACTGTTTCCCTACTACTGATTAAAACCAACGTTATTATGGAGCGGCGACGTCATTTAAGCAGGGAAGAAATACTCAGAGCCGTGGGAATGATAGAAGCTGGTTCCCGGCAACGTACTGTGGCTTTAGCTCTGAATACAAGTCAGAGTGTTATCAGTCGACTTTGGACACGTTACCGAAGCACTGGTACCGTGGCTGAGCGCCATGGAGGACGGTATCGCTGCACCACACGGAGACAAGACCGATACATTCAAATCTTAACTCGAAGAGCTCCAACAATAACCGCCATGATGTTAGCCGTGAGGCTTCATCACTCTTCAGGGAACTTAATTAGCGACCAAACAGTCAGAAACCGCTTGCATGAAGTGAACCTTCATTCCCGAAGACCGCTACGGGTACCACCTATAGCAATGCACAATCGTAGGATTCGATATCAATGGGCTCTTGAACACAGAAATTGGGCAGAAGAACAATGGCGTTTCGTGTGCTTTTCTGATGAGTCTCGTTTTGGTATGAGACCGGATACAAGACGTATACGACACTGGAGAACCCCTGGACGCCAACAGCGATTAAAATCCTGCCAGGAAGTCCATCCTTATAGTGGTGGAACCATCATGGTATGGGCGGGTATTTGGATCGGCGGAAGAACTGAGTTGATTTGGATCAGAGGCAACCTCAACGCTCAAATTTATGCTGAGACGATTGTATCAGACGTCATCGTTCCTCTACAAGTGCAAATCGGTCCCTTATTTCAGTTAATGCATGATAATGCACGACCGCACACCGCAAGAGTTGTAAGACAGACTCTCGCCGCAGCTAACATCAATGTCCTGCCCTGGCCTGCTCAGTCGCCAGACTTGAACCCGATTGAGCATGCATGGGATATGCTACAGAGAAGAGCTCTGCCGAATATGGAGGGTATCCAGTCGCAAGAAGACCTTTTTTTGTTGTTGCAACGAACATGGGCTGCCATTCCACAGCGTGATTTGGATGAACTCATTTTGAGTATGCCAAACCGATGTTCTTGTGTTGTTAGTGTTCGCGGTAGAAACACGGATTATTAATTGTTTAAGTTACCCAATAAAATTTTAAAGAAAACTGTTATTTCAGTCTTTTTTTCGAACTTTTGTGTTAGTGGTTCAAATGTCAAAAATCCCTTTATTAGGAAAATGGCAAATTTCTTTATTAATGCAAAGGTGACTTGGTTTATCGTTACTGTGACAAACGAAAACACTTTATTTGATGAATCCTTAAAGAAAATTTTAATTAATATCAATCAGGAGAAAAGTTATTGCAAAAATATATGTTGATCCCTAGACACTTTTGATGTGTGTAGTTGGGAAAAGGCTAGGCAGATGAATCATCTTTTATCTAACAAGATGATTCTACATGTAAACAAATAAGGTACAATTAAGGTACAGAAAATCTTTAGACCCAAAGTGTGAAGTTTGAGGTAACTGATTTACATCCGTCGCCTAACACTTCAGGTCCAGTTGAAAACCAGCGTCAGGCACTAGTTCTCTGGCATTTTTGCTAAACTGGGCCTATTTAGCGCAGCCGCGAGGTACAGACGCCAAGCACATCAAGCTACTACAATCTGTCAAATGTATTCAATAGATTTTCTACTTTATCGTTAAAGCATAAGGTTCAAAGTTGATTGGGAAAATTTGACAGTTTCGGGTAGCTTGATGTGCTGGCATCTGTACACTTTCGTGCTACTTTACACATTTTTTTTGTTTTATAAGTATGTCTTTTTTTACTTGTAGTATAATAATTATGTGGTATTATGTCAGTTGTGTGCCTTGTAGTATATGCTAAATAAATGTATGATCTTTCTTTTTTCCTTTCAAAGAAAAGCCGGAACTTCATAGAATTTTCTTGCAGAAGAAGTTTTCGCCTTCTCTTGTATCGGCGCAAATAATACGAGAAAAGCTCATTCCGTGAAAAAAGTATAAGCTAGTCAGCAACGTGGGAGAGATGCTGACTGTCCAGGACACTGGACGTACATTCAAGTATTGTCACTCGTAGAGTCTATTTTGACTCTCCATTAATTACTTAACAATAGTGCTACTAATGCAGACATTGCAGCCATTTAGATGCGACGCGTTTCGACAGACGATATAAATAGATCAGATACTTAGTTTTTGGCGATTTCAGCAGTGGCGGATAAGCGGAAAAATGCAACGTGACGTGGTTCTACTTAAAAGTGTTTAAATGAAATGGATCAAAATGCAGAAAGGGTGAAAGTGTATCATTGCAAAAAAAGTTAAATGAATATTTATTTTAAAGATTGACGAAATTTTTTTGTCGCTATAATCCTCAGAAACAAACATTATTGAAATTTTTCCTCACAAGTTCACCGAACATAGCACCCTACTATTCAAATTCGTCAAGCTAAATAATAAATTAAAAAAAAAACTACATTCGCGTGTCCCAAAAATGATATTGTTAAACCCCTATTTTATCGACCCTACTTTCATTAGCATACGTGTTTTTTTATCGGGTGACAGCTGCGCACGCAGCCGCCATATTGTCGCGTGACGTCACGTATCGATTGCGGCGCGAAAATCGATATTATCGAGCGCACACCTGTGGCCCGCGCGTGTCTCGCCTTCCGGGTGCATTGACCTTTTTACTTTTTTTCTTAGGGTGTAGATTGAGACGAAGGGAAGGAATATTAAAGGATGTAAGGACTGTTGGAGGACCAGCACCCTAATTGCGTAACACACTATTACTGTCAATTTGAATCATTTTGAAGTTTATTGCTAATCCATTGCTTCAAATGTTCGAAAAATGTGTTTGCTTAGCAACGTAAATAACGCAATGAATGTTGTTAAACTGTCAAAATGAAACCCATTGCTACTGATAGTGTGTTACGCAATTGCCCTGCTGTTTTGTTTGAAAAACTTAAAATAAGATTAAGGGGTTGGGCCAACGTGTCTAGTTGTTAAGATACAAAAGAAGCTTTGCTCTTTTTAGATATTACAACTGATTTAGATTAACCCTACATTTTTATTACAGTGAACTTTGCACAAGCGATAATTTCGTTGTCATTCACAATTAAAAAAAAAACTCTCTTTTGCGTATTTACAAATTAAGAACATCTAAACACATTTTAGTCAATTAATTATTTTATTAATTTATTCATGTAGTTGCAAGAAAAAGCTGTTTTCAGTATTTGTTCCTTGACTATACACATATTGTTACCTATCACGAAAAACAGCGAAGTCAATACTACGAAAGCACGCAAAAGTAAAATCATCTGACTGTCTGTTACTCACAAGTACTCACAACTAAACGTCTAAACTACCAAACCGATATCAATGAAACAAAATGTTTTCATGTCTGCGCTGTCCTACTCCTGGGCAAGGACCTCTCGTCTCTCCTTCCATATTTCGCGAAAGATGACTGAAACTTTTTTTTTTTGTATTTGCCATTATAAATGTCCCACTGTTGAGCACGCCTCCCTAATCTCTTTCCAATTCTCTCTGTCCAGAGTCGGACTCCTTTAAAAAAAACAGCGGCACTCCGGGAGTGCCGACAGAAGTGAAAACAAAACACAAACAGAATACTTTGCCATCACTCACTGACATAATCGGATATATCATATACATTAAAACCGAGTACATCCCGAGGACAGCCGAACACATCCGAAGCGGTGTCGGTTACGGTAACAGTGGCGCGAATTCAATGTTTTTCCCATCTCAAAAAATTTCCAACGCGCCTAAAGAAGTTTTCACTTCAATAAAGATTGGTCCGCGGAAAAATTACTTAAAAAAATTACGAATATTTTTATACAACGCAAGATGTTCCAAAAACCAACCCTACGTTATTATAATTGTTAGGATATTAAAAATATATTAGTAGGGCTTCGTGGTAGCCATCGGAAGCGAAGGGTTGGGGCCCACGTCTGCCACTTCCTACGGTTGCGTTACATTGTTTTAATGGCAACCCCTTTTTTATCATCCTATGGAAATGTGTCTATTCAGCTTGTACGCTTAAAATGAACCAATATGCTTAAAAAAATGTTGTGCCTTTTTTTTTTTTTTTTTTGTGGATGGGAAATCATCTAATGACTCCTCCCGCTCTGGGTGGAGCGGAAGGGAGTGTCAGACTCTTACTGACTAAAACCCACCCGTGTTCCTTCCTTAGCCCTTTATGTTCCGGGGCAGCGGTAACCCTTTCGGACGATCCCGCTACCCCGGCAGGCTTCGGCCCTGGCGGGCCCCTTCCTTATTGCTGACATCTCTTTGAGGCGCGCGTGGAACACATACGCGCCGTCCGGCACGGGCCTGGTCCTGATCGGACGGAAAGCTACCCATTACTCTCCGTCCGCAGGCCCGCGCCTACGGTGGCCGGGAGTCGTCACGCGGCTCCCGACGCCCGTAGCGTCTCCCGCGGCGGCTGAGGCGTGCGGCTCTCTCCCTGAGCCGTCCCGCCACCTCCTTCGCTAGCATGACTGCTTCGCAGAAGGAGGTGACCGCCTCCCACTCCCTCTCAAAATGTTGTGCCTCAGAGGTACCTCAGTAGGAATTTCTCATGCATCCTGGGTGAGTTTACAGTCAAAATCAAAAGTCATTTATTCAAATTAGGCTGAGAATCAGCACTTTTGGATTGTCAAAATTACATGAGACTGTCCCCCAAAACGCCCTCCCTTCACCACTTCCTAGTGCTTACGCTGGGAAGAAGAAGTGGCGCAACAAACTCCCCAGCAGCACATCTGTCTGTTCAGTTAGAAGAACTTGTATTCTCATATCACATGCATAGCGGATCACGATGGTAACTGAATATTAAAGTTCCTCGTGGAAAGGCTCGCCCAGGGAAGTACAACTGCCATACCTACCCTATTTCTACTGTGAAGCATGCAGCATTGCTATATTACCGAACTGCGAGGTAATTGCGTAAGACACTATCAGTAGCGTTTATTTTTTTAGACTAGCAGCGCCCCGCGATTTCACCCGCATAAATCTCGACCACGTGGGAATATCGAGATAAAAACTATCCTATGTCATTTCCCGGGACTCCAACTATCTCTATACTAAATTTCACCTAAATCGCTTCAGCGGTTTAAGCGTGAAGAGGTAACAGACAGACACTTTTTCGCATTATAAGTACTTAATATTTGTATGGATTGCGTTATTCACATTGTTGAGCAGACAAATTATTCGAACATATACAGCAATCCTTCAAAATGATTGAGATTGAAAGTGCTGGACTTTGGACTCTGTGGCACGAGCTACGAATAAGTAATGGCACGAGTTCTTAAAGTCACAAATAGACAATGACCTTACGTCAAAGGAACATCAACCAAAGACAAAAACAAATACGTTCCTACGTTTTAAAACTCAAACAAAAAACACCCACACATTGAAAGCGACTTTAATTTATAATTATTTATGTTTATCTATGAGTGTGTGTGGGGCAGTGGTGGCCCAGTGGTAACGACCGCGACTTACGAGATAGGTATAGGTCGTAGGTTCGAACCCTGACAGGCGCTCACAGAGAGGAGGCCTGTGTCCCAGCAGTGGGAACATTATAGGCTGATCATGTTTGGAACTATCAAATAATACTAGCATCAAAATTATAAAAATGTTTCTTTCAAACAAGTTATGATGGGCTAACCATGGCTTTTGCCAATCTTTGACTAGTTAAGCTAGCCTTTTCCCAACTATGTTGGGATCGGCTTCCAGTCTAACCAGATGCAGCTGAATACCAGTATTTGACATGGAGCGACTGCCTATCTGACCTGCATAACCCAGTTACTGGGTAATACGATACCCCTTGGTAAGACTGGTTGTCAGACTTTCGGGCTTCTGACGACCCGTAACGACTGTCAAAGATCCACGAATGACAGCCGGGACAACGACTTAACGTGCTTTCCGAGGCACGGAGGGGTCTCAGTATGTAAAGATGGACCCATCCACGGACCAACCGCGCCAAGCGTAGCTTAACCTGATCGATCGACCTGTGCGGCTGTTATTACTTAGCCACAAGCCACGTCATTATTAGATATAAGTACGCAGTTTAATTATTATTGTTGTAATGTCGTCACCACTTTATACATAGATCTAATATTCTAAAACATTCTTACAATACCTCTATACTGTATTAATTCATAATTAATCAACTCATTCGAGACAAGGCATTTATAATATCTGTGAGACACCGAACAGCTGAATCCATTGTCTTTTCATGGAAATCTAATATAGATAGACATACGTAGCTTTTTCATTATAATAACTGTCTACCTTCACCCACATACCTAGTTCGCGTTGCTCGGTATAAATTCTCGTCAGAATTGGTCAAGGTGGCTGATGGTAGGCTGTCAGGTTTACAAAGCCAGTACGTAAGGACCGACAGACCACAGTGGGAATTGCCAATATGTGTTAAGTACTTTTTAGAAGAATAGTAGACTGAGACGGAAAACGTACGTGCCAGTGCCTCCTCCAAGGTGGATCGCAGCAATACGCTGGATGCGAGAAGCGACAACCGGTCGCCGTGGCGGTGGTTGGGGGATGCCTATGTCCAGCAGTGGACGTCTTACGACTGTAACGATGATTACTCATTAAGGTTTCGTACCCAAGAGGCACCTACGGGACCCTAATCTTTTGTGAAAAAAATTCTACTAATGTATTTTTTTATCAAACACTGCACTTTTCCGCTTTTATTTATAAAACCCACCTATAATATAATAAGTTACTCGTAAATGCCCATTTACACTAAACCATCAAACAAAATTTTCATTTCAAGATATTTTGGGCAATCAAAATATTTTATTTCACATAAACCTACATGGGCACTTATGAAACGTCAGAAGCTAGGTGCACGGTTCCAATTGGTCGTTTCCTATGGAGAAGAGCCGGCAAGAAACTCCACGGTCAGGTACTAATTTTAAAAATATTTGGCTTTTACAATGTTTTCAAGTTACAGTGTTAATAGATTTTAGCCCTGTATCATATTGATGACTGGCTTATATGTATTGTTACCACGACATGAACTACCTATATTGTATCTATTTCTAAACGGTACCAAAGACGTGCATTAATAAAATATACAATTATTATTAGCCTAAACGGTGGATTTCTTGCCCATCCTTCTACATACGAAACAACCTTTTTCAAGTGGCAACTAGAATCAATTCTATTTTATTGTAAGTTTTGACGTTCAAAAGTGCTTTCTATGTACAGTCAACAAAAGAGATAAATATGCAGGGTCGTCGGATGTAGTTGAAGTTTACTAAGCAACCGATGGATGTTGTCGACTGAAATTTAATTTGATAAATGAGCTGTTTGTTTTCTATTAATAAAATTAAATTTTATTCGAGAACATCCATCGGTTTCTTTCTAAACTTCTACTATATCCGACGATCCTGCATACTTATCTCTTTTGTTGACTGTAGGTACCTATTTGAGATAAATGCTTTGAGTATGACTTTGACTTTGACTAAACCCGTTTCAAATTTAAGCTTAGGACGCCACGCAGTCTGAAAGCTCTCCCTTGTTTCTCCCAAAGCGCTTACTGTTGGCACAAATTAACGAATAGTCTAACGTTGTTCGTATTATCTACATTAGGTAAGTATACCTACCCATCTATTTGCATCTTGTACGAATAATAAAGTTAATGAGTTTGTTTGAAAGCACTAATCTCGGGAACTACTAGTCGGATTAAAAATATCTTTTGCATTTGATTGACCAATTCTTGAGGAAGGCTATCTGCTATTTAACATCACGCTAGGACCCTCAGAGCCGAGCAAAAAGAGAAAAGTCAGAAAGAACGCTCGCGGGCAGGCGACGCGATGCGACGGGGTTGGTCGCGGGAACAAGAAATTTCACGCGAACGAAGTCACGGGCAGTCGCTAGTGTACGATAAGTCTATAGCCAATACGAAACGACATAATATCAAGGTGTACATTTCCAGTTTTAGCTGATCTCGCATTGTATAGGCTTTTCGGACAATGAGAAGTCAGCTTATACTGGAAATTATAGCTTGATACCTATATCGTAATGCGTATAACATAAATAACATAATCAGCCTATAATGTTCCCACTGCTGGGACACAGGCCTCCTCTCAGTGAGAGGGAGTGGGCCGTAATCCACCACGCGGGCCCAGTGCGGGTTGGCAGTGTGATCGTAATGCGTACCCAGGGTCTATTAATAGGTATTCTTCGTAAAATGCCAGTTTTCTACGACATTTTCATTATCTTGAAGATGAGATTCTTACTACTACTAATCTTCTACTTTCTAGTTTTCTACCTAATTATGTCTAAAGGCCAATTATCGTAATTAAAAACGTTCAAAATCTAGTCGCAATCTCATCTCAGCGACAATCAATGTCCAAAAATGTAGGAGGTATTTTTGACAGATTGAGACTGAGATCAGACTGTGAACGTTCTTAAAATTACGAGAATTACCTCTCATCTCAATTTAAATACAAACATTGATACACTACTAGAAAACGCTTCTATGTCATAGATATGTTACAGACTTCGTCCGCACTTAGTACTTCAAGTGGAACATTGTGCGAGGGCCATGGCGCCCATGGCGGCCGTCTTTGGTTATTCCAACCTGCCCACCTCCCCTCCAGAAATAGATTAGGTCTAAATAACGCTTGATATTAATGTCAATAAGTAATAAAATCTAATAAGCATACGTAACCTATTTATAAACAACTAAAACTGCTGATAACTGTACCCTATGTAGAAAATTACGATAAATCTACTTATTATAAAACTAAACTTATCTACCACCTACACTATTATATCGATGTTTGTCAGAAAATCAATAATTTATTTTATCAACTTACAGCCGCCATTTTGCAATGCGTCAAAATCCAATATCCCAATAAAAATCTTACCGAATCAACGACGAAGTCTTTTTTATCCATCACCATCGTTACATTACCGTCATCCGAGCATATTTCAAGCTTATTCTCTTTCATAAATACTTTTATTATAAACTCCGACATTTTGACCTAAAAATATCGAGCTATTATATTGGAAATCATACCCTCCCGGTGACCTGTCGTCATGGCAACGCCGCGACGGCGACCCCTAGTTGCGGCGCCGAACCCATCCCTCTCTGCACCACTATTTTCACTGGTGAGAGCGAGGGAGATAGCTAGCTGGTTCCCGTTCCGTTTCACAGTGAAAGTAGCCGTTGTCAAAATCGATATCGCACAAGGCTAGGCGTCGATTATCTGTTCTCTGGTACAGTGCTGTAACGTCACAATCCGCCGTCAACTCCCAACCTAACTGCAGCTCTATTTCTTTAGCAATAGAATTTACTTTCGAAGTAAAACAAACTGTTTAAAAGTTCGTACGTCATGTTACGTGGTTTGTAGGCAGCTTGCTTGGTTGAAACAAACCATCGACTATTGATTTTTGCGATCCCTTTTGCCAATGATTGTGAGAAATTTCGATTTATTGGATTATTTAATACGTACTTGCACCATTCAGGGTGTATTTTTACGCGTTTTCTTGTTTATTGCGTACCTTCAACGTTTTAACGTAGCTAGGCAGAACCTATAATTACTTAGGTAATGTCTTTGTCAGTTCGTTATAAAGGAATTGGTTCAGCGATGAATGGATGACGATAACGTTAGATTGTTTGCGGTTTTGATAGAGAATTGAGTTTTCACGTACCTAATTGTTTCATTAATTTCATGTACCTAGGTACCTAGGTGGGTAATAGATACCTACCGAATTAGTCAGAATAATTATATTCTGCGTATTTAAGTAAATGTTAATTCTGCGTAGCTGGTAAAGATATCCTACTAGTAGTTAGTTTTGTTCCAGTTTTGTTCAATGCCGTGTGTTTCGCGCAAAACACCTACTCAATGGTAGCGTAGGTAGCGACCATCTTGTTTAGTTGATGAGGCGTTACCATAGCGAGTTTTCGGGAGTGATTGATGAAGATTCGAATGATGTTATTGCGACAGACGCTACCTATTTGGAAAAACTTTACGAATGGTACGCCAGTTCGAAATCAAATTGAGTCGAAAACCGCTATATCGAATGACGTTTCGCGAACACGCTTCATACAATCATTTTAGTGCTTAGGTTTACACAAACATTATTATATAAGGAAGCAAAGGAACAAAATTTAAATAGTTCCGTAAAAAAAAAACAAAAAAAAAAATGCTAGAAGGTTTCCCAATGGACATAAAAATAGGTAGGTACCAGGTTTTTTTTTTTCGAAATTCAATCTGTGCGTTCGTACCTACTACGTATAAGTACCTACCTACGAATAAAGTCACGGGCTAACAGCTAGCTCATCGTACTTGTAACTATCGTTTCCTCTCTGCTACTACTAAATGGGACCCCTAGGATGCAATAAACGATTTGAGATTTGAGATTTGAACTTATACGGTTGCGTATAGGGGAGAACGGGGGATACGGCCGTGCGTGGTTTTCGTTGGCACCATTGCTCGCTCAGCACACGCAATGACTGTTGTAAATATGACATAGGGCCGTATTACAACATAGGTAAGTAGGTACGACATTAGACAAAATATGGATAAGTAACGTGTTTGCGTTCATCATGATGAAAAAAAACCGGTCAAGTGCGAGTAGGACTCGCGCACCGAGTAGGTATGTAAGTAAATAGTTTATCACGGGATTTTTTTTTCTTTTGTAATGTAGGTAACTACAAATTTACGGTTTTCGGATTTTTTACTTTACTTGTGCTACATGAAATTGCTTCTTACCATATTTCATGAAATTGCTTCTTACCAAATTTCATGGTTCTAGGTTTTGATTCCGGAACATAAACGCCCGTATCTTTTGAATGCGTCGACTTAGAAGTTTGATTTTTTCACTGCTTGAAGGGATTCCAGCCCTGAATATTTGATATTAATTCCAACATGATAACTCCACGCGTTCCTGAGAAAAAGGGTCTTGACCGACGAACAGACGGAAAACGAAGTGATCATCATAATAAGGGTTCCGTTTTTCCTTTTGAGGTACGGAACCCTAAAAGGAGTATAGTGCCTAACGATCGGAACATTAACGCTTACTCAAAATGAAATAGTTAATAAGCCTTCTGTTAGCATACGTTTATTAGATACAGCACTGACGAATTTCTGAATGCTAAATTAAAAGAATTTGTGTATTTGTAAAAATTAGGGGGAGTCCGGGAGAGTTTACCCGCCTTCGACTAAAATGCTCATAAATCGCTTTATATTTACAAAAAACTATTTTCTACAAATTGTACCCTAAGCTGCATTATTAAGCTTTATTTTTTCTTAAGAAAGTTTTATAAATCATTAATACTTTATGAGTAATTAACGATTTCTACTGAAGTGAGATTTGGCTAATATCTCCCGCCTAGGTGGGAGACTTGACCCCCAAGAAGGGAGACTTTACCCGGGTTTAAAACTAGGCAAAATAAAAATAATAAAGTATAATTAAATAAAGAAATTTAATAAAAAAAACATGGCACATAATAATACGTAGTAAATGATAACACGAACTATATAATTTGAGTATCTTTGACATACAGGTAGTGAGGAATTAAGTACCTATCACATATTATATTTCTTAAGATAAGTAGTTGCGTTTAAAACAGTGAGTGTTTATAAACTTTTACCATTAGAAACTCTTTCTAACATAACTTATAACCTTATTAATAAGAACTTTCACAACCAACTGTTACTGCATAATAATTTCAGTCTTTTTACAGCAAAATAACTTAGACATTTAACAATATCTTATCAAAATTATGTATTCTATTTAAGTACCTATGTAGCCAACTGCATAACTAACGTATTATCTTATTTTTACAGTAGGTACAGACAAATGTAACTCAGATTTTGTCGCTGGGATAAACAAATTGATCAGCTGTTTCCTAAATTAAACGTCAAGAAAAACCCGGGAAAACTTTTAGATTAAGAACAATGTGACTAAAACCTACGTATTTAAAACTGTGAATTAAAAAAAGTATTGTTCCTTATTTAAAATTGGACCAAGGCAGTTTCTACGCAACAAAGTGCACCCTATCATCCTATGCATGGCTTGCATACAAAATTACACTTTCAAAACGCGATTATCAACAATTATTACAGCTCAAATCAATCATTAAAATACCTAACAATGAATCTATTTTACTAACCTCGTAATAATAGTCGCAACAGTTGACCAGCATTGCACTTATAATAACAAGAAAAAGGTTTTACCACCTGTGACGTCAAATAAGTGAGTTAGTTCCACTTGGATTGCATAGGTGGCGCTTGTGTGAATAGGGGACTATGTAACGCAAATCTATGCCCTATATAGCCAATTTAATTGATTAGCGGCAATGTTTGAAATTGATTGATTATTGGGCAAGTTCCTATGATACTTAACTTACTTACTTGAAGGATGTACCTAACGTTCATCTCCATCAGGGTCGAAGCGTAGTCTCCGAGGTACTACGAGGTACGAGGATTACCTCGTACCTCGTAGTACCTCGGAGACTAGGCAGATGATGACTCTGTATATTATGAGGCGTGTCGCTCATGTGTACGCACAATTAGGCGCGGTGAAAGAAAAAAATCGTAGAAAAAAGTGAGCAAGTGTTGTGAAACTGCTCGTTTCTTCTTGGTAGATAATCTGTAAGCCAAATAAATAATAATGTATTAAAATAAAACGCAATTTGTATGTTTGTTTGTTTGTATTGCATCAACTGTAACACTTTCAGTTTTCATCGATATTGAGCAAAGTTTACCTACATTATTATAACTGCTCCCACTGTGATAGACAACCGTTTATTTTACATCGTTCAAAAAAAAATAAACAAAAATTACAATAGAAATAAACGTATAATGAAATCCGCACGCGCTAACTTTGGAGCGGCGGGCTCGAATAAATTTTCTAACGGTTTTTTTTTTCGATTTTTAAATAAACGATTCTGTATCGCACGAAAGCATAACAACGCATGCTATGTCATAATGCTCAGACCCCTTCCATGACAATACACACACGACAAAGTGCCGTCTTATTTTGTTTTAAGCTTTAAGCACCAATTTTCTTTATAACAAGTCGTTCGAAATAATTAAACGACTAAAATTCTATAAATATCTTACTATGTATAGGTTAAAAATACATGTTATAACATTTTTACAAGTCTATCTTTAGTTTATTGCATGAATCTAATGATCTATTCCAACTTCTGAATGCAATCGTTATTTTCGTGAACAAATTTCACATTGGAATAAGCCATTCGACTCGCGAGTATCTATTTTAAAAAATAAAGAAAAATTGTAAAAACCTAAATGAATTTGAAAGCGCGGAGGACATGACCGATGACAAACATAACATATAAACGCATTCTAATGTTAATTATACAAATAAAAAAAAATATAAATACACTCCGGAACATATTTACATACAATGATAATGGATACAATCGTAAAATTACTAATAAAAATTAACAAATTCGCTAAAAAAACAGTTAATCATAATTGCACATCAGATGAACTAAGAAATTCGTAACTAGGAGTATTTCTCTATTGGTTAATTATCCTTAAAATTATTTTTCTCTATTTACGTATTATGTATTCAACTTTTGAAATCCACGAAACGTATAAGACGGATTTTCGTTCCTTTTACAATAAGAAATAACTTAAAAGAAATTATCATACAAGTTTATAGAATAGATGGATTGTAATTTTTAATATCAAAAAGCCATGCGAGAATCAAAGTGGTGTCTACTTCGTAAAAAAAAGCGTGGCTATTCCGAGTTGCGTAGATTAAGAATATACATGCCAGTAAAGTATATAGGTACATAAATGGGTACAATGTAGGTAATTACTAAAATTATACAATATCATAGAAGTAGTTTTATATTTCAGCGTAACTACGCATAGAAGCGTTACTTAATCATTACATATTACATGAGGGTTATAATTTATATCTCTGGATTCGAAATCAAATTCCAGACTGCTGGGTGCCCAGTTACTCACAATTTTCATAGATACAATAAAAGAAACAATGTGATAGAAAACTAAGAGAAACATTTTAGGGAAAACGAATTCATCATTAAGGTTTAACTACAATTTTCCGAACATTGGGCCTAATTTTACAATAAATATTGCATTTTAAGGTAAATCTTTGGGAGTACATACAAGCCTTTGCAGAAATGAATTCTAACAATGAAGATAATCGTTCAAAGTCCAGGCATTCAAAAAAATGTTTATCATTTATTTCTAGTTAGCACGTTGTATAGAACGCATCATAAATATCATACAATATTGTTGTATCTAAGGCACATAATGTTTAGGCTTTCAATTATTACTCCATATCGTATTAATGGTGCTAATAATGAAACAAAAGAATACATGCCGCGACCAATACATAATTTTCAATTTCCCTTCATAATTTTTTGTTCATGCAAAATCTTGTATTAGTCACATCCATATAAATTACTGCAAAGCTATCAAATAAATCTACCATTTCTACTAACGCTGTCAAAACAAAAATTACATTTCTCAGCTTACATTCGCTGTTACCATTATCTTTACAATTATAACAAATGCATTTCATACAACATGTTCTATCTGCCACTTTACAATACATTTACTTTGTATTATACAGCACCCACTGTGCATTGCCAATCATACAAAAACAACTATTTCAATATAAGACACGTTCTGAATGAACAATTGAATCACAGTCTAGAATTTTCGGCACCAATGAGCTTTAAATTCGTCACCAATATTAATATTGCCTTACCACATTACAAGGTTACCTCTTTCAGATTTTCAATGACGAAACTGTTTTTTCTGTTATCAACAAGCCTTAATGACAGTACTATTACTTTCTAATGTTTTTTTTTTTTCTCGTATTCTAATAATGTTCTCTATAGCTAGCAATTGACTAATCCCGCCTTTCTGCCTAGTTCGACTATAGCTGTAAGTCTAATATATTTTTTGTCAAATAGCTATTAATTGTACCAAACTGCCCTATATTTATCATTTTACATAGTACCCAGCCTCTCGCCAATCTGTCTATAGAAAATATATCGCGAATCGTTTAGTATAGGTCACACTACGTTTCAGTACCAAATTCTAGCCTCACTAAAGCCGTTTTTTTGTTTATAATTATTTTTTATTTATTGCTTGTAGTTATTGCTACGTTTCCCTACTACACTATTTTTATAGAAATCCAAAAAACAATGGTTTTAAAGGCATCAAAAAAACTTGTCGATTGAATGGTGATGGAAATTAAGATGTTATTAGCCTGACCAAATTAATTAAGACAAATTAATATTCTCTCAAAATAATATTAATGACAATTTGACGTGGATTTTTGTCTCAATATTGTTTTTTTTTTTTAGTTTTTCCTACTCGAATTATAGTCACTTAATTGTTTTCGCTACGAACTTAATTTTACCACGCTTATTTAAATCTAAATCTATTAAAAATTGTGTATATATATTTGGATTTCATTCATTAAGTGTAATTTGGCCACATTTTTAGTTTCACACCCCTTACTAATAAACGTAAGGGGTTCTTTTTATAATTGTAAATATTTTTTTATTATTTTAAGTAACATTAAATTTACATTGTAACTCTAATGACTAGCTTTCCTCGTATGGCCACTGTTATTGCGAAAAAAAATCATTTTCATGAGTGACAAAACTAAATAATTTCTAGGATTTAAGTCATAGGATTATAATACTTCACGTGTGTATTAAGTAACCAAAAATATTAATTTGAGTTTTTTGTGCATTTCAATAGCATTCCAAATCCAACGAAAAAATATTTTAGTAACATCAAAACTGTGACAAAGTTTTCATTGAAAAACCTTATTAAAAAATCATATGAAGTATATAATTAAATAATCATTAATAAAAGGTGTGAAAAATAAACACTCGGCATACTGACTAGCCACTTACTCGTACCACTTGTCAATGTCTCCACAATTTGGTTACAAAACACACAACTCTTATGTTAAATAGTCAATGAATCATTTGTTACAGGTATGAGCGGATGGATTTATCAAAAAGAACACTACAATTTACAAATCCCTATTATTTAAGTTATTTTACGTTTTCTTCATGAAAGGCACCTATAAAATGTCCTTCGACATAAGTCGATCTACTTATGATTTATTGTCTCTTTCGATGCCCAGAACTTTCACAAAAAATAGTAAAAACAATAAAAAGGAAAAAAAAATCTCGTCTTCTTATAATTGTGTCACTGAGATCAATATAGATAGTATTTTTGTGCGAAAATTACGTAAAAAATCTTTTTGCTATTTTTTATTTTATAAAAAAAATTTTGTCAGTATTTCCCGATCGAAAGTACAATAAATCAACTACTCTGTTCGCTACTAATTACAACTAAACTAATCTCTTAAGCAAGGCTCGTCTTTATTAAATATTCGTTCAATAAATAAAAAAAATATTTTTTAAACTAACCGACGTCTTACACTTATTTATTTTTTATTTCCATTACAAAACACACAACAACGAAACAAAAAAACAACTTATAGTATCACACTTTCGTCAATTTAAACTGTTTTGACGCCTTTGGAAGCATTTTTATTCGCTTTTCCTGTCTCACAGCTCAGCAAAACAATATTTTATAAGCTGCACTTTTTATTAACATTTTATTTCACTAAATTACTGGAAGGCTTGATCATATCATACTTGTTTTTTTTATATTCTATAAAAATATTAGAATATAATATGTTGTTTTTATTTCGTAGCTTTAATATTTTTTACATAATTATAGTTGGAGTATTGTATTTTGTTATCGCCTTAACAAGTAATAAATGAAAACCATGTCGATCACCCGCGTCTGTCGAAAATCGTATTTCAATACCTGTGGACGTGCCTGAACGCCGCGACAAAGTCACATCGCACGGACAGGTGCAGTCGATCGACACAGAATAAAAATTGTAAAATCTAAATTTCAACTACAACCTCATCCGTTTTAATTCCTTTTTTATATTTACACTAATTCCCCGACATTCAGAGTTAACGTTAGAAATTAAACAGTCCGATGTGAGACGGGTCGCCAGTGCGGGAGGGGCGCGGGTGTCCAGCGGAGCACGGTCGCCGACGGCGCGACCGACGCGGCAGGTCCGACACTCGAGACGGGCGTATCAGAATCAACACTAACTACAGATCCAACATTTCCGACCGATCCGTCGGTTCCAACATGTCCGACACTTGCGACACCGACCGACGTAGCGGTTGCGTGGGATCACGGCGAGCGCAAGTCGGGCGCCGGCTTGTCGGGTGCGATGTCGTCCGACGCGTCGACGACCGACCCGACCGTCGAGCCGGTCGTGTCCATCGCAGTCGCTTCCGATGTTATCACGCTTGATTGGAAGAAGCGTTCTGTTGGAAAAAAAAAACTTCACATATGTCACAAGTCAATTAAAAAACTTTAAGCCAATATTTTTCATGCGGGATACGGACTAGATACTTGAGATATAAATTATGTATAAATGATCTTCTTACACAATATTGCTACGTCATAAAATAGCACTCTTGACGGGCTCTCTGTAAAAGTACGCATGAAAGTAGAAAAGGCATAATAAATATACAACCCGCACCCTAATTGCGTAACACACTATTGCTCTCAATCTGAATCATTTTGAAGCATATTGCTAATCCATTGCTCCATGTGTTCGAAAAATGTGTCTGCTCAACAACGTAAATAACGCAATGAATATTGTTGAACTGTCAAAATGAAACCCATTGCTACTGATAGTGTGTTACGCAATTACCCTGCCGGTTTATAAGTCTACTCGAAACAAATACGGGCCATGAAACCATCATGAAGCTATACGATTTCAGACTGAAACTTAAACATTTGAAGGAAAAGGATACACTACAGTGTTTTGAGATCTTATTACGCGACAAACTCAAGAATTCGATTTAGCCCAAAACTAGACGATGAGCTAAATTTTTGTAGTAGATACTTCTACAAAAATTTAGTTCAGTCTTTTAACCAACAAAGGCTTGGATCATCTATTCCAGCTTACATACTCTGCCTATAACGTTCCCAATGCTGGAAAACAGGCCTCCTCTCTGTGAGAGGGAGTGGGCTGTAATCCACCAAGCGGGCCCAGTGCGGGTTGGTAGATGTCGCATGTCTTCGAATTTTTGGTTCTAGGACATGCCGGTTTCCTCACGATGTTTTCCTTCACCGTTTTGAGAGCAGTGGTGATGATATAATTTACACAAAGTAAAGCGCATGTCTGCGAACCTACGACCTGCAGCTCGTAAGTCAAGGCCGTTACCACTGGGCCACAACTGAGCTGCTTAATCCCAGCTTAAGGTAATTATTTATACAAGAATGTGTCAGTTCGTTTGGGTAGTTTTACTTAAGAATGTTCTAGAAGTTCTACCATCATAAGGGTATGGAGATAACTCACCATCATCCAACAGGACCACATGGTCGGGTCCTGGCGGCGCCGTCATTATGTTGAACTCTTCCTCCAGGGTAGGGAATGGTGCGTTCCATCTGGAATTACCATCCTTGTTAATATTAAGAGGTCAAAGTCAGTACTGATATGATAGGCTGTTGAAAAAGCAACTAAGTACATGATTTACTCTCTATGAATGGTCTTACTAGTATTGCGCTATAATTTAGCAGCTTTTGATGTCTCCTGGACGTGGCCTTTAAAATAGAGTAACACATTATTATTAACGGTTATGAGAAAGCATCTTCAAAATCAGCTATCTTTTGGGCCATCACTAGGGCTCAACATCTATATGGAGCGGAGCTACTTCTGGAGTTTCACGGGTGATTAAGGAGCACTCGTGGGGATACTTAGCAATCTTCTGCTGGACATAGGCATATCCCAAAATAAATATATGGTTTTGTCTCTTGGAGAACGGACTTGTGTCCCACTTTTTGCTGTTCATCATCGAACTGGAGTTTCGAAGTTGTGGACTACTATAAGCTGATGGTAATGATGATGATTTGTCAGAGCCTCTTTAGTTTAAAGCGGGGTGTACCATGTACAGGTGAGGTTGACATTTTAGGGAAGGTTGACCCCCAGTTTCTTGAAGCCTTTTTATCTTCCTGCTTTCAAAATTGCCATTTTTGTTAACCAATCACCAACCTACACATAAGATTACAGACCAGTTGATCAGGCTTCCTGAAACTGAAGGTCAGTATAACTTCCCCGAAAACACCCCTGATTTAATCCTGATACGGACCTGTTAATCGGTCCCAAGTCCTCTAAAACCCACCTAGGCGCTGCCCTCGCCGAGGCCCGGGGGGCGTACAGCCCCAGGCCGCCGGGGGGCGACACCCCGCCCGCGCCCGCCATCACCGCGCCGCCCCCGGCCCCCACGCCCGACACCCCACCGCCTAAACCCACGCCGCCAAGCGAACTTGCATAGCTAAATACCTGTGGAGGAACGTTGGAAAGGCGAAGATTAGTGAAGGAGAAGATAAGATGGTGATGCACAATGCGAGGTGGGGTCTGCCCTTGTAGGTCTTCAAAAGAAACTCTACTTATACAACTGCTGAAAGCGCACTTGGCATTCAGGTTATCAAACTCTCTCTGGTCAGCATATGAGACATTTTAGCTTTCATTGTGTCCAAGGGCGATGGTGACTGCAAACCAGCAACTGGACCACCTGCTTCCTTAGCATCCATAACACCAGAAATGGTGTAGAATTCAAAGCCAATAATCTAGCCAGCATGTTTATACACTCAGCCAGCAACTGGATTGAAAGTAAGCTCCGTAAATTTTGGAGCCAGTTTAGTACAGAGGCCAGCACACCAAGCTACCCCAATCTGTCAAATTTCTTTGATAGATTTTCAACTTAACTACAAAGGAATAAGGTTCATATTCAATTGGGAAAATTTGACAGATTGGGGTAGCTTGATGTGCTGGCCTCTGTACAACAAAATAAATAGGACAGAACTAGCCTGGATAGAATAGTATGTAAATAAAATAGAAGACTTACTTGTTGCGGCTGCGAGTGAAAATGGTTGAAGTGTGTGATGGGCGGGTGGCAGTCGGTGCGGTAGGGGTGCGGGGAGCGGCGGCGCGGGGACGCGGGGGGCGAGCGCACCTCGGGGGAGGAGGGCGACGTGCCGCCCCCCCCTACGCCGCCACCCACCATCTCGCTGGCTGCAACAGACGGATCGTCGTCATTGTTATAGCGACCTGGAAATGATGAAAAGCACAATCAGCCATCGAAGGGGAAATGACAAAATCAAATCTTGGTAATACAGTAGATTGGTATTCGCTTATATTTATAGCAAAAAAGAGAACTTCACCTTATGTCTATGCCAATTTCACCAAAATCAAGAACTGTCAGTGTCATCATCATTGATGTGGAGTATTGACGGTCTTGAACGCAGTTTAGATGTGGCAATAGCGTTCAGTTTCATTGGTGAAAGTCACTCTTAGGTACTTTATGACTTGGTGGCAACAAGGGGTCATACCAAATCTTGGTACGAATAGTTTGGTTGGTCATGTCATGATAATTATATAATTTATCATATCACAGTTTCACAGTTATGCAGATTTCAAAATAATTACCTGTAGATCTGATAATGGCGACGGGCCTAGCCATCGGTGGTAGCGGTGGTGGTGGAAGCATCGAGCTGCTGAAGTATGGCGGCTTTGGACTCCTCGATAAACTGTGCACCTGGAAACAGAAGATCAAATCATCAAATTAATATGGGCCAACATATAAAACGGCTGGCAGTTTGAGTAATTTATGTGGCCTACCCAAATGTCCTTTCTTTGGTATTGTTCGTCGAATCGTTGAGCTCCTTATGTTTTGAGTTGAGCTGCACGATTTCTGACAAATGCGTGCACTGACTGGACAGGTCCTCTCAATCCGTGTGGTTTTTTCCTCAAAAGACCATCTCAGACATCGATCTACATGGTTTTCATATAACCTGACTAAGATTATGTCTGGACTTTAAAAGACACTGTGACCTCTGAGTTTGTTTCGGCCTTTCTTCTCAGAGTATTCAGATAGGAAACGGCGACCTCATCTAGTTTTAAAAAATATGTTTGACGTGTAAAAGTGTTTGTGCAAAGTTGCAAACCTACTTACAGAAATAAAATCATTTATCATTTAACTTGTGGGGACAATGAGTGGAACAAAAAAGAGGTAATGGACGCTAAAACTTTTATATATAAGGCCTTAAAAAACCTTTAGCTCTTTATAAAAAAGTCTGATTATTTTTATTGAAAAGTACCTGTATCTTGAACATCAAGTTACTGCTGGACGAGATCCTAATCAACTATTACAGTGCTAGATAAGTTACCCTTTTCATTTTCACAAAAAAAAAAAAACAGAATCACTTCTGATCTTACAGTGAATAAAACGGTTTTATCTTTTTTATTTTTGATGTTTGAGATATTTGAAAAAGACCTTGATAAACCAGGCCACAAGCGGTGATGATAGTAGTAATGATTATTTTACCTGTAACTGCTGCACATCAGAAGGATCCTGGCAGACGAAGGTCACAAAGTCTCCGAGCGAGTCTTGAGGTGCTCCATCGTACTTTCCTCCCGCATGCTGGCTTGTAAGTGCTTCTGATGCTGGAAAATACAATAGAATAACATTGAAAGAGGATTTTATAACAGTAGGTATCGGATGGGTTACGGAAACTTCAAAACGTTTGAGTTAATGGACTGCATTAGTGATCCAAAAGAATTGTAGGATCTAAGGAGCAAATATTTTTAGTGGAGACGAAAATAGATTTCTAGACGTGAAGCACAGATGCCAGATTAGTTTGGCACTTTCGAGAAATCGGTTTTCAAATGCATAAGAATTACATAAAATCCACATTGATGGCCACATTGTATACAATGACTTAGACGAGTGTAAAAAAGTCGAGAATTCTAGCCGTAAAATAGTCGAGCATACCCAAAATATGCACGTGATCCATCCATGCATATAAAACTAAAAGTGATTCACAATTTCCTCTGTAAAGTGACATTAATTCACAACCACGACAACAGATGGCACTACAACCCGACTTACTTGTAGGATGCGTATCGGTGGGAGGCGCTGCATGCTGGTAGAAGATGGTGTTCGATGGCACCAACGGAGATTGTGCTGACAAGCCAGCTGAGCTGTGCGGGATGCCTGCTGGCGGGAGAAAAGACCATGAAATTAAATATGTAGGTGATAACCTTAAAACAACTAGTTACAGGACTGGTGGAAAGCTAAAACGTGAAATTAAATGTGTAGATCCATTGACTACTTTATTCGAAAGAATAAAGAAAACTAAAGAATGATTGGTATTTAGGAGAAGGACATGCGGGGTAACGCAATGAATGTTGTTGAACTGTCAAAATAGCAACATAACGACAATACATTCAGTAGTTTAAAATACCAATAACAAAGTTGAAAATAAAACGAAAATACCAACAAAATCTTCACGAATAACAAAAATAGCACGTGTACTGCACAGTCACCGCGTCGACTCAACACAATACATGAGCCATACAACGCACACTATATTTAGGTGCGCGTGAGCACGTGCGACGAATACTTTACCAGCATCGGGTTTGATTGACATACGTGTTTGTCGCGTTTTTTTTATGTTGAATCGATTGTTGTAATGAGTCATTATATTATCATGATATTTTTTTTAATATGTCAAGTCTATCCCCACTCTTTGATTCTGAATCTATTCTCAAATATAATTTAGCTACCTCTATATTCGGGTGACGAACCTTGCAACAATTGTTTTCCTTCTGTGATATACTTTTACATCCAGTAATGAGGTTATCCATGTAATCAGCATTCGCGATTTATTTGGCAATTTTTTTTATGGAAAAATAACTTTAAATCCTACACAATAAAGCTCAGTTTACGCTACAACTTCAAACATTTTTATAGCTTTTTCAATAGTGCTAGTCACTCTAAAATCAGCTTAATAACCATCAAAATAAAGTTGATATTTGTTTAACTTGAAAGAATATATAGACTTTAGAAATTTTGTAATAACCTTTCAGATGCTAGTGGGAATTGGTCTCCTTCATCGTAAGTGACTGCTTCAGCTCCATAACGTTTATTAGATTAAGGCCTAACATTGCAGTCTTTCACATTGAGAAATTAGGGCAATATGCTTTGTACACACATATTATACAGGTTTTTGAAAGCTGAGTGCAAAGCTTTAAAAGGGAAGGCTTTTTAAGGGAGTGATAGTTGACACCATTTACAGCATTTTAAGCCATACATGTCTTAGACGAAGTATTTTTTTTTTACTACAAGTTTTAGTCAAAAACAACATACCAACTTTAACTAGGAAAAAAATAAAAAACATAATTATATACACAAAATGGTTGTCAACTATCACCCGCTTAAGGTTTTGCATCCAGTTTCCAAACACCCTATATATCTATAGCAGTGTTCATAATCTCAGATAATTTACAATCCATCGCCACGTAATCAGCTACCTTAGTGAAATGTATTCTAAGTTGATTTTTGAGTGAACATTCGCAACAAAAAGTTCCTAATAAGTTTTTAGTTGCAATGGAATTCGAACTTTGTTAAGTATGACATTCAGTTTGTTGTTCCATACCTTGAAAATTATCTCAAATTCTTAATTCAAATATAGTAAATAACAGAGTATGGCGCAGTTGGCCATATAATAAGTTTACAGAAACTAGGTAAAAGTCTGAAATTAATTGGCTGGGCCAAAGAGAAAACTCTAAAGCTATAGATAGCCAGATCAAGGCCTTTCTAAGTCCGGTACTGAAGTTATAAAAAAGTATCTTACAAAGAGACTAGGAGACTTTTTATAAGAGATCTCCTAGCTTTCCTTTGATAATGATTCTTAAGACACGTAGTTATTAAACATAGTAGCAAAAGACATCTTTCACAATACAATAGCTAGACAACATCAATGGACTCACTATAGCACTGTCCCACAAGCATAGCAGATGGGGTGGCCCTCTCAGCGGGAGGCTCGAAGGCGGGAGGAGCAGGACTGTTGTAGCCGCAGTAGTACCCCGACTCCAGTTTAATGCCGCCGCCAGATCCACTCGGAGACTCCGACCCAGTCTCTTGGAGGATTGAAGCTGGAAATAAAGGAAAACGAAGCTTAGTCATGTAATTTTATGGTTTATTTTTCATCTACAGGTAAGTATTGTTAGCTAATGCTAATTATGGATGGGGAAGCGGCCTGTGATTGGTGAATAGAGTGTCTAAGACTGGAGAAGGTATAGATAAACGTTTTTTTAGAAACAGCAACGTTACTTTTTACACTTTTTTTTGTCTAAAAAGCAAATATGCGTCAAAGATGACGCCTATATACGTCATCACAAAAGCTTACCAAATGAAAGGGCAGTAAGCCCGAGATCTATAAACATTACTAGCACGTGATTTGACTTAGACATGTTCCCGTCTCTATCTTGGATTTATAGCTTGACAGTTGTGCGAAAGTGAAAGGAATAACGCTTAGCCTAATTCCGTGCTAAGTAACGTTTAAAAATCTCGGCCTCAGGGTAAGATATAGAGTCAAACTTAGTGTAAACTTACGCTTCGATCTATCAAAATCACACTAAAATTATTTTGGCAGATCGAAACGGTAAGTTTATGCTAAGTTTCGTATCTATACAGGGTTATTTTTCAAAGACCAGCCAAATTTAAGGGACCATACAACTGAACAACTTTCTCCATGGGACCAATATCGAAATCGCGAAAAATTTATCAACTGTCCCATAGAAAACTTCAATACCTACTCGACTTAAACGTATGGGACGGCTGAATTTTTATTCGCGATTACGATATTGGTCCCATGGAGAAAGTTGTTCAGTTTGATGGTCTGTACTGCACCCTTAAATTTGGCTGGTCTTTGAAAAATAACCCTGTATTTTACCCTAAGTACCTACAATTCAAATTATTTTAGGTAACCTGTAGAATGTTTTGAGTTAATGGATTAATGAACTAATATAAAAAACATACCTTTGGATAGCTTCCACAGCTCCTTGGACGAGAAGACACCGGTCGCTAGAATAATATCGTTGCATATTACACCGTTGTATGGATTGTGACTATAGCCTGAAATCACCCATTTCAGACGTTACAATTTAATGACACTATCAATTATTTAATGACACTGTCAAATTATTTAATGATACTGTCAATTATTTAATGACATAGTCAATGAAATTAGGGGTCTTAACTTGGACTTTCATGACGCATACAGGGTGTAAAAAGATAATCACATATTTGTTCACTATGTGGTCATCAAACTAAGTAACAATGAGCAAAATATATTTCTGGGAAAGGACTTCTATTTTTGGCGTGAAAAAACGGAAAAACGCTGTTTTCGGCAGCGCGCATTGCACGCAAAACATTCTGCTTTTGGGTGCATGTACAACAGTTTGGGAGTATTTTAAGTCAAATTATAACTTGTTTTCGTAAAAAAAAAGTTGGAACTTTGACCTTCAATATCTACGTAACCAGAAGGTTCCCAGGTATGGTTTAGAATGAAAAAAATATCACAATGACAGGGAGATCAAATGACTCTCGGCTTCGTTAATCGTCTTTTCATACCCGTTAGAAACCTCAACCCCAAACATATTTAGCCTAAACTATTCCCACCGCTGGAACACAGGCCTCGCTTCTGTAAGAGTGACTGGGCTGTAAAGTGTGGGTTGGTGAATGTCAAATGTCTTCGAATTTTTGTTTCCAAGACATGCCGGTTTGCTCACACTGCTTTCCTTCACACCTTTGAGAGCAGTGGTGATAAAATAACCACTGCTCCCAAAGGCCCTGCGACCTATAACTTAAGTCAAGGCTGTTAGCTCTGGGCATTGCTCATATCGACGCAATTTACATAAATTATGCTTTTGTTGAAAATCAACTGACACAGGGACTCGAACCCGCAACCTCTGCACCCCATGCCCTGACGCAGTGAGTTACAGTTGCATATCTTGAGGCTTAGAAGGGGTGATATGTCACTCAAATTTTATTTCAATGATAGTTGGTATACAGTTCTTACACAGCTATTTTACCCACGATTTTGCATCACTGTCCAAATCACAGTGATCTTTATTCTCATTCTAATAAGGTTGCTATTGGGTTGCTGCCACTGACAAGTCTGTTAAAATCATTATGATCTTTATTCTCGTTACAATAAGGTTGCTGCTGTGAGAGGTAAAATAACTGTGACAGCTGTACCTAGTGATATTTTTGTCAATGACGCACTGTCTGGTGACGGTATGTCTGTAATGCATAATTAGCGTCTTCTGGCACTTCCGTAAATAAATTATTTATTTAAAATATAAAAGTGGCAATGTTGCTTCATTGATAAGTTTTCTCCTAATAATGAAGCATTAGGTACATATCTTTATTTTGCACTTTATTTTAGAACTAGTTCAAATAAATAAATGGTATTTCTTTCTGTAAATTGGTTCAAAAATACTTTGCCAACAGAAAACAAATAACATATTCATGATAAAAGTCATCTAAGAAAGAAACTAAAAGTCACCGAAAGGACGGGAATTCTTGACGAAATAAATTTTTAGTTCCAAATGAGGAAGACATGGTTGTATCCCAAGGAAGCCAAAATGCTCCAAGTTTAACATAGCTTATAGTAATACTATGTCTAGAAGCCGATTACACCACTGACTATATTTCAAGACATATAAAAATAGTAAAAAACAAATGCAAGTCGAATATTTCGCACCAAGAAATCTAGACAGTGGTGAAAAAAACTTTGATACTTATTCTTATGTGCCTGTGTTTTAATTACAGGTTTTTCATATTATATTAAATAAAGCCACGACATCAAACATCTGTACAATATAGAAAACATCCAACGTACCTAACTACGACAGAGTTAATTTTCGAAAACCATATTAAAAGAATCAACGAAATAAAATACCTTCAAAATATGGCCAAGTAACAAGTAAAGATCATTTTAACAATCAATTTCATCACACATTTGAATCCATTAATAATCTTGATGAACTTTTAAACAAAAGTAATTATTTAGAAGATGAAGGTAAGAATGAAAATGTTGTTTCCCATAATATGACTTCAGAATATTAACTAACCAGTTGCAGCAATACTGATTATGTACTCATTTTCATCTTAATTTGTAAAAATCGGCTTCACCATCCATCAAACAGTTAGGTCACTGTTAATGATGATGATGATATATTGAACCATTTATGAAAGCACAAATACGTATTTGATGCAACGTTGTATATTCAAAACATCAAATCGAGGCCTTTCATTGACGTATCATTTGCAAGAAAAGACAGCATTAGAAACAATAAACAGCAATAATAGAAAAAAAAGAGCTTACAGGAAAAAATACAGACAATACGGTTGAGAAAGGCATCGTGAAATACAAAGATAAAAAAAGTGAAAGAGAAGGAACACCGACTACATACAAATAATTTTCAAAAAACAACAACAAAGAGCAAACATTACTCTGGCAATCCCAAAATGTGATCTTTTATCAAATTTTTGATAAAGCATGAAAAGTGTGAGTGCAAGCCAATTTGATGCAGGTATTAAGAATTTTGCTTTGAAAATGCATAAAATATGAAATAAAAAAATTAAAATTTGTAGGACATATACTTTTGTGCAAACCAATCACATTTATGTTCCTTCCACAGTGTGGCAATCAACGATTTATTACTTACTCATTTCCGCTCATTTTGATACCAAATGCTTAGATTAATTTAAAGAATTGACAATAGATGATTGCATAATTATTAAGACTCTTGGAGCTCCACGAGCGAGAGAATCGCGGCGATATTATCGTCGTGCCACGTATTTCTATACACTCTCTTAGAACGTGTCTCCACACGGCGATTTCATCGCCGCGAAAATTAGATGGCACGGCGAGACTATAGCCGCGGTTCTCTCGCGGAGGCGGCCCCTTACTGTCTCATTTTCGTCACTATCATCCGCAGCCAGAGCTTCCCCCTAAATATATCTCTCTCACTGTATAGGCCTGTCTTTCCTTGTGCCAATCCCCACACTCCTGTGCCAGACTCACCCAGGTACTACGCGCAAGGGCAACAATTTCATCAACCCAAACTTTCTATTCAATTCAAGACTGGGTATTCGCAAATATATGGGACCCTGATGTGCCTAAATTAGAACTGATTACCGCAACGCTACGCACGCTGTGTTGTTTAAACGGTTTGTAATTACTAGATGAAATCTATTCAACGAAGGTTGAGCCCTAAGTTTTTTAGGAAAATAAATTCATTGCAAAATCAAACCAGCATAGTAATTGCATAACACACTATCAGTAGCAATGGCTTTCATTTTGACAGTTCAACAGCATTCATTGCGTTATTTACGTAGTTGAGCAGACAAATTTTCGTCGAACATATTTATGAAGCAATTGATTAGCAATATCCTTCAAAATTATTGAGATTGATAGTGTATTGCGCAATGAGGGTGCTGTTGTACTCTTTATGCCTTTTCAATTTCACATATTGTGTATGGTTTTTATAATTACGACTCTATTATATATGTGAGGCCAGGCCTCATAAGTGAATCCCGCGCGGATTGCGGAACGCGACTGCGCGCGCCAATAATTTTAGTAATCAAGAAGTCACGCGACTGTAAACTTAAGACGTTTATTCCAAAGATAATCCAATTGTTTGCCACAACCGCAGAAGCAACGCACAACAACACACGTGTCACAAGACGTACAGTACTCGCGAGAGTTACCTTTGCTCTTAGCCTCGTGTTCGTTCTCTTTGTCCCTAGGAGTCTGAGGCGAAAGCGACCCGCTAAGAATATCTGAAATCACACCAACTTCATTGTACAAAGGTTAAGAACCGGTAATGTACGGTACCTGGGCGGTAAAATGACCCTTCAAGCTTTAAAAGAGACTGTTATCCAGTAAAAAGTGACAGAAACGACGAACTACAAAGCTAGATACTATTACGAGGGTGGTTAAACAACCGTCCCCACCATGTCATGACGATACTATATTTTTATCTTTCGAAGCCTGTATTTAAGCAAGCAGCTGATAAGATGACAACTGCTACTACAAAATCTTAACGGAGAGCAGTTGATCATGCCGAGGCATAAGTATTAGGTGAATAGTTCCATTTCAATATAAAGTTAGGTAAAGTCAAATTAATTGCTAAGCAATCGACATCAAACACTGGCAAAGTTTGCCTGACGTATGAAATAGCCTTTATATAACTTGCCTGATTGTAGTTACGATACTTGAAATAGGACGATTATTAGATTCAGTCGTCACAACACAGTCGGTACAGTGCCCGAATGAGAAAGATTTTATTTCTTATGACGTGGGTAGTTCGAAATATGCTCTTGGAGATAATGTAACATGACTATAAAGCGATTGTAATGCTATATGTACTTGCATGATCTACAAAAGCGGATTTGTACAAGGTCGATCATAATTTGGTCTATCTTGCAGATACGGTATTAAAATAGTATAGGCGCTATTATAATACCATTTTGTAGATTTTTTGGGCTAAATAAAATAACTTATATTCTATATAAGAGAGAACTAGAAACTAAACTATACAGAAATAAAATCAGTTTTAAAATAAATATGAATAACGATGACGATTTTCTTATATGCTTCTATAATATTCAGACCTTTAGGTGTTCTATAACCAAACTTATTAAATAAATACATGCATCTACTACTAAATAATTATGTCTATTGTTCGCAACTTATAACTAAAGATGGAATGCGCATTGATTACATTTTCGTCATCATAAACTAAACCAAACTACCTAATGGGTTCCTATAAATTCAGTTTAGTCAATAATGCTGGTAGTCACATTCTTAATACTCGTAAATATAGGATCAATATCAATATCTACATTTAAGTCAATATCGTCTTCGGATTTTCGATCATGGTACCTATGTACTACGATATATACCTAATCTTCATTGGGCTATTTACCATTCCATTGTGTTATGCAATCACAGTGCCAATATACATACATTAATCAATGTATATCTTCTAAACTCAACCTATGAGCTATTCTCAGATCATGATACTCGAGAAAAATCTTCAATTAATTCACTGACAGACAACGCACAGGTTAGGTTTTGCACAAGAGCTATTTTATAACGAAAGTGAGCTAAGGAAAGATTTTTAGAAATTCATTCCATATAGGGGTATAAGTATATAAAAACGAAAGAATTATAGGGCATCAAAAAATCCGTAGCATCGTTGTCAACAGGAAAAGTGCCCAAAAGTCTGGCAGCATTACCACATTTTATGGCAATGTTAATTCTTTGGTCAAAAATTAGGCCAACTCTCGGGTCATGTGAAGAATCAACCAACCGCTTGGCAATGTCTCGAAAAACTAAGTGGGCACGCGGACCCCACGGCTCTAGAGTATCAACCCCAAACGGCTCGAACATAAAAAAAGGCTTTAATAGGGGATGAAATTTCGTCATTCGATCTACCAACGGACACATAGCTTGTAACCATATAATCAATACACATCCCAAACACAAAACAAAGAAGCAGATCAAAAACAGAATTGAGCGAGAGACCTGGCAGACCGTCGCTCCCATTACCATAGCTGTTTATAAAGTTCGCGAGATACAGGTCCAGCTCTCTGACGGAGACGTTGATGTGATAGGGGTTCACGCAGAGGCCTGGCTGTGTGCATTCTGGGTGCTTCTCCAGCCGCTCGCCGTCAGTGCTCTCAAGGGGGATCGCTTTGAAAAGGATCACCATTACGAGGTCTAGGCGCCATACCTGGAAAGTTTAAGAGTAGATACATTAATAAAACAGTAAATGAAAAGGGCTAGCAAAAGCTAATTTAATTCAAAGTAAACGTTTTCAATTTTATTTCAAGTATGACAAAGTATTATGAAAATAGACATTTTAAATAGTAAAGGAAAAATTTTCTCTAATTTTTTTTGTTATTATTTGAGATGTTACAGTGCAACCTATACATTTCATGTCAAGTTAATAAGCCTAATAGGAGCGGTGAATGTACAGACGCCAGCACATCAAGCTACCCGAAACTGAAAAATTTTCACAATCAATTTTGAACCTTATGCTTTAGTGATAAAGTTGAAAATCTAATAAAGAAATTTGATAGATTGTAGTAGCTTGATGTGCTAGCGCCTGTACTGTTATCGTCCTTCTGTCCGTGGAAACCCACAGTCTATTAATTCTCTTCAACATGCCATTGATCAAAGTATCATAAACATGTGGAAGAAAGTTAACTGCTGGGGAGTACGTTGCGCCTCTTCTTCCCCGCTAGAGCACTAGGAAGTGGTGAAGGGCGGCCGTTTTAATAATAATAAACATTTAATTCAGAATCACTTCCATATTTGTTAGTAACAATGTAAACTTATAAACCAGTGTTAGTAACATTTATTCACATTTAGCTGCGTGACGCACGACGATCCTGGAGAGTGTGTACTTGACTATGTGCAGTCGTATCCACCGCCCCAACATCGGAGAGTCCCACCTATCTGCCAACGTTCTAAGAATGGTGTTGGGGCTGGCGCGTACACAGCGTGGCAGAGATGCGCATCTCTTGCGCATGATGGCCGAAAAACTATCAACGTCCGCGTCGGCAAACATGCTGGACGCGCTACAAAAACGCGGCAGCCCCATCAACACCCGGAACGTTTTGTTATATTGTGTGCGCAGGCCACTATATGCTATGTTTTGGGGGACTGTCTTATGTAATGTTGACGTTCAAAAAGTGCTAATTCTCAGCCTAGTTTGAATAAATATTTCCCTTTTGATTTTGAGTTAGGTGCTATTTCTAAAGTTTAGGTTCTAGGTGCGAAAAGCGAAAACACTTATTAACCGCCTGTGGAAAAGCCCAAAATTAGGGTTTTGTTTTAATCACCACGAAGTAACACCTCAACACCGTTCAAATTACAAGTTGATCTTTAGAAGAGGTACAAAGTACTGGTATTCAGCTGCATCCGATTAGACTGGAAGCTGACCTCAACATAGTTCTGAAAAGGCAAGCAGCTAATGATGATTTAGAAAAGGTACTCAAACAAGACTCACTTTATCCGCCTGCCTCAAGCAGTCTATCCTCCTCATCTTCCCCTTCTGGTCGGGGTTGGAGAGCACGCATACCGCCGGCCGCTTGCCCGTGATGCTGAGCACGAAGTCCTCCCGACAGTCCTGTGTTATGTCTTTGCGCAGCTTCCCTAGCAACCGCGACGCCCATTTTTGTTTTACTTCTGCTTTTTCGTTCTGGAATATTGGTAAAGGAGTCTAGTTAGTATTGATAATTCTTTGTATTAGAACTTCGTGTGATATGTGTGTTTACAGCAGTTTTTTCTAATAGTCTTTAAGGTGTCATTATCATGATTGGTAAGCACATAATCATAAGTAGGTACTCGATCTATTTTTCCAATAGATCCTATGAAGTTAGTTTCTAAGATATCTACCAACTGCAGCTTGATTTCAAATAGTACTTAAGTAAAAAATATTCTCTTGTGATTTGTATGTCTATGCTTTCAGATATTTCTTACTACTTTAGGCAAATATTTATGGCTTTACAGGAATAATAATATTACTAAACACTTTTCGCGCGTTATCGCCGGGGTGATTTTTTTTCGCACCCTTCTTAGTGCCGAGAGTTGAAAATTCAGTGCACGACAAAATGCCGCCGCGATATTTTAACGTCCCTGCAAACGGGGGCTTAGTCTTGCTGTATTTCAATGAATTTACTTGAAATTATCTTTTTCAGTGTTAACTGTTGTCAATATTCATTGCTGTAAATAATTAAATGGCCACTTACGATCCAAAAGCAGCTTAGAAACATTAAGTTACAACGATTAAACGAATAAGATTACACAAAAAAGTGTACCTACCCGCAGTTCCAAATATATTCAGTATATCTATCGGAAGGAGCATCTCCTGTCGCTAGTTCGATTACCGCATCGGAGGCAATAGCTGTCAGTCCGAAAGATATTGGCTCGGAAGCAGGACGTTTGTGAGGACATGAAATGGCGGGCACTGGAAACCTTAGTACCAGGCTATGAACGTGAGCTGTGGAACATGAAAAAACATCTAAAATTAGTATAATATTTACCTGTAGTTCATATTTAGTGTGACGCTCCTCCTCGAGACTCATCCGTTTTTCGTGTTTCTTGTAATATTTCCGTTTGGCCGCTTGTAAATTGAACCAAGTATACGAAAAGGACTTTACAAATGGCATCAGGGCCTCTATGAACGGATGGAACTCGTCCTGTGAACAAGGAGAACATTCAAAACAGGTATTAACTTGGTAGATTCAATTTTCTTAATTGGCGCCCACCGTGGGACACCTTCACCAAACCCCAGAAGCCTACCATTCAGATGCAAAAACCCAGTTTACTTTCTAATGTAATAAATTTATCAGTATCGACATTCGGAACTTTAAGATAAACGATTTTCCTCATGTCTTATCTTCTTTCCTCGTACAAGATACGATTATTTAAGCATTCAATGCTTTTACAAATAAGATCTCCAGGGTTTATACTATCCAGACTGATGACTCTCGAGCTTCGTTCACATAAATTTAACTTTTTAAATAAACGAAAACATTAAGAATGTTGTGGCATCTATAAATAAACTGACAAGTTAGTTTTCATATCTATTCGCTGCGTTGTATAAGACTATCAAGAGGAAAATAAGCATCTTCTGAATGGGGATCGAAGAATGGAAATAGTAACGAAACAATAAATTTACTGTACAGCTGACTTCTAGAAATAGCTTTGTAAGTCCGAGTTAACTTATTAAGGTAAGTGCTAATGAATTGATTCTTCGCAGATGGATACAGATTTCCTCGAAAATTATGAATCCAAATATTCAACCCAAACATATCCTTTGAATTTAAAAAATTGTAGACCAAACACTTCAATTATTTTTATAAAATCGAAAAAGCAATCGATTAACGATTTCTATTTATATATCAACCTAAATACTTATTTTCAGTAAGAAGTTAATTTCTTAAACCTGCTCTGATTAAATAAATATTGCAGGATTTCCTCTTACCTACATTTTTATCTCTACACTTGCGCTTGAACCTTCCTAGCAGGTAACTATATGAAGTTAAACACCCATGTCGTCTTGCTCTTCATAACATTTCATAGACTCTACTCTCACTCTTCTTTTAATTATTAATTTACTATTAGGGATCGATGGACCTCGTACTTACTATTTGTAGGTACAGTCAACAAAAGAGATAAGTATGTAGGATCTTCAGATATAGTTGAAGTTTGGTAAGAAACCGATGGATGTTCTCAAATAAAATTTAATTTAATTAGTAGAAAACAAACAGTTCATTTATCAAATTAAATTTCAGTCGAAAATATCCATCGGTTTCTTAATAAACTTCAACTATATCCGATGATCCTGCATACTTATCTTTTTTGTTGACTGTACCTGTGCTTTACCTTCATCTTTAATGACAGACCAAACTAAGTTGCTTTTTCAACATCCTCATTATTCAAATTTCATTGAGGTTGGGGCAGCATGTAGAGCTGTGGTGGCCCAGTGGTAACGACCCCGAATTACGAGTTGTAGGTCGTGGGTTCAAACCCAGACAGGCGCTTTAATTAATTTGTGTAAATAATTTCATCACCACTGCTCTCAAAGCGGTGAAGGAAAACATCGTGAGAAAACCGGCATGTCCTAGAACCAAAAATTCGAAGACATGCGACATCTACCTTCCACATATAGACCACAGACCACTCCTTCTCGAGGAGGCCTGTGTCCCAGCAGTGGGAACATTAAAGGCTGATTATGCAGCATGTCTGCTTGCCTACCAGTTGTTACTGTCTTAACTCTTAACAAGAATCCAAAACGCCAAAACAAAGAAATCATTATTATGACTTATGGCCCTTTTCACGAAGTAAGATCCAACACGTTTGATGCGAATCATGTCCCAAAACCAAATCGATTACCATTCTCAGCCCAACTGCCTGTCATACATATCAAAAACTATATTTCTTATTATTCAATACCATTAGGCCTAATTGTGTCATGTCCGAACAAAAGAAAAAAAAGATCTACGTGAGGTACAGGCAGAAATTAATAACGTATGCATCGCGCATGCGCGAAACAAATACTGTATTGTAATGTGTTGAATCATAGCGTAATGTATGCAAATATGTTGTGATTTACCGCCTCCCCGATTCGGTTACTTGTATCGATTTTTTCGTGAAATGATTTTTGAGATGACATTATTTATTTTTTGATATATTCTTTTCTTGACCACATTCTTTTGTTTTGTGATCGGAATTTTAATCAGCCAAAGGTATTTCGTGACGTTTGAGAGATGTGTGCAGTGTTTCAAGATGAGTTTTGTATTGTACATGTTTGTTATTCTTTTGTTGTTAAGAAGGAAAATGTATGCGCCTGTCCTGAATCCACTCATAAGGATTCATAACATAATACTGATTATCCTATATATTGGCCCATGCAATTTAACCAGCTTCTTAAGAAACAAACGAATGAAGAAAGCTAAATATCAATGGTCTAATAAAATCACATAAAAACATGTTCAGAAGTAAAAGATCAAAGGTCAAAGCGATAGTATTATAGATCATGAGAAGAATAATGAAAGTATTCGGACACAAAGTTGACCAAGAAACGTGGACTGAATGATAACCAGTATCACTAGTAAAATGTCTACGAAGAACCCTCAAAGTGTTGATCCATCAAAACTTAGAAACAACAACTATCAACAGTGAGTCGCCTAAAAAGTTTTAGGTAGATGCTGTAATTGCCGCAATCAGAAAGTCGACAATCTTTCAGTTTTGATTACACAAGAAAATAATGATAAAATTGATCAGGAAAAAGAGCCAGTATGGACTCCTAGAGCTGCTTCTAAAATATAAAGAGCAAAAGGGCAACATTTTACGGCAAAATAACCACATTATGGAACCCGGAAGTTGCGTCTGGGACTAATTACGGCAACAGTCTAATATATTAGAAGTATACAAAGACATTAAGGACCTCCGCAGCAATTATGGCAGAAAAAATCTGTCTAGAAAATATCCAGACTATTAGATTCATTTCTCCAGTGTCATCAAGCGTACGTTCAACTGTGATAATAGGTAATAAAATTCCATAAATGCTGACAGTTGGTTCATTATTGGGGTTACTGACGAATATGAGCACCATAGTAATATCAGAGTTTTCGACGTCACTAAAAAGGTACATTGTGAAAAACTATAGCAGACAAGCGTAACAGCGCCATGCTTGGACTTGGAGTATCTTATTAAATTTTATCTCTGGTAGATGTTTGCAGATGCTAACATTATGTAGTATCTAAGATATTTGCAATATACCAACTTCATTTAAGATTTTATATTTTACATATATTACAGACACCTACGGCATATTTATATTTAAAAATGGTAATTTTGGATCTGAAAATCCCACTTCCTGTATTTTATTTAGCTATGCTACTACAAGTAGATATTATTATAATTCACCTTGAAACAAAGAAACCAGACATAATAGAATATAGTAAAATATTATCCGATAAGTCTAAGACTTACAATAATATCTAATAACCTTCTCCTCTCGAGACGCTATAATACGACATCTGTAGATACGACTAAAAGCGTCTGACAGTAAATTTAGAATGAGAATTAGCAATGGCATATAAATAGCTCAGGTAGCTAGCTCATTGCCTGTCAACAGCCAAAAGGAGAACTTTAAATGACGACTCAAGAAAATTGTATCGTTGGAAAATTCTTGTTTCAGTTTAGACTATAGTTGAGATGTTTACAGTGGGTGTTCATCATCATCAATCTCTTGCCCTTATCCCACGTAATTTGGGGTCGGCGCAACATGTATTATCTCCCATACTTCTCTATTAGTCGTCATCTTGATAATTACACCCTTTCTAACTATTATTATCCTGCAGTCGATCTATCGTTTCTGTGTATTTTACAGTGGAAGCTAGGTTCACAAATGAACTTCTCTCTGCACGCTTAGTATTACCACTTCCATCTCTATTTTACGAAGACAAAGTGACATTTCTTTTCTTCTTATTTGACATCGTGCTGTAGAAATATTTCAACAATATGTAATTTTTCGTCTCTTCCCTCTTCTTCTCTTTTTACGGTGGTCATGCTACGCGTGATGGAAATTGTAACAATTTTGAAAACGAATAGATTTTTGCACAATGTCACACTAACATTTTCTTTTTATACACCAGGGTCTCAGGGATCATTAATGTATGGAATTCATTAAAATCATCACTTTTCAGAAGGATTACAGATAGTCATTTGTTTTTATTATGTACCCAACAAACAAATCTCTACTGCCAATCTTCATGACACATTCTCGTAGTAAAATTTTAAATCACGTACTATTAGAAAGCGGCTAGCTCATCCTAAGTCACGGAATCAATAAATTACTCGTCGATTTCAGACTTTATTGTATTATTATCGCAGGAATTCGCATCGATAGTAAGGCCCGTGTCCTACTTAGGATCGACTACAACAATACTTTATTGGAAAACGTGAATAGAAAATCTAAGTTTGTCAAGTGGTCAGCGCTTGAGTCAAACTTGGAAAAGATTTCTAGAAGAAACATTATTAATGTTTTGTGCGTTTTGGTAATGTTAAAGAAAAGTGAGACTGGTTTATTATTACTAAGATACGTTATTAGAATTTTATATTTCAAGTTTTTGACGGTAACCCAACGGCCATGACTTGGTCCGTACCATCTAAAGAACAAATCTAAATTGCTGATTATTGCTTCATCGGAGTTCAACAAGTATCGTTTGAACGAGTTAATCTTACTGCAGTGCTTGAAGTTAATACAAGTCTTATAGGCTTTGGTCATTGTGTGGACTTTAATCTTGTAGACTTGAGTTAGATGATGTTAAACTACTGGTAACAAACATAGAAAATCTCTTGAAGCCTAATCTCACAACTCATCAAGACAACGCCAACATCATTCAGAAAAACTACTGAATCAAAGTACACAACCTTCATTCATTCAGTTTACAACTCAATCAAATGCTCACACACCTTCCCAAATCGACAACGATCTAAAAACACACGAAAAAATCTAAACTACCAATGATTGATTCGCCCAAACAAAGCAGCCGACTTCCGCGGGTATAAACAAAAAGGTCTAGTCAAAACATTGAGTTGGCTGCCACCACAGACGAGGCGGTTGCCAGTTTGCCAGCGGCCTGGTGTGCCCCCTTGGCAGGATCCATGGACACACGTGGACGGAATCCCCTTGTTATAAAATTATCGGTTTTATCATGCCAAATGTGAGAGTCAATAGCCTGAGTGAAATTTTCGGCTTGGATTATTCTTTGAGTTTGCTTTCAAGTGCGTGGATGATCATAGATTTTTATGTCTGCTTGTAGAAGATTTCCGTTGAAGAGTATCGTTGATTTAACTTTCAGCTAAATATTAGATGCCTATAGTGACCTTCATAACACAGGTGTCGTTGGGAAACCCATATATCTAAAATTAATTCAGGTCATCAGTTTAATGACTATCTAAACACATAAAACTATCTCCAACTTTTGATTGCTTAATATACCCAACAAAAATGAACAAACATCCTCATAATAACATTAAAAAGCTTCACATTACCGCATTATCCAAAACAAACAGCCACCATATTGGAAACACGGCCAAAATGCGCGCGAAATAAAAATATAAAAATGGCGCTCGTAAAACTATCACAATACGCCGGCGATAAGGTGCAAATATTTGGCAAATATAAGAACAACAAATGCTGAATAGTAAGATTGTTGGCAAAGGTTCGCTCATAGTGGATTCTCAGTACGAGCCGGCTCTGCTACTATGATGATATCATACACGGGAATCGCGATATTCATGTTATTATACTTTTAGACGAGGCGCACATTGACGATAAAATCGACCGCTTGTAGATAGCTGAAGACTAACGTACTGCAATCTGGAACACGAATACTAAGTCAAACGACTGCAGAATCAAACGATTCTGCGATTATTTAGTCGTGAACAGATTAACTATGGAACACTGTTCATGTTTTCACTGTCAATGTGACCAACACCCAAAACATTTCGCTTTTCAACATTGGCAATGCAATCCTAAAATAATTCTCAGTAATGACAGCATTAATGTGAAACCATTGCGAACTGATTAAAAGGCCGTGTGGTAATAATAAAACGCCTTATCAAATAAACGAACTATTAGGACAACATCCAACGAGCCATGCCAAAACACTGGAGTGCGTTCACCCAGGTTTTGGCGGCAAATCAGGAGCTGACGTTTACTTCATTATAATTTTTTTTTCTCTTTATTTCGTGCGTACAATTTATTTTATAGACATTGGCGCTGGTTCATTGGGGATGCCCGGATGGACTTGGCCGTGGCACCGGTTGGCGTACCTAACTGGGTCGTCGACGTCACACAGGAGAACTGGCCAAAATCACGGCACACGCGGAAAGACGCCGTGAAAAAAAGCGCGCAGCGGCCATCTTGCCACGCGCGGTTTTGGCGCGCAACAAGTGATGCGTACCAACGCGCTTATCGTACGCAGCACGTAAATTTACAATAAATCCTATTGTAAGTGGAATGCACAATGTTTGTACGATTATATGTATTTAGGTACTTAAACGGTATGCATTCGAAATATGTTGAAAAGCTTCTAAGAAACATGTGTGCAAGTGCACCTGGTTGGCTGCATATATTAGTATGTAAAACCTTGTTGCGGTGGATTAGAGAGCCAGTAATGAGCTATCAAATACATCGATATGCACATGTCGGACGGTTTAATCTGCTTTAGCGAGGGAAAATTGTTATGCAAGCTCCCATTTTCCGAAAACGGTGGTAGATGCTTTAAACATAATAATATAATTAAGGTTGCTTTCTTGTTCGTTGTCCGCAAGCTGTTATCTCAGTTCGTCGCATTGTTCCTACATAAAGTTACCTAACACTGCAGAACGCCTGAGGTCCTAGTTCCATATCTAGATCAAATAAGAGGTACAGAGGTATATTTTTACAGAGGCTCTTCACCTCCATTTTCAACTATGAACGAATATCAAATTAGATCATATTAATATACTAATAATAAAGCTAAAGAGTTTGTTTGAACGCGCTAATCTCTTGAACTACCAGTTGGATTTGAAAAAATCTTTATACATTTGATAGCCTCATTCTCGAGGAAGGGTTATAGACTTTTTTAGTTGGTTTAACACCATATTAAGCTAAAGAGTTTGTTTGAACGCGCTAATCTCTTGAACTACCAGTTGGATTTGAAAAAATCTTTATACATTTGATAGCCTCATTCTCGAGGAAGGGTTATAGACTTTTTTAGTTGGTTTAACACCATATTAAGCTAAAGAGTTTGTTTGAACGCGCTAATCTCTTGAACTACCAGTTGGATTTGAAAAAATCTTTATACATTTGATAGCCTCATTCTCGAGGAAGGGTTATAGACTTTTTTAGTTGGTTTAACACCATATTAAGCTAAAGAGTTTGTTTGAACGCGCTAATCTCTTGAACTACCAGTTGGATTTGAAAAAATCTTTATACATTTGATAGCCTCATTCTCGAGGAAGGGTTATAGACTTTTTTAGTTGGTTTAACATCACGCTACGACCCTTAGGAGCCGAGCAAATAAAAGGTCGTAAAAACGCTAAGCGAAAACGAAGTAATAGCGACAGCGGGCAATACGATGCGACAGGGTGGGACGGAGGAACAATAAATTTGACTCGGACGAAGTCGCGGACAGAGGCTAGTAATCAATATTATGAATTACCTGCATAAGTGTCAATGCCAAGCTATATTACTGTAAAGTTTCACCAAAATCCGTTCAGTAGGTTCTGCGTGAAAGAGTAACAAACATCCTCACAAACTTTCGCGTTTATAATATTAGTAGGATAGTAGGATTAGTAGGATTTTATAGATGTACATAACTTATGTCTGTAAAGTTTTTGCAAACATCGGCTGTGTCTCATGTAGAAATAAGGGCCTAGATTAAACCAGGACCAAGACTATAATATCATCTACATATAAATTACTGTGACCTTTTTCCTTAGAGGTTTTACCATTGCCTAATAGAATATGCCTCTTTTCCTTTTATTATTATAATTTAGCGACTATGTCGGCATTGAGGTTAGCGTTTTCCTGAAGCCAAGGTTATAAAAACTAGTCGCATGGCTATTAATAAGCGCAAGACAAATATTTTTCTTATTTTACCCCCACTAACCGAAGATTAGAATCTTATTTGTGTTCATATTATTATCTTCTTGTTCATTTTAACAACCCACCTCCTTCCTTAATTTCCATTCTTAAATGATTTCCAAATATTTATGTTGGAGCCAGTTTCGCGCATCTATAACATATCTGTGGTCTGGCTCTTGTGATACAGGAGTTCCTGTATCACAAGAGCCAGTCCTCTCATCTCTTGTAGTACAAGAGCCAGGGCTAAACTGATGTTTGTGTCTCGAAGTGAAAATAAATACATTTGTATTTATTACTAGCAGTGCCTCGCGGTTTCACCCGCAAAATATCGGGATAAAAAGTATTCCATGTGTTAATCCTGGTTATAAACTATTTGTGTGCCAAATTTCATGCAAATCCGTTTTGTAGTTTGTGCGTGAAGAAGTAACAAACATACAAACACACTCACAAACTTTCGCTTTTATAATATTAGTGTGATAGCTTTCAGTTTATCTTCAAGTAAACCCTACAAGCTTTTGCCTTGAAAAAGGATTAAATGTGTAATCATTATTTGATTACAAAGGTTATGGCATTTACGTGCCCATAATGAGAGCACAGTATTGTAGACCTTATCCAATTAATTTTTTTTTTTTTCACTGACTGATTAATTAATTCACTGGCAAAAAACGCACAGCCTTAACCGCTTGGTTATAGAACGGCATTTTGGACAAGTGTTCCTTATGTCATGAAAGTGAGCACTTAGAAAGGATTTTTGAAAATTAGGTGATATAATTTTGTATGGAAGTTCATTATGTTTGTCGATGGAGAATACCATCGGGTACACGGTTTGTAATCTATTCTAATGTTCTTAAATTCGATAGTATCTCTGTGTGTATGTTCACTTTTCACGCCTTATCCATTGAATGGATTGAGTTAAATTTGGCATCCTGGAAAAGGACATAGGCTACTTTTTGTCCTGGTAGCACGTTTCCGTGGGATAATTTTCGCCATCCACGCGAGCGAAGTGGTGGGCAGAAACTAGTTTATAATAAAATCTATATAAGCACCACAGGCTAGACCATTCATTCTAAAGTTAAATCTAAATCATCAAATTCTTATTCTTGCCCAATAAAAACTGCCTAATCAAAAATAGAGTAGATATAATGCAGCAAAACAATCAGGAACGAGTTTTTCATGGCACACGTGGCTAATTTTACGACCATGCTCGTAAACTCGTTATGGTGTCAAGAAAATACAATAATTTCGTAACGTGATAGTGAAGACGTTAGAAAAGGCTCCTAGAATTTATATCGACTTGGTGCGCAGGTTCTATCATATAACCAATCGAAAAAAATGTGTTTTTGTTATATGTAGACGAGCGTCTATAAGGATTGTCTATAGAAAGTTTGTATGATACGGGCACTATAATTAAAGTAAGTAGACTATAATAACGGTCAATCACTCGAACGTTTTTAGCCTTATTAAATAACAGTAATATAAAATATAGCGCAAAATATTAATCCTGTGACACTGACAAATGCAATATCCAAATGGCCACATACCTTTGAACAAATAGATTCGTTACCAACATAGGTGCAGACAGAATAGGTATTTATACCGAACAACTTGAAGAATTGTAACAGCTGAGCATTTGCGCACAAATAGAAAATAGTTTCAAGAACTAAAGTTGTGGTGTGTGTGGCAGCGGGGTAAGGGGAAAATTATTCCGCTTTTGATCAACACGCTGCGAGAGGGGTAGCAGAAGTGGTGTAGGCGATTATGATATGGTAAAAAACAATATAAAAAGATAAAGTGTAGAAAACGCTTTTATCAAGCCTTGGGACCTCCTTTAAAAATAGAAAGAGTTATCACATAACGAGAACGGCGAATCGCAAATTAAATATAAATAAGAAAAAACGAACACAGAAAATGGGAAAGGTGAACCCTTAAATGCAGAAACGAAAAGAAAAGGTGAAAAGGGGCGAGATCTTTTACCAGAACTGCACGACACAAAATATATTTTACGTATGTAAGGTCATTATCAAGGAACAATAAAGATCTAGATATTTTTTCTTCAAAAATAGGTCCTAGATCTCGTTCAATACCCGCTGTTATTAAGGCTGCACCCCATGTGCAATCCAGCGACCTTCTCGGGTAGAACTTACATCAAGTTGTTTCGGTCAAAGTTCGTACGACGCAAAACGTTTGCGTTTTTTCACCGCAGCTGTGGTATGTACTGAATGTCTTTAAAAGGGGGTGGGTAGAAATATAGGTCGTAAAGAAATAAAGGAAAAAGTGCATGTCGATGCGAATGGAAGACTTCTGTTTTATATAGTGCAGATGAAAAGAGGAAATGTTGAACCTAGTTTTGAATCTATAAATTATTTAAAAGGAACTTTCAAAAGTAAATTTTTGCCCGTGACCTACTGAAAATTTATACAATACTCAGAAGCTTTTTGAGGGTGCATTCAAAATATCGATGTACGTTAGCACTTATCAAATGACTGGAAGAAATAGGAACGAAATAAAAAAATTATCCATTTTAATCAGAGGAAAACATTTTTTTAAAGAAATTGAGAAAACCCTTATCTTTAGTATAATGATTAGATAAAAGGCAAGTGTTAAACATTCGGCATTACTTGAATACAAACTTCCTAATGAAGGAAAATAATCATATTGCAAAATGAGTACCTATAATAACAGAAGACCTGGCACAATCAATCTAGATTGATATAGCCACTCAGGAATTTGAAATCAATCAGCAGACTAACAAATCGCCATCAAAGACCACCGGTGGCTTTGCAGATGCAAATCAAAATCTCACAACCCCTTTGATACAGGTGTCCACAAGAGCCACTCTCACATAATCTACATGAAGCCAACGAAATCTATTGGCAGATTGGCATATCGATTTCACTATTCAGTGGGAACTCGGGCTGCATACTCAAGGTACAAGTAATTGTGGATAATCGTGCATGCTCCCGGATACGTCGTAGAATGCAGGCTGCGACCATCATGTACTAATAAATACGCTAACTGGGAGGAATTCTAATAAAGGTGATGCGTTTTAATGTGCTGTTCGCGGGTTTTCCGACGCACGTATTGTGAGTTTATGTAACACGCGTTTGGACGCTTTTGTGATGACAGATAAACATCTACAAGTATCTCGCTAGATATTGTAGAGGCTTTTTCTGGATCTCTTTGCCAACTGACCTTCACGAATGTTCGAAAAGTTAATGTTTTATTAAGAGATTCAAGAGATAAACACTTTTAATTCCCAATTGTGTTCCCCAGGGAAGCGTGTTGGGCCCCTATTCTTATTATTTAGAAAAATAGGCAGTCGGCTCGAATAACTGACTGTGCCCATCTAGAGATAAAAAAGTAATTCTTTATATTAATAATGATAATCAAAAGTATAATTTAAAATACGCTCTTTATTGTCCCAGCATTGCAAGAGCTTAGCTCTCTTGGAAAACCGATATCAAGAACATCTGTCTACCTATGTAGATAGCTAGATATTGTCTCACCATCATCATCTGCCTAGCCTTTTCCTAAATATATTGGGGTCGGCTTCCAGTCTAACCAGATGCAGCTGGATACCAGTATATATAGATATTAATGGTACACCGTACACTATTACTGATCTACCTGGCATAGGTCAAGGAGAAATATTTGGAGATAATGTCCTTTAATAATTGAAGAGCCACCAGACGAAGAAGAAGATGATAAATCCTACATAGAGAAGCAGGACATTATACCAATGGTTGTCTTATTATTAAGAGTTTCTGTACAGACTACCAAAATGGCTGGAAAGAATCGTAAGGAAAGTATAAAAGGCATTCTTGTTTGTCCTTTTAATTTTAAGATTTTTGCTTCTGTGTTTTTTTTTTAATATTATAAACACAAAAGCACTTATAAATTTTTATTGTGATACTCAAATTGGGAGTCGAAATTGTCCCGGGATCTTTAATACAGATTACTAAGTGATCTTGGTAGGAGAACAGCGATTCACCCAACAAATCGTTTTACCTACACCATGTAGTTAATAATGCATTCTTTCTAAGTCCCTCTTGTACCTACAAAACCTTTATATAAGATTATATTATATTACTTTCCTTGAAGTAAATAACCCAGCCAGGCGCTTTACTTTGTGTAAATTATTTCATCGGTGAAGGAAAACATCGTAAAAACCGGCATGTTCTAGAACCAAAAAACGAAGGCATGTGACATCTACCAACCCGCACTAGGCCTGCGTGGTGGATTACGGCTCAGTCCCTCTCACCGAGAAGAGGCCTGTGTCCCAGCAGTAGGAACATTATAGGCTGATTATGATGAAGTAGATGAAGGATTCATCTACTTCTATCGTATCGACACCGACTGGATGGGAACAACTCATGCTGTGGGTTAGCCAGTCAACAAAGTGGTAGGTTTTACCACAATGCCGCATTAAAAATGCAATTTCACGCCAATCCTGCTAACCGACATACCTATTAATTTATTTATAGGCCATACATAATATAGTTTCCAATGCGAGAATCGAAACCACGACCCCGCTAACCAAGGCCGATACGCTACTGCAGCAAACAAACAAAACTTATTAAGAAATAAAACAGAATTAGGTAGGCACCTAGTTGTTATTCCACAAATCATTTAAAACTTCAATACTGCAGTGATACAGAAAATTGCATGGGACTTCACAATCAAAACTTTCTGATTTATCTTTCGTACCAATTGTGTAACCCAACCAGTTTGGGAAGCTAATATTTTGCTTGGCATCCTCTCAAAAGATCGCCTTCTCAAATCGCCAAGGTTATGCTAATAGTTTTAAAGTATCGCGGAATGGCCTTATTGCTATGTTAATAGGTGCTATACTTTATGTACGAGGCTTTTTAAGTTCCTGTAGTTAACATTATAACTGTTAGTTTTCTCAGGACCATGTATCATTGAAATGTGTCCTTTTTTTAGGGAAAAAAGGGCTTCTAAGCTTTTGGGTACCATTCCGTGGCTGCTCATTTTATATCTATACTAATATAATAAAGCTGAAGATTTTGTTTGTTTGTTTGAACACGCTAATGTCAGAAAATACCGGTCGGATTTTTTTTCATTTGATAGCCCAATTCTTGGGGAAGACTATAGGATGGGGATAATAAGACGCTTGGAGCCGTTCAAAGGAAAACAAACTCAGAAAGAACGCTAAGTAAAAACAGGCGGGCAGGCGAAACGATGAGACGGAGTGGGTCGGGGGTACAGACGCCAGCACATCAAGCTACTACAATCTGTCAAATATCTTTAATAGATTTTCAACTTTGAAAGTCGATTGGGAAAAGACAGTTTCGGGTAGCTTGATGTGCTGGCGTCTGTACAAGAAATTAAAATGTTGCTGTAATTATTATTATTTTGTATTAACAGCCTTCTATTGTTAAATGTTATTCCGAAAAATTTAAAGGAAATGCAAAATATTACATAGTGTTCATTGCAAATCAAAGTCCTAAGATTAAAGTCTTGTAGATTCTGCAAAATATAGGTTCTTAGATTTACTAAGAAAGCATGTCCATGTTTTCATTTAGTAAATACATAATGCCATTTAATGTGTATTATTGATTATTACTAAATATTAAAAAAAAACATACTAATTATATTTACAAAAATCTATTTGTAGACTTTATATGCAGAATTTATATTTTAGTTCGTCAATAGATTTAGTTTCATTAATTAAATCATTTACGTAGCTATAATTAAACACCTCCAAAAATCGCAGTTAACACAAGCAGAATCTTGATTTCTGAGAGTCACCTTATAAAGGTATAGCTAGTCAACAAACTATTATGGCAAAAACCTGTCCAGAGAACATTTTTATAGATAAATAACATAACATACATAATCAGCCTATAATGATACCACTGCTAGGACACAGGCCTCCTCTCAGTGAGAGGGAGCGGTACGTAATCCACCACGCGGGCCCAGTGCGGGTTGGCAGATGTCACAAGTCTTCAAATTTTTGGTTCTAGGACATGCCGGTTTCCTCACGATGTTTTTCCTTCACCGTTTTGAGAGCAGTGGTGATGAAATAATTTACACAAAGTAAAGCGCCTGCCTGGAACCTACGACCTACAACTCGTAAGTCGCGGCCGATGCCACTTGGCCACGCCCACAGCTCTCACATTTTCAAAGTCATTAAAATTCCTATACATAAAGCTCCAGACCAGTCCAGACTTGTATTGTGCTAAATCTTCCAATGACTGATACCCCCAATATCCACCAGAAACAACAAAACGTCGATTATAGCCCGACATATCTTGCTCACATATTGTGCACACAATGTTGCTCGCACACAAATAATCCAAGGTTCTATCCGTCCTAAATTAAACGACACGTGAGTTAGGCCCTACTTTATAGCCTAGAAATGTGTTGCAAACGACTTGTAGACTATTAATGTCAGTAACCTCGATATTTCTAACAAAAAATACGATTTCGAAACATTTTTAAAGAAATAAAATTGGTGTCGAAAAAAATTGGGTTAGAAATAGAGGTCTTGTTTTGACGGGATATTCTAATTAGATACGAATATTGAAGGGAAATCGTTGTCTATGGGCAGTTTAAGACGTCAATTTTTTTAAATAATTATCCAAACTATTTCTAGCCAGTAACATTAATTAAAATACTTAAATGATACAAAAAATGGTTACTAAAATTAGATTTACACAAAACTTCATAAATCAATTCGGCCAGACATAAAGGCACCATAATAACGTCGCACATTTTCTAGAAACAGCGTAAACTCCACAAAGAAGAAGATAATGCAATATTTATATAAAAGTCTTACGCATAGGGAAGCTTAAGAAAAACCAAGATATCTACTTTGGAAGTACACAGTTGTCTCAATTCTGTACGCTTTCTGAATTATAGATCTGGTACGGCGCCTTTTAACAAATCGTTCAGGCGCCTATAAAGTTGGAACCAGTACTGCATACATTAGATTTAACATTAGATTTAATCTACTTCCTAAATGCGTCTGAAGTAAAGGGTAAACAGAAGGCTTCCTACAAATCCTACACCATAATTACGTAACATACTATCATTCTCAATCTGAATCGTCTGAAGGATATTGCTGGTCCATTGCTTCATAAATGTTCGAAAAATTTGTCTGCTCAACAACGTAAATAACGCAACGAATGTTGTTGAACTCTCAAAATGAAAGCCATTGCTACTGATAGTGTGTTATCCCCTCGGCAGTCAAAAAGTATATATGGTTGAAAGACCAAATATTTTAGCGCAACTTGTGAGAGATATGCCATGCAGCACTGCTATGGGTCAAAAAGAGGTCTTCCGGGTCAAAACTTTTTAATTTTAATATGTTTAAGCCAAACAAATGTGTAAAAAAAATAATATCTCATCATAAACTATCTAGTCAGAGAAAGATCCCTTCTCAAACAGAGAACAAGTATAGCTCACTATGTACGTTGACTACGTTGAGTCACTGATTGATGTCGCTTTTATCTAGACCTTTAAGTCCGGGTTTCTTCAACATGCATGACAGGTGGTGTTTTTCAATAACGTAAATAAAAATCACGACTGCTCTCAAAATTATGAAGGGAAACATCGTGAGGAAACCGGCATGTCCTAGGACCGAAAATTCGAAGACATGTGACATCTACCAACCCGCACTGGGCCCGCGTGATGGATTACCCACTCCCTATCACCGAGAAAAGGTCTGTGTCACAGCAGTGGGAACATTATAGGCTGATTATGCTTTATAAAAATTAAAAGATAGCAATACAGCTTTTTTAAACAATTACGAGCATAGACAACGACTTTGAAATCAGTCTTATAAACAAATGCGTAGATCTTGGGACTACCACGAAACAAATCCATAAAATCAATGCAAAAACTCAATTTCCATATAATAATCCAAACACAATAACAATATCAGCGACCACTGGTAATTCCAAAACTGCCGTTATATCAAAAAACCCACCATCAGGACTCCTTATGACCAATTCTCTCCACGTAATACAAGGTAGGCAAAGGCCATTGCACTTGGATGACAATTATTTGCAAATACGCCGCTTGGATTCTAATCACGCGCGTCGAGTTTTTTTTTACAATGGTGCAGTCGACGACGTGGTGGATAATAAATATGTTATGTTAATTGTATTGTCAGTTGTCATTGTTGCGTAAGTCTGACGATCGTTCACCCGGGTTCGGCTGCGATTTGGGTCAAATGTCCATGTGCGAAGGAGGTGAATTTTTGGGAGTTGGAGCCTGAATTTTTTGGGCGAAAAAATGTTTTTTGGAAAGATAGAAGTAAATGATAGAAATGTGTGTCGATGGATCCTTTGTTGTGTGTTTCTTGAAACATAAGTCTCAAGAAACTTTACTGCCGATAAACAATGCCTTTGTTTGTCTTTGTTTAGTTTTTATTCATCATCTGCCTAGCCTTGTCCCAACTATGTTGTGGTCGACTTCCAGTCTAACCGGATGCAGCGGAATACCAGTATTTTACATGGAACGACTGCCTATCTGACCTCCACAACCCAGTGAAAGGGTAATACGATACCCCTTGGTAAGACTGATTGTTAGACTTTCAGGCTTCTGACCACCCGTAACGACTGTCAAAAATCCACGAATATCAGCCGGGACCAACGGCTTTCCGGGGCACGGAGGAGTCTTGGTATGTACTACAGTTGGTCACCTATGCACGGACTAATCGCGGCAAGCGTAGTTCAACCTAATCGATCGAACAGTGCGGCTGTTATTACTTAGCCACAAGCCCCATGTTTAGTTTTTATTATTCCCTGTATTTCCTTGTTACTTAATATAGGGTTGCAGGCACATCGACGCACTGTTGCTATGTGTTCAGTACATGATTCTGAAACCCTGCGTTAAAATTTCTCGTAGGCTATCTATTAAAAAAAATGCTGTACCATACATTTCGACCGCGTAGTTATAAAACAGCAGATTTTTTTTTTTTTGATAAATTTCTACGCCAGGAGGTCTAGAATCATGTGCAGAATTCATGGTTACAGTTTCCGTGTCGATGTCCCGGTCACCTTGTATAGTGCCCAACGTTAACCTACCTACATAAACGTCAAAATGTTTATGGCTGAAGATTATTTTGATTGCAAATAAAAAGTGAACTCCTTTCATTATAAAGCAGAGCTTGAAACTAAATTGTATAGACAAAACAGTCCCAATCTGCAGCATAGACACTGTAAGCCTAGACCAAGATCTGCACATCCCATAACTCCGCACCAGTCGAACCATAGACCATAACGACGCGACTACAAGTCCTACCCGCCCTGTAAGCCCGAACCCCCTATAATCCCGGGGTGAAATTACACAAAATTACTACCGACTTGCTACAATCCCGCTAAGACGCACCACTGTCTCAAATCCCGCAGATGACGTTTAACTGCAATCGTATGCAAATAGTTCCCGTGTTGTCCCGGGATATGCCGGGATTACAGGCTACCACGTCACTAATCCTCGGCTGCTAGGGTTGTCAGCGGCTTATCGTAAGATATGTTGTAGTGTTGTGTGTTGTAGAGAAGTTATGATTACTGGCACCCAATTTGCGGTTTGTGGGTCCGTGATTTGCAATGGTCGGGGTTGGCCGGCCGCCCGCGTGTACGTCATGGCGTTGCGTTGGAAAAATTAATGGAAATGGATTGTTCGGGTTATTATTAGTGAATGTCATCTTTAGTGTATTATAATATTTTCTGGAGTAAAAATACGTTGGATTTTCAAAATTTGGAAGGGTAGGTTTTTTAATTATTATGTGGAAAGTCGAATCTATAATGAATGTTTAACAGTTCCAAGTTAACTTTCACGTTTTTTTTAGAAAAGAATAATTTCAGTTACTTAAAATGAGAACTAAATAGATAATTGTTGTGTTAAAAAGTTAAAAAGGTTTTCTACTAACAGCTGTACTAAAATCATGTATGTTGTGGTTTTCGCGTTACACTTTCAGAGCTTCAAAATGGAAGACTCAGGAAAAGCACTCATAAATATTTGCAAAAAAAAAAGAAATGGCACTTTTTCCACAAAGAACTGATCAACAAAAACACCATAAATTTCTCGCAAAAAAAAAAACACTTTCACATAAAACTGACCCAAGAAAAAAATAAAAGGCCATCACAAGGCGATCACTGTCACTGCTTATGTAAAGATAACATAACCTATAACTACCCGGGAGCCATATTAAACAGACAAACCCATTAAATCCTCAATACGGACGAGCATGCTTCTACATGTACATTATGATTCCGTACCATGTGCCGTACGATAGGAGAATAATAAAAGACCTCACAACTAAACGATAGGTTTTCGTTCGTCTAAAAAAAGTTGGGTTAGGTTATGGTTTTCAACTTTCAAAGTGGGAACTGTCAGATTAAAAAAATCGGAAATTGGTCACGAATTCACGATGTTATTTAATTTTATGCTAAGCTTACGACCCAATGGGTCCCTCTTATTGGCAAGCGACATCGCGGCAGGCCCAGACAGTGATGGCGGGATGAGCTGGATTCCTTCAACAAGATCTGATCATCTGACCCTTAAGAGCTTTAAACAGAAAGAAATGGAAAGAGAGTAGGGAGGCCTTTGCCCTGCAGTAAGACATCACAGGCTTTTAATAATATATAATATAAGCTAAGCTATGAAAAACAAAAACTATTTTGAAAACGTAAAACAGGGCACGACAAAAATATTGTGAAAAACAGCCTCTGAAAGATTGGCATTGCTCTACTTAACACCTAATATAGAATAGGATATTCCTGAAGTTTTAAAAAGGAAAACCACTTTAGAAAGATAATAATAATCTATACCAATCTAAAATGAGAGACACAAAAGGAATCCGTAATAAATAAGACTAGGTACCATTAAAATAATGGAAACCAAAGTAATGGACAGAAATCTTAGCTATTTAGTTCAATTCTTGCCCATAAATAAAACTAAAATGTACTAAAAGTATACAGATTTAGATGCCAACAATATGTATTAGTGACTTTAATACTCCAATTTATTGGAACATACAATGTTACAAAAGTCATTATACGTTACAAAATGTCAACTGACATTACCAAAGTATTGCCAGCGTTGAAAACATTCAAACGAAATCTCGAACTTTACTCATGAAACAATGCATACAAATGAAACTACAACCATCTCAAACGAGAACCACTGAAAAATCATTAGGGAACACTACCTACAGACGGTAAAAATAAAAAGTCATTTCTACACTTAAGTTTAAGTGGTCCAGCGTTTCAATAGGCGCCGGCGTCATTAGGAGAAAGGAGTAATTAAAAGTTCTATAAAAAATAGAGCGAGAGAACAAAAGTCCGCCCGTTCACAATGAAACAAGGAAACTGGAAGGTGTAAACATTCCATAATCAAAAATCTTGTGCAACTGTTGAACTATAAACAAGATAGTGTTTGGCAAAGCTGCAAGGCGGGCCCGATTACACTGCGCCATCATTCCGTTGCTTCATTCAATATTTTTTTTACCGAACGCTGTAATTTCTTGGCTCGAACGCATCCGTTTACATGCCAAACAATAAATTTATTAGTCGAACGGAGGAGTGGCAACACTAAACTTACGTCACACATCGACACGTCACCGATTGCGTCACGTTTTTGACATTTTCGAATTTCGATTTTGGAGCGCGTCGCGTTCGATTCGCGTGGCGCGTGTTACATAAGACACGCGCCGTCAAGGTGACTCGTTCCAAGCTACTACTGAATCTATTTTAGTTCCAATTTCATAAATATCCCGTGACAGCTCATCTCTCCTCTCCCGCGTCTTTTGCCGCGCGGCCGGCGGCCATGTTCGATGTTCCGAAGCTTGCGTAATTATCAGGAGCGCTGTTGTCGCCGTACAGAAATACCCAGCTTGCAGCCCGTCTGTAACCGTTTGAACCCGCGTCCTTGCTAATTTTAAAGTCCTTTCTCAAAGTTTGGCGTTTATGAGGTAATAGAAGTGTGACGTAGAGCTGGCAGCATGCCGGGAGTACGGCGGACCGAGGAAAAATAGTGAGACGACGGGCCGCGTGTGCGGTTATATTTAGCTGTCCCCGCGACGCACCTTGAGGGACAAACGGTCGCCGCTCGGAACCGACTCGCCACGGTCCAAAACGCTAACAGGCTAACGGGCGATAATGGACTATCGACCGGATAAACCTGGTGAAATCGGTTCGAAAACTAATCGTATATCAAACGTTACGCGTATAGAGCAGCAGATGCGCTAACCAAAATTGCCGGGCGGCCGGCTCTCCCATCAATATTGGCCGACCTAATTGAATATTATACAGCAATTTGTGATCGCGAAAATCGGGCTGGGAATATGCGGTGTCCATATATCGTGTGGTGTATGGTTGTTAATGTTTTCTATGGGCATGACACGGTGCAGTGTTGCAGAACTAAATTTAGTATGCCTGAGCCCCTGTTTTAGCTCGGCTTGGTGGCGTTTGCGCAACGTGGTGCGAGCGAGACGGCGCGGTCTATTATCGGAAAAATGAACGCAGCGGACGTCGGCTGTGGCAAGTCTTTGATTCCGGAGATTGGGATACAGATTCGGATTCTGATTGATACGTACTGTGTAATGTGTCGCTCATTAGACGATTTTAAGAGGAATTGAGCGTGGAGGTGACGTTGAGAGATGTTCTTCAGTCTGCTGGTTAGTGTACGTCACTAGTAAATAGTTATCTCAATAGATATGTATGTACGGCCTGCACATATCGCACAATAGTAGATAATGGCAGATGGACTTGTAATAGTATAATGAAAACTAACTGGGCACTTAATATCAGACTCAAAGCAAGCTCTAAAGCTCCCCACAGAAGCTTGAATAATGAAAACCTAACTTATATCAAGTTTTTAGGTTGGTCTAAAGCTCCCATAGAATGAAAAATTGTAAAAAAAACATAATTTCAAACTTTTCGGGAGAGTTTCATTGTCATCGTCATGGTTTTACTTTTAATTTAAGTTTTATTAAGTACAGATGCCAGCACATCAAGCTACCCGAAACTGTAAAATTTTCCCAATCAACTTTTGAAGCTTATGCTTTAACGATAAAGTTGAAAAGCTATTAAAGAAATTTGACAGATTGTAGTAGCTTGATGTGCTGGCGTCTGTACAATAAAAGCTTCATAAATACTGAACATTTTTGGTGACAACACTGTTGCACACACATTGCACCAGAGTTTAGTCGTACTACATATAAGAGGATCTGGTAAAAGCCAGAACTAATTAGTAATAACGTCAGTCAAAATACGAGTTTATTCACACGAATGATGTCTGAAAGTAGTGTTGTCGTTTATTTACGAAGACGATTCATACTTGCATATGGTGTATGCCACATTTAACTCAATTAACATATTTATCATCCTGAAAACGGACTAAAGATGCCCAAGCATGAATGATTACAACGATTTTGGACGAAAAATTGGACACCCTAACACCCCAGTTTCTGGTACAAAAATTAACACAAAAGCTATTGACAAACGCATGTCAACTGCTGGGATTGGATGACTGAATTGTCAAAAATGATTTTAATTTTGACACATCGATGACTTTACTTAAACCGGCTGAAAGTCATTGAAAACAATGCAGCATCTAGACAAAACAAAAATTGTTTCAATTTCGTTCTCTTTTTATATTGAACTCTTTGTATATATTTTAAATCCTATACAAAACAATATAATCTACGTGACAAAGTATCGTCAGTAATAATGCAATTTCACGACAGACTGGCGCAGCCAATTTCCGAAATCCTAACGATAATCCTAATTGCATTTTTCCCAAATTGTGCTATAAACAACCCCTGATTTTAAGGAGGAGACATTTTAATGCATTTCAAATCCATCCAACAATGATAAATGTAAAAGTTTGTGAAGATATTTGTATGTTTTTTACTCTATCACACTAAGGGCTGATTTTTCCAACGCCAGATAATTGTATCATATATTTTGAATTTCCATACAAAATCTGTCAGACGTCAATTTTATTCCACGAATAAAAATTATTTGTCGATTGAAAAATCAGCCCTTAAACAGCTAAACAGATCTGGAAGAACTTTGGCACACAGATACACTTTGTCCTGGATTAACACATAGAATACTTTTTATCCGGGTAAATAGAGAGTACAGTTTCCCGAGAATGCGAGAAAAACCACGAGCAACAGCCAGTTCATTATAAAACACGATAAGAGACACATACCATTATCAGAAAAACTGAGTGGGAAAAGTTTTGATAGTTGTCAATCATATAAGATATTTTCGTAATCCATAGTAGTGTAGTCTACTGCAATTGAAATAACATAAACACTATTAACCATAGACGCGAAAAAAAGCTTTAAAGCTTTTCTACGTTTTGTTCTTCTAGCATTAAGCGCTTCGCCAGGAAAGACTAATTTCTTTGTAGTGTGCTACTAAGCGGCTTTCTTATGAAAGAAGTCTCGTTAGCGAAAGAACTGAGCATGCTAGCTGTATTGTCTACCGAAAACAGCCTGTGATAAGATTCCATTTAGCTTCCCTTCTCTAAAGTATAGTAATGTTCTACAGAGAAAAGATTTTAATGTTTTGTTTTGATGTTTGTTTGTTACGATTTCATGCTAAAACTGCTGAACGGATTTGGATGAAATTTAGCACATGGGTAGACCATGACCTTGATTAGGACATAGGATGTTTTTTAACCCGATATTCTTACGGGATCGAGACTTATGCAGGTGAAACTGTGGGGCGCAGCCAAATAAATACAATTGCGTTTTGCGCTCATTTTTTAGCGAACTTTCATTTAGTGTTTCCAAATGAAAGTTCGTTAGTAGGTTAGTTAGATAGGAGTTCTAGTGAGCCACCGAGCAAGAGGCAAAGAAGCTTCCTATACTGACACATCGAATGATCTTGTTCTTATAATACCATGGCATATGCACGTTATCACCACGGTTGGCAAGCGTGACCGCAGTACATAACAAACACATGTATTTACACAATGTTGGTGATTCATCCGAATTACATCCAACGAAATTATCGAGAGAAAACTGCATTCAACGACTTAGGACAACTACATCAGATGTCGTGCCCCGAGCGCCCGAAAAAACAAAAACAAAAAAAAAACCTGATAAAGTGCAGCGTAATTAAATAAAAAAGCAGATTAAACGAGCTGTGGTATTTGGTCGTAAATATACGACCCTGGCGAAATGGACACGAAAATATTTGTCAGATGAATCCGGCGTAAGCGGTTAAAAGGTTAAAAGAAAAAGGAGGCTTTCGTTTGAGTAAAATTCGCTATTTAAATAAGGAATCAATAAAACGGTTGAAAAGTAAACGCTAAAGTTTTAGGGACCCTGTTTTTCCACGTCAACGGACCGGTATCGGTATCAGGGATCGAATCTGAACGGCAGTCGATACCAGACCGATACATATCTCGCTGAAATACTGAAATATACCCGTATCTATTTCACTGACGCTATTGTTGTCAGCCACAGGTTTCAGAGTTTCTGTAGGTAAACGGGAAAAGGAATTTGGAAAAATGCTTTCCTTAGAATTGTATCGTTATGAGTGACATTTTCTTCTAAATCATTTCATTTAAAAAATGAGGAAGAAAATACTTTAATTACCTAGTGTGTAAGTTAAATAATATTATAAATGTATGGAGTGGGCGAAGTGAAGAAAAATATATTTAGTACGAAAGCACAGAGCTTTACGTATTACTGTTACGTGTTCCGTGAGTATATTAAAACCATTATTTTTAAACATTTTGCTACGAAAACATAAAGGTAGTTTGATAACAACTCCACCATGTACAGACGCCAGCACATCAAGCTACCCGAAACTGTCAAATCTTCCCAATAAATTTTGAACCTTATGCTTTAGCGATAAAGTTGAAATCTATTCAAGAAATTTGACAGATTGTAGTAGCTTGATGTGCTGGCGTCTGTACAATAAAAGCTTCATAAATACTGAACTACCTAGTAGTAGTAGTAGATTGCAATCAAGATTAATTGAATTTAGTTGCAATAAATATTTATTTCTGTATATTAAATAATAACTAATACTTACCTAATTAATTAACAAAATTAAATCCTAACTTAACTATAACTATTTTATTTAATTCTCAGAACAATGATGGTTCTATATTTTTCTTTTATTCTAACTTGAAAAAGTAAATATATTTTTAGGACTTTCTTGAAGTCAAAAACAATATATTTACTTTAAAAATTTTTACTAAATAGAAAGTTAGATTTTAGACAAGCCTTCTTCAACCCAATGACAAACATCAAATAAATCTCTCATCCCACCAAAAAGCTAAAGTTACCCAATTAAATCTTACCCAATTATGTGAAAATAGAAAGGAAGCAATATTTCATAACGCTAGTTATACATTGGGACTTGCAGTGTCAAGGGCGGAATATGCCAGTTGGCAGACTCTGGCAGACCACGTGTGTGAGGTGAGGCGGCCATCTTGTGACGTCATCACTCAGCAGGTGAGACTATTCTCATTGAAAATATTGACGACAGTTTCTTTGAAAAATGAGGGAGAAACAAATGAATAATTTTTTTGTTGGTTTTCTTTATTTTTCATATATTTTGGGCTTGAAAAGGCTAGTGTTACCAATTAAGGGTTTCTTAATTTTAAATATGGGGGACTGAGTAATAACAACCGCACGGGTCAATCGATCAGGTTAAGCTACACTTGCCGCTGTCGATCCGTGGATGGATGACCATCTTTACATACCGAGACCTCTCTGTGCAACGTTTATTAGTAAGGGGGTCATTATCTACTAGAAATCTTTCACACAATATTTCCAAAGTAAATATACGTAACCGGGGTAAACATATACCTATGCAAAAAAATCGAGAACTACTATAGTTTTTTTTTTTATAACAATTTTTCGAACAACAAAATAATAATAGACACAGCCAAACAAGCCAATGCTGGGAGCATTGGCTCCTGCTACTATTTATAAATATAAGAAAAACAGACGTATTCTAAAAATAATCTTCAGGTAGAAAAAATCCTACCTATTCCTAAAAATAATTTATTTATTTATTTATTAAACTTCACACACTATCATTACAGGTTGACCCCAATTGAATGGTGGTTTGCAAAACACACACCAAAAACAAATTGAAAAATCAAATTACGGCTAATACTAAAACACAACTAAAACATAACTTTAAAAATACAAAGCAACATCTGAAGTCAGACTACAGAATTATATGTACTTACCAACCTAAGTAATAATTATCTAACTAAAGTTTTTTTTTTTTCTATAAAATGTTAACCTAAAATATAAAATCAGATTTATCACAGAATATTAATATTTAAATATAAGTAACAAAATTCAACAAAACTCTTGCGAATTCACTCAGATTGCCCGAAAATATATCAATTCTCTCATGCACTTCGTTTAGTTATATAATCTCCAAGTAATATCCTAAAAAATAAAAATAATTTCCAAGTAACATCATCTACCTATTAAAAATAATCTCCAAGATTACTTTACAAACTTTGTATTGCTACGGAAAACATTTATACTGCTACGCCGTAGTCAAGTAAAAAAAGCCTCAGAACCTACGTCTACGAGCGTAGCAATATACAATTTCTATGATTTGTATTACCATGGCTACGACAGCCAATCTACGTCCTTACGAATAAGACAAAAAACAAATCTTGTCCAATTTGTATTTGAAGGGTTGGAGCTGTGACAAGCTTTTGATTACGTACCCAAAGGGTGAAAACGGGAATCTACTATTACTAGGGCTACGCCGTCTGTCTGTCTACCAAAGGGATTAATATTATCATCCATAATAGGTAAGCTATTGTTTTTTTTACAGAATACAGATTGCTAAAAAGAAATTAATTTATTTTTAGTAATGAGTAGTATTCTGTAAAAAAATCAATGAAGTGATGTTTATTTCTGTAACTGACTGTTCTCAGTCTCAATCTGTCTAAATTAGACCTACCGCTAATTTCCCTACATTTTTGACAAGTTTTTGACATTGATTGTCGCTGATAAGAGATTGCGACAAGATTTCGAACGTTTTTAATTACGGGAAAATGGTCTTTTGATCTTTTAACACGTCAACTCTCGTTCAATATTTTAAAACTAAATGGCGCCAGCATTTTCTAGCTGACTGGTCCTGAGAAGAAAAGCCGAAATAAACTCAGTCTCTTTTAATTAAAGTCAAACATTATATTGTTAGGATTTTATGTGATTTTGTGGTGGCCCAGTGGTATCGGCCGCGACTTACGAGTTGTGGGTCGTAGGTTTCAACCCAGTCAGGCGCTTTACTTTGTGTAATTTATTTCATCACCACTGCTCTCAAAACGGTGAAGGAAAACATCGTGAGAAAACCGGCATGTCCTAGAACCAAAAATTCGAAGACATGTGACATCTGCCAACCCGCACTGGGCCCGCGTGGTGAATTACGGCCCACTCCCTCTCACAGAGAGGAGGCCTGTGTCTAGTGTTGCCAGGTGTCCCGATTTGCGCGGGAATACTTAGGTACTTTATTCTTCTGAAGTGCGTCAATTACATTTAAAGTAAGATTTTATTTTATAATTTCTACTAGTCTAGCAAGACTGATTACTTGTTATGTAAGATTAAATAGACTTAAAACCCCTTGTTTTTTTTTTTGTTTGCTGTCCCGATCTGCAACCCTAAATCCAGATTTTTTTGACCTCATGTACCGATTTACAACAAATCGGACCTGGCAACAATACCTGTGCCCCAGCAGTGGGAACATTATAGGCAGATTATGTAGGTATGTGATTCTAACAATGCAGGGCTATGTATGAAAGGGCCTTTTGAAGAAAGAGCCCTTGCAGCTTTGAGCTATCATGGCAACGTAGATTAGTATCACATGATCTGACCAAGATTATGTCTGGACTTTAAAAGAGACTGTGACCTCTGAGTTTGTTTCTTGTCAGGGATACAACTAGTACTACTACTATCGACATCAACTAGTTTTTTTTATTTATAGTTTATGTGATAAACTATTTACAGAATAAACAATTTCATTTCATTTCATATCATGGTAAATAATAAAAGTAAAGTTAACTACAAGTAAAGTCAAGTACAAGTTTTGATGCTACAAAACTTTTAGTTCGCAAGATCGAGGAGACCCTGGCTGGTTAAAAAAAAATCAAGCCATCAATTAGAGCTTTTTAATTAGTAAGACGACCTCATAAACCAGAGGTTACACAATATGCCCTGCACAGACGGTGAGAAACTAGGACAGTGTGTAGACACCTTAAAATAGCCCATGATTAGTAGGTAGGTACTTACGGAGAAATGATTAGAACTGTTTTGCTATATTGAAATATTTCTTGGTCATAAGTGTTCAAGAAAAGTAGATTTTAGAGTACCAGTAAATCGTTAAATTGACTTTAACGTAGATAAAAAAAAGCTCGCACATCCATGGTCCAAAAGATCCAAAAGCCAAACAAACGTAATTGAAAAATACGTAAAAATCCAATTAAACTTACAATTTCATAATATTTTTGAAATTATTTTACCTCGCCTAAACAAAAAATTATACACGAAAAACATCTTTTCTGCATCCTGTAGGACTCAAGGACGCATTTTATGAGAAAAACAGAACAAATGATCGCAGTGTTCTTACTAACTGCTTAGTGATAGTAAATATACTCAACATACTATACTATACTCAACATACCTCATTAACAATCACTATAGTAACCACGAGAGTACAGTCAAGTAAAGAGAGAAGTATCCAGGCAGCTGCGTAGGCAAATCTAGCTCAGAAATCAAATCTTTGGCAGTTTTCGCCTGAGTGTGTTTTCAGAATAATAATGAATACGGCTTGCAATATGGAAAGATATTTATTTCAACAAGGTGGACCGACAACTTTGTAATAGCCGCGGGGATACGCTGGATGCGGGCAGCGAAGGACCAGCCATTATGGCGACACTTGGGTGACGCCGTCTAGCATAGAATCAAAACATGAACAACAGCATTTTTTCATTGATATTTTTGACATTTTAGTTGGTATTGAAAGATCCACGAAAAAATAATTTGGTAGACTGGGGATAAAATTTGCATTCGCACATTTTGTCTAAAACTTGGACCAATCTTGAGACGATGATGTTGAACACAATGTACAAAAAATATACAGTGTGGCAGGGACATCGACGCACAAACTGCAACCATGAATTCAGCACATGATCCTAGACCCTCCAGCGTAAAAACTTTTAATCGGAGTTAAAAAAAAAATCTGCTGTTTCATAGAAAAGTGCAATACCTACGCGGTCAAAATGTATGGAATAGCATTTTTTTTTAATAACCGATGAAAGATTTGAACCGAGGAGGAAATCAGAGGGTTCAGAATCGTGTACTGAATCCATCCCACTCTGCCACCAGCCACACTGTATACATATACAATTTTTTCTTGCCTGTTAACCAATCTCCTTAGTCAACTGTACTCGAAGTAAACACGTTAAGTAGATACATGCACGTTCCGCATAGTCGTGACGTTAGTCGCAGCACGGAACACCACGTGTGTTGCTGGCACATTTTGATAGAGTATCGTCAAGGAGGTTACCGTTATAGGGTAGGTAGAGGGACAGCTGCCTAGTGCTGGCGGTATAAAATGTAAGTCATACAATACTTACATACTTATGGCCACGTCTCATAACTTTGGCAATACGCAAAAACTACTGAACGTATTTAGGTTTACTAATAACTTTTTTTCTTCCATAATCAGCCTATAATGTTCCCACTGCTGGGACACAGGCCTCCTCTCTTTTGAGAGGGAGTGGACCGCAATCCACCACGCGGGCCCAGTGCGGGTTGGCAGATGGCACATGTCTTCGAATTTTTGGTTCTAGGACATGCCGGTTTCCTCATGATGTTTTGCTTCACAGTTTTGTGAGCAGTGGTGATGAAATAATTTACACAAAGTAAAGCGCCTGTCTGGATTCGAACCTACGACCTCGTAAGTCGCGGCCGTTACCACTTGGCCACCACTACTCTATATATAATTATAATCCCCTTCCATGGACCTTCTTTGTACCCTAACCATTATCTATCTCAGCTAACCAAAAGATCCTCCTCTTCCTCCCTCCTCCCATCCCTTATCTCCTATCTCCTTTTAGAATGTCAGTCAAAACGAAATCAACATCTTTTTCATACCAAGGTCGTATCCCGAGGGTCCGTTGGCACAGCAGCCACAGTTGGCAGCAGCCCCACACTATCAGCTCACAAAACTGTTATGTCTAACCATTTCAACTTAACTTAGATTGCCATTCCTGAATTTTCTAGCACTTTTTAACACGAATTAAGTTTTAAAACCAAAGATGACATCTTTTTTGGAGCGAATTTGCTAAATGGCGTTGGTGTTTAAAGTGTTATGTTTTAATGGCTGTTTCTGTTGATATTAGAGCTTTATGAGGAACAGCGGGGTAGATGCGTAACACAGTAACAGTAGCAATGGCTTTAATTTTGACAGTTCTACAACATTCATTGCGTTACTAACGTTGTTGAGCAGGCAAAATTTTCGAACATATGAAGCAATGGATTAGCAATATCCTTCAAAATGATTCAGATTGAGATTGAAAGCTTGTTACACAGTTGGAGTTCTGGTTAAACTACATTCAAATTGTTACAATGTCTTTTGTTATCTCGCAAATGTTATTTGTTTTCGTGAAATTTTCTCATGTTTTTTCATTCTGCTATTGGGGGCGGAGAAGAATCCAACAAATCAAAGATCATAAAAATCGGTCCAGCCGTTCTTGAGTTATAAATGGTGTAACTAACCCGACTTTGTTGTATTTATATATAGATAAAAGATAGATTTATTAGATAGATAGATTTTGACGCTCAAAAGTGCCCTTTATGAAATAAAAATGATTTGACTTTGGAACCATGTCTTTAAGAGCCTTTCAAGGATTACTGGCTGATAAAACGTTACCAACGTAACGCCGAAACAAAGTGGATTATACCAACCGCACGACAACATCTTATAGAAAATAATAACCTTCAGCGTTTCCCGCATGTTTTCCCTCCCATGATTTACAACATCAATATAAGATTTCAGAGTTATCTCGTAAACAAGACGGGGGGCGCATACTGATGTAACTACAAGTTTCGACGTAAATTGTGGGGAGTCAGCAAAGTATGACGTATTTAGGAACTTGGTACGGTAGTGTTAAGTGGGACTTAAGATGTAACTAAGTATTTGGTAGTGATAGAAGAATTTTTAATGATTTTTCAAAGGGTGCCAACGGAACCCTATCACTAAGCCTCCGGTGTCAAAAATAAAATAAAGTTAATAGAAATTAAAGGGGGTTTCCATAAAAGAAACGAGTTTTACCCGTTTTTTTTAACTAGTTTTTTTTAGGGTTTCGTAACCAAAGGGTGCCAACGGAACCCTATTACTAAGCCTCCGGTGTTAAAAATAAAATAAAGTCAATAGAAATTAAAGGGGGTACCCATACAACAAACCTCTTTTTTCGGTGTCTCTTGCCTCGTGGTACGAAACCCTTCGTGTGCGAGTCGACTCGCACTTGTTTTACAATGACAATACGTATAGAAAATGGTACTCAAAGACTCCATATCATCTGCCTAGCCTTTTCCCGACTATGTTGGGGTCGGCTTCCAGTCTAACCGGATGCAGCTGAATACCAGTATTTTAAATGGAGCCACTGCCTATTTGACCTCGATACGATACACCTTGGTAAGACTGGTTGTCAGATTTTCAGGCTTCTGACGACCCGTAACGACTGTCAAAGTTCCACGAATGACAGCCGGGACCAACGGCTTAACGTGCTTTCCGAGGCACGGAGGGGTCTTGATATGTAAAGATGGTCACCCGTCCACGGACCAACCGCGGCAAGCGTAGCTTAACCTGATCGATCGACCCGTGCGTTATTACCAAAAACCCCTACACAAAAAATCTTGTTACAATAATATTCCCAGTACTGTAACGCAAACAATTAACCAAATGAAACACATAAAAAGGTTGTATCAAAGATTTACGACCTCTATACATAGAAATTATAAGTAAACCCTCTTTGTCTATGCTTATTTATTTCTTCCTTATTTTTTATTGTTGCTTCGAGAGATACACTTAGGGTTGCCAACCCTACTATATAATATAGTATGCTGCTATAATAGAAACCTAAATACTATCTCTTTATTCATAAACGTTGTCTAAAGTTAAGTAATGATTAGCGACTGTTTAACCATACATTTTTGACGTTTAAACGTCTCTTAACTTTAATCATCGTTTATAAATGAACCTCCATATTTCAAAAAAAAAAGTGGGCGGAACTACTATATTTTCATTTCAATACTAAATGGCGAGATGTGTAATAATTATTAGACATTAAAAAAAACTTAAAACCCGTTAATAAAAGTTCAAAGTATCAAAAAACATGCATTTAAAAAATGAAATATTTTTGAAACATACCTACTATTTTTTTTTTTCGCCGTCTACTATTTTTATACAAGCAATGGCTTCGAAAATACAATATGTTTTGATATAAAACGTTGGCAACCCTGGATACACTTATGTCTGTAATAAACTTTATTTCTGTTTGTTCCTTCTCATATATGTATTTGTGTATGAGGTTGATCTTGAAACAGCCAATCGAAAACGCTTATTGAGAAAACTAGTTTTTTGTTATGATTATTAGCTTTTTGGCTAAGTAATAACAGCTGCACGGGTCGATTGACCAGGTTTAGCTACGCTTGCCGCGGTTGGTCCATAGAAGGGTGACCATCTTTACATACCAAGACCCCTCCGTGCCTCGGAAAGCACGTTAAGCCGTTGGTCCCAGCTGCCATACGTATCTTTGGCAGTCGTTACGGGTCGTCAGAAGCCCGAAAGTCTGTTTAGAAGTCTTACCAAGTCCAAGGGGTATCGTATTGTCCTACACAACCTTGTAACTGGGTTGTGTAGGACAGATAGGCAATCGTTTCATGTAAAATACTGGTACTCAGCTGCATCTGGTTAGACTAGAAGCCGACCCTAACATTGTTGGGAAAAGGCTAGGCAGATGATGATCAAATAGCTTTTAGGAATCAATAGGTACCTACGGAAATACGTAGATCGTTCTTTTCTTAGAGCCGAAAGGTACAAAATCCTAGTTCAGAGTACAAATGGTACAAAAAGTTAAGCCCTAACATTAAATACTATAATTATAGCTCAATTCCGATCTTCATGTTCAAAAACCGTAATTCTTGGCGTAGAGCTGCAAGAAATCGATTTAGTTACACTACCGGGACGCTTTTCTTTACGTATCATATCTATTATTTTATTAGCTGACCGACAGACGTTGTCCTGTCCAATTTTCAATAATTCATAAGCCCTAAAAAATCCCATAGAAAAAAGACGTTCAGTTTATCCCGAATTTGAAAATTTTCCGGGATATTTTATCCAATATCTCTTTCCTTAAAAACCTAATTCGAACTATTATGAATATTTTAAAACAAAAATAGCCAAATCTGTCCAACCGTTCTCAAGCGATGCACTTGCCAACGAATAGCATTTTTTTATTTTTTTATTAATGATATTAGTGCTTCAAAATGTAAACCAGGCTAATACTTGAAACGGCTGTTAAATAACCTGGCTATAACTTTTAGAACACTCGTTACGAACTCGAAATGAAATTACTATGAAAGAAAGAACTTGAATGAACCTTCAAGACTTATTGCCATAAAGAAAAATGGAATAGAACCATAAAGAGGTTCGAACTTCAAAATCTGTAGGTAGTTAGTTTAGCTGAAAACCGAACCTATCATAATATGTCCATGTTAAAACTCTCAGAAAAAAATATGTTCCAGAGCTTTCAACGCTGATAAAATAAGAACCGGAATATTTTTACGGTCAACGTCTAAACATTATTTCAGTTTATTTATAGATGGCAAAAAATCCGCTGTTTTATTGAACGAGCTTCCTACTGTCGCTAAAGCTATTAACCCATTTGACTATCCCGACGTTAATCTACACAGAAAAAAAACATTTTTAAATAAGATGATTATTAAAACCTGTTAAAATTCCGATATTCTATAAAAGAAACACGGTTAAAATATATATTATATAGATATAGACATCAAGAGTCAAAAATACAGACGAGGTTACATACAGGCATTATACATGGATTACCTGTGCGCTGCGATCGAAATAAAAAACATCAATATACAAATCCAATTCACTAATGGATTCCTTTGCTTGGAGTAGTGAAATTAAAAAAGAAATTTTAAAAAATAACAGGTTCGTGCAAAACATTCTCGCTTTTAGGGTAGTGCATTCGGGAATCATGCACATATACAGAATTATCGACTAAACACGGTGGCCAGGGAAATAAATTACTTTTCATAAAAACATTAGCTTTAAATCCAATCATAGTTAAGTAGAATTTTCATCTATGGTTTCAGAACCCGATTTTTTACTGACTTTTTAGTTCTTTTTCTTTTTATTTACCTGGTCATTTTGTAAATGAACAGTATGTTACATTGTTTTCACTGTCTCATAATATCATGTTAAAACAATATTTAGAAGAGCATTTTCTGCTGGCAAGAATCAAACATATTCTATCGATGAGAAGTTCGCAAAATCAGTGTAACAATCCAATTACAAACAAAAATATACATATTGCGGTGCGTGAATCATTATGATTGACAATTATGAAAATATAGAATCATGATTTGCTACTAATTTTGAGTCATATTTCAAAGAATTTTGTACTTATGCTAATATAAGGAACAAGTCTCATAGAATATAAAGCTGAGGACGCATACAAAATATCGTAAAGGACATAAAATTTCACGCACCCCAAAGGAGACAGAAAAAAAAAGTTCAAACTAACAATTATTAGGGATACATTAAAATATCAACATTAACAGTTAGTGAAAAACATTCATACATCGAGTGGCAAAAAGGGTGATAGAAGAAATAATAGGGGGATACATCGAGAAACACCGATGCGACGCGATCCGCTCAACGCAAGCCGGCCGGGTACTTTGGGCGCCATTTTTTTTATAATATTCCATTTTTAAAACATTGAAAATCTTTTTTTTTTTACGACCGTGATTGTGTTCTTCATTGTCTGTTACTTGTTTTTTTTTTTACGTGTTTATCTGTTCAAAAATCAGTTGATGTGCGTATCTTATGATATTAATTAGAATAAAGATAGTCCTGTGAATCATTGTCCATCTGATTTAGCGAAAATAAAACATTTGTAAAATCTCAGTAGGTATGTAAATAATTTTTGAACAGATCATAATTTTTTAGCCCTAGTCCAGTTATTAATTTATCTCCTTCTTTTTACCTTAGTTGAATTTTTAAGAATTCTTTTTACTTTCAAGGAATCCGACAGTCACATGTTTTTATCTAAGTTTTTGACATTAATTTTGTGACAATGTCATTGATTTTCTTCTACATGTCTTCTGTATTGCAATACTTCTTGTTTCTTCTTTAATTATTGTTGCTTTGCAGAATTATATCGCTCTTCCCGTTTCCGGACCATAAAGTCAGCGAAAACATCATAAAATTCTTATTTGTCTCTATCAATAGTGCGTACTTCTTACGGCTCATTGATTTCTCCATTTTACTAGTTTTCTTCTATTGATTGAATCGTATTTCGCGTTTTTATTTTATTCAATTTAAGACCAAGTTTACTATTTAACTTATCGCAATTCAATTTAATTTCATCAACCTTTAAACCTTTTTACTAAAGATCTTCTTATTGTAAAACTGCAAGATTTAACTTTTAATCAAATGCTTCGTATTCCACAAGTGAAATGTACGAAATTAAATTAGAATTTCAAGTTGTGTCGAGTTCTGGTCGGTTTATCTCTGCTGAATAAGCGCTTGGTGCTGGCTCGACTAACTTGGGAGCCGGTTACCTTCCCAACCCCGTTTATATTATCGTATGTACGAATTTTATGTGTAACATGCTGCTCTAAATTGTTATTCGATAATGTATTTTGTATGTTACTTTAAGTACTTATGTATATGTTAATGTTTTGATGTCTTATGGTGAGGAAAGGTCGTTTATTGAAATGTTATTATTGAAATATTTAACAATTTGCATGAATGACAACTGTAAAATTTAATTACTTTTCGAAAACGAATGGTTTAGAGAAAAGATAATTATGAAAAAAGCCGCATTATAAAAAAAAATATAAATAAATCATAAAACCAATCGATTTATTAGTAATACATAAAAAAACGAATGTTTACCAAACGAATTCTCATCATCAAGATCAAGGGCAAAGTATTAGGGCACGGAGCCAATACCTCCAAAATTTCCAAGATATGAACAAAATAAACGAAAGCTTTTAAACAGCGATCTTATAAAGTATAAATAAACAAACAATAACGGAGAATCTAATAAACCATTCACTTCATAAAGTAGATAAAATGAACTCTCGTATAAATTCGAACTTTGATTTAGCTAAGATACAAAACTGTATCAAACTGATACAGTAAGAATCGCAATCAATATAACGAAGGACAGCCGAAAAGGCACAATATGAATCCCAGCAAAGAAAAACAAGAACAATAAAAAAAAATATTTAACTAAAGAAAACACGCGTTTCCCAAAACCATGTTATCCTAACCTAAAAATATTACAGTAAAAGAAACGTAACGTAAACGAAAGAGGTCCGCGAACCCGCATAAAACCTCCTTTTAAAACTAAAACTTTTCGAAAACGGCAAGTAAATTGTTTTTGCAGTCAGATAGAGCCGATTTTAGCAAAACAGGGTAAACTGCAGATGCGATGGGCGTTATGCTATGCTATGCCGTAGTTTCCCTGCAGTCAACTTATTCACATCTTAGCCACACCATATCGATTCACTAACCTTTTTCATTTCTATTATTGCTATTATCTATGGTTCTTTCGTAACTGGCTTTATTTTTTTTAATGTTGATTAGAGCTGTTGTATTAGCAAAGAGGTTGGATTTGTTTTTTTTTCTTTTTTCGATTGATTGATTGAAGTTTGTATTGGTGTCGATTTTAGCATTTTTGAAAATGAAATGAGTTACGTTTTATGAATTGAATATTGATTTCGTGATTTCCATTTTTAAGTTTTATTTACGTTACGTAGTGTCTTTGAGTAGTCTTTATAATTATTTATGGATCACATTCTATGAAACTGATTGTCATTCTGAATCACGCAACAACAATTCTTAGTCATTGGATTGTTTCTTTATAGGATCTTAATTTTAGTCTTTTGGTTTCATAAGTATATTAAAAATAAAAACTCGAGCTTCACACGTTTCCGTTTTATGATTCTTCTTTATTATAAATAATTTAGTTGCAATTGAAGGTTATGTTCGTTCATAAAGATTTAGAATTAAATCTGTCATAGTATTATTTATGAATTATATTTTTTTTGATTATATAAATTGGATATTATATTCACCGTAGTACAGTTTATTTGCGGTTATAATCGTTTTTGAGTCAAAGCTTCACATTCTTGTCGTTTTGGTTTTAAAATGTTCACTGAATTGTTTTAAATTCAACGTACATCACAGCTTGCAACCGTCAATCTTGTACAAAAGCATGCTTATCGATCTGTTTACACGTACTGTTTTGAACACAATTTACTCCTTTACCTTATCGAAAACCGTTACACTTGATTCTCAATTTGAATTCTTCTCAATCTTCAACTTGAACGTCGACACGTGTTTATTTTTTATTTTTGTTCTTTTTTATGTTACCTTGTTACTAGTGATGGGGCCAGTCGCATCCAGCCTACAACTTTAGAGGATCACGTGCGTCCACATTGATCTGACGGCGAAATCGGTACGTCCCGAAAATACCCGGGCGGCCGACGCAGTTTAGGTAAGCAACATTAGCTCACAACATCTGTTAATATGATCATTGTTAATTACATATGGGTTTGTTGTTAATAATTGTAGCCACCTGTCCCGAGGAGGGCGCTTGCAAGTAAGTCGCTACGTCGTCCACCATGCAGGCTCGCGGGAGGTCGGGGAGGAACATAATACGCTAGAGGGCGCGCATGACGCGTGTGGGCTGCGCGGCGCCCCGCGACCGACTGGCGCGACTCGCCGCGCCCCCTCCCCGCGCGCACCGCCCCGCCCCGCCCCGCCCTACGCACAGGGTTGACGGCAAGCTTTTCCGGCTTATTCGTAAGGTTTTTTTAGGTTGTGACTGCTATTTTTAGGCTAGATGAAAGCTATTCGAAGTATTGATTTTTTTTGTGCATTATTTTTAAGTTTTGAGTGCAAGATGCTTTCTAATTTATGGTTATAATTTTCTTTAATTGGAACTGCACTACGGAATATTGATTATATTAGATCAATTCAGTTTCAGTAATTTCATTATTTTTTATTTAAAAACTAAGCATAAAATCAATAACGCCACTGCTAGACAACACCTTAATTGCATGTAATCACCAAAAATAACCTACTTAACAAAAACGTATAAAAGTACAAGTATAACAACTGAAAAGTGTGTATAAGTAAAAATAGCAGTTTTCCTCAGTACCAACCCTATAGCACTACGTCGTAATGCATTCGCGGCACTCGCCTCGTCTCGGCGCCGCTCGGACCCGATCGGTAAGCGCTCGGCTCCCCTCGGAAAGCTCTTTCAAATTCGGAACATAGACATGACATATCTGTTTTCATCGGCAACGGAACTTCGAACCTTAGCCCTTTGAATTAAAGTTAGATTTACTCTGAGAAAAAAAAGTTCAAGTGTTGTGGTTGACTTTTGAAATATCCTAATTTAGCTCAGTTTTTGCTGAGTATTCTCGCTCTTATTTAACTAACGTAAGAGTTCAATTTGCCCTGCGTGCCTTTTTCAGCTGACGCGTCTATAAATGTCACATTATGTGCGTTTGTGTGCGTTTATTTTTGTGTGTGTGCGTTAAAAACACATCTTGGGCGGATCGTTCGTAGCGATTTTAGGCAGATTTTTCCGTGTTAGATAATAATAATTTTCTTTTACTTAAGAAAACATATTTTTGTGGAGCCTCCAAGAATTGGAACCCAGAAATGTATTTCCGGTGAATAAAAATTTTTGTAGTGCAAGATGTTGTATAAAATTCGTGTTTTTATTTGTCACGTTCATTTTGGACGTAACTTACGTGTTTTCTGTGCTCGTGCTAGTTACCCAAAAACTAAGTTGAAAAGCCTTATCTGAGTTTAATTTCTAGATATAGTATTTTTAAGATAGAACTAGTAGCGGCTAAGTCTGGGTTTCGCAGTGGTTCAGCTTTTGATTTCCCGAGCTATGAGTCGCAGATTCGATTCCCATGCGGTTTTAATATTAATTACCAATATTTTCGGCCCCGACTTACGAGTCGGTTGGGAGTTCGAACTCAGGCAGGCACTTTACTTTATGTATTTAATTTCATCACCACTGCTCTCAAAACGGTGATGGAAAACATCGTGAGGAAACCGGCATGTCCTAGAACGAAAAATTAGAAGAGATGTGACATCTACCAACCCGCACTGCCGCGTGGTGGATTACAGCCCATTCCCTCTCGAAGATAGCAGGCCTGTGTCCCCGCAGTGGGAACATATGCTTATATATGCTATTTACTATGGATGAGTGGTCTGTCTGTGGCTATAAGCACATACACGATATTTAAATGAACACAGCGGTATGCTAAAATATTATAACTCAAACTTAAGAATAAAACCACTATTTTTATTCATTCTTTCCTATTTGTATTCTTTTATTATCCTTAAGATGAATGATCCGGAGTGACTAACATTAAATGATAGTATTTGACCTCGAGTCTCGAGGCTTATTTCTGGGAGAATAAAAAGTACAAAATAATATTAACGACGTTTCTCGTCTGTTCGTAACTTAACAGTTCGTTCGTAACTTAGTATGGTAGTTAAAAAACTTGTCAAAAAAAGTAGGGAAATTCGAGGTATTTTTGACAGAGAACGTTCTTAAAATTACGAGAATGGCCCCTCAGCTCTGTTCGATTCCTATGTTGACTATACAGGTTGAGTAAGAAAAACTAGGGTTCCTAGTGATTTAAAAAAATGCTGTTTTGATACGCTTCTAAAACTAGATTCGAAACTTCATATCTCGAACGGGCCAACCAACCTAACGTGTTGTCGTACATAATAGTGTTAAGTTTATTAAGCATGTTTATGTGAAGGAGTGCACCTACTTAATACCAGAGAGGCAATTCTCGTAATTTTAAGAACGTTGACAGTCTGATCTCAGTCTCAATCTGTCAAAAATGCCTCTAAAATCCCTACATTCTATACGTCTTGACATTGATTGTCGCTGAGATGAAATTGCTACTTTTAATTTTATTTACAAATCAAAATATTTACAATATTTAAAAGCTGTCTTAAAATAATAATATGTACAAGTATATAAAAAGGGAGGGGAAATAATCAAAGGGCATCAAAAAATTGCTACTTGATTTTTAACGTTTTTAATTACAAGAATTGGCCTTCTGATGTTGCCCTTTATTTTATGTGTCATGCATTGTGTATGTCTTTTGTTGGAGATCCAAAATAAATAAATAGTTTTAAAAACCTATACAGGGATAGGTAAAACCGAGAGCCAAAAACAGTCCAATCTCAACGTAGTCAAGATAAATACGTAAACCATCTTCCTAACTATTAAATAAGCATAATATTATAATAGTGCTCCTGTGTTTACAGCTTATCTTAGTGCACAAAACATAAACATTTCCTATCAAAACGAGATAATATGTAATGTAGACAGTACACTGGACTTACAAGTTTATAATATCAGAACTATAGTTCTGTGTTTCGTACATCAATGACGCTGCTAGCTAGTCGTAAAGCTAGCTACGTCAATGCTAGTCAAATCATTATTTGAATCAGACTATACTAAAAATATTCAGGTACTCACGAAAGCCAACGACTTTTTAAGAAAAAAGTGATAAGTGATATACGAGTATCTGCCCACTCCTAAATGTAGTTTCCTTTGGAAAAGAATGCGGAAGAAATTCAAACTCACAGCATTTATTCTATATAATTAAACAATTTACAGGCACTTTTGAATTGTCAAAAAATCGGTCAGTTAGTCAGAAAATTGAAAAAAAAAACTCCATGGTAACTATTTATGGAAAATCTTTTTTTTTTGTGTATTAAGAGGAAATGCGGTCGGAGAGACTTTTGAAAAAGCCTAAGTAAAAAGTCATAACTCGAGGTTTGGCTCTCGCCTATTTCCTCCTCCAATATTGGACCAATTTAAAAGATATTTCATAAACTGAATTAAAAGGATATATTGTGTCCCTATGTTTTTCTTTTTTCATTAACTGTTGTCTTTGTACACTAGCCCTCTGTTGTCAACGGTTTAAATCGGCATTTTTAAGGGTTCTAGTGCTTATAAAATTAATGTATCATCAAAAAGGAAAACATAGGGACATACAAGTAGTTAATATTTATTATTCTGTAAAAAAATCATTGCTTTATGGTCATTAACCAGAAAGAAAACAGGCGAGAGCGTTTTTATGGAGAAACGACCACCCACATTTCCTCTTAAGGCTGGTAAATGCAACAAAAGCTAATGCTTTAATCTCTTGATGCAATCATCAAGTAAAATGAATATTGGGAAACAGTGAAATCTTACTATAGTAATTTTATGTAGGCTGTAGATTTGTAAACCATTTTCTATTTTTAACCAACGAAAAATGGAGGAGGTTATCAAGTCGACGCGTAAATTTTTTTTTCTTTTATTAGTGCTTCTTGTTGACAGGTCTACACTGTCCTCCCATACCGGTTAACACTGTAATTTAAAAACATTATTTTTTAAAGAGTATCAGTGGAGTTTCTTGCCGGCTCGTCTCCATAGGAAATGATGACCAATTGGAACCGTGCACCTAGCTTCTGACGTTTCATATGCGCTCATGTAAGTGTATGTGAAATAAAATATTTTGATAAATGATTTAGATTTTATGATTTTTCACCAAAAGCAGCCATCAAGAATATAATTATAAATGTATGTATACTCAGCAGTAAAAGTTAACAAGCTAAAATTACAAAAAAAATCACTACATTAACTGCCCACAAACATAAAAAAATAAACGCAAGAAAATACACAATTCTCGTAGACAGGTCCTATCTCGTAGCGGCGTAGACCCGCTACGAGCTACGGCGCTACGCCACCCACACAGGCGCAGTATTGATAATTTATGTGTGTAAGTGATTAGCTGTGTGACGTAATGTGTGCAGTGTAATGTTATTGCAGAGCGCTGGGGGACAGAGTAGTTTGGGTTTTGGGTGGGACAGAGAGTTTTGATATTGTTCGTTTCACATTATTATTACACAAAGTGTTAAAAAATTAACCGTACAAACTTTAAGAGGTACTTTAGACCATCGAACTGAACAACTTTCACTATGGGACCAACTCTGAAATCACGAAAAAAAAAATCAGCTGTTTAATACAAAAGTTACCTACTTGACCAAAATGTATGAAACAGCTGATTTTTTTTTCGTGATTTCAGAGTTGGTTTCGTTCTCAAACAAAACCACAAACACTCTCAAGTCGCAAGTTATGTTTATGTTATGTATGTACAGTCAAAAAAAGAGATAAGTATGCAGGATCGTCGGATATAGTTGAAGTTTAGTAAGAAACCGATGGATGTTGTCGACTGAAATTTAATTTGATAAATGAGCTGTTTGTTTTCTGTTAATAACATTAAATTTTATTCGAACACATCCATCGGCTTCTTACTAAACTTCAACTATATCTGACGATCCTGCATACTTATCTCTTTTGTTGACTGTACATGTAATAGGAGATCGCAGAAAGCGACAAGGCCGCCCATTGAAAAATGTGTAGTGTTTGATGTATTTTTTTTATGTTATGTAATTTTGTGTTGTACAATAAAGTATACAGAAATAGGAGGCAAGCCTATTGCCATCAACCGGGCACAAAATCAGACTCCAGGCTTCCACTGAGAAAAATCTGATAGAAAAACCCAATATTTTGGGATGCATGAAGAAGCCTCCTCGGGTAGCGCAGTTTGTTCCGTCAGTTACTCAACTAAACCGAGCGCTCAGCGCATCCTGGACAGTCACACCCAACACCTCATTTCACTGGCCAATTCTTCCCTTGCGGTGGTAGGGCTAACACCCGCCTGATTTGCTACCACCCTCCCACCGGAGTCCGGCGTCAAGCAGCCTGCTGTGTTTCGTCGATGCGTGGGAGTTACAGTGCCTTAGACATCTTCTGGACACGCTCGTCCCATCATAGACCTCATCCATCGCTTTCATCAGACGCGATCGAGGTCAAGAAGCCCCAGTCAGCAATAAAGCTCGACCTAGGTCGATTCCCATACACCTCTGTCTAACCCTTTGTGGATTACGGGCGTGGTATTATGGTAAAATTAAATAGACATACGATCCTATAGTTAAGTTAAGCCTTAAGTTTTGAGTTGAGCTGCACGAATTCTGACAAATGCGTGCACTGACTGGACAGGTCCACTCAATCTGTGTGGTTCTTTCTTCAAAAGACCATTTCGGACTTCGATCTACATGGTCTTCATATAACCTGACCAAGATTATGTCTGGACTTTAAAAGAGACTGTGACCTCTGAGTTTGTTTCGGCCTTTCTTCTCAGAGTAGTCAGATAGGAAACGCCGACCTCATCTAGTTTTTAAAATATGATTGACGTGTAAAAGTGTTTGTCTAAACCTACTTACAGAAATAAAATCATTTATCATTTATATTTCAGTCTCTATCCCCGTTCACTACTCTGCACATAATAGGTGAGTAGTAAATCTAATACAGTACAACAAGTCTAGCGCTTTATTATATTACAGAGCTGAACTCAGCTTAAATAGCTCACGTGTCGCCCGTGTGGAAACTGCCTAATCACGTGTCGCTCGTGTGGAAGCAGCCTAATGGTTGATTTGATTTACGGGGTGTAGAGAAAATTCTGATTTTCTTCGACGGCGACGTGTGAGTGTATAGGGAATTTCTTTTGTTATTAGTTAAAAAAAATGTTGGTTTTTGCTATGATGTGGGTTGGTGTCACACTGTTTAGTTCTGAGGAAGATGTAATGTGTATTTACAAAATTATGTATATAATATATTTGCATTTCATCAAACAAACATCGGTATAAGCAATAAGTATTAATTTCCTCTAAGTGTTAATATGTTATGGGTTGCAAACAAGCAGACGCCCATCTGATGGTGAGTGCTTACCACAGCCAATAGACGTCTGCATTACCAAAGACATTGCTGGGGAGATTCCTATCTCGGGATTGAAAGAGGCATCGCAGGTATCCTATAAGCAGTTAAGGCTGAAATGTCTGATAAACAGCCTATAATGTTCCCATTGCTGAGACACAGGCCTCCTTTCTTCGAGTGGGAGTGAGCCGTAATCCACCACGCGGGCCCAGTGCGAGTTGGTAGATGTCAAATGTCTTCGAAAGACAGAAGTGAAGCTTAAGAACATGCCAGTTTCCTCACGCTGTTTTCCTTCACCGTTTTGAGAGCAGTGGTGATGAAATAATTTACAAGAAGTAAAGCGCCTGGCTGGGTTCAAACCTACGACCCACACCCACCTCGTGGGTCGCGGCCATTACCACTGGGTCACCACTACTCTGAAATGTCTCATGTACCTGTAATATTATATACATACACCATTCATCGGCACCCACACCCGTCAAACCGCAACAGCAACGCTGCTTGGTGCCAAAAATAGTTATGGTGATAACTCCCCGGCCGAGCTCCTCCAAACTTCCCATAGACCACTGCTCACCTCGCTACAGAAATCAACCGTGAACAAACACTACTCATGAATCAACACACTAGGCTAGTGCCAAGAATCTCTCTTGTTGACTGACGTCGACACGAACGTTGACACTTTATTTCCGTTTGACACTTTTTAGGTTTGTCTCCGTGGTGATAAAATTATGATTGAAGTCTTGAAGTGGACTCTGAGGTTTTTATTTTATGTGTATCAGGTTTTTTTGAATAAAAATAGGACTTGTTGTGTCTGGGTCTGAGTGTTTTGAGAATGGATTTAAGATTATGCAGTCGTTCATTGATAAAGTGAAAACGTGGAACGATGTATAGCGTCTGTATAGTTACACAACGCTTTGTCTTCTTCTTTCGAAAGTCAAATTACTGACAACTGAGGGAAATGCTTCTGATATAATACGTTTCCTAGTAAGGGGTTAATTGTTTTGTGTTAATTAAAACGGTAACACCAATTACATTAATTAATAGAGATTGAAACAGGTATGGTATACAAAAATATTTAAAATACTAACATATAATAGAGGACACCCTAGCATACTTCTCACAAAACATCAGACATACAGGCATAATTAATTCTACTACATTCATCGGCAAACAGATCACATTCACGATTGGTGATCAAGATGGTGGTGATGGTTGGTATAAATATTTTTTTTTTATTGCTTAATGAGCCCCGCTCTTGACCTCGATCACACCTGATGAAAGCGATGGATGAATTCTATGATGGAACGAGCATGCCCAGAAGATGCCTGAGGCACTGGAACTCCCACGCATATAGTTATCACTAGTAGTCTTCTCTCTTTCTCTTCTCTTTGAGAAGGAAACCCGGCGAAGTACTGCCCTCATACCTATTTCTAACACCGCGTTGCTGTGTTCGTATTTTGAAGGGTACCGGTATCATTACAGGCGCATGAGTCATTTCAACATTGTTCATGCGCAGTGGTGCCCCAGTGGTAACGGCCGCGACTTTACGAATCGTACAGTACGTCGTGTGTTCGAACCCAGCCAGACGCTATACTTTGTGTAAATAATTTCATCAACACTGCTGTCAAAATGATGAAGGAAAACATCGTGAAGAAACGTAAATGTCCCAGAACCAAAATTTCGAAGACATGTGACATCTAACAACCCGCACTGGGCCCACGGGTGTGTGTGGGGAATGGGTTCCTTCTCGAAGAAAGGAGGTCTGTGTCCCAGCTGTGGGAACATTATAGGCTGACTATGTCTCTGGGATGGCAATGCTACTGTAATAATGGCGATGAACCGACTGCTTGTTATGCTCATAACAAAACTAAGCAGTTCCTCGAAAATGTAAGTTTAACACGGATAAAGGTTGGATATTTTCAGTTATTCATACTGTGTTTTGCAAAGGGTAGACCCCAATTAATAAATTTCTGTAAGTAAGTAGGTTTCTACGAACACTTTTACGCGTCAATCATATTTAAAAAACAGATGAGGTCGGCGTTTCCTATCTGACTACTCTGAAAATAAAGGCCGAAACAAACGCAGAGGTCACAGTCGTTTTTAAAGTCCAAATCAGTTGATCAGATCATGTGAAGACCATGTAGATTGATGTCTGAAATAGTTTTTTAAGGAAATAACCACACAGATTAAGTGGACCTGTCCAATCACTGCACCCTGTCAATAATCGTGCAGCTCAACTCAAAACTTAAGGAGCTCTATGATTGGACGTTCAATCTAACGACTCACCAGCCGTATAAAACACCCTTGTAAGACAACTTAAATGGATTGTACTCTCTTAATTATCGGCCCAATCTCCTACAGATCATTAAAGAACCGCTCAAAAAATAGAGAAAAAAAAATACAACCCTTACCGACCCTTTTCCACCGCGATAATTGTGACAAAAGCCCCGGCTATAACGTGTATACAAAATATCAGGAACCGTTCACAAACCGCCTGAGGCGATGTCGCTGACCGTTATTCTTTTTAATTTCGAACCGTTCGACTTTATGTGCCCGATAACAGTAACGGCATGCCACTATCTATCGGACGAATATCGTTTTATGTTTATTTGAAAATTGGCGCAACACTCTGCTTTTGCATTGGCCGTTACGGCAGTAATGTTTAGTTAGTTAGTGCTTTATTGATGTGGTTTGAAGAGTGCAGTTTTATTGGTTACCAGCTGTTGTGAATACATTGATCATCTTAGGGGAATTCCTATTTTCCAGTTCAAAACTGCTGCCAGTCTTCTGAGCTCGTTTCCAGATGACAGCGACGCGGACGAATACTTCAACGCCTAAGTGTCCTTTTGGTTTTGTATTTATTTGTTATAGTTAGTCATTTAATTTAGTATTTTGTGTGAAGAGTTAGTTGTATAATAATTGTATATAAGCATTTTAATGTAACATGTTAATAAAATAGGTCAAAAATCATTTCTACATTCAAATACTTCAACCGTTTATGCGCGATGAAGTAACAAACATCTTGAATACTTAATATTAAATAATTAACCCGTCTGCCTTCAAATCAAGAGTGAACAGGCATCTTCTGGGCTCACTCGTTCCATCATAGACCTAATCTATCGCTTTTCATCAGGCGTGAACCCCAAGAGTGGGCCCACTTAGCAATTTAAAAAAAAATTAACAAAAATATATTTTCGTTCGGAAAAAATACGAGTATATATTATTTCAAAACTTTTTATTCATCGTAATTGGATTGTTTTACAGTAAGTGTCAATATCAATAAGTTACTTAATACTTAAGTATTATTAAACTCACACATTCAAGCTTATAGCTACGCGAGCTACGAACTTAGCTACGGATGCTGCGTAGCACTTCTTTATAAATATAAAGAAAAAAAGACTATTGATCGTAGGCGACCAACTACAGGGTGTAATTGAATTCATGAGCATCCTTTTAAGGGGTCATTGTAATCATCATTATGAACAACTTTTACTATGGGACCAAACCTGAAATCGCGAAAAAAAAATCAGCTTTTCCCTACATTTATGTTCGCGTAACTCGTCAAAATGTAGGGAACAGCTGATTTTTTTTTCGCGATTTCAGGTTTGGTCCCATAGTAAAAGTTGTTCATAATGATGATTACAATGACCCCTTAAAAGGATGCTCATGAATTCAATTACACCCTGTATATTCCATGTAAACGACCGTCTACATCAGTAGCCTTTTTTTCTGTAATATCATTATGACGGCACAGAAGCTTCTCAGACGCGAATGTTTTCAAATTAATTATAAGTTTGAAAGGGGACACCGCTAATGAAATAAGTATAGTAGAGAAAGGCTTCTTATAATATTTAATGTCTGAAAATATACAGCTATATAGCAGTGGCGAAGGGTTAATATAGACTATAGAGCGGTTATGTTCTGAATTTTCGAAGGGAAGCCGGTGGGAATCGAGTTGTATGGTACCTTCGCCACTGCTATATAGCGTGGTAATCAATGCCCTTCTCTACATAATTAAGAAGAAGCCTTTGCTGTGTGAGACAATAATAACCAGCTAAGTATTTTCTGCAGACATAAGTACGTTTTCGATATCGGTGTTTCGGTTTTCGATAACGAGTTATGGAACTCAAATGGAGTTGGGCAGGACACCTGACAAGGAGCAGTGATGGCAGGTGAAGAAAGGCAGTGACCGAGTGGCGTCCAAGGACTGGGAGACGAAGTGACGGTCATCCGGCGGCGAGATGGGTGGACGACATTGTTACCTTCGCGGGTAGAACATGGATGAGGTTGGGATAGGAGCGTGGGGATTGGCATAAGGAAAAGAGAGGCCTATACACAACAATGAGTGAAGTCAGGCTGTGGATGATGATGATTCTTGACGGGTTTTTCTTTTTTTTTGTGAATAGGCCCGCTCTTCACCTCGATCACGCCTCATGGAAAGCGATGGATGAGGTCTATGATGGAACAAGCGTGCCCAGAGGATGCCTAAGGCACTGGAACTCCCACGCTTCGACGAAACACCAGCCAGTCAAATAAGTTTGTTGCTTTGTTTTTTGTATATTTTATTTGTTACGACTGTTACTTTTAGCCTGTAGCATCTCACTGGTGCGCAAAGGCCTCTCCCTATGACTTGCTTGCTACAATTATTATAAATCCTAGCACCTTCTAATCCTTTCTTCCCCAAGAGGCCAGCCACCACGTAATATAAATTCCTATCCAATATTCACAAATTGTGCCAGCACATTTTAATGTTAGAGGCAGATTGCAATCTCCTTCGCTAACTCGTCGGGGGCATAAAACATTTGCGAATAGTTTTATGTAAAACGGTTTTAAAACTGTGAGGCTTAGGTTTAGCCGGGTTAGGTTTAGTGAATGTGGGTTTAGAGCAGGTTATTTTGATAGTTTTATAGGAATAATGTCGCGGGAGAGGTTTACGGCTCGATTGCTGCCTGTGCTGCGAGTTGGGGCTTTATGCCTGCTTGGAACAATATATAAACAAAAAACCGAGCGTAAATCACATCACACTTGTAATATTATAAAGGCGAAAGTTTGTGAATGTGTGTGTAAGGGTGTGTTTATATGTTTGTTACTTCTTCACGCTCAAACGGCTGGAGCAATTTTGATTAAATTTTGTATGGAGGTCGCTGACACCCTGGATTAATATATAGGCTACTTTTTATCTCGATATTCCCATGGGATCGACATTTATGCTGGTGAAATTGCGAGGCACAGTTTATAATAAACAAGCGGCATAGTTGAACGGTAGACGCGGAGCAAACTTGAGATCATATCATGACTTCGATCCCATTCCGCTATAGGTTGTTGTAACCTACTGTTGACTTGAACACGTTCGTGAAGTTTCTTGCCCGTTCTTCTCCTTAAGTATTTACTTACCTACTACGCTTTGGAATGGGCAACTAGCTTCATCTTTCTGACTGACCGAACTGTCAAGGGGACAGTTCAAAAGTGTCTGTAATTGGTTTGAAATAGTTTTTGAGTTTGAGTTTTTTAGTCTGAGTTCCTTACAGAAATGCAGTGTGCAACCAAAGACATTTACCCCCTTACTAATAAACGTTGTATAGCGTCTGTATAGTTACACAACGCTTTCTCTTCTTTTTTCGAAAGTCAAATAATTGATGACTGAAAGAGAGAAATCGGTGTGTAACTATTCATCTACTTTCTTCCATATATAACGTTACAGTGACGTCATTCATCGATAAATTGTGGACGCTATGTGGGCGGCCACCGCTCTTCTAGAAAAAAAAAAAAGGAAACAATAATCTTAGAACGGCAAAGGAAAGCAGTTTAATTTGGTTCTCACCACAATAGATTACCTCTGAACTAAGCTGCGCTTGGAGTTACAAAGAAATAATCATTTCTCAAAACAAGAACGCTACACTGCCAAAAATCCAGTTTAATCCGGTTCTCACCGCATTTCGTAAAGTCACTAGGTCTATGAAGTTAGGAGCTTTTCAAAAACAAAACCTTTTCAAAATTAGAACGATAAACCGCAAAGAAAAGCAGGTTCACACCGCATTTCTTAAAGTCAGTAGGTTACCTCTGAAGTTAGCTGCGCTTAGCGTTGCATCGGAACATTTTTCCCGTGGTAAGCGTGCGTTGTAGTCGTCTGATTTATACGTCGCTTATCTCGCTGCTAAATTTATTTGTCTGCGCTGCTACCCGGCGATTCTGCCCTCGTAGTTGGGGCATAAATGTTGTAGAAGGGACACGGTCTGAAATCATTTTGAAGTTGCCTATTATAAAATACTAATGAAGTGGTTCAAAGAAACGAAATAGCGGGATGGGTCGATCGAAACAAAGCTATATCAAATCAAGGTGTATGTGAACTGCAACATATCTATAAAATATTTAAAAGGGAATTAGACATCTGGGCCCTAATTCCACTTATTTACAAACACATTTTGTATGACAACTCTGACCAAAACCCACAATAAATGAGAAACCATAGTGGAATTAGGGCCCTGTTGAAATAAAAGCAAATTACAGTACTGCAAAGAAACTAGTAAGGAGCAGTTGTGGCCCAATCGTATCGGCCCTGATTTACGAGTTGCAGGTCGCGGGTTCGAACCCAGGTAGACGCTTTACTTTATGTAAATAATTTCATCACCGTCACAAATCGGATCGGAAACCGGCATATCCTAGAACCAAAAAATTCGAAGATCTACCAACACGCACGGGGCCCGAGTCTTAAAATAAACCCCACTCCCTCCAAGCCTGTATCCCAGTAATGGTATCATTATAGGCTGATTACGCTATTTTTAATGAAAAAAGAATAATTTATAAATTCCAACGTCTCTGGAAATGGTTCTGTTTTATCATGCTCATCTAAACACTAATCTACTTTTATCTCATTCAATGAAATCCCAAATCAAAATATGATCGGCGTCTCTTCTACGCTTCTTAGCTCTATGCTCCCCCAAGTCTCGGGGGCGCTGGTAATTGTACAAATTATAAATTTGTGACCGACTGCCTCTGTTGCGGGATTAAATCGCGCGGTCGCACTCGCGTCGCGGTCGTAGCGCAGTCGCAGCGGCGTCGCAGTCGCGTCGCAACGCTGTCACTGAACAGGATACCTAGCGCAGAAGATCCAAGAATTTAGGCCTACTGAATTTTTGGGTCTTGTTGAACCAAGAAGGTTCGAGAAATGTGCAAATGTAGAGCCAGCAATCTCACTATATTATTAATATTCTCACTTCAGCTGAACAACTTCCACTACTGGACTTAGGCCTCCCGTAAACGTCACCACATCGAGCGGTCCTGTGCTTTTTGCATCCAGCTGATTCCCGCAACCTCCAACAGATCGGTCCTCTTCGTGGAGGCCTACCCACGCTTTTATGTTACTGATATTTTAAAAATAAATAACGCGGCGCTGGTATTTTGATAGAGCCCGCTGTGATGCCACTGCACTTGTGTTTCCGACTAAATAGTTGTTATGCTTATGTCGAGGTATAATCTGAACAATTATGTGGAGTGGCACTTCTGAACTATCTCTTTTGTGGCACTATTGCCCGCAGTGTTTTGTTTATTAAACCCATTTATATTAACATGTATGCATTGTGATTTTAATTCAGACATACCAGACTGTAGACACTGCAGAATATGGGCCTCCCCAAAGACTTTATGGATCAATCTTTACGAATTACCATTTATAGGGTTCTGGCTCAGCAACCTACGCAGGGCCTACGTTGTGCATTACAGCTCGCTTCGCAGTAAGAAGGTCTTACTCCTAGTTTCAACATTGGGAACAATATTTAAGTAGGTACTTAGACTGATTATTAGCCTCTGTTGTAGTTACATAAGTAACCAGTATCCACATAATATTATATTTCGAGTAGAAACTCAAACTCAAAAGTTATGTTTAGTCACAGATAATATTATATAATTAATACTCAACGGTTTAGCAAAGTTGATCGCGTCAAAACGATAGGACATATTTAATACATGTACTCGTAACTCTTCTTTAACCAAATTGAGTAGCTAAGTCTACAAAAATAGCCACAAAATATATTAAAACTGTCGGTAGCATTCTTGATTTCATATAGCTTCTGCAATTACAATCATAAATCATTTTAGTTTTCCCTTCTGATATTTTACATAGTGGTGTATTAGAAGGTCCATGTGCAGCACTAGTCGTCAACAGGCTGAAATAAAATAAAACTACTGATAGAAACTCCACCATAATGCCGAAATACGAAAGTACAGGCCCTGCAGACGAAATTAAAAATTTCGTATTTCGTACAAAAAAACTCATAGCAATTTGTAGTAAGCGCAACTGTGGTCGCAATATTAGGCGCTTCCCCATTTGTAGGGGACTAGGTACAGTTTACGTATGAAGTGTACATACCATTAATATTAAAACAATTGTAAATTTTATATTCAACATCCCGCTTTCTGAAACGCTAATCAATAGTCTGACAAACTAAAACAGCCATTCAATTCAACAAAATTCACTTATTATTAAACACTAGATTCTGCTCGCGACTTCTTTTCGCGTGGAAGTCGTAAGATGCCATAATATACTAAAATAACGGCCACATTTTTATACAACTTCCCTGTATACTACGTTTGTAGTTTTGGTCTCAGCAGCCACTTCCTTAACTTATATTCACCTTAATTATCTACTAGTTATCGTTGTGTAACGTTATGTACCTAATCAACAAGCAACAAACAAGCTTAAACATATACACAAAATGTATGGTTTCACTGACTTTAATCATGCCTTAAACTTTAGGTAGGTACACAGCACAGCAATATTAGTAGTGGATATTTTTTTTTAATCTTGCCGTGACAACTGTCATCAATGTCATCATTCGTGGATGTGAGCTTCCCTTTAGGTCCCTACTATACAGAAAAACTATCCAAAGCCATCACAGTACGTACGTATCATGAGTACAGCAGCAAGTGTGCTTAGGTATTTAACATTTGTAGTCTAAAACTAAAAAGTAACGAGTTCACGTTATGTAACTTTCAGTCGGCGCGGCTAACTGCAATAGGCGTTATGAAGTTACGAAGCTCTTGTCTCTTTACATGGAGCGGGTACCGTCGCGGTCTTTAGTGTTCTTCTTTTTTATTTTACAGGATGTCGAACAAGCAGGTGGTCTACCTTATTGAATGGGCCACTGGCGGCTATGGAAATTTGCAACACCCGAGGTAGGTAGCGCAGGTGCGTTGCCATGACAAACCAATAGACAACGCTGAAATACCTCATGTTATGAGCTTCTTGTGAAGGATCTCGTCCGGGAAGTACTCCTGAAGGAGCTGGTTCTGAAAAGTATATGCTCAATGGCGACGAGGTGCTAGTGGCTAGGCTTCACAGCCTGGCTCATCCGCGTAATGTTGCTTGCCTGTCGGCCTACTACAGACTGTACTTCGGAGAGTGAGCGCAGGAGCTCCAGGACCTCATCCTCAATGTCCCTTTCACTACCGGACTACCAGCTCTGCAGGGTCCGCACTTTGTCGATATACCGACTTGTCTTAGGTACTCAGCCCTTCTTCTATGCATTTATTTTGCGAACGGCCAAAGTGAGGAACTCTCTGCCAACGGCTGAGTTGCCTTCCACGTATTTATAACCCGTCAACCTTCAAAGCAAGAGTGAATAGGCATCTTCCGGGCTTACTCGTTCCAATAGATCCATCGCTTGCCACCAGGCGAGATCGAGGTCAAGAGCTGACCCATTTTGAAATAAAAAAAATAAAAAAAACTACCACCATACCTGCTGATTTATGCTGTAAAAATCTCACTGTGAAAAGTTAAGTGAGGTGAGCCAATAGTTTCAATCCCTAGCATCAGGTGGAATGTCAGCTCAGTTACACTTCATCTATGGTTTCAAGATGAACTTTTTATAGAATAGACAGCAGGTCTGCCCGCTACCGTTCCGAATTCCTATGGTTCAAGGGGTTTGAAGGGATGTATGGATGCCCAACCAGCACTAGGCCCGCGTGCTGCGTGTTTACGGCCCACTCCCTCTCACCGAGAGGATGACCGAAGGCCTGAACAATATAGGCTGAATAGATGCCCGTATCTACCTACACTACATTATTAATTAGCTAGTTGGTCATACAATAACATAAACAAAGTATTTCTCTCTTCACACCGCCAACTTCCAAACTGTTGCTAAGAAATTTCTAATAGAAAATCCCGTGCTTCGGACGGAAGGTCCTGCGCCTGATCTCTATCCGTCATGTCGGATTGCCGTCCCATCGCACTATGAGAGTGAGGGAAGAGAAAGTACACCACTGTGTCTGTGCACACACGTCTTGTGCACTATAATATCTCCCGCGCCGAAGGCTAGTCTCCGTTGAGATTGACCGCCATGGCCGAAATTCGGGCTGGAGGACTATTATTTCTATCTTAAACGATGCCAACTCTACTCCCCACAAAACCTTCACACGTCCGCTGTCGTCTGATTCGTCTCGGTCCATATCGCTAGGTTTTTCCTCTGCTAATTACTGCCAGTGTGCAGTTACGAGGCGAGTTAGTTCCCCAAAGCCAACAGTTTGGGGGATTTCATTGTATTTCGTACATATGTGGCTGTGGCTATGTTTTGCTGTCTGTTTACTTGTACCTATAGTCTTATAAGTTAAGAGAGAAATGGATCCTGGGACGAAGCGAAAATGAAAATACCTACATGGAGTTTCTTGGCCATTCTTCTCCATAGGAACTACGTTTGGAATGGTCTCTAACTGACTTCTTGACCATTCAGAATTGCCTGTAAGTAACTGGTTTACTTGAAATAAATACTAACCCCCTTACTAATAAACGTTGTATGGCGTCTGACGGTCTGTGTAGTTACACAACGCCTTGTCTTCTTCTTTCGAAAGTCAAATTACCGACGACTGAAAGAGAGAAATCGGTGTATCAGTGTAACTATTCATGATATAATACGTTTATTGATAAGGGGGTTACAATACTTAGATGCTTATTTGATAATCTTACTGCCTCGGAGTGCCTTGTTATAGGCCGACCGCTTAAATGAGACGTTGCTTGAGGTAGCAGCGCGGTGCGGGAGCGGTGTGGTGAGATGATGCGAGAGCTGTGATTCGTCAACTTGTGACAACTATCAGCCCTCCCGCACCGCGCAGCTACCTCAGGTAACGCCTCACTTAAGCAGTCCAGTCGGCCTATAGTCTATAGTTGTGGTCTCAAGCTCTCATGAGGTTCGCGATACCCAATTCGGGCAGTGTTGTCGGGTTTTCCCATTAGTAATTTCTCAGTAACAGACCGTAGTCTGGATGAGTGCCTTAATTGGAAAAACCTCGCCCTCTAAAGTAGTCGGTAGGGTGTAAACCGTTGATCAAGCAATCATTTTACAGGTTGGCAGAGACATCCAAGAGTAACCTGTCACCATGGATTCAATAGGAACATGATTCTGAACCCCGCTGCGTTAAAAGATTTCGGCGATTATTAAAAAAATAAATGAGGTAAAAGGAGAGTAGGGAGGCCTTTGCCGAGCATTCAGCAGTGGGACATCAAAGGCGAGAAAAATTTGCTGGTCCATATAATCTTTAATATAATATAAATATAATTTTTAATCTATATTTTTATGTGTAGGTACCTATTGACTTGCAGTTTTTTTTTTTTTTTTTTTTTTTTAGTTTTTAAGTATTTGACATTGTGTGATAATTGTGACATTCCATTCATATATAATATAATATATTAATTAAAATTGTGCGGATCTTGACATTGTATAAAAAATCCTATCTTAAATATATTTTTTAATATTTCTACACCGGCAACGGTAGTGTATGTGAAACGTTTTTAATATTAAGATCTTGTATGCACCATATACTAAGAAATAAATGAATTATTATTATTATTATACTTTGACCACGTAGATATTACACTTTTGTATGAAACAGAACAATTTTTGTTTTTTGATAACCATCTAAAAATTTCAACCCTAGAGGGTCTAGAATTACGCGCTGAATTCATGGTTACAGTTTATGCATCAATACCCTGCCACTCTTTATTGATAGGAGAAATTCTTGTCAAAATTTAGATTTATAATGCAAGTAGGTACAACAGAAATAATAACAACAATAAACATTTAAACAAACATGTATTTTTATTGTCCTTTATTCTTGACATTACGTTTCTTGATCACACTTCTAGAATCATCCGTCAACTGCTGGAAGAAAGCCTTTGAAGTCTTCAAAGATTTATCATCAGTGACGGTTCCTTTCTCCGTGTTCCTGTGTTCCGTTACCTTCGTTGCATTGCCCTTCTTACGTTGCAACTTCTTCTTTTTCCTTCTTTCTCTATTTTTGTCTGTCTGTGACCGTTCCTCTTTACTCATTAATTCTCCTTTGCGTTTCTTCTTGACTTCTTCCGGTGCTAATAATGTGGCATCGCTTGTTGCTACTGGAGCTACCTCTTCCATTGAAATCGCTGGAGTGTTGCTAACGATCTTGACTTCCGCTTGTGGTGCCTTTGGTGTGTAATGATAGTGGCATAGAGCGTCTAATTTAGCGAATAACTTGCTCATTGATTCACGAACCTCTGTGTGAGCTTCCGGTTCTTTCTCATCTTCCACTTCACCAGATAATGCTTGCTTCTGCTTTAAGTACTCAGCTTCGTACACTTGCGCTAAGCTCAGCTTGCTTTTAGCTTGATCTAGGACTTCAGTTTTACGGAACGACAACTGGTCATCAACTGGTTTCTCTTTCTTCACAACGTCATCCCAAGCTTTGTCTTTGATTCTACGTCTGATTAATTCTTCTAGTGTGACTGTTGTTTGCTCTGTTATTATTGGTGGTGGTCTACTGGTAAGATCAAAGTCTACTACTTCTTCAAGAAGAGAGTTCTGTGGACGCCGTAAAGCATCAACCTCTCCTTTCAACTGCCACGGGGCATCGGATAAGGTTTTCTGTTCTAATTTCTCTATCTGTTGTTTCAGCCTAAGCTGTCGCTGTTCGAACTCTGATTTCTTTTCATCTGGTTGTTGTTTGTTATTGTTGTTAGCAGGGACTTCACTGTCTACTGAGTCATCATCGTCATCAGAAGACGCTTCAAGAGCAAATCTGACTTTTTTCTTATCATCTGTACTTTTAGGCTCATGATCAGATTCTTCATTTTCTTCACCATCATCCATTTCTTCAATTTCTTCTCCATCATCCAAGTCTTCTTCATTTTCTATTTCTTGATCATTGTAATCATCCTGACCATCTTCTTCCCCTTCTTGATTGAAGAAGTCAGAGTACATAGCCTCTTTACCACCTTCTTCATCATGAGAACCCTCATCATCATCAATATCTTCAAACATATCTATAGTTTCTTCCTCACTGTCAGAAGCATGGGCTTTTCCTTCATTCTTCTCTTCGTTTAATAAGAATTTCTCCATCTCTTGTAGTTTGAAGAACTTATCATCTACTACTGAAGGTTTTACTTTAGATTTTGGTAACATGGCCTTCTTTTTCTTAGGTTTTTCTTTGATTTCGTCTTCTTCGTCATTTTCTTCTTCTGAATCAGATTGTTCATCTCCTGACATTGGTTCCTCATTAACTGAGTCGTTTTTAATATTAGTTTCGTCTTCTGAAGTCGTTACAGGGAATACTAAATTAGTTTTAGTCGACATGCAATTAGCTACCTCCCATACAAGTTGATCCCAACATTCGGTGTTTTGAAGCTCGATTTGCTGCCAAATTTGCTCCTCATCGAAATCTTCAACGATCAGCTCAGGCAACGCAGCCTTCTTTATCGTATTATCAATTGTTTCCTCCGTTTTCGTGTAGTCGTACATAGATTTAACCAAGTTTTTAATATCATCCTTGAGGTCACTTTGTACATTCAGAAATTTAACTGGTTTCTCAGTGAAAATATTGAATTTGTCTATTATTTTATCTAAGTTTGGACACGCCATACTGTTTTCTGTTTAAAACTACAGTTTTTTGTTATGTTTCCAAAGATTTCACATGGAAAATAAATGGCAATAGCACCTTTGATTACAACAAAATCACACGCGGTTTCGTTTATTTCGTAAATGTCAATTTTGACAATAAATACAAAACTTGAACTCTAGTCGTTTTGCAAAAATATCGAGTCGGAAACACTTGAAGCAAGAAAGTTGCCAAGCTTAGAACATTTCTTACATAGACCACACCTCCCGTATTATTATTATACTCTTTGGACCACACTTTCTAATCTAACTACAACCTGTATTGTGAGTATTGTCCCACTGCAGGGCAAAGGCCTCCCTCTCCCTTTTCACACAATTCTGTCTTGTGCAAGTGCCCTACGGTAGGAGTCAAGCTCGTCACGCCATCTTCGTCTTGGCCTGCCGCGATGGTATCGTGCGTTTTGTGATTGGGAGTATTGGGACCCAATCGGTGGTTCTCTTAGCCCAATTGTCATCTGCGGCACGTCTGCGGCAGACATCATACCCAGTCCCATAGCATAGCACCACATGCCACACTTTCAAAGTTTCAAAACAGATAATAAAAATGTTGGAACCATTCATTAAACTCATTTGACATTTCATTCGCTCCTTCATGCACCATTCATTCATTATTTTTTTATTTATTTTCGTTGTGTATCGTGGAATTCGTGATGATAAAGTGAAAAAATTATAATAAATCGTAAATGGTGAAGTTTCATACGCTGCATCAGAACCGCAAACCTCTATAAATGCAAAATAAACAGAAACCTTCTCAGTAAACCACAAGGTAAGACCAATCGAGTAACTGTATTTGTGGCTGCTGAATAGATTTTTCACTCCAGTGACCGTAGCATGCCCTCTGCTTTGTTTTGTGAGTAAAAGATCTTATTTTCATTTACTTTTCTTGTTTATTTAACTTTAAACAATGAGTTTTGTGCTCGGATTATGAAAAATACCATGCCCTCAAAAAGTGAAAGGTATGGTACACAAAAGTTGTTTTTTCCGTCACAATAGATAAGAAGACGCGTATGGTCACGGATGCTTTCTCATATAAATTACCATGCATTGTCAAAGCTAGAGATATTGCTAATTATTACGGCTGTAGGGCTTTGTCAGAAAGAATAAAAAACTGAATTCAACATGAAGAGTTTAAGTTTGAGTTTGAATAACTTTGAACTTTTAAAAGCATCCCACTCATATGGGGGAAAAAACCATGTTGTAAGCCAGTAGTCATCTTGATAGTCGATGTAGTCAATGGTAGAGATCTACTCCTTTAAAATGCAACTACATAATTTTTCATAAACATTGGTCAGTGGGTCGTCTTAGGGGCGGATTTAAATAACCTAGGCAGGTACCAGTGGCGAAGGGTGAATTTATAACAGAGATAAGCCAGAGCAAAAAAAAAGCCAAAAGAAAATTTCAATGACGAATTGACTATTAGAGTGGTTATGTTCTGAATTTTCGAAGGGAAGCCGGTGAGAATCGAGTTGTATGGTACCTTCGCCACTGGCAGGTACTCAACCTTACTACAGGTTGTCAACACAATAATATATAAATCTGAGAATTGAACCTGTAAAGTCCCAATTCACAACCATGTTTGTAGTACTAGACTACCGAGTTGATCCATTTGTCAACAACATTAATCAAAATCAAAAGTCATTTGTTCAAACTAATTTTCAAACATCAAAATTACATAAGACAGTTCCCCAAAACTTCCGCCCTTCACCACTTCCTAGTGCTTTCACTGGGAAGAAGATGTGGCGCAACAAACCCCCCAGCAGCACAGCTGTCTGTTCAGTTAGAAAAACTTGATTTTATGTAACATGCAATTGTAATACTAGTGTACTAGACCATTGAGGTGATTAATCTTGATTATCCATTATCATTAGTTCTTGCCATAAAATGGCCATCATAACAATTTTAATAGCTTTGATTTGATTGGGTTTGTAGGTACTGCACACCCAAAGTGACTTACAGATAGTGGTTTCAAGATTAACACCTGAGGGGCAATTCTCGTAATTTTAAGAACATTCACAGTCTGATCTCAGTCTCAATCTGTCAAAAATATCTGTAATTTCCGTACATGTTTTTAACATTGATTGTCACTGAAATGAGATTGCAGGATGGTCGGATATAGTTGAGGTTTAGTAAGAAACCAATGGATGTTGTTGACTGAAATTTAATTTCATAAAAGAGCTGTTTGTTTTCTATTAATAAAATTAAAATTTATTCGAGAACATCTATCGGTTTCTTACTAAACTTCAACTATATCCGACGATCCTGCATACTTATCTCTTTTGTTGACTGTACCTAACCTACTTAATGTATTACCCGGATGCCAAACAATTCTCTTCTTTTATTTTATTAATCTGTAAAATTTCCTTTGATCCCAGTTACAATGGAAGGCCAGGACCAGATGGAGATGAAGTTCAGCGGCAACAGTGAGGTGGGGGGGCTGGAGCTCTGCATCGTGTGTGGAGACAGGGCTTCTGGCAGACATTATGGAGCCATCAGCTGTGAAGGTATGAGTTTTAGAATTAAAAGGCCACAAAAATGTATTTAACATTTTTGTGGCCTTATACAGCTTCTTATTTTAATACTAGCTGCGCCCCGCGGTTTCACCCCCATAATTCTCGAACCCGTGGGAATATCGGGATAAAAAGGATCCTATAGCCTTAATCAGCACCCTAATTGCGTAACACACTATTACTCTCAATTTGAATCATTTTGAAGTATATTGTTAATCCATTGCTCCATATGTTCGAAAAATATGTCTGCTCAACAACGTAAATAACGCAATGAATGTTGTTGAATTGTCAAAATGAAACCCATTGCTACTGATAGTGTGTGCCGTCCCGTCAGTTGGGGCTGGTCATCACTCAGCTGCCTCGGCTTATTTTGAATTATTTTATTTTGAATTGTTGTTTTGTTACTATTTGCTGTACTCTGGACGCTTTTAACGCGTAGTAAGTTTCTTTTTTTACATCGTTCTCACATAATTATAAATTCAAAATAAATGATGTAACTAATATTTTTGTAAAACTATAATTTAAAAGAGTGTCCATGGAGTTTCTTGCCCGTTCTTCTCCATAGGTACCTACGCTTTGGAATGGGCAACTAGCTTCATATTTTCTGACTGACCGACTTCTTGACAATTCAAAAGTGCCTGTAAATGGTTTAATTGAAATAAATGCTTTGAGTTTGAGTTTGAGTGTTACGCAATTACCCTGCTGGTCATGGTCTACCAATGTGCCAAATTTTATCCAAATCCATTCAGCAGTTTTAGTGTGAAAGTGCAACAAACAAACATACAAAGAATCAAATATTTTCTCTTTATAATATTTGTTTAGATAATGTTACCACTTCTTATCTACAGGCTGTAAAGGCTTCTTCAAACGCTCAATCCGCAAGAAGCTGGGCTACCAATGCCGCGGCAGCATGAACTGTGAGGTGACGAAGCACCATCGCAACCGCTGCCAGTACTGTCGGCTGCAGAAGTGTCTCGCGTGCGGCATGAGGAGCGACTGTGAGTATCAGCTAGACTTTTTAACATAACATACACCTCCATTTCGATAGGTATGTTTTCGAACCGTTTCATTCCGGAGAACAACTTGCAGCGAAACACATGCTGTCGACAACCTCTTTGCACAGTTCTCCTGGCCCGGGATTGATAACTAAAAAGTTACATGTAATAGGGGGCGAGTCTATTGCCATCAACCGGCCACAAATCTAGACTCCGGGCTGCTACTGAGAAATTCCAGATGAAAAAACGCATTAACATATTGCCCGACATGGGAGTCGAACCTAGGCCATAATACTTACGCTAGAAACAATATTAATAATGTAAAAAACCTGTAATGTTAGGTTGATACAGATTTGGGCGAGCCTCCCCGCATTGTAAAAATCTTCCTACAAAATTTACGAAAGTGATGTTATGTACACTTTCGTAAATTTTGTATGAACCATCGCTGATCGCACACTACACGTGAGCCGCACCGAGTTTTTTTGTATTGATGCGTGCAAGCAAGCTGATCGCCCAATGGGATTTCCCATCTGATCTGCAAAAATGACGAAGTTCCATACAAACCTTTTTGTCCTTTATTAAGGGATACTTACATTTAAACATTTCCTTTGTGTTCATTTTTTCTATATGTCACGGCTAATAGCCGAAGTGCGGCTACACCTAGTTTTAGCCGGGTACAACTAGGTGTAGCCGGCCACATGCGGTTCGTGTGTACTTCGGGTGGCGACGTAGGATGCAAGAGCGAGCGAAGGGCACCCCGAGGTTAGGTTTGGTTAAAACTAGGTATAGCCGCACTTCGACTATTAGCCGTAACATATCATATAAGGAACCCTAGTGAAAAATTTCGTGCTTCTAGCATCCCAGCGGTTTAGGTTCTGCGTTGTCTGTCAGCAAATGAATTAATTTAAGATTTTTATTAAGTTAATCTTTCTGAAAATACAACCTATTTGTATGTCGCCTATTCTGATGAGCAATAATTCTTGCACTGTATGCGACAGCGGTCCAGCATGAGCGGAAGCCGATCGTGGACAAGTCCAAAGGTGAACAGCGCGAGGGCATGCATGACAGGCAGGCGGCGTACTCCAAGTTCCTGGGGCTGGCAGGGCAGGCACAGGGGGGACAGGTTAGTCAGAGATATTCTTATTTATCTTGCAAAGTACCTATATGTACGACCAGCGGTCATTGACCCCGATTACTTGAAATTATGAGTTAACAACATCAACGTCTTGTGAAGTTTCGCAAATGGTAATTAAAAAAAAAACGTATTATTTATTTGGTACGTTTGTATCGTATGTTTTTTTTATTAATTTAACTTTTGTGATATTATTCCCTACATCTTTTTAAGTCTATCCAAAATTAGTCTGTAAAAGATTGCTTTTAGCTATAAGACAGCTGTACGTCAATCAAAATGGCGGACAGTTAGGTATACTACGAACATTCAAAGCTCTTTACGGCACTATTATTAATTTTGAAAATATATTTTTTTACACTAATATGACTGAGTAATAATATACTTGACCGTTAATATAGCACATATACTTGTAGAAAAAGCTCTGCTTCATACAACTCCATCTCTGTCACTCCTGAGCGACAGTCTCTTTCTAACGCCCGATGTGTCATACTAACGCCGTGGTTTTGTATCTAGGAGGTATATTCGCAGATCAATCCTAAGGAAGAGCCTAGTGACGCATTCGGAGCGGTGTCTCCTGCACCCGCTATTAACTTCGCGCTTGCTGCGGCCGTCGCATTCAATAAAGGAAATCCAGGTAATATAGCATGTCTATATACTTTCTATTCTATTATAGTCTGTAACTTCGTTGCCAAGTTGAATGGCAATGCTAATTCTTTGACCAAAGAACGACCCAGAGTTCCGGTCACGTGAAGTGTCGTGGAGCAGTGGTGGCCCAGTGGTATCGGCCGCGACTTACGAGTTGTAGGTCGTAGGTTCGAACCCAGACAGGCGCATTACTTTGTGTAAATTATTTCATCACCACTGCTCTCAAAACGGTGAAGGAAAACATCGTGAGGAAACCGGCATGTCATAGAACCAAAAATTCGAAGACATGTGACATCTACCAACCCGCACTGGGCCCGCGTGGTGGATTACGGCCCACTCCCTCTCATAGAGCGGAGGCCTGTGTCCCAGCAGTGGGAACATTATAGGCTAATTATGAAGTGTCGACCAGTCGGCGAGAAATTTCTTAAACTATCACTTGATCAAAATAATGTAATGAAATGAAATTATTGATTCTGTAACAAAATTAAACTAGTCGAAGCTCAAACTTTCGAGCCAGTTTTTGTATTTCGAATCTTATTCCGACAGGGATGAAGTTCTTAAATATTCTTAATACAATACTGATAACTTAGATTCGAGTTTAATATCAGAAGGTCAATTCCACGTTTTTAACCTTTTCGCCGCCAACGTACACAAAACGCAATGCCTCGCCGAGCGCCAAGCTATAAATGTATAACTAAATATATAGTAAACAGTAGTGATGGGGATATCGTCATATCGATGAATAAGATTTGTACGCGTAAAGTTAAGATTTAAAGTTGATTTTACGAATATAAATAAAAACTGATTAAATATTTCCAGATTTGTTTTGTTTCACAGTATCCTTAATAAGAAAAAACAGTATAAATTATGAGTATCAAAGAAACTAATACATAACTCAATTAGAACTATAAGGAATGGGGTACATCTCTATTTGTTTCATGATCTCATTCTTTAACTTCATATCAAGTTATTGGCACTGAGGACACGTTGAATTCGATTCTGATCAGGGATGGGGTCTATGGTCTTTCTTTCTTCTATTTTTGTTTATTCCTGTGTTTTTTTAATAACTTCAGTTAACGTTTTTTACCGTAGGTATCTAAGTGGCAGAATTTTTAATTGTTTTTAAAGTGTTTTTTGAAATGGAAAGTAACTATATATTTAAATTCTATCACGCTTGTAGCCGTGTACTTATCAAAGCATTGTTTTTTAAGTGTTGTTTCTGTTCTTTTCTTAACTCATGTATTGTATCTACCATAATAGTGTATGGAGTACAAAAACAGCGGGGCAATTGCGTAACACGTTATCAATCGGAATCGGTTTCATTTTGACAGTTCAACAACATTCATTGCGTTATTTGCGTGTTGAGCAGACAAATTTTTCTAACTTATGAAGCAATGGATTAGCAATTTGCTTCAAAATGATTCAGATTCCAATTGATAGTGTGTTACGCAATTAGGGTGCTGTACCTAAATCTACTGTAATTACAGTGCATCTGGAGATACTGGGCTCACCGAACATTTTACATACTTATTGAATTCCTACTCTTTGATGAATAAACATTATTATTATCATCCAGTTAGACATACCTTAGAATTATTTTCTGGTTCAATGTTCTCCACAAAATACTCCGAGTCCGATTCCACACCTTGCAAAATTTTAAGAAGTTCGTCCGAATCAAGTTCTTCACTCATTTTTACCGACTTCACAAAAAGGAGGAGGTACTATGTTCGGCTGTTTGTGTTTTTTTTTTTTTTTTTTGTATGTTTGTTCATCGAATACTCCGCCAGTTGTCGACGGATTTTCAAAATTCTTTTTTTGTTCGAAAGTAGATCGTTCTGAGGTGGTCCCATTGTCACCAAGTTAGGATCTGATGATGGGATCTTAGAGAAATCGAGGGCAACCCTCAAATTTTATAGGCTCACTTATTGTTTATCGCATATTTTATGAAGTATCTTGTGTATTTGCGTATGGTTGTCACCATCTCAGGTAGCTGGGCTGATGATGGAAGGTACAACTCCTTAACAGTAAGAAGTTACTCGAACAGGCGAGGACTGTTTTAGTAAATTGTTTTGATGTTTGATAGGGCATTTGCCACATTTGGTCTCATGATCATCAAGTCATGACCTGATGCTGCAGTCAGGATAGTCTGCAGAGTACCTAACTCCTCGACAACTAACAGCAGATATATCGTGTTTAGGCTCATTGAAAAGGGCTCGATGTGTGGATAAACGTACTGTTAATGAGGAACACCGAGACCTGATGCTGAAGCCAGGAGCATCAGAAAAAGTACAAACCTTGAAATTACAGCACCGTAGTCGTGTTTGGGCTCATTTTAAACAGGACTAAATTTTAAGTTCAATGCAATGTTGACATAAGTTTGGCCTGATGCTGCAGCCAGGATTATCAGCATCTAGTCTAATTAATGAATAAGGTATGCTTCAGAGGTGGTCCCATATAAATTGTATGAACTTTGCTTGGGTAGTTTTGGAATTAGCTTCAACAATACGTTTGTTTTCCACTTAGTTTAAATTGATGATGTTTATCTTCCTGTCACTAATATTCACATAGCAAGTAGTGTTATATGAATTTGTATTATGGGGTAGGTACAACTAAAAAGCGAAAAATAAAAACTTTTTTACAAAAAAAACAACCGACTTCCAAAAAAAAACACTACAAAGTGAAAAATAACTTTAATTTCGGAAGTCGGTGTCAAAAAAACGAAAATGTGGAATCAACGACACCGACTTCCGAAATTAAAGTTATTTTTCACTTTGTAGTGTTTTTTTTTGGAAGTCGGTTGTTTTTTTTGTAAAAAAGTTTTTTTCTATTTGTTATCAAGTGAAAGAAAGAAAGATGCGTGCGCGCGAATCCGATTTTGTGTTTGTGCTGCACTATGCCAAAGTGACCTTGACAGCCGCACGCCTATGACGTCACTGACTAACTTCTATAGTAGTTCGTGGCACTCGGTGGCGCACAGGGGCATAGACGACCAATTGTTTTGTAGAGATGGGAAAATAACTATCGACAAGAATTGGTAACAACTTTATAATTACGTATCGGCATCTACCTGAAGGTCGAAATTCATCTACTATCCTTTGTAATGAAGTAGATAACTAAGTTTATATTTTATTGACCTCAAATTGTTTTCGATATTCGTAACTTTCTGTATTTATAAATATTTCAATGGTGAAATCAACCTTTCACGGCACATCACTGGCCAACTTGATATGAAGTGATTGGCGTTCTGAGGAAAGTAACAAAATTCGGATTTTCTGTTTTTGCCGATTTTAGGACAAACTAGGGCTTATTTTGTGTAGAAAAATAAAAAACAGGGTAGTAGACAGTGCTATCTTAAATAATAAAATGGAACAAAGCTTTTAATCACAGTAAATTTATTTTAATAAGATAGTTAAAATTAACAACTTCTATAGAAGTTGTGGCGCTGGTGGCACGAAAATCCCGAACTTCTATAGAAGTGCTTGGCGGTGAAAAGGTTAATTACGGGAATTGGTCTTCAGCTCTAATGATGAAATAACAAACTCCTCAGCACATCGCTTGTTAAGGTATAAGAACTCGATTCAATGCAATAATTTATAGTTCTAAATAAACTATTCCTTGTAGTATCTCCATACCTAACGCCAGGCAACGCTGGGGACATCGAAGGCGCTCGCAGACAACAGCTGATGCTGCAGACGCAACTCGCTAAGAATCTCTTCAAGATGGGGCAGTTCGGTGAGTTGCTAGTTAGGCCGTGAACGATGTACCATCGCGGTCACTGGCGACAGACCACTTTTCAACCTTATTACCATAAGGGTGAAAAGTGGTCGACCGCCATTGTCCGCGGTTGTACAGTCAACAAAATAGATAAGTATGCAGGATCGTCGGATATAGTTGAAGTTTAGTAAGAAACCGATGTATGTTCTCGAATAAAATTAATTTTATTAATAGAAAACAAACAGTTCATTTATCAAATTAAATTTCAGTCGACAACATCCACCGGTTTCTTACTAAACTTCAACTATATCCGACGATCGTGCATACTTATCTCTTTTGTTGACTGTACCTACAGTGCTATAAAGGGCTTGCCTTTGAGATGCGTGTGAGATCACCAAAAACGTTAAGATTTTAAGCAATTTACGCATAACACGCCCGCTAAGCCAGCAAGCAATAAGTATTGTAAATATGAAGCTTGTTTTGATAAAACTCAAGAATTTCAGTGATTGAAAAAATATAGTCACTTCTTATTTGTGCATTCTACGAACAATGTGTTACGCAATTACTTAGGGTGCAAAGCAAAAAGTAGGTACAATTAATAGACGTTCAAGATTTAGGGAATTGAAAATCCATTTTTTCTGTAGGTGCAATCAATGAGTATCTTCAATCCGCTTACGGCGCGACCCCGCCAGAGGTCCCGCTAGCTGCCCTACACGCCGCCGCTGAGACACAACAGACTGAAGGTAAGAACACATTACTATAAGTACAGGTGAAATTTTGAACAGGGATCAAACTTTAAGCATTTATTTCAATTAAACCATGTACAGGCACTTTTGAATTGTCAAAATAAATAGTCGGTCAGTTAATCAGAAAGTTGAAGCTAGTTGCCCATTCCAAAATGTAGATCTCTATGGAGAAGAACGGGCAAGAAACTCCATGGACACTCTTTTAAATCAAGATATTTCAAAATCCTGGGTACATTATTCTTGTTGCTTCTATATGTGAGAACAATGTAAAAAAAAAAACACAAATGAAACAATTCAAAATATAAGATTAATAATAAGCCTTGGCAGTTAAGAGATGACTATGACGTACAGCTACACCAACCATTTTCAGCTTTAGGGTGAACCGATTAAAATTTAATTTCCCGTAGTAAACACAAAGGCAAGAGCAGTGGTGGCCCAGTGGTATCGACCGCGACTTACGAGACGAGATATAGGTCGTAGGTTCGAACCCTGACAGGCACTTTGTATAAAATTATTTCATCACCACTGCTCTCAAAACGGTGAAGGAAAACATCGTGAGGAAACCGGCATGTCCTAGAACCAAAAATTCGAAGACATGTGACATCTGCCAACCCGCACTGGGCCCGCGTGGTGGATTACGGCCCACTCCCTCTCACTGAGAGGAGGCCTGTGTCCCAGCAGTGGGAACATTATAGGCTGATTATGTATGTTATGTAAACACAAAGGGGCTTTATTAATCATTCAAATCCCTAGTACTTATTATAGTTCGTACTTATGGTATACGAATTGTATTTTTAGAGTCCAACCGAAAATGATTTTTTTTTCAGCTGAAAACGATTTTTTTTTCTGTAGGTTTTTTTTTTTTGGGAAACATAAAAGAAATGCAGTGTCAATCTTTTAATCATTATATTTAAACGACTTTAGATAGATTAGATTTTATATAGGGTTCCATAGAAATATATAGTTTTCCAAACCACAATTTCATTGATTTTTCGTGTTCCTCACTTTTTTCACTGTCAACCAGGTCGACTTATTCACTAATTCAAAATTGACCGAGAGGAAACGCACATTTGCGGATACACTAGTCTGCGGCATGCGAAGCCTCACGCGTTCTCGTGCGTTCACAACAGTACAGTTCAAACAGAAAATTTTTGCGCTTCGGTAATTTTCGTGTTTCTGAATAAGTATGTCGCGCCAGATAGTTACCCCCTCACAAAGGAAAAGCTTTTAACGCTTCTTTGTACTTCCGCGTTTTGCAGCAATGTATCTATCATAGCACGTTTGTATGAAGCTCTCCAGTCGCACGTTATCTTTCACTCAAAAGTTATTTTAGAGTTGCATAGAGTTGTTAATCTATATTTTTGTAATCATGGTAATACATATAATGCAAGTACTTCCATGGTTGTAACAGCTCTATTTTAGATCTCATTATCGCGCTTTCGTATTTCCGAAGAGAAACGATGATTTCCGAAGCGCATACCTTTCTTGGGTTATCTGTAGTCTACTATGAAACTATTTTCAAGCTGTTTTAGTATTAGTCGCAGGGATTGCCTGTTTATTCCTACACATTAACGTTGCTATATGTGTCTCCAGCAGACGCCCCAGGCGGCGGCATCCTGAGCTCGCCGGAGTCGGTCCAGCTGCAGGTGTCGCTCCCTCCTGCGGCGCCGGCGCACCTGCGCCTGCACGCGGTGTGCGAGGGCGGCGCGCGCCTGCTGGCGGCCGCCGCGCGCTGGCTGCGCGCCGTGCCCGCTGCGCATGCGCTGCCGTACGTATACTTTTGTACCGTCACAATGTACAGCATTGGCAAGCAAGCAGAAAGACTGGTGCTTTATCAAATAAAATTTTTCATTTGACCTAATTTTCCTGAGGAAATAGGTTGCATTGGTTATCCAATTGTGATAATTTTGTAATCTTGATTATAATAATAAAAAATAGACGTATTTACTCTTGTTTCTTTTTTTTTTACTATATTTTTAACAAAAATCTATTTTTTTTCACCTCCCCAGATTCGAGATCCAAGTGACCCTCCTAAAGAAATGCTGGCCGGAACTGTTCGTGCTCTCCCTCTCGATGTTCTCACAACAACTGTCCCTGAACAGTCTGCTGCCTCAGATGGTGAGCCATTTGCAAGCGGTGCTGCGCGACAGAGCCAGCAACGACTGTGTGGATAGGTCACATGATATGGCCATGCCAGAGGTAAGGAATACTACCATCATCATCTTCCTGTCCTTAACCCATGTTACTTGGGGTCGCCGCAACACGTTTTCTTCTTCCATTCTCCCCTGTCAACCGTCACGCTATCATTTACTCCCTTCTCTTTTATACCATGGTAAGGAATATGTTTCAAGATATTTTATTTTACTGAAAAAAATACACATACACTTCTGTGAAAGAAGAAACTAGCTAGCAGTAGCAGTAGAACTTTTTGTGAAAATCCAAGATGGCGGCTGCGAAAATTTTATAATTTTTCGTCATTGGTGTCGTTTTCATGGTTTTCGAGGGTGCTAAAGCCGATCGCGAGGTCAAAATGAATTGCCAACATGGTGACAACTTTATGAGAGCTTATAAAAACTTATACTAAGAAGATGCTCTGTATAAAAAAGAATATTATAAAACTATCTAAAAATTTGTACAGAGCCCTCGGTGCGCGAATCCGACTCGCACTTGACCGATTTTTTTAATTATGTTGTCAGTACTATATTACACGTGAACTTTTAACATACTCTTCCAGAATGTTAACGAAAATTTCTTAATTTTTTCAGATCACGGCCTCAGACTACTCAGACGAGCGAATAGCCGAAGTCAGCAGCAGTCTGTCCCGCCTGCAGCAGTTCATCAGCAACATGGAACAACTGCGCGTTCAGCAACGAGAGCACGCTCATCTGAGGGCGCTGTGCTTGTTCTCACCCGGTAATATCTAATATATTAAACTCTCGCGTCACAGTATTTGTAACAAAACTCCTCCGAAACGGCTTCACCGATTCTTGTAAAATTTTATGTGTATATTCTGTAGCTCTGAGAATAGGACGTAAACTATTTTTTTTTTTAATATTTTGCGTGAAGGGTAGGAGAAGGGTAGGGTAAGGTTAGGTTAGGGTAGGACACCACGCGAACGAAGTCGCGCCGGGCAGCTAGTACCATGTAAGTATATACTGTAGTATACACCACTATAAATAATCAGCCTCACTAATAAAAATATTTTAAACACTTGCATTATGTATAATTTTTTGTCTCCTTTACTCTTTTACACGCTGTCTACATCTCTCTATTTCTTGTCCTATCGCAGGTATGCTGGAAGAGATTTCTTATGAAATAAGCATCACCTTTGTACCTATTTTTCTGTTCTGTTTTTTTTTGTCTGTTTATATATTATGTGTGTACATAAATGGTAAAATAAATAAATAAACAACTGTATGCTGCAACACCTCTGACCTTTTTATAAGAACTTCATGTCCTAAACTACTAAATAAATGTAAATTTTTTCTTCTTTCTATTAATAACAATAATATTTCTCCCTCCGCAGACGGCGTCCCAGATTTCCTGACCCGCAAGTTACAAGACTACCAAATCAAGGTCTTAAGATCTCTTCGAGCGTCCTGCCAGCCCGACGAAGACCGTCTCGCCACCTTACTACTGCAGCTGCCGGTCTTGAGAACGTTCTCAGGACCCTTCCTCGAAGACGTGTTCTTCGTGGGCTTCGTCGGTGACGTCAGCATTGATGACGTCATACCTTACTTGTTGAATGCTGAGCGCTAGAATGGATCTTTAAGTTTGTAAAGAGGCCGTTTTGTACGGTTTTGTGAAGATTTTGTTTTAAGCCACGATCCCTAGATCTAGTGGATAATTATGGTAAAGTCGAGAATAATAAACGTAAGGGTAATTACATGCTGAAGATGCCTAAGTGCTTGGCCAGGCTGGCAGCGCAGCGCGGGATGGGGAGCGGCGCGGGTGCGGGAACGCGCGCGATCTGCTTGCCCGCAGTCGAACGCGGTTGCGTTCTGCGTGTTGTCGTGTCCAGTGTTTGTCAAAATATAATATGGATGCAGAAGAATTTTTACTAGAAAAAAGCTCGGAACTAGTTTGAGAGCAACGGTCCCGCGCGGGCCGCCCGCGCACTCACTGCGGTCAATTGTATGAACTCACTATGGCGTGAGTTGCCCGCGCACTCCCCGCGCCGAGCCGCCCGCGCCGCTCACCGCGCCCGCCTGCCCACTATGGACAATCAAAGGTAGTTCATATGTTTGAGTTCGCCGCGCCGCCGCCGTGGCCGCGCTGCCAGTCTGGCCGAACACTCACTGTGATACCTCGCGGTCGCGGTTTCGCTCGCTACCTCAATATCACCTTCATGTAAAACAAATGCATCGCGGGCTGCTTGGGACAGCAAAATATTTTGTTTTTAAATCGCAGTCGACGGCAAGCATCGACGTGATCTGGCTCGTGATTGGTCAAATCAGTTCAACTTGTTCTTCTGGAGTAGGCAGAGTACAGCACAAAGGACTGAGCAACTCAGCCTTCACTGAACCGACGTATTCGCAACCACCATCCATGTAGAAATAGCTAGTATCGACATCGAGATAGCGACAGCGATCGCGAGCATCTTCAGCATATAATATCCCTTACTTAGCACGTTTTTGGCTCTGATTTGTTCCCGTCTCTATCATACACCTTTATAGTTTGACAGTTGTACGGCAGTGACAGGAATAAATCCGAAAAGCACGTGCTGAGTAACGTTTATTAATCTCGGCCGAGTCTATCGGCTCCATTAGAATAAAGGTGGAAACACGCCACACATTTCATTCCGTCAAACCACGGTTTGTCATTTGTTTCGAGTGGCGTCGGGTGTCACGTGTGTGGTACGGCCTTAAGCCAATATTCTATTGGAGCGTATACAGACTGACTGAATTTAATGGCAATCCTTCAAGGGGTGGCAACATATCCATGGAAGAATTTGAAACATTGATAGGACCTTTATGTCGTAGGAGTAACGGCGGGGTTCTTGGTTCTAGCGTTACTACTGACTAGTGACGTAATGGGACGTACTATGAAATTGCCGTTTTTTTATAGTTACATATTTCAGAGTTGGTCATAGAAAAAATTGTTTAAGTACTAGCTGCGCCCCGCAGTTTCACCCGCATAAGTCTCGAAACTCGATCTCGTGCGAATATCGGATTAAAAAAGTATCCCATGTCCTAATTCAGATCATGGTCTACCCATGTGCTAAATTTCATCCAAATCGGTTTAGCCGTTTCAGCGTCAAAGCGTAACAAAATCATTTCTCTTTATAATATTAGTTTAGATCTAAAATCTAGAATCTAAAATGTTATCTAACAAAAAGTGCCTGATTCCATAAAGTATTTATGAATACTTTGACCCCTTGAGAGATTGATATTGAGTTCACAGTCTGTGTTAAGGTATTTTAAGTACCTATACTAAGCCAGTATGTAAGATATAAGTATTCGGTGCTTTGCGCATACGCAAGCAATCATTCCTTCCATGAAAATTAAAGTTTTATTTAAAAAATAATATTATATAATTATACCTACGACTCGTTATAAAAAGAAATATTTTAAACATACATAACTTTTGTGAAAGTTAAAATTTTATAAATAAATTAATGTAACATTGTGGTTACTAAAAATATATTCAAAAATTTTGATACGCGAAAGTAATGCTATTTCAGCTGATTTTACTATTATTTAGCAATTTATGTTTTAATTATTATAAAGATAATTTATAAGACTATGGTATAAATATATTTGTAATAAAATAATAATACTGATAAGATTAAAATCAAGAACATTGTAAAACGTTAACTTTGTGTTAGATTATTTTAGAAACCACGATTATAATCTTGGTATTGGAATCGACCAGTGACATCTAAAACATTAAATTAAGTGCCTTGGACTCAAAAGACCTAATAAATTGATATGCACATTTTAATGACATGTTTTTATTTTAAACGTTTTTAGAAACACTCCAGAAAAAATACCGAATATTAGCGTGTCGATAGCAATCTAAATGTACTCGGCCCAGAATTCGGCTACTTGTTTGGCGCCATCACTAGCGTCCATCAATTCCTGTAACGTGCAGCTGACAGGACACGCAGGGCACGATATTAAGTGTCTGTTATATATGGTTAATAAATAATAATGGTTGCGCCAGTTGGTAATTGACTAAATAACAATGGATAATTCCTCTAAGGTACAGACGCCAGCACATCAAGTTACTACAATCTGTCAATTTTCAACTTTGTTGTATAAGGTTCAAAGTTGATTGGTAAAATTTTACAGTTTCGGGTAGCTTGATGTGCTGGCGTCTGTACACGTCTTGACGCCTGAATGACATTAAGGCCGTTTACACATTATGTCGTAGCTGTAGGGGCACGGAAATATGTGTCGTTCATGTCGTATTTATGCGACAGAGACATGCATGATTTTTTCGTTCTATGTTTGTCCTATTAACTGCGTGGTACAACTAAAACCATTATTAAATAGAGAAAAAGAACGTGTGCTTATGACCACACGACTGAAGTGAAACTTCAGTATTGCGTATTTGGCTATGAGAGGAAGAGAGAAAGAAAATGTGCGCGCGCACTGCTGTCTCTTGCTTATTCCCCCACTCAACTCTCGTTCGCCTCGCCCGATCACACTTTTCGTAACGCTTACGTCACGCGTTCGCCAGCTTACTCCCCAAGTCAAGCGTGCGTAAAGATGTTTCACTTCAAAAAACTTTTTGACTATTTTTTAATCAATAAGTACAACGATTTCTTCACCTTATTTATTGTAGGTATTATTTTATCGATTTTTAGCCGGGCGCTAGGGGCACGGCAATGAATATTTAGCCAAGCGCTTAAAAGTTTAAAGTAACAAAATAATATTAGGTAAGTAACAACTTAAAAACAATAAAATAAACACCTAATAATAAAACCACGAAGCGTAACAAATTCTCGAGTCCTCCACTAATGAGATAATTAATATCTACAGTTCTTTCAGATAATTTAATAACCCATAGAATTATGATTACCAAATACCAACCTTGAGATCAAATAAAGATCACTGTGATAAACAGAGGTAATATAACTATGAAAGGGCTATATTCTTCGTGGCTCTCAAGGGTGCGACACACATGTGTTCATCATATGATCGGTAAACTGTGTTCGGCATCTGCTCTCGCTGAATCATGTAGGTCCGGGTCGGCACATGTATTCGATTTTACCGCCCGCTGTGCCGAATCATGCCGAGCCGAACAATTAGTGCTTGCACCACAAAAAAGTCGTCGAGTGGCGAGTTTAATACTCTCTCTCCGGTTTCACACCATCCCATGGGACGATATCATTGTTGAACCACACAAGCTCTCCTCTGAGTGTGTCCGGCGCGTCGAGGGCGACGTACAGCGGGGCCGCGGCTCCTTCGTCGATGGTCATAGGACCGTTGTGCATGGACATGTCCGTGTCCACGAAACCAGGGTGCACTGCGTTCACTTTTATGTCTGTGGGAAATGAAATGGTTTTTAATTTCTTGCACTTTATTGTGAATGATGATGGTTAGAAATGGGGTGACTACTGAGATGACGACTAATAGAGAAGTATGGAAGAACAAGACATGGTACGCAGACCCCAAATAAATTGGGATGAGGGCAGGAGAATTATGATGATGATATTAAATTTTCGGGAGTTCGGGACGCCTTCCAGTACGCGGTCGCCACTCAAGAACCTTTGAACCTTGAGAAGGCTGCAAGAATCCGTTGGATGGGGGAAGCACAGAACCAGTCGAAGTGGAGGTACTTGGGGAGGGCTATGTCCAGCAGTCGACGTCTTTCGGATGAAATGATGATGATGATGATTCGGGACGAACTCTACTCTTTTCTTAGAGATTGGCCATGTCCAGCAGTAGATGGGGATAAGTGGAAGGAGGGAAGCTAGGCCTTTGCTCTGTAGTGGGACACAAATGGCTGATCATTTGCCTAGCCTTTTCCCAATTATGTTGGAGTCTGCTTCCAGTCAAAAAGGTGGAGCTGTACCAGTATTTTATATGGAGCGACTGCCTATCTGACCTCCACAACCCAGTTACTGGATAATACGATACTGACAGAAACGGCTGATAATAGTAATAATTATCACGTTTTCTATCATAACGTAGGTACGTGTTTTCGTACATCTAGAATAACTGTTTGGAGTTCTAATATACAGGAGAGTGAAGAAATGACGGACACTGGAGAGAAAATACCTACTTTAGGTATCTAGTAAAATTATTGACCATAGCTTTAACCAAAAGGAAACATCATCATCATTCTTTTTATTTTCATCATTGTGTAAATGGTACACCACAAACTACCTACAGTATTTGTCTGTCCTTCCCCTTTTTAATTCATCCAAGGTTATTCTTAGCGATAAGACCGCACATTGTGTCACCCAATGAAAAGTTTATAAGTATAATTATTTACCTAAATATGTCTGTAATTTATATGGTGTACATAGTAAAGAGTATTCTATTATATACCTTTATTAAAAAAATAAGTAATTATGCATTCAAAGATGTTAGAAAATTCGCCTTCCCAGCGAAAAAATAACACCCTATTATGTTTTTACTATCAAGTAAGTTTGGCAAATAAGTATATAATATACATCTTCCTAGCCTTTTTTCCCAAATTATGATGGTATATTATGATGGAGTCAACTTCCATTCTATCTAGATAAGTAGATACAGCTGGATACCAGTATTTTGCATAGCAACTGCTTATCCGCTAACGTGCTTTCCGAGGTACGGAGAGGTATCGGTATGCTATGGATGGTCACCCATCCACGGACTGACCTGGGCAAGCTGCTTAACCATGAAGATCAACTAGCCACGACACAATTAGGTAGGTATTGAAGAAGACCGTCCTGTTTTAGTTGCTCCATGCGGACCAATGACTGCGGACTAACCGCCCGGTAGGTATGCGACTTGCTTATGTTAAATCTAACTACCCCGTAGGTCTCGTGCTCGCAAGCGCGACTGCTGAGCGTGGGGTCATGGATTCAATTCCCAGGTCGGGCAAATATGGGGGGGTTTAGAAGTTGGCGGTGTGATACCCCTGTGCCTCGGTAAGCACGTTAAGCCGTTGGTCTCTCTTTCCGATAGTGTCGGATTGCCGTTCCATCGGACTATGAGAGTGAGGGAAGAGGGAGTGCACCTGTGTCTGCGCACACACTTGTGCACTATACCTAATATCTCCCGCACCGAGGCCAGTATCCGCTGAGTAACTAGATATCATCCAAGTGCCCTTACAAACACTATAATCTTCATCGACTGTTAAGATAAATAATAAAAAAAAACAAGATTGCGAAGTAAGTACCTATTTATGTAGGTACAGTCAGCAAAAGAGAAGTATGCAGGATCGTCGGATATAGTTGAAGTTTAGTAAGAAACCGATGGATGTTGTCAACTGAAATTTAATTTGATAAATGAGCTGTTGGTTTTCTATTAATTAAATTAAATTTTATTCGAGAACATCCATCGGTTTCTTACTAAACTTCAACTATATCCGACGATCCTGCATACTTATCTCTTTTGTTGACTGTACCTAGTCCCGTGCCTAGTCCTATTTGTTATGTTATCTTTAACAAAACTCTCAGAGATTCTTGTTTATCATGGATCACACTATGTTAGATCAAAACTTTGCACACCTAGCGTTGATAACATTATTGTCCTCCAAAACATTGTTATCACCTATTTAAGACTAGCTTTTTTCCACGCTACACCCGCGTTGAGGTCGGAAATTATCCCACGGACTACCGGGATAAAAAGTATCCCATGTCTTAACCGGTCAGGGTCTACCTGTGTGTCGTGTGAATTAAAGGCATGACTGACGGAGTAACATCGCATTATTTTCCATTTCTTCATTTATTTATCATTTAGAATATTAAGTGATAAACGAATGAAGAAATGGAAAACATGGGGGAGACCTTTGCCCAGCAGTGGGACAAGCACGTGAATAAAAAAAATGCTGATAAAAATGCTAAGTACTTAATCAATACAAATACAGAATGGCCATGGCGATTAGGTTATCTTATCACATCACTTAAATAGTACAGCAGGTAAGTATTACGCAATCAGCCTGTTCAAATACTTAATAAAATAAACAATTTTACTCATCATCACCTGCCTAGTCTTTTCCCAACTAATTTGGGGTCGGCTTCCAGTCTAACCGGATGCAGCTGAATACCAGTATTTTACATGGAGCGACTGCCTATCTGACCTCCACAACCCAGTTACTGGGTAATACGATACCCCTTAGTAAGACTGGTTGTCAGATTTTCGGGTTTCAGATTTTACTAAACATAAAAAACTGAACTTTTCAAACAAAAAAATAGCGTAAAAATTGGCACGAAATAAACTTGCGCGGAGCGATTGTATCTAGGTATTAACAGTTCAACACAAACTTTATGATATTGTTACCAAATAATCACAAATTAAGTTTAATGTTGTTAAAAATTTAATACGACTGGAATGTCAATAGAATAAATACTCTTTATTATGTAGGTACACCATATAAATTACAGACATAAATATAGAAACTTTACAATGGGTGACACAACGGGCGGTCTTATCCTTTGGTAATTTAATTAACTGAACGTTATTATTATGTTATTGCATGTTGCTAATACATATCTACTATATGTATTATATATTTGCATGCCATCATTACATGGCGGAATGTGTCTTTGCACTACAATCTTACATTAACATCTTTTGTACCTACCACATTTCATGCAAATAAACGATTTTGATTTGATTTGATTTATCGCTAAGAGCGATCTTCCTTCGGATGGATTAAAAAAGTACTTAATTAATCAATTATTATAAGGTGGTTAATTGTTATTATTTGAATACTTGATATGTTTAAAATCTCTCGCGCGCTATGGAGCGAGATATGCTCGGAGTCTCTTTGAAGGATAAAATCAGGAATGAAATTATCCGGAAAAGAACCGGAGTTACCGACATAGCTTGCAGAGTAAGCAAACTGACGTGGCAGTGGGCTGGCCATGTCTGTCGAAGGACAGATGGCCGGTGGAGCAGATGAGTCTTGGATTGGAGACCACGTTTCGGCAAGCGTAATATATAGTGTGGGACGCCCCCCAGCTAGATGGATGGGCTAGACTGGATGCGGAAGGCGGAGGACAGGGTGTTGTGGCGCAGTCTGGGACTTGGGAGAGGCCTATGTCCAGCAGTGAACTGCGATAGGCTGAGCTGATTCATTGATGTTTAAAATACGTAATCCTAATCGCCACACTGTATAGGAATTTGTTGCACTCACCTCTACTATTTAGCATACGCTGATGAATTTTACTAAGAGCAGTCACACCAACTTTAGCCACAACTAACGAAGAGTTGCCCCAGTCCGCAGCATGGCTGCCTTGCTTAGCAGCCTCCACAAACTGCTGCATCAACGTCGACAGCTTCGGAATAGTCAGCTTCTCATCCCTGAACTGCTCTCTCAGAGCTAAGTTCGGTATGTTACTCAAGTGGGCGTAAGAACTGGAGACATTCACCACTCTACCTCCGTCCTTGACGATTGGGAGGAGGATTTCAGAAGTAGTCAGAAGACTGGAGTAATTGCCGAGAATTGCCTGCTCAGCCTGCACGGCTACAGGTTCCGTCGCATTCCTTCGGAACGCTATCCCAGCGTTGTTCACCAAAATATCGATGCCCTCATATTTGTTCTTCATGTAATCTCTGAATGTTTCAAGGCTTTGCTTATCCGTAACGTCTAGTTGGTGGTAATTAGGTTTTAGACCTTCTTTTTCTAAGTCGGCTATCGCTTTTTGTCCACGCTCTATATTCCTCGATGTCAAGTAGACTGCTCCCTCGAAACGCTTGCAAAGTCCGCGGACTATCGCGAAGCCGATGCCTTTATTCGCTCCGGTTACAACGGCAACTTTAGTGTCCATTTTTCAAGAGTTTTAATATTGTCTACAAAGCAGATGTAACTAATTCCACGAACAGTTTGATACTGAACTCAAATTTTAGCTGGTTAATGTTTACTTATATAGACAAGTTATTAGGGTTCCGTACCAAAATGGTAAAAAGGAACCCTTATGGTGCGACTTAGTCTGTTTGTCCGTCTGTCACAGCTGGATATCTCAGGAACTACTAATGCTAACAACTTGAAATTTGGAATAGTTTTAGATGACGTTTGCCCAACTATTTTGCAAATAAGATTTTTTTGCAACAAGTACTGAAAGGGTGTCTGAAAAAATCGAAATGGGGCTACTAGGGCATGTGGGGTTATCATAATTATGAAAGAACGCAGTTTGCACATTCTCAAACATTTTTTCTTTTTTTTAGGTCGCATAGTTATCGACTTTTGATGAAAAATGTAAAAAAAATACCGCCCCCCATTATCTCCGAAGTTTGCATTGAGAAAAATCTGAAATTAGTCTATGTGATAGAAGTTTCTGTAAAGATTACAGGAAAATAAAACGATGTCTCTAAATAGCACACTTTTTCAGAAATCAACAACAAAAGTTACATTAGTTCCACTATCGGTCAAGAGATGCCGTTGATCTAAAACTGCAATATTCTACACCGCAGCGCACAGTGTTAAAATTCTCTGACGAATACAGGCCTCACCGATGAAAATTTAAAAACATGATGGTACGGAACCCTCGGTGCGCGAGTCCGAATCGCTCTTGACTGGTTTTTTTGTTTATGAATTGATTTAATTAACAGACTTTAAAAAAAGGAGGTTCTTAATTTGGTTTAATTTTATGTATGTTCGGGCATAACTCCGTCATATAAAGATGGATTTGCAAGAATCTCTAATTTTTTAATGGGTAAGGTATTTTATGAACTATGCTTGGGTAGTTTTTGAGTTAGCTTCAATAATACGATTTTTTTCCACTTAGTTTATATTGATAATGTTTTAATAGCTTCCTGTCACTGATATTCACATAGCAAGTAGTGCTATATGAATTTGTGTGGGGTAGGTACAACTAAAAAGTGAAAAATAAAAACTTTTCCAAAAAAGAAAACAACCAACTTCCAATAAAACACTACAAAGTGAAAAAAATAAATGCGGAACCAACAACACCAACTCAACATGTTGTTGTGTGTGTTATTATGCTCTGACAAAAAGTAAAAGTTTAATGAAAAAATGATTAATAAAATACAGATTTATTTAAATTGTAACACTTATAAACCAAAAACATTATGCTTAAATAGTAACAACTTATATTCATTTTGTATCATAAAATTGTACAAAAAAATTATAAAAGGGTATAATATGCCTATACTGGTACCTTTATAAATTTTAATAAATCTCTCTTGGTTTTACACCATCCCACTCGACAATATCATTATTATACCATACATATTTGCCTTTGATGGAATCTGGAGCATCTAGGGCTAAGTATAACGGAGCTGCAGCACCCTCATCGATAGTCAATGGTCCTTTATGGGACGTCATGTCCGTATCTACATAGCCAGGATGGACCGAGTTCACTTTAATATCTGTGGAATGACAAATAGGTTGTAGTTAGTGATATTTATTTATCAAGGATAAGGCATGTCAATATATTGAACATACAATTAAATTAAGACATTATTGCCTAATACAGTAAAAGACGAATTGCCTATTATAGCAGTGGGCAGGGCACATTGCTCACAGAACAGATGGCCTATGGGGCTGAAAGATTCTGGAGTGGTGACTTTATACCAGAATACGTAGTGTTGGAAGGCCTCCCACAAGGTAGACAGATGAGCTGATGAAGGTCACAGAAATCCACAGGAATGCTTGAGGAAAGCCTATGTCTAGCAGTGGGCGTCTTTTGGCTGAAATGATGATGATGCCGTATCAACACAATATCTGTCTTTAGGTGAATAAATTTTAATAGGAGGTTGGTTTTATAAATTAAGAAAGAAAGAAAGAAAGAAAAAACGTTTATTTGCGGTGAACATGACGCAAAAATAAGCATAAACACACAAAAAAAATGAAAAAGAAGGTAAGGGAAACATGCATCACATCCACGCAAAACGGCTATCGCTCAGCATTATGCTGCGACCCTATGCAAGACAGAGCCCCAGCGCTGGTTGTGGTAAATTCATAGTTGTTCTTAAAAATAGTTTCATACTGGTCTAGCACTGGTTCATAACCTATCTATTAAGAGGCATTTTGCAAGCAACATGAGTTCTTGCAGACAATAATTCAGTTGCAGACCCAAATACTTGAAAATTTTGATATTATAGTTTGACCGAGACTGCTGTACCACTCCTATGTATGTATGTGCGCATCGAGACGGGGAGGCAGTGCAGGCCACTCCTTCATCAACGCTTACGGCGTCCTAGCCTTGCAGTCCTAAGCGCGGTACAGTGGCCTCGGTCAAAATATACACACAAATATTAGGATAAGTACTCACCTCTGTCAAGCAGCAGTCTCTGTTGAATTTTACTCAGAGCAGACACACCAACTTTGGACACAGCATATGTAGAGTTGCCCCACTCTGCAGCATGAGTACCTTGCTGAGCAGCAACCACAAACTCCTGCATCAAGTTCGAAAGCTCCACAACCGTCAAGTTTTCATCTTTTAGACGGTCCCTTAGAGCTTGGCTTGGTATGTTACTCAAATGGCCAACTGAACTGGAGACATTGATCACTCTAGCTCCGTTCCTCAGAATCGGGAAGAGTATATCGCAAGTAGACAACAAAGTGAAGTAGTTTACAAACAATGTCTGCTTGGCCTGTACCGACACCGGTTCCGTCGCAGAACTTTTAAAAGCAATTGCTGCGTTATTCACCAAGATATCGATCCCTCCGTAAGTACTCTTGATGAAATCCCTGAACACTTCAATGCTTTGCTTATCCGTGATATCCAGATGGTGATATAAAGGGTTTAAACCTTCTTTGTTCAAGTCGGCTACCGCTTGCTTGCCGCGCTCCTCATTTCGAGAAGTCAAGTAGACTACGCCTTCAAAACGCTTGCAAAGTCCGCGAACTATAGCGAAGCCGATGCCTTTATTTGCTCCGGTAACTACGGCAACTTTTGTATTCATTTTTACAAATTTTATTTACTTATAAAACAACGTTTTTGATAGACTGAAAATGCAAACCACAGACGCAAACTCAACGCTTTGAATAAAACATTGACATACAACAGTATGGACTGGAAATACCTACGAAAAAAGGGTGCATACCTACAACTGGTATTGTCTCATAAAATGGCTGCCATTGCTAGTGTTGTGTCTATCAAGGAACATAGGTGTTACTATAACTAGTATCGATACTAAATACGAGTCTTACTAGTTATCACGTTTAGATCATACCTAATATTATGTATACAAAGTCCGTTGTAATTGTAACAGAAAAAGATGAGTAGGTTATCTTACTTTCCGTTATCTATAAAAATAAATAAAATTGAAGTGTCTGTTGGTACTGTCAAAATAACAGCTTTTTACTAAATGCTTATAAAAATCTAAACAGTACTATTAACAAAATGGCATATTTTTATTTTTTGTCTGTGTCTGTCTGTTTGTTCCGGCTAATCTGAAACGGCTGGACCAATTTTGACGGGACTTTCACTGACAGATACGTTACAAGGAGTAACTTAGGCTACCTTTATTTTAGAAAAATAATTAGGGTTCCGCGCAAAAAAAATGCCATGCATAAATTATTTTTGTGTTTGGTAGCCAGGATGGTTATAGGCTATTTAACATCACGTTACGACCCTTAGGAGCCGAGAAAAACGAACGCTAAGCGAAAACGAAATAATAGCGCGGGCGGGCGATGCAATGCGGCCGGTCGGGGGACGAATGAGTTTTATTAGTGTGGCTGTTATTTTAGTATACTGTGTATCTTACGACTTCTATGCGAAGTCGCGGGGCATAGCTAGTCTGAGAATAAAATCCATGTCATGAAAAAAAAAACTTGCTTGCAGAAAATGTGCTTTCGCAAAAGCCAATTATTTTTAAAAGAGCAAACGTGGAGTTTCTTACCGTTTCTTCTCCATAGGAAACAACCAATTGGAACCGTGCACCTAGCTTCTGACGTTTCATAAAAGTGTCCATGTAGGTTTATGTGAAATATTTTGATTTTGGTGTTGTGAAGTGTGAACCACAGGCCGGACCTAGCAAGGTCACTCGAACTGAATAAGACGCAGGATTATTTATGTTAACATCGCAGAATATACCGGTATCGTTTCAGCGGAGGAACTAGTTTCGGAAACTATTACGCCAAGTCGGCAACGGTACAACACTATTCCATTATGACATATTATTGTAAACAAACGAACGAATTAACAAATATAATAGAAAGGCCTGTTATACGGAAATGAACCCAAATATCAATACTTTAGCCATAAATTCATGATCACGTTACAATTGCATCATCGAATGTGTATTATTGTATGTATTAATGCATGAAAACCGGCTACTAACCTGTGCAAAGACAATTGAGGTTGATTTTCATTCTTTCTTGCACCACACTTCACAATACAACACACAGGCATGTTGAATTTCTGTTTTCCAACATTTACGTGCAGTTTTAACAGGTAAAATCCTCGTAATTTTCTCGCAATCCTCAATAATACAAAAAATAAACAACCATTTGACAGCAAAACTACCACGAAACTCATAGCATAAGATGGCTGCTATGGCACTTACCTACAACTGTCACTACGTCACGATAAAATATTGCCATAATGAGCAACAACTTAAAATATTGTTGTCTCTTTTATCAAATAAAATTATCTCATTAGAAAGAATGAGACATAATGATATTTCACATTCTGAATCATTTTTCACTCATATTTGTATAAGCAAATGTATGTATAGAATAACGCGGCATCTCCATGTTTTATGTACCTCAATGGAATAAAATAATTGAATTTGACAGTCTTGATTGACGTTCACATTTCACAGTGACAATGACATCCAACCGAAAAGTGGTGCCAGAATCAATAATTACTGTGGGTTGCAATTTATATTTTAAATAAAAATTATTTAAAAATATAATAATTAAGAAGGGGGCTAAAAAAAAATATATATACATATACAAAGTCTCCTTTTAATTTATGTACTTTCATAAAAATATAATATCTTCCCCGTTCACAGCAGCTTCGAATAAAAGCCCAGCCTCCATACAAAAACCTAACATGTCCTTTGACAGATTTTAGTAGCTTGATGTGCTGGCGTCTGTACAGACGCCAGCACATCAAGCTACCCCAATCTGTCAAATTTTCCCAATCAACTTTGAACCTTACGCTTCAGCGACAAAGTTGAAATTCTATTAAATAAATTTGACAGATTGTAGTAACTTGATGTGCTGGCGTCTGTACATTAGGCCTCTGTCAACACCGGTCAACAGCGGTTTAAGCCGGCATTTTTTGAGGGTGCTTATAAAAATAATGTATCATCAAAAAAGAAAACAGGGACATAAAAGTAGTTAATATTTATTATTCTGTAAAAAAATCATTGCTTTATGGTCATTAGCCAGAAAGAAAATAGGCGTGAGCGTTACTATGGAGAAACGATCACCCGCATTTCCTCTTATGTAACACCATAGCTCTCGGCATGGAGAAACAGAACATGCAGTCGAGAATTACATCTGCGTAAGTCTTGTTAATTCGTTATGTTTGAACAAGTGAGTGTGATGTGCAAAATAAATCATAGCACTCATACCACTATTCGAGTGTGACCCCACGTTAGATACCTACCTACTTTTGTCCATATGCTGAACAAAGGCTTTTTGCTTCCAAAATAGACAGGGTGACAAGAAGTAAAAATAAAACCACCATAAACAATCTAATCAAGTTTTTATTTAATTTAAAAAAAAAAACAAAACAACTGAAATTCTTCTCAGAGATCACTACTGTATTAGCTGACCAAGTTAATTATAATTACTTACACAAGTATTCATTTAGACGTCACTTTAAATATTAACAAAAGTAAATGTTTTTATCAGGCGGAAACAAAATGGGCATACCTATATTTAATCGATCCCTAAATAATTCCCATTTTTACTTTCTAAAAATACTAATTGATCTTCTTTTTACACTTACTGATCGTCTTTATGTTTTTTTTTTTTTTACTTTAATTCAAACGGTTATAGGCCGACCGCTTAACTGAGACGTTGTCTGAGGTAGCTGCGCGGTGCAGGAGGGGTGATAGTTCTCACAAGTTGACGAATCACTGAGCTCTCGCATCACGTCACCACATCCATAACCAATTACAATAATTAAATACACAGAAGTCAGAACACAATAATAGAGAAAAAACATTAAGAAAGTTAAAAGAAGATCATTAAGTAAAAAGTATTAGTTGAACCTCTAAAGCTCTTTGATCTTCTAATGGCCATCCATTCAGAGAGCTTTAGAGTATCAATTAAAAATAATATTCCCCGATATAACCGCATCTTCAACGGTTGGATCACGCTGGTTTTAATGTAGGTACTTTTTCGGTACAGGTACCAACTTTAGCGATACAGAAAGTTTTTAAAAACACAATAAAATTAAGGCGATCATCACTAGAACATGAAAAAGTTTTTTAGGTGATCAATTAAGATTAATATTGTCCAATAAAACGCGTTTGGGTCATGGCGGTTTTGATGTACTTTTTCGGCATAGATACCCTACTTTCCTGGGCTAGAGAGAAAGAGGTCGCTTGCGCTACATTCAACCTAGTTTTCCACATATTTGACTTGGTCTGCTAGTAAGTGTTACAATAATCAATTTAAATAAATAACCTCACTACTTAATACTCATAATAGGAACACTATCAATGCTATTTATAAGCTTCTGTTTACATTTTAATATACAATATCATTGTAGCCCACTCCCTCTCACAGCGAGGAGGCCTGTGTCTCAGCAGTAAGAACATTAACGGCTGATTATGCTATACAATATCAAGTGAAACTAAAATAAAGATCATTTGGATTGATGCCTCGATTTTCAGTGAATTTAACTTTTATTTGAGGCTACATAACAAATTTCCTTCCTTTTTAAAAGGTTTCACTCTTGATAAATCTTTATAACGTGCAATTATGGGCTGAATATTTAAGCCTAAGTATACAAATAAAACACACCTGAAATTCCTCTCAGAGATCGCTACTGCACTGGTCGACCAAGACATTTTAAAAATAAAATATTTTATTTTTTACCAGGCGAAACCAGTACGCGTCTTCAACGGTTATGCTGGTTTTATGTACTCTTTCGGAATAGGTACCAACTTTAACGGTACCTACAGAATATAAAAAAAAAATTAAGGCGATCATCACTAGAGGATCAAATAGTTTTTTAGACGATCAAGTAATATTAATATACTATAATAAAAAAAAAACGCGCCATCAACAGTTGGGTCATGCCGGTTTTCATATACCTACTTTTACGGCATTGGTACCCTACTCTCCTGGGCTAGAGACCCTAGACAAGCCTGTAGTTCGATACTGACGGTCCCAGGGAAGGTATCGCAGATCACGGAGCTTCTTCTAAGAAAAGAAAGAAGGAAAACCGAACTCCATCACCGTTTGTCCACCTGCCACCGTCAAAGGGACGTTAGCGTGACACATACCTACGTGTTACTTATATTTTAAAATGTACAAAAATAGGTACCAATGTAACTATACCTACTATTATATTTTAAAAAATGCAAATATTTGACCAAAATAAATGCGCCCGCGTTGTCGAATTGACTTGGTCTGCCACTTCTGCCAGTAAATTAAATACTTAATCAAAAGTTGATTATCAAACAAAAGTTAATTAAATAATCAAAAGTTAATTAAATAATTACAATTTAATTAAATAATCAAAAGTTAATTAAATAATCATTCATTAATGTATAATCAATAGCTAATTAAATAATCAATAATTAATTAAATAATCAAAAGTTATCAATTCAAATAAATAACTTCACTACCTAATACTAATAATAGGAACACTATAATTATTTTAATATGCTTCTGGATACATTTTGAATTTACATTAAAATGTCAAGTAAAATAAAGTCCAGTGGACCTAGCCTAGCGTAGTACGGATTTTTAATAGTTAGGGTAGCTCATGTTACCACTGACGTGCAGCCTACTGTACCTACAAGATCATTTGAATTGATTTGTAGATTTTCAGATAATTTAATCTGTCAATCAATCTACCTAGCCTTTTTCTCAACTATGTTGGGGTCGGCTTCCAGTCTAACCGGATGCAGCTGAATACCAGTATTTTACATGGAGTTACCATTTACCCAGTTACTGGGTGATACGATACCCCTTGGTAAGACTGGTTGTCAGACTTTCGGGCTTCTGACGACCCGTAACGACTGTCAAAAATCTACGAATGACAGCCGGGACCAACGGCTTAACGTGCTTTTGAGGCACGGAGGGTCTTGGTATATAAAGATGGTCACCCATCCACGGACCAACCGCGGCAAGCGTAGTTTAACCTGATCGATCGACCCGTGCGGCTGTTATTACTTAGCCACAAGCCCCTTTAACTTGTACTAAGTAAAAATAAATTTTAGAAAATTCATCCCTCTTTGTAATAGACACATTATTCAAGCTCCCTTTTCGAAAGATTTTGCCCCTTATAAACCCAGGCTTTAATATGCAGCCCATATTAGCGCAAATGCATGACAAAGATATCTTCTCAAACAGAGAAGGAATGAGCAATGCGCATCAATTTATTTAATTTAAACTATGACTTGCAGGTAGGTATTTTAGATTTAAAAAAATGTGTAGACAGTACAGAGAACTTAAGAGATTACCTAACGAGCAATATCAAAGATTTAGACTACCTACTACGCACATTCGCTAAACGAGAGCAACTACTCTCAAAATATTCCAAACAACTCTTAGCCTTCTACAAAATTCAGGAATCTTTGGCTTTTTTAACACTACACTTGAATCTTAGATAATTATCATGTTTTGGAACCACAAATTCTATGTTATACACGACAAAGTTCAAATTCCTTTGAGCCCAGAGGATAGAACATTATTGGCATAAACAATGCTAATTCATCTGCCTAGCCTTTTCCCAACTATGTTGGGGTCGGCTTCCAGTCTAACCGGATGCAGCTGAATACCAGTATTTTACATGGAGCGACTGCCTATCTGACCTCCACAACCCAGTTATTGGGTAATGCGATACTCATTGGTAAGACTGGTTTTCAGACTTTCAGGCTTCTGACTACCCGTAACGACTGTCAAAGATCCACGAATGACAGCCGGGACCAACGGCTTAACGTGCTTTCCGAGGCACGGAGGGGTCTCGGTATGTAAAGATGGTCACCCATCCACAGACCAACCGCGGCAAGCGTAGCTTAACCTGATCGATCGACCTGTGCGGCTGTTATTATTTAGCCACGGGCCCCTCGGTTAGAAGATACTTTAACAAACAAAAAACTGAGACAGGCAAATTAATTGTTAAAAAACTTTTAATTGAAAGTGGTAACTCAAAAATCAACTTCTTCTTCGTCTCGCTGGCACGATTGTATTTCAAATCTTGTTGGCCCAAAAAGTTGGGTTGTCTTTAAATGATCGCTCTTAGCGATAAGACCGCCCATTGTGTCACCCATTGTAAAGTTTCTATATTTATGTCTGTCATTCATATGGTGTACATAATAAAGAGTATTCTATTCTTCGCAACTTCCACCGCGTCGTCGGTGGCAGCGCAGAGGTCACTTTGACTGCGTGTTGTGGTACACAGCAGTGGCGAAGGTACTATACAACTCGATTCCCACCGGCTTCCCTTTGAAAATTCAGAACATAACCACTCTATAGTCAATTCATCATTGAAATTTTCTTTTGGAATTTTTTTTTGCTCCGGCCTACCTCTGTCATAAATTCACCCTTCGCCATTGGTACACAGAGGGCAGGATAGATAGTGGAGCAGTTTGCGACATAGCTCCAGAACCACACTCTACTGCCGTTCCGTCGAGGTAGCCCCAATTGACCAGGTTGGAGTGACATCTTCCCACTTGTGTCCGGAGACGGTTCAGGGACTTCCAAGTCGATCAGGAAAGGTTACACACTGCAGGGAGTTGCTCCTTTGGTGGTAGATAGCAAGTAGGAGGGGGGAGAGTATCCTGCCACAGTTTACAACGGGCGTCAGCAGGGTTTCCTGGTAGAGACGCTGTCGATTTTAAAAAGCTGTACCTGCTTTTCAAGTAGATTGTTGATTAAGTGGCAATCAATATAAATTATCTAAGATTCTGAATTAAAAATACACATATTCATTCTCTAGTAATATCAACGAAAGTTTGGAACGTTGGAATTTGAAGTTCGTCCTCCTTCTCCAATTTGATTTGGATATCCTCCTCCTGTACCAAAAGAGGGTCTTCTTCTTTATCCATTGCAACTGAACTCTTTTTCTTGTTTGAAATGGGTGGTTCCCAATTCGTACTTCTATGTATATTATTCTGTATTAACTGTTCCTTGTTGAGCTTCCTCTGAGCTTTGATTTGTGCTCTCGTCATGTTTAGATGTTTGATTTGGTAGTGGACCTTGACATAAGGTTGAGTTTTGAAGAGCAATCCACATTCCTTGCAGGGATACATCTCGTTGGAGTGGCTTTTCTTGTGACGATTCAGCACTTGTTTGTTCTGGCAAAGAAAGATTGATGTTAGATTAAGAACTCGTTTTAGGTCAACCTCGTTAATTCTTTACCACACTAAGGCTGAATGTCATTTGCACGTCGTAAAGCGACAAAGTCTATTTGTCTATGTGACAATTAGATAATTTCAACCTTAACTGAAACTTCAGTTTTTATAGGAATTGTTGTCAAGAGTGGAAAATGAATAACGAGGTCGACTATTATACGTACGACGACAATTAAAGCTTCATGTGTCCAGTTTACGGTGATCTCTAATTGTATAGGCTTACAGTACAATGAGAGGTCAGCTTAAACTGGACTTCAAATCAAATCAAAATAATTTATTTGCATAAAATGTTGTAGGTACAAGATATATTACATATAAAAATACTAGATTTTGCCTGCGGCTTCGCCTGCGTAGATTTTGGAAATTATCTCACGGGAACCTGCTACCGGGGCAAAAAGTCCAAATTCTCTGCCAGTGAAAGTCCCATCAAAATCGGCCCAGCCGTTTCGGAGATTAGCAAGAACAAACAGACAGACACAGACAAAAATTTTAAAGTAAAACGCTGTTATTTTGACATTACAAACAGGCACTTAAATTTTTAAATAACTTGATGCATCTTCTATATACTGTTCAGAATTTGGAGAACATGTTCAGAAAAGTTGAGACATGAAATACATTTAAAAAGTATTACTTACAGCTAGGATACAATTTCAGGAATGGCGAACATTTTTAACATTATGTCACATAGGAAAAAAAAATACGTGTGGCACTCGGGGACTGCCGCGGTAAAGCTATTGCATAGCAACGCACACAAACACCGTGCCGAAGTCTGCCGAACTGATACGACGTTAGACGATGCTTAGGTTTATTTTCGTTACGGAATTTCTTTATTCGGTCGCCGCGCTCAAAGCCCAAGATAAAAGCTATGCAATAGCTTAAAAATTAACACATAAGATTACATTTTTATTATTGAGAAGATGCAACAGACCTTTTCTAGTAATTTTCCCCCTGACAGCAACCCAACCAGCACACTATCAGTCACAATCTGAATCATTTTGAAGGATATTGCTAATCCATTGCTTCATATGTTCGAAAATTTTGTCTGCTCAACAACGTAAATAACGCAATGAATGTTGTTGAAATGTCAAAATGAAAGTCATTGCTACTGATAGTGCGTGTTACGCAATTATCATGCAGTAACCCATCATCAACCTTATTGCAACGAGAATAAAGGTCACTGTGATTTGGACAGTGATATAAAATTAGATTTATTTATTTCTAAGTACAGTCAGTTATAGCAATTAGCTGACCCACCTTTGCATAAATGGTTGAGATTTTCTAGAATACGAATCGATAGAATTTTATCATATTTTATTTATTTGAGCAAAGTTAATTGCCATAACTGGCTGAACATCTTATTACAGCAGGCACTGGTTAATTAAATGCATAATTTTAAATAGAGGAAGGTGTCTGAGGTAGGAGGGTCCAGAGTTAGGGGCTGTTCATTTATTACGTAAGAAGATTTGAGGGGGGAGGGGGCTCATCCAAGTCCTATTTTTTCTTACGTGGGGGTGGGGGGGGGGGTCTAGACTATTCTTACGTATGATCACAAAAAAGTAAGCAAACATTCCAATTTTTTAATTTCTTTGATACTTTTTCATTACAATTTTGGTAAAATACTGATGTTACGTAAGAATGAAAGGGGGGAGGGGGCTCATCCAAGTCTTATTTTTTCTTAAGTAGGAGGAAGGAGGGGGTCAGAAAGTGGTCAAAATTGTCTTACGTAATAAATGAACAGCCCCTTACAGATCACCCGGCTCCCTTAGATAGGACATGTCATAGTAACAATAAGAAATCAGAAATCACAGTTCAGTAACCCTATAATGGGTGAGTTCTATAACGCACCAAAAATCTTGATCTTGATACTCCGCAGATTATGGTGGAAGCCAACAACCGAATTCCAGGACCACGGACTGTCAATCCGTCTCTCAACGGCCAAGGAATTCGATGGAAGGTAATCACGAGACCACACCGTCCAGCTTGTAACTCTTCAGTTCAAAAATCCTGATGCTCGTCGATTCTTTAGCTGATACTGTTCATAATTTTCTGCGATTCGGAGCAAAAAATCTCGATGTTCATTGCACGCATGGATAATATTTTGTAAAGTCATTTGTAAAGTCATGTAATGACTATAAAACATGTTAGAACTTCGTGTAATGCAAATCGAGGTTTTTAGGTATACGTAAAGGTAAATATATCTCGAAGCGATAGCGGCAATCTCGTCACTCTTCCTGATGCTAATCGATTCTTTAGCCACGGTTCACTGATTACCCGTATATAGAATGATCTGCGAACAATGGCAAAAAAGTCGATTTTCGTTGCACAATGTTCCGTATGCGACGAATATTTACCTAGGAAATATACACAGTGGCGATTAGGATAGTACAGCGGTTAGTACAAATTGTTACCAGTCTTTTAAAATAATAACATAAACAGTTTTACTAAAAATAAAAGACTGAATTTTTCAAACAAAATAAGTAAATTGCGTACAAATTGGCACCCTTGATAATAAACAACAATTAAACACAAACCTTATAGTTTTGTTAGTAAATAACCACAGGCAAACGGTCTTAGGAGTTTCCTTAACATTTCGAGAAATTTGATTTGCATTCATTCAAAAAATGTACAGTCAGCAGGAAAATGCGCAATTTTCACAAAACCTTTTTTTGTCAATGATCCTGTTTCTTATAAGGATCAAAAACCTCTATTGGACCAACTAAGGTTTGAGTGCTAGAAGTCATAAATCGAAAAAAACTTTTCCCATACATTTCATAGGAAATTAGACTATAACTTACTTTTTTACTGTAGCGGTATCTACAACGCCACATGCGAACAACGCGTCATACTGACGTCACGAAATCCTGCATCTAGCAAGCAGAGTTTACCACGCAACTAGCATAGATACAACGGCCCGACATGAATTATCGGGCAGTTGCCCGCCAGACACACCCGTCTGGTCGGAGGATCCTCCCTTTTCTATAGAGTATGAGTGAACTTTACACCCTGTTCCTTATACCTCTATATTACCATAGATAAACTGGCAGCTGCAAAAAAGACTAATAGAAAAACAATAACCTAACACCGATTTCCTGTAGCTACAACGGTAAAGGTAGCTGCGCGCGCATACTACCCCATCTCAAAAATCCTCCCTGTATAGTCTACGGGGTAATTGCGTAACACACTATCTGTAGCAATGGGTTTCATTTTGACAGTTCAACAACATACATTGCGTTATTTACGTTGTTGAGCAGACATATTTTTCGAACTTATGAAGAAATGGATTAGCAATATCCTTCAAAATGTTTTCGAATAAAAATTTAATTTGATAAATGAACTGTTTGTTTTCTATTAATTAAACATTTCGATAACCTGATTTGCCTTGCCCCCGACAGCAGCACAGCGGCTTTCAGAAGAATAGCGGTCGTCTATTTGATTTAAACTGATAAAATTTTCGGGTTTTGGACTTGTGAACAGCGTTTAGAGTACTCCTACGATAACATTGATTGTTGTTCGATTCGGTACGGGAGCGTATCGAATAGTTGTGAATAGCTATGCAGATGTATGCATGAAGGTAAACGAAGCGGCAAAAGGAGTGAGTTTATGTACAGACGCCAGCACATCAAGCTACTACAATCTGTCAAATTTATTTAATAGATTTTCAACTTTATCGCTAAAGCATAAGGTTCAAAATTGATTGGGAAAATTTGACAGTTTCGGGTAGCTTGAGGTGCTGGCGTCTGTACTTGTGTGTGTATAATTATTACGAATGATCTTACCGCAAAAGCCTTTTCACAGTGTTCACACTGATGAACCCTTGGTGGTGGCTGTGACGCATGAAACCTGGCTTTGTGGTCGCGGAGTAGCGAGGGGCTCCTGAAGATACGACCACACGTGCAGGCGTGCCCCCCTCGGGCCTCAGCAGGCATGTGCGACCACGTGATGTGGGAACGAACCTCGCCTTTCGTGAGGTAGAGACGCTGGCAGTGATCGCATTGGTATCTGGGAATCATGGAATTTAGTTATTATTAACTTCGTTGCGTAAAAGATGATTATGTATGCATGTTTTGTATAGTTGACCTCGTTAATACTTTACCACCCTACGGTTGAATGTCACTTAAGTACATTATAAAACGATAAGGTTTATTTGTCTATGTGACAGTCAGATACTTTCAACCTTAATGATGTTTCAATTTACTGGGAAGTGGGAATTATTAGAGCAGTGGTGGCCCAGTGGAAACGGCCGCGACTTAAAAGTTGTAGGTCGTGGGTCATAGGTACTTACATTACTTTGCGTAATTTATTTCATCAACACTGCTTTCAAAATGGTGAAGGAAAACATTGTGAGGAAGCCGGCACGTCCAATAACAAAAGAAAATCGAAGACATGTGACATCCACCAACCCGCACTGGGCCCGCGTGGTGGATACTAACCCACTCCCTCTCGCAGAAAGAGGAGGCCTGTGTCCCAGCAGTGGGAACATTATACGCCGATTATGTTGTCAAAAGTGGTAAAGTAATTACGAGGTTCACTAAACATAATGCTATCGCGGATTATCCACTTACTTCTTAGTTCTATCGCTATGCATCCTTTGCATGTGTCGCTTGAGCATCGCGCGCGTGGCACAGATCCGGTCGCAGTGCGGGCAAGTCTGCTCTGGTGCACTGAAATATAAATAGAAAAGATTTTCATTGAAACAAAAAAAATGGATTTATATTGTAATTAATAAAATGATAGTGTGTTCTGTTAGGGAATGCTTGTATATTTAACTAGCTTCTGCCCGCGACATCGTCCGCGTGAAATTTTTTGTACCCCACAGGGGGCGCCCTTAGCGTGTAGTCGCTTAGTTTTTAAGTTTTTTTTAAGCCCTGGCTGGAGGTCTTAATTTATTGAGGCACCCCTGCAGGCAAGCCCTGCTAAGCAGGCGACAAGACAACCTCATAGGTTGAACTGCGAGATGCCATTTAAACAAAAAATAAACTCAAAGCATTTATTTTAATTACACCAATTTCAGGCACTTTTGAACGGTCAAGAAGTCGGTCAGTCAAAACATGAAGCTAGTTGCCCATTCCAAGAGATACTCTTTTAAATCAAAACAAATTGGACCGATGACCTTCTGAAGGCCGCAGGAAACCGCTGCATGCGATAAGCACAAAACCGGTCGGAGTGGCGGTGCTTGGGGGAGGCCTATGTCCAGCAGTGGACGTCTTTCGGCTGGAATTATGCTGATGATATCATTTCATACGCCCCGAAACTAAGCTATAACGTTGGAAACGGACCTATGAGCAACAAAGTTTTGCGTCTCAAGACACTCACCCAACATATTTCTCATTATGCACCTTCAAGTAGTGATGTCCTAACGTGATCCGATTCTTGCACTTCTCGTAACAGATCTCACAGTGGACATCCTCGTCGTGGGTGAGAAGGTGGCGCTTCAGGCTCGCCTTGTTCTTGTAGTCGCGGGAGCAGATCTCGCAGGTCACAGGCAGGCGCACCGTCTTTGCTCGTACCTCCTCGTTATGAGTCCTATTTTTTATTTAAATGAGATGAGTTTGGTGTATGGTACTATTGCTGAGTTAATGTGACGGGATCTTGAGTTGGGGTAAACACTTCAGGGGGATGCGATTAGGTAGCCCGAGAAATTAAAATTTTCTTAATTTTTTTGCAATTTGCAGGTCAGTGTTGCACTGTCAGTGATGCATACTCTATGTTCATATAATGCTATTGACTGATATTTAATAAAATAGTCATTCAATAGGATTATATGAAATTAGAGCAGTGCTTTTCAATCTTTTTCATGGCGCGGCCCTCTTTTAATATGAAAAAAATATTTCGCGACCCCTTACCCTCTGCTGTTTTTCTAACTTGGAATTGAAGTGTATTTGGGTACCTTTTGGTTAGAAAAACCACAGAAGCTTTGAATTATTTGATTCCATTTGGAACCTCCTACTACCTAAACTTACTCCTACTTGTGGCCGTTTTCGTCGATGGCTCAAATAAAAGGCAAACAAAGAAATGATATGAAATGGGCGTGACCCATTCACATTTCGGTGATGGTTGCGGCTGTTCCTCGTCACATTAATATTATGCATGTGACTTGTAGGTATTTGTTGATTTATGTGAACCTATTGTATGTAACAATTTTTCTTAATAAATATACAATTTTGAACTGGTATGGTTTTATATTTATGAACTTTAAATTTAAGGTATCGGCGACCCCCTTAAAGAGGCTTAGCAGGCCCCCCAGGGGGTCGCGATCCCCAGGTTGAAAAACACTGAATTAGAAGGTTATTAATGATTATAATTTTGTAGTCTTATTGGTGTGATGATGGTGATGGGTAAGAGATGGGAAAAGACCTCACTAACCTCTGCGCTGGTCAGACCAAGTAACAGCTGTATAACTGGACCCTCTGTTACGACAGCACTGAGAGAAGCTAAGAACCGAACGAAGCCGAAGAACATCGTGCATAAAGCCACGAAGACCTTTCGGGGACACGATCTTCAGTAATGAAGAACGCGACCAAGAAGAAGAAAGCCGTATTTGTTAAGGTCGCGAAACATATTTTGTTCAACATACTAACTGACTGACCTGTAAATTGCAAAAAGCGTAAGAAAATGAATTGAATTTCGCGGTTTACCCTGGAAACATAAAACTTAAGACCACGATAGAAATTAAAACTTATACGAGCCGAGTATACGAGATTCAGCGCCGAGTATATCCGATTTAGCGTCACCGACCGACTGGAGCCGAGTAGACCCGATTCAGCGTCACCGACCCGAGCGTGACGATTCAGTTTCGCGCACGGTTCAGAAAGAGCGCAATGTAAAGAACTTTTCACTTTAATAACGATGTTCCTTTATGGTGTGAACCGAGATACAAACGATTCGATACATTTTATACGTTTTTGAAGTTATTATATACTAGCAGCACCCCGCAGTTTCACCCGCATAAGTTCCGCCCCGTGGGAATATCGGGATAAAGAGTATATATCCTATGTATTAATCCTGGTTATAAAATATCTGTGTATCAAATTTCATCCAAATCCGTGCAGTAGTTTTTGTGTGAAAGAGTAACAAACATCCATCCATCCTCACAAACTTTCGCGTTTATAATATTATTAGGATTACAGGGTTGGTAATTGAAAAAAAAATACCCGAAACCTCTTTGGACTAGATTTTTATGTATTTCTTTATGACAGGATTCAGGTTTTTTTTTTAATTACTCTGTATGGTAAAAAAGAGACACTTGAAAACGTTATTCAAGATTATACTCATTTATTGTATTTAATCTTAACACGTTCAGTGCCGGGAGCCCTCCTGGAGGGTTCACTCAAATCCCTTATGGGATGCCGGGAGCCCTCGCGGAGGGCTCATTTTAAATGTACGTTTTTCTTAGCGAATACAGCATCATAAACTATGAAAATAAAATTTGTCGTATATTTTAACAAGATTTATTAGTATATTCGTTGGTTTTCAAATACCAGCATTTTTATTTTTAAAAATAATTGGGAGCTATTTCAGGGGTGGTAAACCATTTTACGGTTACAAATATTCACTAAAAATAAAAATATTTATTTTGAGATTATAAATTACGAGGATGACTTTAAAAATAGAAGCTTTTCAGGGTTCCGTATCAAAATGGTAAAAAAGAATACCCATAGTGCAACTTCGTTTGTCATTCATTCATTTTTGTCCTCTATGGTTTCTGACAGTAATCTTCTACATCATAATAATATTTTGACTTCTCATGCTCTAAAAGTTCGTCTTTATGTTGTGCTTAGGCGACATAAAATCGCTTTTTATGTTCTAGTGCATAAAGTAATTTTTTTTCTAAGACTAAGATAATGGCCCAATAGCCACACGAACAATTTTTTTTTTATTTATACCGCTTCCGTGTTTTCTATCGTTAATTTAATAAAATCAGATAAAATAGTTGTCATTTATTATTTAAAAACACAAAGAAACGTTTTTATGACTTGGCAGTATGAATGAAGTACCAAAGTCGAATGACACATGTTGAAAATTAAAAAAAACCTTTAAAAAGTTTCGTATAATAAAATATACGTTTTTTTAAACAAACTTTTCCTTTGACACTGAAAACTAAATAAAAGTTGTATGTTAACATAAGACTTAGATTTTCTTTAATTTTATTTACTTCAAAAGTTTCTAAACAGTATATTACTTCGTCTCCTTCTGATAGCTTAGGTATAAGTTATTAGGTTCGTTTTACTGATAAAAATTATAAAACCGTAAAACGAACCTACTCTATAGTGATATTCATAGATATAAGAAAGAAAGGTTCTGTAATTTCTAAAGGTGGATCCACACATTGCGAGGCATGCGCTCCGCACGGCGCACAACGCATGCCTCGCCAAGTGTGGACCTGTATATTCGTGGCGAGGCATGCGCTCCGCACGCGCGAGGGCGAGCCAACGTATGTCGGCAAATGCTTCAAGATCAAAGTGCCTCAGTGCGAGCATTACGTTAGGTGTGGACGTAGCCGCGCATGCACGTTCGAGGCGTGCGCCGCGTAGAATATCAACGCACGCCTCGACTGCGAAAATGAAACTGCGTTTGCTCGGGCCAAACAGCGCGCAGCGCATGCTCGGGCCGATCCAACCCACACAGCAGCAGTCAAGATGGCGCCTTTGCATCGCGTGCGCGTATCCGCTGCTGCTTTTATAATTATTAATTCAATTATTGAAAAGAAAAGGAAAGAAAACGCCATACGTCTTCTTTTTTATTTTTATTAAAATAATGATTATGTTTAGGATCCCATAATAATCTATTACTTTCGTATAATAAAACTGCTTTTCTTAACATTTCTTTGTCGTTCATAATGCGCGCGTACATCCGCAGTGAGGCGGACACAACCATCCAAACGCAACGCACTGCTCGCAATGAGCCGGCCGCCACACGGCGCACAGCGAATAGCGCGTGTGCGGCGCACACGCGCTGTGCGTTGTGCGCCGTGCGGAGCGCATGCCTTGCCAAGTCTGCGCGCCTACTTGCCTCGAGCATTTGCTTCGCACGCGATGGCTCGACCCGAGCATATGTTGGTATAATTTGTCAACACGCACGCCTCAAGCCGAGGCATGCGTTGTGCGCCGTGCGGAGCGCATGCTCGCAATGTGTGGATCCACCTTAAGAGAAAATTAACAGCCACACAAACAAATTAATGCCTAATGTAATAATACATAACCTCACGAACCCGAAAACGCATACTTATCAATGTACTCGTATATACATGGATAAGTATGCGTTTTGGAGTTCGTGTATATGTATCACACCAATAGGCATAGGTATTGTATATGTATTACACCAATAGGTAGTGTATGATTTCCGTTTGTCTTCGTTCACGTAATGATGCTACCTACGGAATGAGTAAATGACGCGGTGTCGTGATGTTTATAGCTGGAATAACTTAAGGTAATGTCAGGCAAAGGAAGCACGGGAGCGAAGCTACAAGTAAAAGTAGTTATGACATAAATCAGTTCTTATCTCAATCGGAGTTTTTTCGTAATTATTTTATACGTACTTTCTCAATTAACATTATATGAATAACGACTGAAAGTAGGCAATTCCAGAGTGAATCATTACCGTCAAGTAAATAATAGAACACTACCTAATCGTTAATAAGCTGTTACAAAATAATTACGTTTTCATTACATAAACAACTACTAATATTGCATAATGTAACTGTTTGTTGTTCATTAATAAAATAAAATAAAAAATTATTACGTTTGAAAATTTCAGAAGAGGTTGGATACCCCTGTCTCGGGATCAAAGCGAGCGATTATACTTTTCTTGATTTTTTTATTTTTAAATATTTCACGTTTCCACCCTACTAGTACATGTAAATACCCCCAGAGATACTAAATATAGCAACAAGACGTTTTGAAAACACTATTTTACTTCTTTTTACAGTGTTTTATAATACGGTTTCAAACCTAATGCCGACGACCCTCCTCGAGGGTTCACTTTGGCGCAAACGTAATGCCGGTGACCCTCCTGGAGGGTCCATTTGCAATATGTATGGCGGCATGGCGTATGAGTTCTATGAAAAGTGGGTGGAGTCGAAAGTGTTAAGCATTAATAAGGACAAAAATAATAAAATATTTCTTATTTGCATTTCATACACATTAGTAAAAATAAAAAATTCACCTTCAAACATTCCATTTTTATTCCAAACTGGCTGCGCCCCGCGGTTTCACCCGCGTAAATGTCGTTCCCGTGGGAATATCGGCATAAAAGTAGCCTATATGTTAATCCAGGGTGTCAGCTACATCCATACAAAATTTTATCAAAATTGGTCCAGCCATTTGAGCGTGAAGAAGTAACAAACATATAAACACACACACACACACTCACAAACTTTCGCCTTTATAATATTGGTGTGATTGTTCATCAAAGAAAAATGCTTAGTATATTTTAAATCATTCACATTATCAAAGTATCACCGTTTAGACGCACTTCTCATTAGAGACTGACAGTATCCCAAAACAATCACTCAGAAATTAAATAAAAAAAAGCACTCGACGCAACTGCATGTCAATTTAACAATATGTCGTATTATGGGTGGCCGAGATACGAAACATCGGGTCTTCTTCACGTTCCGACATAGCTTAGATAAGTGTGGGCACTGAATTAAAACAACTTTAACAAATTACCGATTAATAAACGAAACTGCGTTGGTGTTGGGACCTTTGATGTCGTGGTTGGAGAAGGTTGTAAAATAAATTTCAGTGTCCATGTATAAAGTCTATTGACTGATAACCATGAGTATCAGTTGGTACTGAGCGTTTTCTAAGACTGGCGTCGATGGTAGACTGTCGCAGCGCAACACTCAATCTCTCCGCTCCGCCAGTCCTCGCTGCATCTCCTCCACCGACAATGGTCTCCAAGCCGTAGAGATCAATTGCGTTTCCGATCACATGATTATTCGTCTACGAATCAAATTCTTAGGTGGCGCTGTCCGCTGTGTGACGTCATCCATCCACGAAAAATACGTTTTTTCACGCAACGAAAGTAACATTGTATTCCGCAAAAGCCCGTAAGTGGAGGCCCGCATCTCTAGCACGACGTTATTATTAATTAAAAACCGTATCCGCGGGTTTAGACGCTTATGATTCGAATTCGGATCCACGTACCAAAACTGTCGGCTCTAATTTGTGAGTTTGTCTTGGGTGATAGGGGCAGATGTTTATGCTATTTTCCGCTAAGAATTGTCACTTAATTGACTAAAACAACATCGAAAAATATGAAAAATGGTTCTTGCGTGTCCTCAATTCAAAGCAGCTCCGTTTCCTAAAGCCGTGGTGCCATTAATAGAAGCCGATGTCTCCGTTTCGGCGTAAGGCCTCCATTCGGCGTAAGGCCTCCATTTCGGCGTAAGGCCTCCATTTCGGCGTAGATCGTAAACCACTGCTCCATCTAGAACTAAGAAATCTACAAAATTGTCTACCAAGGGAGTCTTCGGAAATAATTCTCATGCGTTGTTAAATTAGTGGAAAAATATGAGTGTCAGTCGATGCACATATTACACCTACAAGTTTCTATCCTACCCTAGAGACAGAGAATTTGTAGCTATATGGTATATAAAATTTACAAAATTAAAATCCTACCGAGTCCAAGTCCTGCAGATATCACAAGAAAAGTATGCGCTTCGAGAATCATCGTCAATCTTCGGAAATACGAACGCGCGATGACGAGGTCTAATATAGAGCTGTTACAACCATGGAAGTAATTGCCTTTTTGTATAACCATGATTACAAAATTATAGATTAACAACTCTATACAATTCCAAAAAAGTCCACAGACCTTTGCATTTGCATAACACGTGTTTATGGGATTGTAACATCCCATAAACACGTGTTATGCAAATGAAAAAGATTGCATTAGGTACAATGTCTTATAACCATAAGAGGTGTGCAAATTTTGTTAACATAAATGCGTCGCGAAATGAAAGGTGCAGTACTACAAAGTGCGGCGGTACAAAACGTAGAAACTTGACTTCTTTGGAGCGACGTTCGTGTTAATTCGGAAACATGAAGATTACCGAACCGCATAACTGTTCTGGTTTACCTGTACATACCGGTCACATCGTTCCTTAAACTTTTCCACGACGATCTACCTACCAGACACCTTCTTAAAGTTATCCTACCAAGATCTACCCACCTCTTTCCTTAAAGGCTGACCAAAACTGTTCCTACCTGATATGAGACCTATACCAGCCCCTCTCGTGGAAGACTCGGAAGCAGACGCCACATTCGAGATGGTGGGGCTTGGTGTGGTGCTGTTCCACGTGCCTCTTCAGGTACTGCGGTCGCCTGCAACCAGAGATGCAATCTTGATGTAAACAGTTTACAGCCAGCGGGGTAATTGCGTAACACACTATCATGCAAAATGGCTTTCATCAAATGGCTTTCATTTTGACAGTTTGACAACATTCATTGCGTTATTTACGTTGTTAGCAGACAAATTTTTCGAACATATGAAGCAATGGACACAATTAGGGTGCAGGTTAGGTTACAATATTACTGCTAATATCAGTCAAAGCTATAGAATAAGATATCGAAGAAAAATGGATCCAGTTTTGCCAAAATAACAATTTAACCCACAAAATTATTGTTCCATTTTTCGATCTTATTTTGACAGGATGGATAGTAATAGCTAGATGATTTTGGATAGTTTAACCTGATTCAAAATGTATTCAAAATACAAGTTTAGGACGAACCTATACATTAAGATTAAGTTATTTAAAATTATTACAAGTTACTCTTTTTTTTAGGTATTTATATTTCATAAAATGGCCAGTTTCAAAGCTGTATGCTATTTTGATCTTTATTCTCAAGTACTTAATAAGCATAATTTTCTATGTACAGACGCCAGCACAACAACCTACTACAATCTGTCAGATTTCTGTAATAGATTTTCAACTTTATCGCTAAAGCATAAGGTTCAATGTTGATTGTGAAAATTTGACAGTTAGGGGTAGGTTGATGTGCTGGCGTCTGTACTTAATAGTTAACTCCATTACGCAGCTTCAAAAGGTATTATGTCCTGACTTCATAAAGGAAAGAATTTGAAAACTGACGCAGATACAAAGGTCTAGATAGTACTTACTTGAATCCTCTCCCACAATGATCACACTCGAAGGTCTGTCCGGCATGATCGTTCATGACATGGCAGGCGGCAGTATCTTTATCTTTAAACCGCGTCCGGCAAAGCAGGCAACGGTAGCGGCGGTAATGCCGTAAGCGGTGCCGGTATAACATGTCCGCGGTTTTGAGACGGGAGTGACAGAGTAAGCACTCGTGGTCGCCTGATTGCTGGTAAAGAGAAATAATGCCTTCTATTACATTAAGCTTGAAAATAACTGGAAGAATGACCTACATTTCGCCAGTTTATGATATAATACACTAACACTAAGGGGCCGCGGCCGTCTCCACGAGCGAGAGAATCGCGGCGATATTATCGTCGTGCCACTTATTTCTATTCACTCTCTTAGAACGTGTCTCCACACGGCGATATCATCGCCGCGAAAATTTGATGGCACGGCGAGAATATCGCCGCGATTCTCTCGTTCGTGGAAGCGGCCCTTAAAGTGCACAATATGATGATATGATGCCGTGATAAAATAAATCATTATTTATGATTCCGTCGCACGACAGTGGCGCCGCGTCTACGAGACTTCTTTCGTGAGATGGACTTTACTCCAAACTTCAAGATCAGAGAATCCGCGTTGGCTGAAAAAATACCATAAGTACTTATTTAATAAACATGTCATGTACTTACGGGAGAATGAACCTTCATATGCACATCAAACGCCTCCTTGAGTACGAAGCCGAGCGCGCAGTGTACACACACATGCCGCATGTGTTGACGAGACCTCAACGTCTCTTGGTACTCCTTCTGACGTTCTTCTTCGTTGATGGTCACAATTTCTACATTCCTTAATGTTTCGTAGGAGTACATCAAGGGGGTTTCCGCTGTAAAGAGAATTATAATCAGTGTACTTATTTGAAAAAGTTCCGATTGGCTTTTGTTTATGGTAATTTTATGTACTATGTGAGAGTATAACTAATCAGAAAATAAAATAAATGTTAGAATAATTTACTTAATTAATGTTAATAACTCGCTCCTCTCATCATCGCCGCGCAGCCGAGCGCGGCCCTCCTCGCCACACCAGTCAGCTGTTGCACGCCTCAACGCACGGCTGCAGACTTCAGTGGTAACAGGTTATCATCTATCTGTGCATTCTTATTCTTTAGCCTCCAGTGGTATTTTCCTGTAATACAGCAGACTTCGTGATTCCACCTTTGTTTTCCTTTTTCGTTTTGACGTAAGTATGCTTAGAGGAAGAAGGAGGATTGTCAGGTATCTCATTTACTATGTCTCAAGTTTTCCTATCCTTGGTCAGCTTAGCATCCACTTTTTCTTCGAGCACCCTCAAGATCTTAATTGTGTTGTCCGATTCGTTTTTTTTTTTTTGGAAAAATTGGTTCTGTAGGATTGATATCGTATTTGCCTGGCTCTCCATGCGAGCTACCATATCTGATCTAAATTTTCACAGTTCCTCAAGCAGTAAAGAATCATCCATAATTATGGGCGAAAAATGAACCTGACAACGTTGAATGTTTTCATTATTCATGAGTGTGGTGATGGTGATCTTGGGTATATTTGTGCTGACTGCAAATCACTGTGTCTTCTTTTAGATTTAGAAGAAATTTCGGGTACACCCTGTTTTTCTTATATGCCTGAGTAAACGCGTCTACTTATATAATTATTTATTTCAAGACACGCTAAGTCATATTTTTTGTTGCATTTGTCATTCAAGCATTCCATAAGGAATCTAATATTGAATCACAAGCACCTCGTAGTAGGCAATTTTTTGTAGTTTCATAAACAAAATTCAAATCTAAAATGTAACTGCCCCACACTCTGCGGTTCTCTGTGGTGCGATAAGGCGAATTATTATTTGTTTTTCGCAGCCCGTCTCTTTCCTTCGAGATGAGTAAGAGCCTACCTCGGCGTTCTCGAATAGTGCGATGTCGAGCTCGCGAATAAACTCACTCAATCAGTTCACTCCACTTCGTACCTACTTGGACACTTGTTGTCCATACTCGCCATGACTAGATATTGTATACATTAATACACCAAATTTAAAAATTGGGTAAGCCTATGGGGAGAGTCTACGGCGCCACAATGTGAACTACGCATCATTCTGACGTCACGCAAAATCCTGCATCGCGCAAGCAGAGTTTACGACTAGCATATACAACGTCCCGGCAGTCGACGTCGGGCAGTTGCCCACCAGATATAACACCCGTCTGGTCGGAGGATCCTCTCTTTTCTATGGAGGATGAGTGATCTTTACACGCTGTTCGTCATACCTCTATACTGGTGACCCCGATCATGGACATTAGAGCAGCCATCGTGCAACTACTTCAGCGTGACGTCGTCATTATCACTTTCTAGTTCCTCAAGCTTTCGAGTGGCGAGTCACACAGCTAGCCAGCACCCACGGCTTCAACGGGTATCCTGCCCACTAGCGTGCAGCGACCGCGCATACCTGAGGGGCAATTCTCATAATTTTAAGAATCTTCACAGTCTGATCTCAGTCTCAATATGTCAAAAATACCTCTAATTTCCCTGAATTTTTGACAAGGTTTTGACATTGATTGTCGCTGAGAAGAGATTGGGACTGGATTTTGAACGTTCTTAATTACAGGAATTGGCCTCCTGGTCATCGGTCCAGGTCGCCAGCAGTTAGCCTCAACCCGGCGCTGTATCACGTCCGACTCACGGGAGCATAACGCAGGAGCGCCACCCCGAACAAAAACCACAACTGCACAGGCCGCGCGACTGGAATTGTTGCCAACACAATGAACAGCTCAGAATAAGAACTAACAAGCTATTGCTATCTTCACTGTGGTGGTCAGGGCCATAATTTCTTTGCGCAGATATGTTTTATGACCTGAGTTCCCTGAATCGCATCATAATAATTCTGGGTTACCGGAAAGAGTCTCTTCTTGTCATGTTTCTAATCACATTATTGAAAATCCTGTTACTGCGTTATTAACAAGAAATCACTTCGAGTCTGGTTAACTAACTTCTGCCGAATTTAATGATTATTAACATTTTTAAGTTCAGTAGAAGCTAGTGAACCAGACTCGACTTTCTCGGAGGAGTACCACTTACTTAAATCAGGCAAACAATTACCAGCAAAGAACAAACTGTTATCTTTGTCTCCTTTCTTTGATACTCTTTCTAATCTAATTCGTGTTGGAGGAAGAATAAACAACTTTTGATTTGGATGGGAAATCATCTAATGACTCCTCCCGCTATGGGTGGAGCGGAAGGGAGTGTCAGACTCTTACTGACTAAAACCCACCCGTGTTCTTTCCTTAGCCCTTTATGTTCCGGGGCAGCGGTAACCCTTTCGGACGATCCCGCTACCCTAGAATAAACAATTCCGTTTATGATTACTAAGCATCCAATTCTATAATCTTAACTCTCATATAATGGGTATTCTTTTGTTCAAAATGTTAAATGTTTCTTCTCCGTTTCACTGCCAGGACAGTTATTTAAATTTTGTTGGCTCAACACTTCTCCAGTTCCACGGCGTTATCGGTGGAAGCGCAGAGGTCACTTTGGCTGCATGTCTTTGGGCACAAAGGGCCTGCCCTTCAGCCCTGCTGCCCTGCCCTGCTGTGTCACAAACTATAGATAGTATAGTTTGAGTTTGTGATACAGCTCCACATTCACACCCTGCTGCAGTTTTGTATGCTGAGCCACAGGTTTTATTGGCCACTGTTCGTCATCACAACTATCCTATTAGAGGTAGGAACGTGGCTGAAAAGATCACACATCAATGCGTAAAATGTTGCAGGCTGAAACTATTCAACCCATCAAGGGTAATCTGCCAGATCCCAGAGCAGTGTTTACGCTTAGAATTTCCATTTGTAGTCACAGAGATGGACTACGCCGGTTTCACCATGATAGCTACTGACCCGAAAGGTAAAGGATGTAGGCTTCTCAAATACTTCATTTGTGTTTGTGTGCGACATAGCTACGAGAGCCATATCCACCTCGAGCTTGTTTCGGATCTTACGAAAGAAGCATTCTTAGCTGCACTAAAGCGCTTTATTTATTCATTTTTTTATTTCCTACTGGAACACCATATAGCAATTACACCAACGGAGCAAAAAATTACTTCATGTGCTGTCTTCCATCCATCTTGTACGCGGTGGACATCGAACGGGTGGCTATGTAGGTACGGGTAAACACAATAGTTCATTACTCCCTCCATATTACACACATTCTTTACGAATTCTTTGAGACTCAATGAAATTTTCATAACGTCTTTACCGATCACGGTAGGTACAACCTCTGTCGGTGCTTTCAATGTGTTAGCCAGGATGCCTCCGCAAGACTTAAAGGTATACAACATCGACCCTGGCATAAACTTTTATTCAAATGGTCTTACCTGTTTTATTCAATGGTTTTGAGGGTATGGTCTAATAAATTCTACTTACTCTTAGGCTGAGAATTATCCACTTGCTGTTCATTTTCTTCAGAGACATTCTGGAACAAAGGACAATGCTATTTCAAAACAAACAAAGATGACGAAAAATCTGCCTTTTGTGTATCAGTATAGTATTCAAATCACTAGCAAAGCATCATTATTTATCATGCAACATCAATATGTCCACTACAGCATATGAATCACACCATACACAAGCACTATTCTCCCATAATTCGTCACTATCCCCCCGTACATCATCACGATCCGTCAATATACCATTGCTAACCCCTCACTACAACATCATTATCCTCTCACTGCATCATCAGTATCCCCCCACTACAACATCAGTATCCCCCCCACTACATCATCAGTATCCCCCAAACAGCATCACTATCCCCCACTACATCTTCAGTATCACTCCACTACATCATCATCAGTATCCCCCACTACATCATCAGTATCCCCCACTACATCATCGGTTTCCCCCCCAAACAACACCACTACCCCCCACTTTATCAGTATCCCCCTAAACAGCATCACTATCCCCCACTACATCATTAGTATCACTCCCATACACAATCACGATCCGCCAATATCATAGCTATCCCCTAACTACATCATCATTATCCCCTCAATGCATCATCAGTATACCCCCACTACAACATTAGTATCCCCCACTACAACATCAGTATCCCCCACTACATCAGTATCCCCCACTACATCGTCGGATTCCTCCAAACAGCATCACTATCCCCCCACTACATCTTCAGTATCCCCCAAACAGCATCAGTGTCCCCCCACCACATCATCAGTATCCCCCCACCACATCATCAGTATCCTCCCAAACAGCATCACTATCCCCCCACAACATCATCAGTATCCTCCCAAACAGCATCACTATCCCCCCACTACATCACATCATCAGTATTCCCCCCACTACAACATCAGTATCCCCCACTACAACATCAGTATCCCCCACTACATCACCAGTATCCCCCACTACATCATCAGTTTCCCCCCAAACCGCATCACTATCCCCCCACTACATCATCAATATCCCCCAAACAGCATCACTATCCCCCAGTATCCTCCCAAACAGCATCACTATCCCCCCACTATATCACATCATCAGTATTCCCCCCACTACAACATCAGTATCCCCCACTACAACATCAGTATCCCCCACTACATCACCAGTATCCCCCACTACATCATCAGTTTCCCCCCAAACTGCATCACTATCCCCCCACTACATCATCAATATCCCCCCAAACAGCATCACTATCCCCCAGTATCCTCCCAAACAGCATCAGTATCCCCCCACTACATCATCAATATATAATTATCCCTAATCATAACAGCACTACCTCTTCTCTCCTTGTGGTATCAGTACTTCCTCCATGCACCCAAAGATATCACTTTTCTCCCCGCTATGCCGCAATTCACCATTATCAATCCCCTCCCATAATTAACCCCCTGCCCCCTCCTTCAAGCCCCCGCACTGCACAATTTCAAAACGGAACCTAACCACACCCGTTTTAATAAAATGCCAAGAGTCAAGCTCTTATGACCTTTATTGCAATTGTAACTGAGCCCCGGGAAATAATTATGACGCAATAGTGATGGAAAGATGGCTCCGTCAGCATCCTGCATTCTTCAACTGCTCCCTGTACCTATATTATTACAAAGAAAAACCTCGTGGAACGCAGAACGCCGTACCGCTGCACAGCACGCGCGAATAATCTAGAGAAAATCCAATAAAAACTTACCTTTTCCTCCGACTTTTCTTTCTTTGGGAAGTCGTCATCTTCTAGCTTGACTCGCTTCTCTAATCTCTTCTTTAACGGCAATGTTGATTTCAGATCATTGGTTTCTTTTTCTGCAAACGTGCAGTGGCATTAGAATTTTATTAGGTCCTCGCTTCCCCTTACCCCTCCTCGTTCGTATCGATTTATTGAGAGGGGAGGGGGAACGCACCCGTACCGTACGGTGCGATTTTTCGAAAACGTTTTTTTTTACCGAAATTCGATAATCTTGAGAAATTTTACCTATCTAAGGCACCGCACTAACATCTGAGTTGCCATGCGCTTTTTTTTACGTTCCCTAATTTCGAGAGCCCATTTTAGGAGATAATCGGTTTTTGAATAAAATGCTCCCGACATCTTTCTAGTTACAGACAAACGCGGGTTACGAACCCGATTTCGAAAATGTATTATTTGAACCGAAATTAGAAAAATCCCATATTGAATTTTTGTATTGAATTTCGACAAATTCGTATAACGAATCTCGCGAACCCGACTTCTTTCAAACCGATAATGATTTAAAACCGTAACCCGAATCTAAATAGCTAAACTCCGTTTGTTAAAGAAGCCCCCACTAAGTTCTGCACAATTTTTCAGTGCAAGTCCTAACTCGGTCTAGTTTGGTGCGGAACTGTGCACCTCGGCCCAATTGCAGCGCTTTTATACCCGAGCCAGAGTACCGCACTGCAGCATCCCCGCGCAAGGCTGTTAGATCTCAAATATAAGTACTAGATATCTATCATAGTACCAATCGATCAATACAGGGTAGCCAATTGATACCACGCAGGTGGAACACAAAGAGTACACGCAGGGTGGGCGGAGTTTAATCATCTGCAGTGTGCGTTCTATGCAATTTATGTAGGTGTCTTTCGAAAGCTCTAGTATGAACGCTGCGGTCTGATCCGTTCTTTGTTGTTTTTGGAATCTTACGGTATTTTTTTTTACTTTCCCACTCGAAGGAGTCGTTATGGCTGATTGCGAGTATTTTCCGTTTTGCTAGCTGCATCTAGGTCAGGCCCAAAATTAGATGTTTAAAGGATGATAATGATTATCATCAGATACCTCTCTAGACCAACTTATGATGTGAATGCTTTTATTATTTGCTCAGAAACAAATTGGCGTTCGCGTATTTTATTGCAAAAGCAGCATTGCAAGAAGAAAAAACAGGCTCTCTCAACGACGTCGTTAGAAGAGATTTACTATGAATTCAATTCCCGACAGTTTATATTTAAAAATATATAGGCTGAGCTGAGCCTGAGCCTTGATAGTACAACGTAGAATAATATATTGTTCATTTCATCGCCATCAACTTCTCTATGCAGGCAGGTGTTATATTATAAGCTATAAGATGTTAGAACCAATCTCACCCTCTTAATCATTTCACCGAAAGACTTCCACTGCTGGACAAAGACCTCCCCCAAGCATCGCCACAACGACCAATCCTGTGCTTCTCCCATCCAGCTGGTTTTTGTAATCAACCACCATGTCACCGCTGCATCGGTCCACCTTATGAGGGCCTATCCTGGCAGCGCCTTCCGGTGCGCAGTTGCATCTCCAGAACTTTCTAGTCCAGCTGCCCTGGTTCTGCGTGTAATATGCCCCAACCAATACCACTTAAGAGAGCTATGCTCAGTTTTCCTTACTGATCGAATCAGAATCGGGAAGATTTGCTGGAGAATCAAGGTAACCATAACCTGAAAAATTACCTAATCCATACTTCCTTAAGAATAATACTCTAACAAGTAGTGTAGTAGAACAATGTATTATAGGATAGCACCGCATACCCCATAAGCGAAATAATTTTGCAATAAGCTCTATCTATACTATAAAACAATAACTAAGTAGGGAAAGCAAAAGAAACCAGTTTAAAGTAACGTGAGATAATAAATAAGTGTTTAAAAATAATACCAAAAACAAAAATCATAGAAATAACCATAAATTATATTAAAAATAAAACACAAATAAAACGAAATAAAAAGCTATTCTGCTATTCTAGCTATTCTATTATTATTGTTATTTATTTTAGCTATTCTGTGGAACTTATAAACATAGAACACTGATACAATACCCGAAACCTGATACGAATGAAATAAAACTACTAAGCACTATACCAGTGAAAATAATTAGTATTGTGTGTGAAATAAATTTAATTTAATTTTAATCATGTGACCTTTATAATTTGTACCTACTTATTCGTTTATTTTAATTGAATTGCCATTTAATTTTACTAAACTTTTTTTTTTATAAGATAGTCCAATACAGCACTGATGCATAAAAGTGTGTTCTGCATGGTGTCAATTAAATTCAATCACATTCCGCCACTCATAAATAAATGCTAAACTATTTAAAAAATGATTAAAGATCTTTCTACTACAAAAAAAAAAACTATTGTAATATTTCCCAGTTTCTGACATAATACCAAGTATTGTTATAAAATTTTATTTCTTAAATAATTTAATTTTTAGCCTCGGTTTTTTTAGTTCTTTAGTAATGTTATGTTTTTTTTAATACTTAAGTATTTTTATTTTCGTCTTTAAAGTTTTGTGTTTAAGTTAGCGTGCACTGTTCCCCTGCTGAGCAAAGGCCTCCCCCAAATCCTTCCAGGCATCCTTTTCTAGAGTCACTTCGATCCAACCCTTGTGATACGCGTCTACTAGGTCTTTTATTATTTTACTAACAACCTTTAATTAAGATTTCCACACCTTATGATGGAAACTCACAATGAATATTTATTTTTCAATTTATTGTAAGTACTCGTATTCTGGCAAATAAATAATATTCTTATTCTTAACACCAATGACGTTATATCCTAGTGGTTTCAAACCGTGACTGCCGGAGTGCCGGTCATGTAGCCCTGGTAGGTACAGGCTTTTTATTATGTTGGGAGTCTTGGGAGGTGGCTTGGCATGGTGCCAACGAATGGCGTGCCTCTAGTATTCAGAACCAAGAAGCGATCTATTCTCATCAGTGACGCAAAAAGCTGCTTCAACTATACTTCTGGCTACTTCTTTAAAAGAAAAGTCGTGAAGTCATTTAACATTGTATTTTTTAGGTCCAGTAAAATTGACACCGATCAATACAGGCAATGCAGTATCCACGCAGGTGCACTAGAAAATAGGTCAGCCGCATCCCCTCTCCCCTTTCCTCCCGTTAGATATGCGCTGTATCACGTCAGTATAACTCCCACGCCTTTATTAAACGTGGGTGTACAGTAGCAAATAGGTATAGATAGGGGCACCTCTGCCTAACCCTTCGGGACAAACAAGCGTGATGTTATGTATATGTTATTATAGGCAAATATTAATTTGTAGATAGGTAGGATTAAGTAGCGGGTACAAGACTAGTCCCTTTTATTCATAAACGTGGCATATAGATAAGTAGTGATTAGCGTCTATTTTTAACCATACATTTTTGACGTTTAAACGTCACTTAACTTTAATCATCTTTTATAAATATTAATATTTATTAATATAAACAATTAGTTTAAGATTTCTAGGACAGTATGCTGTTCTAGAAATTTATCGCAATTTCCGCGTGCTGTAAAGCCAAAAAAACGAATAAGATTTTACTGAAACGTTGATTCCAACGAAGACCTTCAGGGTTTCTTTGCGTACAACTTACAAGGTGTAAGTTACAACCGAACACAATCAGATACAATACACGATGTTCATACATCCATTTGGTAGGTACGTAAAAATGGTAAAATCGAACCAGCTGATTTTGTTTTGCAGGTAAAATATTAATTTTGTTTTGCAGGTAAAATATTAATTTTTGCACTACACTGCCAATAATCATATTTATATTATTATTATTTTTTTCTATTAAATGTAATAACTGTGTTATAATGGACTGTCTGAAAAATAAAATCGATGAAAATTAAGATTGTGTGCGTAATGGCTTGAGAGTGATGTAAAAGAATTATTGGTAAGTCAGCTCACGCGCAACATTGTTAAAAGTATTTGCAAGATAGTCTAAAAATTATTTGGTAAACAGACATACCATTTGGTATACAGTCATACCGAATAGGTAACTTGTTGGACTGTACACAGAAGAAAAATTTATTTTCATTTCTCATACTCGGAAAGTAGTGTTTGTTTGATCCGAACAGCGGGTGGAAGACGCTGCTTCCCACCACAGGGCGGGAAAGACTCATAGTAATTACTTCCCTCTTTAGGGTGGGAATGAATTTTAAAAATAGAACTGTAGTCAGCTACGAAATGTTTTACATACATTAAGAAAAATAGAAAAATGCTGCAGTCTTGCGAGTGTATAAACAGCCAGTGTGAATAAAAAGAAAAACCTATCAAGCGGGACGGCCCGCGGCGGTGACACACCGCGTGTTCCATATTTAAAATAGTACACAAATTGTTCTAACATCTCAATTAATTTTACATAGGTACCTACTATTCATGTTATTATTATCAGTAAATATTTTAGAAAAACCACTATTTTTTACTTTCCTTATATTCGAAATGAAAAGTAGAGTGTTTAACACGGGTGAAAGTCATCAATTCCTACTCGGACTATAGCCGCCCTCGCTGCGCTCGGGCGTCTAAATACCTCGTATGGGAATAGATTCCTTTCGAACCTCGTATAACAATCTACTATTGTTTGAAACAGTTTCGAAAATAACTAAAGGCTGACTACCCACAATCTGGGAAGCCCTGAAAAGGCAAGACTGGCAACTTTAAAAAGTCGCGTTACGTTTTGATTTCCGAACGAAACCCTCTCTGTGAAGTGTGATCGTGTGAACCTGTGTGAACCATTGAACGAAGCATTGAATTTGAATTTGACAGATAAGGCAGAGTGAGTGTCAACATGTCACGTTTGTTTTGTTAGAAAATTCAAACCTGGAAAAAACGAGCGAACAAGATTCGGCGTTCGTAAAACTTTATTTCTAAGAATAATACAGTTAGGTAAGCATACATTACTACCTACTTTAGTCAAAAACACTATTAAAATGTTATGCGGCGCATTATATTATCTATTGTAAACAAAAATGTTTACTTTGATTAAAAAAAAGCCATATTTAGTTCGCAATTTGGTAGAATAAACAATAAAGTAAGCTAAAAAAGGTTCCGTTTGCCCTTATAAGGTGGGAACCCTATAAACACTTGCTACCTAAGACGACCCACTGACCCTATGTTTTCAATTTCATCATAAACTACGTAAATTCTCAACAGTTGAAATTAAAAGGTAAGTACGCAGGTTAGCGGTCAGTTTCCGGTAATGCCCAGTTTAATTATCCGGATTTTTATACAATATTGTACTTTAGCAGCGCGTCAAGCAGGGCGTAAGCAAAAAAGAACTCGTATTTTGTTGTAGACTTAATACTGAATGACAACAAATACTGATCTGTTTTTTTTTTTGCACAGATACGCATACGAAATGGCGCTCAAATATTATTGTGTAAAACTAGCGTTGTTTGAATATGAAGAAAGAAAACGTAATCTCTCGCAACGACGTCGTCTCTTACGAGAAAGATTCACTATGAATTCAATTCCAGACAAAGAGTTTATATTCAAATATAGGCTGAGCCGAGAACTCTTTGATAAGCTGTGTGAAGAATTAACGCCTTTGCTGCCCCCTAAGCAGCATCGGTATGAACTTGATCCTAGTATGAAGGTTGTATGCACTAGCTTCATTATACTTTATGGTCAATCCAGTTAAAAAGGCTGCTAAAATATTATAGGTATTTCTTTCAAACTGCCTCGTAGGTCTAGTGGTAGCAATCACTACTGCTGAGCATGAGGTCCTGGGTTCGATTCCCCAGTTGGAAAAAGGGTTATCAGGTTTTTCCATCAGGAATTTCTCATTAACAGAGTTAGTGTATGCCCGGTTGATGTCAATAAGTTCACCCCATATTACATGAATAAAAAAATCAAAATCATGCAAATCGCTTCTCAAGCCTTTAGCAGATGGGTGGGGATTTGGCGAAATGTGGGTGTAGGTACAGACGCCAGCACATCAACCTACTACAATCTGTCAAATTTCTTTAATAGATTTTCAACTATATCGCTAAAGCATAAGGTTCAAAGTTGATTGGGAAAATTTGACAGTTTCGGGTAGGTTGATGTGCTAGCGTCGCCTCTGCCTAACCTGTTGTAGAATACAAGTGTTATGTTATTTCTTTCAGATCTTAGCAGTATTAAATTTCTTTGCTTGGGGCCGCTTGCAACATTCCACATGTAAAACCTTCAACTTGTTGGCACCCAAGACAATGTCCCGTTGCATCAGAGAGGTCACAACAGCCCTCAATCACAGCAATATAGTACGGAAATACATTAAGTTCCCGCAAAATAAAAATGACAGAGATCTAGTTAAAAAGAAGTGAGTTAGTTTTTGATTAATGGTTTAAATGTTCACTGCTGTATTTTTTTGGATTATTTTGAATGTAAATCCTAAAGAATACTCTAAAGATAGTGGTTTTATGCTTGTGATTTTCATACCATTACAAAGTGCTAAACTTTATTATACAAACATTGTAGTTGAAACAAAAAGTTCATCCTTTACTTCTAGAATTGTCAAAAAACAAGTATCTAAAAAAAATTAAGTCCAAATTTGCATACTTCGGTTCACACTGCGAATTGAAACATAAAAAGACGCGGTAGCTACATGAGCACAGCTAAACCAATTTAGCTTCGTTTCCAGTATGGCCTGCGCTTTATAGCTGAATAGTTATTATCTTTTGTAATTCCAGGTTTTTTGAAAAGTTTGGTTTTCCCGATGTGGTCGGCTGCATGGACTATACTCACATTGCTATCATTAAACCGGTTGCCAATGAAGAAAATTATCTAAACGGAAAAAATTACTACTCTATCTTCGCTCAAATTGTAAGTAGTTATTAATTTAAAGCATGCTTTAGAATATAGTACAGCCTGATTCAAACCTTATGGCAGCTTGGAATGTGAGGAGAGTCTACAGTAACCACAGATATAGATACACCTAGATAACGCGTGAGCAACTACTTCGCGTGCCAAAATCGCACCAGCTTACGTACAAAAATCGTAAGCCGCCACTTTTGCGCTCAGTCCTGTGTACTGCTGGCTGGGTGAGCGTGAGCGCTGGCGCTAGGCCCCGGGGGTAGGGCAAGACGGGTGCCGCACGCGACGGCGGCATCTTTTGAGTCGATTTGATTTTCCCATCACTAACTAGTGCTTGTGACGTCATAGTAGGTAGTCAAAAAATGGCACGCTTGGTTTTCATCGTGATATGTACTTGATTATCTAGGTCTATCTTTATCTGTGGCAGTAACAAATTCATGTGTCAGTGGAGGTGAGGGATGAGGTACTGCGCAGCGAGTGGCGCACTACAGAGCCGCCATAAAGTTTGAATTCGGGCTGTATGATGATGATAATGATAACCATATTTCAATATGTAGTTAGGTTGGGTGGCATGTAAAATACTGGTATTCAGCTGCATCCGGTTAGACTGGAAGCCGACCCCAACATAGTTGGGAAAAGGCTAGGCAGATGATGAATTAGGTTGTCATTATCATCATCACACCAGTAATATTAGATATTGATATCTATCACAAATGCGTGTGGGAGCTTGTGACTAAGTAATAACAGCCGCACGGGTCGATCAATCAGGTTAAGCTACGCTTGCTGCGGTTGGTCCGTGGATGGGTGACCTTCTTCATATACCAAGATCCCTCCGTGCCTCGGAAAGCACGTTAAGCCGTTGGTCCCGGCTGTCATTCGTGGATCTTTGACAGTCGTTACGGGTCGTCAGAAGCCTGAAATTCTGACAAACAGCCTTATCAAGGGGTATGTGTTGTCATCTGACATTATGCTGAGCTGAGTCCCTTTTGGCATTATAATCTTTGTTTTCTGTTTTTATAGTTTTAAGGTGTATTTATATTGCTGTAATGCCAATAAACGCATTTTTCTTTCTTTCTATCGTTATTACCCAGTAACTGGGTTGTGCAGGTCAGATATAGGCAGTCGCTCCATGTAAAATATTGGTATTCAGCTGCATCCAGTTAGACTGGAAGCCGACCCCAACATAGTTGGGAAAAGGCTAAGCAGATTTCTGTAAGTAATTTAATTGAAGCCTGTCTGTGTAATAATAATAATGAACAAAAATCTTGTTTTAAATCAAATAGAGTAAGCTTTATAATATCAAATATATTATGGCTGTGACTTAAGGACCTGGAGAGCAGTGGTGGCCCAGTATTGGCCCTGACTTAAGAGTCAGGTGAGTTTGCACCCAGGCCGAGTTTATTTTACTTTGTGTATTTAATTTCATCACCACCACTCTCAACACAGTGAAGGAAAACATCGTGAAGTAACCGGCATGTCCTAGAACCAAAAATTCGAAGACATGTGATATCCACCAACCCGCACTAGGCCCGCGTGGTGGATCATGGTCCACTCCGTCTCACTGAGAGCAGGCTGTGTCGTGTGATCGTTATAGGCTGATTATACTACGCTTAAGCAAGAAGTAGATATTCTAATAATAGCTTGCTAGATTTGGATAAATCATACTAAAAGGTCAAGTTGTGTGTTATGACTACCGGGATAAAAAGTACACTATGTCCTAACCCAGGTCATAGTTTACCTATGTGCCAAATTTTATCGAAATCCGTTCAGCCGTTATGGCGTGAAAATGTAACAAGGTGACAGAAGGTGGAGGAGACTTTTCTTCTAGAAACATCACTTTTCGCAGATCTGCGACGCTGACTGTAATATCCAGAGTGTCGACGCGTCTTTCGGCGGAGGACACTATCATTGTGACATATGGTGTGCTCATCCCGTCAATGCTCATTTGGATTCCCTTGAGGAAACTGCATATATATTAGGTATCTATGAATTCTGCACATGATGCTAGATGTTGCTAGCGTAGAAATATTTCGTTGGTTATCAAAAAAATTAAACATCTGTTTCATACAAAAGTGCAATTTTTTTTTTAATAACCGACGAAAAAAACCTATTTGCGGTGTCCCGTCGACACATTCGATGAGCACTCAGACCCTAGTGTTTTAACCCCAAACGGCTCATGCATAAAACTTCCAACTTCTCTTATTAATAATAATACAAGTTTGGCTGACAATTTATATGTGCCCTAAATCCCTTGATAAGTCAATAAATCAAAAATAAAGTTGTAAATCGTCTCATTTTTGGGAGCAATTGACCCTGTAGATTTTCTAAATTGTACAGTTGTTGCTTGACTTTACTTCTTAATCTTCTAGAGAATAGATTCTCGACTATTTATTTTATTTTACGAGTATCTTCTCAAGCGACTGTTTCGCCCCACACCAGATTCCGACTTAACCGGACAGAATGTAAAAAAATTGACCAGTTAGCAAAATTCTATTCATCAAAAATCTACTATCATTACAGGCAGCAGCGACTACTATGTAGAAGATCGCCTGATGACACCTGTCTCTGATATCAACGAAGACTGCCCTGAAAGCCGATACAACGAAATTCACAAAGCTACTTATGCCACCATAGATCAAACAATTCTTAAGTTAAAATCTAGATGGCGCTGCCTTCTAGCTCGCAAAGAACTCCATTACGACCATGGGATGGCTGAAAAAATTGTTATAGCCTGTTGTATTTTACATAATATTTGTAACATGGAGGGATTGGAAGCTCCTGAAATGTCAGAATCTGATATTGAAGAAGAGAGAAAGAGACAGTATGAGTTTGCGGACTGTTCTCTCGATTGTGATTATAATGATGAGAGGATCAAGCTGGTGCACCGGATTGAAGAGATTAGGTTAAAGTCGTGTGACAACACTATGAAGGGCACTGAGGGTTAAAAAAAAGATTGAGATATTGTTTTTATGATTATGTCTTCAACTTCTTAGGGTGGATTCGATCAAACTTATTTTTCACTTTCAATTTTCATCAATCTCTCTGCAAAAAATTAAACTGACAAAAGAAAAATAAAAACAATGTTTTGGCTATAAACACTTGGCTCACTATTCGAAGATATGTGACAACAAACAATCAACTAACATCAATCAAGACTCGAAAATCGATCAAGCTGCCATCATTATAATATGATTTAGGTACGTCATTAATTTGTTTCATTATTTTTTTGGAGCCGAATCACAGGATAACTTAAAATACCAGTTTGATTGAATCCGCCTTGTGTGATTACAATTAAGACTAATTTCCGTTTAAAAATTAATATAAGTATTATGTTTGTGTCTAGAGAGGTAATTTTAAATCCTCCATATTTTTTAAGCTTCTCTTTATTTTTTACGTGATTATTTAAATTTATGTCGATAAAAAAACTTTGTTTAGTTAAGTCCCACCTCTACCTTTATTGTTTTCTATGTGGTTTTAATTAAGATGTAAGATAACATAATGATTGACTGATTGTATAGTTGTTCTCGTAATTCCTTTACTACTCTAAGGCTACGTAGGCACTGACAAGTGGCTTATTAAGCGTCTAGAGCCTAGTGACACATCTTTCGATACACGCTAGGCGACTAGCGAAGGCGCCAAACGCGCAGTGCGGCCGGTTGCGAAAATTCTAGAGCGTTCGTTTCACTTCGCTACTCGCAAGGTGACTCGTTAGGCTCTAAGCGCTAAGCAAACCACTTCTCAGTGCGTGCGTAGCCTAAGGTTTAATGTCACTTGCACCACATAAAACGACAAGGTCTATTTGTCTATGTAACAGTTATACAGTTTCAACCTTAGTGAAATTTTAATTTACTAGGGTTTTTTGGCAACGGTTTTATAGGAACTACGAGGTCAACTGCACCTACCTAATAATGTAACTAAAGTCCGGCCGCGCCAAATTTACCAAAGATGTAAATAACAATGGCCGCTCGAAATTGAATAAAATCGATTTTGAAGAACATTTATTTTAATTAATGTTTGTTTTCGTCTAGTTAGCTCGGAGATTTAGACGAAAACAAATATTACTAATAATAATGTTCTTGTATATCGATTTTATTCAATTTCGAGCGGCCATTGTTGTAAATACATCTTTGGCAAATATAGCGCGGCCGGACCTTACTTATTTGATTTATTTTAATGTTGTGAGTTTAAGGGGAAGCGCCAGGATAACCCGCGGAATCAAAATTTTCTTACGTTTTTTGCAATTTGCAGGTCAGTGTCAGGTTGTATGTTGATTTAAATATGATTCGCGAGCATAACAAGTATGTATTTAAAAAATTATAATCATTAAATCAACCCGCACTGGGCCCGCGTGGTGGATTGCGGCCCACTCCCTCTCACAGAGAGGAGGCCTGTGTCCCAGCAGTGGGAACATTATAGGCTGATTATGTTATGTTATGTACCTAATCATTAAATCATCAATGCAACCCTCTTAGTTCATATAATCCCATTGATTGTTATTTCAGAAATAATCATTCAATATAGTCATATCATATTTGTTACGCTCGCAAATCATATTTAAATCAAGATACAACCTGACACTGACCTGTAAATTGCAAAAAACGGAAGATTATCCCCCTAACAATAATTCTCATATTTACTAAGGTTCAATTAAGAGGGAAAAAACCTGTGATTGTAATATTATATGTTAACCCCCTTACTAATTAACGTATTATATCAAATGAATAGTTACACACCGATTTCTCTCTTTCAGTCGTCAGTAATTTGACTTTCGAAAGAAGAAGACAAAGCGTTGTGTAGGTAACTATACAGACGCTATAGAACAACGTTTATTAGTAAGGGGATTAGATTTTATTTGTGTCAAAAAATAACTACATATTAATAAAACTATCAACATTTATAATGGTTTACTTTTTCTCCTCCCGCTCGGTCATTTGTTTCATAAGTCCTAACATTTCTTGCATAACTGCTCTGATTCCCGCCAACTCTGCTGTTCCCTGTTGTAAGGTCAGTCTGATCTCTGATAATTCTGTGTTTCTTCTGGCGTCGTTCTTTAATCTTTCTTCTTCTAGATGAATAAATTTCTTTGTGTATGGGTTCAGGCAGGCTCGGAGTCGTACTCGACCTTGGCGATTTAATTCTGTTGAAGATTAATTTCATTTTTATATTGACCTGTCTTATGGAAAGACCTGGATGAGACTCGCGCAGACAAGCATATCTATTCACAACCATTTGATACGCTTCCGTACCGTATTTAACGTCAATTAAATCGTAGTGTTCTGTGTGTGTGTGCGCCCGTAGTGTCACCCTTTGTAAAGTTTCTATATCTGTAATTATAGTCTGTAATTTATATGGTGTACATAATAAAGAGTATTCTATTCTATTAATGTTACGCAGGAGTCTTCTAAACGCTGTTCAGAAGTCCAAAACCCGATTTTTTTTTCAGTTTAATCATTGAGACGACCGCTATTCATCCGACACTGCTGTCAGGGGCAAGGCAAATCAGGTTATCGAAATGTGTAGATTTCGATACGATAGCCTGTCGGATGGTTGTGAATAGCTATGCTGGGAAGCATGGCACAAAGGGGAGGAGGCCTATAATTATACTCAGCAGTGGGCGGAGTAAGCGCCTGCGCCTACTATCGGCACGGCACGGCAAGGGATTTTTATGCGAAGAATAAAAATGTAACTTAATCGTATGACAATAAAATTGAAATTTCAATTATAATCATCGTAGGTGCAAAAACAAAGCTAGGGTATCCTTAGACTTGCCGTGTCATTGAAATTTCAATTTTATTGTCATACTATTAAGTTATATTTCGATTTGTGGCATAAAAATCCCTTGCTGTGCCGTGCCGCCAATGGGCGCAGGCCCTAAGGCTGCCAATGGTAATGATGGGTCAGTCAATAAGTGGAGGGTTCCTTGCGCGTGGTACATCGTGACACGACTATGGATGTTTATCTTTTATTTTTACATGGTACAAAATAGTTAAGGTTCGTGAACACATTCGCAAGAAGCTGGCAGGATCATCACAACGGTAATATTTTCTCATTGTTTTTCTTATTTCTTTTTAGTTAGTTAGGAAGTATATTCATGTATTTATGTATATTTATTTGTGCTTATATTTATATGTAATTAGGTATATATTATATTCATAGTTTTAATAGGTTTATGTGTATCTTTATATTTAAAATATTTATTCCTCAATTTTCATGATTGCACCTACCACTGTTTGTCTCTGCATCACCCAAAGGTTGACTGGTAGAAAATGCCTATGGCATTAAGTCCGCCTCTGTACATTTTTGTGCTTGAAGTATTAAATAAATAAATAGTTTAGAATTTGTACTATTTTGTACCAATATTTTGCAATGTCTTTTGTCAACATTAGATCTTGTATACAGGGTTAGTCTTCAAAGACCAGCCAAATTCAAGTGTGTGGTACAGACCATCAAACTGAACAACTTTCTCCATGAGACTAACATCGTAGTCGTTTATTTATTTAAGCAATGGCTTTCATTTTGACAGTTCAACAACATTCATTGCGTTATTTACGTTGTTGAGCAAACAGTTTTTTCGAACATATGAAGCAATGTATTAGCAATATCCTTCAAAATTATTCAGATTGAGATTGTGTGTTACGCAATTAGGGTGCAGGGTTTGTTTACACTTTATTGAAATACTTTTGGAACAGACATTACGCGTGGTCGCAGTACCTACATAATACTCTGAATCAATTGAATAGGTACAAACCTAGTTGTGTAGGAGGTGGCGAAGAAGGGTCTGATATCGAAGGTGAAGGCGGCTCCTCATATTTTTTCTGTACAACAGGCTTGGGCGGGTCATCAGGTGGCTTCAACACATCCGGCTGACGTAATACATCTGGCGGAATCACCGGTGTTGGTGGAACTTCAGACTGCGGAATATCGGATTTCCTCGATGCCTCTTTCCGTAAAGATTCTATCTTCCTTGGAGAATAGGTTTTCGTGGTGGTATATTTGGCTGTCTTGGTAATTCTGGTTGTGAAATGACCCGTTCTGTTGGTATGGTTCTAATTCTATAGTCACAGCCCAAGGTTTTGAAGATGCCACTACTACTAAGACTTCTTGTGGCTGTTTTATCGTCTGTGGTGTTGGCTGGAAAGGCAAAATATACGAATATTTTTTAAATACAATATTTTCTTAGCTTTTTTCCCCAAAGATCAAAAGCAAAGGTACCAAATACACTGCGCCAGTTATGTTTAAGTCCCATGTTATAGGGGGCGAACCTTAACGCTGCCAGCAATTTGCCTAACCTGGGGATTGATTCCAGGACCCTTTGACTTAGTTCACCCTGCATCAGCAGCAACAAGCAGACAAATTTTTCAAACATATAAAGCAATGGCTTAGCAGTATCCTTCAAAATGATTCACATTGTGATTGATAGTGTGTTACGCAGTTAGGGTGCTGGGCTAGGACATAGGAGTTTATCCCGTTACTAATTCCTCGTGGCATAATTTCCGACTTCCGTGTGGGACAACTTCCGACCTGAACGCGGGCAAAAGCTAGTAAACTATACTGGTATGAAAAAAAAACTCACCTCAGGTGATCTTGGCTTCTGAACAAAACGTCTTGGTGGAATGGGTTCGCCAATAATAGCCAGGATCTTCTCATCCTAAAGAGTCAGTTCTGGTGCTAGAGTCTCCGGTTGACAAGGTTGCGTATCGCGTAGCAGCGGCTTTTCTTGTTAAATATTTTTTGTCGGACCACACCTGAAAATATTGATAAAAACACCTGTTAGCTATGTCGTTATGGAAAGGAAAATGGGTAAGACCATACCCAGACAAAATTAATTGTAGCATTATGAACAATGTTGATATTTGTTGCCCTCATGGAGTAAAGCAGAAAGATGAAGAAGTAAGATTGATTTAATAAAGGGAAATATTTAACTTATTCTCTCTGATGTTTTTTATTGTTTCGTTTTTCCCAACACTTTTAGGGGTAATTTTATAGGCACAGTCCCGAGCACAAATACGTAAACATTAGATTAAAAAGCGATTTTCTCCTAAAATACTGATAGGAAATTTATGGTGTTACGATCATAGTATTTTCGGATTATGGAATCGGTCTTTTCTTAAAATTGCCATCTTTACTTAACATTTTAAGTGTAAGATATTTAATGCTTGTGACTGTACTACTGTTACACCTCGATTCAAACTTTATGTCGGCTCTGAAGTGCGCTACTCGCTGCGCAGTGCCTCCCCCCTCACCCCCGCTGACACGTGAACTTGTTACTGCGCAACGACTCGCCTCATGTTCCGAGCCGCTATAAAGCTTGAATCGGGCTGTACTTGCTCCTACTAAACAGCAATCAATAGAACCTTACCCGTTGCCATTGTCGAGTGGTTTTAATACAACCACTGATGGTATTAAACCTCTCCGCAATGCCTTTCCACAGCTGCTGCGCCTTAGCCCGGTCCGTCGCGCGTCGGTCCCCGCAACGTACAGTTAGCCAACTCCCTGTGCTCATTCAGAAAATCTAGAAATACCAGAATCTGTTTTCTTGAAGGGGCATTAGTTTGCCTGTTTCCTAAAAACAAAAAAAAAAAGTTTCTATATTGATTGCTAGCTGTGAATATTTCAATTAGGTAATATTAATATTTTATACTTACAGTATGCGGAATTATTGTGGGTATTTTTCAGTTTTTTTTAACTTGTTGAATATTTGCTGAACCAACACAAACTCAGTTTGGTAATGGAAATTGATTAAATCTATACTCCATAGGTTTAGGTAGTTAAAGGTAAACAAAAAAAACCATGTGACTTAGTTAACCGACTAAACGTAATACCAGTCTATTCAGTTATAATGCTACGTCACAGTTGTACTCTTCAATTTAGCAATTTTTTTAATTAGAATTATAATGTTGCTAAATTGAAGAGTACAACTGTGACGTAGCATGACAACTGAATAGACTGGTATTACGGTTAGTCAGTTAACTAAGTCAAGTGGTTTTTTGTTTACCTTTATTTAATTACCTAAACCTATGAAATATAGCTATATTTTGGTTATGGGGATATAATTTTAATGATTATAATAATAAAAAATATTTTTCAGCTGTTTATTTCACTTGAGTTTTGAAATGAGAGTAAGCTTTAAAGCCTTTACATCCTAAATACCATTTAACACTTAGTTTGCTCACAATGGTGCCGATTCCCTTTTTCACATACTAAACTAAAGGAGATGGATAACGCTCCCATACAAGTCTGGTCCAGCATGGACATAAATGAAACAATATATATCATGAAGGAATATTTGTATTTAATAGTCCTGTTTATATTTTATTACTCCAGAAGTCGGTGGTGACGAGATATAAAACATTTTAGGTGAAAATTCTGGTATGATTTTTTGACGTTTAAATACAGTAGGCATGTACATCATTGTCGTGATGGTCCAGTGGTTAATGCTTCGCTTCTCATGCACGAGGTTGTGGGTTCAATTCCGGGAGTACCAGTGTGACTTTTTTCAATTCATATGTAGTTTCTGAGATTATCTTGGACATTACTGACATCGGTGAAGAAAAAACATCGTGAGGAAACCTGGACTTCTAGTTAAAATAAGTCTGACATCGCCAACCCTGTCGTGAGCAAACGTGCAATGCTCGTGTCTCTTTTGTACGAGATGAGACAATAATAGGCTGGTATTATTATTATTTACTTTGAATCATATTTAACTACGTGTGTCACATAGACCGCATAAAATTAATTCCAGGGACTTCTACCAGGTCATATATGTTCAGCATCTGAGGCTTAGGTACCTATGAGTAGCAGTGGAATTCTTTAGATGAATGATGATGATGACTATTATTTTAAAGAAAACTCTTTCGTTTGTTAGAATGTTTTATATGAATAATCGTGGTGATCAATGCTCGTTCTTTCTCTGTATGAGAAAATCAAATCAAAAGTCATTTACTTATTCAAATTAGGCTGAGAATCAGCACTTTACGAATATTTCAACACGTGGAACTTCAGGGACTGGTGGAACTTCAGGGAACGGTAGAACCTCGGGGACTGGTGGAACATTTATATTTTCTTGTTGCTGACCGCCGTCAGTGACGCTGGTTGGGCCGCCTAGGTACTCATACTGGGGATTGCGCTCTGTAAGCTTGTTGCCAGCATGGGTGGCAAATAGAGGTTGTCGGTCTCACCTAAGTATACGAAAAAGTTCATAATTTATCATTTCATAACATAATAATTGTATAAAAATATTTAAGCACAAACCAACTTGTTGAGGACAAATCCATTCAGATATAACATCATGAATGTGTCTATTGCTTTCAGAGTTACGTGTCAGTGTGTGAAAACGAACACGTATCAGGGATCTTTCACAGTTTACACACACATTACGATGGCCAACACTAGGGTTTGGTATTCCACTTGTATCAGACTGTGATAATGTTTGCCTAGCCAGTAACCAGCAAGAATGGCACACATTATCAGACGCAGTGACCTAAAAAGACAACCTACATAAGTATAAACAAATAGCTACACCCTTAAAAGACGTGCTGAAGCCGTTACTGAAAACTCACCAATCGCGGAGTAATCCACTGTCTTATAATAGATTGAATTTCATCCGAATCCCAAAAATGCCTCGTTATGCGAAAACATTGCTATACCACAGTTAGTGCAGCGCTGGTTCTCCATCAGAAATAGGGCAAAATCAGTTGTCTGTGTCTGTGAAAGCCGGGGTTGGTCGAGAGAGCAGTAACAGAAACAAAGCCAAAGGTCGTCGTAAAACACCAAAAGAAATTATTCAATATGCGAGCCACAAGAACCTACACATACGAATTAGTAATCTGTGACAGGAATGACTTAAATTGTCAAATCATTAATGAAAGACAAATATCTTGACTTTGTCATGACAATCGACATTCGACATAAAACCCTTAACACACGTACCTAGCTATAATACCTATGTATACAAACATACATAAACTGCTGCACTGCTTTTGCCATGCGGGAAGGCAGAAACTATAAAACGCCCTCTACTATTACGACCCTTACCTACTTACTTCTTTTGCTTTGTCCACGTTCATACATCTAGTCATTTAGGCGCGTCACTATAATAGAACGGATATATTGTGTTGTATACATAAGGTGCAGTCATAGGTATAGCTGTGTATGTGTTTATAATAACAGAAAGTATAATATCGTAAACGTCACAAAAATATGTCAAAATATATTTTAAATCACCTTACTATAATAATACAATAATATGTCCTGCACTAAATATCTGTTAGAAACGATCTGTTACTTACTTATGTTATGTTGTATTGAATTTCTCAGTACCTAGCAGCCCGGAGTCTGGATTTTTGCCCGGTTGATGGCAATAGGCTCGCCCTCTGTTTCATGGGACTTGAACATAACTGGTGAAATGGCGGTGTACTATAAGTATACCTCTACCTGCCTAACCCTTCGAGGATTACAGGCGTGATGTTATGTGAATATTGGTTCAAACACTATATCGATTAAGATTTAGTTTGAAAACATATTTTATTGCTTCGTCTGTAACTGCCTTAACAGAAGAAGATAGTGTTTCCATTACTTTGAAGAACCAAATAATCTATTGATTTTTAATTAAAGAGATAAAATAAAATGTTTCTTTTTTACTTTTAGTTCCGTTATCACTAAACGCGCATAAAAATATATATTTTTCTTACTCTATTATCAAAAATACAGGTAAATACATGTCGTTTCGAACGATGAACATGTACTAATTACCATTTTATTTCAAATAATTGCAACATTTGAAACTCACGGATGCTAATCAAAATAAAACAAACAAATTATTACTCTTTTAAATTGATATTTTCCCACACACCTCTGCGGAAAAATGAAAGTCATGATAGAAATTCAAGTATTATAAGTTTTTTTTTTAACATTCTTAAGTCTTTGTCCGTGCAGGGCCACAAAATATCCATGTCCTTTAAGTTCAGTGCATCTTTTTCTTTCTATTTCAATAAGAAAAGGACTGAAGATGAATTTTAGTTTAGTCCTGTCAAATTAATCAGCGCCTGACGTAAATTGCATCGACGTATATCACAGACGTGCAGAATTAATAGGCTATTCAGTTCTGTGGAGATTAGTAGACTACAGTGTGGCCGACGATAAAGATCAAATTCGCAATACACATATTTGTTTGTATGAAACTGGACTACGGGTCTGCAGGGCACTACTAAACTAAAGTTATACCAGCAGATGCCAAATAAATGTAACAAATAAGGTTGAATTATAATTTCTACACAGGATTAGAGCTCCTAGGCACCATTAACATTACTATTTGTACTGGTAACATTACCTAATCAGCCTAGCGTATAATGTTCCCACTGCTGGGACACAGGCCTCCCCACTTCAAGAGGGAGTGGGTTGTAATGTACAAGATGGGCCCAGCGCGGGTTGGTAGATGTCACATGTCTTTGAATTTTTAGTTCTAGGACAAATCGATTTCCTCACAATGTTTTCCTTCACCATTTAGAGAACTGTGGTGATAACATTAGAAAGCTATAATGTTGCCAATTAATAAATTATCACAAAACATTTTAGTGTAGTTTTGTGCATACCCAACAGTATGTTTGCCAATGGCCCATTCACATAATAATGTATTATATAAGTACTCACTGTTGCAATCGGCATTTAGGACTTCTTCATCTAACTTGGCTTCATTCTCGGAGAGCATTCCCTGGTCCTCTTCCTTGACGAAATCTTGAGATTCATCTTCAAGGGGCTCCGGTTTGATCCATAATTCATCTTCTTTGACTGAAGCAGAATATATAAATAATTGTAAATATATTGCAATGATTTTCTGAATCATAAAGGTTCCTATGTATATGGTGCTAATAAAAAACCAAGAAAGGATTCCATTTATAAAATGCAAAACTATATTAATAAATGTCTGTCTCACTAATAGGCAATTCTTTAATATTTAATAAAATATAGTTTTTAGGATGTCTTGGTGTAGATGGCTGGAAAAACATGGACTAGACAGGCAAGGAACAGGGAGAATCGGAAGAGGTTGGCGGAGGCCTTTGCCAAAGAGCACACAGAGACTCAGAACTGATATTGAACATTTTAATAAATTTCAAATAAATAAAATACATAAGTTTTATACGTTTTTTTGTCCAAAACTCAAAAGCAGCTTGTAATCAGGAATTGAGCACAGTTGATGTCAACAGGGCCACCTATTACATGGAACTAAACCAAATCTGGTGAAATGTGAGTTTACTAAACACCTCTACCTACCCCTCTGCGTAATACAGGCGTGATGTTATGTATATGTTTACCTTACCTTCTTGAGTTTGATTGTATTCATTCAGTTCATTCTCCTCTGCATTCTCACTTTCTATAGGTTCTGGCTTGATCGTTATCTCCACCACTGGCAACGTCGTCTCCATCACTAACCGTTATAGCCTACTTTTACTGCCACAAAAACTACTGCTTTACCAAACAAAAAAACAAAATTGCGGTAACGAATCAATTACAATGTTTTTAAGCATAGTTAGTAACAATAGCCAGTTCAATGTCATGTCATTTTCACAGAAAGTCACCAGCACAGCAATTGTTTAGTTAGTTTTACACAAAACTTCACAGTTATTGGCGATTTTCAGTCAGTATCCGCAATTTTATGAACCGCTAGCTGCCGGTCAGAGACGACGTGATGTAATTAAACACTTGCAGTTTTTAAACACAGCGTTGTAACGAAAACTTAACAGTACAGTTACTAAAAATATATTCACTAGGCACTGTCGGGAATATCAGCTAAAGCATTTTATCCTCTTAAAATGTCCTTTTTCCATTTCTTTTCAATCGATTATCTCGCACACATCATAATCAGCCATCACTCTTGTCAAAATCAGTATTGTAGTGATGCGTTTACTTAGCGAGTTCGAAATACCAATTTGCAATAATAAAACGCTACTAAATCCGAAACGTGTAAATTCTAATCAACTATTATTTGTATTCAAGAGCAAAATATATAGGCGATATATATTACATTCTAGAACGTAAAAATTGTTTGTGAATTTAGACAAACAAATATTCATGAATGGTGAATCGACACGTTATTATAAAGTACATCACTTCGCTTGTGTTTATCTGCATAAAAGTGCTTTCACACTGTACGTCTCCAGTCCCTACTTACTGCTGCTTTGGATACATAATATAATATGGGTATAAGGAGAACCCCAACATATTTTAACTGGGTATATCAAGGAGGATGCGACCACACGTTTAGCTAAAAACCGACGATGTTTCTACTATAGTCATCAGCAGTTGTTAGATAAGGTTTTAGACTAATATCCAGCAGAAGGTTAATTTATGCACAACAGCTATACTAGAATTTTCAGCCTAGAAGTGTCGGCCGAGCAATGGTAAAAAATAGGGATATTTTAGTGACCCTTTACTTTCTGGCAGGACTACTGCTGGACATGCAGGACATGGTGTCGTGATTACGCTCTTCAGGTCGAGTAAGTGTTATTGGGTTTCTCTATAATAATATTAAAATTTTCTAGTACAGCTGATTCAAACTTTATGGCGGCTCTGAACTTCTGAAGTACGCTACTCACTGTGCAGTACTTCACCCCCGCTGACAGGTGAATTTGTTACTGCGCAGCGGCGCGCCTCATATTCCAAGCCGCCATAAAGTTTGAATCAGCCCGTAGTCTGGATTTATGCCCGGTTGATAGGCTCGCCCTCGAAGTCGGACTTTAACATGGTTGGAGAAATGTGGATGTAGGCACATTCGGTACACCTCTGCCTAACCCTTTGAGGCGTAGTGTTGTTTGGCGGGCCACAAAAAATGGCGTCGAAGTGGCCCACAGCCACATGCGTTTTGAACACTGTGCAACCTATCGGTATAAACCAGAAAAAAGGAGATAAATTAAATAAAACCAATCTAATCTTTCCTAATTTTTATTTCGAACCGTTACACATAACTTAAAAAAATTTGATGTATTTTTTAAATTTTTTATATGACTTAAAAGAGTGTACAATGCATTATAATATGACACATAATCTCAAAACAGAATGGTTCTATACAATGACGATAACATTTTGGTACGTAGTAATCCCCGAATTAAATAATGATGACGAGCATTCTTTAAAAATATTCAATACTTTCATTTCTGCTAGCCAAGTTGAGTGACATTGCTAAGAACCTTTGTTAAAGTCAGATTTATTGGTGAAATATCATTGTACAGACGCCAGCACATCAAGCCACCCGAAACTGTCAAATTTTCCTAATCAACTTTGAACCTTATGCTTTAGCGATAAAGTTGAAAATCTATTAAATAAATTTGACAGATTGTAGTAGCTTGATGTGCTGGCGTCTGTACTACAATAATTACTACAGAGCGGCTGTCGAGATAATTACTACAGAGCGGCTGGCGTTCTTGATACCTGTCAGATTCATACAAAAAAATACTTGTTTTGCGAATTTGATCCTTATTAGCTACTAGAATTACCGCATTGACAGGTGTCAGGAACCCATTTTCTCGACGGCCGAGCTGTAGGCGAATTTGTTTCAACGTGTGTTACATTTCATGTTACGTTTCACAAATCTGTATCCGGCATTATAGTCAAGTATAACGTAGCCCTTATTTTTATTTTTTAGTATAATAGTAAGAAGACAAATATACATTTAAGTAAACACTAACCCCCTTACTAATAAACGTTGTATAGCGTCTGTATAGTTACACAACGCTTTGTCTTCTTCTTTCGAAAGTCAAATTACTGACGACTAAAAGAGAGAAATCGGTGTGTAACCATTCATCTGATAAATAAGTTTATTAGTAAGGGGATACGGCTTAGAAAATGAGCCACAGTTATTTTAACAGGGGCAGTATTATGAAGCGAGAGGCACCTTTTTTCCCGTGCGAGAGAGAGATGGAATTACTTAAATGGAATAGTGCCATCCCTGTCTCGTCTCGCAACGGAACAATGATTGCAGATTTTAAAATAAATATACAGAAAATAGCAGAAACGAACAATGTCAATAAACTTAGCCAGCCGACTACCGTAATACTAAACTAAATACTTCTTGCACCTGCGCGATTATAAAAATATTGACTATGGTATATTTTGGAAGAGTTACACCTCATTTCTGAGAGGTCAACTATTTTTGGCTGACGCTCTAATGACCAAAAACAGCATCATATTTTTACTTTTTCTTTGTAAATTGCAACAGACTGCTAGCCCATCTGACCGAAATAGGTTACAATACCAGCCTATCATTGTCCCACTGCAGGGCAAATAACAAACACCTCTTCTGATACAGAGACGACATGAGCATTGATCACCACGCTTGCACAAAACGGGTTGACGATTTCAAACTTATATTAACTATAAGTCCCGGTTTCCTCACGATGTTTTTTTTTTCACCGATGTCAGTGTGTCCAAGATAAACTTGGAAAGAACATATGAATTGAAAAAGTCACATTGGTACAGCCTGATTCAAACTCTATGGCGGCCCGGAACATGAGACGAGTCGCTGCGCAGAAACAAATTCACGCGTCAGCGGGGGTGAGGGTGACGCAGTGAGTTACGCACTTCAGAGCCGCCATAAAGTTTGAATCGGGCTGTAACTTGGGTCAAAAACACTTTTGAGGGATACTAAACGCCCATAGGCAAAATAAAACTTCTGTTTCGTTCAGTGTCCTCCAACCGATTAAAAGCTCCCAAATGTAGTAATAGTAGTAGTCTACAAGTAAAGCAAAATGAAACACGCTTCTACAGAAGTAATAATACGAGTACTGTTTTTAAACAAGAGCGTTCTCTGTCAGAAATAAGGTGGTACTTCAAAAAATAACTCAAGTCACAAGAAATATCGGTGGAAAATTATATTTACATAAAAACATGTCATCATTATACTATAAACCTTAAAATTATAAACTAAAGCTTGAGTGATGTGATTTAATTGCCTGTGGCATGCCATAAGTTGGCCCAACAATAAAAGTTGCACCGTCTAAACCATAGATTTCCAACGTGGGAGATAACGCCCCCTCGTGGGCGTTTGAGACTTTTACGGTGGCAGTAAAGACCCAGAGAAAATTGCGTGTCCTATATTACGACTATATAATATAACTCGTTTAAATATAATCGTGGCAATACCTGTTTCAGATTCGCAACAGATAGTAAGTAAACAAATTGTGGGGGGGGGGGGGGGGGCAATAGAAAAAAAAACTCAAAGTGGGCGGTGGGTAAAATAAGGTTGAGAATCTATGGTCTAAACAGTATTTATACAGGCTACAGGCAAAAAAACTCGCATCGTTTAAAATTGTTTTATGGTACAAAAAAAAAATTGGAAGAACAATATTGCATGATTCATTTAAAGCGAAAGCGTCTGGGTAGTTTGCTAAACTCAACATTTCTTACGTTTTTTTGCAATTTGCAGGTCAGTATCAGGCTGTATGATATAAATAAGATTCGCGGTCGCAAAAAAAAAAAAACATAAAAATCATCGATACAACTCTCCAAGTTTATATTACCCTGTTGAATGGGTATTTCATTAAATCATGACATTTAACGCCAATTCTAACTCAAGGAGTTGTATTGCTGATTCTAATGATTATAATTCTGTAGTCATATTAATTTGTTACGATCTCGAATCATATTTTATTTAAAATACAACCTGACCTGCAAATGGCAAAAAAAAAACGTAAGAAAATTTTAATTTCGCGGGCTACCCTGATGCTCTTGCCTTAAAAAAAAGAAAAACAAAAAAAAGGTACTTTTCACAATACACAATATAGCACTTTACCTTTTCACCTGTGACTCGAGTATATTTCAAGTAAGCTTATTCTAAAATATATATTTTACCGATTTTTTTCATGATCGAGCTCGCTATTATTAGTGATTTACTTCAAAAACGACTTATGTCACAATTCCATTTTTTGGTGATAAACTGTGGTGTAATAATAGTTTTACATATTTTGATTTAAAAGAGTTTCTTGCCCGTTGTTCTCCATAGGAATCTACTATGCTTTGGAATAGGCAACTAGCCTTTTAAAAGTGCCTGTAATTGGTTTATTTTGAGTTTGAAATGTTCTTTACGGAACACAATTTATCTATCGACATATTAGGTAGATATGTCCTTTGGGTAGGCTACCATCGCTTATCAAGCGGCGTCCTGATCCATAATCAAGATCATTTAGTAACAGAAAGACTATACTTTTGCCTGTTAACGGTATAAAAATATAACAATCGTTGTATAATCATCAAATTTCTTCTGTTTAATCCATAAAATCTGTTATTACACCTTCAGTAATACACACTATGAAAACAGACCCACAACGCTATTTTCACCTCAAACAGCTTACGATCATCTTTTGCCGACTAAGCAGGAAAAATAGAGTGGGAGGGACATCGACGCGCAACCAAGGATTCAGTACATGGAACTGGACCCGCGACACTCGTAGCCGAAAGTATGCTGCGACGCGCGATCGGTTCCGTTCGCCTGTCGTCGTATCCGATCGAATCCTTTCGGCTATCGTCCAAATTTTTCTTTTCCTCTTATCTGTTTTATGACTATTTTCTTCTTCTTCTAATGCAATAGCCAACAATACTACGTCAACTTCAAACATTTAAAAAAATTTGAACACGGTAGGAATGAAACTATTTTACTAGGCGCAGAAACGGATACGTTCGTAAGCGACGGTACGGATCCGATCGCATGCGTCGACATGCTGCCGGAAGCGATCGGCTGTCGCAGCATCCGTTCGTATCCTTTCCGATCCGATGCGATGCGAGCCGTTTGGTGGAAATCATTCTTAACTGGTTGCGCGTTCGATGTCCATCCCACCCTCAATAATCTCAGCGAGTGGGAAAATATTGCTCCGAGTACAGTTATAACCACGATAGCACAAGCATGTCAAGTTGTCAACTCCATGTCAAAAATGTACAATATAGTAAAAATTTTACAAAGCTAATGTTAACAGTCAAACAACGTTCGATGTATACAATATAAATATTATCAATTCCTTATGGAAACATTTTGTTGGCAGTTTTTTGGACCAAACTTGTGTGTTTTTTATATGAAAGCCTCATTCTAGCATAGTGCTACCCAGACTAAAACATTACCCTCCTTTTGAGCTCAGCCGCAGTCGGGTAAGAAGGAAAGATTAATAAGAAAGCTGAACGAGATTAGCAGCGCTTTTGTCAGAAAAGTTTGCATATGGTCACTTCAATTTATCTCACAAAATTCTGCGGGGTTGCTACTCAGTTTGTAACACACTATAATAAATTAGCAATGGCTTTAATTTTGACAGTTCAACGACATTCATTGCGTTATATACTTTGTTGAGCAGGCAAACTTCTCGAACATATAAAGCAATGGATTAGCAATATCCTTCAAAGATAATGATTGATAGTGTATTACGCAATTAGGGTGCAGCCGGACTCATTCATGTCGGAACGAGATCATGAAAATCTTAAAGCAATGGCTAAAGCCACATAACCACACATACCATGCCCTTTAGCCACATAATTAGCGAAATGTAGGATGTACTATGTATAGTCTGGCGTTTCTAAATTTGCCAAAGATGTAAACAACAATGGCCGCTCTAAATTGAATAAAATCGATATATGTACAAGAACATTTATTTTAAGTAATGTTTGTTTTCACAACAACAAATAAATGTTCTTGTATATTGATTTTATGCAATTTCGAGCGGCCATTGTTGTTTACATCTTTGACAAATTTAGAAACGCCGGACTATAGGCACACCTCTGCTTAACCTTTCGGGGAAAAAAGGTATTAAGATAAGTTGTAAAAACTACTTTTTTCAGCTCACAAGTTTGGTCCACCAACCGCTTAGGTAACTGCTTACTACAATATTATTGCGATCACTAACAGAGCATACAATGTCCGGTGCTTTTTACATTTTAACCAGTTTTACTTAAAACTACGTGATTTTTAATCATCTTCCTTGGTCTAATCTTGTTTTAACGACACCGTTGTGTCCGAAAGTCTGCTTCATTTCAGTAGATCTAATCTCTTAAGTCCGTCAACAAAGACACGGGCCTGTCTGAAAATAGTTGATCTGTCAAAACTAGTGTCCAAACTCAATTTTCGGACGGACATAGAAATATCGGGAGTAGGGACAACTATGAAATCGTGTTGTCATTCACTCTTAGTTTGGGCAGCAAATCACACAAATATTATAAAGGCGAAGGTTTGTGTGTGTGTGTGTGTTTATATGTTTGTTACTTCTTCACGCTCAAACGGCTGGACCAATTTTGATAAAATTTTGTATGGAGGTAGCTGACACACTGGATTAACATATAGGTTACTTTTTATCCCGATATTGCCACGGGATCGAAACTTATGCGGGTGAAACCGCGGGGCGCAGCTAGTTAATTGTATGTCCGTAGATGATACGGTGTAGGTGTCATCCGTAACTTCGAGTGAAACTACGGATTTCTTTGCTTAGGTTTAGATTTCCTTGGGGTCTAAACAACCGGCATGAAATCCGTAATTTCGGCCAAAATTACGGGCGGTTGGCAGTTGTCCCTACTAGCAATGGGATTCCCCGTCCGTAAAAGTTAAGTCAAGTGTAGGGTTCACTCCGAAAAGAACTACATTCAGACGGGCACGTCTCTTCGTTGACGGACTTGGAAAGTAGGCCCCCAGATTGAACGAGAACAGTTACTTTCGGGCTCGAAACAATGGTCTCGTAAAACTAACCGTATTACAACATCTATTGCTCCAGGAAATCAAATAAATACAGTTGTATTTGTGTGAAAATATACACATAGCCCCCCCCCCCCCCCACACCAGGCGCGCGCCAGAGGAACGCCCGCGGCCGACGCACGCACAATGTGGGGGGCACTTATTCTTATTGAAAAAACGTTTTGTTTACAGGTTAGTCTCAAATTGTTATAAGAAACTATCTTTCGGATTTATAAATCACAACGATTATTAAATCTTATCTAATCTTCTTTGATATATCAATCACAAAGGTTAATTACAAGAAAAGGTGTCAATTCCTCCGTCAGTTCATATCCTTCCTGCATAGCTATTCACAACCACTCGATACGCTTCCGTACCGTATCGAACACCAATCAATCTTATCCTAGGAGTCCTCTAACGGCTGTTCACAATTCCAAAACCCGAAAATTTTATCAGTTTAATTCAAATAGATGACCGCTGTTATCGAAATGTGTCATTTTCGATACGATAGCGTGTCGGATGGTTGTGAATAGCTATGCAGAAGGACATTACAACGCCCTTATATAAGGACAAAGTCCGCAATTCAACAATTATATTAATTAGTTATATGTTAGACCACGTCTAATTGATCTATACTTGAGTTCAGAATCTTAGGTTATTTATCATCTATTGCCATTGTTCAACTATCTACTTTAGCGCTATGTAGTCAATGTTGATTTTTGAGTGACCATAAAAAGGTTAATAAACTTTGGCTGCAATGGAATTTGAACTTTATCATATATGACATCGAGTTTGAGGTTGCAAAACTTGATAATCGATTAGTTATCTAAGATTCTGGATTCAAGTCTAATGTTAGTTCAACATCAAGCATTATAATTAGTTGCTAGACATTTAAAAATGGTCCTTCGAGCCAAATAAGCATTTGACATGATTTTTTTTTCCCATTAATATTCCTTATGCTGCAACAAGATTAATTTCTTTAACGCGTTAGGAATAGTAATTAATGTTGCCATGAATTATTCTAAAAATGTCATACATTTAAAATGATGAGACATTAAGAACTTTACACAAATGGGATAGAAGATTTTTCGCCATTTTGTTTATTTTTTCCAAATGGCGGCGACGCATGATACTTATGTAAATCAATAGCTGACATCAATGCAATGAGAAAACATAACCCCGTGAAGCGTCACGTTTCCGACATATTAACGTTCAATGATGATCACGTGACATACATTTTTTTCGTACAGACGCCAGCACATCAAGCTACTACAATCTCAAATTTCTTTAAAAGATTTTCAACTTTATCGCTAAAGTATAAGGTTCAAAGTTGATTGGGAAAATTTTACAGTTTCGGGTAGCTTGATGTGCTGGCGCCTGTACATTTTGTTACACAGATGATTATTTTAAGCATTCAGTGATTATTTCAAACATCTATGCAACAAGATGTAAGGGTTTGTCTTATTCTGTTTGAATGTCAGTTATCGATTTATATAGATTTCATATGTGGCCGCCATTTTGATAAAAAAAAATCAAAATGGCGGTCAGACAGGTATGCCACGGACCTTCAAAGCCCTTTATAAACATTAGAAAATGCAGTAAAATGCACGAAAAAAGAAATAAATACACATCAAAATGAGTTTCTAATAATCTCAATATCGATTTATAATATTTTTTTAGTAGATTTCGATTACAAAAATTATAATTACAATTTTTTTTCATACATATTTTTGATAATATGTAAATAATTATGTTTAAAAATACATGTTTTTGTGCGTCCTGTGTGTTTTACAATTGTAGGTATATATTTATTAACTAAATCAGTTTTACAAAAAATATGTAATAATTAAAGAGTTTACATCACAAATTATTAGGTATACTTCAGTTATTTATTCATAGCATTTTGATAATTTTCGAATCCCATATTCAAAAGTACCACCAATACTATTTTATTGAGGTCAAGGGACTAACAAAATAATGTGCTGGCAACATTGTTACAATAAAGCTTCTATTTCATACATATTATTTGTATTAACTAGCATGCACCGTGTCCTTTTCAAAGTACAAACGCCAGCACATAAAGCTACTATAATCTGTCAAATTTCTTTAATAGATTTTCAACTTTATCGCTGCAGCATTAGGTTCAAAATTGATTGGGAAAATTTGACAGTTTCGGGTAGCCTGATGAGCTGGCGTCTGTACAAAGCTACTTTTCAGACCGATCTTCAAATATGTTGGTAGCAGAGTGTTTATGTCTAAAATATTAGTAGCATTAATAAAAGCGACTGCTATGTATTGTCAACAGATATTGGAGCCAATGCATTTCTACTGTGGAATTTAATACATACCCAAAGATTTTGTTTAGGTCATACTTAAAAACACTACATACTTATAAACATGATATATAGTTTTTAGTAAAATCTGGTACATTGCTTTCAATATGGGACCCAAAAAATACACCATCAAATTCACTTCACCATAACTATTGTGCAATCAATAGCCCATAATCGGTGGGCACAGTCCATAGAGCCTACACCATAGACAGTTTAGTCTATGGTCCTATGGCGTCACAATTTTAACTGGTCTGATTCTCGTCGAGAAATTCGACGCAAGTGAATGGAAAATGACCTATTTTACCGTGTAGCTCGCCTTCCCACTGGCCGTTTATGTTGATTTTTGTCACCTGAAAAAAAAATGTGATTAGTTCAAGTTGGGTTCTATTAAAAAGCGCTTACGAGTGGTATTACATAAACGCCTATTCAAAACTATGCGGTATTCGCTACCGTCTGCGGTAGAGAAACCCGAGTGGGTATACGGTAATATTACTGTTCACACCAATGCGGATTTCGCTATCCTTGTGGGTAGAATACCGAGTTCGAGTTTCGCTCAGGAAGGCAAAGAAGTTTTCGCCAGTTAGTAATTTCTGTATCGCCAAAGAATACACCAACTATTCCGCTCTAGCCGCGGAACTTGATACTAAATACCTGAGCGAAATCCGCGCGGTATGTACCTCTACCCACAGCGGCAGCAAATACCGCGTAGGTTTGAATATACCTTAAATGTACGATTGGCGCACGCTGTACAGGCAGCCACGCTGCCACCATGCTGAGTGGCTAAAATTTTCTAGTCTCATGTAGTTCGTGCCAGCATAATCAGCCTATACTAGAATCAATTTTTTTTATTATAATATTTGACGTTCAAAAGTGCCTTTAGTGTGCCTAATTGAAATAAATGATTTGACTTTGACTTATAATGTTCCCACTGCTGGGACACAGGCCTCCTCTCTGTGAGAGGGAGTGGGCCATAATCTATCACGCTGGCACAGTGCGGGTTGGTAGATATAGAGAGAGAGAGAGTAGAATTAGAAAGAAAGAAAAATATTTAAAAACACAGTTACATTAAAAAAAAAAAAACCTATAATTCTGCAATACTTCAAAAATTAATACCGCAGCGCTGGTATTCTGAAAGGGCCCGTTGGGGTGCTACGGACATCTATAAATCCCACTATGGGATATGGATTTCTTTTATAAATATTAAGGCTAATTTTGGCCAGTATCTCAAAGTTGCATTGGGTAGTTTTAACATTAATGATTGGTGGTCCATGGATGGATGATCGCTGGCCCCCTTCTCACCTCGGAAATCACTTTAGTGCCGTTTGGGACCAATATTAACACCAATAAATCACCTTTACACCTGCAAAGGTGATTTTTGATTCGAGTCAGAAACACGGTCTGACCACCTTAAGATGTCCGAATTTCGTAACAATTGCCACAAACCCAAGGCCTACAAATGTCCGACAAAGACTATTGATTTATTTAAGTATGCATACACACGTCACGTTGCAGTATAAAACTGATTTATATCCGTCACCTCACACACCAGGTCCAGTTGAAAACCAGCGTCAGGCACTAGTTGTCTGGCATCTTTGCTGAACTGGGCCTTTTTAGCGCAGCCGTGAGACACATTTTCCTGCTTTTCTTTTATTTATTTTTTTACATCGGACTTTACACTTTTTTATTTGATCTTTATATTTTGTTTTTATCTGGTGTATTGTGTGTATTTTAGTCTGTGCTAAATAAATATATTTTCTTTCTTTCTTTCATATCTCTATAAAATTAATGATGCTTACTTTAATAATATCTCCTTCTTCAAGTTTGAGTGCTGTCTTGTCGTAGGCGTTGGGTACTCGCGGTTGCTTCACTCTAGCTAACGCCGGTAGAGTGCGCTGTAATGTAGGGCAAAAGTTATTAATGTATATGAAATAGGCTGAAACTTTCTCCTGTAAGGGTCGTAAAAGGTGGAGGAATATGATAATAGACATCTAGAACTTTTTAGTATGTGTTTTTAAGAAGTTTTGGTATAAGAGGCCGTCTCCACGAGCGAGAGAATCGCGGCGATAGTCTCGCCGTGCCATCAAATTTTCGCCGCGATGATATCGCCGTGAGGAGACACGTTCTAAGAGAGTGAATGAAGCCCAAGAGTGGGGTATTTGGCGTTCCGTAGTTTCTGCCTGGGAAAAAAGCGTGAGTGATATTTATGTAAGTCCACATATAAGATAAATAGACACCAAAATGTTCATATAGCCTGTTCCAAAATTATTTGATGAAAATGTAAACAGATGGGTCAGAAAATGTACCCGTGGATGGAAAAGGTGTAATTTACATATTGAGTTTTCATCGTCGATTTAAACAATTATTTTTTCTTGTGCAATTAATTGTTGGAAAACGTAGCGAGATAAATGAATGTGTTACTAATTCCCTTTAGTGTTTTTTTGAAGTGAAAACATTGAGCGCGTTGGGCATTTTTTGAGATGGGAATAACGATAGAATTCGCGCCACTGTTACCGTAACCGACACCGCTTCGGGTGTGTTCGTCTGTCCTCGGGATGTACTCGGCTTTAATGTATATCCGATATGTCAGTGACTGATGGCAAAGTATTCTGTTTGTGTTTTGTTTTCACTTCTGTCGGCACTCCCGGAGTGCCACTTTTTTTCCCCTATTTTGTCCCACTGCTGGGCAAAGGTCTCCCCCATATTCTTCCACTTTTCATTGTCCTGTGCGTCTCCGTCCAATCGGTTAGGCTTTAGTGAGTTTATTGCATAAGAATTTAATCCAAACAGGTTTGTTTACGCTTTCATTAAAAAGTTTTGGAACAGGGTATGGGTTGCTATAGTTGTTGTAAATAACGAGTACGTGTCATATAAGGTCATTGACACAATACTGCAATGATTGTACGTTAGTTGATTGAAACCTCTGTGACTGAATTGCTACAAACCTGCATATTAGTACGCTGTTGCGGATGCTTGTTGCTGGGCGGGCTCGGTGGGTCCGCGAGATGATTGAGCGCCTCTGTCGGTGGGTAAGGAACGCCAGACGGGTCCAGGATCTGGCGGTAAGATGGGGAGAAGATTAGGAATGGAATAGAAACATTTGTACCGTCTAAGATATAAGACACCAGCACATTTAAAGAAGTAAATAATAACATGACAAACAAACAAGGAATAAAAGCGTTTTTATAAAATTACATAAGTGTTGAAACTTCACAGATGTGATGATAACGGCATCTATTCTACTAGTAATAAAACAATAGTAACTACGTACGACATGGACTAGACAGGCAAGGAACAGAAAAAATTGGAAGAGGTTGGATGAGGCCAAAGAGCACACAAAGACTCAGAACTGAAGGCCAATTCTCGTAACTTAAAACGCTCACAATCTACTCGCAGTCTCATCTCGCCGACAAACAAATGCCAAAAATATAGGGAAATTAGAGACTGATGATTGAGACTGAGATCAGACTGTGAATATTCTTGAAATTACGAGAATTGCCCCTCAGATATTAAACGTTTTGTACTACAACTATCACTCTGACAAAAGGCTATAAATAACTACTCGCTATACGAGAGCATGATCAGCTGTAAGTATGGTTAAAATAATTATTTCAGGAAATCGTTATTTTTCTCTCTATTGCTTTTAGATACCAATGCCCATAACAACTGTGAACTTTCCCCAATTAATAAAAACACCCTTTATACTGCGTTCAAACGAAACAAAATAGAAAAAAAAACATATTGAACCGCTTTTCACAAATAGAAATGGAAAAAGTGGCAAATAAAGGCTGGATTCGAAACCCTGACATTTCGTAAGATATTCGTCTGCTATTTCAACTACCCTTTCGACTGGGAGCGTGGCGCCTCCTGTAATCCGGCTACACGGAGGTCGGGTACGGAGGATGATTTGAGGTCAGTGGCACCTGGTGCTAAGTGGCCCATGTTGGCCGTCCATGCTAAGCCAGGTATAAACATGGACCCCCCAAAGGAGTTTGGGGGGTGCAGGTTAACTAAGGCGGGGCGAAACGGGCCAGGGGGGTAACCCAGCAGTCTAAAGTCCCCGTATCGGGCAGTAGTGGGGTAGCGGGCACTAAGTGGGAGCTTGGCATCAGACTGACTGATGATCAGACCCGATCCTTTTGCATAAAAAATAATAAAAACTGGGATAATGATATTACAGCTGAATAAATTTTATAAACAGTTTCAGGACGATAAAAGCGATTCAAGACTCCGCTCTGGATGTTCAAGGGCTCGCTCTGCATTATCTATTACAATCCATACTTAATATTATAAATGCGAAAGTGTGTCTGTCTGTTACCTCTTCACGCTTAAGCCGCTGATCCGATTGAGATGAAAGGTATAGAGAACTCCCGGAAAAGGACATAGGCTAGTTGTTATCCCGATATTCCCACGGGATCAACACTTATGCGAGTGAAACCGCGGGGCGCAGCTAGTAAAGCTATAAAATATGTTGTAGGCCGAAGTCTGAGCGTGCAAAATTGTTTTTGCGGTTTTTCCCAACAGTTGTTTGAGTCCAAATAAGCATAAGCAAGCGGCCGTTGAGACGGCGCTGTACTTTAAGATATTTTACAGAAACATGTTGGTATCACATCCTACTGTTTAAACTGTTAAAACAAATGCAGCATGAAACTGTGAAAAAGCATGCATTATACAGTAAAATATCGTACTGATCAACGCCGCGTAAACTTGGGCTAACTTGATGAGATGAAAAAGCCACAATTGGATAGCCTATTGACTTCTATTAAGTTTTGTAAAAATGTCACATGATATGTAATGTATTGTAATTTATTTTTTCTCGAAACGCCATAACAGGGTAAATGTCAGAAAGGGTGGAAAGGACATAGGCCTCTCCCAGGCTGCGCCACAACACCCAGTCCTCCGCCTTCCGTATCCAGTCAGTCCCAGCCACCGTTTTTAGGCCGTCGGTCCATCTAGCTGAGAGGCGTCCCTTCCTACGCTTGCCGATACGCAGTCTCCAGTTTGCTTACTCTATGTTTGCAATCAACTGATTTTTTATTTTATTTTTTTATTTATCATTTATACAAATGAACACAGGATTACATATTCAATAGCAACAAAAAACCACTAAGGTTTAAACTTGTGCTATCACGAGTCTATCTCAATATCAAACTATACAATGAAGCATTTTATATGTACGAGATATTGCCGGTACAATATTTATTCTTTAAACTGTACATAATACTTAGGTAATATTGCTTAAGTTTACATTTAATATTTTTATGTGTAATACATTTGTTTATTTCTGAGGGTAGACTATTAATAAGTCTCGGTATAAATTTGATTTCCACGTAGTCGGTTTGGTGTACAGAATGACATAGACAACATTACCCTCTGCACGTAAGGCACGGGGATGGAGCCGGTGCGGCCGAGACTGTTGCGCGCTGTCCACCACTGCTCCTCGTCGCGGTTGATGACCATCAGGCGCTCGCCGCGACGAAACGGCAGGTCGTCGGCATCCTGGAAAAAATTGTTCGAAGATATATTAACTAAACAGAAACATAACAAGACGCTTGTATGTCCCCGAAGGGTTAGAAAACTTTCATTAAAACCTCAACTGTTTTGGGTGTTTCTATCAGGATTTTCTTACACCTTGCTCCAAGAAAATCCTGATTCGATAACTTTAATTTCGAAAGTCGGTGTCTTAGGTTCCGCATTTTCGTTTATTGACACCGACTTCCGAAATTAAAATTATTTATCACTTCGTAGTGTTTTTTTTTTAAGTCGGTTGTATTTTTGTAAAAAAGTTTTTAATTTTTCACTTTTTAGTTGTACTTAGACCTACCCCACACAAATTCAATTAACACTAGTGTACTGAAGAATTGAAGACACCGACTAGAAGAATCATCAAAATTCGCATAGAAATGCCAGAGATGCAGTACATTTATGCATATAATTTCGTACGTAAGAATAATTACCTAATGTATTATATACTAAAACGTTCCTAAAAGTATGTAGATCACATTAATGAAAGAATTATCATAATGGGTTCATAAGTTTTTGAGAAAATGTAATTAAAATAAACGCTTTAAGTTTGAGTGGAGTATCAACCCGGAGTCAAGATTAGTGCCCGGTTTATAGATCTCTATTTCATGGGATTTAAACATAACTGGCGAAACGTGGGTGCAATTTTATGTTTTGTTACCACGAGTTCAAATCCGTTTAAGAAAACATTGCATAATCATAAAATCCAAATCGTACTTGTGGCATCCACTAACACAATATTTGTATATACACATCCAGACCTTGATCTATGTTTAGGCCAAACAAATTCTTTCGCGACCCGGGTTCCGAACCTGCGACTCGCAGTGCGTCAGTCATAATCTCGTAATATCACCGCGGCATATTAGCAAAGCATAAGATAAACAGAGAACATCTGCCATAAACTCATATTAGTTCCGAATTATTTTTATCTTTGTACGTATGGATATGTGGGAACAGAAATGCAGAAGTTTTAAATTGTAAGATCACGCTGTACAGACGCCAGCACATCAAGCTACTACAATCTGTCAAATTTCTTTAATAGATTTTCAACTTTATCGCTAAAGCATAAGGTTTAAAGTTGATTGGGAAAATTTGACAGTTTCGAATAGCTTGATGTGCTGGCGTCTGTATATCATTCGGGTTGAGAGTAATTGAGAGCAGCAACAGACAGCCTTTTTGACCTACCTAGCGGTCGCAAGTAACCGCTAAGCGTGGGGTCCGTGGAGTTTCTTGCCTGTTCTTCTCCATAGGTACCTACTACGCTTTGGAATGGGCAACTAGCTTCTTCTTTCTTACTGACCGACCCCTTGACAATTCAAAAGCGCCTGTAATTGGTTTATTTGAAATATATGCTTTGAGTTTGATCAACGGGTCGGGCAAAGTTTTGACAATAAAACTGGCCAAATCGAGCCCAGGACCACACATTATGAGAAAAATTAGGAGTGCAGAAAATCTGCACTGTAAAATCTTATCAATTTAATTAATTCTCTGTAGTATACAGTTAGTGGCATTTGGCCCGATAACGTGGGACTTGATTTGATAAGTTTATAAAACAACGCACGCCCCGCGGTTTCACACGCATAAGCTCCATGGGAATGCCGGGACAAAAAGTATCCTTTATCCTAAGCATGGTCTACCCATGTGCAAAATTTCATCAAAATCCGTTCAGCCGTTTTAGCGTGAAAGCGTAACAAACAATCAAACAAAAAATCAAATCTTTTCTCTTTATAATATTAGTTTAGATACATTTAGGTTTGATATAAACCTCTAAAACTCCTTATTGGCGTGATTTTAGATATGGTATGTTTTTCAGCATACGCACAAAGTATTCCTTCTGCACATAACCTTTTAATAGAACGTAACTCGATATGATTGCGGCAGTTACTCATAGCGTCACCGGCAGCGTTACTATGGAAGCTAATATTAGAAAAACATTCACTGGAGACCTGATTTTTTTACGATGAGACATCTCACTTCCTTGTTTGTAAGCATATTTTTATTTAAGACGGTATTACTCATAGGTGTGTTTAAAAATGTAGGTAGAAAGTTCTGGATTTTTAGAACATGTTAGATGTATATCCTAAAACGGTAGGCAGAAGTATAGTTAACTCACTTTCCGCCATTAAATCTCAAGTGAGTGGGGCGATGATAGAGTATTGTCACCAACCAGAATGTGGGCTGTTAGGGAAAATTTTCTGATCGAAAGATTCAATTACACTTTGCTCGACTTTGGAATCGAAACTAGGACCTAGCGCTTAACATTCGCGATTGCGGAAATGCGGACATAGAGGACTTTGATAACCACAATAGGTACATGCAAAACATTTTTTTCTCTCTTATAGTATGTACTTGATTTCCATAGGAAAACCTCTTAGAGGGAAGCGCGAGGCCCCGAGGGTAGATCTCGAACTTTTCTTACGTTTTTTGCAATTTGCAGGCATCAGGTCAGTGTCATGTTGAATGTTGATTAAAATTTGATTCGCGAGCGTAACGAATATGACTTTACAGAATTTTAATCATTAAAATCATCAGTACAACCCTCTAAGTTCATATAATCCCATTGAATGACTATTTCATGAAATATCAATCTATAAGATCTACCAACCCGCACTGCGCCCGCGTGGTCTACCACGCGGGCCCAGTGCGGGTTGGTGCGGGCTGTAATCTATTACAGCCCGCTCTCTCTCGAAGAGAGGAGGCCTGTGTCCCAGCAGTGGAAACATTATAGGCTGATTATGCAATCTATAAGATTATATTATCAACTAAGAGGGTTGTATTGTTGATAGCAAAAAACGTAAGAAAATTTGATTTTCGCTTGCTATCTAGCGCATCCCCCTTAAGGTGCCACTAGTCGATATTTTTTCCATACAAATTTCGGGAGAGTATTACTCAACTGTTTGACATTGTACATCCAAAATTAAACATGATATCGTTTTGTCTTATTATTGATTGTGTCTGTACGGAAACAGAATCGTAAAATAACAAACCATTAAAAAGTTATGAGCCAACAAAGATTCGTTTTTCTTGTTAATTTTAACGTAACTTTGGGTGTAAATAAGTGATAAAAGACGTCTAAAATCATCAAAACCAAGTCCGTACCGACAAAGCTAAGTTATCGAAGAGTTCAATAAACTTTATTTATAATTGATTTATGCAGTGGTTTTTTCCTAAAACTCGATTTTCCAAAGCACGTTTCGAATTTTTTTACGCGTCTATCAGTTCAGAACGGTGTTTCTGTCCGTGAGAACTAGACGTTGTGCGTGTAGACTAGTGTCTAACTACTCATCTCTGATACTAGCTCTGTCAGACACGAAGCCAGGTGAGACAGCGTGCTTTTTGCCCATGACCACCAGTGAGTTCGAGCTCGCGACTAGTTTACTCTTAACATTGCAGGTAACAAAATTAACATCCTGCATAATTAATTGTAACATCTCGAACACGATTGTAACGTAATGTTTACAAATTAAGCGTAGATATTGATCGATTCGAATAACACCTGTCATAAACGTTTATGGTTCTATTGTTTATAGTTCCAAATACGGCCACATGGCGTGCTGCAAGCACCATTACTGTTGTTACTATGTCTTTGCCATAAAAGATAATGTGATAGCCCAATATTTTACGACCGGTAGGTACTAGATGGAGTCAACTAATTGAGAACTAATCTGCGTTCGCGATTTATTTGCAAAAAATGTAAACAAATATGAATTAATGGAAAAATAACTTTAATTCCTAAAAAATAAAGTTCAGTTTACGCTACAACTTCAAACATTTTTATAACCCTTTCATTACGCAAAATACGCGCATTGACGTGGAGTTGCGGACACCAGCCCGTATTACCTACCCCCCCCTAACCTAACCCTTTCATTAGTGCTAGTCACTGAAATCAACTTAATTGTCATGGAAATAAAGTTGATATTTGTTTAACTTGAAATAGGGTGGGGTGTGCAGCACTGCGCACTTTTACTATAGTATAAGGACACTAGACTATTAATAAAAATAAAAATAAATGTTAAAAATAACGTGTAATTTTTAGGGTTCCGTACCTCAAAAGGAAAAACGGATAAGATCACTTCGCTGTCCGTCTATCCGCGTCCGCGTCTATAGTTGTACGCTTTATATTTTAGTTTTCGTCGTAACTAATGTCATTGGCGTTGACCGCTTTAAGTTAAAAAAAAAAATAGGCTGATTATGTGCAAGTACACCTTTGTACCCTATATGTTGCAAGAAGATTAAATAAATAAATAAGAAAGTCAGTAACCATTCCGGTTACAAACTAAAATCTACTTACATTGCCAGAAAAGTCAAACTTCGCGATAACCAGCTCTAGAACCTGATGTGGTTGCTGCGGCGGTGGCGCAGCCACCTTCGCCAGAGCCTGTGGCAGAGGCCGGACGAGCGGCGTCGTGTCCAGGTAGTGAAGCCGGTAGAACGCTAGGAGAGCTGGCATGTCCGCGAAGAGCTGGTCCCCTATACGGAACCGGATCGTGCCGTCCGCGGACACGACGCGGTTTATAATGTAGTGGGAGACTCTGTCGTCTTCTCTGAAAAGGAAAAGTGGAAAAGGAGAATTAGAAATCTGCACCTTAATTGCGTGACAAACTATCGATCTCCATCAAATTATTTTGAAGGATACTGCTAATCCATTGCTTCATATGTTCGAAAAATGTGTCTGCTCAACAACGTAAATAACGCAATGAATTTTGTTGAACTGTCAAAATGAAACTCATTGCTACTGAAGTACTGATAGTGTGTTACGCAATTACCCCGCAGAATAAAAATTGTGAATTGAAAGTGTAACTATTTACAGGCTTTCTCCCGGCTTCTTCCAGTTGGAATAAAATTTTGTTTTTATTTCTATTTTGGTGGGAGTAAACTTGCTGAATACTATAAGTTGCACTATTCTTGATAGATGAAGTAACAAGGACGCCTTTTCCTAATGCAACATAGGTACTAAGTTTAAGTTTTTGGATGTAAAGCTCACCTTACCAGACCTAGTAAGTTCAAAAACTGTATTTTTAGGTTATTTTAGCGCGCCTTGTATAATCTCTCGTTACATAAAACATCTGTTTTCAAGAAAAAGCTGGTTTGTAGCTAGGAAGTCAATTAAAAAGAAGTATATCACTAACCTGACACATAACACATAGTCTCCAGTAATAGTCTTGGAGTCCCTGACGAGGAATACGCCGCTTTCCGTCTCATTGAGGAGTAACCTCGTCGCTTCGGCGCGGGAAAGCTCCCTGAAGTACCAGCTGTTGATAGAAATAATGTCATCATCAGAATCATCATTCTATTGCCCTATACCAATTTTTTTGGGATCATGTCTCATGTCACACATATTATCTGCCTCTTCCATACTTCTCTATTGGTCGTTATCTCGGTAGTCACCCTCTTTCGAACCATATCATCATTCACACAGCCCGTGTATCATTTCTTTGGTCTTCCCTTACTCTTATAGCCATCCACATTCATACTCAAAACTTTCCTCACATTTAAAAAGAGTGGAATTGCCTGCTTCATTCATATTCTGTGAAGATATCAAGGCATATTGCAATGATTGAAAATTATGGTAACAGCAATATCTTTAAAGATAATACCAATAGAACTTCTTCTGACAGTCAGTTTTCCCATAGAGAAAAAGGCATTGCAAGGCAATGGTTAAAGGTCAGCCAAGCATTTGATTCCCACAACCTTTATGTAATCTGAATTTCGCAATATTTTACATGCTCTAAATGTATACAACCTCCTTATATTCTCCTTTAATACTAATGGGGATGATCAGACGAATTTAAGGGGAGGTTAACACCTATAAGGCACTAAATGTATGTTGAATGCCACAAGGCACTGTCACAGGCCCAGTTTAGTTCAGAACTCTGTTTTCTACAGTTGTTTCATGTATCAAATAGTATTTTATGAATGAAAATAATTAGAGTTATCCTAAAATTCTTCCCACACCAAGGAAGTAGAATTTAAACTAGTCTAGGAGTTAATGGTGTCACTTAAAGAACTGTTGAAGGTCATTCTAGTTAGCTACTAATTACCAACAAAATGTTTTTGTTTGTCTCAATACAAGATGCTTTTTTTGCTAATTACTCTTCGTGAGTTGTGAAAATTTCAAGGTAAAGTTCTAATAGTGGTCTCTTGGTAGTAATGATTTTTGAATTCTTTGTTATTGGTGTTTTGAAATAACTAAATAATAACAGTAACACTGGTCGAACGAAGGTTAAGCTACGTTTGCCACGGTCTGTTCGTGGATGGGTGACCAATAATTATATCGAGACCCCTCCGTGTCTCGGAAAGCACGTTAAACCGTTGGTCCCGGCAGTCATTCATAGTCCATAGATTTTTGAAAAGGCCAAATGTCTGACAACCAGTATGTTACCCAGTAACTGGGTAGTGGATGTGAGATATTCAGTGGCTCCATGTAAAATACTGGTATTCAGCTGCATCTGGTTAGACTGGAAGCCGACCCGAACATAGTTGGGAAAAGGCTGGGCGGATTAGGAATTGTGAAACATCTACTATTGTATTAAAGTTTTGTATTTGCTTGGATGTTTTGACCTATTTGTTTAATTAGTGTGCTACAATATAATTTCATAATATCAATATTTCTATATATAGAATTACTGTTAAATGTTTACATAATATAGCAATAATACCAAAGTTTTGGGTTTATACCTAGTATGAAATTAAATGATAACAAGTTCTATTTGAATGGTGTAATTTCTAAAAAGTTTTCCCTATTCAGCAATATTAAAAGGGCTTAAAGACTTTAAATTACAGAATTGAGGAACACACAAAAAGATTAATTTTGATTGTCTCAAGTCAACAGTACTCAAACAAGACATCCTAACTAAAATGATAAATGAGCTTGTTTGTTTGTTATGCTTTCACTATAAAAAGGCTGAACGGATTTGGATGAAATTTGGCACACGGGTAGACCATGACCTGCAGTAGGACATAAGCTACTTTTTTCCTGGATTGCAGATGATGTTGTGGGCAACAGCTAGTAAAAAATAAATTCTGGGAATAATTTATGCAAAAATCAATCATAGTTCAAAGTCTAGCCAGTATTGTAACATGCAGTACTTATTCATTGTTTTATTAGTATTTTTTGTTTAGATTTAGATCTAAACAATCTATTTTCTAAGAATGGGGACAGTCGTAAAACATATTTACACTTCACTTCAGAGCATATTGAACAATTTTAGGTTAATTTGTTCCTGGACCTTCTAAAAACTAGCTGACCAAGCAGATGTTGACCTGTCCAAATTTAGATATAGACATAGAATATACCCATTCACTTTTCCTGGCAACTTTTCAAAGTTTTCTTTTTGGAATATTATAATCAATTTCAAAGAAAAATTTTCCAGATCGATCCAGCTATTCTGAAATGATGTGCTTACCAACAAACAGCTTTTCATTTTTATTAATATACTTGTTAAAGTTTCAATAAGTTTTGACATTACTTCCTGGAATAAATGAAAATTGCCACTGTTGGCTATTTTAATACATCCACATGAAACTTCAATGGAGTTAATAAAGTAGCATCATGAAGAGGTGTTTTTATTTATAGAACTGTTATCAGCGGCAGATTAAGTGATAGTATTTTATATTGTTAACACGCATTTCAGTTGCTAGGAAGGACAGAGTATTATGGTACATCTTACGAGGGCAGTGTTCAACATTATTAGCTTTATTGGCTCCACTGTACCTCCACACCCACTACACACTAAACCGACATAATATACTATTAACACATTAGAAATGAAAACTTAGGATGCAAGAGCGAGCGAAGCGAGCTCGGGACTTGGGGCACCCCGGCTCGGACAGGTTAGGTTAGAAGGGGATGGCGGGGTCTAGTGAGTGAGCGAACAGACCCCGCCATCCCCTTCGTGGTTATTTTTTTTTAGACCCTAGACTTACCTACTACGCCTTTTAAGCAACTTTTATGTTTTTTGAGGTTAGGTTACACAGAAATAGGGGCCACGCAAATGAAAAAAAAAAAACTTTGGGAATTTTTTTCTCAGCCCCTATGGTTTTTCAAAATTTGCGGTTTTCAAATTTACACTAAAAAGGGTCTATTCTATTCTATCCAAAAAAAATAGCTACTATAAAAATCGCAGGTTTTCAAAAAAAAAACTGGGATTTTTTTTCTCGGCCCCTATGGTTTTTCAGAATTTGCGGTTTTCAAATTACACTAAAAATGGTCTATTCTATCCAAAAAAAAAAACCTACTATCAAAATGCGCCGGGTGTGGAGGTACAGTGGTTCCGCTTTATTTTATAAGGTAATCTCAGTGGATAAAATCAGAAATGAAATTATGCAGAAAAGAACCAGAGCTACTGATATAGTTTGCAGAGTAAGCTGAAGTGGCAGTGGGCTGGCCATGTCCAGTGGAGTGGAAGAGTCCTAGAGTTGAGACCGCGAATCGGCAAGCATAGCATGGGATCATGGGATGCCCCCTTAAGAAGGTGGCTGGGACAGACTGGATGTGGAAGGCGGAGGACAGGGTGTTGTGGTGCAGCCTGCGAGAGGCCTATGTCCAGCAGTGGTCTGTGATAGGCTAAGTTGGTTAATAGATTGAAATCTCAGCCAACATTGACAACATTATTGAGAAGGAGCATTAAATCCATCAACAGAAAAAATAAATCCAAATCATTTCTGAAGGTTAATTTTGATTGTTTAAACTTTAGGTAAATAATCTGACTTAGATGTAGGCTTTATTAATTAAGCTAATTCAAAGATTTAAGGTAGTTACAAAGGTACTTTGAAACTCAATAAAAGTCTATGGCAAAATTCCTTGAACTTCAAACAATTTTGTTGTACACAACATTTCATTTACCCAGTAACTGGATTACTTATGTAAAAATTCATTTATCTTTTACAGAAAACCAACTGCTGTTATTAAAAAATATATATAACACAGGACACTTACCATGTGAGTGAATACTGAGATAATAAATGGTACAGATCTATTGAAGAAGACATGCTGTGTCAGCCACAAATAAGTTTAGCATGTAGGAGGATTAAACTATGCATTTCAAGTGACATTGTTTGCACTCTGATACTATTTTTAAACAGAGAAATAGTCCTTTAAAAGGAAAACCAAATAAATAAACTATAGTCGATGTTTGTTTCCTTTATGTGTCATAACAATTTGTGGTTTTGAAGCATTTCTTATTTGTGTTGTTCTTTTTATAATAAATACAGAAATGGAAATACCAGAGATAGAATATTGTAATTTTGAACACATTCTTCATAGGGTAAATGGAGTATTTTGAACTAAATACTAACGTTGGATAGGTTCAAAATTTATTGAAACTTACCAGTACTTTGTATTTACTTCCTTATTAGGAAAATTATGAAGGGAAACGGGAAATTAGAGGTGTTGTGGTTAGGGTTACTTTAGTGATCTTGTTGCTAACCTGGTCATGTCATTAGGGTCAAAAGAGACCCCGATCCCTGTGTTCGCCATGGCTGTACCAGGACGTCAGAACAATTTAGCAGGAGTCTTCACCGGGGCGCCCACATCACGATTATCACACACCGGAAATGACCGCACTTTATCACTTATCACCAGCCCCACACGGACCTGCTGCAGTAAGCACCACTACCATAAGATCTCACAACAACCTTTTATCACTCCTCTAAACAGTTATTTCACACGTAAACTCCGATAAATTATAATTTGTTGTCATGTATCATGATTTGATGTTCACATCAAAACACATGTTTCCGCATTCGTGGCGCGCCGACGCAGCGTCGCAGTCCACAAACGCGTCGTCCTAACTAAGTTTGAGATGTATATGTAAAAGAAATCTATAATTAAAACTGAATTATAAATAATCTCCCTTGATTCACACACGCGAAGTTTCGCTGATGATGACGCATAGACAAATTTGCATGTTTTTTAATTTTTGACGCATAATCTTCTGGAATGGCCGTTGTCTATCGTAAAGTACCGTATACATAGGGCTAAAATCAGTGGTTTTCCGCATGTTTATTAGTTTTGCTAGCTGGCAACATCTTTTTCATTACACATCATCTTCGAAATTTTAGTCTATGGTTTGTGTCCATTGTTTTTCTACAATGTTATTTTTCTGACTGCTGCTGGTGGACGAAAAATTGGTTTCGCTGCGTCTAGTGTGAGTTAGTTCTAGTGTTCGTGTTCGATATTGTGATTTATTAGTAATAGATCACGAAGATGTCGTCACCGAGCGCTGGGAAACGACGCATGGACACCGATGTCATCAAACTGTATCCTTTCTTTGTTATCGTCATTACAAAGAACCTATTGCGTTCGAGGGCCACCATGTAAATAAGTAGCTGTAGGGCCATCAGCTGATTGTCACGACCCTATATAAAATCAATATGGGGTGTGTTTTTATTAACATTTCTTTGTTGTACACCCGTGAAAAGTTATTAATAACATTTTATTTGAAGGTTCTTATTGATGTAGACCTTTGCCTATTTGTCTGGGTAAGGAGCGTGCATTCTTTTCACGTCTCCGTGGGCCAACGTATCTATATTTATAACGCGTTGATAAACTAGTAGGTAGGTGCGTTACGTTAGCAGTGTTCTTCCGTATGTACTGACTGGTGATATTTCGTAATTCCGTATGTAGGCCATGGTCTTGATTGCGCATTTTTTTTTCTCTATGTTTATGGCCTTAGGCACAACGGATTATAGAGTCTATTATGCATACTTAATTGTTATTGCATGTACATAGGTTCACAGTGGACTGTTGCTAGCTATTTCTTTATTACTATATGCTTGGGTCATTGTCAGTAAACAGGTTTTATTTGCATTAGAATAATTCCCTATAATTTTCATTGATGTTTTATTTTAGCACATGATTCATATACCTAACTACTTTGTTTTGAAACATTCTGATGTGTTTTGCACACATTCTAAATATAAATCCCTCACATAGGACATAAACAACTGTAAATATTTACAAATTAATGAGGTTTGTCAAAAGCATTTTTCAACAAAAATATGCGCATTATTTTTATTGTTCTAAAGAGCTTATCACAATCATAACAATTACCTTTATTGTGACAAATTCCCAATCAAAGCATTACTTCAGTCAACAGTTTATCTCAGAAAATATGTATTTATAAAAACTTAATTCATTTTAAATCTTTCCACATTTAACCAAGTGCAAAATTATAATCATTTATTTGGTAGGGTTTTATTGTTCTAATTATTAAAGTAGCAAAATAATGACTCGCAGTTATCTGACCCTAACCTTCTATTATTAAACAATATATTTATATTTTTTGTGAACCTGTATTGTCCCACTGCTGGGCAAAGGTGTCCCACACAGCTTTCCACTCTTCCCTGTGTGTTGCCTTCACTGACCAATGTCCCATAACCACTTCTAATCATCACTTATATTTACTTTGTTTTTTTTTTTTTGCTATCTTTGTAATTGGAACTGTTCTTTTTCATTTTATTTAGCTATTTTTTCTTCACTCAAAATTTTCCATTTTTTGAGACAGATAAAAGAAAATATAACAAAGATTTTTTATAGTTTATTTAACAAGTTGGTTCAACTCCATACAAAATAAGTAGGAAATGGGTATTACTCAAACAAATGCTTTTTTTTTTCAATTTCATCAATTTTATTTTGTACAGAGAAAAGACAGTAAGTATTGTTTTCTAATAAAACATATATCAATTAAGTTGAGTTACTTATTTGATGTAAATTTGACCTTAATATTACTAATAATGAGACAAGTTAGAAGTAATTAAAATATCAGACAAAATGCTTGAGGCCAGGCTTGAGTTCAATAAATTGTGTACTAAATTAATTAAAGTTATCAGAGATACCTAAAAGTTTTACCTACAATGTTGACAGAGATAAAAACGAATAAGATGAAGTACCTAATTAATTGGTCATAATTATGACTTGTAAAAGATACATAATAAAAAAAACTTATTTTGTTTTACACTTTTAAGGAATTTTTAAGGAATAAAATCTGTTGCCATTTATTTATTTTCGTTAATTTATTGTTAAAGTCAGTATTTTCTCAAAAATAACATTAAATAAACAAGATGTAATTATTGCATACATGACTTAAAATTCTAAAGAGAAAAAAAGAAAATTAAAACTTTCCATCGGCAGAGCTCGTGGAGCCCACTTATGCGTCCTTTTTTAAAAAAAATCGAACAAGTGCGAGTTTCACGCGCGCTCTCTGGGTTTCATTTCGTCAGTCGTTACGGGTCTTCAGAAGCCCGAAAGTCTGACAACCAGTCTTAGCAAGGGGTTTCGTATTACCCAGTAACTGGGTTGTGGAGGTCAGACGGGCAGTCGCTCCATGTAAAATACTGGTATTCAGCTGTATCTGGTAAGACTGGAAGCCTGGAACTGGAAGACTGGACTGGAATAGTTGGGAAAAGGCTAAGAGATCTTGTATGACGAGTTGGAGACCCCTCTTTATTTTTGTTTATTTGCTATTAAAGACTGTATACTAACACGTATTTTGTGTAAATATCAGCTATAGTCCGTCCACAGTTATTTTACCTCTGACCGTAGCAACCTGAGAACAACCTTATTGTGACGAGAATAAAGATCGCAATTATTTTGACAGACTTGTCAATGGCAGCAACCCAACAGCAACCTTGTCATTATGAGAATAAAGATCACTATGATTTGGACAGTCATGCAAAATCGGAGATAAAATAATTGTGAACGGACTTTAGCTACCTCATACGGTTAAAAAGATAAGACCTCTGTGACAGACAGGGCGTAGGCCAAATGAGTAGGGTGCGAGGATCTCTGTGTGGCACTTGGAACGAACCTTTTGGGACCCTAAAGTAAAATTTGTACCTACAAACAGTTCAAACTTTATGGCGGCTCTAAAGTGCGCTGCTCGCTGCGCAGTACCTCACCCCTCACCTCCGCTGACACGTGAATTTGTTACTGCGCAGCGACTCGCCTCATGTTCCGAGCCGTCATAAAGCTTGAATTGTTCTGTATGTGTGTCAAAATAAAAACAATGCATGCTATAACAGCATTATGTGTTAATAGCATGTTATCTTAGGTACCCATTCATGCTATCGAAAAACCAAGTGCATAGGTGGAAGGTTTAAAAAAATATATTATTAAAACACACGTTTCGTAACAAAAGACCATGTATTTTCGCGGTATTGAGATGACCTTGTGAGACAGATATACCTACATTGTTTTTTTTTTTGTTAAATTTATAACAGAAGTAATTAATGGCTTGGTATGTGGAGCGTTTGATAAAAGTTACTAGGGATGTGCCGAAACTCGTTTCACATTCGGTTTAATCGAACTTCGGCATTCGGCCGAAATTCAGTTCAAACGAACATTCTTTAAAAATATTAAATAACTTAACTGTTATGAACTAAACCAGTAAAATAATATCATAAGCATGTATTTCTTGTTTGTTACTGTTAATGTATTCTAAATATTATCCTAATTTTGACAAAACATTGAAATAATTATCGCCATAAATCAATTTTTTTTTTAACTTAATTTAATGAAATCTTATTACCTACTGGTATTTAATATTTATCAAGTACTCTGCGTTATCCGACAGGAGTATTACGTTTCTATTCGTTTACATTTCCTGACTCTGAGAAAAGTCGCTCAGAATATGCGGAGCTTCGGAGTTCAGCACCCTAATAATTGCGTAACACGCTATCAATCACAATCTGAATCATTTTGAAGGATATTTAATCCATTGCTTCAAATGATCGAAAAATTTATCTGCCCAACAACGTAAATATCGCAATGAATGTTGTTGAACTGTCAAAATTTTATTAAAGCCATTACCCCGCAAGAGGCAATATAAATATTCGTGCCAAAAACTACAGCGCTATGAAAATAACCGAAGTTCGGCCGAACTTTTTACTATCACCGAATATTCGGTCAAAGTTCGTATTCGGTTCAAACCACGTTCGGCCCGTCCCTAATAATTACTAGTTTAACATTGATAGATAAATGTGCTCGAATTGTTTAACTACAAGGATTCTTCAAGCATTCCATTCAAATGAAATATGAAAGTTTCAGATTTTTTTTCTGTAAATTTACTCTTTTATTTAGGGGAGCTTTTTATTTAGGGGAGCCTAAATAATAATTACCTACGTTAGTTACTAATATAAGTAACGTCCTATTTTATTATTTTGTAGAGCAATCTTAGCCTGTCCACAAAACAACATAAATGAATCAAGTACAGTAGGCCATACACAGTGGTGACAAACCATACCCCGCTTTTTAGTTGTGTACACACTAACTGAAGTTGGCTTTCTTTTGACAGTTCAACAACATTCATTGCGTTATTTACGTTGTTGAGCAGACACATTTTTCGAACATTTGAAGCAATGGATTAGCATCCTTCAAAATTATTCGGACTGAGATTGATACCGACACAATTAGGGTGCAGTATATAGCTGTCTTCGTATTCTATTTAAACTCCGTAGTACGCTACTACGGAACCCTAAAAAGATTAATCAGTGTGTTTCAAAAGGGAATTGATTTTACCATCTACGAAGTTGGAACGAAATTAGTTAGACAAAATAGAGGAACAGAAACGATAGGCAACGTTAGCTTCTCTCTGTAGCCAGCAAGAAACAAATAGAAAAGATTTGCCATCCTAATTGGATATATGAATTGCAAAAAGTTTTTTTCTTAATATGAATCTGTTTGGACCCACGTCTTTTATTTATTTGTATATACTTTATTGTACACCGCAAAAATAGATACTTAATAAAAAAAAATACATCAAACACTACAAAATATACAATGGGCGGCCTTATCGCTGTCTGCTTTGCTTTCGCTTTTTTGTCATCGTCATCATCAGCCTACAGCAGTCCACTGCTGGGCGTAGGCCTCTCCAGTTTCACACCATTCAACTCGGTTCCCAGCAACTTTTATTCAGCTGCTACCAGCCACCCTGCGAAGATCGTCGGTCCACCTAGCCTGAGGGCATCCTAAATTACGTTTGCCGATTCGCGGTATCCACTCAAGAACACGTCTACCCCAACGGTTATTAGTTCTACGGCTAATCATTCATTCATCCTCCTGCCCAATTTATTTGAGGTCGACGCAACATGTCTTTGTCTTCCATACTTCTCTATTATTACCCATAACCTTGTCATCCTTCACAGAGTCCATCCATCGTTTCTTTGGTCTTCCCGTAGTCTTATAGCCATCGACATTCATACTCAAAACGGTTCAACGGCTAATATGTCCGGCCGATTGCCACTTCAGCTTGCCTCTCATTCTATTCCTCCGTACTATGCTAGGCCAGCTCAAGGTCAAAATGTTACCACTGTCTTGCGGCTTACTGTAACTAATTCTTTTAATTATTCTGAAAATTAAATCATAGATTTTCTCAGTAAGTAGCGTTCAGTCCCAAGCAGCACTATCGGTAATACTGTGACGTGTTTAAAGCATGTGTAGGTATTATACATACACACATGAAATATAATTATGTACACGTGCGTCACACACACATATCATAAACGTAACGTAATAATCTAAAGCGATGCGTTGGAATTATTGTTTTCCTTGGTTCATTTACATATTATGCATTTTTGGAAGGAAAAAAGTAAAATGTTACTCGGTTTCTATGGAAAATTTAAAATCGGTCTAATTTGGCTCATTGGCTGTAACACTATTTTTCGAAAATGTTCTTAACTAACTTTTTAGACCTTTGTATCCTGCTTATGCGTACGAAGTTTCATTCATTTCAAAAAACAAGGGCTGGAAAGTTTGTATGAAATTCGTAAGCCCTCTTAAGTACCTCATAGATTTTCTTTTTATAGTTCTGTTCATGTTTTAATTTAATAAGCCTAAAAATAAAATGACTGCCCGTTATATTTTTTAACGATCATAATAAGCTCCCTAATGTTTAAATAATAGGTGATAAAAGAATTACCCATTTAGTTCCATTTTTTTTACTCGCATTTTCTCCTTATTATAATAAATGGCCTAAGCGTCAGCCAGCCAGTTCATTAATTATGTTGTATTAGAAGCATTGGCTGAGTATCTTTCGGGCCGTTAGTTGAACGGCGCCGTTTAGTTAAAAGGCTAGGCAGTTAACTGAATGGCTAATTAAAGGTAGTTGGCGGCGACATAATATACATTATATTGTGTACTTAGTTACTACGACCAATTTTGAGAAAAAGCCAGAAAAGAGGCTCATTTATTTAAAAACAGTGTGCATCATTAGAAGCCCCAAAATTTTAGAGGTTCATTAATTTAAAAAAGCGTTCATTGTTACAAGGTAAATCATTTTTTTAGAGGATAAGTAAAATATTTCCCTTTCTAAAATTCGTTGCGCTGTTTTAACGCTCAGTTTCTGAACTCGATTCAGACGTTCACATTCACCGAATGCACATTGAACTAAACAGAGCGAGAAACTGGACTCGAAGTTAATTTATAACTGCGATTAGTATAGAGTGACTAATACATTAATTGCATTCGTTTTTATACTGTTCTTGATTTATTTTATGTTCATTAGCTAATGAAAATATTATTCATAGTTGGCGAATCACCAAATGTTAAATATCGTTTAGTATCCCCAGAAAATCTTCAGGTCTTGACGAGTTAAAAACTTATTTACAACAAAAAAAAAACTACCGACTTCCAAATAAGACACTACAGAGTTAAAAATAACTTTAATTTCGGAAGTCGGTGACGTTGGGTTCGCGTTTTCGTTGTTTGTGAGGAAACCGGTATGTCCTAGAACCAAAAATTCGAAGATATGTGACATCCACCAATCCGCACTGGGCCCGCGTGATGGATTACGATCCAATCCCTCTCACAGAGAGGTCTGTATCCCAGCAGTGGGAACATTGTATGCTGATTATGCTATCTCAATAATGTAGTGCCAAAGTACGGGGGCCGGTAAATGCTCTGAGGAAGCAGTATTTCAACATAAAATACTAATGGCTACGTTCCGCGGTAAAATTATTTTGTCACGATTGTTTAACTGCATATTTCCTAACGACGTGCAACGCTTTTACTCAATATTATACTAACTCACGTTTTTGAAAATGGAAATTATATCTAGGTATATATAAATAAAAATGAATCGCCGAAATGTATGTACGCGCATAACTTCCGAACGACAGCACCAAATTGGATGATTCTTTCTTTTTTGTCTTCGGAAAATTTCGGAAATTCGAAAAAAAAAATATTGCACCCGTGCAAAGCTAGGGCGGGCCGCTAGTTATTATATATTTGTAGTTTTTCCATTAAATTCGTGTAAGTAATTTGTAAAAAAATAAGGTATTTAGCCAAATGGACTTCTTCTTCAGTCTTCTTAGCGTATCGATGGCAAAAAGTACAAACAGCATCTTTGGCCCTAAATTCAGCTGCGCGAACACCGTTCACTGATGCAGTCATAAGACCATCAAGTGCGCAGGTGACAGGGCATGCGGCGCAGGATGGAAGGTTGGCCATTGTCTGTAGGGTTCAGCCAAATAGGCTATTGCTTCATCGTCGTCTTCCTGCCCTTGTCTCATGGTCCGGGGGGTAGGCGCAACACGTTTTCTTCTTCCATTCTCCTCTGTCAACCGTCACGCTGTCATTCAGCAGCCTATTTAGCCAAATGGGCTGTTGCTTCAATTGCTACGAAATAAGACACCATATTCGAAATTCCATCCATCAGTATCTGATAGGCTTTTGGCTCGTCTGTAAGGGATCTATGAATATAAAGGAAATTTAATTTTTCTAAATTGGTTTCAGTTAATAAATAAATTTTATTATCAGGCCCATAGCGTGGTAGTGTTACAAATTATTTAAACTATACATATGTTAGTACAGAGGCCAGCACATCAAGCTACCCCAATCTGTCTAATTTCTTTGATAGATTTTCAACTTTACTGCAAAGGAATAAGGTTCATATTCAATTGGGAAATTTTGACAGATTGGGGTAGCTTGATGTGCTGGCCTCTGTACAATATTCTTCATCTTCGTGTCGCTGGCACGACTGTATTTTAGATTAGATCTTCTTGGCCCAAAACTTCGCCACTTCCACGGCGGCGCCGGTGGCAGCGCAGAGGTCACTTCATTTATGCTTACGTATTGCATACACAATCATGTGGATATAACCACGTTTCTTGTTACAAAACAATATCAGCTGTTTTTACACAGTGCACGCACACAGGCAAACTATTTTAATAAACGTCAACATAAACAGCAGGGTAATTGCGTAACACGCTATCAGTAGCAATGGGTTTCATTATGACAGTTCAACAACATTCATTGCTTTATTTACGTTGTTGTGCAGACACACTTTTCGCACATAAGGGGCAATGGATTAGCAATATGCTTCAAAATGATTCAAATTGAGAGTAATAGTGTGTTACGCAATTAGGGTGCTGGTTATACAGTGACAGAGAATTGCTATTCTCCCATTTTGAGGCATTTGTGGAGAGGATGGTTAAGAGTCCCTATCAATGTCGCTGTCTAAAAACAGAAAATTCAGTTTTTTTCAGCGCAATTTACTCAGTATCCTTAAGTTATCTACTTTTTTTTTAAATACACAGTTATTTATCACCTATTTATCTAGTAAGTCTACAAAATAAAATTTTGATAACTACTTAATGTAAATTAAGAAAAATAAAAATCTAACACACGTTTTTACGTAAACACGAAACACCATGTTTTTCAATTGCTTTTTTAGCTTACTGGTAGCAAATAACAATCTGAAAAAAAAACCCAAATATTGGGCACATAGTATATTAGTAAGTCTACAATTTATTTTTTTAAAGTTTAATGAATTAGTACTTGTAAAAAAATGTTGACTACGCTGAAAAACTCCAATAAAATCATGTGCAAAACCGTCGTCTATGTGTAAGAATTTATTGAAAATAACAATAAGTGTTAAATATTTTAAAAGTTGAAGTGTTTATCTACCAAACTCAATTTTTATATTTTAATTTAAACTACTTATTTAATTGTAGTAAAATATTTAAATAATGCCTTATAAACCGATGCGCTCGCTCGATGCATTCAGTCGCGCCCGAGGGCTTCTCGACGACGGACCTGTGTCGCCTGCGACGTTCGCCGCTCCCGACGTAACTAGCGAATCGCGCGTGATTTTGTACTACGCCTGACCACTTTTGAGACTCTAAGTATATTTATTTTTTTATTTTAATAGTGTGACTTATTAATGTTTTTTATTGTACTATTAGTAATATGGTGAATATATTTTTAGAAAATGGGTCGAAAAAGTGAACTTTATTATCATGGAAAAATTAATGGTAAAAAGAATAAAGTTGCAAAAACACGAAAGGCACGTGCAGTTCTTAGGTAAATAATAATTGTTGCAATCACCTTAATTAAGAAAATTGTAATAATTTACTATTATTTATATAGTCTAAAAATATTTTAATTGTATTTTAGAGAATTACATGGGCAGAAATCTAACAAAAATCAAATATATACCTTGTATACGTTGGTCACACTTTGTAATTTGCTTTTACTATAGTGAATACTACGGTTAAAATATTTTTATTTCAACGATATTTGTATTTAGGGGACCTAAACATAACATGTCATAATCACAATAAAATCCATCCAGTATTACGGAATCTTAGTAAGTAAAAACTATGGAGTGCTAATAATAGCGGTTCCGGACCAAGATTATTTGGTCCCGTTTCATCGTACGCTTCAACGCACACTACGATTATCAGCTATAGTTCGAACGCACACAGACACATTGCGCTCTTATAATACCTAATCTAGTAGCGCGCAGAAATTGATAGGGACTCTTAAGTGGGAAACTTGTAAGTACCTTACTTGGCCGTCTTGAAACTTTTAAATTCTAAATCCATACTAATATTATAAATTCGAAAGTAACTCTGTCTGTCTGTCTGTATGTTACCTTTTCACACCTAAACCATTGAACGGATTTCAATAGAGAGATAGATTGCATCCCGGGGAAGGACATAGGATAGTTTTTATCCTGATATTACACTTAAAATATATAAATTATATACACTTATGCGGGTGAAACCGCGGGGCGCAGCTAGTACCTAATAATTTTACTAACTAACACTAGCTATAAGATATTACTAACATTATGGATCTTTGTTCTCCGAATAAATAAATTTTGTTTGTTTGTTTGTACACGTAGGTGAGGTACGATGAGGAGTGTAGATTAGGTCGGTGTTTACTATCAGACTACTCTGATAAGAACACCGAAACAAAGTCAGAGGTCACAGTATCTTTTAAAGTCCATACATTATCTTAGTCTAGAATGTATATTAATAATTTTATTACCAGACGAGCTGACTAACTGGTGACGTGTCTCTTATCAGCACGATCTTTATGGGTTCACTAATGTTTTACCAAAACTCCATTGACAAATTTTTAGTTTACAACCAACGTTTCGCATACTATTTATTCCACAAACAACTCATTCCGCAAATGTTATATTTTATAAACACTAGCTTTACAAACATTTATTTGACAAATGCTTCTCTTTACAAATGTTTCGGATGATATTTAATCATTTATACATTTTTCATTTAATATTTAGATTCTTTTGGAAAAATCACGTTTATACAAAATATAATTTTATAATACACTAGCGACTGCATTAAAATCCGTTGCGTAGTTTAAAATATCTAAGATTACAGACAGCGGGAGCGACTTTGTGTTATACTATGTAAAGATTTTCTAAACCAGCCACAAAGTGATCATGACGGTATTTTCCATTTGGGTCAAATAATTTACAGGCAAGTATTTTTTCTATAATAATATAATCTAGTCGTTTCTGGCCACAGTGGTCACAGTTTTAACCACAGAACAGATAAAAGAAGTGTTTTAACCTAACCTAACCGAACCATTTTTTATTTTAATAATTAACCTAATCTAACTAGTTCGGTTCCGGGTAGCCCACTAAAAATAGTCTCTTTTTTCTATTAGCGCAAGTCGATGAAAGAATGAGTTTCAGAATGAGTTTTAGGAAATTGCGTAATAATAAGTCAATATGTAAAACGTTTTCATCTCAAACGTTTTTTTATGAGATAAAATGAATAAAAAATGAATTGTTTGTCAAATAACACGCTATTAAACAAAAGTTTATCGGGTAATTATTTTGTAAAGTGAATTATTTGGCAAACTTGTTGTTGTATAATGATGAAACGACAAATCATGTTTTTGCCAATCGTTGTTTGTGAAGTAAAAATTTGTAAATAAATTTTTGGTGAACTGACAGGGCACCATCTTTATGAGATGCGAGAATAGTACCTAAGTCATGGAAATTGTTTATCAAATTGATTACCAACTTTAATTGTCAACATTCATTCGGTGACAGTTATGTGTAATGGCTAATAACACGGCAAATTGATGTAATGTCAACTTGTTAAACAATAATTTTCCCTGACTTTACATAGGTAGTGTAAAAGTTTTAGTCAGCAAGTTAAAATATTAGCTAGGTAGCGTCTCCTATGCCCGACCGTAGCGACACGTGACCGTAGGTACACACGGCTACACATCAAGCTATACATTTCCAGTTTTAGCTGACGTCGGATTGTATAGGTTTTTCGTACAATCAGAACTCAGCTTATACTGGTTATGTATAGCTTGATGTGTAGCCGTGTGTACGTAGAAGCCCCATTTACACAATGCAAGTTTCTTCCCTGTGACATACCATAAAATTCAATTAAATCACATCGTGTAATTCAGGCTTCAAGTATCGACGCTTGTAGAGGCAATTTTTATCCACCCCTGAATCTCCAAGCTATGATCAGATAATTTAGGTGCTGTCCATAGCATAAGCATTCAGCCTATACCTAATGTTCTCACCGCTGGGACACAGGCCTCGAGGAGTGGGCTGTAACTTACCACCCTGGCTTGTGCTGGTTTGTAGATGTCTTGAAATTTTTGGTGTACAAAGGCAGACGTCTAATGTTGAAAAGGAGAGCAGTAAAAAAAACGAGTGTGCTTATGAACACGACTGAAGTGAAACTTCAGTATTGCGTATTTGGCTATGAGAGGAAGAGAGAAAGACAATGTGCGCGCGCACTGCTGTCTCTTGCTTATATCCCCCACTCAACTCCCGTTCGCCTCGCCCGATCACACTTCGTAACGCTTACGTCACGCATTCGCCAGCTTACTCCCCAAATCAAGCGTGCGTAAAGAAGTTTCACTTCAAAAACTCCTTCACCTTTGTCTCTTTCGTTGTTTAAAGCTGATCCAGCAAATCCCGGTCGTTGACGTCGTTTACTTGTAAATCTGTCTCGCCGAAATTTAATAACAATTTTTCACCCACTCGCTACGATTTCGGCTAGACATAAATTATTATCTCCTACAAAATTTTAAATCATTATACTCGTTTGGCAATCAATTTGAGCCGTGTTTTTATTTTACCCCGATTATCATTTGACCCCAAGTTCATACACCTCGAATGACCGCTTCGGCGTTGGTCAATTCTGAATGCGCGTAGTTTATTAACTTTCAGGACCATTTTTTTACAATAACTCCAGAAACCTGCAGCTAATGTGCGCTTCTATAATTTCTATCGTGACGATTTTATCGTAGACGTCCACGTACCCATGTCATTCATAGTTAAGCCTAGAACAATGTGTTTTCTTAAGTTTAGACTGGCGTTGATAGCTGCGACACAGTTTTTTACTTTTGTGTCATCGTTACCATTGTTTTTGTTCCAAAATAAAAGCTTTTACCTTTCTTTACGTCCATAAAATGTATGGAGATACGTTATAACGTTATCGTGGACTGAAATTTAAGAGCGTCTTCAAACATTTCTATACATTTTACTTCACTGTGTTATCTTGATGCCGCGACGTCGACGTGGACGACCACGACTACGATGAAATCGCGTTAGAAATGATAACAGTGTATATTGACGACTAGCTGTCAGTGGAACATTTATATTTTTTATTGTCCCATTGCTCACAACTCAAAAGATCACCATTTTATGGTCTTTCTCGTGATTCCTAGCTAATGTTCCAAGCATAAGCTTCATCGTTCCATTCCAAATACTTCTGAATGTTGGGCTTACTTTAACAATTTATCGCAGGTCGCTCCCGTCATTCTTACCTATTGTCCAAGCATTTTCTTTGTCGTTTCTTTCCAAAGAACTGAACTTAGGGCTGATTTTTCCAAGGTCAGATATCAATTACCTACCCGTAACGTCTGACATTTTAAGTATGGAAAAACTTCAAAATTATTCCTGGCGGATATTGGGACGATAAGGGGGCGTTGGTTGAAAAAATCAACCCTTCTTGAATATTCTAAAATAACAGCCTCAACGTCGATTGTTATTTTAAGTCCAAATAGCCAAAATCTTAATGTATAAATCTGAACTAGCTTTTGCCCGCAGCTACGCCCGCGTGGATGTCGGCAAATATCCCACGGGAACGTACTTCGGGGATTTAAATTACTATATGTGTTAATCCAGGTTATAAACTATCTGTGTGCCAAACTTCATCCAAATCGCGCCAATTTGGAACATACATCCAGACAAACGGACAAAAATTCTAAAAACTTTATTTTCGTCATCTGACTCTCCAATCTCACCCGGTGTAAAAATTACTTATTTCAAAAATATTTAGTGTACAATTTTGACTTCGTTAGTATTTTATTACTTATATATATTATATGTAGATAGATTAACATAAAACTGACCTATTGCAGCTTTTGATAAACTAACTGCCGTGACGTCAGATTACTGACATTGTCGCTGACCAATGACCAAATAGTAGTAAATAATTCACCTTACGAGTTCTGCGTCTAGTGCGTCATTCTGTCGCAAGCCTAGGCTGAAATATTTATGCAAACTAATGCATAGAAGCAATATATGCTGCTTTGTCTAGATCTTGTTTATCGTACACTACAGTGGCGAAGGGTGAATTTATGACAGAGGTAGGCCGGGCCGGAGCAAAAAAAAATCCAAAAGAAAATTTCAATGATGAATTAACTATAGAGTGGTTATGTTCTGAATTTTCGAAGGGAAGCCGGTGGGAATCGAGTTGTATGGTACCTTCGCCACTGGTACACTAACTTCTGCCTGTGATTTCGAACGCGTGAAATTTCTTGTTTTAACATAAAAATAGCTGTGCCCCGTTACTTCGTTTTCGCCTAGCGTTCTTCTTTCTGTCTTTATTTTATTTTTGCTCGGGATCTTAGGGTCGTAGTGCGAGTTAAAGCCTAGAACCTTTCTCGAGAATTAGGCGATCAAATGAGGAAAGGTTTTTTCAAATATCAAATGATCGTTCCAGAGATTAGCGTGTTCAAACGAACAAACTCTTCAAGCTTTATTATATTAGTAAGTATAGTATAGATAGTATCAACTTGTACCAAAGGAGAGAGGAGGGAGGAGCCCGTGACTAAATAATAACAGCCGCACAGGTCGATCGATCAGGTTAAGCTACGCGTGCCGCGGTTGGTCTGTGGATGGCTGACCATCTTTCCATACCGAGACCTCTCCGTGCTTCGCAAATCACGTTAAGCCGTTGGTCCCGGCTGTCATTCGCGGATCTTTGACAGTCGTTACGGGTAGTCAGAAGCCAGAAAGTCTGACAACCAGTCTTACCAATAGGTATCGTATTACCCAGTAACTGGATAGTGGAGGTCAAATAAATAATAATAATAAACATTTATTTCAGACCAGGTCCATATTTTGTTAGTAACAATGTAAGTACTTAAATCTAATGTTAGTATTGGCAACAAAATTAAATAACGACATGAAGCCGCACCCACCTTTGCAGCATGGGGGACTCCCACCGATCAGCAAAAACACCCAGTATAGTGTAAATAGGCAGTCACTCCATGTAAAATACTGGTATTCAGCTGCATCCGGTTAGACTGGAAGCCGACCACAACATAGTTGGGAAAAGGCTAGGCAGATGATTAATAACAACGGGTATTTCATTGGGCATCAAATTCGTAAACCCCAGACTTTTTTGAAATCTGAGCTTTTTGGTAGGTTAAGGCAGTTTCACTCCTCAGGGGTTGGTTCCATCCGCCCGCCTCAGTTATAAGTAGTTTGGACTCAAAGTCAGCGCGTTCAGGGTAGTACACAGAACTTCGCGAACTGGGACGAATCCGAAGAAACCCGGACAAGGACATATGTCAGTCCTACATGATATGAGAGTGACTGCTCTCCACGTAAAATACTGGTATTTAACTGCATCTGGTTCGACTGGAAGCCAACTCCCAACTTAGTTGGGAAAAAACTAGGAATATTGATGCACATAACAACATGTCTAGATAAATAAATGTATTTTATGTTACTGCAGTAATTGTACACGTATCAACGACAATTTCGTTTAGGAACTCCCATCTGATCTTAAAAAAAGTCTCTAAACCAAATCAAATGATCCATGCAGTGTAGTCAAAACAGGGGTCCTCGACCGAGGACAGTCGGTAACTCCTGTTCCAGACGAAGAACAGACACTATCGATTGCTGGCCGTCTGCACCTACCCTTACATAATTGATCGTTCGCTCGTAGAAACGCCAATCCGTCGCGACTTCGCGGGGTAGCAACAGGCGGATTTTGAACTGTCTTGGTTATTTTGTATGGAGTAACATAGTATTACATAGCACCATTTACAATTAGAATTGTTATCGATTAATTAAATAACTGTAGTGTAGCAAGAGTGAACAGGCAGCTTCTGGGCACGCTCGTTCCATCATAATAGACCTCATCCATCGTTTTCTCGAGGTCAAGAGTAGGCTCATTCAGCAATTTTTTTTTATGTTGGTATTCTTTTGTGGATAAGTTGTATTTGCTTACGCTACCATCCGTGCGCTCGATGGCATTCCCATCGGCAAAAAATACGAATTTCCATCCATACAAACTTTCATCCCTCTATTTAGCCCCTTTAAGGGATGAATTGTCGAAAACTCTTTCTTAGAGCTCACCTTCGTTATAAAAGGGACTCTTGTGTAAATTTTCATGTCTAGATCTATCGTTTTATATTTTGCGTTGTTTGTCTGTTTTAATGTAATAATTCCTTTTTTATTTTCTTGGGTTATAATATATTAACTCGGGTACAGTGATTTTGCTCCTTGATGATAGATCACTGATTCATTGTTTCAGGAAATTCAATGACGATACGTGAGCGGATTTTAAATTCAGTATGACAAATCGGGACCTAGTTTGCTGTTTCGTTTACAGTGTTACTCATTTTACTGTTTAAGACATTTTTTTCGGTCTATTCTGATTCACATGAGAAAGTTGCAACAAATTTCAAGACTGTTCAGAATTCTCCCGAAATTGCAGCCGTAGTTGGTCTTTCGCACTCTAAAACTGTTTCTAGTTGTGAAACAAAGCTTGTAGCATTGATCTTTCCATATCCATGGTCAATCAGTCCCGATCACATCTTCCTACCTAAACTTTTTATAATCACTGCATGACTATTCTCTTATTCTTCGCGTCATGTCAACACAAGATAGCATAATCAGCCTACAATGTTCCCACTGCTAGGACACAGGCCTCCACTCTGTGAGAGGGAATGGGTCGTAATCCACCATGCGGGCTCAGTGCGGGTTGGTAGTTATCACATGTCTTCGAATTTGTTGGGTCTAGGACTTGTCGATTTCCTCACAATGTTTTCCTTCACCGTTTTGAGAGCAGTGGTGATGAAATTTATTATATAAAGTAAAGCGCCTGTCTGGGTTCCAACTCAGGAAGTCAGGACCTACTACTTGTGAGTCGCGGCTGATGATACAACTTGGCCACCACTGCTTTCAACGCAAGATAACTGTCCCCTAAAGAAAGTCCTTTTAGCAGAGTCCATCTTCAACAGCTTGTTTTGTTTCTTATACATTATCAGTTGAGATTGTGGCTGTTTGATGTTTCACTAAACAGTGCAGTGTGATCAAGTGTTACTCAAGTCTCGCTATCAGTACGTAGACTTGTCGTTATCTCTCTATCATAATATTTGGTAAAAATACGTAAAGATATCATGTTTCACTATCAGAATAGCCACAACCACGAATATTCTGTCATGTCATTGCGTGTCGTAGAACAAAAACAGAAATCTATAAAATGTTTGGTATTTAACTAATCGATTCGTTTGCTAGAATCTTGATCAACGAACTATCGATAAACGAGGAGGTTTCATTCCAATCCCCAGCTCTGATCTTTTTGAGGTGCGACTGGTCCCTTCATTTCTAATTCGACCAAGTAGGGAAACTCCAAGCATAGCCCTCTCCATTGCCCTTTGGGTGTCTTTTAGCCTACAGATAAGGCCCATTGTGAGCGACCACGTTTCAGTGTCAACACGTACTGGTCAAATACTCGTCTTGAGTATATGAGACGAGAAGATATTGCGTAGCTTCCCGAACGCTGCCTAGCCGAGTCGGATTCGACGATTGACCTCTTACTCGAAGTTGGACCTACCTAACTGGACAGTTTGTCCTAGGTAAACATACTCGTCCATAATTTCGAGTGTAGCGTCTCTGATCTTTATGGGGGTGTTACATGGGCATTTGACATGATCTTTGTTTTGTCAATGTTCATGTTGCCAACGTGCAACGTGGTTAGTTAAAAATATTACCTGGACATGTGCTTCAAAAGTTCACACAGGTTAATACACAAAAAGGAAGCGACGATAAGGCTGATAAGATTACTTCTGCTAACTCCTCGTGGGTATGGTGACCTAGTATGCGAGTTTAGTGAAACGTTACTGTAGCGTATCCCTTACATTATGAATTAATTAAAGGTACTCTTGTATGAACGTGGGCAAAGCAAAGGAAGCATGTCGGGTCGTAGAACGAGACGTTCTGTAGTTTCTGCCTAACCCCATGTAAAAACGGCGTGAAGCTATACAAAGTCGTTTTGGACTAAGTTGACTGAGAAAGCCAAAATGATCAGTTGCCTTTGGCTTTTATCTGCTGTTTCATAGAAAAAAAGCAGTACTAACTAAATTAACAAAGTATGAAACAAATTTTTTTTTCGCTCTTTTATAGTTAGTCCAATAGTAAAAGTGGTTCATTCATGATAATGTGCACGCCAGCACATCAAGCTACCCGAAACTTTCAAATTTTCCCAATCAACTTTGAACCTTAGGTATGCTTTAGCGATAAAGTTGAAAATCTATTAAAGAAATTTGACAGATTGTAGTAGTTTGATGTGCTGGTGTCTGTACGTTAAGAACGTTTTATTTTACCATATTTCCTTAACATTTAGCAAACAGTATCGAAAGTAAACATGAGGTGACAATATTGGGAGGGCTCAATGAGTTCTGCGTGAAATTCTTCGGCCCTCCTGGCAGTAAGTATTGTCATTTATTTATTTTGATTGATTGATTCATGAGTGTACTGATTGATTCAGGTAATATTTTTAATATGTCAAATTTTAAAGTGTACCTAATTTTGTGGCCATAAATACATTTCAATCATTCACAAGATGTCTGTTTGATTTAAAATTTTACTAATTATTTCTCAAGAGTTCATTAAACTCATTTATACAAACTGATTAGGACTATACACTAGATTCCTTTTTAATAAGCACACTGAACACTGATTGATTCAACATACTCCTTTTCAAAACTGATTGATTCAACACACACCTTTTCAAAACTGATTGATACAAAACCAACTTTTATAATTCCAGCTCCATACGAGGGCGGCGTATGGCGCGTCCGCGTGCACCTCCCAGACCACTATCCCTTCAAGTCCCCGTCCATCGGCTTCATGAACAAGGTCTACCACCCGAACATCGACGAGGTTTCTGGCACCGTGTGTCTTGACGTTATTAATCAGGCTTGGACTGCACTTTATGGTGAGTTTGATTGATTCAATTTTAAACTAATAATATAAATGCGAATGTAATTCTGTCTGTTACCTTTTGACGCCTGAACTGCTGAACGGTTTTAGATGAAATTTGGCATACAGATATACCATGACCAGGGTTAGAACATAGAATTTTATCCCGGGCGTTCGAGTACGTTCTGGTAAGGTAGTTTTAAACGTCCACGCGAGCGAAGCGGGCAAAGCTTTAAACGAAGAATTACATAGTTTGATGTAGAATGTAGTAGATGGTTGTCTGGGCTTGTACAAATTAAAGTTAACTAAGAATTTTAGTGGAATAATAATTATTTTTTAATGCTCACATTTAAAACAATTTGATTATTATAATAAAATTATAAAACCGTAGTTTTTTTTTTTAATTGACGAATCTAGAATCATTATTTCTACAGTATAAACTGCTAAATTTTCACATCTAAAATTATTGCAACTACATCCATAACATTTCACTTGATTATTTAAATAACTTTGTCGTTAACATAACTATTTTTAACCGCTACTGCTCATCATTTGTTTTAACAGGTTACGTTTCAATATCAAATCGACCACAAAACGCATAAAATTAAACCACAATGCTGCGGTCAGACTATTATTTTATATTTATATCATTAAACGGACATCTATGACCTAGGTGATTTAAGAGCAATGATGAATAGTTGTCTTAAAATCAGGTTGTGATAATTCAATAAAATTAAATATTTATCATTACCAAAATTAATGGCCAATGGGCAAATTAGCATAGTTGCTGAATTGTTGGCCGTAAGAGTGATTCTTTATAAGTGAAACTGGAGCAGGACTCCCCCCCCCCTCTCCCCCACGTGAGATTGGGTGAGAATCGGCTTGACCCTCTCCTCGCCCTAAACGCCTCATGTCACCTACAAATTGCAAAAAACCTAAGAAAATTTGAATTTCGCAGGCTGCCTTACCGCATCTCCCTTAGGCATACCTGGTTGCAGAGAGCGGACTTTCGCGGAGTCAGACTTAAGGACCATAGAATAATACCTTACTTTTTCTAAGATGCTGGCTACCCTCTTCACATAAGCCCTTTTTTGCCAAATGCAGTAGAACAGATACTAATTCCTTGTATATTTGCATTCCAGACCTGTCGAACATATTCGAGTCGTTTCTGCCGCAGCTGCTGACCTACCCCAACCCTATCGACCCTCTGAACGGCGACGCCGCGGCCATGTACCTGCACAAACCTGAGGAGTACAAGAAGAAAGTATCAGGTAATAAATATCATACTGCACTCTAAGACACAAATCGCCGACGTCACCTAAAAAGCAGCTAAGCTCAAATGGGACTAGGCCGGACACGTTTGCCGCATGTCCAATGCATTGTGGAATAAGAAATCCACAACAATGGATCCCTGTATACGGTATCGCGGAAGACCCAGGCGTAGATGACTGGACAAACTTGATGCTTATAGGAGGGATTCGTCCATATTGGGGTTTATTCCCGATGTCTACCACTTGTTTGGCCACCACTGGGGGACAGCGAAACAACTTTTAAAAATTATTCTCGTTGTCCACCACTGGGGGACACTTCATGGTTTAAATAGGTCGAATCTGTTCCTAAACCGAATCGGGGCAGCCCCGACTTCACGTAGTCTTTTGGCTGCTACCCCTAGTGCATATAAAAAACGGAGGCGCGAAGGAAGAGCAACCCCCACCCGCTGTAACAAAGCATAGGCACCGGTGCGAGCCGGAGCGGCTGAGGCTGGTCGCCAAGCCGAAGCTGCGGAAGTGAGCATGGGTGCCTATCCTTTGTTACGTGCGGGCGGAGGGATTGCACTTCCCACAGCGCCGGAGATGATGCAGCAGCAACTTTAAAGTGTTTTGAGGTTAGGTTACAATAATTTTGTCCCCCAGTGGTGGACAACGAGAATATTTTTAAAAGTTGTTTCGCTGTCCCCCAGTGGTGGATATCGGGAATAATCGTATATTGGCTCAGGGTCGAGTTGAAAGGATTTTTTTTTCCACTGGGAGGCCTTTGTTTTGCATTGGGACAATACAGGCTGATTATTTATTTATAATCAGCCTATATTGTTCGCATTGCCGAGACTCAGGCCTTCTTTCTGAGATAGTGGTAATTTAGTATACTTACTTGAATCATCATCTCAGCCAAAAGGCGTCCATTGCTGGACATAGGCCTCTACCAAGTTGTGCCGCAAAGACCGGTCTCTGCGGCAAAACTTGGTAGAGGCCTGCACTGCCTACATCCAGCGGATTCAAGCGACCTTCATAAAGTTTTCGGTCTGCTTTGTAGGGGCGTAACCCATGCAGCGTTCCGAGGTAGACACAGGAAAACTTTAGAGGGCCCATTTTTTTAAATTCATTATTTAGATACTACTAACTTGACCATACGTATTATATTGTGGATACGAGTTAAAATATTTAACAGAAAAGTAGGAATTAATCGAATTCAATTCATCAGTCGTACAGTCAAACGACTGAAATCTGCTGTAATAAAGAGATATCAAGTAATATGTCAGCTCAGTCGCTAAGACAACTTCTATAAACATAATAAATACTGCCCAAAACACAGCACCTACGTCCATACTTGTGCACGTGTACTGTCGACAACCCAGAATATCTTTATTACGTCAAATTCAGTACATAAGCTCTAAATTACCAAAGTATACTGGACAAACTGTACAACATTGACAAATACAGCTTTCTGTAATTAATTGTACCTAAAATACGGCCAGGAAAACCCCCACGGATAAAGAGACACGTGTAAGCTATATACATGTCTGGAGCATATCAATATTATTCATTGTACACATTAATGGGCTCCGCTATTTATTACTGACGATGAGGCGATCTGTTTACCAAAGTGGTGACGGCGAAAATCTATCGACAAGATTAACAGTATGTTCTTTCTTCTTTTGCCTTTACCAGTCCAGTGCTAAATAGGTCTCTCCAATAGTACGCCAATGAACTCGATCGTCGTCGAGTATACTCGACTATCTATTTATCCATATTAATATTATAAATAGTATAGAGCAGTGGTAACAGCCCCAACTTACGAGTTGTAGGTTCGAACCTAGACAGGCGCTTTACTTTGTGTAAATCATCATCATCACTGCTCTCAAAACGGTGAAGGAAATCATCGTGAGGAAACCGACATGCCCTACAACCAAAAATTCGAATACATGTGACATCTACCAACCCGCACTGGGCCCGCATGATGGATTACAGCCCACTCCCTCTCCCAGAGAGGAGGCCTGTGTCAAAGCTGTGGAAACATAGGCTGATTATGCTATTATTATAAATGTGAAAAAGTTCTGTCTGTCTTTTACCTTTTGACGTGTAAACGGCTAAACGGATTTTCACATTGTCGTTGTGGTACGTGTGTTCCGGCCCTAATCCCTACCATACTCAATCTACGATTTCAACCTTCCTAGATCAACAGTTCAGTGAATTAGTGAAATCCTGGCAGTTGGCACTAACTACGCAACGCACGTCAACTGATATATTACAACCATTGGCCGGTCGCCATGTTTTGACGCGCCATCAATGAGCTCGATTTTCGTATTTATGACGAGTCACTTTTACTGCAGCTGGGGGAACAGCTGATGTTAACATCTGGTGTTCTGTGGTTGTCCAAAATGTCAGGGTCAAATAGAAATATGTTACCGTCATCACAGAACACATAATAATACAAGTACAGAAGATTCACTCCGCAAAATCATTTAAATAAATAGCGGCAATTGCTACGTACGACACTATAGCGCAATCGCTTACAGTACAAGTGTGCAACATTCCACTAATGTTTTAGTTTTATCGATACACAGTAATTACTTATTAGTGGGTAATTAGTGTGTATCAAAAAACTAAAACACTAGCGGAATTAATAAGCGATAAACACTAGCGATTAGTAAGAAGAGTGGGGCGCGTCTTCGTGGATGGCACTATCTATAGTTATATTCACCTAGAAGTTGCCTCTCTTTCTATCGCGTAACTCTTGTCTCTTCTGACCATGTTAGGGTTGTTTTTGTTTGAAGAATAATTAATCTGAATATTTAATTACCAGTTATGTGCCTATTACTGCCGTCATATTGCCTTTGTGGTAGTGTAAAAGAAAATACTCTAACAAACTATTCATCTAAGCATCGCATCGTTCGCAATTTAACTTCCAAACATGTAAACAAATACGTGTTTAAAAAAAAATACTTTAATAGCCACATAATAACGTTCAATTTGAGCTACAACTTATTTATTATAAATTTATGACTTTTTCAATAGTACTAGTAATTCTGGAATCAATTTGTTGTGAAGTTTATATTTATTTATGTAGAAATAAGATCAATTAGAAACAAGGACTTGAATATAGCATAATTAATTAATGTCTGCAAATACTTGTAATAGGCATACGTACCTGTTCTTTTATTTATTATTGTTTCCTATTTATTATTTATTTGTATGTATTAGTGTTTGTGTACCAAATAAATAAATAGATGAATCCTATTTTCAGATTACGTCCGAAGATTCGCCACCGAAGAAGCCCTTCTAGAAAAGGACGCGATCACCGGCATGGGGGGCGCTACTCCGGCCTCCTCGGGCTCCAAGCCCTCCAACGGCAACGCCAACAACAACAGCGACACAGAGTCCTCCATGAGCGAATTCAGTGACGACGAAGCGCAAGATATGGAGTTATAACATAAGTTACCACAGATAAGTAATACTTGCTCACTCGTCACTGCCTTGTGTGTTTAAAAAAGTTTTGTTTGTGGTCTAATGTCTTCATTTTTTTTGTGGCAACACTGTTCGTTTTTGACAGTTCTCGATGTTGTCTTTAACGGGTGTTGCCATTATTATGAGCTGTAATAGTAATTCGTCTAAATGTATTGTCGTATTGCAATTATGGTTTTACTGTTATTTATTATGCGGTAGCCAGATATGAATTTAAAGGTTCTTTCCAACCAATTTTCAAGTTGTTTCGAACCTATAAGCCTTGCACTATTTTATTTTGCGTTCACTATTCGAAATGAGATTGATCTATAGAACTTATTCTGAAAACGCATTCTATGACGAATTTTTATCTTGCACTCAATGATTCCTTTAGAGCCTTAGCACACCTCCGCCGCAAAAATAATGATAAGAAACCGCTTAACGAATTCCGCTAAGAAACAATACTACATTACTCGTAGGGGAACACCATGAGAGTCAAATTGAATTTTAGCAATCGAAGCAAAATGTCGTCGCTTTCGACTTAGTAAATACAGTATAGGTCTACTTAGGACCTTTTAGATTAGTTATTCCGTAAAAACAACATCCATTTTGAATAAAAAAATACAAGTTTTGCTTTATATACTTGTCGACTGCCACAGATATGTGCGGAAAAAACGCGGCACCGCTACAAAATAGCGGGCCTAGCGCGAAGGTGTAACTGGCTTCCGAGCAGATCGTCGAAATCACGCGGGAAAGATATAGAATCATGATCAAATCTATGCAGTTTTGTTTCTTTTCGCTTGTCATACAACGGACAAGTCATGGCGGAACTACTGCGGTTTTGCTGCTATGGTTTCGCGGCGGGGATGTGATACCTGCCTAAGGGATTGGTCATACTGATGTGAAAACAAAATATACAACAACTGCTGCCCTCCTGGGTTTGAATCCCAGGTCGGGCATTGCGCTATGGGGCATAGGTATGACCCTAATGATACTTCAGTATGTCCATCTAGTAAAACAATGTTATGGGCATCGCACAACGAAACGTCAACGCATTTAGTACTTTACATCACACAATATAAAGTTCACTTTTCAATGCTTTACTTTGGGCCGAGTTGGTGTCGCTATCGGTTTGTTTCGGTGTGCGGCTGCCATTTTGCTTCATTTTTTTGCCGGTTACAATTTAAACCCGATCCACTTCAGCATATTTGCTATGATTACGATTTGTAAATACATCATTAGTGTTTGAAACTCTTAGTACTGGACACTCTAACTTTAAATGTTAATTATACACGTATAATATTATAATGGTTTATCTTCATTGAAGGTTGTCGTCTTAATAAATGTACTGAACCGATTAATAGGACTGTCGAATAATTATCGCGTATTTTCTCTGGCTGTGACATCGAAGTCACACGATTGACCCAAAAATACGTTATAGGCACAGGTTAACCAATTAGCGTCGACACAGTTATTCAAACTTTGTTGCTATTGGTGCAATAATCGTGACGTAATTTCGGGCAAGCTAATTTATTTTTCGAACACTCGATAAACCTATGTCTACATTAGACCACAGACAAAACTAAATACCAACCAAAGCCAGTTATCTGTACTCATACAGACGTTCGCTGCCACCGTTCAACAAAAGAAAAGGAAAAATATCTATTAAATAAATGGACCACAAACTTTTGCCAATTTAGAAGTTTAAAAAAAAAAAGAATGCTCAGATATTCCCGAGGCGGCGAACAGAATACGCTTTAAATTATATACTAAAAATTAAAAAATATATTATGCATGATGATCGTAAATTATAAAATGGTAATATTAACTTTTTTAGTCGTTCGATGTGTTGGAAAATGTTGAGGTTTCTAGGAATGATTGGCTTCTCTTAAATGTGTCTATGCTTAAGATTAGCAGGAAAGTTAGAGAAAAAAGTGTTCACGAATTCGTTGTAAAATGTAGGAGGTAGGCTTGGTAAATGATGGATGGGCGTAACTAGGGGTAATATGTTAGAAATGGGGAAAATGCACATTGAAATAGATGTTTATCGCTTTAGAAGTTATTAAATATCTGTTTTATTCTTATATGGTTGATATTAACCCTAGTTGCGTCTAAATAGTCGGGGAATGACTGACCGGGATCTGAATTTGATTGACATACAATGATGGAAGGTGTTGCTGCCTCCTTGAAAACGGCATGTAGATCTTGGTCAGTCAGTTCATCACGTAGGAATGTTTTTGCGTACTTGCTGCAGTTTTAATGTTGCAAGCAATTTTAGGACACTCGAATTATACAGTTTTGGTCGACGTTAAACAATTTTATTATGACCCATGCCCTTAAATCGAGTCTTACTTGATAATCTTTAACGAGGTAAAGTAAAAGTATTTTGCCTTAAGAGCGTTTACGACATACGGCATTTCATAGGATACAAAGGTCTAAAAACTTAGTAAAGAACATTTTCGAAATGTCTTATTTATGAAAAAATATAACTGGAAATCTCTGTTTCTATGGAAAATATAAAATCGGTATAATTTGGCTGTAACACTATTTTTCGAAAATGATCTTAACTTACACACGGCTATACATCAAGATATACATAACCAGTATAAGCTGACTTATGCGAGGTCAACTCAAACTGGAAATGTATAGCTTGATGTGTAGCCGTGTGTACGAAGTTTCATTAAAATCGGTTCATTCATTTCGAAAAACAAGGGCTTGAATGTTTGTATGACATGCCGTACGTCGTAAACGCTCTTAAAAATATGTGACGAATTTAGCACCGCAAGTACGATGGAATAATCTGCACATAAAATCATTGATAATTAATTTAACAAGCTAAAAACTAATTACTTGCAACATTATATGTGTAGCAATTCGCACCTCTATGTAACGAACGTTTAAATATTAGATTTTAACTTTAAAGACGTACGCTATACTCTTATAAATAACTTTCGAAAAAATAATTATAATATGTATGATAGACTAACATAACCTCTTTAGTTGGAGAGTTTTATCGACTGGCAACACACACGGTGTGAGTGAGCGAGATAGCATTTTGTAAATATCCTATCTGTCCCATAGTTTAAATCCAACTTAATATGAGCCCGAGTCGTCGGACTAAAGTCATCACTATATCTCATAGGTATTTAATTTTTTTTATTAATATGATTTTAGTTGTATTCGAAACAATGTGTCATTGTGAAATGTCGATCTCCCTCTTATATGGCGCTTGGGTTGGGCGGAATTGTCGGCCATTTTACTCCTTAACGAATAAAGATTTTAATGTATTCTTTTTTATATTTTTAGACTAATGAGCAGCTGTACTTTAAATAAAGACACTTTAGTAATCGAAATTAAGATATCTTTTTTATTACGTACTTGTTCTTACTATTTATTTCGTTAACGTTGCTCATAGTTCTATCGTCTTTTTAAAAGTTCCACTATTTTTAATAAGAATTAAGAATATCTGTCTCAAATAGTAAAGTAATAACATTTTATGAGTACGACACAGTCTACCTCAAAGGTTTGAAACATTTTATATGAATTTATATAAAAGCCGATTAATTTCTACCCAACCCATTTTTTTTCGTTGTTGGCAACACTGATATAGAGTCTATGCTCTCGCCAATGTTACCTTTTGAAAGAATTGGCGCGAATGATTAGTAACAGAACTGTGATTTTCATTTCTTCCCTTCGTTTGTGTGTGTGGAAAATTTAAAAGTCAATTCGTCAAAAGAGGTTGAGAAATATATATTTAAAAGAAAAACTGTACTTAGTCCAATTGCTGTTTGACGATTTTAGATTTGTTTGTTGCTATTTTGTTTTTCTTAGCACAATCATTATTTTTTATGCTTTGAACACCGCCGGTTAGGTAACGTTTTTTAAAAAAAATCGGATTTTGATTTTATTCGATATTTTAATATTAAGCTAATATTGCCAACATTAGTCATTGTCATTTAACAATAATGTACTTTGTAAATTGTAAGTGAAATGTTTTTTGTTGTAATGCAATACACTGCTAGAAAAGGGGCATTTTTTGACAATATTGTTCAAAATACCACTAATTCATAGTTTTTTAAATGGCATGAGTTGCAAAGACTATTTCGCGGTTAAATCTCCGGTTATTTTGAAAACAACGCGACAGAATAAACCAATACATACTCATAATAGCGTCGCAACCACAATGTAACTCTTTAGGACAATGATATTTAAACAAATGATGCATATTTAATTTTTTAACATCCCGTCGATTGATCACTACCTAAAGCCGGATCCATACGTGTGTATTGTAATGTGAATAGTGTGGATGACATACTAACTCAACGCGAATCCTGTATGTATTCAACTGCGGGAGCCTTTGTGTTCGCGCTAAAAATCGACAGTCGATGGATCAGTGCAAGCGCTAGCCCGAGCGTTAGGCTGGTTTTATAGTCACGCCGCTAGACGCGCCGCTGGGCAGCGCGCGCGTTCGGATTTGTATGGGGTAGTAGTTGCGTTTCAAAGTCGCGCGCTTGAGCAGCGCCGTTCAGTAGTACAGTGCACCGTCTATAAAACCAGCGTTACATGTAATGCTGGTAGTGCCGTCCACACACAGAATTCGCGTTACATTACATTACACACGTCTGGACCCGGCTTTAGCTCAGTGGTTCCGCGAAATAGTCTAACGAACTTTTATGCAGGAATTTCGCAATTCAACTGTATTTTTAGCCGACTTCAAAAAGAGGTTCTTATTGCAACTGTTTACCTAATTCCAGAAAAATAAGTTTTTTTTTTTTTGTATAAACCGATCACAAGCCGACGTTGTTATAGAAGTAAGTCGCGGACTCGTGGCGGTGTTTACAAGCAGTTTGTTAAGCAGGACAGTCTTCGCTTTCACCAAATAAATAGCATTTCGTTCGTAGTCTGCCGCGTTACCCCACGTCCTATTCAGAAGCGATCGACGCGTTCTTCGAATTGCTTTGTACCGGTGGCTTCTTAAAATCAGAGAAACCACTTCACGGAACTAGATAACTTTATAGTTACGGAGTTTCACTATTTATGTCTTTTGACGGGTCGTATGCCCATAACCTAACGTAATAAACAACGATTGTCTTTTTTTTTACTAGCCATTAATGTCCCACTGCTGGGCACAGGACTCCCTACTCTCTTTCCACCTCTCTGTCCGGAGCTACTAAGGACTAATATCTACTAAAGGCGTCCAGCTCATCCCGCCATCTCCGTCTGAGCCTGCCGCGATGAAGTATTTACAAATAGTTAATTAGAAATGGTTACGACAACGGAATCTAAGAGGAAAAAAAAAACAAAAGACGCGTGGACGCGTGACGGAGAAAAGTTCGTTGAGAAACACACTATTATAGAGGACTCACGCACTATTCGTTCAGAAACAACGAGGATAGGTTTATATTAATATATATTCCAATATTTTGTTCGGAAAACCGGAAAGCGCCCTCTGCCGGCGCGACCACGCGGTCACCGAACTAAGTGACATAAGAACGTGACGATCGCTTTTGAATAGGACGCGGCCGTAATTACTAGTTATTTGGAAAATGTACTATATTCGTCGGAAATCACAAACGCGCGTCTTGTGACTTATGGTCATTGGAGCAAGGCTTGTTTTTATTGATTGATGTGCGCGCTCGTGAAATGCAGCTACTATGTAAAGGTGCTCCTAAACGGGCAATATTTTTACTGCAATATGCAGCAGAAACAGTTTCGAGTATAGCCCGATGATACCAGCAACCTTGGAAATATTTCCACAACGGTATTTAGGTTCAGACAAGAATTGCTGACGAAATAGTTCGATACGCGTTGCAGCAATAGTTACCGAAATGCTCAAGCCACATTGAAAATATTGCAGCAATATTTAAAATATTACCGGGCCTCACTTGGAACATTGCTAGCAATGTATGACAGCCACACATAGCCGGGAAAATATGGCCTATTTAAGAGTGCTTTAATAATGCTATCTGTTCGAAAACAATGTCTGTTTTTTATGTTACAACTTCCGTAAGACAAGTTTATATTTATTAATGTTTACGGTTTTTTTAATGGAACTAACGGCCCGATCGTCTGACTACTTCGCATAATAAGCTCTTGTTAGCTCCGTACGATTCCGACAGTAGTCAGAAAAATCCGTCAAAACCATAGACATTACATAGTCAAATGTCTTTACTTTTTTTCTATACTTTATGAATTTTTGAACGTAATGCAATATTTTTGGGGTTCAAATACTACTAAGCCTGAACATAAATTACTATAAAGGGTTTTTAGGGCATAATGTTAAGTAGTTTTTCAAATAACTTGTATGTACCTATGTGGCTTTGAATCGATGACAAGCGCTGATCCTGCCAAATGTTGGTCTTTTAGCATATTTTGTGATGTTCTTTTTGTTTTAATGTAAACCGAATTGTTTAATGTATAACATTACATATATTGGAAACTATTATGAATATTATAAAATTAAATGCTTGCGCTTCCCTTGTTTTACAAATGGTATCGAGTCAGTAGACTAACGAAATGTGTTTCTGAAATAATTATAGGAAAACTTAAGAGTTTTGTATTTCTGCATTAATGTCTGAGTTTTATACGGCTGACTGTACCAATTTAACTAAATAATCAATTTTATTACATGGCATTATTTTGCTAGAGCAAATTCGTTTGATATTAGCATACATATCAGTGAGTTTCTTGCGCGCGAATCAAAAAGAACATTTCAAAAAATAAAATCAGAATACAGATCTCTAAAGGTTCTCGTACATAATGGCTGTGACTGTTATGTAACATCCATTTAATTACTCGGTCGGTATACAAGACTTTCTTATATCTAGTTAGTTGTCTATGTCTGCTAATGCGCCAGCATCGGCCATTGTGTACAGAGGCCGTAATGTTTGACACATTGCGAACTGTAAGTGTTGCAATCGTCTTAATCATAAGTCCTTAGGCTATAATAATATAGAGTTTAAAACAACACGAAAAATTATTATTAATGATAGACATTTATCGTATCTTTGAAAACTCAGCCATAATAATATATTATATTTTTGGTAATAAGGAAATAACAAGTTAAAATTTCTTAGTTGTATTTCTCGTAAAGTTGGGTTGACAGGATTTTTTTGGAATTTTTATTTGTCCACCCAGCTTTCATCGGTATGAATCATACAGTTAGATTAAAGTCGCTGTGGTGTCGATGTGTAGCTTATAATACTTATGAAGTGAATAACGAGGGTTTTTAAATGTCCAAATGTTAATTTCTAAATTTAGATAAGGGGCGTGATAAAAAGGAAAAAAGAAAAAAAATTGACGCCGAATTTTAAAATAAAAGATGATGGATTTAAAAACCTTCGTTGGTCAACAATGGTGACGTGATAACAAGTTCAATAAAAATGAATTTTTATTTTTTTTTATCTTTGACAAGATGGCGTCGGTCACGTCACAATTGGTATATGGATATAATTATAATCGAGGTTGAATATATTACCAAAATATGACGGGCAATTCGCCCGCGGCACGGAATCATTTATACATGTAACAGAATAAAAGTTTATAATATTATATTTTTATTTCATTACATGTAATAAACTTACGTTATTTTTAAACTACATCTGCCTTTTATTACCCCTTTAAGATAAGTTTCTAAAACAAACCATAATGACACACAAATTCAATTCAATTTACCCGTCAAATGATCGCCTACCTACTAGAAGCCGTTTGCATGTTAGCGCTGAACAATCACTGGTTCATAATATGATATTTTTGTCGGATTAATTAAGATTTATGCTTCCAGTGGGATGTCAAATGTTTTTATCCACAGGAAAATAGTTTTATCGACGAATTCTAGTTTCTCTTGATTTAATACTATCTCATAATCATTACTACTTTTGAAATTTAGTAAAGAAAATCTAATACACTTAGGTTTTAGGTACTTACTAAATTATTAGCAGTGAACCAATGTTTTAGGTAGTTACTAAATTATTAGCAGTGAACCAATTTTGGACCTGAAGTAGGGAGTTATTTAGGCCGTCAAAATTTGTAGCACGTCTATCTACACACATCAACAGAATCTAGGGATATTTTATATTTCATCAAATATCTAAAATCTATTAAGAATTTTCTGATATAGTAAATGGAAGAATGATAGATAATTAAGGTCTTTATAAAAAATAAAAACATTTCGTGATTTTTTGTTTTAAATAAAAATTTTAATTTTTGTAATCGCCGTAGATTATGATAAAAAAACTTCATTCCCAATTTATTATAAAACTATTAATTTTAATTAAAATTGAAAAAATCTAATGATTAATAATCAGTGTTGCCACCTCTTACATTAATTACACATAGACATCGATTGTTCATACTTAAAATTAAATTGCCAATGGTGCCGATTCTCTTGTACACAGAACTAAACTATCACTAAAATTCCTTGCTTTTTGCTATGAGAATCTTCCAGCTATTCTACATAAAAGATTCTCTAAATTTAAAAATAATTTTGACACAACTAAAATCGAATTTGACAATCGCGACTCGTCGACACGTGGTACTTGTTTGCCCTACCCCGTAATTTTTTTTTTAGTCGCAGGCGCGCAGGGGGCTGCCTTGGCGTTTTCTAAGAAATTTTTTCACTTTTTGTATGGAAAATATGAAAAATTATTACCTCAAAATGTTGAATTTTAGGGGTTTATGCGTATTATAAAGGGGTCGAAATTTTCATTATTTTTGCGATAGGACACACCATTTTCGAGATATAAGCAAATGTAAAAAAAAAAAGGTTCAGTACTGTTTTTGCACTTGAAGTCGGTGTTGGTGTGAATTTCTGTTCTTGACAACTAATTTTATTCCACGCCTTTTTAATCGCGATTAAAAATAGTCTGATTTAGTTCCATTTAGTTAAAACAATCTAAATTTTAAGTGAAAAACGTGAAATTCAGAATAGCACAATTGCCATTTTCAATAAATTAATAACTCAGTGCAATCTTAGTGCTGTCAAACTAAAATGTAGTTAAGTTGTGTCACTTTCAACTTCAGAATGGCAAATCATCGTTTGACAGGAATAAACAAAACTAAAAATCACTAAAATTTAGTTTATTTAACTAAACTTAGTTTAGAGGCATTTGTGACAAGGGAATCGGCACCAATGTCTTGCTGCGGTATGAGGTCCCATGTTCTTTGCTAGTGTTCGTAAAGTTGTTGTTCCGTCGTCGGCGGGAAATCTCTCAAAGCTTTTCGTTGTAACATGTCCCAGGCATGCTCGATAGGATTTAAGTCTGGCGACTGTGCAGGCCAATCCAAAACTTGAATATCGTGGTCTCGAGTAGAAATTCCTGGCTCATTTGGATTCTGTGTGGGACAATAACAGGCTGTACTACCTCTTCGTAGTATTTTTGTGCAGTCATGCTGCCTTGGATCCAAACGAGCTGGGTTCGTCCGCCAAGACGAATTTCTGCCCACACCATGATTGTCCCGCCTTGGTATGAGCGGACCTCCTGAGGGTGCCGTAGACGGCTAACTCTCCCTGGAGTTCTCCAAACGAGTGTTTTTCGTGAATCCGGATGAAACCCAAACCGGGGCTCATCGGTGAACAGCACCATAGACCATTGTTCGTCACTCCATGGTAAATGCTCCCAAGCCCACGAAAGCCGCTGACCGCGATTACCACGTCGCAATGCTGGAACACGCAGCGGTCTTCGAGCATGAAGACCAACTTCATGCAACCTCCTTCACACGGTTTGGTCACTCACCAGCAGCTGGTGATCCTCCTGGAGCCTTTGTACTAATTGCATCGCTGTGATATTGGGTTGTCTTCTGGCGGTCATTTCGAGAAATCGATTCTGTCTCTGCGTAGTAACACGATATCTACCCGTGTGCCGTTCAGCCACATCCCCAGTACTGCCATAACGTGACCACAACCTTGATATCACGTTTTGGCTGGTGTGTAGGGCCTCAGCAACGACGCGTTGAATAGCACCATTTTCTAACATGCCCACGGCTCGTAACATTTCATCTCGACTCAAATGACGACGTGACATGACTCTTAAAGCTTACACGGTACGTTAAATTAAAAAAGAAAAACAATCTAATCCCTTTTCATTAATTAATATTAATAAAACAATTTTAATTTTCCTTAACGTAACGAATTACTAACAATTTTGCCGCCGTATTTTGTTTTTTTTTTATGTACAGACGTCAGCACATCAACCTACTACAATCTATCAGATTTCTGTAATAGATTTTCAACTTTATCGCTAAAGCATAAGGTTCAATGTTGATTGGGAAAATTTGACAGTTAGGTGTAGGTTGATGTGCTGGCGTCTGTACATTTTAAATTTTGAAAATAGAATAAAAGAGGTTTCAATCTATATATAAACTATATGGAAACTAAAAAGATTTTAAACTATAAATTCGTAAATAATTTAAGATTAAGGTATCCCTAGATTCTGTTGATGTGTGTACTTCAAAAATTTAAGGAAGTACCGTCAGAAAATAACACAATTTGTGTTCAATTTTTTAACAAATGGAGTAGTTCATTGATCATCATCTGCCTAGCCTTTTCCCAACTATGTTGGGGTCGGCTTCCAGTCTAACCGGATGCAGCTGAATACCAGTATTTTACATGGAGCGACTGCCTATCTGACCTCCACAACCCAGTTACTGGGTAATACGATACCCCTTGGTAAGACTGGTTGTCAGACTTTCCGGCTTCTGACTACCCGTAACGACTGTCAAAGATCCACGAATGACAGCCGGGACCAACGGCTTAACGTGCTTTCCGAGACACGGAGGGGTCTCAGTTTGTAAAGATGGTCACCCATCCACAGACCAACCGCGGCAAGCGTAGCTTAACCTGATCGATCGACCTGTGCGGCTGTTATTATTTAGCCACGGACCCCTCTAGAGTAGTTCATTGATATAAACTAAAAAAGAGGAATGGACCCAATATCGAGCCTTGTGGAACATCCATTTTTACTTTTAAACCGAGTGAATTGACACTATTTAGTTGAACTTGCTGTTGTCTATATTTATATAAGATTTTATTAAACTGAGCACAAGTTTTCCAAGTCCGTAATGCTCAAGTTTTAAGAATAAGGTTTCGTGATTGACGCAATCAAATGCCTTTTGGCTAATCAGTAGAGCAGTCTGCATAAACTAATGAGTTTCAAAAGGCATTTACGACAACGACAAGTACTGTACATTTGCGTGATGCAGATTGTACAGTCATAGATTAATACACTCATACAGTTGCGTAAGGAATGCCACACGGGCGTTGCGTCGGTGCTGCAACGCCTGAGCGGTGAGGTCATCGCAGCGCTCGTGCGGCACTTACTGCGTCGAAATCACTGCGCTGCGACGACGCAACACATCAACACACAACACAATCATCTTAGTGGATCTTGTATTCTTGGCCTGAAAGAGCGAATTCGCTGCGAATTCATACGCGCGTTGGCGAGGTACCTATTGGTCACCAATACATTGCGTCCACAAGCATCGCGCGAATTTAAAATACGCGCGTAAATCGCATGCACTTCACCAGACTCTCGACTAGCGCGTGTTGCGAGCGGGTAGAGATATTAGAGACTTCCTGTTGCTGCCGGTTTACGCGCGCACGTCAGAGCTAGTGCACGTATCAAGGGAAATGGAGCGGCAAAATTCGTCCCCAAATGCTCGCTCGTTGGTACGCTCCTTCTGGACGCAACGTACGCGCGAGATTCGCGGCGAATTCGCCCTTTCTGGATAAGGTCTAACCGCACACTGCGAATATGACATAAGGGATTCAAATACCTAGCATATCGTCGAAATAAAACGGCGAATTGATTTATTAACATAAGTAACTATATTAAAAATAAACATTTTAACAACAGGCGCTATGTACATTGTACAGTATGCCATAACCTATCTACACTCATACCTAAGAGATGGCGCGTATCTGCGACAAAATTGCCTCGAGACGGTTTTAGATCATTCAGATCGTCATATTTGGTCAATGTTAGCATGAAAGAGTTTAAAAATATAAGACTATTTTATAATAAATACAATTTGTGACGTATTTGTCGCACATATGCGCCTTCTAGAACGCCGTAGCGATGGCAGCGAATAATCGACATGAAGCTTTGCCAGGTGCCCTGCAGTGAGAAGGGGGTGATTATTATGAATAGGGGACGACAAACGGTTAGGGGACCTGTATAAGCTACTCACTCTTAAGATATCTAATAAAAATGTCTTAAAAAATATTCATTATAAAATTATGTAATCATGAGAAAAGGAAACGTGAAAGAATTGTTTACAAACTTATATTAAGATAGGCGCAGACAACAGCTTGTCTATGATAACGATTTGACTTTGCCCTACAATTAGGGCAACTAGGGGTAGTTCAGTGTAAGCCCACGTATGCACGGTCGTTAGCATATCGCGGCGGGATTTAATCGCTCATTGGATTTTCAACTCTGGGTGTTGAGCAGAGTATTGAGAATCAAATAGAGCGCATCCGTGTTGGATTTTCAATTCTCGGAGTTAAGCAGTGCGTTAAAAATACAGTGCACGGGACCTGGGCTTAGGTACAGACGCCAGCACATCAAGCTACCCGAAACTGTCAAATTTTCCCAATCAACCTTGAACCTTATACTTTAGCGATAAAGTTGAAAATCTATTAAAGAAATTTGACAGATTGTAGTAGCTTGATGTGCTGGCGTCTACTGACATGACGATAAAAACACATTGCAAAATGCATTGAATAATTTAAATGATGAAACAGTCAATCCTGATTCAGGTCTTCAAAATTTGTCAAACACCTTAGAGTGAGTTCATATTATTATGTCATAAATGCGTTTCTGGTGGTCAGCAAAACAGTATAGCGTTTAAATAACAATTAAAAATAAGTATACGTAAAACGTACAAAGAAAAATTATCAATAATACATATATACCTACAGTGTTCGGGCTCATAATCATTCACACGTATCTTGTGATTTATTTATTTAGGAATCACCTATCATATTCATTTGTCCTATATTTTAGACTTCCATGTTATATGCATGTGTTAAAAATAAACTTAGGTTAGAAATGTCTTGAGCTTGTATTAGCGGAGACAGTTATATTATGAGCAAAAATACAGTTCTTTAAATATTTCGAGAACTTTTGAGGTCCGACTGCAAGCTACAAGCTTTTATTTTTTCACTAGCTTCTGCCAGCGGGCCCCGGCTTCGCCCGCGGGTAAGTATGTCGAACATTTCATGGGTTTTCATTTTTTGGCGCGAAACCCTAATTCTTTTTCTAAAATATAAGTTACTCCTTATCGTCTATATAAGACCAGCCGTGTCGGAGATTAGCCAGAACTAACAGCAAGATATAATTAAAAAAAAATGTTTTTTTTATAAGGACTGAATATTATACTTTCATATTTCTATTTTTTTGAGGTTCTGGCTCCATTGGTAATGTTCGATGATTTTGCCAATATCAAGGTATGAGGAGAAAGTAATGATCATAAACTGTTACACAACTATAAATTGATCAGTGTTTGTAGCGGTGGCATCCATGGATCCCCATTTCATATTCATTTAGTAAAAAGCTGTTATTTTGACATTACAAATAGACACTTCAATTTTATTTATTTTTATATATACCGGATCTAGCATACAGTAAAAATCAGATGAGTGAAATAATTATGATAACCATGTTTAAAATTCGTCCCCAAATTCTAAACACGATATTTTCTTGAACATGGAAGTCCAAAATACAGATCCGTAACACCAATCAAGTCAATAATTATACTAAAATTATAATTACATTGACAAAATCAAGCTAGTGGTCAAAGTAAAATATTCTAAGTATATCATACAGATAGATGCAACATCACATTCATATTATATTAATAATAAATACTAATATTCAGCATTTAATATTTTAAAGTGCAATATAACTCCATACAGAGGTCAGTTTTTTTTTTTGTGTGTGGGATAATGTTTTAAGAGTGATGTTCTCACAGGGGCTCGTGGCTAAATAATAACAGCCGCACGGGTCGATCGAAGGTGAGCTACGCTTGTCGAGGTCGGTCCATGGATGGGTCAACATCTATTACACGTCGAGACCCCTCCGTGCCTCTAAAAGCATGTCGAGCTTTTGGTCCTGGCTGTCATTCGGGGATGTTTGACAGTTGTTACGGGTCGTCAGTAGCCCGAAAGTCTGACAACCAGTCTTACCAAGGGGTATTGTATTACACAGTAAGTAACTGAGTTTTGGAGGTCAGATAGGCTCACTCCATGAAAAATACTGGCATTCAACTGCATCCGGTTAGACTGGAAGCCGACCCCAACATAATAGGGTAAAGGTTAGGCAGATGATGATGCTCTCACGCAAATGTCTTAACATGAGATACTGGACACATTCAATATGCAATGAAAAATGTATCAAAGAAAATTCGCGTAGCTTTCATTAGGAATCTTGTATGGATCCTTTCAACATTATTACAGTGTCAAATGCATGATATCTCCCAAAATGTGAAAAAGATGCCGCTATATGGATTTATATGTAGGTAGTACATTTCTATTACAGTTAGCAAGACATATTCATAGAATACAGTAATAAGTTTGCAAATGTGATTACATGACTTACACAGAAAAAAACTTGACCTATCTATGCTAGGGCTAAATTAGATATTTTGTTCCTAACACATATTAGTACGCCAATTAAATATATTTAGTTAATAAATGTCCAGCAATTTTAAAACACCAAGAGCATAAAACCTCTAAATGAAATCTACACACAAATATTATTATTTAAAAACATACCAACCATATACAGGATGTAGCGTAAATACTTGCCTTCTATTCCCACTACACTCTGTATATACTCCATTCAATTATTTTTATTCTGTAATCTTTTATCATTCCATGCTGAGTGACGAGATAACTTTGCACGAAACCACTGAAGAACTTATCCACTTCAAGTTCACTAATCACATATAAATATGGATGTACACTGATCACTAGCTTGACATATCACTAAGTCATCATCACAATCACCCGGTGATGTGGTAATTAACCGATGATGAGACCGCAGCCGAATTTGAACTGTTGTTTAGCCTGGTTTGCCATGCCGGAGAGTGCGAATGTGAATGGTAAGGGCTGTAATTTCTTCTCGAGGACCGCTCCGATGTTCCAATTTGAATCTACCATTCCTGAAAAGAGTACCAAGAATTTAGCTACCTATTTTAATTTAGAGGACCAAACTTTGTTGTATGATCTCAGGCAAACTATGACTTGTTATAGTTGTCGTGTTTTGGCATGGCTGTAGCGGTCATTGCTCTTTACGCACAACATAACATAATCAGCCTATAATGTTCCCACTGCTGGGACACAGGCCTCCTCTCTATGACAGGGAGTGGGCCGTAATCCACCACGCGGGCCCAGTGCGGGTTGGTAGATGTCACATATCTTCGAATATTTGGTTCTCGGACATGCCGGTTTCCTCACGATGTTTTCCTTCACCGTTTTGAGAGCAGTGGTGGTACGCACAAATAATAAATTATTTATTTTACTACAAAAGTCCTAGTTTGTCATTTGTGACCCCAAGTTACAGCTATATGAACATAATGCAGCATATGTAAGGGCGGGTTCTTTCACGTCCACTTGACGCACGCGTATACGTAAAAAGTGGCGCTAATTATCGTAAAACAAAAATAAAGCGTTGTTTCAAATTACAATTACAAAATTTTGGCCTTGGCGTACGTCAAATAATAACGAGTACGTTACGTTAACCAACAGTTTGAAACAACCGGCCCTAAGCGGGCACGCCCTTTATGCCAAGGGGATTTTATTTAGGTACTAGCTGTGCCCGCGACTTCGTCCGCGTGGAATAGTGACTTTTCAGGCAGCACATTTTGAATTACATATACCGTCGTTAGGGTAGCTAAAAATTTACTTTACAGTAATGCTTCTCTGTATTATCATAACAAATGTTCGCCGTGATTCTTTAAATTGACATAACTTTTTTATTTATGAACCGATTGACATGAAATAAACACTAAATGTTAAGTGAAGCTTACTACAGTATATTAGTGAAAACCGCATCTAAATCGAATAAGCCGTTTCTGATATTAGCGTGCACAAACACACAGACAAACAGACAAACCGACAAAAAAAAAATTAATTACAATTTCGGGTTCGGCATCGATGTAATAACAACCCCTGCTACTTTTTTCTTATATATTTCCATTGTACAGACACCACTTTTCTACAATTTTATTATATGTATAGATTATGTTTACGTTTTTATTATTTATTTCAGCTTGAGTATAGTTTTCATTGTTTTTGTTAGTATATTGGCGTGTGCTAGCTGATATATGGCTTATAATTTAATTAAACGTTTTGTGTATCGTAATTTTAATTACCTATTGTTGTATAGAATCAAGTTCTTGTAACTAAAAATAAAGATCGCCGCACACGCGGCCCTTCATTCATAAATAAATTGCGACGTTGCCATCCTTCAAGTACGCGTGTACAGAGTGTTTCTTTTACGTATCAATTTAACATTTTTAGTGAATATTTTAATTAAAAAAAAAATAAAAACATTTTATTTTCGAATGGTAATATTTTTTTAGCATGTATGGATGCTATACTATTGCGGGTTGACGGGAACGCCCTCTGTTAGTTAACATACTGTATAATGTTGACGTTCAATGCCGATTCTCTGCCTAGTTTGAATAAATTACTTTTTGTTTTTTTTTTTAATGAAAACTTCTTTAGGCGCGTTGGGCATTTTCTGAGATGGGAAAAAACATTGAATTCGCGCCACTGTTACCGTAACCGACACCGCTTCGGATGTGTTCGGCTGTCCTCGGGATGTACTCGGCTTTAATGTATATCCGATATGTCAGTGAGTGATGGCAAAGTATTCTGTTTGTGTTTTGTTTTGACTTCTATTGGCACTCCCGGAGTGCCACTGTTTTTTTTTTTGGTCTTTCGTTATTGGAGCATATTGAAGATCACGATAGATATTGATTCAGGACGTTAACAGACTTTAAGTTCATGAAATTAAAAAATGTAGGTGGATGAAAGACCGCTATTGCCACGCTAAAACACAACAATTGTAGAACCATAATTGCTCCAGTGTGATTTCTAGAGAATTTTAGGTTTTTCAGAAAAAAGTAAGAAATCCTTAAAGTTGATCATAATGATTAACTCACCTCTAAAGATTAGATCTGCTTTGGGTATGTTGACCTGGTAACCGATAGTGCCTACAGATTCCATCCCTCGGAATGAGGTGTCCATTTCCGCTACCACCTGCAAATTAACAAAAAAAGTTTTAGAAGTCAAGGTTGCACATTTTTGTTAACAAAATGTATTTTATTCATGTTTAGTTTGATATTTCAAGTTAAGTAGCATTTTATGTGGCCTATTTGTCTATGTATGACGGACAAGGTAAATGTTAATGATAGCAAATTGATGGTTGTTGACAATAACAATTCATTATGTTCTACAAATTGAGACTTAAACCAATTACCTGTAATTGTTCACTGCATTGCTTGAAGTAACACAAGTGGAAGTTAGCTGTGCTCAGTGTCGCTGACACTTCAGAGTCTGGAAAATTACAATTAAAAAACTTGAAAACCACGATAAAACTGTATGTAAAGAATCACCTTAGGACTCAAACACATAAATACGTTACGACAAAGTAACGTGCCACGGCACAGCACCGTGACGTGGAAATCGACGTCGAGCAACGTAAAAATCCACGTCACGACAACGCAAACTGTCACGTTATTGAAGATGTTCTGTCCCATAGTACGGGGCGCTCCTGAACTAGGGTTATTAAGTGATCGACTTCAATGTCGTCAGTCACCTTTGAATATTGAATAACAAATGCGGCACAGCTGCAGGAGTGCACCGTGAGATTTTACGTCACGGTGACGTGCCGTGCAACGTGGCACGTTGCGTTGCTGTAACGTGGTTATTTACGTTGCTCGACGTCGATTTCCTTCTTACGGCAACGTGACGTGGACTTCTATGTCACGTTGCCGTGCCGTTGCACGTTGCGTCGTCATAACGTGTTTGAGCCCTTACTCCTTTATAGGCAAGTTGCGAAACGGTAACATTTTCATAAGTCACTCTGTCATAAGTAACATTCTCCAAACATGTGTACACACTAAAGTCATGTTCTAAAACTTGCACATATTACAAAACAATAGAATAGCACATCATAGAAATGCCAAAATACAGAAACACTTTTACAGAAACTCACTAATCAAGAAAGTATTGCATCACTTGTAAATAAGTACAGATGTTTTTTTCTTACGTCGAATTTCACCAATGAAACTGAACGCAATCAGCACATCTGGATAGCGTTTAAGAGCTGTCAGTGTCATCATTGTTATGCTTGTGGAATATTGACAGTGACAGCTTTTGAAGGCGGTTTAGATATTCTGATAGCGTTCAGAGTTTCATTGGTGAAATTCACCCATAGCAATCAGGTGAACTCACCGTCCATAGTGTATCTAGCGGCGGCCGAGGTGATGGCAATCTCTCCGCCCATAACCCGCGCTCCAGACTGGTACACCAGCTCCGTACCAAGTGCCAGCCGCTTCGTCACCGACTACAAACATAAGAACATCATATTGTAATCATCATCTGCCTAGATTTTCCCAACTAGGTTGGGGTCGGCTTCCAGTCTAACCGGATGCAGCTGAATACCAGTATTTTACATGGAGCGACTGCCTATCTGACCTCCACAACCGAGTTACTGGGTAATACGATACCCCTTGGTAAGACTGGTTGTCAGATTTTCGGGCTTCTGATGACCCGTAACGACTGTCAAAGATCCACGAATGATAGCCGGGACCAACAGCTTAACGTGCTTTCCGAGGCACGGAGGGGTCTTGGTATGTAAAGATGGTCACCCATCCACGGACCAACCGCGGCAAGCGTAGCTTAACCTAATCGATAAATATAATTATGTAAAGTTAAAATGTATAGTTTAGTATATTACCTGTAAGTAGTGTCCAACAAAGACAGCCGACTTCTCGTTGAAGTCCGGCTTGCCCACAGCCATCGCGAGCGTGTAGTCCAAGCCCTTGTACTCCAGGGTGCCCTGTGTGGCTGTCAGCTTGCATTCTTGCACCTGAAATGAAAATACATTATATAAAAATAAGTTCTGAATTCTTTGTGTGTGATACAAGAAAAGAAGGTGGTCTATAATAATCCAAGGCCATAGGATTGAGCATTTAGAGGTGCAAAGTGCCTCATCCTCCATTGAAGGGAGGTTCCTCGAACCAGACGAGTGTTGAGTCTGGTGGATACTGTCCGGAAGCTGTTACTGTCGAGTTACTGTATGTACATACGTAACGCTGCTGCGTAACGCTGGATTAACATTAGGCTACTTTTTATCCCGATATTCCCGCGGGATCGAAACTTATGCTGCTATTCATACAATAAAACCATACAAAATGTTATCTATGTAGATTTAATGTAAGAGAAACTCGAATGCGTTTCTGACTTGAGGCTCTTTAAGTGATATAAACGATCACACAATACGAGACCATTATTTGTCCACAATAAGCGGGAATAGCATCTGCATTGTATTTTGCATTGCATAGTGGAAGGATAGTTTTTAGCTTGAGTTTAAGAGGCTTGTTCGGGCATTCCAGACAAATATAATACTACATTTGGCTTTCGGTCGGTTCACCATGCTCGGGTCGGCACGGTACAATTCGAGCTAAGCCGAGTGGCTTTTTCCCGAACGTATAATTTCAATTTCTGTGACCCTTATAATTTATAACTACTCATTTGTTTATTTTAATTTTTATTCTGTGAACTTTATAATTCGTACTGAGCAGGTTCGTTTATTTTAATTACATTGACATTTTATTCGATGTCTCCTAAAGGTCGGTAACAATAGAAAAATTAATTGAGTCTCATTATTAACAATTGAGCACATAATTATGGGGTTTTGCCTGAACCAAATGAATATTAATTTGTTTTATATTCAGTTTGCTGTGAGCGCCCGAACAAGGTACTAGCACCCCTAAGAAAATACTGTTAATATATTAAGGAAAAATCATTTTACCTGTGCAGCTCCCTTGAGCCTTATCTCCGGAGTAAGTTGATGAATTAAACTAAAGTTGATATTCCCTGAGGGATCCACATCTCCCAGGATGACTGGGAAGGCCTCTGTAGGGGAGATCTGCTTAGTGCCGATGTATGTAGCTCCTAACTTGTAGCCGTTCTGTGCTGAACTCATTGTCAGCGTGTGGGACATCTAGAATGGGAAGTAAAGAGTTTGTAAGCATATTTGAAGTTTTTTTTTTATTTGCTGCTCTGCTGGGGCACAGGCGAGGGACTTTCAGTGAGAGGGAGTGGGCCACTCTACTCTACCACGTGGGCCCAGTGAAGGTTGAATGACACATTTTCGAATTTTTCGTTCTAGGACATACCGGTTTCCTCACGATGTTTTCAAATCCTTTCAACTTTTTAAGAGCAGTGGAGGTGAAATAAATTAGACAAAGTAAATTGCCTGCCTCGATTTGAATCCACAACATTCAGCTCAGAAGTTGGGGCCATTACCAATGCTCTCATTCCTACACAGTTTCAGAAAATTATGAATACTTTTGCACTCTTCAGACAAAGATTGGCTTAGTTACTCTTTAAATTAAAAATTAAACTTTTTCATTAATGAATTTCTGCCCTTTCAAGTAACTGCAAAGTGGATTTAAAATTATACTGTTGATTATCCTTATCTAATCTCAGATTAATTTAGTAATCTTTATAGATGTTAAAAAACTGTAGATAAGACCAACAAAAAAAAAAATTTTTTATGAAGAAAAATGCTCCTTTCTCCCATGATTCATCCTCAAATATTTATATTCTTTTAGAGGAATTTTAAATACCTGGAAATGATTGGAGAGCCCCCTATTCACCATCAGCTTTCCACCTTCGAAGTTGACTGGCATCACATCTGAAACACAAATTATTTACTTGAAAGCCTTACCTAAAAAGAATAAGAAGATGCACAATATCAATACATCGTCCCACAAACAATGGGCACTTAATATTGTGTTCAGCGTGTCCTGTTGTCGATGGATGATACTGAAAGTGCCAAGCTCGTAGCCAAATTTTGGACTGACTGTGAATAGATTGCTGTCGAAACTAAGAAGTTCTACAGCGACAGCTGGTGAAAATCAAACTGCCTGAATTAAACCTCATTGTGACTGAGGAGATTTTTGAAAAATCATCGCCAGCCTAGCCTTTTCCTAACTATGTTAGGTTAAGCTTCCATTCTAAGCAGATGTAGCTAAAAACCAGTATTTTACATGGAGCGACTGCCTATCTGACCTCCACAACCTAGTTACTGAGTCACACGAAGATTGCTACACAATGGTTAGATAAGAAATCGAGTTACAAATCTAATGGCATAAAATGAAGGAGCATAGTTGCAAAAGAAGTTTACAAAATGAGCATTATTCATGAGAAAACAGACCTTTGAAAAGTCTATTTGGGGTTTTGGTTACATTACATTGAACTATGCAATTGCTTACATGCTTCAAAATAAATTATGATTTCCAACACACATTCTAGTTTGAATAATAACAATAGGATTCCTATAAGAAAATATTTGTTTATGCTTTATTTATAAAGTAAATTGTTCTTTTTTATTTTATGTATTTTATTTTCTCTTCTACTCTTACACACGGTGTCTACTTCTCGTTTTATCCTCTATCCTATTACAAGTTTGCTGGAAGAGGTTTCTTTAGAAATAAGCATCACCTTTGTATGTATTTTTTCTGTTCTTTGCTTCTTGTCTGTATATATGTGAGCACATTAATGACAAAAGATTTTTTAATTTGCCTATACCTGTTGCCATGCCACCTCTAACCGGACCGCGCAGTACGCGTCCAAGTCATCTCAGTTAAAGAAAGAAATGAGATATTATTCTTAACAATACTGCTATTTTGTTTACATCATAGACCATGTAAATATAAACTTGCGCACAGTTCAAGTAAGTTGGTCAAGGTTTGCGTCTCAAGTAAGTTGAAAGCTATCTTATACTACTCTCTCGGATTTCTGATACAATCTTTTACAGAAGTATTAAGTTGTGGACGTCAGATAGGCAGTTGTTCCATGAAAAATATTGGTATTCAGCTGTATCCGGTTGGACTGGAAGCTAACCCAAACATGAGTGGGGAAAGGCTATGCAGGTGATAAAATGTGACAACATTATGTTACGTTTTCACACTTAAACCATTGAACGGATTTCGATAAAATTTGACAAGGAGTTAGATGGCATCATGGGGAAGGAGATAGGCTACTTTTTGTCCCAGTAGTACGTTTTCGTGGGATAATTTCCGACATCCACGCGGGCCAAGCCGCGGCCAGAAGCTTATCTTATAATTAAAAAATGTGAAAATATGTATCAAGCTGAAATAAAGTTTTATTTTAGGGATTTTAGACCACTAGGGCCTAATGATAAGCAATGATGTTGTTCAAAGTAGTGCATGCTTGCCTAAAATGACGCCTTCATTACCTTTCCGCTTGAGAATTTAACTTGGCAGATGGGTAGCATTATCCAAGTTTGATTTAAATGAATAAGCTTGGGTCACATTACAAACAAAACACGGTCAGTGGGAGTCTTAGGGATTGCTCAGGTGTTTGTTACAAATTTACTGGTCCAGCTAATTATTTTTGCAATTTTAATTGCAATTAATGGCTAAATACTTTACAAGAAATTTAATTATGCCTCGAAGACAATTACTGCATTCTATTCTGTATTCTTACTCCAATTTATAAACTAGCAGTGTGTAATAAATTCGAAGTCGGGACGGTTGAACGATAGAGGTTGATAACATTGTTATCAGAATACAAATATAGTACAGATAGGTACTTCTGTCAGTCTGTACTATATATTAGTTTTGTACCAATCTGAATGAATAGATACAATTTATAAGCATTTTAATTCACGGCACATTTCTATGAAGGTTTCTGGACGTATACATCGCTAGTTTTCTAGTAAATTATCTATTATTACATCACAAGATAACCCAACTTTTATGTCGGTATTAAACTACGGTTGCCGCCGTTTTCTGACTGAACGCGTAATCTCATCATGTTTTTACGAATTCAATTATCATATTAATCAGTTTTGATAATCGCTGAAACAGTTAAAACGTGTGTAAAAAATACCTTTGGTCTTTTTATGTATCTCATCTAACGTTCCGGGATTTTCGAGGTTGTTGTCACTTTCTTCAGGTTTTACGTCGGTGTTTGTGAGTCCCGAGTTGTAAACACGGTATCTGCTGGCTATAGCACCCATTTTGCAGTTCAATTCGCAATACTTTCCCTAAATTCAACAGAAATCGATGAACATGTGCAATGAAACACAATTCTGTGGAATAAAAGACAATCGCAGTAGCGTGAAGTTGACAGCAGGTTTTACCAACATTACCAACGTATTTTTTAACCATAAAGTACACCATAAATGATAAGGATTGTATTGATTTTTTAGAATGCATTGCACTCAGTTGCTTTTTTAATAATCTAATGTTGAATGAACTAAATTCAAGCTGATTCGAGGAGATCACCGGTTTACGCCCCTGCTAGCAAGGAGAATTTTGCATTGTTTCTGGGTAAGCCTCTCTTTGTGCTTCCTGCGGCTGCTGGGCAGTCTTCTGCCGGTGTCACTCATATAAAACACTTTTTGGGTGGGAAGTTAACAAATAACTTCTCTCGCTACGGAGCGGGCGTCTCAGACTTTTAATGACTAAAACCCACCCGTGTTCCTTCAGTTGCCTGTGCTAGGGGCCACGGCATCTCTTTCGAACAACCCGCGACGCTGGCAGACACCCAATAGCCAAAATTACAACTGACAAAACTAACTGATGACTAGGCAGCATGGTCCCTGATACTAGCCTGATCCACAAGGAACAAAAAAAAAATTACAACTGACAACATCACAACAAATATTGACATTTGACATTGACAATCTGCTAAATTTCGTGAAGTTATGTGATTTTGCCCAAGTGTTGTGATTTATTTACTGTTTTAATTTACAATATTTTTGGGGATTAAAACGTTTAAACAATAGGTGAATGTGAATTTAATTACAGTGGCAGTTACTGTTGGTATAGCAAACCAACACAGAAGGCAAAATTGAGACGTGTTCCGAAGATCTCTAACACACAATGCCAAAAGTAGTTTCGAGAAGTATCGTCTGCTCAGACACAAAAGACCAAGAAGAATACAATGAAACGAAGCCGTTACATATCTACTACTGCCTGTGCGGCCAAATGTCACTTATCCTGGATTGCACCATCGACCGTTTGCCCCTCCGACCGACTGACGGCGCACGAGTCATTGACGGCTCAAAACACGCTCACAAAATCACGTCAGACCCTGACGAGACAGTGTACTTGAAAGGGGAGAAAGGTATCGAGCGACAGTATAGACTGAAGTGCAAAAAATGTGCTATACCAATCTACTACAAGCATGACCAAGACAACAACATAGTTTTCATAATGAAAGGAGCATTGGTACAGACCGCTGGTGAGGGAGGAGTCACAGACATCTATAAACAGGTTGCCTTAACACAACCAAAGAAGATTATGGTAACAAAACACACGAAAAACATGGGCAAGTTCAGTTCGGTCACCGTTTCTACCATTGATGAAGAGGAAGATGAGATTGAGGCTCGGGAGGTGGCAGACAGTTATGCTAATAATGCAAGGATTATTGAAAAGCAATTGGAGAGGAAAGGAATGAATAAGAGACAAGCGGAGACCCCAGCACAGACAACGGAGAAGAGAGTTAGAGGGACTTTGATTGAAAAATAAATCATAATGCTTCTCTATGATATATTTGTTTTTATTTCCACTCGTGCAACTTTTTGTTGATTTTCATAAATTTTTAACTATTCTTTTTTCGTTAGCGTCAGAATGGCTGGTTGCCTATGGCAAGCGGCTCTGGAAGTATATTCAAGAATTGCTACCTAATTGCTTATATTTGCTACATTTCTTCAATAATTGCTACATATGATACATTCAGAGAAATATGAACTTTTTTTTGACCAGCCATTCTGACGTCAGGATGGATGGTTGCCTCCGTGTTCAGCATGAAGGACGCAGAATTTCTAAAAGTTTGTTGCGTCAATAATTGCTTCCTAATTGCTTCTTTCACGGATTTCAGTTTGAGCTTCGTACGTACATTAGGTAAAAAAATATAGCTTTTATTAAAATTTGTACAAAGAAGTGCCTAATAATTTGGAAAGGCAAAAGCTTTTTTGTACTACAGCGTCTTATTCAAATCGTGCAGGCGTTCACAAATGGGTCACCCACCCCAAATCTGTTGACGCAGAATGTCCGTGACTACCGCCACCCCACCAACGCCAATCACGTCCATATTTGGTAAATAATTAGTAGGTACTCTAACAATAAAATTTCTAAAACGCGGACGCAGAAAAAATTTCTAAAAGTTTGTTGTATCAATAATTGCTTACTAATTGCTACTTTCACGGATTTCAGTTTGAACTTCGTACATACATTAGGTAAATAAATATAGCTAGTATTAAAAGTACGAAGAAGTGCCTAATAATTTGGAAAGGCAAAAGATTTTTTTGTACTACAGCGTCTTGTTCAAATCGTGCAGGCGTTCACTTCGACTTATTATAATGATGTTTGGATTGTTTGGAGAGAAGCTGTTGAGTACTCTACAAACCGTACCAACCCTCAATAACACAATATTTACTAGTATTAGTATGTATAATACCTGGGTCGGATATACGTTGAAAACTGTTTGCTGTAAATAAAATCACATTTATTTATTTGACGAAAATGACGACGATCAACTTCATTTGCGCTTCAGTAACCTCCGCCTTGTACCACAACGTTCTTTTTACCGCTGCCCTAAGTGTTTGAAGCGCAAATGAACTACTAGGACAACTGGTCGAATCTTAGCTCTTATTTAGGTCAGGCTGGCTGGACAAATCTTCCAAATACACACATCAAAAGTGTCTAGGGATCAAGCATTTTTATGCGGATTTCTTGAGATTGAGATGTGGCTTTGTAATAAAGGACAATGCCCATTTTGTTAGGAGTTTTGGGCCCCTAAAAAACTTCGCATGTCACGGTGGTTTTAACTTGGTTTTGTAGACCTGGAATTACCTTTTCATATCCTGAAATCGATTTTCAATTTTTCACCCTAGTTTAAGAGAAATCTAATTTTTTTCGGATGCTGAAATTGAGGTTATAAAACAAGTTTTTTTTTGTTTTAAACATATTTGAAATTAAAATAATAATATTGTTAAGCTCATGACCGCTTGTGTTGCATTTATGCGACACATATACCGTGTCCCTACCGCTCGTGTCGTATTTCTGCGACAGAGAACATGCATGTTTTTTTCGTTCTATTAACTGCGTGGTACAACTAAAACCATTATTATTTAATAATGCTTTTAGTTGTACCACGCAAATTAAAAGTTTTTGATAATTATTTAATTGATACAACAATTTCCCCTTATATATTGTAGGTATTATTTTATCGATTTGTACTTTGTAGCCGCGCGGTGGGGGCACGGCAATTGATATTTTAGCCAAGCGCTTAAAAGGTTAAGTATTAATATTGATTCCTGAATTTAGAAAATACTTACTACATAACTTCTCTTGCTAGATATTATAAAGGCTAAGTACTTGCGCTTACAAATATCCCTTGCCATTCCGTGCCGGCAGGCTGTGCCCTCACCACTAATAGGTAGTGTTTTTTTAAATAAATACTTACCTACGACTAAAGCCTTAGGTTAGAAGAGCTCATGGCTAGGTTACAACAACCGCACGGATCCATCTCAAGTTAACCTAAGATGCTCTATGGCTGCTTACTTTAAAAAAAAACAACAATAAATAGTAGGTATAACATTTATTCTTCAAGGAATATATGGTCTAGAAATTGCGCTGGGGCGCTTATATCATTAAAACAAGCCCAGCTTAATTACGAAAATACGGTCATAGTACGAGCGTAGCACCCTACTGTACGATTTAACACTAAGCAACTAAAATAATAAGCAATGATACTCTCTAAAGAATTTGCCCTATCTTGCTCTCTACTCATCAAAATCAAAAGTCATTTATTCAAACTAGGCTGAGAATCAGCACTTTTCGAACATCAAAATTACAGAAGACAGTCCCGCCAAAACGTCCGCCCTTCAGCACTTCCTGGTGCTTTCGCTGGGGAGAAGAAGTGGCGCAACAAACTCCCCAGCAGCACAGCTGTCTGTTCAGTTAGAAAATACATATAAATAAATATGTATAATAAATCCTGCTACTCACATGTCTTGATATAATTCTAGCCCTAACTAGATAATTGTTTTGACATGTCATTGAAGTCTAACTGTTTCTCAGTCGCTTTTTCAAGTTTTGTGAAAATATCATCTACCTACTTAAAATCCAGTAAAATCTGAATATGGGGCTTCTAGTTCATCCTAACGATTGCTATGTAAATGATATCTGCAGATTCTTGCAGTGAAGGGAATATATACTTTTTGATGTAACAACAAAACTTCTTTTATAGTGCCTGGTACTAACAGACGTTCAGTGTTCGCACAACCAAGGAACAGGCAATGTCGTTAACTTGCCGAAACCCGTTTGTACTTTAGTTAATTAATTTTTGAAAATGTTCGAGGCAATTGTTGTTCCTGAGGTGGTGGAACCAGCTGTGGTAGTGGGTGTGGTATAGGAATCACAGCATCTGCGATGTTATCGTCCATGTTATCAGTCACTGGCGCAGACTCCACAGTGGGTTTGTTAACACCACCAATGGCCTGGCTCTGTATTCCTCTCGATGCAGACTCCCAACAAGCACAACAAACTCGTTCCAAATTCAAAACCTAAAAATAAGAAAATATTATATATAAATACTACTTATTTTTGTTCAATTAGTTCAATCATAATTATAATGCCATGATTAAAACACTTACGTGATGAGCTGGTGTCCATCTTAGTATAAAGTTCCTTTGAGGACAGTCTTGACTAACCCTATGAGTTCTGCGACTTGCAATTGACATGCCACACGCAAAACATATGTTGAGGTGTCCAAGAGCAGGGGATACAAGGGATAGAGTTGTGGTTGATGATGTCCGGTTTTGTAATAATACAAAACATTCAACACACAGGATGTCATCAGAGGATATCTGAAAAGATAACAAAAGTAAATCAGTGAATTCCTAAATAGATAATACGTACATTTATTCATGTGCTCATTGTAATGGTCTAGGTTTTCTAACAGATCACCATACACTGCCTAAAACGTTAATTTTTGTTATAGTGAAAATAATAGATTTACGTTGACGATGACACCTTGATTGACCAAACACAGGCATCCTAAATGTTCGTATAAGTCTTGTAAATGACACATTATACACTTACCTACCGGTGTATAGGTGTTACCCAGGATCTCAGAAGGATAAGCATTGGTTCATCTAATTCTTCGATTTGACGTCTACGAAGATTAGGCGCCAAACGTAGGGAGCAATTGACACATCGGCGAGAGAGAGGGCGGTTTACCCGACCTCTACATCAGGGGTAAAATAAGAGTCCAAGGCTCACTTAAAAACTAGAATAGAGTCAATTTGTTCACTTATCACTAAAACAAGAGTCCAAAGCTCATTTGTCACTAAAACAGGAGTCCAGTATCTCAAAACAAATCCACTGGAGAAACGTAAACGCTCAACTAGACAGCTTTAAATTGTAACGAATAAACGAACAGAATTAAATACGGAGGAATAAATTCAACTCGACGCAAAACGAACAGCACGAAGCAATTTGATTGATGCATTGATTTGACAGTTGATCTGTCAAGTGTGACCATGTTATTAAATATTTTGGTAATCGATTTACCAAATCGATTTGTTATTCATAATATTATTTACATAATTAATTAAAAAGATAATTATAAACGCTATTTAGGTATGTATAGGAGGTACTAACCTGAGTACTAACCACAATAATGTCTGTGGTACCAACTTTTGTTTAGAAACTAATCAGGCATGAATGTAGCGTAATATTTCTGACGGTAGGAAATACCATGATACCTATGATAATATTTTTTTTAGTTTATTTACTACTTCTATTTTCTTTATTTGAGCCCGCCCATCGTCTACTTCGCGCCTAATCAGTTACATGAGAGTGTCAGGAGAAAAGCTATATTGTAGCCTATCTCCGATCATTTTAGTCGGCGGATTAGTAAAATATCGATATTTTCAATCGATTACAAATATATAATTGACATAATCTGTCGTATGGCAACATTCCGGTTAAGTTTTATGGCGGAACTGACATAAATTCAATAAAATAAATATTAATTTTGTTTTCCAATGCTAGGGTAAAAGAAATGTTGATAAAAATAACTTAAACATGTAAAAATACTACTTAATTTTTGAGAAGTAAATAGTCTTGACATGGTACCGAAACTAAGGGGCCCATTGGTGGTCATTCTCCTTTATGATTTTATAAATTTATATGGATCCTTTTTGGTGCATTTCATAATTTGAATCAGGAACTGTGAATCAAATTCGAGTAAAAGATGAAAATCAGCTGTCAATATTTTCCCTATAAAAACATACAACGCATTGAAGACATTATTAGTGCTACTGTTTCCCTATTACTGATTAAAACCAACGTTATTATGGAGCGGCGACGTCATTTAAGCAGGGAAGAAATGCTCAGAGCCGTGGGAATGATAGAAGCTGGTTCCCGGCAACGTACTGTGGCTTTAGCTCTGAATACAAGTCAGAGTGTTATCAGTCGACTTTGGACACGTTACCGAAGCACTGGTACCGTGGCTGAGCGCCATGGAGGACGGTATCGCTGCACCACACGGAGACAAGACCGATACATTCAAATCTTAACTCGAAGAGCTCCAACAATAACCGCCATGATGTTAGCCGTGAGGCTTCATCACTCTTCAGGGAACTTAATTAGCGACCAAACAGTCAGAAACCGCTTGCATGAAGTGAACCTTCATTCCCGAAGACCGCTACGGGTACCACCTATAGCAATGCACAATCGTAGGATTCGATATCAATGGGCTCTTGAACACAGAAATTGGGCAGAAGAACAATGGCGTTTCGTGTGCTTTTCTGATGAGTCTCGTTTTGGTATGAGACCGGATACAAGACGTATACGACACTGGATAACCCCTGGACGCCAACAGCGATTAAAATCCTGCCAGGAAGTCCATCCTTATAGTGGTGGAACCATCATGGTATGGGCGGGTATTTGGATCGGCGGAAGAACTGAGTTGATTTGGATCAGAGGCAACCTCAACGCTCAAATTTATGCTGAGACGATTGTATCAGACGTCATCGTTCCTCTACAAGTGCAAATCGGTCCCTTATTTCAGTTAATGCATGATAATGCACGACCGCACACCGCAAGAGTTGTAAGACAGACTCTCGCCGCAGCTAACATCAATGTCCTGCCCTGGCCTGCTCAGTCGCCAGACTTGAACCCGATTGAGCATGCATGGGATATGCTACAGAGAAGAGCTCTGCCGAATATGGAGGGTATCCAGTCGCAAGAAGACCTTTTTTTGTTGTTGCAACGAACATGGGCTGCCATTCCACAGCGTGATTTGGATGAACTCATTTTGAGTATGCCAAACCGATGTTCTTGTGTTGTTAGTGTTCGCGGTAGAAACACGGATTATTAATTGTTTAAGTTACCCAATAAAATTTTAAAGAAAACTGTTATTTCAGTCTTTTTTTCGAACTTTTGTGTTAGTGGTTCAAATGTCAAAAATCCCTGTATTAGGAAAATGGCAAATTTCTTTATTAATGCAAAGGTGACTTGGTTTATCGTTACTGTGACAAACGAAAACACTTTATTTGATGAATCCTTAAAGAACATTTTAATTAATATCAATCAGGAGAAAAGTTATTGCAAAAATATATGTTGATCCCTAGACACTTTTGATGTGTGTAGTTCGCATTTTCAGTTACCTGCTAAGATAATCAACTAAACGCGAAATACAAGTGAAATCTCTTTTGCAGCGCTGGTAGTCAATTATTATTTTGAATTAACACATACTTACGCTTTTAACTGCGGGAAAACCTTTTATTCCCACGGGAAAATCAAATACAAAGCAGGCGTGGCTGCTACCGGCCGATTAGTCGATTAAATAGAAACCCTTTATTTATGTAAAAATTATAATTATTACCTAGTTAAATGCGAGCTATTTTGAAGATTTGTCCAGCCAGCCTGACCTAAATAAGAGCTAAGATTCGACCAGTTGTCCTAGTAGTTCATTTGCGCTTCAAACACTTAGGGCAGCGGTAAAAAGAACGTTGTGGTACAAGGCGGAGGTTACTGAAGCGCAAATGAAGTTGATCGTCGTCATTTTTGTCAAATAAATAAATGTGATTTTATTTACAGCAAACAGTTTTCAACGTATATCCGACCCAGGTATTATACATACTAATACTAGTAAATATTGTGTTATTGAGGGTTGGTACGGTTTGTAGAGTACTCAACAGCTTCTCTCCAAACAATCCAAACATCATTATAATAAGTCGAAGTGAACGCCTGCACGATTTGAACAAGACGCTGTAGTACAAAAAAATCTTTTGCCTTTCCAAATTATTAGGCACTTCTTCGTACTTTTAATACTAGCTATATTTATTTACCTAATGTATGTACGAAGTTCAAACTGAAATCCGTGAAAGTAGCAATTAGTAAGCAATTTTATTATTGATACAACAAACTTTTAGAAATTCTGCGTCCGCGTTTTAGAAATTTTATTGTTAGAGTACCTACTAATTATTTACCAAATATGGACGTGATTGGCGTTGGTGGGGTGGCGGTAGTCACGGACATTCTGCGTCAACAGATTTGGGGTGGGTGACCCATTTGTGAACGCCTGCACGATTTGAATAAGACGCTGTAGTACAAAAAAGCTTTTGCCTTTCCAAATTATTAGGCACTTCTTTGTACAAATTTTAATAAAAGCTATATTTTTTTACCTAATGTACGTACGAAGCTCAAACTGAAATCCGTGAAAGAAGCAATTAGGAAGCAATTATTGACGCAACAAACTTTTAGAAATTCTGCGTCCTTCATGCTGAACACGGAGGCAACCATCCATCCTGACGTCAGAATGGCTGGTCAAAAAAAAGTTCATATTTCTCTGAATGTATCATATGTAGCAATTATTGAAGAAATGTAGCAAATATAAGCAATTAGGTAGCAATTCTTGAATATACTTCCAGAGCCGCTTGCCATAGGCAACCAGCCATTCTGACGCTAACCTTTTTTCAAGATGCAGCAACAAAAACAATACCAGAATAATAATGTCCCACTGCAGGGCAAAGGCCCCTTCTCATATAGAGAAGGTACAAGCATTGATCGCCACTCTTGCTCGAGACGGGGTGGTGATTTCTGACTTTAACTCCAGGTTTCCTCACAATGAAAATAAATCATTTATCATTAATGTTTTTCCTTCAGCAACGTCAGTAAAGTCCAAAATAAACTCACAAATTACATATGAATTGACATTTGTAACCTGTTGATTATTCAAACAGGTTTGATTATTTGCAAAAATCTTTTTTTTTTCCAATTAAGCAAAAAAAAAAATTTTTTTTTATTGCTGCTAAAATGGATTTCTAGCAACAAGTTTTTCTATGTCTGACAGTAAGCAATTACTGCCATAGTGATCTCTGTGCTAAAACCTATCTTGAGAGTGCTTGCAGTCAGCACACTTAGAGTATGAATTTTCATAACTACCTATAATTTTCAAATCCTGAAAAGCATTGACGAATCGCTATCTGTTTCAGTAAATTCGCAGTTCAGATACGTCAAACACGTCAACCGAACTGGACCAAAGATTCTACCCAGTGGTACACCCACCAAATCTAAACAAAACTTTTTGCTTCTTCACATTTCGGATCTAGAAAAGTGCTCCAAGTACGTTACATTTTCTTAGTATTGACGATTTGTAAAGCTAAGGAATACCAGTCGGGTTTGAACTAGGTAAAACTACTGTTCATCTCAATCGAATGCGTGGTACGAAAAGGTCAGGAGAAAAAATAGTTTATTTGTAGAAATACTTCCAAAGGTTCAGTAGAGTTTGTGATGAACGTTTCTACTAACTTTTGTGGCGGGAAAAAAATTAAAGAGGGACTAAATAAAATTCAAATGCGTTTCCGACATTTTTTATTTATATGAAAACAATTTACAATGTTCATTTTTAAACAATAAATATAGGTAATTAATAATGTCTCAATTTTTATATGATTGACGGAATATATATCTTTTACACTTTTTTATTTACACAACTATTTACAATCGAGATTCTCATTACTGCTAGAAATATAAAAAACGTACTTAAAATCATGTTTCTTCGAGTACAATCATGTTTTAATTTTGTACATTATTTACAGATGAAATTACTAACGAATGAATATTTTAAAATTATCTTCTCTCATTTTGGAGATTTAGAATTTGATGAATTAGGAATACGCCCATTTCTGCACTCAATATTTTAAATATAACTGCTAAAAAACAACAGCAGCTATTTATATAATTATATACTTCATGGGGCTCTACTTTATTTAGTTTTAATAAAAATATTTAAAACTTCTTCAATAAACTCTTACATAGACTAAACAGAAAAGACAATAGGATAGGAATTCCAAACGAGTATATAAAAATGGCAGAAAATATAAAGGCAACTTTAAAAGTTTATAACAATACATAACTTTAACGTCTAAAACAACTTGGCACCCAAAGTTTAGGGGAAGTATAGATTAGGCTACCTTAACAACAAAGAGAAGTAGAGCATTTATTTTAAAAATATGTATAGGTATGAAATTATTAAGCTTATCTACTTTATGTGCATTATCTAGATCATTCGATGGTTGAGCCATAACATTTGCTTGGCCATACGAAATGAATTTTAAGATCTTATTCTACTAATTTAGACAGTTCATCAGTGTCTGGCAACGTTGCGCAGCAGTCTGTCTTACAGCGGGAAAATTGCCCAATAAATCTGTCGCAATAAAAATTTACGGGCTTTTCATCAGAAAATTGGTTACATTTAATAATATAATATAGTATATTTAGAATATTTCACGAACATCTTAGTTATACATTTATTTTGTGCGTTAATTAATTAACTCCGAACTCTTTGCTGTTGTAGCCTAAACGAGAAGTAGACAGGATTAACAAGACGCGTATTTACTAGACGGCAAATGCTGCCACACACATCATGATAGCAGAAGAACGAAGTAGATGACAAGATCATAGTAGGTGCATCAATTTTATTCTTCTCTTACATAAGCTCTTGAGGCCCAAAATTGCAAAAAACAATTAAAATTTTATTGACAAATGAAATGAAACAATAAAGGCTCCAACTCATTGTGTCAGTCAAGAAACCGTTAAAAACCCTCACATCATTGGAACAAGGGAACAATAGTGCTGCAGCATTTGTCATTTGTAAATACGCGACTCTAGAAGATTCGAATTCTTCTTTGTCCAGCGAAGAGGTTTCAACAGAATATAACATTGTTGGTAAGATTGACCTTAATTCTAGAGGAATGTGGAGTGTTTTGACGGTACATGGAGTTGTTGACGATAATATTCTACACTACGTCGCTTCATAGAGTTTAAAAGGGCACTTACTAGGGAATTTATCTTAAAGAGCTAATATTTCAGAAACTTGCAACACCTTGATCTTATTTTTTCAATAGGTAACATTACAATTGGGTTCTTTCTAGGGCTAGGTTCCGGATCCTTTATTTTTAATCTGGCGGATAAGGCAAACTTAGTTTGTAACTATGATTAAAACATTTTCTGTATGATCTATGGAGATGTATAAAAAACAGACCTTTGTTTCACAGTTAACCAGTATTTCAAGTCAATAAACCTTTAATCAACATTAAATTATGAACCTAAGGCCATGTTTTGTTTTGCTATAAACCTAAAACAGCTCAAGATGTTGCAAATTTCCTTAAATTTAACTATAGAGTTAAAAACTAAATAGTTAATGATTACCTATCCGCTGCCTAACTAATCGAGAAGTCGAGACAATCAATATTAGTAAATGCCTCTTCGCAAATACACAATTACTCTTTAACTGTCTTTTATGAAATTAATAATGATACCATAATTGGTTACAGTTCTATTAACTTTATCATAATTATATTTTTTGTCGCCTTATTTACTCGTCGATCTGCTGTTTTTATCATCATTATCATCGAATATACCTATAGGAAAAGGATGATGAGACGTTAAGATCTCCAATTGCTGCCAGTGACAATTTTTGCACATTTAAAAATTTCGCATTTTTGAAAAAAATTATGATCTTATTAGTAAATTCAGTAGAACTGTAACAAACTTTGAATGATATAACTTTAAATAAACACCCCGCGACATTATCACAAGTACACACAGCTTTAAAAAAAGCGAGGAAGTTAGCTATGAAAATTATTGCCCAAAATGATTTATCTCTTCATCTAACATAGCAGAGGACAAACTATGTTCCCGTACTAAGCTCATATGTGGGAGTTTAGTAGATGAAAATAAATCGACTTAACTAACAACCCGAGGAGGAAATGGATGGAAAAATCGTATATAAATCGATCCACCTATAAAATCTATTAAAAATTCAAAAGAGTGCTTACTTTTATATTGTATCTATAGTTACTGAAGAGATGAAAATCAGACCCTCATCTTTAGTTTCATCGTAGGCGTCGAACGAGCCTAGAGTTTACGCTAGAATTGATTAGTGTCTAATCTAAAAGTGGTCAAAGCTATTCAATAAAGCTGAACTTATAAAAATCACTGTGTCACACCTATTTATGTCCCTATCACAAAATTTTATCGAGTCATAAATTTTTATAAATTCAACTTTTGGGTAAACTACAGAAAATTGGATTCCCCTCCGCCGAGGGCTAGTTTTACAATCAGTACGTCAAAGTCTTCAAATACGGTATTGTCTTGGATCTGGTGCTAAAAATTAGGAAACAAAATAAGATATACTACAAAATTTAGGTTACTCGAATATCGCTAAACAAGTTAATTAGCTTCCCACTTAATACTGAATTGTAACAATCAAAGCGATTTCTTTGAATAAAATCACACCAAATTCATATTTCACCACAAAAGCTTCTAGCGTTCAAAAGTTTTGAAAGCTTCGATACTTTAAAAAATATTTAAACTAGAGGAAGAATCGTTCGCATTTATGAAATATAATTTTTAACTTTTCAAATAAAAAGCTTTTGTCTCATGCAAGTTTTATGAAATCGACAATATTTAATTAATTTGATTAAAGTTACAATTTATTTTTATTTTTAAACAAGTTTTATTAAAACTTGCACAATACAATACGCTATTTTGCAAAATATAAATTTTAATACCTAAAAAGGATAAAATAAATATTTTTAATTAAATTTCTATCTATTTTAGTTAATGAGAGCGTTTTCTCTCTCATAGAAAAATTACATGTTCTAATATAAGATTTTAAAAGGGCCAATTCTCGGGAATGGCGACATAAGAGTACTCAACACTTTTGGAGTACAAATATTCATTAGGGTTCGGCCCGTAATTATGCTATACCTAAACAACTACAATCTCACTTTACCTGTGATAACCACAGTATAGAATTTAAAAAAGTACTCTCGTACCCTAAATTTGATCCGCCTGTTTGAAAAATTAAGAAACAAACGAAGAATTTGAGCATAGATATCGTGAAAAGTATACTCAATATCGTAATCATTGATCGACAGAATAATTATTTCACGATAAAATGAAATTATCATACTATATAAACGAACCAATATTTATACAGTAAAATCTTGCTAAACCAATACTGGTTTGCGTTTTCTTTTTTTCCTATGATGCGTGTGACGTTTGGCGTCGCGCGCGCTGTGTGCGTCCGCGCTGTCAGGCGCGGGCTCGCTGTGGGCGGGTGCTATAACCGCTTGCACACCGGCGGCGGCATAGTCGCCGGCTGGTGGAACGGGTGGTACTGGCGGGCAAGGATGTCGCCCTACAACCCAAATGTTACCCTATACATTCGTTATAAAATATGATAGCAAGTTGTCAGCTGAAAAGTGAATTAGTGGGCAAGATTAGTAAAGCACTGTGTGTGAGAAACTCTGATACTTACAACTTGGGGTTGTTGGCTTTGAGCTTGTTTTATGTTCTTCTCGTTGACCATCAGCTGATGTGCGGCTCTGTGATCAGAGGGATTTTCAAAGTTAAATATTAAAATTGCACCCTGGAGGTAATCGTTATGACTTTATAATCCATAGTGATTCATAATTACCTGTCCATTTGCTCCTGCGTCATTTCTAGTGCCTCTTGCATCTCTCGAGAGGTGTTCCGCACGAACTCAGGGTCACAGTAATCACCCAGACCCTGCTCAGTTAGCACCTGAAAATAAAACATTTAATATATATCACGATATTAATTTGATTATTAAGTTGACTTAGACCGAGGATGTAATCAGGATAATTGAACTTACTCTTGTAACCAGACTCTCTGCTGATCCCACCACGACAGGCGCCGAGGAGTTGTTTCCCCGTGGACTGCCGGGAAGCGACACCACACCACGCCCAAAGCTATCTCCTCCTGCAATATCAGGTGTAATACATCTTGTTTATATATAGACAACATAATTTTTCATTCAAGGAACGTTAAGAATCATTTTAATTTGCAAATCTTCTAATTTCAGTGAACAATTATTATTACAAAATTAAACATACCTCAATAAAAATTGGTTTTTGAAAATCTAAAATCTAAACTATTAATTTTCTAATTTCTTAAAGCTCATAAGCTAGCCTATAATGATTCTTAAAGCGATGAATCTCAATAATTTCTCTATACATTAATTCTAAATCAATAGCGTCCTCGTGGATTTTTATGATTATTCAAATTTTCGTGCAAACCATACAAAACAAAAACTTTTTCTCAAAATCCTCTAAAAGCTTTTCTAAATCCTCAATCACTCTAAAAATGCACTATTTTAGTCCTTCAATGTTAGTTTACATGCTAGTTACGATGATGATACTTTTTATAACCTGTGTCAATAACATTGTTTTTAATCAGAAATTAAGTACTTAAGTTATAATTTTACCTCATTTATTTTATTTTCAGTGCAAGATTTGTGTATTGTTATATTTGTGTGAAGTTGCAAAACATGAAATTTGCTGAAGCAAAGTGTGAGTGTGTGTAAAATTATTAGTTTATACCGTCAGGTTTCCGTTTGCCTGCAATGTAATCCTGTAAGCTTTGAAGTTTTATTGATGAGCGTTCATTATTCTACATTGTAGAAAGCTTCCTTCATGTAAAAGAAGTTTTGAGATTTTGACTACTTGTATTTGATCAATACTGCTAAAAATATAATAATTTACTATCAGACTAGAGTCTTAATAAAGATAAAGAATTAGACCCAAAAATCTATGGCTTACACTATCGTTAATCAGACATCAAAGTAGTTTTTAAAGGGGAGGGACAAAAGAATTGGAAGGAAGCTCCCTGTGGCGTGCGGACCTGGCGAGTGCGGGCGATCTACAAGCCGAGCGGGCGGCGCATGCGAGGCCGCCCCCGACGAGGCGCTGCGCACCATCCGACCTGCTCCGCACAGCACCGGCTTGATGGCGCGCAGGCTGCGCCGCTCTCCGCCGCGGCACACGCGCTCCTTCGCGTGAGAGAACGCGAACGGCAGCTTTGCGGCCGCGTTGTACCCGTACAACGTCATCGTTCGTGACTCCGTCGTCGGCGTACACTCGCTCGCTAATAGCGGCGATATCTTCGGCTGTATCTGCTCGTACGTAATTGTATTCGGGGATGGCGTCTTATCCTCCATTGACGCCATCCTCGGTATCGATAGTTTCTCCCTTGAAGACGTCGAGTCCTCCGGGTGAACTTTCTGCCTCGATACCGTCGCCGTTGGCTTCGATGCGGTCAAGCCCTCGCTCGGCGTCGACAGATAGTTGACGCAGCCGAAGGCCAGACCGATCTGCCCGAGCATTTCCGGGTAGTTGGACTTTTGATTGCTGTTAGTACGTACCGTTATCCACACAGAAGCGGTGAAAGAAGATGGAAGCGTTAGAAAGGTTATTTGAGCAAGAGTGCGGGTGATGCAAACTGTAACTTTAGAAAAAAAAAAAACTAAAAACCACACGATTGACTACCTTGGTAAATAGTGTTCTTTAGGTCATTTGTGGTTCTTCTGTAATATAAGCATTTCTTATTTAGACTCTGATATGTATTAGAATATTAAACAGATTTATTGAAATGATTGATGTAATAATATGAATTTATTAGTTGTTGAGTAATAATGTTGTACTTACTCGAGCACTTGGTATATTTTCTCCGATTCTCCATTGAATATTAGAGGCCTTAATGGTATTTGTTCCTTTGGTTGTCCATTTGCTCTGAAAATATTACATATTATATTGTTTGAACACGGTACTTTCTCAAATAGTAATATAATCATAATTGATATTATTTTTTCCTGTATCTATGGTGCTGTCGTCATCAGTGGAACACAGTTATTAATTTTAAGCAACTCACAAATTAGGTGTAAGAGGTAGTGGTCCAACGCCATATTCCCTTTGCATCATTGAACTCAAATGATTTCCTACACCACCTGGGGCACCGACGCCGCCATCGCCATCTAAAATGTTTCACATATCCTCAAACCTATTTCTCAAGGGAGTAGGTAGCAACTACAGAACACCACGTGACACCATCTTACATACTCTTGCTTCTTCTTATGCATACATGACTTTATTTAAGGACATCACCGATAAAGTTAGTATTTGATAATGAATTTTATCACCCGTTCAGTAGAAATTTGCGGTGATGTGATGATGATGATAATTATATTTTAGGGGATCTTTTTAAACCAGAATGATTTCACTGCTTTTATAATTTTTATTCACGCATTTTACATTCATTCCTTTTACGGCACAATTAATACTTGTTTGTTTATTTTATAGTTAAGCATGCCAACAGGCCAATGTGGTTGATTGACTACATTGGTGTGATTTATGGCAGGCAAAACTATATCATTATACCATCTTTCAGCAATTATGTTCGAATCAGTGTCACTCCCTGGCAAAATAGTTGGTCTGGCTGTCACAAAATAATTTAGATAAACCAAATCTCCTCACCAGACTTGGGGATCGAACCCAGGATCAGTTCCATCAGCATACATCTCACCCACACTCCTTTCAACCACCATCACTTTCCCCCTAAATTTCACCCCAAATTAAATCACCCTAAATCACCCTAAATTTAATTTCATTCCATTCATCTCCAATGCCTTGTTCAGCATATTTACCATGATTTGTTAGTAGTTCTTCCGCTGACGATGAATGTTTTATTTGTTCATCTGCATAGAGAAGACATTTCACTGGTAATCTCATTCATTTTAATTCCACTCTCATTCTCTTTGAAAGTAGTCAAATCCCTATCTATGTATCGTTTGAAAGGTTATGGTGACTACACATCTTCGCCTAGCACCCCTCGAGATGCTAAACCAGTCTGTGCGATGCCCCAAGTACGCAAGCACTAAAACCGCTAAACAAGGGTGAAAACCGCTAAAACGTATCACCTGTTCCTTACATTTTGTTGACTTTTGTGAACATAAATGTATGGAATAGTTGAACTTTTTTCGCGATTTCAGGGTTGGTTAGACAGGGTGACATATCGACGCGCAAACTGAAACCATGAATTCAGCATATATATGCTCCTAAAGTAAAAGTGCGCAATTCTGCCACCCCTACCCTATTTCAAGTTAAACAAATATCAACTTTATTTCAATAACAATTAAGTTGATTTCAGAGTGACTAGCACTATTGACAAATTTATAAAAATGTTTGAAGTTGTAGCGTAAACTGAACTTTATTGTGTAGGAATTAAAGTTACTTTTCCATTCATTCATATTTGTTTACATTTTTGGCAAATAAATCGCGAATGCACGGTAGACCCCCTAGCGTAGAGAGAAACATATATCGGCTGTTTCATAGAAAAGTGCAAAATGTATGCGGTAAAAATGTATGGAACAATTTTTTTTTTTAAATAACCGGCTTTCTGTTTTAGCGCAGGGGTTCAGAATCATGTACCGAATCCATGGTAACAGGTTGAGCGTGTCCCTGCCACCCTGTATAGCAAAAAACGGTCCATAATGATGATTTCAATGGCCTCTTTTGTATAATGTAGCTTTAGTGCAACCGTTAAGTACCAAACAACTCCATACATAGATAGTGTCGACCACAATACTTCTCAGGCAAAATATTGTGTGAAAAATGATCAGTGGAATATTAGTAATGAATTAATTTGATATTAATATGATGTTGTTAAGTGTAAAGTCATGAAATTTAATCTTTACCTGTTGTTGGCTCTCCATGTTTCCGATGTCTATGGAAGTGTCTGTTTGGTCCATGCCTTCGTATACTCGACCAGACACCTCCAAATAAGGAGTGGTTTCTCTGTGATTAAGAAGAAATTACAAATATTTCTTTTTGTTTCTTTTCTATTCTTGATTTGATTTTAAAATGGTCCAAGTTCTAGTTCTATATCTTTAACAATATCAAATATGATATCTATATCCATAGATTGTTTACATTTAGAGTGTCTAATGTTGTTTGTAATCTTACTGATATTCTTTTTAATACATACCCTATGCATAGGCACATCACATTCAGCAGAAATATCATCCAAGTTTCCAGATATAGCTCTCTTTAGTTCAGGACCCGCTTCATGTAATGTTCTCAACCCAGCCTGCAGCGTCATCTGGTGCGTTTGCTCATCACTCTGTCTCATTTCCTGCTCCTTTCGCTTTTTGAACCTTATGATTTAAATGATTAGGTTTAGAATCTTTTGTAGCATTGAAGAAATTCTGTAGTACTTACATAATTTATTCCTTTGCAGTGTGCAACTATGCTAAGCGTTGAAGTGATATCGAAAAGATTTTTCTAAGAATTGAAAAAGTTCTATCATAAAAAAGTTGACAATGATGTTATCTACTACGAGTATGTTCTTAAAATTCTGTAGTCTAAATAATCCCAAAAGAGAGAAAATTCAGATGTAGCTATAGCCTATGATAAGAAACTCTAAACGCAAAGATGAGAAAAGTCTTTCAAAGAATAATCATTTTTCAATTTCATGAACTAATACTAAAATTATATTTATAACATAAATATCACAAAAACACAACATATAACAACGGGAAACGTAAAATATTGGACAAAATAAAAACATGGTAGTTGGATTGTAGAAAACATCTGCATGCTTTTGGATAGCATCAATTCGTAAATATGTGTACAAAATGGCTTGTATAAAGCTAAACCAAAGATTATGTACGTTGTAGGAGCGTCATAGGGACATGCAGGGTAAAACAGTATGTTTGAATCAAATTCCAACGGTTTTTCAGGGGTAACGCTTTGACCTCTATAGTTTATTAGCTCTATATCGCAAAGGGTCATGTCAGCATTTGTATGATAAAAAACACTAAAAAAGGGAACATTCCTTCCTACACATACGTATCTGTGGTTACTCACGCGTGATTCCTATGAAACAAAAATGTATTTGTCAGTGTTAACCGAAATTAAATGAAACGAAATCAAATCAAAACACGAAATAAATTTAAACGAAATAATTCTGACCAATCACCAAACGTGGTTAAGGCTTTATTTTGTATATGTGCTTTTAAGACGAATTGTTTCTTTTTGTGTTCTCGTCTTTTATACTTAATTCCTCCTAAAACTCTAAACGCCAATTTTAAATCAGATTCGTGAGCCGACGAAGGACGAAACCGGATGTAATTAAATAATTTTGTGAGATAATTTTGAATAAATGCTAATTTAAAATCGGTTCTATATTCATCAGTATATATTCAGAATTAAACGTCTCTGTCAGCATCGTTCACTAGAATATAGAACCGATTTAGGATATCACCAATTTATATTAATAAAAAAACTAAATTACAATCATTCTATGGTGCATGATAATGTTTTCTAGCCATGTGCCTCAAAAAACTACTTTTTCATTTTTTTCTTAATACAGGATGGCAATTTAGTCACCTGCAAGCGTCAAGAGGGTGATTCTACTCGTCATTTTAAACAACCTTCGCTACGGAATTCTTATCAGAAAAAAAAACAAATTCCAATATACTATAGACAAACTATTTCGATGCATATATGTTTTTTATCATTCGGGTATGAGTTTAATAGCGAAAGTTGTTAGATTGACGTGCAGAATACTAATACTCCCTTGACGGATGCATGTGACTAAATCGCCATCCTGTATAACCGTTCTCATTCAGAATTTTCTAAACATCATGTACCATAAAACCATATCGTATAAAATACAAGAAACTTGCTATTTTATGTTCATCTATATTATTACTGACTGACCTTCTAAAGTAATCCTGTATAAGGAAGGTGGCGTAGAATTTGCCGACGGTGATTTCATTCGGATCTCCTGGCGGTGGAACTACCTGATCTAGTAGTTTTGGAGATGTTCTCTTCCAAATCTTTTTGATGACCGCTCTTAGTTGTGTATTGCAGTCGTCTATATTGCCTGTGGGATTAGAATTTGTGAGCAGACTATTTCTGTATCTTTAAATGCAATGTAAACTGATTAAGTAGGCTTTGGATATGTGAGAAACCTCTACTACTGATATTTACAATGTGATTCCGACACTTACATTAAAATACCTGTTACTGAGAATAATTAAACCTTTATAACTGGGAATGTATTTGTTAGATTTTTACCGGTATAAATGGGACTTTGCAGTTCAATAGCCTGTATATATATAAGATAACTAATAATCATTTATCATTTTAAATATTGGTCTGGACAGATTGCGACAAATTTGTCCTGTCCTTTATAAATGAAAAAACGGTACATTTCGACCTGTCTAAGCCTTTGTAAATAAGACAACTGTCATTTGAAACCTATTTGGGAAACTGAGTAAATGCAAAGCCTCTTTAAGTCATAAATAATCCTAGTTTCCTTGAGGTCCCACTTATCCAGGTTACACTGTATATATTTTTTCATCGCCTCTATACCAACTGCTCCAAGATTGTTCACATTTAATTTACGAAGATTGCGATACTAAAATGTCTTGTGCGAGAAGCCCGAGACGATCAGTTTTTTTTATGATGGTCCTACGCTAAGATCCCCAAAATACACTACCATCTAATTATTTTCTAGATGTATTAATAGTATAGGACTTACCTTCAGTTTTGATCTTGAGCGAAGTTCTAACAACGGCGAAAAGCGTGGCGTTGAAGAGAACAGTACCGTCAGAGTTGAGCGGCATGTTCATAGAAACGAGGCGCTTACACGCCACGCGGTGCGGACATAACTTACCAAAACCTGGACATATAAAAATTCACATGAACGGCGGAACGGACAAAAGGAGTTTCTTAGAAAGTTTACAAGTAAAGGACAATTAATAAAAGATAACTATGCACTCACCTAAAGGTGGGCTTATTTTTCTTAATAAAGTAACTACATCTAAATGTTTTATTCTACCCTTTGCATCAGGGTCATATTCACTCCATAGTCTGAAAATATTGCGGCCGTTATTTTACAAGTAATAATAATGATGATAACTTAAAGTAGTACTATTATATGGTAACAAAGCGGTACCTTATAAATTCATCTAAGTGGTGTGGTCCCAATATTGACCAGTCTCTAGTTAAATAGTCGAAATTATCCATAATGACAGCCACAAACAAATTGATGATCTGCAAGGAAAACCAGATTGTAGATCATACTGGAGAATACATTCTATTGTCAACGACCTTTCACAGATTGTGCTAGTATCAACAGCTTACCAAAAAGGAACAGAGCACGTAGAAACTAATGAAGTATGGAAAGGCGAGCACACTGCCACATGTACCACCACTGTCTTCTATCTCCACATCACCTTCCTCGTGGTAGTTCCTATCGCACTTTACTTCTGGCTCTGGGGATACTCCCATCATTATGTCTTGCCACGCCTCACCTAGAAAATGATAAAGCGTTAGAGGTTAAAAGTTTCAAACCTAATAATTGTTTCTTTATTGATGAAGATTTTTTCAAATCTGGATAAAAAATATATAACAACATACCAGTAGCTGACCGGAACAATACAAGAAGGGCTTGTGGAAAAGTCTGGAAGTGATTATTCCTTGTGATCGGCGAGTCATCATCTATTGCTATTTTTCCGAACACCTACAACCAAACGGTTCACATTAACATCATTATATATGATCACAAAATGTTCCATGGCATTTTGTGTATCTAGTAAATAATTCAGAAGTAATCAGATCTTAGATTTTGTATCCATACCTGCATCCCAACGACAGCATAAATGAAGAACAGCATAAGAATCAGCAAAGCGACATACGGCAGCGCTTGGAAGGATTTGATGAAAGTCCACAGCAAAGTCCTAATGCCTTCGCCCCTGGAGAGCAACTTTACCAGCCTCATCACACGGAAGAGACGGAAGAAGTTTATTGAAGGTATGGAGCTTTCCTGTAATTTTGTAGTTTTTATGTTAGTCAAGGTTTGTTCTCAGTGGTGGAAAGATACCCGTAGAAATTGAAAGCTATTATTGTTTTAACTCACGAATAAAAATAAATAAATGCCAATAATATGGTGCTTTTAGTAAACAAAACAACCAATGTTCCCTTTTTAGTGTAACATTTTTTAAAAGAAACTCGCTATGTTGTCTCTTTGAATCTTATTTTTGAACTATGGGGTGGATATTGCATACGACTTTACTACCATTTAAAGTTTTGAGGAAATATTGTTTTAGATTATTGATTCCATGTGTCAGATGTCGCCGTCAGACTACTAATCCAAGGACAATATAATTATGCTTTCTGTTTTAGTCGGAGCGATAACTGAAAATAGTAATATGCATATTTTTATTATCAAAGCAATAAATTGCATGTAAATATTTAGAATAACTTGTTATTCCAGGTGGTTTTTAGCGCAAGTGTTTAGCTGGCCATTTGCTGTTGTATTATAAGCAATTAAAATACAGCTTCTACTTCATTGCTGACTGCTTCTTGAGTGTGGTTTTGTGCTTTGGCTGTTGTGCCGTGTCTTGCCTCCCAGTCTTCACCAGGATTATGTTTTTATAAAGATTATTACTTTAGCGTTACTGTCCCAAAGTTTTTCATTGCACACATATAAAGCACCATCTTTAATATCAGTTGCTTCGTATCATACAATATCAAAAGCTGTTATTTTTCTTATTGTTATCTATGTCTAAATCAGTGCGTTTTTAATTCAGTGTGCTATTTATTTTGATTACGTGTTATTTGTTTATTGTTTTATCAGTTGTTATTACTACTAATCTAATTCAATTAATTATAAACGTCATTCAATCGGTTTTGGTAAATAATGTTACTATTCTTCTGTTTCTTGAATTACTTGAGCATATAATTGGCCAATTAGTTTACTATTGGCCCGTCATAGAAGCCATAATTTTAGCTCTTTTGTGACGAAATAACGTTTACAATATCTAAGTTAAAACAATTAGCGTGAAAGCGCAGCTTACCTTAACAACGTGTGTCCTAGGCATGCCACTTCCCTGAAATCAACACGATCGTCTTCAATGGCGGATCCAGCAGGTTCAACGTATGTGAGAGCATTAGCATCTGCTGTTATTACAACATCGATAATATTGTCCATGCTCGGGACAGTAACTATGCTATCTGGGTTTTGGAATGATCAAATAACTTGTGGTATATTTACAGTAAATAATTCTACAATCTATATGACTTTATCAAAATTAAGTTAAGGTTTTGATTTACTTTAAATTATACTAGTTAATCTAAGTTTACTATTGTAAATGAAATTCCCATTTTTCCTACATAATTTCTAAAAAAATATATTTTACATTGAAGAAAAGTACAAAATTAAAAGTATTTTGAAATCAAATAATAAAGATCATCGTAATAAAAATATTCAAATGAAAAGTTGGTCATTCCAAAACAAGATACCATTAGTGAAAGTGTATATCTAGGAAGTGTAGATCTATGAGTGCACTGTGCCGTTACCTGGTTCTTGAGTTCGTTTACTTGGGAGACGACGATGTCGATGATGCTGCCAAGCACGATTATGAAGTCGAAGGTGTTCCAAGCGTCCCCGAAGTAGTTCTGGATAGAATTCATGATACAGATCCATTAGGTGCGATAAAATAACTATATCTTTTACTACATAAAACGCTAATAAAGTTTAGTTACAAGTCAAATAGCTCAGGTTTTGAAAATTTAATCTGTTTAGGTTTGTTTCTTCGAATCCAATACAACCAAGAACAGTTCTTAGGTTCAGTCACCAAAAGAAATAAGTAACCAAGTTCGTCGGATATAGTTGAAGTTTAGTAAAAAACCGATAGATGTCTAACAAATAAAACTAATTTGATAAATGAACTGTTTATTTTCTATTCATTATTTTTTTTTCGGAAACATGCGTCGGTTTCTTACTAAACTTCAACTATATCCAACGAGCCTGATGTTCTCCTTTGGTGACCGTACAAGCAGATGAAATAATTAGGTGGAAAGAAAATGTAAATATACGACGCAGCATACGCTGTTAGAAAAATTCGTAATTTAACTGATTTAGAGACGGCCCGTTTAGTTTACTTTAGCTATTTTCATAGTGTAATGTCGTACGGTATTCTATTGTGGGGAAATGCCGCCGATATTCAGACTATCTTTGTTTTACAGAAGCGAGCTGTTCGTTCAATTTATAAATTAAGCCCGAGACACTCTCTCAGAGAAAAATTTAAAGAGATTAATGTAATGACTGTGCCTTCTCAGTATATTTATGAAAATCTTTTATATGCCCATAAAAATATAAAATTGTTTAAAAAATACAGTGATATCCATAATATAAATACTAGGAACAAACACAAATTTGTTGTACCTACAACAAGGCTCAAGAAAATAGGTGGCTCATTCAGATGCCAATGTATACGCTTTTACAATAAACTACCAAGCCAAGTTCAAGATCTAAGCCTTAATAAATTCAAATCATTCATTAAACGTAAGTTGTGCCAGAAAGCCTTTTATACTGTTAAAGATTACATTGAGGACAAAAAAGCTTGGGATTGATCTGCTTCCAATTTTGTATTTTGAACATATTGTTTTTTTTATATACACATTGACATTAATGTATTTTATATAAACAATGACATCTGCTTACTTTGTAAAGTATTATATTATTTTAATTATTGTGAGTGTGAAGACAATGTGGGTCATTTTATTTTATTTTTTACTTTTTTTATTTTTTTTTATTTTGATTATTTTCTTTGTTCTGTTTAGTTTTTGTCATGGTCTGGCAGTTTGAGTATTTTATGTGGCCTACCCAAATGTCCTTTCTTTGGTATTGTTCGTCGAATCGTTGAGCTCCTTAAGTTCTGAGTTGAGCTGCACGAATTCTGACAAATGCGTGCACTGACTGGACAGGTCCACTCAATCTGTGTGGTTCTTTCTTCAAAAGACCATCTCGGACTTCGATCTACATGGTCTTCATATAACCTGACCAAGATTATGTCTGGACTTTAAAAGAGACTGTGACCTCTGAGTTTGTTTCGGCCTTTCTTCTCAGAGTAGTCAGATAGGAAACGCCGACCTCATCTAGTTTTTAAAATATGATTGACGTGTAAAAGTGTTTGTGCAAACCTACTTACAGAAATAAAATCATTTATCATTTATCATTTATCATTTGACGTACGAAGATAAAAAATACCTTAAATCTAAAAGCAGCAAGTTTAAAAATAAACTCCAAAGCGAAGACAGCAGTAAACAGCATGTTCAACAAATCCAACGCCTTGCTGTACTCATGTGGCTGGTTGTGGTACTTCATGGCAAGTGTGATGGTGTTTATCATGATCAGTACAAAGATAGCGTACTCGAACGGCTGTGACGTCACAAACCACCATACTTTGTACTGGATTCTGTGTTTTGGGATGTACCTGGAAGGACAAGTGGATGGTTTCAGCGAGGGTAGTGGGAAAAGATTTTCATTTTATTACTTATTTATAATTTGATTTCTTGTGTAAATATTTTTTCTACAATTTAGCCTAGCTGTCTTTGTTTGCTTTTTTAAATTACATTTATGTATCAAACTCAAAGCATTTATTGTATTGTTTTGTAGGTATAGCAGTTGATATAAATCTTACCTTCTAATAGGTTTAGCTTTCAGCGCAAACTCTATGCAGTTCCTCTGATTCTTATCTAACTCACAGTTTTTATATTCTTGCTCTCCCTCGTTTTGGAAGGTAACTATGACGAAACCGACGAATATATTTACCTATAAATATTGAATGTAATGAATATCAATCATCTGTTTAATATTATACAATTGTCATGGTCACAAGAACTTACCATAAAGAAGGCAATTATAATAATATAAATAATATAGTAGGCTGCAACAATTGGACGGAAGTTAGTTATGGGACCCCGATCTTCAGCATTCGAATCTATAGAGACGTACAACAACCTGAAATAAAATGCGTTATGAATATGTATTACACCTTAATACTTTTACTATCCTACAAAGTTTACTTGAAAGTATTACTGTTACTGTTAGCCTGCGTCATCCCATTGCTGGGCAATGGCCTCTCCCGCTGACTTCCAGCTCTTTCAATCCAGGGCTAAAGCTGACGACTAGTCGTTTGTTTTCTCCAGCCCGTTATCTTCGACGGGGTCTGCTGCGGCGCCTTCTAGCTGTGTCAGGGCTCTACGTCCCACGTACGTTCCAAGTTTTGGCTCACAGCTCTTTGGCCACTTGCAAGCATTAAGTAACCAATAAATCATCGAGGTACACTTACCCTGGCCATCCTTCAAAAGTAGACACAGTGAAGAGAGTAAGCATTCCTTTCATTACATTATCAAAATGAAAGTCATATCGCGTCCATTCTCTGTCCCTCACCAAATAGTTGCGATTCTCAAATACTAAATACGTTCCCCTGAAAAATATATTGATTAGATAGTATCCTCGAACAAAGTCTTTTATAACATTTTATTTTTCAAACATTAACCGTCTTATTACCAAACGTGTTCTAACCTTAAACCTAGCCTAAATCTGCGAGACAGTTACTGTATTTTAAACTTTATTCCGACGAACGTAATTGTCTTAATGCAAAATTGATAACTTAGACTCGGGTTTAACGTCAGTTTTGGTAATAGCAACTTTAATTTTTTCCGATTCTAGTTCGAAATCTAAAAATGGCTTGATGGTTTAAAGATAAACATTGTTTTTTAATAAGGCTGATTATGGTTACAATCAGTAATGTGTCTTAAGAATTAAACATATAAGTTGACAAAGATACTCACTGGCATTCATCCTTTGTCATTTTAGAAATATCATTACACCTAAAAAATTTGCCCTGAAACAAAATCTCAGCGATTAAATCAATGACAATTAAAATTAAAAAAAATTAGATTAGTATCATGCCACGACATCTAATTGTGTTGCAGCCAATTTTGAAAGTATATGTTATAGTACCAATACCCCATTGACATATTTTAATGAACCCATTTCTCATGATAAGAACCTATAAAGAAGCATAATTATACAGTTTGCCAAAACATTTATGTTAATGTTATTGTGTAAATGAAGACAACACGATCTAATAATGATACATTTTCTAAATTATAAGCTTTTTATGATTCTGCCCTAAATACATGCGACATAGGTTACAATGGAACAAAATTAGGACAAAAATTCATGTTTTATAAAAAATCTTCGAACTTGATTACTTTTGGTTTCTGTGGGTCCAGTATGGATTCTTAAAAATTACAGGGCTTTCCAAATGTTTCAATGAATAATGTAAAAATTTATTAAGTTTGCTCAATCCTTAAGGTTCTCAATACTTAATATTTTAGAAGGGTTAAATAAATCAGTTTCGGAGATCTTATTTCAACTACCAACAAACTTTCCAAGGCTCACCTTAAACAACTGTACACCAACCACAGCAAACATAAATTGTAATAAATACGTAACTAGCATTATATTTCCTATAGTCTTAATCGCTACTATCACACACTTCACCACATACTGTTAACGGATTCAGTGAGTTAGTTGACGGGGCATACGTTACCAAGGGGGAGGATTCCACAATGTCCACCACGCAGCCACAGGAACATAGGGGGACAAGCAAACCATTTTTTTAATAACATGGGATATCTTACAAGGGCCGTAGGGACCACATCACTTGCTAAGGTTAGAACTCCACTTTTTCAAGTAAACGCCAAGGTAGGGGGTAGGTTATAACTTCTAACATAAAGGTAAAATTAGTCATCTAAATGATTGGTCTCACATATACTACACCTTTGGGTTGTATTAATGATGTCATGCTTAAACTAATTGACGACATTGAAATTATAAGTACTAATAAAATATTTCTACTGATGAATTCAACATGCTAATTTTGTAATTTTGTTTCTTCAAGGCCTCTTTCAATTTTTCTCCAATAATGATTTTTGATGAACACAGGAATTGTTTTCGAAGCACAACATAGATATCTAGGTACTTACTTTAAAAATAAAAGGGGTAAATTCGCAAAGCTTTCCAAATATATATCGTGTGGAAGCTCAGCAGAAAACACAAAATAATTAGCACAAGAGTTAGTTGAAGCTTAAAATTAAATACACCTGTGTAATAAATAAATCTTAGGTCTGCTTTTAGATACTTTCAATGTACAGGCATAAGACATTTTTCTTGTAATAATAAGTATCAAAAATATAAAGGTAAATCACACATTGTGGAATATTGATAATGTGATTTCTTGTGCGTCAAATACATAAGATAAAAAAGGAAAATAATAAATCATGAGAAATGAGTAAGAAAAAAGATAAGAAGAAAAAGAGTGTAAAATAAAAAAAATATTTATACCCAAAGGTGTATTGAAAAGGTATTGTATAACGGTGATATAATTATTATGAATGTGTATTCACTCGTGGCCACAAGACGCTTCGTATAACGGAGTATGGTGTGGAATTCTTCAGAATATAGTGTTTGCCCCCTACCTTGAACATTTGGACTCCCATGACAGCGAACATAAATTGCAGTAACGACGTTACCAACAATATGTTGCCGATCGTTTTGATGGCTACGATCACGCATTGTACAACGTGCTATAATCACGGAAAAATATATGTACTTTCATGCCAGATCATAGTATTAACAACCGTATAACATAATTATCACAATCAAAACCAATCATCATCCATGTAAGTAAATATGGTAAAAATATTTTTGACCTGAAAGACTGTTTTTTAGATAAATACTTCTAAACCATAATATTTGTCAAATAAGAACTTTAAGATATAATTACATTTAAATATATACTCAATTTTTCTAAATCTTTATGATTAAGTTGTCATTTCTATTTGATAATAAGTTGTTGGAAAGTCTAAGAATTTGTTACTGACCTTAAGGCCCTTGGCCCTGTTGATGGCCCTCAAAGGCCTCAGCACCCTAAACACTCGCAATATTTTCACCACCGATATACTACCCGACCTGAAATAATCAATTCAATAATTAGTAAAATGAAATAAATCATACATCGAATAGTTTCGAAGAAAATCGCGCGAGGCTGACAGAAAGACATCGAGTTGATTCCGTAACTGTTCCGTTTTTCCAATTTTAGTGCCAAATATGGCAAGAAATAAAGCTCTGTAATGATTTTTGTGCGACTTTTGGACCCGCTAGTGTTGGGAAGTGATCATCGATAACGATGGCTAATTCAAATCTCTTCATCAAAATATATGTTAGTTTATTACATTTAATGAACCAAAAGCCTTTTCGAGAGTTTTTTTTATGATCCTTTTAACATATTTTACACAATACTAGCCCTACTACTAGTTTTTTCTCGCGACTTCGTCCGCGTAAAATTTTAAAGGGCCATAGCGTGATATTAAATAACCGATAGCCTTCCACAAAAATTGGGCTATCAACTGCAAAAATAATTTTTCAATTCCGACCGGTAATTCCAGAGATTAACACGTTCAAACAAACTCTTCATCTTTATTATTAGTATAGATTGATAGATGGAATGCAATAAATGAATATGAATACGAATGACGTACTTAAAACTCATAGAGACTAGCGAGACGCAAACGACGAGCATGTCGAGCACGTTGAAGGCGGACCGCAGGAAGGCACCCTGGTGGAGTATCAGCCCGTAAGTGATCAGCTTCAGGAACAGCTCCAGCGTGAAGATGCCCGTGAAGAACACGTCGAATTGACTTAGCAACTGGAAACAAATAGATTATGGCAGCGATTGAATGTAACGCAATAACGACTAAGCAATTTGATGAAAAATTATTATTAGTAGTGAACCCCACGTAAAAAACTTCTTTGAGGAGTAATTTCGAAGACAAAATATCGAAATAGTGGTGGTATGACCACTATTTCTGTTTCCATGATTTTGGTTTCTGCCTATTGAAGGGTATGAGTGCTATTAAAATTATGAGCATTTAAGATTATCGACTTAAAGTTCCAAGTTTGGCAGCGCATAGGAAAACATTTTGCTTGAGTGTTAAGGTAGTGGTCGTTACTTTCATTAGGAAAGCCGTCGATCTGTTACGGATTATTACAAAACCAAGACTATTTTGATGAAGAAATCAAATATTTAGCAATATACTAACCCAATTTCTAAACCCGTTCTGTGCAGCATCGAGAGGGTCTTCAGCAGCCAACATAGCGGAAGACAGCATGATGCATACGAGGATAATATTTCCGAACGTGGATGATGACGACATCTGGTAGCAGAACACCCGGAACCTAGCGTTGAAGAACTGTGTCAGGATTTTGACGAGAGAGATAATAATGACATGAAAGGAAACACACCAGAAAATATTTAAATAAAATCATTATTAATGAATTAGGAGAATTCTGATAAAAAAATCGAAACCTGATTGACGATTCCTTTGATTTCAATATCACATAAAAAGGTGTAGCTTATGAAATTGACCTCATCAGTTTGATAGTAACTACATTAATTTTACTCAAAAGCACGTAAGCTGGATAGAATAGAGGTAAAAAAAAATGTTAGAATTTTAAAGTGTGTTTCAGATATTATAAAATAAAACACAGATACACATATATTCTAGACACATATGTTACGAAAATAAGTGATATAAGCACATGCATTAAAATCGGGCAAATAAATATAATACGGGACACACCATGCATGCATGCAACAAATTAAAGTCACTAAATAATATTCATAATCTTCAATTTTGGCGTATAGTTTTTACGGCTTTCACAATCATGCATGAACACACACTGCATGCAATCTGTTCAGTGGTAAACGCTACAAGCCAAAATATGATATCAGATTTACAAAAATCAATGAAAAATCTAAGGGATTTCAGGTCATGCTTTGAAACCTATCATACTAAACAAACAAACCTAACTTCTAATGGGAAACACAGATTTCGGTACCCACTATACTCATTGCTGAAACATAAAGTTCATCTAATTTTGATTATTCCACACTTAATGGAGGTTATATATATAACGTTCGTGCATCACGAGGACATATGAATGAAGAATATGATGTTGGAAACGGTACTGTGGTATAAACTAAGAATTTGGGATGTGAAATTTTGAAAAACATAAAATGAAAGAAGGTTTTAGCCACCAGAAAGTTTAGTTATCGTTTTTGGTGAATTTGAAAATGAAATCGGAACAGGATGAACTGAAGATTTTTTTGGTCTAATGCTAAAGGAGTCAACTACGATTTTAAATAAAGAAACCAGTAGATAGAAGGAATAATCCCCTAGAAAAGGTTAATGGACACACTACAAGGAAATACAGTTTCCAACAGACACAGGGACAGTCACAGTCGATGAAATGTAATGCCAATCACTGCAAGGACAACACAACGCCAATCGACACAATGAGACATGGGTACCACCAGGTGATGAAGTCATCACCATTCACCTGTTCGTCGGTGAGAATACGAAGAAACTACTAGCGTTCGGTATAGGCGGCGTCTGATTTGGCATATTCAGTTCTGACACACGCCGTGGTCTGGCTGTTACCAGTGTTCCCTCTTCTTCAGATTGACCGCCATCTTTATGAAGGAAAATGACAGAATTTTCTACACTATCGTCTAGAACTAAAGTTATTTTAATCCTAAGATTACCAATAGTTTCACTATCGCTATTGACCATGCCGAAATCCCTGTACCTAGAATGCCTCAACTAAATTATCAAGTAATTATTGTAATGCTTAATTAAACGCAAACACAAGTGTGGAAATTAGCTAAATGTGTAGAAATAGTAAATAATAATTAATTTTTAATAATTAATTAATTGAAAGAAGAAAAAGACGTAAGGCATAAAGTAGAAAACGGGTTTGTCTTTGATAGCGTTGGTATTAAATGCAGCTTTAATGATAAGAGTGTTGCTGCTGTGATAAATTATACAATAAAAATCGTGCTTACGACGCGTGACATACAAATCGTTATCAGCAAAATATTAAAGATATATTATGAATACATGTCATGATCTAATTTCCTACCCATCATGAATAACTAAAAAAGTTTCCATGTTTATATTCACACACTTTAATGACAATGATATAGGTACCAATAAATATACTGAATCATATAAAATAAAAAGCCCCTTCAGCGTCAGAAGCACGAAAATCTAACCACCATCAGAGACAAATAAAAAAAACAAAATACGTTAAAAAATAACATCTAATAAGTGTCTGTTAATCTTCTTTCCCCCCCTAACCTGTTGGTCTTAGCAAATATGAAGAAGGAGGTGGCATCAGGGATAGGTTTCTTAGTGTCGCATATATCGACCTCGGAGAGCCGGCGCGGGCGCGCCGATGAGGTTGTTGGCTTACGTTTCAGCCGAGGCTCTTCTTCCAACTCTGTGTTCACTATTTTTGGTTGGTTAGCTTATTGTTATGTCTATTGCACCATTGTTGGCAGCTTGTGCAGTAGAGTCATTTATAGAATATAATATACTTGTATTATCATTTTCTTTGGCAATTGAACATTAATTACAATATTTCGTATTAAAATAAACAAAAAATATTTCCTTAACCAGCACCAGGACCAGCACCAGGTTTGGTGTCTTCGTATCAAAATGCAAAAGATTTCCATAAACCTTAATTTCTGCATTAAGAAAGACACAGTCACATTAGATACATTAAACAGAATATACGGTTTTCCTTTAAGTAAAAACTTGCATAGTGTTAGCCACAACCCAAGATTGTTTCCAAAATATTTTCTATAAGAATCATAGCTGATGTTACATCTGATTGAACACCTAAAACGATTATACCTATATGATTCCTCTGATGACCCTCCATCATCTCTTGGTCTTCTCTCTCTTGTTCCTCTTCAGCTCTTTGGATTGCTTCGTTTTCTTCGTCTATAATTTCATTTAGTTCTCTTTCCATGTCTTCTTTCTCTCCTTCTGAACCTGTCTCATCATAGTCTCTTTCAGAGCTGAAAATTATATAGTTTTTAGTATTTACATTATTAAAACTCGGTTTTTAGAAACCTATCTTTAGCAGGGATCGATATGATAATGCTATTTGTATAAAATACTTACTTATCTGAAGTATACGCATCATCGTCGTGAATATACTCATCATCAGTATCTATGTGTACACCTTCAGCTGCTGCCACACTTTCCCCTTCTTTTTCTTCAGGAGCCTGCGGATTATCCACGTTTGAATTAAGCCCTTAAGACTCAAAATTCAAATTGAATTTCCAATATCACTTACCGCTTCATCTTTTTCTATGTTTGTCAACGATTCGGCGTCAGCTAAGTTATCTACAGCGATGGCCAAGAACACGTTCAGAAGGATGTCTGCGAGGCGGGTAGTTAAGGAAACATTGATTTGTTTGTATATTCTTTCCCGAAAAATTATTCATTTTTCCTAATTGAATTATTAAACATTTTTACTTTTTGCTGTCCCTTATTGCCCATAGTCCGTAATTGTACCTTAAGCCATTGTTAACATTATGAAATGCAAATAAAGATATAGATACTTATTGTCGTTTCCATGTTCCAGTACTACAACTATGGCTGTTGTGTAATTTGAAAAATATTTCTTTTTACTTTACTAAGTTGTATGGTTTTCTCTACCGTATCCAATAACGATATACTCGTATGTATATCATTCGGCTTTATTTAATAGTACTAAGCCATAATTGAGAGCAGCGGTGGCCCAGTGGTAACTGCCGCGACTTACGAGTTGTAGGGCGTAGGTTCGAACCCAGACAGGCGCTTTACTTTGTGTAAATATTTCATCACCACTGCTCTCAAAACGGTGAAGGTAAACATTTTGAGGAAACCGGCATGTCATAGAACCAGAAAGACTTTAAAAAAGAGTGATGATATTCTTTTAAACATAAACTAGGACTTATGAAAAGGATACAGTTGCCGCAGATGAAGAGTATGATGAAGTATATGCAGGCGAGGATTCCGAGTGTGCCAACACCACCATAAGCCTTGATGCCCTCGTACATCACCGCGTTCCAGTCTTCACCTGTTAGGATCTGCAAGTAACGATAGGAATGGAGCTTCATAATAACCCTGTAAACTGACTTGAAATAGACCCGTCGCGATTAGACGTTCAATGTGATAATCGAACTCACAAGTCATGGTTTTCGATTCTTCTGTTGTTAAGAAAGCTGCAATGCTAACTTTGTGTCTGCCTTTGTCTTAGGCCGAGATCTATAAATGTTACTTAGCACGTAATTTGGCTAAGCGTTATCCCTGTCACTGTCGCACAACTGACAAACTGCAAGTGCAAGATAGAGACAGGAACATGTCTAAGCCAAGGCACGGGCTAAGTTACGGCCTTAGATTCTCAACAAGTTTCGGCAACCAAACAACAAAAAAATGGGATTCCTTCATACCTGAAATACCGTCAACAGCGCCTGCCAGAAGCAATCAAAGTTGTGTCGATCCTTCTCCTCTACTGGATCGTAGTTGAACTTTCCTCCAAAGACCTGCATCCCCAGCAGCGCGAAGATCATGATGAAGAGGAACAACAGCAACAAGAGGGAAGCTATCGACTGTATCGAGTTGAGCAGTGACGCTACTAAGTTTGAGAGTGAGCGCCAGTATCTGGAAAGAGGATTCAGTCATAAGATACTTCTTACAAGCGTTTAATATGGATGGCAGAGGTATGATATTAGCGGCTTGCAACAGAGTATGTTCTATTCATTGGTCAGATGGTAGTTTTGACTAAACAGCCTGTCTGACTGGAGACTGAACAGAGTCCCGACTCTGTTACCCATTAACTAGGCAGATGACAGATGCTGTCCTTTAACAGTTAAGTATTTTCTTCATAAATAAACACGACACTATCTTGGAGGCAAATCTTGTATCGTGGAAACTACAGACATCAATGAAAGTCTTATTATAACCTTCTCCGATCATTATAGTTTAGGAGGTAGTCCAGTTGCGCGTTTGTTTGGACTGGAAACAACAGACATAAATGGGAAAGGTCTCGGCAGACGACAAAATATGCATAAGCATAATAGCATAGTCAGCCAGTAATGTTCCCACTGCTGGGACAGATACCTCCTCTCTGTGAGTGGGAGTGGGCCGTAAACAACCACGCCCATTAATCTAGTCCATTAATCTAATATGAAAATTACAGTCATGAGTAAAAGTCATGTAAACTTTTTGCGATAGTTTTTAACAACTATCAAAAATGGAAGAGCACTCAATGATTTTTTATGTGTGGATATTTTAAGATTACTTACTTGGTAACCTTGAAAACCCTGAGCAGTCTGACGCAGCGCAACACAGAGATCCCAAGAGGAGGCATCACCTCTGTCTTAGTGAGGACCATCTCGCTGATGGACCCAATCACGACGAAGCAGTCGAAGCGGTTGAACAGAGAGACGAAGTAACCCTGAAACATGTTCGGAGGCAACTTAACCGGGAGGAAGTAGGTAATTAAGAAGTCTGATGAAAGAAGAACAGCAACCAAAGCAGAGGTGTTAAGCACAGGTTAGTAGATAATGTGGTGTGTGATGTTAAGCTGGTTAAAACAAATTAGCATAATGTTGGGCAAAACATTTTTGGTGAAACTTCACAGACTGATTTCTACACCATTGTTTAGCGGTGCACAAAATACACCTTCTTTCCAATATTTTCATCAATATACATAGTGCAAATATACATATAGGTTACGTTTTTGCCATTTGTATACGGAACACTGAAAATATTGACTTCAGTTTTTTTTTTCTAATTGTTTGATATCGATACCCGTAACGTCTGTGAAGTTTTACCAGCCCTCTAATTGCGTAACGCACTTTTCGGCACAATCTGAATCATTTTGAAGTATATTGCTAATCCATTGATTCATAATATGTTAAAAAAAATTGTCTACTAAACAACGTAAATATAACGTAATGAATGTTGTTGAACTATCAAAATGAAAGCCATTGCTACTGAGTGTGTTACGCAATTACCCCGCTGGTTATTTAAACCTGTATAATCAAATAGTGATATTGCTAGAAACAAACTATTGCACGAGACGACTGTAGTCTTTTGTGTAAAAAGCTCACCGTGAAAACTTAGGTGAAGTGAGCTGTCATTTGTCTCTCCTTCCCCTTTTTAATCAATCCCAATGTTGTTTTTAAAACCTCGTTCTTAGAGATAAGACCGCCCATTGTGTCAACCTTTGTAAAAAATCTATATTCATGTCTGTAATTTATATGGTGTACATAATAAAGAGTATTCTATTCAATTCTATTCTATTCATTCCACCTAATGCTATTGACACTATTCACACAGATCATTCAGGTTCAGTTGAAAACCAGCGTCAGGCACTAGTTGTCTGGCATTTTTGCCGAACTGAGCCCTTTTTGCGCAGCTCTTATCGCATTTTACACTTTTTATTTGATTTTTACTTTTATCTGCTGTACTCGTAAAATATATTGTGTGCCTTTTAGTATGTGCTCAATATATGTATTTTCTTTCTTTCTTTCACTTCACCAAAGCTTTCACAGTGAGATATTTTGTATAGAGATCGGGTTATGTCTGGCAGTGGTCATTATGGTTTTACAGTCTAAAAAGTCATTCCAGATGGAGTGCTTGGAGTACCTAAACGAAAACGATGTCCCACGACTATTGTAAAACTCCAGTGAACCAGAATTTCATAGGACTGATACTTTGCTTAAATAGATGCATTGACACAACATTCACTAACGTCGGTAGTTTGTTTCCAGTTTCATGATGAATGCTGAACAGAGAATCGTATAAATAAAAATGTTATAGTAAGATAGATGTTGAAACATAGATTACTTACTTGCAAACCTAAGCTGTACATCTTGACTAACATTTCTAAGGTGAAGAGAGCGACGAAAAACGCGTTTCCATACTCCTGGAAGAGATCCAACCACTCGGGCTGCCTGGAAATTATACAATGAGATTTTACAAAAAAACTGGCCATAGAATACGCGCAAGAGTTCATACTCACGAGCGTAGAGGCAACTGCAGCCGTCAACAACGTGCCGCTCCTATATTTGCGCACCGTGCTCAAGTACACGAGGGGCGCGTTGTCGACAGCAGCCGTAGACGTCTCGACGGCTGCCGTCGACGCGTGTCTATGGCTGCAGTTGCCTCAGCCATTGACGCGGGCCGCTCGTGTGTAAGCACACTAAGGGTCATTGACGCGTAGCTGTTACCACGAATTCAGCACATGACAACTGCACAACTTATCGACGCTTATAAAAAATATAAGCTATTACATAAAAAACTGCAATAGCTACGCGGTCAAAATGTATGGAGCAACAGATTTTTTTTTATAATGTTGAGCTCCTCAAGTTCTGAGTTGACCCACACGATTACTGACAAATACTTGGCTTGCACTGACTGGACTGGTTCACTCAAATCTGTGAGGTTCTTTCCTCAAAATACAATTTCAGGCACGAATCTACATTGTCTTTACATGATCTGACCAAGATTATGTCTGGACTTTAAAAGAGACTTTGACTCTTGAGTTTGTTTCGCCATTTCTTCTCAGGGGTAGTCAGATAGGAAATGTCGACTCTATCTAGCTTATTTTTTAATAATATGACATGTAAAAGTGATTCCGATATCCTACGAGTATTTACAGAATAAATGATTTCATTTCATTTTATACAATATAGATTTACTGGTATAATTTGATTGAATGCTTACTGGTAATGTTCACTGGCCAGAACGACTGTGTTCAGAAACACTAGCACTATGATCAACCAGTAGAACGTTTGGGACTTCACTGCCTTCCTGCACGCTCTCTTCATTCGACGGTTTACCTGCGAAAACATTATTATTAGTAAAAGATTCCTCTCTTTCATTACTGAAAGATTTAGATTCAGTTATATGATCTTTTTTATAGTTTTCCTCATATTTTTTTATCCGATTCCAAAGTCCATTATATTTGTTTAATTCATCAGTCATATACAAGGATATTGCTTATCCATTGCTTCATTTGGTCGAAAAAATTATCTGCTCAACAACGTAAATAACGCAATGAATGTTGTTGAACTGTCAAAATGAAAGCCATTGCTACTATAAGGGTTTTACGCAATTACCCCTCTGGTCTTGAGTAGTAGCTCTGGTGGTGTGTTGTCATTCAGCTCTATATCTGGCGAATTATAATTATCCTTAAGCATAAAATCTGTTTGTTATAAAACCTTATAACTTACTTTATCAAAATCCTTCTTCCATACTTTGCAAACTGAAACTCGCTGCTGTTCATTGTTCTCTATTCCCAGATGGTCTGTAGAGTCGTGCTCATTCTGTGTCTGACCTGAAATGTATTCTAAAACATCTTACTTCAGTGCCAGTTCACTTTGATTGTAAGTTTACTGGGCAACAGACTTTAAATGATCTTCTATTGAATCGAGTTGTAGGTAAATTAGTCATACCTCATACTTTGAATAAAGTAGTGAAGCAATCTCTGACTACTGCAAATTAATATGAAGTTGTTTTTTTCAAGATATAAATAAAAATTGAATCATATAAGCATAATCAGTATATAACGTTCCCACTGCTGAGACATAGGCCTCCTCTCTTCCAGAGGGAGTGGGCTGCAACCTACCACGCGGGCTCAGTGCGGGTGGTTAGATGTCACATGTCTTCGAAATTTTGGTTCTAGGACATGCCGGTTTCTTCACGATGTTTTCTTGCACCGTTTTGAGAGCAGTGGTAATGAAATTAAATATATAAAGTAAAGTGCCTGCCTGGGTTCGAACTCACAACCTACAACTCGTAAGTCGAGGCCGATACCAATGGGCCCCCACTGCTATCATATAACCTTATTTATCTTTACCCATAACCAACTCAGACTAAATTATTTAAATTCAAAAGAGTTTTAATTAAATTTAAAAGTTTGGTTTTAAAGATAAATAATCTGCGTTTAATATCTCACCTATCCCATAATCCCTGGTCTGATCCGCTGGTGGATGATGTTCATGCTGATCAGCCAACGGTTCCAAGTACTCAGCTTGCGTGATCCAGTCGAGATAGCCCTTCAGATCTTCTTCTAGTTGCTGTTTCTCTCGAAGCTTCTGGAAGTCGCCCCTGTTTTTCGCCTTTTCTCTTTCTTTGGAGAACTCTCTGTAATTAAAATGTTTTGTTTAAATGGTACCTTTATTAAAGTTATAGTCGAGACACCCAATGTTCGTTTTTATTGTAATGGTATTTCTGGAAGTGTAAAATCCATTTAAAAGAATCTTTCATACTGAAATCATAGGATGCGAAGTTGCTGATAACTTAGAATAATTTCTCGCAGTAGTTATTCTGGGTCAATAAAACCACTTCCCAGCTAAAGCCGTTTTGGGAGACTAAGAAAATAGGTAATTAGTACATAGATGTTTTCTAACTTTCTCTAGTAAGAGAGGCACACATGGAAGAATAAAAATGAAAGTTTAGTCTACCTTTGAACATTTACAGTGCACAAAGATCAATAAAAGAAATAAACTTACCCAGACAACACACCGAGAATAAGGTTCATGACGAAGAAAGCGCCCAGGATGACCATCGACACGAAGTAGATCCACTCCCAACTGTTGCCCATTGCATCTTGAATCTGAAATGAATAATATGAATATTAATTGCTAGGCAGACTAAAAAGTTCATTCCCGTCTTGGATTTAACTAGGATATAAATGGCTACAGTTTTCCCGTCGATGTCCCTGCTACCCTGTATAGAAATCTATCTAATCGCTTGTTTTCCCGGAAAGGGTAGGCACCTGCTGCTACCAGTGTAAAGAACACACACATAGGTAGAGATAAACCATTCTAAAAATGAACGCCCCTCCACTAAAATTTGTATACAAACATTTGAAATGTGTATACAACAAGCAGTGGAGGGGCGTTCATTTTTAAAATGGTTTATCTCTACGCTACGTTGTAACTTGGAGTGAGTTTATTGTGTAATATAGTGTGAGCCTATTTAAAAAAAAAAAATTCCAACTTACATTATACATAACATCAGTCCAGCCCTCAAGCGTGATACATTGGAACACAGTGAGCATGGAGAGGCCAAAGTTGTCAAAGTTGGTGATGCCGAAGTTAGGGCCTATCCAACCTTCCCGACACTCCATCTCGTCACCGATCATGGAGCAGTTGAAGCCGTTGTCCAGGTCACAGGGGTGAGGGGTGTCCATGATCTCATCTGAGGACAGTTATCGTAGACAGAGTTTGAGCAATAGACCGGTTATTAAATAATAATAATAATAAGAGCGGGGGACACTTATTAGATCCAGTCGTAAGAGGAAACGAGACAGACATACCATCAAACATACCTACTCATACACTCGCAATCACTATAGTGTCAAGTGTAGCAATTTCATTGCTAAAATCATTTTAAGTTTTTCATTTGTTTAATTTTGATTTCCTGAGGAGCATATATTTTAAGTTTTCACTCATTTGTTATTCTTCGGGTCACAGGAATAAGGAATAATAACCCACTGTAGTACAGTATCAACTAGTACAGGGAGCATTGTGACTGTTACTGGCGGCCTTATTATATTGTAATATCAACAGTATACATAAGATTACAAATTGTGCATATATAATACAACTTACCTTAAGTACCTAATTTATTTTTTTGTTTCGCGTACGCAAACTTTTTGTCTGAACCCAGTTGCTAGTTAACAACTTTGGGAAGTAAATACGACTACAGTAGATGATAGTATCATTTTACAATTATACGCTATATACGCTGACAGATAGGTACCATACTCAACAGAAACAGAAAGCAGACAGGTCGACATTTAAAGTATTTATGTGTTTTTTTGGGGCGAACGAAAAAAAATCCTGTAATGAAGTATATACTTACTTTTTTGTGGAACTCCTGGAATAGGTATAATACCTATTCATTGCCTTTTATAATGGTCCTCCAGACTATATTTCAGCTATGGCGGCCAATCTCAACCGAGACGGTACGTGGTCTAAGGCCGATAAAGTTGGCGGTGTGATATCCCCCGTGTCTCAGCGCGTACGTGTCGCCGTTGGTCCTGCGTCTAATCTCTCTCCGGTCGTGCCGGAGTGTCGTCCCATCGGACTATGAGCTTCGATGGCTAGTCTCCGCTAAGATTAACTGCCATGGCCGAAATTCGCTCAGAAGGACTATTGGACTATTATATAATATAGATAAATTAACTCCGAACCTGTATATTTATTGTAGCAACTCTTATGCATCTTCCCGGAGAACAACTCCAACCCAATGATGGCATAGATGATGATGACAAAGATGACCAGAAGCGCGATGTGAAGGAGCGGCACCATGGCCTTCAAGATTGAGTTCAACACGATCTGGAGACCTGGAGAGGAAGATCAGATTAGAAGAGACTGCAGTAGATTAGAAAAGATAATTATGGCGGTCCTTGTATAGACTGATTTGTAGGTATGTACTAAATTAACTAAAAAAAACTTAGTTAATATTGTCTCATAAGTTCATAGTATTAGAAAGATAAGGAATAAAGTGTGTAAGGAAAATAAAGCTATTTTATTTTATTTATAGTTATGGCAACATAAATAAATCAGTAGAAATGAAAAATACATTTTTTTATAGTTTCTTTGAGAGAACATGTAGCGTGCAAATAAAAAATCGTGACTGATAAATTGATAAAGAAATGATATTTTATTCTAATTTTTTTGTACTTATTTTCTTTTCTATAAAGCGGTAAAGCTTTAATCCATATAACTTGGTATGTCTGCTGGTAGAGCCTTAACGTCTGATAAAAAGGCATCTTCACAAAAAGATACAGAACCCCTAGTTTAACTTTCATAAAAGCGTATCCACTCGACTATAACTTCCGAAATATTTTTCAAAGGGACCTATTGCCTGCATGTTATTAAAGGGAATCTGGTAGAGGGTTATCTTGTGAAAGGATTAATTAGTAACAACTCACTAGGCACGCCGGACACCAGTCGTAGAGGTCGCAGCACCCTGAACGCTCTCAGAGCTTTCACGTCAAACGCGTCCTTGAATATACTTGATAACACTGTGCTGACCATTCTGTAAAATTAGAAAAATATGTTGGTGTTTAAGGTACCGTTAAGGCTGACGCAGATTTCGGAGGGTTGCACCTCATTGCAAATATCCTTTTAAGTATACTTTCGAACATTTTGTTTGAAGCACACTACAGACGGGCCGCACCGGGCATTTGTATTGAAATACGATGCGATGCGGTCCAATGCGGCTGTAATATGCGCTTAGTGTTACAGTGGTTACGTGACAAACTTTAAATTAATAATTCGTGTGATTAAAATCAGCCGGAATTTACCGGTACCTACTTATTTAGGAGGTGGTGAAATAGATAAAAAAAAGATAAAAAGAGTCCAATAAGGATATCACTCTCTCAGGGAATCATTTAAAAAACTATATGAAATTATTTTTATCAACTAATTCGTTCTGTTTTTTTATCACACTATCGGTTGCTTGATAGCATACTAAAAGCATACAATCATAATCAGTTTACGAATGTACTATTTGGTATTTAAACGAGCGTATCGTTTTACTAGTAACAGCCAGTTAGATAGTAGTAGATAAAAACCTCATCTAGTTTTAAAAAAATATGATTGACGTGTAAAGGTATTTGCACAAACCTACTTGTAGAAATAAAATTATTTATCATTTATAACAGATGTTTCTCAAGAACCCATTCACAAATGTGATAAACCTAAATGCAACCATCATGAAATAATAGACTATATTAAAACTAATATCAGAATGCACTTACCCAATGACGACGATCGTGAAATCGAGCAAATTCCAGCCGTTTCGGAGATAGGAGCCAGGGTGCATAATGAACCCGTATGCTACGATCTTCATAATGCACTCCGCCGTAAATATGACTAAGAACACATACTCGATCTTTTCCTGCAAATCAAACAAAGAATATTATGCATTAAACTTAACTTAAACACGCTAAGTAATGGGAAGTTGAAAGAAAATATGCTTGCTCTGAAACAATTGTTGAAAATGAATTAAACAAATCAATCAGACGCTTCAAGTTTAAAAGAGATGAATGAAAAGAAAAACTAAAAGGTGCAAACCATAAAAACTATCTCATCAATGCCAACATAATAAAAAACAGAACAAATGAAAATCCAATTGTATCATTTCACCAAGTTAATCAAAAAGAAGTAGTAATGAGAAAACATTGAAAGTAAATACTTACAAGAACCCAATTGGTATAATTTGAATCACTGGCGGGGTATGGTGTGTAGACAGCTAGGGCAATGCAGTTGGCGAAGATGGTGCTCAGGATCATATACTCGAACGGTCTGGTGCTCGAGTTAAGAAACATGATTTGAAAGATCATACAGAACATCAATTTCATCCTAAAAACTTGTTTATTTATGTTCTAAGCTTTTTTCCGTTGGTGTTCCGCAGGGCAGTTGCTTTGGATCGAATTAAAAAAGTTTTCTTGATTACTTAATATAATAGAATAGAATATTAGGTTGTTTAGATTTCCGAAGAAACGGTTAATGCTTGAAGTACTTTGGTTCAATATGAGATAAATACAGCGATGGTTGACTTTAGTTCAAAGGGTAATCATCATTCTCGCGAAGTAAGAGCGAATCTAATCGCTATATCTTCGGCTTTCAATCCATACCAATTCACTCTCGATGACTAGTCACTATTTCAGGTAAAAGCATATTATTAGCCAAAACAGAAGGCAGTCTTCATTCACTTGAACAAGATATCAATACTATTGTTTCTTTGGAAACTAGTTCAATTTTAGGATAGATATGATCGGTGCCAAGTTTCATCTAAATAGCATATTTCGATGGATTGATTTATTTACATCGATTTAGCAATATGCTGAACAGTCTGGCAACAAATGTGGCCACAATTATTTTCTATTTGCAGATTTTGCAAGTGTTGCAAAGTTAAACAATATTATTATTAAAGGTTATATACAAATAAGCTATTATAGAATCTGGTTCAATAACAATCTATGAATAGGTGCAGGTAATGAGAATGCGGCAAAGTTAATCAACTGTAAGAGGCCTAAAATAGGCGGCCGATCAAAAGAACCCTTTGGTACTGTGGGAGGGTATAAAGAGATTCAATACTAACATGGCAATGCTGCCTGCTAACCTTTTGGGCACTTTTCTGTTGACTGCGATGCGGGCGAATTTGCCCTATATCCTATATTTATTTCCCCTCCCGTTAGTTTATACAGGGTTATTTTGAATTGACTAGCTAAACTCCGTTGACGCGATGGGTATATAAGGTGTTAAAAAATTAATCTTACGAACTCTAAGAGGTGCTTTAGACCATCGAACTGAAGAACTTTCACTATGGGACCAACTCTGAAATCACAAAAAAAAAAATCTGTTTCATACATTTTGGTCAAGTAGGTATTGAACTTTTGTATTAAACAGCAGATTTTTTTTTTCGTGTACATTAATACATACATTTATACATACATTAGTATTTAACGTAGATTTAACATAGAAATATCGATGTTTTGACATTCGCCATTACACCCGTGCAAAACATGGAATGGTTGCTAGTATAGCATACATCAGAGTGGCAAAGACGAAACTGTTATTACAGGTTAGGCGAGGTCACATATTGCCCATAAATATAATTGCAGCGCATTACTTTAATGGAGTTTTATCAGTAAAAACAGAGCAGTGTTCCAATAACCATAAAAATAACACATCAACCTTGAACCATTTCAATGGCCTAACAAAAACACTTGTTGCTAAGTCATTCACAAGAATCTATTATAAGAAATACTGTGACTCGCATGGGACTTGAACCCTAGACCCTTGACATTGGCAGTCACCGCGAGGTTGCCCTCCCACTATTTTGTAACACACACGTTTCGGTATTTTCTGTCACTCATTCATACATTCCTGGCGTTATTTGGGTGTTTGCCAGATTTTTTTCGCCTTTGCCGGTAATGGAGTATATTGCACGGAAACTGCTGGGTTTATTGACGATATTTAGAAGCTTTAATAGATTTTAGACAGCTGTTAATCAGTTGGAACTTTTATGAACATTGTAGTTACTGTCCGACTCATCATATTCAAAGTACAAAAATTGTAACGGGGCTCCCGGAGCGTACCTCGTTGGAGTGAAATAATATCGACTCCAAGGAAAACTGCTGTAAACACAGCTGGGAGTAGTGGTGTCGGCCCTGACTGACGTGTTGTAGGTCGTGAGTTCGACAGCCAGGCAAGCACTTTGTATAGTTAATTTCATCACCACTGCTCTCAAAACGGCGAAGGATAACATCGTGAGGAAACCGGCATGTCCTAGAATCAAACATTTGAAGACATGTGACATCTACCAACACGCACTGGGCCCGCGTGGCGCGTGGTAGATTATAGCCCACTCCTTTTCGAAGAGAGACTTGAAAATTGGTAGCAGTTCCATCGTTTTTCAGGCGAGATCCAGGTCAAGAGACCATATTATTGTGTTTCTACATAATATTGAGTCTTACCAAGGCTGGTTTTCAAGTCTTCTAGTAACTTTGATGACCATTGTATACCCGCGCATTTTGCAATAGGAAGTCATAGTTCCAAAATAGTTTATTTATTTATTTATCCATTTATTTCAGGCATCAAGGCCCATATAAAACACATACAATACAATATTAATATAACTTAACAATACTATAAATACATACAACATTATAATTACACTAAAAAACTAACTAAACACGAAGTGTCTGCGTCGTGTTTCGCTGACTGGTGTCATGTAGCCGGCCACGAAACCGGCGGTACACAACCCCCTTCGGCCAGAACTCTTCCTTGAGGAACTTCTCGAGATGATGTGTCGGAACACGCACCACAAACGACTTGAAGTTGGTGTTGTGACGCGACTCCAACTTCTCGACCCTCAAAGTCCAGTTGGTCTTGACACGCATGTACTCCACGATCTCCTCAACCTTCGTGGAGTGGTGCAGTCTGGACACGTACAGCTGCGTCGTCGGGACTGCTGGACGCAGCAGCATGTTGGGTCCTGCCAGCGCGGTGCCGCACTGGTTCCGACAAGGACGCTTCTTCTTCTTCTTCTCCACTTTGATGAAACCATCCTTGTCACACGTGTCCTTCTCTGGATCCTGCCTTTTCAAAACCTTGTTGGGTTTCGACCGGCTCCGTTTACCCCCTTTTATTTTTTCCGCTAGTTTTACCTGCGAGTTTTGCGACTCAGCAGGCTTGTTAGCGGCTACTATTGCTGCTATTAGTATTGTGGATACGTCTTGCTTCCGCACAAGATATTAGCAAACATTGACTGTATTTTTGTTTTGTGTGGGCTTGTGTGGGGGTTATATTGATGTCTATTTTCTGTTCGGAAATGTCTTTGATTCTCTTTTGTCGGCTGATATTTTCTATGAAATTATTAGTAGTGAATACGAGATACAAGTACAGCTGACCTATTTTGTAAAAACTCACAATGAAAACTTAGGTGAAGTGAGTTTGAAGCGAGCTGTCATTCAACCTGCGGTGCTATTCTGTAAAAAGATCACCGTGATAGTGAGCTGTCATTCTACGATGCTAGGGATTGACACTATTGATAGCTCACTTTAAGCTCACTTCACCTAAGTTTTCACGGTGAGATTTTTACAGAATAGCATTACTGATGCTAGGAATTGACACTATTGACAGCTCACTTCACCACAAGTTTTCGTTAAGATTTTTAAAGAATAAACCAGCAGATACATACATCAAATGCCGGCTAAAACACATATCGACGATGAAATGACAAGAACTCCTAACTGACATTTTTTTCAATTTTACTTTTTTTACGTAGATACTTTAAATAATCGTTTGTAAAGTCTATCTACGTAAAAAAAGTAAAATTGAAAAAAATGTCAGTTAGGAGTTCTTGTCATTTCATCGTCGATATGTTAAATTGAGTATGAATATTAATGTTTAAGTTTAAGTCAGGAAGACCAAAGAAAAAATCCATGGATGGATTTGTGAAGGATGATGTGGCTAAAAAGGGAGTGATTACTGAGAAGACAGCTAATACATGACGTATATGAAGAAGTCACGCAACGCCAACTCTAAATAAATTTGGACTATCAAGACATCCTTTAATCCATCCATTGTAATTTCGTATGCCTACCTACCTACTTCACGCCGCCACGTTCACGTACGCCGTTAACGGCAAAACAGAGATCTATGTACCGATTATATTTCAAACATCTATTTTACACCTATGTTTAACAAATAAAAAACTTTGACTTTCGACTTTAATATTTGAAACTGCAGGACGGGGCAATTCTCCTAGGGGATCAAACCAAAATAGCTCACAGTCTGATCTCAGTCTCAATCTGTCAAAAATACCTCTAATTTGCCTGCATTTTGGACAAGTTTTTGACATTGATTGTCTTTGAGATGAGATTGTGACTAGATTTTGAACGGTTTTAATTACGGGAGTTGACCTTCTGTTGTTCGAACTTGAACGTCAATAACTACTGCGAATATTATTTTGGTTTTCTCTTAGTACCTACCTATAAAGAAAACCAACAAAGATTTTGCGTAGCGTTTCCCAAGCTGAGTTGAGTAGGTACGTGTCACTTAGACAGTGATGAAGGATGCTTACAACACGATGGAAGAAAGCGGAGAGGATGAAATGCGTCTACATTGTGGAGAGGAAAAATAAGGAACAAAATATTAATAAGGCATTTCCTCATCACATTGACTGCTGAACGCACAGGGTGAACGTGCTCATAATATACTTAATGGAGGTTTGACATATCTTCTATCTATACTTATAATAAATCTGTAGAGAGGTCAATTCTGTACATGAAATATATTTCCAAAATAACTATCAGCGGGTGATTAGTGATCGATACTGACGCCAAAAATGCAATCAGTAAAATTTTTGTCTGTCTGTCTGTCTGTCTGTCTGTCTGTATGTTCTTTATAGAAACAAAAACCACTCGACGGATTTCAACGAAACTTGGTACAATTGTTCTTCATACTCCTGGGCAGGTTATAGTATACTTTTCATCACGCTACGATCAATAGGAGCAGAGCAGTGAAGGGAAATGTTGGGAAAACAGGAGAACTTACTCCATTTTTGAAGCTTCCGTCGCGTGTGCAGCCTTAATGGTTAAAGCTACACAGAAATCATGTATGACGGAAATGTTCTCCTTAAAATTATATAAAAAATATTCCACGAAAGCAAATGTCTATCTTTTATGGTTGACTCACAATAATACGTGTAACTCCCGATAGCTTAGCAGTTCGGAGCTTTCTGATTATATTTGTCTACTCTTACGTTTATAACACTCTCACTCATTCCTAATTAAAAAATGTTAACATTATTACCTATTTAATAAAAAAATAATCATAGAAATCGGTACAGAAACATCAAAGTTATACATGAAATACGCTAATAAGCCATCGCGCGTGAATACTGAATCATGCTATAAGGATTATTTTTGTGTAACGGTCGCCGCGCTCGACGCGGCTCGCGGCGGGAGATATAAAAGGGCGGGGGATCCAAACGCGAACTTCACACCGTCCAGCAGTTCATGAAGCGCCTCGCCAAGCGTTTCTTCGACTCTGCTATAAAGCACCCCAATTGCCCTGATTGCGGCGGCCTCCCGATATACTCCCTCCCGCATAAGTAGGATTCGCCGACCAAGGCATACCCTCACCATCCCCGACGACGCCACTACCCTCTTACAGGAAAGCAGGAAAGCCACCAGCACCATTAAGAGACACAAAAACACGACCCGACAACCGTCCTTCCGTCCTCGCCGTCGAGGACGCCTGTCGCGACGCCCCGTAAATTCTCCTCCCCGACCCTTGCTCGAGCCAGCCCGCGCCGCTGAGCCTGTAGTATTAAATTCGCCCCTAAATAATTCCGATCTAGCCTGTCCCTTGCTGCCCCCCCCCCCCAGCGACGCCCTAAGCCGAGGTCCGTACCCCACAGGGGGTGCCCTTAGCGTGTAGTCGCTTAGTTTTTAAGTTTTTTTTAAGCCCTGGCTGGAGGCCTTAATTTTGAGGCATCCACAGGCAAGCCCGGTTAAGCAGACGACAACCTCATAGGTTGAACTGCGAGATGCCATTCCCAAAAAAAAAAACGCGAACTTCATACAATATTTGGCTGTTGATGCGAGTAGACGTTCCGAGCATTCGACCCAAAGAGTAAAGTAACTATAGAGGGAATTCGACCTTATTGACAGACAATATTGTTTATCAGCGCGACTTTTAGTCTTTAAATTAATTTAGTTTATTTAGTTTTCTTTTGTTGTTATTTTATAAAATAGGTATTAGTTATTTTGGTAGTGTATTATATTCGTTCAAATTACAAATTTTTAATAGTTTACATTTTATTTCTTTTTAGGTGAAGTAGTAATTTCGTTGTATAGGTACTTAAGCCTCATGTGAACGTGATCTAAACAATATTACCAATGCATTAACTTAATAACACACAAGGAATTACACACTGACGGAGTTGCGGGCACAGCTATCTATATCTGTATCTATATATATAAAACTCTTCCGTTACTGAGTGACTGACAGACAACGCACAGCCGAAACTACTGGCAGTAGAGAGCTGAAATTTGGCATGTGTGTTTGTTGGGAGGATTAGGCTACCACTAAGAGAGGATTTTTGGAAATTCCCTCCCAACGGGGAGAAAAGGGGGATAAATTGTTTTTTTCCGGAAGTCATTATTCCACGCGGACGAAGTCGCAGGCAAAAGCTAGTTGTTAATATAAGTACTAAACAGGTTGTTAACAATCTCGGTATAACTGCGTTGTGTGGTAGGCTTAGAGAATCTTATGTTTTCATTAGTCGCCTTTTAAAAGGTTCACAGGAAAAACTGCAGTTTTCACTGCTCTCAAAACTGTGAAGGAAAACATCGCGATGAAAGCGGCATGTCCTAGAACCAAAAACTCGAAAACATGTGACATCTACCAACCCGCACCGGACCGGCGTGGTGGATTACGGCCCACTTTCTCTCAATAGAGACAAGGCCCGTGTCCCAGCAGTGGGAACATTATAGTCTGCTAATTATAGTTGATACCTTTGACTCCCAAATCAGGCTAGAAATCTCGTATCTTGGGAGCTACCAGACGTAGATATTGGTCAGAGTGATGATGCTTGCAGTGGAAGTCTTTTAGCTGATACGATGGTAACACTGCTCGACTTCATCCACTTGACTTTTGGCTGATTCACTCCCGAAGCATTCAAAGCCCAATAATACGGTCGTATAATTTTGTAACTGGTGAGCATGTTCCAAACTGTGTGTCCGTCGATATGTAGCATGAGTTATTGCAAACGATTTCCGCCCAACTTTACATTTTAGTGACAAAAATATATATTCCTGTGATATTTTACTTTTATATCTTTGTGTTAATCTTTTGATTTATATTCTGATGAGAGAATTCTCTCATAATCTTATAAATAAAACAAAGTCGGGTTGGTTAGACTATTTAGAAGGAATATACACTGTGACTTATAAAATCGCCTTGGATGATTCTGTAAAGGTGTTACAATTGTGGTTTAAATAAATAAATAATTTATAACTCAAGAACGGATGAACCGATTTTTATGATCTTTGATTTGTCTCCACCACGATTAGCAGAATAACTATGATAAAACATCACGAAAAAAAAATAATGAAGATAATTAATTTTCTCATACATTTTGTATGGATGATGATGATGGGGCTCCCTTTTCCGCACTTAGACTCCCATTTGGTCCGTTGTGCGTGGGGGGGGGGGGGGGATGGAACGGCTTTTTTGATAATATCTCGAGAACGGATTCATTGATTTCGATGGTACGAAGTTCGCCGGGTCAGCAGTAGAATATAGTTTTTTTTTGTAGAATGGCCGATGACCTGATAAAGGTCGAAGGAATCTGCTGGATGAGGGAAGGACAAGACCGATGTGGCGAAGCTTGAGAGTAGCCCTTGTCCAGTAAAGGATTGTATCGGCTGAGATGTTTATTTTCTAGAATTATCGAGATAAATCTGAGGGGTAATTTTGCATAACACACTACAGTAGCAATGGGTTTCATTTTGACAGTCCGACACCATTCATTGCGTTTTTACGTTGATAAATTAAAACCGCTTGGCTTGTGGCTAAGTAATAAAAGCCGGGTCGATCGATCAGGTTAAGCTGCGTTTGCCACGGTTAGTCCCTGGATGGGTGACCATTTTTACATAGACCAAGACCCCTCAGTGCCTTGTAAAGCACGTTAAGCCGTTGGTCCCGGCTGTCATTCGTAGATCTTTGACAATCGTTACTTTCTAACTCTATTGGTCATCATGCCAGGCTCCATACAAAAATGCCCATCATTCTTTTTCGAACATATGAAGCAATGGATTAGCAATATCCTTAAAAATGATGCAGATTGTCATTGCTGCAGTATATTACGCAATTAGGGTGCTGGTCTAAAAAATCATAACCTTCGGTCTCTTTCAACCGAAAATCATGACCTGCGGGGCAATCGCGTAACACATTATCAATCGGAATCGGTTTCATTTTGACAGTTCAACAACATTCATTGCGTTATTTACGTGTTGAGCAGACAAATTTTTTGAACATATGAAGCAATGGATTAGCAATTTTCTTCAAAATGATCCAGATTCCGATTGATAGTGTGTTACGCAATTAGGGTGCAGGTCCCAGACTCCCAGTGATATCGTTTAATTGTGTGTCGGACTGTGGGCCCTCCGTGAGTGACACTAATTTTCATGTAGGTATTCAGCGGGGTAATTGCGTAGCACACTATCTGTAGCAATGGGTTTCATTTTGACAGTTCAACAATGTTCATTGCGTTTTTACGTTGTTGAGCAGACACATTTTTCAAACATATGAAGCAATGGATTAGCAATATGCTTCTAAATGATTCAGATTGAGATCGATAGTGTGTTTCGCAATTAGGGTGCGGATATTTCGACGAAATAAACCCGATAGTAAAATTTTATACGATCATAAACATCGATGTTGTGGTTATTATATTATATTTAGTGATCATTCAGATCACTAAATGAACGAAATGATACGTAACGATATGAGGCTGATTAAGTCAACATAACATCACGACCATTCTTCGAAAGGGTAGGCAGATATGTTTAGTTCGTCTACATTTCGCCAGTTATTTATTTACCTCTTACTCCCATTAAATTAACTCCCATTAAATAAAGGGCGAGCCTTTTGTCATCAACCGGTTGCAAATCTCAACTACAGGCTGCTACTGAAAAAAATCTTGGAAATGGAACAACCCAATAACACTTTGTCCAACATGAGAATCAAATCTAGGACCCCTGCTCAGCACTCACATTTGCGACTAACGAGGCAATCGTTTTCTACACAATGTTTTCTTATTATCCATTCGTTTAGCTTCGCCCTAGATTCCCTAGCAGGATGCGCAGTAAACAATAAGAGCCAAAAGCACTCATTGTTACAACTTCCTGACTCCGGCAGAGACTAGCAGTAAAAGCTGTTACAACTGACAATTTAGCGATAAATTGCCATCATATATTATCTATCTACTAAGTACTTAGTTGTTCCCTTGGCATAGTAAACCCACACATAGCGTAATTATGTGTTTATACACACGAGCGGCACGCGTCAACGGCACAGGTAACTGCAGCCGTCGACACGCGTCGGCAGCTGCCGTTGATAACTTACTGCTCGTGTATTTGAACACTACACTCTACACTAGCAGCACGTTCATACACGCCTCTGCTGCTGACGCGTGCCAAATTTTTTTTTTTTTTTTATTGTGTGAATGGGCCCGCTCTTAACCTCGATCACGCCTGATGGAGGGTTTATAAAGCTGTTGCTATCAGTAAAAAGCACCAATATTTATATTTTAAAAGGTGATTTCTAATATTTTCCGGGTCAGTGTTGTCTGGCAGCCAGCCAATGGCTTGCGTCCATCCGCTGCGATATCGATTTAAAATAAATCGATCATGCGAATTATTTATATCTCAATATTATGATCATCGGTACAGTTTCGCAGAATATTTTTATATAATATGCTTGATGTTGTAATGTAAATATTACATAATGTTAGTGATGTACGAGTATCTTGAGAGTTTAACACTAACCCGCATTTTTTACATAACAGTAATGAGTACAGTGTGGCAGATGTGTACCTACCTCTAAAACATTTATTTTATTTATTTATTTATTTATAGTTAATTAAAACGGCACAAGTCCAATTACATTAATTAACATAGAATTGTAAAAATTAGAATAAAATAAGCATTCATTACAAAAATTAAATTCAAATTCAAATATATACTCGTACAATTCGTGGATAAAATTATTAATAATTATTTGAGTAAATGGTTAAATAAATTAAATGCACCATAAACTAACATGTAACAGTGGACACCCTCGCATATTGTCTCTCACAAAACACCAGACAAGCACGCATTATTTTCTTCCATTCATCAGCAAACACATCACATTCAGGGTCGGCAGTCAGGAGGGCGTTTAGCATCCTTAGGGTTCGACATACTGGGGATTCGGCTCTAGCAACAGATCTACATAGCGGTAGCGCGAACAGGTTATGACGGCGGCTTTGACGGTGCCCAAGGTATTTGTCGGGCACAAATAGGCGGCAGAAAAGTCCGTGGAGCTCAGCATAGTAGGTACAGTCGCCAGCACATCAAGCTACTACAATCTGTCAAATTTCTTTAACAGATTTTCAACTTTATCGCTAAAGCATTAGGTTCAAGGTTGATTGGGAAAATTTCACAGTTTCGGGTAGCTTGATGTGCTGGCGTCTGTATGTACACCCACATTTCACTAGTCATGTTTATGTCTCACTAGCTTTTGCCCACGGCTTCGGCCGCGTGGATGTTTACACGCTAGTAAAACTCGCAGTCGACATGATTTCGCTGATTTCTAAATGTAACAGTGATAATCGACTTTTCGCTTAGTATTATAATCAATTAATCCTCCTACAATATTCCCACACCTGGGATGTATCTCAGTAGTCAACAGTAGGTGGTTTTGTTGCTTACCGAACCGAAATCTTTTTCGCTGGTTATATAAGTAATTACATCGGAAAAAAAATTAATTTAGTAAGGGCTGATTTTTAAATCGACGGATATTGTTTATTCGTGGAATAAATTTGACGTCTGACAGTTTTTGTATGGAAGAACTGTCAGGAATTCAAAATTATTCCTCCGATAAAACTGTCTGGCATGGAAAAATCAGCCCTTAGTATCTATAGATAATAAATTCTTCATCTTTTCGATGTTTTCCTTTTTTTAAGTCCGTAGGTTCGTAATTATTGCCTAACATTGGTTTTCCTTCAAAACATTGTTAAAAAGGATACTTCCACTCCACGAAAGTGATGAAGGCTTTCCTCACGGGATTGTTGAGGGTGAGACAGAACAGCGCCCTCTTCGGCCTCTCTTGTTGGAGCTTGATGCCTCTGCGGGGGGGCTTGCGGGGAGCCACTGGTACCTGCTGAGCAAGAACATCCTTAAAAACAATAATAGTCAGTAGTGTGGTAGTGTGGTGTGGTGTGGTAGTAGTGTTAGTCATAAATGCCCGTATCTTTTGATTGCGTTGACTTAGAAGTTTGATTTTTTCACTGCTTCAAGGGATTGCAGCCTTGAGTATTTGATATTAATTTCAACTTGATAACTCCACGCGTTCCTGAGAAAAAGGGTCCTGACCGACTAACAGACAGACGGACAACGAAGTGATCTTATAAGGGTTCCGTTTCCCTTATGAGGTACGGAACCCTAAAAAATAGTCAAAATGTATGGAACAGCAATTTTTTTTTTAATAACCGCCGAAAATTTTCAAAGCGGGTTCTTAATCATGTACTGAATCCATGGTATAGTTAGCGCCACGAAAGATGAGACTTGACCCCGCCTCCCGCGCTCTTTCCGCCGACCCTATGACGTTCGGTCCCGTCCCGCGCTCAGACCTCATACCGCTAAAGAGACCATTGCGTAAGTCAAACGACGTGGTGTGTCAAGTCTCACCTTTCGTGGCACGCATTATAACACGTTGCTTGTCAATGTCCCCACCCTGTATGTATAGATTAAATCTATGAACTAGTAAAGTATAACTAAATTACTCACAAATTAGTTTTTGCTAGATAAAATGAATATCGTTAATTGATCCTATTATGAAAATTGGGAGATAACCTAATTTATCTAATATGACGTAGTTATTATATTCCTAATCTGACTGAGTCTAGTTCAAATTAATTAATTCATCATTAAGTTTGCTCTATGAAAAGGTTCTAGTTTTAACTGAAATCTATAATAAATCATAATAATGAACAGTTCATTTTTTTATTAAATTCCCTTTGTCCCCGTTAACGGGGACACAGATTACGGGGACAACGGGAATACACGTTCTTTGAATGGGATAATTATAATACTTACATCATTGCTGCACGATCATACAGCGATGTCAATCGCGTGTAAGTATTTATTATTTATTTCGGCTTGAGTACAGTTTTCAATGTTTTTGTTGTATTCTGGCGTGTGCTAGTTGACATAATGGCAAATAATTGAATTTAATGTTTTGTATTTCGTAATGTTAATTACTTACTATAGCAAATAATAACTATCTAATACCTAATCACACTAATATTATAAAGGCGAAAGTTTGTTAATGTGTGTGTGTTTATATTATGTTGTTACTTCTTCGCTCAAACGGCTGGACCAATTCTGATAAAATTTTGTGTGAAGGTAGCTGACACCCTGAGTTAATATATAGGCTACTTTTTATCCCGATATTCCCACGGGATCAACATTTACGCGGGTAAAACCGCGGGGTGCAGCTAGTTAATTAATAAAAATAACAAAATTAAATCGTAACTTAACTAAAACTATAAAGAAACTAAAGGTTTAGGCGCATTAGGACTAATTCTCATTTTGGCAACCGACTCCCTAATGGACTAGGTACTTCTCATTATGGCCACTTCTCATTTTGGCTACTTCTGATTAGGGCTACTTCTCACTTGGGCTACTTCTCACTTGGGCTACTTCTCACTTGGGCTACAAAATATAGCGTCAAAAAATTCGTCCGCATCGCTGTCGACTGGTATGTACCCCAGAGACTGGCGGCATTACCACGTTGTACGGCAATGCTTAGCCTCTCACTATTGTATAGAATCAAGTTCTTCTAACTGAACAGACAGCTGTGCTGGACTCCCCTGGAAGTTTGTTGCGCCACTTCTTCTCCCCAGCTAAAGCACTAGGAAGTGGTGAAGGGCGGGCGTTTTGGGGGACTGTCTTATGTAATTTTGACGTTCAAAAAGTGTTGTTTCTAGTTTGAATAAATGATTTCTGATTTTGTATGAGAGACGTATGAACGTAGTCTTAATTATCCCATTCAAAAAAAAGTATTAAAGAATCGTAGTAGCTAACGATCTATAATTTCTGCTCACCTACATCGGTAAAAGTTGTTTGATGATGATGCATGTAGGACTGTTGGCAATGAAATCGATGCCACAGGAAAACCTACCTACTGAAATTGGAGCTGATTCCCGGGAGAATTATCTCCAATTTCAGTATGACCAGGTTTAATCCAATCAGCTGCGTGCGTAGCCAAACTGCATTAGCTAATCTAATGTCACTGCGAGCTGCGGTCAGCTCGAGTTTAGGTACACAGGCCTAGGTCATCTAGTTTAGTTTGTATGTACAGACGTCAGCACATCAAGCTACCCGAAATTGTCAATTTTGCCCAATCAACTTTGAACCTTAAGTTTTAGCGATAAAGTTGAAAATCTATTAAATAGATTTGACAGATTGTAGTAGATTGATGTGCTGGCGTCTGTACAGTGGCCTCCAAAAATTAGTTGATATTTTTCCACTTCAGCTGTGACACGCAACATTATGATTTAAAATTCTAGTGATCCAAATGTTTGAACTGCACTCTATAACGTTTTTATTGACTAACTAGCTGCGTCCCACGGTTTCACCCGCGTAAATGTCGATCCCGTAGGAATATCGGGATAAAAAGTAGCCTATTTGTATGTTAATCTAGGGTTTCAATAACCTCCATACAAAATTTTATCAAAATTGGTCCAGCCGTTTGAGCGTGAAGAAGTAACAAACATATAAACACACCCTTACACACTCACAAACTTTCGCCTTTATAATATTAGCGTGATTCATCTAAAGTCAAAGTCAAAGTCAAAGTTTTTTATTTGTAAACATAGGTGTAAAAATAGATGGTGTAAAATAAAATAGGTACAGAGATCTCTATGTTTTGCCGTTAACGGCGTACAAATAGCATGTAAGCATACGAAACTACAATTTCGTATTGAGACTTTTCTTAAAATTAAATTACAAGCTACTTAATAGAGACATTTAAAACGTTAGAAATATTTCTTATGTATTAGGCATTTCTTATTAGGTAATAGTTAAGTAATAATATATAAAACTGACAAACATAACTATATATTATACTAGCTCCTGCCTGACTTCGTCCGCGTGTAATTTCACCCTCCCCCCATTCACCCTCTTAGGGGTGGAATTTCGAAAAACCCTTTCTTAGTGGGTACCTACTCTTTACAAAGAACACAGTATTTGTGTTTTAAGAAACCGAGCAACCAAAACAATTTTAAAGACCAACAACATCCAACCAACTACTTAGTACGTACAACTCACCTACCTAACGACGAAAGTTAAATAATAACTGGAGAGGGTCATTATGCACAACGCCATCTATGGGTAAATGGATAAAACGTCCGTACAAAGCATGTTCTAATGCGGTTCGTGAATGGACGGCGGCATTTTCCGATTTAGTAATTTTATATTATCTTGGGAACTATTTAACCAATTGACACACTGTTTTGGGCAAATCGTATCTCTACGATGTTCTTGTGATCATAATGATATTTTTTTCGATAAGGTTTAATATTTTGTTGTTTAAAAAATCGTCCAAAGGTAAGTACGTCAAAAAATACTTTTTTTAACACATAAAAGCTACTATATCTGCTAAAATATAAAAGATAGAAATATGGTGTCGCGGACTTTTTTGTAGAACTATTCAAAGCGGACCAGGTTGCCATACATTGTTTTCAATTATATACAACTGTTAAGGCAGCGCATGCAAATAACTCTGTTGTTAGAGCTATTTTTTTCCGCCTGGCTAGACAAAAATTGAGATAGTTCGGCTAATATGCATGATATCTTTATAATTTATAGCCTATAGCACTACCGAATAATGTAGCTTTCTACCAGTGAAACAATTTTTAAAATCGGTTCATTACTTCCGGAGATTACCCCCTACATACAAACTTACAAACTTACAAACTTACAAACTTACAAACAATTTTACCTCTTTATAATATTAATATATAATATATATATATATAATATATATATATATATATATATAGTATAGACAATGTGCATTTAAACTAATTCAGCACATATTTATCCACATATCTTGTATTATCTTCTAGGTATTCATTAAGGGAATAATAAATAAATATAATATCTACCTTTTACTTATTATAAAAAAATAATCAAGAGTACCTACTTGATTATTTTTTATTTTAAATCATAATGTGGCATCACAGGTAAGGGGCTTGTGGCTAAGTAATAACAGCCACACAGGTCGATTGATCAAGTTAAGCTACGCTTGCCGTGGTTGGTCCGTGGATGGGTGACCATTTTTACATACCAAGACCCCTTCGTACCTCGGAAAGCACGTTAAGCCGTTGGTCCCGGCTGTCATTCGTGGATCTTTGACAGTCGTTATGGGTCGTCAGAAGCCCGAAAGTCTGACAGCCAGCCTTACCAAAGGGTATCGTGTTACCCAGTAACTGGGTCGTGGAGGTCAGATAGGCCTTTGTACCTATTTTTCTGTTCTGTTTTTTTCTTGTCTGTTTATATATGTGTGTACATAAATGGTAAAATAAATAAATAAATAAAATAAATGCTTCGACTTTGACGCATGACTCCCAGCAGTGGGAACATATCGGCTGGTTAAATACCTGTATGAGTTGTCCGGTGCCATCAGGTAAGGCAGTGGGGGGAGGAGTGGTGGGGGTGGTTGCTGGTGCTGTGAGGGCTGGCTCCTCCGGCCCCCCGCCCTCTACGACGCTCATCTTGACCTGTAAAGAGGGAGAGGCAGTTTAGAAGATAGAACCAACCAAGAACAATATTGGAAAACGACATAACACGTATCATCACGCCTGTATCACCTGATGGGTTAGGCAGTGGTGGCTCAGTGGTAACGACCGCGACTTACGAGATACAGGTCGTAGGTTCGAACCCAGACAGGCGCTTTTACTTTGTGTAAATTATTTCATCACCACTGCTCTCAAAACGGTGAAGGAAAACATCGTGAGGAAACCGGTATGTCCTAGAACCAAAAATTCGAAGACATGTGACATCTACCAACCCGCACTGGGCCCGCGTGGTGGACGGCCCACTCCCTCTCACAAAGAGGAGGCCTGTGTCCCAGCAGTGGGAACATTATAGGCTGATTATGTAGCAGTGGTGTCATAAATAGTAGGTACACCCACATTTCGCCATTTGTGTTGTGTGTGTTTTGTGTGTTTTTGTTTAATGTTGGAAGAGTCTTTCAACCCGAAAGTCTGACAACCAGTCTTACCAAGGGGTATCGTACGTATTACCCAGTAACTGGGTAGTGAAGGTCAGATAGGCATTCATCATCATGATCATCATTTCAGCCGAAAGACGTCCACTGCTGGATATAGGACTCCCCCAAGCACCTCTACTTCGCCCGGTTTTGTGCTTCTCGCATCCAATTTCTCGCATTTTTATTTTATTTTACCAAGATAGGCAGTCGCTCCATGTAAAATAGGGTCCGGACCCGTGCTTCACCTAGTTCCTCCAATCCAAAGCACGGGGACTAGGGCCCCGTGCTCCGGTCCCGTACTGGCATTCAGCTGCATTCGGTTAGACTGGAAGCCGACCCCAACATAGTTGGGAAAAGGCAGGCAAATGATGGGTTCCGTTATTACCCATTGGGTACGGAACCCTAAAAAACGACCAAGAATTTTGTCCCAAATTCGGTAAAACTCTCCCAGAAATAATTATGATGTTGTAACAAAATGATTTACTCGGTACTAGTTAATGTGATAGGGACACTTCGTATACGATGTATCTTCCTTATGTCAGTTATTTAGGACAAACTTCTATCATGGCAATCTCTCTTATTACATGAGGTAAGGGTGCTTTTATACGAGGGAGTTTTCCGACGAGCTTTTTCTCGAAGCTTTTTTAATTTGGCTATTGGATTTTAGTTGGTGGAAAGTTTTTAGGAGCAAATGTTATGACCGATTTTCGGTGCTTTTAATTTCAATCCAACACCCAGTGCGAGTGTAGTGCTCCATGGCCCATTTGCTGGAGTGTCCTAAGTGCCCGTTCACCTGCACCTTGGATGACTTAAGAATGCAACTAATGCCGCAATCAACGTGGCCACCTACGAGGCTCAAACTACATAAAAGTATAATAAAAAAATACGTGTGGCACTCAGGGACTGCCGCGGTAAAGCTATTGAATAGCATTTTTATCAACTTATGCAATTATAATATTTATGCAATATTTTTTTTTCTTTGATATTAATTCAAGTTACACTTTTTTAGCGTGGTGACCGATAAGAAAACAAAACACGCATACGTCTAGTCGCACGCACACAAACACCGTGCCGAAGTCTGCCGAACTGATACGACGTTAGACGATGCACGGCTTTCAACGCTGCACCGCTGTGCCGGTCGGAGTGGGGGGTGTTAGGTTTATTTTCGTTACGGAATTTCTTCATTCGGTCGCCGCGCTCAAAGCCCAAGATAAAAGCTATGCAATAGCTTAAAAATAAAAAAATAAACGAGGAAGAGTATCTGTAGGTACCTTCCTCAAGAAATGGCTATCATACGAAAAAACAAACTCTTCAGCTTTGATATTTGTACTTATACTCGTATAAAGTCAGTTAATAAGATTTATTCCGGTCTGATCCCTGAACCCCCCCTCCACCCCGTCCAGTTCGTCTTCTGTTTTAAACTTTGTCTTATCCACTATAAGCTTTCTCATTCTCCAAGCAGTCTTGATTTACACTCTACACCATAAAACTGCGTATAATACAAAAATATACTTACTTAATTATAATATTATAACATTGTTACCCGTGTTGTGTCAGCGCCCTTACTCCCAGTGATTCAGGGAATTTATTATGAGCTCACATCTCAAGCATTATGACGTAACATTATCACACTTGATACTCGTACAAGTACCGTTTTGTAATAAGGAGAAAAACTTCGTGCCGTGAGCGCAACACGTCGGGAACAACTTCTTGATGAATATTACGATCGTTGTCCAAAAGATTGAGGAATGAAATGAGGTGTTAAGGACTTTTAATAGGGAATTTTGATTATTTTAACGTCACAACGTCACAAATTGAAGGTCAACAATATATTCTTAAAGTTTTGAAACATGCATACAGAAACAATGATAGTTAAAAGAGTGCATAAGTAGAAGTAGCCGTGGGCCCCAAACTAGGTACATCCCCATATGCACTCTTTTAACTATCATCGTTTCTGTTTGCACGTTTAAAAAAATAACTTAAAGTTTCAATTAACCAACCAGCAGAGCATCGCCAATCCCGCAACGTTTAAAGACTAAAGTCTTCAATCAGTGCGTTGCGGTGTCGAAACGTGGACACTCACAGTTGATCTTGTCCACTTTAAGTACGCTCAGTCTTCGCTCAGCGCGCTATGCTAGGAGCTTCTTTGAACGATAAAATCAGAAATGAAATTATCTGGAAAAGAACCGGAGTTACCGACATAGCTTGCAGAGAAAGCAAGCTGAAGTGGCAGTGGGCTGGCTATATTTGTCGAAGGATTGATGGCCAGTGGAGCAGACGAGTCATGGAGTGGCGATCGCGTATCGGCAAGCGTAGCGTGGGACGACCCCGAGCTTGATGGACTGACGACCTTAAGAAGGTGGCTGGGACGGACTGGATGCGGAAGATGGAGGACAGGGTGTTGTGGCGCAGCCTGGGAGAGGCCTTTGTCCAGCAGTGGACTGCGATAGGCGTTGTTGATTGAATCAACAGCTATTGCAGGCCACTGTTGGATATAGGCCACTCCCACAGTGCCAAATTATCCGGTTCTTCGCGTCCAGTTTGTGCCAGCAGCCTTTATAAAGGTGGTTAATCCATCCAGCAAAAGTTTGCGATACGAAAATAACGTCGTCTATCAACGACAGTTTTTGGGAAACTATTAATGACATATGCAATATCTTTCTACTTACTTATTACTTATTAAGTGCCTGGCGTGTGCCATACTAATAGAAAACTTACCACAGAATTATACGTGTCAGGAGACGACAAATACGACAATAAATGAAAACACTAGCATAGGAGTACCTATGTAGGTGGTAGGTATCTAATAAATCCTAACATTGAAATGAAATGAATTAAAAAAAATACGTGTGGCACTCGGGGACTGCCGCGGTAAAGCTATTGCATAGCATTTTTATCAACTTATGCAATTATAATATTTATGCAATTTTTTTTTCTTTGATATTAATTCAAGTTACACTTTTTTAGCGTGGTGACCGATAAGAAAACAAAACACGCATACGTCTAGTCGCATGCACACAAACACCGTGCCGAAGTCTGCCGAACTGATACGACGTTAGACGATGCACGGCTTTCAACGCTGCACCGCTGTGCCGGTCGGAGTGGGGGGTGTTAGGTTTATTTTCGTTACGGAATTTCTTCATTCGGTCGCCGCGCTCAAAGCCCAAGATAAAAGCTATGCAATAGCTTAAAAAAAACTTAGCAAACTAAATACTCGTAGTGATGGGCCCGCTATGTTTTGCCAATCTTTGACTGGCTATAGTGACTATAGATCATCATCATCTGCCTAGCCTTTTCCCAACTATGTTGGGCTTGGCTTCCAGTCTAACCGGATGCAGCTGAATACCAGTATTTTACATGGAGCGACTGCCTATCTGACCTCCACAACCAAGTTACTGGATAATACGATACCCCTTGGTAAGACTGGTTGTCAGACTTTTCGGGCTTCTGACGACCCATAACGACTGTCAAAGATCCACGAATGACAGACGCGACCAACGGCTTAAAAAGTGCTTTCCGAGGCACGGAGGGGTCTTGGTATGTAAAGATGGTCACCCACCCACGGACCAACCGCGGCAAGCGTAGCTTAACCTGATCGATCAACCCGTGCGGCTGATATTATTTAGCCACAAGCCCTTCCTATAGTGACTATAGATATTTCGATGATTTTTTATATGCAGAATGTGAACGTCATTCGAACGATGTTTCATTTAATGTCGTTTTAACGTCTCCACGTATAATTCTATGGTAAGTTTTATCACTCATAGAGTCTATGCTAATGAACTCCGATGTGAAAAAGTAATTGAAAAGGTTTAATTGAAATCAAATCTCTGATTTTGACATCATTTTGAAATAGAATCTTTATGTAAACAGTAGAGTTCTGCGTTGTGTTCCTAAAATAGGATGATTTCATATGCAAGTGTTATATCCGGACAATCTTAGTGAAGTATGGTCTTCCTTTAGCAGTAAAAATCTTGTTTATAAGTTCATTCCGTTATTCAGTTGTTTTTGTGGAAACAATACAATAAGTAGAAAATGTAGAAGAATTTTAGCACAATTTCGGTTCTTTTGATGGAGATTGTTTAAGCCGCTAATTATGTAGGTATGTGTCAAGTTATTGATAACACCTCATAAGCTTACCAACTAAATACCTACCTGCATACACAGCACTAACCCACATTCTTCGTCGTCATAATTGCATGCATCTAAATTAATGGCTATCATGGAACTATTAATTAGCATACCTACTTCATCATCATCATCTGCCTATCCTTTTCCTATCTTGGGGTCGGCTTACAGCTACCTAGTATTTTACATGGAGCGACTGCCTATCTGACATCCACAACCCACTTACTGGGTAATACGATACCCATTGGTAAGACTGGTTGTCAGACTTTGCGTATCTACTTGTACATTTTAAAAATAAAATGAAGAAACGGAATTAAAAAGTATTCCTCAAATGGACGTAAAGCGGTCCAAATGACGGGTTTAAGTTTGAATGTAAACGGAATCAAGAGCAACAGGTATTTTATGATGTAAACGAGTAAATCCCGTAAGTTATTTTGTAAACTGTGCGTGGTTGTCGGTTATCCGTCAACCAAACGTTGTGGTTACCGACCACAGTGACTAATTCTGCGCGTGAGTCAATGTGAATACTTTCAGTCGTTCACTAAAAATATATTGAGAGCACCTGCCGACTGGCGTGTCATTGCAATGCATGGATTATTCATTTGTAACGCTGGTTTGTTTGTGAGCCAGCGTCTGTGTTGCCTTCCACATTTAACCCGTCAGCTTCCAAAGCAAGAGTGAACCGGCCATCTTCTGGGCACGCTCGTTTCATCATAGACCACATCCATCGCTTTCTATCAAGTGTGATCGAAGTAAAGAGCTGGCCCACTCAACAATAAAAAAGTTTACCTATAAAAAGCAGCCTTGGCCCAGTCGAAATGTGTTCGAAGGTTTCAACCCAGACAGACTTTACTTTGTGTGAATTATTTAATAACTATTCCTCTCAAAAACGGTGAAGGAAAACATCGTGAGGAAACCGGAATTTTCTGGAATAAAAAATTCGAAGACATGTGACATCCAACCGACCCGCACTGGGCCCGATAGTAAAGTGCCTGCTTGGAATCAAGCCCACGATTTACAACTCGTATGTAAGTCCCGGTCATTACCACTGGGCCACCCCTGCTCGATATTTTAGGATGGTCCTTAAGATATTGAGTAGCAGGTCATAGAAAAGAAAACTGAAAAAAAAAAACTTATTTCTGTTTAATAATTTCTTTTTCTTATTGGTCAAAACGCGAGACAAATTATTGATGATCGTAATAATTGGTTTGTACTAGCGGACCACGCTAATTGTTGACTTCTTAAATAAATTGTAAAATATCAAACAAAATAAAAACGTTTACAACATGTTTTTTTTATTCAATGAAGGTTAGCTATTTTAGCTTCTCTTTGATTCAAAATTAACATAAAAAAGTAGTTTTACTGTAATACTTTCCTGTATTATAAACTTCAATGGGACGTTAGAGTGATGAACTGCGATTTACTTTCTGGGAAATATAATTATGATGTAAAAATGATGAATTTTATACTATAGGTACTAGCTTCTGTCCGCGAATTCATCCGCGTGAGATTTCTTGTTTTAACATAAAAATGATGATATTAGCGAATGAGATGATGTTAGTGAAAGAATTTTCGGAATTGGATCAGCGGGGCAATTGCGTAACACATTATCAATCGGAATCGGTTTCATTTCGACAGTTCAACAACATTCATTGCGTTATTTACGTGTTGAGCAGACAATTTATTCGAACTTATGAAGCAATGGATTAGCAATTTGCTTCAAAATGATTCAGATTCCGATTGATAGCGTGTTACGCAATTAGGGTGAGGTAGTTCCGACGATTAGATACTCCCGACAATTATGTATCAAACACAAGTTTTACATCTTTATAATATTAGTATTGGTGGTCGAGTATTGTTGTGGAGGGGTACACATGTTATCCGGACAATAATAATGATTAAAATAATGACGAAAGTAGTGAGGAGTTATTTATAGTAACATTGTTCTCTCCCCTTCATACTTTGCCTCATACTAAGAATTTGTATGAATGAAATGAAATTGTTTATTCTGTAACTAGGATATCGGAATAACTTTTACACGTCATAATTATAAAAGAAAAGAAGCTCGATGAGGTCGGCTTTTCCTATCTTACTACTCTGAGAAGAAAGGCTGAAACAAACTCAGAGGTCACAGTCTCTTTTAAGGTCCAGACGTAATCTTGGTCAGTTTATGTGAAGATCATTATTATCGTGTGTCCATATGAGTTAGATGCACGAACCCGGGACCCAAAAAAAGCTATTTACGTAAGTAATTTCTAAGTCATACCTACTTACAATTTTATATTATTTTCTTGTGCCTTTTGCAACTGTTAGTACCAGCATATTCAGCCTATAATGTTCCCATTGCTGGGAGAGGCCTCCTCTCTGTGAGAGGGAGTGGGCTGTAAGCCATCACGCGGGCCCAGTGCGGGTTGGTAGATGTCACATGTCTCCAAATTTTTGGTTCTAGGACATGTCGGTTTCCTCATTGTGTTTTCCATCACCGTCTTTTATTTTTGAAATTATATCTACTGGCTGGATTTCTACAATATCTAACTAAATGCACGTCCATTCCTAAAACTTGCATACAACCAGATGGCTTCAAACGATGACAGTTCCATGAAGATTGGACATCTAGCCAACTATTTAAATTAAATTAAATCCCAGGAAACCTAGCGCCATGGAGATCCTACAGTTCTCGGGAACAGATGTTGCATAGTGCTGTCACTTACGTAACCTCGATACCGGGATTTATGAGTATCGGGATCGATTGTTTCGTAATATAAATGAGTTGATTGTGTTATTGTTTAGATTTCCCGGGATTTTGATGTTCCCGGGAATTAATAGTTAGTTTGAATTTATGATTCATATTTTACTTAAGAATTTTGAAGGTTGAAGGTTGCAGTACAGTGATCAATTACAATTTTTATCTGCCATTTTAAGATAACGTATTGGTTCTAGGTAATAGATTGTGACCCTGTAGCTATATTTACAATGACATTTCAATGTCATACCGTTGATTGAAGAATTCTAGCTTTACATATTTTATGACGCTGACATATTTACTGATCGTTAAATGTTTTCACGACGTGACAAAAAAAATTAGGTTGCTTTAATATTTCACATTAAACATCTGTTAAGTATAATATGCAGTAAAATAATAAAAACACTTCACGGTGTTCGTATGATTAAAGTGATGACGGGTCTGTCATCAAATTACTAATTGCCATCAATTCACGAGAATTCTTAAAAATACAGAACATTTTTGAGCGAAAATGTTGCCCGTCAACGCGTCCTGATTCCCGGTTTCCGGGACTTATTTATATCGGGGCCACACTAGAGTTCAGTGGTTCATTAGTTATGTGTAATGGTACGAATGCCCTTCACTACGATATGTATTTATTTTTGCTATTGATCGAGTTTCTCGATGAACGAAATATGCTAAATAATGGTTACTGTTCCCGCAAAAATTGTTTTGATTATAATCATTATTGTTTATGAATGTAAATATATTATCATTTTCTTAGAAAATGTTTGTTTGGAAATCATTTTTATAACAATAGGCCGATTGGGTTTTATAAAATATTACGGCGTGCCAGATGTATTTTGCCGTCATAATATATAAATAAGGTCCCATTAAAATAGATGGACAAACTTTTAGAAATCAGTCAGACCACCAAAATAAGGAAGATAGTAAAAATATATATAAGAAAAACGCATTAGATAGGTACTGTGGGGGATGAGCCCACTGTATTTGCTCAGGACATATAATTTAAAGAAGTACATTGTATCAAGATAAAACTAGCACTCACGGCACGCAAACTTAAAACAAAAAAATTCAACCGTATACTCTATGGTTGGAAGAAATGAACATGACAGGTCTCCTCGCCCCCTTTTATCATTCTTCACCCCTCTTACACCCGGTGCCAAAACTATAGACAATTTACAAATATCACTGTCAAAATATGGCGGTTGTTGACTAAGTTTTGTTGTTGATCGAGTGAAGTCTGCGTTGATTAATTTCCGTATTTAGCCTCTCAGCGATTTTAAACTGTAATATTTTGTATCAGTAGTGCAAGATTGCAACAAGTGTTGTATCGAACATTGTGGTGCTAAACGAAAGGACGTTAAAATGTATCCGTTTCCGTGTAGTGAGATAAGACTCAAAAAGTGGCTTCTGAGCATTAACAGTGATTATTTGGGTAGCTTAAGCGCGCAAGAACTTCAAAAACTATGTGTATGCCAGAAACACTTTGAAAAAAGGTTCATCAGTGAGAAGTATCGGCTCAAAGTTGGTTCTTATCCAACCTTGTTTTCGGCCGTAAATAAATCATCATCATCATCATCTGCCTAGCCTTTTCCCAACTATGTTGGGGTCGGCTTCCAGTCTAACCGGATGCAGCTGAATACCAGTATTTTACATGGAGCGACTGCCTATCTGCCGTAAATAAATATAAAACTAAATTAAAAAATAAAAATCTTAAGAAGTATTTGTTGTGTTTAATTTACATATTTCTCAGTAGTTCTATAGATGAGCTCATCGGTTTTTTGCTGCTAAGAGCAAAAAAAAAATTGAGATCCGAATACAGTACCAACGGCAACGGGGTAATTGAGGCTGTCTGTGTGAGCCTTTGCCAAAAACTCAACACCTAAATTAAAAAAAAATTAACTGTCATGTTCTAAACTTCCAACTTTTGACAATCCGCTACTAACCATTTTTTCTCTATGGGAGTGGGTCGTCTGATACGTAGTATCTCTAAGTAGTCTGTGCTAGCACTGCTTCTATCCAAGAAAAAAGACTACTAGAATGTTTGACACACGCTTGAATGCCCGAATGGAACACGCTCGTAAATTATAACCAGCCTGTCTCAAGAAGGAGGTCTCAGTCTCTACAGTACGTACAAGAAAAATAAATCAGCTAACGAAAATACACTGATGTGCTGGCAATTTATTATTTTAGGTCAAAATAAATTCACTTTAATCAGTGTTTTTTTTTTTGCTTGGATACGAGTATCTTTGGTTAGACGTACTGAGTGCTGTGTTAAAATTTTATTTTAATGGGGCCCTGTATAGAAAATCATCATCTGCCTCGCGTTTTCCAAAATATGTTGGGGTCGGCTTCCAGTCTAACCGGATGCAGCTGAATGCCAGTATTTTACATGAAGCGACTTCCTATCTGACCTCCACAAACCAGTTACTAGGTTATACGATACCCTTGGTAAGACTGGTTGTCAGACTTTCGGGCTTCTGACGACCCGTAACGACTGCCAAAGTTCCACGAATGACAGCCGGGACCAACTGCCGTGCTGTCCGAGGCACGGAGGGGTTATGAAAAGATGGTCACCCATCCACGAACCAACCGCGTCGTATATAGAAAATAATTACTTATTTTTAGTTCTACAGCAGTCGAGTCTTTATCATCTAAAATATATATATATTATATAACGATTATATTATATTATTTAACGCCTTCAACTCTGTCAACAGGGACACTTTGTTGGCTGAAGTTAAAAAAGAGTTACCAGAAATTTACGGCTTCATGTGGCAGTGCTACAGGCACCCTTCAAAATTATTATATAAAGACAACGTTTTGGAATCTGCAGTCGGATGCCAACGAGGTGATCCTCTCGGGCCAGTCATTTTTAGTTTGGCTATCCATCCCATAATAATAATAATAATAACCCCATCGCCGTATCTCTACGTTGACGTCGTGGTGGGGCTTGTGCGCTCCGAATTCTGGGCCTGGGCCGGAAGAGTTTACTTTCCGGAATGGGTCTAAGGTGAGGAGCCAGACCAAGAGAGATACAGAAACCCGCAGGGCAGCATGTGGCGAGCTGTTGGGCAGTAGCGACCCCACGGACCCTATCTCCCGGGAGAAGTTTTGTTCCTCACCTCTGGCTTGCCTTTATTGGCCGGCTGGAGTGAAAAATGACGAGGAACAGAGCTCCCACCTCATTCTTGCCTTTATTGGCTGGCTTGAGTGGAGATTCGCAAGAGCAAACGTGCTCGGAGGAAGGAAGTATTCCAGTAAGATGCTGGTAGGGATCTTGACCGTACTTCCGGGATTGTCCTGATAGCCGTGGAATACCTCTCCACTCCTCATAAGCACCTCAGGACATGTTGCCCCCTTGTCGCTACGTCACTATGTGCTAGCGACCGTTTCCGGGGGCCCATTATTGAGTGTGCAAGTCACCCCCTGCCATTTTATCCGTGTATATATAAAACATTGATCAGGCAGGGGTCATAGTTCTTCCATAGTTCTTGGTAACCAGTCCACTTCAGCCACCCAAACCCATAGTCCAACTTTTTATTTTTCCATATCCTACAATAGTCCTACACCAACCGGGGGTTATCCTTGGGTGCACTTGCATAGTGCATACAGGGATAATCGTCGGATGGTGCCGCATTTCATTAAAATTTCCTGAGGGGCCTCTGCGAGCTGGCTTCGGCCCCTCGTACGCCTTCCAAAGGACCGGGACCCCATGGTCCCGAGATATGTAAAATCATAAAAAAAAATAATAATAATAAACATTCATAATGAAACAACTAAATTCAAAATTCAATGTGTGGTATTTAGATGATGGAACACTAGGTGACGTAGCCACCGTTCTACAAGATCTTCAATTCCTAAAGCAGCAGTTCCAATCTATCGGCCTTGACCTCAACAACTCAAAATGTGAAATTTACATTTGTGACAATACTGACAGACAATCGACTATACAGAAATTTAACACAATTACCCCAGATATCAAAGTTTTGGAAAAAAGTTCATTGCACCTCCTAGGTTCCCCAATTTTAGAAGACAGTTTTTCACCATTCGTCGACGAAAAAATTAAACACTTTAACGATATTTCGGATAGACTTTCTAAATGAATTTACATTCGGCTTTCACCCTTATCAGATAATGTTGTTTCGGTCCAAATTTTATGTATTTTCTCCGCTCTTCCTCTTTATGGAAGCAGCCGCCACACCTTTTGGACAAAATCGATCACATTATTCGCAGTACTCTTACATCTATTTTTTTTCTCTGAAGAGGTTGTTGGTATTTTTCCAATAACCCTGTATAAATAAATTAATGAAATGTCGGTTAATCACTTAAACAATCGTTAATTACCACGTGCATTAGTCCTTCAGTTATTAAGATTGTTTTTTCTAATAAAGTTTTCAATTATAGATATAAAACTTCCTGTCACAATTGTTTAGAATGAAAGTAGTGATATACGAATTCGTATGGGGTAGGTATGACGGTTAAAAAGTGAAAAATATTAAATAAATTTTTTCCAACAAAAAACACTAATAAGTGAAAAATTACTTTTATTTCGGAAGTCGTTGGCAAACACCGAAAATATACAAAAGCGAAGACTTCCGAAATGAAAGTTATTTTTCAAGTTGTAGTGTTTTTTTTTTTGTGTTCAAGATATTTATTTATAGAAGGACATAATCAGGAAATTAAAAATAAGTGGCCTGTCGCAGTTTCCAAATATACATAGGTAATGGAGATTAATAAAAAATTAGGAATAACATTATCTGCCATACAGACTATTAATAAGAAGATTGTTATTCAGGGAGTTCCACGGGCAAAAATATTTGCTCGTGGTACCCCAAGGGGAACTAGACTGGGGGACCACGGACAAATACCGGATCAGACTACAACTAAACTAACAAACACATTTCTTTAAGACAGAACATAACATGTCTTCAACATCTGCATTATCTTACTCATTCACTTTTCTGGCTCACGACAGCTCTGCAATGTTAATTGTTGCAGAAGTTTGCAATAAAAACGTTTTTATTTCTGCCATTAACGAATGTTTACTAAAATAATGTTCATTCAGGAATATGTGTGGCATTATTACTTTGAGTCAGTTGCGCTTGCGACTCATTTGATGAATGAGTCGCAAATGGTGAGTAAGTTATGAGCGGTAGCGTTTATACATTACAGCGGATTTCGAAATTGTTATCCTGATGACAATTTTCATTAAAGAAATGAAATTGTTTATTCTGTAAATATGATATCGGAATCATTTTTACACGTCATAATATTATTTAAAAATATATAAGCTAGATGAGGTCGGCGTTTCCTACTTGACTACTCTGAGAAGAAAGGTCAAAACAAACTCAGAGGTCTCTTTTAAAGTCCAGACATGATCTTGGTCAGATCATGTGAACACCATGTAGATTGAAGTCTTAAATGGTCTTTTGAGGAAAGTACCACACCGATTTGTATGGAACAGGATTTGGGTAGTCAGTGAAGCGGTATTTTTTCAATTACTGCTACTTTGAAGTTTATCAATAGGTCGCGCACAAAATTATTGTGATGATTTGAAAATAATTTCGATGGCATGTTTTGTCAATCCAATAGAAAGGCTAAGCACATACTCGTAGACTAAGCACATAGAATAGGGTTCTATTTGAATGGACCCTTTTTGATCCTTAAATAAGAGACTTAAATAAAATGGTTTGTTATAAAAGCAGTGGTATATTGAATAACAAATGTATAAATAACAACAGTGATACATGTGAACTTGCAATGGAGGACGTGCAAAAGAGCGAGTAAGCAGCCTCAGAGCGAGTTCGCTATATTTGACAGTGATATCCTAATTCAAGTTAACAAGGCTACAGATTAATAATAATTTAAACACCTAAGGAGGCTCTCGTTGGGCAGCTGGATCAAGGGCTTGATTCAGAAAGCGGTACTTTTGGACACGGCCCACATTGTCCGGAGGTTCCACTCTCTGGAGCCCTGACCGCCGGGTAGCTTGGACCCTGTTCCCGATACCGGTGGGGTACTATTTTTTATATTTTTAAATGTTTTTCTATATTTTATATGCTAATATTTAAAAATATAATTTATATGTAAATAATGAAATAAAGGAATAATTTAACAGAAACCATAAGCTCTGGATGAGCTGAGTTTTGAAGTCTTCTAGATATTTTAAAACAAAGACTGTTTGCCATTAACGTACTCGCTAACGCCTGTATCTTGCATCATCGTCACACAATCCACACATGCAAGATATCTTGATCTAAATACTCGAAACGTTCCGCATATCACCATGCATGTCAGACTTCAGTGTATCGGATGAATTCCTTGTCATGCGCTTATAGATCAAAATAGATGAATGAATATCACGTGAATGCGTAGCGATTACATTTGCATCATTTAACATTGCACTATGGGATTACAAGCGTGATTTTAACGCCTGTAATCTCCTAACGGTCAGGCAGAGGTATACGGTGGCCTCCAAAAGTCCATAGGCAAACTCACAAAGCAATAGCTTGACGTTTACTTAGACTTACGACCTTCTTCTAATGAGTTTTTTCTATATTAAAGACACACACACTCGCATTCGTTGGCAACTGATTCATCATCATCGTCTGCCTAGCCTTTTCCCAACTATATTGGGGTCGGCTTCGAGTCTAACCGGATGCAGCTGAATACCAATATTTTACATGGAGGGACTGCCTATCTGACCTCCACAACCCCGTTTCTGGGTAATACGATACCCCTTGGTAAGACTGGTTGTCAGACTTTCGGACTTCTGACGACCCGTAACGAAGATTCATGAAAGACAGCCGGGGCCAACTGATTGAATTACATGAATTGAACCATTTGGGTATATGCCCGACCTGGGAATCAGACTCACACTCAGAGGACTTCATGCAACATTTAGTTTTTTTTAATTATAGGTACAACTATCTCCTGGTAAGCGATAACGAGGACACACGCTTGCCTAGAAGTGACCTATCCACTCTGAAGAAATCTTTGACCTAGACTAGAGTCAACAGCAAGTCCATTTCAAATAAAAAAAAAAAATTTGCTCGGGTTATCGGCTTTCGGGTAAAACAGACTCCAGCAGGAAATTGTAAAAAAAAGAAACAAAATATACGCGTCGACTTTAGAAACTCCTCCTTTGTTTCGTCGGTTAAAAATAAAAATAACCTTCTAATAGCAACTGGTAGTACTTCACTGGGTCAAGGCTTTTACAAACTCTACTGCCTTGTCAAAAGTTCAAAACTTCCACGCAAAAGTTAATACGGAAGGTCCATTTGAAGCTATGAAATACAGCGACATAAAAACGTTGAGCGATTTATGTAACTACTTACGAACAGTTGACGTAAAACAGGCAACTATAAAATGGTATATTGTGTCTGCTGTATGTTGTTTAATAGCTTAGGGCTTTCCTTTGGCCAGTTTTTTCCCTCTAGGAGAGGAGGAGGTCATTGGCAATCAGTTGGATACTACGATATTTAAACATCGATAGGTCTTACAGTGAACTGTCACCGCTACCGCTGTCTTCTTAAGCTGATACCTGCGGGGTAATTGCGTAACACACTAGCATTAGCAATGGCTTTCATTTTGACAGTTACAACATTAATTGCGTTATTTACGTTGTTGATCAGAAAAATTTTTCAAGCATATGTAGCAATGGATTAGCAATATCCTTCAAAACGATTGTAGATGCAGATTAGGGTGCAGGCGCTATACTCGAGTTTTTCACTCGAGTAATGTTCACTTTTGTTTCATTCCATGTTTACATGACATCAATAAAATTACATGGATAGAACGTTTATTTGCTCCTTCCATTTAATTTTTCGATAATTCGGTAGACAAGTGAAAGACAACATCGCTACATACGTTTAACTAATGAATTCATATTTCACTTTTTATTCATTTTATGTTCAGACTTTTCACTTCCAGTGGAAGATGAGTGTTCTATTCTATTCTAAGATGCCGAATGAAAGACATAAATTGAAAAATATTTTGAAACGTCTGATATCTGCTGTATAGGTACTGTACTAAATCGCTACTGCCTGTACTTTGGACCACGGCACATAGAATCACGTTCATATCACATACTCTCAAAACTTCACGCTTCATATCTCGAGTCACGCGCGCAAACTCATATTTACTTGCTTCAAAGTAACTCCACGTGACATTGTACGTACATATATCTAAATAAATAGGATAGGAGCAATAGATCTCCATCTCACGTCTTCAAAAAATTGTGTGCGAATACGTTTTCGATATTCAAGAATACGACACTCACAAGACCGCAGCATTTTTCTTAATTATGTAAAACAATTCCTAATAACCAGTTCTATTTTTTTAATTCATTCCCGCCCTAGAGCTACGAGTCTTTCCCTCCCAAAGGTGGGAAGCAGCGTCTTTCACCCGCTATTCGGTTCAAACAGACAATACTTTCCAAGTATGAGAAATGAAAAGGAATTTTTATTTCATTGAATAAGTTTCCTGAAAACATTTGTCTTGGTTCACACGATGACTCAGCGGGCAGAGAATAACTGTGATGTTAATATTATACTGCTAGGACATTGAACTAATTATGTTTATTGCTAGTAGAATTTAGCGAGGAAGGTCAAGGACCTAGTGATGTTTGCGGAGATCCGCTAGATGCGAAGTGTGTAGAGTCGATTGTTCGGTGACTCTTTGGGGAGTCCTATGCCCAGTTATTGATGTGTTTGTAGTTGAAAGAATGGCGATGAATTTTGTAAGTTGTCCTGCAATCGAAATCTAAATGGGTAGTTATTACACATGATTGATATAAATGAGAATAGAATACTCTTTATTATGAACACCATATAATTTTTATTTTTTTAGATTTGATTTTCATCTTTTTTTCTAGTGTACGTGTTCTTGCAGGCTCTAATGTCTGCCTAGCCTATGTATATATTTTTTTTAGATATAGAATAGTATGAAGGGTATCAAGGACATCGACGCGCAACCTGTTACCATGAATTCAGTACATGATTCTGAACACCCCTGTGTTCAAATTGATAGTCAATTATTAAAAAAAAAAAATATGTTTCATACATTTTGACCGCGTAGGCGCACTTTTCTATGAAACAGTAGATTCTTTTTACACTTTGCACGTCGATGTCCTTGATACCCTTCATACTATTCTATATCTAAAAAAAATATAGTTAGGTATTCAATATAGCTCATTCTGACAAAAGTGAGAACCTTTTGTCAGATTAATATTATCTTCTTAACGTGTTACGCAGGCTTATTGGCTAATTTATTCATAACTTAGTAAGGGTGCTGGTTACATCACCAACCTGTTTTGTTAACTAGCATTAAGTCAAGTGTACCTACAGATGTTATTTGATTAAAATTTAATACTTTAAGCACAAATGTACAGAGGCGGACTTAATGCCATAAGCATTTTTTACCAGTCAATCTTTGGGTGATGCAAAGACAAACAGTGGTACTGGTAGATGCAATCATAAAAATTGAGGAAAAAATATTTTTAAATATAAAGATACGCATAAACCTATTTAAAAACTATAAATATTATTTAAATACCTAATTACATGTAAATATAAGCACCAAGATATACACAAATACACGAATATACTAAAAATAAATAAGACAAGAATGAGAAAACATAAATTAATCACGTTGAACCCGCTCCCGCTGCCGCTCATGCCTCACACCACACATGCATTCCACCGCACATGTTTCAAGAGCTCTGCGCTCCGCCGCTCATGTCACACGGTACATTCATTTTCACTTGCTTGAAGTATCAACATGTCACAACATACATTAATGCATTTTAGGTTCAAAAACTGGAAATATAAATGTTTTTTTCCAGCCTTGAAAATTTAATAAGACACGTTTTCGTGCTTACTCAATCTACCTAGCCTTTTCCCAAATGTTGGGGTCGGCTTCCAGTCTAACCGGATGCAGATCAATACCAGTATTTTCCATGGCGTGACTGCCTATCTGACCCCCACAACTCAGTTACTAGATAATAACATACCCTTTGGTAAGGGCGGTTGTCAGACTTTCCGGCTTCTGACTACCCGTAACGACTATCAAAGATCGTCGAATGACAGCCGGGACCAACGGCTTAACGTGCTTTCCGAGGCACGGAGGGTTTTTAGTATTTAAAGACGGTCACCCATCCACGGAGCAACCGCGGTTAACGCAGCTTAACCTGATCGATCGTCCCATGCGGCTGTTATAACTTAGCCACAAGCCCCTTATTAAAGAAATATAACTAAGTGTTGTACAGCTGCCAGCTGCATTATAAATGCGAAGTGAATCTTTTTGTTTGTAAGCGCCATGTCTTCACGAAAAAACTATGAAAGGTAGAAAGAAAACGTATTTATTGCGACTCGTACAGGAAGATCACAAACTAAATTCAATCATAAATAAAAATAAAATTATATCAAAAAAAGTAATTATAATAATTATGTATATTGGATAAAGGGGTAACATGTTACCTCGAGAACTATGTTACAACACAAGATACTTGTCACCACGGAAAATAAAAAATATTCCCTCGAGAGCTGCAGGTAGGTACAGGAAGAAATAAAACTTAATAAGGGGGTCAAACAAGCGAGCAAGTCGTACAAGGTATAAGGTTGCTCTTGTTATACGTGCCTTAACAAGCAACTTTATAATTTAACAAGGCACATATGTGTCCGATGGGATTTCACATCGGAAACAATTAAGAATTTTACTACAAACTTCATTCATTCCCTGTTTCACCCCTCAAGGGGATGAATTAACAAAAATTCTGCCTAAGTGCTCAACCCTGGGTAGCGGGATCGTCCGAAAGGGTTACCGCTGCCCCGGAACATAAAGGGCTAAGGAAGGAACACGGGTGGGTTTTAGTCAGTAAGAGTCTGACACTCCCTTCCGCTCCACCCAGAGCGGGAGGAGTCATTAGATGATTTCCAATCCAAAAAAAAAAAGTGCTCGACCCTGGTGGTATGGAATGAACGCCAACGACCACATGACCGCGTTTCCTCTCCATTTTGTAAGCTCATTTACGAAATTACACGACCAATTTCCCCAATTTCTAAAACACGTCACTTTATCATAATTATTTTACATTTGACAAGCATTTAACAAACATGTCAGTAATTAAGTAAAGAGTTTTTATGTAGTCCGCCACGCGAGCTCGCGGTACCGAGTAATTAAAATCGAGTGAAAATACGTAAAAACCTTTAGGGTAGATACATTGTTTTTGTAAGCCTTTCATTGAAAGGAGCTTGTTTATTCGTTATTTTTGATCGATAAATAAGTCAGTTTATTTAAATCTCAATTAGCAAAATTGTTTTTAAATCGCTTTGAGTAATTCTATTTGAAGGTCATCATCTGCCTAGCCTTTTTCCAACTATGTTAGGGTCGGCTTCCAGTCTAAACGGATTCAGCTGAAAATCAGTATTTTACATGGAGCGACTGCCTATCTGACCTCCACAACCCAGTTACTGGGTAATACGATACCCCTTGGTAAGACTGGTTGTCAGAATTTCGGGCTTCTGACTACCCGTAACTGTCCAAGATTCAAGACTTACAAAATCAAAATATTTCTATTTCACATAAACCGACATGGGCACTTATGAAACGTCAGAAGCTAGGTGCACGCTTCCAATTGGTCGTTTCCTATGGAGAAGAACCGGCAAGAAACTCCACGGTTACTCTTTTAAAAATAATTGGCTTTTACAATGTTTTCAAATTACAGTAGGTATGGGAGGACAGCGTAGACACCAACGACCAAGCGTAGGTACAGCCGGGACCAACGGCTTAACGTGCTATTCGAGACACGGAGGGGTCTCGGTATGTAAAGATGGTCGCCCATCCACGGGCCGACTTAAACTGATCGATGGACCCGGGAGGCTGTTATTACTCAGTCACGAGCCAAGCGAAGAGACAATATGTCTCAAGTAAATTGATGATGTCATTGAGATGTTTTCACATCTAATACATTTTTTATCTACATAAGTACATACGTAGATTATAATATCGCTACAAGGTCGACACGATATTAGATCATTAGTGTATCATCAATCTATCTTATCTCCTGTGTGTACTGTGCTTAGTAAGCGAATTTTTTGCTTTGGAAACCCTGAGATTTATTAGAGTAAAGTAGGTACCTATCTACTAATGATAATCGTCGGTTGGTGCCGCATTTCAGTTAAATTTTCTAAGGGGCCTCTGCGAGTTGGCTTCGGCCCCTCGTACGCCTTCCAAAGGACCGGGACCCCATGGTCCCGAGATATATAAATTCATAAAATAATAATAATAATGTTTGTTTCCAGTAAAATGTTTACAAATGTTACAAGTACAGCTATATGGTACAACATAAAGTGCATTAGTTAAGTATTATCTCCTGGCACCCAAACTAGGTTTATAGCCTGTGACTTGGGGACCACTGATTCCATAAGGTAAATAGATGATAAAATGTTTTAGTAAAATTGTTTTCACCAGTAACATGGTTAACATAACAATATGGTTATTATTTATGTGTATAGAAAGAAGAAAAAGTAAACATAATAAATTACTACATAGCATGTTCAGCTTACAACCTTCCAACTACTGGGACACAGGTCTCCTCTCTGTGAGAGGGAGTGGACTGTAATCTACCACGCGGGCCCAGTGAAGGTCGGTGAATGTCACATGTCTTCGTTTCATTTTGGTTCTAAGAAATGTCGATTTCTTTATGGTGCTATACTTTTGAGAGCAGCGGTGATAAGATAGATAACACAAAAATGTCTGCCTGGGTTCGAACCCACCACCTACGGAACGTAAGTCGGGGCCGTTACCACTTGGCCACCACTACTCTACAACCTACACATAATCAGGTTTATTATCAACGTTGCTTGAAGTTGAAAGACTTTAAACGTCAAAAAATGTATGGCTAAGCAGACGTTAATCATTATTACTTACTTTTTAGCGGGATTTATCTCAGTGTGAGCACTCATTGGCACAGAAATTTAAAACTTTTAGAATAAAAAGACCATAAATCAAGAAATAAAAAACTCGTCCCAAAATCTTGCCAACAATGTATTTGACAGCGCTAAGATAAAGTGATTTGCCAGAAGATTAGCCGATTAGCCGTTAAAGCCGCATGTAATGTCGTCGATAATGAGGGAACTTCCAAAACAATATAATTAAGAGGTGGCCGGCCAAACAAATGCTTTGAAGTCCCGTTGTACCGTTTGCACCATTGACCTGCACCATCAATGGTGCAGAAGAGACAATTAGTTTCGTTTGCACCATTGAAGTGGGGTTTACGCAATGACGTGTAAAACCATTTTACGCAGCGGTTTGTGGGTAACAGCCTGATAGCGGTAATTTTCGGGTCAAATTCGTTGAAATTTTTGTTTTTTCTATCGTCTCGTTTAGTCCATAAAGACTGTAATTAGCCTTTTTTAGACCGGTGTTGCCAGAATAAACGTGACGACGACAGTTTGGTAATCACTGCTGTTCTTGTTATTTTAGGCACTGCTTGCTTGCTTTTTTATTTTAGACTAGCTGTTACCCGCGATTTCGTCCGCGTGGATTTTTTTTCGTGGGACCCTATTTTTTTTTTCTAAAATAAAGGTACCCTAGGTTACTCCTTATTACATCAGCTATCTGCCAGTGAAAGTCCCGTCAAAATCGGCCCAACCGTTTCAGAGATTAGTCGGAACAAACAGACAGACAGACAAAAATTGTAAAAAAAATTATTTTGGTATATGTGCCGTGTATACCTACGTCCATATGCATTTAGTAAAGAGCGGTTATTTTAATATTACAAACAGTAACGACTGTCAAAGATCCACGAATGACAGTCGCTTAATGTGCTTTCCGAGGCACGGAGGGGTCTTGGTATGTAAAGATGGTCACCCATCCACGGATCAACCGCGGCAAGCGTAGCTTAACCTGATCGATCGACCCGCGCGGTTGTTATTACTTAGCCACAAGACCCTGACCCTGATGTGGGTTAAAACTCTAAAGATCTGAACTGTAATAGGACGTAACAAATACTGAGTTAAACAACACGCAAGTCGGTTCTAAATAAACACTACACGTTTGATTGACCAGCTCAATTGAATTGATTACGTGAACCACAAATTTATGACTTAACGCTTGCGCCACAGCTTTGATGAGCTGCCTTTATTTGAAGCTAAATTTAGTGTGTGATTTATACAGGGTCAAACTAAATTAGCTAGCAAAAGTTTCTCTCTTATATATTTTTTTTTCTGTTATTGCACCTACTGTGTATTGTCTCTGCATCATCCTAAGGTAGACTGTTAGAAAATGCCCCAGGCATTAAGTCCGCCTTTGTACAGTTTTTACTTGTGCATAAAGTTTTAATAAATAAATAAATAAAATAATAAAATGATTTGATGTTTTTTTTGGGGGGTCAACGACCGCTAAGAGTTTTGATTTTTTGAAGTTTGAGTTGAGAAAATCTGTTTTCTTTTGTTTTTTCGCATTTAAACACCGAAACCACGTCTGTGAAGTTTATACACAGAAAAACCAGATTTTTAAATTGATATTTCAAGTGTCTACACTAAATGCGGTCGATGGGTCTCCCTTTCATTCTTCAGACGTACTGACTGGAGAAAGCCCCCAGAAACTTTCAAGGAATCATTTACTCATTTGAAAAAGTTCAGTTTAAGATCGATAAACATTTCTTTGTATCGTACATCGAAACGCATATGTATTCACATCTAAAGCTCTTAATTTACTGCTGCTAACACAAACAAGCCTCATTCATGATCCTGTGATCTTCACATTGTTACATGTAGAAATACATCAATGAAGTAACTACCATTGTTCTGAAGCGATCAAAAACAATTGTGAAGCGCTTCAAAAATCACTTGAATTCGCTTGGAAGTTTGATGCTTCAATCTTAACAAAGAATAAGGTCGAGTTCACACAAAACAACTTCAGCCGCCGTTTTTTGTGGCTGTCTGTGACCGCTTAGTTCTTCTAAATTCCACAATGGATTTTGAAGCGGTTTTCGTCATAATTTTGAGTATTTATTCCGAAACGTTTATGTATATAGGGTTACTGGTAATTAGTGAACGATACTTAAACATGATTGTACTCATGATAACAAACAACTTTTACTATGGAACCAAACCTGAATTCGCGAAAAAAAAATCAACTGTTCCCTACATTTTGACGAGTTATACGAAGATAAATGTAGGGAACAGCAAATTTTTTTTTCGCGATTTCAGGTATGGTCCGATATTAAAATAATTTGTAAATCAAACATATTCTTAATGTAGTGTGTATTTATTCCGATTGGATTTCAGAATATCTAAGGTCCCAAATATATGTATATTTTGAATGGACACTGATTTGAATACGAGTTATGAGAAAAATAAGTTTTCTATAAAACATTCAAAATTCCTCATATCTCGTCTTTATTATATCAGAGTCCTTTCAAAATATATACCTATTTGGGAACCTAGATATTCTATAATCCAATCGAAATACCTTAGAATATGTTTGATTTACAAATTATTTTGGTATTACGTTTGTATGAACTACGGATGCTACGCCGCCCCCTTAATATTTCGGACTTTATTCTCCAAGACATAGCCAGTATTTCAGCTAACATAATAAGCTGCAAACTATAACGATCTTCGTGTTAATTGTCACTGTAAATAGTTCGGTTATCGCCCGGCACCAGTTTATGCGCCATTGACTAGCGACCGGCACAGTTAAATGTAATTACACGGTCGTTTGTAGCTGTTAAATTTCAGTTTATTTGGCAGGATATCTTGACTTTGTTAAATTGAAAATGGTTTACCTGGACGGCAAAGGCGACACTGTCGGAATAGGGAACGGGAGTCGTAAGTTCGAACTGAAACTATCTTCTACATAATTCTGAACTATCTATACAGGGTTATTGGAAAAACATCAACAACCTCTTAAGAGGTCATTGTACTCATCATTATGAACAACTTTTACTATGGTACCAAACCTGAAATCGCGAAAAAAAATCAGCTGTTCCCTACATTTTGATGAGTTATACGAACATAAATGTAGGGAACAGCTTTTTTCGCGACTTTTGGGCTTCTGATTGTAAAGATTGTCAAAGATTTACGAATGACAGCCCTCCATGCCTCGTCATTCGTGGATCTTTGACAGTCGTTACGGGTCGTTAAAAGCCCGAAAGTCTGAAAACCAGTCTTACCAAGGGGTATCGTATTACCCAGTAACTGGGTTGGGGAGGTCAGATAAGCAGTCGCTCCATGTGAAATACTGGTATTCAGCTGCATCCGGTTAGACTGGAAACCGACCCCAATATAGTTGGGAAAAGGCTAGACAGATGATGATGATCACTCCTAGGCACATACTGTCAATATGCAACCCGAATTCATCATCGTCGCCACAGTCAGAACACGTCTGGCTGGACAAACTTCCCCTTAGATATACAGAATGGCCGTTTGCATGCATGCGATGGCTAGCTGTGACCTTTACTACGTAGGTTCACGCCTCCAATAGTGACCCGCGACCTTTACCATGTAGACCACGTTTACGCAATCGAAAAAAGATCTTGCATGCAGTTTTCAGTTGTGTTAGGCTGATCATCCACGACGCTACTCGAAAGTGACGTATTACACACTCAAATGAATTATCAATGAGTTGCCAAATACCAAATTATTTTTTTTTTACAATTTTTGTCTGTCTGTTTGTTCCGGCTAATCTCTGAAATGGCTGGGCCGATTTTGACGGGACTTTCACTGGCAGATAGCTGATGTAATAAGGTAGGTAAGTAACTTAGGCTACTTTTATTTTAGAAAAAGAATTAGGGTTCCGCGCAAAAAAAATAAAAGGTTTTCCACCATGACTTCGGGCTTATTTCGCTTGCACAGCTAGTTTTACATAAATATCATTAAAATTGACACTAAATGATTTGATAAACTGTTATTATTCTTTATGTTCTGCTAGCTGACCCGGCGAACTTCGTACCGCCTAAGAATTTTTTACATCTGCTATTCGGGGCGAAGACAAATCCCACAAATCAATGATCATAAAAATCGGTCCAGTCGTTCTTGAGTTATAAATGGTGTAAGTTTTGTTTTATTTATATAGATAGATAGATTTGTGTTCCGATTTCAGTTAAATATTTTGAAATCGCACTGTTTGTGTTTGTGCTCAATTTACTAATAACCTTTAAAATTATATTCAAAGTTAAAAATAAATAGAAAATAATTAACTCACCTATTCTTCTGTTTGCTCAGCCGGAGATTCGAACCGACGCACTGTAATTCCATGCGACGTTTTTTACCACACAACCACTAAGCACTCATCACTGAATTTAGAAGGATTGGAGAGGATTTATAACTAATTATTATAAAATGTATGAAAACTGCCGTGTTGCGACAATGTCGTGGGTCTTCCGATGGTTTCTATGTTTGTGATGATGGTTGGTCCCCTGGAACAAAGAAAATATCATTTTATTATTGTGGCAATACTTGATGATCTTTTCATTGCAATAATAGGTTTTCTCAAAAACGATGAAGGAAAATATCGTGAGGAAACCGGCATGTTCTAGAACCAAAAATTCGAAGACATAAGTATGACATCTGCCTTCGCACGGCCCACTCCCTCTCACCGAAAGGAGGCCTGTGTCCCAGCAGTGGGAACGTTATAGGCTGATTATACTTATGCTAATAGGTTTTCAGACGCTTCACTAGAGTGAAGGTTCACTTTTGTTTCATTCCATATTACATGACGACGATATAGGTTCATTATTATCTGCTCTATTCATTTCATTTACCTATCGATCACTAGCACTTAGCAGCGCCCCACGGTTTCACCCGCAGAAGTGTCGATCCCGCAGGAATATCGGGATAAAAAGTATCCTATGTGTTATTCTGATATATAAGCTATATTACTGTAAAGTTTCATAAACATCCGTTCAGTAGTTTTTACGTGAAAGAGTAACAAACATCCATCCATCCATCCATCCTCACAAACTTTCCAATTCATAATATTAGTAGGATAGTAGGATTCGGTAGGCGAGTGAAAGATGCCGCGTGCCGAAATCCGACATCGTTAGATCGGTTCACGAATTAATTTATTTTTCACATTTAATTAATTTTGTGTTCCGACGTTTCACTTCGAATGTAAGATACCGAATTAAAGGCAAAAATGCATTAAAAGTGAAGCGTCTAATAAGTATTGGTTTAATCTTAAACAAGTCTTCTTACCTAAATTGCCATTAACTATGGTAAAAGTTTTCCTTTGTTTTATCATTAGTAGCAGAATCAGAATTCATTTATTTCCTTGTTTTAAAATAGCATGACAAACAAATCTCATTTTACAAACAGGTATGTACCTACGTGTTTCCTTTTGTCCGTAGAGTGGGAACTTTTGAAACCTATCCCGGTTGTTTCCTCGTATTACTCGTGTTTATATAAATCTAGGTGAGGATAACGATGAAGCAATGGGATTAGCCCCAGCGGCTAGCCGGTTAACCTATTACGACGCTACAGTCATATCCTACGCTCTCGGAAAGGGGCCAGTCGTTTGAAGCGCGGTTTGTCCCTATAATTTTTTATTAATATGTTGAATTTCACCTACTCTAGTAGCGAAAAGAGAGGGATTGTATTGCCCGTAGCGCGTGTACGCCTCCGAGCCTTGTTCTGCCCTTCGATCGACCGAGATTTGAGAATACTCCGTAGTTTTTCACTGGTGGTAGGCATGCTTGAATGACTAGCAGCTTGACGTTGACACTTATTAGTACTAGATTTTGCAAGGAACTGCTACTGGATATGGAAACCGTATTTAAGAGATTTGTAAGCAATAATCTATCTTCACAAACCAACTAGAAATCATGAAAGTTGTTTTTTTTTTTTTTTTGAAAATTCAATAAAAACTTATTTATTTATAAATCAAAATATTTACAATATTTAAAAGCTGTCTTAAAATAATAATATGTACAAGTATATAAAAAGGGAGGGGAAATAATCAAAGGGCATCAAAAAATTCGTCCGCATCGCTGTCAATAGGAAACGTGCCCAAAAGGCTGGCAGCATTGCCACGTTGTATGGCAATACTGATTCTTTGGCCAAAAAATAGGCCAGCCCTCTGATCACGTGAAGAGTCGACCAACCGCTTGGCGATGTCTCGAAATACTAAGTGGGCACTCGGGCCCCATGGCCCTAGTGTTTCAACCCCAAACGGCTCAAATAGTTGTTATTTATTTATTTATTAAAACTTTATGCACAAGTAAAAACTGTATAAAGGCGGACTTAATGCCTTGGGCATTTTCTACCAGTCTACCTTAGGGTGATGCAGAGACAATACACAGTGCAATAACAGAAAAAAAAATATAAGAAAATATTTATAACTAAGATATACCTAAGAATAAATACATATATATATACATAAAACAAAATATAGGAAATATATTTCATCGCAAGTTTACATCTTCACACAGAAATCTTGACCTACTTCCAATTCAATAGAAACAATTGGAATCATATCCAAACACATGCGCTGTGTGTAGGGAAACGCGGGTATTAGTACAGTTATTGAAATTGGCTGTAGACGCACTGTAGCTGACGTGTATTGAGAGCTTAGGTTACAAATTACAATAGCGAGCTTCGGCGATGTTTCGGGCTGTCACGAAGAGTACCTATGTTCGTTCTAATAGTTAATTGTCATTGTTTTAAGACGCATATGTAATTATAATACAAGTAGGCATTTTGATTTCTTCCTAGATCGAAAGCTATATTTATTTCAATTGCCAAGATGACGTGTTTTGAATAAAAAAGGATTAGAATAATGTGAAAAAAATAATGTGAAATAATTATGTGTTATTTTTTATATTATGTTATAGAAGATAAATAAGTGAGAAGAGACCCTTTTTTTTTTCTAAAATAAATAAGTCTAAGTTACTCCTTATTACATCAGCTATCTGCCAGGGAAAGTCCCGTCAAAATCGGTCCAGCCGTTTCAGAGATTAGCCGGAACAAATAGACAGACAGACAAAAATTGTAAAAAATGTTATTATGGTATAGGTATGTACCATGTGCATTTAGTAAAAAGCGGTTATTTTAATATTACAAACAGACACTCCAATTTTATTTATTTGTATGTATGTATAGATTCATCACACTCAGTTTTACAGACGCCAGCACATCAAGCTACCCGAAACCGTCAAATTGTCCCAATCAAATTATGCTTTAGCGATAAAGTTGAAAATCTATTAAAGAAATTGACAGATTGTAGTCGCTTGATGTGCTGGCGTCTCGTCTGTACCATCAGTATTTGATACAAAACTGGGCGCTAGGCTAGTAAGACTGCTTTTGACCGTAACTTTATATTTTATGCAAAAACTTAACGTAGGCATTCCTCATCCGACCCTGTGAGACTTTCTCCGTCTCCATGCTACCTATCACAGATACGTATCTAAAAGTTCGCTAAGTAAGTATATCAATGTCCCCCAATTTTCGCCTGTGCCCGCTAATTCACCCCCAGCACAAGCACACGGGTTTATTCAGAGCTGCCGATGCGAAAGTTGGTTAATTACGGTTGGTTGGGCTTGGAATACACTGCACACACGGTTACATACTTGTGTTAATAGGTATGTTGTACAGACGCCAGCACATCAAGCTACCCAAAACTGTCAAATTTTCCCAATCAACTTTGAACCTTATGTTTTAGCGATAAAGTTGAAAATCTGTTAAAGAAATTAGACAGATTGTAGTAGCTTGATATGCTGGCGTTTGTACTAAACCTCTTGTAAGAGTTGAAAGGAACGCGGTTTGAAGGGGCTTCGATTTCTCTGGAAGGGTATCGGCATTTTTATTCATTTACGAATGCTGTATCTGTAAGGATAGTAAGAAGAGCTTTGCAATTTCTGATGGTTTTATGGCGAAAAGACTTTGACAATGATTAACTTTATTATTACAATGTAACTATATACACTATAAACTAAAATAAAGACTAACTAACTTACTAAACAAAAAAAAAAAAAACAAAGGCCACTTGGGCGTCGAAGTACTCGTCCGAGAGATTATGTCACTAACATCAAACTCAAATGACATTTATTTGACAGTTGGCAGAATTGTATTCGTTTACTAAGAACGCTCCAATGATTTCGTATTCCAGATGAGTTAGCATACAATACATAATCAGCCTATAATGTTCCCACTGCTAGAACACAGGTGTCCCAGTATTTTACATGGAGCGACTGCCTATCTGACCTCCTCAACCCAGTTAAATATTGGGTAGGTACTTAATACGAAACCCCTTGGTAAGACTGGTTGTCAGACTTTCGGGCTTCTGACTACCCGTAACGACTGTCAAAGATCCGCGAATTTCTGAATCGCTTTCCGAGGCACGGAGGGATCTCGGTATTTAAAGATGGTCACCCCATCCACAGACCAATCGCGAAAAGAGTAGCTTAACCTGATCGATCGACCTCTGCGGCTGTTATTATTTAGCCACGGGCCCCTCATTGTAGTCAGTTGAAAAATCTATTTTCTTGTGCGAAAAACTTTTTTTCTTTGACGTCAGTCACAGAAAATAACGTTTTTCAACTCATATTTCAAGTAAAAAAACTACCAGCGGTCGTTGAGCCCTAAGAAAAATATCAAATCTTTTTTATTTTATTGCGTTTAGATATCGATACACATCACGTATACAGAGTTTCTCTAGTTAATTTAATTTGACCTTGTATAATCGGTACGTTTGACTGAAATAGTTGTTATTTCCAAACTATCTACAGCTCCCAACATCAATTTTATTACTCCTCATCCATTATTAACGACGTTCTCCCCAGGACATTGCTTCAGAATCCTGAACATAGTGCCGCGTCATCTATGACGTAGTTAGCTGACACACGACCGCCGAGGAAAGATAATAGATTTCAATTATTAGATGTTATTTAGGAAAGATTGCTTAAAGTTAACAAATGTTATGTCATTACGAAATCAGGGGCACACGGCGTTTAGCCAAGAAAATCTTCAGGAAATGGAATTGAAAAATGAAACGCTTTTTCATACAGTACGCACTGCGTAACCGTTAATTAGGCAAATCAAGTTCTAGGTTGTATTCAGATTGAAAGCTGGTATCCGGCGCCTATAACTCCAGCGTTTGTCGGAGCTGAAAAACACTGGTTGTCAACGCTGGTCGGCGCAAGCAGCTTTTACCTATACTTTTTGCCAATTCAGCGCGAACTACTGCGTACCGCCGCTGACTAATTCAAATAAGAACTTATCGGCGCTTATCAGCGACGGCCCGGCTTTCTACGTGAATACACACGTAGAAAAGCTTGACTTTGGAGAGCGTCAACTCTATCGCTCATACCTCGTGTGGCTCTTTGCAAAGTTTGCTGTGTCATCACTAAACGACCGTTTTACATTATACGAGTACCTACGTTTTAGTTAACCTAACTCTAAAATCACCAATACAAAGCAGCTATAGATGTGATAAATTATGCGGATAGGAAGATTCCTTTCCTCTGCAGTGACTCTCAAGCGTCAAGTGTACACAAGAGAAAGTGCTCGAAACGTCAACGGTACACCAAGTGTACACAACAGTGTCAATGTTCTTTTGTCATTGTTAAAACAATTACTTTACTGCGCCCATTCAACTACTCCGACGCGTGGGGTGTTTCGACAGGTAGGCGGGCAAACGTGTGGCAGGTTAACTATCGTAAAACTTGCTGTGCCTGGGTTCTGCTAAAACATCGTCACAGAACTCTGTGAAAGTAAGTACTACTTCAGTTTCCTCTTCATATAAGATTGCGTCAGAGTTAACTTCATCACTAATCCTTCCAACAAATCCTCCGACACGCTTGTTATTCTCTCCGCCAGTGTGTCCGTTAAGGGATGTGTGGGTGGGGGGTAGTGTTTATCTCCTACATCGGAGGCTCCTCACCAATTACCATTAGCGGTGGGTACGTCTAGCGCGATTGATTTGTGACGTCACCACTAAAAGAAATGTGTCTAAGTTTCGTTAAGTATAGGTACGTGTGTTGTGGAAGTTCTTATGGATAGACTCGGCTTCAACCGCATGGTATGTCGATAAAAAGCCTATGTGCTTCCCCAGGGTTCAAAGTATCCACATACCAGTTTCGGAGATTAATCTGAACTAACAGACAAAAAATATTTTTTGTTTTAAGTACCGTATATGCTTTCTTATTCATTTAGTATAATATTGTTATTTTGACATTACAAATAGACACTTCAATTTTATACATTCACATCGCAACAGAAAGAAAATAAAGAAAGAAAAAGTATTTATTGTGACTCGTACAGAAAGATCACAAACGAAACTAAACACAATCATAACTGCAAGAAGCTGCAGCGACACTTAACTATACGAGGTATGAGGAACAGGGTGTAAAGTTCACTCATACTCTATAGAAAAGGGAGGTTCCTCCGACCGGACGGGTGTGTCTGGCGGGCAACTGACCGATGATTCATGTCTCTATGCTAGTTGCGCGGTAAACTCTGCTTGCGAGATGCAGGATTTTGCGTGACGTCAGTATGACGCGTTGTTCGCATGTGGCGTTGATACAGCTACATAACCACTGGTTGCCCACATTTTGACACTGCGATGGGGTGTGGTTGTGGTTTCTTACTAAACTTCAACTATATCCGACGACTCTGGTTACTTATCACTTTTGGTGACCGTACCTATCCTACATCGATTTATCCGTACCTACGATTAACATAAACACAGAAATTCGACAACAACCGTCGAGCAGTAGCCAATCAGACACAACTCCCGGCTGGTCGGAGGGTCTTCTCTTATCAATGGAGGATGATGAACTTTACACCCTGTTCCACTATGTTATATCTATACTAAGAAAGAAAGAAAGAAAAAAAGTTTATTTGGACATAGTTCGTGAAACACAAAATCTATATATATAAAAGAAAGTCGTGTTAGTTACACCACTTATAACTCAAGAACGGCAGAACAGATTTGGGTGAAAATTGGTAGGGAGGTAGCTTAGAGCCAGAAGACGGACATAAGATACTAAAAAAAATCAGAAAAAAAAAAAAAAAAAAAAGAATCTGACTTGGAATAACAAAACGCAAATGACAGGGCTAGGAGTAGGCTCGGGGTAGGGCAGGAGTAGGGTAGGAGTAGGGGTAGAGTAGGAGTAGGGGTAGAGTAGGAGTAGGGGTAGGGTAGGAGTAGGGTAGGGGTACGGTAGGAGTAGGGTAGGGGTAGGGGTACAGTAGGAGTAGGGAAGGGTTAGGGTAGGAGTAGGGTAGGGGTACGGTAGGAGTAGGGTAGGGGTAGGGGTACAGTAGGAGTAGAGAAGGGTTAGGGTAGGAGTAGGGTAGGGGTACGGTAGGAGTAGGGAAGGGGTAGGGTAGGAGTAGGGTAGGGGTACGGTAGGAGTAGGGTAGGGGTAGGGGTACAGTAGGAGTAGGGAAGGGTTAGGGTAGGAGTAGGGTAGGGGTACGGTAGGAGTAGGGAAGGGGTAGGGTAGGAGTAGGGTAGGGGTAGGGGTACAGTAGGAGTAGGGAAGGGTTAGGGTAGGAGTAGGGTAGGGGTACGGTAGGAGTAGGGAAGGGGTAGGGTAGGAGTAGGGTAGGGGTACGGTAGGGTAGGGGTAGGGGTACAGTAGGAGTAGGGAAGGGTTAGGGTAGGAGTAGGGTAGGGGTACGGTAGGAGTAGGGAAGGGGTAGGGTAGGAGTAGGGTAGGGGTACGGTAGGAGTAGGTTAGGAGTAGGGTAGGAGTAAGGGGTAGGGAAGGGGTAGGAGTAAGGTAGGAGAAGGGCAGGGGTAGGATTGGTAGGAGTAGGGTAGGGGGTATTAGTAGGACACCACGCGAACGAAGTCGCGCCGGGCAGCTAGTACAAAATAAAAAAAAAACTAACTAATAATAAAGCTGAAGAGTTCGTTTGTTTGTTTGTTTGAACGCGCTAATCTTTCGAACTACCAGTTGGATTTGCAAAATTATTTTCATTTCTCATACTCGGAAAGTAGTGTTTGTTTGATCCGAATAGCGGGTGGAAGACGCTGCTTCCCACCACAGGGCGGGAAAGACTCATAGTAATTACTTCCCTCTTTAGGGTGGGAATGAATTTTAAAAATAGAACTGTAGTCAGCTACGAAATGTTTTACATACATTAAGAAAAATAGAAAAATGCTGCAGTCTTGTGAGTGTATAAACAGCCAGTGTGAATAAAAAGAAAAACCTATCAAGCGGGACGGCCCGCGGCGGTGACACACCGCGTGTTCCATATTTAAAATAGTACACAAATTGTTCTAACATCTCAATTAATTTTACATAGGTACCTACTATTCATGTTATTATTATCAGTAAATATTTTAGAAAAACCACTATTTTTTACTTTCCTTATATTCGAAATGAAAAGTAGAGTGTTTAACACGGGTGAAAGTCATCAATTCCTACTCGGACTATAGCCGCCCTCGCTGCGCTCGGGCGTCTAAATACCTCGTATGGGAATAGATTCCTTTCGAACCTCGTATAACAATCTACTATTTTGCATTTGATAGTCTAATTTTTGCTGGAAGCTATAGGGTTATTCAACAATGCTAGGACCCTTAGGACCCGAGCAAAAAGAAAAAAGTCAGCAAGAACACTGAGCGCAAACAAAGTAAAAGCGCGGGCAGGGAATGCGATGCGACGGGGTGAGTCTGGGGAACAAGAACACGCAGACGAAGTCGCAGGCAGAAGCTAGGTTTCTTATAGGGTTCGTTGCGATACGAGAGGAGAACTTTAAACAGGAATCCAGTTCTGTTTTTATCATTCCAAAACTGGTGCCTTCCCTACAATAGATTGCAGTACACTTCCTATTTACATTTCGTCCATTGTAGAAAATCAATAGTGTTCAACATCACAAATAAATAAAATCGTACTAAGGTATTCACATAAATCGTACATAGTACAAATATGCGACAGCTCATTCTTAACACAAAAAAACTTTTTTACAAAAAAAAACAACCGACTTCCAAAAAAAAACACTACAAAGTGAAAAATAACTTTAATTTCGGAAGTCGGTGTCGTTGGTTCCACATTTTCGTTTTTTTGACACCGACTTCCGAAATTAAAGTTATTTTTCACTTTGTAGTGTTTTTTTTTGGAAGTCGGTTGTCTTTTTTGTAAAAAAGTTTTTATTTTTCGCTTTTTAGTTGTACCTACCCCATACAAATTCATATAACACTACTTGCTAGTGACAGGAAGATAAACATCATCAATATAAACTAAGTGGAAAACAAACGTATTGTTGACGCTAATTCCAAAACTACCCAAGCAAAGTTCATAAAATTTATATGGGACCACCTCTGAAGCATACCTTATTCATTAATTAGACTAGATGCTGATAATCCTGGCTGCAGCATCAGGCCAAACTTTTGTCAACTTTGCATTGAACTTAAAATTTAGTCTTGTTTAAAATGAGCCCAAACACGACTACGGTGCGGTAAGGTTTGTACTTTTTCTGATGCTCCTGGCTTCAGCATCAGGTCTCTATGTACTTCGGTGTTCCTCATTAACATTACGTTTATCCACACATCGAGCCCTTTTCAATGAGCCTAAACACGATATATCTGCTGTTAGTTGTCGAGGAGTTAGGTACTCTGCAGACTATCCTGACTGCAGCATCAGGTCATGACTTGATGATCATGAGACCAAATGTGGCAAATGCCCAATCAAACATCAAAACAATTTACTAAAACAGTCCTTGCCTGTTCGAGTAACTTCTTACTGTTAAGGAGTTGTACCTTCCATCATCAGCCCAGCTACCTGAGATGGTGACAACCATACGCAAATATACAAGATACTTCATAAAATATGCGAAAAACCATAAGTAAACCTATAAAATTTGAGGGTTGCCCTCGATTTCTCTAAGATCCCATCATCAGATCCTAACTTGGTGACAATGGGACCACCTCAGAACTATCTACTTTCGAACAAAAAAAGAATTTTGAAAATCTGTCGACAATTGGCCGAGTATTCGATGAACAAACATACAAAAAAAAAACATACAAACAGACGAACATAGTACCTCCTCCTTTTTGTGAAGTCGGTAAAAAATGAAAAGGCGGGACAATAAGATTTACTCATAAGATAATTTTATTGATTTCCATGTAAATTTTTTCTAATGAAAAAATCTTTGCTCCCTTTGGTATTCGATCGCGAATGGAATATGTAACACTTCCACAAAAGTACTTACTTCGACGCCTAAGTGTCTGTTTGTTATTGTATATTTTTTATAGTTAGTTAGTCATTTAATTTAGTACCTAGTATAAAAAGTAAGGGTCGTGTTACGTATTTCTATACACTCTCTTAGAACGTGTCTCCACACAGCGATATCATCGCGGCGAAAATTTGATGGCACGGCGAGACTATCGCCGCAATTCTCTCGCTCGTGGAGATGGCCCCTTAGTTATCCACAAAATCAATGATAATTTCCTAGGAATGTAAACGGCGCCACGTGGCATGATGGGCCGTGACATATGGCGCGTGGGAGGAGGCAGATGTCACGGATCCATTACAGCGCTGAATAGCGTCCATTAGACTGTGGACCGCTAAGTACGACCACAGTAACAGTAAGACCACTTGCAGCAATACGGTTGAAAGAACTACCACATATATAACTTGTGCTATACAGGGTCAAAATAAATTGGCTAGCGAGATTCTGCAGATGTTATATCTAAACACGATACAACAAAAAATAAACTAATGTCATTATAAAAATTTGGGTCATCGACCGCAGGTAGGGAGTCACTTGAAATATTAGTTTAAAAATCAGTTTTTTCTTGGTTCAAACTTCACAGACGTGATGGATATCTATAACTCAACACGATAAAGCAAATTATAACAGATTTTGTCAACTTATACTTCAAGTTACAACGCTATCAGCGATCGTTGACCCCAAAAAACAACATCAAAACTATTTAATTTTTAATTTATCGTGTTTAGATACCTACCGATACCCATCACATCTGCAGAGATTTGCTAGCTAATTTAATTTGATCCTGTACAACAGAGAAGACTTTAAGTAAGCGAGCAACGTATGTAATAATAATAATAGTCCTCCAGACCGTATTTCGACCACGTCGGCCAATCTCAACGGAGACTAGCCTTCAGCGCGAGAGATATTATAGTGCACAAGTGTGCGTAGACACAGGTGCACTCTCTCTTCCCTCACTCTCATAGTCCGATGGGACAGCATGTAATCCGACACGACCGGAGAGAGATCAGGCGCAGGATCAACGGCGCGGGACACTAGGGTATCACACCGCCAACTTCCAAACTCCGGGCAGTCACTAAGAATTTAATTATGGAAAAACCCAGTAACACTTTGTCCGACCTGGGAATCGAGCCAAAGAACCCACGCTCCGCTGTTGCGCTTGCTACCACGAGACCAACGGGGCAACGTATGTCAGAAGAAGAAGAAAGAAAAAATGGTTTATCGCCATAGAAACACTATAAAACCTTGTGCGGTCGGAGAACCCAGTTCCTTGCGCGAAACTCGCACCAAAAGGAGCCCTGTGTCCCAGTAGTGGGTACATTATAGGCTGATTCTGCTTCATTATGCTTAAGAATATCAACTGCAGTTTGGAAGTGGCATTAGCACTTTCCGAGAACATTATTATTATTAGCCTGTGATGTCCCACTGCAGGGCAAAGGCCTCCCTACTCTCTTTCCACTTCTCTCTGTTCAAAGCTGCTAAGGACCAGTTCTTGTTGAAGGAGTCCAGCTCATCCCGCCATCTCCGTCTGGGGACCCATTGGGTCGTTAGTTTGGCCCATTGTTCGTCTGACAGAAACATACCTCAGTTTTTTTGATAAGCCTTTTGAGCTTTCCTCTGTGATGTTATCACTACATATTTTTGTATATCATTAAGCTTTTAGTAGCGGGAAGTGGAGCTTGTAATATACCTTTTGGGGTCAAGTTTTCACAAAGATTGAGAGTAAATTTTATGACAGTGTTGACTTTCTTCCGGTGTTTTACCGGTTTTCATGCTCTGATTTACTTAGATACCTAATATAAAGAGGGAAGTAAAACTTGTAGTCTTGTATGCAGAGGTGTAAAGGACTCATGATGAGAATTTTTGAATAATACCAATGAGTCTTAATTCGACTCAAGTTAGAGATCTCAAAACTATTAGAAGAATCGCACAATAAAATAAAAAAATATATTTTCTTGGGCAAAACGATTAGTTTTCAGTCCCCTCATCAGATAATGAGGGGACTGACCTACTTGCAGAAATAAAATCATTTATTCTTCTAAACCACCCACGTGGTAGCACGGGTAACTTTCCTCTTTTCTGTCGGCCATCACATACACTTTATTGTATCCGCAACACATCAGACACGGACCAATGCGGCATGCAGCAGGAAATGGGTCCGCAATCACAGTAATATTAGATTCTAGGAGGAAACAATGCTACTGTGATTCACTTTTGTTTATAACGATGAAGCGACCGACATCTCCCCAAGTAGAGGCTGGGTACTGATCTTATAGAGCTGGCGTAACAGCTAGTGGCAGGGGACTGTAAACTACTGGTACTCAGCTGCATCCGGTTAGACTGGAAGCCGACCCCAACATAGTTGGGAAAAGGCTAGGCAGATCTTCTTCTTAGCGTGTCGATAGCAATCTAAATGTACTCGGCCCAGAATTCGGCTACTTGTTTGGCGCCATCACTAGCGGCCATCAATTCCTGTAACTTGCAGCTGACAGGACACGCAGGGCACGATATTAAGGTGTCTCATTGTTTGTGGAACTGCACCACATTTACACTCCAAGGCGGAGTCGTCTATAAATTTCCACCTGAACAGGTTTTCCTTGCTTCGGCCAACCTGAGTCTGGATTCTGTTTAAAGACTTCCAGGTTACCCAAGGTAACTCATGTCCAGGTGGGAGGTCTTCAGCGGGTGGAACGAACGGCTTGGGTAACGGAGCACTGTCTCGCCACAGCTTCAGTCTTTCTTGTGGTGGTTCGCCAGTGAGTGGGACGACACACTTTAAAAAACTGAGAACTGAGGCAGATGATGAGTCAGTTTGATTAAAAATCAAATCAATTATTTGAATTTGTTTCTACTCAGCTCGCATCTCAATAATTTTGGCCCTAATCGTTCCCCTCCCTTCGCCCTTTGCCGCCGTACAATTGCAATTGTAAAGCATCACAATTATAGATCGGCGTCAAGCGTCGGCGCACTATTTTTGTACTGCAAGTAGGTCATAGGCGCAACACATGCGCGTACGATTGTATTCACATTCGTCTTACCTGCGCGGTATTGTATTAAGGTAATTCTGAAGATGCAGAAGAACTGAACAATAGGTAAGTAATAGGAAATTTTGGAGGGATACAAGGTGACTTGTATTTTGACGTTTTCCTTCCAGGACATGATTGTGTGACCTATTTGCAACAATAAGCTCCCCGTAAAGTCTATTCGCAAATCCATGGGATTCGAGAAATTCCAAGATTTGGGTTTATCTGAAGATTTGCCAAAAGTCATTAAGTTTCACTTTTCTCTAAAAACATATAGGGTTGTCCGTAAAACCATCGTCCTGCCGTTATCCCAATTTATTTGGGGTCGACGCAACGGCTTATTCTTCCATACCTCTCTATTAGTCGTCATCTCAAAAATTACTCACTTTCTAGACATATCATCTTTCACACAGTCCATCCATCGTTTCTTTGGCCTTCATCTACTCGTATAGCCATCCACATTGATACCTACTCAAAACATTTCTGACGACATTTTCCTCATTCCTCCGCATCACATCACAACCGATTTCCACACAACTTTTCAGTCACCGGTGTCACTTTCAGACTTCCTCTTATACGAGGACTGTCATATGGAAATTCGTAAAACCAGAGCTGAGTTCAATCTTTTAGAGTAGGTAGTGCAAATATGTGCACGCTCTTACCACTCTAAAAAATTACAATTTTGTCTCTGGGATTGCAACGCATTGCGATGTCGTCGGTGTGCGCAGAGCTCCTTAGGCAGCGGTGCATCAGGTGGCCACCAAATATCATTAAAAACCGGCCAAGTGCGAGTTTAAAATACCGGTCACACGCCGAAATAAACTCGTTTCTTGTATTCAGACCCCCTTTAATTTGTAACTTTATTTAATTTTTATAGCAGGTATCGAAATACACACAGAAAATTTCAACTGTCCATGTGTACATCTGCCTAGCCTTTTCCCAACTATGTTGGGGTCGGCTTCCAGTCTAACCGGATGCAGATGAATACCAGTATTTTACATGAAGCGACTGCCTATCTGACCTCCACAACCCAGTTACTGGGTAATACGATACCCCTTGGTAAGACTGGTTGTCAGATTTTCGGGCTTCTGACTACCCGTAACGACTGTCAAAGAGATCCACGAATGACAGCCGGGACCAACGGCTTAACGTGCTTTCGGAGGCACGGAGGGGTCTCGGTATGTAAAGATGGACACCCATCCACAGACCAACCGCGGCAAGCGTAGCTTAACCTTCGACATGTGCGGCTTGTTTTATTATGTTTACAATAGTGAGAATTATAATATAAATAGTATTAATTGATAAACGCACGTAGTACTCGTGGTACAACCGGCGTAGGTGCACGGCCAGATATTTGAACTTTACAACGAAGCAAAAAGAGTACGGTACGTAATAATTGTAGCACTTAGAAGTATTTGGTCAACTGGACCCACTCGAACTGGACCCGCGGGTCCAGTTGACCAATCATTGAAGTTTCTGCTTACCCCTATGGAAAGAAGGCCTCAGTTTATGTAGTGTGTATATGTATAATTGATAGCATAATCAGCCAATAATCTTCCCACTGCTGGAAAATAGGCCTCCTCTCTGTGAGAGGGCCGTAATCCACCACGCGGGTCCAGACCGGGTTGGTAGATGTCACATGTCTTCGAATTTTTGGTTCTAGGAAATGCAAGTTTCCTCACGATGTTTTCCTTCACCGTTTTGAGAGTAGTGATGATGAAATTATATACACAAAGTAAAGACCTATAACTGTTCAGAGGGGCCGATTCCACTGAGCCACCACTGCTCACTGTGTTTTATTGATAAATTAGTCAAATCAGTAAACATTTGACAGCTTTTTGTAACGTTGCCAACTTTCAGAATGCGCCCTCTTAACACTATATTGGGACATTGACATCGCGGGCCATTCGGGGACCATTTTCGGGACATTGCCGCTCTCAACCCCCAAGCGCTAACAGCCTTCATTAAAGACATGATTTGCGCTATAGTTGACTATCCTAGCCCTTATCAACGCTTCACAATGGGTAACGATAGTTAACGATTTGGTGTTAAACTCTCGTTAATGTTTAAGTAAAGTTTCGTGTTGAAGATAACACGAAACTTTACTTAAACTTTAACGAGAGTCAAGAGCCAAGAGGCTTGGTTTGAAGGAATTGGCGGAAGCTTGTTTGGTTAGGGTGTTAAAATGGAATCTATAATCGCTGAAATACCAGCAATAACCTATCATAAAATCCTACTAATATTATAAAAGTAAAAGTTTAATGAGTTACTCTTTCACGCAAAAACTACTGAACGGATTCGGATGAAATTTGGCACACAGATAGTTTATAACTAGGATTAACACATGGAACAGTTTTTATCCCGATATTCCCAAGGGATCGAAACTTATACAGGTGAAACCGCGGGGCGCTGCTAGTAAATAAATAAATGAAACATTATTCACGCTTTTGTGACCAAAATAAATTACCCAGTATCTAGGTAGTAGGTAAATTACCGAGCAGTGATGGCCCAGTGGTAACGGGCCATCACTACTACGAACTACTTATATAAGAATATTTTTTACTACGAAAATTGTTTTAAAACCTATCACTCATTTAGGTAGGTATTCATAATTATCTTTAAGTTCTTCATGTTGTTTCAGTTATTACTGTAATACATTCAGACACAATGTAAAAATTGTCCTCGGAAACTTTTATTTTCTCTTGACTGCACTTTATACCTGTCAAAAAGGGTAACCTAGATAAAGTGGATAAGACAGAGATTAAAACAGAAAAAGAACTAGCAGGGGATCCAGAGGGAGGGGGGGGGGGGGGTGGAGGGGGGTTCAGGGATCAGACCGGAATAAATAAAAAATTTGAAGACATGTGACATCTACCAACTCGCACTGGGCCCGCGTGGTGGATTACAGCACACTCCCTCCTCCCAACCTATGGAGAAGAACGGGCAAGAAACTCCACGGACGCGTACCATTGCGTGTTACTCAATTAGGTTGTAGGCAATGATTTCAAAAGAGTAATATATAAATCAATGGTTGTAGGTTTCCTCACGATGTTTTCTATCATATAGATATTTCCAACCATGGAGAACAAAAACCTAACCTATGTTTACATCATGCTGAGATAGGAGCCTTTTGGCCTCGTAGGTATAGGACTTTCTTTTTCATTTTCCTTTTTGTTACTTTTTTTTAATATAATTTGATTTTTTATTTCAGACTGTGTTTACTTTGTGATCTTCCTGTAAGTAGGTACGAGTCGCAATAAATACATTTTCTTTCTTTCTGTTAGACCACTTTAGTTGGTCAAAATGCAAAAAACAATCACAACAATTCTTGTGACATTGGTGCCGAATCTCTTGTCACAAATGCCTCTAAACTAGACTAAAATTCACCAAAATTTTGTTTATTCCTGTCACACGACGATTTCCCATTCTGAAATTGACTAAAGTGATAGGTATTTTAGTTTGACAGCACTAAGATGGCACTGAGTTATTAATCTATTGAAAATGACAATTTTGCTATTCTGAATTTGACGTTTATCCCCTAAACTTTTAATTCTATAACTAAATCTGACTATTTATAATCGCAATTAAAAGGACGTAGAATAAAATTAGTTGTCATAAACTAAAATTCACACCAACACCTCGACTTCAGGTGCAAAAACAGTACTTTATCTTTTTTTTTTCGTTTCTTTTGCTTGTATCTCGAAAATGGTGTGCTCTATCGCAAAAATAATAAAAATTTCGACCCCCTTTAGAGTACCCATAAACCCCTAAAACTCAGCATGTGGGTAATCATGTTTCATACTGGGTGAAATTTTAATGGTTGTTTTCCTCTTAAGGGGTCATTGTACTCATCATTATGAACAACTTTTACTATGGGACCAAACCTGAAATCGCGAAAAAAATATCAGCTGTTCCCTACATTTTTACGAGTTATACGAACATAAATTGTAGGGAACAACTGATTTTTTTTTCGCGATTTCAGGTTTGGTCCCATAGTAAAAGTTGTTCATAATGATGAGTACAATGACCCCTTAAGAGGAAAACAACCATTAAAATTTCAGCCAGTATAAAAAGTGAAAAATTATAAGTATATTTATAAAACAAGTCGAGGGCGCCATCCCTGCGCGCCGCCGGCTCTAAAAAAAATTCATTCTGGGGGTAGGGCAAACAAGTACCACGTGGAGTCGCGATTGTCAAATTCGATTGCAGTTGTGTCAAAATTATTTTTAAATTTAGAGATTTTTTTTGTAGAATAACTTTATATCTCATAGCCAAAAGTAAGACATTTTAGGGACAGTTTAGTTCGGTGTACCTACGAGAGAATCGGCACCAAATGCCTTGTTTCCCTAAAGTTCATGGTACTCATGAATAAATTAACGACAGTCGGCACAAACAACACTGCACTCTCGTTCATTATGAATAGGGTTCGAATTAAAACGAAACTTGTATCGTAAAAGATCCTACTTTAGCTGCGAAACACTAATAAAATGTTTTATTAGTAAACAAGAGTTTCTTCCTTGGATTTCTGGGAGCCTGGTCAAGGGTCTTATGCAAATCTGCCGTCTGATGTGAGTGGTTGACCTATTTAACAATTATAGACAATGTTCTTTTTAACCCACTTCAAAAAGGAGCAGGTTGTAAATTAGACTGTTTTTATGACTGTGTTTTTTGATATTACAATTTAATAGTGTTATTCAAACAGTAATTTGGGTAAGAATTTAATCTGAAGACCAATATTATTCTCGTAATTTAAAACGTTCAAAATCCAGTCGCAGTTTCATCTCGACGACAAACAAATGTCAAAAAATAAAACTTGTCAAAATGTAGGGAAATTAGAGGTAGGTACTTTTGACAGATTGAGACTGAGATCAGACTGTGAACGTTCTTAAAATTACGAGAAGAATTGCCCCTTTAAATAGTGTCAGTTTTCATCAGATACTTTTGGAACAAAATATAGTACCTACTGATATTTCTTTACATATCAAGATCCTTGTATACTTCGGAAAACACGTTAAACATCCTTCCCGGTGGTTCCAAGAAAGGTCAACAACCTATCTTACCGTAAGGGTAGGTAATCGATATTGCCCAGTAATTGGATTACAGAGGTCAGATGGCAAGCACCCCGTGCAAAATGCTGATTTAATCACGGAAGGATTCGGAAGCCTGTGGGAAAAGAACGAGGAAAAAGATCTTGTTATATGGCAAAACGGAGTGAACAATTCGCCTTGAAGCTAAACAAATAAATATAATGTTTTATTGGCATAAAAAGGTGTAACATTTTCAATTGAAGCCCTGACTCCTGGGCCAGGTGGTACCTGTGTTACAGGAGTATGTATCTTCTGGTGCTGTGGACACCTAGGCCATACAGGAATGCCTAGTTTAGAGTCAATGTCAAAACAGTTTTTCTTAAATATCTTTTTAGAATTAAAAATCTGCCTACACCTGTAGGAACCCATTACTTTCAGCAGCTGTTCACCTGATATGATCCTCGCGGGATGGCTGGTGGTTGCTGGATGAAAGTAGAGGCCTCAATTAACCACTACGGTGAAATGTGGTTAGTTTGATACTACGGGTTTAGTTTGATAACAACTTTCGACTTATGAAAAACTTAATTTTATTAGATTTAAATATATAGATTTGAACAAAAAAATCAGTAATTTGTATTTATCAAAGAATCCCATCCATAAACCATCATCTTAAAACAACTGTAGCACAAAAATTTGTGTTACGAGTTGGTCGCAGGTTCGAACCCTGACAGGCGCTTTACTTTGTATAAATTATTTCATCACCACTGCTCTCAAAACGGTGAATGAAAACATCGTGAGGAAACCAGCAGGTCCTAGAACTAAAAATTCGAAGACATTTGGCATCCACCAACCCGCACTAGGCCTGCGTGGTGGATTACGGCCCTCTCCGTCTCACAGAGAGGAGACCTGTGTCCCAGCAGTGAGAACCTAGCGACCTAGGTAGTGAAAGTTGCAATGTTGTTCGGTGCAGAGTGCCTTAGTCGCCAGGATTTCAAAATCCCCTTGAACTTTCCATGAAGCTTAAAGCAATTTAAAAAAATGTATTCTCCAGTTAACAAAAGGGAGAAAAACCATAAAGAAACAACAATATAACCGCACATTAATTTATGGAAAACGATAAAACTCCATGATATATACCACTCATAAACTGCAATACATTTTGATTGCATGATCTAAACCTGCTTTTATGTGCTTACAATACATTTGAATGCTTGAGATAAAAACTTTAATGGCTGTCTAACTAGACTGGTAATAACTGCATTTTGGAAACCGCAGTACTATTCTGTAAAAATTTCACCGTGAAAACTTGGGTGAAGTGAAGTTCTATGTACTGTAGAGCTACCATTTACCGGGTAATATGTCTTTCATTGACTTGAATGTGCCCTGGCAGCTGATAGTATGTCATGCTCACACAAATGTCTCGCTGACGGTGGCGTGTGTGTTGGATCATTTAGCTCCCTTCAAAATGGTTGAGCTGAATGGTGCTGATATATGCGTCATGTTCGTGAACGGGCGCCGTCAGTTGGGGCTGGTCATCACTCGGCTGCCTCGGCTTATTTTTATTTTTAATTATTTTATTTTTGGATTGTTGTTTTTTTATATTATTTAATATTTGCTGTACTCTGGACGCTTTTAACGCATACGTCTTTTTTTACATCGTTCTCACATATTATTATAAATTCAACATTAATGATGTAACTAATATTTTTGTAAAAATATAATTTAAAAGAGTGTCCATGGAGTTTCTTGCCCGTTCTTCTCCATAGGTACCTACGCTTTGGAATGGGCAACTAGCTTAATTTTATTTTTGACTGACCGACTTCTTGACAATTCAAAAGTGCCTGTAAATGGTTTAATTGAAATAAATGCTTTGAGTTTGAGTTTGAGTTTGAGTAGAAGATAGCTGTCATTGCACTGTATGCTGGGGATTGCCCACAGAACAGATGGTCTGAGTCCCTAGCATACAGTGGATTTTTGCCCCTATCGACAGCTCACTTCACCTAAGTCTCTCCCACCCTGTAAACAAATGAAATGTACATACCTGTGACCAATTTACATAAGATTTTTTAATGACTAAAATACGGTTGTGACCAAATTACAATAACCCTATTTACCGGAACTGCTATTCCTTTCAGTGAAAAGGTTAAGAACCTTGGGGTTTGGATCGACAAAAATCTTTCTTGGGGTCCTCAGCTACAGGACGTAAGTCGCAAAATTTTTGCATCTGGTAAGTCACTGAGACGATTGCGGAACTTTCTTCCAACTGCCACTAAAACTGCGCTTGCACAATCCCTTTTACTTCCCATCCTTGACTATGCTGATGTCAGTTATCCAGATCTTACTGAGGCACAACTAGATAAGCTTGAGCGACTTCAAAACTTTTGCATTAGATTTATATTTGGCCTGCGCAAATATGATCACATTTCTGAATTTCGTTCAAAGCTCAAGTGGCTTCCCATACGTCTTCGCCGGAATTCTCATATCTTGTTTCAGCTCTACAGTATCTTGTTTAATCCTAGAACCCCCACTTATCTTAAAGAACGTTTCAAGTTCCTTCATGACACACATAATAGATATCTGAGGTCATCGGAAAACCTGAGACTAGAGATGCCGGTGCATTCCACCAGTTTCTATGACAAATCTTTTACTGTTCAAGCAGTACGGTTATGGAATGACTTGCCCGTGTCGGTAAGGCGTGCTCAATCTTTGTCCACTTTTAAAATTATGATAAAAAAGCACTTCCTCTCTCCTTAAACTTCATCATTATATTTTTCTTTGTTCATGTTTACTATTATATTGTATATATATATATATATATGTATATATTTATTTAGATTAGTATAATATACTTTATGTATGTATTTATGGTATTGTGTAAATGGTACACCACAGACTACCTACAGTACTTGTCTGTCCTTCCTCTTTTTAATCCATCCAAAGGTTGTCTTTAAAAGATCGCTTTTAGCGATAAGACCGCCCATTGTGTCACCCATTGTAAAATTTCTATATTTATGTCTGTAATTTATATGGTGTACATAATAAAGAGTATTCTATTCTATTCTATTCTATTCTATTTTGGAGGGACCCGAGAGAAATATGTTGTGTTGGGGAGAAAAGTTTATATATATTGTTTATTAGCCGAAGTCAAGCAGCCTGCTGTGTTTTTTCGATGTGTGGGAGTTCCAGTGCCTTAGGCATCTTCTGGGCACGCTTGTTCTATCATAGACCTCATCCATCGCTTTCCATCAGGCGTGATCGAGGTCAAGAGCGGGTCCATTCAGCAATAAAAAAAAATAAAAAATAAACACCCTAGCGTAGAAATTTGTCGTCGATTTAAAAAAAAAATTGCTACTTCATAAAAAAGTGCAATACGTAGGCGGTCAAAATGTATGGAATAGCAGTTTTTTTTTTCAATAACTGGCGAACCATTTCAACGCAGAGGTGACCAGAATCATTTAGGTGCCTACTGAATCCACGCAAACAGGTTGCGCATCGATGTCTCTGCCATTCTGTGTATTGGTCTCAGATTATTTTTTTTGTCTAAACTTTTCACCCCTGTAAAGCATTTTCTCTCCCAACCTTATAAATATTTTCTCATTCTACAAGAATACATTTTTACAGAACGTCAAAAAAACCTGATGAAACATCTGTAGGTAGCGCCAGCGACGGTAAGTTCGTTCAGCCGAGCGAGCGACCATCATTCAATCAATCACTCTTTCGTTCATTCACTTAGGTACCGAGCGCTTCGAACATTTTCAACCGGGTATTTCCGCAACTTTTTCGTTCAATTTCGGTTTACGTAAAACATTGTTAAGTAATCAATTTCTTTGTAAGCAGGTTAACAGATAAAAATGTAAGCCTTTTTAACTTTTTGTTGTTTGCATTTTATCTATATTGTTTACTTTTATTCGTTTCCCACAATAACCTCATCTTCCTGTAGGAAGATAGGTTATTTTTTTTTGACAAGCGTCTTGCGTTTTTGGGATGTCTAATAATCCCCTGATTTCCTGGTTCTACAAGTCAGCCGTCACCACTTGACGTTGGCAGAATAGTCGACATCGGCTCAGTTGCCAAAAAGGAAAAAAAAAAAGGAGCTTTTGTCATTTAAATGCTTTTGACAAGTCAAGATATTTAATTTGTTTCTCTTTCTATTTCTAGCTGATTTTTATTACCTACTTCAAAAAAAAAAAAAAATTATAAAATTCAATTTTCATTTGTTCTGCAGACTTTACATCCAGACAGACGTATTCAGGGCTTCTAATAACTGTCCAGGGGTGCCAATGTCCCCCAATAATAGTACCTAAAGTTTGTGTTCATATAAAACTTTAGCTAGACGGCAGCGATGCGGTTTTTGAATAGATTTTTTAAGTCGAATATTTCTTATAACTTCAGTGCAAAGTGACGATAATGTCTAGGAATTCACCATTTAAAATAAATTATAGCTATGCCAAACGTATACAGGGTGTCCAAAGACCCATCATGAATCCAGTCAGATAAATTAATTGATAAAAACTGATACAATATCCATACTAATATTATAAATGCGAAAGTGTGTTTGTCTGTTACCTCTTCACACTAAACCGCTGAACCGATTTAGATGAAATTTGGTATAGAGATAGTTTGAGTCCCGGGAAAGGACATAGGATAGTTTTTATCCCGATATTCCCACGGGATCGACACATATGTGGGTAAAACCGCAGGGCACTGCTAGTACGGTTTGAATTCATTTATTTCTAAAGATTACAAATCACTTGTATAGAAATAAATACTAAAAATTACTTAATTTATTACATTTTTGTTGTCCAGGAGTATTACGAGCTTATAGTGTTAACATTACGAATATAAGAAGGTAATTGTTAAAGGTTTTTTAAAGTTTTGTGTTATCTACCGCCCCGTACGGCGCATTGATGCGGTCGTCGTGCGGCGACTCGTTATCTTTGTTTTGTATTTGAAACCTAAAGACTCGTTTACACTAGAGGCAAATTAATTATTTTAGTTATTTTATTTTATGACCCTTTAAGATGTGGCATTTTAGTAGTTTTTTAAATAGTAATAACGATTGCGTATTTTTTATATCTTTTGGTAATGAGTTATAAAGTTTTGCTCCCTCATGTATTATTGTCTTTTTTCCATAATTAGTTCTAGTACTAGGTATATGTATGTCTTGTGCGCGTCTCAGAATACGTTTTTGTACCTGTATGTTTTTTTTAAATGTGATTTGTGTGTGTAAGTCTTTGGAAAGAATTTTACGAACTAAAATACACGTGTTATATAAATATATATTAGATATGTTAAAGAGCTTGGTTTCTTGGTAAATTTTGTGTGTGGGGGTCAGGTAGTGGTAGTGAAATAGGACTTTTATAATTCTGTTTTGCGCTCTTTGTAGCTTTTCTAGGTTGGTTTTAGCTGCTGAACCCCACAGTTCTACAAGATATTCAATGTGCGGTTTCACTAATGAATTATAAATAGTGTAGCGGACCTTAAGAGGAAAGCATCTCACAATTCGACGTAACGCCCCCGTTAGGCTCAATATTTTAGAACAGGTTTTCTCGATGTGAGGTTTCCATGTAAGTTGATTATCCAGAATAAGTCCGAGATATTTCTCTTTATTAACTTTATTTAAATTGACTCCATTAATACTAAGAGGTTTGTGATCCGGGATTTTTTTGTTTTTAGCTGCAAATATTATATAGTTGGTTTTGGATGTATTGATAGTTAACAGGTTATCTAGGAACCATCTTTCTAAGACATTGAGATCCTCTTGTGCGTCCTGTATTATTGCGTCAATTGAGTGACCAAAATAAAAAAGGCAAGTGTCATCAGCATATAAGGAAATATGCCCCTTCAGGCCTATCTTGTCTATATTGTTAATGTAGATTAGGAATAAAAGGGGACCACAAATCGAGCCCTGAGGCACGCCACAGTTGATTACCTTAGGTACGCTAACATTGTCACCTATTTTAACGACCTGTCGGCGTCCCTGAAGATACGATTCAAAAATTTTGAAGGCATTTCCAGTTACACCGATCGAGGTAAGTTTATTCATTAACAAGCTATGGCTAACGGTATCAAACGCCTTTTTTAGGTCGATGAAGATCCCTAAAGCAATGTGTTTCCTGTCTATATTAGTTTTAATAGTTGTGATTAAATCTGTTGCTGCTGAAAGAGTATTGGATTTTGGTCTAAAGCCATACTGTCGTTGAGATAGGTAGTTAAATGAATTTAAATATAGACTGAGCCGATTGTGCAATAGCTTTTCAAAAATTTTAGATAGCACAGGCAAAACTGAAATAGGTCTATAATTTCCCGGGGACAGTTTGGAGCCAGCTTTAAAAATCGGGGTAACTTTGGCGTATTTTAATGTGTCAGGGAAGTGACCTTCGCTCAAACATTTGTTGATGCATTGAGTTAGACTAGGTAATATGAGATTCTTTATACACTTGAGTGATTTGGCACTGATGCCGTCTATACCTGTGCTGGTGTTTGAATTCAGGTCATCAATTATTTTCCTAATTTCGTCTGCCGTTGCTGGTGCTATCTGAGAAAGAGTAGCTGCATTTTCGGTTTTGTTTAGCGTGACTGAGTTAGTCTGGTTATTATGATATTTAGCAGGTATCTGATTAGCTAGAAGTGAACCTATACCTGAGAAATAGTTCTGAGAAGTAGTATCAAAATATATCCTTGTTATAGCCATTTCATAAATCTGTCACAGAATGACAGCTGTGATATGAATTTAAGTAGGTAGGTACAGACGTCAGCACATCAAGCTACTATAATCTGTCAAATTTCTTTAATAGATTTTCAACTTTATCGCTAAAGCATTAGGTTCAAAGTTGATTGCGAAAATGTAAGTTGGTTATGAATTTGCTATAGAGATGTATGAGGAACAGGGTGTAAAGTTCACTCGTCTTCCATAGTTTAGGGAGGATCCTGCGACCAGACGGGTGTTGTGTCTGATGGGCTACTGCCCGATGATTGTTGGCGGGAAGTTGTATGATGCTTTCGCGATGCAGAATTATGCGTGACGTTAGTATGATGCGTATTTCGCGTGTGGCGATGTAGATATAACTTAAAAATTAATTTTCTTGACTTTTATCTAGAAATGTATTCACCCTTGTATTAAAACCAGACTCCATAATCAGATCCCAACTACAGTAGACAAATAGCGACTTTTTTTTCTATGTCACCGCGGCAATTTCCTTCGTATTTTTTCCTTATTTGGCTCAAATACACCCACGGGAAATTGTCGACTTGACTTGTAATTACAATACAAGCGAGACAGAGTAAATACAAAGACCTCGGTGTCTTTCTCTTTTCCACCAAATAAAACCGTAGTATTGCTATCTCTTACTCACCTTATAGAACGAGAAAGGGACAGTGACAGTTTCGAGCTGTCAAACTAGTTGACGTTTTTAAAGTCAGTGTGTTTGGGTGTTTTAAACTTGTACTGATTGAGTAATAAAGTTTAACCAAACTTTGCATCTCTTATTAAATTCCGTCTATTTCTAGTATAAGTACTATTTGTTAGTTTGATCATCAAGCAATGGACAAAATTGTCAACCTTTTATTGCATGAGTACGAGGCTTTTGGCTACTTTGGATGTGTGTGGATTATGTCTTTTTTATTTTTGATAATGTGCATTTTGTTTGTGCAGAATAAGCAATATTTGTTTCAGTCTTTCTTTGTAAAAATAAATCATTAGCCTAAATTATGTTTAATTTGTGTTTAAGAAGCACAGAAATTTTCAAATCGCATCGCAAGGAAAGCTTTGGCATGTATAGCAGATACTTTTCTCTACCCAGCACGCATAGCAGCTGGCTGGTGTAACACTGATACATGCTACGCGTGCAGATAACTGATCTGCACGCGTAGCATAAGCACAAAGAATGCCAGATTGTAGACAGATTTCTACAGAAAACTTTCATCATTTTGTCCATTCTATCTTTCATTTTGAGATGACTGGTTGCATCTGTGTGAGGTCAAAACTCAATCTATTTTACAATCAGACAAACTGCTTGGTTCAATCGTAAATAATACCAAAGAAGTCTGTGAGGTTTTTGAGAAGTGTATTCGTGTATTTATGTATATTTATTTAAGCTTATATTGATATGTAGTATGTAGGTATATTTATTTATTATATTCATAGTTTTAATAAGTTTATGAGTATGTTTATATTTAAAATATTTATTCCTCAATGTTCAGGATTGCACCTACCACTGTTTGTCTCTGCATCACCCTAAGGTTGACTGGTAGAAAATGCCTATGGCATTAAGTCCGCCTCTGTACATTTGTGCTTAAAGTATTAAATAAATAAATAAGTGTTCGTTTCAAAGTTTTATATTTTTCTAGGAGCAAGAAATATTTTATAAGCTTTGCCTTTTGATGGCGTATTGGACGCAGAAGCTATATATAGCTTCTGCAGATGTATACATCTAGTTTGAAGAGAAACGCTGTAATGTAATTCCACTGCCGGGTAAAAGCCTGCTATCATACAGAGAAGGAACGAGGAGTGCATAAGCATAATTAGCCTATAATGTTCCCACTGCTGGGACACAGGCCTGCTCTCGGTGAGATTGAGTGGGCCATAATCCACCACGCGGGCCCAGTGCGCGTTGTTAGTTGTCACATCTTTGAATTTTTGGCTCTAGGACATGCCGGTTTCCTCACAATGTTTTCCTTCACAGTTTTGAGAGCAGTAGTGATGAAATAATTTACACAAAGTAAAGCCTGTCAGGGTTCGAATCTACGACCTACAATTCGTAAGTCGCGGCTGACACTACTGGGCCACCCTGATCTTAAGAGGTTTGATCACCACACTGAAACTTGTTGATGATTTCAAACATGACAATCCCAGCATCCGAAAGTTTAGTAGCGACCGCGGACCAGAAGACTTAGCGTTGGAAGGCCTCCCACAAGGTTAGCCGATTTCCTTGACAATTTAAAGCCGCATGGCAGGAATCCAATGAATGCGAACTCAAACTCAAAGCATAGAATTGTCAAAGGGTCGATCAGTCAGAAAGATGAAGCTAGTTGCGAGAAGCAATGAACCGGTCTAAGGGGCGAAGCTTGAGAGAAGCCTATGTCTAACAGTGGAATCCTTCGGCATAAATGACGAAGACCCACATCCGAATCGCTTGATGACAATCCCTCTCATTTTTACAATACATCAAAATCCATTGCTGTATGTGTTTGAAGACTCGGAATGATTGACTACAAAAATAATGCAATGGATATTATTGAACAATCAAAATGAAAGCAGTCGATGAAAAGGAAGCTTCAAGAAGCTTAACTTCTTTAAGTATTATATAATGAAAGTGGATGACTGTTCATAATAAGTCTCTGACATCACCCCACCCCCTAACTGCGTTAGCGCGGTGATACGAATAAATAATGCGGATTTGCATGTTAATTGCAACTTAATGAGGACGTGAAGAAATCCATCTATTACAAGTTTATATGTACCTATCTTGTTTTGCTAGCTTTAAAGGAGCTCGTGGCTAAGTAATAACAGCCGCACAGGTCGACCGATCAGGTTAAGCTACGCTTGCCACGGTCGGTCCGTGGATGGGTGACCATCGTTACATACCGAGACCCCTCCGTGCCCCGGAAGCCGTTGGTCCCAGCTGTCATTCGTGGATCTTTTTCAGTCGTTACGGGACGTCAGAATCCCGAAAGACTGACAACCGGTCTTATCAACGGGTAAAGTAATTACTCAGTCTCTGAGTTGTGGAGGTCAGTTCATCTCCATCCGGTTAGACTGGAAGCCGACCTCAACATAGGTGGGAAAAGGCTAGGCTGATGATGGTGTATCTTGTTTAACTACAAGCTTATGTGGTTGAAAGAAATACGACCTCGTGGTTAAAAAAGACAAAGGATTTTGTAAAAAAATGTCTTTAGAAACCATAGGTTTTCGAAAATGTCTCTTCGCAAACACAGAAGGACTGAGAATTGATCACGTCGAAAGTTTAAAATGTATTTAGGAAAGATAGCAAAATATTTACCAAAGAATAGGTACCTATAGGTTAGTTAACTATTGCAAAAAGCAAAGGGCAAGAATAGCAGCAAATCTGCAAAAATAATTCCTTTCTCAATTATCTAGTTAAGTAATTGAAATCCGTTCAAAACTGCGGTTCTAAACAAAAAACACAATTCAAATTCTCAACAAAACATTCCATCCACCATTCATCTCTCATTCGATCATCACCGATAACATTCACTCATTCGTTCAAAGAGCAATTTACGTACAATAAACAACTTTGGTATCGTTCATTCGTTAAAAAAAAGTTCTAAAACTTGGTGTTGGTTCTAGTATTTTTTGTATGATGAAATATTTCAAACTTTCGCTACGACAAATTAAAAACATTGCTACTGAAACCTGAAAACTTTTTAAATGATATGGTACTGAATTTCAGGGGTTTTAGAGTTTTCTGTTGGAAATATGTTGAAATGCGGGACATGTTGCGTCGTTTGATGGTGACATGTCAGTTAGGAGGTGGACAGAGTTCGGTGTTACGTGTTGTATTTATGTTGTATATTTTCATTTTGTGAATGAAAGCGTTTTTTGTGTTTGGGCATTACGTATTCAAGTTATGAGAGAATAAAAACAATCATAATAATATACTGTTTATACATTACAGTCGTTACGGGTCGTCAGAAGCCCGAAAGTCTGACAATAAGTCCAGATACCAAAGGGTATCGTATTACCTAGTAGGTAACTCGGTTGTAGAAGTCAGATGCATCTGATTAGACTGGAAGCCGATCCAAACATATTATGTAGTTAAGAAAGGGCTAGATAGATGATGATGATTTGAGTAACCTGATATTTTTAATGCAGGTGTTTCTGTGACAAATCATTTTTTATACGCTTTTATTTATATGCCTGGTAAATCCCGGTATATCAATGAAAAAAAAATTGGCAAAAAACATTTTTTTTCGGTAGAATGTGACTACAATTTAAGTGTGCTTACCTCTTCGGTAAAAACGAGTAATATGTTAGGTAAGTCATGTCAACAAAAAAAATATACCTACCTACTCCTATTCACAATCAAAACACAACCAACTCCCAAAGGACCAATAACTCCGTATACCAAAGACAGTAAGATTTATTGAGTTTTTACGTCGTCCGTCACCTTGGCGACGTTATAGCTGTAATTAATGTTAACGGTGAAAGTTTACGTTCATCGCTTCGACAACAGACGAATAACTTATGACGGTGGGAAGTTGCCATGGAGAAGCTTCTTTGATATTCAATTTAATGTTGTTTTGATAGGGATCTTATTTTAACGTACCATTTAAGCGAATTCAATTCTTCTGTTCTCGAAAGTGTAAGGATGATTTCCACCAAACGGCTCGCCTGCCTACTCGCTTTCCATTTCTCTATGTTTAAAGCTGCTAAGAATTCTTGTTGAAGGAGTCTATCTCATCCCGCCATCTTCATCTGGGCCTGTCGCGATGTCGCTTGCCATTAAGACCCATAGGGTCGTTTTGGCCCCTTGGTCGTCAAAGTCAAATTAGAGACAGAAAATAAAAGAGAGAGAGAGAGACCAGTGACTTTAAATGTCTCTTAAATTTTTCATATATCTAATTAGCCGTTAATACTACCTAAAATAATCCCTTTATTACAATTGCTGTAAGTTCCAAAATATTACAAAATGACGGGCTATCCGTGACCGTAGACCATAAAGCAGCTCATTTAGTTAATAAGGAACATATATAATCTCTTATCTAAATTAACCACATGTTAACCCGAACTTAATCGTGTTTTGTTAATCAGCGCTTTAGCGATAATCGTGTGATAAAATTTTACACATTTTAAACGCTTATTACGTAGATTCATACCGCCTTATTACGTAACAAGGTTTTTCTTTAGATCAGAAGACCATTTCTCGTAATTTAAAACGTTCAAAATCACACAAATGTTAAAAACTTGTCGAAAATGTTGGGAAATTAGAGGTATTTTTGAAAGATTGCGACTGAGATCAGACTGTGAACGTTCATAAAATTACGAGAGGTAGTTATTGAATCAAAAACCTGTTACAGAAATGCAGTTCTTTATACAATAATGACAGCTTCGTTCGGTGTTAAGTTGTCATTGAACTTTGCCTAAATCGAAATACAATTACTGGCTCAAAGCTTGAACTAAAGTTAGATTTCGTTTTGTAATAGGATGGTTAATAATTTTAAACGCTTTGTGGGCAAGTCAAGTTAATGTAATATTGTTTCGTTTTGTTTTATAATTTACGGAAAAACAAAATAAAGCTTTCGACCCAGAGCTGCTGGGAAAAAGACTTGTTTTCCATAAATTTATTATTTTGTAGTTCGAAGTTTATAATCAGTGCAATAAAAGGCTCGTCCCTGTTGCATAATTACAGGTAAAATGTTAATAAAGCCTATAATATTCCCACTGCTGGGAAACTGATTATTTTCGTCATGAAAAATGGCATACGTCTGCCTTACTCTCCAAAAAATGGTTAACTTCTGCTTCACTCTCTGGTGAATACTGCATACTATTCTATAATATATTGTTCACAGAAAACTTGTAGAAAATAGTGTCCGCTATCTTTTTCAATTCAGACTATGGTCATGTCGTGACTTCAGCTAAATCTGGGGGATTTGGCTGAGTCGCACCGGAATTTACTAAACTTGGATATAAAGAATATATTTGCATATTATTTTATTTTAGATATTTTATTTTTGTGTTTTTAAATTTCCTTGTCTTGTAGTTTGACGGGTAGTAGTTTTTGTAAAAATATTTCTTGATTAGGTTTCACAGACACCCTAAAAAAATTAAAGCTTTTCGTGTTTCAATGATTACACCCGATATTCTATAACGATATTCTGATGATATTCTAAAACGTTTTATTTTGTAACATTATTAATATTTATAGGTTTTAGTATCGTTACAAATTTTGGAACGTTATACGATAACATTAGTGGTAACGGAACGAAATTCATTTCTTTTTCAAGTCCCTGCTTCAAATTACCACGACAACGGACCCCCATTCCCAAGCCTAAGGCTTTAAGGCTTCAGGGGCCAAAAATCTACGAGATAATCAGCCAACCAACAGGACAAAAGTTAAGTCCTTTGTTAATAGTCCGCCATTTGTCGTAGTAAATGGGAATTTTCCATCCAGTACACAGCTGCAGCGTTCTTTAGCGTAGCGATTAGGAAAACTGATGAATGTTATTTACTTGTCGGACTGCGTTGGGAATTCTTCTTTTGTCTAGGAAAATATAGTGTGGAGTTCTTTGTTAATGAGTGGGAAGATAAAATATGAGGTTACAGAATAAAAGGATGGTTATTGTCAAGAGCATGGGCAGTCTTACTGCCACTTCATTCATTTTTATTTATTTATAGCAGTGGTGTTATTATTTATTTAAAGCAGTGGTGCCCAATGGTAACGGCCGCGACTTACGAGTTGTAGGTCGTAGGTTCGAACCCAGACAGTTTGTGTTAATTATTTTATCACCACTGCTCTCAAAACGCGAAGGAAAACATCGTGAGGAAACCGGCATGTCCTAGAACCAAAAATTCTAAGAAGTAACAAAGAACCATCAACCCGCACTGGGTCCGCGTGATGGATTGCGGCCTACTATCTCACTGAGAGAAGGCCTGTGTCCCAGCATCGAGAACATTATAGGCTGATTATGATACCGGTCGTGTATTTTAATAGATGAAGTTTCAGAGCCATATTACCTACTCATACAAAGGAACGTCCTCTACCTTAGAACACTATTATCTATCAGAAATCAATGTCTCCACAAAGTTAGTGACGTACGATATTGTTGTATATGTATATGTGTATTCGATTATCAGTATTGTAGATCGCATCGTTGAGCACGGATGCAACTATCATGGAAACATACGGGGCGAAGTTTGTGCGGGAGCGCGCGTCGAACTTTATGGAAAAGCATAGCACACGTTCTGTTTTTCGTAGAATCGTATGTAGAATGTAGACTCTGTCTTGCGCCTAAAAATTGCGGTACACACCAGTGGCGAAGGGTGAATTTATGACAGAGGCAGGCCGGAGCAAAAAAAATGCCAAAAGAAAAATTTCAATGATGAATGAATAGAGTGGTTATGTTCAGAATTTTCGAAGGGAAGCCGGTGGGAATCGAGTTGTATGGTACCTTCGCCACTGGTACACACTTACATTCATGGGACATCGGTGCACAAACTGTAACCATGGATTCAATACATGATTCTGAACCTCGCTGCGTTGAATTTTTTACCGATTATTTGAAAAAAGAAATAGCCGTTCCATACATTTTGACCCCGTTTGCATTGCACTTTTATATAAATCAGCAGATTTTTTATTTGATAACCAAGTCTGGCAACCAGTCTTACCAAGGGGTATTGTATTACCCAGTAACTGGGTTGTGGATGTGGAGGTCAGATAGGCAGTCGCTCAATGCAAAATACTGGTATTCAGCTGCATCCGATTAGACTGGAAACCGACCCCAACAAAAAAAGAACGGAAAGGCAATTCAGATGATGTGAGCCACTAAATACTACGATCAAAAACTTGAAAGAAGGTTCGTTAACTTCCCACAAATTTGTGAAAAAGACACACAAAGCTACACCAACACAGATATTTTACTTACGAATGAATACTCTGAACACTGTATTCTAAAAATCTAATAGCCGTGCATGCAGCAGCGGCTTGCTTTCTATCAACAATGGAAAGAACAACGCTTTGGTTGTTTAAAATAACATCGTGATCATTTCCAGATGTTCAGAATTTAATGAAAACGTAACTGTTTCACTGACACCATTATTTTGTTTGCTAACTGCCCGATTATTCATGTCGGGCCGTTGTATATAATATGCTAGTTGCGCGGTAAACTCTGCTTGCGAGATGCAGGATTTTGCGTGACGTCAGTATGACGCGTAGTTCGAATGTGGCGTTGTAGATACCGCTACATTTTTTAGTCCCATATACTTAGTAGGGGAGAGCCTGTTGCAATGGCAACAGGCTCGCCCGGTTGATGAACCGGGCTCAAATCCATGAAGGATCTATCAATTTATGTGAGATATGTTGTAGGTTGTAAACAAATAGACAACGTCTCTATGTCCATGTGTCATAGGATACACCTGTCAAAAAAAAAAAAACTTGCTTGTCATTCCTTGTTAAAACTAATGTCGGAGAATTAAATCTAATAACATCTTAAAATATATTCTTATTTTCCTACCAATAATCCATCAGGTTATGGGCCCAGGACCCTATTAGGAAAATGAGTATTTTTTTTTTCCGAAAATGCGCAATCCGCTAAATACAAAATAGCCGGCTGGTGACTGGTGTGACCGGTTTGACCCACACAATGGCGTCTTCAACTAATTCACCAGGTACGTCATTTTCACTGATTCAAAATGATAAATTACGTGGATTAGAGAACTATGGAAAATGGAAATTCATAATGAAAATGATTCTGATCCATGAAGACTTGTGGGATTGCGTCGAGAGCAATGGAAAATGTGACGAAAAGAAGTCGCAAAAGGCACTAGCAAGGATATGTCTGTCCGTAAATTCGAATATATTTCCGCAAATTCGCTATTGTAAGAACGCGCAAGAAGCGTGGTCGAATCTTGAAAAGGCTTTCGAGGATAAGGGGCTGTGTAGAAGATTATCATTACTACGAATGCTGTTTAGTACAAAACTCGGCGGTGATGGTATGGACAGTTACCTCAGTAAGATAGTTGAATTATCACAACAATTACAGGATATAAACTCTCCTCTTGATGATGATTTTGTGGCGGTAATTATGTTAAGCGGACTGACGGCAGACTACGATCCTCTGATAATGGCTCTGGAAAACTCTAATATCAAGCTAACCAGTGATGTAGTAAAGGCAAAGTTGTTACAAGAATCTCAACGTCGTGATAACCCAGATGAGAGTGCAACCGCACTATCAGCGTCACGGAATACATCAAGAAAACCTCCAAAATGCTATAGATGTAAGAAGACCGGACATTTTATTAAGGATTGTCCGAAACAGAGTAAGAAAGTCAACAAGGAAAATTCAAAATTACTGTTGACAGCGCTGTCGGTCAGCATCAAGTCAAGTGAGTGGTATATAGATAGTGGAGCAACGGCTCACATGTGCAATGATAAAAGTGTCCTAATTGATTTTGTGCATGGTAAGCCTATGAGTGTAACAGTAGCCAATGGTGAAAAATTAGAGACAGCAGGATGTGGCAATGTTAAGGTTCAGCTCAAAGACTGTCTTAGGATAATTAGTAATGTTTATTATGTACCTAAGCTGTCTGCCAATCTATTGTCTGTCAGTACCTTAGTTAGTAAAGGGTACAAAGTAGTTTTTAATGCTCAGAAATGTCATGTTTATGATGGAAATGATGTTTTAGCTTCAGGAACCTTAGATGCAGGGGTCTACAAATTAGACATATGTCGGATTCCGTGCTCAGAGAGGGGTACTATTAAAACATCAGTAACGTCAGTGACATCAGCTCCAGAAGCAGTCGTTATGGCTGCTAGTTCGCCTCAATCGAAGGAAAAGGTTTCAGTAGCATCGCAAGAAACCTGGCATCGTCGTCTTGGACACTTGAACTCCAGAAGTATGGCGCTTCTTAAAAAAGGTATGGTCAAAGGTATTAATTATGACTCCACAGTTTTTCAGCCATGTATTGCGTGTATTGAGGGCAAGCAAAGTAGATTGCCGTTTCCCAAAAAGTCATACACAAGAGCTTCTGAAGTTTTAGGTTTGGTACATACAGACCTGTGTGGTCCGTTACCTGTTGCGTCTTTTAGTGGTGCCAAGTATTTTCTTTGTTTCATCGATGACTATAGTAGGAAAACATTTGTGTATTTTCTTCGATCAAAAGATGAAGTGTTTGAGCATTTCAAACATTTTAAGGCTATGGTTGAAAATGAAACCAGCCAGAAAATAAAGGTTCTCCGTAGTGACAATGGTGGTGAATTTGTTAGTTACAAATTACAGACTTTATTGAAGAATAATGGCATCAAGCATCACACCACGGTCCCTCACTCGCCACAGCAAAATGGAGTGGCTGAGCGTGCAAACAGGACCATTCTGGAGAAAGCGAGATGTATGCTGCGAGATGCTAAGCTTGACAATAAATTCTGGGCAGAAGCGGTCAACACTGCTGTCTACCTGAAAAACAGATCTCCAACCAAAGCTGTCACTGGATTAGTTCCAGAGGAGAAGTGGACCAATAAAAAGGTGAATCTTAATTATTTGCATATATTTGGCTGCATTGCATATGCTGTTTCTCATAATCGCAAGAAACTGGATTCCAAGTGCAAACGATACATCTTTGTAGGCTATTGCGAAGATACGAAAGGTTACAGGCTGTTAGAGCCTGATTCATTAAAGTGTATCAAGGCAAGAGACGTCAAATTCTTAGAAAATACATTTATTGCTGACTTAGCAGATAGGTCACATGATGATATTTATAAAAACATGAGCTCATTAAATCTCACTAGTTCAAGTGTTGGAAAAACTGCTGAGGCTAATGTACAGCCTAATTCCCATGAAATATCAGGAACTGATGAGTCTCCTGAGCACTCTGAGACAAGTATTATCACAATAAGTGACTCTGAGAGCGGGAACAGTTCTGATGCAAATAATGCTTTGGATTCAACATACATTCCAGGAGAATCATCAATAGAAGATGCTCTAGCATCATCAGACTATGAAGATTCAATGATGTTGAATGAGTCCGCACAACTAGTATGTAGATTAAGTAGACATGATGAAGAACCGGAGACAGTGCAGGAGGCACTGAATGGTCCAGATGCAGCTCAGTGGAAAGAAGCAATAACAGATGAGTATAAGTCTTTTATAAAAAACAATTGTTGGACCCTTACTAAAAAACCAAATGACCAGAAGCCAGTTAAATGCAAGTGGATTTTTAAGAAGAAAAGGGGTCTCAATGGCGAATTGTTAAAATATAAAGCACGGCTTGTGGCAAAGGGCTACACGCAACAATATGGAGTAGATTATGAAGAAACATTTTCTCCAGTTGTAAGATACTCTACAATTAGGACTCTCATTGCAATTGCTGCTCAATATAACTTAAATATTGATCATTTGGACGTGAAGACTGCTTTCTTAAATGGAGATTTAAAAGAAACAGTTTATATGGAGCAACCAGAAGGTTTTAAGATAAATGGCAAAGAGCAATTTGTTTACAAATTAAACAAGGCCATTTACGGATTGAAACAAGCATCTAGAATGTGGTATGAAAAAATTAATGATGTTTTAATGAATAAATTTGGATTTCGTAGAACATCATCAGAACCATGTGTTTATTTCAAAAGATTACAAAGCGAGTTTATAATAATTGCTTTGTACGTCGATGATATTCTTTTATTCTCGTCAAGTAATTCGTCTTTAAGGTCAACAGTCAAGAATGGCTTGATGAAGGAGTTTGAAATGCATGATCTGGGACCAGCCCATCAGATATTGGGGATGAGGATCTGTAGACGAGAAGATAAGATCACTCTGGATCAGTCAGGTTACATAACGAAAGTCTTAGAGAGATTTCACATGACAGAATGTAAACCTGCGAAAACTCCGATGGAGAAAGGATCGAAGTTAACTGCAAGTCAAGAAAAAAATACTAAATATGATTATAGGAATTTAATAGGCTGTCTTATGTATATTGCAGTTTGTAGCAGACCTGATATTTCTCATGCTGTGAGTGTGCTGAGCCAGTTCAACGAATGTCATTCAGAAACTCATTGGAAAGCAGCTAAGCGTGTGTTGCGCTATCTCAAAGGTACTAAAGATCATTGTTTAATTTTTCAAAAGAGCGAGCTGAATGTCACTGCATATGTAGATGCAGATTGGGCAGGTGACGAAAACGATCGTAAATCCTACACTGGTTTTGTTTTCAAGCTTGGTAGTAGCACAATATCATGGGAGAGTAAAAAGCAAAAAACAGTGGCTCTCTCTAGCACGGAGGCTGAATATATGGCCTTATCAGATGCCTGCAAAGAGGCTTTGTACGTTAGAAGTTTTTTGCATGAACTATTTGGAAAGTTTAGCAAAATATTGATTTATAATGATAATCAATCTGCTCAAAAATTAAGTTCTAATCATATCCATCATAGTAGAACAAAACACATAGATGTAAGGCATCATTTTATAAGAGAAATTGTTAACAAAGACATTATTAAAATTGAGTATTTGTCAACTGATGTAATGATAGCCGATATCCTAACGAAACCCTTAACAAAGGAAAAACAAGATTTGTTCTTGAAGGGTTTAGGTTTGCTTAAATGGTGTTAGTTGTAGACATTTATGTTTCTTTTTGTTGTTTGAATTACATATTTTTAATGAAATATTTAATATGTAATTTAAGAGCCAGTTAGTTGTCTGGGGAGACATCGTCTTTAGTTTAAGGGCAAGTGTTGTAGGTTGTAAACAAATAGACAACGTCTCTATGTCCATGTGTCATAGGATACACCTGTCAAAAAAAAAAAAAACTTGCTTGTCATTCCTTGTTAAAACTAATGTCGGAGAATTAAATCTAATAACATCTTAAAATATATTCTTATTTTCCTACCAATAATCCATCAAGATAGGTATACGAGTGCAGTTGGCCTATCTTAAAAGCGAAAACTAGATTCAGTTTTTCACAAGTCTGCAAAATGTCCAATTTATAGGATGAAATCATTAAATCATTCAAGAACTCCAGAAATGGAAATGTTTAAAAATAGTAGGGTGAGTGAGCCACAAAGTTTTCGCTGTTTTATTGAAAGACTAGCTTCTGCCCGCAACTTCGTCCGCGTAAAATTTCTTGTTTCCCCGATCCACCGCGTCGCGTCGCATCGCATCGCCGGACAACGCTATTATTTCGTTTTCGCTTAGCATTCTTTCTGACTTTTTGCGCGGCTCCTAAGGGTCCTAGCGTGATGTTAAACAGAATTTCTCAAGAATTGGGCTACCAAATGCAAAAATAATTTTAAATCCTACTGGCAGTTTTAGAGATTAGCGCGTTCAAACAAACAAACAAAAAAACAGTGGCATTCCAGGAGTGCCGCATGCCGATAGAATTGAAGACTTGAAGAACAATTACGTGTGTATTTTTTTAATCGTCAGGAAATATTTCGAAATAATTATTTGGTTTCGATTACGGTAACAGTAACAGTGTCGCGAGTTCAATGGTTTTTTCCCATCTCAAAAAATGCCAACATGCACGTTTATCTATGTATGTACGTACATACACAATATATGTAGGTACATACTTATACGAGATGTCGGTTACGGCAACAGTGTCGCGAGTTCGATGATTTTTTCCCATCTCAAAAAATGCCCAACGCGCCTAAAGAAGTTTTCACTTCAAAACAAACTCTTCAGCTTTATTACTGTTGAAGGATACCAAAATACGAGTTATAACCTATTTTCGCGACCCACAACTACAACTGCATCCACGCACACTTTACACCCCCGTATGTTTCCCATGACCCGGTTACATCGTCCGTAGTGAATGGGGCGCTTTATTGCACTTTTTATGCAAACATAGTGAGGATAGCTTTAGTGACGTCATCGCTTGCATTTACACAAGTACCTTCTAATGATGGTGGAGTAAAGAGTAGCGTTGTTCAAATGTAGTTAAAAACTTTTGCTTTCGTGGCTTTTTTAATTTTTTAGCTTGATTTTTTTTTTGTCCTTTTAAGTACTTACTTACTTACTGTGAATGGTGGTTGATTGTGGTTTGTTTTAAAATTTCTCTGCATTAACACAATTCATCGTCTGCCTAGCCGTTTCACAACTATGTTGGGGTTGGTCAAAAGAAAACAGATTTTCTCAACTCCTACTGCAAGTAACAACACTATCAGCAGTCATTGACCCCAAAAAAAACATCAAACCTTTTTTATTTTATCGTATTTAGATATAACAATACCCATCACGTCTGCAGAGTTTCGCTAGCTAATTTAATATGACCTTGTATACTCATTTCTTGCTTGTTTGCCATTCAATAACACAAATACCCACTAAATATATGATACACTATAGTATTTATGTATACTTACGTCATTCATAATACTATTTCTCATCTCATTTATCATCCTTTTATTTATTAATATTTTTACTTGATAATTTTCTTGTTGTTGTGACACTTATGTCAAACTGTTAAGTTTCTTTTTATTTTTCTTAGTCTACGATGCTACTTTTTGGTTTATACAACTAAAATTATTTTGATTGATTTTCGCTAAAATATTGTATTAATTTAATTTTTATATTATGAACTGTACTGAAATTCTAAATTTTACTTTACGCACTCGAAAGAGGTCCGATATATTCGGATCCTCTACATTTGAAGAAACCATTTGTTAGTGGAAAAGAAGAATGATTTTCTAAAACTGGCTGATACTATTTGAAAATGGAAAAGAAAAATAATTTTGAAGGCTAGCTGACGGGTATAAAAGCGTGGCCCGTCAGAAGAAGCATCAGTTTCCATCCTCGACTTTTGTGAAGCACCAGTTTATCCTCGACCTTGGTACAGCAGCATTCTATCGGATTCTACCTTCGTCTATCTGCGACTGCCTCCTGCGAGTGAGTTCCTCATTCCTGCTGAGGGTCGTTGCGGAGGCTTCTCCCTGCGGAGGACCACTTCTTGCTGGAGGATCACTCCCTGCTGAGGGTCGTTGCGGAGGCTTCTCCCTGCGGAGGACCACTTCTTGCTGAAGGTTCACTCCCTGCTGAGGGACGTTGCGGAGATCACTCCCTGCTGAGGGACGTTGCGGAGGCTTCTACCTGCGAAGGTCACTACCAGTGAGCCTCTTCCGCTGAGGACCGATTACTACTGGAGCCCCTGCCCTCTGGGAACCGCTGCCTGCTGCGGCCGCTTCCTGCCAGAGGGTCACTACTGAGGCCTGGCATACTCCTCCTCCCTTGTTTTTTACTTTTCTTGTATTTTTTAATTATATACTAAATTGTATTTTATCTGGTAAATAAATTCGTTACAACACGTAAACCTGATCTCTTTATTAATAATTGTTTTTTTTATATTTTTAAATGTTTTTTATACTTATTTTTTTATATTTTAAGAAATATTTAAAAATGTAACTAAAATATGTATATAGATAAATAAACGAAATAATAATTGTAATCTTAAAATATGATCTCTTATTAAATAAGTAGTGATAATATGGTCTTACCTAAGTAAATATAACGGGGGGTCCGTGGCTAAATAATAACAGCCGCACAGGTCGATCGATCAGGTTAAGCTACGCTTGCCGCGGTTGGTCTGTGGATGGGTGACCATCTTTACATACTGAGACCCCTCCGTGCCTCGGAAAGCACGTTAAGCCGTTGGTCCCGGCTGTCATTCGTGGATCTTTGACAGTCGTTACGGGTAGTCAGAAGCCCGAAAGTCTGACAACCAGTCTTACCAAGGGGTATCGTATTACCCAGTAACTGGGTTGTGGAGGTCAGATAGGCAGTCGCTCCATGTAAAATACTGGTATTCAGCTGCATCCGGTTAGACTGGAAGCCGACCCCAACATAGTTGGGAAAAGGCTAGGCAGATGATGATGACCTAAGTAAATATAACTTTATCTAAATGTAATAATAGTATTTTAAGAAAATAGCTACCGATCTATTCCCATCCAATACCAAGAGCTAATACCATTTGGTATTAGTTTATTTCCGAATTTATTTTCTATTCCCAACGAGTACCACATTTTAAAACCAATACCAAAACAAGTTTGAAGAAATTAGGTACAGTCAGGTTCATTAAAATTAAAATGCTTTGAGTGATTTTAAGTAATGTTTAATCAAGATTAGGGTTTGAATATAAATCACATATTGATTTTTTCTTTTATTTTGTAATTTTTTAGAAATTTAGAGATATTAGATACTTTTATTTTACTATTCCAAGTCCAACAATTATAATATTATATACAAACAATCAAACAGTAGCAATTTTCAGTACTTATTAATTAACTGTGATACTTACCTAGTATGTAAAAGTATAGAGCGATGCTCGAGCAATCGACTTATATACGGTGATGATATAATTGCGTAAGTTAATAATAAATCACGTAAAAATTTGGCAAAAAATCGAATATGAATAGTTAAAGTACTGAAAACCTAAAAAAAATATAAAATATCACAAATAATCAACTTTTAATGTAACAATGTTTTTGGCAAAAACTTCAAAAATTGATATTTTACTTACAATCTAACAATAGTTATAAAATATCACAGACAATCAACTTTTAATATAATTATGTAGCTTAGTAGTAATAAATCAGCATTTTTTTGGCAAAGACATCAAATATAAATAATTTGCTAACATTTAAAAGTAGTAAGCATTTTCAATTACCATAGTATTTTATTTATTTTATTTTATTTGGGAAACAAGCAGATGCAATAACAAACATAAGTATAAAAATACAGCAGCATAGTATAGTAGCAGCAGCAGCAGCATAGTAGCAGTATAGTATGTAAATGTTAGAAAATAAAATACAACTTTGTGTAGCTGAGTGTACAAAAAGTCACGTTTTGGTATTCGTTAGTAATAGATTTTTTATTTAAAAAAATGTGGTACTCGTTGGGAATAGAAAATAAATTCGGAAATAAACTAATACCAAATGGTATTAGCTCTTGGTATTGGATGGGAATAGATCTAGCTACCTACTTATATATACTTCTACTTATATATTCATGTATAATTTTTTTTTAACTTTAGTTTCTATAATTTAGATTTATAACTGTTAAGTAATAGCTGCTATGTATCAAATATAAACTTTGCTGTGCCCTAACAGGGTCTACAATGACTCTTAGCTCTAAGTCTTTTGTAAACATCTCTTTTACCTTGTGGAACGCAAAATAAATGAATATGAATATGAAAAAATTGTGGAGTCCTAAGTACGTGCCGATAGTCAATTCGCCCACGAGGCAGCTAGCCCAAAGTTAATTAACAAAAAGTAGGCGACTCATAACTCACTAGTAAGTAATTTATGAATTAGTATTCCCCAAACACTTGGGGGCAATGAACTTTACTTCCAGTTTTCACTTCAGCAAAGACTCGGTTTAATTTCCGTTTCACGCCGTTTTTACCCGACTCCGGAAAAGAAAGATGGTCTGTTTTACAGTCTATATTTATATTTTATAAAGAGGGGCTTGTGGCTAAGTAATAACAGCCGCACGGGTCGATTGATCAAATTAATCTATGCTTGCCTCGGTTGATTCGTGGATGGGTGACCATCTTCATATACCACGGCCCCTCTGTGCCTCGGAAAGCATGTTAAGCCGTTGGTCCTGGCTGTCATTCGTGGAACTTTGACAGTCGTTACGGTTCTAAGCCCGAAAGTCTGACAACTAGTCTTATCAAGGGGTATTGTATTATCCAGTAACTAGGTTCTGGAGGTCAGATAAGCAGTCGCTCCATGGAAAATACTGGTATTCAGCTGCATCCGGTTAGATTGGAAGCCGACCCAACATAGTTAGGAAAAGGCTAGGCAGATGATGATTGTATTTTATAAAGAGGTTCGGTGGTTCACCGTCGTTGGTCCAGTGGTCGCAAGTGCTACTGCTGATCATGAGGTCCTGCGTTCAATGCCCGGGTCGGGTAAAGTCTTATTGGGTTTTTCTATCAGGAATTTCTCAGCATCCCGGAGTTTGAAATTGCGTCCGATTGATGGCAATAGGCTCGCCCCCTATTACTTAAACATAAGGGGTGCGTTACAATACTGCCTAACGCTTCAGGGATTACAGCCGTGAAGCTATGTAATTCAGTGGTAATAAGGTGTCGATTGTTTCTTCTTTAATCATTTTCGCTCACTGTAAATGTCAGTATTTTTAGCCGAAACATAAAAAAGGGAACACCATAACAACAAAAATCTGTCCTCAATTCCGATAAACGAGCTTTGCTGTCATCAAGAAAATAATACCGAGCTTTGATGTAGGGACCAATCAATCGTGAGCCGACGTCATCTGGTCACAAACACTGTATTTTGTGCACATAACTAAGTAAACTATACAGAGATGAGGCTGTGTATAACATACCTACCTACACAATGGGATAAAGGAAATATAGGAAACTAGTGACCTCTGACTGTGACTAGTGACTAGTGAGCGCCTCAAAGAGATGTCAGCATAAAAGAAGGGGCCCGTTAGGACCGAAGCCTAGCCTGCCGGGGTAGCGTGATTGTCCGAAAGGGCTACCGCGGCCCCGGAACATAAAGGGCTAAGGAAGGAACACGGGTGGGTTTTAGTCAGTAAGAGTCTGACACTCCCTTCCGCTCCACCCAGAGCGGGAGGAGTCATTTGATGATATCACAAACAAAAAAAAAAAAAGGCTGGTTGTCAAACTTTCGAGCTTCTGGTTACCCGTAACGACTGCCAACAGCCGGGACCAACTGCTTAGCGTCCTTTCCGAGGCACAGAAAGATTACGGTAGGCAATGAATGGTCACCCATCCACGGACCGACCTCGGCAAGCGTTGCTTAACCTTGAAAATCGACCCATGCGCTGTTATTGTTTAGCCACGAGCCCCTCTAACTATACAATAGTGCATATAGAACGAAAAAGGAGGGGAGAAAATACAACCGGGACCTGTGTGTATAAAATAGGACATCGCCACCGCCTCTCAGGGCTCTCTCTCCAAACATTGATTTAATATGAATGGAACACGGAGAGCATTTACGTAAGTTTGTACAAACTTTGGGAACGTATATCAGCTGTATTTTGGGAATGAGGATTGATGTTTTGAGTGGCGATTAACATTAGAAAGATAGTTAGGTACATACTCTTTATTATGTACACCATATAGGTAAATCTATATAAGTACTAACCCCCTTACTAATAAACCTTGTCTAGTGTCTGTATATGTAGCTTTGTCTTCTTCTTTCGAAAGTTAATTTACTGACGGCTGAAAGAGAGAAATCGGTGTGTAACTGAAGAGGGGCCCGTGGCTAAGTAATAACAGCCGCACAGGTCGATCGATCAGGTTAAGCAACGTTTGCCGTGGTTGATCTGTGGATGGGTAACCATCTTTACATACCGAGACCCCTCCGTGCCTCGGAAAGCACGTTAAGCGGTTGGTCCCGGCTGTCATTCGTGGATCTTTGACAGTCGTTACGGGTAGTCAGAAGCCCGAAAGTCTGACAACCAGTCTTACCAAGAGGTATCGTATTACTCAGTAACTGTGTTGTGGAGGTCAGATAGGCAGTCGCTCCATGTAAAATACTGGTATTCAGCTGCATCCGGTTAGGCTGGAAGCTGACCCCAACTTAGTTGGGAAAAGGCTAGGCAGATTGATTGGTGATAAGTTAAACATAAGCCTTTTTTTAATGCAAATATAAAGGATAAAGACCCTTCTCCAGACCCCCAGGCAACCTTTCTTTCAAATTTTAAAACGATCGGTTCAGTGGTTCAAGAATGAAAAAGGTAACAGACAGATCGAGTTACTTTCACATTTATAATATACAAGTATACCTACTTAGATACTATTCATAATAATATTATGAACAAGAAACCACTCTAAAGGGTGGTTGTAACAAATCATATCTGATTCTGCCGTATAATGCCGGAATTACACGGTTCAATTTAGCATTTCCATTTTGATGCGGAGCTCAAATCAAATCGTGTGGGTAAACATGAAATTGAATCATTCAAATACGGACATTCCTTTCATTTCCGCGTCTTTCAATCAAAATAAATTAAAGTAAAAGTCAAGATTTAGGAATAAGGTCCCAAATATTGACAAAAAAGCGGCCAAGTTCAGTCAGCTACGGATGAGCAGCGGAGCCTAGTAATAAGAACCCGTTGGCACCATTTGGGTACGAACCCTAAAAACAAATGAATGCGATTAGCTTCAAACGCTTTGGAAGCGCCCCCGATTGGACCCGAACACACGAACCTCCGCCGGTTCGGTACCGGCCGGGTCCGAACGTACCCTAGAATGACGACATACGACACCCTACATTGATTATGTAAATATTTATTAAGCTACCCATCAAATCTTATGAATGTGCGTGAATTAAGAGAGTTGGATAAAAAACTCCTGTGTTAACGCCATTAAATATTTCATATTTAGCGCGCAAGTTTATTAATTTACCTTTATTAAAATCAAGTTTGTAAATGCGATAATCGCCATTTTGTTGACAGTTCGAGGCTAAAAAACATAAAAATTTAGGATTTCAAACATCCAAACTCCACCACAGGGGCAGTAAAAAATACATCATTTAATTATTTGACGATTTAATCCATTGTTCAAGTTAAATAAGTAGTGGTAATGAAGTTTTTTCATATCTAATGTCGAAGTTTCGCGCCAATCGTCCGTGTTTACATTTTTACTTTTTACAAATGTCACACACACAAACTGCACACAATTATGTCCTCCTAGGGCGTCGTGCCGGACGGCGCGTATGTGTTCCACGCGCTCCTCAAAGAGATGTCAGCATAAAAGATGGGGCCCGTTAGGGCCGAAGCCTGCCGGGGTAGCGCGTTTGTCCGAAAGGGTTACCGCTGCCCCGGAACATACAGGGCTAAGGAAGGAACACGGGTGGGTTTTAGTCAGTAAGAGTCTGACACTCCCTTCCGCTCCACCCAGAGCGGGAGGGGTCATTTGATGATTTCCCATCCACAAAAAGAAAAAAATGGCGTCGTCCTGACGTTTCCACTCACATCTGCTTCGTAAATACCTTTAGATAGTTGCCTTTCATTCATCCTCTCAACATTACCAAACCATCTAAGCGTCCTCTTTTAAATTTTTTGTCACTACATCTTCTATTAAAACGCATCGTAAGTATTGCAACATTATTTACCCTACACATATTTATATATACTTGTAAGTACATATCATTATTTTAAGACTTCTTTATCATTTTTTTTAGAGCTTTTTAAATTATGTAAATACTAGCTGCGCCCCGCGGTTTCACCCGCATAAGTGTCGATCCTGTGGGAATATCGGGATAAAACTATTCTTTATCCTTCCCCGGGATGCAATATATCTCTCTGCCAAATTTTAACGAAATCCGTTCAGTGGTTTAGGCGTGAAAAGGTAACATACAGACAGACAGACAGACAGAGTTACTTTCGAATTTATAATATTAATATGGATTTGAATCTTTAATAAAACCCTACATATTTCTTCCTTCCCCACAATATATCATGTTGTGTACAACATACAAGTGAATTACTAAATTCTTTCCCTGCGCTCCCCAGTATATGCTAATCGGATCAGTATGCCTCCTACGCGGCATTTAATGTCATATACTGTGGTACCTCAGAACCTGGCGCTCCCACGCTTGTAATTTCGTTGTAACTTGTATAGGTATCTTCAAACGAAACAGAATGCTTTGGATATTCCTTAATTCCCACTGCTGGGACACAGGCCTCCTCTCTTCGAGAGGGAGTAGAAAAAATAATCCACCACGAGGCCCAGTGCGAGTTGGTAGATGTCACATGTTTTCGAATTTTTGATTCTAGGACATGCCGGTTTCCTCACGATGTTTTCCTTCACCGTTTTGAGAGCAGTGGTGATGAAATAATTTACACAAAGTAAAGCGCCTGTCTGGGTTCGAACTTGTGAACTACAACTTGTAAGTAGCAGCCGTTACAACTGGGCCACCACTGCTCTCTCTTATGTCCGTTTTCATGTAAGGACACTTTCTCATTTAGGACAATAAGGCCCCTCGCCCACGGCGACTTTTTATAGCGATGCCGTCGCGCGTTTCGTAAACGTGCGCCAGCATCGCTACTAACGCGCATTAGTCGCATTTGCAACGCGCTACAGAAGCGATGACAACGCACTACTAACGCGCTACAGCATCGCGACTGTATCGATGAAAACGCGCGAACGTGTCGGACGACATCAGGGAGAGAATCGAGGGAGGGTGGCACATGAGTGGAGAACCGAGCATCAGTGCAAAACAATCGCGTTTGCATCGCGACAGTATCGCGTTTGCATCGCGACTGAGAATCGTGGTGTGGGCGAGGGCAAACAGCTAGAGACTGCATCGCGACTGTATCGATGCGAACGTGCGACTGCATCGCTACTATATCGCTACAAAAAGTCGTCGTGGGCGAGGGGCCTACTCTTGCCAGAGGCTTCCCTCGCGTGAAGGTTGGATATTCCCACGGGAACGTACTACTGAGATAAAAAGGATACTATGTCCTAATCCAGGTCATAATCTACCTGAGTGTTATCTAAATTCGTATACCCGTTAAGGCTTGATTGATTAATATACTTACCAACTTAGTCACACACGAAACGACGATATTAATGACTAGCAGCGCCCCGCGGTTTCACCCGCATACCTAAGTGTCAATCCCATAGAAATGTCGGGATAAAAAGTATCCTATATGTTATTCTGATATATAAGCTATATTACTGTAAAGTTTCATCAAAATTCGTTCGTAGATAATTTACTAAAATTTCATCACAATCAAGCCATTTTCGAGTTTTTGCGAGACGAACGCATGGCAATTGATTTTTATATACATACATAAATAGATAAAGTTACTTAAATATGATCCCTAAATATACTTTAATGGGATACAACCATATATATTTATCATATATTTTAATATATATTTTATGTCTTTTTTTATTTTATTTGTAATGTGCGTTTTGTTTGTGCAGAATAAACCATTTTTCTTTCTTTTATATACTTTCATGGACCCCTCTATCAAAAAAGATCTTTAGATATTATAAGTTCGCAATAACCAATGATACCCGCTTCCAACTCAAATACAAAACCTTCCAGCTACCCAATAAAAACAGCGTTGAATAACTCTAAGCTTCCTCTCCAACACAGCCAGGTAATCTGGTATTGCAAGTCTAAGTCCATTGTAGTGTGGACCCAGGCTGATTGATTCGCACCGTGTAACAATGGGAGACTGTTATCGTATATTGAGGGATTATATCGCCTCGCTTGGTAGGGTAAGCAGAGGTATGGCAATAGGAAAAAAGGCGACACAACGACAGACATTTAATTCAAACCTCTTGAAAATATATTCTTATGACATCTATTCAAAAAGAGCTAGTGTATTGGTAAACAGGGACTAAAGTAGGTCTTTAATCCCTAGGGACTAAAAGTGATTTGAATTTGGTATGTGGATATTGTTAGTAAAAGTTCCATTCACCAAAGAGATCAATCACCAACATTGTATAAACAAGTAACAGGCTGTATGATAAAGTACAACGAGCGAGCCAAATTAAAAAAAAAGTTTATGAAATAATAAAAAACGCGAAAAGCATTCTGCCTTCGTTCGTAATTGTTTAGGTACTCAAAATTGTATTTAAATTAATAAACGTACTTTCTTATTCATAAGTTACACTTATTTATTTTTTCATATAGGGTGATAAACAGTAGAGTCTCCACCTCGGGAGCAACACTATTTTAGCCCGAGTGACGTACTTTGAATCCCTCTCGCATTCAAAATACTTGTTTGCTCCCTTGGCAAACAATCTACTATTAATTGTACCTATTATAAATTAAAGTCGCTTTATGTGTCTGTCTGTGTGACCGCGTTGTCCTTCTAAACTATGCAACGGGTTTCGATGCGGTTTTCACAATCAATTTGTTTTGCTTCGTTCCTAGGTGTACGGCGGGAGTTCGCTCTTGTTGAGTACATAATTAAACTACTCCGCAGAATACAAAATAATCCGGGAGTACTACAGCGGTTTAGTATTTGTGTACCGGATCGCAACGTGTGGAGGCGGCGGCGCCCACCACTATTGCTGGTACTTAAGAGGCCGCACCTAGTTTTGGGACAGGCTGGTTATAATTGAGGCCGTATTCCATTCGAACGTTCAAACGTGTGTCAAATATTCTGTTAGTATTTTCTTATGTTTGAAGCAGTGCTAGTTTCAGTCTGGTGGCAAAAAAAAGAAACTATGAAACGTGCACTAAACATAATGGCGGCTATCGCTGTCTCGCAATCTGCATCGTCGGTGTCATTTTTGCTATGTTGATATTCAGTTTTAGTGCAAGTTTCATACAAGTGCCGTTTTTCATCTTTTTTTATGGGACTCCCGTCTCTTCTTACATATAATGAACATTACTTACTCTATGGCTAGTTTTATCATTGTACAGTGAACTTCTCCTAAAATAAATGCTGGTTAAAGCTTAACGCTCTTTAAATTAGATGTCCTAAGCACACACCGTAATTACGCCCCCCACATATTGGCGGAGGCACCGGGTAGTGCTTAGGTGATTTTTTTGGAATTTGGGCCGTGTTGGGCCAAGTAGACATACTACACAGCTTTAATTACCTCTAAATTATTGTATCATAGACTTTGTTTCAGCAAATTAATAAGAAGCGATACCCTATACTTCAACACGGGAATATTTTAAGAAGGGGAAACATTCACATACCAAGCTGTGAGAAATCGACGCCGGAGTAAAGCTAAGTAAGCGAGGACCAACTTACTGGCGAAAACACCTTTAACCCGAGCAATATACACTGTCAATAAAATTCACATACAAATTGACGTATTTACATGTACAGTCAACAGCAAAAGTAGATGATGAAAATTAATTATAACTTTTGGAGTCAAAACTGATCTCGAATATATGGCAACTGTACTAAAAATGTTTTGTATAATTTACAATCACATACTTTTGAATCACTTCGACGCCACACAGTTCTGACGCGAACTCCGTTCATTAGTATTGAATTTCTGATTTTCATCATCTACTTTTGCTGTTGACTGTACTAGGAGTAAACTCACTAGGGTACTATTATTTACATTATGCTACACCATAAGTGTGATAGGTTAGGAAAACTATGTTTTAGTATTGTATATTATATATTCATGTGGAGTATTAGTATTACAAGTTAATAAGTTACTCGTATATAATAGTTGTTCTGTATTATTGTTATGTATGAGATTTATATAATTTAGGATAGGTAGTATGTTATAGAAGTTCCTTATTAGGTTAATTTAATATTGTAAGTATATAAGGAAATTATGATAATCCTGTTATGATAGTTGTAAAGGTAAAATAAATAAATAAAAGAGAATTTTGCTTATCAATGGTGCCAAACTGGCATATAAACGTATTAAATATATTAAGCTAATTTTACCTGTGATAGCTACTTCCATATTATTTACTAGCAGCGCCCCGCGGTTTCACCGGCATAACTTTCGATTCCATGGGAATATCGGGATAAAAACTATACTATGTCTTTTCCGGGACTCAAACTATCTCTATACCAAATTTTACCTAAATCGGTTTAGCGGTTTAAGCGTGAAGAGGTAACAGACAGACAGGCACACTTTCGCATCTATTATATTAGTATGGATTTATTTATTTTTCTTTAATGGTCAACCAATATAGGAGGCATATGGGAGGGTCTACTATGCAAATCTATGAGGTCTTTGCTTCATTATTGGTACAGTTACAAGAGTCTTAATTTTAGCCAATAATGATCCGTAATTTATGGGAATCGCCCATGAGAGAATATATTTCCAGGTTTATTTGTGTATTATTACAATATAATAAAGAGATCTCGATGTTTTGTCAAGTTTTAAAAACAGTGCGAAGCAGGGGCGGGTCCTCGGGCTCGCTCGGGGGTTGAAATTAAAACCATATACTCAGGTCTACAGTCCCTTGAAGCTGTGAAAAAATCAAACTTCTAAGTTAGCGTAAAATAAAAATACGGCCGTTTATATCGCAAAAAAACGTATATTTTGACACTCGCAGTCTCAATGGAGTCAAAATTCATAGGGTACTTCCCGTTGACATAGAATCATGAAATTTGACAAAAAGCAAGGTCATGTAGCACATGTAAAGGAAAAAATCCGAAAACCGTAAATTTGTAGTTACATTAAAACAAATCCCGTGATGAACTTTTACATGCCTACAAAGTACGGAACCCTCGGTGCGCAAGTCCGACTCGCACTTGACCGGTTTTTAATAAATACTTTCGCTGTTTTCCTTTTTGAAGGGTGTTGTATGCTAATAAGACATTTTAATTTGTTTCTAGGTGACGGGTGCAATGCAATAAGGGGTACAACACGTCAGTTGTGGACGTGACTTTTCTAGACACTCACAAACAAATGAAGGTAGGAAATTGTAGTTTGTTGAGGAGGCTAGCGCCTGTAAGGTAATTGCGTAACACACTATCAGTAGCAATGGCTTTCATTTTGACAGTTCAACAACATTCATTGCGTCATTTACGTTGTTGAGCAGACAAATTTTTCGAACATATATGAAGCAATGGATTAGCAATATCACGCTTTGGTTCCCCGAAGGGTTAGGTAGACGTTTACCTATAGTACACCCACATTCCGCCAGTTATGTTTAAGTCCCATGTAATAGTGGGCGAGCCTATTGCCATTAACCGGGCACAAATCCAGAGTCCGGGCTGCTACTGAGAAATTCCAGATAAATGAAAAACCCAATAATGCTTTGATCGAGCACGTTAAGCCATCAGTATCACGTAGATTTTTGATAGACAGATATGTGTTAACCCGTTTCTGGGTTGTATTTGGTTAGGTATCGTGCCTCGGAGAGCACGCTAAGCCATCGGACACGACTGTCACTTGTAGATGTTTGACAGGTATTGTGTCTATCCTATCAGTATCTGTATTGTTTTATATACAGGTATCAGTTTATTCAGTAACGGTTGCAGAGATCAGAGAGGCAATTCTCGTAATTTTAAGAACGTTCACAGTCGGACCTCAGTCTCAATCTGTCAAAAATATCTGTAATTTTCCTACATTTTTGACATTGATTGTCGCTGAGGTGAGATTACGACTAGATTTTGAACGTTTTTATTTACGGAAATTGATCTTCTGATAGGCAGTTGCTCCAAGTAAAACTGGCATCAGCTGCATCCGATTAAACTGGAAGCCAACCCAAACATAGTTCAGTAAAATCTAGGCTGATGATGATGAAATCGTCGAATAGTAGCTACTTCTAAAGAATTCTCCCTCAAAACTCTTCCACAATTTTCTGCCAGGGTTAAGACATAATTCCGTATTTATGTTCAAGAAGCCAACATTCCTCAGTCTTTTGTTTTCATCTTCATTTGTTCAGGAATGTAAACACGGGACTAATACCCGTGTGTTATGGTTATCCTACGCGAGTTTATGGGAAGCAGCTTCGTGTGGCGCCTTATTTGTAGCTAGTTCTAGTCTTTTATGGTGATTTCCTGGCTAAGAATACGGCCATCTAAGTGAGTTTCCTCTAGCCTCTTGAGATAAGTCCTACAGACAGGTATTTCGGGCAGGGCGGCAAATCTCAACAGAGATTAGCCTTCGGCGCGGGAGATATTATAGTGCACAAGTGAGCACTCTTCCCTCACTCTCATAGTCCGAAAGGACGGCAATCCGACACGACCGGAGAGAGATGAGGTGCAGGACCAACGGGGTATCACATCGCCAACTTCCCAACTCCGGGCTGTAACTAAACCTCTTGAAGTACATAGTAATTGGATAGCCACATAGAACAGATTGTCCTGAGTCTAGGTGACGTCACAACTAAATGTAACCAAGGTGATAAATGGTTGTTTGCTTTGCTTTATGTGAAGGGTGATCTGCCCTGCAGGGGAACACTTGCAAACTGACATCATCTGTCTCCTGCTCTTATCCCAATGTATGTATACTATAGGTACTATGATCAATAGTAAAAGTGAGCAGAGCTGCACGCCCCCACCCTATCTCAAGTTAAACAAATATCAACTTTATTTCAATGAAAATTAAGTTAATTTCAGAGTGACTAGCAGTAGCACTATTGAAAAAGTTATAAAAATCTTTGAAGTTGCAGCGTAAACTGAACTTTATTGCGTAGGAATTAAAGTTATTTTTCCATTAATTCATATTTGTTTACATTTTTGGCAAATAAATCGCGAACGTAGATTAGATTCGGCGCAACTTGTCTTCTTTTTCTATACTTCTCTTGCAGACTGATAGTAAATAATAAATCTTTTATTCGGAAAAAAATGTATAAGTAGTAGATAACATAACAACACGCCTGTAACTCCCCGAAAGGTTAGGCAGAGGTGTATCTTAGCATGTACACCCACATTTCGCCAGTAAACTTTGACTTTGACTTTGAATCTTTGACTTTGAAACTTTGACTTTGAAATAGGGGCCAATCCTATAGTCATCATCCGGGCTCAAATTCAGACTCCGGACTGCTACTGAGAAATTCCTGATAAATCAAAATCAAAAGTCATTTATTCAAACTAGTCTGAGAATCAGCACTTATCGAACGTCCAAATTACAAAAGACAGTCCCCCAAAACGCCCGCCCTTCACCACTTCCTAGTGCTTTCGCTGGGGAGAAGAAGTGGCGGAACAAACTCCCCAGCAGCACAGCTGTCTGTTCAGTTAAAACATATTTGATTGTATACAATACTATACAATAATAATCTACTATACAATAAACTAATCAGCGCCTGACGTAAATTGACGTAATTTTAGTAGGCTAGTTTTTAATCACGTCTAAACTTGTAATCACGTATAATTTGACAGGACTAAACTAAAATTTATCTTCTGTCCTTTTCTTAACAAAATAGAAAGAAAAAAATGCACTGAACTTAAATATTAGTTTAGTTTGTGAACAAGGGAATCGGCACCATTAGCTCCTTTGGTTTAGCAGTGGACATATGCAGATTAAACGAGACGGGAGTTTGTTTTAATAGCGCACGAACCAACACCTTCGCTTAGCGTGGTGGCAGGTCATCACTTAAATTACTTCAAAGGGGTTCCATGTCACTGTTAGCCCTTATCGCCGTGCTAATGATCATAGCATAGCCTAGTGCAGACACTATACACACAATATTATGCTCATTGGCACTACAGTTAGTAAGCTTTTCCAATTTTCGTGACAGAAACGTGAAAAGGGGCAAAAAATCAATTCATAGTAACTATTAAATTGTAAGATGAGTAAGTCAAGAAAACCTAGGCATTTACCTGTATATTATAAGTATGGGAATATATCAAGCAGAAGTACTTTCCTGTCTATTAAGGACACCTGGAAGCCATCACCGGTACATACTCCGAGTATGGTGATTAGTGTTCATGGTATAGGTAATCTCCTCAAATCGTTTCACCGTCGAAGGTAAGTGCAAGCTCATAGTGATAAGGATAATCATCATAACTTGTTCCTTCACTCATATCTAAATGTAACGGGTAATACTTAGTACAAAATGATGTCATTGTTATCATTAAATTCTATGTCAAGTACTCAGCATTTAATTATGAAAAGTAACAGCAAATGTTAAAGTAACATTGTTCAGTTCATAAATTAATGAAATTAATAAAATGGATGCTTTATACTTGATTGATATGGAATCAAAAGGAGACTGTTGTGAATATAAAGTTGCACGAAGACAGACATAATTAGGAGACAGAATTTCACGTTTAATTGGAGACAAAAATTACATTGTTAAGCTAAAATTGGCTTCGACGCAGTCATTCGAGATGTTTTTTAGGGTCGTATAATAATGACAGTACAAGGATTATCCCCGGGGGTTGATTTCAGCATTTGAGCTACACCCCTCAATAATAACAAGGAAAATATACTCACAGGGGTCGACAGCTGCTCTGCAAGCAGTGTTAGCCACACACAACACTTATCCACACACACTACAATCGTTACAACCTAGGTCCCGTACACTGAGCGTAACATATTGTGCCTAACACACGTCCGCACCACGACGCACCACACACTGAATGTCGGCCATCTTTGTTTTATGAATTCGAATTTTAATTTTCGAATCGAGTACACGCCTTGATTGTTATTTTTTAATTATTATTTTTTTAAAGATGCAAAGGTTTTGATGGCAGGTGAAGACTTGGGCGGTTGTGAGGATGGGCGGCGCGCGCACTGTGGCTGACTTCGGGCGGATGCGCGGCGCAGGGCGGCTGGGACAACTTCGTGGCATTAACCTGACCTGGTTTCAGAGACGCGATGAATTATTTTTGAAATGGCAACGCACTTGCATTCGCGTCTTTTTTATTGTTATTCTAATTTATAATTGTATAACCTTTTGATTATGTAATGGGATTAACATCGTTATACCCAGCTCAAAATATATTTATCTCTGTTCCCTTCTGTATATTGTTAGTACGACTGTACGAGAAAGGCATGAAGTTTTTGTAATGGAAATATATTTTACCAGGGGTTGTCACGGGGGAGGTCAGTAGGCCAATCAGGCAGCTCGCGGAGGCTTCAAGGTCTATAATATGTTTGACATTATTTAGTATCTAGGGTTTGATAGATTGGCATGTTTCAGAGATGATCATTTAGAGATATGCTAGAAGTTTATTGATTTATATGGTTTTTTTGTTTAAATAAATATGAGATAGATTTGATGGCAATAGACTCGTCCCCTATTACATGGGACTTAAACATAACTAGCGAAATGTGGGTGTACAGACGCCAGCACATCAAGCTACTACAATCTGTCTTTAATAGATTTTCAACTTTATCGATAAATCATAAGGTTCAAAGTTGATTGGGAAAATTTTACAGTTTCTGGTTAGCTTGATGTGCTGTCGTCTGTACTATAGAAACACCTCTTGCTTACTCTTCGGGGCAGACGAGCGTGCTGTTGAGATAATGTAGAATATGAGAAAACTATTAGTAATTAAGTATTTTTAATAATGATCTAAACCGCAAGGATCGAGGTGGCTTTAGAAAAGGATGCCTGCACCCTAATTAACACTATCAGTCTCAATCTGAAGGATATTGCTAATCCATTGCTTCATATGTTCAAAAAATGTGTCTGCTCAACAACGTAAATAACGCAATGAATGTTGTTGAACTGTCAAAATGAAAGCCATTGCTACTGATAGTGTATTAAGTAATTACCCCGCTGGAATGATTTGGGGGAGGTCTATGCTGAGCAGTAGGACATTTTAGACTAACTTAAAAAAGATCACAGGGTCCTAGGTTCGAGCCCCACGTTGGGCGAAACTTTTTATAAAATATTTATTTTCTACTAAATTATTTTTACTTAAAAAAATACATTCTTCCTACATACAGCGAAAATATTACATTAATAGTAATTTCTGTTAAAGTTATTAATTATTATAATATTACTTAATACTGAATTTTCAAATTTCCCTGCTGAAAGATATTGGAATATGTGTATGCTTCCCTTATAACTTGATACTGGAGGCAGCTGCGCGAAATTAGTACCTACGACTTCCCTTCTTTTCAAATAGGTAGAATACCTTTGTAAAGCTTAATATTAAACCAGCTGTGCCTGGGCTCTGCGTGTTCAACCATGTTGGCTTGAATTTGGAAGTATTGTTTCATTTTATGTTATCATACGGTCTGAGATAAAACTTTTAAACATCGTCTAAACAAACGACTAGTAATCTGTTACAAGTTTTTTTTAATAATTTACCCTGCTTTTCTGAACTGAATAAAGTTTTTTTATTATTTATTTACATCTTAATTAACACAAAATTATCCGATTTATTGTATTTCATGTAATAGCTATGAAAGAATATTATTTTAATTAAACTTCTATTTCGATTTTAATAAAAATTAAATATTGATATCAATAAGATTAAAATAAACTAAAGTGGTAAAAAACTTTTGTCACACAAGACACTACAGTTGTGCTATTTTGTAAAAATATCACCGTGAAAACTTAGGTGAAGAAGTTTAAAGTGAGTTGTCAATAGCGTCAATCCCTAGCATCAGGCAAGAAGCTTATAGATAAAAGCGGAGGCAACACTCTAAATACCTAAGTGAAAACGACTGTGGTCGGACACTCTCTTTCTAAATACGCACATAAGAACGAGCCAGTGATATGTGTTTTCTTTGTCATATGTATGTATTTAGAAAGAGAGCGTCCGACCACAGTAGTCTTCACTTAGGTATTTACAGTGTTGTCTCAACTTTTATCTATTAGCTTCTTGGCTTCAGGTGTATTCTGTTAACTTATTTTATTATTATTTCGTTTATTTATACATATTAAATTACATTTTTAAATATTTCTTAAAGTATAAAAAATAAGTATAAAAAACATTTACACATAATTTTTATTTAAATGAAATTCTTGGGTAGGTAGTGACATGTATTTTTATTCTTTTATCTCTCGTTTGACATTGTTTTAAATTGTGAACTTTTGAACTTATTTAAATAATGTTTAACTTGTAATTTTTAATTGTTATCTTTGTAAACCATTCAGACACAATGAAAATTGTTATTGAATAAATGAAATGAAATGAAACGACTGCTCACTTTAAGCTCACTTCACCTAAGTTATCACGGTGATGTTTTTACAGAATAGCACCGCATTACAGGCGGGTGGTCACTACCACCTATAAACAATTACAATACCAAAAGCAAAGTTGAATGCCTTTCAATCTAATTACACACTTTTCAATAAAAATAAAAATATTTCACATAAACCTACATGGGCACTTATGAAACGTCAGAAGCTTGGTGCACGGTTCCAATTGGTCGTTTCCTATGGAGAAGAACCGGCAAGAAACTCCACGGTTACTCTTTTAAAAATAATTGGCTTTTACAATGTTTTCAAATTACAGTAGGTATGGGAGGACAGCGTAGGCCTGTCAACAAGTGCCAAGTACTTGGTAAAATAAAAAATGGTCAAGGCCTGCAAAGTCCTTACATTTACAAAATAAGAATCTATCAAAAGGATAAATAAAATATAAAAACCTACTAAAACCAAATGATATGATTGCCATTACAACCGCTAATAAAGAGGTGAAAAATTATAACTGTCTGTATATAATGTCAAATAATAAAAAAATTATGTCAAAGAAGTATGTAAAAAGTAAATAAAAAATAAACATCTCAAGTAATTTGAAAGCAGTTAATATAGACATTTACGTAGTTATGCCGTTAATGAGATGCCAGGGAAGCCACATGGTGTAGAAGGAATTATTGCCAAACTACCTTGTCTTCAACGTAGTCTTTAATCTTATAATATAACAATAGTCAATACCGAAACACAGCGACACGGCAGACATAGGTAATTAGTTATGGTTATATTCTTCGCCGGAAAAGCTCCTTCATAAACAGCTCTACTTAACCAAATCACCTAATTACGTAAAATGAACGTCCTAAAAAAATACTAACTTGCAAAATTATGGGTTACGGCGTAGCGTCGTAGCTCCGTAGCGACCCGCTACGGTGCTACGAGACCTTAGGTGTAAACTTATTATTATCATCATCATCATATTCCTGCCACAATTTGTTTCGGGTTGCCGCGGTACTTACGTATTCGTCTTTCATACTTTCCAATCAGCCGATCATCTCAATGTTCACTTTCTTTCATCATAACCAAATTATTTTTCACAAAATCCATGCATCTTATCTTTGGCCTCTTTTTTAATAGTCATTCACATTAATACATAAGACTAAACCAATCATTCTAACATAATTTCTAAATACTTCTTAAAAAAATTGACTAAATACTTAATATAAGTGTGCTAAGTAAGATTGTGATACTACGGCGTAGCGTCGTAGCGTCGTAGCAACTAGCTACGGTGCTACGAGACCTCAGGGAGAAGTTGGTAATATTGTGTTAATATTTAGCTAAAACTAAGTTAGCTCTCCGATAGTGATATGACATAGTATAACTTGGACTTTAGAGTGGATTTTGTCCAGCAGTGGACTAAAAGTGAGTAAAGATATTAAAAATGTTATTAAGTATGCTGTAACAGATTTCTTAGTTAGATTTTTTAATTTGTTTAAATGCATGCTATAATAGGTAGTATGTACTTGAATTCTGTAACAACTGATTTTTGTACCACATTCTTTGCAAATAAATATATCTATTCTATAAACTGTTAGAATAATGAATAAAAAATAATGTCAATAGAATACTCAATCATGTGAGCGAAGCTGCGGGCACAGCTAGTGAATAATAAATGAAAGAAAATAACTTTGTGTGACGTGTTAATAACTCGATTATTAGATGATGCTATTGTCTTTATTGAGGGCCTCGTGGCTTAGTTATAACAGCCGCACGGATCGGTCGATCAGGTTAAGCTACACTTGTCGCGGCTGGTCCGTGGATGGGTGACCATTTATAAGATATAGATAGTTTAATAGGTGTTTATAACATCGTCTTAGAGTACTGTAAGACGTTGTACTTATTGGTGAGAAGATATAACCCCATTATTTTTCCGATTCCCATGGGTATGAAAGGGTTCCATCCAGATACCCCCATAGCCTTGAGATAATCTTGAAATATAATGTCCGTAATACTGGAGCGTGGCTTCTGACGGTGAGCGGTGTTTGTGTTTTACACCGTCATTTGTTTTATGCTGTGCTGACAATTAACTCAAGGAGATGCTACAATATACTACAGCAGGCGTAGTTATTGCCTTTCGCGCATACAAATTAGACAAAGTGGTACGTTGAGCAAGGGTACAAACGCCAGCACATCAAGCTACCCGAAACTGTCAAATTTTTCCAATCAACTTTGAACCTTATGGTTTAGCGATAAAGTTGAAAATCTATTAAAGAAATTTGACAGATTGTAGTAGCTTTATGTGCTGGCGTCTGTATATATATTTTTTTTTATTGCTGAATGGGCCCGCTCTTGACCTGGTTCACGCCTGATGGAAAGCGATGGATGAGGTCTAGCGTGCCCAGAATATGCCTGAGGCACTGGAACTCCCACGCATCGACGAAACACAGCAGGCTGCTTGACGCCGGACTCCGGAGGGAGGGTGGTAGCAAACCAGGCGGGCTTTAACCCTACCACCGCAAGGGAAGAATTGGCCAGTCTAATAAAGTGTTGGGTGTGACTGTCCAGGATGCGCCGAGCGCTCGGTTCAGTTGATTAACTGGCGGAACAAATTGCGCTATACGAGTAGGCTTCTACATTCGTTCCAAAAATTTTTCTTATAATTGCCCCCGTTCGTCTCGTCGTAAGCGCGACTGTAGTGCGTGGGGTTCTGGGTTCGAATCCCAGGTCGAGCAAAATGTTATTAGGTTTTTCCATTAGAAATTTCTTAGTTACAGCCCGGAGTTTGGAAGTTGGCGGTGAATTACCCCAAAAGCACGTTAAGCCGTTGACGCCTGATCTGTCCCCGGTCGTGTCAGTCTGCGTGCCGTCACTGAGGACTATGAGAGTGAGGGATGAGAGAGTGCACCTGTGTCTTGTGTCATACACTTGTGCACTATAATATCTCCCGCGCCGAAGGCTAGTCTCCGTTGAGCTTGGGCGCCATGGCCGAAATACGTTCTGCATGACTATATTTTATAATTAAAAAGAAACAAACTTCCTTAAAAAGCAGCATTCTTTCCTGACAAACATGTCAATCACCTGCACAGAAAAAACAATATTGCGTTTTACTTCGTTTTACGGTTGGAATACTTATGATGCGTCGTTTTGTTGTCCTAATTTAATTATATTATACGTTTTATTGTATGTCTTTGTTTTTACGTGTCGAGCCAAATAAACTTTATTTTTCTCTTTATTTTACTTTAATTTAATTAAATAGCTTCATATTTCTAACTGACCTACTCCTTGACAGTTCAAAAGTGCCTGCAAATAGTTTATAAATGAAATAAATGTTTATTTTGAAATAACATAACGTAAAACTTAAGAGACTTGTCACAAACGAAATTACATCAAATAAATTCGCACTCAGACAGAAGAGTTAAGAGAAAATGTGGGTAGTCGTTTCTCCAAAGAAATGCTCTCGCCTGTTTTCTTTCTGGTTAATGACCATAAAGCAATGATTTTTTACAGAATAATAAATATTAACTACATTATGTCCCTAAGTTTTCCTTTCAGATGATACATTATTTTTATAAGCACTAGAACCCTCAAAAAATGCCGATTTAAACCGCTGTCAACAGAGGCCTAGTGTAAAAATTTAACAACTATTAATGAAAAAAGAAAAACATAGGGACACAGTATACATTTATATCCTTCTTATGCAGCTTATGAAATATCTTTTAGATTGGTCCAATATAGGGAGTAGGAAATAGGCGAGAGCCAAACCTCGAATTACGACTTTTTACTTAGAAATTTTCAAGAGTCTCTCCGGCGGCATTTCCTCGTTTCTACTTTCTTGAATACGCTCGTCGCTCCGCTTATTTCTCAATACGCAACCTTACAATATTGTTGAATGGAATCTTAGCACAAGTACTATTGTTAGCGATGCCTCACTTCACTGTTGAGTAAATATTTATTTACGTAGCCAAATGTTCAGTACTTACATGTTTATTTGATCAAATAAATCTCTGAGATTGTATTACTTTGTTTGAGTCATGAATACATACGGGAAAGTATGATGTGTGAATCTGAATAAAGGATATGAAACAAGAGATTGATCCGGTTAAATTACTGTTATCGTCTGCCTCGCAGCAGAGCTGTGGTGGCCCAGTGGTAACGGCCGCGACTTACGAGTTGTAGTATCATGGGTTCGAACCCAAGCAGGCCCTTTAATTTGTGTAAATAATAAATCATCACCATTGTTATTAAAATGGTGAATTGTGAAACCGGCATATCCGATCTGAGATGAGATTGCGACTAGATTATGAACTTTTTTTTTATTTCGACGTAATAAAGCAAATGTATTTATTTATTAACTATAATTACAATATAACTATATACACTAGATACTAAAATAAAAGACTAACTAACCTACTATACAAATATACAGGGTTAAATTGAAAACATGCGACAAATCGAAATGGGAGATTGTACTCATCATTACGAACAACTTTTACTATAGGACCAAACATGAAATCGCGAAAAAAAATCAGCTGTTCCCTACATTTTGACGAGTTATACGAACATAAATGTAGGGAACAGCTGATTTTTTTTTTAGCGATTTCAGGTTTTGTCCCATAGTAAAAGTTGTTCATAATGTTGAGTAAAATCTCCCATTTCGATTTGTCGCATGTTTTCAATTTCACCCTGTATAAAAAATAAAAAAAACCAAAGGACACTTAGGCGTCGAAGTACTCATCCGCATCGCTGTCATCCGGAAACGTGCCCAGAAGACTGGCGAACGTTTTTAATTACGGAAATTGGCCTCCAAAAAAAAAACCGCCCGATAGTTATAAAGACATGTTTTCATACCGTTCGCATCACAATTTAAGGGGTCATACATTCCAACCCACCATTACCCATTTTTCGTGGCAGTAGGGTAATTACCAAACCATCATACTTTACTGTCATTGGTGGTACAGTCGCGCGCAGTTATTATAACGTTTTAATAAACAGGTAGCGCTTGTCCCGAGGGTACAATCGCCGACAAAAGTGCTACATTATTCAGTCACCATGAGCGCGGCGTGACAGCTGTGTGACACGTCATGTGGGGCCAGGAAAACAGCGAGTGTGATAATGGGGAAGAAGACAATGGAAATGGGAGATAGAACGTTTCAACATTCTATGTAAACACGATTCACAAGTCACAACCGTAACAAATATTTATTTATAGAAATATAATCATAAAAATCATGAATATACTTCTACTTCTACATTCTGAAAGCTGGCAACGTCGCAAATAGCTTGATTAATTTATCAATATTACTCAAATAAATTATGAAATAACGGTCTGTAAACCACTAAAATATTGTATACGAAGTGCAAAAATATTGCACTCTAAAACACATTTCCTTCGCTCTTAACCCCGCCATTTCTGTGGCCTCACCCGTTCCGCAAAGATAACGTCACACCACGCGACTGTACGCTACCGAACTACTTTTGTTTGCGACTGTTATAGGCTTTGTTAATACCGTACGCGACTTTACATTGAATTGAATGTCGAGGTATGCTGATATGATATATACCTACGTTTTGTTACATAACATGAGGTTTGTGATGAGCCCAATGAGTGTTGTTTGCTTTGGAATTTGTTTGTAACTAGAGGCCCGGCCATTCTCCGCACAGGCTCAATGGCAACATGTCAAATAATTGAGTTTTCTGTGTTATTATAACTAAGTTAAATATAAAATATGCCACACACACACACACACTGTACACAGCTTATGTCATTACTTTCCAGAATTCGATCCTTATTACCGACACTATCGAATGGTGTAATAATACTGTGGGTGGGTTTTTTTTCAAAATCAACAGGTTCGATTCCTGGCTAGAATTATTGATTTTTCAAAAATCCAATGATGCAGTATTAGTTTTCATCAAAACCGAGCTCGGGACTCCTTTGAGTACTTTTCGCTTTTCCTCATAGTTTTGGATTTGGCCATCCACGCCCACTTGAAAAATTCAACCAATATAGGGTTACAGGAAAAGTCGACCTAGATCCGTTAAGGACTTGTAGTTTGCATCGTTTCTGACTGATTCGACTATGAAACACCCTACCCCAAACTTCTAAAAATTTCTTTCTTTTTCCTTTAAAGAAAAAAAAAACCTTTCTAAAAATTGATTAACTTTTTTTAACATTCAATCGCCTAGTACGACCTATTTAGCTAATTTACTTATAACATTAGTTACTGAGGTCATAAGGCATCTTATCTTACGTGTAAAAAACAAATAATAATATGAATTAGACTCACAAATTTCAAAGTATGTAATTAAATATCCAAAAAAATCCACAAATTTATAAAAAAAATTAAAAGTCAAATATCTCGAAAACGGTTAAGTTTGGGGTAGGGTGTTTCATAGTCGAATCAGTCAGAAACGATGCAAACTACACGTCCTAAACGAACCTAGGTCGACTTTTCCTGTAACCCTGTATATACAGACCCTTTTAAAAACCTAACAACATTAATCAAGACCACTTGAACAAAGAAGAAAACCCATAAAAGCGTTAGGTCTGTAGGTTATGAAGGGAAACTACCAGTTCGAGACACTAAACGGTAGTAGTTATATTTCGAAAAAACTTTAAACTTTAAACAGTTTCCTAAAAATAACAAATACAATTGCGGTCACTTTAAAAACATTACGAATTAATTAACCAATCACTGCACAGCATTTAAGCAGCATTATTAGTCTGTAGTTCACTGAACTCACGACAGGAGCGCTACCATAGCGGTGGCGGTAGCAGAGCGCTAGGGCTCCACGGTCGGTCACTCGGCCGGAGCGCGGGGCGCGCTGCCTGCTTGGAGGGTTACCATCCGTTCGGATTTATCCGGACATGTCCGGACTTTTAGACTTTTGTCCGGCTCTTTAATTTGTCCGGATTTTTTGGCTTAAGGTGAAATACGAGTAATAAGACTTATACATATAAGTAATCTAGTCCTAACATAAATTATTTTCTTCAAAATAAAAATTGCCAGTTTCTGGTATAGGTATTAATTTTTATAATTTTAAGCGCACTTTTTTTTTTGATCCCCGCACGCCCAAAACCTCCCCCCTCCCCTCGCGAGAGTCTGCTACCATGCCTACCGTACCACTGCAACCTATGACTGTAACTAAGTAGATAGGTAATGTTTGGATTGTCTGACTAAAATATCCGGACTTTTATTTAAATGTCAGGCTTTTTGTCAGAACTTTTCATATCTCCAAATGGTAACCCTACCTGCGGGTGTCTTCCGAATGAATTGATGATGCAGCTACAAAGCTACATCCTGCCTTCACATCGGAAAATGCACTTTGATTATTAAACGTGATAATATATTGATCGATGTTCCAGGAAAGTTAGCAGGATGCCTAGCTGGGCTGCTGGGGCCGTATTACGAACTAGTAATGCCATCTCATTTATTTTGGACTAGCTTATGCCCGCGGCTTCGCTCGCGTTAAGTATTATTATTAATTAGGTATATTTTTTGCGGTTTTACTCTTAATTTATTCGTTCCATTAGGTACTGATAGTTCATATTAATACATTTACATCCTCCATCAGCCCTTATTTTATCCCCATGGGGGTTGAATTTATCAAAATCCTATTTAAGCGGACGTCTTCATCATAGTAGCTCCAATCTTTAATTTCAGTTCAATCAGTCGAAAATCTAAGATGATTTATACAAACTTTCATCCCCTTGGGGGTAGAATTTATCAAAAGCTTTTCTTAGGGGATTCCTACGTCATAGTAGCTATATGCATGCAAAGTCTCAGCCCGATAGGTTTAAAATTGACAAAGTTTCATACAAACTTTCATCCCCTATTTTATCCCCTTGGGGGTAGAATTTATCCAAATCCTTTCTTAGGGGATGCCTACGTCATAGTAGCTATATGCATGCAAAGTCTCAGCCCGATCGGTTTAAAATTGACAAAGTTTCATACAAACTTTCATCCCCTATTTTATCCCCTTGGGGGTAGAATTAATCAAAATCCTTTCTTAGCGGATGCTTACGTTATAACATCTACCTGCATGCCAAATTTCAGCCTGATCCCTCCAGTAGTTTGGGCTGTGCGTTGATAGATCACTATGTCAGTCAGTCACCTTTGAGTTTTATATATTTAGATTGTTGTTTTGTTACTATTTGCTGTACCTACTCTGGACGCTTTTAACGCGTAAGTTTTTTTTTACATCGTTCTCACATATAATTATAAATTCAAAATAAATGATGTAACTAATATTTTTGTAAAAATATAATTTAAAAGAGTTTCTTGCCCGTTCTTCTCCATAGGTACCTACGCTTTGGAATGGGCAACTAGCTTCATATTTTCTGACTGACTGACTTCTTGACAATTCAAAAGTGCCTGTAAATGGTTTAATTGAAATAAATGCTTTGAGTTTGAGTTTGATCATGATTCCAGTGCGAAAAAGAGATGGTGCTATCGGTCATGTATAGCTCCGTCTCTCTCTTACACTGGAATCATGATGGCATTAAGCCGTCATAATAAAGCACCTGAACGGGGATCGGCATGTCCTTAATAGCGAGATGACCTGACCTAGTTCCTGCAGGGCGCTAAGTGCTGCCAGGGATATTTTGTGATTTCAATTTGTGTGTATCAATATTTTGTTGGGGTTTGAGTTTTACTTGAATGTATGTTATTTTATATTATGTAAAATATACATCAATGTAACGCTGATCCGTGAATATATGTATATGTGAGTATGTAGGTATGGTATAGTATTTTTAACGCTTTGTTTTTTTATTGATCCCGCTCTTGATCTCGATCACGCCTGATGGAAAGCGATGGATGAGGTCTATGATGGAACGAAAGTGGCCAGAAGACGTCTAAGGCACTAGAACTCCCACGCATCGATGAATCACAGCAGGCTGCTTGACTCCGGTGGTGTAGACGTGATTTTTTTTCAGGGTAGACAACCACACTTATTTCTGCCTACATCAAGCTACAATCCCTACATAGTAAGAGCTTTTGTGTCATTGTAAGTACAGACCGGCACATCAAGCTACCCGAAACTGTAAAATTTTCCCAATCAACTTTGAACCTTGTGCTTTAGTGGTAAAGTTGGAAATCTATTAAAGAAATTTGACAGATTGTAGTAGCTTGATGTGCTGGCGTCTGGACACTGAGACTTAAAATATTTTATTGCACTGTAATTATATGATACAAGTATAATTTCTTCTATATCGTGGATAACACACATCTGATAAACCTAAACTTAGATCGATTATAATTTACTATTAGCGAGCCGCATCACACGGATGCTACGTCGACATGTCAAAACATAGAGATTCTTGTGCTAAATTTATTCACATAAAAAATGCTGTGCGTAGGTAAGCGCATCACTCCAGAACGGATGGACCGTTTAGGTTAATTTTTAATTTATTTGAATTGTTCATAATAGTCCGAATAAGGTTTTTAGGGCAAGAAAAATTGGAAAATCTGCGCGGAATAAAGAATAATTCGGGAAAAACGGAGAGTACTTCTTTTCCTATTGTACATTATATTACATTCGTAATAAATTCTCTAGAGGGAAGGGAAGCCTTTGCCTTGCAGTGGGACAACACAGGCTTATAATAATAAATTCTCTAAATGATAGTGAACACCGCATCAAAACGTTACGTAGTTTAAAAGAACAACGCGATCATGCAGACAGACACGAGACGATATAATATGTATGTACATACATATTATTGTAGATAAACCTAGATAGGTCTTATAAATATTATTCGAAACCGCGATCCATAGCGTAAAAGCTGTCTACTCAGCCACTGCGCCAACTATGCCATCAATTTATTTATATATCTTAATAGTCTTATGACATATCTCTAAGAAAATCTGTAATGTCTTTGACCTAGCTCTAATTTTATCTGGAATCTGAGTTCCCAGACAGTTGGGTGATCAGAACGTCGTCGGCACATTCGATTCGGCAGTAAGCACGTTTTTGGAACGCCGCTGTTGGTCTCGTGGTCGGACGACTGTTGTGCGTGGGGTACTGGGTTCGATTTCCAGGTCGGGAAAAGTGTTATTAGGTTTTCCATGAGGAATTTCTCAGTAATAGCCTGGAGTTTGGAAAGTGGTGCTGTGATACCGTCGTGCCTCGAATGGCACGTCAAGTCGTTGGTCCTGTGCCTGATCTCTCTCCGGTCGTATCGGATAGCCGCCGTCCCATCGGACTATGAGAATGAGGGAACGGACACCTGTGTCTTCGTACATGGCTAGTCACCACTGAGATTGGCTGCCATGGCCGATATTCGGCTAGAAGGACTATTATATGTCGAACAACAAAGCCGAAAGAAGCAATTACTACACATATTGTTACATTCGGCTTGTGCCGATCGGCAAACTCCGTTCAGCATCTACCCCCACAGAATCATGCTCAGACAATTCGAGCTAAGCCGAGCAGCTTTTTCTGGCGAAAATCCGGCGAACATATTATATTTACTATACCTTATACCCAAGGCTTCGCCTGATTGAATGTCGGAAAGTATCCCACGGGAACGTGCAACCAGGAAAAAAAAGAAGACTATGTCCTTCCCCAGGATACCATCTATCTCCTTGCCAAATTTTATCGAAATAAGTTCAGTGTCTTAGCCGGGAAAAGGTAACATACAGACAGAGCTACTTTCGAATTTAGAATATTAGCATAGCATGGATTATTAGGGAGCAGTGGTGGCCGAGTGATAACAGCAGCGACTTACTAGTTGTAGGTCGTAGGTTCGAATCCAGACAGGCGCTTTACTTTGTGTAAATTATTTCATCACCACTGCTCTCAAAACGATGACGGAAAACATCGTGAGGAAACCGGCATGTCCTAGAACCAAAAATTCGAAGACATGTGACATCTACCAACCCGCACTGGGCCCGCGTGGTAGATTACGGCCCACTCCCTCTCACTGAGAGGAGGCCTGTGTCCCAGCTGTGGGAACATTATAGGCTAATTATGTATGTATGTTATGTATGGATTATTAAATTCAATCTTAACGCTCGGATGTGCCGAATCATAACGACCCGAATAAGTGTGTAGCACGCCTAATATTTCGTATTTAACAGAAACCTTTTCGTCACAAATAGGGTGTCATCTTTGACAGCGCGTATATTCTGTCAGTGAGCCGTCAAATCTGTTAACACGGGTAATAAGTTTGTTTTCAACGCCTGGCTATTATTAAATTAAAATACCTTGTTTCCACAGTGTAAGAAACTATAGAAGATTTGTTGCTAGATTATTTTTAATTCTATTTTTTCATGTTCTCAAAGTATACTTATTTAGCTGTAGTTTGGCTCTTAACCTAGTTTGATAGCTGTTAAGGGGTCCCCAAAACGATCAAAAGCAATTGTCAATGTTTATGTGATTGATACTCATGCGCATAATGATTGTGTACAATATGTAATTGAAGCGATTGACAATATTACTACAAGTGCAATTCATCGTTTCGGGGACCCTTTACTTAATATTGTCCCTATCTCTCTTTTCCTGTTAGAAAATGTTATATTGGTTGTCGACTGTTTTACGGTAATATTTTAGTACACATACCTACATAACATGAACTCACCCCTTCATCCCGCGCACCCATGAACTACAGAACGCCACCTGCTACAATACTTACATATTCCCATCCTCCATCATCATCATCATTTCAGCGGAAAGATGTCCACTGCTGGACATAGGCCTTTCCTAAGCACCGACCTGTTCTTGCTTCCCGCATCCAGCGGACTCCTGCGGCCTTCACAATGTCATCAGTCCACCTTACTAACTTCATATTTTAGTCTAAGTTTAATTTTATTTTGCTCACAATAATCCTGATATTTTTTTTAAGAATTGTAAAAAGTAGTACTGCTGTTGCCTTCCTTTGTGATATTTCCAAGTATTTACTAAAAGTAACCTTACTTCAGCCAAGCTAACGTTCAAAATTGATTGTCGCCAACATTTTAGGTTAGTCATAAATTGTTTTTTCTTAGCAGCGACTTTAACGATTTTATAGGAATGTTAAACGTCAGAAATAGTGATTAATTTCAATGTTTTTAATGTGATTTGTGTTAAAACGGGTATTTTCACGGAAGATTTAAGGTAATTGCCGGTAACAAGCTGCTGAGAGAGTGAATGAATTGATTGTCAAAATAAACTGTGAAGTATCATTCGAGTTAGATATACAGATACATCATCACGCCAGTATTTACAAAAGGAATAAACAGAGGTATCTATATTGGTGAAGGAAAACATCGTAACATTGGACTTACAGCATAAGTATAATTAGAAAAGAAAGAAAATAAATTTATTTAGCACAGACTAAAAGACACACAAATACATACCTACCTACTCGTACATCAGATAAAATTAGCCTATATTGTTCCCACTGCTGGGACACAGGTCTCCTCTCGGTGACGGGATGAAGGCTAGGCAGATGATGATATCTGCCTAGCCTTTTCCCAACTATGTTGGGTTCGGCTTCCAGTCTAACCAGATGCAGCTGAATACCAGTATTTTACATGGAGCGACTGCCTATCTGACCTCCACAACCCAGTTACTAGGTTATATGATACCCCTTGGTAAGACTGGTTGTGCTACTGACGACCCGTAACGACTGACTCAGAGGGTCCTCCCTTTTCTATGGACTATGGGTGAACTTTACATCCTGTTCCTCATAACTCTATATAGCTATTTTACTTGAGAACATTAAATAAAGCACAGTTGTCATCATAAATATATACTTTCACCGTAAATCATAAACAAAGGTAGGTACATTTACGAGTTCACGTTATGTGACTGGACATACCTACGGATTTAATTTATTTCTTTACAGATCTGTACTAATAATATAGCTGAAGAGTTTGTTTGTGTGTTTGAACGCGCTTATCTCTGGAACTCCCCGTCGGATTTGAAAAATTCTTTTTGCATTTGATAGCCAAATTTTTGAGGAAGGCTATAAGCTATTTAACATCCTGCTAAGACACTTAGGAGCCGAGCAAAAACAAAAAAAGTCATAAAAAATAATTTCACGCGGACGAAGTCGCCGGCAGAAGCTAGTTTATTATATTTTTATACGATTTTTTCAATCGCGCACATCAACACGCTCATAAAAGTTGAATATTTCTTTCAAACGGGAAGTGAGAGTTCGCCACAAATCTTATGGACCGCAGAGTACGTCATTTTTATTAACTCTCTGACCTGATTAGTAGCTATTTGTATTTGGACTGCTCTGTAAAGTTGGGTTATAGGAATGGTGGTAGAAAAATTAAGAAAGATTCCACAAGAAAACAAATTCTTTGATTATATAACGTTTATCAGAAATGTATGGTTACTTATATTTAGCTACAGACTATCAAACTGAACATCTTTCTTCATGGGACCGACATCGTAATTGCAAAGAAATAATCAGCTGTCCTAGATAGAACCAAAAATTCGAGGGCATGTGACATCTACCAACCCGCACTGGGCCCGCGTGGTGGGTTACGGCCCACTCTCACAGAGAGAAGGCCTGTGTCGCAGGCTCGCAGCAGTGGGAACATTACGTCTGGATCGCTTTGACTATTTTTTATTTTAAAATGTTCGTAATATTCCGAATCAGGTTTTTATAGACAAAATAATTGTAAAAGTATTCAATTTCTAGAAAAACTAAACGTCCTTTTTTCTATGGAATTTTTGTTGGAAATACAGAAAAACATCGAAATACGATGATAATCAGCAAACAACATGCCGACGGAGTGATAACTGCCTCAGAATCGATTTGCCCCGCATGCAATACCTATACCTACTAACATTTTGCGGTTCTAAATCAAAACAAGGCATGAATAACGACACTTCGTTTTCAAAGAAGAGACTACTTTGGGCGCATACATGGCGAAACGCAAACAAATACCAACATTGCAGTCATTGAAATAGAGTTTAAAATAAATAAACTTCCTCTAGTCCAAAGCATCAAAATTTACTTTCGACTTTTGACGACTCTGTCAGACCACCTAGCAAGACTACAGTTAACCCATTTATCTGAACAAGCATGTGACAAATTGTGTGAAATGTCAGAACACTGAAAGTCTGAAAACACTGTGTCAACGTATTTCACAACATGTTGGTTATTTCTGGTTGGTTTCCAAATAATAGAAGCTGTAAGTATAACAGTATCGTTGTGGTTGAGCATGAGGTCCTGGGTTTGATTCTCAGGTGGGACAGTGTTATTGGGTACTTCCTTCTAGAGTTTCCCAGTAGCCGTCCGGCGAGTCTGGACTTGTGTCCAGTTGATGGCAATAGGCTGGCCCTCTATTACATGGGACTTAAACATAACGAAAAGTGCAACTCTGCCGTACCCTTCGGGAAATCATGTTCTGTCATAATTGTCTGTGGAATTCATAAGGCTTGATTAGATACTAAAGGATAGGTAAAAGTCAAAGCGTTGGGAGAAAGCGTCCTTCTATGTACAGGCGCCAGCACATCAAGCTGCCCGAAACTGTAAAATTTTCCCAATAGACGTTGAACCTCATATTTTGGCGATAAAGTTGGAAATCTATTGAACAAATTTGACAGATCGTAGTAGCTTGATGTGCTGGCGTCTGTACTAACAAAAGTATTAAACGTCGTTTGCTGAACACAGCTCTTTTCAGGCTTTAGGTCCCTGTCAAAGTTTGTGTTCTAACACCTTTAACCTTCAAAATATGAGTATCCAGGCTTCTTCTGGGTGCTTAGATCGTAAGACGCCTTTTACCATAGATAAATCGTTAGATTTGCCATTACCGTAGTTACGAGTAGGTCGCACGAAAAGTGTCCATACTGAAAAGAGTGAGCTCATACAACCCGCATGGAACTACACGATTTTCAGTATGAGTAAGTGAGAGAATAGACTGATACTTTCTGATACTAGTTACGATTTATTATCAAAACTGTTATGTATCAAAATCAACGAAACATAACGTGACCATCTTTTGACGCGGTCGGGAGAATCTAACAATTTAATTCGTTTCCGTTTACGACACCTACGGGAGTTAAAAGATGGTAAAAATAAAATGCATTAGGAATACAAATAAGCAATCAGTTGGCAAAGATTTCAATACCTATCTTTTTTATTGCAGAATACTTAAAAATATTTACTTAAAACGGGCAGTGACCGGGAGCAAAGTTCAAATGAGGTTAGACTTTCTTTTCAGAAACTCGCGATAGCATAAAATGAAGTCCAAAATGTTTCGGGAAAAATGACGAAAGAAAGATAGTGTGAAACTTATATGCAGCATGTATGTAATATGCGACCGACTGGAGCCGAGTATACCCGTTTCAGCGTCACCGACCCGAGCGTGACGGATCTTTCGTTCACTGTTCAGAAAGAGCACAAAATGTGCTTAAAGTTTTCACTTCAAATATTTCATGATTTAAAAAGATTTTATAAACGCCATTAAAAACATGTTCTAGTACATTAATTTACATCATGTTTTTAATTTTTCACGACATTCCTACAAATTGTCGGCACTGTAAAAAAACGGAATAAATCTAGTAAAACGTGAAACAAATCGCACACATCAGTTACTTCGCTGAGAATATGAAAAATATACAGAAATTCATTATGTCCGCGAACGCGTCAGCTGACTGAATTTTTGCAGTTATTTGACGTTCGGAATCTGCCATCATATCGCTTATGACGCGTGTTTCGCAACGTGGTATAAAAGTGATCGGAAAATACATATTCAAGTGAATATTATTATGTGTTACGTATACCTATTATTGAAATAAATGATAAACAATAGGTAAATATGTGCCTACTCAATACAAAAAGAGATTAATTCAAAGTCAAATAATTTATTTCAATTATGCACATAAAAGGCATTTTTGAACGTCAAATTTACAAGAAAATAGAATTGATCCTAGTCATCCCTTCCCAAAGGTTGTTTCGTATGGAGAAGAATGGGCAAGAAACTCCATAGTTACACCTTTAAAATATTTTAGATTATTTTGTATCTATACATTAAATATATGTGAAGACGAACTCAATCAGACGTATCACATTTACGTCTTATTCTTTACTTACATAAGGAAATAATAACTAATAGCCCCCTTACCAATAAACGTTTTATAGCACCGTCCTGTATAGTTACACAACGCTTTGTCTTCTTCTTTCGAAAGTCAAATTACTGACGACTAAAAGAGAGAAATCGGTGTGTAACTATTCATCTGATATAATACGTTTATTAGTAAGGGGGTAAGTAAACAAACTTACCTTCAATTTTCAACAAAGTCAGGAAAAACTTTCTAAAAAAAGCACTTTTAATTCACTTCAACACATCGCACGGTCGTAATGACGATTAAACACGGACTGGAGAGTTTAAAGAAACGAAAATCTCGTATCCCGAATCAGTCATCCGCATTTCAAAGAAATTTCAGCCAAAATATCCATCACTCACACAGCACAAAAATCTCTGAAATAACATTTAGGGAATACTCACACGATTCGTCACGAAATATTCACACACACATGTTTTTCACTTTTGTCACACCGCAACTGAACAAGTGCATTTTAATGTTGAATTAAGCAGTACGAAGATTGGAATATAGATATTCTATTTATAATGATTTAAAAATGAATTCGTTTGGTCGATCGGAAGTTTTCGTTATAAATAAACGGCGCGTGGCGACGCCGGCGCATGCGGCCAGTGATCGTGCATTAGTGATGATCTCACGCGGGGCGGGATGGGAACGATGCAAGTATCGATGGAAGAATCGATTTGCTGGAACTTCCAGGAAGTTCTGGAGCTGGAACGTGATGAATTGAGTAGAAGGAAGTGGTTGGCTCACTATCTAGTGTGCGTGTGTGGAGTTTTGGGAAACTGGTCATGAAAAAGGCTCTAACCTTTGTGTAAAGTAACATGTCCTATCTAAAAGAGCCGGGTGATCTGAAGGCCAATTCTCGTAATTAAAAACTTTCAAAATCTAGGAGTTTTTGGCATTGATTGTTCCTGAGATGAGATCATCTCAGCGACAATCAATATCAAAAACTTGTCAAAAATGTAGGGATGTTAGAGGTGTTTGGACAGATTAAGACTTTACGAGAACGTTTACAGTCTGAACTCAGACTGTAAGCGTTCTTAAAATTACGAGAATTGTCCCTCTGTAACTGAGGAGTTCAGGACCCTCCTATCTCAGACATCTTTCTCTTAAGTATTAATCAGTGCTTGTAATATTGTAGAGATAGGTGTAATTGAGTACACGAATTGATTTATAATACTGATATTTATTATAGTCCGCGCGGAACTAGTTGGCCGCTGAGGTGGGGACAGGGGTGAGACGGCGGTTCGCAACGCACGTACTGAGTAATACGCCCCCGCCCCTCCGTCCCACCGCTCACATACCTATGGCGCGGCCAACTAGTTCCGCGGGGATTATAGCAAACCATTCAATATATAGACTTAGGCTATTTACACATACAAACATAGGCATAGTTCTATGACACCTCCCACATAATAAAATTTAAAAATAAATTTTGCGGTTTTTTTATTCACTTACTCTAAATGTTTTAAAGTAACTAACCCCCTTACTTAACTAATAAACGTTGTATAGCGTCTGTATAGTTACACAACGCTTTGTCTTCTTCTTTAGAAAGTCAAATTGCTGACGACTGAAAGAGAGAAATTAGCGTGTAACTATTTATCTGATATAATACGTTTATTAGTAAGGTGGTAGGTATACAGACACAATTAAAAGAAATTATCTACTAGGTACAATATAACTTAGTTCTATTCTTATGCCCTATATCTATTTTACCTTTTCTTATTATTTCCACGTTTGGTGCTTAGTCCCTTACAACTACATAGGGTCCAGAAAAAATGGGACTGAATTTGTTTCCAGTTTCTTTTTTTGGCAATAGTTGAACCCTCATATCGTGTAATAGATCCTTAACTGAGTCATAATTTGAAGCTAACTTCAATTTTGCTGCCTGAGATAATCGACTTTTCAAAACAAACGTAATTAATTGTTCCTGCGATTGACTATCTAAAATAGAACTGTAGTAATTAATCGATTCCATCTATTAACATCATCATCATCATCATTATTGTCATTTATCATGACAGACAACACAAATTCAGTGCTATCTTAAGATCAAATTTCGCCATTTTATTTAACTATTTTCCCTTCGTCTCCACTTAAACTTACAAAATCTGAGTTACTATAACTACTTTCTTTTTCACGTAACTCTTTAGTTTCTACAAATAATTCCTTTATCTTATAACTATACTCATTTATTAATATTAACTCCTCATTTTTGAATTCTTGTTCTATTTCTAGCTTCTATTTTATACATTTTTTTTATATGAATAAAATATATTTGTCGATTCTAATTTCCTATTACAAACCTTAGACCCCAATCTTCGCTTAGAGCCTATTTTTATTAAAACATTACGTATTTTCCGCAACTCATTAAATATTTTATCAAATCCCTTAACTGTAAGACACTATTTTATTCGTTTTGACGACACTGAATAGTTTAGAATTTGTCTTAAAGAGTCACTACATAACAGTACATTTCTGATTAATTTCTTCCCGAATATCTTGCGTATGTACACAAACGTATGTATGGAGCAGTGGTGGCCAATTGAGCAGTGGTGGCCGATTGGTAACGGCCGCGACTTACGAGTTGTAGATCGTAGGTTCGAACCCAGACAGGTGCTTTACATTGTGTAATTTATTTCATCACCACTGCTCTCAAAACGGTGAAGGAAAACATCGTAAGGAAACCGGCATGTGCTAGAACCAAAAATTCGAAGACATGTGACATCTGCCAACCCGCACTGGGCCCGCGTGGTGGATTACAGCCCACTCCCCCTCACTGAGAGGAGACCTGTTTCCCAGCACTGGGAAAATTATAGGCTGATTATGTACACAAACACATCGAACGCACTCATTATTGTTCACTGATTTACACTGGCATTCACTTTCTGCTAATTTCGGAGTGTTTTTCTTTGCCCCTGATAGCCTGATGGTTGATCTCCTGACGCATCCAACGAGTATGGCATTTTTTATATGCCTTAAATCCCAAGTAGAGAAGCACTGCACCCATGAAGCAGATAATTATCGTAGTCATAATAGTCTGGATGCTCAAATGTGTCCCAATTTCTTGAAATTTCGCACTATTTCCAGCACCGGCTGCGTTTTGAGCTAGAAAAACCTCTTCTTTGGTCTGGTATGATTGACACATCTTGTTTTTCTGAATAATTCCGCACCAATTAAAAATGAAGTCAATTGTAACGCGACACGACCATTACGCGCGGCTTGCCCGAAGACAGGGTCCCCGTGTAACTGAGTACACGAATTGATGTATAATTATACAGATCGGACTAACTTACCTAGTGACGTCCGATCCTTAATTATGTGAAGTAATCTCGTCCTCATTGAATACTTTGTAGTTTGCACTCGTGCAACACGCTCATCACAATATTTAAAGAAACCAAATTTTATCTGTGGTCCAGTCGTTGGCGCTCGCTCCTGACATCTGTCAATCATTCTTTCAAAGCATAAGAACGGGACTTCACGATGACCTATATGGGTATCGTATAGTCCCGGCATAGTGCATACAGCACAACACAACTTATAGAGGGGGTTTAATAAGGCAATCCAATACACATATAAGTATGATGATTATCTGGGAAGGGTTGGGATAGAATGAGGACGAGATTACTTCACATAATTAAGGATCGGACGTCACTAGGTAAGTTAGTCCGATCTGTATAATTATGCTTCGTAATCTCGTCCTCATTGAATACTTTGTAGATGTTCAAAGAATAAAGTTGTGTTGGTAATACATTACATGAGCATTGTTCAGTAATTGAACATTGTAACTTAACATGTTATTCTAAGTTTGTTAGGTACTTAACTACTTAGTAATTGTAATGTATTTCTATTTAAGAATCAGTCTACCATTAAGGTAAATAGTTACCTAACTTAGTTAAATTCTCTAATTACTATTAGTTTCTGGAATAATTATTCAGTTTTGAATCAACTAGTTTAATTAATAATCTTATAGGTATTGCACATCAATTTCCTATAATAAAATGATTAACATTGACATGTAATAAGTTCTATGAACAACCACTCTATGGAGCACACAAAGGCTGGTGCAAAAGCATTAGAATAGAATCACTAATAAAAGGTCTCTAATAAAACCGAGTAAAGGTTGAGTTTGTGATCCAACCAGCATATTGACACCTTCTTCAGAGCCCTTTGAAGTAGAGGCATGTCTGCTTGTGTGAATTTAGAAATAATAATATCTATTCCACTGTTAGGTACCTATTTAAAATTTGTTTTATCCATCTACTATTGGTTACAGTAGAGGTGGCATTATAAGGTTTTCTTACAGTTATAATTAATGATTCACAGTCTTGTCTTATACTCTTTGTAAAATCTAAATAGGACAATTTAGGGTTGTAGCAGTACAGATACATAAATTTATTCCTAAAAATGAAAAATGGTAGTACCTATTAAGTTGAGTTGAGATCTACCAGGTTACTAATTGTTAGGTTTGTAATTCTAAACCAATGGTTTGATTAGGAAATAAATTAAATAATCCACAACGATACTAGGGTCCCACTAACTACTATTTCATATTTGGGACTCTTTGGACTTAATATAAATATATCCCTGAGCAACCTTGCCACTCTGTCATCTGTGTCAATGTGGGGCCCAAAAACAAGAGTAATTGCTGACTATTATATAGCTCAATCAACACCATTAGGATATTGAGTGAGCTATATAACAATGCTTCATTAAACTTATTGGTAAAAATTATATGACTATCATGACTGAGCCTAGGGGTCAATGACTTAATTCTAACAGAAGAGAATCCACTGATTTAGAGCAACTTCATAAATTGTTTTCCTTTGTTTTGCACAAGGAAGCTAGCACTATATCAATTTAAGGGATCAGTCTTTCTCCTCTCAGTAAAGCGTCCCTGATAATATGGCAGCAATCAGTGACTCCTGTGCATTGGGTGTCGAGATCTCATTTTGTCAGTGAATAGATTTATAGATCAGGGAGCCATGATATGTTTAGTATTGGACCTGTTTGCAAACAGGTCAATCGGGGGCTGACCCAGTATTGCAACAATTGACTTGTAGGCTATATCACATCACTTCCATTCAATTTCTATGTTAGGAAGCCTAGATTCTAGATTTCACATAGTGATTTCTTGAGAACTAATATAAGATGCATAAACCCATATTTGTCTTTCCTCGTACCATTGCCAAACTGTCATAGCCAAGCTGTTATAGATGAGTAAAATGAATACCAACCATCTTACTGATACGGGCTATGGCCGTTGTGATATCTTTTCTAAGTCCTCACAGTATCTGAGTTTGTTTGCAAGTGTCTTGAGCCCCCTAAATGCTGCTAATAGTTCAAGGTAAGGTAAGGAACTTTTCATCATTAGCTCTCCAGTGCCAGTGATATCATTACATGCCAGTCACCCCCCCCCCCCCCAAGCCAGTTGGGGAAGCTTCACACAATATTTCCAGAACAAAGACAAATTGTTTAATTCTATCGTGGTTTGTTGAAATATAGGGTAACCAACAATCTCTGCAAATAAAGGATTTTTAATCTGTTTCTAGTTCTGTTACTTTCCATTGTCTAGGTATAAAGTTAACCATATTCTACAGCTGCTGCAGATGCAGCTACTAGAATACCTAGTAATTAAACAAACTCTATTATTTATATCTCATTTCTGACTCAATATTCTTTATGGACTATATATGAATTGTGAAATTAACAGTTAAAATTCTTGTTTATATTTGCAAACCTTATATGGTTATTAACAGTGTACCATTTTGACCTTTTGTAACATCCACTGAACCTGTTTTATGCAAATAAATGATTTGATTTGATTTATAGGATAAACTCTATCCTTTCCTGAGGAAGTGAAATGGCAAACTGGACTGAATCCAACAAATATCCTAGTCACTGGCAGCACAGTCGGGGCACTCTTTTCAGTTTTAATATTAAATCTTAGATTTTTAACACAGTTTGAGTAGCAGGCACATTTTCTAAACACTTTGCATATGAATCGGCAGGGTACAGAATATAATTGTCAAGATTTATGACAAAAAAACAACCCTAATGACCTTGGGGGCCAGGCAACTTGCTTTATGATGTTTGTGAATACATATAAGAGGCATGTAAACTGTTATAACATATCTTGAAATAGAAACTGGAGATATCTTTTAACATATTTTCATATGGATAATTGATATGCATTTTTTTTTTTTTTTTTTTAACAATGTAACAGTGTAGGCAAAAAACTTATGTATACTACATAATTATGTATTTTGATATGTATCTCCAAGTACCATGTGATTTTGGTAATATTATATTAGATAAAATTAACTATTGACAGGAGCACATGTTTCAATGGCACCTAATGTAAGAGATTATTCCATGGAGATAGATTGCTTTCTTTCTGACTGAAGTTATTATTCAGAAGTTTGAACTGGAAACTCAGTGGAAGGTAGTTTATAACCCTTGACCCACTCAAGTATGGTTGGATTAGTAGTAATACCATACTTCAGAGAAATACTACAATCTACCAGCCCGTACCTGAGCTAGTGATGATGCTGGTTCTGGCAACGATTGTTAAAGCTTAAGCTATTCTGACATTGGTGTGTAGAATAGTTATTCTGATATTGGTGTTTACTCACATCAATTCTTGCATTTCTTCATGGCTGGGTAGGATTAAGAATCTCAGTGTGTTGCAATGATAAATGTAACACAGCAGTCTAGCTCAGTAACTTAACAATTTGATCTGCACTATACAAACACTTAAGGAGGCTATTAGACTGTTATGAACTTTTCCAATGAATGTAATAACAGCAGCCACTGTAATTCGTTGTCCCCTGATTATGTGGTCCCATTTGATTCCTCTTCCATTTACTGCTGCCACCCTTCCTTGTTAAATTTTTGTGGGTTCAATAGGCTACAGATTATGTAGGCTACAGATGTTTCATACTTCTTTCAAATGTTTCGTTTCATCTCCACATTTAGTCCATTAACACAATTGACCACCGTGTGGCCAGACTGCCATGCAGTTTTATAGGTAAAGTAGCTAATTGTACCCCAGCATCTCACAAGTAGATTTTCAATACTTGAACTTGAGGCTTCAGGTTGGGTATGTATACCTTTCCACTCTCAGCCTCCTTGCGGCTGTATTTTTAGTGGAATTGAAGTACTAGCACAGCATATTTAAGTTAAATTGTATAAAAACATCTAGAAATATAAAGTATTTTGGAGTTAGATTATAATTAGCGGCATTGAGTATGCATGTTCCCAGTCCGGCTGCATTGGCTTCGGTCACACATAACACACAGTCCAACTGTAGGTTTCCATGGAAGAGGGCTTCGTACTCATCTACGAAGGCTAATTAGATGTAGGTTCCAGACTGCTTAGATCTAAATCCACGGCTAACTTATCATGATAGCTCTAGGGATGAAGCAAGGATGTGTTTTTAACACTGGACCTATAGACTGGTTTTTGTCTGATTTTATTTGATTCATATATTATGTTTTGTGGTAATGGTTGTTATTTACCTGAAATAAATAAATTATTATTACAGACCATTGACTAACCTCTCGTGGAAGTTTGTGTGTTGTCGATGGCACAGTTGAATGTTCTCATAGTTGATCTCCCGTGAAAACTATTAGACGGCCAGGGATCCAGCAGGAACATGTTTATAACACTGAACGTATATACCATTGACCGACCTCTCATGTGGGCTCATGTGGTGTCGTTCTTGTGTAAGTATACGGCACAGTTACGTTCTCATTTGGTAGACCCCTCGTGAATACTCTAGAGACTGCTGTGCGTATTACGGCATCCCTGTAGTTTTAGGAACATGATTTCAACTGCCGACAACTTTAGTTTCGATGACGGGCGACGGCTCCGCTTTCGCTTCTTCAAGCGATGTGTAAGTATACGGCACAGTTACGTTCTCATTTGGTAGACCCCTCGTGAATACTCTAGAGACTGCTGTGCGTATTACGGCATCCCTGTAGTTTTAGGAACATGATTTCAACTTCCGACAACTTGAGTTTCGATGACGGGCGACGGCTCCGCTTTCGCTTCTTCAAGCGATGTGTAAGTATACGGCACAGTTACGTTCTCATTTGGTAGACCCCTCGTGAATACTCTAGAGACTGCTGTGCGTATTACGGCATCCCTGTAGTTTTAGGAACATGATTTCAACTGCCGACAACTTGAGCTTCGATGAAAGCTCCGCTTTCGCTTCTTCAAGCGATTTTCCAGTTCTCGCAGACGTTTGGTCAGCTCCTTCATTCCTTCGTCTCGTTTTCTTCTATGTTTTTCCATCTTGTTAAAACTTTTCTGAACTTTTATAAACGAAAACGTGATCAGCGCGCGGCACAAAAAAGTACAATGATTGACAGATGTCAGGAGCGAGCGCCAACGACTGGACCACAGATAAAATTTGGTTTCTTTAAATATTGTGATGAGCGTGTTGCACGAGTGCAAACTACAAAGTATTCAATGAGGACGAGATTACGAAGCATAATACTGATCTTTATTAGCAAACCATTCAATATAATAAGACTTAGGCTACTTATACATACAAACATAGGCATAGTTCTATTACACCCACACTAGAGATAAACAAACATTTATGATTATGATTATTATGGCAGGAAGTAACAACCATAACTAAGTTATATTTCAGTTCTGTACATAACGCTAAAATTACCAGTTTTGAAGGATTATGATAGATAGACAGCTGACTACAGAGATAAGACGCTTCTAAAAATAATTGGGAACTGTTGATACAAAAGATAATAAAAACAGCAAACGATTCATGTTTTATGGAAACGTTCACCTTGGGTTGACCTACTATGTGCAGTATCTAAGTACGTACCTAGTAGGTACTGCTTTAAGGTTAGCTGAGTTGAGCAATGGACCCTGGCAATGGGAACGTAGAGGATTAAAGAAAACACCTTGAAGCTCCACTGAACCAAAGTCAGTCAAAACCGTTTTCTTTATCGTTTTCATGAAGAGATTTTGTTGTTTACTATAGTCCGCGCGGAACTAGTTGGCCGCGCCTTAGGTATGTGAGCGGTGGGACGGGAGGGGCCGCATTACTCAGTACGTGCGTTGTGAACCGCCGCCGCGCCGCCTCACCCCTGTGTCCACCTCAGCGGCCAACTAGTTCCGCGCGAACTTTAGCGGCCCGCCCCAGCTTCGCACGGGTGCAATATTTTTTCGAATTTCCGAAATTTTCAATCATACAAGCCTTGTCCTAGCAATACCGAACACAACAAAAAAAATAATTATCCAATTTGGTGCAGTCGTTCAGAATTTATGCGCGTACATACATTTCGGGGATTCATTTTTTTTATATAGACGACTTACCTTCTGCCCGCGACTACGTTTGCTTGAAAGTCGTAAGATCCAACTTGCTACCACCCTATCCTACTATAATATGATAAACGCGAAAGTTTGTTGTTACTCTTTCACGCAAAAACGACTAAACGGATTTGAATCAAATTTGGCACACATACACATAGGATACTTTGCTTTTTATCCCGATATTCCCACGGGATCGAGACTTATGCGGGTGAAACCGGGAGCGCAGCTGGTATACAATAAACTAAAATAACAGCCACAGTTTACAAAACTCCGTCGGCCGCATTGCATCGCAGCCATATTAGTAGGTACCTATAGATAGATTGTTAAATTGCCGTTTTCCTTCGTCGCTTATAATTTAAGTACGTAGCAAAATGATTTTACGTCCTCAAACTCGACTAAGAGCATAAATTATTTCAATTAAGTATACCATTTGCGGACAAAATTATATTAAAAAAATATTTCATCACCAACGGTTAAAGACAACATCGTGAAGAAACCGGCATGTCCTAGACACAAAAATTCGAAGACATGTGACATCCACCAACCCGCACTGTGCCCGCTTGGTGGATTAAAGCCCACTCCCTCTTACAGAAAGAGGCGGCCTGTATCCCAGCAGTGGGAAAATTATAGGCTAATTATTATGCTAAACTCTTTGCACTTTCGAATGAAGAAGGCGGGTCAATAGTGTCCTACCTCTAGCATCAGGTGAATGACACTTGAGAAGCTCAGTTCAACTAAGTTTTCACGGTGAGATTCTTACAGAATAGACTCTTTAGTCGACTCGATAGTTCTGGTATTTGTTGGAAACACCGCTACAATAGTAATTCTATCGAATAAGCCATGTAAACTGCTGATCAAAAGCTATTTCCGCCCATTACAGTACAACTTTATCGATACATTTTCCCAACACTACGCTGTCTCACGCGATATGCCTGTACCACCTCGTTTGATTAAAATTCACGACACAATTAGTCAATTACCATCAAAATTATGTTAATTGTACACTTTCAGCTAATTTAATTTAATGGTCGATTCCTGTAGCTTATCGATCCTTTAGCTGTAAATTAACAACTTGTTAACACCTTGTTAATTTACTCAAATTTTGTGTTATTTCCATAATTTTGTGAGAAAGACGTTTTGTTTATGAAGTGGAAGAGCGATTTTTAGTAGAGACAAATCTTATGGGTTCGCTTCACCGTCATGCTAATGTTTACAGCTAGTTATAGTATATTATTTCATAGTTTTCACGTCTGTTGGTAGTCTCCATGACTCTCTCTTCCTATGTTTTTTTGGTAAGACCACTACCAGAGGGGTGGTGGTCTTACCTTACAGGATCGCCGTCAAAAGCCTCGATGAATTCTTGCCAAGTAGGTTAAAAATAGCTACGTGGATATTGACTGTTTATAACCGCATGCCTTGATAATGTAATTACTATAATCCTTCCATTATACCAATTTATTTGTTGTCGAAACATCATGTCTTCTTCTTCTGTATGTCACATATATATGTTCCATATCTTCCACAAAATCTGTTCCACTAAATATCTGATTGCCAAATGTGGCGATTATGGACATATTGCCACTTTTTATGAAACCTAGGTTTCGAAATAAGTACTGATACTTGGTAATTATAACTTTGCTTATGAAAAAAAAAATTATGGATGGATTTTGTTAGAAATTATATGAAAGAGAAGGGAATGAAAATAGCATGACGGTTGACCTGGGAGAATGTAAAAAGAAAACGCGTTGAGCCGACCCCAAGTAACATAGGACAAGGACAGGAAGATGATGAGGATGATGATGAAAAAGAAAGGACAAACAAACAGCAGGGTAGGTAATTGCGTAACGCACTCACAGAAGCAATGGGTTTCATTTTGACAGTTCAAGAACATACATTGCGTTGTTTACGTTGTTGAGCAGACACATTTTTCGTACATATGAAGCAATGGATCAGCAATGTCCTTCAAAATGATTCAGATTGAGATCGATAGTGTGTTACACAATTGCATTGCATCTTCGAAAAGTTAGTATCAGGAAAACAAACGATTCATTTTCTAATAGGTAAATACAAAAACCCAATTGTTTAAAAATATGTCGATATTTAGATTAACAGCCATAAACAATGCGATAGTAACGTGTTCTATAATTAATTGCACCAGTTTTTTATTCAAAGCATTTAGATTAATGTCAGTGCAAAAGGAATGTTTATTTTTAACATTTATTACTCTAGCAACACTGCGGTCGATATGAAATGCTGAATGTTACGCCATGCGGTTTCCGGCGATAAAAATAAGTCAATTTCAAAACATCCAATGATGATTTAATGTTTTTTGGTAAATGACTAATGTGCAGAATGATCGAAGGAAGTAAGGAATTAGGAAATGTCATTCAAGTTCTAGAAATCTAGATCATTCAGACACATCCAGAACTTTTTATAAACATAGGTAAGACATTGATCATTGGCCCGTCAGGGTATTTGACCTCCACAACCCTGTTACTGGGTAACACAGTACCCCTTGTTAAGACTGGTTGTCGGTCTTTCGCGCTTCTGACGACCAGTACAGACTGCCAAAGATCCACGAATGGCAGCTGGGACCTACGGCTTAACGAGCTTTCCGATGCACAGATGGGTCTCGGTATATATAAAGATGAATCCATCCACGGACTGACCGCGGCAAGCGTAGCTTAACCTGATCGATCGACCATCGCGGCTCTTATTACTTAGCAACGAGCCATCCTCCCTCCACTCCTTGAAAATTGTAATAACACTCATTTATGACAGTAAGTTTGTGTCGTTGGTCTAGTGCTGGTAAGTCTGCTGTCTAAGCATGAAATTCGTAGTTCCAGCTGAAGTTAGGGGCGTCACTAAGGGGCCGTCTCCACGAGCGAGAGACTCGCGGCGATATTACCGTCGTGCCACGTATTTCTATATACTCTCTTAGAACGTGTCTCCACACAGCGATATCATCGCGGCGAAAACTTGATGGCACGGCGAGACTATCGCCGCGATTCTCTCGCTCGTGGAGACGGCCACTTGCAGTCAGGGCCCGAACTAAGAATGAATGACAACACGTTTTGACAGTTGTCTCTACTCCCGATATGTATTTGCCTGTCCGCAAAATTTAATTTGAAACTAGTTTTAACGGTACAACTACTTTCTGACTTGCCCGTGTCTTCGTTGGCAGAGAGTGTAGACCCCCTGGATTCAGTCCCCGGGTCCGTCCAAAGTGTATTTGGATTTTTTTGAAGATCGTCTGTATCAGGAGTCTGGAGAGAGGGAGGAGATCCTTAGGAGAATAAAGGCGTGTTAAGAGGTAAAATGGCGGTATATGTATCACATAAGAATGTTAGCCTGCATCATCCCACTGCTGGGCAAAGGCCTCTACCCATGACTTCCAGCTCTTTCGATCCAGGGCTAAAGTGGACCTCTGGTAGTTTGTTTTCTCCAGCTCATCCCGTCATCTTCTACGAGGTCTGTCGCAACGTCTTCTAGTTGCATCAGTGCTCGTAGTGGCTATTTTGGTCCACAGCTCATAAGAAAGCAGGTCAGAAGAAATATTTCTATTAAAATCTAATAAAAGGTTGTTTTCTTAAAATCTCGTCTATCCCGCTGAGAGCACAAACTTAAAACTGTTGTAAAAATAGGGACAAGGCAGAAACAGTGCTATGCATAACGCGCAACGAATACCGAGTTGAATCCCTCGCTGCACATAACTTAACATACTTAATCGAAAAGATACGAGCAGGAAATGTTGTGGCTTTAAATATTCAATACGGGGTCGGTAGAGGAATACATCCTGGAACTAATCACATCTGACCGGGATACATCAATTTTCTACAAACTGTTTTACGTGAAAAGTATTTAAAACTTTAGCTGTGCCCCGCGATTTTACCTGCATTAGTCTCGATCATGTGGGAATTACGGGATATAAAGCTAGTAAGTACCTATGTCTAATTATATAAAATGATCAACAGAATTAGCATATATATTTGTTTAAACACAGTTCAGTTCAGTTCAGTTCAGCAAGCTCCTTGACGCCGGACTCCGGTGGGAGGGTTGTCGCAAACCACCGTTAGCCCTGCCACCGCAAGGGAAGAATTGGCCAGTCAAATAAGGTGGTGGGTGTGACTGTCCAGGATGCGCCGAGCGCTCGGTTCAGTTGACTGACTGGCGAAAAAACTGGGCTATACGAGGAGGCTTCTTCATACATCCCAAAAAATAATAAATATTAAAATCTCGATTAAGATTCCTAGGAACTATAAAAATAAAATAAAGTGGGAATCCATCCAAGAAACGTGTATTTTTTTCAACGTTTTTTGCCTTGTGGTATGGAACCCTTTGTCTACGAGTCCGACTCGCACTTGGCCGGTTTTTTAAGTACATAGTTTTAAAATTTAAATCTTGAAAATAGAAAGTTCATGGCACTTCTACGAGTATAAGTAATACACAACCATTTCTGATAAGACGGGGCTTAGCCATCTCTTTTAACGACGTTGTTAAACGTAAACCATAAACTAGATACTATTTTTGTATAAAACGGTCCCATATAACTTGGTAGTTATCCTGAATACAGAATAAACTTTAAAGAAACGAGAAAGATGAATAAAATTTAATTATCGCGGGCTTTCTTATAAGTATTACCTACATAATGAGATGCTGTAAGTAAATAAAAAATTATAAAAGTCAACAGTTTTTTTTTGTCAGCCTCTACATTCTCACTACTGGGCAAAGACCAGCCCTCGCGGTACCTACTCGTCCAGGTCATCTCGCCATCTCTTTCTGGGCCGGCCTCGGTGGCGCCGGCCATCTTCAGACACCCATTGTGTGGAGACTGTTGCCCAGCGGTCATCCTGCATGCAGCTGATGTGACCCGCCCCGTCCCATTTGAGTCAGTTAATAATTAAAATCTTACAAGCCGTGGCCGTGGAAGAAATTGAAATTGATTTACCTACTGAAAAGAATGAAAGCAGTTTTTTTGACGTGATAACGTCTTATAAATCGATGAACGCCAGCTGTAGATATTGAAGGAAAAAGCATGACTCATTGTCACGTTCTGCCTGAGCCGAGTGTGCAAGAGAGCGCGGAACAAGCGATACAGAGGCACGATCGGATGTTTTCTTATGACGTTATCACGTAAAATTATCGTCCGTAAACCGACTTTACAGACAACCAATTTTTTTCCTTCAATATCTACCTCTCAAGACACAGGACACCGAATCGCCTCGTCGCGCCAGTACTAATGAAAGGCGCAAAACTTGTGACACGGACCACCATTCAAGGCGGTCAGTTTTGATTTAGTGAGAATAAACGGTGACATGGGACGCTTTGTTTAGGAACAGCCGCCGAGGCATCTTTGGGCTCTGTGTATCATTAGCAGTTTACCAGTTTGGAATATTAGCTACACCGAAATTCGGTGACATTTAGCAGCCGGTCCACCTCCACTACGGTACTGCGGGAGTCGTAGTGGCTAGTGGCTAGAAGAGGGTTACTAGCCGCTAGCCAATCGTAGTCTCAACTTAAGGGCTTTGTATAATCAGCCTATAATATTCCCACTGCAAGGACACAGGCTTCTTCTCTGTGAGAGTGAGTGCGAGAGACGGCCCAGTGCGGGTTGGTAGATGTCATATATCTTCGAATTTTTGGTTCTAGGACATGCCGGTTTCCTCATGTTAACTAGGGCTTGTTTGTTTCAATTATCATCATACATTTTACTCATCATAATTGACCCGTTCTAGTGGTTGTCCTAAAAGGTGAAAAGACCGTGACAAAGACATTAACAACACCATCGCACACAGAATTGTGTGCAGGAGATGTCATTGTAAAGAGGAATAAAGACCTCCTTCCTAGACTACAAACCTTTTTTCTAGCAAGACTGGCCAGTCATCACTGTCATTAATTTCAAAATGAACAGTTCCATCTGGCAGTCAATCAAAACTGCAACCAAGTCAAACTTCAGCAAAAATTCACAAAACAAAATTCACAGTAATATAATTTAAACTTTATCACTCATATTGCAACCAATATAAAACAGGTGAGCTTGTCGATTTTAGCTAAAATATAGTGTTTCTATAGTTTGCGTAGATTTTAAAAAGTTGACCCAAATCGATACTTCAGGTGCGATGGAACAGATCAAAATCATATATATATTTGATTTTATAGCGTATACTGTAGAAATAATGCTTGTATGCGGTATAAAGGTGGTCCTTCTCGATTATGAAAGTTGAAAAAATTTGCAAAGTAATAGTACAGAAACACCACCTATTGCCAGTTTGCGGCATGTTATATCTGCCATCTATGGGTCGTAAATACGACTGAACTGAACACCTTTTAGTATCTTAATTGTCAGAGAGTTATACATTACAACCATTCTCTCTTCTACGTCAACAAAGTTTTTATAGGCTAAGTACCTTTTGGTAAGTTTACTTCATTAAAGTTAGTTATTACATACCTGCCACAACGGGATCCAAATAGCTCGATGCTCGATGGATATAAAGATCGCCTTTCAAACTGCTAATGCCAACAGCTAAACACAACATTATCATCTTAATACAAAATCACAGCAAACTGATGTTTTTACTTCGATTTAAATATGCTGCTGCTTAGGACATAATTTTTGTTTTAAAAGTGGAGAAGCCTATGTCCTAAACGGAACATGTAAATTTATTGAATTCTCGTACCTCGGTGGGTGCAGTCAGGATTCGAATCTGGGGACGCTTTAACCTGATTTTGTCCTTGCTATGGCCCTGTCTACGCCCATTTTTTATACGCTGTAAGGCCGAGCGATGGCCACTCACGCTTGCAGGGTTTTCCTTGCATCCAACGCAGCCATGAGGCGCTAGACCATGGACGTCCAGAAAGCCTTGCTGTTTCTCCTAGTTGGGATCCTGTCACTCTTCGGACTTACCAACGCGTGCACCAGGAAAGTCTACATCGCTTGCAGACAACCAGCGCCTTGCACAAAGTAATAACGGTAAGAATATTGTTGTTTTTTGTTATGCTTGTCTTATATTTTTGACTAGTTTCTGCCCGCGACTTCGTCCGCGTGAAAGTTTTTGTTTACCCGACCCCCCGTCGCATCGCATCGCCTGCCTGTTTTTGCTTTCTGACTTTCTTCTTTTTGCTTGGCCCCAAGGGTCCTAGCGTGATGTTATATTAGCGCATTCAAACAAATTCTTCAGCTTTATTATTAGTATATACATATATAAGTATTTAGATTTACTAGTAGCTGGATCTAGATGAAACGTTCTTCAGATGAAAGGCTCTAAATGTTGAGAGTTCATTTGGTTTCTTGCTGTCAATCGTTTCTCATTAAGAGCAGATTTCAGAGCTTCTTCATCATCACCTTACCTTAATCCCAATTATTTGGGGTCATCTTAGTATTCACCTATGCAGAATCCTCTTTCACACAAATTCATCCATCATTTCGTTGATCTTTCTCTACTCTTACAAAACTATCTGCCTCCTTATAATATTGTTTATCTGTATGGACAGCAGTGTTTGTTTTTGCCAATCGCGGATTCAGTTTCTAAAAATATTTAACCATGGACCTAAACAAATGCTTCATCATCATCATTAGCCCCGTTTCCCAACTATGATTATTTGGCTCCCACTCTCATGCAGCATCTAAATATCAATATTTTACAACAGCCTAAACAAATGCTTCTTTTAACAATAAATGCTTCTTTTAACAATAAATTATTATCCATTAAGCCTAACCTTGGCCAACATATTTGACGAGCCCTCGTCTTCATCAGGTCATCGCGTCAGATTCTCGTTTATATTTTTTCCACGACGTTCAAACCATGTAATTAGTACAAGCCATATGATTAATACCAATCATTTGCGCTTGAATCAGCGCGTTGTTTATTTTTGAACGGCGCCTGCGCTCCGAGCCAGCCGATGACACGATGCTTATAAAATGGATAACAAAGGGCTTCACTATCTGTCTGCTTGTCTGGTTACTCAATGTCGGAAATGTTGTTTGGTTGATTTACGTTTTTTTTTTAAAGCTATTTCGTTTTGTAGCATTGCAAGAGGGAATGCAATCCGGACTATCCGTAATCCGAAAAATCCGGATATCCGCACAATTTTACTAGACTTCTAAATGCGGATTTGAAAATCGAATCCAGATTTTTTGAATAATAAGAAATTGTAACAAAAATATCGAAACGAGCGAGTTCGCTGTTCACGCGTCGCGTCTCGCGAAGTCGAGTCTATCGGCTCTGGCGAGCAAGGCTGGGTGTAACTATGCCAATTCTAATGCCAAATAATCGAATATCAATTATCAACCACTATACATCGAAATTATAAATACTCCAACATTCAATATATCCTACACTCAATACATCGAGTGTTAAAAAAATATCGTATGTTTGTTTGATCGAACGTTCAACGAATATCGAAATATCAATAAATCACATTTTAATCTTTAAATATTATCATTTAAAAATTTTGTGTGAATTGCTATTAAATCTCTTGAAGAGAAACTATTAAATCCATGTTGTTTTTATTATTCAATATTTTTTCAATCGCAGTATCATCCCTTTTGCCTTTTTTTTATGGTGTCATCATCATCATAATCATCAGCCTATAACAGTCCACTGCTGGATAATTATAGGCCTCTCCTATTGCACGCCATTCAACTCGATTTTCTGCAACTTTCATCCAGCTGCTACCAGCCATCCTGCGAAGATCGTCGCTCCACCTAGCCTGAGGGCGTCCCACCTTACGTTTACCGATTCGCGGTCCCCACTCAAGAACACGTCTACCCCAACGGTCATCGGTTCTACGGCTAATATGGCCGACTTATAACTTGATAAAATAGTAATGTTTTGCATAACCTAAATATTAAGGAATAATGTAGCAAAACATAGAAAATATTCCAAACAGATATCCACCTTTTGTGTCGTTGATATTTTGAATGACGGTAGATAGAAACGTCAAAGTTGTTCTGTTCACGACTATAAAACGGGGAGCTCCCAGTGGCGGGGATCATTCTTGTTCGAGCCATCAACCAGAACGGAGCTCCGGCCTACAGTTAGTTGATTAGTACTAGTAACGTTATTATGTGGAATAGATCGACCAGATGTCATGTAAGTTAATTGATATTATTATCTTGATTATTACTGATAACTATGGTTTCTGTAAATGTAATAATATGGCCAATAATGCCAATGTTGTAAAGTGTATAATGGAATATTCCTAGCTATTGTTATTATGTTGCTATTATTCAGAGTTCTCTTAGACCATTGTCCAAGAGGTACCTATAATTAATTGTTTTTAAAATAGCGGTAATCTATTACGTGCGTACGAGAGTAATTGTTTGCTATATGTATATACTCCTCTAGAGTTTTTTTTTTATAGAGAAGTAATTTATTATTTCCTGTCTCACGAGAATGAATATTTTCCAAACAAAAAAAAGTATTCAGTGTATTGATATTTCGGTAGAATGAATATGCGATGCGTTGAACGCTCGATCAAACAAACATTCGATATTTTGAACACTCGATGTATTGAGTGTACGATATATGGAATTTTCGTTTTATTAACCATTCGATATTAAGAACGTTCGAGTATTTAGACGTTCGATTTACAGTGGTCGATCAATTGATATTCGATTATTTGGCATTCGATTTGGCATGGTACCCCATTTTGATTTGATTTTCATGAACATTTATTTTTAATCCATTTAAGTACACAAATATAAAATATAAAAAACATCATAATAACAAACTAATATGGGTAGATATGTTTATTTTCATGAAAAATCCGTATAATCCGGATAATCCGGATTGGATAAAAAATCCGTTCTTGAAAATCCGGATTTTAAAATAGAACGGATTTGCATTCCCTATTCCAAGCGTTCATGAGTAGAACGAATTTATTCATAACAGAAAATTTTCCTAATTTTTCACCACATGTTGTGGGTTTACAATCACCAATTGTTATCCGGATCTTGTAAAAGGCAACTGGTACTTAAGACGACGCCGACCGCACAGTGGCGCCCTAATTGTTTGTTTGGATATTTCTTTTATTTTAGAATGAAAATGCAGAAAATAAGCACCTTAAGTTGTGCTCCACAAGATTATACGTTAATATTATTAAAAACGGGAGTTTTACATTGTTTAGTTTTATTAAAATCACTAAAACGGATAATAGTGGCCACTTTTACCGTTTTAGTGATTAGGTATGCGGTTGGCGCGCCTTAATAAAATAGACCTCATGAGCCCTACAAATGGAACTTGGGGGTTAGCTTTATATCTGCAACTAAATAAGTAATTTTTAGCACACAGATTAAGTTTGCCTTATATCCTGTTTATTAGGTCTTTGAGAGCAGTAGTGGCCCAGTAACAACGGCTGCGACTTGTAGTTGTAGGTCGTGGGTTCGAACCCAGGCTTTACTTTGTGTAAATAATTTCATCACCACCACTCTCAAAAAACGGTGGAGGAAAACATCGTGAGGAAACGGCATGTCCTAGAACCAAAAATTCGAAGACATGTGACACCTACCAACCCGCACTGGGCACGCGTCGTAGATTACAGCCCACTCCCTCGCAAAGCGAGGAGGGCTGTGTCCCAGCAGTGGGAACATTATAGGCTGATATGCTACGTCTTTGCTCTCATAGCTCCTGTTTTACCATTCTGAATCTAAAACGACCATTTCTTTGTTTCAGTATCTGATAATGGCTAAGTTCTCCATGGGCCGTCTGTATGCAGTCTTATTTGCGCTATTCTCTTTACTAATCATTGGTACATCGTGCTGCAAGAAAAAGATCCCCTGCACTGGCCGAGCCCCCTGCAGACGAGGGCCGTACAGGTTCTAACGACACCGACGCAAGCGCACAGAACGACGCACCGACTGAGAATGTTAGCTGAATCTAAACACCAACACCATCACGACACAATGTATACACATTTTGGAAACTTATGGATAGCTGACAATTGCTGGGTTAATTATTTCTATTGGAAACAATTCAGAAAAATGGAAAGAGTAAATAGCAACATTGACGTTTGCCGATTTCACCAGAATCCTGTAGTATATTACGTCAAAAGTTGAATGAAGACTCCGTTGTACGATCAAATGAACAAATGTTAAAAAAATAACAGTGATTTTTCGATTCCACAACCCGTAATATGTAAAAAAAAACATTAAAAAAAAGAATAAATTGTAAAAAATATTGTTTTCTCTAATTCTTAATTGTCTATGGCATCTTTTCCATTGCAAACGTAAAGCATTGATTTGGGTCAAATTCCACCTTGTAGTTTTATTTATACTTTTTCGTTTTAGTTTTTTACCGTAGTCTTTTTGCTTTAGCTAGTTTTTTTTATGTAATGTTGGTGGAACGACTCAAATCGGTTCTTTTTCGATTGCAGAGGGAAGATGGACGCATGACTTGAAATGGCGAATGACATAAAATATACCTAGAAGTAAGCCAACACTCCTCCTTTTGTAAGTACCTTTTATTATTTTCTATACTTCTCGTAACTTCCCGATATTCATAGACAACTTGAAAAGACTTTGTAGTTTTTCATTTGATATCAATTTACCTTAAAATTTCACTGCTTTAACATCAACATCTCACAAATTAATTCTTTCGCAATATCTTGCGTCGCATGTTGTTGTATCTGTACGTACAACGTACCTATGTGTTTCTATCTAGCTGCCCCCCTGAGCTACAACAACTAAACCCGATGTTGTAGCTTGTTGAATGTACAGAGGCCAGCACATCAGCCTACTACAATCTGTCAAATTTCTTTAACAAATTTTCAACTTTATTGCTAAAGTATAAGGTTCAATATTGATTGGGGAAATGTGACAGTTTCGGGTAGGTTGATGTGCTGGCGTCTGTACCTTCTAATCCAACGAAAATATTCATCTAATTTTGGTTCCCACACAGCGGGACCGGTTATTTCGTTTATCCACCCCAAAAAATCCACCCTAACGCGGAAATGCATGTCCGACACGTGATAATCCACCCCGTAAGCTTATAAATTCCGTTTATCCAACTAGGCCTAGGGTGGATTCTGGGACTTGCGTTTCCGCGTATCCACGTTAGGATGGAAATACGTACGATGGGTACAGTCCGCGACGTCTAAGCAGAGTTTTGAATTTTTGTGAGTGCGCCTCAGGCCGATTGCCAAAAAGCAGTATAAACCGGTTTAAACCAAGCAAAGGACGCGTCGTGCTCTAGGCCGACGTCACACCTACACTTTCTATGTGCACTCACACAAATTTATGCAAACCTCAGCTTAGGGGCCGTCTCCACTAGCGAAAGAATCGCGGCGATATTATCGTCGTGCCATGTCTCTTAGAACGTGTCTCCACACGGCGATATCATCGCGGCGACAATTTTATGACACGGCGAGATTCTGTCGCTCGTGGAGACGGCTTCTTAGGCCTCGCGGCCCTGTAGGTACACGTGAACAAACGGAATAACCCAGCGGGGCTCGTTATTCAATTGCTTAGAAAATTTAAAAATCAATTGGAGATTCTCCTTCCTACCGTTCGAATTACCTATGCTTTTATTAAATGAATGAAATTAAATGCCATTTCAAATGAAATTTCGTTATCGTAAAAACGCGAAGACAGATAGGTATCTACATTTAGCAAGTCTACATCGGTTTCGTTGTTGGACTCGGGGAGGTCAGCCAGATATGAACAGTTACCATTTCGAAGCAAAGTTGAATATGTCCCACTTAGAACTCGTAGCTTTGGCCTATTTTTTCAAATCCTCACTAAATATTCAACTTTGTTTCAGAGTATGATGTCATCTCATTGGGAGCGCTTAGCATTCCTCGTCTACTTGTTAGCTACCTTGCTGCTCGAGGTCGCAGCTTGTAGTAGAAAAAAAAATGTCACTTGCCTTGAAAATAATCCACCTTGCAGGAAATAAATATTGGTAGTTATTGTCTTACACAATTATCTCCCTAGTTCATCACCTTTATCTATTATTTATTTTTGTATTTTTATTATTTCCCTACTAGTTTATTTCTATGCGCCCGTTAGTGTTTCAGTGGCACCTATCTAGGCTCTATCAGAATACCAGCGCTAAGATATAATTTTTTTTAAATATCGCAGCATTCTACGGATCGTACTACCGGGATAAAATTATCCTATGTCCTAACCCAGTTGTCATAGTCCATGCTAGTGCCAAATTTCATTGAAACCCGTTTAGCCGATAAGGATAGATAGATAGATAGATAAACCGTTTATTCAGTGCAACAAAGGACACAATACAGGCATAAGGCAATACCTAAGGCGTGAAAAGGTAACAGACAGAGAGAATAACTTTTGTATTTAAAATATTATATTCTCGTAGTATAGTATTATAGTATGGATTCTAGTACAAATGATTATTACCCTTCGCAGATCCATTGGCGATGCGATGGATAAAGCTTTCTACCAAGAGGTGGTGGTACTGATAGTGACGCTCCTGCTGTCATACCTGGAGACGTGCCTCGGCTGCGTGCGACACGAATACATCGACTGTTCCGAGACCAACCCGAGGTGCAAGCAAGAGAAAAAGCAGACCTGACACTTCCAGGTTTGAACGTTCTCTTAACTTATTAAAATGTGAACACCAGGACCATACATACAGGGTGGGCAAAAAATCGTGGATCAAACGAAACAGGGCGATAGTTGAGGTTATTTACAGTAAAAAAAAAAAAAAAAAAAATTAAAAATGTATCATCACTACAACAGTGCTTTTATGAGTGGGTACCATGATTTATCAGCATTGGCACTTTTTTCAATATATTTTAAGGCTCACGAAAAACTATTTGTAACTTTAGAACCTTACTGTAAACACTCAAATTGTCATAACTTTTAAGGAGATCAAGTTAGGGCTCTCGCACAAACATATTTTTTACTACAAATAACCCCAACTATCGCCCTGTTTCGTTTGATCCACGATTTTTTGCCCATCCTGTACTTACACCAGCACCCTTTGCGTAACACACAATCAATCATAATCTGTATCATTTTGAAGGATATTGCTAATCCATTGCTTCATATGTTCGAAAAATTTGTTAGCTCAATAACGTAAATAACGCAATGAATGTTTTTGAATTGTCAAAATGAAACCCGTTGCTACTGATAGTTTTTTACGCAATTACCCCGTAGACTATAGACATGCGACGAGCGTGGACTATCTTCTGCCTACCGCATCAACACTTGACACTTACCATCAGCGGCTAAACGCGATTAGAGAACCAACGCTTATAAATTACGAGTGGTGGAAGTTCGGCGTTGGGATCAAATTCCCGGTGAATTTGATAATCTTCTATACAGGGTGAAATTGAAAACATGCGACAAATCGAAATGGGAGATTGTACTCATCATTATGAACAACTTTTACTATGGGACCAATCCTGAAATCGTGAAACAACTTTTACTATGGGACCAAACCTGAAATCGCGAAAAAAAAATCAGCTGTTCCCTACATTTTAACGAGTTATGCGAACATAAATGTAGGGAACAGCTGATTTTTTTTTCACGACTCTAATATGTTTACTGTATTATAATTAACGATGTTAGCAAGAATCTATATTATTTCAACATTAAGATCAATTTTAAAGTTTCGTCCCGATTCAACCCTGTATCCCTATTCACCACGTATGTAGGTAGCGCAGGCAGGAGATGCGATGTGACGCGGTGGATAGTAGCAACAAGAATTTTCACGCGGACGAAGTCACGGACAGAATCTAGTATTTTTTATAATGCTGATAATATTGTAATTGACTGTTGAGAACTTGATTTGTACGGTCTTACCCCAGCGCTAAACTTACCCCAAACGTTATTAAAAAAGGATGATTATAATGTTATGTCCCCTAATACAATATTATGTATCTAACATAATTAACGCAAGACCTCATACACCCCAATTATAGAGTACTGAGTTAAAAGCATAATACAATGACCAAAATTTATTTTGTTTAAAGCTAACACTATTATTATTAAGGAAATCGTCTTGACCCTAGCATTACTTATAATGTATTGTTTATGTATTTAAAATTGAGTCTTATTGTCTTGAAAAAAGATTTCATTTTCTTTGGCTCAATCGGCGGTCACTTTAGTACATTTTTTTTTTTACTGAAACCGACTTAGTAGTCAATTATGAACAAACTACTTACTTTTAAAACTTGCGTTTATTCTGTTACACCTTTTATAGGATCTTTCTGAAATGCCTTGAAATTCTTATTTTTGGGACTAAAAGCGGCTTTATGAGAGCAGTCTACAGATAGTGCAATCCACGAAGACGCGCCCCACTCTTTTTCCTAATCGTAATATCGCCAGTTAATTCCGCTATTGTTTTGTTTTTTTCGATACACGCTAATTATCCAATAAGTAATAAGTAATTAGTGTGTATCGAAAAAACTAAAACACTAGCGGAATGTTGCACACTTGTAGTGTAAGAGATTAGGAAGAAGAGTGGGGCGCGTCTTCGTGGATTGCACTATCTATACCCAGGGCCGTCTTTGCCCAGGGGTGCAAGGGGTGCGTGGCACCCGGGCGCAAGGTCTTAGGAGCGCAAGCCAATCCATACCTACCTACACGTACCATACGTAAACCTCGAAATTGAAATAAATAATAAAACTACTTACGATTAACTATGACTCATGTCAAGATAGATTGACTTGGCCTTAGTATACACCTACCTATCAAATTGAAAGTTGATTACTAAGCAGACGATATCATAAAAAAGATTGCCGATTTTAAAGCCGGAAAAATTAAATTTGATGTTTGAAAATGTACCTAATTTTATTGTAGAGTACTTACTTACCTAAGTATTAAATAAAAATTTAAAAAACACAAAAATTTCGCACCCCGGCGCCCAATATGGTTAAGACGGCCCTGAGTCTACCTATAATATACGAGTACACTTTAAAACTCACTCTAGCTAGGCTGAACGCTATTATTCGAGTTTTTCGTTCACCTTAAAAGAAAATTACTTACTATACTTACTGGGTGGCAAGGACATCGACGCGAAATCTGTTAACATGGATTCAGCTAAATCCTAATGCGTTGAATTTTTTTCGTTGGACATTTGCACTTTTCTATGAAACATTTATTTATATGTATGTTGAATAGTATGTAATAAGTATGTTGAAACTGTGTGTAGGTACTCCCCGTCACTTGTCCCTAAAGGTTCATTATTAAACCAGCGTCAGACAGCATCTGTCTGGCATTAAGGGGCTTACAGGACCTAAACGCAAAAAACGCAAGTTTTAGAAACAATAAAAGTAAATGATCGCCTACAGTAAAAAAAAACAAAAAAATATATGATATTCTTCAGGATAAATGCTAGGATGATAGTGTGTTGAAAACATAATACAACTTATTTGGTACGATAGAAAAAAATCATGAAGATACCTCTAAAAACTTTTTATTTACAACAAAATTCATACTAATATACATACAATCATTATGATTTTTTGTCAGATTATTCTACAAGCAACATACTAAAACTATAGTGTTTTAGTTTTTTTGTCCAAAGACTAGATTTTTCGTAAATCGATAATTGCTTCATATTTTGCAATAAATTACCAGCGTTGTGGCATCGCGCTTCTCTTTCTTTTCTATGCAGACCGACAAAGACCGCGCTTTAGGTCATGTAGTCCTCTTAATACTGAAATGAACCTTTTTGGGCGCAGCCTTGAGGCAGAAATTAGTGATGTTTGAAGCATTATTTTATTTTGTTAATTTTGTACTTTGTGTTTCACGAACTGTGTCTAAATAAACTTTATTCTTTCTTTCTTTAAACAGTTGATAATTTCTTTGATAGCCGACGAAAACTTTCAACCCTAAACTCTGAAATAGAATTCGAGATCAAAAATGTAAACAAAGAAACGTCATTGTCAAAGTGACGTTTCAGGGGTAGTCAACATTTCCCTAGTCATTAAACTTACTTGATTTTATTTTTCATGCTTTTGAAAGCACGCTGAAGCGGCGTGTCAAAATTAAACATACAATTTCTCGCCATAAACTAAAAAAATAAAAGATTTATATTCTTTTAAACAAGTTGCTCATGTTTATTTATTTGATATAATATACTGTCACTGCAGAAATGCCCAAAATCTCGGCGCAGTCCCCTAAAGGCCAGTTTTGATCTTCAACACAGACATAGCAATGCGTTGTCTCTTTTTATCTATATATATCCATAGGAGGTACGTCTATTTATTACGCGTAAACACGATTTTACGCGACAACAAAATAAACTAAAACGTAAAATACAACAAAGAAAAACTTAACAACAAATAAAAATTCACGAGGGACACATTCAATCACGACTTTCAGAAACCGAATGACTGCGTATGACCAAAACAAAATGGCGACCAGTAGGTATTTATAAATAGAAAAGAATAAATGAAAGTCCAAATGTGTAGAGCTTCTGCTTTATTGTTGCCAGTATCATAAAAACTATTTGCACGATTTTCATTATTTTGTAACAGTTATATTTTTTTCTTGGATCGTAGTTTACGTCATTTTAAAGCTAAGAACTGTGTGCAATATTGTATTTTACCTGTTTAACATAATTTTTCAATTTTAGCACTACTCATATTATAGTCATTTTCTACAAACTACACAATGGAGGATATTATTTTAAGTTGGCAAGAACTTTGTTTAAATTTTTGATCTCGAATTCCATTTCCGAGGATAGGGTGCACAGACTACTTAGAGATACTACGTATATAGGGTGTTTAGAGTCATGTGCTGAATTCATGGTTACGGATTGCACGTCAATGTCCCTGCTAGCCTGTATGTTATCCACCAGGTACCTAACTGCAAATTTCAAGGCCAATTAATTAAAGGCTGCATGCAGAACTCCCAGAAACCAATTAATATGCGGCTAAATGATTTCCTGCTGGTTTTCCTGCATCTTGCAGTGATGATGTTCGAGATTACTCAGGGTTGCAAAAAACGGAAAATTGTACATAGCGATAGAAATCTAGGATACAACCGCACTGGAGTCCGGATGATCGTTCCGCAGGTAAGGAATCATAAAAATTAGGATCGTTTTTATCTGGTTCTTTTTTCTTTTTTCGTATAGTCAAGAGGTTCCAAATAACTTCTGAGATGACCCGTTTATGGGCTTTTACCTTAACGGTGGGCTAGATGCCCACAAAATTCTTTTTTTTTTACGTTTTTTCATATAATCCTATTGATTGAATATCACACTAATATTATAAAGGCGAAAGTTGAGTGTGTGTGAGGGTGTGTTTATATGTTTGTTACTTCTTCACGCTCAAACGGCTGGACCAATTTTGATAAAAATTTGTATGAAGGTAGCTGACACCCTGAATCAACATACTTATAGGCTACTTTTTATCCCGATATTCCCACGGGATCGAAACCTCGGGGTGGAGCTAGTTTAAAATATTAATCAATCCATACTAATATTATATATGAACTGTAATAATTATAATTTTGTTTTTGTTGCTCGCGAATCATATTTTGTTCAATATACAACCTGACACCATCGGCAAAAATGACGAACTTCCATACAAACTTTCATCCCCTATTTAACCCCTTTATTACATCGTGGCTAAAATAATAACAGCCGCACAGGTCGATCGGTCAGGTTAACATACGCTTGCCGCGGTTGGTCTGTGGATGGGTGACCATCTTTACATACCGAGACCCCTCCGTGCCTCGGAAAGCTCGTTAAGGCATTGTCTGCCACCGCGGTCAACGGTGACCGCGAACAATAGATTTTGTATTGTGTCTGTTGTCTGGCAGTAAAGGTGTGGGCAGACAACGCCGTTGGTACCGGCTGTCATTCTTGGATCTTTGAAAGTCGTTACGGGTCGTCAGGAGCCCGAAAGTCTGACCACCAGTCTTACCAAGGGGTATCGTATTACCCAGTAACTGGGTTGTGGAGGTCAGATAGGCAGTCGCTCCATGTAAAATACTGGTATTCAGCTGCATCCGGTTAGACTGGAGGCCGACCCTAGCTTAGTTGGGAAAAGGCTAGGCAGATGATGATATTACATACATTTTCAACATTCATTCCTTAGTGCTCATTTTCTTTATGGTGGTAGGTATAAGGAACCCTTGTGCAAAGGGGTTTGAAGGTTTTATATGGAGCCTGGCACACCTACTATCGCACCATTTTGAAAATGACAGCCACGCATGAGACCTATATATTATACTAGCTGACCCGGCGAACTTCGTACCGCCTCAGAATCAAAAAGCCGATCCATACAAAATGTATGAGAAAATCTTTTACTTTTTTTCTTTGTGCATTTTCCCCATGTTTTTTATAGTTATTCTGGTTATAGAGGTATGAGGAACAGGGTCTGAACTTCATTTATACTCTATAGAAAAGGGAGCATCTTCCGATCAGACGGGTGTTATGTCTGGCGAGCAACTGCCCGATGATTCATGTTGGGCCGTTGTATATATGCTAGTTTCCCGGTAAACTCTGCTTGCGAGATGCAGGACAGTATGACGCGTTGCTCGCATTGTAGATACCGCTACATGCAATTCGGGGCGGAGAAAAATCCAACAAACTAAAGATCATAAAAATCGGTCCAGTGTGGTTCTTGAGTTATAAATGGTGTAACTAACCCGACTTTATTTTATATAAATAGATATTTCTGAGATATTAACGTTCAAAGTTGATCACGTGACTCAATCATCAACTTTGAACATAATATCTCTGAAACGTGGCACTGCGGGGTTTGGTCTTTTTATGTTTTCTGTTCACCAATGTGAACAGCCAATCGGCCAATCGATAGCTGATATCAATATATCTTTAGATCTGTAGACCATTTTTTATTTTATCAAGTACCTGGTACTTGTTGACAGGCCTACGCTGTCCTCCAATACCGACTGTAATTTGAAAACATTGTAAAAGCCAATTATTATTTTTAAAAGAGTAACCATGTAGTTTCTTGCCGGTTCTTCTCCATAGGAAACGACCAATTGGAACCGTGCACCTAGCTTCTGACGTTTCATAAGTGCCCATGTTGGTTTGTGTGAAATAAAAATATTTTGATTTTGATATCAGCTATCGATTTATATAGGTCTCATCTCGTGCGTGGCCGCCATTTTCAAAATGGCGCGACTGTAGCTACGCCACGGATCTTCAAAGCCCTTTCATGCTTCTAGACAGTGGGTTAGATAGTGCATTGTCTGTCAGTGAAGTTTTAAGATTTGTATTAAGTAGATAAACCTCTGTAAACACAAATACATAACATCACGCCTATATTCCTCGAAGCGGTAGGCAGAAGTGGGTAGACCCTGTTTTCTATGACACATAAAGTTAAGGTTTCCTAAAAAAGCGGTGAACGGTCACACGCTGTCTAAAATACAGAGCGTTTTTTGTCACCGTATTGTCAAATTCTCGTGAAAATCACAAATTGAGTGCTGCTATAATATGACGGAAGTGCTCATGTCGGAAACGGTAGTTGTACGGCACTCCACAATAGCCCGGGAATTATTATAAATAAAACAACGTTTTTCCGTATGAGCAAGTACACTATATTAAAAAAAAACACCTTGAGGTCGTTCATCGGCGGAGACTCTTAACACCGCGATGTAGATTTGCGCGTCATGCGAACAACGCCATCTATGGAGTTTATCGAGGAACTATCGACCAAACTCGCGATCGAACATCCCGCCCACCATGGACAGAATGTCCAGAATTTAGTATAAACAAACAAAAAATAATTGGCCGCCCACCGTGCAACAAACAATATTCGGTGGGAAGTTGAATAATAGTGGACTGTAATATTTGAACAATAAAATAACAAACAAAAGAACAAAAAAAAGAACATGAATTCTTAATGGTAACCTTAAATTCTAATTTAATCAACGATCAAATAATCCTTAACATTACTAGAAATAACAATAAACAAGAAACTACAGAGTATTAATGAGGACAGCACAAACTATTGAGTGATAGGCAACACTATTAACTTTGACACAGGTCTCTTTATCACCGAACCCTTACAGCGCAAGGTGACAACCCTTGTGATGTCGTCCGAGCCAGTGTGCTTTTCTGTAATGACACCGTAGAGCCATCTTGCAGGTGGAAGATCATCTTCCATGACCAACACTACGTCACCCAACTTTGGTTCTAATGTTTTATACGCCCATTTGTTCCTCTGGTGAAATTGAACCAGATATTCACGAGACCACCTACGCCAGAAGTCCTGAACCATGCGTTGAGTCAACTGCCATCTTCTCAAAGTACTAACATTGGAATTCTCGAAGTTAACTTCGGGTACGAGAAGCAAAGGCTCGCCTACTAGAAAATGACCCGGTGTTAACGGGCATGGATCATCTGGGTTAGTACTGATGGTAGAAATAGGCCTAGAGTTTAGACAGGCTTCAATTTGGGCGAGTACTGTTGTCATTTCCTCAAAAGTGAGTGTGCTTGTACCAATTACTCTTTTGAGGTGGTGTTTTGTTGACTTCACTCCAGCCTCCCAAAGCCCTCCGAAGTTCGGAGAGTGAGGTGGAATGAAGCTCCACGTGGTTCCATTGGTTGCCAACCAATCGGCAATGTCAGCTGCTATGCCGGACCTTTCGTGTCGGAATAATGCCTTCAATTCCTTGTTAGCTCCAACAAAGGTAGTGCCGTTATCGCTCCACATTTCACCACAATGGCCTCTCCTCGCTGTAAAGCGCTTAAAGGCTGCTAAAAAGGCTTGGGATGTCATGTCACTGACGACTTCTAAATGTATGGCCCGAGTGGCCATGCACACGAACAAACATATGTAGCCTTTGGTGGAGTGATAACCGCGACCCCTTGTAGGACGGATGCTAATAGGACCTGCATAGTCCACGCCACTTCTAAAGAAAGGTCGGCTAACATTGACCCTAGCAGAGGGCAATGACCCCATCAAAGGATGTACAGACCGAGATGAATGTCGGACGCAACGAACACATTTGCGCACGTATTGTCTAACGATACCCTTTGCACTTATTATCCAATATTTGGATTGTAAATAATTGAGTACTAACTGAGGCCCACCATGCAACGTTCTTTCATGAGCGTCGGCTATCAGGAGGTGGGTTAAATGTGACTTATGAGGAAGAATAATAGGATGCTTCGAGTCTTCGTGAAGGTTGGCCCTGTGCAACCTACCACCAACTCTCAAAATCTGTTCCTGATCCAGGTAAGGATTGAGCGAGGTAAGTCTTCCCTTTTTATTTGTTTCTCCCTTTTCCTTCAAACTATCCATCTCCGATTCAAAATGTTCCCCTTGACATATTCTGATGCAGGTAAGTAATGCCCCTTGAATTTCAGCATGTGTTAGAAAATTAGCGAACTTAGTGGTGTAATTTTTATTTTTAAACTTTAAGAATCTTTTACAGTAAGCTATTACTCTGGTAAGTTTTCTAAGAGATGAATATTTTGATATTATGGAATACTCACTTATTTCTTTTACTGCTGTATTGCATGCTACTACTGATTTTCTCTCCTCTAACTTAGTTTCCTTTATTTCCTTTCTACAATAATTAATTTCTTTATTTTTCAGCCAACTAGGTCCCTGTGTCCACAGCTCTAGGTCAGTGCACTCTGCAGGATTTATGCCACGCGATGCGATGTCTGCGGGATTATCACTGGACTGGACGTGCGACCACTGACTATTCTCCATAACGGTAAGTATTTCTGACACTCTGTTGCCTACGAAGGTTTTCCAGCGGCTGGGGTGGCTGCTCAACCAAGCGAGCACCACTGTCGAGTCAGTCCAGGCATGTATGTTTTCCTTACAGATACCCAAGGTGCCGGAAACTTCACGCAGAAGCTTTGAAAGCAACAAGGCGCCGCATAACTCCAAACGAGGTATTGATACCTGTTTGACAGGGGCCACCCTGGTCTTAGCTGCAACTAGACTAACATGAACTCGACCACTAGCATCAATACACCGAACATAGACAGCGGCTGCGTAAGCGACATTGGATGCGTCAGAGAATCCTTGCAACTCTAGCAAGACGTCGAGTTGACTCGTGTGAATCCACCGTGGCAGACGGAAGTCCCTGAGATGGTGCAGATTGTTTCTATAACCAAGCCATTCCTTTGACAGGTAATCTGGAAGGACCTCGTCCCATTCGGATCCCGCTAACCACAGGCGTTGAATAAACACCTTGGCTGTTATTATTACCGGCGCAAGCCAGCCAAGTGGGTCGAATAAGCGAGCAATGTCGGAGATTACCTTCCGCTTGGTTATGGGAGTATCGGGCGGGGAAAGTTGCACAACGTATCTGAACTCATCTGACTTCCTCTGATAAGTTAATCCTAAGATTTTTGTGAGTGCATCCATCTTAAGCTCTAGATTGTCCTGTCCAGCAGTGCCCTCGTTCATTTTGTCTAACAATTCGTCACTGCTGCTGGACCACTTTTGAAGCTTGAAGCCCCCACGCGCTAACAACTGATTCAGCTGGTGATAAATAAGTTCCCCCTCAGCGACAGACTGACAACCTGTCAATAGGTCATCTACGTAAAACGATGTAAGGAGTCTGTCTGCCGCTAGAGGAAAGTCGCTACCTTCGTCTCGAGCAAGTTGCTGCAGAGACCGGACCGCCAGGTATGGCGCAGAGGACGTTCCAAAAGTAACACGCAATAACCGAATATGGTTCAGTTCAGCTTTTGGATTGTCGCGCCACAAAATGCGCTGATAATCAGCGTCCTCATTTGCAACCTTTATCTGACGGTACATTTTCTCAATATCTGCAACCAAACTTATGGGGTGACAGCGCCACCGCATAATAGTTTGACGCAGCTCGGGTTGTAGGGTTGGGCCAACCATTAACTCTGTATTTAGTGCTACACCGTTGTGGCCTGAGCATGAGGCGTCGAAGACGACCCTAACCTTTGTGGTGCTTTTATCCTCACGTACCACCGCGTGATGAGGAAGGTAGCACGCTTCCTTACCTAATTCTATTTGTGGGACAATTTCAGCATGTCCCAGTTCAAGGTACTCATTTATGACTGCACTATATTGTGTCATAAATGTCGGATCCTTCAACAATCTTTTCTCCAGATTGATAAATCGCCTACGGGCAATGCCTTCTGATCCACCAAACGTGCAGCTGGGCGAATCGGTTTTGAATGGCAGTTTTACAACATACCTCCCAGTCACGTCACGTTTGGTGGTTTTAGAGTAGAACTCCTCACATTTTTGTTCTTCCTCAGTTAAGATAACACTACCAACTGAGGGCTCTGACTCCAACTCCCAAAACTTGCGCAAAAGGTCATTGTGGTCCGCTGGCTGTACTGTAGTATGATAACACACTGGCCGAGCAATTGCCGACGATGGGATCTCACCAGACAAGATCCAGCCTAAATGAGTCTTCTGAGCGACTGGAGATCCCGGCGGACCCTTGACTAACCCGTCCAACAAAACTTCTCCGACCACACGCGTACTTAAAAGTAGATCAATTTTCCCTGGCGTATCAAAGGTCGGATCAGCTAATTTTAAGGACGAGAACGAAGCCGATACCTGAACGATCTTCTTTTCTGGTAAATGAGATGTGAGTTTATTCAATACATACGCCTCGACATATAAAACAAAGGTTGGATCTACACGTGATTGTAGTTTGAAACGAACTATCCACTTAGAAGGCATTGAGTTACCTTTGTCGTCGCCTAGTCGCAATATGTCGGTGTGAGCAGGCGTCTTTCTCAGTCCGAGCAACTGTACTGCAGCCTCTGTTATAAAGGAGACTTGAGAGCCCTGATCCATCAGAGCTCTTAAAACAACAGCAGTACCAGTCCTCGACTCTACGTTGACCAAGGCTGTGGCTAGCAGACCGTGGTTGTGAACATCGGCAAAACAACAAATCGGTTTGCTATTGTTTGGACTAGAAGAGGTGGCTGCATTAGCAGCTTCCCCCTTCGTTTCTGGTGAACCATCAACAATTTCAGTTGATTTTGGGTGAAGTAGTGTGTGGTGCTTCTTCTTACAAAGATGACACTTAGTCTTCTGACGACAAGAGTACACCGAATGGTTTGTTCCTAGGCAATTGTAACAAAGCTTACTGGCTCGGGCAAACTCACGACGCTCATCACAATTTTTCTTCGCAAAGGTTTTACAATGGCACAATTTATGATCTCCTGAACATAATACACAACTTTGGGAAGCGACATGAAAAGATTTGGCATTATTATCACGAGCACTATTTTGTTTATTTACTTTAGGGTCTAAATATTCTAAGGCTCTAAACCTAGACTCCATAAAGGTTTTGAATTCATCAAACGTTGGCAAGTCATCATTAGGACTTGAGCTAATTCTAAGTTCCCACAATTTACGAGACTCGGTATCTAATTTCTCGGAAAACAACAATTGCATCCCATGAACTGACGTCAATACCTAGACTACGCAAACCATGCAAACAATCAACCGTCGTGTCTAACAGCGTTTTAACGTTTGTTGATGATTCCTTATTAATTGACGATTGATGGACAAGCCGTTTGAGCATACAATTAGATAAAAATCTTTTATTATCAAATCGCTTATTTAAAATTGACCAACACTCATTGTAATTAGATGCCGTCACAGGAATATGTCGAAGCAATTGTTCTGCTTCCCCTGAGAGATGACCCTTTAGGTAGTGGAGTTTTTGAACGTCATCTAATGTGTCGTTTTTATGAATTAGTGACGTAAATAAATCACGGAATGTGACCCATTCTGAGTAGAGCCCCGTGAACGTAGGCAAACTAATTTGTGGCAGTTTTACATTTGAATTAGCTTGACTAGAGTGGTTATTATTACTGTGATTAGCATCTTTAGGCAGACAAATTTGAAGTAACTGCTCTTTTAATTCTGACTTATATGTTATGTATAACTCTTCAGTTACATCATATATTTCTGACGTAAAATAAACATTCTTGTGTAAGTCTTCGTCGGTTGCCTTTTCTATGATGCGCGTATGCGTTTCAAGAAATTGTTTCCACTGCACCTCTAAAGATTCTACTCTAGTCTCAATATAACTTTGTGTGAGACGATCTTTGGGTGATTTTCTAAAGTTAATTTTACCTTTTTCAATAATTGTTTTTTTGTTTAATTGCAATTTGCCTAATGATTCCATTATGTACAAAAGCAACAGAGGTATTAATCCAATGCAACCGACGAAAAATTACAAGTCGATACACAAAACAGTTAAAATTTTACAAGTGTTTAAACACGAAGCAAAATGAAACGTAAAAAATAATGATTACGTGATTAATATTGAAATTAATTACGTATCAACACAAACACACAAAATACAACAGAAGTTTCAATTTAGATTTGTAAATTATTCTAAACCTATAATACTAAATTTTAAAAGTCTCGAACACTTGTATCTGCACTAAACTGATCTTCAAGATTTGCAAGTCTACCAAATTATAAAACACTGGGTTCACACTCACAGTTTTGTCTGCCAAACCTCTCCAAACACGTCGTAACGTCGCTGCTGCGGGTGCGTCGTCGTAGTTGATGATGTCACTGCTGGTACCGCTGAGAGTGTATCGTCACTGTTCGTGACGTCACTCTTGATGACGTTGCTGCTGTCTCGTTCCCTCGTAGACTCTGCTGTTGTCGCCGTTGCCGCATGAAGTGACCCTCAGGCCTCAGTACTGGTGGCGCCCCCTGGCGGAGCCGGCCGCAAACTCGCTGCTGTGCCGCCGCTGCTGGTGCTGAACACCCACACTCACGGGGATTTTACAGGCACTTCAGGGCGATCCACCACTGGTTTCTATGCCTCACCTCTGACGTCACAAAACTGTCACTTCACTTGTCGACGCGATTACTGTTACGCAATCCGGCTCGAAGGACCAAATTATGTACGGCACTCCACAATAGCCCGGGAATTATTATAAATAAAACAACGTTTTTCCGTATGAGCAAGTACACTATATTAAAAAAAAACACCTTGAGGTCGTTCATCGGCGGAGACTCTTAACACCGCGATGTAGATTTGCGCGTCATGCGAACAACGCCATCTATGGAGTTTATCGAGGAACTATCGACCAAACTCGCGATCGAACAGTAGTTTAACAGCTGATTTTAAACGTTTTCAGAAATAATGCTGACGATATTCTTACATAGTCGTGTTTATATAATTTAATGTGTTGGTTTGCAAGAGAAAACTCGCACCGAAACCTTCTGCTGCAGGTGGAGTTTGCACTCCTTGTGTAAAGGTAACTAATTGTTCATTAGTACGTTTAATTTTACCGCTTCAAATCAAACGTTTATTTTTTTAGAAATACATTGTGGTTCTCATTGGCCCAGTGGCTAGATTATGCGGTTGCGGCTCATAAGCTTCCGAGTTGGAGTTGTCACACCGACGATTTGACAGCGTGTTTGCAGCGAGGCGATTGGTGAACGTGTTTTCCGCGGGTGCCAAACGACTACGCGGCGCGCGGAATGACAACAATGACGAGGAATAGAGCTCCCACCTCATTCTTGCCTTTAGTGGCTGGCTTGAGTGGAGATTCGCAAGAGCAAACGTGCTCGGAGGAAGGAAGTATTCCAGTAAGATGCTGGTAGGGATCTTGACCGTACTTTCGAGATTGTCCTGATAGCCGTGGAATACCTCTCCACTCCTCATAAGCACCTCAGGACATGTTGCTCCCTTGTCTCTACGACACTATGTGCCAGCGATCGTTTCCGGGGGTCTATTATTGAGTGTGCAAGTCACCTCCTGCCATTTTATCCGTGTATATATAAAACATTGAGCAGGCAGGGGTCATAGATCTGCCATGGTTCTTGGTAACCAGTCCACTTTAACCACTCAAACCCATAGTCCAACTATATTTTCCATATCCTGCAATAGTCTTACACCAACCCGGGGGTTACCCTTGGGTGCACTTGCATAGTGCATACAGGGATAATCGTCGGTTGGTGCCGCATTTCATTAAAATTTCCTAAGGGACCTTTGCGAGTTGGCTTCGGCCCCTCGTACGCCTTCCAAAAGACCGTGTGCCCATGGTCCCGAGATATGTAAAATAATAAAAAAAATACGTGTGGCACTCGGGGACTGCCGCGGTAAGGCTATTGCATAGCAACGCACACAAACACCGTGCCGAAGTCTGCCGAACTGATACGACGTTAGACGATGCTTAGGTTTATTTTCGTTACGGAATTTCTTCATTCGGTCGCCGCGCTCAAAGCCCAAGATAAAAGCTATGCAATAGCTTAATAACAACTATAGATGATTGTTTATAGTACTCGTTGCGTGCCTTATAGTATAGCTTCGGGTTGCATGTTGCACCAATATAACCGGGAGGGGGGAATGGTGCTGCATACTGCATCCAAGGTTATTGCGCAATTAAAACTAAATATTTTACGTGACATTAAACAATTGCCTCGCTGCTAACACGCTGGCAAAGTCACCAGTGTGATAAGGCCCTTAGAATCCCAAGAAGCTTTTTCCGAAAATATATTTGTTTTAGCAAAAATGAAGTTTGTGAAGCTGTTGGTGGTTCTGCTGCAGCTGAGCGCGATGCTGATCCGCGTCGCCGGCTGCAGGCGGCGGCAGCCCTCTCCTCCGGACCCACTTGATATAAACCCCTGCACTTATAAGGGACCTATCATTGAAGTAATATATCCTAAACCTACAACGGTGAGAGCATTTCGTCCCTAGATACTTATGCAACACTAGCGGATGCCCGTGACTTCTTCTGCGTGTATTTTGTATTTCATATTTTTTAAACAAATATCCGGGATGAAAGTACCTAGCCTATATCCTTCTTTTGGTCCTAGACTACTTACTCATCAAATTTAAATAATAATACGTAATCATAGGGCATCAAAAAATTCGTGCGTGTCATGGTCAACAGGAAAAGTGCCCAAAAGGCTGACAGCATTGCCACCTTGTCAGGCGATGCTAATTTTATATGATTGATTATATTATAGTGATTAAGTACCAATTGTGTATTACTTACCATAAATTATTTTTACTGAAAAGGTTTTTTTTTTAAATTCGTTATAAACGCTAAACGATTTTATTTAAAAGTAGGTAAGGTTTGTACAGACGCCAGCACATCAACCTACTACAATCTGTCAGATTTCTGTAATAGATTTTCAACTTTATCGCTAAAGCACAAGGTTCAATGTTGATTGGGAAAATTTGACAGTTAGGTGTAGGTTGATGTGCTGGCGTCTGTACAAACACGTGAAAAATAAATTGAGTCGTTAAAAGTCTGATGTGCCCGTTTGATGGCAATAGGCTCGCCCCCTATTACATGGGACTTTTAAACGTAACTGGCAAAATGTGGGTACAATAAGTATACCTCTGCCAAACTGTTCGGGATAACAGGCGTGATGTTATGTTATTTCCTTTATTTCGTTATTTATACATAAATTATATCTTTAAAATTAGAATATAAAAACATTTAGGGTTGATTTTTCCAACGCCAGATTTATCCGAGGAATAATTTTGAATTTTTGACAGTTCTTCCATACAAAATCTGTCAGACGTTAATTGTATTCCAAGAATAAAAATTATTTGTCAATTGAAAAATTAGCCCTTAAAAATAGCCCACCGGTATCGGGAACAGCAGAGTCCAAGCTACGGCGGTCAGGGCTCCAGAGAGAGGAAACTTCTAACAATGCGGATCGTGTCTAGACACGATCCGCATTGTTAGAAGTTTTAGCCCTTTTTTTTTTTTTGGATGGGAAATCATCTAATGACTCCTCCCCCTCTGGGTGGAGCGGAAGGGAGTGTCAGACTCTTACTGACTAAAACCCACCCGTGTTCCTTCCTTAGCCCTTTATGTTCCGGGGCAGCGGTAACCCTTTCGGACGATCCCGCTACCCCGGCAGGGTTCGGCCCTGGCGGGCCCCTTCCTTACTGCTTACATCTCTTTGAGGCGCGCGTGGTGAATTAAGCCCTTGATCCAGCTGCCCAACAAGAGCCTCCTCAGGTGTTGGTCGAGGCTCTTGGCTATTAACCCATTGGCTGTCACGACTATCGGCATAATGATCGCCGAGTCCACATCCCACATGTCGACAACCTCGCGAGCCACGTCAAGATACTTGATTTGTTTATCATCCTCGGCTTTCACGAGGTTCTCATCTTACGGGTGATGTTATTATTATTGTCAACACGCTCTTAAACTTGCCCTACAAATGCTGAGTTTCTAGAGTTAGTTTAATTAGTTACACTTAGGGCTGATTTTTTCAGCCATGTTTCTAATGAACTTAGGGTCAATTTTTCAATCGACAGATAATTTATATTTTTGGAATAAAATTAACGTCTGACAGATTGTGTATGGAAGAACTGTCAAAAATTCAAAATTATTCCTTAGATAGATCTGGCGTTGGAAAAATCAGCCCACAATGACTAAGTTCCAATAAACCAATTTTTCTTTCTTTCTATTATTTCTTTCTTATTCAGAAAACAGGTGTCTGTCTCTCCTTAACATATATGCACTTTTCAGTGACCTATTCTATTGTTACTAACTAAACATGTTTGTTGGTAGCGGAGAACATGAATCTAGGGAAGATCTTGGTAGCCCTACTTCCGATCAGTGCGGTACTCATCCACGTGGTCCTCAAGGGACGGGAGGCACTGCGAGTCCACTGTCCACCCCGATATAGGGGGCCTAACATTGAAGTAAGACATATCTCCCAAGGACAAAGGAAATACGCGCTTTGGAAATCGCCCGGAGATAAGGTCTAATAACTGTTTACCTATGTAAACTTACGAAGTACCTAGTTGCCTATTTGCCTCTCTGGGGGATTAATCTGTGGCGCAACGTTCGTTCGAAGCGCATACCTTTTTTGGTCTAACTGTACCCTACACGAGACCGGTGAGTTTATTTTTTTTTCCGTTTACAGAATGGCCTACATTAAGACTGCAGAAAAAGCAGTGTAACTATTGAGTTACACTGCTTTTGCTTTTTGCAGTCTTAATGTATGAAATTCCTGTAAGCGGCATGCATCAATATGCATGCCGCTTACAGGAATTTTTTTAAGGGCCATAGTCCGTTTCCAAGAAATAAGAAGATAGGTACTGATAAAGATGCTTACAGTAAGGACTGGCTGAACTGGATTCTGTTTTTTGTTAGTGTATTTTGCACTAACAAAAGACAGAATTGTGTGGAAAAGTGAGAGCGCCTTTGCCCTGCAGTGGGACAATACAGGTTAGTTGTATTAAATTAGTCCATTTCGACGATCAACACCATGGATTGCTAAGTTTTGAATACCTAATTCTTTGAACCTTGGATAAGTATTAGTAGCTAAAAGGTTGTCAGCCGCATTTCGTCAGACTTGAAATCAACCCCAACAGCAGAAAACCAACGAACTCACCATGTTTTCATCTTCTTTGCAGAAACAACTTGTGAGATAAAGGTCCTCCAGCACATAACGGGTTCGTAAAAGAAAAATTGAATTTAATCCTTATAAATGTTACCTGTATTCAAAAGATTTTTAGACGGTTGGGGGAGCCCTATGTCCAGCAGTTGACGTGTTTCGGCTGAAATGATGATGATGATGATGAAATAGTCCTCGGCCATAATTATCCGTCCTAACACACGCCGCGTGCCACAGTGATATCTCGTCGTTCTCCTCTCTGAAGATGGGCAGACTTATCTACCTCGTGGCATCCTGTGCAATACCTACCAGTCCCCTGCTGCGGCAGAACTTTTATTACCACTTTGAAATCAGTTTCTATAAGTACGTCATTTGTATGTGTGAGTAACTGTAACACGCTTGGTTTGTACGGAAAGGCACCTCTAGCAGCGGCCGCCGCCGCCGACGCTTGTCCGTGCTCTGTGAAGAATCATTTAATAAAGTGTACCTACCTATCCATACGCGAATGTGTGGCTGTCTGTCTGTCTGTCACCTCTTCACGCTTAAACCGCTGAACCGATTTAGATGAAATTTGGTATAGAGATTGTTTGACTTTCGGGAATGGACGTAGGATACTTTTTATTCCGATATTCCCACGGGATCGAAACTTATGCGGGTGAAACGGCAAGGCGCTGCTAGTTGTAAATAAAAATAATGAAAAAGAACTACACTTGTCTAAACTCTAATAAAAATGAAAAAAAAAAAATACAGTAGTCAACCCTAGGTGGTGTTTCAGGATGAGGCTAGCACAGGTCCTAATGGCGTTGCTGACGCTGAGCTCCCTGGCTGTGCGCGTCGCCTGGTGTTGTCGCAAGGCGAAGCAATGCCGACCCAACTGCTCGCCCTGCAACTTTGGCAACCGCAAAATTTAAATTACGATACATCTGGATAATGCGGTGATTATCACATTTATATAATGGGTGTAAAAAGACACAACGAATCCGAGAGTCACTTGTACTCCCCGTCATTTTAATAATTATTTTTCGTCAGTGTAGCCCGCGAATATTTTTTGCAATTTGCCGGTCAGTATTAGGTTATGTTGATCCTAATAGTATTAGGTTGTGTTGATTCGTGGCCATTACACATATTAATATTTATAGAATTATAATCGTCAATATATACTTAATAACCCCCTTACCAATAAACGTATTATATCAGATGAATAGTTACACACCGATTTCTCTCGTTCAGTCGTCAATAATTTGATTTTCGAAAGAAGAAAACAAAGCGTTGTGTAACTATACAGACGCTATACAACGTTTATTAGTAAGGGGGTAACTATTTATAGAATTATAATTACCAACCCGCACTGGGCCCGCGTGGTGGATTACGGCCCACTCCCTTTCATAGAGAGGAGGCCTGTGTCCCAGCAGTGGGAACATTATAGGCTGATTGTTATGTAATCATCAATGCATGTCTCCAAATTCATATTAAAATAAAAAAATCGTGACATTGGAGGCAAATTCTAACTTAAGGAGTTGTATTGCTGATGCCAAAAATTTTAATTCTGTATTTAAGCCATATTTGTTTCGGTGGTAAATGATATTTTAATCAACATACTTACAACCTGACACTGACCTGCAAATTGCAAAATACGTATTTAGGTAAATACATATTAATTTCGCAGGCTGCCTAGCGCATCTCTCTTAACACAGCTGATTTCAAACGCTGCAAGAAATAATGCTGAGGATACTCCTATACACAGTCTTGAAAAAAACGGCAGCGAAACCTGCTGAAGGCGGATTAAGCCCTTGTTGTATAAAGGTCACTATTACGTTTGATTTATTTTCTTTTAAATTTTATTTTGGTATTTCAACGTTTATTTTCTAAAAAATCTCGTTGGTCCAGTGGCTAGATTATGAGGTTGCGGATCATAAGCTTCCGAGTTGGAGCGTTATGTATGATACTGTTGAACCTTTGCCAGCATGTTTGCAGTGAGGCAATTTGTGGACGTGCTATCCACGGGTGCGAAGCGAGCTATCCGCGATTACCCGACGTTTTCTCCACGTTTTCACAATATTGTACACTCGCTTGTCTCGCTCTCTCTCAGTATACTCAGTCAATCGCTCTCGTTACACAAACGCGGCGAACACTTTGAGCACAAGTGGCCAGCGCAGTAGCTAGTTATTGACTTTCGGGAATGGACGTAGGATACTTTTTATTCCGATATTCCCACGGGATCGAAACTTATGCGGGTGAAACGGCAAGGCGCTGCTAGTTGTAAATAAAGATAATGAAAAAGAACTACACTTGTCTAAACTCTAATAAAAATGAAAAAAAAAAAATACAGTAGTCAACACTAGGTGGTGTTTCAGGATGAGGCTAGCACAGGTCCTAATGGCGTTGCTGACGCTGAGCTCCCTGGCTGTGCGCGTCGCCGGGTGTTGCCGCAAGCCGAGGCCCTGCCCATCCGACTGCGTGCCCTGCGACTTTGCCAACCCCAAAATTGAAATTACGATACATCTCGATAATGCGGTGATTATCACATTTATATGTATAATGGGTGTAAAAAGACACTTAACGAATCCGAGAGTCACTTGTAGGTACAGTCACGAGCGTATGTATGTATACAATTGGCTTTATTCAAAAGCGATTTTCTCATTTATTTTTGAATGAAATTGTATGTTATTGCGAACATAGTATTTTCAAACCCATAGGCTTATGTAGTGTCGTATTTCAACGTTGCATTCGTAATTTCACGAAAAATCGCTATTGAAAGTTGCCAAGTGTTGACATATTAGTGCTCGTGACTGTACTCCCCGTCATTTTAATAATTTTTTTTCGTCAGTGTAGCTCGCGAAATTCAAATTTTCTTAAAGTTTTTTGCAATTTGCCGGTCAGTATTAGGTTATTATGTTGATCGCAATATGATTCGTGGCCATTACAAATATTAATAAGTATTTATAGAATTATAATCATCAATATTACTAATAATAAGCCTTACTAAATGTTTTTATATATTTTTTTTTATATTCTAATATTTAAAAATATAATTTATATGTATATAGACGAATAAAAGAATAATTAAAAAACCTTACTAATAAACTAATAATATCAGATGAATAGTTACACACCGATTTCTCTCGTTCAGTCGTCAATAATTTGATTTTCGAAAGAAGAAAACAAAGCGTGTAACTATACAGACGCTATACAACGTTTATTAGTAAGGGGGTAACTATTTATAGAACTATAATTACCAACCCGCACTGGGCCCGCGTGGTGGATTACGGGCCACTCCCTCTCATAGAGAGTAGGCCTGTGTCCCAGCAGTGGGAACATTATAGGCTGATTGTTATGTAATCATCAATGCATGTCTCGAAGTTCATAATTATTAAAATAAAAAAATCGTGACATATTGGAGGCAAGTTGTACTTACTCGTATTGCTGATGCTACTCGTAATAATTTTAATTCTGTATTTAAGCCATATTTGTTTCGGTTGTAAATGATATTTTAATCAACATACTTACAACCTGACACTGACCTGCAAATTGCAAAATACGTATTTAGGTAAATAAATTTTAATTTCGCAGGCTGCCTAGCGCATCTCCCTTAACTCAGCTGATTGTAAACGCTGCAAGAAATAATGCTGAGGATACTCCTATACACAGTCTTGATATATTTAATGTGTTGGATTGCAAGAAAAAAACGGCACCGAAACCTGCTGAAGGCGGATTAAGCCCTTGTTGTATAAAGGTCACTATTACCACATATAATATAATACTCTAGTATTTGTGGACGTGCTATCCACGGGTGCGAAGCGAGCTATCCGCGATTACTCGACGTTTTCTCCACGTTTTCACAATATTGTACACTCGCTTGTCTCGCTCTCTCTCAGTATACTCAGTCAATCGCGAACACTTTGAGCACAAGTGGCCAGCGCAATAGCTAGTTATTGCGGAATTAAAACTCAATATTTTTACATGACGTTAAACAATTGCCTCGCTGCTAACACGCTCGCCAGAGTGATAAGGTCCTTGGAATCCCAAGCAGTTATTTCCGAGAATGTTTGTTTTAGCCAAAATGAAGTTTGTGAAGCTGTTGGTAGTTCTGCTGCAGCTGAGCGCGACGCTGATCCGCGTCGTCAGCTGCAGGCGGCGGCGGCCCCCTCCTCCGGACCCACTTGATATAAACCCCTGCACTTATAAGGGACCTATCATTGAAGTAATATATCTTAAACCTAAAACGGTGAGAGCATTTGGAACGAAGTTCTTTTACGGAGCTTGCGGTAGGAGTAAAATGGGAGAAACATTATGCGGCCTCCATGCAACTTTTCATTTATGTAATAGAAAGAGAGAGATAATTTATATGGTTTTCGAGGGTGCTGAAGCCAATAGTGAGATCAAAATGAAAATTCAAGACAGCGGCTGCAAAAAATATCAAAGTTTTTGTGATGGGTGACGTTTTCATGGTTTTCGAGAGTGCTAAAGTGTGGTCAAAATGAAATTCCGAGATGATTAGATTGGATTTTTATTTTGAACTGCCGGGGTCCTCCGACCCCACACGTTTTTTTTTATTTCGTCCCTGAGACATTTTCTAAGACACGACGTCGCGTCGTGCTACGACGCGGCATCGTTTCAACGTTTGAATGACTTTATTATTATAATAGTTTATATATCATTGATAATAGGCCTGTGTTGTTACACTGCAGGGCAAAGCCTCCCTTCCCTCTTTCCACTTTTCCCGGTTTCAATGATACGTCACTACAATCATATACCTACCATCATATACGTCGGAGCACGACGCGGCGTCGTATCGTGTTTATGTGTGGGAGCATAAAACGCTGTCCGTCAAACCCGCCAGTAGGTATTCCTATTGCTTTAGTAGTACCTACTTTCTCTTCCTGGACACGGTGAGGTATCCTGCAGGGTAATTACGTAACACACTATCAGTAGGAATGGGTTTCATTTTGACAGTTCAACAACATTCATTGCGTTATTTACGTTGTTGAGCAGACACATTCTTCGAACATATGGAGCAACGGATTAGCAATATGTTTCAAAATGATTAAAATTGAGAGTTTCAGCACCCTAAATTGCGTAACACACAATCACAATCCAACGGATTTTCAAGGATGCTGCTTATCCATTGCTTAACATGTTTCAAAAATTATCCTGGTGAGGTATCCTGCAGGGTAATTAGGTACGTAACACACTATCAGTAGGAATGGGTTCCATTTTGACAGTTCAACAACATTCATTGCGTTATTTACGTTGTCGAGCAGACGAATTTTTGAACTCGTTTTTTAATGTTTTTGTTAAAATTGTTATTTGTTAGGTACCCAATCAAATACTCAACAGGCGCTATTGCCGCTATAACAATAAATAAGTAATAAACGTAAAATAAAGTTAAAAATGAATGGGGGGGGGTCAACTATAAAGTTGGTACCTACCTATATTTTTTAAATGTTGTGTTAAATATTGTACGGTGGTATGGAACCCTTCGTGTGCGAGTCTTTACTTTACTTTTTTACAAACTTACAAGGTGTTGCTTTAACACGCCGTCGAAAAAAAACACCGTTTGCTTGTGCCCAACCAAGTCAGAAATCGCCGACACAAAGTGAGCTTCTGAGTTCTGCCCTACTGTGGCCAAAATATAGACCCATCTTAAGGTGCTTACAGGACCTAATCGCAAAAAACGAAAGTTTTAGAAACAATAAAACTATATGATCGACTACAGTAAAAAAAATATATGATATTCTTCAGGATAAATGCTAGGACGATAGTGTGTACCTACTAATTGTGGATTATTTTTTCAGTCAAAAAACGCCCTTTCCGGAGAGGACGCGACGCTAAACTGCTAACTGTGCACAAATTACTGATCTGTAACAATCAATCCATATGTAAAATATTTAAATTGTAATGTTCATTATCTATTTAACTCAATTATAGAAAAATATTACTTACAAATATTTAGTTCGCGTTTTATTTACTTTTCACTTGCACCTTTATCAAACGAACTTTTGTTGTTAACATAATATCAAAAGTATGGTGGTATTGAAAACATTTTTTTTAATATCTAGCCTACACTGTCCCACTGCTGAGCAAAGGTCCATCCAGGCAACTTTTTCTAGAGCTACCTAGATCCAACCCTTGCAGTAAGCGTCTAGGTCGTCTCGCCACCTCTTCCTGGGCCGGCCTCCATCCTCAGGCACCACCGTGTGGAGACTGTTGCCCAGCGGTCACTGATGCGGCTGACGTGACCCGCCCAATCCCATTTCAGCTTGGCAGCCTCTTGCCGGGTATTTTCCATTTGTTCCCAACGAGTAACACCCTCAAATGTCACACTGTTACTCGATGGGATTTTTTTCTGAAAAAATTCCCAACCGGTCACACTACCAGTCACGGGAACTCGCAATTTTCTCTTTCTAGCTCTTTTTTTTCTATTTGCGCAAGTCGTTTCTGGCACTCGCCGGCCGCTGCCGCGGCACCGCTCGCTTCGCTCGCTCGGCTCGTGCGTAGAGGGGTCTCAGTTTTAACCTAACCTAACCGATTGTTCCCAACGAGTCACACTGTGACATGTTACAGTGTGACTGGTTGGGAACACACCGTATTTTCTCGTGGTCCTACTATTTTGTCCTACCAGTAGGTCCACGAGGGTATGTTATTGCTGTTGGTCCTACTGAAGTTTAGAAACTAAAATGTACCTCCTGTATAAAGGAATTGACTGGATAGGTGTGGGGCGTGTCTCAGTTTCAGTCTTCATAAGTAGGTTTCTTAGTGAGTCAACATCACTTCTAGTACATTTTTTTTATTTTTGTTAGCCTATTTTGTGTCCCACTGCTGGGCAAATACCTCCCTTTTTTTCTTCCAAACCTCCCTGAGTTGTGCGATCTCTGGCCATTTGCCTACGTCTAGGAATACGTATAGAAATAAAAAGCATTTTATAGAAAAGGATTTATTAACTGTTAAAAACTTACACGCTCAATACAGTTCTGGATGATTATTATACACTATTTAACAATAATCTCCTCAGTTTACCCGAAGTTAACTAGTATCTGACTACACTATATCTGACGGAAGATTAACTGCATCTTACTTACGAGTTTGGCTGTAAACCGGGGTTTAGGGGGCTGTGTCACCACATTTTGATCAGTCAATATAATTTAGTTCATCATAAACGCACGTAAAATACCTCCTTTTTTACTGACTATAAGTAGACATCACAAACGAGTGAATTATTATTATTATCGGAAGACGCAAAGATTTTGATCTTTATGATTCGCCCGACCGCGTCGAAATATGGTCATGTTTGTTTCGTTGACATTGGCATTTGGAATTTTGGATGGTACTCGTATTGTCTCGCTCACTCATTCTGAAAATCGTAATATTTTTTAATGTTATTTTCTTGCTCACTCATATTGAAAATTGTATCTTTCTCACTTTTTTCAAAATTGTCACTTATTCATTCGCGCAACAGTACGGTGAGGACAAATCTAACTATTTAAACCTTTGCATAATCGTCAATCACGTTGATGTTAAGACATTGAAGTTATAATGCCTATCCTTGTATGCTGTATTACTTATGCTTTTCTGTGCCGAGGATGTAATGCTACTAGATAATTTTGTCAAATGTGGTGATGCAGTATCTAGGGCACATGTTTATTTATCTTATGAATTAACAAAATATCTATTCTATTATTATATTGATGTAGTGGGAACGCCTCGTTCGCTTCTAAAGTCCGACCGCGCCAAACTTGCCAAAGATGTAAACAACAATGGCCGCTCGAAATTAAATAAAATCGATAATCAAGTCTAGGTAGCTCGGAGATTTAGACGAAAACTAACATGACTTACCTACCTACTTAAAATAAAAACTCTTTGTTTATCGATTTTATTCATTTCGAGCGGCTATTGTTGTTTACATCTTTGGCAAATTTGGCGCGGTCGGACGTTATGTCTAAAGTTCTAGATAAAAAAATAGAATATGTATGATTTTTAAATAAAATTAGTTGGTTTTCGACTAATATAATTTTTTCTAGTGTTTTTCGGTATTGCCCGACTAGTTTCGAACTCGCCCACACAGCCCTTAGTCAAAAGCTATGGTTATTCGGCGATGTCACTTGCGAGATAATAAAGGTGTATCATAAATACAAATATTACCAATATTTATAGAGTTTATAAACCGAAAATCAACTAAAATTATCATTAAAGTACAAATAAGAACAAATAAAATTAAATAATGCCATATTTTATTTACATTTACAATACAATCCAATATAGATAAAAATATATCTAGTTTTAATATCGCAGGAAACAAAAAAACTATTCCAATTGTTAACAAACCAAAACTCACATTTTGAGAAAATAATTAATTGGAATTTTCTACTAAAAGTTAACATTTTATTGTTATTTAAGTTACTACGCAGTTTATTCAATACTTTTGTTGAACAATGTATTTTGTTTTTTTAATTATTGTAAATATTCTTATACAATTTTGTAAGATGTCGTAGCTATAAAAGCCTATTTTATCTCTTTTAAATAATTTCTAGGCCATCAATATACATACTGTTGGTCCTGAATGGACTACACTAACCAACCCAGGCGTTAATATGACATATGGAGCGTTAGAAAGAGACGTCACACTGCGATGAGTGAAGGCCTATTCAGATATAACCGGTTCAATGCCGTAATTACAGAAATAATTAAAACGCCATTGTCTCGCGTGGATCCACGTTCGGCATACGAAAGTTTAAGCGATATTGCTGTTGCACTCGGTAGCAATACTGGTCCGCCTTCTGGTTACTCACTTTGGACCAGTATAGCAGCGATACCGCTTAGGACTTGAGACCACGCGCTACAAAGCCGAAATTTTCTACATTTACGGCTCGATTTGCTATATTTACGTCTCGGTACAGGATTCTTATTATTTGTCTATAAAAAAATACGTTATTGTAATACTTGCTAGTTAGTTGAGTACAAAAACTACGAATGGAAATTACTTGATTGTTCTCATACAAAAGATCTTGAGTTCGAATGTAAACTCACTACTCGACCAAGTTAATTAGACAACTGTCGCAAATACTTGCTAGAACGTTTTGTTCCGAATTGTCGTAATTGTTTTGGTCGGCTAGTATGTAAGATTTCTTTAAGAGACGTGTAAGTAGAAAAACAATATCTAAATTGACTTCATATAGTGATAATTACTTATTGATTTAGGTGTCATACAAAATGCTTTTCGTAATCATTTTTATTCTGTACAAGACAAGACTTATATTAATTAAACGTACATGTCATTTGCCCTTGTAAAGATTATAGGTCTCACTTTACCTTGACCTAAAGAATTTACTAACTTAAGGTCTCAAGACCCTATGACTTAAGTTCTCAAGTCCTTAGAACTTAAGTTCTCAAGATCTTAGAACTTAAGGTTTTTAGAACTTACGTTCTCCAGACCTTAGGACTTAAGTCACGACATTGCACATACATGTCATTTGCCCTTGTGAAGATTATAGGTCTCACTTGACCTTGACCTAAAGAATTTACTAACTTAAGGTCTCAAGACCCTATGACTTAAGTTCTCAAGATCTTAGAACTTAAGTTCTTCAGACATTAGAACTTAAGTTCTAAGGTCTGGAGACCATAATGCGGTACTTGTAACCGTGTTGTGGCATTAGCCTCTCAATAATAACTTTTTAGAAATCGTTAACAATGATATAGAGTTTACGGGGGCAATTACAATCGTGGGTATATTCCGTTGGATGATAATTTCTACAAAACGCAGCGGCATTTTGGCAACATATTGATTAGACGCCATTTTATCGCCCGCCGTCCCTTTCGCTTTTGATATATAAAAATGCCACTGCCTTTGGTAGAAATTATCATCCAACGGAATATGTCCACTATCGTAATTACTCTAGTAAACTATACTTATTAATTTATTATAAGTATTCCCTTTATTCATGTGCTAATTCCATGTATTTCTTGTCAATTAATTTACAAGGAGTAGGCAGAGATGTATTACCGCAACTATAGAACAAACCTATCCCTAGACCGGACACAATTCCAATTTATCACTAAGAATTACCTAAAGTACACCATCAGGGTATCAAATCAAGGACATCACACTTGGAAGCCGAGTTCGTGCCTACATTATCCCAGGAGGCAATTTTAAAACTTTATGGCAATACCTAAGTTTATTATATTATAAGTACACGCCTGCCTACCCCCAACAATAGTTTCTAAGGGTGAAGGTGATGTAAGTATATATTTACAATTTTTTTATGAATAAGGGGACAAACACTTTATTCGAAGAAACAACTAGGTAGTCTTTATTAAATGCTGATCTTTACGCGTAGATCTTGGACGTAACAGATACATACAGAACTCTATAAACGATCTTATACGCATGCGCGACTTTGCGACACGACTTAACGCTGCATGTGAGTGTAGAAGTCGCGCCTGTGTGAAAAGCCTTTTGACTGCTACGTATTACCGTTAAGACGGTTGTTTGTATACTTTGGAAACCTATACATTTTGAACCATCACCAAAACGCATGTTTTAATTAAGATATTAGTACTAACAATTTTTTACTACTAGCAACCCTGCTTGGTAGTTTTTGGTAGAAATCTCAAATAGTCCTTTAAAAATAGCATTGATACTAATTAGTCCAAAACAAAATCATTTATTTCACAACTATACAATTAGGAATGTGGAAAACTTTTACATTTAGTTGTATTTTTTTACAAACTCATATTTTATAAGAATGTGCTATTTCACACTTACAATAGCATACCTACGGTAATCTATTTACATATTATTGCGTCTGAATCCTTTTGACAAGAAGTCATCAATATCAAATCATTATATTTAGAAATATACTAGCTCGCACAATTAAATACCGTTTTTCCTGTTACATGCTGAAAACTATTTTAGTGGAGACAAAACTATTCATGTATAATACACAAAGGAAAAAAACTAAAACAAAACGCCGGACTGAATGACCATACATTTAACAAAACGCTCTTTCCTGAATCCTATAAATCTATAATACACTTTTTAATAAACCTTCAGGTAACACTTTTTTGAAGCACGAATCATCATCAAAAATTCGAAAACCTCCTTTAAAAAAATATTTACCTGGCAACATTGTCAAACGCCTCTAAGTACCGATAAAGCGAGTTTCTTTCTGTTTATAACCAGTTAATAAGCAAACACTCCATGTAAAAGTGTCCCACATCGTATTGACCGGGCGGCGATACCACAGCGTAGGTTTACCGGCTGAAAATACGCGACGGAAACTTCGCCTGCAACGCTTCCTAAATTACCTAAACTTGAATTCAGAATCTCAGATAATTAACAACAAACTTAATGTCATACATACTTTATCAAGTTCAAATTCCATTGCAGCCAACATTTTATTTAGGACCTTTTTATTACTATCTAATTGTCACACAAATATCAACTTAGATACATAACGCTAAAGTTGATAATTGAATAAATGGAAATACATGAAAATTATCTGAGATTAGGTGTTCAAGTATGCAACATATAACGTCGCGTCGAACTTTCGCCGCGTAATTTCGTCCGGTATTTGGCTACGCTTAATAGTAGCCGTACATCTGCTATAGCAGCGCCCGGATCTCCTTGTGGATGTGGCACAGATAGTCGACGTAGGAAGAGCTGCCGTCCACCCCGCGATCTTCAACTAAGAAGTGACGTAACACGGCTTCCAGTTTGTCATGTTGGCGCATTGTTGTTAGCTGAAACAATGAGGGGATTTTAGGCGATTTTTAACCGACTTCAAAAAAGGAGGTTCTGTATTCGACCCGTATGTATGAATGTATGTATGTATGTATGTATGTAGGTATGTATGTATGTATGTTTGTTTGTCCGCGATTTTCTCAAAAAGTAATGAACCGATTTTGATAATTATTTCACTAATGTGATCTACATACTTTCAGGAAGGTTTTAGTATATAATACATTATATAATTATTCTTATGTACGATGTTATTTGCATAAATGTACTGCATCTCCGGCATTTCTATGCGAATTTTGATGATTCTTCTAGTCGGTGTCTTCAATTCCTCAATGCACTAGTGTTATTTGAATTTGTGTGGAGTAGGTACAACTAAAAAGTGAAAAATAAAAACTTTTTTACAAAAAAAACAACCGACTTCAAAAAAAACTACAAACTGATAAATAACTTTAATTTCGGAAGTCGGTGTCAAAAAACGAAAATGCGGAACCAACGACACCGAGTTCCGAAATTAAAGTTATTTATCACTTTGTAGTTTTTTTTGAAGTCGGTTGTTTTTTTTTGTAAAAAAGTTTTTGAGTATGTAATTGTGTATTTTGAGATGAATGATCCAGTCTCTGATCAGCAAAAGAGTTTGACAAATTTTCACCTCAAAATTCTCAATTCAGAAACCGGGTGTTTGTCTGAACGGTGCTCAATAACAGTTACCAATCAATGTCAGGGACATCGACGCGCGACATGCTACCATGCCTGCCATGCATTCAGTACATGATTCCGAACTCTTCATTTTTCTTTACTTATAAAAAATATTGCTGGTCGATACATTTTGACCGCGTAGACACTACACGCGTTTACACTTTTCCGGTTATTCCGTTTATCCATCCCAGTAAATCCACCCTAAGGTGGATACGCGGAAACGCATGTCCGAGAATAACCCTAAGCCTGTAAATTCCGTTTATCCAAATAGGCCTAGGGTGGATTCTCGGACATGCGTTTCGGCATATCTACGTTAGGGTGAATTTTTGGGGTAGATAAACGGAATAACCCCACTTTTCAATGAAACAGCTGAAGTTACGCTAAAAAACGTCTACGTGTAGAATCATGTGCTGAATTCATGGGTACATTTGGCGCGTCGATGTCCCCTGTTTATAAGACATGAGATTTGAAAAATTATTAAATTAGATTGGAAAAACAGGGGGTAACCCCCTTATTTATACAACTTAAGAAATACACGTTTAATCTTGTTTATTTATTAGGGGGAACTATTATAGTTTCTGGAATGATTTTTAAATTGGTGAATATGTAAAGACATAATATCAAGATTGCGATCGAACCTGTAATGGCTGCAATATGAATGACATATTATAACATAAATACCGTGATGTTGTTTATGTAATGTAAGAGTAAATAATGATGATGTGATGTTGTATGTATAATATATATAATATAGGAATATAAAAATAATATGTTATGTTCACAAATATGTATTTGAAAGTCGTGTGAGCACCCTAAAATGAAACGACTTGTTTTAAACTTTCAACTTGGAATAATATATCGAAATATAAAACCATAAATATAAAAGATGCAAGGATGCATTCTAGCAAAATGAAAAAAGCGTCACACATTCCCAAAGATAGCAAGAACCGCCCAAATCACCCAGAATCACCAAAATCACCCTTTTTCTGATCGCAGGATATAAACTATAACCAGAAAATCTTCGAAACATGCGTTCTAAAGCGCATCAACCTTTGTAAGAAAAAGCAGTGGAATTGAAATGATAGGTACTGAAATGAAAACCTGTTTTTTTTTGCCTAAACATGAAAGGCAACCATTTTATTCAAAATATAAAACACATCCTATTGCATTTGGCAATAGTGTAGTTTTCTATGAGTCAAAAGATTTTTCAAACAAACAATTTTCCTCTTTAAAATATTATACTCCATTTATTATAACATTAGAAAAGAGGCTCGCAGAAGCAGGATTACGAAACCTTTTATTTTCAAGTTAAAGTTCAAACAATTTTAATCAATAACGTATGTGCTTTTTTTGTAAGTAACAATGTATGGCATACAATAAAGCATATTCTATTTATCTACTCGTCACGATGCTTGGATGAAATGAAACAAATAACAACTAAACCACGAAAATTCAGCAATAACAACAAGAAAAGGTATAGCATTCATAAGTATCCACATAAACCGACTAAATAAAAAAACACCTGCCACAACTTATGAAGGGAATAGGTAACATTTTAGATTTGGTAGAGTTATAGTGACATGAAAAACGTTCCCGGCACTTTCCGCCCCTGCTTCTTTTAGATTTTAAACATTGACACGACAATATTTGATGTAAAAACTAAATAATATTAAATGAAAGCCTTGTAATTTCAGAAGGTAGATATGTTAAATAAGTACAATTAAGTGTGACTGCTGTTACTTAAATTGATTATATTAAACTCCACATCAATCTTGACTGTAATAACTTTTGTTGTACTTTTATTACAAAGTGTGCCCCTAAAAGAGCCTTTTTTAACTTCTGTCTAATGCTATAGGAAATGGAGTATAGTTAGGATAATTAATAGATAACTACAAACTCATTCAATTCCACGCCCCACCAAAGCCCACATCCCCCAAAAACCCTCAAGAAACCCATCAAACATACAGCATCTTCTGCACAGTCTTGTGCACAGACATGAGGAAGTCCATGTAGGCGTCGGCTCCGTCCAGGCCGCGGTCCTCGACCATGAGGCGGCGGAACTGCGGGGCGGTGGCCGACAGCTGGTGCGCTACTGTCAGCTGAGAGGAACAGGGGTCAGGGCGGTAGGCCATGCGTGTGCCATGCTTTTTGGGAAGGATTTTCGGGCCTATCCGTAGTCTTTTACTTGTTCCCAACTACTTATTACCCGTCAATCTTCAAAATAAGTGTGGGTGTCTTCCGAGGGAACTTATTTATCTTAAGAGTTTATTCACCGCTTTCTATAAGGCGAGATCGAAGTCAAGTCTTTCCATTGCACTAACGCTAACTCGATCCTTTTAATTTTTAACTTAGGAATACGCTTCCTATGTTAAAAATTAAAATGAGCGAGTTAGCGTATGAGTTAACAGTAATGTTCTTAAATATTCGAGCAACTAGATGCAGTAAAAGTGGAAGATATTTTTTGCAAAGTAGAATTAACTTTACACATTTATAAAGATCGTATGCTGGCATCGATAGCCTTTTATCGAACAACGCTACGATTAAGCAAGTAAAAGCTAGTGACACGCGATAGGCCGAAAATCATAAAGAAAATAGTAACAAACAAAAATACTATCAATTCGTAGCATGCATTATCTGTTCAAGAAATCATAAAATATCTGCACTTTGTACAAGACATGCAGAGGCAGTAATAAAGATATTAGGTAAATCTTTATGTAGGCTTAATATTTATATAAAAATAAAACTTGTTCAGTAAGTATTTGGCAGTGTAAAAAATTCAAAAATGCATGCTTGCATCACATAAATAAAACAAAAAGTACCGTTCTAAGGTCTAATAAATCTATGTGTAAAAGTAGGAAGAAAAAGGCACCAAATAAAAGGTGGTGTGTCTCATACATAATTGTGTTCTAAATATGTAATAATAAGACTGTCCTTGAGTTAATATTTGGGAAGAGGCTCAATCTAGAAGACCCTTTTCACACAGAGTCACTTTATCGAATGCTACCACGTCAAATCTCGTGAGATAAACCATAGAGCTTCGATGTAGCGAGATGGAGCCGTATTTGAAATATTAATGACATCATTTTTCCAATGCGCGAAAGAGACGAAGCTATATATGACTGATAGCACTACCCCTTTTTCGCAACGGATTAATAATGGTACTATTACTTAAAATACGACTCCTGGGCCCCAAGCAGCATATTTAAAACACTTATCTATACATCTTGATGAACACTTTCAGGAAAAATTTCAAAATAACTTCCCTTAAGGGGGATGCGCTAGGTAGCCTATGAAATTAAAATTTTCTTACGTTTCTTGCAATTTGCAGGTCAGTGTCAGGTTGTATATTGTAAAACATACGACCTGACACTGACCAGCTTCCCCCTTAACCAGTTGAATGCCGTAATTACCGAAACAATTAAAAAGCCATTGTGTCTCGCGTGGATCTACGTTCCGGATACGAAGGGTTAATCTATGCATAAGGCCTCAATAAACTATTTAACTTAACATATTCAAGCAAGTTCTCTACTCACCCTCATAGCAGTCCTTCTCCTGCCCCTGGCGTCGTCAATGAGCGCGCGTACAGCGGCGTTGGCTGGCGTGTCCAGCTGGGGCAGCTCACACACTTGCGTGTCGACTTGCGTGGCAGACGGCACACCGAACACGTCCTGCACGAACTCCGGGTTCGCTTGGGAACCCACCCATAGGAGCATGTGCACGCCGTTTTCTGTTAAAATGAGGATAGTGTGAAAATGTGCTTGAAAATTAAACCTTTTATTTTCACCCTCACTTAAGCTTCAGACTGTTCTTTTACTTTTCGTTCATTTTTGTCTTTCATTCGGCATCTTTCACGCGAAATGAAACGGATAAAAACAAAATGAATCAAAAGTGAAAGATTGAATTCATTAGTAGACTGTTCCGACCGATCGATGTTGGATTTCAGCATCTTTCATTTGCCTTCTGAGTAATCGAAAAATGTAATGCAAGGAGCGAAGTTTCTATATATTATGAAATAAGCAGCACTTTTGTGGTCTTATATTTATATATATTATTCTCTTTTAAATATTTTGTGTGTATAAATAAATCAATGAACCGTTCATTCCTGTATAATTGAGTCTGTGTTGTATGTACGTGGAATGAAACAAAAATGAGGCTTCACTCGAATGAAGCTTATCGGTATTAAACCATATCAGAATGTAAGGTCATATCATTTTATGCTATTGAGAGATTAAATGAAAATTATCAATGGTTCACGAGAAATAAAATCAGCCTGTTGATAGGCTAGTTTGCATGGCAGTAGGCTAGGTATGTCACTGACCTAGTAAGTAGACGCCCTGCTCGTTCATCTTGTCGACGGAGGCTCGCAGTGGCTGCAGTGAGTTGGCGGGCAGGTCCGCGAGGCGGTGCAGTGGCAGCAGGCGCGGGTACGTGTACACGATGGACGTCTCCACGTCGGCCGCCAGCGCGCGGTACATCGCGCACGAGCGGTCGTCGCACGTGATGTCGGGGCCTAGGGAGAACAAGGCAGGTTTAATACAACAACCATTCAATATTGGCCAGCTCAAATATCTTAAGTATTCGTTATGCAATCACAGGGACTAATATATTTTCAATTAGCAAAATTCGCAGAACGAACGATTAACGATTGCACTTCGAGATGACATATCAAATCTGTAAATAAACCATCTTCGGTTGACTTTGAAGTAGTTAATTAATGTAAACTGAAATGATGTACTGACCTCCGGCCACAGCATCAGATCGCAGCACACAGTTGGTGTAGAGCGGCAGTAGCTTCATGGGCTCCGGCAGCACGAGCTGTCCTGCCGACGAGGGCGAGGCGCAGTGCCTGCGGTAGGCGGCCAGCGAGCGCGCGCAGCGGGTGGAGAGGGTCTCGCGCACCTGGCGCGGGGAGTGCTCGCGGAGGGCCCACACGGCTGCACGAGAGGGACAACAGGTTATGGTAAATAATAATGAGTGTTTGAAAAACTAAAGGTTGAATTACACTGTTTTCTAATCCCAAACTTACACTACAAATCAATAAGTGCAATTGGCGTTAAACGAATTTAAAAGTCTTTCCATTTCTATCGATCGTTTCAAGATGACCGAGACAGAGTTTTAAATATATCGTATATAAGTTATATATTATACAAAATCTTTAACTTCAATTACTCAAAGAAGAGCTGTGTAAAATATCCGTAACGCAAAGACGTTTTTCAAAATTTTGCGTGTGAGCGAAAAACAACGGTCTTATAAAGAAATTGAATAAATCGAATGTTTACACTGCTTGCTACTCAATACTTTTCGATGAGGTAGTACACGTAAGTATCCATCGCTACGTCTCGAAATATACATACATTTGAAGATAAAGAGTTGAAGACCTAATTCCACCTGCCACTTATCTGGCTTGATGAGGAAGTTGACGCAGGTGTCGAGCTCCATGCTCCTATAAACGGCGAGCTGAAGGACCACGTTCAGGACTAACAGTCTCCTCTGTCCTGAGGAGTTGGAGACGCTGACAGAATCCTCTCCATCTTACCTTGCTTGGTGAGGAAGTTGACGCAGGTGTCGAGCTCCATGCTCCTATAAACGTCAGCGAGCTGGTGCGCTACGTTAAGGGCCAGGTTCAGGACTCGCAGTCTCCTCTGTCCTGACCGATGGGTGTACAGAAGGGCAGCTTGGATGTAGACGCCATCTTCTGCCGTTAATTTATCGTCGTGTTTGATCTCGATGCCTATAGCTTTGTCGGCGTCTGTGGGAGAGAATCAGGGTTAAAATTTCAGTCAGATTGGTACCGTTTTTGTATTACGGATAGCAGTTTTAATTTGACCATTGTTCACTTGTTATTTGCCACTACAGATAATAAGTGAATTTTTACAATTTCAAAAAAGATTGTTGTTATAAACCAATAAAAAATATCACTAAACTGACTTGTTTTTCTATTGCAGGGGATTACTAGAGGTCATATTATATTCTTAAGGACGAATTCCACCAAACTTTTATACTTAGAATAAGTTTTATCTTGAGAATAAATTTTGAATTTTTGACCGTTTTTTCATACTAGAACTGTTGGTTTATTCCACGAATAAAAAATATCTGACTTGGTGAAATCAGCTCTTAGTAAGCTTTTGATGAAATCTAGAACTACGATTTCGAAATTATTTTCAAATGTACAAATAAAATGGTTGTTTACTAGAAATCCTGTTTAATTGTGTACTAATCAAAATAATGTATATGTTGCATGTGCTTATGCTTTAAAAAAAACAATTTACCTTTACTATCATTATCAGTAACTTTACAAACAATACACATAGCTCACCAATAGCCGCCAGTTCAACATCAGTAGTGTTGGACATAAAGAAGTGTCCGAAGAAGTCAGTGGGCCGCACGCCTGTGGACGTGCGCACGCGCATCACGGCGTCGTGCGCTGTGGCGCGAGACACCACGCGCTGCACGTCTAATACTAGGCGTGGGCCGTCCATCTCCGCCTGGAAAAGAGGTTAGTTTCTAGATTCGAGTCGCGTATCTAGATCCTGTTACTTGAGCCATACAGAATAAATAATATTTCGTAGCCTAACATAACCAGCCTATAATGCTGGTACGGCGGTATCGTCTCTGTGAGAAGGAGTGGGCCGTAATCCACCACGCGGGCCCAGTGCGGGTTGATAGATGTCACATGTCTTCGATTTTTTGGTTCGAGGGCATGCCAGTTTCCTCACGATGTTTTCCGTCACCGTTTTGAGAGTATTGGTGATGAGAAAATTAACAAAAAGTAAAGCGCCTGCCTGGGTTCGAACCTACGACCTACAATTCGTAAGTCGCGTCTTGTAACTCACCGTGAAATACGTATACTTGTGTAGTTGTCCTCCAGTAAGCCGGGGCAGCTGTCCGATGGTCGCGGCGTCCACGTAGGAGTTGTTGCACACGAACAGCTCCACGCACACGCCGGCCGCGCAGCACGACTGGCCCAGCTCGTTGTAGGCCGTGGTTTGGGGAGCTGCGCGGTAGAGAAACAACTATGTTAAAATGTTAGTAATAAGTATTGTATTTTTATCTCACGAAGCGACGCGAGCTTTACTTAGCGTGTAGTAGACGAGTAGCGTCAGCACATAACACACACACACTTCCGTTTTCGCCATTGTCGCGGAAGGTACCGAAAGTCCTGCGCTTACACCCAAATTCACAATCACAGCGTGTTTATACACTAGGTTACCATAAGTAAAAAAATTGTTTAGATTTTTATCCAACAACGGCCGGTTTGAGTAAGATTAGCTGTCATTGAATTTGATTCAAGAATCGTATCACGTTGCCGAGTGTCGATGACTTTATTGAATGTCATAATAAATTTCAATTATCGTCGACTTTTGTCTGCGATACCTTCGAATATCAATTTATGCGCCGGGTTATGCTTTCGTTACGCGGGTTATTGGCTAAATTATGACAATTTCAGTGGTGGCACAAATAAAAATAGTTGACATAACACAAAAAATGAAACTTCAATATTCGCATTCGTCTTCGTCAGTTCTGATTTACAAATATGAGCCTTGTTGAGAATTGAGTGCTCACCCAAGATCTGCTTCTCCTTGTCAGTTCCCAGCAGCTTCCTGTCTTCTCTGTTGACGAGCTTGCCGGGCGCGTTGTACGTGGGTAAGGATGTGTGGAAGACTAGCAGCTGACCTGCAGTGTCAGCGGCTTTTAAGGCTTCTAGACCGGCCTGGGGAGTAACATAGACTGGGTTAATTTAGGCCATAGTTCAAAATGTAGCTAAAGAACTAGGGGACTCTTCTGATGGAGAACGAAGATGTAGAAGGCGTTAAGAGATTTACTGTACGTAGGATTAAAACGATACAAGCTATATGGTTGCACTTGCACATGATAGCTGCTGTTGAACTTCCCAGCAAGCTGCACATGAGTGTCCATTGAGCTTCTTGCCCGTTCTTCTCCATAGGAATCTACTACGCTTTAGAATGGGCAACTCTAGCTTAACTTTTCCGACTAACCGACTCCTTTGACAAATCAAAAAAGCCTGTAAGTGGTTCAATTGAAATAAATACTTTAAGATTGGGTCTTAAAATGTATAATTTAGTGCATTAAGTTTTATGTCTCGATTAGCGCACTGATATTCTTATACGCTATGAATTATTGCTGGTTTGATTTCTCGGAAACACATATTTGTATTGTAGTTCCTTGGAAACTTGGTATAGAGATAGTTCGAGTCCCGGGAAAGGACATATGATAGTTTTTATCCCGATATTCCCACGGGATCGAAACTTATGCGGGTGAAACCGCACGGCGCTGCTAGTCTAATAAAAAAATAAAACAAGTTCCCAGTATGGGTGATTAAATTGATTATGCTCGTAAAGATTTGTGCGTACAGATGCGCCACGTTGGAAAAATTCACGTGGACCGGCAGTTAATTTGGATAACAGTTTTCTGTTCATATTTTTTTATTATTTTTTACCTGTACAGCCGGCAACAGAATCGTCTCGGTTTCCTTATTATCCTGGAACATGACCGGCAGCTGCTGCAGTAGCGCCTGTAGTACAGGTCCGCTCTCGTCTGGCAACACCAGGAAACCTTCCAGTAGTGGCACGAACATGTCGCTGACGTCACCTACTGACATCATCTGTGGCTGGGCTAGGGAACCCTGGGGTGAGAGAATGGTTTGGAAAATGTTGTCAGAACATTTTAAAAAATCGGGTTTGTCAACTAAAGGCTCCTACACACTATGCCTTTAGATTTTTTTTTAAATCAGGAAGGTTTTCGTTTCAGATAATATTATTGAAGCTTTTCTTTTAGAAGTTTACATGGCGATTTCTACCAGTCGAATCCTACCGCAAGCCGCGTTATGGAACATCGTTCCAATAAAAATAAAAATGATTTACTTGATGATCGATTTCTCAATCTACATATTTGAGAATGATGTTTTAAATAACAAGAAAGACAGATAAATGATAAATTATTTTATTTCTGTAAGTAGGTTTCAATCATATTTTTAAAAACTAAATGAGGTCGGCGTTTCCTATCTGACTACTCTGAGAAGAAAGGCCGAAACAAACTCAGAGGTCACAGTCTCTTTTAAAGTCCAGACATAATCTTGGTCAGGTTATATGAAGACCATGTAGATCGATGTCTGAGATGGTCTTTTGAGGAAAGAACCACACAGATTGAGTGGACCTGTCCAGTCAGTGCACGCATTTGTCAGAAATCGTGCAGCTCAACTCAAAACTTAAGGAGCTCAACGATTCGACGAATATTTTTACACAGCGATACACGACCTACTTGTTTGTTTGTGTCATGCTGGTGAAACCATTTTGAAGTAGTTTTATTGCATATTTTAACCCGTCTACCTTCAAAGCAAGAGTGAACAGGCGTCTTCTGCACGTTGGAAGGCTCATTCAGCAATTTAAAAAAAAGTATTAGAACCCTCTTACCTTGATATTGTAAAAGTGGACGGTAGAACTATATGTGATGAAACCGACGCGGGTCCAACTCTTGCCTGTCTGCTCGTCGCGGGGCATCGCCTGGAAGTAAATATAATATTAAAGGATCATTCTGATGTCGAACACAGCCTGCTTAAGAGGGACGCGCTAAGGTAGTCCGCGAAATTCAAATTTACTTATGTTATTTGCAATATGCAGGTCAGTGTCAAGTTGCATGTTGATTAAAATATATAAGGTGCTACAAAAATATCTGCCACGACTTCAATGGGAGACAGTATTCTGTATATAGATTACAATAGTAAAGATACATTATTGATCTTACGAGTATGTCATAAATTTTTACATACAAAAAAACTTGCGTATAAATTTGAATTGATTTAGTTGCATGACAAGTCCCATAGTAATTAGCGACACATCGCGCGTAGTTTGTGAACCACGTTATGCAGAGTAGAGTAAATTTTTATTTAATTACTTTATTTTCTCAAATTGATTTAACTATTCCGGGGTACAAAATTTCTTAACCTGATTAGAGACCCATATACATAGACACTTACTTCAATAATCTCCATAATGTTCTCGCAGACGGTGTGCACCAGGCCGTTCTTGATCGCGTTGTACGACACATCGATCACAAACACTATCGCTGGTGGGTTCGGGAGGGAATTATTCTGCAAATAAAACATAACGTTATTAGGGAGGGCAAGATAAGAATAACGTATATGTTACAAAATGGTAATAAAGACATGTTGCTTTGACCTTGATTAGGGGTCTACTGCTATCACCCCGCTGTATATCAATCCATTTATCAGTCTGTAGATCATCATCTAATTTAGGTTGTTTGTAGCTCGCCACAAAAATGTATGGATGATATTGGCAAGTTTTCAAAACTAGCTGCACATAGCTGTGCCCTTTAGACCTTTCTAAAAACAAGAAACTTATCCCGAGCTGGCATACTGTAGCTCGGGACATGGCACCAAGGCGACGACTCGATCTTACCCACTAATAGCGCACACACTAATAATAATAGTAATAGTTACGCGATAACAGCCAACGAGTCGAACGAGATGACGTCGGACGTGTTCGTTACTCTTTAAACAGACTCCGGACCCAGGTTGGGGGAGCAAGGAAAACCTAGTCAGGTGCTAGGTGGAGATTCACAAACGACTCCGCCTTGGGAGTGTAAATGTGGTGCTGTTCCACAAACGATGGGACACTTAATATCGTATCCTGTCAGCTGCACGTTACAGGAACTAATGGACGCTGGTGATGGCGCCAAACAAGTAGCCGAACTCTGGGCCGAGGCCATTTAGATTGCTATCGACACGCTAAGAAAAGAGTTGCGCGATAAAAAGTGGTACTTCGCAAGCTTCTCAACACTAACCCGACAGTACTCCTTGGTGGCGACGATCTCGTACGTGCCGAGCGCCATCTCGGCGGGCACGCGGCCGTACTGCTGCATGCTGTTGATGTACTGTGTGTACTCCATCGGAACTGGACAAGTAGAATAGACTTTCGTTAAACATGACAACATTTTACTCTGTATTTTAGTAGTCCTATACCACATAAACTTTTTCAAACAAAGTAAGCGTCAATTTCCGGACTACAAACTCAAAACATTTACTTCAAATAAACCAATTACAGGCACTTTTAAATTGTCAAGGGGTTGGTCAGTCAGAGAGATGAAGTTAGTTGCCAATTCCAAAGAATAGTAGGTACCTATGGAGAAGAACGGACAATAAACTCTACTTAATCTGATTGCCCTCGAACCTATAAATTTGTGTCTTTTCTATTACAATCACATTTTTATGTTTCAGTATCTAAACAGGCCGAACTCTATTATGAACGGAAGTCTACGCAGTCTGTCCATCTGTCTACCACAAGGCTGTGTCTATTTAACAGGGACAGGTAATCACTTATAATTTACATGGTAACTAGTTACAATGACCTCTATAATGGTAAATTATAAAACGAAGGTAAACTATTAACACTTTCAAGGACACTATGCGGCTACATAACATGGCCGTCATAACAATAAAATTTATATTGTGTCTCGTTTACCGCGCCGGAACTTGTTAATAGTGTGGAGTTTTTTATATATTCTTTCAATACAAAACTTAATTCTCATTTTCCCACATACCTTCAGTAGTAGCCTTACAGAAGGCACACTTGAAGTGCCTCCCCGCGTCCACAAACTTCATGTTGGGACACATATAGGCCTTGCAGCGCGAACACCGCACCGGGCCCATCGTAGGGGAGCCAGTCAGGGCTGCGAAGTCGATGAGCGGGGGCTCCTGTTCTGTGCCCACAGTTTCAGCCATGGGGGAGAGCTGGGGAGGTAAAAAAAATTGAGGTGAGATAAGAAAGGATGCTATATTAACGTTAGACCGGACGGCCTTAGTGTGTGTATCAGCCACAGAGCACGAAATCGCCGCACCATTCATGTTTTGAAAAAAAATTATTGTATTATAGAGGTATGAGGAACAGTATGTAAAGTTCACTCATCCTCCATAGAAAAGTGAGGATCCTCCGACCAGACGTGTTGTGACTACAACGTATATACAACGTCCCGACGATTAATGTCTGGACGTTTGTATGACGTTAGTACGTTTGTATGACGAGGATTTTGCGTGACGTCAGTGTGATTCGTAGTTAGGATGTGGCGATGTAGGTGCCGCCACTGTATGACAGCTTAAATATTCACATCAAATTGCAATGGAACACAGTATTTATTGCACAGTAATGTAACAAATTCTGTCTTTCATTGCTTTGAAGTTATCTAACTTTGAAGCCACGAATGCAATTTATAATGAGAATAAAAACAGAATTATGGAAATTAAAATTCTACTTACAACTAAACAGAAAGGCATAGAAGTCTGTTTGAGCAGGTCAGCTGTAACTGGCACTGTGTACATTGAGCTTCGAATGTAGCGAGGACCTGGAAGATAAAATTAAGAATTATACTATTTTGCATTGTTAAATTCCCGTGTCCATGACAGATTGATCCGAAATGACAACATAAACGAGCGGGCTTCCCTGCCACCTCTTTGACGGCATAAGTTCTACGTAAATGTCTATTAACTGCTCTCAAATTACGATGTTTATTTTTTATTTGTACATACTTCTATGACATAATCTTTTTATTATTTGACATTATATACAGACAATTTTAATTTTTCACCTCTTTCTTAGTTGAAATGGCAATCATATCTCTTGGTTTTAGTAGATTTTTATATTTTGTTTATCCTTTTGATACATCCTTATTTTGTAAATGTGAGGACTTTGTAAGCCTTGTAGACTAGATCTGTAGACCATTTTTTATTTTATCAAGTACCTGGTACTTGTTGACAGGCCTACGCTGTCCTCCCATACCTACTGTAACTCGAAAACATTGTAAAAGCCAATTATTTTTAAAAGAGTAACCATGGAGTTTCTTGCCGGTTCTTCTCCATAGGAAACGACCAATTGGAACCGTGCACCTAGCTTCTGACGTTTCATAAGTGCCCATGTTGGTTTATGTGAAATAAAAATATTTTGATTTGATTTGATTTGAGCGGCATTTCATCCAAACCCTGCCATACGCAGGGTTTGGATGAAATGTATGGGAAAAGATTTTTGCGATTTCTGACATTTCTAGTACTTAAACCACAGTTGGTCCAATAGAGGTTTTTGATGCTTATAAGAAACAGGATCGATTGGCATAAAAAAAGTTTTTGTAAAAATTGCCCATTTTCCTGCCGACTGTACATTTTTTTCAAAATCTGTGAATGCAAATTAAAGTTTCTCAAAAAGCTAAGAAATGTCTCCTAAGACCGTATTCTTGTGGCTACAACGATCAAGGTAGCTGCCCTTACTGTCCCATCTCAAAAATCCATCCTGTATATAGATTTTTGATAAAATAATCAATGTAAACTTACTAGCATTCCCCTTGTCGTCGACCACAAAGTCGGTGGTGGCTAGTGGTGGCACCAGGCCCTTCTCGTTAGTCACGAAGATACCGCCGCGGTTCTGTTGGTCGTCTGCCATCACTTGGATCTGGGGACAGAATTTAATTATGATGATATTATAGTTAATCCCAGAAATATTCCGGCGACATCGAGGCAGTCTCAGGACAAGATGGCGGGACGAGCTTGACGCCTGACGACGCAGGATTGGTCCACACTAGCTCAAGACATAGTGGAGTGGAATGGAGAAAGAGTCCTTTCACAGTAGTGGAACAATAACAGGCTAAAACTAAAATAAAATATAGTTTCTGCTACAAAGGATATGACTAAATTCGCGATAAGAAAAGGTGGAATGACCAGAAGATTGAGATATCACTAACTACGACGGATCTGTTAGAAAAATTACGCTGGTTTGAGGTGGCGCGGGAAAGGAGTCCCTGGAAGGACTTGGGGGAGGCCTTTTCCCAGCAGTGGGACAGTATAGGCTAAACAAAAAAAAAAAAAAGAATTACAAGCAATGTGATGGATTTTCATAATTATCGCTCGCATAACATTTTTAATGTTATTATGTAGTATCGCTTGGACGAAGTTGTTAATCAAGACTGTTAGAGCAAGGCAACAATAAGAGATGACCTGTCCCAGCAGTCGTGCGAGAGAAAGAGAGAGTTATATCTTTCTTCTCTCTCATGTAACGAAATGTGCCTAAACGTGACGCGTTCTTAAAATATCACTCACTATTCGCGTTCAATTATCGAATCGCTGCCTAAGAAGTTTCACTTAAAAAATAATCTTTACTTACTGGACTAGGCATCTGATCAGGATCCAATCTCTTCTGTTCCGGCTGCTGTTGATACTGCTGGCCAGGGTACGGCTGCTGGGGAGGGTATTGTTGCTGTTGGTACTGCGGAGGATATCCTGAAGCAGGCTGCTGGAAGCCTCGCTGTTGCTGACCTGGCATGGGCGGCTGAGGCGGCATCTGGTTCGGCATGGGTGGCAGACCTGGAGAATGAAAAAAAAATAAGAAAGAAAGAAAAAGTATTTATTGCGGCTCGTATAGGAAGATCACAAACTAAACACAGTAAAAAAAAAATCCAAGTTATATAAAAAAAAAGTAATAAAAAGAAAAATGATACAAAAAGTCCTATAATTATGAGGCCAAAAGGCTCCTATCTCAGCTTTCATTTCTCTTAGTTGACACTAAACATTTAGCATAATGAGTCTTAAGTTTTAATATTTGGGTTTCACATGGCTTCCTCTAGCAATTTCCACTTAGTTTGGTCTTTTCCTATTTCCACCCATTCTTTGCCTGATAGCTTGAAGATTTAATAGAAATCAAATACATGTTTTCACAGTGTTAACAAGCAAGGTTTGTAATGCAGAAATCAATCAAAAGAATTAGTCAGAGTCGGACGTAAAGTAACGTATTTTTAGTAGCCAATTATTTAATCCCGTCCAAACTTGTCTATGGAGTATCTTAATTTGACAGGGCGAAACTAATATTTATCTTCTGTCCTTTTCTTAATTAAATGGAAAGAAAAAGATGCACTGAACTTAAATTTAGTTTAGTTTGTGAACAAGGGAATCGGCGCCATTAACTGACGACAAAATTTCAACGCAAGGGAGTTTAGAATCCTGAACTAAAACCATGGTAACAGGTCATGAGACGATGTCCCTGCCACCCTGTATTGAACAAAATGAAAATAAGTATGCAGAAGGCAAAGTATTTTAGCAAAAATACAAATAACCACCATCTTATTGCAGTGAAATATTATTATATTTGGGATGTTTGTCTTTCTAGTCATAAAACAAAAAATAAATACAAAACTTACTAGGATACTGAGCACCAGGCTGCTGTGCAGGCTGTCCATAACCTGGCTGATTAGGCTGTGCAGGATACTGTCTCTGCTGCTGCGGTAAAGGAGGCGGCATATGAGGAAGACCAGCCATCGTCTGCGCCTGCCCTTGGAACTGGCCCGGGAAACCAGGCTGAGGTGGAAGACCCGGCTGCGGTGGTAAACCAGGCTGAGACATCTGTCCAGGTTGTGGAGGCATGCCAGGTTGTGGTGGTAATCCAGGCTGCGACATTGGTCCTGGTTGAGGCGGCATACCAGGTTGATTCATGCCAGGCTGAGGTGGCATGCCAGGTTGGCCCATATGCCCTGGTTGAGGCGGCATTCTAGGCTGGCCCAGTTGCCCAGGTTGGGGTGGCATCCCTGGTTGACTCATTTGACCAGGCTGACCCATTTGACCAGGTTGAGGGGGCATTCCCGGTTGACCCATCTGCCCCGGTTGAGGAGGCATTCCAGGTTGACCCATTTTTATAGGTTGTGGAGGCATCCCAGGTTGTGGTGGAAGTTGCTGCCCTGGCGGTAGGCCGGGTGGCCCGGGTTGTGGAGGACCAGGCATTTTTCCAGGTTGCCCAGGCATCTGACCAGGTTGCTGCTGTTGACCTGGCATTTGACCCGGTTGTTGTTGTTGCCCAGGTTGAGGGGGCAAAGATGCCGACATCATGGCTGACTGTGGTGGAAGCCCTGGTTGCCTCTGCATTTGACCAGGCTGAGGCTGTCCAGGTGGGCCTGGAGGTTTTGACTGAGGAGGCATGCCAGGTTGCTGCTGCGACTGTGGCCCCATGTTCATCTGCTGAGGCATTCCTTGTGGAGGCATACCTTGCTGCCCAGGTTGCATGCCTTGTGGAGCACCCATCTGCGGTTGTGGAGGCATTCCTTGTTGGGGTTGCTGACCACCTTGCGGCGGCATTGCTGGCCGGCCCGTGCCAGGCTGGGGTGGGAGACCAGGTTGAGAATGTGGAGGCATCTGGCCAGGCCCTTGGAAACCAGGCTGTTGTCCCATAGGTGGTTGACTAGGTTGAGCACTCGGAGGTCTTTGCTGCATCGAAGTTGGAGGCTGATACTGTCTATTCTGGGGATCTGGGGTTTGACTTTGAGGGGGCATCCCATAGCCTGGAGGAAGGGATGTTGGCACTTGCCCTGGTGCCGACGATGGGGGCATTTGGGGCTTTTGACCCATTGGAGGGAATTGAGGAGCTCCACTAACTGGGGGGCGACCAGGCATACCTTGTGGTGCCTGGCCGACAGGAACCTGTCCAGGACCAAAGTTGGGAGATTGAGGAAAACTTCCTGGAGGATACTGTCCAGGGGGTGCCTGGCCAGGGGGTAATTGGGTAGGTGGGATAGATTGAAAGCCTTGGGGTCCATTTATGCTCATCCCCTGCATCTTTTGGGACATGTCCAACTGATCAAAGGCTTTCTGTTGCATCTGTGGCCCGTTTGGTGGCATTTGACTGTAGATATTGGCATTTTGGACTCCGTTGTAATCCTGGGATGTTGGTGGAAACATGGGGTTGATTGGTGCATTATTGTTCTGCCCTGGTGGTGGATATTGAGGATTCATCATTGTACTTGGAGCCGATTATCCTGTTAAAACATACAAAATATTCATTAACAAAGTTCCATCATAAGTTTGATTATTATACAAATAACAAGAAATTAGAATAATTATTTCTTTTCTTTCTTAAAACACATTATTTTCTGTTAAATAACAAGCAATCACAGTAGAGATATTATCATTTTATGGAAATCAATGAATCAATTTTTTGGTCACAATACAATTATACATGCTACATTCATCTTTTTATATACATTTATTTACAATGATGAAGTTTGTTGAGTATTGGCATTTGTCAGAAAATATTTTTTTGTCAAGTGCATAGTACTCGCAACTGGTGTATGAACGTAAACGAGGCAAAAGGAGTATGAAACAATCGTAGCAGGTGGTGTTCTGTAGCTTCTGCCTACCCCCATAAGAAAAAGGTGTGGCTTGTACGTTATGTATTTATTGTAAAAATGTTGTGGTCAAAACAGATATTCTTAATTTATTGTCTAAAGTATTGGACTATTTTGTCATATATTTTCATCCTATTTTACATTGAAAATTTTCATCATTAACTATGGACATTTTAAAGGCTATATAATGTTACTTTTGATGGTTGATAATAATAACTGGTGATCGCTAGAATTAAATATCTAATGATTTTCAAATTAAATAATTTAACTTATTTTCATAGTCTCACTAGACAAAGACTTTAATAAAAACAAGTAACCTTAAAGATAAATATTTTGAAACAAGAACATTCTCATGCATAGAATTTAATCTGTACGATTCAGATCATTATGAATCACTCAAATGTACTTCGGGCAGGTTCTTGCTTAATTATAGAAGATGTGTATAATGTAATAATGACAGGTCCCTGTCCCACTACCAAAACATTATGGTCATCACTTTCACTCATACAATTTATTTGTATAACCATTAGGTGCCAGCTGACATCACTTGGTCTTATACAATGTACATTCTAACACTGTCCTAATATTCTGATGATTTATAGTCAATTACTTTGATTAGAATCGGCGCATCTATCTCAATGTAATTTGGAATACATCCTATAGATGTAAGTTACGAAATCTGATAAGAACACAACACATTCTGTGACATACAGTACAATCGAATGGGGTTTGGATGTTATTACAAGGAGATACTAGGTGCTGTGTCATGAATGCAACGTCTTTCAGTATGCAAACACGGAAACCTGAGCGTAATGACGATGAAACCTGACTTATAATTGGATGGTATACCTCTGACAAGACAAATAACACAGCACTATAATTTCACAAAATAACACTTTTTTATGAATGCAAAGGTCGTGTAATAACCGCCTGCGATATTAATCTCAAGATTTGCGTTATATAATGTTAAAATATTGAGATAATCACAAAAAATACAACGAAATCTTGTTAAGACAATTTTGACAGCTGCAACCTAAACTTTGTAAATAATTTACGCAAAGCCCACAATGATTCCGCCTTCAAAAATATACGGGGATGGTGGTGAATAATGTATTATCAATTACTTACGGCTTCCGAGGAGATTTTTATAGAAATAACACAATAAAAAATATAAACAAGTCGCACTAATCACACAACTTCGGGGCCACGTATTCGGCAGTGTTGTCAGTCGGATACCGCTTATGTGGAACTTTTTGATTTTCATTGCAGCTGTGCAAAACGAAACGCACAACGAAATAAAATATTTTAGTTTTTGAGATGAATTTATGTTAAGTATTTCTTAAAAATCGAAACCTTAATTGTAAAATGTATTGAATATAAAATATATTTTTTTAAGTCATTGATTAATAAAAAATAAAACCTTAAAAACACCATCAGGCTAACGGTGTATGAAGGGAACGGAACGTTTTTAGGCAGTATGGCAATCACGATTAATTTAATGTCAAATTCTTAATTAATGGATTCTAAAGTAAACTCTATTGCTATAGACAGTGGTTTGAAATTCGTTTTCTTGACAATTCAAAAGTGCCTGTAAATGGTTTAATTGAAATAAATGCTTTGAGTTTGAGTTTGAGAGTTTTCCAATAGGTAAAACTATGGAAAAATTTAAATTATGTCACGGTTTCGTCATTTTCATTTAAAATTGGGATCATGGGATGAGCTGAACTCCTTCAACAAGAACTGGTCCTTAGCAGCTTTGAACAGAGAGTAGGGAGGCCTTTGCCCTGCAGTGGGACATTACAGGCTAATAAAAATTTTAAACTAGGACAAACTAATCAGCATGGCGAATAGCCATAGAACAGCTAATTGAAGTCCACTGCAAAACATTTATGTGTAGGTATAGGTACTACAGAACTGATACTTTTCGGATTAGGTATGTAAAATAATTCTGTTAGCATGCTGGGCTCAAGAACAGGACTTTTTTGGTTCTACTTATTACTGTAGGTAAGTACCTACCTAACATGTAGGTACTTACTTACCTACCTAACTAATTAAGAAAGTACGTAACTGAATACAGAAACAATTGATAGGTACCAAATGCATAAAATTGTTTTAACATTGTGAGTCATCAATTTAATAAACGCAAAATATAATATTATCTACTTACTTACCTACTAATTAACAAGGTAGGTAAGTAGGTAGGTAGTGTAGAGGCTGAGACCTCCTTCATATGACTGGCTGGTAATAATTTGATGACGTGTTCCAGTCGGGCATTCAAGCGTGTGTAAAATAGATTATGATGGTGTCTTTTCCTATATAGAAGCAGTGATAATTTTAATTAATATTGAGAAAAGACTAAATAATATCAATAATGAAATCCATATAGGAGTTTCATTTTAATAAATAAGCTCCCATCTGAGTTACGTTTCAACAATTGGTGGCCGCGCCGAAAATTCGCGAAATTTGCGAAATATATATATATTATAAAAAAAGCGAGACCGCTCGCATGCCAAGCTGAGTAAGAGGCGCAGAAACGTCGCCAGGAGCATAAAGCTAAGTGGTTTAATGATTTTTTTGTAAAGAGAGTAAGATGGCTCAATTTTTTACGGGCACGAATGGCATATGCCTGGAGGAGTTCATAAACCAATTTAAAGTAATTGCCGCCTTCAATGGATGGCGTGAAAGCGATTGGGCGCTGATATTTGGCGCATATCTTCAGGGTGCTGCCCTAGCATTGTACAATTACACGTACAACGATGATATGTCATTTGATGCCATGTGTGATGTGTTACGAGCAGAGCTTCCGTGCAGATGTCACAAAGACAAAATTATTTATAAGGTGCAAGAAGCGGAAATCGCACAAGATCTGTCTGACGAAAGCGGACAGGAGAATTTTGTAAATGTAGATGATGATGCTTCTGTATTATTTAGTGGAAAACAAGAAGACCCACTACAGGACGAGCAAAGCTGCCTAGAAAGCAGTGTGGAAGTTGTTGGAGATGGAGAAGATGATGATGAGTACAGCAGCCAGGTGTACAGCCCCGCAGAGGAGGAGAAGGAGCTGATACAAGTGTTCGAGAATGAACACAAGAATGAAAATGATGAATCGGGTCAGTCCATTCCATTTACTAATATATATAGCAATGTTTCAGAGCCACAGGATGAGCATGATGATCACGATGTGGAAACCAATAAAAATAACATCGCTGGTGATCAATTTTTTGAAAATAATTTTTCGATCGATTTTTCCGAAATAAAGGAGAATGTTCACTTAATCACCGACACAAATGACAATAATAAGGTGTATTGTGATGTTGGTTTAGTTGAGGATGATGTAAAGTCTGGTGCAGTCAGAGATGAAGATGCAGAAGTGTTGAACAATTCTGTGAAATTTATAAACTCATTTAATTCTCCTACGGATGAGATTATAGTCTATAATTGTAGAGATTTTATAACACATCACGTAGATGTCCCTATGTTAGAAAATGTTTATTCAAAATGTGCTGCAATCAATAAAAGAAAAGCACGCAGAAAGAAAAGAATCCCATTTGTCAATAAATCTAAAACAAAAAGTTTATTTCCAAAGAGTTGTTCGATTATTTATTTTATAAAAACATTTTCTATAAACAAACAACATTTTATAAAGGAGTTTTTATTTTCAAAATATAAATTTAGAAAAAGAAAGTTTATCGATAAAAAGCCTTTTTAACGATTGATTAAAACCTTTTCATATTTAGTTGTAAACGTTTGTTGTTGTTTTCTTTTTATTATTGTCATTTATCTTGTCATTCTTAATGTAAATATGTCAGCTAGATGTAAACATCATTTAGTGCATTATTTTAGTTTGGATAATATGTTATAATTTATTAATATGTGTTCATTTGTATTTTTTGCATAATTGCTGAGAAAAAAAAAAACATCGGACGTGGCCGGGAGTGTGTGAGGTGCCTCACCTCTCATGTCGGAGGCATGTGAGGTGTGACCTCACAGCTCCAAGGGGCCTAAGGGAGGAGGAACATATCGTCGTCTTCAATGTTTTGTTTCGAATAGGCTGGGATAGCATGGACGTACTCCAGTATAGTTTGTCGCGAGTTATGGGAGGAAATAATTTTTGAAAACTGTGGTCACTCCTAGAGGGGGGGTGACAGACACTCAGCTTAAGTTGAAACCAACTTTGCTAACGGGGCATAGCCTTCGCAAAGTGTGTTTGGTTGACACTTTTGGTTCAGCTTATGTTTGAGAACACACAGTTTTATCAGTAAAGACTGATATTTTTATAGAGTTAGAATTTTTTGAGATCGGAGTAGGAGTTTGAAGTTTTACTCTGGAGTACGGGCATATGATAGTTTTCTTCGATGAACCCTGGCCTCTTAAACTTTTCCCTCCCTCTGGCTCAATACCGTCCGATGGGGTTAAAAGAGTTTGATGTTAAGATCCTTTAATTTTTTTAAGCCTCTTTCAGGCTGATGTGAGCTCTCACATCAATTGTTTTCATTAGGAGGCCGCGTCGCGTCCTTTGCGCAGGTTTTGGCGTGACGAGGTTTAAGCATGACGAAGTTAGTTTGTATGAGTGTACATTGGCACTTGTAAGAGTTAACTTACCTGACACTTAACATAGTGTTGGATTCGTTCGTCCTGACTTAAGCCTTCTCTTGCAAGAGACGGACCTTACCATGTAAATTTAATTTCCGTCGTTAGGTAAAATTATGGTTAGGATAGGCAGGGAGAGCTTGGATGTCCGAAGATGGCGAATAAAAGTCTTGTTTGGTAGTTGAGCTATGCCAATCCTTTTATTCGAAGGTGGGCGTAGCTGATGTAGAGGCTGAGACCTCCTTCATATGACTGGCTGGTAATAATTTGATGACGTGTTCCAGTCGGGCATTCAAGCGTGTGTAAAATAGATTATGATGGTGTCTTTTCCTATATAGAAGCAGTGATAATTTTAATTAATATTGAGAAAAGACTAAATAATATCAATAATGAAATCCATATAGGAGTTTCATTTTAATAAATAAGCTCCCATCTGAGTTACGTTTCAACAGTAGGTACCTACTTAATTATCCAAAAAATAACTCTATCTCCTTTAGTCTGCTACGTGATAAATCATTTTTTATTTCTCTTAAGTAGGTTTGTACAAACACTTACACGTCAATGAGTCAATCATATTTTTTAAGCTATTAACTGGACATAGGTACTTACCTACCTAGCCTCCTAGCCTACAATAGAATAGAAAACTTTTATTTCAGACAGGAGTCCATAGAGTTAGTAACACTAATGTTAATAAGAGTGTAGCGGTATCTACAACGCCACATGCGATTGCGAACAACGCCTCATACTGACGTCACGCAAATCCTGCATCGCACAAACAGAGTTTACATCGTGCAAACCTGCGGGTCAGCATGTTACAACGGACAGCCAGCGACCTACGATACCTAAAATATGCCTACACCAATGAGAACCTTGAGAAATGTCGCTCAGCACGTAACACGAAAATTCAAATTTCGAAATTGTCTGTAAACACGCAATGAAGAACCATTAAAAAAAAACTCCAAAACCTTGCGTGTCGAGAAAACGGTACCTACAGATACCTGCTACCAGCAAAATGATCGAAATAAAATATTCAACATCATAAATATCAGAAAGTACCAAAAACATGGCGGATATGAATAAAGTGTATTGATATATTAATTTAGGAGAGCCGTAGAGCCGTAGCTTCCCCGGCGATAGTGAGAGGTGGCTGGACCACAAAATAGAGTACGACACACCCCTTGCCCCGAGGTCCGCGCATGCGCTATGAGCTGAACGTAGGGATGGGATGACAGATGTGTGATATCGATGGTATATATGGACTGAAATGTCGACAAACATCATATGTTCTGAACAGATTAAAGTCGGACGTAAGCTACAAAAGGAGCTTACATTCGCGGAGTTTTCTAGGACGTTCTTAATTTTGTTTGAAAGCGCAGAACTCATCCTGTTCAGCCTAGGTTCAGCACTACGTCGTCAAAGATTGTACCTAGTGTCAGGACTTGAAGTAGTTAACATCAGACATGATTACTAGTATTATCTAGGTCTAGGTATACCTACCAAATTAATCGACTGCTATAGGAGACGACATTGAAACCAATCCCAGGGTAAATAAAATTAGTGCAGAATCGGCAAATTATGTATTCCGTAAAACGGGTTGAAGATAGATACATAGGTAGATGGTATATGTATTATACTTTATTGTACCTTGACTTAAATTGTTGCAAAGCAATCTCAATCTCAATCTCAAATCGTTTATTGCTCTTCTATAACATTGCTCATTTGATATTTCGCGGGACCCTGGGGTCCCGAACCTTTGGAAGGCGTACGAGGGGCCGAACCCAACTCGTATAGGCCCGTTAGACGTTTTTAATGAAATGAGGCACCAACCGACGATTATCCCTGTTCGCACTATGCAAGTACACCCAAGGACAACCCCCGGTTGGTGTAGGAGTATTGCAGAATATGGAAACAAAGATATTGTATTATGGGTTTGGGTGGCTAAAGTGAACTGGTTATTGAGGACTATGGAAAGTCTATAAAATGGCAGGGTGTGACTTGCACACTCAATAATGAACCCCCGAAAACTGTCGCTAGCAAATATTTTCGTAACAAAAGGGGGCAACATGTCCTCCTCATAAGCATGTGAGGAGTGGAGAGGTAATCCACGGCTATCAGGACAATCCCGGAAGTACGCTTAAGATCCCTACCAACATCTTACTGGAATACTTCCTTCCTCCGATATTGCTCAATGATTATTATACCTAGTTGAAAATTATAAGTTCATCGTTGTAACACTACAAAAGCCTTCCTAATATCGGTTTTCTAGTTTAAATCGTCTGTTCATTGTTGCACGTCTTCTAAGCTTCGTCGGCACTCTCGTGGCAATGGTTGACGATGACCACACGATAAATATTTCATCGATATATTTCTGCCCAACCCTACGTGTGAAACCACCCCTCTATCGATTTCCACCGCCGAAGCCTAATTTTATCTGTTTGCACAAACCTACCCTTGCTGAAACACCCTTACAAGCATCGCCTAACAACTGAAACCGCACTTTGTCCCCCCAGTCTAAAGACCATTTTCCAGCGAACTACAGAAGTGTTTTACGTCGAAAGCTACTGATAGAAAAATTGTACGAAGCAAGGTGAGTGGTGAAGTGTTGAATCTTGTGGTGCTATTAATAAAGTCCAATTTCCTTTACAATGATACGTCAGACGGCATTTCTAGCCCTTGTAACCGTCTGGCAGGACAGCTCCAGGTGAAAAATGTAGATTTCAGTTGCGTCTTCACGTTTTTCAGTGATTCTTAGTCAAAATTAGGCAAATAATGGTGTTTCTAACTAATAGAGGTCATAGCTTCGGTTATTTTCATTGGTGATAGGTGTAAAAGTGGTGATTTCGCGGTGACCTCATGCCGATCTTTTTATAGCACATGATTGTGTGGTTTTAGTATAAAAAAGTGTTTAAAACGAAGCAAAAGGTGAGTTTTTTTTGCATTTTATTCAAGTTTTTGGATTGGATTTCTGTAGTGTTGGCTATGAAAAACTATATACGTTATAAAATATTTATAGATTTGCCTATGTAGGTAGGTATGTAGATGTGTAGTATGATAGGGTTGGTTTTAATGATAGTGTAATGACCTTAATCATTGATATATGAATAAATGATTCTTCATTATCTACAAAAATCGGAGTAATCGATCACTATAGCGAGGTTGAAGGTTGAAATAGTTTCTGATCATTTTGGCGTGGTTTTATCTACGACTAGATATGGATAGAACCATGCAGGCCTACGGACTTTTATATACGAGTACCTACTATAGTTTACATGTGGGTACGTAAAATATGCACTTTAGGTAGATAAGCTTTGTAAAGTAGGTAAGATGTTTATTTAAAGCCATTTGCAATATTATCTTAGTTAGTCCTTTTACTCATGTCGTGGTCACTGCTGAATCTAGAAGGTCATGAGGCAGGAGATTACATAGGTAATTGTGTGGGATTATTTTGTGCTGGAACTCCTGGAAAAAAATTATGAAATTAATGAGCTACCAGTTGCTTCTTACTTCGTTACAAACTACGCTAAACCGACGCGTAGTAATGGCGAGGGACCGATAATACACAAGATGAGCTTTAGTAAGATGGTTTCAGAAAAGTCACTCGTAGACAAGCTGCTAACTCTTTTAAAGGATTAAAAGAATATTAAACAAAGCCAGCTATTGAGCCATAATTGGTTACTAAATTGCATGGAAACATCTCATAAATATTGTTAGCGCGGGTAGTGCATAAAGATCGCCAATGGCGCCCAACCAGACCCTGTTGGGCGCCAAAACAAATATAAAACCACCATCGCTACATTCAGCTTTTTCGAGTATTTAATAATTCCTCAACGTAAATCATATATGTTCAATATTGAATTGAACCATGTTAGACAATACATAGGTCAACTAGTTTCATAAAAACTACATGCCTAGAGGAGGCGTCGTTTTTACAACCGCAATTTCAGACCTGCGACGCGTGCTGTACGTAATGCATCGTCCCCATAGGTATTTGTATGCCTACCCTAAGCACTTACATAGCAGAAACAAAAAAAGTTTCTATATTTATCTCAAGCTTAATAGCCAGACCAGACTATGTATCATAATCCACTATTTAATAAAAATTTGTATTGGGCCTCTCTTTCTCCTTTTCATTCCTCTCTGTCTTGGGCTAGTATGGACCAATCATGTCTATTGGCAACAATCTTGTTCCATCATCTTCTCCTGGGTCTGCCTCGATGTCGCAGGACGTTTTCTGGAACCCACATGGTGTCATATTTGGCCCATGACTCGTTCGACATGCGGCAAACGTGTCCGGCCCAGTCCCACTTAAGCTTGGCTGCATTTTGGGTGACGTCGGCGATTTGTGTTTTAGAGCGCAGCACTGCGTTCCTAACACAGTTCGTTAATCTGACTCCAATAATAATGCGCTCCATCCCTCGCTGGCAAACCTCAAGCTTGAAACTCTGCTGAACTGTCAAAGACTAGGTTTGAGCGCAGGTACCTATGTGTATTAAAAAAATGGCATATCACATTATTGGCGGTAAAAACGGGAGAGCAGCTTTTACAAAAGCTGTTTACATAAGTAGCATAATTATCATTATGTGGCTTCATGAAAATTTCGCCTGTTCCCGTTTGCACACCTAGAAGGATCTCTGTTACCAATATTGGCTCTAGGTATCCGGCGTCCAAGCAATAAGTTGCACTCCTCTGCACATAAATAAGAAATATTTAATATTAATAATTCTTTAGTGTCCCTAGCGATTTGCCGAGGAGTTCCAATGTTAATATTTGATTAACTCTGCGTCTCTTCCCATCTCGGAATACTAAATGTACCTTTTGTTTATTATTAAGCACCTACTTGATATCAAAACTGGAGAAATGTGGGTGTGTGGGTGTATATTACACCACGTACATTACACGTCTCCCCAACCCTTGGGGGATACAAGGCGTTATGTTATGTTGATATCATATTCTATTGTGCGGTAAGGCTTCGTTTTGCGTACACCTACTTGTAAGCAGATACTAATTAGCGCCATAGCGTATTATATATTTAAGCTTGAACGGGTTTGCTATGGTGAGCACAGACTTGTTAGACGTCGCAGCAACTTCTGCGACGCTCTTTTGAATCTTGTAGTAAATAAAATTATCAGGGAGTCAAACTAAACTCGAAGCCATGTACCGACTGACCAGTCGGCATATCGCTGATTACGACTGTACTCAGCACTTCTTCTGCACATTTATTATGCGCACGGTCAAAGTGTGGATCTCTCAGCCAGTATCTGTGTCCCCTTCCTCGTATAACCTGTCAGCCTTCAAAGCAAGAGTGAATAGGCATCTTCTGGGCTCGCTCGTTCCATCATAGACCTCATTCATCGCTTTCCAACAGGCGAGATAAAGGTCAAGAGCTGGCCTATTTTGCAATAAAAAAAGCATTAATTTTAATTACTTACTTAAACCATTTAAAGGCAGAATTGTCAAGGAGGTGGTCAGGTAGTCAGAAAGATTAAACTTGTTTTAGCTTGTTGAGTGTTCTATTCTATTATAATCTATTCTATTCTATTCTTGTTGTCTATTCCAAAACGTAGATCTCTACGGAGAAGAAACTCCAAGGACGTATTCCGAGTTCCTAAGTAGAGACCTACTTAATAAATAACCTATAATAGCTTCTAGGAAAACGTGTTTTATTGTCATTGACCGCATTCTCACATACCAAGAACCTAGTTATAGTAACCATAAATAGATCACTTGGTTTAACTGCAAAGCAAAGCTTCAATAAATCTTTTATTCCAGCCATGTATCTGGTGCTATTCTTGGCGCTGGTCACCATCAGCCAGGGTTTCCCGCAGAAGCCGAACCTGGACGCCATCCTGAACAGGAGGACTGATGTCTACATCGCAGGCTTCTTTCCATTTGGGAAGGGGGTCGAGAATTCTAATACTGGTATCTATTTAATTTATAATCATAGTTAAACTCCGACGAAAGGCTATATACTTTATTATAACCACAGACAGGAAAATTAATTGTTCTTACAACTATCAAAGAATGAAAGTTGTAATTTGAATATACTTACTTAATACCCTAAATGGACAATTTAAGTACTTAGGTATTTCATTTGCTTTTCCTTAACTTGTACGTCTGGCGGTTGTATTTTGGCTGTCAACTCCGCTAGCAATCGCTGACTAGCAATAGGTAAGTACTTTTTTACTCGTGGCATGACCTATACGCGCTCATCATCCAATGCTTTACAAGGCCTCGCATTGGGGAATAACGTGGTAACAGATCAGAAAAGCCAATGCGAGGCCAGCTAAAACTGGAAATATATGGCTCGGTATGTCGTCGTGTGTATGTAAACGCAAAAAAAAAAACTTAAGTGTTTGGGAATTCTTTCCCGTTTTAGGTAGGACTTAAATAATGGATATTACCAAAGCTACTATGTACAGTCAACAAAAGAGATAAGTATGTAGGATAGTCAGATACAGTTGAAGTTTAGTAAGAAACCGATGGATGTTGTCGACTGTAATTTAATTTGATAAATGAGCTGTTTGTTTTCTATTAATAAAATTAAATTTTATTCGAGAACATCCATCGGTTTCTTACTAAACTTCAACTATATCCAACGATCCTGCATACTTATCTCTTTTGTTGACTGTACCTACTTAACGAAATAACAGCGTTGCCTAAGTAAATTGCGTCTTATGTTTAAGTAAGAAGTTATTGAGAAAGCGGAACGACTTCAGACAGTTCCGACGAAGTTATATACGGCTAATGTCTAAGTTTTGACAAGTTTCCTTGAGTTGACTTAGTCGAGATAAGTAAGGCAAAACATTATTGACGGGCGTGTGGCTAAGTAATAACAGCCGCACGGGTCGATCGATCAGGTTAAGCTACGTTTGCCGCGGTTGGTCCGTGGATGGGAGACCATCTTTAAATACCAAGACACCTCCGTGCCTCGGAAAGCACGTTAAGCCCTTGGTCCCGGCTGTCATTCGTGGATCTTTGGTAGTCGTTACGGGCTGAATGAGAAAAATCGTGTAATTCATCTGACTGATATAATACGTTTATTAGTAAGATATGCTGTAGTGTTACCCACACTACAGCATATTCATTACTTACGGGCGGTTTTTTGATCCTGCTCTCACCACGCATGGTTGTCAGGATTTTTTTTTTGGGGCCGATTATATTCGCCCTTGAACATTCATAATACCGACCTTTACCCCTAAAAGCTATAAAAGGGGGTTGTTATTGAGTGGATAATATGATAAACTAGCTTTTTCCCGCGACTTCGTCCGCGTGAAATTTCACCCTCCACCATTCACCCCTGAATTTTGAAAAATCCTTTCTTAGTGCACCCCTAGATCTCATAAGGAACCTACGTGCCAAATTTGGAATCTCTAGACACCGCGGTTTGGGTGGGTTGATAAGTCAGTTTCTTCTTTTATATATTCAAATAAATGATAATAGATGATGTGACAAATCAACACTCATTGACAGGCCGATACGGCAACGGATTATTTCAACTACTTATTTATTAAATTTTTCTTTTCTTTTTCGTTTCCTTTGCCTTTTCCTTCTTCTTTTCTAATCCAATTCATTCCGAATCTTTCATAATCAAATGTACCAACGAGAGGTCAACACTGTTGTAGGTCGAGGGGTGATGCCCAGCGTGAAGCTCGCCCTGGACCACGTCAACGAGCACGACTCCGTGCTCAGGAACTACCGGTTGCACATGTGGTGGAATGATACCGAGGTGAGCACTGCCGTAGCCCTGTAGGTTGAGAAGTGAAGATAGTCCTGGACCACGTCAAGCTCCGAAACTACCACCTGGAGCTATGGTGGAGAGGTACTGAGGTAAGAGACTTCCACGTTCAAGTAAACAAGGAGAAGGCGGATAACGTCCAGCTTCTTTAACAGTGACAACTGCCCACCTCACATAATCAGCCTATAATGTTCCCACTGCTAGAACACAGGCCTCTCGGTGAGAGGGAGTGGGCCGTAATCCACCACGCGCGCCCAGTGTGGGTTGGTGGATGTCACATGTCTTCGAATTTTTGGTTCTAGGACATGCCGGTTTCCTCGCGATGTTTTCCTTCACCGTTTTAAGAGCAGTGGTGATGAAATAATTTACGCAAAGTAAAGCGCCTGTCTGGATTCGAACCTACGACCTACCGTTACCACTGGGCCACCACTGCCCACCCCAATTGTTCCCTTATGCTGGAAAATCCTTCCTCGAATATCCAACTTGGCAACTTCATATCTAAGGTAGTAGTAATAGGCTACACAGTTTCTGTGTTAAGCCATAAACTGCCAGTTCTCTTGTAAGTAGGTACTCTTTTATTTTTGAAAGGTTCTCATGTATTTGTGCTGAGGAATTTGGGACTATTACTAAATAGAATTTAGCTGATTTACTTCAAGAGAGCACGGCCCCGACTTACGAGTTACGGTCGTGGGTTTGAACCCAGGCAGGCACTTTACTTTGTGTAAATTATTTCATCACCACTGCTCTCAAAACGGTGAAGGAAAACATCGTGAGGAAACCTGTATGTCATAGAAATAAAAATCAAAGACATTTGTGACATCTATCAACCCGCATTGGGCACGCGTGGTAGATTAGAGTCCACTCCTTCTCGAAGAGAGGAGACCTGTAGACGAGCAGTGAGAACATTATAGGTTCAAAAGATTAGCTTCTATACAATCAACAATGAACAAAAAACCTTATTGACCCAATCCCGCAGAATTAATGGCTACATAACCTACTTATTTACTCTACTCAACCTATAATATTTATTACCACTGCTGGAACACATGCCTCTCTGTGTGAGAGAATGGCCATAATCCACAACGCGTGCCCAGAATGGCGGATGGGAACGCCTAATGAATGCTTATTTTCCATGTCCACCAGTGCAACGCTGCAGTAGGAGTGAAGTCATTCTTCGACATGATGCACAGTGGCCCCCACAAGCTGATGCTGTTCGGAGCCGCCTGCACTCACGTCACGGACCCCATCGCGAAGGCCTCTAAACACTGGCACCTGACCCAGGTAGGAGGATAAATTAGTGTACATAGTTAAGGGTTAAATATAAGTTTGGTTAAATATACGATTATAAAATTACTTAAGGGAAAAGTTTCAGGCGAACGACAGGGCCTAACAAATGTTATAAATAGAATTGTAACAATTAGTTGGACCTTTTTTGATAAAGTAAAAATGAGAGAACTGATCAGGCTTTTGGAAAGAATAAAATAAGCAGCTAAGTTGGCTATTCGAATGATATAAAAGCTACCACAGCACAACAGCTAAAGCGTTAGACTGATGATCGAGGGGTTGTTGATCTGAACCTTACCTGCTTTACTATTGTACTGAGTTCTTCAAAAGCTTATTAGATGGGTCCAAAAGAATATTAGTAATGTTGAACATTTTCAGTTTCTCATGCTCGTAGTCTGGTCCTTAGTCCATTAATGTTGGTCCTTTGAACACATGCACACCTTTTGGTCGTCGCGTATGTTCTCTGGGTCGGTTGTCCTCCTTGTCTGTTTCTTCCAGTTGTCGTACGCGGATACCCACCCGATGTTCACGAAGGAAGCCTTCCCCAACTTCTTCCGCATCGTACCCTCGGAGAACGCCTTCAACCTGCCGAGGATCCGACTGCTACAGCACTTCAACTGGACTAGGGTTGGGACTATCTACCAGAATGAGCCGAGATATGCTTTGGTAAGTATTTTGGGCACTGACAATGCATACAAATACACAATTCGCAACTGTGACAAGAATAACAAAACTTCGAACCATGCCAAATATAGTGCTCCAATGAGCATGCCATGGCATACCGACAACTATATTACTTGTACTAGAACACAACATGCAAGCTAGGGCTTTAGAAACAATGAAAAAGTCCAACACATTCAAGTTAAAACCATTAACGGTTCGTAATTTCGACAGACGACGGTCAATGTTGGTGCCTCTAAACTGCTCATCATTATCTTCTTCCCAGGCTCACAACCGTCTCTTAGCCGACCTGGATACCAACGGGTTCCTCATAGAAGAGACCCAGAGCTTCGCCACGGAGGTGAAAACCGCACTTTCTAAGCTCAAAGAGAAGGATGTCAGGATCATCCTGGGAAACTTCAACGAGACCTGGGCGCTCCAGATATTCTGCGAAGCTTATAAGTACGTCCTGTACCTTTATTTAGTTATTCTTATTTGTGACAAGCTCATTTGTCTTACATTGCAGCCAAAGTTTGTTATAGTTTCAAATTTTAACATGCTGGTTTACATTGAATGAGATCTTGCTTTTCTATTTGATTTATCACTTTTCTTCTTTCTTTTCTTTAAAAAAATAAATCTATGTCAATCTCGCTTTGATGTCTTTAATCCACGCTTTAATCTTCATTCAACTGCCCTTAACAACTACAAGCTTAATATCTTATCTAGTATACAGACGCCAGCACACCAAGCTACCCGAAACTGTCAAATTTTCCCAATCAACCTGAACCTGAACCTTATGCTTTAGCGATAAAGTTGAAAATCTATTAAAGAAATTTGACAGATTGTAGTAGCTTGAAGTGCTGGCGTCTGTATTGTACATAACATCACGCCAGTACACCCACATTTCGCCAATTATGTTCAAGTTCCCTGTAACAGAGGGCGAGCCTATTGCCATCAACCGAGCACAAATCCGGACCCCTCGATCTTGGATTTTCTCATTATAAATTCGTCTTTCCTAACTCCTCAGCCTAGAGATGTACGGGCGCGCCTACACATGGCTGCTGCTGGGCACGTACAGCAACAAGTGGTGGCTGCGGCACGCGCCGTGCTCCAAGCGGAACCTCACGGCCGCGCTCGACACCACCATCCTCACCGACCTGCTGCCGCTGTCTACCACAGGAGAGATGACTGTGTCCGGCATTGTACGTCTACTGCATCTTCTTTTCTTTTTTGACTGAGAACGCAATATTCGCTCTTGTCTTGTCTTACCTTTTGGAAGGGGACTAGAATCAATTCTATTTTTTGTAAATGTTGACGTTCAAAAGTGCCTTTTAAGTATGTGCCTATTTGAAGTAAATTATTGGACTTTACTTTTGTCTTTTTAGCTGTCTTCGCACGACGTGCAACAAGATGCATAAGTGCTCATATATAGGGCGACTGGTAATTAGTGACCGATACCTAAACACGTGATTGTACTCATGATAACAAACAACTTTTACTATGGGACCAAACCTGAAATCGCGAAAAAAAAATCAGCTGTTCCCTACATTTATGTTCGTTATAACTCGTCAAAATGTAGGGAACAGCTGATTTTTTTTTCGCGATTTCAAGTTTGGTCCCATAGTAAAAGTTGTTTGTTATCCTGAGTACAATCACGTGTTTAAGTATCGGTCACTAATTATCAGTCACCCTATATGTATACGAGCGGCACGCGTCAATCGTCAATTTTCTTTCACAAAAGTCGCGGCAATTTTCTTTCACGTGCATATTTTTCTGCGTAAATTGTCTTTCGCACAAGTGTTTCTCGCCGCTAGTATCCCAGGTCCATATTGATCGAAATGTGAGAAAAAATAACAAAAACCCAGCGGAATGTTGTATTACACTTTCAATGAATACTTTTTCTTTCAGACAGCGAAGGACTACCAAGTGGAATACGATCGGAGAAGAGGCTTAGAATATTCTAGATTCCACGGATACACTTATGATGGTGAGCTTCTCGAACTTTTCTACATAAAATTATGTTATACACTTCTTGTTACATACAATTTAAATTTTTTTTTTTTTTTTTTTTTTTTTATTCTTCATTTAATTAGGGACTTTTATGACCGCAATGCGTATGACAGTCCCATCGTACCCTAAATACATACCTACTGCTACGGATTACATTTGGGCCATGAACCTGAACAGACACTTCGCATCCTCACCATTTGGTTGAGACAGAATATTATGGAATGTGCCCATATCAAGTTGGTTCAACTTCAAGACCCCAAACAGATCACTTCTATGAGACTCATATCGAACACATTCCATCAATAAGTGATGTAAGTCTTCCACCACTCCACACTCCACACAATTAGGCGAGATAGTTTTCTTCATCGTAAACGCAAACTTATTACATGGAATGTGTCCCGATCTAAGTCTATGAGCTGTAACAACTAATTTCCTACTTAGCTGACTATTAATAAACCAGGGCACACGAAAAGGCTGACTCTGCATGGTTTTATACCAGATCCCTTTTTCCAACGAACGTCTATTAAAATACTCCTTCCAATCATCGTAACACTTATTTTTAAATTTAGGCAAAACTTCTGAATAATCTATCGTTATATTAGTTTCCTTTCCATTTTTAGCTGCATATTTTGCCAGCATGTCAGCCTTTTCATTGCCCTGTATCCCAATATGCGATGGAACCCACTGCAGTCTCAATTCAACACCTTTTACAATTAATTTATCGATCTTAGATAAAATTACATAAGCTATCGATACACCTCTTTGGCCAGAGGCGCATCGAGCTAAATGTTGTAAAGAACTTTTACTGTCTGTACAGATAACAATTTTTTTATGTTGACTACTATCACAGTATGACAATGCTTCAGATATCGCAATAAGCTCCATCGTCATAATAGACGCATTCTTATGATCTATTTTAAAACAATTCATTTCACAACCTATTGGCTCACTAGGTACATAAAAGGCTGCTCCACTACCTTCTACACTTTTCGACCCATCTGTAAATATACTTAACCAATCATTGTATTTAAGATACAACTCTCTAATAATTTCAAATTTTAATAAATTACTTTCATATGATTGTTTAGACAATTTAACTACATCTAAATCCCACATAAGTACTTCTTGAACATTAATGTTAGTAATCCATGTCCTCAGAGTAAACATCAGCAATGGATACGATGATGCTATATTTTCTACCTTCACTTCATCATATAAGGAAATCAGTAGAGGAATTTTTTTATTTCTCCAATAACAACAACAACAACAACAACAAACAACAACAACAACAACAACAATTTAAATTATGTCATCCAGGTATATGGGCAATGGCGCTGGCTATCCAGACGGTGGCGCAGCGTGTCAGGTCGAAGTATAAAGAGAAGACGGTCCAGGACTTCAAGTATAGAGACAAGGAGTGGGAGTCGTTGTTCTTGGATGCTCTCGGCAACGTCACCTTTGAAGGTGTTACGGTCAGTATAAATAAGTGTATAATAAGTTACGTCTGATAATAGGCTAAGATTGAATGCAGGGTCCTGTATAACTCAAACTCAAAGCATTTATTTCAATTAAATCATGTACAGGCACTTTTGAATTGTCAAAATTAAATAGTCGGTCAGTTAGTCAGAAAGTTAAAACTAGTAACAAAATTTTACAAGTCTAAAATTCTGAAAAAATTGTTAAATTGTAGAAACAATTGCGTAAAATTAGTTACAATCTACAAGTCACTACAGATAGCGCCATCCACGAAGCCACGCCCTCTCTTCTTCCTAATCGCTTAGTAGTACAAGCACAGGTACAAGTGTGCAAAATTCCGCTAGTGTTTTAGTTTTGTCGATACACAGTAATAACTTATTAGTGGGTAATTAGTGTGCATCAAAAAACTAAAACACTAGCGGAATTAACTGCGATAACCACTAGCGATTAGTAAGAAGAGTGGGGCGCGTCTTCGTAGATGGCACTATCTATACAATTTATTGACGTATTTGTATGGTTTTTCCATTACAATTATGTGGCTCAGTTTTGTGGTACTGACACTTGTAAAATATACAAAGTAAATTGTAAAGTTTTGTGGTGGGTATACCTAGGCCCAAACCTTTTTACTAATAGCGGGACCGTTGTCCCAAAATTAATTGTAATTTTTTTTTAATGCGCTCAGCATTAGCATTTAACATTAGGCCCCATATTAGCCCCTGTTCTAAAGAATCCATTGAATATTGAAACAGGAGGTAGTTTTAAGATGGCGAAATCTTGAATGAAGGATGTTCAAAGTGTTGTTTACTGACAATTTTTATAACTGATCATGGCAGGGTCCAGTTCGTTTCTACGACAACGAGCGAAAGGCCTCGATCCTGCTGAAGCAGTTCCAGGGAGATGGGACAGGAGAGGTGAAGGTCGGGGAGTACTGCGCGGAGAGGGACCACCTGGACCTAGCCAGCGGAGAGCCCTTTAAGTGGTTTGGCAGGTATGTGGACTGATGTTTAAGAACAGTATTGAATTTTAGTGTACGAAACTATCTTATCTTTTGTCGGCCTTGGCCTTACTCGTCTTCTTTTAGAAGAAATTTAACCAACCATCAGCATATAGGTATCATTACAAGATAAACCTCAATCTCTTCAGCGAGTGTTTCCAAGAATGCGCTGTGCGATTGTTAGTGGACTCTCGTTTGATAAATAAATAAATAATATAAATAAATTATTGGCATGATAAATGTGTACAAAAAAAGCGAAGCCCTGACTCCTGCGCTAGGTAATAAACCTTGTGTTACAGGACCCAGGAATATAAATAATGCACCGCATTCACAAGTTGGTTTAGCGGTGTCAGTTCTTTTAAAGTTATTAGCTGCCACCCTTTTAGCAAACACACATTTTTAGTTATTTTGTGCAGTCTAATCTTTATTTTACCAATATGATATTGTACTATGTTATGCAGGTTAATGAAGTTGAGCTCCTTATCCAATATCCACCCATTGCAAAAAAAACATCTAACAACACTTTGATTTCTCCCAGGAACCCGCCAAAAGACCGCACACTCCGTCTGATCGAGCACACGCAGGTGAACATCACGATCTACTCCATTCTCGTGTCATGCTCCGTGCTCGGCATCCTGCTCGCCACCGGCTTCCTCGCCATGAATATACACTATAGGAACCAAAGGTAACTATCCCGAAGTTACTACCTGATTTATAAAATATTTTTCTATTTTTTTTTTCTTTATTTGGTAAACAATGAACAGTATTCTATCTAGTCTCTATATTCTAAACTTACTAAAAGTTCTTCGATCCCCGATAAAAACTTAGTCCTTAAGAATACATAAATAGATGCTTTACAATGGTCTGTTGTTTTATCAAGATGAAGTGGCAGAACCTGATAACCTTAAACAAAGTTCAGTTTACGAAAATTTTCCAGTTTACTATTTAAAAATTTGGCTGCCTTAACAAAATATTTGTCTCTGTATCGAAGGAAATAATCCCATCACAAGCAACTCTAGAATTTTAAAACAAAACTTCAAAAGTGAATACTATGATCGTGTTTGTGATTATTGCCGATGCACTATTCTTCAGGTACATAAAAATGTCATCTCCCCACCTGAACAACCTGATCATCGTAGGATGTATGCTGACGTACCTGAGTGTCATCTTCCTCGGCCTCGACTCCAGCCTCAGCAGCATCGGTACGTACCTTAGGACCAACTGCCATCTTGTGCTGACTTGCCTTAGTAACATCTTTGTGTTCTTTCTGACTTTGAAGCCGGAGGTAAAAATCATGCTCATCATTTTGGATTCTGAGGAGTGCTGGTGCTAAGCAAACGCAATTATGCTAAAAGTTTTGTTGCACAATTTTTTTGGAGAATTGTCTATATGATTCGAAAACCTTTAAATTATCTTTTATTCAGGAACCTTCCTAGGCTTTGGTTTCGCCATGTAAGTCTATCCGGTTTTAAATATTATCATGAAACATACATCTGGGGCAGTAGTTTACTTCTTTTCGGCCATAGATCTATAAAGTATACTATAAACCATCTATTTCGTCTTTCAAATTCCTACCGACATAGTTACAGCCAGTATAATTTCCAACAAAAACCAAAGTTGCTTAGCTCCCACTTCCATAACAATAAAATTTAAAAAACGAAACTAAATTAACTTGTTAAACAGGCACTCTCGACTCGCATGACGCTAGCACAATCATCGACCACGCTACAAAGTCATCTGATCTCATCAATGCCATTGGTTCTTAGGTCTTTCTCAGGACACGACGCACGGAGGTAAAAGCTTGATCCCACCCCCAAAGCTTGAGCTTCAATCCTGGGCTATGTGGATCCTCAACCAAATTTTGGGAACTCTCACCCATCCTTGATAGAAACAATTTCCACCATTTTAAATATCAATACCGTTTACTGTCATGGGGCCGACAAAAACTGGGCCACCACTACAATTTATACAACATATACCTTTTATCTTAATTTGATCTAGATTTAGATCTATATTTTTTTTGAGAGTATTATATAAAATATACCAATGAACGCGAAAACTAAATGCAACTATGCGATTGCATGAACCTGCCAATCCTGCTATTTTTCTTTGGGAACTCTCATCCTTGATAGAATTTAATTCTGAGAAAGACCTAGGCAGATTTCTAGGTCCAAGGAGTCGTGCATGTTTCCAAGTTTTGGTTTGTTTGCTCCTTCATCCATCCGCGATGCTTATTGTCGGTTCGTATGTCTCTGTTTTCTCTTACAGCTTCTTTTTATAGGTACGCTTTGTATTGACAGACCAGAGATGTGCCGTGTGAATATCTTTTGAATGATTTCCTATTTTCTTCCTGTTTGAATTATTGTGTGACTGTCTTTTTCGTCTACATCTGCGGTCTGTCAGTTTTGAAATTAATGTGCGTTTGTTTTCCCATTGATGACTGATAAAGTCTTGAATTCATATTTCTTATCACCTGCATCATCTGTTCTTTCTTACTTTCCATAATCACATCAACCAGTTTGTCTTTATTTATTTAATAAATTTGTTTTTGCAAAGACGCATGTATTTTTTTCAGTTCCGCAACTAAAATGTAAATAAAAATGTTTTAATGTGTGAAATTAAATATTAATAATTTAGAAATGTTGTTGTGTGACTTTATTTTCAATATTGTTACGAGGCTCAGCATTAACCTTGAAGGTCCGACATAAAAGAGCATTTAACATCTCAACGATATCTTCTTGTAACTATTTTATTGTTAAATATCTCCTAAATACCATGAAAACCGTTTTGCTGAGTCTCGCGGTCATAGACGGGCTGTATTATACACATTTTTCATAAAAAATTTAAACCTTCCTATAATATCTCGACCTATGAATCCACAGCGGCGTTTCCCTACATCTGTACCGCCAGAGCCTGGCTCCTCATGGCCGGGTTCAGCCTCGCCTTCGGTGCCATGTTCTCCAAGACCTGGCGGGTCCATTCCATCTTCACAGATGTCAAATTGAATAAGAAGGTTCGTTGTCTCTTTTGAATTTTCTTTGCTTTATCCTTTAAAGACAAGTTGGCCGACAGCAAAAAAAATAACTAAATAATTATGAAGAACTCAATATAAAAACTCCCCAAAATTTCCATAGATGAATGCCATAGCAAGATGAGTTTTTATGAAAGATATACTGGAACTATTTTGCAGGTCATAAAAGACTACCAGCTGTTCATGGTGGTGGGTGTGCTGCTAGCGATTGACCTGGCCATCATGACCACTTGGCAGGTTTCCGACCCATTCTACCGAGCTACCAAGCAGATGGATCCTTACGTAAGACTATTATTTATTTACTGCTTACATTCTATGCATAACTAATGCCTTTGAATAAAAAAAAACTGATGATATTAATCTTTACCTTGCAGCCACACCCTTCGAGCGAAGATATCGTGATAGTTCAAGAGAACGAGTATTGCCAGTCTGAACGGATGACTATCTTTATTGGAGTCATCTACGCTTATAAGGGACTGTTGTTGGTAAGTGTTTCGAAAATACTTATATTTAAATATAGCACAAGACTCGTCTCCTAGTGCATAAGAAACCTATTTTTACACAGAGCAATATTTTATATCGAATTTATAAAGACACCAGATTAAGGGATCAGTCCAAAGCCTTTGATTGCGTTCACTAAAGCATTATTTATGCGAACTTAGACCCTATTTGTTATATAATTAATCAAAGACGATTGTTGTTTTCTTTAGCGATATATATATAATATAATTTAAAATGCCACGAAAGCCAAGCGATAATTCATGGACAGATACATAGCTGGGAGTACGACAAGGCTTTATTTTAGGGCCTATGTTATTTCGTACATATTTCTTTATTTACACTATAGTCTATTCCCACCAGGTATTCGGCGCCTTTCTGGCATGGGAGACTCGTCATGTATCCATCCCAGCTTTGAACGACTCGCAGCATATCGGCCTGTCGGTGTACAACGTACTCATCATGTGTATTATGGGTGCTGCTATTACACTAGTAAGTGAAATGTAGCCATATTATGAACCTTAAATTACTTACAAATAAAAGAATTTTACCACCTTCATATTGATGAATAGATACTGTCTGCCTTTTTTGGTGGAACATTATCCTTCTTACATTTAAATTATCTCTTTTGTTTCTCAGGTACTGCAAGATCATAAAGACGCGTTATTCGTTCTAATCGCCATCTTCATAATTTTCTGCACGACGGGCACACTGTGTCTGGTCTTTGTACCAAAGGTAACATTTATATTTTTTATTTTTTCCCTTGCTAAGTCAGCTTCTCTAGTCCCTAACACTTTTATTTATTTAATACAAATAAAAGGCTCACGTTAGACCTCTACCTCCATCTCCATCTCTTATCTTTCCAGTTGCTGGAGCTTCGTCGCAACGGGCCGGGTGCTGCCGGCACTGGCCGCATCCGAGCGACCCTGCGGCCAGCTTCCACACACGAATGTCGGTCGCCCGGGCCAGAGCTCGAGCGACGCATGAAAGAACTGCGGCAGTACAATAACCGCTACAGAAGGACGCTGCAGGCTAAGGAGAATGAGCTACAGGTAGCATATATAACAAACTAGGCTACTTATAATAACATTAGGAAAAAGAAAAAAAATATTGACAGCTCACTTAATGAGAAAAAATTTAAAGCTACCCACAGATGAACATGTCATAATTTTATTTAATGTAATAATAATAAATAATAGCCTCCCGACCGATTTCGGTCACGGTGGCCAATCTCAACGAGATTAGCCAGGTACGCAGGAGATATTATAGTGCACAAGTGTGTGCGCAAACACAGGTATACTGTCTGTTCCTTTACTCTCATCATAGTCCGATGGTACGGCAATCCGACACGACCGGGGAGAGGCAGGACTAACGGCTTTACGTACTTTCCGAGGCACGGGGGTATTAAAACGCCAATTCTTCCAAACTCCGAGCTGTTACTAAGAAACTCCTAATGGAAAACCCAATAACACATTGCCTGACCTGAATCGAACCCAGGACTCCACGCAGCAGTCGCGCTTGCAACCACGAGAACATTTAAATTTTATTCAATAGTTGCGCAACAAGTAGTTCGTTGAAATACCTACATAATATTATTAGGTATTATTTTACCATGACAATTAATGTTCAATGAAAAAGTTGCGCCACAAAGGACCAAAAATAGGACCCGATATTAAACAACTTGTACGCATGACCACATATCTATACATTACCATTTTAAGCTGACTTCTTATTGTACGTAAAGCCGTTGCACAATTGTTCAATGCGAGATTAGCTAAAACTGGAAATGTAGGTATATTATATCTTGGTGTGTCGTCGTGTGCACCATACGATTTAAAATATTCACTAAGCTATTTTTGTCAATACGTTAATTTGTAAATGCTGCCAAGCGAATAAACATCAAACAAAGATGGTTTTAGTTGCACGTTTGAAGTTTAGCACAACATTAGTCACGGTTATTATTTCGAATCCGTATTTCATTCATAAAGAAGCATTATTTTTAAATTCCATTCAAATCGTATATTTCATAATTGGAATCAAGATGCCGCATGGTATTTATTTTTGCTCAACAAGAAAATAGAACTGGGAAACCCATTTCGAAACCAATAAAGAAAAATAAAGGCTTTCTGTTTCTTTAGATGCTGCTCAGTAAACTGGGAAGCGATGCCAGCTCGGAGTCATCGACGACGCGGGATTCTCGGTCACCAGCACCCTCGAGGACCAGGCTTCCAGTACCCAAGGAAAATATCAGTCATCCTGGTAAGTCTATGATCATCATCAATGAAATTATATAGTACCTACATGATCTAGTAGTCGTTGAGAGTGCATAGAACATGCGGTTTCACTGCATGTTTCAAAGCTGTGCGTGCTTTATTGAAATTTTCAGAGAATTTGACATAACATGGGATGAAAAACATATTCTAGAATACAGCTTGAACTCTTCAAAATTTGGTCCTTTTAAATTAGTCATTGCACTGCATAATTTAAAAAAAGATTACTTGGCAATGAGCTAAAGCGATTCTAACAAAATTTGCAGAAACCAGTGACATAACATCGGTGTGCAGCCTGAGCGCGTCAGCTGGTGCTGAAGTGGAATACATCAACCTTCAGAGCCAACCACCTATTGAGAAGTAATTCATTTTCTATTGATCATTACAACACCTCAGAATTAGGGGAATAAAATGACAACTGACTCTATACCCCAGGTCCCCAGTGATACAATGACAACTGACTCTATACCCCAGGTCCCCAGTGATACAATGACAACTGACTCTATACCCCAGGCCCCCAGTGATACAATGACAACTGACTCTATACCCCAGGCCCCCAGTGATACAATGACAACTGACTCTATACCCCAGGTCCCCAGTGATACAATGACAACTGACTCTATACCCCAGGTGCCCAGTGATACAATGACAACTGACTCTATACCCCAGGTCCCCAGTGATACAATGACAACTGACTCTATACCCCAGGTCCCCAGTGATACAATGACAACTGACTCTATACCCCAGGCCCCCAGTGATACAATGACAACTGACTCTATACCCCAGGTCCCCAGTGATACAATGACAACTGACTCTATACCCCAGGTCCCCAGTGATACAATGACAACTGACTCTATACCCCAGGCCCCCAGTGATACAATGACAACTGACTCTATACCCCAGGTCCCCAGTGATACAATGACAACTGACTCTATACCCCAGGTCCCCAGTGATACAATGACAACTGACTCTATACCCCAGGTCCCCAGTGATACAATGACAACTGACTCTATACCCCAGGTCCCCAGTGATACAATGACAACTGACTCTATACCCCAGGTCCCCAGTGATACAATAACAACTGACTCTATACCCCAGGTCCCCAGTGATACAATGACAACTGACTCTATACCCCAGGTGCCCAGTGATACAATGACAACTGACTCTATACCCCAGGTCCCCAGTGATACAATGACAACTGACTCTATACCCCAGGTCCCCAGTGATACAATGACAACTGACTCTATACCCCAGGTGCCCAGTGATACAATGACAACTGACTCTATACCCCAGGTCCCCAGTGATACAATGACAACTGACTCTATACCCCAGGTCCCCAGTGATACAATGACAACTGACTCTATACCCCAGGTCCCCAGTGATACAATGACAACTGACTCTATACCCCAGGTCCCCAGTGATACAATGACAACTGACTCTATACCCCAGGTCCCCAGTGATACAATGACAACTGACTCTATACCCCAGGTCCCCAGTGATACCTAAGAGAAAATAATTAGGGGTGATTACCGTGATGACGACTAATAGAGAAGTATGGAAGAAAAAGACATATTGCGGCGACCCAAAATAAATTGTGATAAGGACAGGAGAATGATGATGATGGCTGAGTAAGCTTGTAATAACAGTGGCATTCCGTGATTCACAGATAGCTAGACATTTTATTTTATTTTCTATCCTTTGCAGACCAAAGCCATCAGCACCTCCAGAGCCTCTCAAAGACCCGCCTCCAAAGGAACCTAAAAAGGAACAGACGAAGAATGTGTCATTCAAGAACCACCTGGACTACACTAGTCCACCTTCTTCTAAAGCTGTTCCAGAGAAGGACCAGCTTGCTAAGCTTCCTTATGGGGGATGGAGCGCTGAAGTAAGGACCATTTGAGAACATACTTGCATTCTCATCTTATCTATTACATCTTTTTTGCCATGAGTTGAATATGAAAAGATCGAAGACTTGAAAGCAAAAATCTGGCAAGAAGCTTAGATAAAAACTGATGAAGTACCATTAATTAAGATGAAAGAATAAGGCAAATACTTACTGCTTTGTAAAAAAAGTCAATGAGTCGTCTTACAGAAGGCTCGTGCAGCCTCGCGGCGCCGTGCTGCCCCTCCTTTGCCTTCAAATGACTAATGGATAATGGCCGCTGCTCTTTCAGTGGGAATTTACCCTTAGGGTCTCCCTCGTAGCACACAACACAACACGCATAAAACAATTAATATTTATCACAGGAACCATCAGAGCCACCTCCTAAGGCTACCAAGACTCCAGAGCCAGTGAGAGCAGAAGCGAAGACGATACCAGCACTGAAGACCAGCGACACTCCCACCGTCAAGTCAATGCCTGCCAAGGTGCAGGAGCCTATGTACACTAAGGCAGCCACGCCGAAAGTTAACAAGGTAATTTGTGATAATTAATTTAGAGTTCGTTTAGGTTCTAAGAGACTCGTGAGCCCTATATTATTTTAGTAATAATAAAGCTTGGTTTTGTTTATTCCACCGCCCTAATTGCGTAACATTATGATCCTGACACTGATGGTGGCGCGTGTGTTGGATCGTTCGGTTCCCTACAAAATGGTTGAGCTGGACGGTGCTGATCCACGCGTCATGTTCGTGAACGGGCGCCGTCGGTTGAGACTGGTCATCTCTAAACTGCCAAGGCTTATTTTTAATCTTATATTTTGAATTGTTTCTTCACTTGTGTTTTTCTTTTACATTGTTCTCACATATAGAAGCATCAAGAATAATGTACACAGGATTTTGTAATATCTTGATTTAAAAGAGTGTCCATGGAGTTTCTTGCCCGTTCTTCTCCATAGAGATCTACGTTTTGGAATGGGCAACTAGCTTCAACTTTCTGACTAACTGACTGACTATTTAATTTTGACAATTCAAAAGTGCCTGTACATGGTTTAATTGAAATAAATGATTTGATTTGATTTGATCAATCACAATCTGAATCATTTTAAAGGACATCGTGGAATTTGTCTGCTCAGCAACGTAAATAACGCAATGAATGTTGTTGAACTGTCAAAATGAAAGCCATTGCTACTGTTAGTGTGTTACGCAATTACCCCGCAGGTTACAGCTGCGTCAATCTGCTTTTAATTTTGATCCTCAGAGCCGTGTGAGCTCAATCATAATTCAGGCTTGGTTTTAGTCATCCATACTAATATTATAAGCTTGATCGTGCGTCCATTCTTCTCATCCTTCTCCACAGACTCCAGAACTTCAAAAGAAAATCATCAAAACTCAAGACCGGCAGGACTCCTTATCCACAAAGACCACACCGTCCAGAGACCACAAGTCTTCATCGAGGGGTCACAGGAGGATGTCCAGCGTCAGTCAGGCGGCTTTACTAACTGACCTGATGCATGTGTCTGTGGATCAGGACGACCTGGAGCCACCTCCTGGGATGGAGAGGAAGGTTATAGGTATGGTTATGAGTGTTCTTCTTGTCTTGTATCGGCAGGAATTCCCTATAGTATTAGGTATATAATAATGCCTCCAGCCGTCGTAAAAATGTAATACAGTCAAGGTCATGTAGTTCTAGTCAGTCCTACACAACCTTGCTGAGTGGTAAAAAATTTAAGGCAGTCGCCCAAGGTATACCTAATCAGAGGTAAAAGAGTTTGTGACGGATAATACTATATTATCATACTTTTTTCAAACGTTTCAGGTCAAGAAAGAGATCCAGTGCCTGTAATAAAACCTAAGGTGGAGCCAGAAGATATTCTAGATGTAGACCATGATTACTCTTCAACAGAAAGAAGAAAATCATGTAAGTAAACTGATACTTAGGCCCGCTTGTGCCACAATTCACTACCGAAATGCGTTTAGCGCTTAAATTATTTAAAATATCATTCTGTCTCTGTCATCTTCAAAAGATTGCCTAAAACAGAGCTATGATTTACATTCGTTTAGCGTTAAACACATTTAGTGATTTGTGGTACAAGCGAGTATTTAAACCAAATTACCAGATTACGTGTCTTGTCTTATAAGTACAGAGCCCGATTCAAACTTCGGCGCGGCGGCGGCTCGGAACATGAGGCGAGTCCCTGCGCAGTAACAAATTCACGAGTCAGCGGGGTGAGGGGGGAGGTACTGCGCAGCGAGTAGCGCACTTCAGAGCCGAAAAAGTTTGAATCGGGGTGTACGTTATTTTGCTATGCTTGTCAGAAGACCTGCTACCATTTGACTATCTACATATTGTTTCCAGGTCAAAGAAAAGACTCAGAAAAGAGAAAGAAAGAGTTCATAGTGGTGCAGAGTGACCTGTGGGACACGAATACGTTCCAGTACACCTGCCAGAAGTCTCCGCCTGCAGGTGAGGCCACAGGTGATCATACAACCACTCTCTTGGTAGAGCAGATGTAGCAGTAGAGTTGGTAGCAATGGTAGCTACATTGGTAGAGTTGGTAGTGTTGGTACCTACATTGTTACAGTTAGTAGTGTTGATACTCACATTGCTAGATTTGGTAGTATTGGTACCTACATTGGTAGAGTAGACATAGTGTAAATTTAGAAGTAGAGTCTTGTGCTCGGTATCAGAAGGCCTGACTGGAACTTCGATCTTTTAGTATTGTGATTGGTTGAATTCTTACCTCATACCGGTAAGATCCCATGCCATGGTAAAAATATTAGCCAATCAATAAAGTGGTAGGGAGGCTGACTGCTCAGGGTGTCAATCAATCTGATGCAGCTGAACACCAGTATTTTACATGGACTGACTGCGGCTGCCTATGTTACCTTCACAGGCCAGGTACTATGTAACACGGATACCCCTTGGTAAAACTGGCTGTCAGACTTTTGGGCTCCTGATTCCTGACTAACCGTAACGACTGTCAAAGATCTGCGAATGACAGCCGGGACTAACGGCCTAACATGCTATCTGAGGCACGGAGAGGTCTCTTTAAGTATTGGATCATCACCCATCCACGAACACGCGGCAAGCGTAGCTTAACCTTTGATCGACCCATGCGGCTGATATAATTTAGCCACGAGCCCCTCCCCTCGTAGTGTCTAAACACACTGTGCCGAAGGTACGCGACCGACACTTAGACTTAGGTGTACGGGACGTAAATAAACGTCTTCCGTAGTTAAAAGCTGCAGTAGTAAGTAAAGCCACTTCGTAAATTAATAATATGTTCCTGCTTGTTTGCAGCACCAAGTCACCATCACTCGCCGATGCAGAGAAGTGTTTCAGAAAAGACTAGACAATCACAGTCCTCACCTCATCATCACAGGTAACTTCAATACCCTGTTCTTTCCTTACTTTCGACTTTGGTTTCCCTTGGTAACCTAATTCTTTTTGATTTCAGAGAAACCGACACAAGGAGTATTGAGAGAAGAGCTTCAAATGCTTCCATAAACTACGGTAAGCCTTCAATCCTTACTGACTTATAATTGTTATCATTGAAATGCGAATCTTATTCACTCCGTTTTAAAACTTATTTTCAGCAGGCACTGGCACCGGCACCGGCACCAGAGGAGGCACTCCTGAAGGATACCGGGAAGCAGAAACCCTCAGAATGACAGATAGGTTATCAAAGGTAAATGTTTTTATTTCATCCTCATCTTCGGTCTACTGGCAGCGGTGTATTTTGCTGGAAAATATCACAAGTAGCATTTTCTGATTGGGAAACTGCAATGACAGTGTGCATCACACTGCTGACGTCACACAAAATTCTGCATCGCGCAAGCAAAGTTTACCGCGCTACTAGCATATACGTCCCAAAATCAATCGTCGGGTATTTGCCTACCAGACACACCACCTGTCTGGTCGGAGGATCCTCCGTTTTCTATGGAGGATGAGTGAACTTTACACCATGTTCCTCATACCTCCATAACAGCATGGAATTCTCGTTTTCAGCGTCGAGGGTCAGAGTTTCCGCAGCCAGTGAGCACACCTCCACAGCAGAGTCAATCTAAAAGAAGACAATCTGCAGCTCAAGTGAGTAAAAAAATTCTCAATAGTTAATAGACTTTACACGCTGCAAAGTCAATAACTATAGATTTTTCCTAGTAGTAATACAACCCAGGAACTCATAAAATACTTGCTTTTGCCCGCGACTTAGTTCGCGTATAGGTCGGAAAGTATCCCACGAGAACGTACTACCAGGATTTAAATGTATGCTATATCCTATCTAATGTCATGGTCTACTTATATGCCAAATTTAATCGAAATCTGTTCAGGAGGCGTTTAAAAGCAACAGACAGAGTTACTTTCGCATTTGTAATATTAACAACAATATAATTCACAACCCTGTGAATTATAATCATTTAGTCAACAACATTCTGCTAAACCCCTTTACATACTTCCATTTCCAGGTTAGACCATACCACGAAGAAAGAATAGAAGAGCGAACCAAAACGAAAACAGAATCAACACCCAGAAGACACGATGACATACCTCGGAAACCTATGCCAGAACCTGTTCCTGAAGCAGACACCTGGAAGCCAGACCCTGATACCATCAGAGTGGTGAAGACCCAGGACTCTCCAGCAAAGAGATTGAGGCAGGAAGCTGAGCCGTTGAAGAGGGCGAAAGGTGTAGGGGATTCTCCGAGACTGACGCAAGCCAGTCACACACCGAGGCCTGATCATCATAAGAGTAGTCCTAATGTAGCTTCAAGGCATAAAACGGGTATATAACCTTTTTTCTTCTTGATATTTAAAAGTGTCATGGATTCTCTTCTTCATCACTTTATAGTCTTCAGATTTCCAGAGTAAAACTAAAGATCTTTCAAAGGTGATGCAAATCCAGTCATGACAAAATGTGCCCATGTGGGCCAGCCATTGACCAAAACATTAAATTTTTGTTTACTCCTCATCATCATCTGCCTAGCCTTTTCCCAACTATGTTGGGGTCGGCTTCCAGTCTAACCGGATGCAGCTGAATACCAGTATTTTACATGGAGCGACTGCCTATCGGACCTCCACAACCCAGTTACTGGGTAATACGATACCCCTTGGTAAGACTGGTTGTCAGACTTTCGGGCTTCTGACGACCCGTAACGACTGTCAAAGATCCACGAATGACAGCCGGGACCAACGGCTTAACGTGCTTTCCGAGGCACGGAGGGGTCTCGGTATGTAAAGATCCATCCACAGACCAACCGCGGCAAGCGTAGCTTAACCTGATCGATCGACCTGTGCGGCTGTTATTATTTAGCCACGGGCCCCTCATTTTTGTTTTTTGTTTCATTTTTGTTTACTCCTAGTAAGCAAAAATTAAATGCAAAATAGTAATGCACGGGTCACTGCCCACAGTTTGTTACTTCACTACAACTGTTCCTTTATAAAAATTCACTAATACCTTTTTTTTCTTTTTTTTTAATATGTGGAAATCCTCATGGATGTCCACCTGGTGGTGACCCTGGGGTCTGTCAGACTCTTACTGACTAAAACCACACGGTGTCCTGCTGCTACCTTTAGCCAGGGTGCTGGAGTGCTTGCGCATTTCGTCACGCTCCCCCGGTCAGGTGTTGGCCCACATGGATCCATAAGGTCTATAGTTATGTCCACCCTTTTGCAAGAAGGTACTTTGACCATTTAATTTTTCTCCAGATTCTCCAAACAAACGGGAAGACCGAAAATCTGCAGGATACAGAAGCGACTCGAAACGCCAAGATACAGTAGACGCGAGAAAGATGTACACCGCCAGCTCAGAGTCCGAACTCTTCGAATGCGCCATCCTTCCTATCTTCCACAAACTCCTCACGGAACGGCATAAGAGCCAGCCACACGGACTGAACCTCAGCTACGGAGTCAGCTGCCCCAATATATCCATCAAGTGTGATATCGTTGAGTATTTGTAGGACAAGATGTCAAAGTTAATGTCGTTAGTGAGGACCTCTTTGTAAAGTGAAAGTAATGTGAACTAAAGAAATGATAAGGCCAAACGGTGTACATGAGACAGACGATTATTGTTTTAAAAAGCCACGCCTCTCGTTTCTTTACAAAAATGCCTCTTTTCGTGGTGGTTGTAGACATTAGCCTGGAGTTAGGGTAGTTTGTGAAAATCATTTCCTAATGAATCAAAACGTCAAAAAATACGGTTTTGAATTTCCCGCCAAACGTCGTTTTGGTGGGTAAAATAACAGGCTGTTCCAAATGTTCGTTAATGGAACAGGTATAGTGAAAATACTAGACTAGTCACTGCTACCTGTTAATTGTTGAAATTGTAATGTCTACCTACTTGTCTAGGGAAATGTATTTTGATTTGGCCTCAAAATGTTTTCATTAATTTATCAATTATTATTAGTAAAGTTGATGTGACAGCTTTGTGACAGATGCCTAGATGGTAGTACAAGATTCTAAATAAATATTGTATATGTAAAACAAATCATCGACAAGTTCGCTCACGGGTCTATAAAGTAAAATGTAAAAATATCGAAAGTATAAAATTTTTAACATCGAATAAGTGTAAAAAAGATTTAGTCAAATCGCACAGGATCTGTTAACGCACAACAATGGGTTCTCACTGTTGGGCAAACTTCCCGATTCTATTTAGTTGTGATAAACCTAGTCAAATTAGTTGTTAGATTTTAATGTGTTCAGTTGTTAATAAAATCTAATTTGTAGGTATTAAGTACTTACCTACTAGAAAGTCGGTTACATAATCAGATGTTCAATTTACGACCAACAATGTTACAAGTTACTATGTATAATGACAAACCGACTGTTATATGATTTTTCCTAATATTTAAGAAAGAAAATTTTGTCTATTTGCACGTAATTTTAAAGACTTGATAATTTATAAGATTAAAATATAATGTAATAAATGATTTGATTACAGAAGTCTTTGTTTATTTTATGAAAATGCATCTACATAAATACAACTTCTCCATCCAATAAATCCATGACTATTTATCAATCCGGAAAATCGTCACTGGTGACCAAGAGTACAAAAAATAATAATTATGTAGGTTGTTGAAAGAATTTTCACCGGACCTTTTCCTATCCTCCAAACATCAATCCTTAGCCGTCTCTATAAAAATTCAGTTCGTTTCTATGCCTGACTATAAAATTAGACTTGGGACTAATTTCAAAACGGTCTCACAGACTAAGTAAAACGTTTAGCAAACTACGCAGGCAGACTCTGGCACCCGACTCCATCCAGACTCCATACATCCAACCGTAGAGATACAGGTGCATGAATTATTTAAAAACTCGTAACAGACTCTCGAGGCAGGCAATAGGAGTCTTACTGGATATTTCATTTCTATAGATCCGATGATCTTATTCAAAAAGCTTTATTACGTATTGGACATGTTACTATTCACGCTAGTTTGTAATTTAAATAAAGTAAGAAGATTTTAATCAAAAGCAATAACGCGACATTTCAGTTATTTACCACACTACACACTACAATCGACAACACATTCGCGAGCACGTCGACTTGCGTGGCGCAACACTATTCCGTCATCCGTGATCCGTCACTCACCGTCAGTATTTTTCGGTCGCTTATCTCGTTCGGTTGTGTTATTTTTATTTTGTGAATATTTTGTGAGATCATTGTTATTTGTGTTTATTATCTAATGTAAATTAAGTGTCGACTTAAAAATACAAAATGCCGGTGTTTCACACGAAGATAATCGAGAGTATTTTGGAGCCAGTTGCTCAACAGGTGAGAGTTATCATGATATTATTTATAGAAAAACGTTCTAGTTTACCCGTGTAGGTGTAAGATCAGTAGATTATTGTTTACAGCAGTCATTTACTACAATATTATCGGTGTCTTATGTCATAGCAGTGATTAACGCCGGAGGTATGCTATAGAAATCACTTTATTTGGTCGCGAGGCTTGTCGGCCTTTTTGGTTGGTTTAGCGGGCGAACCAGGGTGTGAGGTGTCGTATGTTGGTTAACCTTGGCTGGTGAGAAGTGTGAAGTGATTCAGTTGTTGCTGTTCTGTTTTTGAATGTTATGTCAGTAATTTGAATTAATTAAAGAGCGACCATAGAAAAATACATGACACATGTCTGAGTTAATTAATTCTAGCTATTGCTGTCCTAGCTATAGCTGTAATATCATCACTGTTATTCCTGCTGTTTCTATTTAAATATTACTTTCTCACTACTTTCCAAATAGACCTAAAAAGCCAAGAGAAGTAAGTAATACTATGAGCTATGAAAAAAGAACCAAAACAAAGACTAGTCTAATTTTTTCACGGGATATGTTCAAGATTCTCTTCAAAGTGAGAGTGCACAGGCTTCTTCTGGATACGCTCGCTCCTTCGTCGACTTTGTCTCTGTCACCTTTGACATTTGAGCTAGACTAGTCAAGAGCAAGTCCATTAAAAAAAAAAAAAAAGATTGTCTAGGCATATTTAGCATTGCTCCACAACTGACCAATGATGTTGCTTTACTATGAAACTTTGAAACTAAAATGGTCTAATTGAAATAGCAAATGCAACTGGCCTGCCTGTAAGACCAGAAGGCCAATTCCCATAGTTAAAAATGTTCAAAATCTAGTTGCAATCTCAACTCAGCGACAATCAATGTCAAAAGTGTTGGGAAATCAGGGGTGTTTTTTACATATTGAGACTGAGATCAGACTGAATGTTCTTAAAATCATGAGAATTGCCCATCTGATGTATGAACATAAACAAAGTAAAAGTATGGGTTGTAGCAGGTCGCATTCTGGAGTTTCTGCCTACCCCATGAGAAGATGTGAATTTATGTATAGTCTATTCAAAATTATGTTTCAAATTAATATTATTTTAAGTTAAACAAATATCAACTTTATTTTAATGGTAATTAAGTTGATTTCAGTGACTAGCACAACTGAAACAGTTGTAAAAATATTTGAAGTTGTAGCGTAAACTGAACTTTATTGTGTAGGAATTAAATTTATTTTTCCATAAACTCATATATTTTGTATGTACATATTTGGCAAATAAATCGCAAATGCAGATTATGTTTGTATGATTAGCAAAATGCTTACCGCTTGTCAGAAATACGCCTATACCATAATCCCAATAATTCCAAAAATTACTCATAATAATAATTAATGAATAAGACTTGTTCTATTAACTAATTATCATGGTCATTGTTTTGAAAATTATTACAAATAAGAATGATGAATATGGACACTGACTCACCTATTTTCAATAAACTGTTCTGAGAAACGAAGCAGATTTAAAGGTCATTAATTAATGAGCTTGATCATTATTGGAAGTTCATAAGTGTATCATTAACACAAAAAAATATTAAAAATACTTTTTAAAGATTTTAATTGTAATAAATAATGGAAAAGTTTTTGCTCTTTAAAATCTATAAAAGACTAAATTTCTGCGTGTGACTTCGTTGACATGTTTTTTTTTTCGTTTTGCTCGGCTCCTAAGTGTCATAGCATAATGTTATATAGCCTTCCTCAAGAATTGGGCTATCGAATGCAAAAATATTTTTTCAAACCCGACATGGTACCAGATATTAGGTTAAAAAAACAACCCACTCTTCAGCTTTATTATATTAGTGTAGATATATTTTTTTTTTAAGATTTTAAAGAGCAAAAGCTTTTCCATTCTTACATATATTTTGTTGTTTTGCTATGGTAAATCAGAAGGTCTAGCGAATCGCTTGGAGTTGTAGTTTGATTTGCACTAGACCAGTTTTGTAGCAGGTACACTTAAATATGTAGATTCCAGAATTCTAAAGTCAGTACCTATGCATTTACACACTTATCGTTTTGTTTATTTAAGACAAGTAAATAAGTCAGATTTTATCAAAAGTCAAGGTAAAAACGACAAGGTCCATACTTACTTATAAAGTATTCAAACAAGTTGTTTTACTGATAACTTGATACTTTTATTTGTGGACAGTATTATTGAGGTAAAGATGTTGATAAACATCCAGGAATATAATCTCAACTTTAACAATTATTTTCGTACAAAGTCCTTTCTAAACTATGCGTGCACTGACTGGACAGGTCCACTCAATCTGTGTGGTTCTTTCCTCAAAAGACCATCTCAGACATCGATCTACATGGTCTTCATATAACCTGACCAAGAATTTGTCTGGACTTTAAAAGAGACTGTGGCCTCTGAGTTTGTTTCGGCCTTTCTTCCTCAGAGTAGTCAGATAGGAAACGCCGACCTCATCTAGTTTTTATTAAAAATATGATTGACGTGTAAAAGTGTTTGTGCAAACCTACTTACAGAAATAAAATCATTTATCATTTATGAAAATACAACATCACACATAACATCACGCTTGTAATCTCTGAAGGGTTAGGCAACGGCGAGCCTATTGCCATCATCTGGGCACGAATCCAGACTCCGGGCTGCTATTGAGAAATTCCTGATCGGGAAGCCCAATAACACTTTGCCCGACTTGGGAATCGAACCCAGGACCTCATGCTCACCAGTAGCACTTGTGAGATCGAAGAGGGTGAAAATATAATATTACAGCAATTTTATGAATAAAACTGTAGACTTTTTGTAAAACCAAATATATGCTTGAAATCTATGTGGGCTTAATTTCCGTTGTTTTATCAATAATTCTGCTAATTTCAAGGTTGAATGACCAGTTAGATGTGCTTTAATTTATGTACCTATGCCAAATCAATGTATTACTCTCAATATAGAAAAAGATTTTATGTAACCATCAATCTGCCTAGCGTTATCCCAACTATGTTGGGGTCGGCTCACAGTCTAACCGTATGCAGCTGAATACCAGTATTTTACATGCAGCCACTGCCTATCTGATCTTCAAAACCCAGTTAGGTACAATACCTACCCCTTGGTAAGACTGCTTGTCGGACTTTCGGGCTTCTGACTACCCGTAACGACTGTCAAAGATCTACGAATGACAGCCGGTATGGCTCAACCTGCTTTCCGTGGCACGGAGGTGTCTCAATATGTAATGGATGGTCACCCATCCACGAACCGACCGCGGCAAGCGTAGCTTAACCTTCGACACGAGCTCCAAAAAGGTTTTTTACCATACTCGTCTCATATTTCTCAGCAGCATTTTATTCTTTAAGACTTTACTCCGTAGGTAACAATCTGTTTTAAATCTGATCTAATTTGAAAGTGTTGCACTAGTCAGACTTCTAAAACAAACACTATTACATGCAGCTGTTCTTGTGTAGCATTAGTTTATGTTATGTTTAGTCTTTTGTTATTTGCCATGATATTTTTAGGAATCTTTAAGAAAGTTAATCTTTCATCTTTTCTCTGTTCTTGCATGATCCATCAATATCTTTGGGCCTTACTGGTAGAACTATCGCAAATTTTTGTATACTGAAACGGGTTTTTTTATGCAAAAAACATTGGATTCAATTCCTGGACATAAAAACTAAATAATTATTGAAAACGAGCTGCGGCCCGCGGTTTCACCCGCATAAGTCTTAGTCCTGTATGTAATATTATATCGGGATAAAAAGTATTCTATGTCCTAATCCAGGCCATGTGCTATTTTTTCCATTTCCGTTCAGCCGTTTCAGTGTGAAAGCGTGACAAACAAACGCAGACAAAAAATCAAATTTTTTCTCCATAATGTTAGTCTCCCATAATATGGGACCAAACCTGAAATCGCGAAAAAAAAACCAGCTGTTTCCTACATTTATGTTCGCATAAGTCGTCAAAATGTAGGGAACAGCTGATTTTTTTTCGTGATTTCAGGTTTGGCCCCATATTAAAAGTTGTTCATTCAATGACGAGTACAATGACCTCTTAAGAGGTTGTTAATGTTTTTCCAATAACCCTGTATTGCGGTCGAGCTCATGTTACATCTTGTTAGAGACCATAGGTTTCGTTTTCGCCCTGTAGACCCATCTCAAAAATTTTAAACAAAGAAAGAAGAAAAAAAATAGTTTAGTTAGTTTGCGGTAAACCTGACCACAGAATATATATTAGTACTAGACATGACGCAGCAAAAGATCACCAACAAAAAAAAAAACAGGTTGGGGGAAAACATACGTCACAACACGCAAAACTGCCATCGCTCAGCATTATGCTAAGCAAGGCAGAGCCCCAACGCTGGTTTTCAGCGACAGCCCGCGTTGACGTGATGACGTCAACCGGTGCAAAAAAAGAAAAAAAGAAAACAAAACAAATAAATTAATCTTGTACAGTATGTACGTACAGCGTAGTCTGTGCGATAGCGTTGCATTTCCAGAGGGGACATTTGTCAATAACTCAATCGATTTACGACAATTCAGTAGTCATCGCATGTTGTGAGGACATGACTGGTTATTTCGAACTTCGGACGATTCCAATTGAGAATGTCCGAATGCGGGTACCTAATTAGTGGTGGACAATAACGAAGCGACGGCTATAACTTCAATAAAATTAAAGCGGCAGAAGAGTACGGTAGGATTAAACAGTTTTAGTTTCATTGAGTACTTCAAACCGTCTCATTATAAAATGAGTTCTAACTTGGTTCAAACTTAAACCAGTCAGACAATTCTTATATTTTGAACATTATCCCGACAGACGCAAAGATCTTACATACAAAATTGGGAAACGACTCGGGTTAAAATCAGTTTTTGTACAGACGCCAGCACATCAACCTACACCTAACTGTCAAATTTTCCCAATCAACATTGAACCTTATACTTTAGCGATAAAGTTGAAAATCTATTACAGAAATCTGACAGATTGTAGTAGGTTGATGTGCTGGCGTCTGTACAAGAACTTGTAAAGTTGTCGGAATCCATATCCATACTAATATTATAAATGCGAATGTGTGTCTGTCTGTCTGTCTGTTACCTCTTCGCGCTTAAACCACTGAACCGATTTAGATTAAATTTGGTATAGAGATAGTTTGAGTCCCGGAAAAGGACATAGGATAGTTTTTATTCCCTCGAGATCGAAACTTATGCGGGTGAAACCACGGGGCGTTGCTAGTAAAGTTCATAATGCAAAAATGGCTTGATGGTTTGAATCTGGGTCAAAAGATAAATCTTGAAGACTGAAAGAATCGTGTCATTCATATCGCAGACGGGGGTCCAGCGCATCCTTCCTTCATCTGACTCTGACTGATTGTTGGGTTCGAGTTAGTTCACAAATTGATGGTCATACTAGGTATACTTTACCCGCTCATATAATATATGTCATAAACCGTAATATCCGACGGGTAAACAAACAGGTCCTTTCATTACGAGCCGATCTGATTGGTGAAGGACTAAGTGTGTCACCTATGTCGAAATGCCCCATGTTGAAATAGATCAATGAACATGAAGATCAAGGCACACAAAACTCTGCAAGTCAGTCACTGTCCGATGGCTGTAATGTGTCCTCAGGGCATGTGGCCATATGAGGCTTCTGACGAGGTTAACGTCAGAAAAATTCAATAAATCGCTTTTATTGAAATGTAGATTCGCGTGTAATCGGCCGTGACACTGGCAGTACAAGAAATACACGTGAAGAGTTAAAAAAAAACTTATGACTAAATGTTTGCATGCCAAGGTTAGTCATACATCTCATGTTTTACTATATACAAAGATGATTTTGGACACAATAACGATTTACGATATGAAGCCATTCATTGCACCAACTGTATACTAAATGAAATCATCATAGATGGTCCATAAAGAGACTTAAACCGTGAAGTCCTGGGTTCGATGACTGACATTATACTTTAGACAGGTTTTACATATTGTAACACTTTGTTTGCATATTGATTTGTTGATACAGAGAGGCTGCTAGAGCTTTGTTGCGTTTTTGGAAACTTATCTTAGGTAGCGACAAAAACGCAGGATCATGTCGGCTCTTTCGGCAGTATGTTTAATTGTGTCAACAGGGTCTCATATCAGAGATTACTTGGACACTTCGACACGGATTTTAAGCATAAAAACGAGACCCTAGGTCATGCAATGAAGAGTATAAGAATTCGGTGACTGTTACAAAAAAGACTCGGACAACCGACAATGAAGTCGAAGGTAGAGCGTAGTAACGAGAGAAAGACAACCCCATCACAGTATTATCAATATCATGGGCGAGACACAGTATAGAAACTTAACGTAAACACGTCGGTAAAAGTAAAACAATCAAGTAAAGGAAAATAATGTGGTTTAGATTAGACAATAAGGTATGTACAGACGCCAGCACATCAAGCTACTACAATCTGTCAAATTTCTTTAATAGATTTTCAACTTTAGAGCTACAGCATAAGGTTCAAAGTTGATTGGGAAAATTTGACAGCTACCCGAAGGTAGCTTGATATGCTGGCGTCTGTACAATAAGCTCCTAAAGTGGCAAACTGGCAATCAATCGTAAAAGTCAAAATACTCTTACTCCAAAATATAAACACCCGAGTTTGAATAGACCTACGACCACAAAATTATAGCTAGAACATAAATCTTTTGGCATTTATAGCCTAGCCTGTATCTGGGCGTAGCCATCGGTAAGCTTTGTGCCTAACAGGCCAACGAGCTAGGCTTTCGCGACACGAAAGGCTATTAACCAGAAAAATAATTTCATATCTATTTCTATACTTATAATATTATAAAGCTGAAGAGTTTGTTTGGTTGAACGCGCTAATCTCAGGAACTAATGGTTCGAATTGAAAAAAATATTTTTGTGTTGGATAGTCCATTTATATCGAGGAAGGCTATATAACGTCACGCTTCGACCAATAGGAGCGGAGCAGCAATGAAAAATGTTGCAAAAACGAGAAAAATATTCCTTTTGAGACCTTCCGTTGCGTACTTAAACGGTTAAATTTACGCAAAAATCATGTATGATAGAATGACGGAATTGTTCTTTAAAAGTTCAAAAAAAAATTGACTCACTGTAAACTTTTTTATTGCATTATTTGCGAAGGTGTTTTTTATAAACATGATATTAATCCTTATCCAAATAAATACGTTATTCATCACAAGTATTTAATTTTGAACAAAATTGCCCTTGACATCATTTGATTTCAGTTAATTATATCATAGTTTAAAACTAACTCCGCATCCGCAAGGCGGCCGGTCATGAGTACATTGTTCCACTCTCTGATCATAACGTGATGTACAGACGCCAGCACATCAAGCTACCCGAAACTGTCAAATTTTCCCAATCAACTTTGAACCTTATGCTATAGAGATAAAGTAGAAAATCTATTAAAGAAATTTGACAGATTGTAGTAACTTGATGTGCTGGCGTTTGTACCTAAAATAGCTTCTTAGGTAGGTAATGTACTAAGTAATAATCTTAAGTAATACTCTTAAAGTAATGGAATACATTTTAGTAGGTTTTTTCCTAAAATTAACGCGGGTGAAACCGCGGGGCACACCTAGTTTAGTATAAAATCATATTTGCGTGTAAAGTACGCTTTCGTGTTACTGGACTCTGTTTTATAATTTATTATTTACGTTGTTGGTACCATTTGTTTTAGATACTTTAGCATTTTGACCTTTGCCAGCTCAAAAGTATGCTTTTACAAAAGTTCATTTCATATTATTTCTCCCTGGGCGAACGTTACAGGGTAGGGTATACACATATTACACACCCTGTGTTGTGGTACTGTTGATTAAATAAACACGACAAAAATATAATGAGAATAAAAATATTTGGATAACAACATAAGTTAAATTAAAGTGAATGTAGGCCGATATTTTTTTTGGGGTGTCAAGTTGTCAACCTTGCTACTACCTACGGTCCCTCCACCTCTTCGATCTTCATTAACATACATTCCATAATTATAGCAGACGACTTTAAGCAGCAGCGATCAGCGATTTTGTCGCTTTTCGGAAACTCGATACGGGGACTGACCTATCTCAATGCAGAAACGCGCAATCTCGCAGTTCAACTCAAAACTGAAATTAGCGATTTTGAGTCGAACTGCGAGATTTGCAAAGGCGACCGAACACAGAGAGTCGCCAAAACGCGATGCAGTACTGATGAAGTCTAAACTAGCTTCTGCTAAAGCCCTAAGATAATCAGCCATTCTCATCAGGAAGTTGGAAAGCAGAACTGTAGACCCATCATATTCCGCCGCCCACATGCCAGCAATTAGGGCAGGTGCGTAACCTCGCCTGTATCCGCCGCTATTTTTGCCATGGGACTACTGGGCTCGGCCCTACCGGCTACTGGTCACGGCAAGGTCGTCTTGGCTGTAGACTGGACTTGTGGGACACGAGAATAGATTTTTAAGGCCTTTTGTTATGGTTTTTAGAAATATAGTCTTTGTTTTTCGAGGTTTATCCGGTCTCGTTCGATAGACCTTCCTGTTTTTGAGATTTTTATTTTATTACTAGCTGTCCCGGCTAACTTCCTACTCATCTTAATATATATTTTTTTCGTGAATTGTTCCCATGTTTTAATATTCTGCAATTCGGGGCGGAGACAAATCCAACAAATCAAAGATCATTATAATCGGTCCAGCCATTCTTAAGTCCTAAATGGTGTAACTAACCCGACTTTGTTTTATTTATAAAATGTAGATTTAAAAAATTTACTTTCGCCACATGGTTGACGTGGACATAATTATAAACAGTTTTCGCCTAGACGACGCCATGAATGGCCATGGGGCCGTCTATGCAAAAGCTGACTCATCCAGCCTTTTGCTCAAATATGGGTTAGGGTTGCTCCTAAATAAAACTTACAAAATTTTGGTCAAACATTTTAGTTTCGATTGACCATAGTCTCACAGTTTGCATTTATTATTTGGTACAGAAACTTGCAAGCTCAAATCGGAGCGTGTTTCCCCAAAACTTTAAACACGTTAGTCTACAAAAATAGCGAAGAGTTTTGAAATACAGGCGCCAGTACCTATCGCAATAAATTATAATTCAATCTAAGAGCACTGTTGCACTATTGAGAGCGAGAACGATTTACTCCTTGTATATTATGCTTTGTTTAGTATTATAGTAACTCGACTGGTAAAAGCCAGTGCAGCATAAATTACTGCGGTGGCCTGGAACTGTTAAAGTAACAATGTGGTAGTTGCCTATTATTCCGCGCAAATCGCGTAGAAGACTATTGAAGAAAATTTAATATTATGCAAAAGCCTGAATAGTTAACTGTCCTTACGAAAAGGTATTTATTGCCATAAACTGGGAGAGTCTGACTGTGAAATTGAATAAGTTTACGAAGGATTATATTCGACTCCCACTACTTATATCAATAAACAACATTTTGAAACAAATTCCTTTCGTCTGCTTTGCTATAACCGATCATCTTTCTTCCGCATTCAGTCTATCCCAGCTGTGAGCTGTCTAGCTCAGAGTTAGTAGGATAGTCCAATATCCTGACTAACATGTCCGTTTGAGTCAATTGCGCCGACAAGCCATAGTGTCCCCGTCGAAGAAGGCGCACAGACGCCTCCTTTGTGTCTTCGAAGTATGCACTCCCGTGCCATTTTGTAGAAATAAACTACGATAAAATTTACACAAGACCAAACAGACCATCTTCAAAAACATATTCTTGGAATATAATAGCGTTGGCTAAATATAAGGTTACGTACAAGTGTGAGGTAAAATTTATGTTCCATGCTCCTTAGCACTGCTTGTCAGTGTACCCTTCCAATTCGATGCCAAAAACGAACATTAAAAGTCTTGTAAAATCGATAGTTAGTTGCAAAGTGGACAAGGCATTAAGCATTCATCCCGTGCATTCCCGCTTCTATAAATAAACTGTAGGCTGAGTCCCAGTCGTTTCACCCTTTTTGCTTTTCGCCGTCTGGGCTCAGACAGACTTGCATATAGCTAGGTATAACGCCAAACGGGGCAGCGGTGGTCTGTGAATGAAAGTAACTTTGTAACAAACCAAATACTAACGAAATATTGAAAGGACTTTTGTAATTCTTTTGATGTTGGGTGAGTCTTATTCAAAGAGTTGTTTTAATAGTCGCATGTTTGCATTTAATTATCGACAAGACGCGCACTCGATGGGATTACGAACTTCTATACTTACAAACTTTTATCTGAGCTCTATTTAACCCCACCTTTCCACCTTTTAGTACTCATCTTCGGTATATACTTAGTCATGTCATCATGTGAAATTTCAAGCTTCTAGACCCAGCGATTTAGGCTGTGTGTTGTCCGGGCTGATTTCACTAAAGGCACATATATCTTTTATTCGTGGAATAAAATTGACGTCTATGACGTGTTCTACTATGGAAAAACTGCCAAAAATTTAAAATTTATACGCAGGATAAGACTTGTTCTAGGTATAAAAGTTTGGTGGAATGCGCCCTAAGTAGAATAATTTATTTATTTATCCATTTATTTCAGGCATCAAGGCCCATATAAAACACATACAATACAATATTAATATAACTTAACAATACTATAAATACATACAACATTATAATTACACTAAAAAAAAACTAACTAAACACGAAGTGTCTGCGTCGTGTTTCGCTGACTGGTGTCATGTAGCCGGCCACGAAATCGGCGGTACACAACCCCCTTCGGCCAGAACTCTTCCTTGAGGAACTTCTCGAGATGATGTGTCGGAACACGCACCACAAACGACTTGAAGTTGGTGTTGTGACGCGACTCCAACTTCTCGACCCTCAAAGTCCAGTTGGTCTTGACACGCATGTACTCCACGATCTCCTCAACCTTCGTGGAGTGGTGCAGTCTGGACACGTACAGCTGCGTCGTCGGGACTGCTGGACGCAGCAGCATGTTGGGTCCTGCCAGCGCGGTGCCGCACTGGTTCCGACAAGAAAAAATAATAAAGAAAAAAGAGAAAAGAAGAAAAGAATAGAGAAGAGAATAGAGGTGCAAACCGTGCATAGGAGTAAAGGCACGCTGTCGAATAGTAAAAGTAGTGCTTTCGCACCTCAAGTCACAGAGTACATTTATATATACCTCAAGGCACTTGCAAACATGACTAGCATTGAATATTGAATGGTAAGTCACAGAGTACTTTTTGATAGACTTGGTAAGTATTGAGTTTTCCTCAATCCATAAACATCATGGAAATGGTTACAGACCTACTTCTTAGGTTTTATTGTTCTCGAAGGTAAAGCAGGTTTTACTCTAGGTAAGCATAATCGTGCTGCATTGGTTCGCTAACCCCTTCTAAAACGCTAATGCATACTTGGTGATGTGCAATAAGAACGTACCTACAAATCCATACTATAATACGAGTATTATAAGTGCGAAACTGTGTGTCTGTCTGTTACCTCTTCACGACCGCTTTAGATGAAATTTGGTGTAGAGATAGTTTGAGTCTCGGGAAAGGACATAGAATAGTTTTTATCCCGATATTCACACGGGAAACTTATGCGGGTGAAACCGCGGGGCGCTGCTAGTACATAACATAAAATCACGCCTGTATTCCCCGAAGGGTTAGGCAGAGGCACTTATAGTACACCCACATTTCGCCAGTTATGTTTGTACCATGTAATAGGAGGCGAGCCTATTGCCATCAACCGTGCACAAATCCAGACTCCGGGCTGATTTTTAAAAATTCCATATGGAAACCCCAATAACACTTTGCCCGACCCGGAAATCGAGCCCAGAAACTCATGCTCAGTTTGCGACCACTAGACCAACGAGGTGTAAAATAGAAACGGATTCCAGTAATTGATTGATGTGTTTTATTATAATGTGCGAAGTCAGCGTTGCGTTGACTCACAAATAGCCGGTGTTCCCGAAAAATGATCGTCATGCCAACTATTTTCAGGTTCTTTAATAGTTTCGTTACTTTATAGATGACTTGAATCTTGTAAACATGTAAAACTTTTCTGTACACACTATAATGTTGCCAGGTGATATAATTCAAATAATCTATATTTAAACGTTGACTCACTACTGGCTGTTTGTTATCGTTTTAGCGCGCAGTGTTCGCGCCTAAATTTAAATTTGGAATCGACCGGGAACCATTTCGTAACCGTTTTGTTTTTATTTTCGTTTTGATGGCGATTTATGTGAGTTGTAGAAACTGGTGATTTGTAAATGGGATACTTATTAAAATGTTTGTATTTGTTTCGATTAGTGCCCTTTGAAATGTTATTGATCATTTCCTCAAGCCAGGTTGACGTAAAGCAGAGCTGCGGCCTGGATAATGTCTTTGGGGGATTGCAAGATCTGTATTTTATTTACATATGGACGTATGGATTGGATGGATAAAAGTGATTTTCATATGGATTGACATTGCCATATGAAAATCTCAATTTTTTTTTATGCCATGAGTTTATGGTTGACCTTTAGTTATAGAGATCAAACAAACTGTTCAGCTTTATTATTATTACAAAGGTGATTGAATCAGAAGACAGACATAGATGACATGACTTACCATTTCATGACTATTATTCTTTCTGGGCTTCAGGCTTTAACTAAACAGTTATTGTAGAGATTTATTTCCTGAGGCACGGAGGGGTCTCGATGGTCACCCATAGCCCCATCCGACCGCGACAAGCGCAGCTCCACCTTCGATCGACCGGAGCGGCTGTTATTATTTAGCCACGAGCCCCTCGAACCCGAATAAATGGTTTACAATTTGGCAAAAATAAAACACTTGAATAAAATTTAATAAATTGTATATTTATCTTACCATTATTAGTAACCACTGTTCCTCATTTACACTTGTTTAATCTGAAAAAAAAAATAGACAAGTTAATTTTAAATGAAATTATTATTATGTCATGTTGTCGATTCTGGAAGATTCCTATTTATTTTATAAAATACAGTAGATATCACATTCTGAATTTAATAAAAAGGGCCGAAGCTGGTAAATAATAGTCCTCTCTCATCATCTGCCTAACCTTTTCCTATGTTGGGGTCTCATAGGATACAGCTGAATACCAAAATTTTAGATGAAGCGATTACCAATCTCGCCTCCACAACCCAGTTACTGAGTAATACTATAGAATAGAATAGAATACTCTATGTTATGTACACCATATAAATTACAGACATAAATATAGAAACTTTACAATATACCCCTACCTACCTACCTAATACCCCTTGATAAGACTGTCAGACTTTCGGGCTTTTGATGACCCGTAACGACAGTCAAAGATCCAAGAATGACAGCCGAGACCAACCACATAACGTGCTGTCCGAGGCACGGGAGTCTCGGTATTAAAAGATGGTCACCCATCCACGGACCAACCGCGGCAAGCGTAGCTTAACCTTATCGATCGATCTGTGCGGCTGTTGTTACTTAGCCACAATATCCTCTCGCCTCTCTGTAAATAGTAAAAAATATTGCATCATCACTTACCACCATCTGAATAGTGCTGTCTCCTCAAATACAATTCTGCTAATTCAGCCTTAGCTTTAGCCTCCCGAAGTTTTTCATTCAAAATCTGGTACTCCAAGGTATGGATGGCTGCAGCACGTGCTTCTCTACTCTTATTCTCTTCTCTTTGACATCTTAACTTCTCTTTTAACAGCTGTATTTCCAGATTCTGAAGTTCCACATTGCTCTGCAGCCTGGATTTGCCATCTGGGTTGTCTGGTTGAGTGATATGAGCTTTATTGTTTGGTGTTAAGGTTGGATTTAGAAGGGGTTTTAGTGTTGCGATAGTGTCTGCAGGATTAGCAGTGATCGGGGACATTGGTTCAATCTTTACAGTGCTAAATACTGGTGTTTCCTGATTAGAGATATTTTGAGATTCTTCACTTAGACAAAGACTCGTTTCCAACTGTTCTTGGTCGTCATTTGTTATTGTTTCTGCAAAAAAAAAAAAAAGAGAATGAACCACTCTGTCTTAATATGGGATGGAGGGGAGATCCCGATAGCCTACTGACAGGAATAATAGAAAAGAAACGGACTGCTTATAACCGGCCTATGAAAACATTCCTCTTTGTGATATCTTATTTTATCATTAGGTCATAAGATTTATGTTGTGTACTCCTGTCATTGTGTAAACTATAGACAATTATAATTCTAGGACATGCACAACTGTCTTTTAATTAATTAATGCCGCCTTACCACGTGCAATATGAGGTACTTCAGTGGGGCAATTCTCGTAATTTTAAGAATGTTCACAGTCTGATCTGTTCTATGTTATGGGGTTTGGTTTCCGCTCTTATTCCTTCATGTGGACCATTGTGCGTGGGCTCAGTCTGATCTGTCTCAATCTGTTAAAAATACCTCAATTCCCCTGCATTTTTGACAAATTTTTAACATTGATCATGAAAATAATGACATAGTATCTGATCATTTATCTGAAAAATTCAACGGAAATACTTATTTAACTAGCGATTACTTACCTAACACAATATCCGAGTCCATGGAACTATCAACACCAGTCATAAGCATATGGGCTACGTCATCCATGGTACTCGTAGACAGTGGGTTTAGTGTCCTGGCTACCACCTCTCTTTGGCGGTGCTTTAAGTTCATCCATAGTCTTCGTAGCTGTTTTGGAGTTCTCTGAATTGAAATTTTGCCTTATTTATTACTTATGCTAATTTTTTAAATCGGGAAGATTTAAGACTTTTTGTTTATTTGATAAGAATTTTTAAAAAAAGCCCTATTTAAATTGACAATTTACTAACAACAGTTGTTATATTAATAAAATCCTGTTTGATAAGTACCTTAGTGTGTTTTATTTAAGCATTATTACTTCAATAAAAGATATCAGGCAGGATTTTCAGTTAAGTAAATAATATAATAATAACTAATATTACTTGTTGATGCATAAATGTTGTTATTATTATTAATATAATGACTGTTGTTTGTAAAATGCCAATTTAAATTTGTTATTATTAGTTTGGGCAATCAAAATTAAAATGCAAAGGTTTATAATGTAATCTACAACAATTTACACATCAATAACCAACTGTAAATCAATTTAACAGACGATAATTAAATAAGGAATAGGCTAAACACTTCATACTGTCAACATGCAATACAAGACAATCTCTCAATTCACAATCTCAAGAACTGTCAACCTAGTTTCCAGATCTTAAAACTAGGTACCGAGTACCCTACGTAGACGAAATCCCGGCAATAGATAAAATTTAAAGAACTACAAACTTTTACTGTCAACGTATATTAAAATACTCACATGTAAGTTTGTTTGCGGGCTAGAGTTAAATTCCGAAGTTATTTTCTGCCAAGCTAAGTTCTTCACCTTCAATGCCGAACTATGGGCATGTTTGTTCTCCACTACTTTCGAATATTTCTTTAATATTTCTAGAAACTTTTTCTTCTCCGGAAGTGTATATATTTGCTTCCTAGGCTCCATTATTTTTATCATTTTCATCTAAAACTCAACATCAACACAAAAACACCGCACGGATGTCATTTTCGAATGACAGTTGTTGCGTTTCGTTGTTCCAAGCACGAATTAATATGTCTACAAGTTTATGAAAAAAGTAAACATCAGATAAAAACCATTTTTGTCTAATATTAATTATTCAACAAGAAATAATATTTTACGAAATTAAAATGATTTGTTGGACTCATTAAAACTTAAGATATTTTTTAACAGCAAATACGAAACGGAACTCGTTCGTTCAATGGTTCGCTCATGATTCCGTGTACTTGAGATGAGAAGATGCACTTGAGATTATGTTGTTTATTCATGTAATGAGGTCAGATTAAAGTTATTGATATTACAACCCGCCAGAGTTAACTTGAGACTTCGCTCGGCTGACGTAAGCGCGCGGTACTGAGGCGTCGCGCGTCGATTGCGAGACGAGCGGTAACAGCGCGGGGTCGGGAGGGGTCGCTCGGGTTTCAAGTTAACTCTTGCGGTTTGTACAGACGCCAGCACATCAACCTACACCTAACTGTCAAATTTTCCCAATCAACATTGAACCTTATGCTTTAGCGATAAAGTTGAAAATCTATTACAGAAATCTGACAGATTGTAGTAGGTTGATGTGCTGGCGTCTGTACATAGAACGGGCTATAGGTTTTATTATTTAGCGGCGCCGGTCGAGAAGGACGGTCACCAATATGATCGCTCTTTTTAGCAATTAGCGGGAAAGTAGTAAGTACTATTACACTCAGTCACATAATCTATAATGAAGGTTAACTACCAGTTTGATAGAAAAAATATTTTTACATTTGGTAGCCCAATTATTGAGGTAGGCTATAGGGTTAACATCACGCTATGATCCTTAGGAGCCGAGCAAAAAGAAAAAAAGTCGGAAAGAACGCTAAGCGAAAAGGTAGTGAGCGCGGGCAGGTGATGCGATGCGACGTGGGTCGGGGATTCTAGATGTTATAATTTGCCTATCAAAAATGAATTTTAAAACAGGCAAAAACGGGAACACCTCGCCTTAAGACGAAGTCGCGGGAAGAAACTAGTATATCATAAAAGTGAAGATTGTGAACTCGTAGCAATTAGTAGATACTTCAAAATTCTTTATAATTTATAAAACAACATTGTTAATGGCTCTGAACCATTAAATATCTTGCACATTAAGATGCTTCTTAGAAAGCACCTTTTAACTTAAGGTACTTATGCTTTCAAAGACCAATAAATAATGTTATAAGTTTAGACAGCCGCGTCCTACGTAATACGGGCTATGAAATCATGATTCACTCACCAATAAAGCTATAAAAATATAAGAAAACGAATCGCCGTTTATGGCTCCTCTCTGCTCTATTTAGTGCCGTAAAAGTTCGACGCCATTTGTTAATACAAGTCTATAAATGTGGAGATTAGTTTCGAGTTGGGCAACAATGTCATCATTTTGTTTTGTTAAGTATGGTAGGATAGCGTATACTGGTAAACTTGTTCACCACTAAAGTTGAGAACCTTCTTCCTCCTCAAGTTGATTCGTTTTATAACGGGTGTAACGAGAGTCACTTGTTATTCCCGTTATCACTATAAAAAAAAATATAATACTAAAATGATTTTTTGTTAAATCACACTATAATTTGTGTTTATGTTTGTTACTTCTTCACGCTCAAAGGGCTGGACCAATTTTGATAAAATTTTGTATATGGAGGTAGCTGACACCCTGGATTAACATATAGGCTACTTTTTATCCCGATATTCCCACGGTATCGAAACTTATGCGGGTGAAACCTCGGGGCGCAGCTAGTTAGCTATAAGTTCTTATAATGTAGCTGTATTGAACTCTATGTCTGTACTAAAATAAAAAAAATGAACTACTTTGTTTCGAGCCTTTTAAGTGCTTGTCTCGGGCCTGAATCAAGTGGCTTAAAATGTGATAACAAGCAATACTTTGCCTGACTATAGCAATAAGTCCAAAGGGACTTATTGCTATAGTCGTATCTGTAATTCAATCTTCAGTCGCTCGCTTCCCTGACGACACAATCTCCGGCTCCGCCATTTCCTTATTTGCTGCAGGAGGTTCACGATTTCCTGCGCTGAAATGGGCTAAATATATCCTGATATGTGCTCTGACTTTTCTACCTTTAGTTGTTCAAATAGGAGACGGAGGAACGACCATTTCTCACAAAAATCCCCTCGAAGGAGTATTATAGTGACGTAACTCAGATGGGAGCTTATTTATTCAAATGAAACTCCTATATGGTTAAATTGGATATTATATTGGGAGACTTTTCTATATTAATAATTAAAATTATCACTTTTATCTAGGAAAAGACACCATCATAATCTATTTGACACACGCTTGAATGCCCGACTGGAACACGTCATCAAAATATTACCGGCCAGTCTCAAGAAGGAGGTCCCAGTCTCTACATCAGCTACGCCCACCTTCGAATAAAAGGATTGGCATAGCTCAACTACCAAACAAGACTTTTATTCGCCATGTTCGGACATCCAAGCTCTTCCTACCTATCCTAACCGTAATTTTACCTAACGCAGGAAATTAAATTTACATGGTAAGGTCCGTCTCTTGCAAGAGCAGGCTTAAGTCAGGACGAACGAATCCAACACTATGTTAAGTGTCAGGTAAGTTAACTCTTACAAGTGCCAATGTACACTCATACAAACTAACTTCGTCATGCTTAAACCTCGTCACGCCAAAACCTGCGCAAAGGACGCGACGCGGCCTCCTAATGAAAACAATTGATGTGAGAGTTCACATCAGCCTGAAAGAGGCTTAAAAAAATTAAAGGATCTTAACATCGAACTCTTTTAACCCCATCGGACGGTATCGAGCCAGAGGGAGGGAAAAGTTTAAGAGGCCAGGGTTCATCGAAGAAATCTTGATCATATGTCCGTACTCCAGAGTAAAACTTCAAACTCCTACTCCGTTCTCAAAAAATTCTAACTCTATAAAAATATCAGTCTTTACTGACAAAACTGTGTGTCCTCAAACATAAGCTGAACCAAAAGTGTCAACCAAACACACTTTGCGAAGGCTATGCCCCGTTAGCAAAGTTGGTTTCAACTTAAGCTGAGTGTCTGTCACCCCCCCTCTAGGAGTGACCACAGTTTTCAAAAATTATTTCCTCCCATAACTCGCGACAACGTATACTGGAGTACGTCCATGCTATCCCAGCCTATTCGAAACAAAACATTGAAGACGACGATATGTTCTTCCTCCCTTGGGCCCCTTGGAGCTGTGAGGTCACACCTCACATGCCTCTGAGATGAGAGGTGAGGCACCTCACGCACTCCCGGCCACGTCCGAAGTTTTTTTTTCTCAGCAATTATGCAAAAAATACAAATGAACACATATTAATAAGTTGTAACATATTATTCAAACTAAAATAATGCACTAAATGATGTTTACATCTAGCTGACATATTTACATTGACATGACAAGATAAATGACAATAAAAAAGAAAACAACAAACGTTTATATCTTAATATGAAAAGGTTTTAATCATCTTAAAAAGGCTTTTAATCGTTAAACTTTCTTTTTCTAAATTTATATTTTGAAAATAAAAACTTCTTTATAAAATGTTGTTTATTTATAGAAATTTTTTTTATACAATGCATAATTGAAATTCTTTTTGGAATTAGTCTTTTAGTTTTAGCTTTTTTGACAAATGGGATTCTTTTCTTCCTGCGTGCTTTTCTTGTATTATTTGCAGCACATTGTGAATGAACATTTTCTAATATAGGGACATCTACGTGATGTATTATAAAATCACTACTATTAAAGACTAAAACCTCATCCGTAGGAAAATTAAATGAGTTTATAAATTGTACAGAATTCTTCAACATTTCTGCATCTTCATCTCTCACTGCACATAACTTTACATTATCCTCAACTAACTCAATATCACAATCGACCTTACTATTGTCATTTGTGTCGATGACGAAGTGAACATTCTCCTGTATTTCAGTCGAGAACTCCACATGACCATTCTCCTTCGTTTCGGAAACATCGATCGAAAAATTATTTTCAAAAAATTGATCACCAGCGATGTTATTTTTATTGGTTTCCACATCGTGATCATCATGCCCATCCTGTGGCTCTGAAACATTGCTATATAGATTAGTAAATGGAATGGACTGACCCGATTCATCATTTTCATTCTTGTGTTCATTCTCGAACACTTCTATCGGCTCCTTCTTCTCCTCTGTGGGGCTGCACACCTGGCCGCTGTACTCATCATCATCTTCCATACTGCTTTCTAGGCAGCTTTGCTCGTCCTGTAGTGGGTCTTCTTGTTTTCCACTAAATAATACAGAAGCATCATCATCTACATTTATAACATTATTTTGTCCGCATTCTTCAGACAGATCCTGTGCAATCTCCACTTCTTGCACCTTATAAATAAATTTGTCTTTGTGACATCTGCACGGAAGCTCTGCTCGTAACACATCACACATAGCATCAAGCGAAATACCATCGTGGTACGTGTAATTATATATTACTAGGGCAGCACCCTCAAGATATGCGCCAATTATCAGCGCCCAATCGCTTTCACGCCATCTATTGTAGGCAGCAATTACTTTATATTGATTAAAAAATTCTTCTAGGCATACGCCATTCGTGCCCGTATAAAATTGAGCCATCTTACTCGTTTTACAAAAAAAATCATTAAACCACTTAGCTTTATGCTCCTGGCGACGTTTCTGCGCCTCTCATATATACTCACTCTGCTTGGCATGCGAGAGGACTCGCTTTTTTTATATCATATATAATTATATTTCGCAAATTTAGCGAATCTTCGGCGGCTCCGCCATATATAGTGACGTAACTCAGATGGGAGCTTATTTATTCAAATGAAACTCCTATATGGTTAAATTGGATATTATATTGGGAGACTTTTCTATATTAATAATTAAAATTATCACTTTTATCTAGGAAAAGACACCATCATAATCTATTTGACACACGCTTGAATGCCCGACTGGAACACGTCATCAAAATATTACCGGCCAGTCTCAAGAAGGAGGTCCCAGTCTCTACAGTATCATGTTAGGATTAAGACGATACTCCTTCCACTAGTTCCTGTTACTGGGTTTTTGTTAAAAAGGCAGTCGCTCAATGTAAAATACTGGTATTCAGCTGCATCCGGTTAAACTGGAAGTCGATTCCAACATATTGGGAAAAGGCTAGAGGCTGATGATGTTGACCACGCTTGCTCTTGATGTTAGGCCATTAAGCGCAGGTTTCCTCGCAATCACGCACTCAAGGTGTTTTGTGAATGATTAATCTAAGTTACTTAGGGACTACGCAAACCATGTTCCACCTATCCTGCTCTCTGTGTCCCAAAACATGCAGTCAAACTGACCTCTGCGCTGCCACCGATGACGCCGTGGAACTGGCGAAGTTTTGGGCCAACAAGATCTGAAATACGGCTGTGGCAGAGACAAGAAGAAGAAGAGACTGATATGCCTATAAACGTTTTTATATGCAGGGGCCTCCGACCAAATAAAAAACCAAGACATAGGGCTGTCAACAGTAAAGTGAGGTCGGTTTCGTAAACATGTGTGCACTTATTGAGGTGTAGTTTGATTGTAAATGGTTGTAAATGTGTGCGTGTGAGCGTGTATGCACAGAGCGGAGGTTTAGTTTTGGCATGCTTCACTGTATTGTTCGCAGCGCTATGTCTTGACTTTTTTATTTGTTCTGAGGCAGGAGCCAACCATTTGCAAGCCCACAGACACTGCAGACCCATCGTACCCCTGGCCGTACCCCTGGTGGTACGGTGGATTGAGCATAAAACTGGGTTTGTTAACACTTATAAATAGTAATATAGTAGGTATGCTCTATAAATAAACGTTACAAATAACACGTGGTAAACCAATTTGTATTATAGCTTGATTAATTGGTTTAGCTAGTAAATCTCTTTGCCTATTTAGTTTGGAATTGTGGGTAACGTTCTAATGGCGTGAACTCTGCAATTTCTAATGAGCTCTTTATAGATTTACATTTATAACTTAGCTTTTATGAATATGAAAGGAACCATTTATCACCTTAATAAGAATTAATAATTAACTCTAACTTATTATAATTGTAAGTCTAATTGTAAGCTGTTATAACTACGCTATTGTATTAGGTAAGCCTGTGATGATAGTTGTATGTGTTTTAAAATAAATAAATAAATAATGCTAGGTCAGTGACTTTAGGTAGACTTTGGCAAAATCCTTCAGCATTATCATCAGCTTATAGTCAAGTTAAAGTTCACTGCTGAACATAATATATGCTTCTCTACTCGCACGCCATTTAACTTGATCGAAGCATTTAACTCGATCGAAGCATGATTTTGGCATTTGGAGCCCGGAGTTTGGATTTGTGCCCGGTTGATGGCAATAGGCCCCTATTATATGGGACTTAAGATAACTGGTGAAATGTGGGTGTACTAAAGCTACACCTGTGCCCAAACCTTCAGGGAAACGAGGCGTGTTGTTGCGTTGTAATAATCACAGTGTACAATTTGTTCGACGTCAGTCAGTCTTTGTCTAAACCATTCTCCACTTTTGTTGTTTCGACATTCTTTAATCCAAAACACTTTCAACATATTCGCATTACCAGACCGCCATGATTCACAGCATAAACTTTCATCGATGGATTTGATAAACATTCGAAATGAATACATATTTTTGGACTATAGAGCTTCCATTGTTCCGTTGTGAAAGCGAGATGGAGCTATACAAATGAGAAAATGGAGTCTTTTCAAGAACAGCTTTATACTTTTTGGATTAGCAGTTATTTTATGCGTGGTATTATATTTCGCCCTTCAATATGAATACAGAATTTAAGCCCCCAGAATTTCTACAAATGAAAAGAAAGCTCATAATGTGGAGTGTCAAATGAAAGGCTTAGAAATATGATTGAAGTGAAAAATGCCTTACTAATGTTGTAGATATTCTTCGTTCAAACGATAAAAATGAAGAGGAGATTCTCAAGTCGAAGCGTGTTTTTTTTCCTAACAATGCAAACTCTTTAGGATGGAGCATATAAGCAAAATCAGCCTATAATGTTCCCACTGCTGGGACACAGGCCTCCTCTCTGTGAGAGAGAGTGGGCCGTAATCCTCCACGGCCCAGTGCGGGTTGGTGGATGTCACATGCCTTCGAATTTTTGGTTCTAGGACATGGATTCTTCACGTTTTCCTTTAAGGTTTTGAGAGCATGCTGATGAAATAATTTACACAAAGTAAAGTGCCTGTCTGGGTTCGAACCTACTACTATTCATCAACAGCTAAAGTAAGTCGCGGCCGTTATATGAAGGAATTTGCCTTATTAAAAAAGCTTTTTATAAATAAAAAAAAAGTCTTGTTAAAAAGCGCAACACTTCAAACGGTTGATTGGCAAAATGCCGAGAAATCGGTCCCAAACGAGTCAAGTTTAGCACAATCAATAAGTGAAAATTGGCGTAAAGTATTTATCCACTCAATTTCATAATAGGCAAGCTGTCACCGCTTAAACTCACCATATGGTCGCTGCCCACGCGTGGCAGTGGCCGTGTACCTCTTGGAGATAATATTACGACACCGCTCATACTTAGATTTTATTATTTGCCATATTAATTTGCGTGGGACGTCTTTACTACTCTTTGCGAAGACATTTGCTTTGAGCGTCTTTGGCAGTTCAACTTTAAAACAAGCGTTTTACATTAGGTTTTGAGTGAATGCCTGAAGTGAAGAAGTGATGAATTGATGATGGATTAAGGTAGGCATGTGTGCAAAATTGTACTAGGTTTTTCTATTAGGAAAAAAAATGTTACTTTTGATTCAGTATAATAACTAAGAAATTGGTTTTAAAAACATCCTCTCTACGTACTTCGAAGTGCTTCTAAACACCTCTTAAAGTTCTAAGTCAAAGAAGTCAAGCTGAGAAAGTCTGTTTTCATTAGTTTTGACGTGTCGAGTCGGTTAACAAGCCTGCGCCATTCTTATCAGAGGAGCAATTCTCATAATTTTAAGAACGTTCGCAGTCTGATCTCAGTCGCAATCTGTCAAAAATACCTCTAATTTCTCTGCATTTGACAAGTCTTTGACATTGATTGTCTCTGAGATGAGATTGGGACTAGATTTTGAACGTTTTTTATTACGGGAATTGCCCCTCGGATCATTTGAAACAGTTTTTGAATCCAAGATCACCTTTCAAATGTTCTAAGACAGTCGTATTACATCTTTATAAATATGTCACCGCTTCCTTTAGCTTAAATCCAGTATCTGCCAGACTAAGTCTAAACTAAGCCTACTTAGTTACATCTCGGCGTCACCTTGACCCACTGGCTCTCGCTTGTCGATACGTTATGTACTACCTGTAGTTGCTGTGTGTAGTAGCTGGTTCTGAGAATGCAAAGTTAGGCATAAATGTAAAGAGTTTGTTTATTTTCCTTATATGATGCATAGGGTATAATTTGAGGATGGTACGGGAAGAGTTTTTGGTGAAGTTTGTTCGTAATCTTATTCTATCTAGAAGTTTTCTGGTTATTAGGTATCCTTTAGTAAAATTTTTGAGAAATTAATTTTAGACCAAATGCAGAGATTTTTTAATAAACATAAATTATTACATAGCAAACAGTTCGGCTTTACAAGGGGTCGTTCAACTACTGATGCCTTGAACTTTTAGGACATATTTATAATGCTTGGGAAGATAAATGCGATGCCTTGGGCATCTTTTGTGATTTGTCCAAGGCATTCGATTGCGTTTTTCACGAAACTTTAATCAGGAAACTCCGCCACTACGGGATCCGGAATAGTGCTCTGGATCTTCTTACTTCATATTTGAGTAAAAGGATTCAAAGCGTGGACGTTAATGGAAAAAGATCACCCGGATCTATAGTAACAATGGGAGTCCCACAGGGCTCAATTCTTGGTCCTTTCTTGTTTCTTATTTATATTAATGACTTGCCGTACCTCATAAAGGATAATCATGATATAGTGTTGTTTGCAGATGACACTTCACTTTTGTTTAAACTTAAACGTCAGCAGTTGGTTAATGACGATGTAAATAGCGCGATCTCGAAAGTAGTCCACTGGTTCAATGTTAATAATTTACTTCTAAACGAGAAAAAAACCAAATGCATTAAGTTTACGCTACCTCACGTCAGGCAGGTGAAAACTAATGTGTTGATAAAGGGCGAAGAATTGAATCCTGAAGACAGCACAGTATTCTTGGGCATAACTTTGGATGCTAAGCTTCAGTGGGGTCCACATATAGACAAATTGTCAAAAAAGCTAAGTTCCGCAGCATACGCTGTTAGAAAAATTCGTAATTTAACTGATTTAGAGACGGCCCGTTTAGTTTACTTTAGCTATTTTCATAGTGTAATGTCGTACGGTATTCTATTGTGGGGAAATGCCGCCGATATTCAGACTATCTTTGTTTTACAGAAGCGAGCTGTTCGTTCAATTTATAAATTAAGCCCGAGACACTCTCTCAGAGAAAAATTTAAAGAGATTAATGTAATGACTGTGCCTTCTCAGTATATTTATGAAAATCTTTTATATGCCCATAAAAATATAAAATTGTTTAAAAAATACAGTGGAGTCCATAATATAATTACTAGGAACAAACACAAATTTGTTGTACCTACAACAAGGCTCAAGAAAATAGGTGGCTCATTCAGATGCCAATGTATACGCTTTTACAATAAACTACCAAGCCAAGTTCAAGATCTAAGCCTTAATAAATTCAAATCATTCATTAAACGTAAGTTGTGCCAGAAAGCCTTTTATACTGTTAAAGATTACATTGAGGACAAAAAAGCTTGGGATTGATCTGCTTCCAATTTTGTATTTTGAACATATTGTTTTTTTTATATACACATTGACATTAATGTATTTTATATAAACAATGACATCTGCTTACTTTGTAAAGTATTATATTATTTTAATTATTGTGAGTGTGAAGACAATGTGGGTAATTTTATTTTATTTTTTACTTTTTTTATTTTTTTTTATTTTGATTATTTTCTTTGTTCTGTTTAGTTTTGTCATGGTCTGGCAGTTTGAGTATTTTATGTGGCCTACCCAAATGTCCTTTCTTTGGTATTGTTCGTCGAATCGTTGAGCTCCTTAAGTTCTGAGTTGAGCTGCACGAATTCTGACAAATGCGTGCACTGACTGGACAGGTCCACTCAATCTGTGTGGTTCTTTCTTCAAAAGACCATCTCGGACTTCGATCTACATGGTCTTCATATAACCTGACCAAGATTATGTCTGGACTTTAAAAGAGACTGTGACCTCTGAGTTTGTTTCGGCCTTTCTTCTCAGAGTAGTCAGATAGGAAACGCCGACCTCATCTAGTTTTTAAAATATGATTGACGTGTAAAAGTGTTTGTGCAAACCTACTTACAGAAATAAAATCATTTATCATTTATCATTTATTGTTGTTTTGTTGCTTGCTTAAAAAGCTGACGCAATAAGATTTAACAGCTTTAGACGATAAATTATATCAAAATTTAATTCACCAATTGTTTTTTTGCATTAAGTGCGAATTCAAATTGTAATGCTATGACAGTCGTCAGACCACTGGGCAGTTAGTGTTTACTGTTCTGTGCGTCAAACAGACTTTCTTCAGGACTGTGAAAAATGAACCAAACTGATGCATGATGTTTCACGATCATTCGACAGGCTGTCGTGGCGAAAATGACACATTTCCATTACCTGATTTGATTTAAAATGACAATATTTTCGGATTTCGGATTTGTAAAAAGCGTTTAGATAACTTCTTCGCCTACATTGATACACAAACAGACCCCAAGGCTAGACCATGGGGTTGAAATGCCGCGCCCTTTCCGCCACTCCCCCAGGTGAATGGTGAAGATAGAAGGGTGATTTGTAAAAGTCACGAATGTAGAAAAAATATGGCGCCATTTCCGGAATGTTGTGTGTTTCGATAAGGATGTTTTGTTTGGCTAAGTGGCTGATGCGGTAAAAGGGGATTTAGCTTTTTTATTGCATTTTAAGTTTCTAGTTTGGAGAAAAAATTGATGGGTTTGGAATTGGTTTTTGATAAGGATTTATAAATTCCATTTGATAAATTCCACAAATGCTTTAGTTTTTCCAGTCAAAAAGTTGAACTTAGAGCTTTTAGCAGTGTTTAGAGAATTTGTCACCGAATTCCCTTAAATTGGCTAAGACGCTACAGTCAGCGTTAACTGTTGGTAATATTAAACTTCTGATATTGTCTTAGTCTGGCTGAATATGATGTACCTAGGTACAAATATTAAATCGTAGATCAGATGCATACAGATGAATTGCAACTATACCTAGGTGCACTGTGCACATTATAAATGAAAGTCACTTTTGGCATCAGTCTGAGTGACCGTGTTCTTCTTCTATTAAGTATGCAATGGATTTTGATACATATGTCACCATAATTTAGAGAATTTATTCCGGAAGGTGTATTGTACATTAACATATAATATAGAAATTTCGATGTTTTATCAAGTTGTAAAAACCGTACGAAGCAGGAGCGGCTCGCTGGTTCTAAATCAATCAATCTGCCTATCCTTTTCCCAACTAAGTTGGGGTCGGCTTCCAGTCTAACCGGATGCAGCTGAATACCAGTATTTTACATGGAGCGACTGCCTATCGGACCTCCACAACCCAGTTACTGGGTATAACACGATACCACTTGGTAAGACTGGTTGTCAGATTTTCGGGCATATGACGACACATAACGATTGTCAAAGATCTACGAATGACAGCCGGGACCAACGACTGAACGTGCTTTCCGAGGCACGGAGGGGTCCCAATATGTAATGGATGGTCACCCACCTACAAAACGATCGCGGCAAGCGTAGCTTAACCTTGAATCGAACTGTGCGACTGTTATCATTTAGCCACGAGCTCCTCTGTCGCTAGTTCAAAATAAGCCTCACAAATAGCAAAGCATTTAAGGTGAATGCGCAGTTGTAGACCACAAAATTCAAATTGACTTAGGTTTTTTGCAATTTGCAGGTCAGTGTCAGGTTGTATCTTGATCAAAATACTATAATAGATATATGTATTTACAGTTTTATAGTCATTAAAATATCTCTTTTCTATAAGAGATTTGATCTTATGGTACAAATCACACTTAGAAAGATGTCTTAATGATTATAATTTGGAAATACGTACCTGTTATTGTCGCGAATCATATTTTGATCAAGATATAACCTGAAATTGACCTGAAAATTGCAAAAAACGTAAGAAAAATTGAATTTCGCGGGCAACAACTGCGCATAGAGTCGTATCTAAATACGTGACAAACAGTTAATACAGTTACAATTCCATAATGCCAGACTAGACGCTACTGACATACATCAAGATTAAAATCGAACAAAAACAAAGTACTCGTACTATGTCAGTGCAAAAAACTATGAATGAATGCTGCGTCGGCGTCGGCGCGGGTTGCGTGTGCGCACCTAATATGGCGATCGCTTATCTGCTTGGGGCATGCCTTAGCTGGCGTTATGGTAAAGGTGTAGACAAGGATTTGTTAATAGGCGTGTCGTTATGTGATCGAATTTATTGGCCAATTGGCCAGATTGATTCGGAAGTTGATTGAAAATTTATAAAAATCAGTTGAGATTGATGATGTGTCGAATATTTGGGTGGGACTGAGTGATTTGGTATTGTTTCGTGGTATAAAGGCCCGGTCTAATGGAAGCGTGGGTTATACATTCTTAGATGAAATAAAGCTATTATTATTACACAGGCTAAAGAGGATTACATTGATATATATATACATTCTGAGTGGTCTGTCCCAGCAGTTCCAACATGGTTTCAACATTATAGTTTGATAATGTGGTTGTTGTTTGTCGCTAGTCGAAAATGCATATAAAAAGGTAAAGCCAACAAAAAAATCAAGTCGATCAAGTTACAGCCCAATTAAAATCATTTGTACAGTCAGCGACAAAAGTCGATAACACTTCAGTTTTTAAATATTTAGTTAAAATCGAAATAAAAGAATATTAACTCTTAGCTGTTATACAGGGTGGCATGGACATCGATGCACGATCTGTTACCATGGATTCAGTTCATTATTCTGAACCTTGATTCTAGACCCTGCGTTGAAATTATTCATACTTACATTATAAAAAAAAAATGTTGTTCTACTATACCTTTTGACCGCGTAGGTATTCCACTTTTCTATGAAACAGCAGTTTATTTTTTTGATAACCGACGAAAAATTTCTACCCTGGGGGGTCTAGAATCATGTGCTGAATGTCCCTGCCATCCTGTATATGAAATGCTAAAATACAATGTATCGAATTATTTTTCGCCATATATTATGATGTGTATCATAAATAGTAGCAAAGTTTTGTCGCTAGAGAAACAAGTACAAAAGAGTCCAAATTATTCTTGCTGGATTTCTATACGATAATATAATACAACACAACACATTCAAAAACCCTCTATCGTCACGTGCAACTGCGAATACCTAGCATACCATACTGCAGACACAAAGACATGCTTATCTCCAGAGAATGTGACCGAACAACAGGCGCTGTGTCAGTGAAAGTTGCAGATAACCTGGCCGTGTATTATGCATTGTTTGCTCTCGAATTTTCTGCGATAGCATAGGACTTTGTGCTGCATTATTAGCGTTGATAGCTAAAGATAAAGGCGGGACAAAAGGTAATTGGAAGCTGGACACAAAATAACACGGAAGATTACACACAGAACACTACGCTAGAGGGCGCTGACTTGTAAACATTACTCTACTGTTGTGATCTTACTAATTTAATTCTTAAAATGTTTTATTACGTCTGTTGATTGTGAAATGTGTATTAAAATGAACCTGGATTCTCAAACTAACTGTGACAGTGTTATCCTCAGTTTTTATTAAGATTAGACTAAATTAAAAGTGATAATACCCCTAGTAATGTAACGGGGAATTACGCCTACAGAAGTGAACATTATAAACTGTACGTACAATATTTTAATATTCTTAATCAATACCAAAAGATTAACTCTAATAACAGTGGAATCACACATGTTTTTGAGTGTTTTTTACGAATCTCGACGAAGATAAATTCGTTTTTTATTTGAAACAGTGGTGCACTACAACGCCATCTGACATCTAATACTGGAATCAAGTTGAGCTATCCTCCAATCGGGGTTGCCAAGACTAATAACTTCATTTCAATGAAAACATATTGGAAAAAGTGACATCTGTTTGGATCAGTTACCAATTAACTAACTGACTTCATTGAAAACACAATAGAAACGCAATTTGGTCGATCCTGTACTTGAGCGTTTGACGCAATGGTTTGAGGACTTGCTTTCCATGCAAGGGGCTTCGCGTTCGATTCCTACGAGCGTGAATTGTTTTTGAGGATTTATTTGTATTATAAAAATGAATTATCTAAATAACATAACATTCAGGCGCACACGTACGCAGTCGGAACCAAACAATGATGATAGTGATGACATTATTTCACAAAGTTTGGAACAGACTACAAGTAGTTTACCAGAAGTATCGGAAGACGAAGATAATAATGAAATAAAAATATTAAAGGAAAAGATAGACAGTTTAACTTCTCAACTAAATAGCGCGCATAAGGAGATTGAATCATTATCACTAGAAAATAGTAATTTGAAGAAACAAAACGAAGAATTTACTAAGAAGAACATGGTATACAAAAAAATTGCCAATAGTCCAGCGAAAGTAAAAGTGACGACACCTAAAAATATTACAAAGAAGCTCACAAAAACCAAACAAACGCAGACAATTAGGATTAGCGAAAATGACTCCGCATCGGAAAATAACTTGACTAATGGGAATGACAACAGCTTAGGCAACACAAATACAAAAGTCATACGAGACACACAAAACTGCCCCAGTAAACCTAAAATATGCTTAATTAGTAGTGAAACCTCAAACATGTTACATAACCTTGCTACCACTACTGGTCTACAAAATTACGACATGTGCCACTACCGTAAACCTAAATGTGGATTGGAACAATTATTGGATAAAATTGACGGAAAAGTAAAGGACTATACCCACTCTGATTTTTGTATAATTTATATAGGTGAAGAAGACTTTCTTAAAACCCGTAATTATATAGAATTAGTGATATTCATAAGAGAAAAATTGTTAAACCTAACCCACACTAACTTTATAATATGTTTACCAACTTTCAAATATATGGAAAACGCTTACATTCTGTTTAACAGCCGCATTGAAACCTTTAATAATCTTTTGTGTATGGATACAATTACACACTGCTATGCACACATCTTAGACTCCAACCTAAATCTGCCCTACAGTTATGATACATATAGCTTACGGTATAAAACCTTAAACAAACATGGCTTAAAAATTGTTGTGTCGGATTTGCAAAATCTAGTTATTGACATATGCGACCTGAATATTGCACATTCAGAAGTCGACTACTCCATTCTAAATCAGAATAAAATCTCTGCAAAGCAAAAACCAATAAACTCTCAGTTTTTTCTTTAACAAGCTTAACATATTTCATCAAAATATAGCAGGATTAATTAACAAATCAGATACACTTTTAGTTAAATTGGATGAATTGTTCGATCAGGGAACCTTAATAGACATTATTTGTATAACAGAGCATTTTATAGAAGCTGGCTATGAAAATTTAGTTCACATACCGAACTACAGCCGAGCGGCTATTTTTTCACGAAATACAAAAAGAGGAGGAACGTGTATCTTTATCAGAAATGAACTACAGTATAAAGAATTACCGGATATAGCTAAACAATCAGTTTCAGGGATATTTGAATGTTGTGCTGTGGAGCTATTATCGTATAATGTCATAATAATTTGCATCTATAGGATACCCAAACATGGCTTGTCAGTTTTTTACGAAAAATTAGATAATATACTACGAAAACTAAGTCTAAATCCAAATAAAAAAATTATATTAACCGGTGACTTTAACATTGATGTACTTAAGAGAAATAAAACTACTTTAGAATTTGAACATTTTCTTCTACAATTCAATCTTAAACTAGCACTTTACAACCCCACTAGACTGAGTAGCAAAAGTTGTATCGATAACTTTGCTCACAATTATCAAAAAAAATGCAAGGCAAAAATTGTTGATTTTGGTCTCTCTGATCACACATCTCAAGTTCTAACTGTGCCTATTGAAAAAACATGTAAATTAAGTCTTTGGAGATTAAAAAAGCAAGATACCTCTACGGACAACCTAATGTCATTTAAAGCTCACCTTGAATGTTTATCTTTCTCGGAAGTATATAATGCTAAAGAGGCCCATGAGTCCTTTGATAGGTTCATGGATGATTTCCTAATGCTCAATAGACTTTGCTTTCCGGAAAAAACAGTCACCATAAAGACCAATAGGAAAACTAAATGGATATCTCGTGGTATAAAACTCTGTAGTAGAAAACAAAGACAACTACTTTGGAAATATAGGTGCAATCCTGACTTAAGTAATAAACAAACTTTTAAAAAATATACTGTATTATTTAAAAAAATAATGCGTTTAACCCAGAAGTCGCAAAATAACCATTTTATACAGAACTCTCAAAATAGATCGAAAGCAGTTTGGAAAATAATAAATAAATCTAAATCAAGTTTGCCACATGATACAATAAATGCCATACAAAAAGATCAACTTTCTATAACGAATCCTATTGACATATCTAATGAATTCAATAACTATTTTGTTGACGAAATCGAAAATAATAAACAAAATGACATGAATTGGACTAATCAAAATAATATTGAAAATCTGACAGCACAATCCCTATTTATGTTACCTGTTTTGACGACTGACATTATTAAAATAATTGACAATCTAAAAAATACGAACACAATTGGTTATGATGGTGTATCTACAAAAGTTGTTAAATATGTTAAAGAAATTATAGCGCCACCTCTCGCACACATCATTAATTTATGCATCACTGATGGCGTATTTCCGAAAAGTCTAAAAAAAGCCATAATTAAACCTCTATTTAAAAGAAACGACAAAACAGATGTAAAAAACTATAGGCCGATAGCAAAACTCCCAGTACTTTCAAAAATATTTGAAAAAGTAATTTATAATTCAATTTATACGTACTTTGAAAAGTTCAACCTATTCTGCAAGGAACAAAAAGGATTTCGTAAAAATCATACTATTAATATGGCACTATACGATTTATTACAACATCTTATAACATCAGTAGATAAAATTAATCCAGTATGTGCAATCTTTACTGATATGACCAAGGCATTTGATTATGTAGATCACAAGATATTACTGCAAAAACTACATGGATATGGCATAAGGGGCAATGTTCTGAAACTTATTGAATCATACCTTAGTGACAGATATCAATACACGGAAATATCTAGAATATGTCATAAGAATAAAACGCAGATCATATATAGATCAAAACCAAGACACGTAAGATTTGGCGTGCCCCAAGGTAGCGTACTAGGGCCGTTATTATTTCTGATATATATAAATGATCTGCCAAAAATAATACGACACAAAATTATCCTATTCGCCGATGATAGCACAGCTGTTATAAAATGTAATAATGTTACAACTTATCAAAATGATATTAATGAATGCCTTCTCAATATCATCAGTTGGATGAATAATAATAATCTCAAAATTAATTTAAATAAAACTAAGGTGATGCACTTTCATCAGCGGCAACCACATCCAAATATTGATCTAACTTATAATAACCATAAAATAGAAGAAGTTAATAATGCTAAGTTTTTAGGTATAACCATCGACAGTAAGCTTACTTGGAAACCCATGATAGAAGAACTCTGTAAACGTCTGAGTAAATCTGCTTATGCACTCTTTCAGTTATCAAAAAAGGTGAATAAAGATACGTTACTGGTGGCATACCATGGACTTGTAGCTTCTGTGCTGCGATATGGCGTAATTTTTTGGGGGCAGTCGACTGACCGTGAGCTTGTATTTAGGATGCAAAAAAGATGTGTCAGAGCAATGTGTAATATAAAAACAACGGATAGCTGTAGACCCTATTTTAAGTCCTTAAAAATACTTACCCTTCCAGCATTATACATATTGGAAACTGCATTGTTTGTGAAAAGAAACACACAACTGTTTACAAAAATATCTTCCACTAAAAAAACTCCATTGCGTGCCCAATACGTGAATAAACTATGTAATCAAAAATGTAAGACCGCATTGATGCGAAAAAGTTTTTTTGGTGTGGCACCTAAAGTGTTTAATAAAATTCCTAATGACATAAAAAACTTGACATTGTATAAATTTAAAAAAGCTCTTATCAAATTATTAATTGACAAATGTTATTATAATGTAGACGAATTTTTGAACGACCAAATATTAGAATAATGCATTTTTTTTTCTTTTTTTCCTTTTTTATTTTTATGACATAATGTAATGACTCCTAATGGGTCCCTTATAAATTTGTATGTCTTAATTATGACAAAACATAGCGCATGCCCTATTTATGTAAACACCTATGTATACACCTATGTTTCACAAATAAACCGATTGATTGATTGATTGATTGATTGAAGATAAAATTAATGATGACAACAAAATCGCATAGAAAAATAAAAGTTTAACATTGAAATGTCCTCTGATAAATCTATGATCATCACACTCGCATCGAGTTTGGAACGGGTACTAAGCGGTTCTTGTCATTTCGGTACCGGTTCCAGACGGGTACCGGTCGGTACTCCACCTAAAAAGTACTGGTATAAAATTCAGGTACCCTCCACAAATCTCGTAATAGTACCTTGAAGTTATTTTTCTTTGCTTCTGTTTTCTCACTCTTGCTTACGGAAATAATTGTTTGGTACTAGTTTTGGTACCGGTATACTTTGATTATTAATCAAAGCCGGTATAGTACCGATACTGATAAGAAATACCAATGGAACAGGTACTACGTCTGGTACCGGTATCACACCAAGGTCCGGTTCCCAAAAATACCGATAGTACTCGTACAAGCCCTGCTCACATCATAAAAAACAATGTTAAATCCATACAATCATATCTAAGCTTTCTAAAGAGCGGAAACTCCCAACGAGCGGAACTGACGACCTAGCTAGGCCATACATAGGCTATATCCATATATCTATTATTTATGTATTCGTGTATGTTATGTTCTTAAACTTTAAAGTTCAAGCTTACGTTAATTTCCTCTTTCATGCGAGCGAAACGAAGTGACATTTAATAATTTATGATGCTTTTAAAAAGTGGAGTAAATGCCAAGAAACTGTTTAGTGCGGTGACTTGGATAGTTTGGTAAATTATATACCTATGCCTAGCAACTTGCATTCAGGATAGTTGTAAAACTCAATTTATTTACCCGATTATCGTTCATCTAGCAAAAGAGAGCAGACAGAGAGCTCTGACCCGACAAAAGCGCAGCTCCTAAATGGGAAAGCAACCTCAATCAACTCAGCCTATCATAGCCTACTGTTAGACATAGGACTCTCCCAGGATGCAGCACAATATCATGTCCTCCGCCTTACGCATCCAGTTCGTCTCGATTCATCTAGCTGGGTGCGTCCCTCACTACGCTCCCTAGAATCGTGAAAAACGTACTTAATTATAATATTACCGCGACAGTTTTTGTATAATTTATCTGATCCTATACTTTTTGTCGCCAGGTTTCTCGACTGGTGATCCTCCATGAAGAAGCAGAAGATGGCAACGCTATGCCAGACCTGGCGCGGCCGGTGCAGGCCGTGTCTCTCGCTGTCAACAACCTGGTCAAGGTGAGTCACACTGACGATGAACTTTCATGCTGTTGCATTTGGATGTCGCCACCTAAGTAGACCTAGGCTACGCTAGGGTGATACTTATGAGTAAGCGTCATAAGCTTTCATGAAGGATTGGTCGAAAAAAGCAAGCCATAGGAAACTGTGAAGGCCTTGCTTGTAGGTAGACCTTTACATTAGCAGTGGGAGAGTGAAGAAAAAAAATGACGTATTGCTGGGCAGTTTGTTACTCCTCTTTGAAGATTTGAATATCTATAAAATTATGAACAACAGGAGCATTCTGGACTTACGATAATACTTTTTTCGACGTATATCGTGTGAGATTATAATAAAGTATACTACAAAGTTCTCTAAAACACATGTCCCCAGGTCGGCCACGAAACCATCGAGTCTTCAGAAGACTCAGTCCTCAGACATGACATGCCAGGCGCCTTACACCGCGTGGAAACAGCTGCTACCCTCCTACAGCAGGCCTCCGACATGCTGCGATCTGATCCTTTCTCAGGACCTGCAAGGTATTATCATCCTTATTGTACTAACATTAGAGCTATTTATTATGATGTTGTACTATGTTCTTTCACCATACCTAGTTCTGCCGCCAAGCAGCGTTGCCATGCTGTGTTCTGGTTCTTTATCTCCAGGATGGAAACACTGCAATGGCGATGCCTATTGCAGATGTAGTAGATAGGTAGTGGTGACTGCTTATTATCAGGAATTTAGGAGACGGAGAAAGGAGAGGTGAGGATTCCCTGCTGGACTCCTCCGATCAACGAGGAAATTATCTAAAAAAGAATATTAATTTACGACTATGAAGCACTTAGCCAGTGCTGAGAGTAGTGGAAATGCTTATCATAAATATCGCAAAAATAAACATTGGCATTTCTTACACAAGCATCCGCAGCTGTTCCAAAAACAACAACTTTTCGGAAGAATCAATGCTGCAAAATTGCAGGTCACTTACCTTCACAAATGAATCTCTTCTAAACTACACTTTTGCATGACAATATAACTTTAAAATTGTTGAAGAAAATTTAAAAATATCCGTGTTTTCGTCATGCTAGGTACGGAAAGCCCGAGGGTTCGATTCCTTCATACGCGGCCATGATGTCAGTGTCTATTGACGCTAGTCTCTTTACCTTCGAGTCGGATACTGCGAGTGTCAGGGAGTTGAAACTGAGTGTTGTTTGTAGGAAGAAGCTGATTGAAGGCTCCCGTGGTATCTTGCAAGGGACGTCCGCGTTGCTCCTGTGTTTCGACGAGTCTGAGGTCCGGAAGATTGTTAAGGAGTGCAAAAAGGTATTTACTTTCATTTTTAACCGACTTCAAAAAAGGAGGTTCTGTATTCGACCCGTATGTATGTATGTATGAATGTTTGTATGTATGTTTGTATGTCCACGATTTTCTCAAAAACTAATAAACCAATTTTGATAATTCTTTCACTAATGTGATCTATATGCTTTCAGGAAGGTTTTAGTATATAATACATTATGTAACTATTCTTATGTACGATGTTATATGCATAAATGTACTGCATCTCCGGCAATTCTATGCGAATTTTGATGATTCTTCTAGTCGGTGTATTCAATTCTTCAATGCACTAGTGTTATTTGAATTTGTGTGGAATAGGTACAACTAAAAAGTGAATAATAAAAACTTTTTTACAAAAAACAAAAAAAAAAACTACAAAGTGATAAATAACTTTAATTTCGGAATTCGGGACTTCCGAAATTAAAGTTATATTTAGCTACAGTAGCAGTATTTCCGAATTTCAACGTTTTTGAGAACAAAGGATGATTACTTACAATGCAAATTGTTATTTTTATGTTATTGCAAACAGTAGTATTTTCGTTATGATTATGCGATTTCTGATGTTTTAGTGATACAGATTTGCTATCGCAAAAATATTTCTGTTCAGTAAAATGTCCATCACGACACAATTAAATGACAAAACATACATTAAACACACATAATTGACAGACTCTTCGTCCCATCTGACTTTTATGAATTGGAATTGTGTTTTCCTCATATTTCTGTGTGAAAATGAAAGTAGCATGACCTTCTAGCAATTTCTATTCTTTTTACATTATGTAAAAACTTATTATCCCGTGGATGAGTGGAGGTATTGTTTGTGGCGTGAGAAATAGAATTGTATGTTGTGGTTTTATAAGGATAAACAATGGGAAATGGAAATGCCTAGAGTTGGTAGGTAGTTACTTTGGATTGAGAAAGTTATTTTAAGTTAATATAAACACAGGCATCAAAGGCTCCGGTCTGACCGTAGAATGGCGGTATATTATTTTAGGGGTTCGTTATATTGATCTTGAAACTGTTTACAATTAGACTAGTACTCACTTCGTAACTTATTATGACTTTTTTTTTGTATAAATAAAACATAGAAAGAAAAAAAGATGTTTATTTGTCACAGAAACACGTGCATACAAAAAGATAATTAACTCGAGTAGGTAAACAGAAACGATGAGCACAAAACTGAAATAGTCGGCAGCTGCACGTCATGACTGCGACAAGAAAGAAAGCTTCCACTCAGCATGATGCTGTGCTATAAAATAAGCACAGCGCTGATTTTCATTGCAACATGATGCCTGTATTCTGCGAAGGGTTGGGCTGAGGTGCACCTATAGTACACCCAAATTTCTTCAGTTATGTTTAAGTCCCATGTAATAGGGGGCGAGCCTAATGTCATCATGTGCCCGGTTGGCACAAATCAAGCCTCCGGACTGTTACTGAGATATTCCTTTTGTGTTGTGTGTGTTCCTGTGTTGATTGCCCCAAAACGGCTGAACGGATTCCGATGAGATTTTTCAAACAGATAATTTATAACCTGGACTAACGCTTAGCTAATAACTTTTAATTCCTTGGTAGTACGTTCCCGTGGGATATTTTGCGGCAACCACGTGGGCGAAGCCGCAGGCAAAACCTAGTCAATCTAATATTATTTATGTGCGTATTGTATTTCAGGTGCTAGACTACCTAGGAGTGGCTGAGGTCATAGACACCATGGAAGACTTGGTGCAATTCCTCAGAGACATCTCGCCAGCACTCTCCAGGGCAGCCAGAGAGGTAAGCTCTACTTACAAAATCTGTTAGATCGAGAAAGCCTTTATAAGTCAAAATCAATCATAGCCTTTTCTCCAACTATGGTGGGCCGGCTTCCAGTCGAACCGGATGCAACTGAATGCCAGTAATTTACTGGTTACTGGGTAACACGATGCACGATGAGCTTAAACGTTTATCTAATTGACACTACACCAATTTGCCGTGTTATACTTATAGCCATTTAACACAACTGTCAAAGAAAGTCGGTATTCAATTTGATAAACGATCAATTTCCCCGACTTTACTTACCTACAGGCAATCACTATTAAGTACCATATTTTTTTTCAATTACTTTATAGGTTGCTGCTAGGGCGGCCGAGCTGACCCACCCACCTCACGCAGAAACCCTGAACCGCTGCCTCGAGAGCGTCAAACAATTGGCGCCGGTGCTCATATGCTCCATGAAGATCTACATACATATCCTCACTGAAGGTAAGTCTGAAAGAAGAAATTCGATAGTAGCAACATAAGGGCCTGCGCCCACTGGCGGCACGGCATGGGAGCGCATACTGCCGGCTACAATGCCGCAATCTGCGACGTCCTTAGGCACGCCGAAGGCTACCGGCGCCACATCGCGCTCGCGCGTTCTTTTCACAACAGTCGCTACGCTGTCGAAGAATGCCAAAGGGTTGCCGAGGCATTCCGAGAGATGCCGCCGAGGCATTCCGAGAGATGCCGCCGAGGCATTCCGAGAGATGCCGCCGAGGCATTCCGAGAGATGCCGCCGAGGCATTCCGAGAGATGCCGCCGAGGCATTCCGAGAGATGCCGCCGAGGCATTCCGAGAGATGCCGCCGAGGCATTCCGACAGATGCCGCCGAGTCATTCCGAGAGATGCCGCCGAGGCATTCCGAGAGATGCCGCCGAGGCATTCCGAGAGATGCCGCCGAGGCATTCCGAGAGATGCCGCCAAGGCATTCCGAGAGATGCCGCCGAGTCATTCCGAGAGATGCCGCCGAGGCATTCCGAGAGATGCCGCCGAGGCATTCCGAGAGATGCCGCCGAGGCATTCCGAGAGATGCCGCCGAGGCATTCCGAGAGATGCCGCCGAGGCATTCCGAGAGATGCCGCCGAGGCATTCCGAGAGATGCCGCCGAGGCATTCCGAACGCCGCTGCTTTGTTTTTGTAAAGTACATAACATCACGCCTGGATTCCCCAAAAGGTCTACCCCTTTAGGGCTGTATTCCCGGGGGGTATAAAGGTGTGATGATATGTAGTATTTAAATCTGTCTGCATTCTAAGTGTTTAATGTAATTACGAAGTTTCTTTAAAAAAAAAAGCTTTATTTATAAATCATTTATCATTATTAATTCTTATTGCAGGAGGCAAAGGTATGGAGGAAGCTGCTGAGAACAGAAACTATCTGGCGCAGAGAATGGCAGACGAAATACATGAGATCATACGGTGAGTTGAAATGCTTGAACACACGATAGATTTTTTTTTTATATGTACAGTCAAGGGGAAATTAATTGTTAAGCTTTGCGGTTTTATAACAATCAGATTTTTTTTAAATGCCGATTGTGATTTGAATATAAGTACAACCAATTGCAACTTCTATATATTATTTTATATAAAAAATTATCAAAACATTGTACCTCAATGGTGCCCAAGATACAGGCTGTGCCTAGTTTGGGATCAATGATACTTCTATATTGTAATCCCTCATTTACTTTAACGAAATGTGCCTAAACCTGACGCGTTCTTCAAATTTCGCTCTTAATTCTAGTCCAATAATCAAATCGCCGCCTAAGAAGATTCACATCAAAATGTTGTATGATTGTTTGCAGCGTGCTTCAACTGACGTCATACGTGGAGGATGGCGGTGAGAAAGACAACGTTGCGGTACTGAAGGCGCTGCAGCAACAGATACACGCCAAGATGGGGGCTGCGCACGAGTTTCTTAATGTGAGTTCTTGTATAATTAAACTTATAACTATACTGTGGTACAGATGAAATAACGCGAAACATATTGGGATACGTATTCGATGTTATTGTTGTTTTTTGAATTAGTATGATGATGATTGATTGTACAAGTGTACCTGTGAACCCATTCAAAACAGTTAAACGCACCAAAACATCTATTATAAATTGGTGAAGTTCGAACTTATGAGAACTGAAGATGATCTTATCAATTCAATTTATTTATTTAGTTACAATTCACATTGCGTTATAATATAATACAGCATGTATAAATATACAGGGTTATTGGAAAAACACCAACAACCTCTTAAGAGGTCATTGTACTCATCATTATGAACAATTTTTACTATGGGGCCAAACCTGAAATCGCGTAAAAAAATCAGCTGTTTCCTACATTTATGTTCGTATAACTCGTCAAAATGTAGGAAACAGCTGATTTTTTTTTCGCGTTTGTTGATGTTTGTTCTATAGAATTTTCCCTTCACGAAGCTACGCGCGCTTTACTTGTAGTAACTAAGTGTACAAACACGTTGTGAATGTGTGCGGGTAGACGAGTAAGCATGACGCTTTCTATGTCTACGAAGAATAGACATAGCTCTTTCTATACAAAGTGACATTTCGTTTCTCCATTTTTGACATCGCGGCGTAGAAATCCTTCTACAATCTGTCATTTTGTCTTTCGTTTCTAACAATCTTTGTCTAGGTCCTCTTTTATGTAGACTATTTCAGAAGAAAGTTTTCTATCTCAACTGTCAAAATTACACTGACAACTGACAGTTGTCTAAGAGATTTTGTAATCGCCATCGCCATGCTAAAGACCGTAGAAAACTTCTTACTCGACGGTCACAAAGTATATACGGTTATCTACAAAATCATGATTTTACAGAAGAGCGTTTTGAACGCAAAACTGATAATTAATAGTAGAACAAAGCTATCTTCTCCTATTTTACATCATTTAGTTAATAGGGCATTACCAAGGAAGTGGTTAAGGCTAATATTACCGAAATAATTTTTTTTGTTCCAAAATACGGTACTTACTTCGACACTTTGAGAAAAATTGTTGTAGTAGTCTTTACATACGTATCTGCCTAGCTTTCCGAGGCACGGAAGGGTCTTGGTATGTAAAGATGGTCACCCATCCACAGACCAACCGCGGCAAGCGTAGCTTAACCTGATCGATCGACCTGTGCGGCTGTTATTATTTAGCCATGAATCCGAATTAAGAGTGAATTTTGTAAAAAGTGCAGTTGACTCTTTCTACTTTACTGCCGTCGTACTGTCTACACGAAACGTCATCTTTGTCTATTCTTCCGTCGACAAAACCCGTTTCTATGGTGGTCATGCTACGCGTGCACACGTAACGCGTGTCTCGGACGGCACCGAGAGCTCTTGCGCTTACACACACATTCACAGTGTGTTTTTACATTTGCTAAGCCCAAGTAAAGCGTGCGTCGCTTCGTGATATAAAAATACTGGCGGTACTTCGTCGACCGATGTTTTGTTTTTGTCATGTGTAACTGTTGTAATGTGTCTGGCCGCAGGACGCGGCGGCACAACGCAACGGTTACGGCGAGCGCGCGCTGCGCAGCGTGCTGACGTCGGCGCAGCGCGCCACCGAGCACCTCGCGCCGCAACCTGCCGACGCCGCCAGGAGGATCGCCAGGTACACACGTTACAGCTGGCATAACCTGCGTTCGCGATGTATTTGCCAAAAATGTAAACAAATATAAATTAATGGATAAATAACTTTAATTCCTACACAATAAAGTTTAGTTTACGCTACAACTTCAAACATTTTAATAACTTTTTCAATAGTGCTAGTCACTCTGAAATCAACTTAATAATCATTGAAATAAAGTTGATATTTGTTTAACTTGAAATAAGGTGGGTGTGTGCAGCACTGCGCACTCATTCACCTCTACACGGGTATCAGGAGTGTGTGCTCACATGTCGAGGTGTGGTACAGACCATCACACTGAATAACAAATCTCCATGGGACCACCATCATCACGAAATAATATTCAACTGTCCCATACACTTGGTTCGAGTACGTATTGAAGTTTTGTATGGGCCAGCCGATTATTTTTTCGCGATTACGATGTTGGTCTCATTGTTCAGTTTGATAGTTACTACTACACCCTTATATGATCATTGATCAGACATTTCTGGTACATGCTGTATTCAACACGAAAATCCATGCTAACCATGGCAAGTTTTTTTTGACAGACCACTGACCACTATTTTCCGATAGGTTCATCAAACTTCTATAATCGATTCATAAAAATATCAACGCCCAATACAATCCCTTAGATTGAAAACAAGGAACGGTCGTGATCACGACTGGCTTTAATTTAAATTGATCTTAAACAGCACTGAACTTCATAATAAAAACGCTTTATTTTGTATTTATTTCAGATCTGGAGGTATAAACGCAGACCATCTATGCGATGAGCGCCAATACGGACACGGCAGAGAAGCTAAGGTGACCAAACCATCAATAAAAACTATATTTATTTCTCCTATATGCCTTTACAGCTAAACAGAACTTTAATCATGCAGGCATTGAACCTGGCTTCAGACCTGCGCCACCAGATCAACGAGCTGGATATCATTGTGAACGAGGGTGTGAGAGCGGTGGAGCAGCAGGGCGGGAAGACCATGCAGGCCAGGTGAGCATGGCATCATGATACCAGCCTAAATACAGTGCTTATTTTTCATTGAAACTGAAACCGAGATCTATAAACGTTATTTAGCATGTACTTTGATTCAGCGTTGCTCTCGTCACTGTCGCACAACTTTCAAACTATTAGTGTGCGATAGAGACAGGAACATGTCTAAGTCGAAGTACGTGTTATGTAACATTTATAGATCTCGGCCTAACAGTGATTCCTTGCTCGAAACCTATACATCTGACAGGCGTTGAGAAATATAAAAAAAATAAATTGATGAAGGCGTTTATTTATAAACGTTGCTTAACGTTAAGAGGCGTTTAATATTCAAAATTGTATGGTTCAACAGTCGCTAATCATTACTTAACTTTAAGCTACGTTTATAAATAAACCCAGCTCCGCCTGAGATATAAATCGATGAGCTTCGCAATTTTGCTGCTTCCCTTTATTAAACGCTCGCGTTTATCGAATTTAATTAAACATAAATTATAAAGAAGTAACATCGTTTGTTTGTTTGTAATACGTAATCTTTAGAAGTACTAATACGTTTTACAAAAATATTGAATTGCTAGAAAGTTACTTTATTGCCGCGTGCCATATCTATGTTTTATGGTATAGTTGATTTCTATGCGGACAAAGTCGCGGTGCAGAAGCTAGTAGATGATATCAGTAAAAAATATCGTGTAAGAGTCACCACAGTACAAATTAGAAGGACAAATGAGGTAGAACCTGAATCTGCTGTGATTTATGCCGAGCTAAAACAGAGTTTAGATAATATTTTTTTGGTGTGTGATAGGTTGGAGACAGCTCACAAGTGGTTGTTACACCCGGCTGCGGATCCAGTCACCAGGATCGAAGGTCAGAAGGCTATCAACAGCATCGTCTCTCAAGGACAGAGGGTAAAGAAAAAAACCATCATTATTGAATTTGCTACAAAGATTATAGAAGAAAAAGATTACGTTAATTTATTCAGTACGAAATAGTATGCCATGCGCTTGCTATGATTTTGTAAGAAAATTCTTCTCCATCTGCATGATTCCTAATGGCTTATGTTTAACTTATCACCAGATAAAGTAAAATATAACATTCAAAAAACACTTTTTACTGCCAAAAATAGTAAATGCTTATGTTTATGCTATGCTTATACGTATTCAATATTGTTACAGATCGCCGACGGCCTTCAAGGTCGTGAAAAGGCGGAGGTTCTTCAGCTGTGCTCCGAGGTTCAACGGCTGTCCGATAAGTTGGCCGACTTGTGCGCCAGCGGGAAGGGAGACAGCGAGGAGGCGAGAGCTATTACCAGGTGCGTGCTATTGCAGTTTAGGCGTATTCTAGTCTACTGTTAGGTATGGACCGTTGTCAAACATTGGGCATTTTATAATAATGACGTTGCACATTTTTCACCAATAAAAGTAGGTTTGGTTCGGTTGGTGTTCATTAAGACTATATTCGGTGATGATAACTGATGTACAGTGGGAAAATTATTAATTTAAAGCTGGAACTTACTAAACGCTCTTGATTTTGTTGCAAGAATTTCGGGTACATTTTCTTCGATTTTTTTGATTGTCTGTTTCATTTGACTTTGAAGCGACTCGTGGGGTATTGCAGAGCTGCTGGTACTAGGTTCGGCGTCCATTTTTGCTAAATCAATTTACAAAAAGTCCTGGGACTTCGAGACGTCATGGGACACAAACTAGTGAAGTCTAGTGTGACAGTTTCAAAGGCTTTATTTCTAAGTTTCTGATAATAGTTATTTCTACTCGAAGATGACGACGATGATGATTTAGATGTATGATGCTTGCGTCGTGTTGATTCGAGAGCAGTATACTTGTTCTCTAAAAATCTAAGAAAATCTGCTAGAACAGGCAAGGCTCTAGGATTTTCTAATGATTGAGTGTATTCACTGAGTGTCTGAGTATCTAACTTCAGTGTAAGTAAATGCACAACCGTTGGCCCCATGGCGGTTACGTCTATACCAAGGTTTCTCAAGGCGTTGATGCATTCATTGATGGTGTCGAACATGTTCTTGATTTGTGTGTCGACTTGGTTTTGCATTGTAGGTATTGACAGCAGTATGTTCATGTGAGAGGTAAAAATTAGTCTGTCATTGTTATACCTATGGTTCAGGATGTCCTAGCAGATTTGGTAATTCTCTGAACTGATATTGAGGTGTTGAATGATCCTTTCTGCTTCGCCTTTCAGTTTACTTTTTAATAACTGCATCTTCTGGGCACTTGGGATGGATTTATTGTTATGGACTGCTTCTTGGAATAAGTCCTTGAATGATATCCATTTGTGATAGTTTCCCGAGAAGGTGGGAATATCCATTTTCGGTGTAAAACTTTCCCGATATGAAACGGAATACATTTTGCTATTGACTAACTTTTTGATGTCAACGTATAGTCGTTCGTACTTGCTATATTCCTGTTCATACTCCTCATCTTCAGAGTACATCTCACTATCAATTTCCCAGTGCAGGGAATCGATTGTTGACCATTTTGCTTGAACGGTTCTGAGTACATCTTCGAATTCCCATTTTTCGGAGAGATTCTCAACGTCCACGCTTTTGATTGCTCGTGATAAAGCCTTGAAGTTACTCTTCTGCTTGCGCAGCATTTCTTCTAATTTACTGGCATTCCCCCGAGAGACAATCTTCTTGAACAATGATGTGGATTGGCTCCCACTAGGCATGACGTTCGGTTGATCTGGGTCAACCGACAATGTGTCCGTTTGCTGTCGCTCATCCGCAGCTTCTTGATTGCGAGTGTCTGATATACGATTTGATGAAGCGCTAGGTGACTTATCCCCTTTCTCCAAACTAGTTAGCGGTTTGTATTGTTGAATGATGTTATGAGCTTCATTATAGAAGATCATTGCCTTATTGTAGAAGTTTTCCGAAAAGTAGGTATAACCACGATCTTCAAACTCACACAATCTAACATGATTCTCTTGAAATTCCCGCCAGTATGTATCCAGGGTTTGCAAACGTTTCTTGATGTTGGCTGGAGTTTTGCGCTCCGCAGAATCCTTCTTGAAATTCCGCAGTTGCTGCTCCATGGCTTGAATGATCTGTTCTTGATTGGCCAAAATGTCCTCCATGTTGGCGCTCATGATTGCTGTTGGTTGAGACGGATGTTACTCTGTCCACAGGTCGTAGCCGCAGGAGCTGTACTTTCGCGCCGACAGTTTATTCACACGGTTAAGAACGCGAAATAGTCCCGCCTATACAGAAGCTCGAAGGACCAAAAAGATGTAGGATCTTTACACCTTTTAATGATGATAGTTGAGTGATACGCAAGAATACGTGATAATAGATTTTATTGATGATGAAATTAATTGAATGATAATGAGTGCACGCGATTTGAATGATATTTGTGTACTAAAGTATAGGCCGCGCGTAGCGAGTAAAGTGCTGACAAAATGATGTCAAATTTGTACGTGCTTGCACTGTACACAACTGTTGTATAATAAGGGGTATTAAAACACGAATGTGGGTTTAGTATCACATGAGTGTTTTAATACCTAATTATGTACAGTTGCACACAAGACTAATCTACACCTATGATATGAATCCTCTATAAAAGGTTCTGAAACAGTTTTTTTTTTGCAATACTAATAACGAATAAAAATGGCGGCCGGCGGGATACGACGTGAATTCGAATAACCTATAAGTTTTTTTTTTATTACTGCGCTGTGGTAGTGAAACGTGCGTGCAAGACAATGTTCTATTTTTGAAAAGGAGTTGCATAATGAAATTTAGTACAACATTATAACACTCGTTTGGATGATATTATGGTTACTATGACACTGGTTGTTTTAATGTTGGCAATAAGCTAAATGTTTCAGAAACTTTTATAGAGGATTTATAGAATGGGTGTAGATAAAGGTATTTTACTATCGCGGTACTTGTTTCAGGGAGCTGACAGACAAACTACACGAGTTGAAGCGAGCTACTGAACGCGCCGTAGTGAACCGAGTGGTCGAAGAGTTCATAGATGTAGCTGCTCCACTTAGACACTTTACTGATGCTGTTAACGCGCCTATGGGTAAGCTACAGTGTTATTAATTTATTGGTTTGTAGGGTGATTCAAAATTAATAAAGTTTTGCGGCATAAAAACACAATATAATCGTTCACATAATACAAAACGTAGAAAATGCTTGATTGGAACATTGAGACTGTGGCGAACCATATTAATTGTCTATGGTTCCCACTACTACATATTTTATAGACAACATTCAGTGATCTAGAGATAGTCTACACAGGAATCAGCTAGTTGGTCTGAATTTGAACCGGATGTAAAAACCAGATATTCCTCTCCATATGACTTATTAACACGATTGTTATTACCTAGTATTTAAGTAAACGTGTATCCCTTCGCTGCCACTTGGATACTGTGCTGTGGTATAAATATACATATGTAAGAACTGGATCGAGTTTCATTCATAATAACAGGATGTCATAACGCGCCTAAAATACCATAAAAAGTCGTGGCGTTTTAGAGCGTGGTGCGGGCCGGGCGGTGGGCGCGGGTTCATGTGACATGCCTACTTTCTACAGGCTTCAGTTTTACTAGGAATCCGAAATAAGTATCGATATTGCCTTTGCGATACCTTTTTTAATAAAAAGGGCATTGTGATGTGAATTTGTCACTTCTAGAAGTACACAGCATTTACATAACAAAGTATTTTTTTTAAATAGTTAATATAGAAGGTTCTCATTATTTCCATGTTCTGGAGACTTATAATAAGTTTGTTAACAATAAGATTGCTTGTCCCTGCAGGCTCCCCGGGCCGCGAGCCACAGTTCCACGACAAGGCGGCCGCGCTGGCCGCCTTCAGCCAGCGCGCCGCCGCCGCCGCCGCCGTCGTCGCCGCCGGCGTCGGACACAACAAGAGGCTCGCTGACCAACTCATACACAATGCGCAGCAGGTCATATATACTCAAAGCGTTCATTTCAAATAAACCATTTAAATTGTCAAGGAGTCTTCACCATTTGGCTAGCTTTTTCCCAACTATGTTGGGGTCGGCTTCCAGTCTAACCGGATGCAGCTGAATATCAGTATTTTTACATGGAGCGACTGCCTATCTGACCTCCACAACCCATTAACTGGGTAATAAGATACCACCTTGTTAAGACTAATTGTCAGAAGTTCGGGCTTCTGACTACCCGTAAAGACTATCAAAGATCCACGTATGACAGCCGGGAACAACAGAGAGGTCATGGTATGTAAAGATGTTCACCCATCCACGGCCCACCCGTGGCAAGCGTTGCTTAACTTGATCAATCGACGCATACGGCTATTATTACTTACCCGCGGGCCCCAATTGTCAAGGAGTCTGTCAGTCAGAAACATGAAGCTTTATACTTGAACTATAAGACATGGATACCCTCCACGGAATGCTCAAGTACATTTCTAATACCAACGAGTACTAAGGAGTAAAGTGTATGAGATTCGTGATCGCATCAAATCTATTGAAATTTATCTAAAAGAAATTACCGCTTGTATTGTCTGTACCAACTCTAGTGAAGTTTTATCTAAACTCTTATCTTTTCACAGGTGGAAAAACTGTCTCCACAATTGATTGCTGCTGGCAAGATCAGACTGTACAACCCCGATAGCAAGGTAAGATTTCAATTCTAATAAAGGTAAAAAAAAAAACTTACTCTCGGTTACCTAGTATGTACGTGGACTCCCTTTTCTGCACTTAGCCAACATTCGCTCAGACGATTTTCAACTCTCGTTGTTGAGCCGAGCCTTGAGTATCTAACAGGTTGCATCCCAGCGCGTCAAAAATAACACACTGGTGTATTTTCAACTCTCCGCTCTAAGCAGTGCGTTGAAAATACAATGCGCGAATAAAAACATCCCCGCAGGGAAAAATTGCCCGTGCGAATCTAAGCTTTGACTCTCATTTGGACTGTTGTTCGTGTTCACTTACTTAACTTAGTGTACCTTTTCTGTTTTATTAACTTGGAATTTCTTGTTCTTTTATTATTGATACTGTAGGTCGCCGAGGAGCATTTCAACAACCTGAAAAATCAGTACGCGGACGCTGTTCTTCGCGTCAGAGATCTTTGTGATCAGGCCGTTGACCCTCTCGACTTTGTCAGGACTGCTGGTAAGGAAATAGTCATAAGATGCGCATGCTTGGATCTATTGGTAGATGGGTGTTCATTTTGAAAATCTAGACATAGCTAGGCAAAGTTCTCCGTGCGTTATCACTTCAAAGAACAGTCACTGTTTTTACCTGACTTCAGAAAAGTGTTGTTTTGTTTCTATCTTAAGATATCCATGCTATGTTAAAGTGTTGGTTAGGTAATTTAATAATAATAAAAAAAAATCTTTGTTAATTTCACACAATAAAGTAACATATAAAATTATAAATAACATTAAAAATAAATTCTAAAAATATGTTTTTTCTTTCTAGATCTCTCTTATTGTTAGATTTAAAATTAATTAATTGATTAATTTCTATTTTATGATTAAAATAAAATAACATTCGTATGTGGATCCCCTTTCGAGTAAAATCCTCCTCCAAAGAATTGTGCTGTTCTCTATATGAAGCGGTGACTAGTTCTCGACCTGCCAACGGGCGCACGTCCGGCCTCTTTAGGGCCCAGGGGTTCAAGCTCCCACTATTGGCTACACCTGTTAATTTTCTACATCAATTGTCGACCTCGCCCAACATACCACTGGCGACATTTCGGCAGTTTGGTGACGGTAGAGGACGTGGGAGTCCTGTCACAACAATCTATAATGCAACGGCTACAATATCGCGATAACTCTTAACTACATTTCACGCTTTCTCTCTCACACACCGCTCCACGTTTCGCTGTAGAACAGAGACAATGAAGCCGTTGCATAATGATTACAATAATAATCATTAAGGGCGAAGGTAAATGTCGGATCTAAAATTAGGTAACTTAGCAGAGGAACAGTCTAGAGCAGTGGTGGCCAAGTGGTAACGGCTGCGACTTACGAATTGTAGGTCGTAGGTTCGAATCCAGATAGGCGCTTTACTTTGTGTAAATCATTTCATCACCACTGCTCTCAAAACGGTGAAGAAAAACAACATGAGGAAACCGGCATGTCCTAGAACCAAAAATTCGAAGACATGGGACATCTGCCAACCCGCACTGGGCCCGCGTGGTGGTCTATGGCCCACTCCCTCTCACTGAGAGGAGGCCTGTGTCCCAGCAGTGGGAACATTATAGGCTGATTATGTGATTATGTAGCAAAGGAAAATCTTCCATGGCTGTATCCATTAGCCTGTTTGCTATAATTAGAAGTGCTCTCTGAGTGACAGTGGATGCAGTATTCTCTCACTGCCGTTTCATCTTACAGGTGAACTGATGCAGAAGCACACTTACCTCTGCGAGGATGCGATCCGCAACAACGATTCACAGAAAATGGTCGACAATACTTCAGCTATCGCGAGGTAACGCCATGTCACTTTGTTATCATTCAATTAAATCCTGGAAATCACTAACTTATGGTCAAGAAAAAAAAGTGGGGAAATCTGTTTAATTAATTTACACTTTTAGGTGTTGATCAATGGAGCATTTGGTCTACAGTGGAACTTAGGTGCCTACAGATTTGCTCGATTTTTGTCGATCGACACGTGTTTTTCTTTAGTACGTACTTTTACCCCTCATGAATATAACACGTGACTATAGTAAAAAATCTGTACTCTTTTTGTTTGCCTACTGAGTGTTGGCTATTTCAGTGCTCACTTCCTAGCCATATTATCTTTCACACATACTGCGATCAACATCATCATCACCGCCATCATTATTTGATCATCGTCATCGCCATCAAACATTTTGATCATCATCGCCATCATTATTTCATAATCATCGCCATCATTGTTTCATCATCATCACCATCATTGTTTCATCATCATTACCATCTTTATTTCATCATCATCATTACTTCTTCATCATCATCATTATTTCATCATCGCCTTCACTATTTCATCATCATCATCAAAGCCATAATTCCTTCATCATCATCATCATCGTCATCATTAATTCATCATCATCGCCATCATTACTTCATCATCATCGCCATCATTATTTCTACATCACCATCGCCATCATTATTGCATCATCATCGCCATCATTATTTCATCATCATCGCCATCATTGTTTCATCATCATCATCATTATTTCACCATCACCATCACCATCATCATCATCGCCATCATAATTTCATCATCATCATCGCCATCATTATTTCATCATCATCATCGCCATCATAATTTCATCATCATCATCGCCATTATTATTTCATCATCATCACCGCCATCATTATTTCACCATCATCATCGCCATAATTATTTCATCAGTGTATAGAGCTCTCCCCTTTTGTGCCATGCTCCTCTGATCCGTGCTAATCACAACTGAAACTTACCCACGACCTTCTGAATCCCATCATACTGCAATACCTCTCTAACATTTCCCCCCCCCCAGGCTCGCCAACCGCGTCCTATTAGTAGGCGGAGCGGAACGCGACAACACAGAAGACGCGGAATTCGCTCGTTCGCTCACATCCGCTCAGCAACGCTTACAAGCGGCCATCCCGCCCGCTGTGCACCGCGCTAAGGCCGTAGCCTTAGGGGACAGGGCACAGGCGGGAGCGTGGCGATCTGCTAATGCTGAGGTGAGTGAGAGACATGGTTATATTGTAATGTCGCGCAGCTATGCTAACGAACCACGATCGCCACAAAATTTTGAAGAAGTACAATATAAGCTTTACTATTATATTACCATTTGTTCATATGCTTTACGTAACAGCAACCATATAAATAGGTATCTTCTGAGATAGTACGAACAATTTTTGTGTCTAAAGTCGCTATAATAAGATTATGTCGTTGATTGGCCATGTATCTGTTCGAGTATAATTGATCTTACGTCAACACTACAGTCTTCTTATTCTAACTTATAAATATTATATTATTAATATTTATAGAACGTTCTTACTTTTCGTGATAGTATTTGCGTTAAATCCTAGTGATGTTATGTTTTTTCGCCGATTATTGTATCGTTTTATAATACCATATTGGTTTTGGGAAATGTTCTGTGGATCGTTATATGATAAGTGTTTGTTAGTTGGGTATGAAGTATTAACTTTGCTTAACAGAGTAAAGTCAAAAAGCGAGGTCTGTGAATCTTGCTCTTAGATTTTACAACATTGTGGTAGTGAGGTGCAATGGTTTATTTATTTAAGTTTTTATACTAGTTCGTATGTCCATCCTACAGATAATTAGCGCAGCCGGTGAAGTGGAATCCGCTCTATCGGGTCACTACGCGCCCCCGCCCCCGCCCCCCGCGCTGCCCGAGGCTCTCTCCCGCCTGCACGTGTCGCCCGCCAGCGCCGCGCCCGCGCCCCCGCGCCCCCCGCCCCCCGCCGGCCAGGCGCCGCCCCCGCGCCCCCCGCCGCCCGCCGACACCGACGACGAGGGAGAGGATATCTTCAGGAGGCAGCCGCATCCCAGCCATCCTATATTGGTGAGCTATACGATCATTACTTTTATCATAAATTGATTTGAAGCGAAGCTGCGTCAACTAGTCGGGATTTTACCAGGTACAATCGTGAATGATACACTGAAAAGAGAACAGGACCATTAGTAGCCCAGTGGTAACGGCCGCTACTTACGAGTTGTAATGTAAGTTCGAACCCCGACAGGCACTTTACTTTGTGTAAATTATTTCATCACCACTGAAGGCCAATTCTCGTAATTTAAAACGTACAAAATCTAGTCGCAGTCTCATCTCAGCAACAATCAAATGTCAAAATGTAGGGATATTAGAGGTATTTTTGACAGACTGAGACTGAGATCAGACTGTGAACGTTCTTAAAATTACGAAAATTGCCCCTCTGCTCTCAAAACGGTGAAGAAAAACACCGCGACGAAGCCGACATGTGTCCTAGAACCAAAAAATAGACAATTGACATTGTCAACTTGCACTGGATCCAAGTAATGGATTACAGCACACTCCCTCTCACCAAGAGGAGGCCTGTGTCCCAAGTAGCAGAAACATCATAGGCAGTTTATGCTTTTGCTAAACGAAGAGCTTGAAGATATAAATTCTTATAAAATAAAATTAATAAAATATTCAAAAAATAATTTAAATGAATTGTTAAATAAACACAAGTTTCCCATACACAGGTTGCAGCCCATAACTTGCACAAGGCGGTCCGCGAATGGTCATCCAAAGACAACGAGATCATTGCAGCCGCTAAACGCATGGCCATTCTCATGGCGCGCCTGTCCGAACTCGTGCGCTCTGACTCTAAAGGTAAATATTACTTCTTTAGGAAGCCATTCAAACAGCCTTTAGTAATTACAATATGTACTGGCAAATCTAGATTGATCATTTTCTATGTGGTATGAGCACTGACCTCTATTAAACCTTGGATAATACAGGTCAGTTGGTATGAGCTACTCGTATTAATCTATACAGGCTGGCGGGACATCAACGCGCCAACTGTAACCATAAGTTCAGCACATGATTCTAGACCCTAGCGTAGAAATTTCTCATCGGTTATCAAAAAAAATCTGCTGTTTCATAGAAAACAATACCTACGCGGTCAAAACATATGGAACAGCAAATTTTTTGAAGTGAAAACTTCTTTAGGCGCGTTGGGCATTTTTTGAGATGGGAAAACCATTGAATTCGCGCCACTGTTACCGTAACCGACACCGCTTCGGATCTGTTCGGCTGTCCTCGGGATGTACTCGGTTTTAATGTATATCCGATATGTCAGTGAGTTATGGCAAAGTATTCTGTTTCTGTTTTGTTTATATGACGATTCAAAAAATACACACATAATTATTCAAGTTTTCACTTCTGTCGGCACTCCCGGAGCGGCACTTTTTTTTTAAACCGGCGAAAAATTTCAACGCAGGAGGATTTAGAGTCATGTACTGAATGCATTGTGACAGGTTGGTCATCAATGATGCCGCCCTGTATAATTATGACCAAAATGGCGACCCCAAGTAAATAAGATAGACGGCCAAGAAAGAACAAAAAAAAGTATGTTCTTCTAAATCAATGGGATTGTTTTTGAGCATATAAATATGAAGTACAGCTTTATATCGCAAAATAAAAGCTGCAATATTTGGTGTATATTTATTTAAGTAAGGATAAAAATAACTGGATATATCCTTAAGTATATACTTGCTGTGTAACTATGCTAAGCACTATTCATGCTAACACTATTATGTATAGGTAGGCGCATATTATGAACTTAAATTAAATTTGATGTAGGGGGATGCGCTAAGGCAGCCCGCGAAATTAAAATTTTCAGGTCAGTGACAGGTTGTATGTTGATTAAAATATCATTCGCGACCTTAACAAATATGACTTTACAGAAATATAATCATTAGAAAACCTCCTTAAGTTAGAGTTGGCCTAAAATGACAGAATTTTTGATGAAATAGTCATCCAATAGGGTAATATGAACTTGGAGAGTTATATTGATGATTTTTATGATTATAATGCAATAAATAAGCGGAGAATCGTATTTCGATCAACATACAACCTGATACGAATCTGCAAATTGCAAAAACGTAAGAAAATTTAAATTTCGCGGAGGCTACCCTGACGATTTCGCCTTAAGAGCATAACAAATTACGCTCGTTTGCTAATATTTTTAACAAAATCTTCTGTACAGACAAATTATGCTTTTCTTGTAATTATCTTGCTTTTATACAATAATAATATGCGCTTACTAAGCTATACGTTGGATGTTGTAATCATTGTACATGTCTCTCACTCGCCTTGGACAGAAGTCGCTCTGAATCTTACCGGTAAGTCACACTGTTTCACATCATCGTTTGTAGATATGTAGATATCATTCGTAAAAGTTTACGATTTATATGTTACTATACGCTGTTATTATACGCTTTTATATGTTGTGTAAGTGTACATACACACGAGCGACACGCGTCGATGGCAGAGGCAACAGTAAGCGCCGACGCGGGTCCGCGACAGCCGCCGACAACACGAGTCGCTCGTTTTTTTTTTATATTTTAATGGTTTGGTTGCTGGGACCTTTTAGCCATGTCTTTATTCGTGTCGCTCGTGTATTCCAGTATGGTTCTCAAATACACGAGCGGCATGTTGTCGGTGGTAGCAGATACCTTTGTCGTCAACGCGTGTCGCTCGTGTGTATGCACACTAATTGCGCCTGATCTCTCTCCGTACGTGTCGGCGTGCTGTCCCATCGGACTATGAGAGCGGGGGAAGAGAGAGTGCACCTGTGTGTGTGCACACATGCCTACATAATACTATAATATCTCTCGCTTAGATGACTAGTCTGCGCTGAGATATGCTGCCATTATGCTGCCATGGCCGTAATTCGGTCTGGAGGACTATTATTATTAATTAACCGTAGGAATGATAATTTATTCAAAAGAATCATAATCAATTATAGCTACAGAATGATTTTTAATGTGGGATTTTTTGAGAGAAAATAACGAAAGCATTTCACCCTAAAAACCTATTTAAATAAACTCTGCATACTTTATATTTACATTTATTTAGTGTTTCAATTCCTACAACGCCTAAAGAACTTCTATTCCACGTTTATCGTTTATGACTTGAGAACAAATTGGCTCCAAACTCTTTGACACAGTGGATTCTGCAATTAGGTATAGCTTGAATAGTATTTTCATCATTCATTTTTTCAATCTTTTTACTTGACTTTTTAGAAATATTTTTGTTTGGTGTTGGTCCTTTGTGAATGAGCATGCTCCTCAACAACTCATATCTTCAACTATAATAACCTTCAATCCTCACCAACAGGTAGCAAGAGAGAACTCATCGCCACAGCGAAGGCGATTGCAGAGGCTTCCGAGGAGGTCACCAGACTTGCCAAGAAGTTGGCGCTCGAGTGTACCGACAAGAGGATTAGGACGGTACGTGTGTGACAAGTTTTGTCATTAAAGACGAGAATCATAATTACAAGTTTATTTGATACAGTACTTTTAACTCACGAAGCGGCGCGTGCTTTACTTGTTGTAACCAAGTGTAAAAACACGCTATTAGTGACAGCCAACTCACTACATACAGTGTTGCAAGACAAAAATTTAATAACAATAATATTATACAAATATAATACCCTGTTCCCGATACCGGTGGGCTACTATTTTTTATATTCTAATATTTAAAAATATAATTTATATGTATTTAGTTGAATTAAGGAAATAATATAAAAAAATGTTTAGTCTTGCAACACTGTATACATAACATAACATAATCAGCCTTTAATGTTCCCACTGCTGGGACACAGGCCTCCTCTCGTTTTGAGAGCAGTGGTGATGATATAATTTACACAAAGTAAAGCGCCCGCCTGGGTACGAACCCACGACCTACAACTCGTAAGTCGGGGCCGTTACCGCTGACTGTATGTAGTGAGTTAAATAAAATGTTGGGGATGCCAACAACAATACCACACTTGTCCTTATTTAGGAAGTAAATCCTAGAGCTAACACCGCGTCTCTTACAATAGTATTCTTGTTTCTAACAGAACCTGCTACAAGTGTGCGAGCGCATCCCCACGATCGGCACGCAGCTCAAGATCCTATCAACAGTCAAGGCGACCATGCTTGGCGCTCAAGGTAAGAACATCTTCCTTTTACTCACATCTCTTTTCCTTTATATTTATATCTCTATTATATAATACAGGGTGGAGTTTTGAGGCGGGACCCGTTGTAGCTGCAGGAAAACGGTCTTAGGAGACTGTTGTTAGGTTTTGGAGACATTTTGATGTGCATTCACAGATTTTGAAAAAAAATATTTCGATTTCTAACTTTTCTAGTACTCAAACCTCAGTTGGTTCGATAGTTTTTTTTTTATCCTTATAAGAAACATGATCGACTGGCATCAAAAAAAGTTTTTGCGAAAATTGCCCGTTTTCTTGTTGACTGTAAATTTTTTTCAAAATCTATGAATGCGAATCAAAGATTCTCAAGAAGTTAAGGATAGTTCCTTAAGACCGTTTCCCTGTAGCTACAACGGGTAACGTACCTGCCCGTACAGCCCCGTTTCAAAAATCCATCCTGTTTGTCATGTAACTTTCTGCGTGTTTATTTCTCCTACTTTTGGCCAAAGGGCCTTCTTTACACTACGTAATCTTATAACAGCTTTCTGAGCTTTCACACTATTTCCGCTTATATTAAAGCTCAATTTATGGTATTATCATCTGCATCTGCCTAGCCTTTTCCCAACTACATGTGTTGGGGTCGGCTTCCAGCGTAACCGGATGCAGCTGAATACCAGTATAAATAAAGAAATTTATGGATTGAGTCATCATTTCTACAAAAACAAGCTATAAAAACTATTTTACCTATATTTTTTTTTTACTATGGTCTTGTTACTGAAATTAAAAAAATATATGAATCATTAATGCGATATAATGTTCAGCACAATACTTGGGCGGCAAAACGGCTGCTTTGATAACAATCGATACTCAAAAGTTAGGTACATAATCTACTGTTGAAATTGATATAACAGAGACTCATGATTACCGTTACACCAATTTCAACCACATGTCCATTCCACTAAAGTTCCATTTCGATTGTTATCTGACTAGTCTTAGTACGGTCAGTGCTCTGCATTACCTGACCATTCTTACAAAGAAGAAGAGGGAAAGAGGGCTCGAGTTACGCATGTCACTGGCTGTACCGCTGTCCTCGCGTAGCATGACCAATTCTGTATCTATTCTACCAAGAGTAGACAATGTTCTTCCTATCCAACTTGACATCGCTTCTGTCCGAGCACGGCGGACCCGTAGACTCGCGTTTCTATGAAGACAAAGACATATTCTTTCCATAGCAACTGGGAGCAAATTTTAAAATCAATATAGATTTTGTCCAAGTCCAGTGTGATGTATACTATTTGACACTTGTTGGGAAGAAATGTTTCTACCGCCAAGCGTACAAAGTAGAGACAAGTTGGTCGTCGTTGGTGCTAACATTTCTTTTCTTCATCGCCATGCTTAAAGAGGCAATGCGGTCGGGGAGACTTGAAAAAGCCTAAGTAAAAAGTCGTAATTCGAGGTTTGGCTCTCGCCTATTTCTTCCTCCAATATTGGACCAATTTAAAAGATATTTCATAAACTGAATAAGAAGAATATATACTGTGTCCTTATGTTTTCTTTTTTCATTAATAGTTGTCAAAGTATTGTTGACAGCGGTTTAAATCGGCATTTTTTGAGGGTTCTAGTGCTTATAAAAATAATGTATTGACATCATAAAGGAAAACATAGGGACATACAAGTAGTTAATATTTATTATTCTGTAAAAAATCATTGCTTTATGGTCATTAACCAGAAAGAAAACAGGCGAGAGCGTTTCTATGGAGAAACCCCCAACCGCTTTTCCTCTTAAGACGGTAAAAATCTTTCTACAATCTATTATTTTGTCTTCTTCCATCGACAAAACTCGTTTGTATGGTGGTCATGCTACGCGTGCTGTTCCATACTTATTTATCCAATAGCCTATTTACTATTAAGCTTAGTATATTATAACAAGAGCTTTCTCTCTATTAATGCTGTGCTTCTCGCTTTTCTAACAGTCGGCATGCCGGACTACAAAGGTAAAATATTATGACGTCAATGTGTGATTAATATTACATCAAAACATACATACGCATACTTATAATATGTATTATATATGTACATCCTTCCTTGTTTCTGTGTACTATCATAAATCTGCCATTCTTTTTTTTCATTAAAACAGCAATGTCTTGATATTCTGGTGGAGCTGTTTGAACATATCTTTTGATAAAAGTATCAGATTCCATAGGAGAAAATTAATCTAGGGAGAAAATAATATAAATTATTTATAATATCGGGATGATGACAATTTTTATATTTTGATTTTTTTTTTACTATCCTACGCTGTCCCACTCCTGGGCAAAGGCCTCCCTCCACTCCTTAAGCACTCCTTATGAACTTATTTTTTTTTTGCAAATAGTGCAAACAATACAATAAAAAGTCTAAAAGCTTTACAAAGACGGCACTATCACCAGAAGTGACGTCACGACTATTTAACGGCATACTAGCACCATACATTGTCCGTACCGCGCGACAAGGACGGACATAATCCCCTTCAAAAACTTTGAAGGGGTGTAGCTTCTCCATATTACCATTGATTTTACAGATTTAATTTTCCAATTACCTCATTTTACTGTGCCTTCTTTGAAATTACATTATTTGTTCAAACATTTCTAATATTTAGTAATCATCCCTATTATCAAATAAACAGAAGACTAAGCGATAGCCCCTAAGAAAAAGAGATACTCTTATTTTTATTTTATAATTAGCAGCGCCCCGCGGTTTCACCCCACATAAGTGTCGATCCCGTGGGAATATCGGGATAAAAGTATCCTATGTCCTTTCCCGGGACTCAAACTATCTCTATACCAAATTTCATCTAAATCGGTTCAGCGGTTTAACCGGTTGAATGTCGTAATTACAGACACAATTAAAAAGCCATTGTGTCTCGCGTAGATCTACGTTCCGACATACGAAGGGTTAAGCTTGAAGAGGTAACAGACAGACAGACACACTTTCGCATTTATAATATTAGTATGGATGTGACGAAATAATACATAGTAATAGGCCACATAACATAGCACAATGTCATTGGTTTTGGGTTACAATTTTTTTATGTTTAATCAGTTGTACATACATTTTAGTAAACGTTTTATTTGCCGTATTTGCAGGTAGCGAAGAGGACCAAGAAGCGACTGAGATGCTGGTCGGAAATGCACAAAACTTGATGCAGAGCGTAAGTGTTTTTGTCTCGTTTCTTATTGAAGTGAAAACTTCTTTAGGCGCGTTGGGTATTTTTTGATATGGGAAAAAGCTATTGAACATTGCGCCACTGTTACCGCAATCGACACCGCTTCGGATGTCCTCGGGATGTACTCGGTTTTAATGTATATCCGATATGTCAGTGAGTGATGGCATAGTATTCTGTTTGTGTTTTGTTTTCACTTCTTTCGGCACTCCCGGAGTGCCACTGCTTTAGCCCTAGCAATGGTATCAATCTCAGCAGCGCCTTAGGTTATGATATAGGAGTATGCGAGATCAATGCCCATTCCTTTTTTGGAACGAAGTTCGAAAGTTACGACGCTTGCGGTAGGAGTTGACTGGTAGAAATCATCATGTAAGGAAACGCATTATGCCTCGTCAATGCGACTTTCTCTCTCTATCTCTGTCTCTTTCTATTACAAACGAGTGCGTGTGTGTGCGTGCGAGTATCGCGGGGTTCTCCGACCGCACATGTTTTATTAAGAAGAGACCTTTATACTGCAGTGAAAAAGGCGGAATACTATGATCCCTTTTGCGTGACGTCACCACATCACTTAACCAAAATTACCATTTCCTTTGTTATCTTTTCTAGTATAATCAATAGGCCTAGTTTTCCCCACTTTACATAGCAAGAGTGAACAGGCATCTTCTGGGCACGCTCGTTCTTTCATAGACCTCATCCATCGCTTTCCATCAGGCGTGATCGAAGTCACGAGCAGGGTCATCCAGCAATAAAAATAAAAAAAAACCTCTTATAAAATCTAACACACTATGTTTATATACTAACAGGTAAAGGAAACAGTGAAAGCTGCAGAGGGTGCTTCTATCAAGATCCGCACAGAGCAGGGCGGCTACCGACTGCGCTGGGTGCGGCGCTCGCCCTGGTACCAGATCTAGAGCAGCAGCCGGTTAGATTGTACATCTGTTACTGGGTAACTCAACCTGTCACCAATGGGTACTATACAGACATATTCTATTTGTATCTGCAGGCCATTTTCCGTAATTAAAACGTTTAAAATCTAGTCGCAATCTCATCTCAGTGATAATCAATGTCAAAAATTCGTCAAATATGTAGAGAAATTAGAGGTATTTTTGACAGATTGAGACTGAGATCAGACTGTGATCGTTCTTAAAATTACGAGAATTAGTTGTCTAATGTTATATCAGGTGTTTTAATTGGTTGTTGCTATTTATTTCAACCAGCAACAGCTAGAATACAGATCAATGGAATTACCATACACTTAGCAGTTCAATGTTAGACAAAAAGTGACACTGTAATGACAAAATGTCACAAATCTGGTATTTGGGGTAATTTTGTACACAAATGTAGTCATTCTCTGATTGATCTGCCCTGTGCGACACCTGCAATGCAAATGATTATGATAAGATCCGAGAGACTCGAACAAACATTTAAAAAAAAAAACAAACATTAGGCCCGTATTACAGAACCTCACTCAAAACTCAAGTATTACCTTAAAACTCGTTTAAAGCCATTTCATTGGTTGAAAAGTCTTGAGTAAAGTTCTGTATACGGGCCTAAGTCTTTGGTAACTCTGAGGGTAACTCTTAAGGTAGTTGGTAATGCTTGGAGGTGATTCAAATTGTTTCTATTGGGGTCACAGGTTGAGTACTGACTAATGTATGTAGTATGGAGATGGTAATATTGTAGCAATGTAACAGCAATACCATGTACTTGTAACGTAGTTAGATTTGTTGCAGGACTTTGTGCATTGGAGTTTAAAATGTAAATTGTGTTGTCCATCGTAATTCGATTTTATCATTCACCGCTTTTGAAAAATTCAAAGTTGGCAAATATTGGGGATTGATTAAAAGATTGATTGTATTAAAAAACACTACTATTTCCCTATAGAACAATCTCGTGTCTTCTTCTTAAAACTGCTTGAGTTTTTTGACTTTGAATAGTGATTGCCATTTCTTCACTGCCAATACATCTAATTGGTTGTATGTGTATTATTATTTCTGATCTCCTTAATACTTACTTCCACATACAAACATAGAATACTTTTCTTCATAATTATACACTCTTACGCACATAGTCCCTATGCGCACTCGCATCAATGACCGTCACATAATAATATTTAAGTACATCGGAGAGAAACATTATTGTAGAATTATTATTAATGACAATTAATTATTATTATTTACAATATTTAAGTTAACTATACAAATATATACTGTTGTGTGTAATTATTTATATTACGTGATTGTAATTAAACATAGTGCATATTATTATAATAATATTGATTTAAAGTATATTTTGTAGAATATATTATATATTTTATGATAGTATTGAACTTCCCTGTATAATGTACCTTAAAACAATGTATGTTATTTATCCGAAATTGAAGATATCACAATTTTATATTTATGCAAATAATAATACTAGAAATTGCATAATCTTTGCATAGTATATTTACCGAGTTTTGGCATGTTTTACAAACTTGACTTAAAGGCCTACAGACAAGCGCGACTTGTCGCACTGCGATTCTCTTTTAGTAGAAATTGTTCTACGGATATAAATCGCAGAAATTTTTTGTGTTTTTTCGGATAAATACTCCCACCATACCTGTGCATGCACCTTTATGCACACAGCGAATTTTCACACAAAAATAAAAGTCTTTTCCCAGCAATTATTTTTGCACAAAGTTAGTCTGAGGGGTAATTGCGTAACACACTAACTGTAGCAATGGCTTTCATTTTGACAGTTCAACAATTCATTGCGCTATTTACGTTACTGAGCAGACAAATTTTTCGAACATATGAAGCAATGGATTAGCAATATCCTTCAAAATGATTCAGATTTTGATTGATAGTGTGTTACGCAATTAGGGTGCTCGTGTACAGTCGGTGATAGCTGTTACCTGACCCGCCCTATAAACGAACGAATTTGAATCCTCTGCCTGTAATATTAAGGGTTATTCAGAATGCGCAGACGACGGCTTCGTAAAGGGTCTTGTTACAGATACTATAGTTACAAGATTCACAATACATTTTATGTTTTCAACAACGAATTCTTTTATAAAGTAATTAAATGAATGCGATAGTGATAGCAAGTGTGATTCTGAACGTAAGTGCCATCTTTGTGCTTTATAATTAGTAGTAGGGTAGGTCCGACGCCTTCTGTATCAATGGTAGCTAATATATATGTAGTGCTATTTACTATGTCCTAATCTTACATACAATATGCGCCACGAAAGATGACTTGACTTTTATCTTAAACTTTATTTTTCGTAATAAATATTATAATATTGTTAAGAGTTTTTATCTAAATGTCATCGAAAAATCCCTGAATAAATATACACATTATGGGTAACTATTTTGTCAACGACTTACCTGCGCAAGCTCACCACTACTGAGCTCGTCAGGTCTCATCTTTCGTGGCGCGTATTATACCTCCCTCTCACCGAGAGGAGGCCTGTGTCCCAGCAGTGGGAACATTATAGGCTGATTATGCATTATGGGTATACAGTGGCCTTAGAATTGCAGCTCTTCTAACTGTAGTCAAGATGTTTTCGCACTTAAGGTTGTTTTCACATAGTGAGTTTGCTCCCATTTGAGTAGTTTTATGACTGATAGAAAGACCTAGGGGCGCACGCTGCGATAGATCGTGTCAGATGTTAGTTATGAAAACAGGACCACTTTGCAAAATCTTCATTGATGCAATTAAATGTTTATTTATGTAAGTAGATCTTTCAAAACACTTATACAAGTCAACATTTTGTTGGTCAATATTTTAAAACTAGATGGCGCTGGTGATGTTAATTTATGAAGATTTGAATATAAGTTCACTAGGGATTCTTCTATTAAAAAACGTAGAAAAATAACTGCATCCAAGTCTTCCTTTCCTTCTTAACATTCTCCAATGTGAAACCAGCCTAAAATCAATGATGTTCTTCCTTAAGCCCCATCTACACGGTGCAAGATTCAAGAGCAATAATCGCAAAAAGCACGTTCAATTATTGTCATTCAAGAATTACATGCTTACACGCGTGCGTTTTCCGTGTAAATAGGGCTTTATAACCTCAGTTTATAACAGACCGTTGAGAGAATGTGTTCCTGACACCTGTCAGTGCGACAATTCTAGTAGCGATATTTGAATTCAGAGTCAAAGATAATTATTAAGTTTTGGAACAATAAACTCGATGTTAACCAAAACAAGGTTCAAATTCCATTGTAATTAACATTTATTTAGGACCTTTTTATTAAAAATGGTCAGTCAATAAATCAAGTTTAGAATACACAACCCTAAAGTATATAATTGAGTAAATGGCAATGGACGTAAATTATCGTAGATTAAGAATTGAAGTAAAGATCAAATTCGCAAAATTCGTTTGTATGAAACTGACAAGGGTCAAGAACGCATTCTCTCGTCGGGCGCACTGTAGTCCACTTTATCGGAATAAGCGTAGGACCTAAGCGGAGTGATAGCAATATTTTTGTATGGTGAACGAGAGTGTAGTAGGTACATTAATAACTAATGTAGCTAGTAAGATATCGTTTAAGTAATGTATTCTGTAAATAACTTCATGCGGAAATGTTGTAGGGGTTTAAATGTATTCGATAGTCTTGCAAGAAAGTGAAATAAGCTATTTAATGAGTCTCTCGTTAGTTTACTAGGTAGCAAATGCGGCTGCTGAGCATTTTGCCCTAGAGTCTACTCTCTAAGCCCAGGTTCGCACACTGGATTTTCAACGCTCTGGTTAGTGCTTAGAGTTGAAAATCCAACGAGTGTGTTTTTTCGACGCGTTGGGATGCACTCTGTTAGATTCTCAACGCTCGGATCAACACCGAGGGTTGAAAATCCAGTGTCAAAATCCCGCTGCGATATTTTCACGTCCGTGGTGCGGACGTGGGCTAAATTCGTCAACGAAGGTAGAGATAAACCATTTTAAAATGAACGCCCCTTCACTGCTTGTTGTATACACATTTCAAATGTTTGTATAGAAATTTTAGTGGAGGGGCGTGCATTTTTTTGAATGGTTTATCCCTACTGGTATAAAGTATTTGATCCGTCATAACAAGTCATTATCTGCCTAGCCTTTTCCCAACTATGTTGGGGTCGGCTTCCAGTCTAACAGGATGCAGCTGAATACCAGTATTTTACATGGAGCGACTGCCTATCTGACCTCCACAACCCAGTTACTGGGTCAAAACAAGTGTCAATTTTTTTTTTGGGACGGACTAATGCGCTTAGCGGAAAGCAGGGACAACTGTCAAATCGTTTTGTCATTCATTCTTAATTTGGGTCCCAAACTAATCTTATGTCTGATGTGGAAGTGACGCCCGTAACTTCGGGCGTTAGGGCGGTTTCGCACTACGTCCGATCCGAATCCGAGAAATGCCGGTCCGAAGTGACCATAGTCCTATTTGTATGAGGGGTTGCGCACTAGATCCGAACTCTATCCGTCAGAATTTAGAACATCCCCAATTCGGATTGAAGTCGGATCTTTAATTCGGATTCGGATCGGATGTAGTGCGAAACCGGTCTAAATCTAGCCACGAGCCCCTCCTATATATCCTCATTTTCTATTTATCCATGGAAACATGTATTGAACTTTCCAAAGCAAGCCTATCGAATATATTGAAATAGTATTTAATTATTAACTATATTGCGTGCTTCATATTATTTTAATTAAGTATCTGTACACTTTACACTTTTTTTTTTGTTATTAATAATTTATTTATTCTAATAAAGATTTTTTTATTTAGATTTTTGTTTTCTTTGCTTCCTTAGTTTGTTATAGATTTAGAATAAAATGTGATATGAGTATCAAATAAGTACTTTTATAGCCTTAATTATTTAATAGCTAATAATAGGTATTTACAACCAATAAACCCGAAATACACCAAAAACATTGTTAGTTGGTATACCTCTACCTAACCCTTGGGGTTTACAGGCATGATGTTATGATGACATTGTTAATTCGTTAGTTTTATAGCGAATTATATAACGCTATAAATTAATTATTTATTCGTTTTTCAATAATTACATTGTAACAAGTAAAAGAGATGGAAAATCGCAGTTGTAACGGTTTAAGAGCTAGCGCGCACTAGCGACTTTTTGTTGACCGCTAGTTTGATCGTTCACTGAATTAGTATGGAGCTATATTGAAGTGTAACTGCCCGTGACATCACAGCGGGCCCTATCACAATACCAGCGCTGTGACATTTATTTTTTAAATGTTGCAGCATCATGTTGAGATAGGAGCCTTTTGGCCTCGTATAGGACGTTTTTTTTCATTTTTCTTTTTATTACTTTTTTTTATATAACTTGTACTTTTATTTTTACTGTGTTTAGTTTAGTTTGTGATCTTCCTATACGAGTCGTAATAAATACTTTTTCTTTCTTCTTTCTTTTTGATCAGCCGATTTTTCCCGCCGACTGATTCCCTGAACGATCTACCCTGCATACTTACTTTGTATATCCAAAAGATTCATACTCGATCATCGTTTTAAAATAACTAAGTAGTATAACGTAGTCTTCTTTTTGGCTTAATCCTTTTTTTTTCCAGGGCTAATATTGAAATAATCATAATATTTAGAAATAAAATACTTATAACAATGAGCAAGTTTCCACCTGGCCTAAACGAGTAGCTAGAAACATTACTGTCACTCTTGTATTCTGTATTTTTAAGATATAGTTGTATTGTTATTAGAACCTTAGTAATCCTCAAATAGACATTCTGGGTTCGATCCCCGGGTCGGGCAGAGTTATTAGGTTTTTATTGTATTAGGAAGTGTTCAGTGGCAGCGGGAGCTATGATTTGAACTTTGGGGTATATTCGCAATCAGCATAGCTATTCACAAACATTCGATACGCTTCCGTGTCGGATCGAAGGTCAATCAACGTTATCGAAGGATCCTCTAAAGGCTGTTCACAAATCAGAAACCCGAAAATGTTGAGAGAATAGACGACCGCTATTCTTCCTACATCTATTTGCTGTCGGGGTCTAGGCAAATCAGTACTTAAAATGTGTCGTTTTCGGTTCGGAAGCCGGTTGAACAGTTGTGAATAGCTATGCAGATAACTTTAGTACGTTACCGTAGTAGCTCAACTGTGGCTAATGAGACACAATTGAATGTCTATTGTTCATCAGTGAATCAAATTTTGATTTTTCAACAGTTGATAAATGCACATCCTTTTTAACAGAATTTGTTTTACAGCATAAATAAACACCTGCCCAAATAATCGAGGAATACAGGCGTAAAGTCATGATATTGTTCAAATCTTTTGTATTTTATGTACAGTTAACTGTAAGTCGGTAGCAAGAATTTGTTACTGACTGCACTTTTGTTTTGTAGTGTCGTGATATTTTTGATTTAAGTTATAGAGGTATGAGGAACAGGGTGTAAAGTTCACTCATACTCTATAGAAAAGGGAGGATCCTCCGACCAGACGGGTGTTGTGTCTGGCGGGCAACTGCCCGATGATTCATGTCGGGCCATTGTATTTATGCTAGTTGCGCGGTAAACTCTGCTTGCGAGATGCAGGATTTTGTGACGTCAGTATGACGCGTTGTTTGCATGTGGCGTTGCTCGATCTATGGGCGTTGTAGATACCGCTACTAAGTGTATAGAGAAAAACACTTTTTTCTTGCTGACGCTTTTATTCCACACAACTGTACTATTTCACAATCAAACGACGACGACTGGCTTTGCTATTTTTTTGGGCAAGGCATCTTGCAGGTCAACCTAGAAGGATGTCGTCTGCTTAACCGGTCTTGCCCGTGGGTGCCTCAGTAAATGAAAGCCTCCAGCCAGGGCTAAAAAAAACTTAAAAAACTAAGCGACTACACACTAAGGGCACCCCCTATGGGGTACGGACCTCGGCTTAAGGCGTCGGCGTCGCTGGGAAAGGGCAGCAAGGGGCTGGGACAGGCTGGAGCGGTTTCGCGCACATTTTAAATGACTTGTCCAGAAATAACGATAATATCATAACCGTTATTTTTAAGTGTTAAAAAAAAAGTGTAAAAGTGTAAAGTAAAATAATACATTCAGTTGAAAAGTTTCTTGCAATATTAATAATTTGTACTTAAACATTGTTGCCATAGTGGATCATCATCATCTGCCTAGCCTTTTCCCAACTATGTTGGGGTCGGCTTCCAGTCTAACCGGATGCAGGCACAGTGTGCGTGTGGTTTGTTGTCACAGTGGATAATATATTATAATTCGGTATAAAAATAACACATTTTTTTTTTATTAAATCAAAGAAATCACGACACTCCGCCATCGTACGGCGGCGGGCTAACTCCGCTACTACAGCTGACTTGCGGTCATACACCATAAATCATTATTTATTTAATTACCTACCTATACAGGGTCATATTAACTTAACTAGCCAACCTCTGCAGAGTGATGGGTATCGATATCTAAACACACTAAAATAAAAAATAATTTACTTAATTTTTTTTTTTTGGGTGAACGACCATTATTAGTTTTGTTACTTGAATTTGAGTTGAGAAAATCTATTTTCTATCTACGAAGTTTCGTTAGCTAATTTAATTTGACCCGCAAAATTTCTAGTATTAGTTTACCGGCTTTCATATCCTCGGTCCACGGCACTGATAAATTAATCAGGAAAATCCTAGCCCCCACACTGATTAATTCTGATGTGCCGTGTTTCACCGAGGCTATGGATGCTTGGAGACTCGCTTGCCCGAATACAGATCTACCCGACAATCCATCTTCCCAGAGACGGTGGGATGAGCCGCTCTGCAGAGTAGTACAGAATAATTTACTTGACTCGTCTGCTACTACTGCGGAACGTGCGCGCCTGCTGGCTGTGGGTAGGTGGGAGTCGGGTCTTTGGCTTCATGCACTACCTTCGTCGAACATAGGCACTTTGTTCGACGACACTACTTTTCGCCTCGCTGCTTCCCTAAGACTAGGAACTCCTTGCTGTTCTCCTCATCGCTGTCACTGTGGCGAAGATGTCAACAGCCTCGGACATCATGGCCTGTCTTGCAGCCGCAGTGCGGGTCGCTTAGCGCGCCACGCGAACATCAATGACATCATCCGACGAGCTCTTGTTACCGTCGGCGTTCCAGCTGTATTAGAACCCAATGGCTTGGCACGCGACGATGGCAAGAGACCGGACGGTATGTCTTTATTTCCATGGAAGGTGGGTAGGCCTTTAGTGTGGGACGCAACGTGTGTCGATACTCTTGCGCCATCCCATCTTCCTGGCTCGGCATGCTGTGCTGGCGCTGCTGCTGCGGCTGCTGAAAACCTCAAGCGGCGAAAATATAATAACCTTATCGGAAATTATATTTTCGAGCCGTTTGGGGTTGAAACCCTCGGGCCGTGGGGTCCGAGTGCTCATGGTCTTTTTAAAGAAATTTCAAAACGGCTGGTTGACACTTCCCGTGACCCAAGAGCTGGCTTTTACCTTGGCCAAAGGCTAAGCATTGCCATACAACGTGGCAATGCCGCCAGTCTCTTGGGAACATTACCAGTCGACAGCGATGCGGATGAATTTTTCGACGCTATATTTTAGTTTCTGTATAGTTTTAGTTAAGTTAGGATTTAATTTTGTTATTTTTAGTATTAGATATACATAGATATTATATTTTCAAAAGGTTAAATAAAAATTTAGGAAAAAAATTTGACCCTGTATACATATTAGCCATGTTATAAGAATGTCCAGAGGCCTGTAAAGCAAATATATGGTAGAAAGTATTTAGCAGTCTTTACACCTACTTATATATTTATGATGTAGATAACAGTAAGTAGATAGAACTATTTTCCTATAGAAATAAACTTATTCTTATATACAGTACTTTTATTTATACCGCTATGATTACTAAAGTACCTCTCAAAAATCTGCCTAGCCGTTTCCCAACTATGTTGGGGTCGGCTTCCACTCTATCGGACGGACAGCGGAGGGTCCGGAGCCCTCAAAAGCATTTTCTATTTATCCAATCAATCTGCCTAGCCTTTTCCCAACTACGTTGGGGTTGGCTTCCAGTCTAACCGTAAGCAGCTGAACACCAGTATTTTACATGGAGCGACTGCCTATCTGACCTCCACAACCCAGTTACTGGGTAACACGATACCCCTTAGTAAGTCTGGTTGTCTGACTGTCGGGCTTCTGACCCGTAATGACTGTCAAAGATCCACGATCGATCCAGTCTCGCTATGTAAAGATCCGATGGTCACCCATTCACGGACTGATCGCGGCAAAAGCAGCTTAACTTTGTGTAAATCATTTCATCACCACTGCTCTCAAAACGGTGAAGGAATACATCGTGAGGAAATCGGCATGTCCTAGAACCAAAAATTCGAAGACATGACATCTACCAACCCGCACTGGGCTCGCGTGGTAGATTACGACTAACAGCTCACTCCCTCTCAAGACCTGGACCTGGTCTAGGAGACCTGTGTCCCAGCAGTGGAAACGAGGCTGATTATGAACTACATGACAAGATGGATGTGAACATCGAGCCTATTTTATCCTATAAAAGAATGCATGATGTATTAAATTCTATTGCGGCGTATTTGTAAATGTATTATCCCTATTTATTCACCAGTCTGGCCAACTGTTAGCGCGTTACCTAATAATAATTAATGAGGTAAACAACTCATTGAACACAGTGGAAACAGATACATGTACGTCGCCAGCACATCAAGCTACCCCTAACTGTCAAATTTTCCCAATCAACATTGAACCTTATGCTTTAGCGATAAAGTTGAAATTCTATTACAGAAATCTGACAGATTGTAGTTGGTTGATGTGCTGGCGTCTGTACACGACATACAAGTTAAAATATCTTGTTTTACGTAGGTAAATATTTTTACTTGTATGACTTGTATCCTAATATGGTTTGGTCAACTTGAATGTGATTGGCTGTTGCAGAAGTCAGCGCTGTAGAGCTGCTGCTTTTGCTAGAGCGATAATCGTTTTTGTGCGTATGTAAGTGACATTAAACATAGCTAATAATGCCTCTTCTTCGTGTCGATGGCACGACTGTATTTTAGATCTTGTTGTCCCAAAACTTCTCAACTTCCACGGCGTTGTCCGTGGCAGCGCAGAGGTCACTTTGATGCATGTTATGGGACACAGAGGGCAGGTTAGGAGGTCTAGCCTGGCTTGCGACATAGATCCACTACCACATCCTACCATCGTTCCGTCGAGGTAGCCCCACTTTACCAGGTTAGAGTTAAATCTTCCCACTTGTGTCCGGAGACGATTCAGGGACTTCCAAGTGGACCACGGAAGTTTACACCCTGCAGGGAGATTCTCCGTTGGTGGCAGATAGTAGGTAGGAGGGGTAGGAGTATCCTGCCACAGCTTGCAACGGGCGTCGGCCGGGTGACCTGGTAGAGATGCTGTCGATTTACACTAATATGCTGTAAACAGGGAATCTTTTTCTTCCGAATAGGTATAGAATAGGTTGCTTCTAGGAGTTTTAGGTACCTGCCTAAGCGTCATGTGGTCAAACGAGAACCAACTAATGATAAAACAAAGCAAGTCTTCTGACTTTGTGGAATTTTCTTACCTTCTTAGAAATTATTGTATCGTAGTCAGTATGGGAGCAGTTCTGAGACGTGATGCGTGTGATGGCGTGACTGAATGCCTTAAGGACCTTTGTACACGGTACGGTTCCTTTACGGTACGGCGTATAAACTGCGCCGTAGAAAAATCGTGTCTGTCAACAAGCTTCCATAGTGATCCATACAACACACTGTTGGCCGTGTCTACACACGACGAATAAACCGTAGTTTTTCACGGCAAGAAAAACGTGTGTGTAGGTACCTAAGGCTTTATAGTCACAGCGGACGAACGGATATGATTCATTTTCGGGTTATTTATTTTACCTATTGATGATGCACAAAACACATACCTAAGTGGAATTGAAGAGACTACATTTTTTGTGTTAAAGATCATTCTAATGATTCATTAGACCCTGCCAGTGCTGTCTCCTCATGTTACTTTATTTTAAAGCCAGGTACATAATCTGCATTCACGATTTATTTGCCAAAAATGTAAACAAATAGGTACGAGTTTATGGAAAAATAACTTTTGTACTACTACACAATAAAGTTCAGTTTACGCTACAACTTCAAACATTTTTATAACTGTTTCAATAGTGCTAGTCACTCTGAAATCAGCTTAATTGCCATTGAAATAAAGGTTGTTTTGTTTGTTTGGACATTACATAATATCTGTTTAAGATAATATAGATTAATAAGCTTTATACCTACTCTCTAAAAGTGTCTTTGTTCCGCCATTTCTTCTCCCCAGCGAAAGCACTAGGAAGTGGCGAAGGGCGGGCGTTTTGGGGGACTGTCTTTTGTAATTCTGACGTTCGAAAAGTGCTGATTCTCAGCCTAGTTTGAATAAATGACTTTTGATTTGATTTGATTTGTCTTCAAAAGTTTCAACTCCAAGGATGCTTGAGCTTCAAACCTGCGTTCATAGGCAAATCAATCTTCCTAACCTTTTCCCAACTATGTTGTTGTCGGCTCCCAGTCTAACCAGATACAGCTCAATACCAGTATTTTATTTGGAGAGAAGGCCTATCTGACCTCCACAACCCGGTTACTCAACTGGATAACACGATACCCCATGGTAAGACTGGTTGTCAGACAGTCAGATCTTCGAATGGTACCAGGGACTAATGGCTCAACGTGCTTTCCGAGGCATGGAGTGGCATCGATATGTAATGGAGGAATCCATCTACAAACCGACCGAGGCACTTTAGAATTGGCGCTAGTTGAAGCTAGTTGCCCATTCCAAAACATAAGACCTAACCTTCGACCAACCGCGCGTTCGGTTGTTTTGATTTAGCCACGAGCCCCTTAACCTGCTTTCACAGACGACAATGCGAACTGACCGATTTCTGCACCACATCTCTTCTCTTCTCATTCTCAGTTGGTAGGTATATAGGGTGACTGGTAATTAGTGACCGATACTTAAAAACGTGATTGTACTCATGATAACAAACAACTTTTACTATGGGACCAAACCTGAAATCGCGAAAAAAAAACAGCTGTTTCCTACATTTTGACGAGTTAGGTACCTATACGAACATAAATGTAGGGAACAGCTGATTTTTTTTTCGCGTTTTCGTGTTTGGTCCCATAGTAAAAGTTGTTTGTTATCATGAGTACAATTACGTACCTATTTAGGTATCGGTCACTAATTACCCGTCATCTTATATAACTAGTTTGAAATGCAAAAAAACTCGCCTCGTATCTTTAACCTCATCACAGATGCGCTTGCACTGCTACTGACCACGCCCTAAGAGATAACACGTCATTTCTAAGTTGTCCTAGCTCCTAGCACGTGCGTTCCGCGGAAGTATGTCTGGTATCATAACAAACTACCTTTGTAAACGACTGAGTCAGTCAATGGTTTCTTATGTACTGCAGTAACACGTGTTGAAAGTAAACTCTTGAGTCATTTGCTATTAATTTATTATTTAGTTAAGTCTGCCGATATTTCTCTTTAGAGTGAATAGTCTAGTATGGTGAAGTGCCTCTCGAAGTCTCGGTATCGTTTGCGGGCAAATTAGTTTCGTATAGTTAGATAACTGGATTCAATTGTTTTGAATTCAGTGTTATTGTTATTTTGTGATTTTATTTACCGATCAGCATTGGGATAAAAGTGTTCTGTCAATCGGCAAACGTAAGGTAAGACGCCCTCAGTTTAGGCAGGGGTCATAGTTCTTCCATAGTTCTTGGTAACCAGTCCACTTCAGCCACCCAAACCCAACCCATAGTCCAACTTTTTATTTTTCCATATCCTACAATAGTCCTACACCAACCGGGGGTTATCCATGGGTGCACTTGCATAGTGCATACAGGGATAATCGTCGGTTGGTGCCGCATTTCATTAAAATTTCCTAAGGGGCCTCTGCGAGTTGGCTTCGGCCCCTCGTGCGCCTTCCAAAGGACCGGAGATATATAAACTCATATAAATAATAATAATAATTTATTGGCATAAAAATGTGTACAAACAAAGTGAAGCCCTGACTCCTGCGCTAGGTAACAACACCTGTGTTACAGGAGCCAAAAATCGCGGGGCGCAGCTAGTTCTTTTTATAAATCAATGTTTATCGCGTACTTCTGCCATCTACTTTTCAAAGTATTCATAAAGGTTTTATTTAAGCACCAAATAAGCTATAAACTCATGTGCTGTATTGCTTTAAAAATCCCTACTACGTACAGACGCCAGCACATCAAGCTACCCGAAGCTGTCAAATTTATGTGACTCAGGCTGGCTGGACAAATCTTCAAAATTGCTCACATTTAACTAGGTCAATAGGGCACTTTATGTGACGGCTAAACACCCTTATTTCAGAATTTGTAACGCTACAGAATCTTAGATAATCGATCGAAAACGTGTCCAGCCAGCTTGAAAAAACACTTTTCGCTGGTCTCTCAATCTCGGTAACGGAAGTGATTTTGACGACTTTTTGCATATCAACGGGCGTTACATAAAATTGTAACAGGCATCGAGCTAAAAGTTTTGTGGTACGTACAGCGGTTTAGTAGAAAAATGCAAAAATCTGTGTCCAGCCAGCTTGAATTTACGTATAAAACTTTTGGCTGGCACTTCCGAATCTCAATAACGGGAGCGTTTTCGAATATGGTTACTTTACTAACATTTAGTAACGCAATGTGTAACAGTAATAACGTTTGATTTATGGCGTCACATGTAAGGGTTTACGAGAAATCAATAAAAACTTAATGTCCAGCCAGCCTGAAATCAAGCTGGCTGGACACATGTATCTCCGCTGCCTGATGATCTACGACCTTCGAAATGTGTTCAAAATTTTGTACCGGGGACGATAATGATAACCTGAATTTGTAACGGAGAAACTTTGCGTAGTTTCAAAGATATTGATCATTAAAATGTTTTCATATAAACACTGCAGTAGGGTTACCAATCTTGTAGGTTTTATGTAGGACTAAGTGTATTTTAAGGTGTTTTCTTTAATGGACGAAAATCCGTGTATTGGTGATACTAATACGAACAACTGTAGTTCACAGTCTGATCTCAGTGTCCATCCGTCAAAAATACCTCTAGTTTCCCTTCATTTTGACAAGTTTTTGACATTTGTTTGTCGCCGAGATGAGACTGTGACTAGATTTTGAACGTTTTAAATTACGAGAATTGGCCTTCAGGTATTGTGTCACCCCAAATAGACCACATGTCTTTACTCTTTAGGATAAGGTTTTGATCAACGTTCGTAATAACGTGTTCTGCCGGTGTACCTAATACTTAAATAAATAAAACAGGGCGCATACATCCAACTGACGACACAAATCGTAAAAACTAACAACTTTCGCAAAAAAACATTGTAATTCACGTTAGTTACCAAGGACACATTACTTTTTAAAACAACAGTTGTATAAAAAGACAGTACTTATCTGAAAGTTTATAACGGTCAGTTACACACAAGTCACACACACAGATTACACACAAAGCAAGTCTCATCATGGCCGCGTTCCGAATCGCACTCATGAGCGCTAAAATCGCTCTTGCTGGTAGTTCATAGAAATGGGTTAGTAGTGATTGAATGTTATGAAGTTGCAGCTGGGTATTGTTTATTTAATTATCAGAATAATAATTAAATAAACAATATCGATTTCAAAATTTGAAATCAATAAATTGCGTAAAAAATGTAGTTAAACAAACGTCGGGGGACAAAATAACTGTGAACGGAATGTAATACTTACTTCCATGATAGCTGATGATGGTGTCTCTATCTATTGCTTAAAGTTGGTACTACTAGGACAACTGGTGGAATCTTAACTCTTATTTATGTTGTCTACCGCAGATTAATTAATAGTTGTCTTACTCTGATTAGTGATGACACTTCGAAAAGTACATACAATGCCGACTGTAGAGTTTAGTTCTCATTTTCAGTTACCTAAGATAATGAACTAAACGCGAAATACAAGTGGGCTCTCTTTTGCAGCGCTGGTAGTCAATTATTATTTTGAATTAACACATACTTACGCTTTTTACTGCAGGAAAACCTTTTATTCCCACGGGAAAATCAAATACAAAGCAGGCGTGGCTGCTACCGGCCGATTCGTCGATTAAAAAGAAATCCTTTATTTATGTAAAATTATGGTCACCTCACAATATTAATGGCAGTTTGTATGGGAAAATTTAAATGATCAATATCTTTAAAACTACGCAAAGTTTCTCCGTTACAAATTCAGGTTATCATTATCGTCCCCGGTACAAAATTTTGAACACATTTCGAAGGTCGTAGATCATCAGGCAGCGGAGATACATGTGTCCAGCCAGCTTGATTTCAGGCTGGCTGGACATTAAGTTTTTATTGATTTCTCGTAAACCCTTACATGTGACGCCATAAATCAAACGTTATTACTGTTACACATTGCGTTACTAAATGTTAGTAAAGTAACCATATTCGAAAACGCTCCCGTTATTGAGATTCGGAAGTGCCAGCCAAAAGTTTTATACGTAAATTCAAGCTGGCTGGACACAGATTTTTGCATTTTTCTACTAAACCGCTGTACGTACCACAAAACTTTTAGCTCGATGCCTGTTACAATTTTATGTAACGCCCGTTGATATGCAAAAAGTCGTCAAAATCACTTCCGTTACCGAGATTGAGAGACCAGCGAAAAGTGGTTTTTCAAGCTGGCTGGACACGTTTTCGATCGATTATCTAAGATTCTGTAGCGTTACAAATTCTGAAATAAGGGTGTTTAGCCGTCACATAAAGTGCCCTATTGACCTAGTTAATTGCGAGCAATTTTGAAGATTTGTCCAGCCAGCCTGAGTCACATTCAAATTTTCTCAATCAACCTTGAACCTTATACTTTAGCAATAAAGTTGAAAATCTATTAAAGAAATTTGACAGATTGTAGTAGGTTGATGTGCTGGCGTCTGTACAATTGGACATGATAATACTTATTACTTAATGAAACTGAAACAAACATTAAATCAAAATACATATAAGTACCTACTTATTAAGGAAAACGTCAAATGACTCGTCGATGAAATCATAGCCCTGTTATAGTTTGTTGGAAGATGAGGTAAATAGCTCATTGCTGTGTGTGGATCGTTGTTGACAGTACTTGTGCAAGTTACGTCAGTTAAAATTAACTGTAAGTAGTTACCGGCTTTTTTGAACCAGTCTGTTAAAGAACTTTTGAGTTTTGTGAGATATATAGATATATATAGGAGTGTTGAAAAGGGCGGAGACGCTTTGAGACAGGTGGAAGGTATTCTCTTACACGTATTGGAGGTAAAGTTGTGATCGAAGAGTGGAAGTGAAACTACAACTTGCAGTTAATAATATTATAATAGCCACACACGTATTATAGTTTAAAGTTAGGTACACTATTTAGCACATATAACTAATTAAAACTAGTAGGGACAAAATAAACTAATGACTTAAATCTAGTCCGTGTCCCGTGGCGGTTGGCAAGCAAGAGAGGGACGCTTCCTAAAGAACGCTATGGGTGGGGGAAGCGCCCCGGATCTTAGTTTCGTGTTGCCACTAACAAGGGTGCGTTCCTGACTAACGTATAAATATTAAATACTTATAAAAACATAATAAAGGATACAGCCGACGCCACGTATTCTAAGGAGAGTTCACAAATGCACGATACGTGACGCCACTGGGCGTTGTCCAAAAAGTTGGGCGTTACGAGGAAGTTTGTAATTTTAATGTGCTTTAACATAGAGTTAAATAATCTCGGTTCCAAATAAAAGTTCGTAGGTAACGGCATAGAGTAAGTAACGTTCCTTAGAGGTAACGGGTTTAAAAACGTTGAATAAAGGACGCAGGAAGTGAAGCATTTACCTATGTATACTTATACCTATCAGGGTGGCAGGGACATCGCGCAATCTGTTATGGATTCATTACTTACATGATTCTGACCTTACGTTGATTCGTCGGTTATTAAAAGGAGGGGTCTAGAATGCTGAGACAGTTCGCGCGTCGACGTCCCTGTCATCCTGTATAGTTTACTTTGACAATTATAGGTCGATATCGAACGATATGTACGTATTTTGCCACCCTGCCCTTCAGAGTGGAATGTAGGGTCTTTTCTACGTCTCATTTCACTCCCGTTATTATAAAAACCTACACACGCAGACCCTACCCTGATTGTTATTTCTTTCTTGGGCATACTTAGCTTCCGTGACGCCTTTCCGTTTGCCTGGAAAGCTATATAGCTTCCATTTCTGGTGACGCTGCTGTCCTATAACTTTTTCGTTGTTTGATCTTGAACTCCGCCACTGCCAGTGGGCCGAATAGTTTGATTATAGAGCAATTAGGATCGAATAACAGTGTGAAAGACATTATCACCTACTGCCCTCTATACCCCATTGCTGAATGGTAGTTCCTTAAACTATTTCTCTTCCTACCTGGGTGGGGCTTGTCTTATCCGACTCGTGTCCATCCTTACATAATCAGCCTTTAATATTTCCACTGCTAGGATAAAGGCCTCCTCTCTGTACCAGGGAGTGGGCCATAATCCACCACGCGGGCCCAGTGCCAATTTTTGGTTCTAGAAAATTACGGTTTCCTCACGATGTTTTCCTTCACCATTTTGAGAGCAGTGATGATGAAATTATTTACAAAAAGTAAAGTGCCTTCTGGGGTCGAACCCGTCGAACCCACAACCTAAAACTTGTAAATCGCGGCCGTTATCACTGGGCCACCGCTGCTACTCGTGTCCAGCCATGACTGATTATTATTAGGCTATAAATCAGATGTTTTTTTCTTTTTATCTAAAATGATTTGTTGTCAAAAATTCTCCTACTACCTACTCAAAATGTTCTTGTGCCTGAAAAATACTACGAAAATTCTAAAATTAAACAGGTCCAGTGATAAGTCCCTAGGTATTCTATGTTATTAATTAAGAGTGATTTACTAGGAAAACATGAAACGGCACACAGTCGGTGTCGCCACAATACTATAATCACCGCACTAACGTATTTAGATTCGTTCGCTGCCTGCCTAAAGTTAAACAATGCTATTGGTTTATAATATTTCTACGGTTAGGGACAAAATTATTACTGGGGAAAACACAGAAATATATTGAAATGATTCCTGTCTCAAAATCAGGACTCCGCATTATAGTTGCGACAAATGTCGCATGTCCTGTGTCCCTAGTACCTACTCCCTAGCCTGTGCTGACAGCCCACCACGTCTGCCACGTACTTAGGAGCATCAGCTCCTAAGTACATCAGTGCTGTCACACCACTGATGGTCTAGGGACTGTCGCCATAACATTTGTCGCGTATTTATTTGTCGTAACTTTGTTGCGGCAGTTCAAAATCAGAGTTATCGATAGGAATACCAAGATAATGTAACACTGCCTGGTTCAAATAATATTAAGTACTATCTAATAGATATTCTTTGGATGTTCATCATGACCTACCTCGCTAACTCGCTACCTAAGTATGTTGTTAGGACATAGAGAATAATTATGGACTTATTACGATATAGTCACGGGTAGAAATCGTCACGTAACGAAAAAGCGTAATCCCGCCTCCATGCGACTTTCTATCTCTCTGTCTCTTTTTGTTATACGAGTAGTGTGCGTGCATGTATCGCATAATGAACTTCGTTCCTGACGGGGATCCGGATCCTTAACAGATTTATTTTATTTTATCGGGATTCCCAGAACTGTTTCGAACACTACCGGAACCATCTTTCGATTAAACTATCTTTTTTTTATCCAGGACTAGTTCAAGATGCCGTCACTATCTCTAAAGATAGTGCTGGACGAGGGCGCGGTGACCCGGAAGGTCAAGTTCGACTCGCACATGACCGTGATGGACGCGCACAAGGTCGTCAAGGACAAGGTCAACGTGCCCAACAAGGGACAAGGTAAGAAAGCAAAAAAAAATGATTATGGGATCAAAAGTCTGTGCGAAACGAGCAAACCGAGTCAAGGCCAATTTACACTGACTGACCCAGGGCTTGAAATACCGGTATTTTTGGGAACCGGCACCACTGGTCTTGGTGGAATACCGGTAGGGTATACGAGTAGTACCTGCACTATTGGTAACGGTACCAGACGTAGTACCTGTCTCTGCATCACCCTAAGGTAGACTGGTAGAAAATGCCCAAGGCATTAAGTCCGCCTTTGTACAGTTTTTACTTGTGCATAAAGTTTTAATAAATAAATACCTACTATTGGTTTTTGTCAAAACCGGTAGGTAGGTACTAAACAAAAATTTCTGAAATTGCCGATTTTTGATACTGGCTATCTTTCATTCTATTTTAAATTCCAAATTCTAATTAATTTTATAATATAGCATGACATCTTGTTTTTCAAAATCAGTTGTTCATTTGTTATCCCGCCGTTCGATTTTTTTTTAAATATCGCTGTTTCTGTAACCATGAAAAATTCGAAATAGCGCCCTATTTTCGAATACGAGCTCCGTCATGGCACCAACGCAGCACAGACCAATGATATAACGATGTTTATGGACATGGTGCCGCATGTGAACGCACGGTCCGTAAAAGGATAGTTAATTAGGCATTAGCACAGATTACTGAATAGTTACTACGTAAGCATTAGACAAATAACTTCAAGGTTGTCAACGTACGGGGTTCCTCGTACAAATATGGGATTTCTAGTAGGTACGCACCGGGCTCCTGAATGTGTTAATTCTTAGGTGGAGCACCGGTACCCATGTACCAAAATGGCAAGAACAGCTAGTATCGATACAGAACACTTTTGGTACCGGTTCCAAGCCCCGCTTGCACCACAAATCACGAATTTAAAACACCATCGAAACACGTAATGGTCACCAAACCATTTCTTTGTGGTCGTCAAACTTAAAGACACTTTTTCCAACAGAATATGCGCTGTTCCTCCGCTCTGCTGATGATGACATGTCTGGAGTGTGGCTGGACAACGAAAAGACCCTGGACTACTACCTACTCAGGGACGGAGACTCCCTGGATTATATCTGCAGGATGAGGAACCTGCGAGTCAGACTTTTGGACGGTAAGGAACTTGATCATTAAGATTTACTTTAACATAACATAACAGTTGCAAAGAGCGATCACGTATCGTTCGCGCAACACAATATATCAATCACAAGCTGAATCATTTTGAAGGATATTGCTTCATAAGTTCGTAAATTTGTCTGCTCAACAACGTAAATGATGCAATAAATGTTGTTGAACTGTCAAAATGAAAGCCATTGCTACTGTTAGTGTGGTATGCAATTACCCTGTTTTAAGTCTTATTAGGGTTTGTCAATAAAGTTAATAGGGCAAGCATATTCCTTATAATTGACTTAATAGCGACGTAGCGAACTGCAGTATACCATAGTCCATTGCTGGACTTCGGCGCTTGCCAAATGTCGGCAGACAACATGTCTTTTGACGTAAACTTATACTAAAAATGCCATCTCATTCTCTTGATATAATTGTAAAGAGTAATCGGACAAAACAGGCATCTTCCGGGCACACTCGTCCCATCATAGACCTCATCCATCGCTTTCCATCAGGCGTGATTGAGGTCAAGAGCAGGCTCATTCAGCAATAAAAATAAAGACAGCTTTTTCTAACCGCTTCCGTTCAGATTAGTAATCCATCAATTACCCCCAGACACGTTGAAGACGCTGCCGGTAGATGAGGCCAAGACAGTCGGCGACCTGATGATGGACATCTGTGCTCGTATCGGCATCAAGAACTATGATGAGTATGGACTGGTGAGTAGTTAAATCAGCACCCTAATTACGTAACACTCTATCAACCTCAATCTGAATCATTTTGAAGGATATTGCTAATCCATTGCTTCATATGTTCGAAAAATGTGTCTGTTCAACAACGTAAACAACGCAGTGAATGTTGTTGAACTGTCAAAATGTAACCCATTGCTACTGACAGTGTGTTATGCAATTACCCCGCTGTATAATAATATATCGGAGGATGTAGTCGGATTCAAAATCAAAAGTCATTAAAATAATTAATTAAATTAATTCTTTATTGGCATACTGTAACGCGACTAATTCGAGAAAAAATGCATCTTCGTGAATACAATAGGGCTATAAACGGACGTAACGCGTAGCGGACGCAGTGCGACTCCTTCATAAAAAATACGTTCCCACAAAGTGAAGCCCTGACTCCTGCGCTAGGTAACAACACCTGTGTTAGAAGTAATTTCTTTAAAGTAGTGTCTATCACTTAGATAATGATGAAAAAATAATGAATTAGGTAATTTCTGTGTAGACGTGGTAATTTCCAAATTTTAATAAAATCCTATAGAAGTTTAAGTTTCTCCCGAACTTTTTTGCGGGAAACTTTTAAAATTTTATTATGCCTTAAAATTTTATTTTTATATAGAAGATAGATTAAAAATCTCTTTTTCCATCTCTAGTGTAAAGAAGAAGTGGAAGAAGCAGAAGACGGCAAAGAGACCAAGGAACCGCCTAGCGGTGGCTTCACGTTGAGGAGACCCAAGCCAGCCAAGGATAGAGATGTAATCTTGGAACAGATGAGCAAGAGGCTGAAAACTGATGATAACGGTATGTGCATTGTGTATTTCTACATTATCCTCTTGATCTGATCCCCCCCCCCCCCCGGAAATTAAATAATTAGGGTGAGTGGGGGGAAGATGAAAAACGGGGTAACACAAAAAGTTGTCCATAACGCCAGATTTAGTGCAGTTTTTGCAGTGATGGAAACATTGTTAAGGCCGCCATTTTGTTACGTCACACATGTCAGTCAGCGTTTGCCGCGTTTAGTGAATGGTTGTGTCAAAAATGCAAATTTCTGCGCAGTGACTTTTACGCAAGAAATCCGAGTGTTTTTATCTTACCCCGTGTTCTGTAACTTTAATAACGAGGTGGGTACGAATGTTTTATTGGAATATCTACTCATTATTTTTAATTCTTAGTTGTGTTACTATATCCAAATATGTCTATTTTTCGTATTTTAGGATTTATTTGAATTTTCGGTCTTTACCCACCAATTTTTGACGGGGTAAGAAGAACATATAAAAGTTTCGATCTTAACCCGTTTCCAAAAGTCATACTAATAGTCAGATGTTCTCAAACTGTTCATGATAAGATATGTACTTATATAAAATAAAATAATAGGTACCTACCCATTTATGTTTTTTTTTTTTAATAAAATCTCGTTTGTGCAAAGTTTGAATGAATTCATTTTGTGCTTAAGTTATTGGTGATTACATACTGTCCTTGAAATATTTACTTAGAATAAAATTATTGTTTTGTTTCGGCCATATTAAAAAAAAACGGATCCACAGTAATTAACTGTCAGCGAGACAATTTCGGCCATTTATATCTAGAGATACATACAAATATTATTATTATAAATACCTACTTAGGACTACCAAATGACTATTCAATAATTGCATTTTGTCAATTCAGAATCACCATGCCACGTAACTACGTCCGGAAATCTCTAATTTTATCTTTATGTCACTTTAATTTGTTATGCTACATTTTTTCACTAAGATGAAAGAAAGATGCCAACTCTTGTTTTGTAATATCTTGTATACAAAGTTTATCTTGTACATAAAGTTTACAAGACTACAAAACTTCAAAACAAGACTTTAAAATACAACACTGCTCATCTCATCAAAAAACCGTTCGAACTTGCCCCTACTCACCCTATATGGAAATAAGACTATTTCGTGAAAATATGACGATTTGGAGAAAATATAATTTCAAGAGTTATATTGATTATTTAAATGATTATAATTTAATCATAATTGCCGCATAAACAATTTTGGTCATAAATAACCATACAATTTAAAACAGCGCCGCTATTTGCAAAAAAAAACTTAAGGAATTTTGAATTCCGCCGTGTTTAGACACCCTTGTATTTCTATAATAATAATAATAGAACGTTTATTTCAGATTAAATCCATAAAGCATAATAGTAATAAAATAGTCAGCGTACAAATATAAAAAAATACTTAACTAAATGAAATAATTCAATTAAAAGCAGATACAACAGAAATGAAGATACATAATAATTAAATTAAATAATCAATGTCAATATTAGATATTATTATATCAATCAATCAATTATATTAGAATTCGTACATACATAATACATTACAACTAAATAAAATGATATGTCAGTGTTGTCCCGTCGATATACACATCCATTTATGTTGGATCGGACAGTCCAACATGAATGGATCGATTATTATTATTTTCTAAATTCTCCATCTCCCTTACAGTGGAATGGCTCGACCAGCACCGCACCATCCGGGAACAAGGTGTCGACTTTAAAGAAACCCTGCTCCTCAAACGAAGACTGTTCTACTCCGACCGTAACGTGGACTCCCGGGATCCTGTGCAGCTGCACCTGCTGTATGTGCAGACCAGGGACGCGATACTGAATGGAAGGCATCCTGTCACTGAGCAGCAAGGTTAGTACACTGCAAAGAGTTGTTGCTACTCCTCAAGCGAAGACTGTTCTGCTCCGACAGGAACGTGGTCTCGCGGGATTATAATAGCTGCTTCCAATTCCGACGACCTAGGTACGTATTCGTATTTTTTACCTGAACAGTGTTATTATGTTCAGACATCCGTGTGTGGTCGGTACGTCAACCTACTATGTACGGTTTTTGATTTCCTGTGCCGCCTATTGTGGTAAAAATTACCCATACACCATGCCCAAATAACTAAAAAAAATACCATAAACTTAACAACAGCAATGGCTCTCATTTTGACAGTTCAACAACATTCATTGCGTTATTTACGTCGTTGAGCAGACAAATGTTTCGAGCATACGAAGTAATGGATTAGCAATATCCTTCAAAATAATTCAGATTGTAATTATTATTTATAGTGTCTTACGCAATTAGGGTGCAGTTGTTTTATCGAGTCAACTGTGTTAAAAGGACACGTCAAATCTAAGACAAGTTGTAAATAACAACAAAACAGTTCTTTATCGTTGTGATACCTACCGTAGTCATCGTAACGATGCTACCGATATGAAACAAGTGAATCTATAGCCGAGCGCCGAGCCCGACACGACGCGTCGAAGTACGTGGGCCGGTTGGATTGGTTTGCAACGGGTTTACATGGCGGTGGATTTGTAATACATTTTTATTATAAGGGTTTAATATTTGAAGACGTAGATCTATTATTGTCGCTATGATTACTCGACTAACCGGAAGTCTGACAACCAGTTTTACCAAGGATGGTGCCAGTAACTAGGTTGTGAAGGCCAGATAGGCAGTCGCTCCATGTAAAATGCTGGCACCTATACAGCTGCATCCGGTTAGACTGGAAGCCGACCCCAATATAGTTCAACAAACATACTTAACTATAAGTACTCTGATTTTTTATTTGCTAGACAAATGACCGCTGCGATCGTAACATTAATGTCATGTTGACAAAAAAGGTCGATCACAGCTGTCATTTTAGTCTAGCAAATTAAAAATCAGAGTTTAGTAAGTTTTGAATTCATCATCGGCCTCGCCTTTTCCATTTAAGAAAACATAAATTTAATTTATAATAACTGTTGTCCTTTATTTGATAAATTACGTTAATATCTGGTAGGCAATTTCATAGATCTGCTTATCCTAAGTACGAACACTGTAGAACACATTCTTGAAATTATATAACACTTTGTTATTTTAATAATGTTTAAAAATAGAATGTATTATCTGACTTACCAGCAGTTTTGCTGCGTTATTGTTTAAAATAATATTTTGTATTGTGGTATTGTAAATATGGAATCGTACCGTAACCTTGACTCATATAATGTACCTATTTAATTAAATATTTATTAATAAAATGTGCTTATAGCAAGAAGACCATGTTTGCGAAAATGCAAGTATGGTGAGCTCATTCATTGTCTGTAAATTAATTTAATAACTAAATACTCAGTGTTCACGTCTGACTGTGCTAACAATTACATATAATAATAGCTCAGGAAAATATGTTCAAACAATTAGATTAAAGGAGGAAATATTAAGTAGCAGTATTATAACCTTACTATTTGTATCTATGTCATATAAAACACGCAAACAGTTTTACCATGTGTGTCTAAAAAAATGTTTTAATATTTATTTTAAAAAATTATTAAAACAATCTTTAAATTTTTGCCAGATTTAACGTTAAATAAAGCCCAAAATTTAACAATAAAACTATTTCAAGAACAAAAAAAATATATCACGTTCTCTTTTCCATCTTCACCTCATAAAAACCGACCCTAAAAGTGTGCGAGCGAGAGGCCCCGACTACGACCGAGTGCCGACGAATCGACCGCGCGACTCGCGAGTCTCCGACGCCCGTTGCCGATCAGTGCACGTCAAAATGTTCAACGAAAACTCAGACAAACAAGACGTGAAGTTAATACGCCTTGTGAAGGAAAACTCAGTGCTATACGACATTAACCATGCCAAGTACATGGACTTTAATACAAGGGAAGTGGCCTGGCAGAAGATCGGAGATGAATTAAAAAGGCCGGGTAAGTAATAATATTTAGTTGTCACGATCCGACGCTACTATTTGTTTTGTTTGCGTTCGAGAATGACAGACTTTTTGTGTGTGAGGGGAATGTGAGTTTCTGTGATTCTCTTTTACTTAATCCTAAAGAGTATTTTAGCAAAATTAATTAAAGTTAAAATTTTGAAAAAATGCTCTTTTTAGTAATAACAAATTTCATATTATAGATACACATTGGAACTGTGATTTTTTTTTATTACAATCTCGGTTAAGCCGACAACCTTCTAGGTTGACCTGCGAGATGTTATTTATAAAAAAAATATGTGAATTGTTCTTTTCCGAACGATGGGTAGTTTAGATAGCTTGACCTGGCCAAGAGGCTATTATAGTGATATTAATGTACGCGTGTTACTCGTATGTAATTTGAAAATAAGATTTTTATGAATCTATTATTTTTTACAGGCGCCGACTGCAAAGTCCGTTGGATAAACATAAGAGACGTACACAGACGAATTCTAAAAAAAAATGTCACTGACCCAGTTCATCCACCCAGGCAGTACAAATATGACAGCGAGCTATCATTCATGAGGCCATTCTACAGAGATGTAGTGGTTCTATCATTGGAAGACGAAGATGAACCACAAAACAAGAACTGGCATGACCTGGTCCACGACTCCACAAACGAAGAGATTGATGTGAACCCTGCCAGCGACGACAACGACTCTGATGAACCAATTATAAAGAAGGCTAAAACTAAGAAGAAAAAGTCTAAGAAAAGAAAAGAACCGTGTTTTGAGGAAGTAAACCAGACAATTAACTTGCCAAGTTTCAATGAGCCTGTATCTCAGACTTCGGAATTAGATCCTACGGACCCGGTCGATGCGTTTTTGTTAAGCATCGGGTCTACATTAAAGACTTTCTCCCCGTACCATTTGAATGTAGCGAAGAGTAAAATTTTCGCGGTCGTTCAAGATCATGATTTGCAACAAATTGTTGAAAAAGAGAAACATGGACATTCTTCTGATGGTAAAGTGTCTACTACTGAAACTTTGTATTTAGGATAAGCGAGGTAATTGCGTAACACACTATTAGCAGCAATGGCTTTCATTTTGACAGTTCAACAACATTCATTGCGTTGTTGAGCAGACAAATTTTTCGAACATATCGACGCTTGAAAGGCAAAATTGACTAAGCGACATATGGCTAACTTTACAGGAGAACGGATAAAAGTTTCAGAAAAAAAAAACATTTAAACTCTTGTAATCATCCCACACAGGCGTAATTATTAGGTACTATTTTGGAAATATTATTTTTTTATTCTGAAAAGTTAAACTTTAAATTGTTCGCCTGTAAAGTTAGTCCTATTTATTCAATTTTGCCTTTCAAGCGTCGATATAAAGAAATGGATTAGCAATATCCTTCAAAATGATTCAGAATGTGGTTGATAGTGTGTTACGCAATTAGAGTGCAGGTTTGTTTGATGAGTGTATTGCAAGTGACGTAGAGTTAAGTATTGATTAGATGACGATCTCTAAGATTTCGGTTGATTGCATTTAGTATTAAATTTCTAATTAAAATTTGTGATTGTAAATGAAAATTTAAATAACTGTTTTTTTTTTGTTTGTAGTATTGCTGCTAGAATTCAAAACTTTTAAAATAATGAGAGAATATAATTGTGTGATCATTAAGTATGTTGAATTTACAATTTAAAATATTGTAAAATAAAATAGGAAAACTTATTACTTAGTTTTTTCGTATTTTTATCATGCCTTTTTTACGCACAATAAATGTTAAGACAACAATAAAAAAAAACAAATCAATCTTTCTCTTTATTTTTATTCCCCGTATTACGGTAAACACACGCGAGTCATTATCGAGTTCCCACAGTAGTCGTGGCCCGGCAACTCGTCGATCGATCACACATACACACACACACAGGTCGCGTCGCGTCGCGCGTCGTCCGGTCGGAGCCGGCCGCACACTTGCGATACGAGAAGATGAAAGGTCGACTTTTTGTCGCACTTTTTAACTATAACAAAAGGGTTCAGACAGACGGGCTCTTGTACTAGGAGTTCCTGTATCACAAGAGCCACTTCAATCGGTCTAATTTCAAACAAAATAAAGTAATTTGAATTGAAAACAAATTATATGTGAGTAAATAAAAAAAATGAGTTTAGTAGGTACTTACATATTTTTATTATTAAAAAAAAAAAATGTAAATAATCATATTACTCTTAAAGCAGTGGTGGCCCAGTGATAACGGCCGCGACTTATGAGCTAGGTCGTAGGTTCGAACCCAGACAGGCGCTTTACGTTGTGTAAAATAGTTCACCACCACTGCTGTCAAAACGGCGAAGGAAAACATCGAAGGCATGTCCTAGAGCCAGAAATTCGAAGACGTGACATCTACCAACTCTCATTGGGCCCGCGTGGTGAATTACGGCCTACTCCCTCTCGCCGAGAGGAGGCCTGTGTCCCAGCAGTGAGAACATTACAAGTAGGCTGATTATGCTAAATAATCATACTGGCCTAATTAACAATCATCACTATTCTATAATCTAAGCAATTAATAATGGTAAATAACAAAATACAAGTTAAGCAAAAATAACATCACCAACCAATGACAACCTGCTGATCGAGAATGCGCGCCGCCCCTTAGCAACCGGTTGCGATACCAACGGAGCCGACACGTGACGTAGCCGCGACGCGACGTTGCCGCTCAGTGCGCCGCGCGCAGTCGCGACACGACACCGTCGCGCACCCGACACGATGCCGCTGCCTTTCAACAAGAGCTTAGATTTAAAACTACTAAAATTAGTTAAAGAAAACCCTATTTTGTACAACACAAGACACGCGAAATATCTAGACTTTGATTCAAGAGAAGTTATTTGGCAAAAGATTGGAGATTCATTGAGCAGGCCAGGTAAGTTTCTTTCTTATATATTTATATTCTTTGTGCACCTTATTTTCTAAGCTGTAAGGGTTATTATTGAATGGTGAATTGAAAGTGAAGTTGGCGTCGATTTTGTCCGTAGAATTATAAGTAGGTTAGTTGATAGGGTTATCTGTGTGTTTTGTAATAGTGCAATAGGTATTATTGCGCGCTGTTTTGTTTTGGGAATAGGCAGTAGACGTTGGCTTTGAGTGGACTTTGATAATTAAGGGGGAACCGCCAGGGAAGCCCGCGAAATTCAAATTTTCTTACGTATCTTACGACTATTTCCATGAAATATCAATCAATAGGGTTGGTTATATGAACTTAGAGGGATGCATAAATGATTTTAATTACTATAATTCTGAAAATACATGATACTTGTTACTTGTTCAACATGCAACCTGACACTGACCTGCACATTGCAAAAAACGTAAGAAAATTAGAATTTCGCGGCATAGGTACAGTCAACAGCAAAAGTAGATGATGATGATGATGTTGAACTTTTGGAGTCAAAACTGATCACGAATATATGGCAGCTGTACTAGTAGTAAATGTTTGGTATAATTTACAATCACATACTTTTGAATCACTTCGACGCCACACAGTTCTGACGCGAACTCCGTTCATTAGTATTGAATTTCTGATTTTCATCATCTACTTTTGCTGTTGACGGTACCCTGTCGTTATCCCCGAACGCTCGAAGTAAACGTTATAGGGTTTTATTCTTCTAAGGGCTGATTTTTCCAATGCCAGATAACTTTATCCGACTAATAATTTATGACAGTTCTTCTATACAAAAACTGTCAAACGTCAATTTTATTCCAAGAATAAAAATTATCGGTCGATTGAAAAACCAAGCCCTTAAAATTATAGGCTAACAATATTCTTCCTTGGCCATATTAAAAGCCACATGTTTAATATGTCGGGTGTTTTTAGAAGCATTAATTTCCCAGCAATTTAACGTCATTAGGTAGGTAATTTACCGAACAAAATAACAGGAATAAATTACTTACTTGAAGCCAATTGTTTACCTACTCACCTGTTATTGGCAACCTTTGACCCTTGAAGTCATTGTTGTACGTGACTCAATAGTCAATACTCAATAATTTTGTGAGGTGACTTTACTTCTCTGTAGCCTCTGTAAGTACTTAGGTACAGGACGCCAGCACATCAACCTACTACAATCTGTCAAATTTCTTTAATAGATTTTCAACTTTGTCACTAAAGCATAAGGTTCAAAGTTGATTGGGAAAATTTGACAGTTTCGGGTAGGTTGATGTGCTGGCGTCTGTACATTGTTACGCGCTGTCGTCATTGTTAGTTTAGCCATGTCCGCTTAATTGATAGGAGGATCACTAAACTTCCTATTTTAGGCTTTGTTGGAACGAAAAGATAAGAAAGAGAAATAGGTTTATTTGTCACAGGAACACGTGCATACAAAAAGATATTAAAGAAAAATAAAAACAAAATAGATTTATAATCACGAGCAAAAAACTGAAATAGTCGGCAGCTGCGTCATGACTGACAAGAAGGCTTCCGCTCAGCATGATGCTGTGCTATACGGACCTATATAGCATAGCGTAGATTTTCAGTGGTTACCCGAAAAGGACTTAGGCTCTAGACAGACGGACTGCAATCCAACCGCAAATTGCAGTTCGGATGCAGTTTGAATACAGTTGACACGACTGCAATAGAACTCAACTCATTCAAACTGCATCCGAACTGCAATTTGTGGTTGGATTGCAGTTGAAATGCGGTCCGTCTGTCAAGCGCCTAAGTGTGCAGAGTATAACGTACGATAAGGATCTTCACTGAACCTGACTTGGTTTCCGTAAAGCTTTTAACATCCTACCTATTAACTTATTCAAACCTTTTTATTTTCCAGCGCTTGTCTGCAAATCCCGATGGATAAACATTCGAGATATGATGCGCCGTAAATTTCGCGAAAGACTGAAAAACCCCAACGCACACAGTTACAAATATAAATACGAAGAAGAACTATCCTTTATGATGCCATACTTCAAGGAGCCGATCTCCTCAGGATCCACAGCTGAGGAGTACGCCGGCTTCCTCGAAGACGACGCCTGCGAAGTCGAAATGCCATCGGAAGTCTTCGTCGACGAAGCTCTAGACTTCGAAGAGCCGAGAGAGACAAAACCTGTCTTCCGAAAGAGACAACAAGACGACGGGAACTCTTCAAGAGAATTCTCCGAATCGATGTTCCAGGAGTTGAGCCCCACGGATCCTTTGGATGTTTTTTTACTGACGATAGGTTCGACGCTAAGGAAGTTCAGTCCGTACTACTTGAACCAGGCTAAGAGTAAGATTTTTCAAGTGGTGCAGGATTATGAGCTGCAGCAGATTGTCAATAAGGATGGACAGGCTGGCAGCAGCGATAGTAATAGATAGTGATGTAGACTGTTAGGTTTTGACAATAAAGTATTTTTAAGGGTTATTGAGTTTATTTTCTTTGTGCAATTGTAATACAGAGTGGTCCAATGGTAACGACTTACGAGTTGTAAGTCAGGTTCGAACCCAAACAGGCGCTTTAATTAGCGCTCTGTAATTTTCTGCCTAACCAGGCCTAGCCCCATGGGAATAAGGCGTGATTTTATGTACAGACGCCAGCACATCAAGCTACCCGAAACTGTAAAAATTTCTCCATCAACTTTGAACCTTATGCTTTATCAATAAAGTTGAAAATCTAAAATAAATTAAATTAATTTTTAATATTTAAATTAATTTGACAGATTGTAGTAGCTTGATGTGCTGGCGTCTATGTGCATTTTATTTTATTAGATATTTACACACCTATTAAGGTAGGATATGGTTTAAAGAACTACTATACCTACCCATATATAAATTATTTGATTTACTTTGTGTAAATTATTTCATCACCACTGCTTTCAAAACGGTGAAGGAAAACATCGTGAGTCAACCGGCATGTCCTAGAACCAAAAACTCGAAGACATGTGACATCTACCAACCTGCACTGGGCCCGCGTGATGCATTACAGCCCACTCCCTCCTACAGAGAGGAAGGGGGCCAGTGTCCCAACAGTAGGGACATTATAGAATGTTTATGCTTATGCGAGCCAAAACCCAGGGCATTAAAATGAAAATATTTAAAAACTGAAGGGTTAGCCAGAAAGTATCGCTGATTGACTGATTTTATTTACTTATACTTCTACTATAATTATTGTACAGGCTGTGTTTTTTACCCGACTGCGGCGAAGCCCAAAAGGAGGGTTATGTGTTTTTTTGTGTTGAACATGAAATGGCTATCTTGGAAACAATAAAGCACATTGCCAATTTATTATTTATGTATCAATTTATTTCAGGCATCAAGGCCCATATAAACACATAAGTACAATACAATATTATAATTACATACAACAAAAAAATTGCCAGATAAGAGACCCTGTATAGAGCCATCTCTCTTTTGAGCTGGAACTTTGATGATTACTCTCCTCTGTGCTATCCTCGGACTGCCTAATTTTAATCTTAGACCTAATTACCATAATATACAGGGTTATTATTTATTTATTTATTTATTTATCACATAAAATGTTTCCTTTGCCATTACAGACTAAATCTAATGCGACAAAGTAACTTAAAATATACTTATCTATACCTTACATGCTAAACAGTACGTGGCCCTTGTGAACTCACCCAGTGTACAGGTGAATAAGTCTATGGCATTCGCCACCGTGTTGGAACCATTAGAAAAACACCAAAGACCTCATAAGAGGTCATTGTACGCATCATTATGAACAACTTTTACTGCGGGACCACACCTGAAACCGCGAAAAAAAAAGTCAGCTGTTCCCTACATTTTGAAAAGTTGGACGAACATACCTAAACTGTAGGGAACAGCTGATTTTATTTCGCGATTTCAGGTTTAGTCTCATAGTAAAAGTTGTCCATAATGATGAGTACAATGACCTCTTGAGAGGTTGTTGGTGTTTTTCCAATAACCCTGTATAGGATGGCAGGGACTCTGATGCGCAGCTTGCTACCATGCATTCAGTACACGATTCTGAATCCCCCAGAGTTGAAATTTTACGTAGGCTATTAAAAAAAAATTGCTATTCCATACATCTTGAACGCGTAGGTATTGCACTTTTGTATGAAACAGCAGATTTATTTTGATAACCAACGAAACATGTCTACGCTAGGGGGTCTAGATTCATGTGCTGAATTCATGGTTTCAGTTTGCGTGTCGATGTCCCTGCCACCTTGTATGGAGACAACATGGTGAGCGCAACATTTTGCTATCAGCAAACACAAAGGCGCTGTCCATCCTGAAATAATTACTAAGACGCTTTCATCATCCTTGAGGCATACTGGTATAATTATCTTATGTGACTAGCGCTGGCAAAATAGGTGCATAAATCATAATAAATGATTAGTGGTGGCCAAGTCGTAGGTTCGGCCCCAGACAGGCGCTTTGTGTAAATTATTTCATCACCACTGCTCTCAAAACGGTGTAGGAAAACATCATGAGGAAACTGGCATCTCCAAGAACCAAAAATGATCATGAAACATGATTGTGACATCTACCAACCCGCAGTGGGTCCGCATGGTGGATTACGGCCCACTCCCTCTCACAGAGAGGAGGCATGTGCGCCAGCTGTGGTAAAATTGTATGTTATGAATGATTTGCTCGGTTATATTTCATTAAGTGGTCGACTCACATCCATGATCAAACGTTTGCTGCAGGGATAATACAGGGTGTCGTGATCACGCCTAAAATTGCCCTATTAGCCCTCCCTCATCTGCTGATGGGGGAGGGCTAATAGGGCAATTAGCGAGAATCTAATCTAGGGTGCTCCCTAGATTAGATTCTCGCTACGGTAGGCGTGCGAGTAGGTATTAACCCTTGACCGGCACCCGAACTGCGTAACAGACTTTCAATCTCAATCTGAATCATTTTGAAGGATATTGGTAATCCTTTGCTTTGTAAGTTCGAAAAATTTGTCTGCTCAACAACGTAAATGACGCAATGAATGTTGTTGAACTGTCAAAATGAAAGCCATTGCTACTGATAGTGTGTTACGCAATTACCCCACGGACCACGACATTACGTAACCGTCTCATTAAATATTTTTGTTTTTATTACTCATAGCCGTGAACTTCGCGGGGATCCAGTGTCAGATACAATTAGGAGACTATGATGAGAAGAAACACAAGCCTGGATTTATTGAGAAGTAAGTAATTAAGTATTAAACAAAAGAAAGAAAACATAGAAAGGAAAAGTATTTATTGTACGCTCAAACGGCTGGACCAATGTTGATAAAATTTTGTATGGAGGTAGCTGACACCCTGGAAGAGATTAAAACAGAAGAATAACTATCAGAGGGTCGAGGGGGGTTAGAGGGGGGGTTCTGGGGATCAGATCGGAATAAATCAGATTAACATATTCGCAACATATACGCTACTTTTTTCCGATATTCCCACGGGATCGACATTTACGCGGGGCGCAGCTAGTCATAAATAAAAGGAAAATTATGTAAAAAGAAAGTAAAAAAAAATACAGAAAGAGGCCAAAAGGCTCCTATCTCAGCTTGATGCTGCTGAAAGCAGAGATAGAAAAAGAGAGTAGGAATTTACATTTATATTAAAAATCTCTTAAAGGACAAAGTTAGTAGAATATCAAACAGCTCCCGAGGCATCCACGAGTGCACTAACGCGTGTTCCTTTGTTCTTTGATGCTTTTCCCACGGAGAAATAGAGGATTTAGTTATTCATCAGTATCGTAAACAGTAGACTACGTCAAAAGTGTGTAGGTAGTGTAATGTGTGATGGCCTAGGTAGAGAGATAACGTAGCTTTGTAGGTACAAGAGGTAGACTGCGTAAAGCGTCTTTTTACGCCCGGTAAATGAGCCAAAGCACGTGCTAAGTAACGTTTATCAATCTCGGTCTACGTGTATACTTTCTCACCATCTTTCTTAACTCCTAGATTCGAAGAATACCTCCCCGCCCAGTACTTAAACGCTTGGAGCGTAGAGAAGAAGATCCTGAAAGAATACGCGACGTGCCAGGGCAAAAGTGAGCTGGAGGCCAAGTTCCTGTACATCAAGACCGCGAGGGCCTTGCCTACGTATGGAGTCACCTTCTTCTTGGTTAAGGTATGATTCATGATGGTTGGTTTCTTGATTGTCCTGTGGCGGCATCTATATTGCCACATGCGAACTACGCATTATACTGACGTCACGCTAAATTTTGCATCACGCTAACATAATTATTTACCGCGCAACTAGCATTGTATACTTCATTCCGACATAAATCGTCGGGCAATTGCCCACCAGACACAACACCCGCATCTGGTCGGAGGATCCGCCCTTTACTATGGAGGAGGATAAGTGAACTTTACACCCTTTTCCTCATATTTCTATAATCAGAATAGTTTCTAAATCAAACGCAGCCCTTATTTATGAGCATCACGCGGTGAAGTTGGTAATCCCGATTATAATAAATCTTAGTCTGGAATAATCTTCAGATTGTGCAAGTTGACATGAAGTCTAAAATCAACCAGCATCCGAGTACTTTTGTTAGCTTTGATGCCTTCGCGGATTATGTTTTTAATAATTCTAGACTTAACTTTAAAACACATGAAGTTTATATTTATTTGAGAGTTATTGTAAAATGTGTCTTTGGGCATGTGTCACGACCGGGAAACGATTCCATAGAACGTCTTGTAGTGCAGGGAAAGATCGAAGGAACGAGAGCATGCGGCAGGTCGCCCACCAAATGCAATTGAAGTGGTTGACAATATTACTACAATTACAATTTATTGCAATTTATCGTTTTGGCGACCACTTAAACCTGTCGAAAGGTTTGTGTCGCCTCGAAACGATCAATTGCAATTGTCAATATTTACGTGAATGAATATTTCAAATAATGGGAGAATGAAGCTCCAATTGAAGGTGTATCATTTGCGCAGCCTCATTCAAATGGCATGACATGTGTCGGAGGAAACGATTCCATAGAACGACGGTACGCGGCAGGTCGCCCATGCGATAGACCTATATTATATTGTAGTCTGTGCGATAGACTGACCAGATTAAATCCGCAGTGGGCGGTGGATCGTGAGGCAATTCACGGTTGTCCGCAATCTCATCGCAACGAGATGACCACGACCGTTCAGTCAAGAGTGCATCGACAAAGAAGAAGAGAATGTGTGATGTGCATGAGAGCAAATCTATACTAGAACTACCATTGAAATTTGAAAAATAATTTGGATTTGATAGCTTAATTTTTGAGGAAGGCATATCACGCTAATACTTTAAGGAGCCGAGCATAAAGGAAAAAAATCAGAAAAAAACGCGAAAACGAGTTAATAGCGTGGGCGACCGATAAAATGCGACGCGGTGAGTCGGGGCTGAAATTTTACGCGGACGAAGTCGCGGGCAGAAGCTATTATATAAATAAATTGTGTTTAAGAACCTAACAATATTTCCCAACAGGAGAAACAGAAAGACAAGAAGAAGCTGGTCCCTCGTCTGCTCGGAATCAACGCGGAGGCGATCCTGCGCCTGGACGAGGTGACGAAGGAGATCCTGCAACAATGGCCGCTCACGCACGTCAAGACCTACCAAGCGGGCAAGTCGCAGACTTTCACGCTCAACTTCGGAGATTATAGGTTTGCTATACTTACTATGTCTTTTTTTTTTTCAGAAGATAGAGGGTTCATTAAGCAAGTTATATTCGGCTAAGTTTTCATGGGCCGGACTAAGCACTATTCTTTATAACCTGAAAAGAAAATACTAAGGTACCTACTCGTAGTTACAAGTTTCTCCGCTAGTAAACCACTTTCACCTTTTTAGGTATTTTTCTGTTCCTTTCTTCTGGTATGTTTGTGTGTACAAAGCCCCGTTGGTCTTTGGGTTATTCCATTAGTGATTTCTGGATGGAAAATCTCAGTAACAGCCCCGAGTCTGGCAGGTGGCGGTGTGATACCCTCGTGCTCGGTGCGCACGTGGCGCCGTGTGTGCTGTGCCTGATCTCTCTCCGCAAGTGTCAGATTGCCATCCCGTCGGACTATGAGGCTGAGGGAAGAGAGAGTACACTTGTCTTGATGTGTCTGCGCGCACACGCCTGCACTATAATATCTCCCGCTCCGAAGGATGATCTCCGCCGAGATTGAGAGTGAGAACAACAGCACCCAAATCACGTCACGTCGTGGACTTTCTTTAATTTTCGTCATTTCTTTCTACAGTGACAAAGAATACAGCGTCAAAACCCAAGACTGCCACCGCATCCGAGACATCCTAGAGGGCTACATCGACATCATCCGCCGCCGCATGCTGGCCAAGCCCTGCACGGACCCCGGCGAGTCCATGGCCATCTGCCATGATAATGTGCAGATGGGCAGGTAAGTGAAACAGAATTATGTATTTATCACTATTGAAAATGAAGCACAGAAATAACAGGTAAACCAGAAAAGTTATGCGCTTCGATAATCTTCGTGTTTCCGAACTATAAGGAATCTCGCCACAGAGTAACCCTCCACAGAGGTAAACTTTTGTTGCTGGATTTATAGCCTGTTCCAAACGTATCTGATGAAAGTATAAACAATCCCTGTGCAGGTTCAATTCTTACGCAATCACTCACTAAAGGCAATTAGTGACACATTCATCTGTAGTTAGAAGATTTCAACTTTATTTTACCAACTTTTCTAAAATAACATTAAATTGTACCTAATTGAAAAATCTTCGATGAAAGTTGAGGATAAAAAAAAAATAACTTTAATAATTGTCAAATGAAAAATCCTTTAAGGTGATGTATTGAAATAATCGAATCAAAGCACTAATTTTTTTGAGTTTGTGGCTAATCGTTATTTGTATGAGAAACTGTTACTACTTAGCCACAAGCCCATCATGGGTGTTATACAACGCTACAATAAATTGACCTGTTTCAGGAGTCATCTAATCGAGCACGTTGCCTACAACCCGTCTAAGTTAGTCACGGAAACATTCGTCGGGCCTAGCAAGCTTATGTCTCATGATCAAGGTAAGTTCTTCTCAAATCTGTTGCAATTAATACAAGGTGGCAGGGCCATCGACGCGCAATCTGTAACCATGAATTCAGTATATGATTCTAGACCTAGCGTAAAAAAGTTTCGTCGGTTTTTTTTTGTTAGCCTAGGTATAGGTTCCACTGCTGAGCAAAGGCCTCCCCGAATCCTTCCACGAACTCTTTTCCCGCGCCACCACGAACCAGCCCTCGTGGTACGCGTCCAGGTTATCTCGCCATCTCTTTCTAGACCGGCCTATCAAAAGAAAAAATCTGCTGTTTCATAGAAAAGTGCAATACCCGCGCGGTGAAAATGTATGGAACAGCTAATTCTATTTTAAATGACCGGTGGAAAATTTAAACACTTGGTTCAGATTCAGAATCATGTACTGAATTCACGGTCACAGGTTGCGCGTCGATTTTTCTGACACCCTGTATAGGTCTTTTTTTAGGGATCGGTCGAAAACACGACCCATTACAGCGACAAAAAACTTTTTAGTATAGGTAGAAAAAATTTTTTTTTTTTTTTTGTTAGCCTATTCTCTCTCGATGCTCCCCCAAATCCTTCCAGGAACTCTTTTCCCGCGTCACCTCGAACCAGTCCTCGCGGTACGCGTCCAGGTCATCTCGCCATCTCTTTCTGGGCCGGCCTCGGCGGCTAAAAAGAAATGTTATAAAAAACATTTTAATTTTAAATATATTTTTTTAATGACTGCTAGTATGGATATTATTATGCTTTTTTTCAATCAGGTTCCCAGGCTCACTCCGGCGCAATTATAACTACGGTGCAACAGATTGTGGTCACCGACCATCTTCAGAACCAGCAACAAGCATTGGTAAGTACTCCCGTTGTTCAATACTTTCTTTTTCAATAATCAATCTTATGTCATTATTCTAAGGTTCAATTTTGCGCTTTAGGCTCTGTTTGGCAGAGTTCATAATTATTATGGTATGTATGCAGAAACCATGAATTCAGCACATGATTCTAGGTCTGAATGTAAACAAATATGAATTTATGGAAAAATAACTTTAATTCCTACACAATAAAGTTCAGTTCACGGTACAACTTGAAACATTTTTATAACTGTTTCAATAGTGCTAGTCACTCTGAAATCAACTTAATTACAATTAAAATAAAGTTGATATTTGTTTAACTTGAAATAATATTAATTTGAAAAATAAGTTTGAATTATGTAGGTATATATGGGTTGCATATAACAACATCACGCCTGTATACCCCGAAGGGATAGGCAGAGGTGTCCGCATAGTATCCTTTATATTCTAAGCCAACGTCATCATCATTTGGAGCCGATTTCGCTCGACATTTGACTGACTTTAATTTCCTTGCAGAAAGGCGAAATGCCTCTCCGCGGCGACATGTCCGAGGACTGCATAAAGAAACTGAACAGAATGAACTCCAACTCGGTCAAGATAGTCGGACTGCTCACAGGTAACTGAACAAAGCCAGATGATTAAGTGTGCATACACAAGAGCAGCACGCGTCAACCCTTAGTAAAAAAGTTAATGTACAGACGCCAGCACATCAAGCTACTACAATCTGTCAAATTTCTTTAATAGATTTTCAACTTTATTGCTACAGCATAAGGTTCAAAGTTGATTGGTAACATTTGACAGTTTCGGGTAGCTTGATGTGCTGGCGTTTGTACCTACACATAAAATTATCAATTCATCGAGCAGGATTGCATCGATCGAGGGAATTGCAACACCGACTAAAGTGTCCAGCATTTAAGTTCTGGACTAATGTTTCATTATTTTTATTTCTTTTTGACCAGATCCCACGGAAACCCATGTCAAGGACGCTCAACAGATCGTACGAACTATGCAGGAAGATTTCCCAGTAGTTCAGACAGGTAAAGTCACTTGGAGTGAGGCAATGACACATCATTGGAGTGAGGTATTTGTATTCTAATGTCGCCTTGCGAATTTGATCCTCACACAAGTCAACAATTCAAAACAATTCAATTGCAGTTTTCTTCTTATACGGTAACCAAAGGAAAGCGTTGTTTAAATAAAAAAATAAAAAATATTATGAAACTTTATGCAAAAATAAAAAGTACTCTACAAAGGCGGACTAATGCAAATTGACATAAACAAAAACATCATTTCATTTTTAAGTCTTACTAAAATCACTATGGATCCTGTCTATGACAAATACACCAGTATAAGTTTAATTATTATCTCTTCACAAATGTACTGTAGAAGTAATTAAAACTAGCCTAAAGATAAGTTTCCAATTGTAAGAGACTGGTGTTTGAAATAGGCAATGCAGGCGACGACGCCTGTAGTAAAGACGCCAGCACATCAAGCTACTACAATCTGTCAAACTTTATTGGTTTTCAACTTTATCGCTAAAGCATAAGGTTCAAAGTTGATTGGGTAAATTTGACAGTTTCGGGTAGCTTGATGTGCTGGCCACATTCATTACATACATTATAAAAATTCATTCATACATTCACTACCGTCACGAGTTTCTGATTGTTGCGTTGTTGTTGTTGTCCTAAATCTGTTCCAAATTTTTCAAAACTTGAAATGTTCATTATCACTTTAGTCTTTGATTGTACTTTGCGCGATGATAATAGTCATGAATATAAATAAAAAAATATTATTTCTACTAGGTGTGAAAGAGACAGCAGATAAGCAAGACATCGAAGACGCAAAGAAGATGCTGCTAGACGAGCTAGAAGATCTGAACAACTTCATGAACAAACTGGCAGGATCTATCGAGCCGGACAAACTCGTAAGTTACATTACTAAATCCATACTAATATTCTACGTAATAAAATCTAAAATTCATTGAGCGACACGCACAGCCTAAACCACTGAGTCTAGAAGCAAGAAATCTTGCACAAGAGCAGAAATGAGCACCAAGGAAGGATTTTTGAAAATTCAGCCTTTAAACGGGTTAAATATGGGAATGAAAGCAAAGAGATTGGTATACAGGCAACTAACTTGAAACGATTTTCAAACAATGTTGTGACCGTATCACCTTTCGCCTCGCCGTCACACAGGCGTCAAACTAACTTAAGCACGTAACCAAAGTGGCTCAGAAGCTCCGATACGTCGACTCGGCTACGCCTAGGCGACGCCGCGCTTACGGCTCGCTGACCGCTGGGTGATGGTGCAGCAGGCCGGGGGGGGGGGGGGGGCGAGGGGGGACGAAGAGACGCAAGCGCGGGAACTGCAAGTTGACCACGCACCGCACCGCGGTTCTTGAGCTTGTCCCGAGGCGAGGCGATTACGTTACGATTCCCATTAGTGTGCGTTGCAGTAGCGAGTTTCATACAAAGAATACTGAATGGCTTGAGTTGATACGGTGACGATCCCTTTCCGAGTTGATACGTGTGCTATGACCTCTAAGCGTAAAAAGTTATTACACACACAATAACATTAATGTTGGCAGTGCAGTCCTGTGCAGAGGGAAGATAAATATTTTTGCCTGTATACTCATTGTTCCACTGTACTACTTCACTCCAAACACCAACGATATAGTCAATTCGTAACAAAAAGTTTCCTACTAAAAACTAACCTATAATATATTTTATATTAGAATCCGAACGATGCCAAGGATGCTGCAGAGAATATTGCCGACCTGACTACTCAGATGTACTTCTCAATCGACCCCAAGACCAGAACACGCAGGGAACTCCTCAGGGTATGAGATACCAGATATTTATGTTTTTAAAACGGTTTTTATCATTGCGAACTGACCGATACCCAGTAACTCGGTTGTGGAGGTCAGATAGGCAGTCACTACAATGTAAAATATTGGTGTTCAGTTGAATTCGCTTAGACTGAAACTACCCCAATATGGTTAAAAAAAGGTTAGGCATTTATCATGAACTTTCAGAATCTTTGCAACTGTCATAAGCTTACAATAAGGAAAGTTCGTGGTTAAAAGCGAGCTTTGAGTATGAACGAATTTGTACGTTTAATTTTAGTCAAACTTTGACATCGATTTTATACTTAATATGATTGATTTGTGTTGTTTTGTCTTACGACAATAGGCTCGACCCCTATTAACATGGGGCTTGGGTGTACTATACACTAACTCTTAACTCTTTCGGAGTGTACAGTATTAATTATACCTAATCATCATCATAATTTCAGCCGAAAGCCGTCTACTGTTAAACATAGGCAGCCCTGAAGCTGTCGCCACACAGACTCGCCCTGTGCTTCTCACATAATATTATGTTTTATTTTATTTTACTTATCTCGTGACCATGGGGTCGCGGTCCTTTAGAAGGCGTACGAGGGATCGAAGCCAACTCACAGAGGCCCCTTAGGAAATTTTAATGAAATGCGGCCCCAACCGACGTTTATCCCTGTATGCACTATGCAAGTGCACCCGAGGATAACCCCCGGTTGGTGTAGGACTATTGCAGGATATGGAAAAATAAAAAGTTGGAGTATGGGTTTGGGTGGCTAAAGTGGACTGGTTACCAAGAACTATGGAAGAACTATGACCCCTGCCTGATTAATGTTTTATTAATACACGGATAAAATGGCAGAGGGTGATTTGCACATTCAATAATGGGCCCCCGAAAACGGTCGCTAGCACATAGTGACGTAGCGACAACGGGGCATAATAATATAATAATGTTATGTTATTATTACAGCGTTCTCGCAAGAGCTTCAGAGATGGCGAGAAGACAGAGCAAACAATCAGACGCGCGTCTTTCGTAGCGGCCGCTACAACCGCGCTACACTCAGTCGACACTGCTACACAAGGTCTTCATGAGGTAACACTGATTGCTAGAGCCAATTATACGACTTTATTTGTAGTTTTGAAAACTTTGTATTCGGATCGGCTTTCAATTGTCTTGTTTTCTTAGGAACTTTTGGCCATCTGTTAGACTTCATCGTTTCTTGAGTTCAATGCTGTATGTTGTTTATCCAGGAGTACACTGGACCCGAGCTAGACGAGGAACAGAAGAGGAAGCTGGAGAAAGCCCTGGAGGATCGGTTGGGCAAGCTCAACGCGGCTATAGCGCTGTACCTCATGGCTCATTCTGGTAAGATTCGTCTAACATTTTCTGATAAAGAAGTCTGTGCTTTCCTTTAAAGGAATGCAAGAAGCCAAGGTCTGTTTAGCTTTAAAGTCAAAGTTAAATCGTATTTATTTTATTAGACTGATAAAAGGCCCTTGTGAATGTTAAAAATTAAAAGAAAAATAAATAAACAAGGCGTAGGTTTGATACCTTGGGTTCGTTACTTCAAAATAAAAAAGAAAACCTTACAGGATCAGTGTGATGCCTTTGTCTGTTTATTTGGCTAGTAGTTGGTGTGCCCCGTTGGTCTCGTGGTCGCAAGCGCGGCTGCTGAGCGTGGGGTCTTGGGTTCAATTCCCGGGTCGGGCAAAGTGTTATTGAGTTTTTCCATTAGGAATTTCTTAGTAAGTTTGGAAGCCCCGAGTTTGGAAGTTGGCGGTGTGATAACAACGTGCCTCAGAAAGCATGTTAAGCTGTTGGTCCTGCGCTGATCTCTCCCCGGTCGTGTCGGATTGCCGTTCCATCGGACTATGAGAGTGAGGGAAAAGGGAGTGCACGTGTGTCTGCGCACACGCCTGCACTATAACGTCTCTCGCACCGAAGGCTGGTTTTAAAAGTATGGTTTTTGGTAATAGTGTCGCCTAATATGTTTGTTACAGATCCAGACAACATTGACTATTCGGCTGCAATCAACTCTATGAATGCGATCAATGAGCTGATGCCTAAACTGGCTAGAGGTACTACATTATTACGGCTAAGCAAAGTCATCTGTCTTTTGTCCCAAAACGAGAGTATCCTAGAATCCATAAAAATCAAGATTTTTCTTCGACACAAGTCAAAAATATTGTTCTGTTGTATCATTCTAACTGACATTACGAAAGAAAGGGAGAAACAAAATACATTTCGGTGGATTTTTGAGGCGGGGCAGTAAAAGCAAGTGCCTTAATCGCTGTACAGTCTGGGGAAGTCTACGCGCCATTTCATACAACTATCAAAGAATATCCGTTGTGATTTGAATATATTGGCAATTTTAGTTGGTAGTCAATTAGGTAGGTAAACAACTAAAGTTCCCTGACTTATGATTGACTGTCCTAAAACTCGCAGATGCTGTGACGGTAATAAAACAACATAAATAAGAAACTGTATAGTGGACTGTATATGTACAGACGAGACGTTACCACATCAAGCTACTCGAATCTGTCAAGTTTTCCCAATCAACTTTGAACCTTATGCTGTAGCGATAAAGTTGAAAATCTATTAAAGAAATTTGACAGATTGTAGTAGCTTGATGTGCTGGCGTTTGTACATTAGTAAAAATAGCTATAGGTCTTACACTGGCAGGTTGCGAATGATGACTGGCTTAGGTTCATTCACTTGAACGGAACGAGTGAAATTATTATGTATGCTTCATACAGATGCCCAGATGCTAGCCAGCACTAAGGACCCGGCATTGCGCAAGGAGCTACAGGACGAGATGAAAACTCTGTTCGACGCCACCAAGAAAGTCTGTGGCATGTCAGGCAACCAGAACCATGAGGTCAGTACCAAAACAATCTCTAAACATAGAATAGAATAACTCTGTATTATGGACACCATATAAATGACAGACATAAATATAGAAACTTTGCTATGGGTGACACAATGAGCGGTCTTATCGCTAAGAGCGATTATATTCAGTGAACTTTTAAACTTGGGTTGGTTTCTGCATTATAACTGAAGACAGATGATGATTGCGGAGGCACATGTAGTAGTTTTATCTCACGAAGTGACGCGCGCTTTTCTTGTGGTCACCACAAACACGCTGTGAACAGACTCGCAGAGATTGCATATAAGCATCAAATAGGCTATAACCCCTACAGTACCTACCTATTGTTATAACGGACAATGTTTCAGAAAATGCAAGAAGCATCTAACGACTACGCGGACATAGCTGGCCAGTTGCTGTACAAGTTCTCGCGCGGCACTAATGCAGACAAGGAGAATGAGGTAAAGGATTATACAGGGTTAGTCTTCAAAGACCAGCCAAAGAATGATGGTCGTTTTTGTATGGAGCCTGGCCTGATGACCAATAGAGTGAGAGAGTAACGACTGTCAAAGATCCACGAATGACAGCCGGGACCAACGGCTTTACAAGCTTTCCGAGGCACAGAGAGGTCTTGGTATGTAAAAATGGTCACCCATCCAGGGACCAGTCGCGGCAAGCGCAGCTTAATCTGATCGATCGACCCGTGCGGCTGTTATTACTTAGCCATAAGCCCCCTTAATGTTATGAGTCAATAACTAATATTATTGAGAACTGCAGTGATGATTAGCGTCATAAACTAAAACGTTTACATGGTAATTGGATGTCTGATATCTCTTTAACTCGGTATTTCACAGCCTTTTTATTAAATTAAAAATATTAAAATTAAAAATTTAATAAAACATTTAAATGATTAACAAACTATTTAATAAAAAACAAATATCAATACATTTTAATTTGTCGTAACCTTATTGGTATTTTGCCTAACAAAAACCACTATTGTTATGCAGATCGTCCAGCTAGCCAAGGACGTAGGAGCCAAGGTGTCTCGTCTGCTAGTGACTGCTAACGAGCTGACCTGCCAAGCCTCCTCGTTACCTGCAGCATCACAAGTGGACGACGCAGGAGTTCGCACTGCAGGCGCTGCCAGGGACCTACTGCATACTGCACAGGTAGCTATGGATCTAGTACACCTCCGTCCTTTCATCATCATCAATATGTCAGCTGCAAGACATAACCTGTTGGAAAAAAAAAAATGTACAACGCAGAGCGATATTTTATTTAGTCTTCTTCTTCCGTCCCTGGTCCCGTTATTTGGGGCGGGTCTCCTCACTTTTCTGCGCCAAGTTATTCTGTCTTGGGTTGTCGGTTCAGACAATTGGGCTTTTTTGAGGTCCGTTTTTATATTTGACCATCATTTCATTTACTAATAGTGATTAATTAATCAAATTCAAATATTTTTTATTTGTAGAACATAAGTGAACAAGAACTAACAGATTTTTACTAAATAATTTTACATTTAAAATTAATACTTACATTAAAACAACATTCATCAAAACAGCGAAATATTGAACACCTATTTGCGACGTTGCCAACTTTCAGAATGCACAGCTTTAATACATCCAACATTACTCAAACCAAAGTATAAACTCCACCTGCCTCCAGCTGACTGCCCCGGCCATCCACGAGCCGCACTGCCAGAGCGCGCTGTCGGCCGCGGCAGCCAGCGTGTGGGGGGCGCAGCGCGGCCTGCAGGCCAGCGGGCGCGCCCTCGTGGAGGACCCCACCAGGCAGCACATGGCCGAGCTGCTGCACGGCAGGGCCAATGACGTCACGAAGGCGCTGGAGAGGCTGAAGGACGCTTATGGGAACTTGGAAGGTGCGATCATAGGTTTCTTGACGTGCAACTCACACTGCTAACATAATGTTATCCACACTCATCATCTGCCTAGCCTTTTCTCAACTATGTTGGGGTCGGCTTCCAGTCTAACCGGATGCAGCTGAATACCAATATTTTACATGAAACGACTGCCTATCTAACCTCCACAACCCATATACTGGGTAATACGATACCCCTTGGTAAGACTGGTTGTCAGATTTTCGGGCTTCTGACTGCCCGTAACGACTTTCAAAGATCGACGAATGACAGCCGGGACCAACAGTTAACATGCTTTCCGAGACACGCAGGGGTCTTGGTATGTGAGTATGATCACCCATCCATGAACCAACCGCGACAAGCGTAGCTTAACCTGCCCGATCGACTCGTGTAGCTGTTATGTATATTTTATTATATATCACATACACAGCTCGTGAATATCCGGACAACAGGTTACCGCTGCAGGAGAAGAAGCGACTCAAGTTCATAACGACCTTGTCTGGAGCCAAGAGTAAGCTGCTCGGAGTCAAGTTTGATGAGTGGAATAAGGTACGTTCAAAATCTAATTGAATATACAGGGTCGCATAAAATAAATGGACAAATTTTAACACAGCGCTCAGTACGTCTAACCAAAGATATCCAAGCTAAAAAAAAATATTAAAGTGATTTTATTTTGACCTAAAATAATAAATTGCCGGTGGCACATTAGTGTATTTTCGTTACTGATTATTTTTCTTGTAAGTATCTAATGCGTTTTTCTTATATATTTTTTTACCATCGTCCTTATTTTGGTGGTCTGAATGATTTCTAAAAGTTTATCCATCTATTTCAATGGGACCTTATATAATAATAATATAAAGAAATCTGAGCACAGAACTAAGGTACTAATTCAGGGAAATACATTGTTAAGCAAATTGACATCCTACGTAATTTGCAGTGTTAAAGCCATTCAATACAACTGCTAAATATTGCTACCTCCTAATTGCTGCGGCCAGCCTCTTGGCACTTTTCCTGTTGACAGCAATACGGACGAATTTTTTGATGCCCTATGATTATTTTCCCTCTTTTTCATCGCATCCCTCTTTTTCATCATATTATTATTTTAGACTGTTAGCTTATGTAATAATATTGAAATAAATGCTACAATCCATAGTTAAGAAGTTCAATAAAGTAGGTAACTATAACTGATAAATTTCATTTTTTTTTTCGTGTCCTACTAATATTAAAATGCGAAAGCTTGTGAGGATGGATGGATGTTTGTTACTCTTTCACGCAAAAACTACTGCACGGATTTTGATGAAACTTCACAGTAACATAGCTTATACATCAGAGTAACACATAGGATACTTTTTATCCCGATATTCCCACGGGACCGACACGTATGCGGGTGAAACCGCGGGGCGCTGCTAGTATTGAAATATACGGAAAATTGAAGTTGTTAGTTTGCTTAAAATTAATTTTCCCTGAAATCCTCAGAAGGCTTATTTTTGCAAACGCTTCTGTGTTTTGTTGTTTTTACAAAATTTAAAATTAGCTTTAGGATTACTTAATTTAATTAAAATATTAGAAGAACTATTAGCCTTTTGCACTAAGGCCACAAAACCCATTAACATAATCAGCCTATAAAGTTCCCACTGCTGGGACACAGGCCTCCTCTCTGTGAGAGGGAGGGCTGTACAACCTATGTCATGAAAATAATGAGGTAGTTAGGTATGCCTTGTTTCATTATATGGATGCTTAGTTTAAATCAAGCACATTTTGGTGCATTTCAAATAAAGTATTTTTCTTTTATACTTAAAATATTATAAATCAAAATTTCGGTGAAAAAAAATTGTAATTGAACCACAAGGCCCCGGCGAGATTCGAACTCGCGATCTCCTGTTTACTAGACAGGCGCTTTAACCAACTAAGCCACGGCGCCGATGGACTCTCATTGAGAAATTATCGACCCTTTGAAATACACATACAAAATACCTATATTATGTAAATACTTGTATGTTGTATGTATGGATAGATAACAAGTAGGTATAAGATAATGATTTCGAAGTGTTTTGATTCAGTTTTAGATTGAATGTAGATAACATAGTTAAATTAGATTTCAGACAGATATTGTTACTTACCAATGTTGATTGGCATCACAGAGTACTTTTTGATAGGATTGGCATTTTCAGAAACAAAATAGGTAAAATCTAATCGAGATCTAATCATAAGATATTTGACATTAGATTCTACTTTCAAATATGACGTTTGATCATTTGAGCAATAGACAATCAAATTGTTGTAGTTTCTTGCTGTGGTTTCTTGCCTGCTCTTCATCTAGCTTCTGACGTTTCATAAGTTCCCATGTAGGTTTACATGAAATAAAATATTTTGATTTTGAATTATTATGAGATTTAACAAATAGATTATATTATAACTGTGTTTGTATTGTGTGTATGTACGAGTAGGTGTCTATTGTGTACAATTGCACACTTGACCTTCAGACCATGTGGTCATGGTAATGTATTAAAATTACTTATAATAAATACATACGGCTAATAATCGATAATAAAAATTTATTGAAAAAAAAAAAAACAGTGGCACTCCGGGAATACTTTGCCATCACTCACTGATATATCGGATGTACATTAAAACCGATTATATCCAGAGGACAACCGAACACATCCGAAGCTCTCTTTTTCCCATCTCAAAAAATGCCCAACGTGCCTAAAGAAGTTTTCACTTTAAAAAAAAAACGCATGTAACACTTTTCAATCATTATAAATGCATCATGTTTGTCCACTAGCCGACAACCGGTGCGGCTGCCCCCAGCGAGGAGGAGAAGGCAGCCGCCCGACGTCGGCTGGAGCAGAGGATAGCGCAGCTCAACGCTGCCGTCGCTGCACTCGCCGCTGCTACTGCAGGTGAGCTTACTCGATATCGACGAATTTGAAGTGCAGAATCACAAGAGTACAAGAGGTACCCAATGGTGGCCTGTGTCCCAATTTTATTAAAACAAAATATTTTAAACACTTTTGGAATTACAAAGTTATGTTTATGTTGTCACGTTAGGATATTACATTTTATTATTATTTCTAGATCGTGAGAACCCCGATTTTGATACTGCTGAGCTGGCAATCTCTACCATCACCGAGCTGATGCCGCAAATAGCCAAAGGTAAGATATCCGCAGGTCAGACGCCGCAAGTTGGTACGGCCGGCGGCCCCTCAAATTATTCAGTAGGTGAATGACAAATCCTACTTCCTACTAATATTATAAACGTGAAAGTTTGTGAGATGGATGGATGGATGTTTGTTACTCTTTCATGGAAAAACTACTGAACAGGTACGGAACGGAACAGACTGTCAAGTGGTTTGATTGGCTATAGTTTTTACAGTCAGCCAAACGCAGCATTCAAAATAGATCGACTGTTAAGACTCCCGCAGAAAGGAGGGAAACGACAGCGCGACGCGATTCTAGTAGGACAATTTCAATGAAAACTTCATGGAAATTGTTCTATCAGAGTCGTTTCGCAACTTCGCGTCGCGCCAGTCTGCGGGAGCCTGTAGTCTTTAGAAACTGGGCATCATAGAACCCGGTTTTTCCAGAAATGTCCCAGACACACATAAAACTTGTGTCCCTCCTCCTATTAAGATCCCGTTTTTCTTACCTGATAATTTCACACATCTGAAGAATTAAGATTTTTTTTGTTGAGTAATTATGAAACAGCCACTAACCATATAATTTTATAAAGGTCATTAATATATAGACCTTGACCTGCCACCGAATCGAACGAAGCACAATGGAACAAACACGCACACTTACACACACCACACACAGCCGCACACACACCAAACACACATCACACCATCATGTCACATACATACGTACTCTCGAGTCTCCGCTCACATCTCTAGGCTCACACACCCGAGCCCCAAGATACATCAGACTGTCTAGTTTGGGGCTCACTAGCAAATAATATATTATAATCTAGCTGTAGGTAATATTTTAAGCTACATATCTCGTTTCAAGTTTCTGTTAACCTGTGAAGCTGCTTACTGGACAATACAATATATTCTATTTATATTTTTCTATTTCAGACTCGGAGATAGTAAGCTGTGACAAGGACGAGGCAACTCGCAGCGCGATGGAGAGGAACCTCTGTGCGATGTGTGACGCCGCCAGGGATATGTGCGATGGAGACGGGTATCGACATGTTAGTATCAAACTTTTACTTACATAGGTATCCTTAAGGTTAGGCGAAAACCTAAGCAGAAGACGCGGCGGAATTCCGTGACTGTGAAAATGTCGCGGGCTCGCACTTATGACGTAATTACGAAGTTCCAAAGTAAGCCTGTTTTTGTAGGCCAAAGGTTTCTACATTCTTCCTCTTTCAGGGCTTGTGAGCTAATAGGCCATCTGGCATGCGGCAGCCGGGCTTAGTTCCATGTCAGCGTAGTAGCATTCGGAGTAACGTCAGTTATTTGTGTGATGGAAACTGATAAGAAGTGATACTCAGAATACTATGTCCTATTGATTCGTATAAAGAAAAAAAATGCACCGAATTTCAAAATTTTTAAATAGTTTCTATTGATTTTATTTCTGTAGGTAAGTAGATCTGTACAAATACTTTGTCACGTCAATAATATTTTGCTAGATGAGATCGGCGTTTCCTATCTGGCTACTCTGAGAAGAAACTTCGAAACAAACTCAGAGGTCACAGTCTCTTTTAATGTTCAGACATAATCTTGGTCAGATCATGCGAAGACAATGTATATTGATGTCTGAAATGGTCTTTTGAGGAAAGAACCACCCAGATTGAGTGGACCTGTCCAGTCAGTGCACACATTTGTTGGTAATCATGCAGCTCAGCTCGGAACTTAAGGAGCTCACCAATTCGACGAACAATACCAAGGAAAGGACATTTAGGTAGGCCGCATAAATTACATAATTATAATATAAAGAATGGTTACAGGCTCAGGGTCAATCGCTGTCCGATTTCGCCGAAGCGTCGGGTAAGCTGGTGTTCCTCGTCAGTCCTAGCGCTGATAAAGGGAAGCAGAAACACGTGAGTATAGAAACTGACTGTACCCACACACCATCACCATACCCACACCTTTAGCGGTACTACCTAGTGCACCTAGCTTCTGACGTTTCATAAGTGCCCATGTAGGTTTATGTGAAATAAAATATTTTGATTGATTGATTGATTGAGTGAAGCTAAACTTAAAAACAACTTTCTGTTTTGTGTTCTACTTTCTTCAGTTTTAAATCTGAATACCTGTTCTTCAATACATTTTATAAGGGTATTAAAAAACGGTATGATTTTAATCGTGAAGTCGTATACTGTCTGAAGACACAGTCGCGTGACCTCAAGACAATTTACTCTTAGAGAATGCACGATTTTATTTAATTTTTTTGGATAAACTTTCATTAAAGGCATTAATGAAACATTGACCAAAAAAAAATTTAAATGGAATGGATGGTGTTGAATTTTTAACTAAGTTATATATTTATTGTAGGACCGTAATATAAACTTCCTTGTATGATCACAGATCATGGACCTATCCTCCACGGCACACCAGCAAGCCTCAGAGCTGGTATCAAAGGCACAGCGTGTGAAGGAGCACGTCGAGCCGGCCGCAGCGGCCGAGCTCGGCAACCTCGCCGACCACACGCACGACGACGCAGCGGCCTTGCGGGCTGTTGCACAGGTCAGCAAGCTTACAACTGCAGTATTTTTCAATCTACATCCTTATTCTTCCTTACATAATATAAAACAAAGTCGCCGAAATGTCTGTACGCACATAACTTCCGAATGACTGCACCAAATTGGATAATTCTTATTTTGTTCTATTCGGTATTGCCAGGACAAGGTTTGTATGAAAGAAAATTTCGGAAATTAAAATTTAAAAAAATGGCACCCTTGCGAACCGCTAGTTTTATAATCTATACATATAATAAATCTGTAGACGACGCGTTTCTGTACATTGAAAATATTTCCAAAAAAAATAGTTGGGGTGTTAAAGGTTAAGTTATGTGATAATATGTACAGGTGACAGCTGCAAGTATAGGTGAGGACCGCTGCCGAGACGCCCTCAGCTCAGCAGTATCCAAGCTGCAGGGCTCAGCAGACAAGCTGACTTCCTCCTGCCAGTCGCAGCAGTCTCCACAGCTGCAGCAGTCGTGTGCAGCCGTGCAGGATGCGCACCAGAAGCTTAGTGACAGTCTGGGCAAGCTGGCTGATGTCTGTGAGATGGGACAGGACGGTAAGTAGCCGTAACACGTAACACAGTATATATAACACGCTGGTATTATGTTAAAGTAGTATGTTGAATACAAAAGGCAAACACCTTAACCCGACTACGAGAAATAAATATTTGAAATAACAGTATGCAGAATAATCCTTATTATGTTCACCATACCGTAAAACACCCGCAGCCGCTGAAAGAATGCGTCCTGACAACTGTAAGTGCGACAATTCTAGTAGCTATTAAAGATCAAATTCGCAAAACGCGTATTCGTTTGTATGATACTGACAGGCATCAAGAACGCATTGTCTCGTCGGCCGCAATGTAGTAATATAATTTATACGTCTTCGTTCAACACAATCATACATCACTTAGCACAGTTTTACACGAACGTCTGTTCGACTCGACCGTTGGAACACGAATACCGTCCTCAACTTCAATCTTATGGTTATGATGTTTGTCAATTGAGATACTCTAATCGTAGCAAAATAATCTTACGTACTTCCGTTTGCTAATTAACGTCAATTTAGCTACCATTTAATTTTAATATTAATACCCCGGAACGGGGTTAAACGGAATTGTGATAAAAGTATGATAACATAAACAAAAAATATTTAAAACAAAACTTAAGAAACGTCTGTACCATGTAACGTCGACAACTGCAACGCCCCCCAAGAGGCAAATATGTATAGTATTATTATTTAGATGCACTTTGTATCTCATTTTAATTGAACTGTTATTTAAGTTCTTATGTGGAATAACATCTCTTTGAACCTAATTATAATAGAATAAAACAGATTAAACCTAAGTTTGCATTAAAATAAAGATAATTTAACATTGTTTGACCTGAACAGATTCGGTCGGTGATTCACCAGCTCAACAAGAGAAGAAGCGTCTCAAGTTCGTGCAGAGTATGTCAGGAGCGAAACGTCGCTTGGACGCTGCCGCACAACAACTCACTAAGGTCAGTTCAGACAGCACCAATCATTGGGTAAACACTCAATGTTCTTCTTTTTTTATTAGTCTACGCTGTCCCACTCCTGGGCAAAGACCTCCCTCCACTCCTGCCTGCCTGCATCTTTCGCGAGCCCGCGCGTCCTCCTTCCAGTTTTAAATGAACACTCACTATCGCAAAATAATCTTCTCGCTTTAGAAAGAAAGCAGGTGCTTTGGGTAACAGATCTCGGCGATAAGTGTAAGTCCAGGGATGTGTGGCCGGGTTTGGGTTTCATCTCGATTGGTCTCTTGAACGCAAAGAATGTCGCAGTGAGTTTTGCATCAGAAAGAATTTCAGATTTTTCTAGTGAGAACCCTTCGATGTTAATCGAGAAGCACAGAGCCGGTTTTGTAAGTGGACTTTGGATTGCCATCGTGGTGAAAGGATTAACCAATCAGCGTGGAGAACTCGCTGATTGCCCAGGGTGCGCCGGACGTATAGTGGCTCTGTAGATACGTGTACTGGGAGGCTTCGTTCATGCACCCCAGAAAAGAAAAAGAAAGCAGGTGGCAAAGGCAAAACGATATAGACATAAAAAATCAGCTATTTCATAAAAACGGCATACTAAGCCGATTTTAGCTTTATTTGTTTCCTATATTGCTCTCGATCTCCCCCAAAAAATTAGGTTTGGAGATACGTTTTTGCCATCATCAGTCTTCCGGTTCGTAACTGGCTCTGCCCTATAGGCAAATATTTTACAATGACCTTGGAGCCTTGTATTGAAGCGGTGAAGGTCGTTTTTTAAGAGACCTTAAGTTCCTTAAGAGACGACTATTGAGCTGCCGGTAGGTACTTACTTGCGTGATTGATGTTTTTTTACTCGTTTTATTGCCTAATGAGTTCAAAGTCGGCAGTTTTGTAATAAAGACTTTGTTCTCTCTCAGCCGATGCTATGTCAGATGATGAGGGAGGAAGACGCAGCAGTGTTGGAAAGACAGCTGGCAGACCGCCTGGCGCAGCTCAACGCGGCCGTCGCTGCACTCGCCGCTGCCACTGCAGGTTAGTGTAAAAGTTCCAAAATAAACCATAGTATATTTTTTCAATTTCGTTATCGTTTTCGCTACAATAGATTATTATCACTCCGAATTACAAAGGAATGTTGAACGTTTATCGGCTGGAGAAAAATTGAGAGAGCCACTCAGGTCAAAATGGCCGCCAGCCAAACTACTACTGTCGTCATTTGAAGTACTTTAATTTTATTTTATTAAAAGTGAAACTTCCGGAATTAAAAAAATTTACTAACTAACGTAATTCGTGAAATTATTCAAATAAAACACACTTCTGAAGGCCAATTCCCGTAATTAAAAACGTAAAAATCTAGTCGCAATCTCATCTCAGCGACAATCAATGTCAAAAAATTGTCAAAAATGTAGGGATTTTAGAGGTATTTTTGACAGATTGAGACTGAGATTAACCGGGAACGTTCTTAAAATTACGAGAATTGTCCCTCTGATCAATTGAGTCACTGATAAAAAAATGGAACATGAGCAAAATGTCGGAATATAACATTTTACTGTTGTGAACTTTGCTCAGATCGCGAGAACCCCGACTATGCGGCTGCCGAGCAAGCCGTCAATTCCATCACTTCATTGATGCCGCACGTGGTCCAAGGTGTGTTATACAAATATCAGAAACTAATTATATTAATAAATTACTCTTAGAAGTCTTTTAGATTGCCTGTATTGTGATTTGTAATGCTGTGTGCTATTGTCAAAGTGTAGCACACATCTGTCGAAATTTTGCGACGGAAAGATCGGCGTGTTATTGTCATACAATATTTAGGCACGCGTCATTTCGGCAGTTGTGTCGCTGTGCAAAGGACTCCTTCCCACGATACGAATTTTTTGGAACAAAGTTCCTTATTGCACGTTATACTCTGCTCACTTGGCAAATGAGAGCGAGACCAGAGAAAAGTGTAACATGTTCACGACACTTTTTTTTTTGTACAGCGAAAGGAACTTCGTTTCAAATGGTGTCCCACGACACCTCTCGGCTTTTTCGTCTAATTCGAATAAATTACCAAAGCATTTGGTTACTGATGTAATGTTACAGATTCTCGTAAATTATGCGGTACTAAGACCGATGCAGGACAGGCCGCCATGTTACAAGATATTCGGGCGCTGTGTGACGCTAGTAAGGAGCTATGTGACAGCGCTGGACAACCGCAGGTGAGCTATCATTAATTATATCAGCCCAGGAGGAAAAAGAATGACAAATTACGATCTGCGACCGGAGTAGGTAAGAGAAAACTTCTTACAAACATACTCTGTGGCGCGACGTTTGTGCTAATTCGGAGACACCAAGATTACCGAAGTGCATAGCTGTTTTGGTTAACCTGTACTTATAACGGCATTATAAGTTCATACTAGCCCGGATGATTTTATATCCACGCAATCACTGCCCATTCCAAGGTTGCCTGGAAGAAATCGCAGAAAGCGATAAGGCCGCCCATTGTATGTTTTATGTTAATAATCGTTTTTTTTGTTACGTTATTTCTGGTGTACAATAAAGTATATATAAATAAATAAATGTTTGCACTAAGTATAATCAGCCTATAATGTTCCCACTGCTGGGTGTTGAGCCTAGCATTGAGAATTCAACAGAGCGCATCCCTAGCGTCAAAAAACGTCGGGAGCCGCGTGACGACTCCCGGCCACCGTAGGCGCGGGCCTGCGGACGGAGAGTAATGGGTAGCTCTCCGTCCGATCAGGACCAGGCCCGTGCCGGACGGTAAGTATGTGTTCCACGCGCGCCTCAAAGAGATGTCAGCAATAAGGAAGGGGCCCGCCAGGGCCGAAGCCTGCCGGGGTAGCGGGATCGTCCGAAAGGGTTACCGCTGCCCCGGAACATAAAGGGCTAAGGAAGGAACACGGGTGGGTTTTAGTCAGTAAGAGTCTGACACTCCCTTCCGCTCCACCCAGAGCGGGAGGAGTCATTAGATGATTTCCCATCCAAAAAAAAAAAAGCCTGTCTGTTCAATCTGGACCTAGGCTAAGGCTGAGTTTCCACCAAAAATGAGCGAAGATGCGTAGCGAGGGATGTGTGTGAAACTAACGAATAACATCGCTTCATTTTCATAGCTTGAGCTAAGCTAGTGCTGTTATTGGTTAGTTTTACGCACATTCCTCGCTACGCATCCTCGCTCATTTCTGGTGGAGGCGCAGCCTAACAGGATTACCTAGAAGTACTTACTGTCTTGGGGTTTGGAGAGTTAAAAACGTATTTGTTGCAGGGTCTGAACGATTCTGCTGCCAGATTCACTGCAGCGTCCAGGAACCTGGCGTTCTACGTCTCTCCCGGAGCTGACAATGATAAGGAAAATGAGGTAAGGAACTTCACCTATGTATTAGCTGTTCAAGGATGTTTTTTGCCAAAATCGGAACTAACGCCATATTGATTTTTCAATACATTTCACTTGAGCACTTGATGGATAGTATGCTTACGCCAGGAGTAGCAAACACTGCATTACCGTGCTTCGGGTGAGTAAGTCCAGGGATGTGTGGCTCGCTGGCTTTGGGTTTCATCTCTGTTCTCGAATCTCTGTTTCTATGGAAAATCCTAATTTGGCTGTAACACTATTTTTCGAAAATGTTCTTAACTAACTTTTTATATCTTTGTATCCTGCTTATGCGTACGAAGTTTCATTAAAATAGGTTCATTAATTTCGAAAAACAAGGGCTTGAAAGTTTGTATGAAATGCCGTACGTCGTAAACGCTCTTAGCTACGTTACAAACTGCCTTGGATTTGGAATAGTTGTTTGAAGTTTTAGGTTGGTTTGGGATATTGTTTTTTTTTGCGATTTGCGGCTTCTTGGTACTCTTACCTTAGTTGGTCTAAGAGTCTTTCATTCCTTATACAAACGTGCATCGATTGGCATCAAAAAAATAAAACGAGAAAATTGAAGGTTTTCTAGCTGACTGTACAATTTAAATACATTTAAATACTCGGATTCCAAAACTAGGTGTACATTCATGTGACTTAGGGTGTCAGTAACTCTACTTACAATTAAAAATTCACCCTTTATCATTTATTCGTATCATTTGTTTGCAGGTGATAGGTCTATCAGCAGATGCCTGTGGCAAGGCTTCGCAACTGTTAAGTCAAGTACAGCGTCTAACAGAGTTGGTGCCTGATGCATCCGCAGCCACTGAGCTCGACAGCCGCGGCGCACGCGCAGCCGACGCCGCGCAGGCGTTGCTTACTGTGGCACAGGTTAATTATGAATGTTATTTTTTATGACAACAGACGGTTTATATGGTTAGTTACAAAAAGGGGTGGTGACAAAATGATAGATAACTTCGTCCTATGAAATAAATACACTTTTTAATATACCTAATTCTTAACGCTCTACTCGCAAGGTAAAACGGGTAAAACTGCAAAACTTGTGAAGCGTCTTAATACGCTACGCGTGTGTCTACGCCGTAGCCAAACTAGCAGCGCAGTAAGCGCCTACGGCGTAGCTCGTCCCGTGCTACGCTACGTTACGGCGTAGCTCGTCCCTTGCTAAGTTACGGCGGCGTACCTCGTGCTCGTCTCGTGACTCGTGCTACGCTACGGCGTAGCTCGTCCCGTGCTACGCTATTTATAATGAATTCGGGTCCTTCATAAGGGTTAAATCTTAACAATTTCAAGTTCTTAACATCCAAACTCCTACACAGGCAACGGCACCAACCATCGCTAACGCTAACTGCCAGAAGGAGCTCATCTCATCAGCTGAGAAGCTGCGCAGTACAGCATCAGAGCTGACGTCATCGTGTGCGCCGCACCTTGCGCAGTGTCCCGAGATGAAGCAGCCAGTGTTGAGCTCGCACACACAGCTTGCTGACAGTCTCGACAAGCTCGTGGAAGCCTGCAAGTCTGCACAAGGTGGTAAGTACGTGAATTACATAAAAAAAAGGATAACAAATGTGAAAGTTGTTTAAATTATGATCAGCCTGTATAAATAAGAACTACTTTGTATAAATGATCATCAGCCGGTACACATTATAACCACCCTGTATATATTTTAAAGTAAGACAGGCTGTTTTTTACATTTTAACATTAAAGATTTTAAACTTAATTAAAAAAAAAACCCTGTAGTGAAAGAAGTAAGATGGATAAATAAATATTTCTTATAGTTCTAAAATAAAAATAAATAAATAAACTCTAGGTTATAAAAACACAAACATAATTTTGTTCATACAGGTATTCAAAGTACCCTATCACCGGCTGAGAAAGAAAAGCGTCGTCTCAAGTTTATAAACAGCTTGGCTGGTGCTAAGAACCGTCTGTACGACTCCGAGCAACAACTCAAACAGGTAATTATGACTTCTTTATTCCCGCTTTTGGAAAACGCACTTTAAACAAAGAAAATACATTTATTTATAGCACAGACTAAAAGACACACAATTCACCACATACATACATAAAAAATATATTATATACAGGTTTATTGGAAAAACATCAAAAACCTCTTAGGAAGTCATTGTACTTATCATTATGAACAACTTTTACTATGGGACCAAACCAGAAATCGCGAAAAAAAAAACAGCTGTTCCCTACATTTTGACGAGTTATACGAACATAAATGTAGGGAACAGCTGATTTTTTTTCGCGATTTCAGGTTTGGTCCCATAGTAAAAGTTGTTCATAATGATGAGTACAATGACCTCTTAAGAGGTTGTTGGTGTTTTTCCAATAACCCTGTATAATGTAAAGAATATGTGTATCTTGAAAAATATGCTCTTATTCATCTCTTATCAGTTAATCTCATGTCAAGTGATTTGATTGACCGTTGTTTCTTCAACGGTTGTCACACTGCACCGGACAACGTAAGATCTGTGAAGATCTGAGAAGATCTGAGAAGCTGAATTCATGGTTACAGTTCACGCGTCGATGTTCCCGCCAGCCTGTATAACTCGCAAAACACCCACAGGTGTACAGACGCCAGCACATCAAGCTACCCGAAACTGTCAAGTTTTCCCAATCAACTTTGAACCTTATACTTTAGCGATAAAGTTGAAAATCTATTAAAGAAATTTGACAGATTGTAGTAGCTTGATGTGCTAGTCTGCAACACCTGTCCCTACCTACCACTTTTTAGAATACAGGCATGATGTTATGTAAACCAGAACAGAACATGTTACAATACCTGCTTGTTTATCTCCAGCCGATGACAAGACAAGCAATGAAGCCGGAAGAAGCAGCAGCGTTGGAACACAGACTGGCAGACCGACTGGCGCAGCTCCACGCTGCAATCGCTGCACTCGCCGCTGCTAGAGCGGGTCAGTATAGTTACTGGAGGACAGTACTTCCATTTATTTCAGTGCAAAACCTCTAGACTTGAAACTATTTTGTGTGCTACCTGGACCTTAAGCAATCTTAAGGGCAGTGGTGACCCAGTGGTAACGGCCCCGACCAACGAGTTGTAGGTCGTGGGTTCGAACCCAGGCAGGCGGTTTACTTTGTGTACATTATTTCGTCACCATTGCACTCAAAACGGTGAAGGAAAACATCGTGAGGAAACCGGCATGTTTTAGAACCAACAATTTTTAGACATGTGGCATCTACCAACCCGCACTGGGACCGCGTGGTGGATTACAGCTCACTCACTCTCACTGAGAGCAGGCCGCCGTCCCAGCAGTGGGAACATTATAGGCTAGTTATGCTTATATATATTGGACCTTAAATGTATACTAAGTACTATCCGAAATTGTATCAGACTGGTTATTGTAAATAGCCCAAGATCTTCAGACCTTCGTTATTTTATAAAAGCTGAAAGTTTCTCAGCGCATGCTCCCAGCACATGTAGGAACGATGGGCAACTATGAAGTTTGAATCATCGTGGCTTTGGCAGGTAGCAGGTAGCAAAGGTGTAAAAATACCAACTTAATTTTATCAAATAATAAAGCGCAAATAAATATAAATAATTGAGGTTTTTTTTCAGGGTATACCTACTTTATTTTCTTTTTCACCGAACTGTAATTTAATATTTTTATTTCAAACTAAATAAAAAAATAGTCCTTGTATTTTATATGAGTACCTACTAGCTTTTGCCAGCGGCTTCGCCCGCGTGGATTTCTGGAATTATCCGTGGGATAATTTCAGACAAAAATATTTTATGTTAAATCAGGCTATAAACTATTTGTGTGCGCAAAAACGGCTGAACGCATTTGGATAAAATTTGTCATCCAAATCCGTTCAGCCATTTTTGCGTGATTAAGTAACAAAATCTAAACATACTTTCACATTTATAATATTAGTATTCATAAACCGTTTATAAAGTGTCAAATGTTTAACGGGGTTAAAGTAGGTATTCTTATCACTTCCAATAATACTGGTTATGTGTCCCCTAGATCCTGAGAATCCAGACTTCGCGGCGGCAGAAGTAGCTGTCAAAGAAATATCTGAACTGATGCCGTTGATTGTACAAGGTCAGTAAAGAAAAGAAAGAAAGAAAAATATTTTAATTGAAACACGCACAGGAAATACGAGTAGTAAAAAAAGGAGCATTTAAAACTAATAAAGATACATTCAAAACAAAAATAAAAAAGTCCATTGCGAGGCCAAAAAGGCTCCTAAAACGATCGCCAGAAATCCTTGTTTCATAGAAGCATCGTTTATGAGTAAACGATGCTTCCATGAAACATGGACTTCTGTTTCTGCTAACCCTCACCGGAAAAAGGCAAGAGCTTATGCAAGTATGTATGTATTAATAATGTTGATCAACTTGTAGATTCACGCAAGTTGTCCAGCACAAAGGACGGCGCCGGCCAGGCCGCCATGTTGGACGAGTTGAAGGCTCTGTGTCAAGCCAGCCGCAGTATTTGTGAGAACTCGGAAACTGTAAGTTGTTGACAAGAAGTTATCCTTGCGTGTCATTTTTTTTTTAATATAATTACCATCTGAAAACTTATCAAAATTATTCGCTTGTAATTCGTTTAAGTTTTCTCATAAAAATAAAAGGAATTTACTGCTCTAATTGGGTAAAACAGACGCAATTTTCTGTACTCGTCATTCTCCTGCCCTCATCCCAATTTATTAGTGGTCGGCGCAACATGTCTTTTTCTTCCATACTTCTCTATTAGCCGTCATCTCGGTGAGACCATATTTAACCGTATCATTTTTCACACAGTCCATCCATCATTTCTCTGGTCTTCCCCTACTCTTATTGCCATTTACATACTTAAAACTTTCCTCACAACATTTTCCTCATTCGTCCGTATCACATGCCCACACCATGACAACCGATTTCCACACAACTTTCCAGTCACCAGTACCACTGTGAAAAATATACTGTCATTCCCAGCGTGATACACAATTAGGTTGCTGGTAATACTCCATTAGGGAAATTATCCTCTTGATTTAAATTAAAGTGTATAGTTAAAGTTCATTGGTCAAGAAATCCGAATTATGTTGCAGAGTCCTGAAGTCAACACTACGGAATTCAACAAGGCTGCCAGCAAGTTGGTGTTCCTCGTCAGTCCTGCTGATAAGACGAATAAGGAACAGGTGAGGGAATCATCCGAACGCTTATACAGCGTGTAGGCGACGTCGAAGTACTATTGTTAAAAACAGATAAAATATTTAATGACAAGGAAAACCATAAAAGCGCTCTTCCTCTCTCGTACTTATTTAACATTTTTGGTTTGCCGGACAGAGTCCATAATTAATTCTATTTTTTTATACCTACCACCTGTATGTGTAATTTATGGATGCAATAAAGTTTGAATTGAATTGAATCGACCCGCAAACAGTTACCATAGATTCATTACATGATTTCAGACCCACTAGCGTTGAAATTTTTGGTCGGTTATATAAAAAAAAGAATCTGCTGTTCCATACATTTTTATCGTATAGGCTTTTACTTTTGTATGAAACGGCTTGGGCTCGGCAGATGATGCGGCAGTGTTAATAACGCAGAACTTTTACAGGTGAAAGAACTATCCGATGATGCTTGCAAGAAGGCAACACAACTGCTGTCACAAGTGCAGTCTCTATCAGAACAGCTGGCGCCTGCAGCGGCTGCCCAGCTCAGCCGGCCTGGGGCGATGGTGCAGGATGCTGCAGATACCTTGCATGAGGTCGCACATGTAAGTTGGTTTAGTAACCCCGCGTTTACACCAAGTTATAAAACAATTGTATTCTACACTGGATTTTGACCCGATGCTTCCTTTGCCCGCGTGGCGGTCTGAAATTATCCCACGGGAACGTACTATCGGGTTCATCCCAGGTCAGGAAATCCGTTCTCGACTGGCAGACAGACAGATAAAGTTATTTTCGCATTTATAAAATAAAAGTATACTATCTTAATTTATTTGTTTTTGTTTTAACAAACAGGACATAAGGTCAAGTAAACCACTGTCCGTCGGCGTCGTGTCCTCTGCTGCAATCCTCCGCCTGCGAGCATCCGAGCTGGCGGCAGCATGCGCGCCGCAGCTGGCGGGACATCCCGAGATGAGGCAGCAAGTGTTGAGCTCAACACAACAACTAGCTGATAGTCTTGACAAGCTCGTGAATGCTTGCAAGTCAGAACATAGTGGTGAGTGTGGAGATAAAGAAACTGTTAGAAATGGGGATACAAGTGAAACAACGGCCGGTTGTAAACGCACTGACAGGCCAGTGTCCCAGCAGTGGGAACAATATAGGCTGATTATGCTAGATATATGTACAGTCAACAAAAGAGATAAGTATGCAGGATCGTCGGATATAGTTGAAGTTTAATAAGAAACCGATGGATGTTCTCGAATAAAATTTAATTTTATTATTAGAAAACAAACAGCTCATTTATCAAATTAAATTTCAGTCGAAACCATCCATCGGTTTCTTACTAAACTTAAACTATATCCGACGATCCTGCATACTTATCTCTTTTGTTGACTGTACATACCAATTGCTCATACATACCTAACGGTCATATACGGCTTGCTTTGAAACATATACCTTTATACAACGTACCCACATGTAACGCTATGATTCTCATACAGAGTTACATTGCACAGGTAATTTAGTGGATGTGCCATCAGCTCAGCAACAAGAGAAGCAGCGTCTGAAGTTCATCAGCAGCGCGTCCGGAGCTAAGGAGCGACTGGATGCGGCCGAAAAACAGCTCGAAGAGGTAAGTTTCGTTATAAAAACTTGCTCTGAAACTCTCAACATATTATGTTGTAATGCGTGGTGTTTTTAACTCGCACATGCAGGCACCCTGTGAAGGTTATAACTGTTAAACTGTCTATACAGATATCCAAAATAAAGTATGCGCTTCGGGAATCGTAGTTCTATCTTCGGATATACGAACGTGCGATGATTGATCTAATATAGAGCTGTTACAACTATTTAAGTACTTGCCTATTTTGTAATAAGTACCATGATTACAATTTCATGATAGATTAACAACTCTATGTAATTCCACACAATTTTTGAAAACGTTTGTGTGACTGATGACGATCTGCGACCGGAGTGTGTAGCCCCGACAGAGAGAAAACTCCAGTGATAGGTGCACTACTACAATGTGCGGCAGTACAAAACTTGGAAGCTATGTCTTTGTAGGGGGTCACTCTGTGACGCGACGTTCGTGTTCATTCGAGAACACGAAGATTACCGAAGCGCATAGTTTTTTTGCTATAACTGTACTTAGATTTCTCACATAGCAAAACTTGATCATAACCCAGCGATGCCGATGTGGCGATTCCAGTTTCAATTATTACACGAACTAGCTGTGATCATAAACACGGGACAAATACATTGCATTTACTGCTGTTTGGTGTGTTGTGCATTCGTATCACATTTTTTTGACACTCAGTAATGTATATGACTGTTTTGACGTCGAATTAACTTAAGTTTTTGTTTTGCCAGCCGATGATTTGTCAAATGATGAAGCAAGAAGATGGCGCAGCAATGGAACGCAAACTGTCAGACCGACTGGCGCGACTCAACGCGGCAGTCGCTGCACTCGCCGCTGCCACTGCAGGTAAGGAAACTTTTATTATGCTGTGAATTTCTGGGAGCCACATTCGATTCGTCAGTATTTCAAGAACAGTTAAGCTACACATATTTGGCTCGTGTTGATAAGCAAACTCCGTTCGGCATCTACACTCGCTGAATCATCTTTGGGACGGCTCGGCACAATTCTAGCTAGGCCGACCAGCATTACACGAACATATATCTATATAATATTTGGTTTTGTCACCCGGCCGGCTTGTGCCGAATCATGCCGGAGCCGAACAAGTGTATACATGGTCTCTTTGGAAGTATGGAACAAATCGAATAGGGGCGTGGGCAAGTTCATTTCCAAACGTATTAACAAAAAAAAAACGAAAAAAAAATGAGACGAGAAATCGAATCGTTTAAAAAAAATCTTTGAAAAAAACTACCAGGGCTATCAATTAATTTTTTTTAGATAGCCTTGATAGTATTTCTTTATGATTATTTTCTTTGAGCACTATGTAAAGTGATTTAAAAAAAGAATAAAAATTGGTCATAACTTTTGAACCGTAAAAAAATTCCCCGACATTATCAAGGCTAAAAAGTTTGGAAATGACCGTGCCCACGCCCCTGTTCGATTTGATCCATACTTCCAGGGACACCCTGTATAGCAACTCTTACTGTTTAGTTAGACTGGTGTAGGGGTAGTGCGATATTAACCCTGAGTGATATCTGAGTCGGTCAGTGTTACTGGATGTTCCTGCTGAGAAATTCTCAACAGTAGCCCTGGGTATGACTTTGCACCGGCTATCGTCATCATTCTCCTGCCCTTATCACAATTTATTTGTGGTCGGCGCAACATGACTTTTTCTTCCATACTTCTCTATTAGTCGTCATCTCGGTAGTCACCCCCTTTTCTAGCAATATCATGTTTCACAAGCTGGTATTTGTCTTTCCACAGATCGCGAGCACCCCGACTACGCAGCAGCAGACCGCGCGGTCAGAACTATCTCTGAACTGATGCCGCAACTTGTACAAGGTCAGACCTTTACATATACTTAGCGGGAAATCACCCTGAACAGGCTGTAATTAACATTTTCTGGAAGAATTTTCTTTGTAAAAATACTGATCATTGTCATGTAGCCAGCAAAAAATACTGTTGTATCCGTTGTATCAATTCGCCTAGGCATTATGTATACGGCGATCGAATCATAAAATTGTCAAAGACTTTTACATAATGCCTAGGCGTTATACATTTTGCCTCAGGCATTATACATTACGCGACAGTACGCAAACGAACGGCGCCGTATGTATAACGGATTATACAATCTGCCTTACCATAACGCGTTTAAATACAACATAACAATTTTTACAATAATAAAAACCCACAGAAAAGTTAATTCGTCGTGTTTTATTTTCATTTGTAACTCTGTTTCCTATCTAATGAATATGCGGCTTTTATCTTTAATTTTATACGAGAAAGTATTTCCTGCACGTTTTCTGGCAAAATGTCTATTTTTTAATATATCGAGTTTATGTATTGTACTTATTTGCAGAGTCTCGCACTCTCTGCGGCACTAAGACGGACAAGGAACAGGCCGCCATGTTACAAGACTTGCGCGCGCTGTGTGAAGCTAGTCGCGAGATATGCGACAGTGCAGGACAGCCGCAGGTGAGTCGCTACCTTTTGATGACTTACTACCTACTTACTAGTTACTAACTTAGCGTCGCAACGTAGAGCCACTTTTCGAGAAAGTGTGTTGAAAACTTTAGATATCATTGTGTTTTCTAGATGTGAAATAATTAAGCAGATGAATTTTTCGTTTTGCAAGCGTTGTAGCGTTACCTTTGTGTCACAGGGTCTGAGCGATGCCGCTGCCAAGTTCTCGGCGGCGTCGGGCAAGCTGGTGTACATCGTCAGTCCTAAAGCTCAAGATGTGCAAGAGAAGCAGGTGAGGGAATGGGATGAGAATGTGCCATTTTTACCCGATTGTGCTAGAAGGAGGGTTGTGTTTTTACTGGCTTAAAAGGGTGACCAAGTACCTCCTCATCTAATATGACATTTCACAGGTGTTAGCATTATCAGCGGCATCATGCGGCAAGGCGGGCGAGCTGTTGTCTCAAGTACAGCGTCTAACAGAGATGATACCGGATGCTGGCGCAGCCGCCGAGCTCGACAGCCGAGGTGCCCGCGCTGCCGATGCTGCGCAGGCGTTACTTACTGTGGCACAGGTGAGGGGGAAATTGGGAGAGGAATTTGCGATCTAATTTTTTTTTTGGCTTTTATGAGTGAGATTACAAACTGTACATAAGCTAGAGGGACAGATCGAAATAGGAAACATGGCGGAATTTGCTTGCGTGATCACGTTGATAGCAGAAACACCGCAGGCGCGTGTCTGTCTAACCAGATATGGTACTTCCAGAACACAAAATAAAATCCCTTCAGTCTTATAGATTGGACACAGGCCTTCTTTTTGTAACCATCCCAAACGGGCACAACGAGTGTTAGTAGATATCACATGTCTTTGAACTCCTTATTCTAGGACGTTTTGATTCACCTCATTAGTAGAATAGGGAAAAGTTATGTTGTAATTTTGCTCTGTTATGTCCTAAGCATTATTATCTCGATCGATTCGAAGCCATTTTTAAGTGAATTTTCCATCAAATTTTACACAGGCAACAGCTCCAACCATTAGAGATCCTCATTGCCAGAAGGAGCTCATCTCATCAGCTGAGAAGCTGCGCAGTACAGCATCAGAGCTGACGTCATCGTGTGCGCCGCACCTTGCGCAGTGTCCCGAGATGAAGCAGCCAGTGTTGAGCTCGCACACACAGCTTGCTGACAGTCTCGACAAGCTCGTGGGCGCTTGCCAGGCAGGAGATAGTGGTGAGTGTGGAGATAGCGAAACATCTATCATCTTCATCATCATCCGCAGCCCGACTTCACCCACTGTAACATAGACCTCTCTTTTCATGAGCCAATCCCCACGCTCCTGTGCCAGCCTCATCCAGCACCCTAATTGCGTAACACACTATCAATCGGAATCTGCATCATTTTGAAGCAAATTGCTAATCCATTGCTTCATTAGTACGAAAAATGTGTCTGCTCAACACGTAAATAACGCAATGAATGTTGTTGAACTGTCAAAATGAAACCAATTCCGATTGATAATGTGTTACGCAATTGCCCCACAGGTTCTACACGCGATGTACAATCTAGTATTTTCTAACTGAACAGACAGCTGCGCCACTTCTTCACAGCGAAAGCACTAGGAAGTGGTGAAGGGCGGGCGTGCCGCGGGACTGTCTTATGTAATTTTGAAGTTCGAAAAGTGCTAATTCTCAGCGTAATTTGAATAAATACTTTTGATTTTGATGAGAAAAAAATAGCCATACTTAATATTTATATCTGTTTTATTAATGTGGTGTACAGACGCCAGCACATCAACCTACTACAATCTGTCAGATTTCTGTAATAGATTTTCAACTTTATTGCTAAAGCATAAGGTTCAATGTTGATTGGGAAAATTTGACAGTTAGGTGTAGGTTGATGTGCTGGCGTCTGTACATAATAAAGAGTATTTTATTATATTCTATTAAAAGGTAACGACAGTAGTATTTAGTACTCATATACACATGCGGCACGTTGCCAATAGCATCCCTCGACACTCGTCGACGGATGCTATTGCAAACACTTTTTTCAAAGCGTGGTATTATACAAAATGATTATGATGTATACAGTACAATAAAAATATAAAATGAATATAAACCGCTCGTTCTTACAGAAAATGATTGTATACAGTGTGTTCTTATACTTATACATAAGTATGTTATACAGCGTGATTTATTAAATAGTGATTTTATACATCGTGGTTTTATACAAAATAATTCTTTATTATACAGTGTGTTTTTACATACTTGTACACCGTAATTTTATCTTAATCGATCCACTCACTAAATGGTCTACGGCTGGTTTTTAAACGTATAGCTTTATACGACGAGGCCTTTTAAGATCAAATACGCTAAGATTCTTATACAGAGTTACATCACACAGGCAACTGGGTTGATGTGCCATCAGCTCAGCAACAAGAGAAGCAGCGTCTGAAGTTCATCAGCAGCGCGTCCGGAGCTAAGGACCGACTTGATGCGGCCGAAAAACAGCTCAAAGAGGTCAGCAGTATAGATTGTTTTTTTTTTTTATAAAAACTTCCTCTCAAACTCTTAACTTTTCAGGCGAATGCGTGGTGTTTTGTAACTTACACAAATGAAGGCACCCTGTGAAGATTATACCTGCCATTCTGTCTATATTTAGATTTCTCACATCACACTACTAGACCAGAGGTGCTATTCTGTAAAAAACTCACCGTGATAATTTGGGTGAATTAATGTCAATCCCTAGCATCAGATGAAATGATTTCTCACGGAATGAGTTCACTTCACCTAAGTTCTCACGGCGAGAATCTAACAGAATCGACCGGCAGTCTAGTTATTAGATCAAGGGATATGTAAAATCAAGTTTTGATTATTTCACCCGAACTTGCTTTGATCATAACCGCACGACAAATACATACATACATTGCATTTGCGGCTGTTTTGTGGGTTGTGTATCTACGCATTTTTTCTGACATCTAGAAATATTTGTAAATCTTTTAATGTATTCTTTTGTTTTGATAGCCGATGATTTGTCAAATGATGAAGCAAGAAGATGGCGCAGCAATGGAACGCAAACTGTCAGACCGACTGGCGCGACTCAACGCGGCAGTCGCTGCACTCGCCGCTGCCACTGCAGGTAAGGACACATTTAAAATGCTGTGTATTTCAATACAATCTATTTTGTGCTTTGAATTTTTTTAATTTATTTTACTGCTTCGTTGGTTTAGCGCGAATACTAACTGGGTGATATCTTAGTTGGTCAGTGTTACTGGATACCCCCGCAGGATTAATATTATTTAGACTAAGTAACCAAACGATCACTGAACTACCCTATCACTTATAATGTGTCATTAACGCCGTAATAACTAGATCCCACGACACAGGGTATCCTAGTGTGGGGTCTAGCGCTACTTTATTGCACTATATCTTTAATTTTTCTATCTTTTGTTTGATGTGCTTTTAACATATCGTCAAAATGTGTCTAAAATAAATTTATTATGATTTATTTATTATAGTATACCCACATTTCACCAGTTATGTTTTAGTCCCACGCCATGCCCCTATGGCCTATTTCCACCAACCGGGCACCAATCCAGACAATAGGCTACAAAAAAATCCTGCAAAATAAAACCAAATAACACTTTGCCTGACCCAAGAACTGGACCCAGGACTAAAAACCAATTAGCCAATTAAGAATTCTCAGCAGAACTTAGCATGGTTTTGTCTTCGTACAATTCTGAATTTACTTTTAATCCTTTATTTGTCTTTCCACAGATCGCGAGCACCCCGACTACGCAGCAGCAGACCGCGCGGTCAGAACTATCTCTGAACTGATGCCGCAACTTGTACAAGGTCAGACCTTTTAATATACTTAGCGGGAAATCACCCCGAACATGCTGTAATTAACATGTTCTGGAAGAGTTTTCTTTGTAAAAATACTGATCATTGTCATGTAGCTAGCAAATAGATATACGGCGATCGAATCATTAATTGTCAAGGACTTTTACATAATGCCTAGGCGTTATACATTTTGCCTCAGGCATTATACATTACGCGACAGTACGCAAACGAACGGCGCCGTATGTATGATGATGGATTATACAATCTGCCTTTAACTGACAGACCTTATCATAAAAATCTTTGCAATAGAAAACAAAACCCACAGAAAAGTTAATTTGTCGTGTTTCATTTTCATTTGTAACTCTGTTTCCGATCTAATGAATATGAGGCTTTTATCTCTAATTTTATACGAGAAAGTATTTCCTGCACGTTTTCTGGCAAAATGTCTGTTATTTTAATATATTGAGTTTATGTTTTGTATTTGCAGAGTCTCGCACTCTCTGCGGCACTAAGACGGACAAGGAACAGGCCGCCATGTTACAAGACTTGCGCGCGCTGTGTGAAGCTAGTCGCGAGATATGCGACAGTGCAGGACAGCCGCAGGTGAGTCGCTACCTTTTGATGACTTACTACCTATTTACTAGTTACTAACTTAGCGTCGCAACGTAGAGCCACTTTTCGAGAAAGTGTGTTGAAAACTTTAGATATCATTGTGTTTTCTAGATGTGAAATAATTAAGCAGATGAATTTTTCGTTTTGCAAGCGTGGTAGCATTACCTTTTGTGTCACAGGGTCTGAGCGATGCCGCTGCCAAGTTCTCGGCGGCGTCGGGCAAGCTGGTGTACATCGTCAGTCCTAAAGCTCAAGATGTGCAAGAGAAGCAGGTGAGGGAATGGGATGAGAATGTGCCATTTTTACCTGATTGTGCTAGAGTGACCAATTACCCCCTCATCAAAAATGACATTTCGCAGGTGTTAGCACTATCAGCGGCATCATGCGGCAAGGCGGGCGAGCTGTTGTCTCAAGTACAGCGTCTAACAGAGATGATACCGGATGCTGGCGCAGCCGCCGAGCTCGACAGCCGAGGTGCCCGCGCTGCCGATGCTGCGCAGGCGTTACTTACTGTGGCACAGGTGAGGGGGAAATTGGGAGAGGAATTTGCGATCTAATTTTTTTTTTTTACTTTCATGAGTGAGATTACAAACTGTACATAAGCTAGAGGGACAGATCGAAATAGGAAACAGGCGGAATTTGCTTGCGTGATTACGTTGGTAGCAGAAACACCGCAGGCGCGTGTCTGTCTAACCAGATATGGTACTTCCAGAACACAAAATAAAATCCTTTCAGTATAGATTGGACACAGGCCTTCTCTCTGTGAGTGGGATTGGGTCGTTACATCCCAAGCGGGCACAATGGGTATTAGTAGAGTAGATATCACATGTCTTTGAACTCTTTATTCTAGGACGTTTTGATTCACCTCATTAGTAGAATACGGAAAATTTATGTTGAATTTTTGCTCTGTTATGTCCTAAGCATTATTATCTCGATCGATTCGAAGCCATTTTTAAGTGAATTTTCCATCAAATTTTACACAGGCAACAGCTCCAACCATTAGAGATCCTCACTGCCAGAAGGAGCTCATCTCATCAGCTGAGAAGCTGCGCAGTACAGCATCAGAGCTGACGTCATCGTGTGCGCCGCACCTTGCGCAGTGTCCCGAGATGAAGCAGCCAGTGTTGAGCTCGCACACACAGCTTGCTGACAGTCTCGACAAGCTCGTACAGGCCTGCAAGACAGCTCAACATGGTGAGTTATTAGCGACAAGCCGTATTCTTGATGTGATTTCCCTTCGACAAAAAGGACGAACTTCCATATAAACTTTCATCCCAATTAAACCCCTTTAGGAGATGAATTTTCACTTTCGTTATATAGGGTGGATTTTTGAGACTGGACAGTAAGGATACTTTACCCGTTGTATTTACAAAAAAACGGTCATAGGGGACTGTCCTTATTTTTTCGTTTGATCCCCAAAAAATACAGTTAGCAACTAAAATCTTTTTTTTTATGCTAATCGATCCTGTTTCTTGATTAAAAAATATATGCAATATTTAAAACACAAATGAGTAAGTAACATCTTCACATACGTAATAATTCATAATATTTGAATGACGTATAAATATTTTCCTTTAGGTACAGATGTGGTATTATCGCCACAGCAAGAGAAACTACGCATCAAGTTCGTCAGTAGTGTGTCTGGAGCGAAGAAACATCTGGATACCGCTGAACAACAGATGAAGAAGGTAACGTTAGCAAATAAATACTATTTATTAATAATAATATAATATTTATTTGGAAAAAATGGCACGTAGATCTATAGAGGTTCGCCATCCTTGACCTAGGTATTGGAGCTAAATAGTCTTTTTAAATTTGCACATGTTTTTGTGACAAAGCACCATTTTTTCTATCTTTCTTTCGCTATATTTTAGTTTGTGTATAATAGTTTTAGTTAAGTTATGATTTAATTTTGTTATTTTTTATTAATTAATTGATTATTAGTTATTATTTGCATATTTATAATTTTAATTTACAATATACTCTTTCTTTCTTATTTCCCATCTTTTTTGTCAGCCGGTGGTAAGTCAGAAGCTGAATCAAGCTGACGGAGCGACGCTGCAACACAAACTGTCGCGTGCGCTGGCGCAGCTCAACGCGGCAGTCGCTGCACTGACTGCTGCCACTCAAGGTAAATGTCCTTTAAAATCCTTTCTTTCTTAATTGTACACATAAATGTAAAAAGGCGAGCTTAACCCAGAATTGGGTTATCTAACAGCAAACCTCATTTATTACCATATAATATTTACTTTTAATATGCATTGTAGATGGCAAGAACCCTGACTACCCGGCGGCAGAGCGGGCTGTGACAACCATCACTGAGCTGATACCGCAAGTAGTACAAGGTTGGTTTATATTTATTTATGTTATACTAGCATCGGCCCGCGGTTTCACCCGCTTGTGTCGATCCCGTGGGAATATCGGAATAAAAACTATCCTATGTCCTTACCCGATTTTATTTTTTTGTGAATATAAAGGAGTTTTCATTGTTGTTTAATCTACACAGTTCAGATTAGTTCTTGTATCATCCACTAGCTTCTGTCCGCGACTTCGTTCGCGTGTAAGTCGTAAGACAACACAATACAATTTCATTTTGAAACCCTTAGCCATTTTTTTTTCTCTGAACCAGAATTTATAACTGAAACGATTGGTAAAGAAAAACAATTTCTTTTAATACCTACCTATTTTTTTTTCGTAATTAGTTCCCGATTACTTTAGAAAAATGCATATTTGCATATTTGTTAACTTTTCCTGTTACCTACTTTTTTCTTCTTAATTTCTCTGTTTGTTTTTAACACTTGAATTTTTCGAAAACAAGCATTTTGACTACTTTGGATTAGTGTGTGTCGGTATTTTATTTTAGTTTTATAATGTGCATCTCATTTGTGCAGAATAAGCGAATTGGTTTTTTTCCTGAAGAATATTCTATCTAAACCTATGCCTATGTTCCAGACTCCCACAGCCTGTGCGGCACTAAGGAGGCGGCGGAGCAGGCCGCCATGTTGGAACACCTCCGAGAGCTGTGTGACGTCAGCCGCGCCATCTGTGACAGTGCGGGACAACCGAAGGTAACGTTATTTATTTACAACTCGTCTAGAACTTGGCAAAGCCACCAGCGGGGTAATTGCGTAACAGTGTAGGAATGGCTTTCATTTTGACAGTTCAAAAACATTCATTGCGTGTTTTACGTTGTCGAGTAGACAAATTTTTCGAACACATGAAACAATGGATTAGTAATATCCTAGGTGCTGTAATAACTTATTTGTTATAGAAATTGAACGAGGCTTCCGCTAAGCTTGCCAACGCATCAGGCAAGCTGGTGTACATCGTGAGTCCAGAAGGGTCGCAAGGTAAGACTATATTTTAAAAGTTAATTTTCAAGTTATGGAACAACAATCTGAATGTCATACTTAACAAAGTTCAAATTCCATTGCAACCAAAAACTTATTAGGACCTTTTTGTTGCAAATGATCACTCAAAAATCAACTTAGAATACATTTGACTAAAGTAATGGAATGTAACTTATCAGAGATTATGAACACTGCTATACTTGTTGTAATGTCTAAAGCTTTGGTTGCAGGAAAGTGGTTCCGTCATAATATAACGGTAGTCATGAAAATAGAAAGAAAGAAAGGAAATACGTATTTCCTTTCTTTCAAAACAAACAAACATGATGCATAAAAAAAAATTGGGACAAAACATGCGCCACATACACGCAAAACGGCCATCGCTCAGCATAATGCTAAGTCCCTATACGAGACAGAGCCCCGGCGCTGGTTTTCAGCGACAGCCGGCGTTGACGTGATGACGTCAACCAGTGCAGCATACGATTAGATATAAATAAAAAACAACAATCAAAATAAGAAATAAAATAAATACCTACCTATACATTATAGATAGTGCCATCCACCTAAACACATAAGTGTTACGGTCGCAAATAATTTTTTGATCAACATACAACACTGAAAAAGGTCAGCAAATTAAAAAAAAAAGTAAGTACACTGAATTTCGCGGACCCTAGCTGGTTGAGGGGTTGAAATGATAACGTCTCAACTTCTTGAATAACAATTTTATATACCAATAGTCTAAATGAGACGGCATTTTACAATTTACAATGGTCGACACGCGCGATCGCGACATTAAAGATCGTGTGTGCGCAAACGTTGATTCTAGCACAGTAATGGCGGATGCGCGCGCCTCTGGCTCCGGGCGCGTTCGTGTTTAGCGCATTTAGGCGCGTTCACTGGCGAAAACCCCCTTTTAAGACCTATGTTTCTGTGTTAGATTCGAAGCCGGCAGTACCAGTACGGAAGGCTCCTCCACCCACACCTGTGCGAGATCCGAAGCATACTGTTGCTCAAGCAGTAAGGTCCTCCGTACATACAGACTCTACGCAAGACTTCCTTGACACACTCCGATGTGAGGAGAGCCAGGGTAAGGGAAACGACATTTTTTATGTTATTGGATGACAAACAAGCAAGCGATCCATGGACCCACTTCTACTGTCCAGATTTTATTCTTCCAATGCAATGAAATAATCCATAGAATAAACTGAGGAGATTAGCAAAAATAAAAATTGTAATTTTTATGGTGCTGTACCCAAAGGTGCCAGCAGGACCCTATTACTAAGGCTCCGCTGTCGTCTGTCCGTCTGTCACAGGGTTTTATCTTTTGAACTGTAATAGGTAGACTATTGATTTCACAGAGTGTGTACTAATATCATATGGCCGCTATAACATAAATCACACTACCTAATAAAGGCGAAAGTTTGTGAGTGTGTGTGTTTATGTTTGTTACTTCTTCACGCACAAATGGCTGAACGGATTTGGATGAAATATGGCACACAGATAGTTTATAACCAGGATTAACACATAGGCTACTTTTTATCCCGATATTCCCACGGGATCGACACTTACGCGGGTGAAACCGCGACACGCAGCTAGTAATAAAATTAAGTTAAAAATTAAAGGGACACGTTTCTTGTATGGAAACCCCTATACAAAAAACGTGTTAAAGAAGTATTCGGTGTTAAAATATTGTACGTTGGTACGGAAATGGGGACAACGGTAATGCACCAGTGTGCGAGTCCGACTCGCACTTGACCGCTTTTTATGGATTACTCTCACTTGACAAAAATATTTAGTACACCAAAACTGTTTTTAATGACCTAATTGTTCCTAAGACAATTTCGCCGTATCTCTTATGGATTCTGATTTCTTCATGATGTCCCAGTTAATAAGAAACTGTATAATGCAATCTTTGAGTTTTCTTTTCACAGACAAAGTCAAAATAGTGGGTGTCGACGCTAAGAAGGCGTTAGCAGCTTTTGAAGAAGAGAAGAGAGCGTACAAGCAGTTCTGCGAGATGATCGACAGCGCAGAGAAGGGGCTGAAGACTGCAGAAGATGGACTCAAAGTGGTAGGTAGCAAGCCTTGAAAGATTTATAGAATACTTCTTTTTCTTTCTGACATTTTCTTTTTATTTTCGCTCCTAAGGGCTCTTTACTTGTAGCTACCAAGTGTACAAACAAGCTGTGAATGTGTGTGTAAGCGCAGGTACTCTCGGTACCGTCCGAAGAGTGTATGTGTGTGTGTGTTATGTATTGATGCTACTACTATTCGGGGATCTTTGACAGTCGTTACGGCTAGTCAGAAGCCCGACAGTCTGACAACCAGTCTTACCAAGGGGTATCGTATTACCTAGTAACTGGGTTGTGGAGGTCAGATAGGCAGTCGCTCCATGTAAAATACTGGTATTCAGCTGCATCCGGTTAGACTGGAAGCCGACCCCAATATAGTTGGGAAAAGGCTAGGCAGATGTATTGACGCTATTCGCCTGCATGTGCATGACCACAGCGTGTTTGTTTACTTGGTTAGCACAAGTAAAATGCGCGCCGCTTCGTTAGATAAAGTACTGCTGCATAAAAAACTGTTTATCCAGTTAATATTATTTCCTTAACTTTATTCCTCTGACTATAAAAGTATAAAACTGATGTTAAAATTGTAGTTGCACAACGCAAAGACCACAGCCGGTAAACCTCTTCCTGCTGTGGAGGTAGCGCGGAGGGAACAGCATATGGAAGACAGCCTCGCCAGGGCCGGAGTACAGGTGGCCGCGTTGGTGGCTGCTAATTGTAAGTATTAATTAAGTAGTTACTTTACAATCTTATGTAGTTGTGTGAAAGGAGTCTTATAGGCACGGCACGGTAAGGGATTTTTATGCGATGAATTTTTCTTCTTCGTGTCGCTGACACGACTGTGTTTCAGATCTTGTTGGCCTAAAACTTCGTCAGTTGTACGGCGTCGTCGGTGGCAGCGCAGAGGTCACTTCAGCTCCACCTACGTCGTCTGTGTCCCAAAATATGCGACGAATAGGAATATAACGTAAAAGAATAACAATAAAATTGAATAACAAAATCGCGGCATGCCGAAGGATACCGCGGCATCGTAGCCATCAGTATACGCTTCCCTGTGAGGCCGAAGGATCCTCTGCCGTGCTGTGCTGCGCAGGCGCAGGCCCTATGGTCGCTTGTGCACTACACGAATGTCCATATATTTGCCGGATGATCACGTGACATTTTGCTGGACGAACGAACTAGCAAACTAATGTCGTGAAACAGTAGCTTTGTTTCACGACACTAGTTTCATAATGTAAACGCTAAAATTATATTACGAAATTAGTAGCACAACATTTTAGCACGATTTTTTCGTGCATTGGGCGCCTGGCGGGAGCGTCACTCTCTCGCCCGATCCATGGGACTGTTACCAACGAAAAAGTCGCCCTATAATTCTATGTCATTTCATATCACTAATTTTGTCATGTAATTTTAGCTTTATTGTTTGAGTTTTGTCCACGCCTCGGACGCAATCTGAGCGAAAGTAATACATGGAAAACATTGCTCATCTCCTTGTTTCAGACGCAGACAAACTAGACTACAAAGCTGCGATGGAACCTACTATTTCTCTCACAGAATCTGTCAAGAGCGTTGTAAATGGTAAATACACAAAATATTGCATGTCATAGTGTCTTTGATAATTGCTATTTGTAGTTACACCTCTCTGCCTGGCATTTTTGGGAACACTGCGTGATGTTGTTATGTTATTTGGAGTTGTAGTTAGCTGCTTGCTTATTTAAGATATTAAGTTTTAGTTTTGCACTTCTTCAATTACAGGAGGCCACAGCATTTTTTAAATTATCGACTATAAATTAACTTAAAACTAATATGCAAACTCTACTTTATGTGGAATACAAACACATGAGATATAAAAACATGACTTAAAAACTACTTTCTTCTTTCAAAGTTTCTTTTTTAAACTTGAGAGTCCATGATGTAAACTTAACTGAATTGAACTATAATCTCACCCATGAGATGGACTGACCAAATTAAATCCGTAGTGGGCGATCCCTTGTATAGTTGCACTAAAAATACCAAAAAATCGGACTAGATGGTAAGAAATCGTGAGGCGAATCACATCTAGACAAAAAAATACTTGAGGACAAGATGCCGTATTATGACGTTTTAATGCCATCACGAATCCCGTGCAAGAGAGAGCACGAACGATAGCACCATCCCTTTTTCGCACTGCAATCATAATGACACCGGGACCGCTCTGACAATAGTGCTATGAAGAAGAATATACTCTAATTTTCTCATTTTAATTTTTCTATCATAGATGGCAGTGCTATCTACAGCTCTTTGCCCGAGCACACTCGCAAGCCGTTCGTAGACGACATGACAGGCCTCTGCCAAGCCACCAAGAGCATCTGTGACGCGGCCAAGAGCAAGGAGGAAGTGAAGGTAAGAGACAATACAGGATGGGCAAAAAATCGTGGATCAAACGAAACAGGGCGATAGTTGGGGTTATTTGTAGTAAAAAATATGTTTGTGCGAGAGCCCTAACTTGATCTCCTTAAAAGTTATGACAATTTGAGTGTTTACAGTAAGGTTCTAATGTTAGAAATAATTTTTTTTGAGCCTTAAAAGATATTGAAGAAAGTGCCAATACTGATAAATCATGGTACCCACTGTCATAAAAGCACTGTTGTAGTGATAATACTTTTTTAAATTTTTTTTCTATTTTTTTTTTAAAAATTTTTAACTGTAAATAACCTCAACTATCGCCCTGTTTCGTTTGATCCACGATTTTTTGCCTAGCCTGTATAATACCAACCTATAGAGGTATTAGGAACTGTCTGTAAAGTTCACTCATCCTCTATAGCACAGATAATATAATCTATAGTAAGGGGGTAGCGGGATCGTCCGAAAGGGTTACCGCTGCCCCGGAACATAAAGGGCTAAGGAAGGAGACACTCCCTTCCGCTCCACCCAGAGCGGGAGGAGTCATTAGATGATTTCCCATCCAAAAAAAAAAAAAAAAAAGGGTAAAGGAAGGACCTTCGAGAAAACGAGTGTTGTCTGGCTGGCTACTGCCCCGACGATTGATGTCGTGACGTTGTATTTAAGTGTGCTCATATTTATTCCTAATTAGCTGCACGCCGCGGTTTCACCCGCATAATTGTCGATCCCGAGGGAATATCAGGATAAAAAGTAGCTTATATGTCAATCCAGGGTGTCGGCTACCTCCATACAATATTTTATCAAAATTGGTCCAGCCGTTTGAGCGTGAAGAAGTAACAAACATATAAACACACTCACAAACTATCGCCTTTATAATATTAGTGTGATTTTTTCGTAATTGCACCTGCTGCTGCGTGATGCAGATACAAACAGTGGTGTTGTTTGTCTCTGCGTCACGCAGCAGCGTTCAGCACTTCTAAACCGCGTTCAAAAGCTGTCAGTGTCATCAGTGTTGTGGAATATTGACACTGATAGCTCTTGAACGCAGCTTAGATGTGCTGTATGCGTTTAGTAGGTGGTTAATTTACTTTGATAATTACGAAGTGTGGAACAGGCTTCGAAAATGGGTATTTTTTATAAAGTGTTTTGTTGTTCACAGAAACTGAACGATGCAGCCATATCGTTTGGTGACCAGTCTGTCAAACTGCTTAGAGTGGTCAGCTGTAAGGTTGACCCGGCTTTGGAGGCACAGGTATGTGTGTTACCATTAAAACTTGGTGCTTTTATTCAACGAGAACGAGATGACAGCATTGACAGCCCCGAAGTAGCACTACATACGTCATTTACTAAGACCGCGTGAACTGCCCCGTTGGTCACGTTTAACTAAAGGTTAGAAGTGCTAAAGACATAAAAAAGAAAAAGAAAAATAAAACAATAGTCGCTGCCACAATAATATTGCTAAAAATGTCTAGTCACTTGAAACACCAGTTTAAAAAATCTATTATTTTTTGTGTGTAAACTTCACAGACGTGATGAGCTCATACACACATACAGTAACAACCCTACCGACGGTCATTGACCCCCCAATAAAACCATCCTATATTTTTTTTTGTCTCGTTTATATTATTATCGGTACCCACCACGTCTGCAGAGTTTCGCTAACTAATTTAATTTGACCCTGTAGTTGTTAAACTTTTTTTACATTGCAACTCTGTTAATTTTGACACTATTTTAAGCGGCCTCTGTTCTGTTACCCAGGTGATATCCCGCGCGAAGTCCATCGGCGACACCGCGTCCCGCCTGGCGCTGGGGGCGGGACACGTCGCCGCGAGCGTCGCGCCGGGGAACACTGTAGTGGAACACATCTGTACTGCTGGCACCAGCTGTGTTGATGCAGCTGGGAAGCTGGTGTATACTGCCAAGGTATGTTGTAATAGAGGTATGAGGAACAGGGTACAAAGTTCACTCATCCTCAATAGAAAAAGGAGGATCCTCCGACTGACGGGTGTTGTCTGGCGGGCAACTGCCCGATGATTCATAGCGGGCCGTTGTATATAATGCTTGTTGCGCGGTAAACTCTACTTGCGAGATGCAGGATTTTGCGTGACGTCAGTATGACACGTTGTTCGCATGTGGCGTTGTAGATGCCGCTATAGTGTAATAACAATTTAAAAAAATTGTCTGTTGTTGATTTCGCCTGTTGGAAAAGTATATCTTCATTCAACTACTAAAATACATTAACCTCTCCACAGCTGATCGCCCCAACCATCCACCACGCTACCTGCCAGGACACCCTCGTATCCTCAGCAGACAACTTATCTTCATCTCTTACCAAGTTCTCCAAAACCTGGGCCCCTCTGGCTTCTTCCCAGCAGCCCTCCGTCCACAAACTGACCCAGGAAGCTGGTCATCTTGAAGACCTTGTGGAAAGGTTGAGGAAGGATGTCAAGGCAGGGAAACTTGGAAAGACGAAAACGACGGAACAGGTCGTGAACCTGGATTCTCCGTTGAGGAAGATGACGGTGCAGATCATTGAGACAGCTAAGGTTGGTTTTTGATTGAATGAAAATTTCGCCATGTGACTAATATACTATACAGGATGTGTCGTAAATAGTGGTCCACCGTTAAGGATTCGATATTCCAGATAATTTACTATAACATATTAAAATTTTAACCATTTTTACCCAAGGGTTCCGAAAAATTTTTTTTTTGTGTTTTATTTACGAAATTTCTACCTTTTGTTACAAATTTGGTTGTAGTTTCAACAAATACCATTATTTTTTCATTTTGATTTCTGTTAAGTACTTCTGAATACTAGAGGTATCGTATAAAATTATGTTTTTTTATGTAAACTTAGAGCTTTTGAAGAAAAACTTAATTCTTCTCTATTTTAACCCTAATTTTTAACATAATCATGCAAATTCAAGAGCGAATTTTGTAAAAAAAAATGTAGGTACTACTAAAATGGTTAAAATTGTAATATGTTATAGTAAATTAGCTGGTATATCGAATCCTTAACGGTGGACCACTATTTACGACACACCCTGTATACTATTAATTTTTTTAATGTATTTTGTAACTAATAACAAATGTATTTGTGCTTTATGTCAAATTCTGAAACAAGACTGCATTTGTACGGCGCAGGCGGTGTCGCTTCTGCGCAGCCACAGCTTTGATTCCAGATGGTAAGTATTTTTTTGTCTGTGTGACCGCTGAGTTCTTCTAAACTACGCAATGGATTTTGACGCGGTTTGCACCATCATTTAGAGCATTTATTCCGGAAGGTTTATGTGTACTTATAATACATTTATATTAAGCTCAGATACAGGTTGACCCGTAATTAATGGATAACCTCTTAAGGGGTCGTCATTGTACTTATCATTATGAACAACTTTTACTACGGCACCAAACATGAAATCGCGAAAAAAATCAGTTGTTCCCTATATTTATGTTCGCATAACTCGTCAAAATGTAGGAAACAACCGATTCTTTTTTCGCGATTACGGGTTTGGTCCCATAGTAATAGTTGTTCATAATGATAAGTACAATGACCCCTTAAGAGGTTATCCATTAATTACGGGACACCCGGTATAGCACAGGTCTCGATGTTTTGACATGTCGCCTTTGTGCGAAGCAAGGGCGGAATAAGCAAGTCAATGTGTATTGTCATAATTGATAGATTCCCGATGACTTAGCATGCTCTGTGTTGTCTTTTGTTATAAATGTCTGTTGGGGAGGTCTGTAGAGCGAAACCACAGGAAATACTGTAAGCTAAGCATTTATTTGGAAGGTATCTAAGAACAAGAGTGGAAAACTGGTGTGTCGTACAAAAAAACATATCTGTGATTACTGTGGACGGTTTTCTATCTAGCCAGTGCAGTGACCGTACATGGAGATGATATATTATCATCAACAATGTCACCTGTTCAAAGACAAAAACAAATAACGCGCAATATCATTGCAGAGCATGGCGGAGTACGGTGAAATGACAGCGGAGCAAAGGAAGGAATACATCAACTATAGTAACAGGCTAGAGGACGCTGTACGTGCGCTTGACCTGGCCAACGCTAGGTACCAGCGAGCTCCTCATGTAAGTACCAAGAACTATAGCTTCCTTGATACATAGAGCTTCAGAAGTTCCAGGCAGCAAGGTCTTGGTGACTACCTTTTTCTTTATCGTGTGGAAATCCTCATGGATAAGTACTACTCATTTAGAAAATGGATTACATACTAACGTGTTCCTGAGTTTTCTCCCTTTTTAATGATACTAGTCCAAATATTGTTTGTACCACTGCCGTGTTCCTGTTTTGTTTTTTGGCGAAATTATATTAATTTCAGATATAAAAAGAACGCCAACGATCACGTGATCGCGTTTCCTCTTAATCACTACGCTTAGGTGTTCTCATAGACATAGATAATAGTCTTGAGTTTCTCTATGACTCAACAGACTGCGTTAGCCTCACAGGAGTGACCACTCTCAAGACCTTTCTTTAAGACTCTAATGATAAATGAGTTATTTCCGTAAGAAGGTTTGTACAAAAACTTTTACACAACAACCATTATTTTTTTTAAACTAGGTGAGGTCGGGGTTTCCCATCTAACTACTCTGAGAAGAAAGGCCGAATCAAACTAAGAGGTCACAGTCTCTCTTTCAAGACTATCCTCTATGTTTTAGCCTCACAAATGTTATCACTCTCAAGAAAGAGACTAAGCGACTGTGCGGCCAATATCTGTCTCTTTTTTGAACCGAAACGTCAAAAAGAACCTGTCAGCGCAGAACTATACACTCCTGACCGACCTCTGAGTGACGTCGACCAATCACAATTCTAGAAAGAGACAACTACTGGCCGCACATTCGCTTTATCTCTATCGTACTCTTTGTCTGTGGTCACTACATAACTGAATACGAAACGCTCAATCATTCTCTAAGGGTCTTATCACACAGGCGATTTGCAAGCGAGTTCAAAGCTAGGCGAGTGCACCGCGAATAGCGCCGTCGACGCCAGAGTCGGAGAAAATGGCGTCGCTATTCGCGGCGAGCTCGCTGCGCGCCCGCGGCATCTTCGCGGCGTGTATGCCGCGCGCTCGCTGCGAACTCGCGGTGAGCTCGCTGCGCACTCGCCTCGCTTGCAAATTGCCTGTGTGATAAGGCCCTAAGTTTATGGGTGTTCCCGATCCGCCATCTTGATTTTACGAACCGAACACAATTAAAGCTAAACTGTGGTAATAAAATGATTGTCTTTACTTATTACAGGACAAAAACAAGCGAGAAGAATTGGAGGTAGCTACCCAGGACTTGCAGATGGAACTGCTGCAGACCAGACCTTCAAGAGCCGGCCAGGAACAGAATAACATTGTGGACTTCAGGGTATGTTATCTATGTTTCTAGGTCTATTTGTTTTCAGTATATCAAATAACATACCATCACGACTGTAATTCTGGAAAGGTTAGGCAGAGGTGCTGCACGCAGTGGAGTTGTTTGCTGTGCCCTACAGGGTCCGTAAATTGTACCTTAGATTCAACGTAAACCCGTAAACATTACATTCATCATCATCTGCCTAGCCTTTTCCCAATTATGTTGGGGTCAGCTTCCAGTCTAACCGGATGCAGCTGAATACCAGTATTTTACATGGAGTGACTAACTATCTGACCTCCACACTGGGTAATATGATCCCACCAAAAACATTTTTATGTAAAATGTTGCCAAGACGAGACTATATGGCTCGCACTGTCAAAAAGTTATCAGATATCATGTAGATCCAAGCTTCTAACTCTACACGCCCTAACTTCACAAACTCTACACCTTAGTCAAAATATGAGGCTTGGCCGTTTCGTTACTACAAGAACTATTGTATAACAGAAAAGTAATGAACAGTGAATGAATTCACCTTACGCCCATATGTGATGGTAGCGAAACGGCCAAACCACATATTTTGACTAAGGTGTAGAATTGGGCTTGCATTTATCAAGTTTATGTTATAAATGCAAGCCCTATTGGTCTTAATGAAGATTATACAAATTTAACTGGCTTATTGGTTTAGTGGTCTCAATCGCTACTGCTGAACATGAGGGTTCGATTCCAGAGATGTCAGCATTAAGGAAGGGGCCCGCCAGGGCCGAAGCCTGCCGGGGTAGCGGGATCGTCCGAAAGGGTTACCGCTGCCCCGGAACATAAAGGGCTAAGGAAGGAACACGGGTGGGTTTTAGTCAGTAAGAGTCTGACACTCCCTTCCGCTCCACCCAGAGCGGGAGGAGTCATTAGATGATTTCCCATCCAAAAAAAAAAGGGTTCGATTCCCAGGGCAAAATTTTATTAGGGAATTCTATCTGGAATTTCTCAGTAGCATGCCGGAGTCTGGATTTGTGCCCGGGTGATGGCAATAGGCTGGTCTGTGGATGGGTGACTATCTTCATATACCAAGACCCCTCCGAGCCTCGGAAAAGACGTAGCCATTGCAATTGGTCCCAGCTGTAATACGTGGTGGATCTTCGACAGTCGTTAAGTTTAAGTTCAGAATCTCGTGTTTAAAACATCTCCTTTTATTATTTAGGACTTCCTTCAAGACCTAGTGAAGGAAGCTGGTGAGCTACAGTCGGCTGCGAAGAAGAATGAAGGAGCTGCTGGCAAGAGAACTACTGATGTAAGTTACAGTTTTAGCCATGATAAACGATTTATATCTAACTAGCAGCCCGCCCCACATTCGCATAGGTGCAATTTTTTTTATTGAAATTCCGAAATTTTCTTTCATAAAAACCTTGTCCTGGCAATACCGAAGACAACAAAAAAAGTATTATCCAATTTGGTGCAGTCGTTCGGAAGTTATGTGTGAAATTAGCCTACTATCGCCTAAACGAATCTCATAGCAACTAATGAAAAAAAATATACAGGGTGTCCCTGGAAGTATGGATCAAATCGAATAGGGGCGTGGGCACGGTCATTTCCAAATTTTTTAGCCCTGAGAATGTCGGTGATTTTTTTTACGGTTCAAAAGTTATGACCAATTTTTGTTTTCTTTTCAATCATTTCGCAGTGCTCAAAGAAGAAAATCATAAAAAAAAACTATCAGGGCTATCAATTTATTTTTTTTAGATAGCACTGATAGTTTTTTTTTAATATTTTTCGATTTGATCCATACTTCCAGGGACATCCTGTATAAATACAAATCAATTGCCACATGTATGGAAGATTACCACTTGAGAACAACTCGACCGATTTGGCAGATTGTTTTTTTGTGTTCGTAATTGTCAGGAAAAGTTTGGATGATAGTTTTTTTTTTGCAAAGTGTACACATACCACGGGATGACGGGAACAAAGTAAAAATAATTAAATAAGGCAAAAATAAATAACATTTTAAAACAAGATGAGGTCGGTGTTTCACATCTGACTACTCTGAGAAGAAATTCCGAAACAAACTCACACACACAAAATCACAGTATCTTTTATAGTCCAGACATAATCTTTGATGCCGATATACAAAGTGTAAAAAAATTAAACCGAAAAACTTTAAGGGATGATTTATATTAGACTGAGCCGTGCCCGGGGCGTGCCGTGTACGTGGCCCGGCCGGACGGGGCACGGATTTGAAACGTTACATAGACATTTTGTATGAAGCAGTTTATATTACACAGTGCATGTACGGACCCGTCCGTGTTTTTTGCGTGATTTCAGAGTTGGTCCCAGAGTGAAAGTTGTTCCGTTATATGGTCTAAAACCACCTTTTAAAGTTTGTCGGGTTAATTTTTTAACACCTTATGTAGTGTCTGAGATGGTATTTTTTTAACTTAATTTACCGACCCTAGCACAATTGGGTGGGAAAGGCTAGGCAGATGATGATGTATTTGTTCTTTTTCACAGGACATCAAGATACTGTCCAGTAAGATAAACGAGGACGCGTCGAGGTTGTTGAACCCGCCAGATAACTTCGGCGACGGAGTCACGGTGATGAACACTGTCGATGACATCATGGACATCGACGTGTTCGGACAGGTAACCTTAACTAACCTTATTACAAAAGCTTTTGTACAGTCGGGCAAATTAATTGCTTAGCAAATTGACACCCTAAGACAGTTGTGTTTTTGCCTGTCCGATTTTTTATTTTACTTTGAAATGGGCCCGTATCATCGTTGACGAACTTAGGGGTTAGTCTCTTCAAGCGAGAGAATCGCGGCGATAGTCTCGATGTGCCATCATATTTTCGCAGCGATGATATCGCCGTGTGGAGACAGGTTCTAAGAGAGTGTATAGAAATACGTGGCACGACGATAATATCGCCGCGATTCTCTCGCTCGTGGAGACGACCCCTTAGAGAGTAGACCTACAGATTCAGTTATAAGATTGAACCATTGTTTCTGGAAATCATGTTTCTAATGTCCTAAAAACTAGGACAGGAGATTGAAAATATTTTCAACTGGTCATGTTTTCAGGAATGTGATGTTATGGTGAAGGAGATCAACGCCGCGATACAAGGCATCCACGATCAGAAGGCGAAGCAAGCGCTCCGAGCGAAAGCTTTGCCTCTCACTGAAAGCTGCCACTTGCTGAGGTAAGATAATGATTTACTACTAAACTAATAAAGAGATCCGCAGGAGAACCAAGGTAACCTTCATAGCCCAAAGAATTGCTAAACTTAAGTGGCAGTGGGCAGGGTACATTGCTCGCAGAACAGATGGTCGATGGGGCGGAAAGGTTCTGGAGTGGCGACCGCGTACCGGAACACGTAGCGTTGGGAGGTCCCACAAGGTGGACCGACGACCTTGTAAATGCCGAAGGAATCCGCACGATGCAAGAAGCACAGAACCGATCGAAGTGACGTTGCTCGGGGGAGGCCTATGTCCGGCAGTGGACGTCTTTCGGCTGAAATGAACCCTTACACAGTTATATGTTCTTATATATATACTAGCAGCGCCCCGCGGTTGCACCCGCATAATTGTTGACCCCGTGTGAATATCGGAATAAAAACTATCCTATGTCTTTCCCGGGACTCAAACTATCTCTATAACGAATTTCATCTAAATCGGTTCAGTGGTTTAAGCGTGAAGAGGTAACTTACAAACAGACAGACACACTTTCGCATTTATAATATTAGTATGGATAGTATAGATTAGTATGGATTCTTCCCATAGGTTCGCGGTCCACAGTCACATAATGGCGACGAAGGGGCTTGCCTTCGACGAGGCGCTGAAGAACCTCGACCATGTCCAGAAGACCGTCATGCCATCGCTCGCTAAGGAAGTCGCTAGGAAGAGCCAGAAAGAGAAGAAGGTAATGAGATAACATTTTGATTTTTTTTTATATTACTAACTCGGATTTTTCAAAGTCAATAACACAAAAATAGTCCGTAACTGAGAGGTTAAATAATAGATGAAACATCATAAACCGACCACACTGAAGGATTTAGGATTCAGAATGAGTATTTAAACATGCACAGTATTACACCTGCTATAAGTAAGAGGGTATACAGGGTCAAATTAAATTAGCTAGCAAAACTTCATCGACTTGATGGGTATCGATATCTAAATAATTATGAAAAAAGAAAAAGATTCAGTTTGGGGTCAACGATTTTGGTGGTCTATTTACTTGAGATATAAGTTTTTCTATTTTATCGTGTTTAGATATCGACTCCTGTCATGTCTGTGAAAAGTCAGGAACTCGTTCCTTACACGATACTCGCACGGACACCCACATTCGTATATAATAGAAAGAGAGAGAGAAATTCACATAGATGGGGCATTAGTATAACGCTTTTTTCTTACATGATGATTTCTACCAGTCAACTCCTACAGCAAACTGCGTTAAGGAACTTTTTTCCAAAATTATAATCAAATCCTTTTTTTTTGTTTTGGTCATATTTAGATGTCGATACCCATCACGTCTGCGGAGTTTCGCTAGCTAATTTGATTAGCCCTTGTATATGAACACCATATAGGTACTCTCTTTGATATTGTTCATCGAATCGTTGAGCTTCTTTGAGTTGAGCTGCACGATTACTGAAAAATGCGTGCACTGATTGGACAGGTCTACTCAATTTGTGTGGTTCTTTCCTCAACAAACCATTTCAGACAGAGACATCAATCTACATGGACTTCACATGATCTGACCAAGATTATGTCTTTACTTTAAAAGAGACTGTGACCTCTGAGTTTGTTTCGGCCTTTCTTCTCAGAGTAGTCAGATAAAAAACGCCGACCTCATGTAGTTTAAAAAAATATGATTGACGTGTAATAGTTATTTATGCAACTGTTGTATAATAAGGGGTATTAAAACACGAATGTGGGTTTAGTATCACATGAGTGTTTTAATACCTAATTATGTACAGTTGCATACAAGACTTTATTACACCTATGATATGAATCCTCTATAAAAGGTTCTGAAACAGTTTTTTTGCAATACTAATATCGAACAAAAATGGCGGCCGGCGGGACACGACGTGAATTCGAATAATCTATAAGTTTTTTGTTTTAATTACCGCGCTGTGTTAGTGAAACGCGCGTGCATGACAATGTTCTTTTTTTGAAAACGAGTTGCATAAAGAAATTTAGTACAACATTATAACACTCGTTTGGATTATATTATGGTTACTGTGACACTGGTTGTTTTAATGTTGGCAATAAGCTAACTGTTTCAGAAACTTTTATAGAGGATTTATAGCGTGGGTGTAGATAAAAGTGTTTATATAAACCTAACTAAAGAAATAAAATGATTTATCCTCCCCAGACTCTATACTCGCACCCGCTGGGCACGTCGGCGTGCGCGCGACGCGCCGGCGCGCGCCTGCTGCAGGCCGGCGCATGCGCAGCGCGCGGGCGGCCCGGCGCGCTGGGGGCCGCGCTCGCGCACGCCGCCGTGGCCGCCGCGGCCGCGCCGCATCCGGTGCTGCAGATGGGTGCGCAGGACACTGATGCTGCGCACGAGCCTCCAATGGCACGCCTGTGAGTCAAAATAAGATACCTAATAACAATAATCCATTTCAGTCAACATGGGCCCATAGATAAATAATAACATAAATATTATAACATTACTAGTTTCTACCCGCGACTTCCATCGCGTGATGTTTCTTGTTCCCCCGATCCACCCCGTCGCATCGCATCGCCTGCCCGCACTATTACTTCATTTTCGCTAAGCTTTCTTTCTGGCTTTTTTCTTTGCTCGGCTCCCAAGGGTCCCAGCCGCTAATCACGCTACGGAACGCGGCTAAATCCTAACTAATATTATAAATGCGAAAGTAACTCTGTCTGTCTGTCTGTCTGTCTTTTCTTCACGCCTAAACTACTGAACCGATTTGTGTGAAATTTGGTACAGGGTAAGTGTGAACCCCAACAAAGGACATAGGCTACTTTTTATTCGACTTCGACTTCGTCTGCGTCCGCGATAACCGACATATACGCGGACGAAGTCGCGGGCAAAAGCTAGTTAAAAAATAAAAGAAATCAGGCATAAAGAATAGTAGGCCAGAGCCGTTTCATATTATAAATTTTATATCAAAATCAAAATGCATTTATTCAAATTAAGTGTTTTACATGTTAGCAAATAAATAAGCTGAGAATCAGCACTTTTCGAAAGTCAAAATAACATACGACAGTCCCCCGGCACGCCCGCCCTTTACTTCCTAGTGCTTTCACTTGGAAGAAGAAGTGGCGCAACTAGCTCCCCACCAACACATCTGTCTGTACAGTTAGAAAACTTGATTATAAACAATAGTAGATTGGAATTTTAAAGAGATCCAATCCTTTACTCTATACAAAAAAACCTTAAAGCACCACATCTTGAAAGACTTCTCTCAATTTTAAGTCAATCACCTAGTTATTAAGTCAGTACTTACTTATTATTTTTTTATTTATTAATTTGCTTCTACTACATTAAATTATTACTGATTTAAAATACATACCAAGGTATAAAATACAATTAGGTAGATACTAAACTTCTTATCATTTTAAAACATTAACAAAATAAAAATATTGTCAGCTTGCTACTATTAACAATGTGTAATAAAATTGCTATTGACTTGCTATCAAACGATATCGCTCATTTGGAGAAATATCGACGTATATTTCCCAAAAATGAGTTAAATATACCAAAGCACATAGAAAGCGTATTTACGTTAGGAAAGGAAAGACAAAAAAAAAAAGTAGCAGTAACGTCGATGTTTCTCCACATGAGCGATATGTAATCGACATGGAACACTATTTCTTGTTGTCCACAGCATTGTAAGAAGAAAATATTTGCGCATCTACTAATTACTAGTTTATTTACGAGTATCTACCCTACCGTTCTTCATAAGTTCGTGTATCAAGTATTATAATTACCTTGTATTTCTTATGATAAGTGAATTGAATTATTTGTGAGAAATAAATGTCTTAAACCGTAAGTAATTAACAATACAAGACACAGATAATTTAATTAAATTGTTGTTTGCCTTACGTCAGCTAGCCACGCCATTATGCCAACAAATACAAGAAAACTATAACTCAAGCAAAAAATAATAACTAATCATTTAACAATTTACACTCCCCGTTACAGTATCATGGACAACGTACAGCACCTAGCGAAAACGACGAATAATATTTTGACAGTAGAGAGTCTGGCGTCACAGTGCCCTCGCTATGATGATGCGAGCAACATCGATACACAAGCGCATGCTTTATTCAAGGTCAGTATTTACGACAAAGAACAACTAACCGGGCTGGTCTACTCAGCCCGTGTGGTTCTTTCCTCAAAAGACCATTTCAGACATCAATCTACAGGGTGAAATTTTAATCACCCTGATCCTCTTAAGGGGTCATTGTACTCATCATTATGAAAAACTTTTACTATGGGACCAAACCTGAGATCGTGAAAAAAAACAGCTGTTCCGTAAATTTATGTTCGCATAATTCGTCAAAATGTAGGGAAACATAATAAACATCTATGATAATATGATAAAGCTGAAGTGTTTGTTTGTTCGTTTGAATGCGCAAATCTCTGGAACTACAAGTCGGATTTGAAAAATATTTTTGCATTTGATAACTCAATTACCCATATTCAATACAAAAAAAAGAACATAAATGATCAATTTGTCATCTTAATTTTTTAAATATGAATTTTTTACATTCAAATTAATTAATGATCAAGTCAAAAGTAAATTTCAAATTAAAAACAGTAAAGACTGGATTTTCAAGGCATCAGATAGTTTTGGAGGAAAAAATGAGGAGACCTTTACTTGTGAAGAGGTCATTAATTGATAAATAACTTGTATATATTATTTAAAATATGTCAATCTGCCTAACTTTTTCCCAATTGTGTTGGGGTTGGCTTCCTGTCTTACCGGATGCAGCTGAATACCAGAATTTTACATGGACCGACGACTGCCTATCTGAACTCCAACACCCAGTTACTGGGCAATACGATATTGCTTGGCAATACTGGTTGTCTGACCTTAAAGCCCGGAATACATGTGCCTGTAACTTGCACAAAAGTATGCAAGGAGCTTGCATGCCATTATGGTATTCACCAATCAGAAGTTGTTATAGCACACTGCATGCAAGCTACAATGCAAGTAGGTACAATAATTGTAAATAGGTCTTCAAAAAATAAATATTGTTTTACTAGCAGCGCCCCGCGGTTTCACCCGCATAGGTTTCGATCCCGTGGGAATATCGGGATAAAAACTATCCTATGTCCTTCCCCGGGACTCAAACTATCTCTATACCGCATTTATAATATTAGTATGGATGTTTTGTCTGGGCTTTAGGCTTCTGACTACCCGTATCGACTGAAAATAATCTACGGATGACAGTTGCGACGAATTTTTATTCTGTGTACACAAAAAACGAAACTGTTTCAACCATAGATATAGAATTCCGTAGATTGGTAATGTCAACAATCAAACGAGACCAAAAACTATTGATCTAAGTATATTTTGTTTGTTACAATAAGTACTTAAATATAATCTATTTTTCTAAGATTATGCATTTGTATGAAGCTACCTATCTTAGCTGTCGATATCAACAAAAATTAGGCTATCGCATCACTAAAAAATGAGGTTATAACTCCTTCGTATTTCTCTATTTGTTATTTCTTAAATACGGTGGTTTTAGGCATGCTAATTCATCTAAATCGTAAGTATAATAATGTTCTCATCATATTTTGCTTATAGCCGGCTTATTAGTGCATTGTTAATGCAGAAATAACAATTAAAACACATTGTAAACTTACTGGTGAAACGAGTAATCCTGGGGGTTTTTCTTTTTGGAAGATTCACATCCTGGTACTGCACAAGAAACCATCGTATTATGGTTATTTAATCACAGGTTATCACTCTAGTTCGCTTAAATAATTGCCGAAACGCTCACGTAAACAGTCACCGGGGCCGGTATGGGCCCGTAGCAAATACGTGTTTGGCCCTGTTAACAGCGTCACTTTCTCTCTCTTTCTAACACAGCAAAGTTCCGTTAAAGCGGGAGCTCTCATTCACTCTCATGCCCAATCTACGGAATTCTATATCTATGGTTTCAACACTGGTTTTTTTTTAAAGCAAAGTTGGGTTGCTAGGGATAATAATATATTGCTCAAGAGATCTTTTTAAAAAAAGGCAAATTTTCAGGAACTGCATGACTCGGAACTCATGTTTTCTTCGCGGAAGATAAACACTCCAGTATTGAACTCGGAGGATATTGAGAAGTTATTACTGTGTAAGAAACAACCCGTCGAGGGCACACCAAAGTAAGTAGACATAAATATAGGATGCCGTTTTAATGGCGATATTAATTTAACACTACGTGTGATAAATTAATGTCGTACGGATTCGCGTTTTTGTTTTATGAACATATTTTAATTTCATTAAACGTTATTATTTATTTAGAATTTTCTAAAATAGCATTTTGGAGCAACCTGTAGTTAAATAGCGCAGGGGTCATTTGCCGGGGTCATAACATCGCATCAATGAAATTAAAACGAATGACGTGTTCGGCAATAATTATATGATTCATCCATCTTTTCTCAAAAATACAGCAAATATTATATAAGCTGACTTTTTTTACCGTCTGGACAAAAACAGCTATGGCACAGAAATCTTTACTTTTTTCAAAAACATAAAATTAAATCTATCTGTATCTATTTTACTGTGTTTATATTAATAATAAAATAATTAATTATTAGAAAGTAAGTAACTTTTCATACTACAACAAAAAAAAAAATAAGAAACAAATAAATCGACAAATAATATAAAAACTCAACTTATAGGCACTCTACGCGCACAAACTATCAATGAATTCGAAGCGATATTCAATATTTTGAATGAAGCCATCGGCCGGCTCAATCAAAGGATTTTTTTCTGGTTTCTGTGCCATAGGGCTTCTACTCCGTTCACCTACTATAGTAGGTAAACAGGGTATACCCTGTTTTTGTCCAGACGGTAAAAAAAAACAAAAAAAGTCAGCCGGAATATGATCGTCTGTGGACAAAACATGTAGTACATAATGAGTGCATTCTTCTTCTCAATGACAGGCAACTAGAAGACAAGTTGCACCAGCTGTCCACGAAGCTGTCGTCCATGAGCGGCTCGGTGCTGCTGAGCGTGCGGCGGCCGGACTGCCTCGCGCGCAGCCTGCACGGCGCCGCCGACGCGGCCGCGCAGCTCGCCAGCACGGCGCGCGCGCTCAAGGATCACAAGGTAACAGTGGCACGGTGAGGTGTCTATCACTTTCTATCACTGAAAGCCCTTTCATCACGTCAGCGCCGGCTGTCGCTGAAAACCAGGGTTGGGGCTCTGTCTTGCATAGGGTCGTAGCATTATGCTGAGCGATGGCTGTTCTGCGTGGATGTGACGCATGTTTTCCCTCGACTTGTTATTTTTTGTGTTTGTGTTCTTTCTTTGCGTTATGTTTACAACAAATGTATGTATTTTCTTTCTTTCTTTAACAAACAAATAGTCTTTTCAAAAAGTATTTAATGAAAATGTAAACAAATGGATCAGAAAACGTACCTGTCAACCTGTGCATGCCAATTTGTATTACCACTTATAAATTGAGTGCTTTGATTCGATTGAATAATTAAACCCGAAATCCTAATCTTAAATCACATTAAAGAAGTTTATTCATTTGACAGTTGGGGTTAACTTTCGTCGATAATTTTTCAATTACAATTAAAAATGATAATCAAACAATAGTTCTTGGAAAAAGTAATGAGATATAAAGTTGAAACCTTCTTAATACAGATGAATAATCTCCTTAGTGAGTGTTTGCGTAAGAATTTTACCTGAACAGATTTTGTTTACACTTTTTATCAAATATTTTGGAAAAGACTATACAAACAACTTTACCTCCAGTTGTCTATACCACTATCTTTCCCTTTTACACTCCCTATTATTCTTCTCTATGTATCCCATGCTTCTCCACTTTCCCCATTCTTCTCTGTTGCCCCCAATCGTGAATTTATTTATTTATTGTGTTCGGTCGTTTTCAGAGACCGGTCCAATGCAAGAAGATCGAGGAGGCTTCGCACGAGATGTGTCTGGCTACCTACAGCTTGTTGAAGACATCAGAACTCGTCTGCCAGGTTAGAACAAATAGAATAATATAAATTTGATTAAAAACATGGTATAAAACATAAATACAGTCGAACAAGCTATTATGGGCAGCAGTGGTGGCCGATCGGTAACAGCCCGCCGACTTAAGAGTTGTAGATCGTAGGTTCGAACCCAGACAGGTGCTTTACTTTGTTGTAATTATTTTATCACTACTGCTATCAAAACGATGAAGGAAAACATCGTGAGGAAAGTGGCATGTCCTAGAACCAAACATTCTCAGACATGTGACATCCGTACTGGGACGCGTGGTGGATTACACCCCACTCTCTCTTCAAAAGAGGAGGCCTGTGTCCCAGCAGTGTGAACGTTATTGGCTGATTATGATTATTATGCTATGCTATTCTAGATTTATATCATAACCGTTTTAAAATGTTTTGCTAATATAGTGTGGCCATTAGTGCTGTGCACTCCCTGAGGTATGCGCGGCGTGGTGGGAGGCGAAGAAAAAAGTGCATGAGTTCACATGAGATCGATACATGTCGGACAGATCTTACGATATCAGTTTGCATTTCTAAGGCAAGACTTGTGGCGGGACGATGGTCGGAGGCTATCTATCTGTAATATATTATACTTACTTAGTTGATTAAAATGTAACCCAAATATACTCATATTTTATTAAAAATATGCAGGTGATAAATAAGAACTAAACTTATAATTCAAAGCAGGACTTGTTTTATTGAACATTTACAATAACACACAAGCTTTCTTTGTCTGCTTTTCTTTTTTTAAAATATTCAGCCACCTTAAAAATGACAGTCTTCATATCACGAGATAACGCACGACCTATCTTTGAATATTTATCTCATGTATGCGTCTGACATAGACAGTCCGATACAGATAACACTACCTGCCGCCACGAGCGTTGACGCCGCACTGACAGAGCGCAGCAGCCGACTCTCCCCCGCCTCGCCGCGCGCACCTCAGGGAGTGCACAGCACTAATGGCCACACTATAGTACAGGATATCTAATAGGCAACAATTTGAATTTGAACAATTTGAATAGGAAGAATTGTTTTCTTCGTCTTCTTTAAAAAGAGAAGAAACTAAAGACTGTATGTATGGTTTCAGGATCCTAACCACCACGACGTGAGAAGAAAGCTTTTGGATGCGTGCCGTCACCTCAACGACTGCATCAACAAATTAGTTCGTATTTTACTTACCCTAATCAATCTGTTCTGCCTTTTCCCAACTATATTGGGGTCGGCTTCCAGTCTAACCGGATGAAACTGAATACCAGTATTTTACATGAGGCAACTGCCTATCTGACTCCACAGCCCAGTTACTGGGTAGCACGGTACTTCTTGGTAAGATTGATTGTCAGACTTTCGGGCTTCTGAATACCCGTAACGTCTGTTTAAGATCCAAGAATGACAGCCGGGACCAACTGCTTAACGTGATTTCTGAGGCACGGAGGGGTATCGATATGTAATGGACGGTCACCCATCCACGAATCGACCGCAGCAAGATTCTATTTTATTTAACTCAAAAAAAAAACTATAATAGGAAAAAACTGTAGAACTTCTTACATGGCAAACTATCCGCCAATAAACAACTAGTATGGGTTATGGCCTTCGTGGGCAAAGTGTTTTCAACTTAGTAAACCAGGTAACAACAAAAATCAGGCACTGTAACTTACTTTTTTTTTTTGGTTTTTGAGTCAATCGCTATTTCTTAAACCAATTAACAAAGCAGAAAAGGGTTCTATTCACATGCCTACCATAAGGCTGCTTTTCTATCAGAGATGTGCTATGCTACGTTGCTATGGATACGATTGATATCCACCAATCATATTCATTGGTCCGCATAGTATAGCACTGGTGGAAACGGGTTCAATTAAGCTATGTTTTTTATACGGAAGGATGCGTGCCATGGATGGGAGCTATGGACTGGTGTAGCTATGTGCACAGCAGAGTACTCTCCGTGCCTTCCCTACTATGGATGCATCGCATATCTCGAGCTGCAAATCTTCTTCGCACAGCTACCCCGCGGCGGCGCATCTTAATAGCACATCTTACTCGCTCCGCTACACAGCTTCGCATTAGTGGAAGCGGTCGCATAGTTTCACAGCTTAGCTTTCACATCCTAGCAGCATAGATGCATACCACGTCTCTGGTGGAATAGCAGTCTTAGTCTGCTCCAACGACGAAGCTCACAGTACTAACTTACCATATGTCCACAGGTTCGTAGTGTGAACCCAGCAGACCGCGTCAACCAAGAGTGCGGTGAAGTGCACCGCTCCTTACAGCTACAACGAAGCTTGTTGCAAGCGTCGCCGCAGCCGTGCGGAGCCTTGCCTTATGTGCACTGTGTGGATACCCTGCAGTCGCAGAGAGATGTGTTGCGTAAGTACTTAAAATATAGAATACTAGCTTTTGCCAGCGGCTTCGCTCGTGTCAAGTATTATTAATAACTGATAGTTCAAAATAATACATTTACATCCTCCATCATCCCTTATTTTATCCCCATGAGGGTTGAATTTATCAAAATCCTATTTAAGCGGACATCTTCATCATAGTAGCTCCAATCTTTAATTTCAGTTCAATCAGTCGAAAATCTAAGAAGATTTATACAAACTTTCATCCCCTATTTTATCCCCTTAGGGGTGGAATGTATCAAAATCCTTTCTTAGGGCATGCCTACGTCATAGTAGCTATATGCATGCAAAGTCTCAGCCCGATCGGTTTAAAATTGACAAAGTTTCATACAAACTTCCATCCCCTATTTTATCCCCTTGGGGGTAGAATTTATCAAAATCCTTTCTTAGCGGATGCCTACGTCATAACATCTACCTGCATACCAAATTTCAGCCCGATCCCTCCAGTGGTTTGGGCTGTGCGTTGATAGATCACTATGTCAGTCAGTCAGTCACCTTTGAGTTTTATATATTTAGATTGTTTAAGGGGGATGCGGACTTAGTTTTTAGGAATTTGCAGGTCAGCGTCAGGTTGTATGTTGATTAAAATATGATTCGCGACCTTAACAAATATGGTTTTACAGAAATATAATCATTAGAATTAGCAATACAATTCATTAAGTTAGAATTGGGCTTAAATATCATGATTTTATGAAATAATCATTCAATAGGATAATATGAGCTTAGAGAGTTGCATTGACGATTTTTATGATTATAGTTCTTTAAATAAACATTTGTTACGGCCGTGAATCATATTGAGATCACCATATAACCTGACTGACCTGCCTGAATAACCCCAAATATTAAAACTAATTTTATCAAAAAGCAAACATAACTTATACATAACTGGCGAAATGTAGGTGTAACCCCTGCCTAACCTTTCGGGAAAAACAGACCTGAAGTTATATTGTTTTATGTCGTGTTTTTCAAAAATCTATAAATACAGTTTGTAATTTTATCTCGCTTGATAGATTTATTTATTTCTGTCTGTCAGCGCGAGGAGCAATGAAAGAGTGGACTGTATTTTAGGGGCAATGGTTTATTGCCGTTCTTATTTAATTTTACAATATAAACTTCTGGACAAACAGTTAATAATTTAAGTTAAGTGTATTGTCCGTCGCGGTGGAGTCCGTAGAAGCGAGTGGTTACCGGGCCGAGCCGTGTCGTCGCCGCGCCTCAACGACCCGATGACGCGCTGATCACGCTGCCTGCGCTTGCAGGCCGAGCCCAAGGTATTGTGTTGGGTTCGATTCCCAATACTGTCCGATTAACCCTGTTTAAAATTTTATTTCACTTCCACCCTGACGTCTTGTCTAATCAACTTGCCGATCCGTAGATCTGCTATTAGATCTGAGCATTGTATACTACAAACCAGGGTGCAAGATCGGGCGAGAAACATATTGCTTTGTGCCCCTTCATGAGCTGGATTCATGCTTTGGGTTTCGCCAACTAGAAATGTTTAATTAAATTCCATATTATTGTTATTACAGAAAAACTAAACAGTGACCAGGCTATGTCCCGCGAAGAGTTCCTCAAGAGTTTGAACTTCGTGGCCTCCGCAGTCAGCAACAGTACTGAGTGTGCCGCTCAAGCTGCTTATCTGGTCAGTTAGATACCTGGACCTCCCTGTCTTGTGCGATCTCTGGCCATGTTAGCCCTGCAAACATTATCAGATCGTGACACCACCTAAATCGCTAGATTTGTCCTCACCGTACTTAGTGACAAGAAAAAGTGTCCATACTGTGAAAAGTGTACTCACATAATTATTATTAAATAGCGTTTCCATGATAATCAAGGAGAAGTCGCTACATGCATCATTGTGTGTCAGAGGTGTCAAAACGAAACAGAAATGAGACTGTCATTTGACGCGAATCTTACGATTTAAATCTTTGCCACTGTAATCATGTTCATGACAGTGTCACCGCGGTCGTTAGTGGCGGCTCCCGCTCTTCTTGTCCAAACAAGTCTTGATTATGTTGTATTTAATCCACAGATATCAGTATCAGAGAAAGATGTATCCATAGGCAAGGAGGGTATAGTGGATGTGGCCAAACTGCACAAAGCTGTCGGAGCGATCGAGGAGACTTGTGTGTCCATCGTCATAGCCAATCATGAAGAACAGGTAACTGTGTGATTACTTAGATAATTTGATTTATTATAAACTAGGTTCGCCCGCGTGGATGTCGAAAAATATCCAACGAGAATTTACTACCGGGATTAAAAATACTCTAAGTGTTAATCCAGTTTATAAACTATTTTTGTGCCAAATGTTATCCAAATCCGGTCAGCCGTTTTTGAGCCAATCTAAAATATAAATTCCGATAAACGGATAAAAATACTATAAACTATTCGACTCGTAAATTATCCAAGAAGATTGTTGATACATGCATTAATTTGACTGTATTTCAGGTGCTAGAAGAGACAGAAGTATTGAAGGTCCAGGTGCAGGATCTCCTGCAAGGTATAGACGATGGCATCAAGAAGACCAAGGATGGAGAGCTCAAGGACATGCTGAAACAGTGCAGGAAAGAGATCGATAGCTCCAGTGGAGCTCTGTTCAAGGGTGTGGCAGGCAACCCTAATGATAAGGTATGTTAGGGAAAATAAATGTTAAAAACTACAGGGGAACTAAAGTTAGAGAAGACTTCCACGTGACAGTGACAGAACTTTCTTCCTACAATACTAAAAAATATAAAGCGATCGATCGATGAAAAAAATACATTGAAATTGTTTTCATAGTTTATTTATATTTTTCGCATTTCTGTAGTTCTATACAGCAAATTCCCGCGACCGACGTCGGGTGATCTACATCAGTGATGTACTTCTTTAAAATTTAATTAATTCGCAATTTTTTTTTTCATAGGCGGGAATAATATCAAGGGTGATGGATTTGATGGACGATATCAACGATGCCTCCAGCTTGGTAGAGCATCCTGACCTCGTACCTACTGCAGGTGAAGTATCTGCTGAGACCCAGCAGCAAGTCGACGAGGTCGTGAAAAGTTCTCTGTGAGTACTCCAGAAACCAATTATTACTTATTTGTGGTTCCGTAACTCATAATAGAAAATTTTCTTTGGTAATCAAAAAAAATTTTGATGAATTTTTTTTTGTATGGAAGGCAATTTTTTTTTATAACCTGCGAAAGATTTCAACGCAATGGGTTTCAGAATCATGAAGGTACTGAACTCATCGTAACAGGTTGCGTGTCGATGTCCCTGCCAACCTGTGTTATTAAAATCTGACCAGTTTTTTAGGTTCTCAGGTCAACTTAGGATCTAAAAACCGAAACTGGTTTTTATAAGTTATCTTTCCACAAAGATGGAATCCGGAAAAAAAATAATAAAAATAAGTACTAGTAACTTTGCATAGCTAGAAATATGTAGTCTTCACCTGTTTTAAAAAGTACAACTTATTTTCTGACGTTAGTCATCTGCCTAGCCTTTTCCCAACAATGTTGGGGTCGGCTTCCAGTCCAACCGGATGCAGCTGAATACCAGTATTTTACATGGAGCGACTGCCTATCTGACGTCCACAACCCAGTTACTGGGTAATACGATACCCCTTGGTAAGACTGGTTGTCAGACTTTCGGGCTTCTGACTACCCCTAACGACTGTCAAAGATCCACGAATGACAGCCGGGACCAACGGCTTAACGTGCTTTCCGAGGCACGGAGGGGTCTCACTATGTAAAGATGGTCACCCATCCATAGACCAACCGCGGCAAGCGTAGCTTAACCTGATTGATCGACCTGTGCGGCTGTTATTATTAGTATAATAACCTTATTGGTAATTATAGTTTCGAGATGTTTAAGGTTGAAACCTCCTTTCAACGTCGGGCCGTGGTCCGAGTGCAATAAAAAAAAAACTGTTTCTATTCACAGTGCTCTTCTCACAAACACAGAGGAGTTAATAAAGCAGGTGAAGTCAGCTCCGGACGAACCGGAAGTGATGAAATGGGTGATGTTCAACAAACGGAAGGACGTACTCGATGCGTTTGAGAATCTGCTCAAGAATGTCAAGTAAGTAATAGCCTTTCAAATTAGTTGACGAAAATTCGGTGACTTTATGGGTATCCCCATCTCGTGTCCTGTCACGTGCAGAAGTGATGGCTTAATGGCTACGTCAGCGATCGGTGTTCGCGTTGTTGAATTTTTGGCCAAACAAATATCGACAGCGACATGCACCCATCGGCACGCTAAGAAGAAGACATGGGTATCGGAAGCTTCTGCTCGCGACTTCATCCGCATGAAGTTTCTTGTTTAAACATAAAATATGTCTCCGGACCAAATCGCACCGCATCACATCCCCCCTGCGCTATTGCTTCGTTTTCGCTTAGCATATTTTCTGACTTCTTTTTTCTTTGCTCTTAAAGGCCGCAACGTGATGTTAAATAGCCCATAACCTTCCTTAAGAATTGGACTATCAAATGCAAAAAGATTTTTTCAAATCCTACCGGTAGTTCCAGAGATAAGCGTGCTCAAACAAACGAAACAAACTCTTCAGCTTTGTTATATTAGTATACATAGATTATTTCAAGTTACTAGCACTGCGCGCCACACGAGGGGCGCTCACATTGACACCGTGGTCAGCTGTTTACGTGAAAATATGATATTCGTGATAATATCCGTTCTTTATAGCTATTCCGACTACAAGTGGTAAACGTCAACTTGCTTTTATGTTGGTGTAAAGTCATAATAATATCTTATTTGCAGGACTAGCGGCCAACGCGTCAAACTGATAGAAGGTTCCACAGATGATTCAGAGGTATTTTGTACTACTTAATTAAAAGTTAGTGAACAGTCCAGTGCAGTTACTGGTTGGTTAAAAGTTAGTGAACAGTCCAATGCAGTCACTGGTTGGTTAAAAGTTAGTGAACAGTCCAAGTGCAGTCACTGGTTGGTTAAAAGTTAGTGAAAACAGTCCAGTGCAGCCACTGGTTGGTTAAAAAGTTAATATTTTTATTATAAGTTAAGTATGATCTAATTCATGAACCTTTTTTACAGGAAGAAAAGAAGAGCTATGTGCAGAAACAGTGAGTATCGATCAATGTTTAAAAAAAATGGTAATTACGGATCTTCAACCGGGCACAAATCCAGACTCCGTCAAATTCCTGATGAAAATCCCAACAATACCTGGGGATCGAATCCAGGACCCCATGCTCAGTAGTAGCGTTGGTTTAGAGGCTATGGTTTGAAAATGACAGATTAACAACTCTATGCAATTCCGAAAAACTTACCAAAACTTTTGAGTGTCGGATGACGAACTGCGACCGGAGACGGTAACCCGATTGGGAGAACGTCATACTAACGAGCAATGATAAGTCCACTACCACAAAGTGCAGTAGTACTAAACTTGGAAGCTTTACCTCTGTGGAGAGTAACGACGTTCGTGCTAATTCGGAAACACGAAGATTACCGAAGCGCATACTTTTTTTGGTTTACCTGTAGTTAGTTAAATATCTATCACCATCGACAAAATGATTCAGTTTTAATCGGAACCTTATTGTCGATGCTGATGGATATCATTTATGTTTTACATAACGTAACATCACGCCTGTATTCCTCGAAGGGTTAGGCAGAGGTGCCTACACCCACATTTCGCTAGTCATGTTTAAGTCCCATTTAATACGGGGAGAGCCTATCATCATCATTCTCCTGTCCTTATCCCAATTTGTTTGGGGTCGGCGCAATATGTATTTTTCTTCCATACTATTAGTCGTCATCACGGTAGCCATCCCTTGCTAACAATGTTTTATTAATTAACCTTAATGAAAATCAAAAACTTCAATTTATTATTCATGTCTCAGGTTCGATTCTGCGTCCAGATGGCTTAACAAGCCCGTATCCAAGCCTGAGGTGAAGACAAACGGACAGCAAGCTGTACGAAACCTTATGGAAGTTGCTAACAAGGTAAGATTTGTGGCGGCATCTACATCGCCACATTAGAACCACGCATCACACTGACGTCACGCAAAAATCCTGCATCACGCAAGCAGAGTTTACCGCGCGACTAGCGTATATACAAGCAAGACCACATTAATTGTCTTGCATTAATCCGCTCCAGCCTGTCCCACCCCCAGCGACTGCCCTCCCCCAGCGACGCCCTAAGCCGAGCTCCGTACCCCACAGGGGGCAGACTTAGCGTGTAACCCTAATTCATTGAGGCACCCATATGTAAGTACGATTAAGCAGCCTCCTAGGTTGACCTGCAATTGATGGCATTTAGAAAAAAAAAAAAAACACTTGTCGGGCACTCGAACTCACTAAAATACTGGTATTCAGCTGCATTCGGTTAGACTGGAAGCCGACCCCAACATAGTTGGGAAAAGGCTAGGCAGATGGGGCAGGTATTGGACTTTTCTCTGAAATTGTTGTTTTTTTTGTTGATAATCGACAAAAAGAATCTACACTAGGGGGTCTAGAATCATGTGCTGAATTCATGGTTATAGTTGGTACGTCGATGTCCCCCTGCCACCCTGAATGATAGTTGTCAAGGGTTCCCATTAAGGAATTTAATAAACGTAATCAGCGTTCGCGATTTATTTGCCAAAAATGTAAACAAATATATGAATTAATGGAAAAATAACTTTAATTCCTACACAATAAAGTTCAGTTTACGCTACAACTTTAAACATTTTTATGACTTTTTCAATAGTGCTAGTCACTCTGAAATCTACTTAATGTTCATTGAAATAAAGTTGATATTTGTTTAACTTGAAACAGGGCGGGGGTGTGTAGCACTGGGCACTATATCGCCTACTATTTTCTTCCGCGTAGAAGCATCCATTCCTTCGCATTCTTCTCCATAAACAACTCAATTTTGTAAGATTTCGGTACTTATGCGATACTTTCCCTTCAGATAGCGGAAGACCTGCAGGGCAGCGACAAGGAGGACATGAAGAACTTGGTGAAGGAAACCGAACAGTTGCTCACTGAGTGTACCAAGAAATATGATCATGAACAGTACAGGTATGTAGAGAAACACTCTTGAATATTGCTATGTGTATCGTGAGGAAACCGGCATGTCCAAAAATTAGAAGACATGTGACATCTACCAACCCGCACTGGACCCGCGTGGTGGATTATGGTCACTCCATCTCACTGAGAGGAGGCCTGTGTCCCAGCAGTGGGAACATTATGGGCTGCTCATACAAGGTTTGGAATATATTTTATATTCGCTTTTCAATCAAATAATATCGATAAGTACCCAAAACATCTATCTATACTAACAACTTCAAACTAAAACGGTTTAAAAAAAAAAGTTAAAAATCTTAAAGTTGTCATGTTCTTACGAATTTTAAAATTTTTTCGTTGAATCTAGACTTGCCATGTCACAAAAACCTTAATTAATATGATCTTAAAACTTCCTAGTGTGCTGATGGAACGCGTTCGCGAGCTGAAGAAGGGCATCGAGCGAGGAGTAGTCACGAGAGTCGTGCAGGACTTCATGGAAGCTGAGGCACCGCTAGCAGACCTTGACTTAGTGGCTGATTATGAACAAGGTAGGTTCTGTTTATTTCTATCAGTAAAATGGGGGTCTCGTGGCTAAATGATAGCAGCCCCACAGGTCGTCCGAAGATTAAGCTATGCTTGCTGCAACTGACAACCAGTCTTACTAAGAGCTATCGTGTTACCCAGTACCCAGGGTTATGGAAGTCAGACAGGCAGTCGATCCATGTAAAATACCGGTATTAAGTATTCGCTTAGACTGGAAGCCAACCTATCTCGATCTACCTATCCTAGGGAAAAGGCAATGCCGATAGATAGACAGTTGCCAACATATTAGCATATTTTACGTATTTTTTAAACTTTGGCAGACGAATCAAAACGCAAGTTCCTATTGGAGAAGAAGATAGCTGAGCTGCTGGCCCAACTAAGCCGCGTCACTAAGACAGCCAGGCTTATCGCAGACACTGATAAGGACGCGGGAACTGCAGTCAGCACACAGCTCAATAGTTGTAGTGAACAGGTAACCACCTCACCATATAGTACTTGGAAAGGTATGCCTCTGTGGCGGCATCTACATCGCCACATGCGAACTACGCGTCCACACTGACGTCACACAAAATCCTGCATCGCGCAAGCAAAGTTTACCGCGCGACCAGCATATGTACAACGTCCCGACATCACTCATCGGGCAGTAGCCCACCTAACCCGTCTGCTCGGATGATACTCCTTTTACTATGGAGGACGAGTGAACTTTCCACTTTGTTTCTCATGCCTCTATTACCCCAATAGAGTATTTCACTTTTAAAGCTATCGCTAGACTGAGCCATAAATAATAACAGTTAAAAAGCCGACTCGTTAATCATGTCGTCAGTTTTTTCGTAAAACGGTATTGCTTAATAATGCAAAAAGTCTTTCTAAAAAGGTTTCTAATAAATAGGAAATTATTATTTATTTATTTTTAGCCTATATTGTCTCACTGAAGGGGTAGGGCCTTGTGGCTAAGTAATAACAGCCGCACGGGTCGATCGATCAGGTTAAGCTACGTTTGCCGCGGTTGGTCCGTGGATAGGTGACAATCTTCACATACCAAGACTTCTCCGTGCCTCGGAAAGCTCGTTAAGCCGTTGGTCCCGGCTGTTGTTCGTGGATCTTTGACAGTCGTTATGGGTCGTCAGTAGCACGAAAGTCTGACAACCAGTCTTACCAAGGGGTATCGTATTACCCAGTAAATGGGTTGTGGAGGTCAGATAGGCTGTCGCTCCATGTAAAATACTGGTATTCAGCTGCATCCGGTTAGACTGGAAGCCGACCCCAACATAGTTGGGAAAAGGCAGGCAGATGATGATTGTCCCACTGCAGGGCAAAGGCCTCCCTTTCTCCTTTCCACTCCTCTCTGTCTTGAGCTAGTGTGGACCAATTCTGTATGCAGGCATCAGCTCGTCCCGCTATCTTCTTCTGGGTCTGCCTCGATGTCGCCGGACGTTTTCTGGAACCCACATGGTGGTAGATTTAGCCTATAACTCGTTCGACATGCGGCAAACATCCGGCCTAGTCCCACTTAAGTTTGTTGCTTTTGGGGTGACATCGACGATGTGTGTTTTGGAGCGCAGCACTGTGTTCCTAACACGGTCCGTTAATCTGACTCCTAGAATGCTGCGCTCCATTGCTCGCTGGCAAATAGAAAATACTGTATTGTCCAGGTAATACAGTAAGCAGGTTCACAGGTTATATAAAATTAATAGAAAGTTTAGAGGACACGAGTAGTTTTTAAAATGTTACCTACAGCTAGATTACAATATATATATTTTGCCAATGAGCCCCAAACTAGACAGTCTGTATCTTGGAGATAAAACTGAAAATGTATTAGGTAGGTTATAAAATTATAACTATGTTATATTTTCAGGCGGAGTTGTTGGCTCCAATGTTGGTGAAGGCGGCGCAGCAAAGAGTTGCATCTCCAGACAACAAGGTAACATTGAGGACTTACCAAACTAATGCTGTTATTGTTATTTATTTAATCATAACTTAGATTCTTCGACATCATAGACCTTTGAAATCATTATTCTCAATGTTCTGTTAATTTGCAGGCTGTGATAGAAAACTACAAGGCCCTGCTTACAAGGTATGCAGAGTCGTTGTCCAAGATTCGAGACCTGTGTGACCAATCTGTGGATCCTATGGACTTCGTGCAGACTGCAGGTAAAGTTATTCGAAAGCATTCAACACCCTTTCAGACTTTATGAAGCCCACAATGAATGAATTAGCCATTCCATACATTTTTTCGAGTTGTATGAACATACTCGTATGAAGCTGGTGATTTCCGCGATTTCAGATTTGTATCACCACACTTAACACACACACACACTTTCGACTTCGCCATTTGTCTCGGGCAGTACCGATAGCTCCTACACACACACTCACAACGTGTTTGTACAGACGCCAGCACATCAAGCTATCCGAACCTGTCACATTTTCCCAATCAACTTTGAACCTTATGCTTTAGCGATAAAGTTGCAAATCTATCAAAGAAATTTGACAGACTACAAGCTTGATGTGCTGGCGTCTGTACACTTGTTTACTACAAGTAAAGCGCGCGTCACTTCATGAGGTGAAAGTACTGTAACATGAAAACTGTAAGCACCAATATAATTTAACATTACATTCACAGTTTAGGATTAAACAAAGATAATATTTTCCAGGCGAGACCATGGAGCGCATGCGCGAGGAGTCCACAAAACACAACGACCCCGTGAAATGTGCGCACACGTCGGCTGCCATCACCAAGTGAGATATACTATCATTATACATCTTTATGTTACGAATACCTCGATAAAAACGTTATTTTTAGAAAAGGTTCCGCTGGTTTTGGATCTGAAATTTGCAAATGTAAGAGCGTTTGCGCACTGCATCGATGAAATGACGGTCCGAAGTTCATCATTCTCCTGCCCTCATCCCAATTTATTTGCGGTCGGCGCAACATATCTTGTTCTTCCATACTTCTCTATTAGTCGTCATCTCGGTAGTCACTCATTTTCTAGTCGTATCATCATTCACTCAGTTTATCTATCGGTTCTTTGGTCGGTGACATGACGGTCTGAAATTGCCGTAGTATTATTTATTTACTCACAGGGTTGCGCACAAGATCTGAATTTCTATCTTTCTGAGCTTAGAACGGATTCACTTTCGATTCGGATAGAATACGAATTTCGGGTCTAACACAGAGCGCAAACGTTCTAAATATTGTTAATATCATTTTCTGATTAGTAATGGACACAAACAGTATTTCATTGACTAATATTAATTAAAAAGAGTTGTCTTCAATTTTTTTAAATTCTATGTGTACCCAGGTTAGCGAACCGCGTGATCCACGTGAGCATGTCTTCGAGCACAGCTCGCAGCGACCCGGAGCTGCAGAAGGCTCTGATAGAAGCTCAACAACAGCTCACCGCCGCCACGCCGGCTGCCGACACCCGCGCCAGCAGGATGCCCGACTGGAAGGATACCACTGCCAAGGTATAATAATAACTTTATTAGTCACTAGCTGTTGCCCGCGACTTCGTCTGTGATCCAGGATGAAATGTAGTCCATTTTTTTCTCCGTTCAGACGTTTCAGCGTGATAGCGTAGCAAACAAACAAACATAAAAAAAAACAAATCTTTTCTTTTAATAATAATTAGTTTACAAAAAAGTAGCATTGCAATAGGTCAGTGAGTCGCAAGATCAGCTTCTTGATACATAAACATTATATCATAGATAGCCAGCGAATTACCAGTCGCAAGTTTTAGGCAGTTGCCCATCATCGTCAGGCACTCAATAATCCACAATTGATTATGGATTATATAAATGGGCTCCTGTTAAATACGGGACACAAGCAAAACAACGGCTGTCTGTGAACGCACTGATGCTTTATTTAAAACACGCGAGGGCGGCGTGCGGGCGGCGTGCGGGTGGCGTGCGGGCGGCGTGCGGGCGGCGTGCGGGCGGCGTGCGGGCTGCGGGGCGCGCTGCGGGCGTCGCGTGCGCAGTCAGGCCATCAGACATTATCTCTTATCTAACCGGAACATCCTCCCTTTTAAATGCAGGAACATTTTACAGTGTTCCTCTACCTACAAACAGGTGATTCTGAGCTTGAACGTCTTCAACTATTTGTAATTTTATAAAACGCATTAATATTTGTCAACAGATTCTACAAGCAACAGAAGAAGTGGAATCACTTTTAGGCGGAGATTCCATCTTCAAGAACCAACCGGGACCGAATCAACCCATCTACGTGAGTATTGAATATAATTATATCGAATTTTAGAAAATACTCATAAAACTCAAATAATTAAACATGATATTTATGACAGCAGATTTGATAGATCTGAGATCTGTCAATCTGCTCTCATCGATACCAATAAGACTGCCTGTCCATTGACGCGGAGCGAGACTGCGGAGCGGAGAAACTAAGAAATATTAACCAATAGGATTGCATAAAATCTCAATGTCATTTTCTATTAATATTTCTCCGTTTCTTCGCTCCGCAGCCTCGCTCCACGTCAATGGACAGGCAGCCTAACGGCGACCCTTTAATACCGTTAAATACTGAAAGCTCGTCATAGCCACCATAACAGTCTTCAAGTTTACAAAGGATAACATATTATATTCCCGACTAAATATCGGGTTTCCAATTTTTATTCGGAGAGTTTTCTCCTACAATTTTCGTCTTTTAACATTTTTGGCAAATACATGGGCCCCCATATTTTTGCAGTCAACAACTGCGCATCGGGGAATATTAATTAATTATGTGTAAAAGAAGTCGCTTGTTTACAAAAAATGTATGGATAGTGGCTGTCAAAATCTTGGACGTTGGATAGCAGCGACATCTGAAGTGAGCACGTGGAAGTTTTAATCCCCGTTGGCTCGCTTGACCGAATTTAGTTTTGAACACCCAGTCATAACTACAACGATAAAGTTGACCTGTCTATATATAGAAGGTTATTGGAAAAACACTAACAACCTCTTAAGAGGTCATTATGAACAAATTTTATTATGGGACCAAACCTGAAATCGCGAAAAAGAATCAGCTGTTCCCTACATTTTGACGAGTTATACGAACATAAAAGTTGTTCATAATGATGAGTACAATGACTTCTTAAGAGGTTGTTGGTGTTTTTCCAATAATCCTGTATATTCTATATATCCGTGGAGGAGGCCTGAAATTAATTATTTCACTAATTTTGTGATTTCGGCGTGGTCCTACAGAACGAGGCGCTGAACCTGCACGTGGCCATCCGCGACTGGTCGTCTCGAGACAACGAGATCGTCGCCGTCGCCAAGCGCATGGCCGTGCTCATGGCGAAGCTGTCCAACTTCATGAGTAATGGTAAGATCCTATTCATTTTAGCAATCTTTACCTTTAAGATAGATGTCCCCCCATAAGTCCAGGAAAACGAAAATCATTACTTCCCAGAATTTGATCCTTTTTAGTTATGCTATCGAATGGTGTTATAATACAGTGTGTTTTTTTTTAATCAAAATCAACGGGTTCGATTCCTGGCCAGAAATATTCATTTTTCAAAAATCCAATGATGCAGTTTTAGTTTTCATCAAAATCGAGACCGTCACTTTGAGTACTTTTCGCCATTCCTCATAGTTTCGAATTTGGCCATCCACGTCCACTTGGAAAATTCACCCTGTATATGACGTTTTAAGAACTGTTTTGCATGAAGTTCAAAATCACAAAAGTTTTACGCTTGTCCACTTTGGATAAATAAGTTTTTAAGTATAAAACATTTTCTTCTATTACAGATAAGCAGCGCGAAGTCCTAGCGACTTCTAAGTCGATAGTGACAGACTCGCACGAAGTCGCGCGACTTGCCAAGAAACTGGCGCATGAGTGTACAGATCACAGGATCAAGACGGTTTGTATCTATTTAGTTGAAGACCTGCATTTATAACTCTCCATCGTTATCTTGTCAGTTTTAAATTAACTAAAAACCTAAAAACTGGGCCCGCGTGGTGGATTACGGCCCACTCCCTCTCACAGAAAGGAGGCCTGTGTCCCAGCAGTGGGAACGTTATAGGCTGATTATTTATTTTATTTATGTACACACAGTAAAATACATAAAGATATGACATAATTAAGATTTGAGTACAATTTTATGTTATGTTTATGATTCGTTCTTCATAAAAAAACTGACAATTTTAAATGTTTATAATTTTTCTAGAACCTGCTACAAACCTGCGAGAGAATCCCGACCATTAGCGGTCAGCTCAAGATGTTGACCACAGTTAAAGGATTCTCACTCGGACGCCACGGTAAATTCATCTATACATTTTATAAAATTATGTCGCTTTTCGTGTCTGGCTGTGACTGCGATGTTGTTCTTTTAAACTATGGAGCAGCAAGCAATGGATTGTGTTGTAATTTTTGCAATCATTTAAAGTATCTATTCCGGAAGGTTTAATAAATGTGTTTAATACGATAACATTTAATTTAAATAAAGCACATAACTTCGATGTTTTGACATGTCGCCAGATTACTGGTGGGTTACTAGTTTTAATTATAAAACATTTTTACGCCTATTCAACTTACTCAACTCGACTATGTGTATACAGTGAACGAACACAGAAATCTGAAAAATAAAATCACAATAAAAAATAAAATCACACAATCTCATTTGATTTTCTTTTTCTCTAGCCTAATTTCTTATCGTTATTTTGTTTTTACAGGTACACAAGAAGACAAAGAAGCGTTGGACATGCTTGTGGGCAACGCTCAGAGTTTGATGTTGAGTGTAAGTATTATATAACTATTGGAACGAAGCTCCTTAACGTGACTTGCGGTAGGAGTTGACTGGTAGAAATCGTTACGTAAGGACAAAACGTTATACCCCCTCCGTACAACTTTCTCTCTCTCTCTCTCTGTCTCTTTCTATTAACTACGAGTGTGTGTCTGCGTGGGAATACCCCGTAGGGAACGAGTTCCTGACGCGGCTCGGATCCCTCGACCGCACAGTTAAAAAAAAATTCAAATGTAGAATTGACGGATAAAACATCATGATTCGCGATATCAAAAAATATAGAAAGTATTTTTGAAATGGGACAACAAAAACCTGTCTACAGTAAAAGTGCGCAGTGCTGCACACCTCTACTCTATTTCAAGTCAAACAAATACTAACTTTATTTCAATGGCTATTAAGTTGATTTCAGAGTGACTAGCACTATTGAAAAAGTTATAAAAATGTTTGAAGTTGTAGCGTAAACTGATAAATGATTTTATTTCTGTAAGTAGGTTTGTACAAACACTTTTACTCGTCGATCATATTTTTAAAAACTAGATGAGGTCGACGTTTCCTATCTGACTACTCTGAGAAGAAAGGCCGAAACAAACTCAGAGGTCACAGTCTCTTTTAAAGTCCAGACATAATCTTGGTCAGGTTATATGAAGACCATGTAGATCGATGTCTGAGATGGTCTTTTGAGGAAAGAACCACACAGATTGAGTGGACCTGTCCAGTCAGTGCACGCATTTGCCAGAATCGTGCAAATCTACGAAATCCACTGTAAACATTGTAAACTGAACTGACATTCCAGTAAAAAAAACGTTATCTTACAGATCCAAGACGTAGTGAAGGGCGCTGCCAGCGCCTCCGTCAAGATCATGTCGCAGCGTGGTCCGAGGATGAAGTGGGTGCGCAAGACTGTCTACTAACATCTCAACTATTACAAAATAACTTACAAGTTACATTCCAAGCATATTATACAGACTCAAATTAAATTAGCTAACGACCGAAACGTGATAAAATAAAATAAATATTTTCTGAACAGCTCATACTCCAAGTACAGGCCAAAGGTCGTTGACTCCCACAAAACCAAAAATTAAAAAAAAAGTGAAACATCTATAGGCGCGCCTTTTGACTAAAACCGACTCGTATGCCGTGACGGCAAACGGCGTCACGCTCTTTTCTGTCGTCATGCCAGAAAAAAAATTCATTTTTCTCCATATTTATTTATTGGTTTTCTTTAATTATAAATTCTTTAAATAACTATCAGTTTCTGTTTCACGTTTGCCTCACGTGACGGGAGTTAGGTTAGGGTTGTTCCCTTATTATATTCCATAATTATTGATTTGATGCCAAAGTTGAATGAATTGCCTTAGATTTATTTTTATAATTGAAATGTTTTTTGTAATAAAGAGCTGATGTATAGTTTTGTTTTTTTTTTTCACGTAGAAATCTCGTACATCTACGAAGACGTCTCGAATGACTCGACTTCTGACGGACTAGTTTCGGACTAGTCGTGACAAGTTACGGACTACTCTCGACTAGTTTCGGACTAGTCGTGACTACTGTCGGACTAGTTTCAGACCAGTCTCGACTAGTGTCCGACTAGTTTAGGACTAAAGTTGGATTAGTCTCGACTATTTGTTATTAGACTGTAGGACTCTTCTTCCGATGCCTACTGGGTTAGTAGTCTATTAGAACTACTACTAGTTTCTTTATCATGCATTTGGAAATCAGCGTCAGGTGGTAGACCTTGTGTTGTCATCTGACATTATGCTGAGCGGAGGCCCTTTTGGCATTATAATCTTTGTTTTCTGTTTTTATAGTTTCAAGGTGTATTTATTTTGCTGTAATGCCAAAAAACGCATTTTTCTTTATTTATTTCGTTGCAGTGAGTTTAAATGTCAATCTGCTGGGATCTCACAGAGCAGTTAAGGTATTTTACATACACATTAGAAATAAAATAAAAATCAAGTATTAAATAACATATTTTATTAAATGTAATACAAAGTCGATCATGATCACTCAATACCTCCTGGTACGCGCAATTCATAAATACAACAGATTCTGCTGATGACAATTATAATGAATAATTAATTATTTCTACCACGGAAACATACAACACTTTAAAACTATCTACTATCCATTGCTGGTTTACTACTAAATTATGTTAAATTATTGAATGCCGATGCGGCAATGGAAACTACAATGCTTTATATTTCCGTGGGAGACTGATGAAAACGTGCGAGAGAGACGCACTTATAGTTGTATATGTACGTCTCGCTCCCACGCGACTACATATCACTAGAGTATTTGGTATTTGGCTCGATTCGATCACAGTTTCGGGCGCAGAGCTTACTTCCGTCTGCGAGCCTGTGAACAAGAAATAAGCATAATATTAGAAAAGAATAAAGGATACAAAAATATTTAAAGTCATTCTCAAGGTAATAAAGTTCATATTCGTACGAAGCGCTTGCTGTCATACGCTTATACGAATATGAACATAATCAGCTTTAGAATAAGATTCGTATTCGAATGAAATACTATTAGAATAGTAAAGTCAAGGTGCTATCTGTGAACCTTGCCTTTAGCCGGGCACAAATCTAGACTCTTTACTGGAACTAAAAATTTCCTTAAGGAAAACCGCAGGAGCGATGAGATCGGCACAATTAAAGAAAAGCGTACGCCAGCTGCAAGTGAGTCGGGCTGCATAATCAGCTTATAGTGTTCGCACTGCTGGGACACAGGCCTCCTCTCTTCGAGAGGGAGTGGGCTATAATCTACCACGGGGCCAGTGCGGGTTGGTAGATGCTTGACTATTAATACTTGGCCTGACAGGATCACATGCACAGCTGCAGTGATCTTTGCGATCGCGAGACCAACAAGGAAGTCACATTATGAGAAAAATAATTTCCTTACCACTTCCTTCCTATCCTTGCTGACGCACACGGAGCGGACCCTGAAGGGGTCTGTGTAGACGCAGGTGCAGTCCTGCACGAGGCTCTCGTGCCACAGTCTCTGGTTGATGGCGGCTGCTGCCGTCTGCAGGAACTGCTTCTGCTGCCCACCGTTCAACGCGTGGAAGTTCGTTGCAGAGAACACGATGCCATCGGTCTGTGGGTGAATGAAGGTTAGATTTGTATTAAAGATAATCTTTTTTTTTTTTGGTTAGACGCACTAGCAGCTGGAGATATTTAATCTGTCCAGTCGTTGTTGAAGCAGTTCAGTTTGGGAGCCATCACAACATTTTCCGGCTGTTACAACTCGGTAAGAAAAGAATTGCTTCAAATGCTTCTTATTTATGAATTTTCCCAGATCTCTATATCTAAGATTTTGGATTCTAACAGGGTAGATAAATCTTGTTTGAACAAAATGTATCGTCTAGTGTCCAGAATTATCGAATTTTCTACCTATCAAATTGGTAGAGAATATAGAATTATTTAAAAACGATTCCAGCTGATCTTCAGAGCCTTACGTTAGCAACGGTTATTTTAGTTTATTTTAAAACGTAAGCACGCTTCAAGTGTTTTTAACCAGTAGTCTGATGCTATTTCTGTTTTGATACCTCAGAACTCAATTCTTTATTGCATTCCAAATTATGTATTACAAAGATGGTACCTACCTACTTATTAAGTACAAAGTAAAATATCAATATGGTCGGGCACAGCAAAATTAGGAGAGAGGAAGAGGGCTAAGTAGCCATTCAATATTATACCTATTAACTTGTTTTAATTTTAAATTTCAAGTGCATAAGGACATTGACTTTTTTATGTAAAGTGTTATAAAACGAGGTAGGTGTACTCACCGACTCGACGAAGTCCCTGCACGCGTCAGGTGTCCTTGTCAATGTGCTCCTGAGGTTCTCAGCATCCTTGCCGACCTTCTTGTCTCCCAGCATGATCACAGTCTTTTCGGTGTAGCCTGCAGAAATTAATTTACATATTTAATTTACGAGAACACTAAGTTTTTTGAGGTTTTCGTTGGGCTATTAACCTTGCTACCACATATTTGACTGGGCATTATTATTATTATGGCATGGACTGTATTCATATAGTTTGAGCCGATACAAGAATTGATGATATTCTCCCGACCTAATTTCGGTCACGGCGGCCTATCTCTACCTCTTTAAAGTTCGATGGGACGGTAGTCCGATACGACCGAGACGGATTAGAAAAGAATTCAAAATCAAAGGTGGTAGAAAATACCTCAGGCATTAAGTCCGCCGTGTGCATACAGTTTTAATCCATACTAATATTATAAATACGAAAGTGTGTGTCTGTTACCTCTTTACGCTTAAACCGCTGAACCGATTTGGATGAAATTTGGTACAGGCATATTTTGATTCCCGGGAAAGGACATAGGGTACTTTTTATCCCGATATTCCCACAGGATCGACACTTATGCGGGTTAAACCGCGGGGCACTGCTAGTAATTAAATAAAACTATACTGACCGACAATCTGGGCTGCGTTCTTGCCGTTGCCGACTGTAAGGGATCCCTCAGGAGTGACTGTCAGTATGGAGTGTGAGTAGGCCATGTTGTCGAAGGCGACGCTGTAGGCAACGGAACGGGCAATCTCGAGCTAAAAGCAAAATTAGCAATAAGTAACAAATAAATACTTACAAATACGATGGATAATATCCCGGGTTGGTATGTGTAGAAGATGTATAGTTAAGGACCTTCTTAATAAGTGCATGCTACCAAGACCTACAAGCGCTGGTTGGAAATAGCCGTGTAAAAAACTCGTAAGTTTATGTTCGTGTGTATATTAGCTAATATTGTCAAAAAGTTGTAGAAAAATTCATAGACAATTCAAGCTAGACCTATACAGTTGGGGTTTATGAGTCCAGAAATGTTATAAAATATATTGGAACTTACCAGGAAGAATTGACTGTAGCACTCCTCTCCAACGACGCTGATGGTGTGCTTGACAGCTCCAGCACGGAGGGGCAGTTCGAAGATAGACTGGTAGCCAGCGACGACGTTGGTGAGACCTGGAAGATAAAGGAATAAGGTGAACGTCAGCGTCGTAAATGTAACTGTATTTTAACTAATCATTAGTAGTCTGTAAACAATAGTCGATTGTAAAAGTTAAAACCGAGTAATAAAATAAAGTCCCGCATTTTAATATTTTGTTTCTGACATACCAATGAGTTAAGAAATACATGTAAAATACTGGCAATCTTGCATCCGGCTGTATATTGAAATTGTTACCAACATTTAAGTTAGTAGTCAACTTGCTTAACAATGAATTCCCCGGACCACAGATAATATAATACTCCCCGGACTGTACTTACACAGCATTGGCGGTTTACCCAACATTGTAGGATAGGTAATATTGAAAGTAGATAAGAAACATAATTATATGCGATCAACCATTTTCCGATTATTCGTGGTCCTACACAAGGGATGATTTTGAATTTTTGACAGTTCTTCCTTATATAATCTGTCAGACGTCAATTTTATTCCACGAAAAAAAATTATCTGACGACTGAAAAATCGTCCCGCTATCTACGCCTAGGGTCTTCCGCGATGCCGTTGGACATTTACACATGTCATATTATATTTTATCAGTTATCTTACCTAATTCGATTCTGAGGTTATCGATGATGGAGAGCACCTCGTTGATGTAGGGGTTGTCCTTTTTCCTGGCGGGGTCGGCCAGTTTCTGGTAGCGGCTCTTGTCGTCGAACACAGGCTTCGCGTTCTTCAGTCTCACTGTAATAAGATGAAAGAGGTTAGAGAAAGTACTGAAGTGGTTTTAACAGGATTTTTTGCAAATCACGAGAAGACCATTTTGAACAGTAAACAGCTCCTTTCCAAATGATGAAACAATGTCTACTCACGGTCAGTATCATACAGGATGGGGTAGGGGAACTTGGGGGTGATGCCGACGAGGTAGACCTTCACGTCAGTGCAGTGCTTGCTCTTCAGGGCGTCCAGGACTTGTCCCACCAGGGGAACTACGATGTTCTTGTAGTTCTTCTCGTTATCCTGAAATTAAAGAATGAGGTTAGGCGGCTTCTTTTTTTTTTTTTGATGAATTTAAAATGTAATGCTACAAGGTGAATTTAGTCAGAATTTACCCCGAGGAAACAAAATAATATCTCCCAAGTTACAGTTAGTAATGATCTTTGTATTTAGGTACTCCGTGGTAATGATACGGTTTCCGAGTAGAGCGGTGACGACACATGCGAACGTTATGTCCAAATACAAAGCGGTTTGTCAAATACTGGTGAAAATGACAGAGTTTAATGACGTCCGATATAAACATGACGAAAATGGTCTAGAGATTATGTTATTTGATTTACTTTGAACACTTAGACCTGTACGTCGATTCTGTAAAATTCAGACAACAACTCGCATCTCACTTCGCTATTCACTCTCACTTCGCATAAGGTTCAAACTGACCTTGATTTTGCATTCTGTAAGCATCACCTCGTCACTTGCGAAGTGAAGTGAGCTCCGAAGTGACCAATATTGCACTAGTGACTACCATCTCAACAAAATGTTAGTCGAGATTTATCGACTCCAGTTTTTTGACACAATTGTTGAGTTTTTGGCACAGAATTAAATTAAAATTATTTTTTATAGTAAGAAAATAGAACTTTGCTTTTAATTCAATATTTATTCCTAAGAACATTGTAATATTTCTCGAAAAAACAATATATTTGTAGCTGGCAGATAGATTGATTTGCCGATTGTCAAAATAAAAAGAAAATGGATAAAAGTCAAAGGATGACATGTAAACAAACAAAGGGAGAGATTGTGATTTTTATTATTGTAAAATTGAGAAAAAGTATCTACTTTTAAACTCAAACCAACTCATCTGTCGCTATCCTTATAGCGATAATCGTATTTCGGTCGTTTATCGTCAAGTGCTGACTGAAGTGTAAAGTGTTAAAGTCAAGTTATGAGAAGTATACAAAAAAACAAGCTAAATATACTATAAACTACATTAATTATTCACTTTACGCGTGATAAAGTGTCCCTTGGGCTTATCGTTTATCATGTTCGTGTTTTGGAAGTTTGGAAATGAAAGTTATGAACAAACATTCTGCAAGAACATGTCACCATGTACAGACCGACAGCGGCACAAATTGATGCTCTCCTCATCAAGATTTGGCCCAAGGCAACTTGAGGAGCATCGACAGTCGTACCTACGCTGAATCATCGACTGTGGGAAGAAATTTGCACCACGCTGAATGCTATATTATTTTTAGTCTTACTTGTAACAAATTGAAGATTAGTTCTAGTTGTTTAGTATTGTAAAAATATATATTATTCATTATTATCTAATGATTGTATCAGTCTTTCCCTCTCTCTTTGTGCCCTCCTCAAAGCATCTGCGACAAATCATCAGCAAATATAGCAGGCTGATTATATCACCTGCCGGGAGTTCTCAGATTCAAAATCATCTTGGGTTAACTCCGGAGCACTCACTCCGGCCCTTACCTATGCACATATTATGCAAAACACAGCAGGGTAACATTATTCTGCCTCCTCTATGTGCATCCTAGTGCACGTCTCTTGCTGCCAAGAGACACCTCCATCAACCTTTGACTATCCCAAATGTGTGTTCAATGGTGGAGCAGGCACGCTGTTTACAATAAAAAAAATCTAGAGCATAAACCTTAAAAAAATAGGTTGGTACAATTTCCTTACACAAATCTTTTAATATCTTCCGAATGCGTGATCCGATTTACATACATCCAATTGGAATATTAGTTTTATACACAACTCTATCATTTGAGACCGAATTTATTTCAATATCTACATAAACAAAAAAACACATTTTCAAGTTACGTAATTATACCTATATGACAATCCTTACACATATTCCAGAAAATGCCTTACAAACGTACTTTAATCAGTGTGCGGGATTGATCCAGGTATAAATACGGGAAGAATGAAAAAATACGTTGCTTGATGGTCACAGATGTAGGTAGCCGGTCGAAAAAGTTAAGAAAAATAAAAACGATTAGCTACAATCTACGTAGCCTCAACATAAACTGTAGATATGGGGATTTCTGTAGGCGCTTGCGATACTGGATTAGGATATGAAAACTAATAATAAAACTAAGCTAGATAAACTAATTATATAGTTATTGTACTAATTTTTATAACTGTGACATAAAAATATAATTTTAACACTATTTATATAGGATTTCTTCTATTTTCACTCGTAAAATAGCTACTTATTATTTGACACTTTGAATCGGGTTCGAATGCGAAGTGAGCGTCGAAGTGACGGCGGAATTACGTTACAGAATACCACTTCTTACGTCATCTCATACTTTATCTGTCAAAATCTCACGGTCAATTTAGTTCAACTCGCTGACACGCTCGCAAGGGTAGCGCTAGTGTAGATTCGAATTGTCAACCGAGTTTTTAGAATACCAATCAAGAAACTCACAGCGGATTCAGATTCGAACTTTAGAACGAGGTCTTACAGAATCGCACTGCTGAGTTCACCAACATATTCAAACCACCGGTTAGGTATTTAAACAGTTGGCTTACGACAAATTTCCTAAGGAAATTTTAATTATAGAACTAATTAAATATTTAATCAGTTGATTTAAATGTCGGTGAATACAAGGCTTAGAATGTTGGAAAAGACCTGTCTTTAAACAAAGGTGAGTGAGCTTTTAACTAGCAGTAAAGCCTATATGGCTCAATAAAGATATAACACCAGAGTCAAATCAGATAGTCAGCCCAATTATTATTATTAAGATCGTGTGAAACACATAAGATAACTGAATTGATTTAAACAAAGATTTGAATTGAATACTTACAGCAGTTGTCTCGATGGTCACGATAATATCAGCTTGCTTGTTGGGAACCTTCAGCTCGTAGCTCTCTCCAACCTTCCTGGGTTTGTCAGCATCCGTGCACTGCACGCAGACATCAGGCATGACAGCAGGTAACATGCCGGTGAGGGCCAGCGCTGCGTATCCTCGGGCGAGGTCGCACGCCTGGTGGAGCGCTTCCTTGGAGTCGCCGGAGCACGCGTGGATGCAGGCTTGTCTAAAGTGGAAGGTGGGGTTAGGTTAGCTGTTTGTGATCCAGAGTTTATTTGTATAGTTGTATTAAATAATCAAAAGAAACCGAGACTAGAGACGATCTAACAAGAAGCGCACATTACAGCCGCATCGGGCCACAGGGCATCGCATTTGAATACAAAAAAGCGCGGTGAGGCCTACCTGTTATAGTGTGCGATGCTTCATATAAAATATACGAAAGTGGAGCAATTTTGCTATTTCTGCGGCAACCTTTAAACTTAGTCTTCATACTTGATCTACGAAAGACTTACACAGTAGGTTGTAGGTACTATGTATAAAAATTTTCGAAGCCCCCGAAGAATATTAACCCCAGAATCTAGGGTGACGAGCATAAAATTTGTTCAATACCGACTTTCATTCTAATAAAAGCCTTTACTTTTTCCTTCTAGTTATAAGTAGCGGCTTTAGCCATAATGTACAAAAACGAATAAACTAATGCGACTTTGACAGTACTGTTCCTGAGCTTTACCTGAATGGTGAAATGTCGAGGAACAGGCTCAGTGGTCTAAGCGGTGAGGCTCCTCCGAAGACTTCCTCGCACGCGGGTGGCAAAGCCATGTTGTGGAGCTGGTGGTGGGAGTGTTCCGGAGCATGGACCTGGGGGCAGCTCTTAGCCAGACGGTATGCGTTTCCGAACTCGCTCTCTGATGTACAGATCTAGAAGGAAAGTTGTGATTAGTGGAAGGGTAGAATGTTCTTGCTGCCATAGAAAGATTATGTGATTAGCAACAAATAGGTTCGTAGTTACTGCAGTCATGGTTACTACCATTCTTGCTCCCTAAGAGTTCCAAAAGAACTCTTCGGATTGCCGATCAAAGAGATAAAGTGCCTGTAATTTTACCGGTAACTACTTCCACTGGCTAAGTTTTTCAAAAAGCTTGTTGTAAACTAAATATTTCAAAGTAAGAAAAAAATACCACCATAATACTTTGGAGTATCAAAAAATAAAGACGTACCTTTCCATTGGGTAGACGGAAGTCATCGTAGGGCTCATTGTTGCCGTCTCCGAGAAGACCGCGCAGCTTGCCGAGGTAGAAGCCGTTCACTTCGATGTAGCACACCTACGGAAAAACATTATTATAGAACTGTTTTTTAAATGCTAAACTTAAATCTTGAGTATCACGAGATTATTTTATGAGGACACCTGCTTTAAAACGCTATAAACGAAATCGACTATTTGACATGAATTCAGCTGATCCTGAATTTACTGAGCATCCAAAAATTACAACTGACGTAAAATATTATTTAGAAGGCAAATATTTTTAGTATGTCAATTCTCAGGGAACTCCCTAAGACACAGCTAGTTATTTTTTTAAGTCTAGACAGTTTAATGCAACTTGCTTGTCCTGAATTTTCAACATTTTGTATTGTTATTTTGATCCACTGAATATGTACCTCAAGTTTGGCAGTACAGAAGGCCCTAAGTCCGTATAGTGTTCCAAGTCCAATGCGGCCGTTAGCCTCGCGGAAAGCATAGGAGTCCTTCTCCATGACTGGGAAGCCGTGATTGGCACCGTTCAGGGTCACCTGCGAAATAAAAGAATACATTTTGATAAAGATTTGAGACACGGTTCGAAGTTTTTGTAGACGTCCAAAATGACTTGATGGAGGTATGAGACTTGCCCGTTTCGCAAACACAAGATCCGAAAGGGTTAAACAATTTGGTCTGAGCCAATGTGCTTTTTGTCTCATATACAATGAACAATGGGGATCAATGCTCGTATGGTCAGCGACAAACGTAGATTAATACTGCTAAGTACTTTTTTCACTCAATTTACGGCAAACTATTCGATACATTGTATTTCAGCATTTCATAATATGATAGCTAAAACTTAATATTCTTTTAATTTTACTGCTGTTCCGATTTGAATGAAATATTTAGCTGAATAATTAAAAATTTAAAGAACTGAAGTCTTAATATGACTCGGAATGTATACCTTTTCTGTTTAAGAAGCCTTTGTTTTTCAGCACAATAATTAGAGATCTATATAATATATAAAATGATTCTCACCTGTCCATCATCCTTCAACTCCACAATGGAACCGCTCTTGTCTTCCAAGATCAGAGCCTTAGGCTGTCCGTTAGTGAGCTGCATCATGAGGGTGAAGTTCCTGTCGACGTGGTCGTGCGCGAGGACGTAGCGGCAGTTGCCGGGGAACGTCAAGTGGCGTCCGTCGAACGTGAAGATGTGCTGGCCGTTGACGATCACGGCGCGGACTGTGGAGAGAAGATGAAGGTGAATATTAGCATTAAATTATTAAATATAGGAAATTGTGTCAGTTATAGAATATAATACAGAACAGAATTCAAGGTTAGTGACAAAGGAAACTAAATGTATATCGGGATCGTTTTAAAGTTACGAGTGAAGGCTAAGCAAAGTCTAGGTAAGCGAGCACCATTATCGACTGCGTCATTGCTTATTATTATATGAGATTGTGATGAAATACATCACACAAAATCGGTTTCATTGAAAAGGATCACTCTCATTGAATAAAAAAATTTACTAGTCGTTTAAAATATCTCTATCTTTACCTCTAGATTCAGACTACGTACATTTCTCGCCCGATAATAATAAAGCACATTGGGTTTAAAAAAAAATGTTCCTGTCACTCATACTCCTTTTCCCCATCTCTATATGCGTCATATTATACACATTTCATAGTGCCAAGTGTAATACAAAATCTACTCACGTTTAGCGGGCACCTCATCCAGCGGGTTGAAGCTCCTGGGTCTGTACGCCTTGATGAGAGCGAGGACGTCGGGAACGTCGCCGGTCAACAGTTTGTTGAGCACGCTGGTCGTCGGCGGTCTGCCGAGCGATGGTGATGACACGGATCCGGGGGCGAAGGAGACCTGGGGAGAGGAAGCGGATGTCAGTTTATGGCAAGTGGTCACCGGCGACGCCTATGGAATTCTGCCACACAGAGGCATTACAAGTGTGTTGCTAGCGCAGAGCAAAGCTAGGCAAAGCTTAAAATAATATCTTATGTGCCTGTGTGACATACTTTTTAAACGGATTATATCAATGGCGGTAGTACTTTCTTGGACAAGCTTTTCCACCAGAGGCTCTACTACAACACTAAAAGCAGACTCATTTCTTTTTTTATAACTGGGCCCCCCTCATGACCTCAATCTCAACCGGTGGATAGTGATAGATGAGGTCAACGATGGAACGAGCGTACCTAGAAGCTGCCTGTTTCTTCTTGCTTAGAAGGTTGACTGGCATACTATAAATGTACTGGATACTCACAGGGCTGAAGCCGGTGGGTCCGACGCCCACTCCGAGCTGTCCGAGCTGAGCGCGGATGAACTGGATGAGCGACGTGATGGCGGTGGACAGCTTGTGGTAGATGACGCGCAATTCCTTGCTGTCGTCCACCTTCTCTTGTTTCAGTTTCTAGAAGGAAGAAGAAGATTAGGACTATTTAGAAAGACAGCTTTAAATTGTGATGAATTGGGAGCGCTGGTGGCGTCTCTCTGTATGAGACGAAGTCTTCTCTGGCTGGTTTTATTCAAGGAAAGGAGTGGGTAATAATCTGTTCCTTGGTTTTGATTGTGATTTTCAAATGTTTCTTTCTATTCTCGCTGCTCAAAATCAGGAATTGAAAATTTAAATTGAGATGATTAAAATAATTCAGAAGACTATAAATATATGAATTATTTTTCAGATCAATATTGCCCAAATATAGCAAACTGAATGTAATGTTTGGTTGTTGTTTGGAGATGATGTCGGACTTACCTTGGCAATGTATGAGTACAGAGCGTCAGTGAAGTCTCTGATCTCCGGCGTAGGGATGAGTGCGCGGACAGTGTTGTAGGCGTCGCCCAGGAGAGCCACCGCCTGCTCGGGTACTGCCAGCTCTTGGAACTGAAGGAAAATTATTAGTGTTATGCTGTGTTAGCAGTAAAGTCAACGTTGTTTTAGTGCGAGAGGGAGATAGAGCTATACAAAAGAAATAGCATCATTCCTTTTTTTGCCACGGAAAAATGAGGACCTCGGCATTTCCAAACACTCCCTAAAAATACAGATCATGAATTTTGGATATAGGTACCTATTTAAACGAATATTTTGGTATGTAGGTATGTGAAAGAAATAGTTTTTCTTCTTTTTGTCTCTTCAAGATGGCGTTTTATCCCCAAAATGGGTACCAATACTCTCCAATAACTTTTTTTTAAAACTTTGCTATGCAATTAGAGTTTTATGATCTGGTGAGTAAATTATCTATGTGAGGTAAACACGCTAAAATTATGAAACAATGTATTTTCGGTAGGTCAAATTTTTGGAAAAAATATGGAATTTAAGAGGAAAGTCGTTCTCTGCTTACCTTCTCCTTGATGAGGGTGAAGATGGGCAATTCCTTGATGGTAGTTGTAAGTTCCTTGGTCAGAGCGTCGAAGCGGGCGCGGAACTCCTTGAGTTGAGCAACCAGGAGACGGGTCAGGTCTAAGGAACAAAAAAACAATGAATATTAATTAGTGACGAGATCAGCTATTCATATAGGTACGTCTTCTTCAATTTATTGTCTCTGTTTATAGAATTAAGTACTTTCATTCGTCTTTCGTTGTTCTAAAATTTTGACTATTCTTCGTTAATTTTTAACCGGTAGAATTCTACTGATAGAGATTATTTCCACTTATAATCTCGACTGATAGTTTGTAAAATTCTACTAATAGATAGTTTTACCTATCGGGACTATTAGGTATATAAATGCTACTATGTGCAGTAGAATTTCCCAAATTAACAAGAGATCTCAGTACTCACCCTTGAAGATAGCGGTAAGTGTGTTGGTCAACTCCTCAAGTTCAGGCTTGTGCTTCTCATAGAAATCAGTGACGATGGCAGCGTAGTGAGCCACGATGTCGATGATGGAGTCCGAGAATTCCTTGATGTATTTAGCCAATGTTGCGTAGAACTGCTTAATGACGGGCTCGAACTGGAGAAAAAAGATTTTTATTAGACTTTTGTAAGAGTTTCTTTGGGTGGCTGTAACTTTAGTAAGCCAGAATCTACTGTATTGGTGAGACAATGACGTACTTGAACTCCTCTATTTTAGCATAAGCATAATTAGCTTATAACGTACCACCGCTGGGACACAGGCCAACAGGGAGTGCGACGTACTTTACCACGCGGGCCCAGTGCAGTTTGATAGATGTCAGATGTCTTCGAATTATTGGTGATCACGGTTTCCTCACCGTTTTGAGAGCAGCAGTGGTGATGAAATTATTTACACAAAGTAAAGCGCCTGTCTGGGTTTTAACCCGCGACTCGTAAGTCAAGACCCTTGCCACTGGGCCACCACAGCTGCTGGCCATATTTATGAATTAGAAAGTGGAGTGCTTCTGCTGGACAGATATGATAAACGAGAATCTCAAGTAGTCAAGTATGAAACAATAGTGCGTTTTCGTCAAAAGTTTCTTTAACATATTTAGCAAACACCATGACTCGCTAGTTTTAAGAGGATCGGGGTATTTCTGGTAGATAACTCATCATCCTCATCATTTCAGCCGAAAGACGTCCACTGCTGGACATAGACCTCCCCCAAGCACCTCCACTTCGACCGGTTCTGTGCTTCTCGCATCCAACGGGTAGATAGCTGCTCTTTTCTAAAGAACCAATTTTCAACGTACCTTCTTCTCATACAACTCCTGGACTTGCTTGGCAATGCTGACGTAGGTGTTGATGATGTTGTCCACGATGGGCTTGGTGCTGGTCAGCACTTCATCCAAGATCTTGGCGAGGTATTGCACGATCACGTTTCTGAAATTTAAAAGTTCAATTAGGAGAGAATTTGTGTTTTGTTTTGTGTTTTTTTTTTTGGGGACAGCAACATGAATGGTGGAAACAGATTATGTAATTTTCGTGAACTTGTCAAAAGTTCAAGAAGAGAAGTTCAGTCGTGTATGAGGGGGCTCTACTGTATAACTCTATACCTAAAGTGACCTTACCTTAGTACCTTTTACTTTCCTTTATATACTTGTACATAATATACGAGTATGTATTTTAGTGTTAGTATATTTTATGATTTCTTAATAAACATGTAAATTATAAATATTGAAAATATAAAATGAACTTTCAACTTTTAAAAGGCTTCAAGCATCATGTTCTGGATAATTTTAGAATTATATTTTTTTACTGTTTTTTATAACTTAGTTTTAGTTTATAACCCAGAGAAATAGTCGCTTATCATAATTATTGTATAATATTCTTTTTGTGCGAATTAAATTGTAAAAAATAAAATAAATAAATAAACCGTAAAAGCTCTAAAGTTTTTTGCCCGCACTAATAAATGTTGGCAGGCGTTTAAAGTGTAAGATTTACTTGATTATTGACCATTATTTTAAGTTGTCCAAGACCACAAACTACCCACTTACTGAACGAAAACTTGACTTGATGACCAACCGAGCAATGATTCGTTAGAGCTAACAAAAGTCTCTCTTCAGATCAAATACAGATAATCAACTTACAGTGCCTCCGAGATTTCCTTCAGCACCTTATCATCAGCGATTTCCTTGTAGAACTTGGCCAGTTCTTCGTTGTAAGACTTCTCGATGTTCTTGAAGGTCGGCTCCACGCGATGCAGCACCGCCTTGAAGTCATTGCTGGCTTTCTCGCCCAGCGACTTGATGCGACCTTCGAGGTTGTCCAGGTCCTTGCGTAGGGCAGTCTGGGAAAAAAATATTAATGATATTATTATTTAAGTGTTTGGTTAATACTGAAGCTTAAATGGAATCAAAAGTCCAAGCAGGTTGAAGCGATTTTATGTTTTTTAAAGTTTGTTACACAAATATAAATACTACAATTCTGGCAAAACATTATTGGATAACCCGTTTGTAAATTTATCAGCAGACAGGAGTCTGGATTTATTCCCAAATAATCATAATAAGTTCGTCTCCTATTTACTTTGGACTCATAAATGGCTAAATATTTCCTACTCATTTGGAAAATAAGGGCTCTACGTCATGTTAACTCACCAAAAAGTAGTTGCAGTTGTCCTTAGACGCGCCGTACTCGCTCTTCACGAGGTTATCATCCAAGAACAGAGCTCCATGGAGCAAGTTCTTCTTCGTCCCACCGAGGATGATGTCAGCGCTGATGTCGACGCGCTTCTCTGGCTGGATGTGGCCCACGATCGACAGCTTGCGGTCAGATTCGTCTGTTGAGATGACGTTTGATGGACGGTTCTTAAATTGGTAACAATTTTGGTTCTTTGTTGTTAACATGAGTTTTGGGTAAAAATTGAGCTTCTTTTGTTTTTTAATGTTCCACTGTTTTTATATTTCATGTGTTAAATCAGTAAGGTTCGAACCTACTTTGCCAGAAAATTAGCTGCTTCACGTAGGAATCGAACCTACAACCCATAGCGTCAACCGCGCGATTTAGGATTTGTCTTTTCGTTGAGCATTTTCCTGGTCACCACAAAATGAATCGTTTGTAAATAATATTCCAAAAACTCATCATAAAAATCGAAAGCCAATTTGCAGTCAAGTCGCATGAAACTCCGTGACTGTTCAAAAATTTGGTGATCTCCTGACACCAAACATTTTAAATATAATCACCGCTATAACCTGTGCTGAACTCGAAATATTGGTAATCCTTGGCGATGGCAGACACGCGGACTGGCTTGCCTTCCAGCAGGCAGACCTTCATCTCGCCCTTCTGCAGGTTGTCGTTGATGGTAGCTGAGCCTTCCACGTCAATGACCTTCACGAGGGGAGTGTTGATCTGGAAGAATTAGGTTTTATTAGTTAAAGTTCGCTATTGAGACTAAGTGATATGGATAGGTTAAAAAACTTGTGGGAATTCTCAATTTTCGTGTTGAAGGTAAAGTCTGTCAAATAGTTGGATAACACGGCATCCAAAATTAATGCAAACTTGTTAATTATGACAGGTTTGTAAAAAAAATATTAAAAACTAGATTATTAAGAAGGCATTAAGGTATGAAGGTATTTAAAAAATCATAATTAAAAAATTATGATCGACTTTTGTGTCTGAATATTTTATAACTAGCTGAAACTTGGGTTATGTGAACTCTCCAAAACAGGAAACGTGAATTACTGGCGTGTTTTAAAAATAATGATTAGAACAATCATGTAGACTTACCAAGACCTTGATGTGGGTCGGTGATCCCTCCAACAACAATTTAGATTCGCGATCCTGTAAAGTATATCAATTTATTAAGTTACTTATCCATAAAAACACAAATATAAACAGGACTAATATTCGTCCAGAAACAGACAAAAGATGTTCTTAATTCTGTAACACAAAGAGATAGTAACAAAAACTTACGGCTCCGAGAACTGGGTGTGAGATGGATGCTGAGGTCTCAATCTTGACGGAGTTCTGTTGAGGGCGCTGCAGGTTTCCACGGATCTTCACTACGGCTTCCTGTGGTAAGAAGAATGATTTGTGTGAGTCCTAGGATGCAATTACCACTTTATGTGACCACTCAAAAGCGTATGACTGCGTTGATCACAATACACTGATTCGAAAATTACGCCACTGCGGAATTCGTGGACAAGCTGCTGATCTTGCTCTTTCCTATCTATCAAACAGGCAGCAATAAGTGCAATGTCCTCGGGTTCTATAGTTAAGATGAGCGCGCCTAAAGGTTCAATTCTTGGCCCTTTCCTATTTATAGTTTATCCATAGAAAAATCAAGTGCAAGTTTATATGAGTTGCAAAATTTATGCAAGGAGATGAGATGATTTATTTATCCGTGACTGATTGTCAAAAATATTAAGGAAGAAATAAAAAAAAAACTATTCGAAAATAAGTAATTTAGGAGTTAAAGAATAACGGATGAACTCGTATATGCAAAAAGTCGAGGAATATCATACCTTGTTCAACTTAGGATGGTTAAAACCAAATTCAGCAACAGCAGACTGATGCTTCTCGTTAGCGACGTCCAAATCGACCAGGAATCGGGCAGAGGTCTTGTGTCCTTGCTTGTTCTTGTCCATGTCGAGGCAGATCTCTCCACGGACCGGGAAGGGTAGACCCTTGTTTGTTGGGTAGCTGACCACAGACTCTAGAGCCATGACGCGTTGGGGCAGTTGGATGGTGATTCCAGACTTGGCATCTAAAAGTGGATGGTCGGTTAGTATGTGTTTTTGTTGAATTTTCTTGAGATTTTATAAAGGTTTTTGCGAATATCGGTACCTTAAGTGTGCCCAAATGAGTGCATACTACAAACTTAAACCTACTTGAATTCATAATCTCAGCTAATTTATATTCCATTGCCACTAACTCAACTATCTACTTTAGTATTTTGGATTTTAAGTAGATTTTTGAGTGACCATTTATACGCAAAAGGTCCTCAGGAATTTTGGTTGCAATTTGAACTTTGTCACATATAGGATTTGTTTGTTATTCCAAAACTTGATGATCAACTAATTATAACTAGTTATATAAAAATACATGAATTTGATTTATATTGATTTAATTTAAATTGATGTGTTCTTATTTGGTTTATATCTTTTAATTGATTTATTTTAAATGTTTTCTATTAATTTATGTTTGGCAATGGGTCTTACCTGAAATTTTATTAATTCACAAGTTTTAAAGTCATCAAGTTTTGGTTACTAGCAATTATGGAATATCCGTGTCTCTACGATATGATGTAATGAGATCCTTTTGAGTAAGTGGAACTGCAGTTGCATATTGGTATGCCTTCATTTACTACGTGGATTTACTTAAGCTAGAAGTTTGGCAAGTTAGTACTTTTTCAGTCAGCAGGATACATTGGAAAAAGGTTCTGGTTACGGTCTACTCACTTCCATATTCAGGTGTGTTGTAGACATGCATGTGGTACTTCTTGTCTTCCTTGTTGATGTGCAGGTCCAGGGTGTATTGAGGCAGCTTCTGGTCTGAAACCTCGTCCTTGATCATCAGGCCGAACTCAGGGGCGATGCCCAGCTTGCGCAGGTCAAAGCCGGCGTTAATGATGTTGGTGATTACTCCGGGTTCTGGGGGAAAAAAGATACGATTAGGATGTTTGTTTATTTAAAGTTAACATTATAAAGGTTTTATTTATATTCTTGATAAAAATACAGTTAGTTATTATTGGTATTCTTGTTGAGTAGTTGGTGTAGAAAATGGAATTTAAGAACAATCGAAAATGCCGCGTATCTCCATGGACCGACGTCTGGTCCTACGAACGTCCTATGACCCAACGGGAGTTTTATTTAGGCATCGGCACGAATCTATGTTAGCACGAGTCAATGTTTGGAAAAATCGTCTACGGTTGAATAATTTGTAAATAAGTGAGCACCATGTAGATCTATCATCATAATTAATTTTTCTGTCATTGCAAAATTTTAATTTAATTAATACTTTTTCACCTGTTGAGTAAGTATAGTAATTTTATTCTAGGTGCAGCGTCTTCACATATTAACGCATAGAAAATATTGCAAAACACAAAGAAGAAGTGGTGATAAAAAAACTTACTGGATATATCGATTTTGGAGTTGAGCTCAGCATGAGCACACTGCTTCTTCTCCTCGCAGTAGACGTAAGAGTTCTTGTACTCCAGGTTAGTGACGCGAGACTCGGCCACGTAGCTGCGTTCTCCGATAGCCATGTTGAAGAAGGTCTAGAGAAGAGAAGGTCAGGTTATATAATATCAGTTATAGACCTAGATAGTGTATATTTGTCCAGCCATAACCTGCTACAGACTAATGATGAAAATACGAGTAATAAATTAGAAAGATTGGTAACAAAGTGCTTTGATACTGTAGCACGAAAAGAATTATATCAGGCTGATGAACGATATATATTAGAATATAAGATCTAAGTACTTTGATCACTCCTCAAATTAAACTTGAAACACTTACTGATGTAAAAGATATTTGCAAAAGGCTGCATAAATTTTAAACCGAATAGAAATTCGGAGCGAGTGATGTATCCGTGATTTCATAAGCAAATGATGGATTACTATAAATAGCCAGAAGGAAAAACAAGTAACAGACACGAACCTCAACTCCCTTCTCGTTTCCTTCTCCGAGGATGGTGCGGATGTACTTGAAGTTGGCAGACTTCTGCTCCTCCTTGACCTTGACGGCGCCGGAACCTTCGATGATCATCTTAGGACCCTCCTGCTTGCTGATGTAGGATGTGCTGGAGATGATGAAGAATGACATTAATACTTGGTGTCTGAACATAATGAACTTGAAGATGTTTTCAAGATTATCTGTTATTGTGATAAGGAAATTGGTGATATGGACGTCGTTAGATTAGGTTATGAACGAGATCATGCCATTTTTGAATACGATTTGGAAGAAGAATAATTTTACAAAATGGTGGTGGTATTCTGTCAAAAGTTCGGTAAAATCAACAAGTGACTGACGATGGTCGGTTTTATTATGCCTTAAAACATTGGGCTAAGAAAAGTAGAATAATAAAAAGAGTAGAGCTCAGAGCGTAGTACAAAGAGTGCAGAAGAAAGTGGAGATACAGTTAATATATTAAAGAGTTAAAATCTTTACCTTCCACTAAGAACGTTCTTGTTATCATTAGTAGCGTGGAACTCCAATCGCTTGCCGTTTCCAGCGTCCTTGCTAGCAATCTCGACGTGGTAGTTCTTCATACCAAGTTTCTCAGAGTTGGCGGTCATCTTGAAGTTCACGTTGTCCTGCTGGACGCTGCCTTCGGAGACACAGTCAAAGGAAATGTCGCGGATGTTCTCGATCTTGAGTTCAACCTTGCCTTGGGTGGAGCTTAGGGAAGTGCCCTTGACGTATACCCTGTGGAAGATGTGGAGGTTGACTTGACTTGTGGAGGTTGGGTTGACTTGACTTTGACTTTGGTTGATAAAGAGCTGAATAATGATGATGGCGAAGAGACTTGGACTAAAACTGGTTGGAAAGGACTTGCACTAGATCTGCTTGTTGAAATAGTTTATTAGAAAAAAGATTTTGGTATCTTTTCAATAAGAGTGCAGACAAAAACAGTATAATAATGACGATGTACAGTCAACTACTATTCAGTGGTAACATGGTGCATATTGACAGCACAGCGCTTTTATGTCGTAGCAGTAAGCCCTTAGTGCTAGGTTTTCGTAATGCAAATGTACCACTAATATGTGGTTGACTATACGAGACGAAAAGATAAAAAGAAAATGGTGAAGCAGCACTAATAGTTATACTTTACATAAATCAAACGAATTAAACATTACAATAGAAGCTTTTGCGGTTGGCGATAGGTACTTATAAGTATGTACACTCGTCGCAGAGAATCGCTAGTATTGTTACCACGTGTTGATGTAGGAGAAGAAGAATAACAAATTACCTGCTAGGGTTTGGTGTAGAGGGGCTGGTGTACTTGATATCAATCTGAGGTTGCGCCTTCGAGAAGACAAAGTTAGATTCTGTTTTGTACACGCGGCCATCAGCGTCGACCAGCAATGTGGAGCTGTAGGTGTCCGGAGCGGGGTTCTAATGGAAGAAAGAAAAAGTATTAAATACAGCTAAGATACACGAGAAATGAAAAAACCCCATTGGCATAGGTTCTTGCGTTTGGGAGCTACGATGTCACAAACAGACTATTTTTATGGCGCATTTACATAGATATATATCTAAAATCGGTGGGCTGGTCTTCAGCCACATACTAGATTAAATCGATATGGAACAGCTGCTTATTTTTCACTGGGTTCTAGGTTCTAGCGTTGGATTGACATAGAACCTGGATCTAGGAAAATCGGCCTTTTAGTAATAGTATTGTTTTTTCAATCATGTCTTGTTATTATAATGATTTCAGGTTTTCTCCTTTTATACTTTTGATGCTAAACTCACCTTGGAGTGAACAGTAAACTCGAGCTTCTTCAGACCCTCGGCACCGGGTGCGTTGGTCTTGATGCTGAGCTTGTTGTCCCGTGGAGCCACAGCAGCGTCTACGGAGATGGCAGCAGACTTGCCCTTGCCGTACTTGGCCTTCAGCTCCACGTGGTTGTCACTCTTGGCTCCTGGGGGATTATGCCGGTTAGAAAATGGTGGTAATGAAAAGATGCATTCGAATTTAAATTCTTGCATTAGAATTATTTTTCATTAATGCATCCCATCAATCAATCTTAGTTAAGTAAATATAAATATTTTGTAAAAGGCTAGTTTTGTGGATAATGCGTTTGACCAAAAATAAAACACCATTCGTGAACGTTCCATTGAAGTCACGTCATAATCGAAAAGAATAAACAAATCGTACTAACCATTCTGAGCGGTCTTGTAGTTGACGTCCAACACGACTGGGTCCACATGAGGCACCAGAAGCTTGATAGTTGACTGCCCGGTCTGGGGGCTGACCTTGCCGTTAGCGTCAATCTTGTACTTGTCAGCGTTCACTTGGACTGATTCCACGATGGTGAACTGTGGGACAGATTGTTGGTTAATTGAGGGTTTTTGGAAGAATTAAGGATAAGTGAGCTTCTTGATTTACAGTAGTCGAGCGTTCATAAATAACTACAATTTTAGATATGTCGAGAAAAGAGTTTTTTTTTTTTTTTATAGAAAATAAAGTTTTTTGTGTCGTGACAAGAGATAGGACACGATAAATAAAAAAAATAACAGACTTTCTATAAATTTAAAGTTTTGTTAAAAAGAACAAGTTGAGTATGAAATCCAGGATTATTACTAAAAGTTCTGCTTACCTCAGCGGTATCCTTGTTCTCAGGTTGAAGGTACTGTACGGTAGATACCCACGTGATGTCATGCGCCTTCTCGAAGGGCAGTCTGACGGCGACAGTGAAGTCGTCCAGGTATCTGGGGAGTGACATAAAGAGTTTAGCTTGATGATAGTTTCTTGATAAATACGACTACAAAGGAGACTGCAACTAGGGCTGATTTTTCAATAGCTCTTTGTGATTATTGACTTTCAAATGCACATTAACGATTTTTTGTACTTTGATTAGTGTCCAAACCGCATCAATTACATTCATTCAATCTTTTTTTAAAGACGATAAAAATTACTATCATGGTAATTTATTCATAATCAGCAGAGCTTAATAAAAAAAAAAACTCGACAGTCTCAGTAGGTGTTAACTGATTGTTATTTTTCATTCTTCCAAAATATGAGGATATCTTACTTCTTATCTCCCTCCAAGAGCTTCACCACCCAAACTCCAGTCAGTTCGAAGTTAGTGTCATCTCCGTAGCTTCCCTTGAAGCGGTACTTGTCATCTCTGATGGTCGCTGAGTCGGAGTAGGTGTAATAAGCGAGCAGGGACACAGGCTTGGGCAGGAGGTTACCGGTAACGTCGTACTGGGGAAGAAAAATATGGTGAGAAACGGTCGGGACGATTTTCTGTGATTATATAGGTAGCAAAGTTTGCAGTTCGCCACAGTAGGCTTCACTTTTGTAGTGCCAAATTGTTACCTAGATAAACCAAAGATGATAGTGATGATATTGATGGTATCGTTGACCTCGTAATAGCATAACCAAGTGAAGGACGGCCGTTTTCGGGGACTGTCTTATGTAAATTTGACGTTCAAATTGTGGTGATTGTCGGCTTAATTTGCATAAACACTCTTTAATTTTGATTTTGACAACGAAATAAAATACAACTCACCTTCAAGTCAAACTTGAACTTGTCTCCCTCAGGGTTGTTCTTCACAGTAAAGGTGTTCAGCAGATTCTGTCCATCCTTCAGCTTCAGTTCTACCTGACCCTCGTAGTTGATGAGTTCTTTTTCCAGGTTAGTGTTGGTGGCCTTGCCCTTGTAGGTGATGGTGGAAGCTGGGCCTCCGCGCTTGGTAGCGTCTGAGAGAACCACCTCGGCGTGGCCGTTGTATTTCTAGAAGAGGAGGAACATTGAGAGTTTGGATGAGAGAAAATGGAGTGGAAAAAGAAATATAGTAAAGTCATGTTTCTAACTGACCGAATCCCTAACACTTTGAAAGTGCCTGTAAATGGTTTAATTGAAATAAATGCGTTGAGTTTGAGTCCACTTACGTCATTGCTCTGCGTCACGTCACGGTCCACCTTCAGGGTGAGGCACCTATCAGTAGGCAGCACCAGTTCCACGACGCCATGGGTCTTGCCGGTAGTGGCGTAGACTCCGTCTTGGTGCAGGTTCAACTCGAACTTCTTGCCAGCGTATATGAACTTGTTCCTGTAAAAAACGTATGAAGTTATGTCACGAAATATTTTCAGTTTGTAGCTTTTTCTTGGTATTCTGCTGTTGGATACTATTGAAAATTATATAAAATAGGATGCATTTTGCGAGTGGTGATGATCATCATTACCGTGTCAGCCCCGAAACCACTGCTGCGTAAACAGGCCTCCCCCTTTTTCTGTCGTACTTCCCGGTTCTGTACGTGCATCCCGCAACCAGATATTTCCCGCGACTTTGACGATATCATTAACCCAACGCGCTTTTGGACGGCCCTAGTTTCCTTGGCTTAACTTCGGCCACCATTCGGTCACAGCTTTTCTCCATCTAATTCATCGAGTGGTGATACTTAAGACTAAAAGTGGATGCCGTTAATACATACAAATGTGTTTCTCTGTTTCCTTCCTGGCTGACACCAGAGCAATTTTTTTTTTACAATTCCTCTTATATGAGCGTCCAGCTTGAATTATTCTGGTACAGTTAGTGCCGATTGCGATACAAGATTTTAAACGCTTTTCGTTGTATTTTTTTTAGGCGAATTTAGTGATGGTTATGTTCTAAAATAAGTGAGACTCCTAGACTTACTTAGAGTCGACCAGTTTGTCGGTCTTCTTAGTGTTGGTGCTGAAGTGGACCTTGTCGTTGTTGTCCTTCTCGTAGTTCAGGAAGATGTCGACGTCAGCGCCGTAGGCCGGGGCCTTCGCCATGAACTTGAAGTCTCCCTTGATCTTACGCTGAGCCTGAACGGAAAACGATTAGTCAAACATGGTTTCATGATGGGTACTGCTAAAACTGAATTTTTGGGTCTAAGAAAGATTCTGAAGATTAAGCATTTAACTACTCTCATTTTTACTGCCAAACTTAACACTTTCGACTCCACCCACTTTTCATAGAACTCATACGCCATGCCGCCATACATATTGCAAATGGACCCTCCAGGAGGGTCACCGGCATTACGTTTGCGCTAAAGTGAACCCTCGAGGAGGGTCGTCGGCATTAGGTTTGAAACCGTATTATAAAACACTGTAAAAAGAAGTAAAATAGTGTTTTCAAAACGTCTTGTTGCTATATTTAGTATCTCTGGGGGTATTTACATGTACTAGTGGGGTGGAAACGTGAAATATTTAAAAATAAAAAAATCAAGAAAAGTATAATCGCTCGCTTGGATCCCGAGACAGGGGTATCCAACCTCTTCTGAAATTTTCAAACATGTAATAATTTTTTATTTTATTTTATTAATGAACAACAAACAGTTACATTATGCAATATTAGTAGTTGTTTATGTAATGAAAACGTAATTATTTTGTAACAGCTTATTAACGATTAGGTAGTGTTCTATTATTTACTTGACGGTAATGATTCACTCTGGAATTACCTACTTTCAGTCGTTATTCATATAAGTAATGTTAATTGAGAAAGTACGTATAAAATAATTACGAAAAAACTCCGATTGAGATAAGAACTGATTTATGTCATAACTACTTTTACTTGTAGCTTCGCTCCCGTGCTTCCTTTGCCTGACATTACCTTAAGTTATTCCAGCTATAAACTATGTCTACAAACATCACGACACCGCGTCATTTACTCATTCCGTAGGTAGCATCATTACGTGAACGAAGACAAACGGAAATCATACACTACCTATTGGTGTAATACATATACAATACCTATGCCTATTGGTGTGATACATATACCTACACGAACCCCAAAACGCATACTTATCCATGTATATACGAGTACATTGATAAGTATGCGTTTTCGGGTTCGTGAGGCTGTATTATTACATTAGGCATTAATTTGTTTGTGTGGCTGTTAATTTTCTCTGATTTTATTAAATTAACGATAGAAAACACGGAAGCGGTATAAATTAAAAAAAAAATATTGTTCGTGTGGCTGTTGGGCCATTATCTTAGTCTTAGAAAAAAAATTACTTTATGCACTAGAACACAAAAAGCGATTTTATGTCGCCTAAGCACAACATAAAGACGAACTTTTAGAGCATGAGAAGTGAAAATATTATTATGATGTAGAAGATTACTGTCAGAAACCATAGAGGACAAAAATGAATGAATGACAAACGAAGTTGCACTATGGGTATTCTTTTTTACCATTTTGATACGGAACCCTGAAAAGCTTCTATTTTTAAAGTCATCCTCGTAATTTATAATCTCAAAATAAATATTTTTATTTTTAGTGAATACTAGCTGTGCCCGCGACTTCGTCCACGTGGAATAGTGACTTTTCGGGCAGCATATTTTGAACTACATATACCGTCGTTTGAGTAGCTAAAAATTTACTTTACAGTAATGCTTCTCTGTATACGATATTTGACGTATGGCCATCGGGGATGAAAGCATACAGGCTCCTAGGATTGCTAACCCGTGACAGAGCCACATACAACTGACCGTGCGAGAAACAGCTGATACTTAGATCTACACCCACAACTTTCAGCGTCTGACCTTGGGCTTTATTAATTGTCATCACAAAACATAGGCTGACTGGAAACTGGACTTGTTTAAAACTAAATGGAAAATTGTTTGGAGTGAGAGGAATCCGAGGAATGAAAACACTTTCACCTTTTCCACACCCTGTTAAAATCTCTGCTTCTATCAGATTTTGTTGTAAATTGGTCACTTTTAACCTGGTGCCATTGCAAAGTTTTGGGGGGCTTAAATTTCTAAGAAGCATTATGGGTACGCCTACTTTTAATTTTATTTTATGTGCTGGTAGTCCAGGAGCATTGAGGGATTCTAAAAATTCTACTGGTTAGCTTGTACAGGCTCCTAGGATTGCTAACCCGTGACAGAGCCACATACAACTGACCGTGCGAGAAACAGCTGATACTTAGATCTACACCCACAACTTTCAGCGTCTGACCTTGGGCTTTATTAATTGTCATCACAAAACATAGGCTGACTGGAAACTGGACTCGTTTAAAACTAAATGGAAAATTTTTTGGAGTGAGAGGAATCCGAGGAATGAAAACACTTTCACCTTTTCCACACCCTGTTAAAATCTCTGCTTCTATCAGATTTTGTTGTAAATTGGTCACTTTTAACCTGGTGCCATTGCAAAGTTTTGGGGGGCTTAAATTTCTAAGAAGCATTATGGGTACGCCTACTTTTAATTTTATTTTATGTGCTGGTAGTCCAGGAGCATTGAGGGATTCTAAAAATTCTACTGGTTAGCTTGTACAGGCTCCTAGGATTGCTAACCCGTGACAGAGCCACATACAACTGACCGTGCGAGAAACAGCTGATACTTAGATCTACACCCACAACTTTCAGCGTCTGACCTTGGGCTTTATTAATTGTCATCACAAAACATAGGCTGACTGGAAACTGGACTCGTTTAAAACTAAATGGAAAATTTTTTGGAGTGAGAGGAATCCGAGGAATGAAAACACTTTCACCTTTTCCACACCCTGTTAAAATCTCTGCTTCTATCAGATTTTGTTGTAAATTGATCACTTTTAACCTGGTGCCATTGCAAAGTTTTGGGGGGCTTAAATTTCTAAGAAGCATTATGGGTACGCCTACTTTTAATTTTATTTTATGTGCTGGTAGTCCAGGAGCATTGAGGGATTCTAAAAATTCTACTGGGTAGCTTGTAGATTCTCCTTCTTCCATGACTCTGGCTTTATATAGCCACGGACGCGCAGGCGCGAGGCGTGTACGTACTCTGATAGAATACCTTAACAATTAATGTTCGCCGTGATTCTTTAAATTGACATAACTTTTTTATTTATGAACCGATTGACATGAAATAAACACTAACTGTTAAGTGAAGCTTACTATAATATATTAGTGAAAACCGCATCTAAATCGAATAAGCCGTTTCTGATATTAGCGTGCACAAACACACAGACAAACAGATAAACCGACAAACAGACAAACAGACAAAAAAAAATGTAATTACAAATTCGGGTTCGGCATCGATATAATAACAACCCCTGCTACTTTTTTTTTATATATTTCCATTGTACAGACACCACTTTTCTACAATTTTATTATATGTATAGATTTGTAACCGTAAAATGGTTTACCACCCCTGAAATAGCTCCCAATTATTTTTAAAAATAAAAATGCTGGTATTTGAAAACCAACGAATATACTAATAAATCTTCTTAAAATATACGACAAATTTTATTTTCATAGTTTACAATGCTGTATTCGCTAAGAAAAACGTACATTTAAAATGAGCCCTCCGCGAGGGCTCCCGGCATCCCATAAGGGATTTGAGTGAACCCTCCAGGAGGGCTCCCGGCACTGAACGTGTTAAAGGTGTTATTAAAAAATAATAAACTTGAATTAATCGGCACATAAAAAATGTTAATACAATTATAAATGTCTACAAAATTTTTAAGTTTCAAATGTGTTATTATTTTTGATAGCGTTTCATTCGGGTTGGTGATGATTGATATCTCTCAGTGCGGCACATAGCCTTATACGAGTATCAATCACTATAGCAAGCTAACAAAATGTAGTCAAGTTCTTAATTTCCATTCAAATATTGACCAGAATGATGTAAAACCTCACCTGTTTGAAATCAACGATGACCATGCCGTTGCCTTTACCATCGCTGTCGGTAACCTTGAACTGGCCGTTAGCAGAAATGGCATTCTTGATGATTAACTTCAGCTGTCCATTAGCGTTAGCGCCACGAGTTGTCTTCAGGAGGAAATCGATGATGTCACCCTGGGAGTCGGAAATCTTGGCGTGGGAGGAATACAAGGCTGGGGTTTGGATTGCTCCAACGTCAAATCTAGTGGTAAAGATAAATAAATATTAGCTATGGAAAGCTGTAGTAAGATAAAAAGAAAAAAAATTACACTTTTTTTAAAGAGATTTAAAGGTATACGAAATTATGATCAGTCAAACAAGTTAGAATAAGCCGTGTCTATGCATTTTCCTGACGTCCTAATGTAATAAGAAATATAGGTTTACACATGGGACTTACTTGATGTCCTGGGTCTTGCCGCCAACAGACGCCTTCAGGTGTCCAATAGCACCAACATTCATGTCATTAGGCTTAGTTTTGTGTAACAACACTCCCGACAGTTCGTATCTGCCAATGTTCTTGAACTCAATGTAGTTCTCTAAGTTGGATTTGTCAGCAGAAACGATGTCCCTCTTGGAGAAGACTTCGATTCCATTCTTGTCTAACACTGCCTTTATCTTCAAGCTGTAGTCTCCTGGATTCTTGATGTGCTGTCTGGCTTCCAGGTCGAAATCTGCTTTCTTGTCCATGTACTGACCTTCGAGGTCGATGTCAACCTTTTTGGGGTCGATGTCGGCGTCAAATTTGATCGTCAGAGGGATGGCGTGGATTTCGACTGTAAGCAGAAAGAACGATTTGATAAATTATTAAATTTCGTTTTATTAGAATAATACGTCTTTTAATTTCAAAGCATATTTATATTGTAGTTAATTGTGAGAAATAGTGGGATTTGGTTTTTGGTCTTCGAAAAATAAGAAGGCATAACTTACACTTGTTCTTGGTGATAACGTTGAAGTCCTCAGCAGAGTTCTTGTGGTATTTGAGCATTTGTCCGAAGACAATGCGGTTGTGGTTGTTGCGGAGATCTCCACCGTAAACCAGGTCGATTTCATTGCGAACCTGTGCAAAAAAAAAATACGTTAGAATGAAAAGTTTTGCAAACGTCACTATAATTTTTCTAGTTTTGTAGTTTTTAGCAATTTACTTACAATAGGTTCATATTCGAAGTGTCCCTTCAACCTGAAGTTAATGAACGGGTTCAATCTGTTCTGGAACTCAACGTTGACGTCGTTCTTCCTCACGGATCCCTTGAGGGTAGCCAAGTCCTTAATAGTGGTATCAAAGTCAATATCTCTATCGGCACTGCTGGTGAAGTGTCCATCGATGCAGATTGGCTCCTTAACACTGGGGAGGTTCAATTTGATGTTCTCAATGGAGTATTTCGTCTTTCCACCACCGGTTTCTTCGATAACTTGACCAGAGATGGGAATGTTGTGCTTGTCCTTGTCTCCAGGCATCTGGTATTCAACAATGGGTTTGTAGACCTTGCGGTTGCCGCCTCCTTGCACGTTGAAACCAAGTTTGCCGTAGATTTCGTTGGCGTCGTACTTGCCCTTGACGACGACGGTCGTCTCGGTCGGTTTGCGGTAGAAAGTGGCCTGGCCTGACACGACCTTCAAGGGGGAGTTGAGGGATAGCTGAGCTCCTATCTCGTGTTTGTTGTAGACGTATTCACCGTTGAGTTGGGCGCGGCCGTATTTGGCACCTAAAAATAGGATTTTTTTTTAGTAAACTCCACAGTTAGCGTCTTTAACGACAGATTTTTATTTAAATGAGTAATGTTTTTCCATTAATTTTTAGTTTTATTAATATGGGCAGTAATATTTTGATCTATACCTTCAGCATCGAACAACAATTCGAAGGATTGCCTGCCGGCAGCCTCGTCTGAGCGGACCACACCCTTGATGTGGTATCCTCTGAGGTGCTGCTTCTCCAACATCACGCGGAACTTAGTCCTTCCAGTCAGGGGGTAGCTTGAGAGGTACTTGGTGATTGAAGCTTGGGCATCAGGTCCTGATAGAAAAATAATTGTTTTATTTGCGGGTCAAGTGATAAAAGTGGCTTGTTGTAATAACTTTTAAATGGATTGGACATAGTCTAACAAAATAACGAATAAAATAATGTTCTTACCTGAGACAGTGAAAGGCACGGTCATCTCTCCACAGACAGTTAATCCGAGGAAGTCAGCAGCTTGGTCGAAGCAGCCAACGTTCTCCTTCACAACATTGTCCATCTTGACTGGCGTGTGTTTCTCTGGCTGTCCCTTCTCAGAGAAGAAGTAGACCAGGTCGTTGGAGGCGGTGATAATTTCCTGTTTGTCGACGGGGAGTCCAATTTGTAGGTCAAAACCACGTCCGTTCTCAAGGACTTTAGCGATGACATGACCACCAGTGGAGCTGTGCAGGTTGACGATGACCTTGAGACCAGCGGTGATTGCATCAGCATCGACCAATAGGGCTCCGGTAATTTCGATGTCAGTGCTGGGGACCAGCTTGATGTCAACTTTGGCGTCCTTAGGGCTGTGGATGCACTGGCGGATGTCGACGTTAGTGGCGACCTCCAGGCGGCCGGTGGCGGCGCCCACGATGTCGAGCTTGAGGGGCAGACCGGTGGACGTCGGGTAGGCGAGCTCGGCGTCGATGAACAGCAAGTGGGCGCGGACTTCTTGCTGCAAAAGAGGAATAAATTATTAGATAAAAGGTCCAATGATGCTACTAAAGAAAATAAAGAATCACAAAAAAGATCACAAACTAGACTGAACACGGTCAAAAGTGAAAAACCAAATTATATATTTTTTAAAGTAACAAAAATAAAAATGAAACAGAAAGTCCTATACAAGGCCAAAAGGCTCCTATCTCAGCACCACCTCTGCGGCGGCTCCTTTCTTTATTTTTTTCTACTGAAGTAAAAAAAAAGAAAGAAAGATAAATTAATAAATTAAGCTCGTAAAATAAAGAAGGTCGTTCTTACTTGGAAGTGTTTCACGTCGTTGATACCCTTGTTCAAGTACTGCATGAACTGGTCGATGACCTTGTCGAAGTCGAATCCCTTGTCGTCTCCAAGAGATAGGAACACGGCGTCAGTTCCGAACAGTTTGACGTACAGGTCCAGGTCGAGTTCGTTGTTGAAAGGTGTTGCTTCGGCTTTCAGCTATGGGTTAAAAAAACCGTATAAATATTTTTTCGTCCTGATTAAATAGATAGTTATTGCGGAATTTAGTTTCAGATTCACTTTTAAAGGACAAAAAGACTCTTTGTTTAAAAGACCAAAGGCTTGTTTTACAATTATCAGATATAAATGCAATATCTAAGTAACAGACAAATTATAAACATTAACGGAATTTGTTTGAATTCTGTCAGATGTGATATCTTGAACATAACAATTCTGATCTGGAAGAAGTGGTGCAAGAAATTGAAATGTATCACAACAAAGAACTACACATGAAAGGACAAAGTAGCAATAGTCTTCTTCCTTGCGTGTCAACCCAGAAAAAAGTTGAGAAAAATGCTTACGTTCTTGTCAAAACTATCGACATCACTCTTGACGGAACGGCGACCTCTGTGGAAGCCTCCCTCAACCTTGTCCTTGTACTGGTTGAACTTCTCCACGATGTACTTCTGGTAAAGGGTCTGGGGTTCCTCAGTATGTAGGAAACTCTTGGGTCCGAACAGGTGCTCGGCTACACGGTCCAAGTTCCCTTGACGACCTCCAACCTGGCAAATAATAATTTGTATTATTAAAATGAATATTAAAATAAAAAATTAAGATTTACTTGGAACGGTGAAAACAAAAATTGCAGACTCAAATCATTAAAATTGATTCGCATCTGTTTAGGCTGCAAAACGCTTAATTCTCAAATGCAACCTAATTTAAGACGATGTTAGTTAAAAGTAAACAGTTACAAACTCAAATCACCAAGGAGTAGCCAGAATGTGACAACACTAGTATTATAATGGTGGTCCGTAGGTACACGGCGCAACCAGTCACAAACAAAAGTAAAGCGTTATCTGAGAATTTTTTGGTTAGTCTTACTTTAGTTGAAAATACCAACCTCAAGAACATTCAAGCTGTGTCCGAAGATTTCGGCAGTCAGGTTCAAGTTGACAGACCTGGGCAGGAAAGAGTCCTGGGAGTAGATGACGTTCTTCTCGATGTTTCCACCGATACCCAGGGCATCGATATTGAAGGATTCTTCCTCAGAGAAGGAGTATTTCCTGGAGAAGATGAAGCATGAGATGAGATTGATGTTGCACCAATCAAATACAGATAATTATAAACACGAAGAGAATAATAAACTTCCTTGAATTTACTTATTGAATATAAAAAGCCTGTTCCAAAAAAAAAATAAGCCTCTACTTCAATTTGATCAGTATTTTATATTGAAATTAATGACATTTAATGATTTATTCAATCGTCTTACCTGACATCGGTGTTGAACTTGTTGGGAGTGCGGATGAGGCCGTAGTGCTGGCGCGCCAGCTGCTTGTCGGGGTTGGACGAGGCGCGGATGTTGCGGAGGGACGTTGAGATGAAGTTGCCAACTAGAAGGGTGATGACATATTGTTAATATTAACATTTCTGTTTGTTGGCTAAGGGACATTACAGATGAAGTTGCCAACTATAAGGTGGAAGGTGGGAGATACATGGTACATACATCCATGTTATATACATTCTTTATACATACATTTCGTCGAACGAAATGTATTGTAAGTCAGGAAAATGAATTGTTGTCTACCAACTTCCTTGGCAGTTGTGTGGGTTTACTATAACAAGGCAAATTGACGAAGGTTGACAGCTTGTTTAAAAATTAATTTCCCTGACCGTACCTATATGTTTTTTTAAGAGTTTGTCAGAAAATGAACAAACAATATTTAAAGAATTAAACGTTTTTTATAACTTTCGTGAATGTTGCTTTGTGACTAAATTAATATTGTAGTTGGAAAGGTTAACTCAATATCAAACTTGCAAAATACAGCTAAAATAATATACCCTCTACATTTTAAAACGTGATGTTAGGTAAAATGTCAATTACCTTGGTGGACGGGCTCAGAGTCCAGCAAGTTCTTGATTTCGGTGGCGGAGTTTGCGCAAGGGCAGGCAATGATGGCGAGGTAGGCCTTGATGCGGATCTCGGAATCTAACTGACGGTTCTTCATGACGTCAATGGCGGTTTTCTTCAGCTGTTAAGGAAATTATTTATTAGTACAGTTGCAGTCAAATTTTGAACAAGAAAAGAAAAACGGAAACAGATAGAAAGAAGACGTTTTTGAGTAAAGTAGAGCTTGATACGAATTATTGTATAATTATTGTTGTTTAGTATTTACGCAATCTCTTTTTTTTTCCTAAAATTTTTGTTTATAGACAAATAACATTAAATACGGTTTATTACACACAGATACAGAGCACATAGATACAAAGAAGATGTTTCGAAATTTATAATGTGTTACCTCTGTGGAATACATTGCATATAAAGATAGCATTTTAATTTTTGGAACGAAGTCCTTATCATGGCTAGAGTTAGTAGTAGTAGAAGGAGTTGACTGGTAGATATATTCACGTAAGGAAAAAGCGTTATGCTCCATGCGACTTTCTCTGTCTCCGTGTCTCTTTCTAGCATATACAAATGTGTGTGTGCGTGCGAGTATCGCGTAAGGAACGAGTTCCTGACGGGGCTCTCCCGACTGCAGACGTTTTTTTTATAAAAGCTGTTGCTCTGTTTTATGTAAGTTTTAAATCGTCAAGACTTATCACTATTACCACAGTATCAAAACAAACGCTTTTTTAAATGCCTGGTACTTTACCTTGCTTGCGCAGGCATCTGCTTGGAAGGCTTCAAGAGCTGCAGCCTTAACCCTGGGCTTGACGTTGTTGTCCTGGGCACAGCGGGCCAGCTTGTCGATCAGAGAGTCCTCCAAGTGTTGGATGTTGCGGATACCCTTCAGAACTGCTACGACCTGGTGAAGAAGAAAATTTAGATTTTAGGTTACTTATAGATAATACAATTTACAAAATATGAGAAAGGATTCATTTATAACACCACAAAATAACTCATAATTTGGGAATTGAACCCAGCACTCTAATTGCTTTATACTCTCGTTCGTTACTGTTATCGCCCGCAATTTGTTAATCAAATGCTTTATACCTATGAAGCATTTCATTTTGTTGTATAGTATTTAAAATATGTTTGGAAAATTAGTCCGTTCAACAACTAGATCAATGCAATGTTAATAGTTGAATTATCAGTCTCCTACGCTGAGATACTGAGCCAATTTTACTGCGATCTTCAGTAAGTACCAAAACCTTCAATATACTTACATTGTCCTCATCAACCTTGGTCTTCGGCTTGCAGTTCTGCAGCTTGGCTCCCAGTTTGTTGCTCAGGGCGATGATGCCGTCGTTCTTGGTGTGGTGGCACTGGTGCTCGCGACAGAAGGCTCTAGCCAAGGCACCCACGCCGAGGTACACTTCTTTGGGGAGGTTCGGCAGGTCCAAGAGTCCCTGTGAGGAAGAAGTTTTATTAGAATAGTAGTTAAAAGCATATATATTTTTTTTTTTAGATATGGATGTGTTGAAATTGTTGTTATACTCGTAGGTAGGTACATATATCCGCCGCTGTTAAACTCATACGAAACTTTCCCCTTGGTTTGGCGATCATCTTTATGGAAGCTCAGAGTTGGAGTGTGATATTTCGAAGATTTAGGCCCATTTGAACCACATATCGCTAAATGCGTTTAGCGATAAACTAATTTGAAACTTTGTTCTGTTTCTGTCAATCGTTTGAAGTAGAGACAGACAGAATGATGTATGAAATATGTTAATATGCTTAATATGTTTAAAAATGTATCAAAACAATCTTTGATAGAAGGACCTTCTTAGGATATATTTAATCCGACCAGTAAACTTCGGAAACTTATCTAAAATATCGCTTTTTTAACTTACAGCTGCTGCCTTCAAGGCTTCATTGTTAGCGTGCCTGGCGTTGCTCAGAGAGAGGAAGACCAGCTTCTGCTCAATAGGACCCAACTCTTTGCTCTTCAGCAGCTGGATGGAAACCTCAATGCTGTAGCCAGTTCCTGCGCGGATCAAACCGTCGAGGAAGACACGCCTGATGGAAAAATGTGGAATTTGTAGGGAACATTGTAGACTAATGATAAAGGAACTAAGGAAGTAAATCGTGGAAAAAAAATATTAGTGACTATTTTAGATTTAGGTATCCATTTCATATACTTAACAGAAGTTTTTGGAGTGAACCATTGTGAAATAAACAATGACAAAAGTACATTATATAGTTTTTTAAATTACCTTAGCTGTGCAAGACAAGCAATGAAAAGGGATTGTACAACATAAATAAATAATTTAAGATTAAAACTTACTTCTCAATGCTGTTTCCCTTGATGTGGCTGTAGACCTTCAAGAGATCATCCTTGGTGGCTGTGCGTAAGATCTGAAATATACAATATTATTAGTAACCAGTTTACGAAAGAAATTAAAGATTGAAAGAAGATTAAAGATTGATATTGATGAATTTAACAATTTGTTAAGATTTCATGGAGGACAGTTTGGAGAAATTGTTACAGCTCTTCCAAAAGTTAAGGATCCTTACCCTGACGAGTTGAGCGAAGTTTCCAGCAGACTTGGAGCTGGCTTCAGTGGCGACGGTCTTGGCTGTCTCCTTGACGGCGTTCATCACAGCTTGCATGTTGTTCTTGTTGTTGGTGACGCCGTGGGGGTTCTCGAAGATGATGGTGCGGGTCTCCGTACAGCGGCCTGGTGGATAGATGTGATGGTTAGGAGTTTTGAAGAGAGTAAAAAATTTTTTAGTACGGATTTTATTTAAAAATTAATGGTAGTTTTTGTAGTCCTATTAATTCATATTTTTTTGGAGTATAAGTATGTAATATGTTTATAAATCTGGCATTTCTTTTTATCAAATCCACTATTATTTTTAGGTGAGGTGGATAAAACGTTCACCAAAAGACACTAAGCATTTTGTATTTGTTTATAAAAACTCTATTGATTTTAAAAGCTGTAGGTTTTTTGTCAACAATGATTCAACTGATTTCATTGAATATTTAACACTTACTTGGGTTGTTAGCAGCCCTAGCCTTTCCAGTTAATGTCAGCTTGGTGTGGACCTTAGCCTTGGCGCCATTGTCTCCCACAGAGAAGGGTCTGTACAAGTACTCCTCAGTCGCAGCAACCTTCTCAGGGACGCCGTTGTTGACCTTGGTGTCCACGTTCATCGAGGACTGGAGAACTTGGGTATCCTTGATTTCCTGATAAAGGTATGGATTACTTAGATAAGTCATATAGAAATTCCATGAAGAGTCATAGGTAGAGATCCCAAGAGGAAGCCCACGCTTAGCAGTGGGTGAACATGGCTTAAGACATAGTAGACCAATCATTGGAATTCGGAGTATCTAGCAAACATCGTAATATTTCAAATTCGTGATACCAAAGTTGCTGCAACACGAAATTTTGACTATAGTTTGTGATGTATCAAAATGGACTCATAAAGCCAGTATCCTTGGAGAATTTAGTGTCCAGCTAATATTTTGATATAAATTCGAAAGATTTATGTAAAGGAGATGACGTGCGAGAATTGAGTTGGTCACAAAATTTTACAAATTTATAACGTTTAGAATGATCTCTCTTAGTTCATTGGCTAAGATACTCACAGCATTAGGGTTAAAGATTCCAGTGATGAGGTCGTTCTTGCCCTGCTCGCGGTGCCCACAACGGGACAGGTCGCGGCTGCGGTGCACCAGCACGGCGCTTCCCTCCTGAGATGATGACACGTCTGTGGGGCATGTTCCGAAGATGTCGACCTATAGAAATGAAAAGGTTAGATTAGAATCTTCTAAGTATATCAAAATAGTATAGAACGACGAAACTTCAGTAAAGTTACTGAAGTTAGTTTTGATTATAGATTCGTCGTAATAAACTATATGTAAAGGTATAAGTAGGTACGCATGATGTAAATATATGTATATACTTAAACCAGTTAAAACCATTCACGGAGCCTATTTTTGTGCCTAGTTTCATAGGACACAAGTTTATTTTTTTATATACTTTTGAATTAGAAAATATTTAAGATTGCCCTCTTTTATACCGGACTGGGAGCATAAAATGATAAACTGTAAGTGCTGTTCATATTTGAAAACAAGCATTTTATGTTATCTTGATAGCATTTTATGTTATCTTGATAACATAAAATGCACTAAGAAACAGAAGCAGAAAATGAAACGCAACATCTTGATGTTGCGTTTCATTTTCTGGAAGTTATTAAATATTTTGCTTGCGGTCCTAAGACCAGTTTGGTCCTTTTTAATTCGTTCCTTAAAAAAATGAAGGTTTTACCTGGGTGGAAGGCTTCTGTTCTGTCTGCAGCAGCGAGATGATAGCTCTCTTGATGTTGAGGGAGCGACGGGTGTCGCCTTCTTCAGCACAGATCTCGGCTCCAGTGCGGCCATCTTGTAAGGTAAAGCGGATCGGCTTTTCAATGCCGGGCGGGCTTTGGTGTTTCTGGAAGATAATGTGGTGGTGAGAAGATCGTTGTTGTAAAACAAGTTAAATAAAAGATGCCACTCACAAAAAAATAGATTTTGGCAAGTGTGCTAAGTCATTTGGTTTTGTTTTTGTTAAAGCACTGATATCTTTTTTCGTCTTTTCGCAAGGAACTTTGATTTAACATGTTAATCATTTTAAGATGGACGAAGTCAGAGGGGCAATTCTCGTAATTTTAAGAACATTTACAGTCAGAAGGCCAATTCTCCTAATTTAAAACGTTCAAAATCTAGTCGCAGTCTCATCTCGGCGACAAACATATGTCAAAAACTTGTCAAAATGTAGGGAAATTAGAGATATTTTTGATAGATTGAGACTGAGATCAGACTGTGAACGTTCTTAAAATTACGAGAATTGCCCCTCTGATCTCAGTCTTAATCTGTCAAAAATACCTCTAATTTCCCTACATTTTGACAAGTTTTTGACATTTGTTTGTCGCTGTGATGAGACTGCGACTAGATTTTGAATATTTTAAATTACGAGAATTGGCCTTCTGAACTTTATTTAAAAAATCGGTGTCCACTGAGGAATACGCTGAGGTAGACATAGATCCACCTAGATTTTGCATCTTAATAGAATCAATCAATCAATAGAGAATCTAAGAATCAAGTCTGCCGTACGGCAGACTTGATGTACAATGGCGGTACATATATACCGCCATTGTACATGAAAGTGTAGAAATATAAAACCCTAAGCTTAAAAAAATTATAAAAAAACAATTTTGTACAAACCTTGCCATCTGGACCAGAGATCACCAAGTTCTGTACAGCCAGCTCATGCACGCAATTGCCGACGGACGCCACAGAGACCTGACCGAGCAGCTTGACGCTGGTCTCTTGGTTGGAGGCTCCGGTCAGGAAGATGGTCACGATACCTTCCACGCCATAGTTGTATTTGTGTCCGTTAAGGAAAGATTGAGTCGTCGGGGCTGGAAGAGGAAAGACAAAATAAGTAAGTATACAGAAAAAATCTAAGACTGAACTTTAAAATGTTGGAAGATTCTAGGAATTTAACGTTGGTGAAGATATAGAAAAAAAAAGTAAAAAAAAAGGTTTAAAAAAAAGGTTAATAACTTTAAAGAAGAAAATAGCAACACAGGAAATTATAATAACGATGCCTAAAAAGATCATTTAAATGAAAACAGTGGTAATGAGTAAGACAATAAAAGAAATGGTATACTCACATCCTTTGCATCCTATAGAGCATTTATCTGAAACAAACAATGTAATTTGTGTCAATTACTTAATTATGACGGGTAATAATAATTACAAACTCATTAGATGTTGATAAATTTAATGACAATAAGCTCTTTGTTATAAGGAACTTTTGTGATGAACAAACACAAAGTCTCGAACAGAACGATCATATTGAAATAGTGACCCTATATAACTATAAAACAGTTAACTAATTATAATTATGAAACCATCTAGGTATTATAATGTCGCGAGTGAGTTTTATCAAATAATTTCCATTACAATATAAATAATAAAAAAATATGATAAGTTCATAGGTGGTACAGATGATAACCTTATGAGTAAACGTTATCAGATCTAAAAAAATAACAAGTATACGCACGTATAGACGACACATTAATTATTTACTTTACTTTTACAAAATAAAATTGCCAGGGTTTTTAGGCTAAATTACATTATCACTTGAATGGAGCTCTTATCCGGTAATTATAATTATAATAATTTCAAAACGATGTTAATATTGGTCCTTTGGTACGGAAGCTATTCCCTTATACGATTTTGCTTTTGAAGAACGTTTTGTGTCCAGAATTAGGTTTTTTTGCTAGTTAGGTTCAAATCGCTAGCAAAATACTTTTTACAGATTAAGTCTAAATCAATACTGTGAGAGTTATATCAGTAGATTTATAGTACCAACCAAATTATGGATTATAAAGAAAAGAATCAAGGTTTCCATGAAAACGGTCTCAACAGCAGAAAAACTTAAGGCAACATTCACATAACGATAAGTAATATCTATATATTATAGGAGAAAGCCTGATAAGCTAAATAAATAAGATCAACAAGCTGTCATAGAAGTAAATAGTAATTAGAAGGCATAAACAGTCGGTTCAAGGTACAATTCCGCTATTAACTTGAACATTGACAACAAAGTAGATCCCGGATCAATGAGGTCAAAATGTAAATCAACACACGCACTTTATGACTCAGTTAAGATAGTAGAACATACGTGACTTCAAGGCTTTCTTGCTTATCTAGGGATGGAAGAAAGTAATAAAGTGTTTCTAATTATTTTAATTAGTGTTTTAGATGCAGGAGTAAAGGTTTCCAATGATTTGATGGATCATTAAGGAGACGGGGTGCAAGTTTTTGCAGTAAAGAGACAACAAAGGCTATGTCAACTGATAGTAAATCTTTTAAAATCACTAGGAATCCAGGTGTTGGTAGGGAATAAATTAAAAACTTGTCATCTGCTTTCATCACAGCGTTTTAAACGTATAGTCGAAACAGAAATTGCATCCTTATGAGTAAGACAAAGGTCCCAGAAATGATTGATCATGACCATGATTTGAATTTACATTCATTTAGAAAGCTTTTCTCTCTGTCTGTCTCCCAAACGCAGAAACACTCTCCCTCTCAATCACGGTCCCTCTCGATAAACAGCCGATTATCCAATTTGCCCCACAGAGGGGACAAGACAGGAGCCATAGTTTGGCGACCCGCCACAATGACCTCTAAATTATAATCATATACGACCCATATTTGGGTCTCTGGACTGTTCTTTTTAAGACCTTGGAGTTATTTCAGGTAACGATGTAAGATTTGATGAAGTAACAAAGAGATCAATAGAAAATAAACATATAGAATCCTTTGAAATGGCTTGGTACTTGAGTAAAAAACCACGAAGGTACTAATTCTTCTTTATTTCATATCTACTATAAAGTTTTTACCGTGTTTCTATTAGAATATTATTAAACCGTATTGGATATAGCGAAAGAAGCTATCAATTATGAGGCTTTAAGGTTCAAAATATAAATTCCTGACTCACGAAACAAATATTTTCATACAGAACCATGAATTCGGGTTAGTAATGTACCGGGAACGGAACAAAGCTCTTAACGTCAGTTAATCTAAGAGCGATCGCTAAACTGACACATCCGTACACAGCTGGGATGCATATATAATTGATGTAATGACGACGGGAGTCCGATACTTACGATATCATTCCGATGGATACTTTTAAAATGAATATTAGTTTGTTAGTAGTCCAGCACACCAATTGCATAACACACTTTTTATCACAATCCAAAGGATTTTGAAGGAAATTTATAATCCATTGCTCGACAAAGTAACGCAATGAAAACGGTCAAATTGTCAAAATTAATAGCATTGGAATTGTAAGTGTGGCATTTACCCAGCTGCTTTTAAAAATACATTTCTTTTGCATGAAGCTGTAGAAATAAATTTGTTATTTCGTTTTGAAACTTTTTATAATCAATGAAAAAGTTTCTTCTTGATGATCTTTATTTTGGGAATCACGACCAGCTTTGAATATTATATCAGAAAGATTACCCTCTGCACCTAATTTATCATTTTCACCTGTACTTAACGTGCTTCCAGGTTTTATAACCCTCCTATCCTTTGCTTTTGACCTTGTGGAAGACCGACCTAAGCCGATTGTTATGATCTTTCCTCATCCGTATCAAAATTCTACATAACGGTCAATTATATGATTATAAAGAACAGAGACTTGATAAACTAACAGTTCTGATAAATTTAAGCTAAAGAGTGCATATGTTATCAACAATAGTGATATTCATAATGTTTCATCATCGGTGAACAGCGGCCATTGTCAAGGCTTTTTGGTTTAAATAAATTGTTGAAAGCTGATATGAAATTATGTTAAAAATAAACTTCTTTGAACGTTTATTTCTTTAGCAAAGGACTTTTAGCGTGTAAGTTTATTTAAACAAGCGATTTTGGGATTAACAAAGGACAACAAATCTAAATTTGAGAAACATCATCTAAACCTTGAAATGCCTGAGTGATTTTTTACTTTGTGAGAGTCATTCCTTTCTGGAGGTATGATAGGCAGTCGCGCCATGTAAAATACTATATAGCTGCATCAGGTCAGGTATGGAAGTCGATCCCAACATAGTTGACAAAAAAGCAAGGCAAATGATGATGATGACGAGTTTCATCTGGACCATATTATTTCTAATCTTCTTTTATGCAAAGAAGATGAAAGAAGACTACATTTAATACATATATTCCTTGAAGAAATTTCTGGCCACAGTAATAATCCTATAAATAATAAAATACCTATGACTTGACGCTTGTTACTGACATTGGAGCAGGAGATAGTACAATCTCAGGTCAAAGATGAGTGCTATCAATGTTTGCAGCGAATAATAAATGTAAACGTTATCGTGTCGTTAACTACACTTTGTTCTTCATTGTACCTAACGCGGAATTTTTTTGGCAGTTCATGTTTTTTAGGGTTCCGTACCCAAAGGGTAAAAACGGGACCCTATTGCTTGCTAAGTCTCCACTGTCCATCTGTCTCTATGTCTGTCAGCAGGCTGTATCTCATGAACCGTGATAGCTAGACAGTTGAAATTTTCACAGATGATGTATTCCTGTTGCCGCTATTAATATGAAAAACAGAATAAAATAAATATTTAAAGGGGGCTCCCATACAACAAGCGTGATTTTTTTCCGTTATTTGCTCAATATTAATAATGGTACGGAACCCTTCGTGCGCGAGTTCGACTCACACTTGGCCGCTTTTTTATTATCTTTAGAGGTTTTATTCTGCGATATGCTGGCTGTTGTTTATAGGTAGAATTCAGTTTTCATATCTATGGTACCTACGTGTAAAAGTTATGTTTTGTGGTCCGCATCGTTATCAACAGGAAAAGTGCCCAAAAGACTGAGATCATTGCCACGTTGTATGACAATGCTGATTTTTTGGCCAAAAAATAGGCCAGCCCTCTGGTCACGTGAAGAATCGACTAACCGCTTGGCAATATCTCGAAATACTAAGTGGGCACTCGGACCCCATGGTTCTAGAGTTTCAACCCCAAACGGCTCGAACTTAATAATGTAAGTTCCAAAAAGATTGGAATATTTTTGAGCCGTTTGTTGTTTTCCGCACCAACGATGCGGACGAATTTTTTGATGCCTTCTGATTCTTTCCTTTTTATATGCTTGTAGATATTATTATTATTTTAAGACTGTTTGTTTTGTTGTAGAGTCACAAATTGTTAGGGAAACTAACTACCAGAAATTGTCCGTATATTTAAATCTCAACTGTCATTCTTTAACTAGTTGTATGAAATGGCTCGAAAAATTAACCGCGTCAATTAGCTTAGCATTTCATTTCTTTGACTGTATATACTCTTTTCTATTTCTAGTGACTTTTATGTCTGTAAAGTATTTTTAGAGCTTTATGAGTTTCAGAGTTACCAATGTAGATTTTATTTTATAAGACTTTTATAAGACTTTCATGTAATTTATTAAACTGTTAAAGAGTGTTGTGACTAGACCATTCTGCGATACCTATACTATTTATCATTTTAATACTAAAAACTTCGACACTATTGATTTATGTTAAAATACTCGTCATTATTATTAAGCTCTTATCATTTTGACTAACGTTTCAGAGAACTACATTTTTATCGAATAAAACATTTTTTTGTTTTCAATATTTTTTCAACTAATTAATTAATTGTCTCTAATTAAATACATAAGGACCAAGTTTATCATGTGACATTGTAATTATTTAAATTTTTATCTGGATTTGGGTAAATTTTTTTTGGAAATTTTATGTTATATTTTTATCAAAATGGTGTTTTCGTAACTAATGGCTGATTCCTATAATTTACGGACCATTACTGGTTAAAATTAAGACTCTTGTATCTTTACCAAAAGTAAATCAAAGATCAGAGATTTTATAGCTTTGCATAGTAGACCCTCCCATGGAAGTAGCTATCACAGGTAAAATTAGCTTACGAATCTATTTAAAATTATGTCCAGTTTGGCAATAAATAATGCTATCATTATTGTTTATAGGAACTAAAACATAAGTTAGATTTGGATTTGTTTCCTAGCTAATAACAATTTTTTAAGTAAAAAATAAGATTTTCTGGTAAGCATGAGCCTAATCATGATTTTCTGCAGTTTCAATTTACGAAAGAATCATTTTCGATTGCTGCTCCTTTAATAGTTGAAAAGAATTAACTAAAACTACCATTTTTAATTTTCGTTGGGACTCAACTCGGATTTTAGAGTCTACTTTTGGGTATAAGATATAAATGTTAAGGAAGACTGTGTTGCGGGAAATATTTTGCGGGCCTACTCATAGTTAATCCAATTAGAACAAAGTTAGAAACGCTAGCTTTTGGCTAAATATTCATAAGCTTTACAGAAAGGGAAATTTAATGTTCTGTGTCTCGTAATATTATCTACTTTATATACCTACTATTTTATAGACGCAAGTTTTTTTTTAACTGAACAGACAGCTGTGCTGCTGGGGAGTTTGTTGCGCCACTTCTTGTTCCCAGCGAAAGCACTAGGAAGTGGTGAAGGGCGGGCCTTTTGGGGGACTGTCTTATGTAATTTTAACGTTCGAAAAGAGCTGATTTTAAGCGTAATTTGAATAAATTACTGTTGATTTTAAAATATATCAGATGTTTTTTCCATGAAATAGATGAGCTTTAGGAAAATTGATAAAAGTTAATAAATAAATATTATATATATTATGTACCTAAGACAACGCTTGATAAACACAATTGTATATAACTTGTAAAATCTAAAAGTAAATTATTTAAGTAATTTCTAAGGTTATCACTGAAAACAAAAGATATTTCAGATGCTTTTTTCTGAACATGCGGGAGTTTTTATACAAAGAACACGAAGGGTTTACTTTTAAAACAAAATCAAAAAAAATTATACAAGCAGGACCAAAAGACTAAAAAATAATACAAAGGACCAAAATAAAAATCACTCACCATTGGCGAAAGTTGGATTCCATAAAACGGAAATTAATAATAAAACACTTAAAACGCTAATACTACTTTTCCCCATCTTGTAAGGGGTTAAAGTAACACATAAAATCAGTCTTATTTATCGTTATAATAATACGTCTCTCGGCTACCTGCTTCTGTAGGTAAATGCGCCGGAGTCACCCGCGACTCCCTCTTTTATAGACGTTTGGGCTCGACCAATCAGGAGCCACCAAATTGTGGATACAAAATCTAATAAGAATATTTGTTATTGATAAGTTTATGGTCATAGGTCATTAGGTATTGTACTATTGTAGATTATGGGATAGTTTTCGCGTTTGAAGTTAGAATTTCATTTAATTCGAGTATGCAATGTTGGCTTGGTGTCACTTAGAGATAAAAAATAACTTTACGAATCTCGCGATATCTTCAAAAAATTATAACAATAATTTATGTTTTAATACATGTACAGACGCCAGCACATCAACCTACACCTAACTGTCAAATTTTCCCAATCAACATTGAACCTTATGCTTTAGCGATAAAGTTGAAAATCTATTACAGAAATCTGACAGATTGTAGTAGGTTGATGTGCTGGCGTCTGTACATAAAATTGCATTAAGTAAATGTTTATATGTTTATGTGTATTGTGTTATAAATATTAATTCAAATATTAAAAAAAAATATCGGTGGCATTCTGCAACAGATACTTTTCTTTTCCAAATCATTCGTTATTCCATTTTTTAAACGGTTAGAGCCTGATAGTATACACAAAATAATCTAAAATGACCTTAAAAAAAAAACAACCGATTTCCAAAATAGACACTGCAAAGTAAAAAATAACTTCAATAGTGTCGTTGGGTTCGCATTTTCGTTGTTTGCCTCCGACTATTTTCATTTTTACCAGTAGTTTTGGTTTAAAAACCAAACTACTGAACCGTTTTTGATGAAATTTCCGTGGATCGATCTGAAAGTATATCCTTTCAAATAAAAAAAACAACAGACTTAAAAAAAAAATACTACAAAGTGATAAATAACTTTAATTTCAGAAGTCGGTGTCGTTGATTCCGCATTTTCGTTTTTGACACCAACTTCCAAAATTTATTAATTATCACTTTATACCTAGTATTTTTTTTTAAGTCTGTTGTTTTTTTTTGTAAAAAATGTTTTCGTTTTTCACTTTTTAGTTGTACTTACCCCACACAAATTCAATAACACTAGTGCATTGAAGAATTGAAGACACAGACTAGAAGAATCATCAACATTCGCATAGAAATGCGGGAGATGCAGTACATTTATGCATATAACTTCATACATATGACAGCACTGTAACCATTAATAGCACAAACGCTCAAAATTATAACGACGAAATTACAAAGACAATAACCTCCATAATACAGCAATGGTTAGATAATAATAATAATCTAAAAATAAATATTGAAACGACAAAATTAACGATGTTTAGCCAACGTTCAAACACCAATATGAGCATATACTATAACAGCCAACGCATAACGCAAGTAAACACATCTAAATTCCTAGGTCTAACAATTTACAATAAATTAGATTGGAAAACACATACGGAGGAGCTAACCAAACGAATTAGTAAGTCTGCCTATGCCCTATATAAACTTACCTCAGTGATGACTGTGGACGCTTTAGTCACAGCATATCATGGACTGGTGGTCTCAGTGTTAAGATATGGTGTTATTTTTTGGGGGAATTCAACCAATAGGGAAATAATCTTTAAAGCCCAAAAAAAGTATATCAGGACAATGTTTGGATTGCAGGTCATAGATACATGCAAACCATTGTTTATAAAATTTAATATTTTGAATCTTCCTTCTTTATATAATTATTTTTAAGGTTGCTTTACGAGTATTTGTTAAGACCAATCCAAAGTTGTTTAAAAAAATGTCAGACATTAATAATCGAAGTCGACGGGATAATAATAGTTTATGTTTAAGAAGGTCTCTGTACAAAAGTGTTTTTTACATGGCGCCACTTATATTTAACCGCTTACCGTCGTCAATCAAAGAATTGAACGTAAGCTTACTTAAGAAACGGCTAAAATCCTTACTTGTGAACAAAGCATATTACAGTATTTCGGAATTCTTATCAGACAAAAATCTTAAGACAGAATGTTGACATGCTAATATATCTATTGTTGTTCTTGACATAAGTTTTGTATATTGGCATTAGGATTATAATATTGACATCTGTATATTGACATCATTAGTATTGTATATTGACATAATTATTATTAGTTTTCATTTTATTTTGATTAATTTTGTTTTTGTTTTTTTTTTCTGTTTTGTGACATTGGCTTCTATTGCTATTTATTATTAATTAATTTTTCAAAATGTGTCATTCCTTAATTTTTTTTTATTGTCCATGCTTATTTTAATTTTAATCACAAACATTTGTACGCCCTCTGGCTTAACATACTCGTAGCGCTCTATTCTATCTTTATAATAACATCATTATTGTACCTATGTTCAACAAATTAATAAATGACTTATGACTTACATAAGAATCATTACCTAATGTATCATATACTAAAACTTTTCTGAAAGTATGTAGATCACATTAATGAAAGAATTATCAAAATTTCATGTTTTTGAGAAAATCGCGGACATATAAACACACATACATACGGGTCCAATACAAAACCTCCTTTTTGAAGTCTGTTAAAAAAGATAGTTGCAAATTGGCTTATAAATAACGGGAGTTCTGAGGTAACAAACATAAAAAAAATCAACCGAATTGATAACCTGCTCCTTTTTTTGAATTCGGTTAAAAAAGGAGCTTAATAAGACCAATTTATAGCCTAGTTTAAAAATAGCTTAATAAGACTAATTTATAGCCTAGAGTTAATTTAAAGATTAGTAGTCTTACTGATGTTTTTTCAAAATTTTGATACAATTTTTATTATTTGAAAAACTTATCAGTAGGTAATGTTTGACAACAAAGCTTCATCAGTTTTTTTTATCTTTCTTAGTACTTAGCTTGTAAACTGTCATCATAAGCTACTTTCTATTAAATCTTAAGCTATATGTTTTAATATTTTTACAACTACTTAGCAACAAACACAATATACCTACTGTGAGTTTGTCAGAAAGGATTAGGCCACCCCTTCTTCCCGTGGAAGTCATAAAAAGCAGCTAAAGTATTAAGCCAATAGGAGTGGCGGTATCCCCTTGTGTGATAATAACAAAACATAAATTAAGGCAATATTTCTCATGGTAAATTTCATATGTTTTGCAGAAGGACCTTATTTTATAAAACATGTTTCCCGATGGGCTATTGGATATCTCAATGGAATAGATCATGACTATTATAAAACACCAGCAGTTGACCTCGACCGCGAGGACGTCGGAAATTAACCCACAGGAACTTACTCCCAAGATAAAACTATTCTATGTCCTAGCCCAAGTCATGGTATCCGTGTGCCAAATTTCATCAGCCAAATCCGTCAGCCGTTAAAGCGTGAAAAGGTAGAACAGACAGACGTGCAGAGTTACTTTCGTAATAATAGGTTGTATTTGTATGAAAGACGGCTTGGTCGACCAGACGGAGAGACCAGACAACATGACGTTGTTGCTTTGAAAGGTGAGAAGGTCTCTGGAGTGGGACACCTTGGGTCTACACCCTCATATTGCAAACACAGCGGGCTGTGTTGCAAAGATCCTCAAATAGCAGTTAATTTATGACAAGAAGACATTCAACCGTTCCACATTCACCAACCCGCACTGGGCCGGCGTGGTGGATTATAGCCTATTCGGTATCTCACAGAGAGGAGGCCTATGTCTTAGCCGTGGGAACCTTATTGGCTGATTATGCTTATGTTAGACAAGACGACATTATTTACGGGGCTGTGTTATAATTAAGTAATATAATACTGTGTCATCATCATCATCTGCCTAGCCTTTTCCCAACTATGTTGGGGTCAGCTTCCAGTCTAACCGGATGCGGCTGAATACCAGTATTTTCATTTTATATGGTGCGACTGCCTATATGACTAACGCGACCATTCGTCCCGCTTTGGGCGGGACAGTCCCGCTTTCAGGCTGTCTGTTCCCTTGTCCCCAATCAGAGCAAAATTGTCCCGCTTTTACAAAGGGACCAAACGAAATTCAATTCAATTCATTCATGAACAGACATGCGAGAGCGAAACGGATGCGCGACTAGTTAAGACTAATCGCAGTCGACAAATTTCGGGACTCAGGACTAAGGTCCTGAGTCCCGAAATTTCAAAACTAATTTGCTCCACCGACAAATACAAAACAAATGCGTCTTCAACCGCAATTAATCCTTTAATATATTATTTTTCACGTCCTTTTCTCTTTTTAATAAATACCTAGTAAAATAAGTTTTTTTTTTTGTTTAATTCCGCAAGCGTCTCGCTCTGACAAAAAAAAAATAAATGGTCACGTTATATATGACTGACTTCCACAACCCAGTTACTGAAAAAAAAACTAAAGAAAAAACACTGGCTAGTTAAAAAATTGTTTTTTAAAGGGCTCATTACTGTGATGTTTTGTTTCGCTAATGGAAACCTTAACCCTTCATCGGGGGTAAAGATAAAAATACAAAAACAAATGTTGAAAATAAATAAAGCAATGTTTCCTATATCTTCTTCTTTTTATTATCAGCGAAGGGTATTGTGTTACTAAGTTCTATAACGTACTTACTTAGCTGTTATCGATTATTGTGTATTTATTTCTATCATTATAATTACTATAGGTATGTATACATTTCCTATGTATATTATTTTACTATTAATATTTAGCTCCGGGTTGAATACACGTGGTAGGCAACATTTATTATACTTTGTATGTACACTTCTGAAGCTTTGAATCAATATCCATATTTATGTACAGACGCCAGCACATCAAGCTACCAGAAACTGTAAAATTTTCTCAATCTACATTGAACCTTATGCTTTAACTATAAAGTTAAAACCTATTAAAGAAATTTGACAGATTGTAGAAGTTTGATGTGCTGGAGTCTGTACTTGAAAGACGAAGATAGAAAACAGAATCTAAAATAAAACGACTGGGGGGATAATTAATTGCTTTTCATAATTTTTAAGCATCATGAGGACTATGAATTGAGACTGTTTTGCTCGTTCGTATCCAAGGACCAAAAATGGCGTGTCAATAAAATAAATAGTGTAAACTAATTTCATTAAATTACGGCTGCCGTATGGTTAATGAGATGTGGGCCAAAATAACCAGTACATGTAGCCCTGCTACAGCAAGAAGGCTTCGCGGCAGACCTCGTAGAAGATGGCGGGACGAGCTGGAGCAAACAAACGACCAGTGGTCTACTTTAGCCCTGGATCGAAAGAGTCATGGGGTGAGGCCTTTGCCGCGGCAGTGGGATGATGCAGGCTAACAGTAGCAGTATACTAATTGAAAAAATATGGGATTACCTGTTAATCCAACTGTGAACCGTAAAAGGCTGAGTTAATTCTATGTACCCTCTTCTGTATTCTACGAGTATGTTCCCTGGTATGTTGATAGAATAAAATCAGAGTGAATGCTCGTCTAACAAGCGTCATTCAGATATATTTATCAGCAAGTTGTATTGAATTAAGCCTAGAGTAGTTACTGTTGTCAGCATGTAGGTAGGTACTCGGAATGTAATTACACAGATAATGGTGGTTAATGGATGCTATTCTTTTGTTTTCATTAAGTTTAAACTGTAAATAATAAGTTCTATCATTAGGGCGCCAATAACCGTAAATATCAGCCAGTTACTATTCATACTAATATTATAAATGCGAAAATGTGTCTGTCTGTTACCTCTTCACGCTAAAACCGCTGAACTGATTACATGAAAAGACAATGACCAAATCACTATGGGAAGTGGTGCATTTTTTTTTTACCGCGGCCATCTTTGTAATATTAGTCGGTATATGATAAGTCTATCACAAAAATGAATTGATAAAAGATTTTTCTACAAATGCAGTCCGAGATGCTATATTTGAACTTGAATTTTTATGGATGAAATAATTAAGTCATCTAAATAAACAGATGAAAGAGATAAGCCACCATCCATGTTATTGTGTGTTATTCCTCTCCATCCTAGGTTGTCTCGAAGAGATCGCTTCAAGCAATAAGACCGCCTATTGTGATACTAAGAATGTTTTTACTTCTTACTTTTTTATGTATTATGTTGTGGCGTTTCAATAAATGGTTAATTCATTTGTGAAATGTAGGAATTAAAACAATGTCTTACTATTTCCTATGGTGTAAAAAAAGAAAAGGACGTTTTAAATATTTTTACTGTAAATAATTATAATACAATATACGTCATTCATTATATTATCTACCTATCTATATTCATCGTCACTTGAGTGACCATTCCCTTCACTTTCGACATCTTGCCTAATAATGATATGGTCTAAAAAAGGGGCTGATGGACTGAGATTGGACTGATGTCTGCCCCATCCCAGGTACCAGATTACAGACATCAGGCTACAAACCTGCTTTTTGATGATAAGTAAAAAGAAATGTATGTTTTTATTTTTTTTATTTTCTATATAACTCGGTTCAGACTGATGTTAGGTTATGTTACCGCATATTAACTTTTGTTCCTCGTGTTATTCTTCATCTAATTAATAATGTTTGATCGATGGCCGCGAAAAAAAAAAACTGCACCATTTTTGGTCATTGGCTTTTGTTATAGAGATAGTTTGAGTCCCGGGAAAGGACATATGGTAGTTTTTATTCCGATATTCCCACGGGATCGACACATATGCGGGTGAAACCGCGGGGCACTGCTAGTCTTACAAAAAGGTAAAGGTCTCTTCTTCACTGAGAAGGTACAAGCATAGCATTATAAATATAATCAGTCTATAATGTTCCCACTGCTGGGACACAGGCCTCCTCCTGGTGAGAGGGAGTGGGCCGTAATCCACCACGCGGGCCCAGTGCGGTTTGATAGATGTCACACGTCTTCGAATTTTTGGTTCTAGGACATGCCGGTTTCCTCACGATGTTTTCGTTCACCGTAACCTTCGTTGCGAAGACTAATTAAACACGATGCCTTCGGTCGAGTTTCATTTGCTCGGCTTTCGGCTCCAAACACCAGTGTTGAAAAAAAGCTTCATATTGTCCAGACATCTTCATTCTGCATTTCAACAGACTCCATAAGTCAACAAAGATATTACAAAATTTTATTTGTGGTTTATGGAGTCTGTCGAAAATGCAGAATGAAGATGTTTGGACAATAGGAAGCTTTTTCTCAACACTGGTCCTTTGTAATATCTTTGTAGACGTAATAAAATAGCTCGACGTGCCTGCACACTTTGTCGTGTTAGAAAATATGTCATAACATGCAAAATATTATTATGTAGGTAATTATTATTAAGTAAACAGATAAGGACTACTAAGTAATTGAGTGACTAATTCTAAGGTCAAGCAATTGGAGCATCAAAACATCCTATTGAACTGTTACTAGGTTTAAAAGATTCCACGAATATTGTCGGTATGTATGTCAAAGTTAATTTGTTTGTTAAGCAAATCAGTTCTAGTAGTCCTGTAAGAGAAACATGCTTGTTTTAGGTTTCAGGTGTGGCTGGTGCAACGAATGGCAATCGAACTCACGACCTTTTGTTTTTCCGACTGTTTAACCGCGCATGCCTGTGGTTGCCTCAATAAATTGAGGCCTCTAGTCAGGCCTTTTTGAAAACTAAGCGACTACACGCAAAGGGCACTCTGTGTGGTACAGACCTCCCTCGGCTTAGGGCGTCGCTGAAGGAGGGCAGCAAGGGACAGGCTAAATCAGATTATATGCAGTCAACCCCACCACACTTTGCTACTAACTAACATTTTTACCATCGGCATGAGCTATTTTCATATCGCTCACTCGTGTCCATACAAGAGCAGAAGCTTATAATTGTCCCACAGCAAGCATACTATACTAGTCTAAACTTAGACCAGTATAATGATTGACTTCTATAATGAGAAAATAATATATTTTTTGTAGGTTTGTTTGTTACGCTTTCACGCTAAAACGGCTAAACCATGACCTGGATTAGTACCTAAGATACTTTTATCCTGATATTTTCACAGGATCGAGGCTTATGCGGGTAAGACCGCGGGGCGCAGCTAGTGCTATAACAAAGACAAAGATATACGGTAATCCCTGAAAGCTATTCAAAAAGTTAGTCAGTGATGTTTCGCCATACATTCAGATGAACCCATTGAAAGATTGACATACGTTTGGGGGAGCTTTGGTCTCCATTTATGGGGTAATAATATAGGTAGGTAATGTTGGGAGGGCGTAGGATTAAGCAATATTTGGTGTAAAGGGTGTATGGGGTATATTTATTAAATAAAACAAATCGATCTGCATTTATCCAAATATGTGGGGTCGGCTTCCAGTCTTAACGGATGCAGCGGAGTACCAGTATTTTAAATGGAGTGACTACCTATCTGACTCTCACAACCCAGTTACTGGGTAACACGACACCCCTCGGTAAGACTTGTTGTCAGACTTTTGGGCGGCTGACTACCCGTAACAACTGTCAAAGATCTACACTCCAATCTCTGCTCTGCTCTGATCTGCTTTCCAAGACACGGAGGGTTCTCTGTATGTAAAGATGGTTACCCATCCACGAACGTATCCTTGATCTACCCTTGCGTCTGTTATAATTTAGCCACTAGCCCATTCATTAACAAGTTTTTAAAACCAGGACTCACGTATTATAATGTATAGTCTTGCTTGAATGATACGTACTGTGAAGCTCTGATGAGCTTCACTAAGAAATCAAACAACGTTACGATTTCTTCACGTTTATTTTGACTGAATGTTTTTACATTTTGCCGATTAAACTAGCACTGTTTTTTCCTAAACAAAAAACCTAATAAAATATTTGACACCTCGTTCTAAACTTGGTTGACTGTTCGAATGGAACCAGAGCTAAGTTATTGCCAGCCTGCACTACATAAGGTTGACTTTAGCGGACAACCTTTACAGTACATAATTACCTGTATTTGGAGGAAAATCAATCATGGCCCCCACTATCATCAGTGCGTCTACAGACAGACAATATCTACACTATACTTGCATAAATTCCCAGAACTCATAGTCCATACCCGGGAGTTTGAAGATTATCTGTTTCGCAGAACTACATCGCCAGGCCATATCCGATTTCGAGGAAATACCTAATGTGGTCGTTCTAGCCTAGGGGTAATTTACTAATAGGTACTACAACAATCCTATATCATCTACAATAGGATGTTTATATGATAGTTTAAAGGACAAGGGTCTTTTTCATCTGTAATACCCTTATCCATCCCTTATTGCAACAACATTGATGTTACGTAAGCTAAGTCTTTCGGTAAATAAATGATTAGTTAGGTACTTCATTATTTAAACATAGCCACCTAAATTGAGAAATATCGTGAGGAAACCGGCATGTCCTAGAAGAGTTATTCCGGTCTGAAGCAAAAATTCGAAGACATGTGACATTTACCAACCCACAATGGGCCCGCGTGGTGGATTATACGGCCCACTCCCTCTGGAGGAGGCCTGTGTCCCAGCAGTGGGAACGTTATATGCTGATTACGTTTTTGTTGTAAGCTAAGAATAAGTCCAAGAGAAATCATTCTCCCGATATATCTAAATCGCCTACAATGTATAGGAAGGGAGACTACATGGTTGGCATCCGTGTCGTAAAACGTGAATGCAGGGGAAATCCCGAAGTCACATGCGCTACAAACATACCTAAACTACATCGGAGAAACGCATCGGCTCTCGTTAATCCAAGAATATATTTTTAAAGTAAATAGTTTAACATTTTCTTATGGTTAACTTTAAGAAACTTCTAGGTACTGCCATAATTCTATAGGTTAACTATAAGGTGGAAATAATAAGTCCTGCTCACAATACAATTTAAAGCTTAAGACTTTTGAAAAACCATTAAAGAGATTATCCGGGTTGTTTACTACCTTCCGACTTTGTAGTATCGGTAATAAATATTTACAAGTCCAAAACAATGGAGGATTGTTGTTTTAACTAGAGCAAACTTCTTCATTTATTATTTACCACTAACTGTAATCCGGTTGATACCTGGAAGGATTGTTGAAAAGAAAAGTCTGTGAATAGATTTCCGTTGATTACAGATCGAGACCTTTCTGCGCGTTGGGAAGCACGTAGACCCTAATAATATATGTATAATTAAAATGTTCATTACTTAATGTCGTGTTTTTTTTTAATATGATTATCTTGGTATACTCCGATTAAGGATGTGGGGTAAATCATGGACGACAGTCTTGAAAACCTTATTTTATCCTGTCGGCACGTGGTATGGGCAGAGATGCGAAGCGTAATCAGCCTATAATGTTCTCACTGTTGGTTTGGGACACGAGCGGGCTGTAATCCACCACGCGGGCCCAGTGCGGGTTGGTAGATGTCACATGTCTTCGAATTTATGCTGCTTGTTTCTTCACGATGTTTTCCTTCACCATTTTGAGAGCAGTGGTGATGCAATAATTTACACAAAGTAAAGCAATTGTCTGGTCGCGGCCGTTACCACTGGGCCAACACTTCACCCCAGATGCGGAGGAATGAGGAAAATGTCGTAAGGAAAGTTTTGAGTATGAATATAGATGGCTTTAAGAGTAGAGGAAGACCAAAGAAACGATGAATGGACTGTTTGAAAGATGATATGGTTAGAAAGGGGGTGACTACCGAGATGACGGCTAATAAAGAATTATGGGAGAAGAATACAACCGGGGACCCCATATAAATTGGGATGAGGGCAAGAGAATTATAGTTACGAGGTATAAATGAGTAGGTCGCGTCGTGGTCAGAAGGTTAGCCAGGCTGGTAGCGAGCCACAGTTTCCATGGGGGCTCTTACTGCACTTCAGTCCAAATGCATGAGTTTTAGGTAGATTTTTAATATACCTAGCGAGTGGCTTCAAAAGTGCCTTTAATGTGCCATCATCATCTACCTAGCCTTTTCCAATATAATTTGTCATTGAAGAGCGAAGCCTCGAAGCACAGGTATATCTTTTACTTAAAAGGAGGTCCCTATGTAAGATTTACTGTAAAAGTTGTGCAAGTTACTGCAATAAACGTTTTGTATTTTTGTGTGTCTATTTCTTGTACCTATTCTTATTATATTATTTAAAAAAAAACATGCATGGATGATTATAATAACTAAAGATTGTAATTTATCTGAAATAAATGAAAAATTGAATTGAATTGAATAATATCTTAGATATAGTTAGCACAGGAAGTCTTTGCCCAGCTGCTGCAGTAGCAAAATATAAGTCTGATATTCCTATTGCGATAATGATCGGTTTTATCTATTCTTGGACCCATATTCAATAAACAAAATCATTATGAGGTAACATCAGCGAGACACTCAGACCCGAGTGTCAAGCACTAATTAGTTACGTTGTTTATGGACGCTTAGTAAGTATTACTAATTAAACTCTAACGTCTCCAAGAGTTATATAACAGATAATTTGTTTATGTTTTGTATATAACTTAGTCTATACTAATATTTTAATGTATAATATCAAGTAAGTATAATATATTATATTCTTTATTTTTTTTTGGGATGTTGATGTGGAACAGCACCCTTCTTCATCTTCATCTTCTTTCTACAAGTAGCCGAATTCTGGGCCGAGTCCATTTAGATTGCTATCGACACGCTAAGAAGAAGTACAGCATCCTACTTACGTAATTAACACACTATCAATCACAATCTGAATCTTTTTGAAGGATATTGCTAATTCATTGCTTCATATGTTCGAAAAATTTGTCAGCTCAACAATGTAAAAAACGCAATGAATGTTGTTGAACTGTCAAAATGAAAGCCATTGCAACTGTTAGCGTGTAATTACAATACGTAATTACCCCGAAGGGCAGACTAAACGACGTGTTAATTAGAAGACTATGATTTATAGAAACAAGGTTGCTCTTGTTAATGTTATGACTAGTTTACTTACACATCTACGTTTATTATTTCCCTCAACGTCACGATGTTTAGACTGAACAACAACTGAATACTGTGAAAGAAATCTTTTCACTCTTATTTTACCTCTGAGGCAACCCACCACCAATCTTAGCATAATCGCAGCCTATAATGTTCCCACTGCTGGGACACAGGCCTCCTCTTTGCGAGAAGGAGTGGGCTGTAATCCACCACACAGGCCCAGTGCTGGTTGGTAGATGTCATACGATTTTTTGGTTCTAGGACATGCAGGTTTTCTCACGATGTTTTCCTTCACCGTTTTGAGAGCAATGGTGATGAAATAATTTACACAAAGCGCCTGTCTGGGTTTGAACCTGCGACCTGGAACCGAAAAAATTCGGAGACATGTGACATCTACCAATGCGCACTGGGCCCGCGTGGTTAATTACATTTACAGCCCACTCCCTCTCATCGAGAGGAGGCCTGTGTCCCAGCAGTGGGAACATTTTAGGCTGATTATGCGATGTAATTTATGTATGTAATTGATTTTTTTTTTGTCTTTATTTTGTGTGTAATTTAAGTTAATTTATTTTGTGGACATTCATATGATATCAGGATTGACTGTTTTAATTGCGCTGAATGTATACCTAAGTTTATATTGCTTCGTGGCGGCTTTTTAATGGCTGTGAATTCCGATTCAGAACACTCCCATTGCCAAAAATGACGTTTACCAATTGACGTCACTGTTAAGGAAAATCTCGTGAGGAAACCTGCGGGGTAATTGAGTAACAGATTATCAGTAGGAATGGCTTTTATTTTGACAGTTCGACAAGACTCATTGCGTTATTTACGTTGCTGAGCAGACAATTTTTTTGAACATATGAAGCAATGGTTTAGCAATATCTATCAAAATTATCCTTCAAATGGTTGATAGTGTGTTATGCAATTAGGGTGCTGAAATTATTAAATTCTGAAATTGAAAATGTAGCAAATGTCTTTGGAGACTGAGTCTTGGTCCTCGCAATATCACTACCACCAAAGTGACAAATAAACGAATAATTACAACAAATTGTAAATTGTAGCACAATTATTAATCACATGCATAAGATAACGCCTGTTTATTGTTGAAGAACATTGCTCCCCGATACGCGGGAAATAAACAATTCTTTATTATTCTTTGTTCATGATTCTTATTTTTATATATTGAGGATGTTTTTGAAGCTAAGTTTAGACGCAGTACTTTGTGCATTATACACACGTCGTGAGGAAACCGGCATGTCCTAGAACCAAACATTCGAGAATATATGACATCCGCCAACCTGCACTGGGCCCGCGTGGTGGATTACGGCCCACTCCCACTCACTGAGAGGAGGCCTGTGTCCCAGCAGTGGGAATATTATAGGCTGATTATGATGGCTGTGCGCATTTGTTAATGAGCAGTTCTTGGGTTCGATTCACAGGTTATTTATACAGATACTTATAACGACGCACCCCTAGGGGCTTACTCTCTAAGTCCGAAATTATTTCGATACCTCGGAGTGAACCCTACACCCGATTAATTAACTTTTTCGGACGTACAGAAACACATCGGATGTAAGGACAACTGGCAATCGTTGCAGCTGTAGTTATCTCTGACGTTGGCAACTGCTGCTCGTGCGTTCGAGCTTTTTCCAAACCTCCCGTAGGTTGCTTTTTTAATTTTCATACCAGAAGAGGCAATTTTGGTGAGTATTTCGACACGAGTGAAAATAGCTTGCTTTATCACGAAAGGGTATCTGCTCTTTCGTCCCTTATATTACCTTAGCATGTGAATAGCTTATGATTACTTAGTCAATGATTTTAATAGCAGTTCTGACTGATGCATTGACCTTACATAAAAGTAATTATATTCATTCATAGAGGTTTTCTTAAAGCACCTCTGAAAGAGTGTTTCTTAGTGTCGTGCGAATAAATACCTGTTTTCACTTGCTCCTAGATGAAATCTAAAATAATGCACTACTTATTGGATTTTCCTTAGCCTCCTTGTTGCAACGCGTGCGAGGCAGTAGCAACAGTATCCTGCAGATGGTTGTATCTCGTGCAGATTGCCCTATCCAGAACAAATGGATGCATATTGTAATGGGTGTTGACTAACATAGTGCATAAAATTTTACTAACACAATATATGTAAATATAATTGTAATAATTTATTTCTCTGTTTTATTTATTTTTCTGTATTTATAATTTGTAATTGTATGGATTGATTTTATCTGAAATAAATTGATTACTAATAATTAATTTAGGTGTCACCTACTGTTAGTGAAAACGGGCATAAAGCTTTCACCCGTTACCTAACACAGTTATATCTTTTCAAATTCTACTTAACACACAATTTCTTATCGCTAGTTGAATAAGTCAACTAAACAAACTAACTCAGTTACGTGTTGACAACTGACCGTAATATTAGCAAACTTTGAACCTAATTAGTGCACGTGCTTGTAGCGACGTTATCTTATATTTAAAGGTAAACGTTAATGTCAGGCAAAAATAACATTAAGATTCCAAAATAGTTTGGGAGGGTGAATTGGCACATTGGGAAAATATAATAGAACAGAATACACTTTATCATTGTACAGTTATAAATACTGTAGGTAGTCTGTGGTGTACCATTTACATAATACAATAAATACGTGTGTATTTATTCTAATTATATACGCATCATTTGCTCTGGTGGTGGTCTTTGAGAAAACAGGATACACCTAGCCCTTTGACCTTGCACTACATCAAAGTATGCAAGAACAATAGACAGTGAATGAAGCTCCCTAAGCAATCGATTCGCTCAATTAATGAATGTAGCATCAACAAATTGATAAAACATTGATTGTTACAATCAAACAACATTGTATTTAGTGTGTTTTGCAGTATTTTATCTTAGTGCTGCCGGATGCGATGCACGTGGTGTTTCTCCTCATTAATTATTGAAGAAATTATTAGTCATTGAAATTATTATTGATTATTATATGATGCGTTCAAGGTTTTGTTTTGTCACGGGTTTGGAAACGTTGGCCTCTCGTGGCTAAAGGCAGGAAATGATGGATTGATGTCATCAGAAATAGAGAGATACCCAAGAAGACGAGTACACTTACCCCCTTACTAATAAACGTTGTATAGCATCTATATAGTTACACAACGCTTTGTCTTCTTCTTTCGAAAGTCAAATTAAAGAGAGAAATCACCTGATATAATACGTTTATTAGTAAGGGGGATAGAGTAAAAATATACTTACAAGAAATAAGTCCGTAAAGAGTAAAGAGTGCATTATTTATATTCTCTTTTTGGGCAGCTAGTCTTAAGAGGTTTGTGGGAAATTACTAACTGTCAAATTCTGTGAACTAACTGTGAAAGTACAGTCGAAAAAATGACCTCTGCCCACGTTTGACGGTTTTATATGTAGGTAACTTAAACATAACGTAGGTTGCGTCGCTGTTCTAGTGGTCGCAAGCGCCACTGCTGAGCTTAAGGTGACAGGTTATTGGGCTTTCCCATCATGAACGTCTCAGTAACAGCCCTTAGACTGGATTTGTGCCCGGTTGATAGCAATAGGCTTACCCCCTATTACATGGGACTTAAACATAACTGGCGAAATGTGGGTGTACTATACTGGTATAGTGCCTGTTCTCCCTGAAGGTGTACCTGGGTACACCTTCAGGGAGAACAGGCATGATGTAACGTTCTGTTATGTAACCTTATAAGTATAACCCTTTGTCAGCTAGGAATCTATATCCGAACCTTTTGCTGGACACTTGACACAGATTACTAGCAATATTGTATTTATGGGCACATCCATTTGAGAATGTCATGATCAATCCAAATCTTCCATAATAATATTATTATAAATGCGAAAGTGTGTCTGTCTGTCTGTGTGTTACCTCGTCACGCTTAAACCTCTGAACAGGTTTAGATGAAATTTTTTATAGAGATAATTTGAGCCCCGGGAAAGGACATAGGATAGTTTTTATCCCGATATTCCCACGGGATCGACACTTATGCGGGTGAAACCGCGGGGCGCTGCTAGTACAATATAATTTGGGCCGACCCAATTTAGATTGTGATCGACACGCTAAGAAGAATCAATTGAATGCAATTTTTAGGATTATTCCACTTTGCCGCCCCACTGGTGCGGCAAAGTGGAATACCTAAAATTTTGCAGTGGAATCTGCCCCACTAAATCGAAGTAGTGGGGCAGATTCCACTGCTTTAAAATCTTGTTGGATTCTGCCCCACTAGGGTTGGCATCTTAGAATAAACGTACAAACATTTTATTTTTGCAAATTTTTATTTATAAAATATAACTATGTACACTAAACTTTTAAAATCACAGATATACGATTTGTTCTTACTAGTTTATTGAAGCTTAAACTCACAAACTGAGTACGATTTGTCCCCGTAAATAGAAAACGAAATGCTATTTATACCAACTATTTAACTATTCAAAATCACACATTGACATCATTTGGTATGGCATAATACAGTCTTATGATTAAGTTATAATTAAGAAACAACTTAACTATACAAACAGCCACTAAACTACTTTGTTGACTGTAAGGAATAAAATCACACATATGCTTACACTTATTTTATTTACGTGTAAAAGTGTTTGTACAAACCTACTTACAGAAATAAAATCATTTAGGTATCATTTACATAAAATCGTTTCTGAAACTCAAAACGATAAAGAAAAACACCCTAAAGTAACAGCATTTCCTAGAAACAAACATTCGAAGACATGAGACAACCACCGACCCACATTCTGCGGCCAACTCTCACAGAGGGAAGGCCTGAGGGCTGAGACCCCAAATCGGAACATCATCATCTTCCTAGCCTTTTCCCAACTATGTTGGGGTCGGCTTCCTGTCTAACCGGATGCAGCTGAATACCAGTATATGCTACGCTTTGGAATGGGCAACTAGTTTCATTTTATTTTTGACTGACCGACTTCTTGACAATTCAAAAGTGCCTGTAAATGGTTTAATTGAAATAAATGCTTTGAGTTTGAGTTTGAGTAGGGAAAAGGCAGGCAGATTGATTGATTGGAAATAATAACACAGAAATTATAAACAAAAGATTATATTGGGACTGTTTCAAGTTTCTGAGTGAAAAATGTGTTAAGTTAATTTGAGCAAATATATTATTACACCACTGTTTTAATTGTATTTCTATACTTTTCTACGAAGTTGTTCTTATTAGCGTACTATTATACTCGTATTACAGAATCAAGTTGTTCTAACTGAATAGACAGCTGTGCTGCTGGGGAGTTTGTTGCACCACTTCTTCTTCCCAGCTAAAGCAGTAGGAAGTGGTGAAGGGCGGGCGTTTTGGGGGATATTGACGTTCGAAAAGTGCTGATTCTCAGCCTAATTTTATTAAATAACTTTTGATTTGTTTTTGAAGGATAAAATCAGGAATGAAATTATCCGGAAAAGAACCGGAGTTACCTACATAGCTTGCAGAGTAAGCAAACTGAAGTGGCAGTGGGCTGGCCATGTTTGTCGAAGGACCGATGGCCGGTGGAGCAGACGAAACCTGGAGTGGGACGCCCCCCAGCTAGATGGACGGACGACCTAAAGAAGGTGGCTGGGGTAGACTGGGTGCGGAAAGCGGAGGACAGGGTGCTGTGGCGCAGACTGGGAGAGGCCTATGTCCAGCAGAGGACTGCGATAGGCTGAGTTGATTGTTTTTGTAACGGATGGTCACCCATCTGCAGACCGAACTCAACAAGTGTTGCTTAACCTTCAAGATTGAACACGGGTTAGAAGACCCAGTAGCTAAGCTAAAACTGATGACCATAACTAAACTAACACGCTCCATGTTGCTTACCGTGACAACTACATCTATCCGTAATGAAGTGCCAGAGAGCATTGTTCGGGTTATCAGCGGCTTGATAAGCGAGGGTCGCACTCAGAAATATTCCTATTTGCACTCGGGAACACCGCGCTTAATGTCAAGAACACACGATACACGCGCCCTTTTTATTTGTTGTGTTTCTTAGTGATAGATCGAGCCTTGGTTTGAGTACCTGCCCTTTGGTTCTTAAGGTTTTCTTTTTAAAACATAGGTTTGTCCAAACCTATAGTACACTCACATTTCGCCAGTTATGTTTACTTAATTTCCCATGTAATAGGGGGCGACGATATCACCATCAACCGCCATTAAATCCAGACCCCGGGCTGATACTAAGAATTTCCAGATGGAAAAAACCCAATAACACTTTGCTCGACCAGCGAATCGAACTCAGGATCTCATGCTCATTAGTCGTAGGTTTAAGTCCCATGTGATAGGGGGCGGGCCTATTATTATGTTTCTTTTTAACCAACTTTAAAACAAGGAGAGTACTTTCTTAATTCGATACTGTTTCTTTTTGCTCCGTTACTCCCTAATTCCCTCAAATGTGAATCCGATAGTTGGTACAAGATGAAGAACTTTGGAAAGAATGGAACTCTACAATGGATAACTACAATTTGTGTGTCCATGCTTAAGTTTTCTTGGCAAACTAATTGGCGAAACAAAGACATGATAAAAAGAAAGGCGGTGTAAGAAAAATCCTATTTAAAAAACTAATGATTTAGCCTAGACGTTTTTAAAAGTCAATAGATTAATGAATCTGCCTAGCCTTATCCCAACTATGTTGGGGTCGGCTTACAGTCTAACTAGATGCAGCTGGACACCAGTGTTTTACATGGAGCGAGTGCCTATTTAACTTCAACAACCCAGTTACAGGGTAACACGATACCCCTTTTAAAAGTATGTAATAAAAATTAAAAATTGACTAGCAAGTAGATATTATTATTTAAACCACAAAACCATGTATCCAAACTCAAAGCATTTATTTCAATTAAACCATTTACAGGCACTATTGAAATGTCAAGAAGTCAGTCAGTCAGAAAATATGAAGCTAGTTGCCCATTCCAAAGCGTAGGTACCTATGGAGAAGAACGGGCATGAAACCCCATGGACACTTTTAAATTATATTTTTACAATAATAATAGTTACATAATTAATGTTGAATTTATAATTATATGTGAGATCAATGTAAAAATAAAAAGACGTACGCGTTAAAAGCCCTTATTAAACTGTGTGAATATAACCTGAACACAATATAATTATATCATCATGAAAAGACTTTCGTTCGAAACCTACTAATTATAATGTTATAATTGGCGATTATTACAACATGATTAAATAAATAGGTAACCGTTCACTAATGAATGAAATATGTAATCAGCAGAATAAAATATAAATTAGGGAGATAAACAATTAAAAAGTAGCAATGAACGACATTGAACTCTGAATGATCGGTGCCGACTTATTTTAGACGTAAAATAAAAAGATATAAGAGTGCTTTGAACCTGATCATAGTTACGACGAATAGGTCACGTTTTCTCAGCAACTGAGGACAGCTTCATCATCAGCATTTATTTCAGCACTTTCATTTTGGCACAAGTTACCGTGGCTTACTTGGAAAACCTTAAACAGACTTCGTACCCAAGTAGGCCGCAGCAAGGACAACCTCCACAAGTGGGGGCTCATGGAAGGCTCAGACCTCCGGTGTGTATGCGGTGTCTCTCCATAGACAATGGCTGATCTTGCACAGCTTGGTCTGTCGCCTGCACTCGTAAGGAAATCAATGATTTGGGCAACTGGACCCGCGGGTCCAGTTCGAGTGGGTCCAGTTGACCAAAGACTCCTAATGGCTGCGTCAGCGAATGCTACCCGCGTTGCTGAATTTTGGGCTAAACAAATTTAAGAGAAAGCAATATTTATGCCATCGACACGCAAAAAAAAGCATTTATCAGCCTATGGAATAGATACCCACCAAAAACATTAACGTGGTGGATTAGAACCCACTCCCTCTCCCAGAGAGGAGGTCTGTGTCCCAGCAGTGGGAACAGCTGATTATGATGATGAAACTTACACATAACGCTTTCAGTGTTAAAAAGTTATCAGATCTAATATAGAGCCAAGCCCCTACCTCTATGAGGCCTAACTCTTCAAATATTACATCTCGGTCAAAATTTATTATCCAACCATCTATGAGGGTTTGAAAATACGACGAAACGCTTCGAGAAAAGGTAGTTAGTGCCCCTCCTTTTTGGCTCGTCTTGGAGATCAACCTTTATCTTGCCCAATGTATTTCTACCTTATTTGGTTTTGGGTTTCGCATTTCTACGAGGACACTGATGAAACAGGCTTCCAGCATCCCAAATTAAACACTTTCAGTTGTTTATCTATTGCTTCATATGTTTGAAAAATACGTGCACGGTTCCAATTGGTCGTTTCCTATGCAGAAGAGCCGGCAAGAAACTCCACGGTTACCTACTCTTTTAAAAATATTTGGACTCTACGATGTTTTCAAATTAAAGTATCAATAGGTATGGGAGGACATTATAGCCCTGTCAACAAGTACCAGGTACTTAATAAAATAGAAAATGATCTACAGTCAGTACAGTAAAATAAATTCATAAGTTATATCGCAAAACCTCTTTAAATTTGTTAAAATCTCTAAAAAACATTTACATCTTTAAATTAAGCGAATTTCGTACAGCCTCAGGTTTTTTTTTTCCATATGTTTTGGTAATTAGGAACCCTCACGGGTTTCCCCAGAACACTCTGCCAAAGTTTCATGACAATCTGACCAATGGTTTCGGAACGCATAGAGGACAAACATTGATTTTAATTTTATATAGAAAATTAAGAAACAAGCAAATAAAAGCGGATACTGTTTATAAGAAAAACACAGTAGAAATTACCTACTTTTACCTACCCTATCTGGTCATACAGGTCTAACGATTAATATTCGCTTACTAGGCATGCCAATAGTAATATAATGAGAGAGCAGCTCCTCCTGGATCTATGGGGCGTCTCATGGTCAACAACAGATATTTACGACCCTATTATAGCGTGATATACTCGTACATGCGAAATTTTGATGATCGTGTAATTATCTTACGTGTGACGTGTAAGGAAGGTGTATTTATTCTCTTCCTTTCGTTGCTCTGTTTTACTAAGAAACCTTCGTGTTCTCTTTGCATACTAAAACTGAGATTTATGCAAGCTGTCATTCGAAAAAAGCTGCCAAGTGGAAGTGGAGAAGGAGAAGTGGAGAAGGGTTCCGTACCACAAGGCAAAAAACGCCGAGAAAATCACGATCCTTGGACGGCGACCCCTCTAATTTTTAAGTTTATTTTTATGATTTATTGTTGTAGCAGCAATAGAAATATACACAGTGAAAATTTCAACTGGCTATACGTATTACGGTTTATGAGATACAGCCCGCTGACCGACAGACGGACGGACGGAAAATTAGTCAAACATTAGTTGAAAAAAATTTAAAAGATTAAATTATGTCCAAGAGATAATAAGAAGAGAATGATACGAGCTATTCTTTAACTTGAAGATCTGCACCCTAATTGCGTAACACACTATCGATTCCAATCTGACTCATTTTGTAGAATATTGCTAATACATTGCTTCATATTTTTGAAAAATTTATGTTCTCAGCAACGTAAATAACGCAATGTAGGTTGTTGAACTGTCAAAATGAAAGCCATTCCTACTGTTAGTGTAGCATTTACCTCGCAGGACTAAAATCTTAAACAGAAAACAAAAGACAGTCTTTATGTAAACTAACAATAAAAGTTCAAAAGTACAATTAATTACGTTAATGATAACAATGAAGTACTTGCACAAATCACTCAGTAAATATAATGCAAGGAGACGAATGTCACCCCTTATCTCTCTAATATATCGATATTATTCGACATCCTTGTGTTGTGGTGGGCGGGCGCGGGGGTTAAAGGACCAGATATTTTGCCAACGCTAGGTTGCGGGTTTGAAACTTATGTGGTGGTGATACGGCTGTAAAATGTCATAATACCTACGTACCTAACATGTATTTATATCTGCACATATGTCTATCCGTATTCTATGTATACAGTATACATTTTTAGGAAACGGCAGTATTTGTTTTTAATGATCGACGAAAAATTTCAACGCAAGACTAAACTATTGAATATATAAATGTGATTGAATTTTCGTATGCACACTGGAAATTAACATAATTAGATATCTTAATCAGCCTATTAGTGCGGGTTGGTAGATGTCACATGTCTTCGATTTTTTGGTTCTAGGACATGCCAGCTTCCTTACGATGTTTTTCTTCACCGTTTTGAGAGCAGTGGTGATGTAATAATTTACACAAAGTAAAGCGCCTGTCTGGGTTCGACCCTACGACCTACAACTCGGTAAGTCGCGGCCACTGCTCTAATGCATTAATTAGATTATATAAAGTTCAATTTATTTCTGTATTGTCGCCTCCACCTTATATAATTACGTAATATTACATAAATAATTAGACGGTTTAGAAAAACACTGGCGGGATATAACAATCAATAAGAAATTAGAATCGTCAATTATGAACAGCCTATTACAAAATCTATACGCCCAATAGAGTCTGTTAACGGTCATTTGTGGTACCTAGGGCTAGAATAAGACCAAGGTCTTGGAGGAGTTCATTGCAGACACGGGGAGCTAGGCCTCGACTGGCACAGGCTGGCCCGTCGGTAGGCGTATTCTGGCGGAATGGGAGGGGTCACAGATCGAAGTCTGGACAGCTTTTCAAAACTCCAACGTCTCCGAAAACGGCAGAGAATGCCTCAGGCATTAAGTCTGCCTTTGTACCTTTTTTGTGTGCGAAAAGTTTCAATAAATAAAGTTCTTCAATAAATTCTTTCGTACATGAACTCGGATAAGACACTATTTATAAGTAAAAAAAAATCACATCGCGATAATTATGAAACACATTGTATAATTTTAAATATTATTTATCTTTATCTCACCTCTATCTTCCACGATGGGACCAGTAGCGCCATCTCGTGTGTTGACCGGGAACTTGCTGTAGTTTCAAAACATCTCGTTACGGTGCACAGCCTTCTCTTATTTCAGCTTGTCCTGAAAGAAAGCAGGCAAACTGTAATTCATGAGGTAATGCTGAGATTTAATGAGGAGGAATAAAATATATAGTTACACTAGATAAACTTCTAATACTAAAGGCTGATTTTTCAATGGACAGATAATTTTTATTTGTGGAATAAAATTGACATCTGACAGTTTTAGTATGGAAGAACTGTCAAAAATTCAAAATTATTCCTCGGATAAACTTATCTGGCGTTGGAAAAGTCAGCCCTAAATAAACTAACAAATTATAAAAATAAAAATTTAATATCCGAACGTAACTAAATCTAATAAAAAACTAAAATATTGCGGCATAAAATTCCGCCGCATCGCTGTCGACTGGTAATGTGTCACAAGAGACTGGCGGCATTGCCACGTTGTATGGCAATACTTAGCCTTTGGCCAAGGTCAAATCCCAGCCTATTGGAGGTAATTAACTATTCTGTGATAATATTGGCGAATTACTAAATCTTCACCTGCTGGGCCTTTTCCCAACTACGTTAATATTGATCTCGGCTTCCAGCATATAACCAGATGCAGCTAAATACCAGGGTCTTCCTTGGAGCGAGCGACTGTCTATCTGACCATGCATAGTTACTGCATAATCATAATCAGCCTATAATGTTCCCACTGCTGGGACACAGGCCTTCTGTCTTCTAGAGGGAGTGGGCTGTCTACCACGTGGGCCTAGTGCGGTTTGGTAGATGTCACATGTCTTCGAATTTTTGGTTCTAGGATATGCCGGTTTTCTCACAATGTTTTCCTTCACCGTTTTGAGAGCAGTGGTGATGAAATTAAATACACAAAGTAAAGTGCCTGTCTGGGTTCGAACCTACGAACTAAAACTCGTAAGATGCGGCCGTCACCACTGGGCCACCACTGCTCACTTCACACAGTTACTGGGTAACACCACTTTGTTCCTTTGGTCCTTGTCTAAACTTTCCTAATTATATTTTAATAATAACTATTTTGATCTACTGCTTAGAACTCGAAAACTTTATCTCTTTTCAGTTCACCCCTTTATAAAAGGATTATACAATCCAAATTATAATACAAGTGTTCCAAATAATAGAACAGAGGCAACAATCCGCGCCAACGACCGTTCCAAGGCTCTGCCGCTTTTAAAATCGGCAAAGCGCAGAAATTTAACTTTAAAATTTTATAGCCTTGGAAAACGCATAATTTTTGATATATCGCCGACGATGTAAAGAATGCGTCGCATAATTGTAAGGCTGCGGTCTCTTTGCAAGCGGGGAAGAATATAGCGGAGCGAGAAATGTGAACATTTGAGAAACCGGCTTGAAGGACCGCGTTTTGGACTGAGAATGTGGTGGATTTTACTCGACAGTGCAGTAAATTGCTCCGCTTTAGTTTTTTTCTATCCGCTTATAGTATTACCTAGCCTAAAGTGTATGGGAATGGCCTCGACCAGTGATCCTTTTATTGTTTATTAGCACAAGTGTAGGCACTTGGCCTTTTTCAAACAGGCACTTAAGACCAAATATTTTTTCCTCTTTTTCTTATGACAGTTTTAGAAGTTGCCATTAAATTGTCAAGATGCGTTTGTGTGAGGAATGGGTATTCTTAAGAAGGATTTAATAGCTTGGAGGTTTAAAGGAGTTGGCTTTGTTTTCTGTCGAGATTTATGCTGCAATGTATAACGTATATTTACAAGAGTATAGCCAATTAAGTCTTTACCGACTTAGAAGAATATTACTTATAAAATGGAATGCCCTGTCACCTGTGCACTTGATGACCTTATAAATGCGGCATTGCGCGGATATCACGTAGATGAATTTATGGGCTAAACATTTTTAAACTTTTTGCCATCGATACACTACGAAGAAGAATGGAACATCTATTGATATTCATTTATACCTGTCTAAATCTGACGCAATCTAGAATAGTACATTATGATATGCACACGCGTTTCATACGACGTTTTTCAACACACTTGCTAGGAAAAAACAGACTTGTATTGTTAAATATTAACTTGTATGGAAAATGGCGCGCGTTTTTTTACATAAAAGCACTGAAAAAACCGCTATATAGCATATAGAAAAAATATAATAAACACAAAATAATGTTTAGACTGATCGTAGTGTTGTCGTATGTCAAATTGGAGTTCAGTTAGTATGGAATTAGAAAGTACTATTGACATAGAGAAATATTCATTAGTTCAGTGAGAGTTCGCAATAATCGGGAGGGATCACGGACAATTTAAGGTGAATGTGCAGTGGTAGACCGCGAAATTCAAATTTTCTTACGTTTTTTGCAATTTGCAGGTCAGTATCAGATTGTATCTTGATCAAAATATGATTCGCAACTATAATAGATATGTATTTACTGAATTATAGTCATTAGAATAAAATATTAGAATCATTAATTTTTAAGTTAAATTTCTTCCCTAAGAACTTTTCCTTAAGAGATTTGTTCTTATGGAACCTAACTTAGAAAGATGTATTAATGATTCTAATGAATATAATTATGTAAATACGTACCTGTTATAGTCGCGAATCATATTTTGATCAAGATACAACCTGACACTGACCTGAAAATTGCACTAGTGCCGTAACGTAAAGTAAAAAGCACGCGTTTTTAATACACTGCATTATGGACCTAAAAGCGGTTCATTAAGAGCTACTTTACGAGCAAGTGTGTTGAAAATTTATTATGAGCTTTTCTCACTCAGAGGGGAAAACATAATGATTACTGCGAGTTGGCAATTTCGAGACATTTCAGTCAAGGTTTACGATATTTTGCTGCGACGCAGGTCAGTTGTCTCGTAAAACATGGAAAATACCGTAATGCAGTGTTCATAATCAATTTACATTCCATCGCCATTTAACCAGTTGTCTACTTTAGTGAAATGTTTTCTAAGTTGATTTTTGAGTGACCGTTTCTAACAAAAAGGTCCTAATAAGTAATTTTTGGTTGCAACGGAATTTGGATTTTGTTAAGTTTGACATCCAGTTTGCTGTTTTAAAACCCAATGGCTTATATTATAGTTTATATGTTAGCTTATATTATGTAAATATTTATTATAAATAATTAAATGTCGTTTATTTCAAGAAAATAATTGTATTATATTATTTCGCTGTAAATCAATTTTTTTTTATAAACCCCTCATTTTTTATTTAACAGATCAACAACGCCTTTAAAGATCAAATCCTACAAAATAATATTTTCGTGTCAAATCAATAGGTATACTTAAAGTTATTTTTTTTTTCATTTTATAACTTCACATTCCCACAAATATCCTTTCAATACATTCAGGACATTTCCAATTTCAAAAGGTTTTGCATTTTGAAAACGGTTAAAAAGTATGACATAAATCGTTATGTGGTTCTGGCTAGAAAATCGGGAGTCTCTGGCGTGCGCCCAAATGGCCCGGTTGCATAACCCCATAGAAATCTATACGTAACATAGCAAGTGATGGGTATCGAGGCTTCGTGGCGTAACTTAGAAGGGTATATTGATAAAATGTTTTGTTACTACCTTACCTAATGGTATACTTGAAGTTCTAAGTGGTTATCGAAAAATGGGGATAATTAAAGGTGTGTCGAAACAATTTTCTTTTTCAGCAGCAGTAACTGTTTGTTTTTGTATGTACAGAAAAATGGAAAGGTTAGATCTTTGTCCAGCAGTGGGGACAATATAGGTTAACTTAAAATATTATAATATATCGGGTGTATTGTTAACAGCGGATTTTCACATAAAAACTAAAAATCGTTTCCTATCATTTCATTTTGCACAAAGTTACTTAGTTTGATGTACGGAATGCGTAAATGATGGCTCCGTGATGGGTTTTTTACCCCCTGTATGTACGTAGTTCGTTATTTAATTTAATACCTAGTGTATTTACACTATTTAGTTAATAGCTTTTTCTACAAAAACTATTGCTCTTTAACTGTTAATTGCAGCATTGCATTGACTGCATCAACTACCTTTGTAAAAGTAACAGTGAGTAATAAAAAACCTTACTTACTGACGAATTCATCCAAAAATGGTATGCATGTCAAAACCAGAAGTACTTAATGGACCTGCAAAATAATGAAATTGATTTAGTGTCTTAAACACAAATTAATGAATTAATGGTTTAAAAAGCTACTTACGTAAACAGTCACCTATTACGGCAAAGCCTGAAAACATACTTGCAAAAACATTTAACAATAATGTATTTTATTAAAACATACATATACATAGATAGACATAACAATTTGTATATGGTTTAAATAATTTAAAATAGTTAATGGGCCATTTCGATTTCCACTCAATTAACAAACAAATTAAGCTCTACTTATAACAATCCATAAATTGAGTGTAAAGAGGAAATTCATAATATTTGCACAGAATTATAATTGTAAAATATGAGTATCAGTCTTTCAGGTCATCAATAAATCTTTAGTCTCAAAGTCACAAAAAAATAGAAAAAGAAATGATTCCCAAAGAATTATCAGCCAATAATTCAAAGGACATCATTAAACAATAATTATGTAATAAATTAAATAACAACGTCAGAAAGCATTAAAACAAAGAATAGGTACCAACATAACATACAAACGAAAATTTAAACTAGTCCCGAAGGACCAGAAATCTAGCTTACGAAGAGAAAAAGGCAAAAGTCCTCAAATTGCTATAGTATCTACCATAGAGTATGATTATTTATGATGTATAACGAGTGCCAAAAGCAGTCCTCAAATTGAAGGCCAAGACAATGGACAGATATCACAAATCGAATATGTAAATACCACACAGCGGCGCAGTAGGCCAAACGTGAATACAAACCATGGAAGATTTGCGATAAGAAAGAAAGAAAAATTGTTTATTCTGCACAAACAAAACGCATATTACGGAATAAAAAATGTCATAAAATACACACATCCACGAAAGGGAAAAATACTAGGGCATGTATTTAATTGAACTTCGAATCATTCTCATTTTGAGGTCCTAATATAATTATTTAACGCTCAAATTTAATGAATGCGCTTCTTTTTGTGAACCTAGTTCCAATTTTGGGGTTCTATAAAAATACCAAGTAACTGAAGAAAAGGCAAGAAAATGAAAGAGGCTTAGTTGATAAAAAAAGTGTGCATAGTTAGACGCCCAAAATTTTAAGAGGTTCATTAATTTAAAAACGTGTTCATCATTACAAGCCTAAAACGCTTTTAGACGTTCATTAAACTAAAAAAGTGTTCATCATTAAAAGTTCAATAATTTTTTAGAGGATCATTTCAATATTTCTCTTAATACTAGTTCGTTCCGGTGGATTATGGCCCACTCTCGTTCAAAAAGAGAGGAGGTCTGTGTCCCAGCAGTTGGGAGCATTATAGGCTGATTATACTATTATACTATACTAAGTAGTTCGTAGTACTAGTGAAATAAAAGAACCAGTTCACTGCTAGTTGTTATTGACTTATAGCAGTTTGCTACTTTTTAAACCAGTTTAATTATTCGCTTTGTAAATTTTAACTACGGATGTAATGATTGTAACCGTGCAACTTTAATTGTAGCATTGGAGGATTATTTGCAGTATCTTGTTGAAAACAATGTAATAACGATTCCAATTGTTTATTACCTATCGTGGTCACTTTTTGTTTTTGAAGTGAAAACTTCTTTAAACGCACTTTTTGAACATTGGACGAAACTAAGTCTTGTATACTCGGGTCTAAACTTAAACTCAACGCGTTTATTTCAATTAAACCATTTTCAGGCACTTTTGAATTGTTAAGGAGTTGGTTGGTCAGAAATTTTGAAGCTAGTTGCCCATCCCAAAGCATAGTAGGTACCTATGGAGAAGAAAGGGCAAGAAACCCCACGGCCACGCTTTTAAATTATATTGTTACGCAAATATTAGTTAGGTACATCATTAATGTTGAATTTATAATTCGCGTCTAGTCTGTCGGTGACGCTGAGTCACGTAGACTCGGCGCTGAATCGCGTATACTCGGCTTGAATCGTAAGTTTTCACATCTATCGTGTGGTCTCGAACACGCCCCCTTTTTTAGAACAAAATTATTTTCTCGAACAGTCTGTATTTGCTGACGCCCTTACGATGTTCAACGAAATGGAAAAACTAGGTCCCAACTCGTACCAAACAAAACTTTTGATAGTAGCAAAGTTGCTAAGTGTACCAGACGATAATACAACAAAATGATGTCACTCCCCAGACTTTGATGAACAGCCAACGTCTATCACGCATTTTTTGTCTAAAAAAATCTAGATCGGTCTGGTTTAGTCGGTATTTATGCCAAAGCACATAATTGGCTCTCGAATGGCTAAGTCTAGACGTAATATTATTGGCTTGTTACTGCCCCAAGTGGACGTTATGGAGCTGCCAATGATGTTTGTGACCCGTTTCTGGGGCATAATAAAATACAAGTTACTTATGTATGAATTAGCTATAGAGCGGTAATGTGGTCGCTGAGGTGAACGCACAATGGTAACAGATACTTTATGTCAGCTTTTGATTTGTGTCGGTGACATTTTATCTTTTTTTATAGGATATATGGCGAAATCAATTTTATTTTTACGAGGCTAAAGGAATTTAGGGATATTCATTACTGAACTAGAAATAGTTTATTGATAGTACTGACGTGAACACACCCTCTGAAATAAGATATAAGTTTAGTGAGAAGTGGTTTTCCAATATACGAATAGCAACTTGTGGCAGTTTAACAACTACAAGAGACGAATTTGTTCACACTTATATTTAGAAGTCGTATATAAGACACAATTTTCATTGTATAGCTTCACTCTATTGCTAATCAATACTCAAGGTAAGACAACTAGGTATAGGAAGTTCTTGTTTTTAAAAGTGGAACCACGAGTTAACACTACGCGGCCATCTTGAAAACTTTGCAAACTTACTATCAGATAGAAGTTCAAGTTGGTTAAACATTATTTCCGTTTGTGAGGTGTTGAGTTGAATTATTTCACGATTTTTGGTAAAGAGAAATCAATTTAGATAGGTTATGTACGAAAAAGGTAGTTCATATTTTTTTAATCAAAATTTTGTAAGCCTGAATTTTTGGTCCTTGGAGCCGGATCATTATCTAGTTTAGGACTTTTGTATCTTTACCAATAATGAAGCAAAGTTTTGCATAGTAGGCCCTTCCATATGAACATAGCTATCACAGGTAAAATTAGCTTACAAATCTATTTATGCCAGTTTGGCAATCAAAAATTCTACCATTCATTGGTAAGTTGTTTCTAAGAACCGAGCATAAATCTGTCAGGTCAACGTACACTTTATGTGCACCTATTTATTTATTTTTGTCGTTGTTATTTCTATGTAACTGTTGTTATTTCTGTGTTTGTCAACCTATCTGTCCATATATTCGTCTGTCTGATCAGTACCTCTATGTGCTATAGGGATGAATTCCCGAACGGCATGTTCTGCTGTTTCTGCGTTAGCTTGTTTGTATGTTCGTGTGTATGTTGGTACTCTTTGTGCTATCGCGACGATTTCCCTAATATCACGTTTTCCGTCAGTGTCAACTTGTCAGTAAGTACTTCTGGGATGATTGTTTTGTCTCTTGTCGTGTCCACGTGTATTCTGTTCTTGCATTTGAGTTGTCTGTGTGTACGTTTGTGGGTACCTCTATGTGCTATCGCGATGATTTCCCTCATGGCGTGTTCGGCGTCTGAGTCGTGGTGGCGGGGAGGGGGCCGCGGGTCGGCGGCTCGTGCTAATATCTGTCGCACCACGTCGCGCGGCGGCGCCCCTAGTGGCGTCGGTCGCGATGAGAGCCCCAGCTGGTAAAGAAGAACGAAATCAGTACAGATAGTGGGAAAAGATTAAATAAAGTCCTCCAGGCCGAATTTCGGCCATGGCGACCAATCTCAGAGGAGACCAGCGTTCGGCGCGGGAGATGTTATAGTGCACAAGTGTGTGCGTAGACACAGGTGCACTCTCTCTTCCCTCACTCTCATTGTCCGATGGGACGGCAATCCGACACGATCAGTTATCAGGCGATAGAGTGAAAAGATTACAGCGGTACTGAATAATAATAAAAAGTCTCATGACATAGCGTTATAACGAGGATTCGATAGGTGAAACTCCGATAGTAATCAAGAAAACGGCAAATTAGATATCTTGGGTCTTACTGGACGTTCGTTCTACTGTCTGCATTTCAAGATTAAGAACTCTCATGCATAGCGTAGTAGTTACACTACTGCGGTGATCGGTGTGCTAGTCCTTACTGTTGATCGTCAGTAGACTGGGCTTACTGATTGAATACATTTTCCTGCCACATTTTGGTCCTTAGACCACCATTTGCTGTCCTTGTAAGTTGGTGTTTAGGATAGATAAGACTTACTCGTTCTGTGTCTTGACATCAAAGTATTACACTCAGATTCATCATTTCAGCCGGAAGACGTCCACTGCTGGACATAGGCCTCCCCCAAGCACCTCCACCTCGACCGGTTTTGTGCTTCTCGCATCCAACGAGTTCCTGCGGCCTTCACAAGGTCGTTGGTCCACCTTGTGGGAGGCCTTCTAACACTACGTCTTCCGGTACGCGGTCGCCACTCCAGAACATTTCGGCCCCATCGGCCATCTGTTCTGCGAGCAATGTGCCCTGCCCACTGCCACGTAAGTTTGGCAATTCTTATCACGCTCAGATTACCAGTGTAAATTACCTTGGCTAATATTTGTGATTTGATGCGCTCTAACCGCGCAGGGTCCTGGTGGGAGTGCGCCGCGGTCGCTCGGCAGGGCGCCAGCGCGAGCGCCGCACACACGACGAGCCAGGCGCGCATCGGCGCCTAGCCGCGGCGCGCGTTCACCCCGCGCCATCGAAGCCGCGCCAACGCGACATCTCCGGGCCTGAGGATCGAAGAACAAGCTTTAATAAATAGTTAAGTAAATGAATAAAAGGAGTAGACATTATTTCCTTTGGGTTTCGAACCTAAAAGAAGAAACGCAGTACCTAAGTTTTATTCTATAGCATTCCTTTATTAATCGCTTCAATGACATACCTGTCTTTTTGTTTAGAAAAATACCAGTATTTTACAAGGAACAACTACCTATCTGACCTCCACAACCCAGTTACTGGGTAATACGAAATCCCCCTTGTCATCATCTACCCCATCTTCAATCAAATATTAAATAAAAATTTAAGCATACTCTGCTTCAAAATACAAGCTAGAGCTAGATTGTCTCACAACAAAACTTTAAAAGTTAGAAACAAAATATGAAGAGCAAGCTACAAAGAGTGGCGTGTAGTTGTGTACCCTCAGTTGTGTACAAAGCTCTGCCAACGGAATATTTGCGTTGTCAACATCTTCTAACACTACGTTAGGGTTGCCAGATTTTAAAATATTAAACCACCTTTTTTACCAAATGTTTTGTATATTTGAATTTATTTTGTAACACCACCAGAGTTATTCGCTGACCTGTCTATTATAGCAGCGCTTCCTCTGGTTAGCGAAAGGAGATTGGCAGTATCTATTTTTGTATGATGGATTTGAAAATCATTTACCACATTGACATGACTATAGTGTGGTCTCTTTATGAATAAGACAGGCAATACGACCAAAATTACTAAACAGGTTTTAAAACTTACTGGAAAAACATATAATGTTTCCTTATCGACAGTTATTGACAAAAACTGTTTTTTTTATCAATGTAATTAGTACAATTTGTAATTTGAACTTAGTGTGCATACACGAGCGACATGCGTTAACAAGAGCAGAGGCAACTGCGGTGTCGACGCGTCGACGGCTGCCGTCGACAACGTGCTAATCGTCTATTTGAGAACGATGCTCAAATACAAGAGCGGCATGTTGTTGACGGCAGCTGCCGACGCGCGTTGACGGCAGCCGTCGACACACGACACGCGTTGAAGGCTGCAGCAGTTGCCTTTGCCGTTGACGTGTGTCGCTCGTGTGTATGAGCACTTACTCGAACACAGGTTGTATGTGAATTAGAATAGAAATTATTTAGAAATACTTTTTCAAAATAATTGAGAGTAAGAAAGAAATAATTTAGAATAGTTGGTCTAACCTTAAGATACCGATGTCCCCACAAGTTTGGTTTCTGAAGTTAGACGGTCAGACGCTCCGTTTGAAGTCAGCCGCAACTTGTCAGACTCGCACTATTTCTTTTCTGTCGTTCAGTCGTTCTGTCAGACCTCAACACCCCAACATCTTTGACAAAAGAAATAAAAATGTTAAAAAAAAATAAGCAAAAGTCTTAACAAGAAGAAAAATATACATACATACGAGTACTTTGATCAAATAAGTAATAGGTCAATTAATTTGAACATGATGATATATTTAAGAGCTGTTGTCATTGATACAAGTCAAGTACTTTTATGTCGATAATCTGTAAAAAGTTTTGTTTAAACTATAATACGTAATATGTACATTTATATAAAAAAATAAGTAAAATAATCATAGGGCATCAAAGAATTCGTCCGCATCGCTGTCAACAGGAACAGTGCCCAAAAGGCTGGCAGCATTAATTGCCACGTTGTATGGCAATGCTAATTCTTTGGCCAAGAAACAGGCCAGCCCTCTGATCACGTGAAGAGTCGACTAACCGCTTGGCGATATCTCGAAAAACCAAGTGGAATAAGTATATTTAAGATGAAATTCTGACCTAAGTTTGAAGCAAGGAATCAGAATCTAAAGTCATTTATTCAAATTAGACTGACAATCAGTTCTTTTTGTGAACGTCAAAATTACATAAGACAGTCCCCCGGCACGCCCGCCCTTCACCACTTCCTAGTAGACGTAGAAGTGGTGCAACTAACTCCCCAGCAGCACAGCTGTCTATTCAGTTGGAAGAACTCGATTCTAAAAATATTATTGTATCCGTCTGTTTAATGCTATCCACAATTCAACAGCTAACATTATGACACTGAGATGGAGAGTTCTTTAAACTTATAAAATAATATCATCATAATCAGCCTTTAATGTTTCTGCTGGGACATAGGCCTCCTCTCTTCGAGAAGGAGTGGGTCTACCACATGGGCCTAGTGCGGGTTGGTAGAATGTCACATGCCGGTTTACTCACATTGTTTTCCTTCTAAGCAGTGGTGATGAAATTATTTACACAAAGTAAAGCCTCTGTCTGGGTTCGAACCCACGACCTACAACTTGTAAGTCGGGGACGTTAGTACTCGGGCACCACTGTTTTATATTAATATTTATCTGCTCTATATTATAATCTAAATTAAAGTATTATGAAGTTTAAATCGTTTTAAATGCAACATCGTCACCCCTAGACAATGTAGAAATCAAATACCCATAATATTTCAAGTACAAACACCCTAATGTCCGCAGAAATTGTTAACTAGGTCAAAGGAATCTATTTCATTAATGTAATTGAAAAGTGTAAACCTTTTTGCTGTTGATTATAATGATTTTAATGGAATTTGATTTTAGTGACATAGTTCAAGATGTCTTAAAAATATGCCTATGATTTTTTTTATAGGATAGGACAAATCTGTCGGTACATATAAGTGTATAAAACATATTTAATTACACAGTTCACCTGTTCATTAAATCTTTTGAAAATACATTAATAAGTACAGTTTCAGACACATAGATTGTGGAAAAACATTCTATTTAAGACCAAAAACTACTAGTAAATGCGAAATAATGTTCTTTTTAACCACGTACTTAATGTCTTATTTATCGAGCTCAAGGGCTCGAAACAAATCCAACAATGGACTAATAATCAGCCTATAATATTCCCACTGCTGGGACACAGGCCTCCTCAGCTGCCACGCGGGACCAATGCAGGGTTATTGTCACATAATTTGTCTCCGAATTTTTGGTTCTAAGTTTCCTCACGATGTTTTCCTTCACCGTTTTTAGAGCAGTGGCAATGAAATAATTTACACAAAGTAAAGCGCCTGACTGGGTTCGAATCCACGTCCTACAAATGGGAAAAATAGTTTCCCATAGTCCACCTAGGTGAACTAGGCGGGTAGACCATGGGCAATACACGCTCGTCAGTATTTTACCAATGCTCCTCACAGTGGACTTATGTTGACTCTCGCTCCTCTACATGTAACAAAAACACGTGGAAACACGTTCAAGGTCGTCATACAAACAGTACAGTATCACGTGACACATAGGTAATGACGCAATTATCTTACGAAGTAAAGCGAGTAAGCAGACAAGCAGGGCATCCGTTACTTTCGCTTGATTTATCGCGGTATTATATCAAGGGCAGGACAGATAGGGCGACACCCTCCCGGGGATGAGGCAAGGCAGTGGATGAAGCGGCTTTTTGCTTTTAGCTTTATTTTGATTGGTTAATTTGATGAGGGCAAAGTAGACAATATTAAAAGACCGGTCAAGCACGTCAGACTCACGCACTGAGGGCTATGCCTATAAATATATATTACTTTGAGCACTATGCGAAGTGATTGAAAAAAATAAAAATTGGCGATAACTTTTGAACCGTAAAAAAATTCACCGACATTTTCAGGGTTAATAAGTTTGGAAATGACCGTGCCCATGCCCCTATTCGATTTGATCCATACTTCCAGGGACACCCTGTATATAATTTTTTTTATTTTTATTCTTGTTACTAACAACCTTGGACTTATGGACTTTTTGTCTGAAATAGTTGTTTTTTTTTATAGCACAAGAAAGATACGTTCCTTACCTATTCTTACTTATTTTACTAACGTTGTTTGGCAGTATAAATAAATAATAATACCACTTTCCAAGCGAACCCTTTCAGATACTAGGTAAGTTAATGGTTATAACGTGAAAATGAAAGGAGTTTTTACACTTAAAAAAAAATAGAAAGAAAGAAAGAAAGAAAATACGTTTATTTGCGGTGAACATGACGCAAAAATTAACTTAAACACAAAACTAAAAAAAAAGAAGGTAAGGTAAAAATGCGTCACATCCACGCAAAACGGCTATCGCTCAGCATTCTGCTGCGACCCTATGCAAGACAGAGCCCCAGCGCTGGTTTTCAGCGACAGCCGGCGCTGACGTGATGACGTCTTCCGATATAGCACACAATTTATTACAACACTGTGCCGGTGTAGCGTGTAAAATCTACCTTTTTTTTCAACAAGTTGGCAAGTAGAACTTTTCTTAATCTATTTGAAGTGTGCTGCTTCAGAAACCCATGAACTGAATGTTAAAGTCGCAGTTTCATTACGGTTGGTAAATAATTTCTCAGAACCGCTGTCCGCTCATTCCTTGCGCCGTTCCCACCATTTTTATGACTGACTCTCACGTCAAGTTTTACCTTGGTACCACGGTTTAACTCCAGTTAAAGGTCTCGTTACGACACTTTTAGTGCCATCGGTACTTTCGTCTATCCGATTGTGTTCTGTATATTTTTGTTTTATGACTTTATTTTATCGATGTGTGCGCTTTGATTTTTTATGGGTATCGTTTGAGGGTTTTCCTCTTGTACTCGGATTGAAGGACCAAAAAAATTTGCGTTGGTAAACGGTGATAAGATGAATCGAAGACAATTAAACGTGTCGGAAAGACTCGAACAAGATTGGATTAAGGCATGGAAGTCTGGGAGAGAAGAGATTTTAAGCCTTATAGAAAGATGGACAAGATGGCTGATAATGATGATAACCTGCCAGGCTTCTGGGCACGTTTATAAAATGATTTATTGGGTACTAGCACTTTGCCCGTGACTTTGCTCTATTGGACTGTCAAACGTGTTTATTGCTATTGTTGCTTCGAAAAGTCATTGGGAGGTCCATGTTTATTATTAGACTGTAAAACCACACTAACAAATGCCTTAAAAAAAACAAACTGAAATTCTCTGAAGAATTGTTCAATACTTAATTCAAAAATTCTAAGTACTCCAATGTTCTCTTAACTTCTAACTATTTACACTAAGTATTAAATAACTTAACTTAATAACCCAAAGGCTGGCTTTTACCTTGGCCAAAGGCTTAGCATTGCCATACAACGTGGCAATGCCGCCAGTCTCTTGGGAACATTACCAGTCGACAGCGATGCGGATGAATTTTTCGACGCTATATTTTAGTTTCTGTATAGTTTTAGTTAAGTTAGGATTTAATTTTGTTATTTTTAGTATTAGATATACATAGATATTATATTTTTATTAAAATGTTTAATTTAAGTATTAAATTAAATAACTAACGAACTATACATATACAGGGTGGCGGGGACACTGACGCGCCGCCTGTCTCCATGGATTCAGTACATGATTCTGAACCTCGCTGCGTTGAAATTTTTCTCCGGTTGTTAAAAAAAAAATTGCTGTTCCATACATTTAGACCACGTAGGTACCTACTGCACTTGAAACAGCAGATTTTTTTGATAAACGACGAAAAATTTCTACACTAGAGGGTCTAGAATCATGTGCTGAAAGCATGGTTACAGTTTGCGCGTGCGTGTCCCTGCCAACCTGTATAATATGTATACACACACACACACACATGCAAACTGTTACCATGAGTTCAGCACATGATTCTAGACCCTCTAGCATAGAAATTTTAGTACTCCAATACAAGTACTCCAATGTTCAATCACAATTGATTTAAATTGTTTCTCAATTGGAGTACTTAGAATTTTTGAGTTTTGAACAATTCTTCATAAAATTTCAGTTTGTTTTTTTGAGGCATTTGTTAGTGTGGTTTTACAGTCTTTAAATTTCAAATAATAAACATGGACCTCCCAATGACTTGTCGAAGCAAAAATAGTCATAAACACATTTGGCAGTCCAATAGAGCAAAGTCACGGGCAAAGTGCTAGTATCCAATAAATCATTTTTTAAATTACCCGTCAATAAGTTTAGTAATTCAAGGCGTTCAATGCCGACACGCGATGGATTCAACCCTGTAGCACTCGCGGCCAGGCCGGTAGGTATATGGAATAGATTCAAGGGGAGAACTATGACCATGAAGTTTTGACTGTGCTAATGTATGTAGCTGGCATAGCCAAATTGTGGATTATGCGATCATAAGGCTCATTTTATAATACAAATTGAAAAAGGTTATTGTTTGAATGATATGTTTCACGTAAAATATAAATAACTGATTTGCGTACATGTATAACAACATTACAAATCGAGGAAATTACTTTTTTCGGAAATCTCTTTGGTTTTGTATTTTATTTTTTTCCACCGATTTCCGATATATTTTTTCGCTTTTTAGTAGCTGTCGTTGTAGTTTCCTACCCCATAAAAATTCGTATATCAGTACTTGCCATGAAAACCACAATGACAGGAAGTTTTATCACATCATTTTACATCACTTTATCGTATTATTGAAGCTAACTCAAAAACTACCAAAGCCAAATTAATAAAAAAATATGGCACCACGGCGTATTTAATTCCAATTTATTCTTAAAAAAAAAAAGATTCTGGCCGAATACATAGCCTCCTCGGTTTTTTGAAGTCGATTAAAAAAGGCACAAATAGGTGTGAGGTATGCCAGAATAATAGTAAAGGAAAACAAGTTTACATTTTTTTTAAGTTTAGTTCAAAATTCTTGTGCTTTATTACCACACTAGCTTCTACCCGCGGCTTCGTCCGCGTGAAATTTCTCCCTCCCCCCATTCACACTCTTAGGGGTGGAATTTCGAAAAATCCTTTCTTAGTGGATACCTACTCTTCACTAAGAACACAATCTCCAAATTTCATGTCTATAGGACCAGCGGTTCAGGCCGTGCGTTGATATATCAGTCAGTCAGGACTTTGAATTTTTTATATATTATAAGTAACCTAAAAAACTTCGGCTTTATTATAAGTAAGTATATGTCAAATCCGGTCATTCGTTTGACTATTCGGACCGCTAGCGCCATCTGGAGTCGCTTGACAGAGTCTAGCTTGAGTTCGTGATTTATTCTTCGTTCATCATCATCCAAAGTCGTGGGGGGGGGGGGTCGACGACAGCGCGACAGAACGATGTCGAGCTCTCTTGGACATTGGACATCGTACGAACCACGACATGTGCTCAGAAACTATCCTGCGATCCGTATCTGGTTGTGTCGTGTACCTACAGCGTGTGATTCGCCGGTGTGATTAATTTGTTCGTGAAATTATAATCTGATTCGAACTGCAAACGGTTTTTCTATTGCGCAATAACCAACACTACCCATAGTACGGCCACAGTAATTAAAATATGGCTGATAATAACGAGACACACATACCTTTTCCACCATATAGTTATAGTTTTCTTAATTAGCTATACCCCAGTACGATGTACCTACGTGCAGACAGGCAATAATAATAATATTGCGTTAACTGTTTAAACCCCTAAAGTAAAACTTTTAGTTACCTACCTACTTAAATCGAAAAACCGTCGACATTTATGTAAGTAAAAGTTTTAAAAGGAAGTTGGGTGGAAGAGCACCCTTTTACACTCATTGCCACCCCATCCCCAGGTGGGGGGGGGGGTTAATGTTATTAGTGTAACCACTTAGATGTTTATGGGATTAATTATTTGGGGTTAAAAATGGAGGGAAAAATATGCTAGACTATGTTTTTTTCTGAAAATCCTAATTCTAGCTTATATTTTAGGTACTAGCTTCTGCCCGCGACTTCGACCGCGTGCAATTTCTTGTACCTCCAACCCACCCCATCGCATCGCATCGCCCACCCGCGCTATTACGTCATTTTCGCTTAGGGTTCTTTCTGACTTTTTTCCTTTTTGCTCGGCTCCTAAGAGTCGTAGCGTGATAAAAAATAGCCTATAGCCTTCCTAATGAATAGGGCTATAAATGCAAAAATGTTGTTTCAAATCCGACTAGTAGTTCTAGAGATTAGCGCTTTCAAGCAAACAAACATACTCTTCTTAAACTTCAGCCTTATTATTATTAGTACAGATTACATTTTTCGGCACCTTAAAATTATGAAAGTTTCCACTTTTATTGAAATTTAATAATTACTTCAATCACAGTTTACCCCATTGATAAAACAACACCAACATTTTATACTTCTCATACAATAGGTAACATTCAGAAGAAAGGGGACTGCTCAGATTTGCCCCTTCGATTCAAGATCAGCGAGGACGTTGACCTTCTTGGGAATTGAAATAACTGAGTGGGTGTAAGTTTCCCTTAAACGCTGGTAAACTTATAGTAAAGTGGGCTAATTAAAACCTATTTTTAGAAACTTACCTAATTTTTATCTTATTTCTTTATGGTGTCAAAAGAATAAGATTTTTTTATTATTTAGTATGAGAAAACGAGCATAAGGTTTCTTAATTGATTTGAACTTGAAAATGTCCAACTCTAAGTCATGGTTATTTGACGGTATAACGTACCCCGATACGGCCGCGCAGTAGAAAAACACGTCGCTCAAGAAGCTTCCATAGTGATCCATACAACACTGTTGACCGTGACACGGCGTATAAACCGTAGTTTTTCACGGCAAGAAAAATGTTTGTGTACAAAGGACCTTAACTAAAGACGGGCAAATTTTTTTTTTCGCAAAAGACGTAAGAAAATATTTATTTCGCGGGCTGCTTTCAAGGTATCGTCCTCAATTCAGAAACCAGGTACATCCTTACTTCCACATTCTTGGGCTTTTTTTCGTTATTTGACTTTTTTTCGTTATTGACCCCCTTCCGAGTCTGTTATGCAAGCTAATTAATTTCGGTAACAATAGAAAAAGTAATTGTGTCTCATTAGTGACAGATGAGCTCATAATGCCGAATAATCTTAGATTTAAAAAATGAGCTTGTAGATGAAGCTTTCATCTTTAATATAGGTAAAGTGTATGATTTAATACATAATTAAGCACGTAATAGAATCGGCACAAAGCCTCAGGCATCCCAATTAAGATCAACGTTTTCAAAGGTCACGTCAAATAGGTTGACAAACAATCATGTCAATAGCTAAATTAAATATCTATAAATAACAAAATATATTATTAGAGTGGGTGAACCACCCCCACGCATCTTGTAAATAAATGCGACCTGTCTGTCACACCCACAGCTTTTGAGATAGGGCTTATATTTGGACAAAGAATCACGAATCAAGAGAAAATAAGAAAACATAATAACCGCTGCCGATAAGGTATTGATTGAGGCTAGGTAAAGGTGACTACGACCGGTGGACAAGGCTTATTAGTCTATTTCCACGAATTTACTCGCCCGTACGTAAAAGTGCGTGTATCATGAGATAATCCTATTTTAGAGGAAATTTTAAGTTTGGATTTTTTTGTAACTTTTTTTTTTTTAATAAACACAGAAATAGTAGCATTGTCAGCCTATTATGTTCTAATGTATTAAGGTTGAAATATTCTAAATACATTTGGATGTGTTACTAACTCCCTTTTGTGATTAATTACGTAATAATTTAACAAGAGGGGCAATTCTCGTAATTTTAAGAACGTTCATATTCAGAATTCAGTCTCAATCTGTCAAAAATACCTCTAATTTCCCCACATTTTATTGACAAGTTTTTGATATAGATTGTCGCTGAGTTTAGATTGCGACTAGATTTTGAAAGTTTTTCGGCCTTCTGAATTGGGTTTGTTTATACTTACATCAGATATTTTTGGTACGGTCAGCAACAAAAGTCGATTAACACTTCAGTTTTTTTAATCTTAGTTATTGAGCAAAATATTTGTTCAAAATTGCAGCAGCAGATTTTTTTTTAGAATATAAACTCTTTGCTATTATGTGAAAAGCTAAAAAGCAGTTTATTGAAAAAAAAATTGTCAATTTAATAACCTGTAAAAATTACAGTGTTAATCGAATTTTGTTGCTGACTGTACAAACTATACATATGGAAGAAGACATGCAGTTCCGATCCCAAATACTTTTGAATAAAGACAGGATGATGATAGGATTCTGATTTTAGAGTTCAACATGAAATAGTACAAATGGAAATATCTCATATCCATGAAACCATGAGTTTAATATAGAAGCTGATGGACTGAACTCGTAAATCCTGACACGTCTCTCAAGTTACATTGTAACTTGTTTACCACACTGGATGTTTGTACAGACGCCAGCACATCAAGCTACCCGAAACTGTCAAATTTTCCCAATCAACTTTGAACCTTATGCTTTAGTGATAAAATTGAAAATCTATTAAAGAAATTTGACAGATTGTAGTAGCTTGATGTGCTGGCGTCTGTACCTTACCTTAACAAACTTTGATTAAGGTATAGTGGTTATAAAGATAAACCAGAGATATTTTTTTATTGTTTAAGCTTAAAATATAAAATAAATCACAAGTAAAGTTTGTAGCTACTTTGTATGCACAGAATTACCAAAAGTTATCATCATCTGCCTGACTTTTACCCAACTATATTGGGGTCGGCTTCCAGTCTTACGGGATGCAGCTATTTCACATGGAGCGACTGGACATGGAGTTACTGGGTAATGCGATACCCCTTGGTAAGACTGGTTGTCAGACTTACGGGCTTCTGACGACCCGTAACAACTGTCAAAGATCCACGAATGGTAGCCGGGACAAACGGCTTAACGTGCTTTCCGAGGCACGGAGGGGTCTTGGAATGTTATGGATGGTCGTGAAAAGGTATCGTGATACCCAGTAACTGGGTTGTGAAGGTCAGGTAGGCAGCCGCTCCATGTAAAACTCTGGTATTTAGCTGCATTTGGTTAGACTGGAAGCCGACCCCAACATAGGATAAGGGTCGGAAAGGATGATGATGTAGCTATAAGTCATAAAAAAAATATTTTCCCAGACGATCAACAAGCTCCACTTCATTATATACTTCTACTAGCTTCTGCACGCGACTTCGTTCGCATGAAACTTCACCCTCCCCCCATTCACCCTCTTAAGGGTGGAATTTCGAAAAACCCTTTCTTAGTGGATACCTACTCTTCACAAAGAACACACCCTCCGAATTCCATGTCTCTAGGATCAGCGATTTAGGCTTTGCGTTGATATACCAGTCACTCAGGACCTTGAATTTTACATATACAGATACTTCACCCTTTTTCATCTACAGGAGTTAGGTACTAATGTAATGTATCATAATTATATTCAAGTAAATATTGCTATATGATATTATCTTGCAGGCATTCCAATGATTTATTACCTAGCGAGCCATTTTATGCTGCAGAATAATTATTGTTTATAGTTTTTTTTTTCATCTATAGAGTTATGTGTCGTTGCTATTATTTTTTATGGTATTGTGAGGGTGTGAAGGCAACTCTTTTAACCATTCGGAGTAAATTGACATTATCATGGTTTATTTCATTGAATAAGATAAGGTTTTGTTAGAAAATCTTGAGACAGGATTATGCAAGTCTTAAGACGAATCGATCGTTCGAGAATCGAATTTTTACGAAATTAGAGCAATGAGTTTATAATTTTGAAAAGTTTTTTGCACTACAAAACATTGTTTCATTAATATTATAAAACTTTTCCTTAAAATTTATTTGCAATGGGGGACGGAAAACACTTTTAAAATTGTTGTAAAGAAATATAATAACTCAGCCTCTATCTGATATTCTACATACATCATAATACTAACTAAAAAGCCCATTCCAATTCAACCCCATTTCGAAACCAAACCCATTAACCTAAACAGCTTTTACACCCAACAATTAACTCTAAAACACAAAACACCCACTCACCCACTCGATACTCCCACTTCAATTAAAACAACCACTGTTTGAACAAGTCTAAAAACGGACTGCTTTTACCTAAACGACTTTACCTAGACCCACTTGTACCTTTCAGGACAGTTAGAACAGAACTGAACTGAAACCATAAGGACCTGTATTATATACTCCGGCGTGTCTACGTACTTTATATACTTGTATCAAATTGTCTATTAATGGAGAGATCTTGTCTGAAATACGAAGATGTTTTGTAAAGATAGGATGTGACATCTGTCTCGGTACGGGTGATTAAATGTTTTACTGCGGAATCAAGATTAAGAAAATGTTAGACAAATTCTGGGAAATAATGAAAGGGTCATATATTTGGATCTACTTCTATGTATAGTTATTATAGCAATAATTACAACCCTTTTTACCAATTAATCAGAAGAGTAGAATTCAACGATGACTATTACTATAATTATAATTAACAACCTTAATAACGCCTTATGTTAAACAAAAAAAAAATCCTCCAAAAAACAATATTTGTTAATCAATCAACCCCTGCCTCCTAGAATGGAGTTCGCGTATCGGCAAGCGTAGTGTGGGACGCCCTCCAGCTGGATGGACCTGGGACAGACTGGATGTGAAAGGCGGAGGACAGGGTGTTGTGGCGCAACCTGGGACAGGCCTCTGTCCAACAGTGGACTGTGATAAGCTGAGTTGATTCAACCCTACGATGTATGTACACACGGCGACACATCAAGCTATACATTTTCAGTTTTGGCTGACCTCGCATTGTATAGGTTTTTCGTACAATCAGAAGTCAGCTTATACTGGTTATGTATAGCGTGATGTGTAGCCGTGCGTACAACTGCAAAACCTACACCATTATAAAAGGCAAGTACGCTCATACTCTCATATCTACGTACATATGTTCATCCCCAAAACTTGTACTTTTACCACATCTAGAAACAAAATCTCCTTGGCAAGGATAATATAGCAGTCGCACGTGGGCGCTCCTTATTACAGTTCTCGATTCATCACTGTATCGATATTTATTTGATCTACGTACTTAAAAAACTAAAGATCAAGGCCTGTGTCTGTGGAGAGAAAACTGAGAAAAAATCTCGAATGAAATTACTGTTTTAGTATTGCTCACCCACGGTTTCATACAATCTGATGGAAAATGAATCGCAATTTTATATAAAAAAACAAGCGGTGGATGCAGGTGGATGGGATTTTCCATCGGGAAACATTACGAACTTATGTACAAACTAGCGGCGCCCGCGGTTTCACCCACATTAGTTTCGATGCCTCGATCCGCATGTGTCATGTATTGTATATCTTTTGTTTGAGATTCTAAATAAATACAGCATGCCACGGCATGACACGAGATAACCCCGAGTAACTTACGGACACGCACCAAATTAGACTTTTCATTTCACCAACGAACATATTTTGAAAGCGCCATAAGTCATATTTTGCAATTTAACTTGAAATATTTATTACAGTAAGTTTGCGAACTGTAATTTTAGAACTAGGTCAGCCATTTTGGATTGAAATGTCAAATTTTATTGCGTATGTCCATACTAGCTAAGAAATATCACGCTTGTGTTCCCAAAGGGGTAGGCACTAGGCAGTGGTGACTGTAAACACTCTTATTGACAACTGTTTTTATTTTTATATAACCGGTTTTTTGAATCAAAGATATTTTTCTCTGCTAAGGCTATCGTCTTTTTTCATAATTAAACGAGAGGAGGGGGTGAGAAAAGTACAGACGCCAGCACATCAAGCTACTAAAATCTGTAAAATTTCTTTAATAGATTTTCAACTTTATCGCTAAAGTATAAGGTTCAAAATTGATTGGGAAAATTTTAAAGTTTCGGGTAGCTTGATGTGCTAGCGTCTGTACTAAAAATCTGTTTTTTTTTTTGGTACGCTAATGACAACATACTGTAATAACTAAGTAGTGAGAGATCCCATGATCAACAGTGGACGTTTGCCAATGTGAATCACAATTTTTTCTTAGGAATTCTGACGCAGACCTAGAAGTCTAGCAATGGTAATTCTTTCGATTAAAGAAAAATCCATATTAGTCACATTCAGGCAATTTAAGCTTTTAAATGTGTACTTAATTCACTATTGCACATGGACCTACATTGATAGCAACAATGAACAACACACAGACCCCGGCCGTAATCACATTACTTGAAACATAGAGTGGAAATCGTAATTTTTCGCAGCAAACAATCAGCAGGTCACAGCTCAATATTAGAGTCATAATCACCATAGTTAATAGACCACTTGTTCATAGTACAGATAGCACATCAAGCTACCCGAAACTGTCAAATTCTCCCAATCAACTTTGTCGTTGAAAAATTGAAATTGGTGCTCCCCATCGTCTAATCATAACCCTGGTCCAAGGAATCACCCAGTACAATTATCACAAACAAACCCTTACTAAATGCTTAGTGCCAAGAACTCATTACTCAAAAACGGGGGTACGCCTACACCCGATGTGCCTCTGGGAGCAGAGAATGCTAAGTTATTCAAGTATCGTCATTAGGAGAATTGCCTATTTACATAAGTTGAGCTAACTTAACAAATACGTTGGTGCTCAAATAATAGGATTTGGTACCTAGGGAATGGTCTAAGTTTAGGTCTTTGAATAGATAAGATATATTTATTCGCTGTTATAGGGGCTCGTAATAACAGCCGCACGAGTCGATCCATCAGATTAAGCTACGCTTGTCGCGGTTGGACCATGGATGGGTGACCATCTTTATATACCCAGACCCCTCGGTGCCTAGGACAGCATTTTTTAATTTTAAGCCGTTGGTCCCGACTGTCATTCTTGGGTCTTTGACAGTGTTTACGGGTCGTCAGAATCCCGAAAGTCTGACAACCAGTGTTTTCGCAACTATGTTGGGGTCGGCTTCCAGTCAAGCTGGATGCAACTGAATATCAGTATTTTACATGGAGCGACTGTATCACGGCTTGAACCATCTTACTGCGACATATACATTGCTTGTAAGCACGAATGCACCTGACTTTTGTGAAGGACATCATCACCATTCATATTACTGTATGTCTTCATAGGGGGTCCTTAATTTAATAACATAGGGGGTCTCTATTAGATCTCTAACGAATTATTTGTGTTACTATAATTTTAGGAGTTATTTTTATATTCAAACTGAGTTTTTTAACAGCCTCGATTAGTGAATATCGATCATCAAGGAAACCGACATAGTATTTTCTATCATACGATTATTTCGGTTTAAACAAATTTATTTCTCATAAGAACATACCTAGTCCGCTTATAATAAATCAAACAAACAAAGTAATAAGTACTATGATAATACAGTACAATACAATTTCCTCTAGAGTATTAGAAGTTATAATGTAGGTACATACATGTTTCTTAAGTTTATTTTTAAATGTATTGATGTAATCGCACTCTTTAATATCGTCCGGTAATTCATTGAACAGATTAACTCCATCAAATAATTCTACCGTAATTAGTGCGTGCGCTAATGACTTCGAAGCACAGTAAATAACTGTGTTCGAAGTTTGTTTTTATACATCTATTTCGCAGGTTACGTGATATTGTTTTTTTTTTCTTTGGTTGTATGTTAGTTTGTATTGAGTTTGTAGTTATGTTTTTAATAAGAATGCAGTAAATGTATATAGCTGTCTAATATTTAATAGTTTAGTTTTTTCGTATATAGTATTTGTTGAAGTAAGATAATGATAATGGAACAAAGTTTTAACTATTTTATTTTGAACTCTTTAATTTAACCCATGCATGTATTATTTTTCTATAATCTAAAGCTTAGGCCACTGCTCTCAAATCGTGAGGAAACCGGCCTGTCCTAGAACCAAAAATTCGAAGACATGTGACATCTACCAACCCGCACAGGGGGCGTGGTGGATTATGGCCCACTTCTTCTTACAGAGAGAAGGCCGCCGTCACAGGAGTGGGAACAGTATAGGCTGATTATGCTGGCCACACCGAGGGGAATCCCGCGCGGGACGCAATTGCGCGCGTCGAAGGTTTTAACGATTAGGAACTCGCGCTTTATTCGCGCCAGTTTGAATTCCTTCATACAAATTGTTTGACATAAAATAATCGGTGCAAGCGAAGTTCGTCCCGCATCCCGCTCGGACTTCGCTTCAGTTTGACCAGAGCTTAACTCATCTAATGGAAGATACGTGAAACTAACAAAATACGGTCATCTAAACAAAATCTCTAACTAAAACTAAACTTGTATTTCCTCTACAATTTCACCAAAATATCGCAACCGCACAAAACTCTTGCTTACATTAAAATAACAGCACAAAAACCAAACAAAACTATAATATGATTTACAACACAATAACATTGAATCAGCTCGGTGCACTGCACGGGAATCGAACTTGGGACGTTATTCATGGAGTGGAAAGTTTCGACTCAAAAGTGGGCCAATGAGAGTTCAATAACTTCGGTTAACTTTAAAAAATGTTCGCTCATTTGGGGATGAAATGTGCTTGGAGGAAATGCCATTTCATCCCAGGGTAGAAATCAGGAAATATACATGCATAATATGAATAGTCTTATGTTGTTAGAAAGTATCACTGTGCTGTGATGACACATAGATACACATGAAAAACATAACCCTGTCTTTGCTGATGCGCAGTCGGATAAAAATCAAAACAAAATGACTTCAAAAATTGAACCCGAACCAGCTCCAAACTTCAGACTATTTCTCCTCCAAACTTTTAGAGGTCGATGGAAACTTGAAATGGAAAAAAATGACAAAAACATTTATTTGTTTTCTTCGATAATGGATGTTTTACTTTCTGGTATAATGGAGTATATTTGTCTATCATTTCTTGTTTAATTGAGAAGTTGCTGTTTGTACCGCCTTCGTCGAAGGTTGGGGTTGAAATTGAGGCGAGTTTAGAGTCTTGATGTTCTTTGTTTTATATTTTTTGTTATTGGTTTCGGGGTAATACGTGAACCGTTAAGTATTAATGTTTTCTGAAGATAAATTAGATACTATTTCAGCACGACTTTGAAAGTGTTTGGATAAAAATGGGTTTTATGTTTTAAGGTTTTTAAAATACTCTATTTTCTATTCATAAACTGCTTTTTGTTAAGTAACTATTCTGTCGCCGGACGGGCTTCGGCTTAGTACAAAAAAAAAGTCAAATTATATTGTATTAATTGCAAATCAGAAATGAGGAGATCCGCAGGAGTACCAAGGTAACTGACATAGCCTGAAGAATTGCCAAACTTAAGTGGCAGTGGGCACGGCACATTGCTCGCAGAACAGATAGCCGATGGGGCCGAAAGGTACTGGAGTGGCGACCGCGTACCGGAAGACGTAGCGTTGAAAGGCCTCCCACAAGGTGGACTGACGACCTTGTGAAGGCCGCAGGAACCCGTTGGATGCGAGAAGCACAGAACCGGTCGAAGTGGAGGTCCTTAGGGGAGGCCTATGTCCAGCAGTGGACGTCTTTCGGCTGATGATGATGAATTGTAAATACTTACATCTACTTCGATGATCGCTTAATATATTAAGCATATAATATGCATTCCTTTCCGCACTTTTTCAGTAAAGATCTTTGAAAGAGACAGATGTGTGCATTAATAACTTCGAAAATCAAATTGCATTATCAATATCATACTCATATTATAAATGAAAAAAGTAACTGTCAGTCTAAAAATTACCTTATCACGCCTTAGCAGCTGAAAAAAATTGAGCGGGCACACGGGTAGACCATGACCTGAGTTAGGATATAGGACCTTTTTCCCGGTAATACGTTCTCGTGGCACAATCTCTGAGTTTCTGACCTTCACGTGGCAAAGGCTAGAACTTTCATTACCCTTTGTTTGTTAGGCAAGCTTATTGAGTTCGGTAACAATACTAACAATAGAATGAGTAATTGTGTCGCAATAGTAACAGTTGAGAGAGGTTAGTCGGGCCCGTGGCTAAATAATAACAGTCGCACAGGTCGATCGATCAGGTTAAGCTACGCTTGCCGCGGTTGGTCCGTGGATGGGTGACCATCTTTACATTCCGAGACACCTCCGTGCCTCGGAAAGCACGTTAAGCCATCATTCGTGGATCTTTGACAGTCGTTACGGGTAGTCAGAAATCCGAAAGTCGGACAACCAGTCTTACCAAGGGGTATCGTTTTACGCAGTAACTGGGTTGTGGAGGTCAGATAGGCAGTCGCTCCATGTAAAATACTGGTATTCAGCTGCAGCCGATTAGACTGGAAGCCGACTCCAACATAGTTGGGAAAAGGCTAGGCAGGTGATAGTGACAGTTGAGCTCTAAAAACTCAATACCACAAAAAACACGTACAAAACTGTCTTTACCTTGTACGAAAACCGACACTGTCAACGTTATTTTCAACCAACAACCCAATCACACATTCAAACGGGAAGTTCCACGGAAAAATAGAGGACTTTCCATCATAGTAAGTCAAAGTAACTGCACCATTAGTTGTGTACAACAAGCCTATTCATAAAGTAGTTAGAAGAGTAACGGGGCCCGAACTTTTCCCTTAGCCACACCATAAAATGAGGACAGGGGAGCTAAGACACATGGGAAGTATGGGTCGGTTTGAGGGTTAATAGAATTCAAAATGGTGTGTCATGAATTTGTGAAAGTAATTAACATAACATGTAATGGACTTGTTGCCTGTATGCTCTAAGGTGAGGTGTAGGTACCTACCAATACTACACCAACATTTTATGAGTATGTTTAAATCCGAAGTACCTAATAGAGAGCGAGTCTATTATATAGGGTGACTGGTAATTAGTAACCGATACTTAAACACGTGATTTTACTCATGATAACAAACAACTTTTACTATGGTACCAAACCTGAAATTGCGAAAAAAAATCTGCTGTTTAGTTGTTTATGTTCGCCTAACTGGTCAAAATGTACTGAACAGCAGATTCTTTTTTCGCGATTTCAGGTTTGGTTATCATATAAAACTAGGCATAGCTTTCTATCAGTGAAGATTTTTTTGTAAATCGGATCAGTACATCCAGAGATTACCTATTACAAACAAGCAAACACCTTTTACCTCTTTATCAGTATATTTTTAGCCAACATGAACTAAAATCAAACCGTTTTTATGTTAAACACTCTACGGTTAAAATGTCTCTTGCATATCCTAAAACGACAAAGTCTATTCGTGTATGTGACAGTTAGATAATTTCACCCTTACTGAAGTTTCAATTGACTGGGAATCGCTGTCAATAGTGGTAAACCAGTTACAAGGATGACTATACCAACACAAAACAAGGGCAATGACCTCTAAATCTTTTCAATCTAGATTAGGACCGAGTTGATGGATCGTCTGCTAATTGATGACACGAGCTTGTGGATTTTATACACTTTTTGGGCTCTAGAGGTATTAAGTTACTGGTGGTTTTAACCCTGATTTTCATGTTAAGGAAGATTGAATTTGAAATCGTTGTTTATTGAAATAATTGATTTACTTATAGAACAATTAGGTAAGAAATAATTAGATACTACCTGAACAAATAGTAAATAATGTATCTACTTTAATTATGGTTATATTCATACAGAACAAAATAGTATGCTACTTTTTTGCATCATCGTAAGACACGTCCATCAATGCCTAGTTGTGGCCAAGGCTTGTATAATACTTTTCTCAAATAATGCGCGGAAATTAAAACTAAGTAGTACCTAGACAGAACTTTTTTGTCAAATACAATTACTTTTCAAAATCAATGACGAACAACGAACAACAATAATTTTTCCCGCATTAAAGTGTTAATTTGTTTTTTTTTTTTTTTCAATAAACAGCTTTCTATTTGCAAGCCAGTTCGAAATTTAATTAAAACCTTTGATAAGTTACCTCCTTGGTTGCCATGTTTCGGAGTAAAAGACCGTTCCATTTTTAAATTACAGGACAGATATGAGTTTACTATGTAATTTATTTGGCCGCTAAACCACGACAGATATGGATTTTCATACAACTTTTGCCGGCCGCTGCTCGCATGTACTCGTATTTGGCCAATACAGCAATTTCGATTTATCTGGAAGAAGGTTGTCAAAATAATGCTCAAATTTCCAAGTATGTTTGAGAAAAACTACTTATAGCTATCAAACTAAAATAAACCTAAATCTGTGATAGTAATAACTACAATAATACTGAGGTTTCACGGATAATAAACTAACCTAACTGTAGCAATGCTAAAAATAGACTTTAAACTGTAACTAATTACAGTGAAGCTAGTTGTTAGTAGTTCACTTGAACTCGTTGAACTAGTTCTATGAAAGATAGACCGTATTTTTTTTTAAGTGAAAACTTTTTTAGGCACGTTGGGCATTTTTTGAAATGGGAAAAACCATTGAACTCGCGACACTGTTACTGACACCGCGCTACATTCGGATGTGTTCGGCTGTCCTCGGGATGTTTGAGTGATGGCAAAGTATTATCTTTGTGTTTTGTTTAAGAGGACTACATGACCTAAAGCGCGGTCTTTGTCGGACTGCATAGAAAAGAAAGAGAAGCGTGATGCCACAACGCTGGTAATTTATTGCAAAATATGAAGCAATTATCGATTTACGAAAAATCTAGTGTTTGGACAAAAAAACTAAAACACTATAGTTTTAGTATGTTGCATGTAGAATAATCTGACAAAAAATCATAATGATTGTATGTATATTAGTATGAATTTTGTTGTAAAAAAAAAGTTTTTAGAGGTATCTTCATGATTTTTTTCTATCGTACCAAATAAGTTGTATTATGTTTTCAATACACTATCATCCTAGCATTTATCCTGAAGAATATCATATATTTTTTTAAGTTTTTTGACTGTAGTTTATCATATACTTTTATTGTTTCTAAAACTTGCGTTTTTTGTGTTTAGGTCCTGTAAGCCCCTTAATAAATGACGATTCAAAAAATACACACGTAATTGTTCATGTTTTCACTTCTGTCGGCGCTCCCAGAGTGCCACTGTTTTTTTTAAACGTTTTTATATGCGTACCACTGGCGGCTTTAATTAATTTATGTACAAGATGTTTTGTGGACATGATTATAAAAAAAACCTCGTGCGGTTTTTTCTATAACGAATTATGTAGTTTTAAGCTGAATAGCGTGAAAGCTTTGTACTCAATTCCAAGAAGGATGTACAATTGTACACCAAAGTCTTTTACTTTATGCGAACAAAACTAAATGTCTTAAGTTCTCATTACCAAATGTACCTCAAGTGGGTCTGAATTTAAAACTTGATGGCAAAAAACTAGATGCTATTACGGAAACTGTATTTCTGAGAATTACTTTAGCTTCAAAATTACAATGGGGCGCACACATTAGAGCTCTTTCAGGAAGAAAAATAAGGCAGTTGACAGATATAGCCACAGCTAGGTTAGTATACTTTTCATATTTCCACAGTATTATGTCTTATGGTGTTCTGCTGTGGGGATCGGCAGCTGACGTAGATTCAATTTTCATTTTACAAAAGAGGGCAATCCGCGCAATCTATAAAATGGGTCCTCGCGAGTCTCTTAGAAACAAATTCAAAGAAATTGATATACTAACTCTGCCTTCTCTTTATATTTTAGAAAGTATTTTGTATATTCGCAAAAACTTAGGATTTTTCAAAATAAGAAGCGATTTCCATAATATAAATACACGTAGTAAAAATTAAATTGTGCTACCTAAATTTAGATTAACTAAGAACAGCAAGTCATTTTTTGTAAACAGCATCCGTTTTTATAACAAGTTGCCAAAGCCGGTTACAGAACTTAGCGACGGAAAGTTCAAAACCCTCATCAAACGAGTCCTTATCAAAAAAGCATATTATAAGATTAAAGACTACGTTGAAGACAAGGTAGTTTGGCAATAATTCCTTCTGCACATGTGGCTTCCCTGGCACCTCATTAACGGCATAACTACGTAAATGTCTATTAACTGCTTTCAAATTACGATTTTTATATTTATTTCTTTTTACATACGTCTTTGACATAATCTTTTTATTATTTGACATTATATACAGACAATTATTTAATTATTTATAATTTTTCACTTCTTTATTAGTGGTTGTAATGGCAATCATATCACTTGGTTTTAGTAGATTTTTATATTTTATTTATTGTTTTGATAGATTCTTATTTTGTAAATGTAAGGATTTTTTAGGCCTTGTAGACTTTAGATCTGTAGACCATTCTTTATTTAATCAAGTACCTGGTACTTGTTGACAGGCCTACGCTATCCTCCCATACCTACTGTAACTTGAAAACATAGTAAAAGCCAATTATTTTTTAAAAGAGTAATCGTAGAGTTTCTTGCCGGTTCTTCTCCATGGGAAACGACCAATTGGAACCGTGCACCTAGCTTCTGACGTTTCATAAGTGCCCATGTAGGTTTATGTGAAATAAAATATTTTGATTTTGAAAGTATATTGTTGTAATTTTGGGGTCAACTTGGGGTTTGACCCCGATTCACGGGGTCTATAACCCTTCACCAACTAAGGCCCGCTTGCACCACCTATCAAAAGGACGGTTTGAGGACAAGCTGGCACACATGTGTGTACCACAAATGGTACTGTAGCAGTATCTACAAATGCCACATGCGAACTACGCGTCATACAAAATCCTGCATCTCGCAAGCAGAGTTTACCTCCCAGATAGCATATATACAACGCCCCGACATGAATCATCGGGCAGTCTGTTGCCCGCCAGACACAACACCCGTCTGGTCGGAGGATCCTCCCTTTTCTATAGAGCATGAGTGAACTTTACACCCTGTTCCTCGAATATCTATAGTACAAATTCGGTAATACAGTATGGTCCCAAAGAGGGCGAGAACAGTATTTTAAACATCGTTCTATTTCTGTAAATCTTTTGAAAACGACAGAGACGAAATGATGTCTTAAATATATTTTGTGAATTTAGTCATTTGTAGTGAAAGCGCACCTAAAAGTAATATCTAAGTGTGTTGAAACACTTCATTAAACTATTTTTTTGAAGTAAAAACTTCTTTAGGCGCGTTGGGCATTTTTTGAGATGGGAAAAACCATTGAATTCACGCCACCGTTACCGTAACCGACACCGCTTTGGATGTGTTCGGCTGTCCTCGGGATGTACTCGGTTTTAATGTATATCCGATATGTCAGTGAGTGATGGCAAAGTATTCTGTTTGTGTTTGGTTTTCACTTCTGTCGGCACTCCTTGAGTGCCACTGTTTTTTTTTTTGTTTAATTTCCCGTCAATAAATATCACAATCGAACACAACTCGCTTTACAAGTTCAAATCCCAATTCAACATATTAAACATCACTTCGTCAACAAATAACAATTTCCCTAAACCTACCGACTACATTACTAATATCCACCTAATGACACTTAATGGTAGGGTAGTCTGTGATGTGGTGTTGTCACCTAATAAACGGGTTGGGCACCCCTGTTTAGGGCGGGCACAGACAAGCGATTCTTAATCATGCTTGTATGTTTTATTCGAGAATTTGAGCAGTGAGAATAACGTACAGTCAACAAAAGAGATACATAAGTATGCAGGATCGTCGGATAAAGTTGAAGTTTTGTAAGAAACCGATGGATGTTCTCGAATAAAATTTTATTTTATTAATAGAAAACAAACAGCTCATTAATCAAATTAAATTTCAGTCGACAACATCCATCAATTTCTTACTAAACTTCAACTATATCCGACGATCCTGGATACCTACTTATCTCTTTTGTTGACTGTACATTATGATTTGTGTATTCATGCGTACGTTGGGTTAACTGCATTGATTTAGAGTCCGACCAATTTTGTTTTCGTTTTCGGTTTTCGGCCGAAATATACATTGTCGGCAATTTTCGTTTTCGACAGAAAAAAATATATTTTGGCCGCGGCCGAATAAAATGTAGTGCCGGGAAATCAATACTTATAATTAATTTATTCGGAGGAAAACGATAGCAACAATAGCTAAAAGCAAAATAACTGTGAGTTGTTTGATTTTTCTTTCTATTATATTTTTGAGAAAAGTATAATGTTGAAAATAATATTGTCAATGCATATTTTTTTTTACTTTGCTCCAAATAATCCAGTAAAACATATCAACAAACAAAACATTTTAAACTAATTTTATTTTTCTTTATTATAAAGTATCACAGTCGGTCGTACTTTATTCACATTACAATCTAGCCTATTAGTTAATAAGTCATTTAAATATAAATTAAACTGCTAAGTAGCTATAATAGTAAGAAATCGTCCAATAACGTTTTTCTTATTAACTATGTTAAGGGGAAGACACTTGATTAACGTGTTCTGTATAATAGTCAGCACTTGCATTGTTGTTTAAAATTCACTCACATTGCACTAAACGAACTCAATAGGTTTTACCCTTTTTAGTCTTCGCACTAGATCAGTATTGTAAAAATTAATATCTGAAGCATAAATATGGCGATTTGACAGTTGTATGTGTGGAAAATATGTCAAACTGTCTTATTTAATCTTCAGAGAACAAAAACATATATTGACTATAGTTTAAGAGACCAATCAGTAGAATCTTGCTACTTTTGCTAAATCAGAATCCAGCTGTGTCGTAAAATTTTCCAATATACTTTAGACATTGGCAGAATGGACGACATCGGTTTTGCTTGCCATAATCCTACTAAAATTATAAACGCGAAAGTTTGTGAGGAGGATGGATGAATGTTTGTTACTCTTTCACGCAAAAACTACTGAACGGATTTGGATGAAATTTGGCACACAGATAGTTTATAACCAGAATTAGCACATAGAATACTTTTTATCCCGTTATTCCCACGGGATCGACACTTATGTGGGTGAAACCGCGAGGAGCTACTAAATAAATTATTCAATTTGATTTTAAGACGTTATTTCATAATGTACATGAATTTCACCAGCACCTCTTCCTCTTCTAACATACCATGGCTATGCATTATATCTGTTGATTATAAAGGTGTAATGCATACTTTCCGAGAGCCAGTCGCGGTTTTAACGTGTTGTGAACAAGGCATTCACCTTTTCTGCACCAATGCAAGCACGCTGAGGAAGCTCTTAGCAAAGCCATATTTTGTAAAGGAGGCACCTGCCTGCACTTGAACCGTTTGTTTATCTGTGGATGCTTGTAATTAGCAATTTAGTTATATATTATTGTTATTATAATGTGATTAGTCTGTAAGCCTTCCGAAAATAAAGAAAGTAAAAATAAATTATGACATAACGTTACATTACTAAAACATACTAGAGAAGAGTGCTCAATTAACTACGAATATGTACTTATTCGTAGTCTATTTATACATAACTGAATCGACGTTATGACATATTAAAATAATACCTAAACATATTAATATAATATTTATTATACACCCAATTAAGCACATCTAATAATTTATAATTTAAAATAATATTGATTTGCTACTTAGCCCTCTTCCTCTCACCTAATTTTGCTGTGCCCGACAGGGTCCATATTGATCTTTTACTTTATAATACCATCTATGTAATACATATGGAATGCAATAAAGAATTGACTATTGAGTAAAATCTACCGCCTGCTTCACACCACGCATATACAATGACCTGATCGATACATGCGTTAAATTTAGACAACAGTTCTAAGAAATTAGGTGACTTATTATTAATTTACAAGCGAATCGCCCCTGCTTCGCTCGGTTTACGACTTGTCAGAACAAAGCGGTTTAGGCTGTGCGTTATCTGTCAGTTAATGAATGAATTTAAGTTTATGAAGTGAAAACTTTTTAGGCGCGTTGGGCATTTTTTGAGATGGGAAAATACCATTGAATTCGCGCCATTGTCACCGTAACCGACACCGCTTCGGATGTGTTCAGCTGTCCTCAGGATGTACTCGGTTTTAATGTATTTCCTATATGTCAGTGAGTGATGGCAAAGTATTCTGTTTGTGTTTTGTTTATAAATGAAGATTTAAAAATACACACGTAATTGTTCAAGTTTTCACTTCTGTCGGCACTCCCGGAGTGACACTTTTTTTTGCCATTTTTGCCGAAGGACTGATGGCCGGTGGCAGACAAGTCCTGGAGTGGAGACCGCGTATCGGCAAGCGTAGTGTGGGACGCCCCCGAGCTAGATGAACCGATGACCTTAAGCTGGCTGGATCAGACTGGATGCGTAAGGCGGAGTATAGGATGTTGTGGTGCAGCCTGGGAGAGGCCTATGTCCAGCAATGAACTGCGATAGACTGAGTTGGTTGAAGGTAGAATAGCTGTGCCCGCGACCTCGTTCGCGTGCATGACGGAAAACGTTTTAATTTTTTTTCGCGGAACCCAATTTTTTTTTTCTAATATAAAAGTAGCCTAAGTTACTCCTTATTACATCAGATATCTGCCAGTGAAAGTCCCGTCAAAATCGGTCTAGCCGTTTCAGAGATTAGCCGGAACAAACAGACAGACAGACAAAAATTATAAAAAAAAATATTTTGGTATATGTACCCGTCCATATGCATTTAGAAAAAAGCGGTTATTTTAATATTACAAACAGACACTCCAATTTTATTTATTTGTGTAGATAATTATGTAAGTTTAATATTGATGTATATAAGTACTGATAAACCTTCCGGACAAAAATCTCGAAATTATGCTGAAAACGGCATCAAAATCCGTTGCATAGATTAGAAGAATAACGCAGTCATACAGACACCAGACAAAAATTATATGTATACGAAGAATCAGGGCAATTTTGTTGTTGGTGAGAATTTGTATGATGTAAGCTCTGATTCAGCGAAGTTGTATTTATTGGAGAAATTCTACTGAAACAAGTGACGTCGTAGGTTAATTAACATAACACCAAGCTAGAGTTCTACGAAGAGGTAAGCAGAGATGTATGTATAAGTCGCATGTTGGTAATACAGGGCGAGATGCTGAACCGAGTTTAAATTATATTTTTTCTACGATGTTTTTTGACATTAATTAGTCAGTCAGTCATAGGGTCAGAGCATTATTTTACATGCTCTATGGAGAAGGACTTTTCCTTCTCTTTAGGAACGATTTCAGACCAATTATCAAAGTAATCATTTTCATTTGCAAGAGACTTACTTCGATACAATTTTTGTTCTTCAAAAGTTAACTTAGTTACCAGCCCCTAAAGTTACAATTTGCAAATGCAATGTAGTGGTCATTATCGTTAGCGTTTTCACAAGACTCAAATCACTACTTGCTTATTACAGACTTTGTCATTCAAAAGTTAACTTAGTTATCAGCGCATCAAAGTTAACATTAGTCAAATGCACTGCCTATGTTTTCTTCTTCACAACCTTTACAGTCGACTTATGTTCGAAGGTTAGCGGACCTATCGGTGACGTCACCACGAGTGTTTATATTGTGTTTAGGCAAACTAGGAGGTCTGGCGATGTATGACGTTGCGTAAATTATGAGGTTTATCATGTTTATGATCTGTGGGGTGAGCAGAGTTGGTTAAGTGATAAATTCTAAGTCAGGTTATGATTAATGTAATTGGCATCCCTGGTGGACTATTTAGTGTTGCCAAGGTATAAATAAGAAAATAGTGGTGGTCCAGTAGTAACGGCCACGACTTACAAGTTTGTAGGCCGTGGGTTCGAACCCAAGCAGGCAGTTTACTATGTGTAATTATTTCATCACCACTGCTCTCAAAACGGTGAAGGAAAACATCGTGAGGAAACCGGCATGTCCTAGAACCAAAAATTCGAAGACATATGACATCTGCCAACCCGCACTGGGCCCACGTTGTGGATTATGTTATGGCCCTCTCTCTCTCACCAAGAGGCGGCCTGTGTCCCAGCATTGGGAATGTTATAGCCTGATTTTAAACGATTAAATAAACTGAATACCCAAAGATATTGGACGTATACCTGAGTTAGCATGTCTTCTCATTTTGAGATCCGATAATTGCAATGTATAAAAACATTATTATGAATGATGCCTTCAATAGAGTGAGTGTAAGTTGTTTTTTTTATTTTCTGTATACGTCAGACTGGCATAGAATTTAACTGCAATGTCGCTATCTCTGCCCTAAATAGCAAATTTTCCTTATTTTTCCCATTGAAAGAAGCCGTGAATTTATTTATACTTATGTGTGATGTATATGTATTAAACCTCTATATTCCTTTTTCGTATTTATCTACACTAATAATAAAACTAAAGAGTTTGTTTGTTTGTTTGAACGCCCTAATCACGATAATTTTCATGATTGCACCTACCACTGTCTGTCTCTGCATCGTCCAAAGGTTGACTGGTAGAAAATTCCTGTGGCATTAAGCCGAACGGAGTGTTTCTACTGAACTTTTATCTGGCTGGTAACATTATAATATCCTATAATCACCTACCTAATTTATAATTTAAAAGATAAATTAGTCCTTAAGATTTTCACAGTTTATACCTGTAGACCCCTATTGTCTACCGGGTGTGTTTATATTGAGTGAATTTAATTTTATAATTATGTGGTGTTTGAGGTAGTTTGTTGTTTCCTTAACCTTCAATACCAAACCACGAAGTACAATTTTTAAATTGTAACAGGGCCGAACGGTCCGCCTCTGTACATTTATGTGCTTGAAGTATTAAATAAATAAATAATCACTGCAACTACCGATAGGATTTTAATAATTCTTTTTGCATTTGATAGAGAAATTCTTGAGTAAGTTTAAAAAGTATTTAACATCACGCTATGACCCTTAGAAGCCTAGCATAAAAAAGTCAGAAAGAACGCTAAACGATAAGTAAGTATTAGCGCGGGCGATGCGATGCGATGCGGTGGGTCGGGGGTACAAGTCATTTCACGCGGATGTATTCGCAGGCAGAAGCATATATGTAATAGATAAACATAAGTGACTGGAATAGAACCCTGTGTCGGTGTCGGCATCTACACCGCCACATGCGAACTACGCATCACACTGACGTCACGCAAAATCCTGCATCGCGCAAGCAGAGTTTACCGCGCGACTAGCATAAATACAACATCCCGAATTCCCGACATCAATCGTCGGGCAGTTCCCTACCAGACAGAACACCCGTCTGGTCGGAGGAACCTCCCTTTTCTATAGACGATGAGTGAACTCAAACCTCCAAAGGGCTAATGACCAGCAGTGAACTCCTACAGGCTGGAGATGTCCAACCTATGATGGATAGGCCATATTTATAGCTAGGACACGTCAAAACAAACCGCGAAAAATACTATAACCACGAAATAAACCACTGCCATACCCCATTGTTGAAAGATATCCTATTAAAATTTACAACGTTGATGCCAAATTTTCCAGATTAATGTTTTTACTGCATTCGAGGGAATGCTGGCTATTCTTTAGTGGACTATTAAAATGATATAGTGTTGCCAGTAGACATATAGGCTGGGAGAACGTTGCTACTTAGACTTATTGCTAGGCACAGATTTAAAGGGGTAGCGGGGAGGGGGAAGGCAATTGAGTGCAATGCCCATGTTGTTTATTTTGTACGATGACGGTTTTGTAGGGTTAATTTTATTTTGGGATGGTTTTATCACCCAAAGACTAATTATTTTTAATTTCATTAACCGGTTTAAAAGAAGTTGTAATGACAAAAAAATAAAAAAGTATGCTTATAAGTAAAAGTGCGCAGTGCTGCTCACCCCCACCCTATTTCAAGTGAAACAAATATCAAGTTTATTTCAATGACAATTAAGTTGATTTCAGAGTGACTAGAACTATTGAAAAAGTTATAAAAATGTTTGAAGTTGTAGCGTAAACTGAACTTTATTGTGTAGGAATTAAAGTTATTTTTCCATTAATATTTTTATACTTTTGGCAAAAAAATCGCGAATGCAGATTACAGAGGTAATGCTGTATAAGTATCCTGATTCTTATGAACGAAAACTAACCTTACTGAACCATATTCGTTCCCTGGCTGGACACAAAAAAAGTCAATCTGCCTAGCCTTTTCCCAACTATGTTGGGGTCGGCTTCCAGTCTAACTGTGTACAGCTGAATACCAGTATTTAACATGGAGCGACTGCCTATCTGAACTCCACAACCCAGTTACTGGGTAACAAGATATCCCTTGGTAAGAGTAGTTGTCAGACTTTCAGGTTTCTGACGGCCCGTAACGGCTATCAAAGATCCAACAAGAGAGGCAACGGACCAACGGCTTAACGTGCTTTCCGAGGCACGGAGCGGTCTCGACATGTAAAGATGGTCACTCATCTACGGGCCGACTGCGTCAAGCGTAGCTTAACGGCTGTTTTTATTAGCCACGAGCTCCTCCCTCGCTAGACATAATACTATCGAGAAAACGATTACATCATCACATCACCACAAAACTTGAACCTATAGGTACATTGATTCTATAGAATAAAAGCCTTATGTTAGTAGGAAACAGACAAGAACTGTCCTATTTCTATGTATAAATAGCCTTTCAATACAATATCCGGGCTGTTTGTGGCCATTGAGGCTATGCGGCCTTTGTCATGATAATTGTTCGTTTTGGTATTAAAATACAATAGTGCCGATTCCCTTGTTCACAAACTAAACTAAATTTAGTTCAGTGCATCTTTTTCTTTCTATTTCATTAAGAAAAGGATAGAAGATAAATTTTAGTTTAGTCCTGTCAAATTAATCAGCGCCTGACACTACTCCATACACAAAGTTTAGACGTGATTAAAAACTTGCCTACTAAAAAAAATAAAAGTAAAAAAAACCTTTTTTAAAAACAAGTTTTTAGTTAAATGCGCTAAAAAGAATAAAATAAACTTTTCCTTTAAAACTTTTACTATCAACTTACTCGTATAACGTCATTACACAATTTATTTAAATTTAAGTAAGAACTCGTATTTACTTAGTTCGAAAATTTAAAAAATTAAAATCAATCAGATCAAGTTATTTAATTTACTTGTTTATCTACACAGGTAAATCTCGCGACAAGCTTTTATCTCTCTTTTATCGCTTTTTTTTAGCTCTCTCTTCTATATTTTATGTCTGTAATTTATATGGTGTACATAATAAAGAGTATTCTATTCTATTCTCACTTTCGCATTTTAATATTAGTCAGGATTGAAGACGTACCTACATGTCGCAGATGGATTGTCGAATCCGCTGTTTTACAAAACAGCTCCGTTATGTAAAACCACTGAACAACGTTCAGCTGGATTGTCATTGCGCTACGTTTAACAAAACTGCTATCGAAGTTTCGACGTAATACAGAATGTCTTATCTGCGGCCACAATAAGCGACTTTCGTAAAACTCTGATAACTTTTAATAATGATTGTCCTTTAAATCACTGTTTTCAAATTATTTAAGGTAATTTTTAGGGTTCCGTACCCAAAGGGTAAAAACGGGACCCTATTACTAAGACTCCACTGTCCGTCTGTCTGTCTGTCAACAGGCTGTATCTCATGAACCGTGATAGCTAGACAGTTGAAATTTTCACAGATGATGTATTTCTGTATATTATAAAAATATTTAAGGGGGGGCTCCCATACAACAAACGTGATTTTTTTCCGTTATTTGCTCGATATTAATAACGGCAACAGGTGGACGCTTGACATATTCACAGAATATTTAGTTGTATATTAACTTTAAAAATAAATAATTAAAATAAAATAAATATTTCAGGGGAGCTCCCATACAACAGACGTGATTCTTTTGCCGTTTTTATCCTTTTGGTACGGAACCCTTCGTTTGTGAGTCCGACTCGCACTTGGCTTGGCACGTGACACGTGATAAAATTTAGAACTGAAATCTATAATCTGATGTTGCACGCTGTTTTATATGTATAATGCAAAACGCTTGGGTATGCAATTCTGCGTGTTAAAGTTAATTAATTAAGAAAAACCGCTAAACGTCGTTGTTGTTGTTTTATATTCCGGAATTGTTTTGTAAAACAGCTAGCGGTTATGTAAAACAGCGGATTCGACAATCCCTGTGCGATATACGTATTAAGTAGATATAGATTATTTAACATATGTGACTCACTGCATGTTCCCCTTAAACTCCCGTCAACACTAACAGCCATATTTCATCCAAAACCCATGCATTCAATCATGGACCCTTCTTCAAACACATCCTCATATTGAGAAACTTACCCCCATATGGCCTCCATCACGTCAGCAGACAAAAATCTACTGCAATCTTTATAAATAAGGAAATATATGAACATCTGACGAGAGGACCAATCGTCGACCGTTACATTAACCAAATATATCAATATATAGAAAGGAAGGAAAGAAAGAAAAATGGTTTATAAACGAAGAACTTCAAGGAAATCGCGAGGACTTCCAGTTTTTTTTCTGTCAATGCCAATTCCACCATATTTTTGGTTAGATAAGAGTTATTTTTCAATGGCAGCATGATACAAGAGTCTACAAGTATTCCTGCTTCATAATTTGAAGGGGAATGGATGAGGACTGCGTGCATAAGTTTCTTAATATAAGTTCCGGCTCGATTTCACATACAGTGATGTATTGACCTACTGAATTTCAGCGATGAAGGAAGACGTGAAATCTATCGAACAGTATTTTTCAAACACGAACCGTTTTTGCCAAGACATATTATGAGGCATTTCTTTGTAGGTAAAAACCTGGAATATAGTCTTCTTATGAATATTCTGACAACAGTTTAGCAAAGATACCACTGATGAAGCAATCGTCTGGAGGTGTTTTGAACAAGCTTATCAGGTTTCATGTTAGCTGATGTGATAGGTCGACCACCAACTGCAACCATTAAATCTTGTTATATCAACATGAGAGCAGTGGTGGCCCAGTGGTAACGGCCGCGACTTAGGAATTGTAGGTTCGAACCCAGACAGGTGTTTTACTTTGTGTAAATTATTTCATCACCACTGAACAAAACACAAAACGGCGAAGGAAAACATCGTGAGGAAACCGGCATGTCATAGAATAAAAAATTCGAAGACACGTGACATCTACCAACCCGCACTGGGCCCCCATGGTGGAGTGGAGGAGGCCTGTGTGCCAGCAGTAGGTACATTATAGGCTGATTATGATTAGACGAGGCTTGGCCCTGCAGTACGACAATAACAGCCTCGTATTGTTCACGTGTAGACATCCTAATTCCACGATTTTCTAGTATTTACTATTCTATCGACGAGTGAGTCATGTTTCACCACAATTTGTTTACTACGAGATACTTCGAAGGTCGCCTCGGTCGCCTGAGACACATTATTATGATCTAGATCTGAAGACTTTATGTTTTACAGTACTACTAGTTACTATGGGTTTAATGGTGCAGAACTGACTTTGTGCGGAGTTGAAAGCCTTTATTAGTATTCAACTGTTTTCGTTTTTTTTTTTTGTAATGCCGTGAACGCACTTTTAAACAGACTCACATTTTTTTTTAATAGACTAACGTGGAACATGAAAAAGAAAGCACATCAAAAGGTATTAATGTCACGCGAACTAAAGCGAGAGTTAGTTCTCACTATAAAGACTTTATAATGCGAACTAGTACCTACGTGCGTCCAAAAAATTTTTTTACCCATTGAGGTGAAACCGATTGAACCGACATTTTTTGTTTGCCCCAAAACGAACTTTATTAAAAGTTCCTCAGGATGAATTCGATTCTGCAAAAATCAAAAAGAACAAAACACAACGCTCTAGGTGATTTTATCAATGTCAATATCATTCACCATCAATCAAAATAGAATGACAGGCTGCATTAAAAATGAAATAACAATTGTAGTAACTACAGGTAGCAATAATGTTAACAATTCTAAATGCAATGTTCCTCGCGCACACAGTTTAGCGGCCAGTCGTCTTCCCAGCGCCGTAACAACAACAGACCTGTGTTCTGTATAGATTATGTAAGAAACATTACTGTGCTAATTAATATTCAATTGACTTTATACCGGACACTGGCATTTTATTAACAACCTTCTCCAACCACGATATCCAACAACTATCAAAATGATTGCCTCAAATGAGTGCGATTATGTTCAATTTGTTACTTATAAACGTAAGTAACAAATTGTATATAAGTACTGTCGGCGTCGGAAATATAAATATTAATGGATCGATATTGTTGTTATTAGCAATAACTTGTTTATTTATTTTGCTTAGATGGTCCTAGTTTATCATTTGTGACTTCAAGTGACAGCTATGTAAACAGAACCCAGCATTGCATAAATATGTAAGCTGTCACGCCCTTTATACCTGGAGGCTTTTATTCAGGTAGTAAGTTTTTTTTTGTTTACATTTTTAATTTTTTTTTTTTTTTTGCTTGAGTACGTATAGTGTTTACTGTATTTGTTGGTATATTGGCGTGGCTAGCTAACCTATGGCAAATAATTTAATTTAATGTCCTGTGTCCTGTAACGATAATTACTTTTCATACCTAGTGTTGTATACAATCAATTATTTTCTATCTGAACAGACAGCTGTGCTGCTGGGGAGTTTGTTCCGCCATTTCTTCTCCCCAGCGAAAGCACTAGGAAGTGGTGAAGGGCGGGCGTTTTGGGGGACTGTCTTATGTAATTTTGAAGTTCGAAAAGTGGTGATTCTCAGCCTATTTTGAATAAATGACTTTTGATTTTGATAAAATGTAGGTACTTACATGATTTCACTTTCACTTTACTTATTTATTTTCACTTCAAGATACAAACATCAGTGTAGTCCTGGAGCTTGTACTAGGAGTTCCTGTATCACAAGAGCCAGAATGAAAGATTACTATTTATACAATGATAAAAAGCCTAAACGAATAATTCAATTCAATCATGTCAGGTGTAGTTGTCTCAGTGTCAGTCAGTGTACAACTTACAAAAATTGGAGGTTAATTTAAACCATTAAGGGTTGGTATCATTGAATACCTGTAGAGGGTCCCATTAAAATAGATGGACAAATTTTAACACAGCGCTCGTACGTCTAACCAAAGATATCCAAGCAAAAAAAACACTGATTAAAGTGATTTTATTTTGACCTAAAATAATAAATTGCCAGCACATTTGTGTATTTTCGTTAGCTGATTATTTTTATTGTAAAGTATCTAATGCGTTTTTCTTATAATATATTTTTACCACCGTCCTTATTTTGGTGGTCTGATTTCTAAAAGTTTGTCCATCTATTTTAATGGGACCTTATATACTAAAATGTCTTATTCACGTAAAACAAATAGGTTAAAGATTGATCGCCTTGCAGTGAGATACGTTACAAGCCTAGAATAAATAGATAGATGTTTCTAAAGGAAAGCTATCGTCGCATGTACAGTAAACTTGTTTACTTATGGCCAGTTGTAATAAACTATTTTATCACTCCACGTGTCTTCAATATGACCTACTTGTTTCGCAGGCATGAGGGTATGTATTGACACGCTTTATTTTTTTTTTCCGAGTTTTTTTCTGCCTTTCTTCTCAGAGTAGCCAGATATTAAACGCCGACCTCATCTATTTTCTTTTTTAAGTATGATTGACGAGAAAGTGTTTGCATAAACCTACTTACAGAAATAAAATAATTTATCATTTATTTGGTGGTTAGGCTATTGGCAAATTACGTGTGAGAATCTAAACTTGAGTTTTGTAAACACAGTCTGTCTGTGTCTACCTTGCAAGATTAACAAACGAAGTCTAGATAGGTAGACTTTACTCTAACATAATAGATAAGACGATGGCTGTTGACTGGTTACGTATTGGGACGAAACACAACTTTAATAGTGATATGGGACAAACTAAGAATGTTATGGAATGTGGGAGAAAACTTCGGGACGAACGAAAAATAAATCGCATGTAAACGTTAGCCGATATTTTCTGTAAAGATCAACATAATTAGCTACTGCTGGGACACAGGCCTCCTCCCTGTGAAAGGGAGTGGGTCGTAATCCACCACGCGGGCCCAGTGCGGGATGGTAGACGTCACATGTCTTCGAATTTTTGGTTCTAGGACATGTCGGTTTCCTTACGATTTTGAGAGCAGAGGTGATGAAATAATTTACACAAGGTAAAGCGCCTGTAAGGTTCGAACCTACGACATACAACTCGTAAGTCGCGGTCATTACCTCTGGGACACTACCACTGCTCCCATATAAAAAGATCGTCAATAGTGTCAATCCCTAAGCTCACTTCACCTAAGTTTAGACGATGAGATTTTATAGAATAGACCAGTAGTTCCGTACCTTTCGAGAACATACATTAATTTAACTGTTTTTTTTTCATTCCAAATTTTTATTAATTGAAAAAGTTTTCTTTTAATTTCAGATGAAAAAGTTATTCGACGTCAATGCATCGAACGTAGAGCGGAAAAATAAAACGAAATGAATTTCGCGGAATATGTAACGACCGTGTTCCCAAATTACAGACGTATGAACGAAGCAAAACGAGTAACCCCCTTACAAATAAACGTTTTATAGCTTCTGTATAGTTACACAACGCTTTGTCTTCTTCTTTCGAAAATCAAATTACTGACGACTGAAAGAGAGAAATCGGTGTGTTACTATTCATCTGATATAATACGTTTATTAGTAAGGGGTAAGTATTTAAGGGTCATAGCAGGTGATGTTCTGTAGTTTGTTTGTGAAGGGTGGAATAAAATCAAACCACGGTTTATCTCATACGTTCAATAAATTATTCCTATAAAATATACTACGTACTTTTATATCTTAATTCTTTTGCTTGTCAGCTATTAAGCTGTTGAATGTTTGAATGTTAAATTTTCATGTTTTTCTCGTATTTTATACCAATCACTTTTATCAAACTCGCGGAGGTTGCATGTACAGTACCGCCATGAAAAAAAGGCGTGTGTTTATCTGACCAAAAATATGTCGGGGTTTTAAAAGAGACTGTGACCTCTGAGTTTGTGTCGGCCTTTTTTGTCAGTTGTCAGATAGGAAACGCCAACTAAATCTTGTTTTTAAAATATGATTGATGTGTAAAAGTGTTCATCTTCGGAAAATTAAGCACACAGTACTGGCTACAACAATTTTCGGAAAAAGACGGACCCTATTTTACACTTCTGAAGCAGAAATCATTTAAAATGACACGTTTTTGCTATTTATATCTCTGCTATACTTAAAACGTGTCACCAGAAGGCCAATTCCAGTTATTAAAAAGGTTCAAAATCTAGTCGCAATCTCATTTCAGCGACAATCAATGTCAAAAATGTAGGGAAGTTAGAGCTATTTTTGACAGATTGAGACTGAGTTCAGAATGTGAACGGTCTTAAAATTACGAGAATTGCCCTCTGAGCGCTGCAAAACCTTAATTTTCGAAAATTTCTACCTACACTATCATAAAACCTGAATGTATTATTGTGCACTGAGTTGCTCATTGGTTATCTAAGAAAATAAGTAGGTACCTACTAGCGTAAAGTCAAAATAAAGATAAACCCCCTTACTAATAAACGTATTATATCAGATGAATAATTACACACCGATTTATCTCATTCAGTCGTCAGTAATTTGACGTTCGAAAGAAAAAGACAAAACGTTGTGTAACTATACAGACGCTATACAACGTTTATTAGTAAGGGGTATGTTTACGTTCAATCTACGAGACATAAGCAACAACTAAAAATCCATCACCGACTCCAACTCCTGCCATTCTAGCCAGAGAATTTTAACTAAAAAACCAGCCAGGACCTATAGACCTAATCAATCTGCAGGCCGGCCAGTCCTTAACCTTAGACAGACAGCCTTGTGCGGCGCCGCGGAGTCTGGGCGCGGGGCGGCGGCGCGTCGCTCCCGAGACCTATGAAAACTTGTGTTTGGGTGTCCGTCCTAATGATGTGGCACAACGAGTTTTTTGGCCATGTTTTTTGGGTTTTTTTAGAGCTTTTTAGGACTTGAGTTTTTTCATTTTTTATCTAGAAAGCTTATCATAGCCGGTGCGTGGTACTCTTCAACCGGCGTGCGTGTATGACCAGAGGGGCAATTCTAATTTTAAGAACGTTCACAGTCTGATCTCAGTCGCAATCTATCGAAAATACCTCTAATTTCCCTACATTTTTGTAAAATTTTTGACATTGATTGTCGCTGAGATGAGATCGGCTAGATTTTAAACGTTTTTAATTACGGAATTGGCCTTCAGATATATGAACATCAACGAGGCAAAAGGAATATGTAAGGATCGTAGCAGTTGGCGTTCTGTAGTTTCTGCCTACCCCCATGGGAAGAGAGCGCGAGTATTATTATGTAAACTTATCACAAACCCACACACACTTATCACAAACCCACACACACTTTTTCCAACCATATCTAAAATGTCAGTGTTACGTCAAACTATACCTGCCTAGCTTTTTCCCCCAACTGTGTTGTGGTCGACTTCGAGTCTAACCGGATACAGCTGAATACCAATATTTTAGAATTAGCGACTGCCTATCGACTGGGTAATACGGTACCCCTTAGTAAGACTGGTTGTCAGTCTTTCGGGCTTCTGTCTACCCAAGATCCACGAATGACAGCCGGGACCAACGGCTTAACGTGCTTTCCGAGGCACGGACCTCTCTGTGCCTCGGAAAGCACCACCCATCCACAGACCAACTGCGGCAAGCGTAGCTTAACCTGATCGATCGACCTGTGCGACTGTTATTATTTAGCGACGGACCCCTCTACGTTAGTTTTACGCTAGTGTTACGTCAAACTCCGTACATAAATATCGGGTATTCGGGCTTAACAGTTGTTTATTCAAAACAACGAAGAAACACGGTTTTATGGTAGTTTTTTTTTTCTTTCCATTAATGTCCCACTGCTGGGCAAAACCTTCACTCTTTCCCTCTCTCTCTAGAGCTGCCAAGGACCAATCTTTATCAATATTTATTTTGTGATAGGTAAGTTTTAATCTAGATTTGAAATATTCATAGTTTCGAACGAGAACGTTGTCTAGTTTTGGAAATGACAGATTTCATGCTAACCTCAACTTGAATAGGTATTGAAATAGGGTTAATTCAGTGATCCTATAGGATATTTGGAAGTCATTTGTATGTTCCCGGAATTAAGAACGTTCAAAATGAGTCGCATTCTCATCTCCGCGACAATCAATGTCAAAAACTTACCAAACATTCAGAGATTTTAGAGGTATTTTTAACAGATTGAGACCAATTGTACAAACACGTTGTACAGACGCCAGCACATAAAGCTACCAAAATCTGTCATATTTATTTAATAGATTTTCAACTTTATCGCTAAAACATAAGGTTCAAAGTGGATTGGGAAAATTTGACAGTTTCGGGTAGCTTGATGTGCTGTGGCGTCTGTACATGTGTGCATGAAGACGAGAAGCGTCAGCACATAACACTCTCTCGGACGGTACCGAGAGCTCAGCTGCGTGAGTATGCTCACAGTAAGTCTGTTTGTACAATTGGTTACCACAAGTAAAGCGCGCGTCACTTCGTGAGATAAAAATACTGTACCTAGTAACTGTTCTAATTTGTGAATCACAAGACTATATTAGATTACACTAATGAATTACAACTAAAAAAAAAATGTTTTCGGAACCTCCACATAGGATCGTGATTAGACATAGAGCCACTTATACTTTGTTGGTGTAGAATTGGGATATAGGTAAATAAGAGAAACAACTTCAAACTGTTATTTGTAATAGAGTCAGTTACAGCGATATAACATAAACGGTATTATGGACTAAGCTCTGGCTTGAAAAATAATATTTACGAAAACAAATTAATAAATAATTAAACGTTCGACGTTCTGATTCAGTCAACTTCAGATGATTTTTATGCTTCATAGTCACTGTACACGTAGGCTTGTTGTGTAAGAAAATGTCGAATTCTCTTGATGCAATCTTCTGAACAAATCTAACAATTTATTCTCATAATTTCATGAAAGGAAAAGCTAGCCCGGAACATAAAGGGCTATGGAAGGATCACGGGTGGGTTTTAGTCAGTAAGAGTCTGACACTCCCTTCCGCTCCACCCAGAGCAGGTGGGGTCATTTGATGATTTCCTATCCATAAAAAAGGTATAATATTATTTAATTAAAGTAATAATGAAGCTGAAGAGTTTGTTTATTTGAACGCACTAATCTCTGGAATTACCAATCGGATTTATAAAATCTTTTTCGGTTTGATAGCCTATTTTTTGAGGAAGGCTATAGGCTTAACAAGACTTTAACATCACGCTAGGAGCCGAGCAAAAAGAAAAAATGACAGAAATAACGCTAAACGAAAACAAAGTTATAGTGCGAGCAGGCAATGCGATGCGTTGCGACGGGGTGGATCGGGGGAACAAAATGTCTACGCCGACGAAGACGCGGGCAGAAGCTAGAGTGTAAAAATATATCTCAAACCGATAGCTTTTATTATTATTATTCTAGAACTGACTTCACTAAACAGAATTGTAATAAAGAAAATAGCTACAACAAGCAAGGACATAAATACTCGTAGTCCATAAACAGTTGCCACGTGTATCGTAAAATACTACAAATTACTTCAGTCACGCTTTCAGTAAATAGAAATAATTTTTATTTTGTCGAAGGGTAAAACTGTTTTGTATAACATGGGGTATTAGCACACTTTACTATAATATCTCAAGATGCTTGTAATGATACTGTAACTCTTTTTTTCCTGTTTCTATTAGGTGTTACAATGTGCATAGCCTATGTTGTATACAGGATGGAAGGACATCGGCGCGCAAACTGAAACCATGCATTCAGCTCATGATTCTAGATTCCCTAGGGTAGAAATTTTTATTTGGTTATCAAAAAAAAATTGCTGTTTCATAGAAAAGTGCAGTGCCTACGCTACGCGGAGGTGGAGAGCTTGACGCGTTTATTATATAAGATTGGTCCGTATTTTCTGTTAAGAGCGTTTACGACGTACGGCATTTCATACAAACTTTCAAGCCCTTTTTTTTCGAAATGAATGAACCGATTTTAATGAAACTTCGTACGCATGAAAATTCGAAAAATAGTGTTACGAGTACAGCCAAATTAGACTGATTTTAAATTTTCCATAGAAACAGAGATTTCCAGTTATCTTTTTTTAAATAAGACGTTTCGAAAATGTTCTTTACTAGCTTTTTAGACCTATAAGCAGGATACAATCCTGCTTATGCGCACGAAGTTTCAGTAAAATCTGTTCATTAATTTTGAAAAACAAGGGCTTAAAAGTTTGTATGAAATGCCGTATGTCGTAAGCGCTCTTAAGTGGAAAAAGAAAATCAAAGTACTTGCCCAAAAATTAAAACTGTCCACATAGCACATACATAAAAAAAATATTAAAGCAAAAGAAAGAAAGAACAGCACCCTAATTACGTAACACACTATCAATAACAATTTGAATAATTTTGAAAGATGATATTGTTAATCCATTGCTTCATATGTTCGAAAAACTCGTCTGCTCAACAACGTAAATAACGCAATGAACATTAATTGCGTTGTACTGTAAAAATGAAAGCCATTCCTAGATTTTTGACCCGACATTATTCTCCTGCACTTTTTCCAATTTAATTGGGGTAGGCTCATTTTAACCCTACGTGAAAACTGTTTCGCAAATTGGGTAACAGTGACTCTAAAACTTAATTTAATTTATATGATCTTAACGCTCATTTTCCAATGACACAAAACTATACAATGTATTATCATTACATTTACAAACCTAAAAAGTAAATGATCAAACATTACTACCATAAATAGACTTGCCTTACTGTTCCGTTTTCTTTTATTGTGGCACCGGGTTCGCATTCCTTATCTATTATGAATATTTGCGACCACGGTAATTATTTCTTTTGCGGGTGGATTGAAATGGTTTTAATTTTGTATTCGTTAATGTTATTTGCGTACCTAAGAAGTTACTTTGTTGTAAAGAAAAACAATAGCTGCTTGGTTTTGTGTGTCAAAGTTCATAGAATATAATATAAGTTTTAAAATGTTCTCAAGTAAGTGAAATCTATGTAATTTCTTATTGAGAAATAAATTTCTTTAACCATAAAAAGCACGTCACAATATCGGAACCCACTCCTCAGATGTACAAAGATTAGTCTAAAAGTCTGTAGTCTGGGAGAGCTGGAAAACATCCTGTTTCTTGTTTAGATTCCGATAATATATCCTCATGCCTTTTACTATTACTATTTCACTCGAATTACGAGCATTTTAGTTTATCTTTTGAGACGTTTACGTAAAGGTGTAAGTTTTAAGGCGTATGTTTTTGGCTTGAAGAGACGAGGACCAATATTGAGATTTTTAGACGGATTTTGTTGGGCTATGGGTTTCAGGTTCATATTATATACAAATTTGTACGAAACCCTCGGTGCGCGAGTCCGAGTCGCACTTGACCGGTTTTTTGGTTTTCCCTACTCTTATAGCCATTCAAACTCAAAACTTTCCTCACGAAATTTTAACCAAAATAAAGTCGCAGAACTATTCTAAGTTCCTATTCTAAATATAGATCTAAATACCCTCTTTACCTAAATTAGACATTTAGGCAGACCGTATTTATTAACCCCAGGTGGGTAGGCCGTGACGTCAGACATGCTTAAAATAGACAGAATTTAATGTAAGTTAAATATTATACAGGTCCGTGTGGTATGGGATTATGGCCCACTCCATCTCACAGAGAGGAGGTCAGTGTCCCAGCAGTGGGAACGCTAGGCTGTTTATGCTTATGCTAAGTACATGTTACCTTAATTTAGAACGGTTTTCCAGACTGTTATTAAAAAAAAATAGAGAGCTTTATGAACCACTTAAATATTACTTGGATTCTAAGGACTGAATTTTGTAGTGTTCATAATATCACTTCGAAGTTCTAACCGTTTCCAAGGATGCAATGCTGTAAATGCTGTCTCTCGATTGAGATTAATTTAATTTTATGGAATTTGTGTTATTTACTATCTCAATAAAAGCACAATAATAATAAAAAATAAATTATGACGTTTCGTTTTCCCTGAATTCTTAATCACACTAAAAGGTGAAATTTTGTGAGTGTGTGTTTGTTTATATGTTTTTTACTTCTTCGCGCTCAAACAGCTGGACCAATTTTGAAAAAAAATTGTATTGAGGTAGCTGCACCCTGGATTACCATATAAGCTATTTTTTATCCCGATATTCACACTGGATCGAAACTTATGCGGCTAAAACCGCGGGGCGCAGTTACTAATATGTATTTTAGAAAATTATCAAAAAGGGCAATTAAGAACGTTCACAGTTTGATCTCAGTCTCAATCTGTCAAAAATACCTCTAATTTCCTTACATCTTGGCGAGTTTTTGACATTTGTTTATCGCCGAGATGAGACTGCGACTAGATTTTGAACGTTTAAAATTACAAGAATTGGCCTTCTGAATACTTTCTACGTACAACTGCAGTTTTAACTGTCATTATAAACAACAAAAGCTCAGCAGCTAAAGGCGTCGGACTGGCGAGCCTGAGGTCGTAAAGTCGAACCCTGACCGATGCACTATTGACGCGAACCCACTTCTAGCACAGAAACACAGCTTAGTTGGCGAGGTTGACTGGAATATCTACTAGTAGATAATGCGTAAAAAAGTTATATTGACACATAGTTGTATGTTAAACTATCTAACACGCCTTCATGATAAAGTTAGTTCTCCGTAAAATATTCAACTTAAGAATGCACTAGTCGATGGGTGGGACTAATCTGCATATTATTCGTTTATTTATTTCGTTTTTATTTATTTACTAGCTGCGCCCCGCGGTATCAAACGAGTGTAATAAACGAGCGTAAAACGAGTGTATAATTTCATGAACAGACCTTTAAATATTTGAGTTCTTGAATAAGTTATCTGTCCCTGCACGGCAACAATTTTGCCGTTTTTATACTCGGGGAGTTATTTATTTACGCCCAAAGATGCATCAAAATATGGAATTTTTGACGCTCATAACTTTTATGTAGTCTGTGTTTGTACAGGGCTAGATAACGACGAGACAAGTAGATATAATTTTTAATGTACACTGTTAAACTGTGGAGTACGCTCCATGGATTTTGATGCGGTTTCCACCATCGTTTATGGCATATAATCCGGAAAGTTTACATCCAAAATAAATTCATATTAAACTTACATATAATAAAGAAGTCTCAATGTTCTGTGAAGTCGTAAAAACCGTGCGAAGCCGGGACGGGTCGCTAGTGAAAAATAAATTGAGTTTGTCTTTTATTGACATACATACATAAACTCACGCCTTCTTAACCTTCTTAGGGTAGGTAGAACCTACAGTACGTCACCTACTACGATCCTTACAAGTATGTAGGCAAAAGGAGTACCTTTTGCCTCGTTTACGTTCATACATCTGCGGGGTAATTGCGTAACACACTATCAGTAGCAATGGGTTTCATTTTGACAGTTCAACAACATTCATTGCGTTATTTACTTTGTTGAGCAGACACATTTTTCGAACATAAGGAGCAATGGATTAGTAATATCCTTCAAAATGATTCAGATTGAGGTTGATAGTGTGTTACGCAATTAGGGTGCAGGTCATACACGCAAGCTGGTCGCAAGTACTACGCACCTGACATTTCTTCTATCTATTAAGTAAAAACATAACTCCTCGTTTTGGCCTCCACCGGCGGTCGGCAAAAAAAATCTTTAAAAGAACCATTCCTTTTTACAATAATTACGATGTAGAAAAATCGAATGTACACTCGATAACAAAGCTAAATGTCCTAAGTGTAGAACTTATATCATTATTGCCATAAAAATATTATGAAATGTAGTTTGGATCAGCTGTTAGACTCCCACGCATACTTGTAAGGAGGGAGGGGACTAGGCTATCGTATTACGATTGTCCACCTGGCTAACTACTTCGCAAGAATTGTAGCGATTTAATGTTATTGTAGGTATAATTAGTTTTTGTTTGGCTCGTAGCTTAATAATTACAGTGGCACGGGTCGATTTGTAAGGTTAAGCATCGCTTGCCGAGGTGGATGGGTGACCACCCATAACTTATACCTCTCCGTGCCTCGGAAAGCACGTTCAGCAGTTGGTCCCGGCTGTCATTTGTAGATTGGCAGTCGTTACGGGTAGTCAGAAAGTCGAGAGTCTGACAACCAGTCTTGCCAAGGGGTACCGTGTTACCTAGTAACTGGGTTGTGGAGGTCAGATAGGCAGTCGCTCCATGTAAAATACTGATATCCACCTGCACCCGGTTAGACTGGAAGACCCCACATAGATGGTAAAACTGTAGGCAGATTGATTGTAAGCATAAGTAGTTTTTATAATAATTAAAAATAAAATATTTAGTTCAGAAAAAACACGGTACAATATAAAAACAAAAACTAGTAGCAGTTTACAAGATGCCTTAGGTGCTAGGTTTTTACAAATGCCCTGGACCCCACACTAGGATTCCCTGTGTCGTGGGGCCCAGTCTCTTCTCAAGTAAGGCAAACATTTTAATTTATGTACCTAAGTGAAGTAATTAATTCGAAAATAATATTGTTGTGTTTTTAAAACGTTTAAACTGTCTTGTCAAATTTGGATGTACTATAAAGCATATTCTAGCGATCTGTCTAACTCAATATCGGACATTCAATAACCCTTTTTGGAAAAAATAATAAGATAAGAAGGAGCAAAAATAATGGAAGAGGTAACGTCAATCGACAAAATTCGAAAAAAATGACCGTGAAGCATTATAATCTCGATTTATGCACTGACAGAATTCAGAAAGCAATAATTAAACAAAATATTAATCTAATCTCTAGATTCGATTCCCAGACTTCGCGACAAAACTTCTAAGCAGGAAAGATCTATAAACCAACGATCTCCGCATGTCGAAACATTACAGAAAAACGGACCAAATAAAACAGAACCACACCACCCAACAGAAATACAAAACACAAATCTAAGCAGAAGGTCCAACGCATGACAAACATCCTAATACCACATAAATATGTTCCCCTGCCATGAAGCACACATTACGTGTACCATATGTTGTTAATAATAAAATTATTACAGTCTACCATCACGTTTCGCCCCGGCTTCACCCGCGCTCTGCCGATGAATCGATAATAATTTCCCGATTGTCAGAACCCTGATAACGGTTATCATTACCCCACCCATAACTCCGTCTGGGTATATATAAAAAAATCGTAAAACCTTGGATCGTAAACTGACGTCGTAAACCCGAGGCATGGGAAAAAATATATATCTAATATGGTAAAGTTGCTAAAAATTCCCTTTTTATAACTGTTGTCATTTTTTTAAGGGCGTGATTTTAGTTTAGTTCACAAGGGGGCACATCGCAGAGATGGTTAATCGGTTATAAAAAAAAACGATTCCGAACGCGACGCCACCTGGTGGATTTTGGGAAAATAAGGGGGTTTTTATCGCATAAATTATACTAGACATTACCCCAGTTTTGCCTTCGATGTTCCCGTATAAAGTCGTTACTTGATGTTGTAGAAAGAATTATTGTTTCGAGATTTTTAAAGTCGTAAATGTTTTTATTGGTATTTTTATATGTGTTTTATTTGTGACTACGATTTTATTTACGTAGGTAGGTATCATGATCATATATAAGTCTGTAAAATATGAATACTGCTACGAGTATCATGAAACTCGAAAGGTGAGAACTCGAACTCGAGATCGTGTTAAAATATTTTCACAATGACAGCGCATTTTTACTTTAATAATAATATTGTAAGAAATACATAATTAAAGAGCAGAGCAGTGGTGGCCCAGTGGTATCAGCTGCGACTTACGACCTGTAGGTCGTCGGCTCGAACCCAGACAGGCTCTTTACCTTGTGCAAATTATTTCGTCACCATTGCTCTCAAAACGGTGAAGGAAAACATCGTGAGGAAACCGGCATGCCCTAGAACCAAAAATTCGAAGACATGTGACATCTACCAATTCGCATTGGGCCCGCGTGGTGGATTCCGGCCCACTTCCTCTCACAGAGAGGAGGCCTAAGTCCCAGCAGTGGATTGTAGACTAATTATACGGGCAATTTTAGTTGGTAGTCAATTTGACAATAAATCCTGACTTTAAAAGACTGATAATTAATCTATATAATTATGTATCTACACACTAATAATAAAGCTGAAGTGTTTGTTTGTTTGTTTGAACGCGTTAGTATCTGATACTACCGTCAGATTCGAAAAATTCAAATTTAACATAACGCTAGGAGCCGAGGAAAAGGCTAGGCAGATGATGCTATGAGCCGAGTAAAAAGAAAAAATGTCAAAAAGAACTCTAAGTGAAAACGAACTAATAGCGCGGGCGATGCGATGCGACGCGATGGATCGGGGGAACAAAAAATTTCACGCGGACGAAGTCGCGAGCAGAAGCTAGTGATTGATAAAATCATCATGTTTATTCCAGTTTTGGGAAAGCACAAGTAGCAAAAATAACTAACTTTATTAATTTTATAGATACGAACATACACAAGGTTTACGACTAACCAAACGGTCGAGGAAAAGTCGCGAGAAAACCGAATGTTTTATAGTCAAATGTTACGAGAAACATCAAGTGTTTACTTCGCATATTACAAGAAATATGACGTGAACCTCTCGTGTTTGGGAGAACATGTTGGTATTTTGTAACGCACTGTTTTTTTTATGGAAAATATCTACAGAAATGATTAATCTTGGAATTTATTGAGTAACACATCATATATTAAAATTGTTAATTGATTGCACTACTAAAATAGTCGAATTTCACATTCGTGATAATGTTGTTGATTTGTCAAAATGAAAGTTTATTGAATTATCTAAGGCCATTTTAAAAGTTAAGCTTTAAATCATCGTAATCCAGTAGTAAGATGAAGTAAAACATGAATTAGTAATTGGTTAGGTAACATAAACTACTTACTAAAACACACAAATTACTCACTCACTGACGGGCAACGCACAGCCTACACCTGAATCCCCCCCCCCTGCCTAGAATCCTGAAATTTTGCATAACAGTCGCTTATTTAGCCAAAGTAAGCAATAAGAATAATAAAGGATTTTTGGAATCAAGGGGTTACATTAGGGATGAAAGCTTGTATGAAAGTTCGTCATTGTAGCCGGTGGGAAATCGCATCGCGTGCACGGCTTGCAATGTATTAAAACCATCTCACAAATCTTTGTAATCAAAATCAAACGTCATTTATTCACATTAGGCTTTTCGGTCGTCAAAATTACATAAGACAGCTTTCGCTAGAGAGAAGAAAAAAATCCCCTAATACGAATATTACACTTAAATCTATCTTTAAGACAATATTTTTCCTTAATGCTGATTTTTAACCGACTTAAAAAAAGGAGGAGGTTTTCAAATCCGTTTGTTTTTTTTTTGTATGTTTGTTACGCGATATATCTCCGGCAATTGTAAATCGATTTCAAAATTTATTTTTTTAATGGATAGTGTATGCCTCAGGAGCAGTCCCATATAAATTTGATTTTGCTTGGGTAGTTTTTGAGTTAGCTTCAATAATACGTATTTTTTGCCACTTAGTTTATATTGATGATGTTATAATAACTTCCTGTCACTGATATTTACATAGCAAGTAGTGTTATACGAATTTGTGTAGGGTACAACTTAAATGTGAAAAATAAAAACTTGTACAAAAAAAAAACAACCGACTTCCAAAAAAGACACTGCAAAGTGAAAAATAACTTGAATTTCGGAAGTCGGTGCCAAACAACGAAAATGCAAACCCAACGACACCGACTTCCAAAATTAAAGTTATTTTTCACTTTGCAGTGTCTTTTTTGGAAGTATTTTATTTTTTTGTGAAAAAGTTTTTAATTACCAAACTCTTTAAAAGATAACCGAGACAAAAAAAAAGAAAAACACAATCTAAAAAGAAGATGGATGTACCAGCGTGAACAGATTAAAAATGGTGCCTCTAATGGGTAGTAGGTACTTGAAAGTTTGACCCATATTTTAAGTTTTGGCTGTTGTATAAGTAATACGCATGTCCGAATATGGGGGAATGTCGTATGTCCGGGCAGGGATGATGTGTGTTATGTACGGTGAGCGCCGAGTTTTATGTAATTGGTTAGGTAAGTATGTTCTTTATGTTCGTGTTTTCTGATAGTGTTACGATTTGATTTCGTTTTCAAGGAGAGTTTTTGTACAGACGCCAGCACATCAAGCTACCCGAAACTGTCAAATTTTCCCAATCAACTTTGAACCTTATGCTTTAGCGATAAAGTTGAAAATCTATTAAAGAAATTTGACAGATTGTAGTAGCTTGATATGCTGGCGTCTGTACTTGGGGGTTTTCCTTGTGTAGTCTTTATGGTAAACTAGCTGACCCGGAGAACTTCCTACCGCCTCAGAATCAAAGCCGTTCCACAAAAACTGTATGAAAAAATGAAGTATCTTAATTTTTTTTTCGAAATTGTTTTCTGTTCTACTATTCGGGGTGGAGACAAATCCAACAAATCAAAGATCATGAAAATCGGTCCAGAGCCGCTCTTGAGTTATAAATGGTGTAACTAACCCGACTTTGTTTTATTTATGCAGGGTGTCCCTGAAAGTATGGATCAAATCGAATAAGGGCGTGGGTAAGTTCATTTCCAAACGTCTTAAAAAAAAAAAACGAAAAAAAAAGACGAGAAATCGAATCGTTTAAAAAAAACTATCAGGGCTATCAATTTAATGTTTTTAGATAGCCCTGATAGTATTTTTTTATGATTAATTTCTTAGAGCACAATGCGAAGTGATTGAAAAAAAAATTGCTCATATTTTTTGAACCGTAAAAAAATTCACCGACATTATCAGGTTTAAAAAGTTTGGAAATGACCGTGCCCACGCCCCTATTCGATTTGATCCATACTTCCAGGGACACCCTGTATAGGAGATGTTTTAATGAATGTTTCGGCAGTATAAAATCTACAATAATGATATATTTTAGTAGATTATTTGTCCAACAACATTATAATTAGCTCCACAAGTAAAGAATACTAAAATGTGAACCGGTACATCTTGGGCAGTCAGGCCTGGGAATACTTTACTATGGCGTGAGAATAATATTCTTATGTAAAGAAAAGGAAATCCTCTATTTGGCAGATCACTTTTGATATTTTGCCGATTTAACTCGAAATAACTTTTTAATAATTATTATTTAAATTAGATTTATTCCGGTCTGATCCCCTGAGTCCCCTCCACCCTCCCTCCTCAATACCCTGCTAGTTCGTCTTCTGAAACTTTGTCTAGCTAGGCACCTAGCTACTTCGTAGGCCATGCTACGCCGTAGGCCGTGCTACATCGTAGGTGCTACGGCATAGGTCGCTACACGAAAATTTATTAGGGGCTTTTTGTGAACAATGCTATTATTATCATGGGTATAGAATTAGATCTATAATAGGTTAGGTCAAGGACTGAGCTGATGACAATTATCTTTAATAGCATGTACGTATCAGGTAGTTTAAGGTTTTCACAAAAGGGAAGTTTTCGAGCATAAATCCATACCAAGGTTCTTCCTAAAAGCATCAATTAATCTAATTATGCGATTTATCAGAGCTAACAATGCCAAGGTTCCAGTTTGTATTATTAAAATGTATATCGAAACCATATTCTTGCAACTTAAATCATAGAAGTCTATAAAACGCTAACCTAGCAAGATCGATTTATTTGTCAGGTTACACCGTTTATTCTTTTAGTACTTGAAAACGCTGTTACAACAAAAGTAACCTAACATTTTTGGGCGAAACTTAGGCAGAAAATATTTTAGTTAGAAGAATTTTTGCTGCAGAATAAAAACACCACAATGCGTTGATCACCAAACGATACTGATTAAATCTTAGTCACCATTTAACTGCAACTGATTTTCACCAAAAACTAGCAATAAATCTTTGGTGAGACTCCTCATAAATTCTTTAGGCACTCAAACGCATTATACCACTGTGTTGCAGCCAAATCGGTCAAAGACTAGTGGTTTTGCCTTGTATATATATAAACTGGTGTTAAAATGCGTATACTGTACATAGACTCGTACATAACGGGTATGTATACTGCGGAGCTTGCCAAAGGGGGGTATGGGAGGGGGGAACGCACACAACCGCACCCTGTAGATACTAAGTCACACAGATGATGTTAGGGTTGACAGTTTTGGGTTGCATTTTAATTTAATTTTTGTTGTTATTAGTTTAGTCTTTAATTTACTGGAGTGTGGAGTTTTGGGATGCTAATTAACTACGCTTTAGTAAACATCAAATCAAAATCAAAAGTCTTTTAATCAAATTAGGCTGAGATTCAGCATTTTTTGAACACGAAATTACATATTAAGGTAGTCCCCCGGCACGCTCGCCCTTAAACACCCCCTAGTCCTTTAGCTAGGAAGAAGAAATGGCGCAACAAACTCCCCAGCAAAAATAGGGTGACATGCTATAATAATTTAATTTGGCATCTATATAATTTTATTTTAATTTGGACCAAATATTTTAAATTTAATTTATTTGATTGTTAAGTCATGTATGACATGTGTTATTTTATAATTCATCTGACAATTTTTATTTTTAATGTAAACCTTTGATAGTATTCTAATTTATTTTTTATTTTTTTAATTATAATCATTTTCTAATGTTATTTTAATATTTTTTTAATAAGATTAATAATATTTGCACACCTTATAAGGTAATGATACAGTGTATTGTGTGTGTGTGTGTGTATAAAGTACCTGTATTAAGCAAATAAATTATTTTATTTTATTAACAATTCTCTGAACATTTCTTAACGCGCCAAGTAGGTAAGAGTTTATTAAATGTATCACGTGGATTGGAAACAGCAACCACCTGTGTATTTCATATTATAAGGATTTCGAATGTCAGATGACGCCATGAGCAGGACTTTCAGAGGGGGATCTCAGAGTAGACGTTACGGAAATCGGCGTTGCAATGGTTCATAATGTTTGTCTTGCCTTTTTTCTCAATAATACGACCACAATTTGACTATAATTTAAATGAGTTTTTCGATGAGAGAATTTAATCATGTTTTACTAATTTATTATTTACCATATTTTGATTGTTCTCTTTATTAATATTTGCATGCCATTTTTTAAGGCAAACGTGATGATCTGTTTTATCCCTACCTTTAATATCTTTCATGCAGACATGATGTGTTGTATGTATTGTACTCATATTTGAGCAAATAAATGACTATCTCATCTTATCTTACAATGTTGAAGAGTCTTGTGCCCGAAATTTTTCAGTCACCCTTTCTTTTTAAACTAGAATAGATAACAGATTAGAGACAATATCAAAAATTATGCCGATAGATTTTCCCAGGTCGAACTTTCTCTTAAGGAGCATTATAACAACTAAGACTACCTTTTAGAGCAATAATTTATAGTCTCATTTCCAGAAGAAAATTATTATGATGCGGCAACATGCAAAACCAAATACTATTATGGGCGATCTCTTCCATTCCTCAAGAAGCTCCATTTCAAATTGCTTTATGTCAAGTTCTAGTCGTTTATCCAGAATAAAAAGAGGCTGTGTGCCTACGCCCACACAGTACAAGTGAAAACCTACGACAGGGCCCGTATTATGACGTATTAATGTCACTATTTTTCAGTTTTAGAGAGAGATGGAGCTATAGAACGCAGATAGCACCATCACGTTTTTGCAGCGGAATAATGATGGCACGTTAATACTTTATAATAGAGCCAAGCTAATGGACTATACGCGGTTCAGTGCCGAGTGTACAGACGCCAGCACATCAAGCTACTACATTCTGTCAAATTTCTTTAATAGATTTTCAACTTTATTGCATACGAGGATAAGGTTCAAAGTTGATTGGGAAAATTTTACAGTTTCGGGTATCTTGATGTGCTGGCGTCTGTACCTGATTCAGGGTCACCAAGCCGAGCGTGACGGTGCAGTTTTGTTCACCGTTCAGAAAGAACGCAAAGTGCGCCTAAAGAAGTGTTCACTTCAAAAATACATTTTCCTCTGCGCCGTCGACGATGCCGTGGAAATGGCGAAGTCTTGTTCCAACAAGATCTGACAAAAGTCGTGCAGTCGACATAAAGAAGAAGAATTTAAACACATTTCTTTATTATGATTACGCAACTAAAGAAAATTCCAATAAACATTTTTCTCCGGCGTGCCAGCCCTGACCGTCGCGTCGTGAAATCACAACGACTCAGCTCTGCAATTGCATCGCATTATTACGAATTTAATGGACTTTGGACAAACGTATATACATTAATTGTCACTATCGGTACCAATAGCACGGCCAGTCTGCATGCCGAATAGTGCCAGTTTGAGTTGTCAAAGTTATGCAGTGGATCGTAACGGATGAGTAAACATGGTTTTAAGGGTTGTTGGTACTGTGTGAGAAGCTTGATGTGGTCTGTTCGTGAAAGATGGTTGGAGAACATTTTTGACTAGTTTCTGTCTGCGAAATTTCGGCCCCAACTCATCGCGTCGCATCGCATCGCTCGCCCGTGCTACTACTTCGATTTAGCTTAGCGTTCTTTCTGATTTTTTTACCTTTTCCTCGGCTTCTAAGAGTCATAGAGTGATGATGAACATTTTTTACCTTTTTATAATATTAAGTACAGATGAAAGAATGTAGCTTCTTTCATCAAAAACATTTTGAAGCCATTATTCGTTGTTTTATCGCTCCGTCCCGGCGTGGACCTCTGGCGGCCCATTACAATAGAAAAAAAAAACAATTGTATCTCATTAGCGGGGATCAAGCGATCAAAAAAGGCATATAACATGAAGAAGGTAGAAAAGTGAATGAAGAAAATCAACCTAAACCGCTCTAAAATTAACTCAATTATATTCCAAAAACGTCAAATTATACGCAGATCAAATGAAAAACAAATCAGCTTTTCAGACGAAAATATTCTGCTGGGTGTCTACCCAGCAGAATATTTTGCGTGACAAGACCTGCCTTATCAGAAATTCAATTACTTTCCATCTATCAAAATGATTTGAAGCAAAATATTAAAAAAATGAAAGAACAAAAAAGAAACTTGGCCTTTCTGGCACTGTTTGTCAATTATCTGATAGGGCATCCAATGTCGAGGCGGTCACCTTGAGGCTGTGTTTTTGATTCTGTAAGCGTTAATAGTGATTAGATTCGGTTAACAACAGCCGCACGGGTCGATCGATCAGGTTAAGCTACGCTTGCTACGGTTGTTGTTCCGTGGATGGGTGACCATCTTTACATACCAAGACCCCTTCGTGCCTCGGAAAGCTCGTTAAACAGTTGGACACGGCTATCATTCATGGATCTTTGTCAGTCAGAAACCCGAAATTTTGACTACCAGTCTTACTAAGGGGTATCGTTTTACCCAGTAACTGGGTTGCGGAGGTCAGCTAGGCATTTGCTCCATGTACAATACTGGTATTCAGCTGCATCCGGTTAGACTGGAAGCTGACCCCAACAACGTTGGGAAAAGGCTAGGTGAGCTTTAATAGTGATCCAGCTTTCGCGCCTTGCTTGACAAGGGAAGAATAAAACTATATTATTATGTACAGTCAACAAAAGAGATAAGTATATATATATATAGTTGCAGTTTAGTAAGAAACAGATGCGTAACGTAGCGTGGGACGCCCTCAGGCTAGGTGGAGCGACGATCTTCGCAGGCTGGCTGGTAGCAGCTGGACGAGAGTTGCCGAAAATCGAGTTGAATGGCGTGCAATAGGAGAGGCCTATGTCCAGCAGTGGACTGCTATAGGCTGATGATGATGATGAAGAAACAGATGGATGTTATCGACTGAAATTTAATTAGATAAATGAGCTGTTTGTTTTCTATTAAAAAAAAAAAAAATTATTCGAGAACATCCATCAGTTTCTTACTAAACTTCAAGTATATCCGACGGTCCTGCATACGTATCTCTTTTGTTGACTGTACATCTATTTATGTCGTCAAGCAAAATTTCTGTGTTCCGGTGAACGGTGAAATATGTTAACTTAGTCTCTGGAATTACAATTGCAGCAATGCATTGTAATCGTTATCATCATCGTTGTATTGTAGATATTGGCAGGAGGTAAATAGTCGATATGTCGAAATCAGGCATCTATTTATTCGATCTATTTAACGACCACCATATGATCTCAACTGTCACTAATGACACACAATTACTTTTTACCGAGCTTTAGGAGATTTTACGATATCGGAGCGGATATTATACATTGTGGAGACAACAATAAATTAAATTACTGGCAACACTAATACATAACAATATTTTGGAATTATCAATTAAGTCCTAGCATCGAAATCAATAAAGTGATTTTTTCAAACAAACTAAATAGTAGTCACGGCACAACTATGGGTTTTGCCAATCTTTGACTAGCTATAGTTACTAAACTATTCAATATATTTTGATTGAATTTTTGTATACAGACTGGTAACGCAAACACAGTTTAATTTATTGTCTTACTAGCAGCGCCCCGCGGTTTCACCCGCATAACTTTCGGTCCCGTGGGAATATCGGGATAAAAAGTAGTCTGTATGTTAATCCAGGGTGTCAGCTACCTTCACACATTTTTTTTATCAAAATTGGTGCAGCCGTTTGAGCGTGAGAAGTAAAAAACATATAAACACACCCTCACACACACACACACACACACTCACAAACTTTCGCCTTTATAATATTAGTGTGAAGTGGTTATCGTATTATCGTCTGTACCTTGTATGTATGTAAATGGTTATAAAACCAGAAAAAATCTCTTCTAGTATACCCTACTCACACATCACGGCTGAATACTTCGAAGGGGTAGACAGATCTGTATCATTCCCTCATTTCAGTCAGTCAGTTATTTAGTTCATAAGTCTCTTGTAATAGGGGTTAAATCCTTTGCCATTAACGGGCAATTTAGACCACTGTTTGGTACTAAGGATTTTTTGTATACACAAGCTAAAAACCGCACACTCGATCCTCGTTATAGTAAAATAAATCAAGTATCTACATCTAAATAGTCAATTATTGTCGCGAACAAAATCGTGGGTTATTCGGGTAAATAATATATTAAGTTCCAATCGTTTGATGTTCCACCAATGTCAACGCGGTCACCTTGGGTCGCTGTTTCTTAGAAACAATCTTATTTTGTTTCTTTTTCTTTTTGCTGAAATCGGAGAAAATTGTTAATACCGTTGATTGCAGTGGCTGCTTTGATAAGCCGGATTGAGATAGTTTAAAAGAGAATACAGCGAGATTATTTTGCGAATGATGGATTGAAATGGTTTTGGATGATTTGATTGTGTTTTTGTTTGGTAAAAATAAGGTTTTGGTGTTTTTTTTAAATCAAAATGCGTCTTTCAAAGTAAATGGTATCTATTTCGGATTTTGATAAGCCAATAAAGTGCTAGTCAAGTTTGTTGATCCATTTCTTTGCTTCGTAATTGTGTATTAGAGCTCGTGTTTTTCAATAAAATATTAAACTAACGTACGTAATGAGCACTATGTTCAGTCTTAAGTAAATACCAGAATAATAATATTGTTGTATATGAATTTATGTCTGAACGCAGCCATAGCTGCGATTGGTTAATAATGTGTCACAATTACTGTCAGGATGACATAAGATATCAGAAATCATTTATTTGCCAATAATGTAGGTATACAGATATGATAGTTATTTTGATGAGAGTCCCGATACATTTTGCCTTACGGCATGCAAAATTATTTAAACATTTACTAGACAAAAAACATAAACACAAAAAAAAGAATTCCATTCACTAAGCAACATTACTATCATTATTAAAAATACTTATATTATTCAAAAACATTCGGAGTTAGGCATAGTGCCAATAATTAAAATAAAAAAAAAAAACTCAGACTTGTCATTTTGACAGTTTGGATTAAAGCATAAGTGCGTAAACTACTTCCACGTGTATTACTGGGTTAGGGGTCATTCGGCCCACTATGGAACTGGGCCCGCGGACCAGTTACCCCTTTTAAAATTTGATAGTGGTAAACTGGGCCCACATCTGTCTTGCCTTCCTACAAACTTAACAATTATGAAGTGAAAATTATTAAATTATTTATTGAAGTGAAATAAAATGTGTTTCGAACAGCATAGCTATTCACAACCATTAGACAGGCAATCGTATCGAAAATGACACATTTCGTTAACCTGATTTGCTTTGCTCCCGACAGCAAACAGCAGTTGGAAGAATAGCGCTCGTCTATTTGATTTAAACTGTCAAAATATTCGGGTTTTGGAGTTGTAAACAGCGTTTAGAGGACTACTACGATAATATTGATTGATGTTCGATACGGTACGGAAGCGTATCGAGTGGTTGTGAATAGCTATGCAGGTTGCGCGTCGCTGTCCCTGCTACCATGTATTACTATAGGTACTAGTATTTACTATATAAACGACAACTTTTACAACACTACCTAAACACCATAGAAATAATCATCACCTATTCCTAACCCAAGGTTTTTCTTCCACGTCCTATCATTGGCGGTAATAAATAACCTACTGATTTTTACAGTAGGTACCGGTTCACGCCCAGATTCGAACTTGAGATAATACGGTACCCACTGACCGTTTATTCCACAATTTTACTGGCAGCATCAGACGAATTGTTGTTGCTGGCTTACACAATGTTTTGTTTCGTTGTCACTTGTTTCTTGTAAAATGTGTAACTCGATAACACTCATCATTAGTTTATTTATATTTCTCCATTTCATCCATGCCGTTAATTGACTACCACACTCCACTTTTATTGTATATTCACTGTAATGCTGTTCCACTTGACAGCCGTAATGTACTTTTTAAATTCTATTTTTATAAAAATGTATTTATTTATTTACGCCGGAAAGTCGGCACGCCTGCGACCTTTTACTTTTCACAGCAATGCCACAGACAAAGTGCCTCTGACACTCAAGGCATAGACAAGTAAAGAGGTTACGTCTGGCGCGGATCAAAAACTAATATTTTATTTTATTTGCTAATATTTTACATGATATTAAATCTATTTTAATATTTATTTATTTCCGTAACTGCCCGTGAAATCACAGCGGCAGGCCCTATCAGAATACCAGCGCTGCGACATTTGTTTTTTAAATGTCGCAGCATCATGCTCAGATAGGAGCCTTTTGGCCTCGTATAGGATTTTTTGTTTCATTTTTCTTCTTGTTACTTTTTTTAAATTGTATAACTTGATTTTTTATTTTTGACTGTGTTTAGTTTAGTTTGTGATCTTCCTGTACGAGTCGCAATAAATACTTTTTCTTTCTTTCTTTCTTTACGGCGTTTCAAGGTCAGCCACATTTCGCCAGTTATGCTCATGTCACATGTTATAGGTGGCGAACCCATTGCCACCATCGGGCACACATTCCAGACTCCGGCTGCTATCTACTGAAAAATTCCAGATGAAAAAGCCCATAAAAACTTTGCCCGACCTGGGAATTGAACTAAGGACTTCATGCTCAGCAGTACCGCTAGACCAACGAGGCAAAACAACAAAAATAATCAACTTAGTCATCATCATCACCTGCCTAGCCTTTTCCCAACTATATTGAGTTGGGGTTGGCTTCCAGTCTAACCGGATGCAGCTGAATACCAGTATTTTACATGGAGCGACTACCTATCTGACCTCCACAACCCTGCAGTTATTGGGTAATACGAAACCCTTTGGTAAGACTAATTATCAGACTTTCGGGCTTTTGTGTCGACTGTTAAAGATCCACGAATAACAGCCGGGACCAACGGCTTAACGTGCTTTCCGAGGCACGGAGGGGTCTTGGTATGTAAAGATGGTCACCCATCCACGGACCAACCGCGGCAAACGTAGCTTAATCTAGTCGATCAACCTGTGCGGCTGTTATTATTTAGCCACGAGCCCCTGGTTTAGTAAAAACATACCCCTTAGTAAAAACATTTATTCACGTATCTCAAAATCTAAAGACATTTTTGTAACCACTCGACTTAGCCGTCTACCTCAACACAAATTTATTCTCCTACAGAACCGTATTACAGTTTGTTGACATTGAAAAAAACTTTACATAAAGTTTGTAAAAGTTGGGAACTTCGGGATCCAGTGGCTCGCGAAGAGCTCACAAGTTTCTTAATGAGATCAGGTTCTGAGGTACGGAAAGGTATGACGTCACGTGAGAAATGGGGTAGGTAGAGTTGCAGGTACCATTGGTTACTGGTAGAGAAAATAATATTATTTAGTTTACGGACATTCTAGAGGATTTTTTGCTCTTGAGTAAGTCAAACATCCTTTAATATTTTAAGAAGGGAGGTACGAGCGAGCATTGGGCAGCTCGCCGTCCGGTAAGGACAAGACCCGGGTCGACGGCGCGTTGTGTTCCACGCGCGTCTTAAAGAGATGTCAGCAGTAACTGACGGGGTCCGCTAGGGCCTATGCCTGCCAAGGTCGCGGGTTGTTTAAAAGAGATACCGTGGACCCTGGCAGAAGCAACTGAAAGAACACGGATGGGTTTTAGTAAGTAAAAGTCTGACACACCCTCCCACTCCGCCCAGAGCAGGAGAAGTTATTTAATAATATCCCACCCAAAAAAAAAGGATAAGTCACCCACTTATATCTCAGGTAATAAAAAAACAGGAAAGAACAACCATATCCACTCTTTTAAGCAGCAAGTTTTCAGACAAATACCTACCTACTACATCGTCTTAGAAAAAAGTCTAGGAAAAATATGATTTAGGCTAACTATAAGGAAGCCAGTGCGCCTATCGATCTGTATATATCCAGTCTAGACGTTATAATCAGGTCGGGCTCAGTCGAGCGAACTCCTCGGACCACTAATCCTTGAGATATTTACATTATCAATAATAACTGGCAACGAAGATCTGTTGGAGTTGTCAGGCAAGATTGTGTATTGGTGGAATTATAATACTTAGTTTTTTTTATATAATATTCTTTTCTTGTTGATGATAATATCAATAGTCTGTGTCTAAAGTATTAGCCTAATCAGCCTATAGTGTCCCCACTGCTGGGACATAGGACAGGTCTCCTGTCTTCGAGAGGGAGAGGGCTAGGCTATAATCTACCACGCGGGCCTAGTGCGGATGGTTCTAAGATATAATACGCCAGTTTCCTCACGATGTTTTCCTTCACCGTTTTAAGAGCAGTGGTGATGAAATTATTTACCTACACAAAGTAAAGCACTTGCCTGGGTTCGAACCTACACAATTCGTAAGTCGGGGCCGTTATCACTGGGCCACCACTGTAACTGACTAAAGACTTGCAAACTTATGGGAAACTGATGTGCTGGCGTCTGTATGTTGGCTTGAATTAATGATTGCTGAAGACACTCTCTATTGGGAATGCACGATTTTGGTATCCATCAACTACTAAATCATTTTTATACTAGCTTCTGCACGTGACTTCGTTTACGTGAAAATCTTGCTCCCCGACCCAACCTGTCGCATCGTATCGCCCGTCTGTGCTATTACCTACTTTGATTTCGCTTACCGTTTCTTCAGATTTTTTTTTCTTTGTGGTCGGCTCCATACGATCCTAGCGTAATGTTATAGCCCTCCGCAAGAATCCGGGATCGGGGTATCAAATGCAATAAAAAAAAACAAATCCGACAGGAATTTCCAGAGATTAACGCGTTCAAACAGACCAACAAACTCTTCAGCTTTATTATTACTATAGATGTATTAGTATAGGCTGGTGCTCTACTGCTTTTTGATAAAATATTGTTTTCAAATATTTTCCTAACAAAAACATTGTAGACGATCGACTCACAGTTAATGGAAACAGGATTGAATCTACCGGGAATTAGGGTTCCTGAGTGAAAAAAAAATCCTAACTAGACGAATATAATTATGTGTGTAGGAGTATTAAAATGTTCTGTTTACATTACCTACCTACCCTTTCTGCTTAATTTAGGTCCAAATAATGGATTAACCTTAAGACACATTTACAGTATTAACTGAATTATAATATGTAAATCAAAATGTATTTTATAGAACATTAATAAAATTTAGCCTTCGTATATTTTTTGTTGTTGTAAAAATATACTAAAATAACTGATGTCACACGGAAAGCTGCCACACTTAAATGGAATTGAGCTGGACACATATGCCGCATGTCAGACGATCCAAACTTACGACCTACGACAACTCGGCAGACCCAGACGGAGATGACGGATTTAGATTGATCCGTGGCAGCTCTGGACAAAGAGAAGTGGAAGGACAGTAGGGAGACCTTTGCCCAGTAGTGGGAGATCAAAGACTAGAAAAAAAAAAAACATTTTTTATTTTATCCTCACACAAGTCTAAAACCAATCGATCGTGAGTAACGACCGTCTGTTCTGCTGACGACATATTGTTGTGTAATGATATCGTTATGATGTATTTTGTTTCACTTCATCAGGTTTATGATGTCTGGACAATTAAATATGGCGCTGACCTGACCTAGTTGAAACCCAATATTGAATTAAGCTGCATCATAGTTTTGTGCGACTGTTATCGCTCCCTCACTTTTGCAACCTTTGCCATTAAGAGCATTAAAAATGGCAGTTTGAAGTCACACTGCGTCTTTAGACACCTATAAGATATCTTGGCTTAGGTGACAGGTTATCATCAATTGCCTAGATTGATCTAAGTTTGCCTTTCTAGAAAACATTCAAAAGTTAATAAAGACAGATATTTTTTTTTCATAAAATTATCTACATCATACTCATTCAAATTTCAATAAACGTCTTTGAACCCAAATAGGATTTCCTATTTGAGTTCGAAGACGGTTTTGTCTAGTATTTTATTTGTCGTAATTCTATAGATTTGAATCAAAATCCTTTAGCGCTATCTAGTTTTATAATATAACAACATAACACACAGCATCACGCCTGTAATCCCGGAAGGGTTAGGCAGAGGTGTACCTATAATACACCCACGTTTCGCCAGTTATGTTTAAGTCCCATGTAATAGTGGGCGAGCCTATTGCCATCAACCGGGCACAAATCCAGACTCCGGGCTGTTACTGAGAAATTCCAGATTGAAAAACCCCAATAACACTTTGCCCAACGCGGGAATCGGACCCAGGGCTTCATGCTCAGGAGTAGCGCTTGCGACCACTAAACCATCGAGATAGACTAAAACAATTTAAATATAGACTAACAAATTGACGTGTAGGTTTTAAAAGATATTACAGAAATAAACATCATTTTCATCTTTAATTTTTAACATATTGACTCTTGCATAAAAAACCTCCAACCTACAGTACCTACATCTGCGTAGCCCATTCCCAACTAGTTATGGTCAGCTTCTAGTTTAACTGGATGCAGCTGAATACCAGTATTTTACATGGAGCTATTGCCTATCTGACCTCCACAACCCAGTTACTGGGTAATACGATACCCCTTGGTAAGACTGGTTGTCAGACTTTCGGGCTTCTGATGACCCTTAACGACTGTCAAAGATCCACGAATGACAGCCGGGATCAACGGCTTAACGAGCTTTCCGAGGCACGGAGTGGTCTTGGTATGTAAAGATGGTCACCCATCCACGGACCAACCGCGGCAAGCGTAGCTTAACCTGATCGATCGACCCGTGCGGCTGTTATTACTTAGCCACAAGCCCCTTCTTAGACGCACGCCCCTCCAACCTACAGTAATCATTATTATTTTCCTGTTGCACCGCTTAACAGATCCCGTAACGCTACGGAAGAGACTACACTAGCGTGTAAATTTTCAACCAAATAATTTGTAACCAACAACCGTCGGGTCCCAAATAATACCAAGAAGGAAGTGAGGGTTGTTGACGAGGCCATTAATATCGCTATCAAAGGAGAGTGACCCTTTAAATTAGGTAAATGAGATCGTCGTGATATGGATGAAAGGAAATATAACGGTGGATGTTCACGGATGTTCATGGATGATCGCGGATGTTCACGGATGCTGTAGTTTGGCGACGGTAAATAGGTTGGTAATTAGTTTTTGTCAAAATATAGTTTTGGTTTATATTTTGGAGTTTCTTGCCCGTTCTTCTCCATTGGTACCTACTACGCTTCGGAATGGGCAACTAGCTTCATCTTTGTAACTGACCGACCCCTTGACAATTCAAAAGTGCCTCTAAATGGTTTATTTGAAATAAATGCTTTGAGTTTGAAATATCTCAGTAGCAGCCGGAGTCTGGTTTTTTGTCCAGTTGATGGCAATAAGCTCGCCCCCTATGACATGGGAAAACATAACAGGAAATGTGGGGTACACCTCTGTCTAACCCTCCGCGGGGCACGTAGGCATGATGTTATGAATATGGGGATAGTTTTGGGCGTTGTGTGTTTAAAGATTTGTTGTCATGGTTCTAATTTCATAATAATTATCTACAATATGTCTCGTAATTAAGTACATTGTGTTTTTTACTTATCTCGAATTTAGAAAATTGATGTTCAATCTCGTGTGATATGTTTGTGTTTCACATGACCCTGTACCACCTTTTATTACTGATTACTCAAGTTCCTCGAGTAATCGAACGATCCTCTTCAAAAGTCTTTCATCCAAAGAATATAATTAGATAAGAATCATTTATGGTTTGGAGTATTTCCCAATTTAAATCAAAACTGCAAGATGTAATAAATAGGAATAAAAACAAAAGAAAAAGGGGATCAGACCGGAATGAGAAAGCTGTGCCTCCATTCCTCAAAAAACTTCGAAACATTTAGCTATCTGCGTTTTTTTCAAAATCTAAATAATAATGATGCAATCGTTCCTAATCAATTAAACACCAACTTTTTCCGTTCTGATATTCAGTCAAGCATTGATATAAATTGGCACAAGAATTATCAGAAAATATAGTAAGATAGATTTATAAGAAGAACATAGAATATAAAGCAAATTGAAGCATCTTGTAAGTCAATATACTAATAATTTATCTGCCAAAAACTTTTCGTAATACCAGTCGGCTTTCGGTGTAAGAGACTTAGGGCTGGTTTTTCAATCGCCAGATAACTTATATCTGAAGAATATAAATGGCGGTCTGACATAATTTCTATACAACTAGAACTTTACTGTGAAACTGTCATTTTTGTTCCTCTTATAAAACTTATCTGACGATTGAAAAATTAGCCCTGAGGTAAAGAAAATTAAATTTGAGCCTAAATACTTGCGTCTAGCAATAGTAACACAAAATAATTTAACTATGGTAACATAATCAAGTCAGGTTAGTTAATTATTTTTAGCCTTTGATATTTTAGTTAGTTTACTAAAAGCATCCATCCACAATTTATTTAACTGGCAACATATAAACTTGTAAAATCTGTGAAGTACGTACGATATAATATGTGGATACAAGGAAACATTATTATTATATCTTATAATTAGCAATATATTTGACTATGACAATAAATAAATGATAACTGTGTACGTGCAATTTTACACGAAGATGCTGCAACCGATCAACGATGTTATCCCAAGTTATCGCCCTCGTCTATATGATTTGCATACATTGTAAAATAATGCTGAACCGTAAATTAATTATTCGTATAAAACTTTTCTATAGAATTTACTTTCGTACAAATGACTATTATTTAGAGTCAAATTCTGCAAAGTAGTAAAAGTAATAATTATTACAATTAATTGTGAACTTAAGTTGCCAGCAAGACTTTATAGCTGAACGAATTGATCATAATATTATTATTAATGTCTAAAGACATTAGGGTCATATTGAGCGCCTCAAAACTAAAAAGAAAATAACCTCAAACGATTCCAATACCCCCAAAGAAACAAGAACGCAATTAACAAACCAATGACAATTAAATAAATAAAACAATTGCTAATCGACATGTCATAAGAAAATAACCTCTCAATAAAAACCATGTGAGAATCACGTGCTCCCTACGATATAATACAAATGATCTGACGGGATCCGTCGGGATTCTGGACTCTGTAGGTCATCGAAGGAATCCGGGGAGAGGGGAGAAGAGCTGTGGCACGCAAATGATACGCGGGCAACGCGCCCCGCATCGATCGCCCATGTGCCGGCCCGCAACCCCCCCTCCGCGCCGCCGGGGGCCTCACACACCCACACCCCTCGCACACCCATCCATCCCGCCAGACACAAACACCCTCACGCACAGACGCACACACACCACGTATCTAATGTGTTCTACCAAATGATCCGGATAGAATATTAATTCATCTATGTATATAAAACTGATAGTCATGGCTTTGGTTGAAATTAATTGTGGGTCTAAGTCACCTGATTTATTCAATTCTGATATATTTTATAAGTTTCTGTTTTTAGAAAATATTAGGTAACACTTATAAAAAAAATGCATTTATTTAAATCTGGTAGTATCCACTTAAGAAATCCAGAAAAGTCAAAAAACCGCATTCGAATTCAAAATGAACCGAATCCAATGCCAAAACTGATAATAGAAAAGCTAATCATTCCGAAAATCAGTAATTAGTGACACCGAATGAAGGGTGACATCAGTAATGGTTGTATTTATATAACAACAGTTAGTTGTACAGGTTTTCCATCAGTGAAAGTGTGCGTGCCGACCCCACGGGGAGGTTAATTGAGCTCACAGCCACGTGGGAGCAATTATTTACCTTCAGGTAGCCACGTGTATCGCTCACGGTGTTCCAACACAACGTCACTCCAACCTCAAACTATACTAACTACACACTCCAAAAACTACATATAGTGAAATGTATATAGCCACTAGCGAAGCATTGCGGAGGAGCTAAGTAAAAATGAAGAAATAAGATGGTGAATTTACAGACATTCGGGTTTAATGTTTCTATTCAGAGCTCCACACCCCAATCTAGACTCTAAACTCTAGTAATAGGGCTCAAACTACAACGCTACCGGCTACGCCACATAAATATACGTAAAGACACTCAGTGCAAAAGACTGGCTGGTCTTCGATAAACGGACGGGGGGTGATACTAAAAACATGAAAAGGAGTGTTTAAATGATTTATTGATCACAATTAATCGCATCAAGCTGATACATGAACACTACATAGTCCAAATCGCAAATGCCTTGCGAGATCGCATGCGTTCGATACAGATGACATCAACATTTTACGAGACGATACATTTTAATGACAGTAATAACACTAGGACTACTTAACTACGTACTAAGCTAGGCTACACGACTATTACTACTGAAGCATTGCCTGATTGTAAATAAACGTAAAAATGCAGCATTTGAGCGTTCCGGCGACGACACCCAAATGTAGGGCACGTGATCCGCAGCCACACGCTCGCGATCTGAACTCACATTAGCCACAAACCGGTACAGTCCGAAACACTCTTATACTAGATGATTAATTAATTTCAACTACAAAATTTCACAGTCAACAATATCTGGCCGGTCGTCTCGTGGTGAACGGGGTTCGCGTTTGGTCTCGCGGAGTACTCATTTGGTTGGTTCTAGCGCGCCATTTACGTGCGGTGTGCGCGGCGGCCACGGCTCGACTGGGCGGCGCGCGCTCCCCCGCCGTCGCCCTCCCCGCCCCCCCAGTTGCATCCTTCAAACGCTCCCTGATAATCGGGAGAAAATACTACACACAGTTGCAATTGGAATGCCGCATCGTGTTCTTTTTTGGCTATGAGTCAGGCAGTAATCGCATCAGCCCTCATTGGCCGCTTGCTTGACTCGCTCGTTGAATGCAATTTAGTCAAAAATATTTCCGCTTAAAAGGACATAATCAGATCATTTTGTGTATTTTCGTGTTTCGTGTCCGATCGTGACGGTCTAAGTCGTTCTCGTATTTTAGAAGACTATAGAGCATGAATATAGATGTTTCATTTCGACGACGAGCATGTTTTACCACACGAAGAAAAAACTATGTTCTCTATGTCCTCAATGTCCTAAGACAGTAAGATCTTAGATATCATAAATTTAACCAATGCTGCTTTATTTGCGTAGGGTTTTGTGAAAAAATATAATTTATATTTTTTATTTTATGTAGAATTCTGATGAAATACATTCTCATACATGCATCTTATATGCGCATAATTAAGTTTGATTCTTCAATATCTTTTCTAGTTTCGTCTGAGTTACCCTTCGTATCATTAATGAAGTCGTTTATATCATAAGATTATTGAAGTAATAGATACCAGATTACCCAACGTATGTTAATGAAGTCCAAATGTTTCCCCTTATCCCGGGGAATAGAGTTGGGCTCCTAAATCACACACTTATGAAATATATAAAGATATATTTTTGACGTTCGCTCCTCAGAAACTGGGCGAAAAATGCATGGCCATCTTTTAACCACTTATCATGTGGACCACTACTCATAAAAGTAACTCAGGAAAAGGGTTTACTACAAGCTATCATAGATAAGACGGTAGTTTATTGTTTTATGAAACCAAAGGCTTGGTGGGCGATGTTGATGATTTTATCTTGAATGTCAAATGTTGTGAATGCATTGGATAACTCCAGAGTTAATTTTATCCACGAGTATAATACAATACTTAAGTACGCTGATTTGACTGTTTCCTTTAATAGAGGCACTATCAGTCAGATAAATAAAAATAATTCTGTACCTATTCGTATAGAAATCTCTTTGAGTAAACGCATCGAGTTTACTCAAAGAGATTTAGTAAGTAATTTATTGTTTTTGAGATAACTGGATCTTATCCGGAAAAAGTCAAGCAGGCAACTAACGTAGGATTCAGAAGGATATAAAATATGATACTAAAAATCTAAAACCAGCACTCCTGAACATCCAAAATATCAAAAGACAGCCCCCAAAACGCTCAACCGACACCTATCCAGGTATAATTTTAGCCGGAAGAAGTGGCGCATCGAATTCCTCAGAAAGAACTTCTGACAAGGATAGACTCAACGGACTAAAGTTAATAATAGCACCAGCCTTTAATCTTAGCACAACATTAGGGCAATGACCTCATCTCGTACGAAAAGCCACTACACTTCCTCTGCTTCATTAAAATGTTTTCCTTCACCGTTTTATATTAATTCATGAACTAAATGTTTACGTAACTAATTTATTAGTAAATACATTCAAACCAAAGCTGACTTCAACAAATTCTTAATCAAAACGTATACCCCTACTATTCAAGAGCTTAATATCATGCACATAAGGCTCTACGTCGTAGACCCTCTACGCCTCGCTACGAACGATACCACCGTCTCGTAGCACATTCGTAGCTAACAGCTACAAATTTAATGTGAGAGTAATAATTTCTGAAGCGACAATAAATATGTCTGTCAAGTATTTTAGTACCATATATGAAACAAACTGCATGGGGATATTATCATGGGATTGTGTACTTGATGCTCTGGTCATATTGTACGTAAATATTTCATGAATTTTAAGTAAGAAAAGTTCTTAAAATTTTTAAATTGAGTTTTATTGTGAAGAATGAATGGAATTGGCTGTGGTTTGGGTATTGTGTGCGGTGATTTAGAGGTGGCAGGTGGATTAGAGGCATGACATTAGGCTTGTTTACTATTATAACTATGGAGTTTCTTTGCCATTCTACACCATACGAAAACTACCTTATGGAAGGGGCAACTAGAATCAATTCTTCTTTTTTTTTCATGTAATTTGTGATGTTCAAACGTGGCGTTTAATGGTGTTATTGAACTAGGTATACGATTTGACTTTGACTTTTTCGATATACATACGTTGCTACATAAAGGTTTAATTCGAAATTAGTTACGGTGAATAGATATTTTACATAGTTAAAGTAAAATGCTTGGTTTGATATTACTGTCGTGTTACAGCGAATTACGTCGACTTTTTGCTAATTAGAGAACTATAGGTATAGGTAAACTGTTATAGCCATTCATCTCAAGGCATTAACTAGCGGTGAAGCACGTTTTTGGGACTGTTTTCAATAGTTTAGCGATGTCTGAATAAGCTAATTAAAAAGTCAAAATAATTTATTATTTTTTTAATACTTCAAGCACATGAATGTTCACAGATGGACTTAATGCCATAGGCATTTTCTACCAGTCAACCTTTGGGTGATGCAGAGACAAACAGTGGTAGGTGCAATCATGAAAATTGAGGAATAAATATTTTAAATATAAAGATACGCATAAATCTATTAAAACTATGAATAATTATAATATATACCTAATTACATATAAATATAAGCACAAATAAATATACATAAATACATGAATATACTAATTATAATATGATTTAGATTTAAGAATAAAATGTCAAGCATGAAAATTGCATGCCAATGAAAACAATGAATTTATCATCGTTTTGGCGGTAACCTGCAGTAGTGGTGGTTAACCGATTATTTTGATTGCGCATGAATTACGGCCAGGCGTATGTACTGAGGTGGCCGGTGGCTGAGTCAGCAATTGACAGAAATGGAACGAAATTTTAATTAATGATTTGTGGTGCGACGTGGCCAAAAGTTACATACCTACACAGAATGTATGTTCAAACTTATATTTCAAATTAATATTATTTCAAGTTAAACAAATAATATTTGTTTAATGCACGTCATGGCCACAGTAAATATTTATTTGGAAAAAATGGCACGTAAATCTATACAGGTTCGCCATCCCTGTCTTAGGGCATCCCCTCCCGGCATTTCCTCGCACACCTGCCTTATAAATACTTTTTGTTAGTCACCTTTCATTCATTCTCTCAACATGCCCAACCATCTAAGCACACTAAAGCAACAAAAAGCCAAAAGCTGGCCTAAAACTCTTAATTACATACATAAGTATCAGGTACTAGCTGCACCCCGCGGTTTCACCCGCATAAGTATCGATCCCGTGGGAATATCGAGATAATAAGTATCCTATGTATTATTCTGATGTATAAGCTATATTACTGTAAAGTTTCATCAAAATCCGTTCAGTAGTTTTTGCGTGAAAGAGTAAGAAAAATCCATCTATCCTCACAAACTTTCGCCTTTATACATAATATTAGAGTGTGATTATATATAAGTAGGATGTACTGCAGTGTACGTGTTTATACTTGCCCGGACTCATGGAGAGTGCAGTGAGTTATACCGGGGCGTCGCTCGTTCATTTAGTATTCATATGTTTATATTATCGTTTTATTTCCCCGCCAGGCTGTTCTTCAGTTATTTTTTTTAAAAGGCTTCTGTCAGCCTGGTAATGGGTGTTTGAATTATTTGTTATTGCTATTTTAGAAGTCACTCAATGGTTTATGAACCGCGAATACAACAACAAGTTGTCAATAAAAATACAGCTCTAAAAATCACATGCTTAACGTGCATAATCAGCCTATAATCACTGCTGGGACACAGGCCACCTCACTTCATGAGCGAGTGGGCTATCAAATATCACGCGGGCCCAGTGCGGGTTGGTCACATGTTTTCGATATTTTTGGTTCTAGGATATGCCATGCTATAACGTGGAAGCAGAGTCCTATTGTGACATCACAGAAGGTCTCTGTTTCCCTTCTTCATGACATAACCCACCCGTCGATGCGGTCAAAAAATGCTTAGCCGAAGTCGTAACAGTCACCAATGCAATCAAATGTTCTTGTAGGCCTGGACAAAGTGACATTCCATCAGTGAGAACGATGGGAAAAATAATAAAAAAAATGGCACTCCGGGAGTGCCGACAGAAGGGAAAACTTGAACAATTACGTGTGTATTTTTTTAATCTTCATATAAACAAAACACAAACAGAATACTTTGCCATCACTCACTGACATATCGGAAATACTTTAAAACCGAGTACATCCCGAGGACAGCCGAACACATCCGAAGCGGTGTCGGTTACGGTAACAGTGGCGCGAATTCAATGGTTTTTCCCATCTCAAAAAATGCCCAACGTGCCTAAATAAGTTTTCACTTCAAAAACCTTTGGAACTGCTACCGAAAAGCTTACCAATGTCAATCATGTTGAAGTGCTGTAGAAAGAAAGACTTAGGTGACTACTCATCCGCAAAATATTTCATCCGCGGATGAAACGTTACCCTTTTAAAATTGTAAGGCGACGAATCATCCGAATAAGTCTGTTTAGGGCGTCCACTTCCAGCGTTTCTAATATTCTCACATCTGCCTTGTAAATACCAATAAATACCTTAAATACGAAGCGCTTTGAAAGCGATTGCCACTTCCCTAGGCCTGTTGCTCTCCTTAAAGAGTAAGACACCATTTTTACCCGTGTAAGTAAAAAGTAATCGAGATCTGCTTTCAAAATCACTGATATGTCTGCCAACTGTGGTGATTAACGCAACAAACCAAAACATCGGTAATAGAATATAAAACTTTTATTTCAGATAGGACTCCATAGGGTTAGTAACAACCTTACTTAATTTCTTGTGTTAGTAAGTTACAGACACAAATATAAAATTAAAATTCAGTGTGGAGTTGCAGTTAGAGCAGTGGTGGCCGAGTGGTAAAGGCCGCGCCTTACGAGTTGCAGGTCGTAGGTTCGAACCCAGACAAGCGCTTTACTTTGTGTAAATTATTTCAGCACCACTGCTCTCAAAACGGTGAAGGAAAACATCGTGAGGAATGGCATGTCCTAGAACCAAAAATTCGAAGACATGGGACATCTACCAATCCGCACTGGACCCGCGTGGTAGATTACGGCTCATTCCCTCTTACCGAGAGGAGGCCTGTGTCCCAGCAGTGGGAACATTATAGGCTGATTATGTTATGTTGTGCAACTGCATACACCTCCGCAACACCAGGGAATCGGGTACCACCGCGAACACGCGTCATCAGGGATGCACATCTATTCTTAATAATGGCGGCACTACAACGCCACGGCACCCGCAGCAGTACTCATATTCATATTTACATTATTCAATGGAATGTCCATTTCCAGAAGCGGGTCGTAACAGGCTGATAATTAGGTAAGTTCTACATAAAACTATTAAACTTAGAAACCAAACACCTGTTTCCATTATCACCAGCCAGTCTCGCCCAGACCCAGTCCAATGACATGTGTCGTGACGAACCCCATGTGACCTTGAGCCCCCTTCCCCCGCAATCCAGAATCGGGTGAAGTATATTTTAACCCTAAATTAAGTGGTGAGGTTTCCTTCGACCGCCCGCGCCGTCGGGTCTCGGCAATCGACGTGTTGACACGAAAAGACTTATTTGACAAAATCTGACAGTGGATTTGCGACTCTATTGAGGGGAAGTAAGGCTGGTTTTGGTTTTGGCGTGTAGCCAGTTGCAGGGGTGTGTTGTGGGCTCGCTCGAAGCGTCCTCTAAGAAAATGGAGACAATACGATTATAGTATTGCAGTATATGTTACGATTTCAGATGATGAATATTGTTTTGTGTTGTTGAGAAACCTGTTTATGAACGGGTTTTTCTATGATACAACATTCACAACGTTTGGTTGGAGTGCAATGCCTAAAATGTACATTTATTCCGAGAAAAATACCCATGTCTAGAAAGCCTCCTTTGGTAACTTATAAATAAATATTAATTCAAGTGTTGAGCTGATCCTGAAATTAGAGCAAGTCCTGTACACTATAAATTGGCATGCACATATTTCTATTCCAATACAATATAAAAGTTTAATAATATTAAAAACGCAAGTGACCTAGCTTTTTAATCTATACAATTTGTTAAAGTACCTCACTGGTAGTGCATAATTATTCAGGTAAGTTAATGGAAAACCAAAACACAAAAAAAAATGTAGGTACTTTGATAACATAACTGAAAACGCAAACATAATTTAAATCTGTCTACGAATTTTGCTTCTAAAAACCTCCCATATACATTAAACCACCCGAATATTATTATGTATAATACAATAATTTAGACTATCCTATCTCCGTCTCATTCCCTCCTTCCACAAACACATCTTCGATCTCATTCTAAACCAGTCTACAGGCGGATTTCGCGACGGTTTTTTTCGATTTTTCACATTTGCGCTACAGTACTGATTGATAGGGAACGAGGGGTGTGAGGGGGCGTGGAGGGGGTGTAAGTTTAGTGCATCCCTACAATAGATGTCGCCTCGGTCGCTATTATCATTTAGTACTTTTATTTTGTAGCTAAGCGTGAGAATAGAATGCGAGCAACTCCAATAAAATACGCATTGCGTATGCTTATTTTAAAATGGCGACTTCACGCCTTTTTTGCTTGGGGGCCGGGCAGAGGTCCAAGTAGGTTTGGTATGTTTGTCTATGAGTGTCGTGTTGGGTAAGGTTTAATTTGTAGAATATTAAACGTTGGAGGAGAAGATGGCGGGACCAGCTGCAGTTCGAGTCCTACCGAAAGGACATGTCGGCAAAAAAAAAACAGAATTGTGTAGAAATGTGGGCAATACAGATAGATAAGATTAAAAGTTTGTTGTATTGGGTAAGTACAGTCAGTTATAGCAATTAGCTGACCCACCTTTGCATAAATGGTTGAGATTTTTTAGAATACGAATCGATAGAATTTTATAATTCTATTATATTTTATTTACTTTGTTTAAATATATAAAATATAAAAGAATTATAAATTTCTATCGATTCGTATTCTAAAAAATCTCAACCATTTATGCAAAGGTGGGTCAGCTAATTGCAATAACTGACTGTACCTATTATGACCTACTATGATTCAGCTTATAAGCAAGAAATACTGTTCCATCATAATCTTCTCTTGACAAATTAGTTGTCACAGTATATTTATTTAACGATGTATACAAAAACACACCTGTTTGTCCTGTTGCTGACTGTCATTAAGGAAATGGAACACGTTGTCGTATTGCCCGACATACGGCAGTCAATGAAAATGTTTTGTGGTTAACTTTCATGGTTATGAATTCATAATTTGCCTAATCTTTTCGAAACTATGTTGGGGTCGGCTTGGGGTTTAACCGAATGCAGCTGAGTACAAGTATTTTACATGGAGCGACTGCCTACGTGACCTCCACAGCTCAGTTACAGGGTAAAACTGGGTGTTACTGGGTTTTATAAAATAGGTTTTAGTTCCAGAGGTTCCACTCGAATTTCGCAGGCCGCGGTCACGCAGACACAAGTAACAGAGCAGTAACGGAGCGTTAGCTCTTGAGACAAGATTTTTTTGGTGCATAGTAGTTTGTGATCCAATGTTTGAACATAGATGAAGTAAAAGAAGTAGGTGCTTAACGTAAGAATCGTAAAAGGGCGCGAGTTATATCATTATTCTATACTAGCTGCGCCCCGCGGTTTCATCCGCATAAGTCTCGATCACGTGGAAACATCGGGATAAAAAAAACATAAGTCCTAATTCAGACCATGGTTTGTTTACCCATGTGCCAAATTTCATCTAAATCCCTTCAAAATGAAATATTTAAATAAATGATAAATGATTTTATTTCTGTAAGTAGGTTTGTACAAACACTTTTACATGTCAATCATATTTTTTTAAAGCTAGATGAGGTCGGCGTTTCCTATCTGACTACTCTGAGAAGAAAGGCCGAAACAAACTCAGAGGTCACAGTCTCTTTTAAAGTCCAGACAAAATCTTGGTCAGATCATGTGAAGACCATGTAGATCGGTGTCTGAAATGGTCTTTTGAGGAAAGAACCACACAGATTGAGCGGACCTGTCCAGTCAGTGCACGCATTTGTCAAAAATCGTGCAGCTCAACTCAGAACTTGAGGAGCTCAACGATTCGACGAACAATACCAGAGAAAGGACATTTGGGTAGGCCGCGTAAATTACTCAAACTGCCAGATCATGATTAAAACTAACTAAGAAGGAAAACAGAAAAAAGAAATGACCCACATAGTCTTCACATTCACAATAATTAAATAAAATAAAAATACTTTACAAAGTAAATATTCATGTCATTGTATATATAAAATGAATAAATGTCAATGTGTATATAAAAAATTTACTTTGTCTCTGTCACCTTTGACCTAGACTAGAGTCAAGAGAAAGTCCATTTCAAAAAAAAAAAAAAAATTATAAATGTAATATTTATTCGTTTAGACTAATATTATAAATAAGAAAGTATCTCTGTCTGTTTGTTACCTTTTTACGCCTTAACACGACACAGGTAGACTATGACCAGTCCGTATGAGAATGAGTAGTCTTTTTATCACCTTTAGCCTACCTGAGAAAGAGCGGCGTCTTCTAACACAGGGATTATCTGCTTAAAGGAGTCGCCATTCACCAACATTATGTAAACAACTAAGGCTGAGGCTACAGTAGGCAGCGATTTGCGATGCGACTGGAAGAGCGAAACGAGATAAACATGGTATGGCTACATTATAAGCGAAAATCTGGCGTATATTCGGCGATGACGTGGCTACAGTACACATGCTATCAAATCATCCATCGCGGTTTACTATACGCATAATGTAGCCACACGCATATTTAGTAGCGCTATTGAACTAGTCGTGCAAGTGAGAAATTTTCTAATAAATTCGCTTCAATTTCGCTGATATTTTGATGTAGCCGATGCCGTGATTACAGTAATGTTGTTCCTATCGCATAAAGAAATCAAAGATCGCTAGTAATATTTGATGTACGGTGTAGCCATATACGTGAGCATTCATATATTTGTTTTAATCGCTCATATGTCGCAGGTCGCGTCGCGGCCTAATGTAGCCTCAGCCTTACTATGGTCAAGAAATAAACATTTTTGTATTTACCCGACTGCGCCAGACCCCATGACGCGACGCGACGCGACGCGGGACCCCATTTGAATTTGAAAATACAATAAAAGTGTTATGGATTCCGCCTGCTTCCAACTTTTATTTAATTTAAAATGGGCTTGTTTTTAGGTTTTCAGTTTTTTTCTGTTTTTTTTTTTATGACCTAGGTTAGGACATAGAATACTTTTTATACCGGTAGTACGTTCCCGCTGGATAGGTCATTTCCGACCTCCACGCAGGCGTAGTCGCACGCAATAGGTAGTTAAATAAAGACAGAATTGTAAATTGAAAGAAACACAAAGTATTCATAATGCCTCCGGATCCAAGAACAATGTGTAGTTACACAAATAGCATCTATCCCATTTCTCGGGAGTGTCGAACATATGCTCTGCATCGCATCCCTTAGCCCAAGGGTCGTTACCCGCAGCTCGAGTTTAATGGCCTTTACACAGTGGACACTTTTGGCCACACTTTTACATATATTACTAGCCCGAACATGAGTGTATTTATGGCTTAATGTGTATGTCAGGGGTCTAGTAATGTGGAGTCAGTTTGTAAGTGCACACAATAAGATAATAATATGAGGTTCGTATGTGTGGAATTAAGTACTTACGGCTTGTTTTACCTCATTCAAATAAGTTTTGGGCAACTTATCTATACTAATAATTATCATAAAGAGGTATAGAATCAAGAAAAACACACTAGGTACTCATATTGTCGCCTCTCTTCTTTCAGAACTTTAGCTTCTTATGATGGTGAATGTAATGCTGTTTGTTTGTTTGTATGTAGGGGTTAATCTCCGGAATCCCGGATCCCTTCGGAAAAATCGTTTTGTATTTGATACCCCAATTCTTGAGGAAGGCGATAGGTTATATAGTATCTCGCTATGACCCTACGGACCCGAGCAAAACGAGAAAAGGTCTGGCTGGAAAGGAACTGGTGCGGGCAGGCCATGCGATGTTACGGGGTGGGTCGGGGAACAACGCCGAAGTTGCGTACGGAAGCTCGAGGAGTCCGTACTAAAGTAAATGCGAAAGTATCTCTGTCTATATGAAACCTTTTCACGCCTGAACGGCTGAATGGATTTGTCACACCGGTAGACCATGCCCTAGGATAGTACGGTCCTGGTAATACATACGTTCTCGTGGGATAATTTCCAACCTCCACGTGGATGAAGCCTGAGCAAAAGCTAGTCTTGCATATATTGTCATACAGTTAGGCTCTCTGGAGTTATTAATTGGATAATTCCGGCCTATTTCGATACTGTTGGCGACCAGGCTTATTAGCGTTGACAAATCATCATTTGCCTAGCCTTTTCCCAACTATATTGGGGTCGGCTTCCAGTCTGGGTGCTGCTGAATAGCAGTTTTTATATGGAGCGCCTGCCTATCTGACCTCCACAACCCAGTTACTGGGTAATACGATACCCCTTGGTCAGACTGGCTGTCAGACTTTCAGGCTTCTGACGACTGTCAAAGATCCACGAATCCAGCCAGGATCAACGCTTGCACATACTTTCCGAGGCACGAGCACGACGAGGGGTCTTGGTATCTAAAGATTGTCATCCATCCATGGGCCAACCGCGGCAAGCGTAGCTTAACCTGATCGATATACCCGTGCGGCTGTAATTACTTAGCCACAAGCCCCTCGCGCAAACATTGACAAATGAGAGACAATAAATTATGTATTGATGCGAGAGCCAGGGGCCAACGCGCATTCATGGATAACTGTCGAAGTTGAAAAGTTTCATCGACCTAAAACTTGACCTAAACTCGTGAATAGGCATAGTGGTTGTTTCACTCTAAGAAATAAGCAGTAAATAATAAAGAAAAAACATTGATCTGAACTGATTTAAACAGTTCCTTATGAGCCTAACATATAGTATTTTTTACTGATCCGAAAACAATTAAAGCTCGAGGTAAAATGTTACCGTCATGACAGTAAACTTTAACGTTTTAAGTAGCTAAAAGGTCACAAAATTAACTGTTTTGTTCGTTTGGTGATATCGTTCAAACCATTGAAATTTACTTACACTACAGTAATGGTGGTTTTCCTTTTTTTTTGTTGTTTTTTTTCAGTAAATATTATCTATGTTCAATCATTAAAAGTTACTGTTTTGTCTTTTACTGTTTTACAAACATTTCTTCTTACTGTTTATAGTCGGTATAAGTCTTATGAAATCGCTTTATTGTGGTGCAGTAAAAACATTTTTTTTTCAGTGTTCAAGACTAAATTACATAACATAATCAGCCTATTATGTTCCCACTGCTGGGACACAGGCCTCCTCTCCGTGAGAGGGAGTGGAGCGTAATCCACCACGCGGGCCCAGTGCGGGTTGATAGATGTCAAATGTCACGATGATTTCCTTCACCTTTTTGAGAGCAGTGGTGATGGAATAATTTACACAAAGTGCCTGTCTGGGTTCGAACTTACGATCTACAACTCATAAGTCGCGGCCGATACCACGAGCTCTAAGCCAAAATATGTGCTCATTAACATTTACAGACCTTGGCTTTAGTGTAAATGACGCTGAGATTTGAAGACCCTAATGTAGGGCACTATCTAACCAACCAACCCGTTAATTTAACAAACATAGTAAAGAATTGTATTCCCCTACCAACAAACGCTTGACACCATTTTAACTATATAAAGATCCAACAAACAGTACTGCATACAATGCCAGTAAAAATAAACCTTAACAAGAATCCCTTGCGTCATAAAGCAGGCAGATAATAAAGTCAACTTGACCACGATAAATTAAAAATAATATTTTTGAGGATTTACATAGCTTGCGCGGTTGCCTCGTGTTGTAAGGCTCTGTCCTCATCAGCGAGTGGAAAAGTGGGCTTTTTTGCGATGAAGGTCTTTGAACTTTAATCATCATTATTTTGCAGTTATTTGACAGGCCTGATGGTCTAGTGGTTAGTGACCCTGACTGCTATGCCGGAGGTCGTGGGTTCGATTCCCACCCAGGACAAATGTTTGTGTGATGAGCACGATCATTTGTTCTGTGTCTGGTTGTAATTTATCTATAATATGTATGTATTTAGAAATATATAAGTATGTTTATCAGTTGTCTAGTACCCATAACACAAGCTCTGCTTAGCTTGGGACTAGATGGCGTTGTGTGATAGTTGTGGAATATTATATTATTATATTATTATCTGAGTTAATAATTTGGTATATTTATCTTTACATTCATACAAAATAAGTACTCACTAGTCTAAAATTTGTTGTGAGATTGTTATTCGTTTGGGAAAATAAAGATTATGATTAATAGTGATCATTCTTCCCAAGCACCGCCACATGGACCAGTCCTGTGCTTCTCACATCCAGCGGATTCCCCCGGCCTTCAAAATGGTCTTCGTTCCACCTTGTGTATCACGATGTTTTCCTTCACCGTTTTGAGAGCAGTGGTGATGAAATTAAATACTTACACAAAGTAAAGTGCCTGGGTTTGAAATAACAACCTACAACTCGTAAATCGGGGCCAATACCACTGGGCCACAGTGGATAGGTGGCTCCTTAATTTTGTAAATTTGCATAAAATATAAGTAACAGTCTAAAATAAGTTGAAGAGTATTCTAGAAAAACATCACGCCAATGAGGAAGAGCCCTTGTACAAGGCTGTACGTAGTCGTCAATGATTATAGTTTAAATGGATGTGGTATTGCTCAAAAGTATTAACATTCAAGTATGTATTTCAAACTCAATGGATGTAATGATAAGTGTTTAATTAAGATCTTAATGAACAGGAAGTTAGTTGTAAAAAAAAATCCGAGGTAAACGCACAAACCGGCAGCGGACTAAATGTATGACATTTTCAATATGGCAGACCGAACTAGACGTGACGTGATTGGGTAAATTAGACTAGGTATCTTTGAAAGTAAGTTTTACTAGAACTTATTCTGTTTTTGAAAAAAAATTACTGTAAATAACTCATTTTTATAATGGCGTTTACGTTGGCCAGAAATCTCATTAGAGACGAACTTTTTGGAAAAGATGATTTTATATTAATTGCATATTTATTAAAATTACCTCCTACTCTTGAGACAGTAACTGTCATTCAGTTTCATGTTTACTCAAAACAATGAATAAAATTGATAAATGTCCTCGTGGAAACCCTGCTGAATAAGGCATTTAAGAAATCTTCCAGCTAACTATGACACCTAATGAATTAATATAAACTATGAAATATGCAAAGCTTTGCAGTTATTATTTTTTTCCACAAATTGCCGCATCCATCCTTCCACCATCCCTCTAACTGGATTGCGGCCAATGAATAGTCAAATGGGGGTACCAGCGGTGGTAATTCGGAGCGACGTACGACGCGAATGTACCGCCCGACTACAACTGTATGTAATCAGGCCTAACACGAGTTAAGTAACGATGTTCACTATATTGTTCTCGCTGCTTATTCGAAGTTTCAATGAAATCTATACACTCCTAATAAAGCTGACGAGCTTGTTTTTTAGGGTTCCGTACCCAAAGGGTAAAAACGGGACCCTAATTACTAAGACTTCGCTGTTGTTCGTCTGTCTGTCATCAGGCTGTATCTCAAGAACCGCGTTAGTATTTGTACTAAAAACAAAATAATATAAATATTTAAGGAGGGCTCTCATACAACAAACGCAATTTTTTTGCCCTTTTTTGCTCGATATCGATAATGGCAAAAGGGAAGCCCTTAAAATATTCACAAAATACTCAGTTGTATTTTTACTTTAATAATAAATAATAAAATAAAATAAATATTTAAGGGGGGCTCCCATACAAAAAACGCAATTTTTTGCCTATTTTTGTGTGTGAGCAGTGGTGGCCCAGTGGGAACGGCCCCGACTTACGAGCTGGAGGTCCTGGGTTCAAACCCAGACAGGCACTTTGTGTAACTTATTTCATAACCAATGCTTTCAAAACGGTGAAGGAAAACATCGTGAAGAAACCGGCGTGGCCTTGAACCAAAAATTCAAAGACGTGACATCTACCAACCCGCACTGGGGACGCAAGGTGGATTATAGCTCACTCGCTCTTAAAGAGATGAGTCCTATGTCCCAGCAGTGGGAACATTATAGTCAAATCAAAAGTCATTTATTGTAATTAGGCTGAGAATCAGCACTTTTCGAACGTCGTTTACATAAGACAGTCCCCAGCACGCCCGCCCTTCACCACTTCCTAGTGCTTTCGCTGGGGAGAAGAAGTGGCGGAGAACAAACTTCTCAGCATCACAGGCTATGCTACTACTTTTGGGACAGACCATACCTACGAACATTATCTAATTGTGTTTGTCTGGGCATGAGGCTCGCTAGATCATGATCTGGTGGTCCATCGACCTCTTGGCACGCTTTGATGGCACACTTTGATCCGTTGGCTAGACGGTTGCCTACTGCTCTACGTTACAAGTTTGATTCCCGCATAGAATAATTAACTTATGATTCTAGTAGTACATAGCCAACAGATAAATAAAAATGTTCCGTGTGTGGGTTTATTTATACATTACTAGCTTCTGCCCGCGACTTCGTCCGCGTGGAATTTCGAAATACCCTGTCTTAGTGGATACCTACTCTTCACAAAGAACACACCCTCCGAATTTCTTGTTTCTAAGGTCAGCGGTTTAGGCTCTACGTTGATATGTCAGTCATTCAGGACTTTGAATTTAGATTAGGAGAATAAGATTTAGAGGGGCTCGTGGCTAAGTAATAACAGCCGCACTGGTCGATCGATCAGGTTAAGCTACACCTGCTGCCGCGGTTGGTCCGTAGATGAGACCTCACTTCCTCGGAAACGCACGTTAAAGTTAAAGATATATAATAACATAAAATTTGTGCTGAATTGTAGATACAATCGCCCTGCGCGTGTCTTATTATCCAGCGTGTTTTATTTCGTGCCAATTCTTAAGCTATTTATTTTGTTTTCTTTTTGTAAGGATCGTAGCGGAGAGCAGTGATGGCACAGTGGTATCGGCCGCGACTTACGAGTTGTAGGTGGTAGGTTCGAACCCAGACAGGCGCTTTACTTTGTGTAAATTATTTCATCACCACTGCTCTCAAAACGGCGAATGAAAACATCGTGAGGAAACCGGCATGTCCTAGAACCAAAAATTCGAAGACATGTGACATCTAACAGCCCGCACTGGGCCCGCCTGGTGGATTACGGCCCACTCCCTCTCACAGAGAGGAGGCCTGTGTCCCAGCAGTGGGAACATTATAGGCATTATATCCTGATATTCACACGGGATCGAAGCTTATGCGGGTTTTTTTTAATAAAAACAACTATGTTCTGTTTCTAAGCAAAAGCACAGTCTCCCGCCAAAAAAATCGATTCGTCTGTTCGGTGTCATGATAGTGAATTATGCCGTCTGAGTCAGATGGAAATGAGATGACGCTTTTAGGCTTAGGTTCATTTGAATGTCTGGGCCTACGCGTCACGGGGTCAGCGACCTGTCTAGTGGAGGAACTGGGAGGAACACGTGTTTGACTGGCTTATTTGAGGTTGGATATGTGGGTTATTTATAACGGATGGGCGGATGTTTCGAATTTTTGAGGAGGTTGCCTGATTGGTCTTGATTTTGAATTCATTATGCTAACTGATTATTCTAGCGTTTGAATTTTTTTTTTGTTGTTGTAACGCGAGGTATCACAAATTGTGTCGCTGTCACCCACACGCTATGAATATGTGCTACTTTTTTTTACTTTACTTACATACAATATGTATACAAAATATTGTAGAACATTTTAGCAGAGTAACGGTGGAGTTTCTTGCCCCCACGAAACTATCTTTTGGAAGGGACGACTAGAATCAATTTAATTTTTTTGTAAACTTGGACACCCAAAAGTGAGTTTTATGCACTTAGGTACCTATTTGAAATAAATTATTTGACTTTTTTTTTTTGGATGGGAAATCATCTAATGACTCCGAATGACAGCTCACTCAAAGCTCACTTCACCAAAGTTATCACGGCGATCTTTTTACAGAATAGCACCGCAAGCTGCCATACCTACTCAGAGTCGTTCTCGCGACCACTAGCCCATCGAGGAAGTCAATTCAGTAAAAATATTAAAACTTTTTGAGTTAGCATGACCTATACAATAATAGTCTGTTCATAATAATATCATGGCAAAAACGTCATGTCGTAAGGTTGCACTTGGCATCCCTACTTGTTGGAGTAATAAAGTCACAAATAAAGTACAAACAGCCGTCCTACCTGTACAATAAACTGAGCTGGATCGCTAGTAGAAGGGATGCGCAAGTAGACAGTGCTCGCAGCAACTCTCCACTCAATCACACAAGACAGCTCAGCTGCTTTCACAGGAAGTTTTAGGTATGCTGCATCTTAATGCTGGAACAATATTCCCCCGCCGATAAGGAATCTTAAATTTCATGGTACCTTCAGAGTTCGACTATGGCAATTTCTTATCGCCTCGCAGAAAGATCTAGGGATGACTGCTTCGAACACGTCCATTATATAACTGACTGTCGTGTTCTTCCCGAATCAATCTGTCTATTTAGCGTATCACGTGATTACAACCTGTGAACAAAGGTATAGTAATTGAGTAGTTTGTGGATCTTTTGTTGGTTAATAGCAATAATACTTACACATGTTATTTACTTACCTATATATATTTATTGTAAACGCATTTAATTTTAATTTAATTCTAGCCAAATTGTATTATTTTATTCGCACCTACGCCACTATATTATTACCCTAAGACGACCCACTGACCCTCAACGTCCGTGTGTCACTGCAGGGATGCAGCAGAATATCAGCGTCGGGTATGCTGAGCTGGACTCCCATTTGGTGCAACCTTGAGACGCACACCGCACTGTGTATGTTTCGTTATTCATTTTATTTTAAGTTTTCATCATAGTGTCACTTTTATTTCGATATGTAGGTATGTTTTACCTTTTGTTTATATATCGGCACCTTGTTTTTATATTATGTTCATGTGGGTAATTGGTTATCATCTAATATTGTGCTTGTGTGTGTTGTGATGTCTATTGTGTGCGCCAAATAAACAGTTTATCTATCCATCTAAAAAGAATAGCCAACTAGCACCAGCAAGGTAGTAGCGAACTGTCCTGAGGGCCTAGAGCCTAGACAATTGGTAATCACTTTCAAAGCGATTCGTATTTCTTAACGACTTTCAGTAGTATTCAAAAAATAAATAAATAAAAAAAATATTGTTCAGGAAAAACATTACAATATTCAAATAGCGCTAGCCTCCACACTAGGATTCCCTGTGTCGTGGGGACTAGTTTCCATAGTCTTAAAAAATATCTATCTGTTGTAGTATATATAAAATTCAAAGGCCTGACTGACTGATATATCAACGCACAGCCTAAACCGCTGGTCCTAGAGACATTAAATTTGGAGGGTGTATTCTTTGTAAAGAGTAGGTATCCACTAAAACAGGGTTTTTCGAAATTCTACCCCTAAGAGGGTGAATGGGGGAGGGTGAAATTTCACGCGGACGAAGTCGCGGGCAGAAGCTAGTTAGGTACATAGTAGGTAGGCTCATACATAATACTGTGGGGCCTAACTCAAATGGGAGCACTTTTATTAAATTAAACTCCTATTTAATTCAATAAGATATATTTTCATAGTTACTCTAAGTTTTCAGACTTTTCCATATTACGATAAAAACTAGCACTTCCTATCTGACAAGTCAAACCTAATCTAATCGTTGACACACGCTTGAATTTAACGTTCGAACAGCAGATGCCGTCAATTATGACCGGCCTGTCCCAAAAAGAGGTGAGGCTTCATAGCCAGCCTCTACAATACATAGCATATCGGTCGGTAAGATTTGATATAAGCTTTTCGGTCGCTTATGAGGCAGTCCCATACATTTTTTACAGCGGCGGCGCCACACGTTGCCGCCATGCTCGTACCAACGTTGGTCGGTTAATTTCGTGAGGCGTCCATACGTGGGCTATTATACCAGTCCTGTCCCGTCAGAGCCAACGTGAAGATGTCCATGATACAGAAATCGAAATTGTTCTAAACGCTTTTATAGTACTGAGTGCCAATTATCATTTATATTTATACAAAAAAAAAGAAAAAAGAAAAAGCCACGTCAAAGAAGATGGTGGATGACGACACATCATAAAACACGGAATGCGTGTTGCAATAGGACAGCAAAGCGCCAACATGTGGACGGATCGCGAACGTTGGCGCAGATTCCTTTGATACACACCAGATCCAGGCCTGATGGTCTAGTGGTTAGTGACCCTGACTGCTATGCCGGAGGTCGTGGGTTCGATTCCCACCCAGGACAAATGTTTGTGTGATGAGCTCGATCATTTGTTCTGTGTCTGGTTGTAATTTATCTATAATATGTATGTATTTAGAAATATATAAGTATGTTTATCAGTTGTCTAGTACCCATAACACAAGCTCTGCTTAGCTTGGGACTAGATGGCGTTGTGTGATAGTTGTGGAATATTATTATTTCCTTTATTTCATTATTTACATATAAATTATATTTTTAAATATTAGAATATAAAAAAGAATATATAAAAACATTTAAAAATATAAAAATTTATTATTATTATTATTATTATTATAAGGCCGGCTCCACACGCTGGCCCCAATATTGGCCCCAACGCTATTCGTCCAACGTGTGGATCTAGAAAATGGCTCGTCCCAATGTTGGTGCGAATGCTATTTTCTAGATCCACACGTTGGACGAATAGCGTTGGGGCCAATATTGGGGCCAACGTGTGGAGCCGGCCTAAAACGACATGCCTCGGCCAACACCCAACGCTCGTCCCAACGTTGGTGCGAATGCTATTTTCTAGATCCACACGTTGGACGAGTGGCGTTGGGACCGACGCCGACGGTGGGATCCCTTATGTTTATCATCGTTGTCGCTGATAGAATGTCACTTTGTCTAGGCTCTCAAGAAGTGTCGCCATGGAGGATGTGTTTTGGGTAAACTATTAGGATTTTGAAAGAAAACAACAAATTGTACATTAATTAAATTTATTACACGTGACTTAAATTAATTTATTCGTTATTGCTTCAATATTATATTAATTATTGTACTTAGCTCTATAGAAGGGGTCATGAGCACTCACTTATAATTATTAACCTTTAAATTTCCTTCATTATGTGTTCTTTATTTGGTAGAACATGTCTGAAAATGTATTAATAGCTTTAAGAAAACCTAGAATATGAAATGTACAACTTTTGGTGCAAGCTGGCCTTAGTATGCGTAAATAATAAGGATGTGGCCACATCTAACAACTCTCGTCAAAAGCGCGGAACGTCTCGTAAGTCGCACGTTTGATCGTTGATGTTCACACAAAATATAAACGCATTAAGAAATGAGCACGTATACCTCTTTGAAGAGTGTTTAAGATGCTTTCATACTCAAAAAAATAATCAATCAATTAGTAATGCATATTAAGATTATTATAATAAACCATGTGCTTTTAAAATTACTATGTAGCCATACTTTCATTGTAGGATTTTCTCGAGTTGTCTATTGAATTTTCACAAAACTCTGGTTGTTTGAAATCTATTTCTAATGTTATAGATGTGAGCTCATGACCTACCCTTTCACAGTGATTCGCAGATTGCAAGTGATATGAGAGCTTCTAGATTACTTTTAAAAAGAAAAACTCTATTACAGTTTCCAGGAAAGATATTTTTTGTAAAATAGATCGTTTATAATTTATTATTTTCATGTGAGATCATACTAAGTTTACATACAAGCATTATTTGAAATGACAACGTTCTGGCAATAATAATAATAATATTTTTATTTAATAATGAGGATTATTATTGTCAGATATTTTTCGTATATTGGTAACTCTACATGGATGTAAAAAAAAATTTAAAAACATTAAGTTATTTTAAAAATACAGAAGAAATAATGGAGTGAATAGAATTTTTAATGTATATTTTTCCAATGTTTTTTAAGCATTTAATAACTCAATACATGGAAGTGCATTTAATATCATGATTATTTTTTAATACAATTATTCATGTTTTAAAACAACGGAGTGAAATAGTTAATAAAATCTTCCAATGACAAAAGGCTGTATGTCCAAAAATGTATCTTTTATCCCTACAAGAACACATCAAGCAGTTATTAAGGTTGATATTATTATTATTAATATTATAGTACCACGAATATGACCAGTTTCTCAAATTACCTTTAAAATTCTCACTTAACTAGTGTCTTAATTAATAACACTATTACACACACAAGTCAACAAGAAGGGTAATAGATAAATTACTTTATTAGCATTTAAAATATCTATTATTCCAATAACAATATCACATACATAATAACTAGACAATAATTGTATTATAATAATTATAATATAACAATCAACAATTACATTCGATGATACAATGGTGTAATTATTATTATTACTTATAATTAATTCGTATATTATTATTTTTTACTTATGTGCGTAATGATTGATTAATGATCACGATAGCGCGCGTAACTTATTTTATAATAATTATTATTATTGAAGATATTCTATTATTATTATTAAATATAGAAATTAATAACGATATTAAAATTTGTCCACACTTAATAGTTATTAGGAAATATACAGAGTCACATACTAACATGTATAGAATAGAATAGATATAGTTATGTATTATATTTCTGCTACATACAGTATAAAGACAGCTTGATAAGTGACTTTAATAGTTTTCTAAATTCACTATTTAATAATAATATAATAATTATTATGTGCCATACGTACTAAACACTGGTCGATATATAAAAAGCCGTTTACTATGTCGCATAGCTTTTAAGAGGGTACCTTAAAAGTAGTTAACAATAAAAATATTGCTATGAAATATTTTCTATATTCAACAAATAATATTCTTTTATTTCGCGTTATACGTATCTCTAAAAAGGGTAAAACTATCGTAACAAAAAACGTTGGACTACAAATTTGTAAAGGTTTTATCAAAAATGTGTTCGTTTGGACAGTGACGCCACGATTTCATTATTATTTTTCAGTCCCATGATATTTATTATTATTAAATTCAAATAATAATAACTATTATTTAATAATAATGTTAATATGTTATTCACGATAATGTTGACAACAATGTTTCAGTCAGTCATCATTCTTGTAATTTTTTGTAAATTATTGGGTTTTTCTTAGTGAATCCCTTTTTTTATTTAATTCTCACAACAGCTTCTATTTTTGTGAAAATGAACATCGTAGAACTCCATTAAAAAATAATTTTATTATTTACCTCCTGAAGCCAAAAGCAATTGCTCTCTAAATTTTTTTTCAAGATTTCTTGTTAATATTATTTGCTTTCGAAAAGATTATTTTATTAAATTTTCCCCATCATAACGCCACTATACAAAACAAACAGCACGTTATACAATTCGAAAATTGGACAAAATCAACAAAACGTTCACAGATGCCTTGTTTTTGGACAATCCTTAAACGATCACTAGAAGTAACTTATGATTTAAGTTATTAAGTTATTAAGCTTTTTGCTGCGGACACTGGAGTTGAGAAAAGTTACAATTATTTCTTTTTATTAATATAGTAATAATCATTATTTTATATACTTTTTTTTGGGTATTTAAATTTTTGTAAACATCGAGAGTTTTCTATAGTAGAAGTAGATTTTGTTTTGCTCGATTGCGTAGATTTTAGAATAACCAGCATTAAAAAAAAAATTGTGACGACCGGTAACGGGGGCAGAATCTAAGCTACCGGTGGTTAAGGCTCCAGAGACAGAAACCTCCTCACGATGCAAGCTGTATCGAGGAGTGCTACCTTCTGAATCAGGCCCTTGACCCAGCCGCCTTACGAGAGCCTCGAGAGATGTTGATTGAGGCTTTCGGCCATCAAGCCACTGGTCGATACTAACAATCGGCACAGTGACAGCCGAGCTCACATTCCACATGTCAACCACCTCGTGTGCTATACAACTGTGCTTTTAAAACTCTTGAAGAGAAACATGTACGTCGGGCAGGAGTGTACAAAACCACAATGTTACACTAGATTTGGATTGAACTCACCCATTTTTAATGTCTTACTCACTTACTCAATTCTGATAGTTTATATATGGCCTATTTCTCTCTGTAGGTAGACACTCCATGATGGTAGAATTCCAAAGTTAAACTTTTTGTAATAAAGTTTCTCAAAATGTACGTAATCGAGAAAAACTTAAAGACTTATTTTAGCATAAACACTAATCCTGTCTACCCGCTAAAGCAAATAATAAGTGGACGTAATGAACATCTCATGATGACCATTCTACGAAAATAACTACAACGAAAACAACTGTATTGTCTTTGTCCCTGTATGTCATGAGTCAATGATGTGGACACGGTTAGGAAGGATTCAGAGCCTTTTCATTATAAAGAAATAATAATACACAAGAATGGAGAAATAGGGAGATCATTTTTGCCGGAAATCTCTAGAATTTTGTTAATTTCATCAGTAACATGAAAACAAAAATGTCGGAATTAGCATTCTTGATAAATATTTCGTCTGTGAATATTCTGAATCTTCCAATAGAGCAATATCTATTAAATTTGAAATTCCACGCTGATCCAGTCTAAACAGGACTTTTTTCGGAATATATTTTTTTTTTAGGATCGAACAAAGATAATCAGATTAAACCAAAAGACAATCCTGAAAATGTTAAGCCCCAGAGAACAAAAAAAGACTAACATAGTGAAAATCAAACCAGTAGATAATCAGAATGATGATAAAAATACCGACAGTGATACAGTGAGTGTCACTACTGCTATTGACAGCTTTCCCACTAAAGTTAATTATAACTACGGTTCACAAATGGCGACAGATAAGTCTTTTATAGAACTGGCTTTAGTGCATTCAATTAAGTCTCCATGCAAAATCTTTAGCCAAAATAGACGAAGAACCTTGACTACATCAATATGTAATATACTCGTAATCAGGTTCATGCTTACTTGCAAGGATGAAGATCTAATGAAGTGAAATCTTAAAGAGATAAGATCCAACTGCCTTTCGTGAGATGATCGCTTTTGTCTCTAATAACGTTGATATCTTCAATTGAAGTCTCGTAATTATTTCAGATTTAATCATAGAAATACTTACCCCTGTAACTACTAGCCCCCTTCTTAGGGTCTCCTTTTTCTTATCGTTTCTTAAAATTATCAAACATTACTGTTTACATCCTTTAGATAAAATAAAGCTTGGAACTAAAGCCAGTCCTATTAAAAACAATTCACAATACTAAGCCGACCCTAAGATAAGTGACAATCTCAATAAATACACATTAATCTTCCTAACCTATAATTACATTAATATTGTCTAAATTACATTCGTCCACACAACTACAACCACCTAGCGAGAGATTATATACATTTATAACAAAAATAACTAACTTTAGCGTAGTGATTCGTTATCCGATATGTTAGGCAGTATGTATCTAGGCCACGTATTATGTTCTTGGTGATCGTTTTTGGCGGAAATATATACAAAACAGCTACCTGGTTTTCACCCGGCAACTCTCTAAAAACGTTGTTTTCAAATAGATTTTCATATTCATTTCTTTTATTTTTAACGTCATCTTGAAAAGGTAACAGATACGTTAAAAACAGATAATCTTCAATTTTATTCATCTCGAACAAAAATACAAGGATTAAATTTTAAGGAAAGTAGATTAAGGAAGATACACGAACAACTTTAACAGTCAGATGATGTATCTCGTGACATCATTTCTCAGAAAAAGTGTGTAGTTAATGCAATTGTACAAATACAAACTCAATTGTTTTATGTATATTTACGCCAAAAACTGTAAAGCAATGAAAGTGATAAAGATAGACCTTAAGTTTAGCTTGGATATAGATTCCTTGTACTCAAAACATCGATAGTGCAACATCGAAATATATACGATGAGTGCTATTCTGATTCACGCGATAATTAGTCATTTGCTTTGATCTTTGAAGAAATTGGAAATTATACCGACAGATGCGGTTAATGATCTCTCAGATAATGTATCTGATCTACTCTTTGACTACTCTTCTCTCATTCTAACGCTCTTCTTTTAGTACTCCTCTTTCACGCTTCTGTATCTCCACATTATTATAAATATATTATATTACAAAGATGTCACTAATAGGACAATTTTTTAAAGATTTAAAGCAAACACTCCACCACGTGAACCAACATGATAGATAGATTATGACACGACAATAGATTATAAACTCTAGTTCTGAGGTAACACAAAGTCAAGGAACTCAAGTTACAAGCACACGAAGATATAAATGATATATTGAGCGAAGCATCGCATTAAGTACTATACTTAACATACACATATATTGTAAAAATCCAAGACGATAAATTGACAGCATTTCCAGTAACACTAATCGTATAATTATGATGTACAATAGTAATTGAGACGAAAGCCTTAAGACTAAAGGCAGAAGACCACATCGACAGTGCTCGGGTGAATGAACTTGCTGATAGAAAAGTTGTAGCAAAAGTTAATTAGCAAAAAGCAGTTAGTATCCTTAAGATATCAAAAGAGAGTGAGAAATAGCTTGCCAATGAAATAGATTGAATAATAATTTTACTTAAAGGGCAAAAAAATAAGAGAACGTGATTATATTTCTAACCAGTGAGATCATCGACGAAAGATCTAATTATAAGAATGAAATGAAAAGTTTGAGAAAGATGAAAATAGAGAAGCAAAATAAAAAGAAGCTGCAAATTCATTCACCGCAGCATCACACAACTAGCAGCCATAAAAAGTGATAGAATATAATATCAAAATGATTAATATTAGTACAACAATTTTTACGTATAGAGATTTGTGATATACTAGTCTAGACAGACGAGAAGATTATTGCACATTTCTGATTTTAAGGGAATCATTGTTTGGTCCTATTATTATTCTGGTACTATATGAAAACCCAATTGCATCAGAAAGAATTCAAATTTTGTAAGGTAAGCCACATACTCAAAATACATTCACGACAAGACTAATAGCTCGCGTGACACTGAAATTATCACAATATGTGCAAAAGACCTTATCTTTAAAGTATTTAAATTCTTCAATATTTATTTTAATTACGACGATGCAACGGGTCATGAGAATATGAAGGTTTGAAAGAATCTACTTCTAATGTTTCTAAATAAAACTATTGCTATCGCTTCTCAAATTATTCCGTATCACATATTTGACGATTTCATTGCTTTATGGGTTCGTTATGAGTCTATTGTTAATCACTTTGTGGAGAACAGAGTGCTGTTCGACCAATAACATTTAAAAACAATTTTTATTAGTGATTGCTTTATTAACATGTTCAAGTAAGATCTCAACGATGATGTTTGCATTAGGTTTAGCATTTGCATTTGTTTTTACAATAATATCTTAGAATTCTTCTATTTATTTTCTTCATTCATCTATTTTGGTATATTTATCTTACTCAAACACGTCACAAGATAGCAAGTTTAATGTGTGCATAAAAACTGAGTTAACTCTTATTTCCAACACAACAATAACGGGTTTAGAATTGTGACTTTCAAAATTTTAAATCCAACTTTGAATTCCACATTTCCTTATCACATCTTGGACCCCAGTTTATTTCAACAGCAACATGTAAAAACTAAATAATATTAAAAAATATTTTTTGTTTTCTCTGTTCTAGATCATGAAGGTCATAGGCGTCTTGGGAATGAAACTAAAATCTGACTCTAAAAGTACTATTATTATCTTCAAACTAGGTCCCTCAAGTAGGCAAGCCGCCAATCGCCAAAGATCTCTAAATACTTCGCTAATTATCTCTTCTTCTATAGCTCATACAAGCAATTACAATAAATCTCTCTTACACCAATATCCTCTTATTCAATTACAAGTACTGATTATTCTATCAAAATCTTTATTCCGATTTCCAGTTCCAAGACGCTTATGCACCAACATTGGGGTTTCAAAAAACAACTTACTCTAAGGATAAACAAAAATCCTTTTCAAGGATAACAAGCAATAACAAATCTGTCTTTTATCAGAGGTAACGTCATCTAAACCTAGCAACTAATCGATTTGTGCTTAATTCGTTGTGCTCATATCGCACATTTGTTGTATAATTAAACAAAGTGTTATAATACTTAACTTCGATGCGGATACGAAAAACTAGATAGTTGAATTATTTATTATTTTATTCGTTTCAAAAGACGATTGTCAATTTGACGAGTTTAATATACCATTATTTAAGAAGTTTGGACATCCACAATAGAATTATTTTTAATGTTGATATAGTTAAAAAGATAGAGATATCCGCACCTAAGTTCGTTTTGATATTTTAACACTAATAATGAGAATAGACCTACAGATGTATCAAATTGATCTTGCCTGGGCTTTTCACCAGATCACCACAAAATAACTTTTTCAATTGGTGGATCTTTTAAAGAATTTTACATTTTGGTTTCATCATTTGTATACAATTAAAATTCCATGCACAGATATTTCGTATCATATATACGTAGATGCTTATAATTACATGTAAAGTAGATTGTTGTATGTGGATGTTATAATTATTTATTATAACCTTGCAAGACACGCCACGAAAATGACAAATGATTTTTATTTAAACAGCAATTTGATACACCAATAAGATTCACTATAGTAATAACGATAGCACGAATCCACGGTTTCTTAAATATACCAGATTGAAGCTAAATATCTTAAACCTAATAAATAAAAGCGACCAGACATTCAGAGAAATCGAAACAAACCCGGGAGTTAACTTGAACACTTGACCATCTCTCTGATTGATGTCCATTGATTAGTCACAGACAATCTCTCACAAATCTTTTCTTTATAGAGGAGTAATGTATTGAAGATGGGTGAGCATGAACTGGATTGGAAGACTTGAGCAATCAAGATGGAATACATCGAAGAAGCTGAATATAATTACTAAATAAACCTTCTTCGCGAATGATTGTGGATGGAGAAATATATTAAAGACATTGACATCAGAACTCCTATTAATATATCTGTTAACATTTTGGATTATAGATTCGATAGTGGAAAGAGAGTTTATAAAGATATTATAGGTATTATTATTTTGATAAATACAAACTACGTTTATCGTTGAAACAAGATGCATCACCATTGTTACCTTATCTTGCAAAGATTTCATATCTTGCACTATTTTTAGATTTGACTTTTGTAACAAACTGGTGTTTCGTCAACTTCAGCATCTGTTATTTCTTCTACAATTACTTATATCTTTGTAATTTGATTATTTCGTTGCTCTAATTTATTGCCAAATTGTTCCGACATTTAGTCAGTTCCTTAATTGGTATAATCACACTGTGTGTTCTATCAGTAACTTCTGTATTTCTTTTGTCTTTACATACATTCATACATGTATATTCCATTTTTGTCAAATATAACTTTTTCCTACCCAATACTATCTTATATACCATCATCAGTACCTTCAACATCAGATGTTATTCAATGCCTTCAATATATTTCTTCGGGGGTGAGTTTAGTAGATGAACGCGGGGTGCAGCGGGGGCGGCGGCACTCGGGGCTGCTTGTCCAGGGGGGCGCAGCACGAGGGCTCACAGCATGGGGTGCTGTATGGAGCCGGTACCAGGGTGTACTGAGCTGGAGGCCCGTAGATTGCTGGGGTGGCTGGAAAGTAACAAAATAATGAAGATTAGTAAACAAAAAGTAGATTTTTGATGCCATATGATTCCTTCTCCCTTCCTTTTTATACATGTTCATATTATTTAAGTTTATAATTTTATGTTTATAAATTATGTGTATATTTTGCGTTGTGAATAAATAATTTCTTAGAAGTAGCAGCAGCAGCATTGATAAGTACTGTTCAACTGTTTTAAGCGGCAATGTTGGATACTTTACTTTATACCCTTGAACCTTTTAAGGTGCAATTTTTAAAGTCTAATATTATCTTTAATTTTATATACATAATTATGACACATCCCATAAGGGTGCAACCAGAACGCGGTCAGTCGATGTTGCCCAGCATCAAAATACGTCGCCTCAAAAGACAAAATATGTCACGATGTCGTTGAATGACCGCGGTCCCTCGGGGTACCTAATTCCCATATTTTTTGGAACGTTCGCTTTCTAATATCAATCTTATTGTGTCAAAAATTTATTATTTTTATTGATTATTTTAATGTAGCTGAGATGATATTGTGAGTACATTTTTTAATTACGGGAATTGTCCCCCGGGTGCAACCTTACAAAACACCTTTACATCTAAATCAGTCAAAGCTGCTGACTATAGTGAAAGAAAGAAAGAAAGAAAAAGTATTTATTGCGACTCGTATAGGATGATCACAAACTAAACTAAACACAGTAAAAAATATAAATAAAATATCCAAGTTATATAAAACAAAGTAATAAAAAGAAAAATAAAATAAAAAGTCCTATACGAGGCCAAAAGGCTCCTATCTCAGCATGATGTTGCAACATTTAAAAAAAATAAATGTCACAGCGCTGGTATTCTGATAGGGCCCGAAGTAGTGTGAAGTACTACATGTTGCTACTAGAACAAAGTTTAAGCAGTACTTACTATCATACGGCATCGGATACACAGCGTATGGTGGAGGCGGCATTTCACAAGGCGCACACGGTTGCATCGGGGCGAGAGGGGGGGCACATAACAGCTGGTAGCACAGTGGAGCCTGCAGAGGAGCAGCTTCTGTACCCAGGACTGGCAGCTGACTCATCTGGAAGTAGACGAACTATGCTTAACGTCAACCTGTTGAAGTATTTATCATTATTTGCGGAGATGACGTCGAGTGTGCTGTGATGGATGGGTCACCAACACCAACCATCAGATGGCTACCAACAGGTAGCAATCTGTTGGTATGATGTGCTTTTGTTATTTTTTTATAAATCATAATAATATCTCGTTTTTACAAAATCTGTACGAATTTGAAGTGTTGACATCGACGCGCAAAATGACCACCCACCAACATTCAAAGTCAATATTTTTTTTTAATCAGGTCTCCCCATACATTATTTTGACCGTGTAGGTATTGCACTTTGCATGTTTTTTTTTAACAGGTGAACATTTTCTTCTTTGGACAGTAACAGTTTGCGCGACGATTAGACTGGAATAGACTCAGTGTCAATACCCAAAACCTTTTTTTTTTTTTGGTGCGCGGTAGATAATAATATCCTCATGGACTTCCTCCATCATGGGGGTGACAGAGGGGCATGCCGGACTCTTACCGGCTAAAATCAGCGCAGTGTTCCACCTCTACCTATGGCCTTGGGTGCGAGATTTGCATAAGCATTCACCGCTTACTAAATCCAAAGTAATATGCAATTTCATCTCCAAAAAATGTTCTTTCATTTCCTGTTCCTTATAATTTATCTAATGATCATATCAACGTCATTCCGTTCCCACACAATGACAGGTCATTTCTCCTTTAGTTTATCAGAGTATCTTCCCTAATTAATCCCACAGTAACTGATTAATATTCACCTGTTTTCTGACAGCCTGCGCCACTCGCAGACGTCCCAGGGGAGAGAACATCACACCACCGCTCTGCAAGAAACGAGAAACATTCATTATAAATAATTATAATCTCTTAAGGTACGTTATTAATGGCTTTGCCACTCGCTGTGAGATGAGATATGTCGTGAAGGTTGAGATGTATCTCGTCTAATTATGTTGATGATATCTTTTGGCGGTGTGTGGGATTTAAATATTTTTTTCTATGTTCTTATTGGTTTACTGCCATTTTTAGTGGAATCGAGTTTTAAGATATTCACTTTCTCAAGTACACACAATGTAGCAAAAATAAATAATATCGTATAAGTAATAAGACCATAGCACAAAAAAAAATGGAAAATTAACGATATCTAAAAACATAAATTATACTTTTAGAAACAACAAAAGTATTCATAAAACATTCCACTGCCTCTTTTGTTTTAATGATGCATGGCTAGATTGATCACAGATGTTCGCTCGTTCATCATCATCTGCCTAGCCTTTTCCCAACTATGTTGGGGTCGGCTTCCAGTCTAACCGGATGCAGCTGAATACCAGTATTTTACATGGATGTTCGCTCGTTAGTATTAGATAATATTTCGCTAATACAAAACCGATAAAATCTGTTACATCCTCACCAAAATGAACACAACCATTGTAGAACTTTGTGCCAAACAAGATATACAGAGCCTGCGACAATAAAGTGAGCTCCTATGTACGGCAAAGATAACAAAATTATATGTAAGTATACGAAATAAACAAACTCACACCATCTTCCGACGGGGGTAAGCAGAAACTACAGAACGGCACCTGCTACGATCCTTACATACTCCTTTTGCCTCGTTTACATTCATAACTTCATACATCTGGCCATACACTCACGCCAAAAATGACGAAATGTTCCTTTTAAATCACAAAAAGACTTGAGAATCTGCTCCACAGTCCATACCCATTTTCAAAATAACAAGCTTTGCAAAACCCTGATTAAATGGATGTCCATGACACACTACCCTAAACGAATGACACCAACCCTTTAGAGATGGACGACCCTGCATATCCGGCTAAGCGACATCCATAAATAAACAGGGTTCTGCTAAAATTTGCCGAGAGTCCCAAATTCGGCATCGCAATAACGATTTGCAAGTATAATTTGTTGCAAAAACATTGCCTACAAGACCTTCTGTGAAATGCCGGTAATTGGCTTTGCCAAAGGGTGGAAACATGAAATAAAAACGTTGCTGATTAGCTGGAAAAGCGCACTTATCTTGATCTATGAACATAATGGTTTAAAGTTGAGTCATTGGAGTGTTCGAAAGGGCAGAAGTTCAAAGGTTCAAACACGATTTCAGGTATGTGTTAAAGCTTTTTGTAGTTTAGTCATGACGAGTTAGTTTATTGGAATTAATTTAGCAGAGACTGAGCGATTGAGACTCGTAGTTTCCCAAGAGAGTCCCACAATCAGTTGGTAAATAATTGTCTCATTAGTCGAGGTTCGATAAGTTAATCTAGTTACAAAAACAAAGCAATCTGTTAGTTGTTTGAAATGTGTAGAATTATTTATTGACATTCTTTCATTTACTTAACCCACGACGACTACATTACGAGCAAAATACTCCTGGAAATCTCGAAGATAAAACATCACCTGGCTAGCCTTTTCCGGCCGTTTTACAGCTTTGGCTTCTGGTCTAACCTGATTCAGCTGAATAACAGTGTAGCACATGGAGTGACTGAAAAGCTGACCTCCCCAAACTATTTAGTTACTGGGTAACACGATACCCCTTGGTAAGACTGGTTATCAGACTTTTGGGCTTCTAACTAACGGTTCCTGTCAAAGATCTACGAATGACAGCGGCTTATCGTGCTTTTCGAGGAACATAGGGGTCTCTGTATGTAATCGATGGTCAACCATCCACGGATCGACATTGGCAAGCGTAGCTTTACCATTGATAGTCCCGTGCGGCTGTTATTACTTAGCCACGAGACCCTTCGTGTTATTTTCAATCACAACACCAGAAATCACCAATAAATTACCATGCTTTCCCATCCAATAAAACATTTCTCCGCCCAATATCAGTCCATCACAGTCGTTACAAAACACTCCTAAATTCCGGGGACCCCTAACGATAACCTTTCCCCATTTCACCCCCAAAATGGAGCGAAAAAATATCAACACAATATATTCATTGTGTCGGTTTTATATTCTACCTGTGCAACCTTGGCTCGTTCGTAGGTACAGTCGTCCTAGTAATTCCTTTATCACTTTTGACAATAATGTTCATTTAATTACTACAGGCCAATCTCACTGGCAACCGTGCTTGCTAAGGTTCTTGACAGTTTGCTTAATACACAGCTTGACCGGTACGTAAACACTCATGACAATCAATTTGGTTTTAAACCGGGACTGTCTACTGAGTCTGCTATCTTGTGTTTGAAGCAAACTGTCAAGTACTACTCCGACAGGAGCACACCTATTTATGCCTGTTTTCTCGACCTCTCGAGGGCGTTCGACCTGGTTAGCTATGACATCTTATGGCAAAAATTGACTAACATCTCAATCCCTCTCGAACTGGTAGAAATTTTCAAGTACTGGTATCTTAACCAGGTCAACGTCGTTCGGTGGTCGGGAGCTCTGTCGGAGCCGTACAGGTTGGAGTGCGGGGTGAGGCAGGGAGGGAAAAAAATAAAACGCACTGATAGAGGAGCTCAGCGGCACCCGTGTCGGCTGCCATATTGACGGTGTTTGTGTCAACAATATTAGTTATGCGGACGACATGGTGCTGCTGAGCGCCTCGGTGTGTGGTCTGTCCAGGTTGCTGGGCATCTGCGAGCGTTACGCGCTTGATCATGGTTTGCTCTATAACACTAAGAAGAGTGAATGCATGGTCTTTCGGGCCAGGGGTCGGAGCTGTCCGGATTCTGTTCCACCTATTAGATTGAACGGTGTCAAGTTAAAAAGAGTTCAACAGTTTAAATATCTCGGGCATATCGTGACCTCTGACCTGAGGGACGATGCAGACATAGATAGGGAGCGGAGGGCGTTGTCTGTGAGGGCCAATATGATCGCCCGCAGGTTTGCTCGTTGCTCGGGGGCCGTCAAAATAACTCTGTTCAGAGCGTTTTGTACGTCCCTGTACACAGCCGGCCTTTGGGGGTCATATACCCAGAAGCAGTACAACGCTCTCCGTGTTCAGTATAATAATGCGTTCAGGGTGTTGTTGGGGCTGCCCCGGCACTGCAGCGCGTCGGGGATGTTCGCCGACGCCCGTGTCGACTGTTTCTACACGACGATGCGAAAGCGGTGCACATCTCTGGGGCGCAGGCTCCGGGCCACCACCAACAGCATTCTGAGCGTATTTGCGAATAGGTTTGATTGTCGGTACATTAACCATTGTTATATGATTAATGTAATGACAAACAAACAAATGACTCAAAGGCAGGCGTATTATTAATAATTTTTATTTTGTTTTAAGTATGATTTTAATTTAATAATTTAATAATTTTAATTTAATTTATATTATTTATTAATTATTTTTATATATATTTATAATTATTAAAGTTTTAATTTAAGATGATTTTAAAATGTAGAATATATTATGATCTAAAATGGATTGAAATAAATGATTTTGAATTGAATTGAATTAAAACTCAGTGATATTTTTGGGTTTCATGTTTGTTATATTGGCTGTGCTTATAAACTTTTCTTGGATAATTTTGTAAACTAACGCAGCATGTTGCATGTTGATGATGTAAATTTTGTTAGTTTTTTTGGTATTCTATCTTTTTTTATCGGTAAATTTAATTTTTATTTATTAAATGGACAAATTTCTAATACTAAATAAACTATCAAAATAGAAATATAATATCCTAACCTAACTAAAACTATTAACAAACTAAAATATGGCGTCGTAATATTCCTCCGCATCGCTGTCGACTAGTAATGTACCCAAGAGACTGGCGGTATTGCCGCGTTGTATGGCAATATTATAAATTAAAACTTCAGTAAGGTTTAAACTGTCAAACTAACAAACACAAATAGACCTTTTCGTTTTATTACGTGCAAGTGACCTTCTACCTCAAGAGGGGAGGGGGGGGGGGGGCATTTTGAAAATTGGTAAATTCGCAAAAAGCTGTCGATTACTTTGTTGTTTTGATAAATTTATTAAATTATATAAAATACTAGCTTTTGGCCACGGCTTCGCCCGGGGAGGTCAGAAATTATCCCTCGGGAACGTACCTTGATATAAAAAGTATCTTATGTCCTAGGCTATGGTCTACCCATGTGCCGAATTTCATTCCAATCCGTTCAGCCGTTTCAACGTAAAAGCGTAACAAACAAACAAACTCACTTTCGCATTTATGATATTAGTTAGGATCGCTCAGTGTAGTATTAAAATATTGATAATAAATTGCAATATCTAACTTCCAAATGCTTTTATTACACCAAAAACTGTAACGACACAACGAATTTTCATAATTTAATTTAGGTATATTAATAAATACTTAAATAAAAAAATACGTGTGGCACTCGGGGACTGCCGCGGTAAAGCTATTGCATAGCAACGCACACAAACACCGTGCCGAAATCTGCCGAACTGATACGACGTTAGACGATGCTTAGGTTTATTTTCTTTACGGAATTTCTTCATTCGGTCGCCGCGCTCAAAGCCCAAGATAAAAGCTATGCAATAGCTTAAAAATATTTTACTCTCAGGCATCTTGATGCCTTGCCCCATAGGGTGTTTGTATTACATCTTACTTAAAAACTATATTAGTAACACGCAGGAACACTAAAATGAAAAAGACAATCACAATCACAGGAAGGTTAAACGAGCTTTGTTTATTGACTTATAGATCAAAACAGCGACTTATTTATCTGTTTTTATAAGAACTTAAGCTATAAACAAATTATTCAAAGCCGACTGGTAGTCAAGGTTCACACAAACAAACTCTTCAGCTTTATTATTACTATAGATTGATAGAAAATAAAAATAACAAATTATTTGACAGGTATTTGCGACGTTACCGACTTTTAGAATACACGGCCGTTTGAGGTGGTAGAGCACTAACGAGGTCAACTATACATTGGGGTGAAACAAGTAAAAGTGCTTTCTACTGTCAATGATTTGCCATTCCGGGTTATGAATGGCGCAAACCGGAAGTATACGAATGGTATTTGACCTACATAGGTAATAATATACTTTGGTAGAGGGCATGATGTACTTATGTGTAATAAAAGAGAATAAAGCGGTGTGTGGGTCGAAGAAATGGGTTCTGTATTGGCGTTATGAATTTTTATTTCATTTTCGTTCAAGGTTACTTAAATATCAATGGAAATATGCATTTGGGCAATGTTGTATTTGAAAATTTTATTGATAAAAACTGAACAATTTCATATTGAAAAATAATGCAGTACAAATAAAATTAAATGCTTAAAAATAGAGCTTGAAACGTAGTAGGTAGATAATCTATACTAATAATAAAGTTGAAGAGTTTGTTTGTGTGAACGCGCTGTCTCTGAAACTAAAAAAAAATCTTTGAAAAATTATTTTTGCATTTGATAGCACAATTCTTGAGGAAGGTTACTTAACATCACGCTAGGACCCTTAAGGGCCGAAAAGAAAAAGCTTAGAATGAACAGTAAGCAATAACGAAGTAAAAGTGCAGGCAGGCGATGCGATGCGACAGGGGTCAGGGGAATAAGACATTTTTAGTAATAATAAGTCAGTAAAGATGAAGCGGTTTCATCGCTAATCGATGGAGATAACATATTAACATGACATAACATCATGCCTGTAATCCCCGAAGCGGCAGGCAGAGGTGTATCTATAGTACACACGGCTACACATCAAGCTATACATAACCAGTATAAGCTGACTTCTAATTGTACGAAAATCCTATACAATGCGAGGTCCGCTAAAACTGGAAATGTATAGCTTGATGTGTAGCCGTGTGTACACCCACATTTCGCCAGTTATGTTTAAGTCCTATGTAGTAGGTACGAGCCTATTGCCATCAACCGGGCACAAATCCGGACAGCTATTGAAAAATCCCAGATGGAAAAACCCAATAACAGTGCCCGACCTGGGAATTGAATCCAGGACCTCATGCTCAACAGTAGCGCTTGTGACCAACGAGGCAGATGGAGAGGTTGATGGGGATGTCTGTACCAAAGTGTCTACATCCACCCCAAACAATAAAAGATTTGGGCCATTCGCTTAATTAATTGCCCCATAGATTAAGCGTAAAATTGGGACGTCTACAACATCTGTAGCATTTCATACTTTCCCTTTGAAGACATTTCATTAGACTTAAACGTAATTAAACAAAAAAGTAATTTAAAAAAAAATTTAATCGACTTCAAAAGGAAATTCAGGAGAAAATGGAAAGACGGAAGGGAGGCCTTTGCCCTGCAGTGGGACATAACAGGCTCATAATAATAATAATAATGAAACGGGCGTTCTCGGGGACTGGAATCAGTCCTCGAGAATACATATCCCATGTCACAGAGCGCATCGACTTCCTCAAGCAGAAAGTTTGTGCATGGGCGAGCCGTATTCGGCGGTATAAGCGGCGGATTGATCGATACACGCAGAATCGCATGTTCCAGAGCGATGAAAGGTGGGTGTATAGAGCATGGGAGCGACCTGAACAAAATATGACAGATGTATGCCGCCCGGATGATGCCACCACGAGTGCATTCTGGCGCAGCATCTGGTCGGTGCCCGTCTGTCACACTGAGGCTGGCTGGATACAGGATGTTGAGCGAGTGTGTGAGACTGTACCAGAAATGGAAACAATACTAATTACGCCATTAGATGTTGCCAGAGCGGTCCGTCCGTTACCGAATTGGAAATCACCGGGACCGGACGGACTGCACAACTTTTGGTTGAAATGGCTAAATAGTTCACACACTTGCCTGGCATCTCAGTTCCAGTCATCCTTAGAGTCTGGGTCGCTACCGCAGTTTCTAACAACAGGCGTTACCCACCTGCTCCATAAATCAGGTAGTCCTGCGGAACCCAAGAATTATAGACCGATCACTTGTTTGTCGACGGTTTATAAGCTTCTTACATCCATTTTGAGAGCGAAAATTAATACGCACATTGAGAATAACTCGATTATGTCTGCCTCTCAAAATGGATGTAGGAATGGGTCCCGCGGTACTAAGGAGCTACTCCTCATAGACATGGCCATTAGCCAACAGGTTCGTAGATCCCGCAAGGATCTGTCGACATGTTGGATAGATTATAAGAAGGCCTACGACTCGGTACCACATACATGGCTCATGAGGGTGCTGGAGTTGTACAAGATAGATGCAACTCTACGCACCTTCCTTGAGTCGTGTATGGGGCAATGGAAGACGGTCCTTCGCTATCCAGGATGTCGGCAGATCCAGGGGAATGATGAGCCTGTATGGATTAAACGGGGAATATTTCAGGGCGACAGTTTGAGTCCACTTTGGTTCTGCTTAGCCCTGAATCCTCTAAGTACACTACTGGAGGATTCAAGTCTAGGCTATCGGCTAAGGAGAGGTGGTCAGGTCATATCTCACCTCCTCTACATGGATGATTTGAAACTCTTTGCCCCCACCGGATTGCATCTGATGGAACTACTGAAGGTAACTGAAACTTTCAGTAGCGCCATCAGGATGGAATTTGGCGTAGACAAATGTGCAGTCATGCATGTAAAGCGAGGGGAGATTATGGAATCCGAGGGAATTCAATTATCGGATTCCATAAACCTTAGATCCCTCTCCTCATCCGAAAGCTACAAGTATTTAGGTATGTCGGAAGCGTTAGGCATCAACGTTACTGACATGAAGCAATCGTTGAAGGAGCGCTTCTTTTGTCGCCTGAGGAAGGTATTAATTAGTCTTCTTTCGGGCGGAAATAAGGTGCGCGCCTTCAATGGTTGGGTCATGCCGGTTTTGATGTACTCTTTCGGCATACTTAAATGGACTCAAACCGAACTCGACGCCCTGGATAGAAGGGTCCGTACACTGCTGACCGCAAATCGGATGCATCACCCACGATCATCGGTGATGAGACTGTATATCCCGCGGAAGTGCGGGGGTCGAGGCTTTTTAAATGCGAAGACCCTCCACAACCGCGAGGTGTGCAGTCTCAGGGAATATTTTTTAAAAGCTGAAGTGGGTATGCACCGTGATGTAGTTGCAGTGGACAAGGGGCTCACCCCGCTCTCCATGGCTAAAGAGAACTGGCGCAAACCTGTAGTACTTACTACCGATGACCGCAAGAAGGTATGGCAAAGCAAAGAGCTTCACGGGCGCTTCTATCGGGCTCTTCATGAGCCCGGTGTAGATTTCTTAGCGTCCGTATCCTGGCTTCGTTTTGGTGACCTCTTCGGGGAAACCGAAGGTTTTGTCTGTGCAATTATGGACGAAGTTATCTTGACGAATAACTACCGGAGACATATTATGAAGGACGGGACGGTTGACGTGTGTCGGGCATGCCACCGTCCAGGTGAGTCTATCAGACATATTATCTCTGGTTGTTCTCGTCTGGCTAACGGCGAATACTTACACAGGCATAACCAAGTAGCCAGGATTATTCACCAGCAACTTGCTTTGAAATATAAACTTGTGGATTCTGAGGTACCGTATTACAAGTATGTGCCCGACCCAGTTCTTGAAAATGACCATGTCACGTTGTACTGGGATCGGTCTATCATTACTGACAGGACTATTGTCGCCAATAAGCCTGATATAGTGGTGATAGATCGATTAGCGCGCCGCACAATGATTGTCGATGTTACCATTCCACATGACGGGAATCTCGTGAAAGCTGAGAAAGAGAAACAAATGAAATATCTTGACTTAGCGCACGAGGTTGTTGACATGTGGAATGTGAGCTCGGCTGTCATTGTGCCGATTGTCGTATCGGCCAATGGCCTTATGGCCGAAGGCCTCGATGAACATCTATCGAGGCTTTCGTTAGGCGGTTGGATCAAGAGCCTGATTCAGAAGGCAGTACTCCTCGATACGGCTCGCATTGTGAGGAGGTTCCTGTCTCTGGAGCCCTAACCACCGGTAGCTTGGACCCTGTTCCCGACACCGGCGGACTACTATTTTTTTATATTTTTAAATGTTTTTTTTTTTTTTTTTTTTTACTTATTTTTTATACTTTAAGAAATATTTAAAAATATAACTGAATATGTAAATAGATAAATAAACGAAATAATAATAATAACACAATAAGAAGCGATTTATGCAGAAAGTGCCACAGCAAACCCGAAACTATACAGCACATCACAGGAGCTTGTAGCACACTAACCCAAAATGATTACACCCATAGACACAATCAACTTGTTAATATTATACACCAGAAACTCGCAACAAAACACAATCTCATGAAGGATCCATACACACCATACTACAAATACTCACCTAGGGCTGTATTAGAAAACCAATCATACAAATTATATTATGACCGCACTATAATTACAGATCATACAATATATAACAACAGACCCGATATAACACTTGTTGATAAAGAAAACAAACATACATACATAATAGATATAGCAGTCCCAAACACCAATAATATACAAAAAACTATCACTGAAAAAATCAGGAAATATACAGAACTACAAGAAGAAATTACCAGAGTTTGGAAAATGAATAGAGTAACAATAGTCCCAATAGTGGTATCAACGACTGGTATCATCCCTAAACAACTATTTATCAGTTTAAATGCAATCAGTCTTTCCAAATACACATACCTCACACTACAGAAAGCTGCTATATTAAACACATGCCGCATAGTCCGGAAATTCTTACAATTAGATTTAGACAATAATTTCAATGCAGTACAAAACACCTAATCTACTCAAGCTTAAAATCTCACCTTGGTTTACACCCGTAAGATTTTAATAAATACCAGGTTCTTGGAACCTGAGAAAATAAATTTTAAAAACAAAATAATAATAATAATTATTATTATTCAATTATCGGATTCCATAAACCTTAGATCCCTCTCCTCATCCGAAAGCTACAAGTATTTAGGTATGTCGGAAGCGTTAGGCATCAACGTTACTGACATGAAGCAATCGTTGAAGGAACGCTTCTTTTGTCGCCTGAGGAAGGTATTAATTAGTCTTCTTTCGGGCGGAAATAAGGTGCGCGCCTTCAATGGTTGGGTCATGCCGGTTTTGATGTACTCTTTCGGCATACTTAAATGGACTCAAACCGAACTCGACGCCCTGGATAGAAGGGTCCGTACACTGCTGACCGCAAATCGGATGCATCACCCACGATCATCGGTGATGAGACTGTATATCCCGCGGAAGTGCGGGGGTCGAGGCTTTTTAAATGCGAAGACCCTCCACAACCGCGAGGTGTGCAGTCTCAGGGAATATTTTTTAAAAGCTGAAGTGGGTATGCACCGTGATGTAGTTGCAGTGGACAAGGGGCTCACCCCGCTCTCCATGGCTAAAGAGAACTGGCGCAAACCTGTAGTACTTACTACCGATGACCGCAAGAAGGTATGGCAAAGCAAAGAGCTTCATGGGCGCTTCTATCGGGCTCTTCATGAGCCCGGTGTAGATTTCTTAGCGTCCGTATCCTGGCTACGTTTTGGTGACCTCTTCGGGGAAACCGAAGGTTTTGTCTGTGCAATTATGGACGAAGTTATCTTGACGAATAACTACCGGAGACATATTATGAAGGACGGGACGGTTGACGTGTGTCGGGCATGCCACCGTCCAGGTGAGTCTATCAGACATATTATCTCTGGTTGTTCTCGTCTGGCTAACGGCGAGTACTTGCACAGGCATAACCAAGTAGCCAGGATTATTCACCAGCAACTTGCTTTGAAATATAAACTTGTGGATTCTGAGGTACCGTATTACAAGTATGTGCCCGACCCAGTTCTTGAAAATGACCATGTCACGTTGTACTGGGATCGGTCTATCATTACTGACAGGACTATTGTCGCCAATAAGCCTGATATAGTGGTGATAGATCGATTAGCGCGCCGCACAATGATTGTCGATGTTACCATTCCACATGACGGGAACCTCGTGAAAGCTGAGAAAGAGAAACAAATGAAATATCTTGACTTAGCACACGAGGTTGTTGACATGTGGAATGTGAGCTCGGCTGTCATTGTGCCGATTGTCGTATCGGCCAATGGCCTTATGGCCGAAGGCCTCGATGAACATCTATCGAGGCTTTCGTTAGGCGGTTGGATCAAGAGCCTGATTCAGAAGGCAGTACTCCTCGATACGGCTCGCATTGTGAGGAGGTTCCTGTCTCTGGAGCCCTAACCACCGGTAGCTTGGACCCTGTTCCCGACACCGGCGGACTACTATCTATACTTCTATATATACTTATACTATATACTATATTATAATTATAATAATAATAATAATAAGATAAACAAATCAAGTATCTTGACTTGGCTCGTGAGGTTGTCGACATGTGGGATGTGGACTCAGCGATCATTGTGCCGATAGTCGTGACTGCCAATGGGTTAATAGCCAAGAGTCTCGACCAACACCTAAGGAGGCTCTCGTTGGGCAGCTGGATCAAGGGCTTGATTCAGAAAGCGGTACTTCTGGACACGGCCCGCATTGTCCGGAGGTTCCTCTCTCTGGAGCCCTGACCGCCGGTAGCTTGGACCCTGTTCCCGATACCGGTGGGCTACTATTTTTTATATTTTTAAATGTTTTTATATATTATTTTTTATATTCTAATATTTAAAAATATAATTTATATGTAAATAATGAAATAAAGGAAATAATAATAATATTATAAAGAGGTAAAATTGTTTGTAAGTTTGTATGTAGGGGGTAATCTCCGGAAGTAATGAACCAATTTTAAAAATTCTTTCACTGGTAGAAAGCTACATTATTCGGTAGTGCTATAGGCTATAAATTATAAAGATATCATCCATATTAGCCGAACTATCTCAATTTTTGTCTAGCCAGGCGGAAAAAAATAGCTCTAACAACAGAGTTATTTGCATGCGCTGCCTTAACAGTTGTATATAATTGAAAACAATGTATGGCAACCTGGTCCGCTTTGAATAGTTCTACAAAAAAGTCCGCGACACCATATTTCTATCTTTTATATTTTAGCAGATATAGTAGCTTTTATGTGTTAAAAAAAGTATTTTTCGACGTACTTACTTTTGGACGATTTTTTAAACAACAAAATATTAAACCTTATCGAAAAAAATATCATTATGATCACAAGAACATCGTAGAGATACGATTTGCCCAAAACAGTGTGTCAATTGGTTAAATAGTTTCCAAGATAATATAAAATTACTAAATCGGAAAATGCCGCCGTCCATTCACGAACCGCATTAGAACATGCTTTGTACGGACGTTTTATCCATTTACCCATAGATGGCGTTGTGCATAATGACCCTCTCCAGTTATTATTTAACTTTCGTCGTTAGGTAGGTGAGTTGTACGCACTAAGTAGTTGGTTGGATGTTGTTGGTCTTTAAAATTGTTTTGGTTGCTCGGTTTCTTAAAACACAAATACTACTTCGTTCTCATTCTTCGAGTTCGAAGCTGTCGTATTTCTGTTTTTGGGATATCGGACAGTTTCAGCGATTGTTTATCATGCCTAAAAGGAAATCACAACTTTCCCGTCAGACATCCCAGACAAGAGCAGCTCGAGTACCTACGTCGTACGGAAGAGTCTGCTCTTGAAAAACATCAGCGCCTCTCGAGGAATAGAGAAAATATTTCGCAAGCACGCGCTGGGGAATCTAGCGTCTCAGTGATTTAAGGCAGCATGTCTCTGTAACAAGGGATAGGGAGTCTAGCGCTGAGCACTCGCAGCGGCTCGCTAGGCAAACTGTGAGAACATCGCAGGCCCGTGCTCGGGAATCTAGCGCTGAACGTGCGCAGCGTCTCAGTTATTTAAGGCAGTATGTCTCTGCAACAAGGGATACGGAGTCTAGCGCTGAGCGCTCGCAGCGGCTCGCTAGCCAAACTGTGAGAACATCGCAGGCCCGTGCTCGGGAATCTAGCGCTGAACTTGCGCAGCGTCTCAGTGATTTAAGGCAGCATGTCTCTGCAACAACGGATAGGGAGTCTAGCGCTGAACGCTCGCAGAGGCTCGCTAGCCAAAGCGCGAGAACATCGCAGGACCGAACCACACTCATAATTTCATCACAAGTTAAAATGTTTACCGCCCAACGAAGTGGGCACGGGTCAGCTAGTTTTTTTATATTTTTAAATGTTTTTTTTTTTTTTTTACTTATTTTTTATACTTTAAGAAATATTTAAAAATATAACCGAATATGTAAATAGTATAAACGAAATAATAATAATAAAAGGAAATTCACTCAAAATTATGAAATAACTTTAATTCCGGAAGTCGGTGTCGTAGGTTCTGAGTTTTAGTTTTTACTACCGACTTCCGGAATTAAAGTTATTTCATAATTTTGAGTGAATTTCCTTTTGAAGTAGATTTAATTTTTTTTTTATTACTTTTTATTTCGTAATTTTTAGTTTTAAATAAAAACGGAAATATTTGTTTGCCGCATGTCGCAACAGAATTGGGCAAAAGTAGCCACTCTGACTGGATTCCGAATAACAGGAATCGGCGACGCGGTAGGCCCAGAAAGAGATGGCGTGACGAATTGGACGCCTATCTAAAGGATTGGCTAGATGTAGCAAGAGACAGGAAAAAATGGAAAGACGGAAGGGAGGTCTTTGCCCTGCAGTGGCATAACAGGCTCATAATAATAATAACATCCCATAAGGGTGCAACCAGAGCGCGGTCGATCTATGTTGCCCAGCCTCAAAACATGTACCACGATCGGTTCTCTATTGCGTTCCCTAACTTTTTTATCCATAATCTAGTGCCATATTTTTTTTTGTCCTAATCATCATTTGTCCGAATGATAACTTGCCCGAACTTAATGTCACATAATATCACATGCCATAAAGTAGTGCTCAGTAGTCAAGCGTTGGCAACCTATTGGTTGGACCTATTGGTTGGTTGGTTGGTATTAGTATTGGTGGTTCTGAGTTCGATTCCCATTCACATGGAGTTTTCCCATTATAAATTTCTCAGTAGCAGCCCAATGTCTGGGTTTATGCCCCTTTGATGGCAAAAGGCTCTCCTTCTAAGGACTTAAACATAACTGTCGAAATGTGGGTATACAATAGGGTGCACCTCTGCCTAACCCTCAGAGGTTTACAGGCGTGATAATGTTAACGTAGATATCTTATAAAACAACATTCCAGTAATGTCTATTCCTGAGGGATTATATCAGAACGCCGTAGTCTCAGCTTTCGTCAATAACTTATTCAGAGAAATAATAAGGACACAAAAAATAACGCTGAGAGAGTCGTATCGATTTTCATTAAGAGATTTCTTCATAATATTTTTGACCTCATTTCGACGATTTCTTCCGCAGGAGATTCGTTACAGTCTTTAGAACCCTCTGAGTTATTAAGTACGAAAATATTAATGATTGCTTCGCTGGGATTTTCATTTGTTTCTGCTTTTTCTTTAGGTTTTATGTTAATACTGTCTGGACAGTATTAGATGTATCCACATTTCGCCAGTAATTTTTAAGTCCCATGTAATAGGGGGCGAGCCTATTGCCATCAACCGGGCACAAATCCAGACTCCGGGCTGCTACTGAGAAATTCCAGATTGAGGGAGAGGTGTAGGTAAGTTTATGTTTGTATGTATGTAAATACAACAAACTCATGACTTCATTTAACCGAGTCAAACGAGTTCATCCTCAACTCCCAAAAACAAATCCAATAACTTATTCTTTTGCGAAAAACATTCATCACTTGGTCCTTAAAACTTTGACAATATCATATTCATATATAATATCGAAAGAGGCGTCAATGGTCGAGTGTAGGTACTCGACAAAGTTGGGAGTTGGTGGCAAACCATTTTCACCCCTAAGCTGAAGTTATAAGGTTGCAAGTAGTCAACCGGAAGTGTCGACAGTACTTCAGGTTCTACATTGTGTGACGTGTAATATACCCTCAAAGTCTTTCAAAAAACTTTGCCAACAATGTCTTCTCTGCAATATTCTCTCGGACTTTTACAAGGAGCTGATTCAGTGATTTCGTTATTAAGAAATCGGTCAAGCGGAAAGGAATTCTTTCTGGAGGGTCCGGGGAGTTTTTAGTTGATGGTGTTTATTTTTTATGAATACTGTGAATTTTTTTTTTTTGAGTGCACAAAAGTTTAATGAGTACACTAGCTTATGCTCGCGACTTCGTCCGTTTGACATTTCTTGTTCCCCCGCCCCACCCCATCGCATCGCCAGCCCGCGCTATAACTTCGTTTTCGTTTAGCCTTCTTTCTGACTTTTATTTTCACACGTCAAGCACATTCAAACAAACAAACTCTTCTCTTCTCTTCAGCTTTGTTATTAGTACAGATAAGATTTTTAATAATTTTTACTGCTTTTGATAGCAGCTGTTTTACTTCTTATATTTCCTAGGACTATTTTCCTGGTAAGAATTGGTAACTAGTTTTTATTCTAGATGCATCGTCTTCACATATAATTATATAATGAATGTATACAAAAACTTGTAAAACATTTTTAAAAGAGTAACGGTGGAGTTTCTTGCCCATTCTTCTCCATACGAAAACTACCTTTTGGAATGAGCGACTAGAATCAATTAGTTTTATTATAATTTTTGACGTTCAAAAGTGCCTTTAGTGTGCCTATTTGAAATAAATGATTTGACTTTGACTTTAACATTCTAAACGCATTTAGTAATTTCTTCTACACATTACCTGAAGAAGTAATGCGTAATGGATTTACCACTTACCAGTGTGTTACTTTCTGGGAAAACCTTTTACTGAATACATTATCAATTGGAATGAAGTAATTATGTCCAAGCTTTACCTAAAGCAGCTATTCGCAGAACAGAAACTTCTGGATTTTGTTCCTTTTCTCGTGCCATTCTAAAGGCATTAACCCTATATATTTTCACAGAAACTTTCTCAATTATTATTAGCAAAAAAAAAAAAATTAAGAAGCGGAACCCTAAAAAGCGGTCTCATGAAAAGGTCATCGTTTCTTATTGTTATATGGATATTTAAGGAAACCTTTTGAGGGTGTTTTTCGCAGAATTTTACGGAAAGGATTTTAATACTTTTATATGGATTATAATACTTTGTTGTTGAGATTGTGGCTGTCGTTCAAATAAGAAACATTTTTTATTGGGATTTTTATTAGTATTATTTTGCTTGTAAGTGCTGGTGGGTGTAAGGGCTGGATAGAGCTGTATTCTGTAACATTATAGTATTAAGTACTTTCTAGTATTTTTGTTATTTAATATAATATATTGAACCTGCAGGGTAATTGCGTAACACACTATCAGTAGCAATGGGTTTCCTTTTGACAGTTCAACAACATTCATTGTTCGTTGTTCGTTGAGCAGACACATTTTTCGAAAATAATGGAGGAATGGACTAGAAATATGCTTCAAAATTATTCAAATTGAGAGTAATCGTGTGTTACGCAATTAGGGTGCAGTTCTATATACGTAACATAAATCAGAAAGGTGTGGTCAAACGACACCATTCATTTCGTACCCAAAAATTAAAATGCCGCCCAGAAAAAAAAATCAAGTTTTGTATAGGACGGCTGATAATTTTTTCGCGTTTGCGATGTTGGTCCTATGGAGAAAGTTGATCAGTTTGATGGTCTTTACCACACCCTTTGTGATAAATGCTGGAAACATATCCGACTATTCTAAAAAAAAAAAACAGGAGAATGAGCAAAGTTCTCCTTCCTGCTGAGAACCATAAGAAGATCACTAATGTTTCTATCAAGTGCGATGATTCTGGCAATGTGTAGACATGTAGAATGAATAGAGATTGGCCAGTGTCGTCACGCAGTGGGACCCAGTAAACGGGCGTCGAGGGAGGCCTCGGAAACGCTGGCGTGATGGCTAATGGCCGATTCTTATAACTTACGGACCGTTATTAGTTAAAATTAAGACCCTTGTATCTTTACCAATAATGAAGCAAAGACCTCATAGCTTTGCACAGTAGACCTTCCCATATGGAAGTAGCTATCACAGGTAAAATTAACTTATGAATCTATTTATATACTTTCGGCTTTCCCCTTACTAATAAACGTTGTCTAGCGTCTGTATAGTTACACAACGCTTTGTCTTCTTCTTTCGAAAGTGAAATTACTGACGACTGAAAGAGAGAAATCTTTGTGTAACTATTCATCTGATATAATACGTTTATTAGTAAAGGGAATTTGGCAATTAAAAATGCTACCATTGGTAAGCAAATCGAATCGTTTTTGTTTATAAGAACCGAGTATTGGAGGTGTTTATGAGAGATTGGCCGGAAAAGCAACACTCAGGGAAGAGTAGAAAAGCTGTGGAGGAGACCTTTACCCAACAGTGGGACAATAGCAGTAAAAAAAAAAAGACATTTACAACGTTTTGTTCCGAGAGGGACTTGAAAGAGTATTAATTTCAAGTAGATATGTATTATTAAAAGTGGTACAAAGCTTTTTTATTTCATAGGATTGCGAGAATTTTCGCAAGTATTTAAAACTTAATATTGCGTTCATCGTGCCTACTTATTTTGACGTGTCGGGAGAGCTGGAATTAACTACTTTTGGTTATCTCTTTCAACTAATTTATTACAGAACATTCTTTATTCTTTTGAACCATTCGTAGGATGAACAACTCATGAAAGCCAAGAAGCCTAAATCCACCTTTTTAGTTTACTTAAGAAAACAACTTTTTTATGGGTGTTATTTTATACTAGCTTCTGCCCGCAACATCATTCGCGCGGAAGTCGTAAGATACATATAATATTATATTACACATTTTAACAGCCACATTTTTATAACACTCCCTAGGCCCCCGACCCACTGCGTCGCATCGCATCGCCCGTCCGCGCTGTTACTTCGTTTTCGTCTTTCTGACTTTTTTCTTTTAGCTCGGCTCCTTATGGTCGTACCGTGATGTTAAATAACCCATAACCTTCCAGTCAATCAGTTTTTGAGGCTATCAATCTGACAGGTATAGTCCGCGCGGAACTAGTTGGCCGCTGAGGTGGGGACAGGGGTAAGGCGGCGGTTCGCAACGCACGTACTGAGTAACGCGCCCCCGCCCCTCCGTCCCACCGCTCACATACCTAAGGCGCGGCCAACTAGTTCCGCGCGGACTAATAGTACCAAAATAAGCACGTTCAACCAAAAAAAAAACTTCAGCTCATGATAGTAGAATAGTTTCATCTTTCTCTCTTAGGAAACGAATCAAAACGTGAAGTTATTGTGGAAGAAACATCTAAGTTTATGTTGATGTTACAAAGATAGAGATACCTTTGCAAGAGTTTGAATCAATGACTTAGGCCCGAGCTATGCCCGAGCTATGCTCGAACTATGCTCGAACTATGCCCGAGCTATACAAGAATAGCTCAGGCCGTTAGCTAGTCAGCAGGGTTGGGAGCTGAAGTATTGAAACTCGTGGAGATTCTTGTGTCATACAAGAAAGAATTGACAGTATGGGTTCGTCATTTTTGAAGCTAGTAACGTGGGCGCTGCCACTGGAGGGGCTCGTGGCTAAGTCCCATCGGGCACACGGTTCATACCAGTATAGTTTGCGTTTGTGAGGTTGTCTAACTATGACACATAATATTTCAGAAGAAGTTCGGCTATGTAGCGTCAAATTAGGCTTTGTAGAGCGCTTTGTAATGACAATAAAAACCCAAACTCAAAGCATTTATCATCACACTTATAATTATTATAATGGCGAAAGTTTTTGAATGTTTTTGAAGTTTGTTACTTCTTCACGCACACACGGCTAAATGGCACACAGATAGTTTATAACCAGGACTAACCCTCACTGGGCCCGCGTGGTGGATTAGGCCCACTCCCTCTCACAGAGAAGAATCCTGTGTCCCAGCAGTGGGAACACTATAGGCTGATTATGATGTATCACATAACGCTCGGTTACTGGAGTTGCTTGTATGAAATTTTACCTATACCGAAACATAGCGCTCTTCTCACACATTTTGACTAATTTGTGAATCCCTCTGCGAAGCGTGAAGATCATGGCGTTGAGAAAGGCTTATGTGCAGCACTGCACATTAATATACATAGAGTCAGAGAAATTGAGGGGCTTGTGGCTAAGTAATAACAGCCGCACGGGTCGATCTATCAGGTTAAGCTACGCTTGCCGCGATTGGTCCTTGATGGGTGACCATCTTTACATACGAAGACCCCTCCGTGCCTCGGAAAGCACGTTAAGCCGTTGGCCCCGGCTGTCATTAGTAGATGTTTGACAGTCGTTACGGGTCGTCAGTAGCTCGAAAGTCTTACAACCAGTCTTACCAAGGGGTATCGTATTACCCAGTAACTGGGTTGAGGAGGTCAGATAGGCAGTCGCTCCATGTAAAATACTGGTATTCAGCTACATCCAGTTAGACTAACCCAACGTAGTTGGGAAAAGGCTAGGCAGATGATGATGATGACCGTCAGAGATATTCATTGTTAAGCAAAATGGCTAGGTACCAAGTTAAATTATTGTCCGTATACTCAAATCACAATTCTCATTCTTTGACAGCTTTATAGTATGAAATGGCTATTTTAACACGCCAAATGGACTTTTCTGACCTATTCTAGGACAAAGGTCATCCCCATACTTTTCTAATCGATATTGTCCGTTGCCTTTTCCAGCCAATCAGTCAAGAACGAGTCTTGGACGTGGCGCCTGCGTTTCTTAAGCCTGCCTCGGTCATGACGCCCGACTTTAGGCACCTACTGCGTGACGACCTTGGCCCACCTGTCATGATGCATCCTGTAGGTGTGGCCCGTCCAATCCCATTTCAGCCTCGCGGTCTTATCGCCAACATCGGCGATGCCTGTCTTCGAGCGTAATGCTGTGTTGCGAATTCGATCCGTAGGGTGTCAATTTACTGTACGTTTCTCACTTTTTAAATGTAAACTCCCACTGGTCCACCAATGGTCAAATGTTCGTGGATCTTTGACAGTCGTTACGGGTCATCAGTAGCCCGAAAGTCTAACAACCAGTCTTACAAAGGGTATCATATTACCCAGTAACTGGGTTGTGGAGGTCAGATAGGTAGTCGCTCCATGTAAAATACTGGTATTCAGCTGCATCCGGTTAGACTGGAAGCCAACCCCAATACAGTTGGGAAAAGGCTAGGCAGGTGATGATGGTCAATAACTGTTAAACTTACGAGTAGGGAGTAGTTTCTCTAAACAACAAAAATCCGTAAATGAAGTGTTTCTATTCCACCAACAGCTTTATTCACACACTACACAGGATTGAAAGTAATGTTATATCGTCCCTACTAAATAATGTACAGCGCGAAAGTGCGGTTTTGTGGTCGTAGCGAACGCCACAGGGAATAGACACAACTTGACAGAGTGAGATAGAGGCATAGTTTATTGATAGATGTCTGTAAGAGTAAGGGAGATAGATGTACACGATTTTAACACCTCTATTTCGTACCTTAACCACATTTTGGTTTATTGTAATAATATTATTAGATATAGTCAAGACTGATCGGAATTATAATCGTATTATGGTTTTAATAACATGATCCATTTTCAGCCTCAGCTTCGAAACAATCGCAATGGATTGTATAGTTGATAAAGGGTATTATTATTTTAGATGGCTAAAAGACGATGTTCCGGGAATATTTGTGGTTTGTTATATGAGAGATTTCAAAAAGTCCCAAAGAAGAAGTCTGGCGCCGTCAGACTTGGCGATCTGGCCGACCAGTTCAAATCGCCACAACTAGATCACACGGCCCCAAAATTGGTAAGTAATTTAAAATCTCTATCGGCGCATGAGCTGTTTATATTACTATATTGTATTGACAACTAATTCTCTATCTGTCTATAAGATAATATGTAGCAAATCACAATGACATTATAACGCCATTAGCAAAAATTATGGCACATAAAAGTTACATTATTACATTACTTTTGCCCAACCTTGTACAAAGATGACTTATCATTTGCCTAGCCTTTTCCCAATATAAATATGACTATAGAAGGTACACCTAACTTTAATTACAATCCCACAAAAACCCTTTCAAACAAAAATGAATAAAATATAAACTTGGGGCAGATTTATGTTCTGTGTTGAAACAGAAAATAAAAGAACATAACAATAGGTACCTAAATGAAAGTTAGAGATGTTCGTACTGTCGTTTTTATTTTAATAATAACAGGCTTGAAACAGGGCTGGTAGCAAGATGAAAATGATTCTAGATTTATAAAACATTTTGAATGGATTTTTCATTTAAAATGTGGAGACAACAATACGACAATAAATTACAACACTGGCGATAAAGCGTCAAGTGTACGCCAAATGTACATAAGAGAAAGTGCTCGAAACGTCAACTGTACACCAAGTGTACAACAGTGTCATTGTTCTCTTGTCATTTTTAAAACAATGACTTCTCTGCGCCCATTCAACTACTCCGACGCGTGGGGTGTTTTGACAGGTAGGCGGGCAAACGTGTGAGAGGTTAAGAATATTTTTAAGAACTATATCAAAAAAATCCTAGCATCGAAATTAAGAAAGTGATTTTATCAAACAAACTAAGTGGGACTATGGGTTTTACCAATATTTTACTGCTAGATATAGTGACTAAACGGTGGAGCAGTAGTGGCCCAGTGGAAATAGCCGCAACTTACGAGTTGTAGGTCGTAAGTTCGAACCCTGACAGGCGCTTTACTTTGTGTAAATTATTTCATCACCACTGCTCTTGAAAACGATGAAGGAAAACATTGTGAGATAACAGTCATGTCCTAGAACCAAATATTCGAAGACATGTGACATCTACCAACCCGCACTGGGCTCGCGTGGTGGATTACGGCCCACACCCTCTCACAGAGAGGAGGCCTGCGTCCCAGCAGTGGGGACATAGGCTGATTATGCTAGTGTCTAAACCATCGGATATATCTGATTGATGACTTTTCGGCAGACTATTAACGACATTTAGATACCTATACGTAGTTTAATTTATTCTCATATCACGTCTTGACCTTATATACTTTAGACTGTTCTGTAATTACCTCTCTCTCTTTCTCTCCTGCAGAGATTATAACTGTGGTCTCTTTTTGGTACCTTCATAATCTTCGTGGTGATACGAAACATGGATACAGCTCATGCTCGTAGTGAAGGGCCACCACGGCCATGGGCTGTTTTCATGTCTCAATACTATCACAATCACACTAATATTATAAAGGCGAAAGTTTGTGAGTGAGGGTGTGTGTGGGTGAGGGTGTGTTTATATGTTTGTTACTTCTTCACGCTCAAACGGCTAGACCAATTTTGATAACATTTTATATGGAGGTAGCTTGATTATTATTCATTAAAGTCATATTTGTTACGCTCGCGAAACATATATTTTAATCAACATTCAACACGATACTGACCTGCAAATTGCATAAAACGTAAGAAAATTTAAATCTGGCGCGGTTAAATGATTATGATCCGCAAATCCGTAGCAGAAGAAATCTGGGAAGAAAAACTTACGATCATTTTCTCTCCTTTCAAAATAGCTTACAGTACAGCACTAAGTTACAAAGATACATAAAAACGAACTTATCCCATTTTCGCCAGTTCGAGGTAGCCTCTAAGTTTTGTGATGTAAATATATTGGATATGTGAACCCGCATAAATATAATATGAATAAAGCTAAGTGAGTTTTTGGATAAACAAGCCCATAGTGATACAAACAGTCATGTTTGTCAAGTTATATTTGAAAATGGAAGGATAATATTAGTGAATGTTTTTCGGTTATGCTTCCTTCACTGTTTGCGACTTGAAGTGCATTTATTTATTGGATCTCGAACAGAGGCTTCACATGCAAGAATACCAGAATCAAATCAAATATCATACGAATTTAAAGAATTAAAGAACTTTCACGATTGACAAAGCCCCACTTCCTAATATTTTTATTACGGCATGAAATTCGGAATCCGCGGCTGCTTCTGAAAATTTCATAATTTGAAAAGTCGAGACCCTACTTTCTGCAAATCTATTATCATTATACCTGTAGGTACAGTCAACAAAAGAGAAGTATGCAGGATCGTCGGATATAGTTGAAGTTTAGTAAGAACAGATGGATGTTGCCGACTAAATTTGATAAATGAGCTGTTTGTTTTCTATTAATAAAATTAAATTTTATTCGAGAACATCCATTGGTTTCTTACTAAACTTCAACTATATCCGACGATCCTGCATGCTTATCTCTTTTGTTGCCTGTACCTACATATTACTATTTTTTTAAATATTATTTATACTTCATTGTTGTAAATTAAAATAATAAATAAGCAAATAATAAATAATACCTAATTATTATTAATGATAATAACAAAATTAAATCCTAACTTAACTAAAACTATACACAAACTAAAATATAGCGTCGGAAAATTCATCCGCATCGCTGTCAACTGGTAATGTACCCAAGAGACTAGCGGCAATATTATTGCATATACATAATTATCGGGACAACAGTAACTGTCAAATCTTATAATGTCCGAACTAATTATAATGTCCGTAATTTTGACCGAAACTACACAGGATAACTATGTTTTCTTGGTTTGTACGTTAATAGAGAAACAAAATCTACGAAAACAAATTAAAAAATTCGTAATGATTTATTTTAAAATATCGATTTTCTGCCTGACCGTACAAATCACCGCAATCGGGAGTGAAATATCTGGTATTATTATTCGGGTTGAGTTGACACGGGCCGAGTTGTCACTGACCCAAAATTCCTCACAAAATACATTAAAAAGCTGCAAAAAAATGTCTAAAAAATCTTGGATGATTTTACCACTCAAAACCGCCATTTTGTAAATCCGAGACTACATTAGCCAGCCCTGAATGCTTTGTTTCAGAAAACTTTTGCGTCCGCGTTAAATGGCGGCCGCTCATACTTTTAGTTTCATTTTTATTATTGCTCTACTGGTATCCGTACTCAATATTAATGCAAATGGAAATGCTACTTTTGATTTTAGTAATACCTATGAGGTTGTGGAAAAACATGCCAAGTTTTGTTGTATTTTTTTTTTGGTTTTTGGCATATTAGCATAATCAGCCTATAATATTCCCACTGCTGGGACACAGGACTTCTCGCTCGGTGAGAGGGAGTGGGCCGTAATCCACCACGCGGGCTCACTGCGGGTTGGTAGATGTCACATGTCTTCGAATTTTTGGTTCTAGGACATGCCGGTTTCCTCACGATGTTTTCCTTCACCGTTTTGAGAGCAGTGGTGATGAAATCATTTACACAAAGTAAAGCGCCTGCCTGAGTTTGAACCCACGACCTACAGCTCGTAAGCTACCTGTTAACACTTAGCCACCGCTGCTCCCTCCTCATCATTTGGGAGATTAGCAAAGTGAAAACGTGTTAAGTAATTGATTGGTTTCTGATGTTAAATTGAACTTTCCGTGACGAGTCTAAGGATAGGAGACCATTTGGTACACATTGAGAGCCCGGTTGCCATATGTACTCGTATGTGCCTGTCATAATCTATTTATCACATTTGCAAAAATATTGTTCAAAGTTGTTACCAGTAATAAAATGACAAATTATCAGGAATATAGCGTTGTTTAGTTAAACGATGTTTGCAAGCAAGCCTATAGATAGAAATGACGTCCAATATCGATTCGATATCGATTGTCATCCATAACCAATCCAGCCACCAAATAATAAATAAAAATAAAAATCTTTTATTGGCAGGCATCGTAGGCCCATAGCGTGTTAGTATTACAAGTAACTTAAAGATCTATGTTAGTAGGTAGTAGATAAAAAAATTAGGCACACAAATACAATCAAAATTAAAAAAAAAATAACAAACAGCACCCAATTTCAGGAAGGTTTATCAAGCCCCGTGTCTGCCGGGGTAGCGGGATCGTCCGAAAGGGTTACCGCTGCCTCGGAACATAAAGGGCTAAGGAAGGAACACGGGTGGGTTTTAGTCAGTATGAGTCTGACACTCCCTTCCGCTCCACCCAGAGCGGGAGGAGTCATTAGATGATTTCCCACCAAAAAAAAAAGTCTCATGTCTGGCATGTAGCTTGATAAACCTATCCATTCCCTTCTAACCTTTCAGAAAATACCCTCAGGAATAACCATAATGAATAAGAGACTTTGACTGCCCCGTTGGTCTCGTGACTGCAAGCGCGACTGTTGAGCGTGGGGTCCTGGGTTCGATTCCCAGGTCAGACAGTGTTATTGGGTTTTCCATTAGGATTTTTTTACTAACAGTCCGGAATTTGGAAGTTGGCGGTTTAATACTCCCGTGCCTCGGAAAGCAGGTAAAGCCGTTGATCCTACACCTGATCTCTCTCCGGTCGTGTCGGATTGCCGTCCCATCAGACTATGAGAGTGAAGGAACAGAGAGTGCACCTGTGTTTATGCACTATAACATCTCCTGCGTACCTGGCTAGTGGCCAATCTCAGTTGAGATTGACCACCATGACCGAAATCGGTCGGGAAGCACAATAAAAATGAATAAGAGAGTTAAAGCTATACAAAATACCTCAGGTAAAACCTAATCCACCGCCCACAGAAAATTACCAAACTCAAATACTTCAAAATTAGTTACCCACAAAAGGCTTACCAAACATTTAGCTCGCAGGAACTTGGTAAAAATCCCTTAGATAAGACGAAGAGGGTCTAATACAGGGAGATTTATCACAGGGTCCCCTCACAGGGCAAAGGGTTCAGGGGTATTAGTTTAACTTTGTGATTACTTGGTCCAAAGTGATCGGTGGCGGGTGGACCAACCACGAACGTCATCTACCTACATAATACATTCATTTAGCGATAAATCTATGTACAGACGCCAGCACATGAACCTACACCTAACTGTCAAACTTTCCCAATCAACATTGAACCTTATGCTTTAGCGATAAAGTTAAAAATCTATTACAGAAATCTGACAGATTGTAGTAGGTTGATGTGCTGGCGTCTGTACTTATATAATAATAAGTACGTAGTTTACCAACTGCAAATACATTTGTAATCACACATAATAAGCGATCCCAACCGAGCAGGAGGTATAATAAGCAGTATCGATATCGCTATTGGCTCGTAAATTCGATCGATTTTTATAATTTTAAATTCACGTTTCGCACATAATATTAACTTAGTTTGTAGGCTTTATTCATATCCTTAGGTGATACCAATTTTAATAACTAAAATTGTAGTTGCTATCCAAGAAAAATTTTAGTTAAAATTGGTATTATTTGATTGGATACATATATTTTCGATTAATAAATCGTTCGAATTTACCTTTACATTGCTCGTCCATGCTAGCTGCCTCGGGTAGCTAAATGTATAGGGTGGTTTTATAAAGATAACTAGCTTCGGACCGTGACTTCGTCCACGAGAAATCACCTCATCACCTGCCCACGCTATTATTTCGTTTTCACTTCGTTCTTTCTGAAGTTAAGTATTCGTTTTTGCTCGGCTCCGTATTGTCTTAGCGTGATGTTAAGTAGCCTGGCCTTTCTCAAGAATTGGGCCATCGAACAAGCAAACTCTTCAGCTTTATTATTTGTAGGTAAGTAAATAGATTAAGTATTTTTTGTTTTGTATAGCTGGGTAAAATTAAAATAAACGACATAATTAAAAACGTACCCATAAACAACAAAAAAAACACCAAAACGCAAAAGGCCGCGCACCCATTTACCAGCAAACGTTTTCTTATGCACGCAAGAACCTCATTACCCTTGCATGTATCGCGAATCGCGATAAAAAAGCGCTGTAAACGCGACGTCATAATAAAAACGGGCTGCTTGCAAGTACCGGGAGGTTTTCTCATTATAAACGCATCATATGGGTGTGTACACATCGATAATGACGCGAGTTTTCTTATAGAGGCCTGTACAATGGAGCTGTTGGGCGGGTGGATTAAAAGCCATCCCTCTAGGTATTAATTAAGGTTGGCTGATTGGTTACGTACGTAACGTGGGACATATTAAAGGAGGGTTTTAATAGTATTCAACTCTTTTTGCAAACATTGAATAAGGAAGATATCAGCCCGTAGTCACATGCTGGGTATACTTAGGCCTCCACTTTCTTCTGGCATACTTCCCGGACCCGTGCGTCCTTCATCCAGCAGTGTTTCCCGCGACTTCGACGATATCGTCAACCCAACAAAGGGGAAAATTCCCATTACGAGTTAATGGAAATTTTCCCTTTTGAACACTTTAAGAAGTTGTTAAAAACTTTGGATAATTAGGTCAAATATTTTAAGGTCTTATTTGCCTTGACAGTTCAAAAATGCCTGTAAATGGTTTAATTGAAATAAATGGTTTAAGTTTGAATTTAAAGAAAGGAGAGATTATTCAAAGAAGTCCTATTTACGAAACTGTTTTTTATAGATATGTTTGATCGAGGCAAGAAATATGTATTCAAATAATAAGACCTTATTATCCTGACCTTTCCAATGAAAAATTTGCGACAGTTACATCGTAGCAATTTTGTATGTCCTGTGTGAAGAATAGAAACACGATATTAGGATGATACGTAGGTAATTTGAAAGTTTTTTGACAGCCTCTGATCAACCAGTTCGAGTGGGTCCAGTTGACCAAAGACTCGACAAGGCACTTTTCAACGACTTATTCCCTAAGACATACACAAACAAAAATCAGATACAGTTTTAGGAATTGTGAATTCGTCATTTACTTAGGTAGGTACTATTTCCAATTTAATAATAATGCAAAATAAATGAGCTGAATTACCTATATATATTTTTTGTGTTGGGTACATAATCCTTACGGCCTGGCCACGACCTTGCCGCTATCAGCGGCAGTTTAGCGCGGGGCGGCGAGCAGTAAAAACAAATCGTATACAAAAATGTATGAACCATGCCACGACGCACCATACGCAACGTCAACGCTAGCAGTAAGACACCGCGCCGCTTGCCTCTAAGCCAAAAGTCGTGGCTGGGCGGTGACACCTAGAAAAGGACTTTATGAAAAAATTGTCCCGAGTAGACAAAAAAAAATGGCGTCAGCACACCTACCTTCCTTTCTCGAAATCTGTAAAATTACTCATTCAAAGACTTCTTATTCAACGAAAATTAAACTCTTATTCTTTGATTATATAATGTCTAGATAGAGCGTCGCCCTACAATCAAAACAAAGAAAACGAGGCAACAATTTCAAACATGTGTGCGTGCGGGCGGTGTTTTACACTGTGCATCTATGTCTCTGTGTGCGTGAATAATGATACCAGCTACTACAATTCTCCCATAAATCACATATTAAAAAAATTGACTATACAAATAATATAAGTATCTAAGTTTTAGGTGTATGTTTGTAGTATTATTCAGTTTTAGTAGTGTCTTTATTTACTTGTATTTATAAATAAAAAACACTATTTACTTGAATTAGAGTTGTGTGTGTGAATGTTTGTAGAGATGTGTAGTAGTGGATATGTAATAAGGAAACAGCTAGTTCTGCTAATGAGGTTTATTCTTACCAACATTAAATTCACACCATCAATCAGTCAGGCAGGAGCACGTGGTATAAGTAAAATCGACCTGTCGCGGCCCGACCGCAGGAGAAAGTGAACGAGATTCAACAAAACGTTCCAATAAATAACATGATGGCTGCACGAGCTTACGCTAGTGATGCCCTTTAGTAACATTTTAGTGTTGGGATTCCAACAATGTTGTGTTATATTAAATCAGCTAAGTTAATTCAATTAGAATATTTAACTTTTTAGGCAGTTTGTATTTGGAAATTTCAAATGAAAGATCACAGATAATACGAATGGAATAAATTAATCTTATTAAAATTACTCTTGGCACCTTTGAAATCAGTTTATTGGACCCAATGCAACAATAATCATTAAAATGGGCTCATAAACAAAAAAGTTATACGCGAACATTATATTATTATAAAAAAGTACAGACGAATTGAAAAACTTCACCATTTTTGAAATCGAATAATAAAAGTACATCAACTAAATAATATAAACGTAACCATAAAGCAACGAATATACCCACAAAAAAAGGACGTTAAGTTGGGAGAATGGAAAAAAGAAACTGGCAACACTGATAAAATATGGCGTAATAGGGCGTAATTTGGTAAATATAAAAACAAAAAACAAATACGTAGTTTTTTTGGTTACTTACTGATGATATGTGATGTGTTTGGTGTTTTTTACCCTTCCTTTATAATTTCGGCACAGTTTAATAGCACATACCGTCATTTTATCGCTGTTATTTGTTTATTACTTAGCGCGCGTAATACGTAGTGACACCAAAGCGGTACGATCGGCACTAATCGGCGGGTAAGTACTTACAGTCCAACAGTTGGTCGGTATTTTTTGACACGTTTGCGCGCAATTGATGCTCTATCTAGACATTATATAATCAAAGCTCTTATTCAACGAAAGAATAGGTATCTCTAACGAGTAGCTATTACAGTAACATTTAGCGAACTCAGTGGTAGGTATTTATACTCACCTTTTAAATGTCAAACGGGCTCTAAAAGGTTAAGCCTGAAAGTGGAAGGTGGTGGCGGCCATATTTTTGCACAACGGCTATTTGAAATGATAGCCTAATGGCTGCGGTCTGAATTTTAGGATTATGTCTGTTTTTAGCTTTGAAGCCAGGCGTAATTAAAAGCTAGGTTCTGTGTTGCTTTATTTTTGAGCTGTTTGATATTTTTCTTTGACATCTATGACTAGCTTGTGCAGCTTCAAAGGGTTTTTTTTTTGGTTTAGTTTTAAAAACATGCTGTAGTTTCTAATGAAAAGAAGTAGTTATGTACCTATGCTTTGCTTGTAATAAAGATAAAAAGTTTAATTCAACCTGTAGGTCGCTGAAAGTTCAGCAGAATACAATAATTATTGTCCTGTAGTTACTCATGATAGCAGAAATAAGTAGGTATGATATCCCCGAACAACCAGTAACTATAGGTACGTTACATAATCACTTAATCAGGTTCAGGGGTTCCCACTGCTGGGACCCAGGCATCCTCTCTTCAAGAGGGAGTGGGCTGTAATCCACCACACGAGCCCAATGTACACATATTATGTCACATGTCTTCGAATTTTTGCTTCTAGGACATGCCGGTTTCCTCACGACGTTTTCCTTGACTGTTTTGAGAGCAGTGGTGATGAACAAATTTTCACAAAGTAAAGTGCCTGTCTGTGAACCTACGGCCTACAACTCGTAAGTCGCGGCCGTTACCACTGAGGCGTCACTGCCCTGTAGGTACGTTAACATAACATCAACCTGTAGAACACCCTGTAAAAATTTGAAACCGGTAAAAAACATCCGGTATACAATAGGCCCCACCTAGGACATCACACTCAGCAGTCGCGCTAACGCCCACTAGACCGCTTAGGCTAAAAAGTAATAAAATAACAAATGACTGGACAGGTCCACTCAATCTGTGTAGTTCTTTCCTCAAAAGACCATTTCAGACACCAACCTACATGGTCTTCACATGATCTGACCAAGATTTTTCTGGACTTTAAAAGAGACTGTGACCTTTGAGTTTGTTTCGGCCTTTCTTCTCAGAGTAGTCAGATAGGAAACGCCGACCTCATCTAGCTTAAAAAAAAATATGATTGACGTGTAAAAGTGTTTGTACAAACCTACTTACAGAAATAAATCATTCGCGAGGTTAGACAGACGCGAACCTACTTTTCTCCAGTTCCCCATGTAATATGGGACGAGCCTTTTGCCATCAAACGGACACAAATGCAAACTCCGGACTGCTACTGAGGAATTCCATAATTATGGAAAAACCCCATATCAATTTGCCCGACCCGGAAATTAAACCCAGGACCTCGTCAGCAGTAGCGCTTGCGACCACTAGACCAAAGATAAAGAGAATAATTGGGTCATCATTATCCAGCCCTTATCCCAATTATCCCAATCCGTTTGGGGTCAGCGATCCCAATTCGTTTGGGGTCGGAGCAACATGTCTGTTTCATCCATACTTCTCTATTAGTCGTCAAAAACTAATAATTGGTTATAAACATAACATGGACGATAAAAGTAAGTTAGTAGCGGCCTAGCGGCATATCAAGTTTCTAGAACAGCGAACTACATAGGAATATAATACATATTGGTACAGCAAACAATTTGAGAGGGACAAATATTTACTTCGGTAGAGGGCGGGTGAGTGCTGTCTTTTGTACGTTTTTATTGTTTACTTTTTATAAATAATTTACCCGACGTTTTGTGTTTCAAAGTAAGAGTGAGTGGCTATAATTGGCAAGGTATACAAAGGTATACAATTCAAAGGAATTGTTTACCATCAATGAACCTGCATTAAACATGGCTAGAAACATAGAATTACTAGCAGCGCCCCGCGGTTTCAACCGCATAAGTGTCGATGTCTGTCTGTTACCTCTTCACGCTTAAACTGCTGAACCGATTTACATGAAATTTGGTATAGAGATAGTTTGCGTCCCGGGAAAGGACATAGGGTAGTTTTTATGCCGATATTCCCACGGGATCAATACTTATGCGGGTGAAACTGTGGGGCACTGCTAGTGTGCAATAAGCAATCTTGCAAAAAGTAGCTAGGTTTTTTCATAATATTGTAATACTTAAATAAGTATTTCGATTTCGACTGTCCGAAATCTGACATATGTATTGAGAATATGGTATTTTGAGAATTTGGTATTCTGAGATGAAAAGGTGAAATCACCGTCACAGTGAGTAAACGAGGTAATCAATCCTAGTTTTATTAAATGGCAAGTAACTAGGTACCCTTTACCCTATACTGGGACAATTACAGGCTGATAGTATTTCTTCCTGCAGCTAGTTTCGGCATTTTCTACCTGCCGACTACCTCTTAAAAGAAAATGCTAATACAAACTCGGGGGTCACGGTCCCTTCAACAGTTCAGACATTCTACATACACACACTATCATCATCTGCCTAGCCTTTTCCCAACTGTGTTGGGGTCGGCTTCCAGTCTAACCGGATGTAGCTGAATATTTTACATGGAGCGACTGCCTATGTGACCTCCACAACCCAGTTACTGGAAAATACGATATCAGTTGGAAAGACTTGTGGTCAGACTATCGGGCTTCTGACCATCCATAACGACCGACGGTCAAAGATCTACAAATATCAGCCGGGACCAAAAGCTTAACGTGTTTTCCGAGGCACGAAGGGTTCTTGGTATGTAAAGATGGTCACCCATCTACGGACTATCTGCGGCAAGCATAGCTTAACCTGATCAATCGAACCGTTCGGCTATACATAAACACACTAGTCGTCATCGTCATCGTCATGCTCCTGCTTATCCCAATTTATTTGTGGTCGGCGTGACATGTCTTTTTCTTCTATCAGTCGCTGTCTCAGTAGTCCCTACCTGTCTAACCATATCATCATTCACACAGTCCATCCATCGTTTCTTTGGTCATCCCCTAGTCTTATAGCCATCGGCATTCATACTCAAAAGTTTACTCACGACATTTCCCTCATTTCTCCATCTTACACGCCCATACTATGTCAACCGGTTTTCAGTTGCCGTTACATAGACAAACTAGTCTGATAAATATTCTGTCCTAGTAACAGACTAACAAAATAAAGCAAAAAGTGCTAGCTGTCGCCTCGCCGCCTCCGCAGAGATTTATGTGGATTTATGTTATTATCTAGAAAGGTTCGTTTCCCTGTCTGAGTCTCAAGGATGAGCATAGACAAACGATACATCAATCATAGATTAAATATGGTGCGTGTAACACGGAGATGTGTTTGTAATGTATTAATTAATTTTAAATAACTTATGGCCGATTCATATAATTTACATACCGTTATTAGTTAAAATTAAGACTCTTGTACCCTCCCATAGCATAGTAGACCCTCCCATATGGAAGTAAATATCACAGGTAAAATATTATCTTATTAATCTACTTATTTATATGCCCAGTTTGGCAATAAAAAATGCTACCATTGGTAAGCAAAACGATTCGCTTTTGTTTATAGGAACCAAGCATAATGCCTCATGACTAATCTGTAACAATTTATTTGTATCACGATCTGAGGGGTGATTCTCGTAATTCTACGGACGGGACGTTAGAATAGAATAGAATAATTTATTTTTGCAAATATTGGTAGATGATACATCAATAGGTGATAGTACAGTACAAAGTTCAGCCATATTTTGCCATTCGGCATGCAAATATTTACATCAAAAATTATTATCATATATTATTTACATCAGATTATTATCAAATTATTTAATATTAAATTATATTCCATTAAATTAATCATTATTAAATTAAAGTTCCTTATATTTATCGAATACTAGAAAAGTCAACTAATATTTTTCTCAGATAAGAACTCAGTCACACTGTAGTTTTTTAAATCTTTCCAATCTCTTGCTAATTTATTACACATAATTGGGCCCATGCAATAAACACTCTTGCGCATCAAAGCGGTTTGACACCTCAATTGACATAACCTACTGTTGTCACGCCTATTTCTTAGAGCCACATCAGCCATACGTTCGAAACGACTTGGATTGTGTCTTAGCCTAGGTAATCCTAGGCTAAGACTTAGACTAATAGACCTATCCAGAAAAAGGAAACGCCTAATAACAAATGCCTACGCACTAAAACCAGATAAGTCCAGACATGTTTTGGCAAAAGAGTGCGGCCGTCAGATCGATAATATGGCCAGGCTGGATATAAAGGTTTCGCCAGTCACTTCTGTATTGGAAAAATAATTAGGACAACGTACGGAACCAAGTGAGAATACATACAACAACGGAGGTACTGTCAAATGTATGAAAAGGGTTTTAAGGAAAATATGGAAGATGGATGATGAAAACAGCATGTGTTTGAAATATTTTTATTAAAATACCACAAGACAAGTCATGCTCGTTGAATTTATAAGAGTTTTACGGTCTAGTGGCTTTTCGGCCTATAATGTTCCCACTGCTGGGACATGGGACTCCTCTCTGTGAGAGGGAATAGACCGTGATCCACCACGCGGGCCCAGTGCGGGTTGGTAGATGTCACAATACATGACTTCGAATTTTCAGTTCTAAGTCGGTTTTGTGTTGACGCTCACGATGTTTTCCTTCACCGTTTTGAGAGCAGTGGGGATGAAATCATTTACACGAAGTAAAGCGCCTGTCTGTGTTCGACCTTCGACCAACCACTCCCGATACCACTAGGCCACCACTGAGCACTGGGCCACCACTGCCTGACATACATTTAAGTTAATATCACCACTTGTTGAGACCATTTTAATGCAATCCCTAAGAACATGATTACCTTTTATAGCATTTTAATGGATTCTCTCTCTTTTATCGTTAAAAGCAGGTACTTCACGAGGTAAAGCGCAGTTTACAGCATTTTTATTTTATTTTTTAAATTGAACGCATAGTTTCTGCTGAAGCAGTTCAGAATGTTAAAATTCATCGAGCGGCGAACGGTAAAGTATGGAGGGAACTATTTATGTTGTAGGGAGATAAAATGTATCGGAGTGTGTTCGTTTTGGTTAAAAAAAAAACCGACAGTACAAAGTGAAAAATAACTTTAATTTCGGAAGTCGGTGTCGTTGGTTCCGCATTGTCGTTTTTAGACACCGATTTGTTGTGTATTTTTTTGAAGTCGGCTGTTTATTTTTTGTAAAAAAATCGTAAGCCGCCATTTTTGCGCTCAGTCCTGTGTACTGCTGGCTGGGTGAGCGTGAGCGCTGGCGCTAGACCCCGGGGGTGGGGCGAGACGGTTGCCGCACGCGGCGGCGTATTTCAATCGATTTGATTTTCTTATTACTAAATAGTGCTTGTGACGTCATAGTAGGTAGTCAAAAAAGGGCAGGCTTGGTTTTCATACAGATCGTGATACTTGCGTTATCTAGGTCTATCTCTACCTGTGGCGAGTATTTTGTATTTGATCATTTAGTAGATAATAACTAATATCCAGGATGAGGAGTATGTCCAAGGTCCTTCTCCAGGTACTAGGCTGCCTATCTGTCTCACAACGGATTAGGCGTGAAAAGATAACACACAGAGTTACTTTTGCATTTATAACAGCTACTGTTTAGTATGGATGCGAATTTTTCATGAGCAGTTTCAGTCATTTAACTAAATAAAAATGAGTCAATGAAGTCTCAGGATAATTTCCGGATAAATAAGACATACACAAGATAATACACATCCGATACACAACAAAGTTCAAGCAGGAATAACAGCGGTTCTGCAGTACATCCGATTCGAATCCGAGAAATGCCGGTCCGAAGTGATTATAGTCCTATTTGTATGAGGGGTTGCGCCCGAGCCCTATCCGTCCGAATTTAGAACATCCCCAATTCGGATTGAAATCGCATCTTTAAATCGGATTCGGATCGGATGTAGTGCGAAACCGCTCTAAGGACTTCTGGCGTAGCGTTATCGGATATCTGCTACGAAAGTTTAGTACGCGTAGCAGTGACATCATCACAACTGCTACAGCGTAGCACCGGACGCCATACGTCTACTGTGTTGTATACTGCAGGACAAAATAAGGGTCAACTTTTTGACAAACTCGGAAAAAAGGAGGAAGTTAATTTCTTTTAAATTACTACTCTCGATCATGAGCTAAGACAACTCTTTCTATTAGCATCAAGCTCGTCCAGTCATCTTCAGTAATTTTTCAGAACAAATTTTTCTAATAGCTTTAAATTTAAAAAAAAAAAACTTAATACCTAACAAAATTGGCAAAGATGAATCGATTTCGCAATAAAACGGTTCGATATAATTCTTCGTAATTATTTTCTCCTTGCGCAGCTAAAAGCCTCCTGAAATATGAGACAGAAACAAATGTAGCGGTCCCCGTACCTGCTGAGACATTTTTTACAGTGCCGATAAAACAAATCTGAGATTTCATTTAAGAGGACTACATGACCTAAAGCGCGGTCTTTGTCGGACTGCATAGAAAAGAAAGAGAAGCGCGATGCCACAACGCTGGTAATTTATTGCAAAATATGAAGCAATTATCGATTTACGAAAAATCTAGTGTTTGGACAAAAAAACTAAAACACTATAGTTTTAGTATGTTGCTTGTAGAATAATCTGACAAAAAATCATAATGATTGTATGTATATTAGTATGAATTTTGTTGTAAAAAAAAAATTTTTAGAGGTATCTTCATGATTTTTTTCTATCGTACCAAATAAGTTGTATTATGTTTTCAACACACTATCTTCCTAGCATTTATCCTGAAGAATGTCATATATTATTTTGTTTTTTTTTTACTGTAGTCGATCATAATTATACTTTTATTGTTTCTAAAACTTGCGTTTTTTGCGTTTAGGTCCTGTAAGCCCCTTAACTAAGCTGGTTTACCGACCTTTCTATCTGGGGCTAGGCGAGGGTATGGTGCGACTGACAGCGTGGAGAGATGGCCACACCTGCCCACCCTAATATATTGAGAAAAAATGATTTATTCCGATCTGATCTCCTGAACCCCCCCTTCCATCCCCCCCCCCCTCGATCCCCTGTAAGTTCGTCTTCTGTTTTACACTTTGTCTTATCCACTATAAGCTGTACACAACGCGCAGCAATTGGCGCAGTCTAGTTTTGATAGAAATTACTTTAATCACCGAAAAGGTCGGATAAGAGTGACATTGGCTTTTTTTTTTTAGATGGGAAATCATCTAATGACTCCTCCCGCTCTGGGTGGAGCGGAAGGGAGTGTCAGACTCTTACTGACTAAAACCCACCCGTGTTCCTTCCTTAGCCCTTTATGTTCCGGGGCAGCGGTAACCCTTTCGGACGATCCCGCACATTGGCTGAGAAAAGCGTCGAGTATATGGTATGCGTTGCGTGGCGGCTGTCTTCTGATGACAGAGTGAGGACCTGCTGTCGTACCACATCCACGACGAACTGCTATATTCCGGCACAATCCTGGTGATATTGAAGCTGCTGAATCACTAATACGATGAACACTTCTGGGATAGGCTATCCTGCGCCATTACACATATTATTTCCTTTATTTCATTATTTACATATAAATTCATCATTCTCCTGCCCTTATCCCAATTTATTTGGGGTCGGCGCAACATATCTTTTTCTTCCATACTTCTCTATTAGACGTCATCTCGGTAGTCACCCCCTTTCTAATCATATCATCATTCACACATTCCATCCATCGTTTTTTTGGTCTTCCCCTACGCTTATAGCCATCGACATTCATACTCAAAACTCTCCTCACGACATTTTCCTCATTCCTCCGCATCACATGCCTATACCATGACAACCGATTTCCACACAACTTTTCCGTTACCGGCGCCACTTTCAAACTTCCTCTTATGTACTCATTTCTTATTCTATCCATTCGTGTAACACCACACATCCCTCTTAGCATCCTCATCTCTGCTGCATGCAGTTGCCTTTCATATAAATTATGTTTTTATTATATATATATTTACATATAAATTATGTTTTTAAATATTAGCATATAAAAACATTTAAAAATATATTAAATAGTAGCCCACCGGTATCGAGAACAGGGTCCAAGCTACCGGCGATCAGGGCTCCAGAGAGAGGAACCTCGTAACAATGCGGGCCGTGTCCAGAAGTACCGCTTTCTGAATCAAACTCTTGATCCAGCTGCCCAACGAGAGCCTCCTTAGGTGTTGGTCGAGGCTCTATTATTATTATTATCTGTTAGTGTTTTTGTTAGAGTATTAAGCTAACGGTTCTGGCAATAGAGAAGAAGAAGAAGAAGTCTTCAATCGGGATGATACTCCCACCGTTTCTATTACTGTATAAGAGTGTCGAATTTCCAAAAACTACTAACTTTAGATAAAATAGAGACGAAGAGGAACAACGAATTTGCTCGTTAAGTCGTTACCTACTAAAGAGGCAGGAGCAATGTGGATGACAAATCCTAAGTACCTAATGCTATTGCAGAAAATACAACTTCAGATCAGGTCTACCCAGGGATTTTAACTACTAGCTGTAATAAAAATAACTTATAATTTTTTTGTAAGCCACCATCTCCACCACCATCACCATCACCATCATCACCACTATAATATTATAAATGCGAAAGTGTGTCTGTCTGTTACCTCTTCACGCTTAAACCGCTGAACCGATTTAGATGAAATTTGGTATAGAGATAGTTTGTGTCCCGGGAAAGGACATAGAATAGTTTTTATCCCGATATTCCCACGGGATCGAAACTTATGCGGGTGAAACTGTGGGGCGCTGCTAGTTCTATATATATTTCTTTACTGTGGAACCTAACCTTAAAAATATTTACCAATCACACCCATTTTTCACAAGTCAACACAATCATCAACCAACACGATATCAAATCCAATTAATAAAACGATTTATTTATGCATAACAGGCAGTTTCTTAATTATACACAAGGATAATATTTTGAATACAGATTGACAAATTATTTAGGTATTGATTTAGAGGTTTGGTATAACATTGTCGAAAACCTTTTGTTTTTATTTATTGATTTATCATACTTCAGTTCATGGAAAATAAATAATTTAACATAAACATCACGCCAGTAACTCCTGGAGGGTTAGGCAGAGGTGTATGTATAGTACACCCACAGTTCGCCAGTTATGTTTAAGTCCCAGGGGATTTAAACAAAACTGGCGAAATGAGGGTGTACTATAGATAAACCTCTGCGAAACCCTTCGGGAACACAGGCTGATGTTATGTTAATTTTGCAAGACGCGGTTATAAAATCGCTAGTCGCTCTCAATGGGAGCTATCCCAACGCACCTATATTATTTACCCGTCGCACGCTACTGGTAACAAATGGATTTCATTTCGGACGATATCGGGAGCCACATCTACGTTTAAATGTTCGACCATGAGAATTATTTGGAATTATTTTTTTATTAATAAAATACTGTGGGGTGCGGTCTGTTATGGTTGTTTTATCAAGATTAATGTGGACGTTTGGCGATTTTAATGGAGGTATGCAAGTTTATAAATAGAAAGGTCTTTATAATTCTGTTTTGTATAAACATGAAATCGCGACAAAAACATCCCCTACATTATTCCCATTTTATTGCTCATTATTGCTATTCCCTACATTTTGACGAGTTATGCGAACATAAATGTAGGGCTGATTTTTTTTTAACGATTTCTGGTTTGGTCCCATAGTAAAAGTTGTTCATAATGATGACTGCCTAAACCCGAACCCGGTACAAATGCTGTATCCACTAGCAGGAATAGCGCCACCAGTGGTTCGCAGAGCGGTGGCAAGTTCCAGCGAAAGAGCCAAAATGGTCTCCGACATACGACACCCTTTGCACGACAATATCATCCTCATCAATATTATCCTTTTGCCACATAGGCTGAAAAGCCGAAACAGTTTTTGAAAGTGTGTCGTCCTACTCACTGGCGAACCACCACAAGAAAGACTGAAGCTGTGGCGAGACAGTGCTTCCTTACCCAAACCGTTCGTTCCACCCGCTGAAGACCTCCCACCTGGACATGAGTTACCTTGGGTAACCTGGAAGTCCTTAAACAGACTCCGGACCCAGGTTCGCCGAAGCAAAGAAAACCTGTTCAGGTGGAGATTTATAGACGACTCCGCGTTGGAGTGTAAATGTGGTGCTGTTCCACAAACAATGGGTCACTTAATATCGTGCCCTGCGTGTCCTGTCAGCTGCACGTTACAGGAATTGATGGACGCTAGTGATGGCGCCAAACAACTAGCCTAATTCTGGGCCGAGTACATTTAGATTGCTATCGACACGCTAAGAAGAAGAAGTACAATGACCCCTTAAGAGGGAAACGGTGACTAAAATTTCATCCTTTATATAAGGTTCCATTAAAATAGATGGACAAACTTTTAGAAATAATTCAGACCACCAAAATAAGGACGATGGTAAAAAAATATAGAAGAAAAAGGCATTAGATACTTACAAGAAAAATAATCAGCTAACGAAAATACACTATGTGCTGGCAATTTATTATTTTAGTTCAAAATAAAATCACTTTGATCAGTGTTTTTTTTTTGCTTGGATATCTTTGGTTAGACGTACTGAGTGCTATTTGTCCATCTATTTTAATGGGACCCTGTATAATTGAAAAAGACAGAGAGGGGGTCTAGAATCATGTGCTGAATCCATGGTAACAGATTGCGCATCGATATATATCACCCTGTATTACCTACTGACCCGTGTACAGTCACGAGCGTTATTTCGTTGTACATACGCCAGCACATCAAGGTACCCGAAACTGTCAAATTTTCCTAATCAACTTTGAACCTTATGCTTTAGCGATAAAGTTGAAAATCTATTAAAGAAATTTGACAGAATGTAGCAGCTTGATGTGCTGGCGTCTGTACAAATACAAAATTACGACTTATTCTACCAAAAAACAGTTTCATAGTTAATTCATTAGAATAACCTTAAAACCCTACCAAAATCAATCGCCAAGTACGCATCCCTACAAAAAAACTCTCAAATAAAATCTACTACCCTCTACAAAATAAATATATCCATATAAGACAGCCATTGTCTCAAGAGCTGTAGACATTCCACTTCACCTCAAGGACCAGACCCTCAATCTTGAGGAGCCGAGTCTTTGAGTGTCACTCGCGGCTTTTGAAGGCGTTGGTCTTGATCCCCCCCTTTGGTGGTAAAAGGTGTTTGATCTTTGTATTTTACTGGTATATGTTGGGTGGGAGATGGCGGATTAATTGGGAGTTAGATGTGGAACATCGCGCCTGCATTCTTAGAAATGGGAGGTAGTTTAGTACAGCTACAGTTTATAAGTCGTGTTTAAGTGAGGTCAACAACGAAACTATTAACACTGTCATTTACATATCGACAAAACGGACATAAAATCATTCACAGTACACACAGCCCTCCACACAGGCCTCCTCTCTTCGAGGAGAAGTGTGCTATAATCTGCCACGCGGGCCCAGTGCGGGTTGGTAGAATGTCACATGTCTTCGAATTTTTGGTACTAGGTTAAGGCAGTTTCCTCACGATGTTTTCCTTCACCATTTTGAGAGCAGTGGTGATGAAGTTATTTACACAAAGTAAAGCCTGCCTGAGTTCGAACCCACGACCTACAACTTGCAAGTCGGGACCATAACAACTGGGTCACAGCTCTACCGATGATTTGCAAAGTCGTAAAAACTGTGCGAGTTAGGGGCGGGTCGCTAGGAATAATTATAATCTAAGGATACCGCTCTACGTAGCAACAGCAAATAAGTACTGGTAATTAATTCCGGGGGGTATTAAAGTCAACCGTTTCAAAGCGAACATGTTGTAATTCTGGATTGCGACCAATTCTGGGTATTTTTTACACCCAAACGGTTCTTGGCTAAGGATTTGCTCTATCTTTTGGCAAACTTACGATTGTTCCAGTCTTGAATTACAACGACCATTTCTTTTTTCTTTAGCCATTCAAAGAAAACAACTTCAGGGAACTTACCTTCTGAGTCTTTGGGGCATAATTTGGTTATTAATTTGTTTTTAGTAGGTACACTGATATTACAACTTTATTTGATCCCATTTTAACATGCGTGAAGCAAATTATAATTTAAAATAAAATTTTGGAAGTCCAAAAAAGACATTGCTTCATTTTAATTGCTAAAATACAGATAGCGCCATCCACGAAGACGCGCCCCACTCTTCTTTCTAATCGCTTACAGTACAAGTGTGCAACATTCCGCTAGTGTTTTAGTTTTGTCGATACACAGTAATTACTTATTAGTGGGTAATTAGTGTGTATCAAAAAACTAACAACACTAGCGGAATTAACAAGCGATAACTACTAGCGATTAGTAAGAAGAGTGGGGCGCGTCTTCGTGGATGGCACTATCTATAATTATATTCTTAATCCGCCAGAGTAATAAACAAAGCTGTTACTGTTAGCCTGCATCATCCCACTGCTGGGCAAAGGCCTCTCCCCTTGAATTCCAGCTCTTTCGATACAGGTACGTCTAGTACTACTTATTATATATTCTGTGATACAGGGCTAAAAGTGAATCACTGGTCGTTTGTTTTCTCATATAAAAAAAACTTCTGATCCATAAAAATATGTTGTAATATTTTTCTACCAACACAGAAACTACTTTCAATCCCATTTACTCGTACATTATTAATTATTTACATAGCTATAATTCTAGACACTCTGACCCCTTCTAAAAACTTCTACTTCGCTTCGAAACGGGCCCAAAAAAACATATCCAACCTCATTTCGTAAAAAGTTCTGTACTTTTTTTAATATGACGTCACGGTTGACAATGATGTGGGTTGCGACTTGCCACCTGTCTGACGTTCTAATCTCTCCCCTTTTCGGGGTAAAAATATCATTGACATCAGCGGGTTATGTACCTATGTAGGTACCGACGCCATTTTAGGAGGTGAATGGAATCTGTTGAGCAAAGAGAAAAAAACAATTTGCCCTAGATTTTCTTTTTCAAAAATATGAACCGAATTCTCATCACGTATTCACGAGGGTTTTATTTTTACTTTTTTACATTTCTTGCGTGCCTACCAAGATATATTAAACCTTAAACACAAAGCCTTGAAAAGGCAAAATTAGAAACAAAAATATACCTCTCTTATTTCCCTGTAAGTATTGTAAAACAGCTACTAATGCCGAAATGTGTGATGAAAGTACGCTATGTTAGGTTCCTCTAAAGACGCAGCAGAAATGCATTTCTGTACCTTATTACAACATAATTATGCGTAATCAGCCTATAATGTACCCACTAAGGCCTCTTTGTAAGAGGCATTGGGCCGTAATCCACCACGCGAGCCCAGTGCGGGTTGGTGGATGTCATGTCTTCAATTGTTTTGTTCTAGGACATGCCGGTTTCCTAGCAATGTTTTCTTTCACTGTTTGAGAGTAGTGGTTATGAAATAATTTACGCAAAATAAAGTGCCTGTCTGGGTTCAAACTTCTCTCTTACTGCTCACGGTAATTATGATTAGGAACTCATTTACTAATGATCGTTTTAGCGGACCATGGTTAACAGATGACTTGACGGCGAATCACACTAATATTATAAAGGCCAAAGTTTGTATGTGTGTGTGTTTATGTGTTTGTAACTTCTTCACGCTCAAACGGCTGAACCAACTTTAATAAAAATTTGTATGGAGGTAGCTGACACCCTAGACTAGGTAATACGGGCTGGTGTCTGCAACTCCACGTCAATGCGCGTATTTTGCGTACGTAACCCTAGACTAACATATAGGCTACTTTTTATCCCGATATTCCTACGGGATTTACGCGGGTGAAACCGCGTGGCGCTGCTAGTCACTCATAAAAGCACGTTTACATTTTGTAAAGTACCTACTTCCAGGTCCTCTTATTTGCATTGAGGAAAAAACCGCAGTGTTTGATGTAATAATATTTGCCCCAGATTATTTCGAAAATGTAAACGGACAATGAGATGTAATGTCTAACAGACTCGGAAAAGTTTCCACTGTAACATCAGGATAAAAAAACTCGTTACATTTTTTGCACCATGGATGTTTATTAATTTTAATTTTCTGGCCAGGGGGGTTTTTTGAACCGGCTCCTTTTTTTACGTTGGTAAATAGTTATTATCCAAACAGACAATCGCTTCACCTTGTTGGTTTAGTGGTCGCAAGCGCTACTGCTTAACATGAGGTCCTGCGTTCGATTTCCAGGTCACTGCTCTGTTTATGGGGTTTTTCTCAGTAGCAGCCCGGAGTCTGGATTCGTGCCCGGTTGATGGCACGATGCTCGCCCCCTATTACATGGGACTTCATTACTGGTGAAATGTGGCTGTACTAGGAATTACACCTCTGCCTAACCCTTTATTGTATTACAGGCGTTATGTTATTTTGTATAAAATCGATTTTAACAAGTTGTAACCCCTCCAAAATATAACTTAATTGCTACTAAACACGTTACAAGTAAGTTCATTACTAAAGATTATTCGTTATTAATTACGACAGCCTTTTGTTAATCATTAGTTTATTACTCATGAACTTTTACGACCGAGTCATATAAGAACTATATAACTTCCAAGGGATTTTAAGACACGGTTAATATTTTTAAAACTTAAAAATATCGTAGCGAAAACTTTATTTTCAACTCTAGATGTAGAGGCGAGCGTTGAGAATGCAACAGTGCATCCCAGCGTGTAAAAACACACTGCTGGATTTTCAACTGTCGGCGATGAACAGTGCGTTGAAAATCCTGTGCGCGAAGTAAAATAAAAAACCCGACCGTGCTACCTAGGCTTATTTTGGACTATTATAGTTGGATTCCTAGTTATTAGTTCAGAAGCCAAAATCAGATAGAAATCTGAGAACCTGTCTTAGCAAGGGATCTCGTATTATCCTGTAACTTAGGTATTTGTGGCAGTCGCTTCTTGAAAAATACTGGTATCCAGCCGCGTCTTGTTAGACAAGAAGCCGACCCCAACATAGTTGGGAAAAGGCTAGGCAGATGATGATGATAGTTGGACAGTTTCAAACACGAAGGATTGAAAAGATTAATAGTATCGCCACTGTCGCCTATGCGCCATTCTGACCACAACACGGTAAACGGCCATTACGCTTTTAAGATTTTTGGAAAGTTGCTCAAAACACTGGCAGCGTTACCTCGTGGAATGCTTGAATGCTGATTCTTTGACCAAAAAAAATACACTAACCCTCTGGTCCAATCACTTTTTACGAATTTGACCTTCGTATTGGACATAAAGTAATAGTCCTCCAAACGGTATTTCGGCCATGGCGGCCAATCTCAACGGAGGCCTTGGGCGCGAGAGATATTATTATTATAGTGCTTAAGTTGTACGCAGGCTCTGGTGTACTCCCTTTTCCCTCACTCTCAGAAACTTTCCGAGGAACGGGTTCCAAACTCCGGGCTGTTATTAAGAAATTCCTAATGGATAAACCCAATCACATCAAAGTCAGTAGAAAACAACACAGCTTAGACCCCTATCATGTCTAACAAACTATTAAGAAACAATATCTCTAGGTTAGCTATTAGTTAATTGGACTGTCTCAATAATAGACACATTCGATCCGTGCCAAAACTTATCAAATGTAACTCTCTCGGCATGTCGGATGAATCATTCCTTCAATAGACACTATATCTATCTAATTCTTCCATCTTCATCGAATCCCTACACTGCTGTTATAAAAATGACTGAGGCTAAGTGATTTTGAGACCAGCTGTGGTAGTCCAGCTGCGGTAGTCCAGCTGCGGTAGTCCAGCTGCGGTAGTCCAGCTGCGGTAGTCCAGCTGCGGTAGTCCAGCTGCGGTAGTCCAGCTGCGGTAGTCCAGCTGCGGTAGTCCAGCTGCGGTAGTCCAGCGGTAACGGCCGCGACTTAAGATAAAACCGCTTATTGTGTCACCCTTTGTAAAATTTCTACCTTTATAATATGGTGTACATAATTAAAGAATATTCTATTCTATTTTTACGACTATAGGTCGTAGGTTCGAACCCAGACAGGCGCTTTACTTTGTGTAAACTATTTCATCACCACTGCTCTCAAAACGGTGAAGAAAAATATCGTAAGGCAACCGGCAGTCCTAGAACCAAAAAATCGAAGGCAAGTGACATCTACCAACCCGCACACTGGGCCCGCGTGGTGAATTATGTTCCCTCACAGAGAGGAGGCCGTTAGGAGGGGAACGTTATATGCTGATTATGATTCCTACTGAATTTAGCTACAATCACCATATTTGCGCGAATGGATAAGCGATTTTCGAATGCGTTTCTAATTATATGGCCGGCTACTGCTCAGTGTCAATTTTATCAGCTAATCAAATTTTAGTGCGGCCAGCCAGCCGAAATTAGTGGTGTTATCTTTCTGGGACACTTATTACATAACATCATCTGCCTAACCTTTTCCCAACTATGTTGTTGTCTAACCGGATGCAGCTGAATACCAGTATTTTACATGCAGCGACTGCCTATATAACCTCCAGAACCCAGTTACTGGATAATACGATACCCCTTGGTAAGACTGGTTGTCAGACTACCGGGCTTCTGACTACCCGTGACGACTGTCAAAAATCCACGAATGACAGCCCGGCCCAACGGCATAACGTGCTCTTTTCTCTCACTAGTAAAAGATTTCGGCAACACAAAATAACATTTTTATTCTAACATGTTAACTGGCAACCGGAAACGTGCCCAGAAGGCTGGCAACACCGCCACCCCCACTACCGATGCCCGACACTGAATAACGTAAATAAGATTTGTTAGAAAAAACAAGTATTTTCGTTAACAGAAGTGTCTTCAGATAATACTGTCCTAGGTTTCAGGTTCAGGACTTTTATACTGATTTGGGAGAATATGCTTTTCACTAATTTCAGCAAAGTTAAAAAAAAATTGTGAAATGCCAACTAGTGCGGGGTAATTGCGTAATACACTAACAGTAGGAATGGCTTACATTTTGACAGTTAAACAACATTCATTGCGTTATTTACGTTGTTGATCAGACAAATTTTTCGAACATATGAAGCAATGGATTAGCAATGGAATATGTACTCGTATACCCTTCGTTATGATTGAGGTTGCGATTGATAGTGTGTTACACAATTAGGGTGCTGCTTTTTATGTGAGTTACTCCTACATTTTCGGAATAAGAATATTTTTATTTGCTTTATCTACATCCTCTATTTATATAAATCCTCTATAAAAGTTGCTGAAACAGTTAGCTTATTTCCAACATTAAAACAACCAGCGTCATAGTAACCGTAATATGATCCAAACGAGTGTCATAATGTTGTACTAAATTTCATTATGCAACTCGTTCTCAAAAAAAGAACATTGTCATGCACGCGCGTTTCTCTACCACAGCGGGGCGCCGTAATTTAAAAAATGAACTTATAGGTTATTCGAATTCACGTCGTATATGCCGGCCGCCATTTTTGTTCGATATTAGTATTGCAAAAACGGTTTTAGAACCTTTTATAGAGGATTCATATCATGGATGTAGATAAAGTCTTGTATGCAGCTGTACATCTATATATATAAAAGGAGAACTGACTGACTGACATATCTATCAACGCACAGCCCAAACCGCTGGGTCTAGAGATTCCAAATTTGGCACGTACGTTCCTTATGAGGTCTAGGGGTGCACTAAGAAAGGATTTTTCAAAATTCACCCCCTAAGGGGGTGAATGGGGGGGTTGAAATTTCACGCGGACGAAGTCGCGGGAAGAAGCTAGTATAGTATCACATGAGTGTAGTTAGCTCGGAGATTTAGACGAAAACAAACATTATCTACTTAAAATAAATGTTCTTGAATAAAGATTTTATTCAATTTCGAGCGGCCATTGTTGTTTACATCTTTGGCAAATTTAGCGCGGCCGGACCTTACATTCAAACAGCTATTATACCAATAAATCAAAATTAATAGTCATTTATTGAAATTAGGCTGAGAATCAGCAATTTTCGCGTGAGGGAGAGGCAATATTTGCGCCCTCACGCTATCATCATCGGGCCAAGAAAATCGAAAGCCGATTCCCGGTCACCGCAGGCGCGGGCTTGCGGACGGCGAGCAATGGGTAGTTCGCCGTCCGATAGGCCCGGGTCGACGGCGCGTTGTGTTCCACGCGCGCCTCGGAGATGTCAGCACTGATTGATGGGGTCCGCTAGGGCCGATGACTACCAGGGTCTCGGGTTGTTCGAAAGAGTTACCGTGGCCCTGGCACAGGCAACTGAAGGAACACGGGTGGATTTTAGTCAGTAAAAGTCAGACACGCCCTCCCGCTCCGCCCAGAGCGGGAGAAGTTATTTGATAATTTAATATCCCACCCAAAAAAAAATGGTATGCAAAGTAACTAACATTACGAGATACACAACATTAAATTAAATTATTTGCAGTATGTCAGCTAGCCACGCTAATATAGAAATAATATTCATCATCATCTCGCTGCCCTTTTCCATGTTACTTGGGGTCGGGTCGACGCAACATGTTTTCTATTTCCATTCCCCTGTTAACCGTCATTATACTATTACAACATTTGTATTTGGGCTCCTATAATCTTGTAAATCGTTATTATGTAAAATAGCACCGAGTTTAGGAAAGGGCTCTAAACGTAATAATAACAAATGCCCAGAGAAGCCTATCGATCGAAAGGTCGTGGGTTCAAATCTTACCCCTTTGAAACTGTGGTCGAAAACATAGATTCTGTTTAAGCTTAGTTAAGACTAGCAGTTATTTTAAATGTCTAGTTAAAATAAGTCTTAAGAGGATTATATTTAAGTGTTTTGGTAGATGAATTCGGCTTGAAAACTCTTATTTAATTTAATAAAATAAATAAAAATAAATAAAATAAAATATTTTTTATTTCAGACAACTTTTACACCGTCCATATACAGAGAAAAAGAACAAAGAACAAACCAAAGTATTAACTATTAACTAAATCAAATAACCCTCTCAATTAAAGACCTCCACAGCGGAGATGAGACTCTGTTCGCTATCGTCTTCAGGATTTCATTGCGGCTACCACGCACTCTGTAGATCAGGGACACCGTCTTCTTGCGCATGACGGCATGAAAGCCGTCGGTGTGATGAACCGCGAACATTCCCGATGCACTACAGAAGCGAGGCAGCCCCAACATCATCCTGAAGACGTTGTTATACTGGATTCGCAGGTTCTCAAGCGATCTTTTGGTATGACTGATTAAATGTTTTGTTTCGTAATGTAGTTACTATAATTGAATCAAGTCCTTCTAACTGAACACAGCTGTGCTGCTGGGGAGTTTGTTTCGCCACTTCTTCTTCACAGCGAAAGCGTAGTGAAGGAAGAGAAGGGCGGACATTTTGGGGATTGTCTTATGTCATTTTGCCGTTCAAAAAGTGCCGATTCTCCGCCTAGTTAGAAAAAATAACTTTTGATTTTGATTTTCTAAGGCAAATTGCCCACGAAGCTGCTTAAAATATACGAGTACCTACTGTGAGTCTGTGATATTCTAGCTACTCATGATAACTTGAGTTTGTTAGACGTTACTGTTGAGTATTGAAACGTGGACACTGACGGTCGGGCTTGTCCACAAATTCAAGGTCGCTCAGCGCGCTTAGGAGATAGCTATGCTCGGAGTCTCTTTGAAGGATGAAATCAGGAATAAAATTATCCGGAAAAGAACCGGAGTTACCGACATAGCTTGCAGAGTAAGCAAACTGAAGTGGCAGTGGGCTGGCCATGTATGTCGAAGGACCGATGGCCGGTGGAGCAGACGAGTCCTGGAGTGGAGACCGCGTCGGCAAGCGTAGTGTGGGACGCCCCCCAGCTAGATGGACGGACGACCTAAAGAAGGTGGCTGGGGTAGACTGGATGCGGAAGGCGGAGGACAGGGTGTTGTGGCGCAGTCTGGGAGACCTATGTCCAACGGTGGCTGAGTTGATTGATGACTGTTGATTAGTGTCGTGGACGGTAGGCCTAGCAGTAATCTTAAGTGCCTAGTTTGTAGTCACAGAGGTAATCTAATAAGTATTTTGGTTGGAGCTTGAAATCATATACAATAGTGTGAAAACTCCGACAGTGAGCAATCCCGAGCATCAATCAATGCTCGTGCTTTTTTGTATGAGAAGAGACTTAACTCCTTCCATTGTGGCAGTAATAAGCCGATTATGTTCAGCAAAAAAAATGTAAGGTAGTGAAAGTCAGCCTCAAAAAGATGTACAGTCAACAAAAGAGATAAGTATGCAGGATCGTCGGATATTCCTACCTAGTTGAAATTTAGTAAGAAACCGATGGATGTTCTCTAATAAAATTTAATTTTATTAACAGATAACAAATAGCTGATTTATCAAATTAAATTTTAATCGACAACATCCATTGGTTTCTTACTAAACTTCAACTATATCCGACGATCCTGCATACTTATCTCTTTTGATGACGATACCAATACGTCAACAAGAATTCACTTGATTGTCTACAAATTAATGTTCCATTAGGTATAATGAAACACTAATTTCATCAAGTGAATTCTTGTCGTGGATGCTCCAATTTATTTCTCCAAACGCATAATGGAACAAAGGTTCTTGACATTAAAATGGTTCCTAGTCCGTGTATATACCTCCATCTTTTTGTTGCTGACTGTACCAACCGATGCCAGTTTTAACGAAAAATAAGACATTTTGTTTGTGTCATTTTATACTGTGTAGGTACCTACCCTGGATCCGGTTAGACTGGAAGCCAACCCCAACATAGTTGGGAAAAGGCTAGGCAGATGATGAGGTACCTACCCTATCTTGTCTCGACCATGAGCTTTCCGGAATATTGCCAAGGCTTGTCCCAAAGGTCATGTATGAAGGAGTAAGCTTTATTATGTTCCGGCACATAATATGTCACTCTTTGTTCGCTTTGGTGTCGACAAATGGAATACCTACGGGATGGTAGGAGGATGGGCAGATGTGTCGACACAGGGGTGAATTTAAATAGCCTCTACTTGTAGCCACGAGTGACGAGCTACACGCTTGAGCGTGTAGCTCGTCACTCGTGGCTACAAGTCGCTGTCGCATGCGACAGCGACTGAAAGAAGTTGGTTAGAGCACGCCACGAGTCTCCGCGACGCGACTGACGGGAAGAAGTCAAAATCAAATCATTTATTTCAGATAGGCACATAAAAGGCACTTTTGAACGTCAAAAACGAAAACATAGAATTGATTCTAGTTGCCCCTTCCAAAAGGTAGTGTTCGTATGGAGAAGATTGTGCAATAAACTCCACTGTTATTCTTTTAAAATGTTTTGCAATATTTTGTACAGATGAATTACACAATTATAATTATGTGAATACGATGCACCACCTGTAATAAAATTACTACACCACAATAGGCAAAAAGAAATTAAAAATAAGGCAATGACAAGTAAATTCATTACTTAGTAAATATTATGTGAACATATTTACAATATATATTTCTAAATATGTAAGCATCGGTGCACTAGGTACAGTCAATAGCAAAAGTAGATGATGAAATTTTAGAGTCACTTTTGGAGTCAAAACTGATCACGAATATTCACAGCTGTACTAGTAAGTACCTAAATGTTTGGTATAATTTACAATCACATACTTTTGAATCACTTCGACACCACACAGTTCTGACGCGAACTCCGTTCATTAGTATTGAATTTCTGATTTTAATCATCTACTTTTGCTGTTGACTGTACTTCGCTACATTGAGCGAAGCTAAACGAACTTAGCTTCTTTACCAGTACTTCTAGCGTGCGCTTAATAAACATAAATGAAGCAAAAGAAGTATGTAAGGATCGTAGCAGGTGGCGTTCTGTAGTTTCTGCTTACCGCCATGGGGATAGAGCGCGAGTTTATGTATGTATGTGAAACCTAGATCCTGGCAGTCCATCTACAAATCCCGGAAATAAACATCTAGGTAGGTCTTCACAAAATAACCAAAAGCAACACAGAATATTCCTGAAACAGTAATCGAAACAGCAGCGCCCGAGCACAAAAGCCTTCACGCCGTTATTCGGTTCGTCAATCATCGTGAATATTCGCGAAATGTCGGAACATTTCGGGACCCGGCGATTTTCATTTTGATAGCGACTCGTGTGAGCGTGGCTGTTATTACCGAAGTATGATTAAAAGTGGGACTTTTTGAAAGCACCAATTACTTGTTTCTTTGTAATGGAGTTGATGATGATATTATTACCAACGACCTTAACAAGATACTTAATTATGAATTTTGACTTATTTAACTTAAAGTAATTAACCCGACTGCGGTAAAAAACTTAAGTAAAAAAAAACTGAAAAGCTAAAAACAAGCCTATTTTTAGTACAAAGAATAAGCATTGCCTTGCCATCCAACGTGGTAATGCTGCTAGCCTTTTGGGCACTTATCCCATTGACAGCGATGCGGACGAATTATTTTGATGCCCAAATGAGCTCCTGTCTTTTTCTTTTTTTTCCGTTCTTTTTATTATAGGTACACTTGTATTCATATCTATATATACACACATCAAAAGTGTCTAGGGATCAAGCATTTTTATGCGGATTTCTTGAGATTGAGATGTGGCTTTGTAATAAATTTATGATTTTATAAATTTATATGGATCCTTTTTGGTGCATTTCATAATTTGAATCAGGAACTGTGAATCAAATTCGAGTAAAAGATGAAAATCAGCTGTCAATATTTTCCCTATAAAAACATACAACGCATTGAAGACATTATTAGTGCTACTGTTTCCCTACTACTGATTAAAACCAACGTTATTATGGAGCGGCGACGTCATTTAAGCAGGGAAGAAATGCTCAGAGCCGTGCCGTGCCAGAGAATGATAGAAGCTGGTTCCCGGCAACGTACTGTGGCTTTAGCTTTGAATACAAGTCAGAGTGTTATCAGTCGACTTTGGACACGTTACCGAAGCACTGGTACCGTGGCTGAGCGCCATGGAGGACGGTATCGCTGCACCACACGGAGACAAGACCGATACATTCAAATCTTAACTCGAAGAGCTCCAACAATAACCGCCATGATGTTAGCCGTGAGGCTTCATCACTCTTCAGGGAACTTAATTAGCGACCAAACAGTCAGAAACCGCTTGCATGAAGTGAACCTTCATTCCCGAAGACCGCTACGGGTACCACCTATAGCAATGCACAATCGTAGGATTCGATATCAATGGGCTCTTGAACACAGAAATTGGGCAGAAGAACAATGGCGTTTCGTGTGCTTTTCTGATGAGTCTCGTTTTGGTATGAGACCGGATACAAGACGTATACGACACTGGAGAACCCCTGGACGCCAACAGCGATTAAAATCCTGCCAGGAAGTCCATCCTTATAGTGGTGGAACCATCATGGTATGGGCGGGTATTTGGATCGGCGGAAGAACTGAGTTGATTTGGATCAGAGGCAACCTCAACGCTCAAATTTATGCTGAGACGATTGTATCAGACGTCATCGTTCCTCTACAAGTGCAAATCGGTCCCTTATTTCAGTTAATGCATGATAATGCACGACCGCACACCGCAAGAGTTGTAAGACAGACTCTCGCCGCAGCTAACATCAATGTCCTGCCCTGGCCTGCTCAGTCGCCAGACTTGAACCCGATTGAGCATGCATGGGATATGCTACAGAGAAGAGCTCTGCCGAATATGGAGGGTATCCAGTCGCAAGAAGACCTTTTTTTGTTGTTGCAACGAACATGGGCTGCCATTCCACGGCGTGATTTGGATGAACTCATTTTGAGTATGCCAAACCGATGTTCTTGTGTTGTTAGTGTTCGCGGTAGAAACACGGATTATTAATTGTTTAAGTTACCCAATAAAATTTTAAAGAAAACTGTTATTTCAGTCTTTTTTTCGAACTTTTGTGTTAGTGGTTCAAATGTCAAAAATCCCTTTATTAGGAAAATGGCAAATTTCTTTATTAATGCAAAGGTGACTTGGTTTATCGTTACTGTGACAAACGAAAACACTTTATTTGATGAATCCTTAAAGAAAATTTTAATTAATATCAATCAGGAGAAAAGTTATTGCAAAAATATATGTTGATCCCTAGACACTTTTGATGTGTGTATTTTAGTGTTAAATTGTAAAATACTTAGGTTAGAAATAAATGGTTGTGAATGGTTAAAAAAAACCATTTTAAATTAAATAGAAGTTGGAAGCAGGCGGAAAACATTCCATTTTTATATTTTCAAACTCAAATGGCCAATGGGTCTCGCCTGCTTCCATCAACAATACCATCTTTAGCTTAATTTTCATGAATAGTTAGTATATGCGGAGTTTCTTGTCCATTCTTCTCCATACGAAACTGGAAACTACCTAATTAAGTTTTGAGTTGAGCTGCACGAATTCTGACAAATGCGTGCACTGACTGGACGTCCACTCAATCTGTATGGTTCTTTCCTCAAAAGACCATCTCAGACATCGATCTACATGGTCTTCATATATCCTGACCAAGATTATGTCTGGACTTTAAAAGAGACTGTGACCTCTGAGTTTGTTTCGGCCTTTCTTCTCAGAGTAGTCAGATAGGAAACGCCGACCTCATCCAGTTTTTAATTAAAAATATGATTGACGTGTAAAAGTGTTTGTGCAAACCTACTTACAGAAATAAAATCATTTATCATTTACCTTTTCGAAGGGGCGACAGGAATTCATTATATTTCCTTGTAAATTGTGACGATCAAAAGAGCTTTTTTTTTATTTGAAATAAATGCGTTTGACTTTGACTGTATACACTGCACAGTGTAGCAGACTTTTTCTAACCATATTTTTCAGAATTTTCATCTATCCATGGTCTATAAAATGTAGCCGAGAATACGTAGGTAGTTAGGTTATAGCTAATAATATAACCTAACTTCTAAGATGTCAGAAACAACCCGAAGGTGTATAGTTAGTGTCACACCTTCTAAACTTAAACAGTGTTCGCCACTACAAAGTTTAATTGCATAAGTTGCAGTAACTGACTTGCAACGTGGAAATGTTGGCTGCAAGTTGACTTGCTGTGAGTTTTGCCATACACAAAAGGTCATCCTGCAGAATGTATTTACTTACTTTTTTTTTCTCTGTTTTGTTAGTTTTTGTCACGGTCTGGCAGTTTGAGTTTATGTGGCCTACCTAAATGTCCTTTCTTTGGTATTATTCGTCGAATCGTTGAGCTCTTTAATTTTTGGGCTGAACTGCACGATTACTGACAAATGCGTGCACTGACTGGACAAGTCCACTCAATGTCTCAATCTGTGTGGTTCTTTCCTCAGAAAATTATTTCAGACATCAATATGCCTACATGGTCTTCGCATGATCTGACCAAGATTATGTGAAGATCATACTTTAAAAGAGAATGTGACGTCTGGGTTTGTTTCGGCCTTTCTTAGAGTAGTCAGGTAGGAAACGCCGGCCTCATCCAGTTTTTAAAATATTACGATTGACGTGTAAAAGTATATGACGTGCAAACCTACTTACAGAAACAAAATAATTTATCACAGAACTAAAGTTGTTCATATATTGTAAATTTTTTTATGATAGTTTTTGATGATAGCAACACTGCTGTCGAAGAATTGGTAATACAATACAAAGTACTAAGGCCACCAGTACTCTCACAAAGTACAAGTCCCGACAGCCGTCCTTCCATCCTCGCTGTCGAGGCCCGTCGCGACGCGCCATATTATGTCCGCCCCGAAGCTTACTCGAGCCAGCCCACGCCGCCCCTGAGCCTGTAGTTTTAAATTCGTCCCTAAATCATTCCGATCCAGCCTGCCCCTTGCTGCCCTCTCCCAGCGACGCCCTAAGCCGAGGTCCGTACCCCACAGGGGGTGCCCTTAGCGTGTAGTCGTTTTTTTTTTAACTTTTATAAGCCCTGGCTGGAGGCTTTAATTTATTGAGGCATCCACAGACAAGCCCGATTAAGCAGACGATAACCTCATAAGTTGAACTGCGAGATGCCAGTTAAGCATATTAAAAAAATACAATACAAAATAGAAGTCATTACTGTATCCACATAGCCACATAAATAGACAGGTATAATCCATATCCAGGCTAATGATATTATTGTAAATGCAAAAGTAACTCTATCTGTCTGTTTAGCTGTTACCTTTCATGCCGGATTTGGCTGGGCACACGGATAGACCTGTTAGATTAGGAATTTAGGACATAGGATCCTTTTTATCCCGGTAGTAGGTAGGTACGTTCCCATGTGATAATTGCCGTGCTCTATGATGCAGGTGAAACCGCGGCCAAACGCTAGTACACCATAAAGGCCTGGCCACGACCTTGCCGCTATCAGCGGCAGCTTAGCGCGGGGCGGCGAGCGGTAAAAACAAATTTAACTTATACAAAGATATATGAACCATGCCACGACACACCAGCCCGCCTACTTTTACTAGTATAAAATACCCAGGTGTTTGCTTAGGTAAAGTTGCAATTTTTCGTTCACGAGAAAAACGTTTTTTTGAATTTTACGTAGGTATCTATTTAGAAGGTATTTCTTTGTGCCCGTTTATATAGCTAGTCTTTTAGCTCAAACACCGATCCTATATCTACATTCAAACACAATTCATCTTAAAAATATTATTTTCTGCGCGCACACAATACGCGTTGACTTAGGTATCTGCACGTCAAATCCAAAACTGTTTTGATTGATCTAAATCAAGATAGGTATGCCAGAAACGTTCAGTCCTACGTTTTATGCAAATATTGGCCGCGACTTACCTAGAAAAACCTGAGCGTTAGATCATATTGATCTGCGTTTGTTTTTGGCATGAATAATGTAGGCGTCATCATTAGGACAGTAGGCCTTCTTCTCTTGTATCGGTACGAACTGTGTTTGAGAATAGCTTAAGTGATTAGCAATAAGCAATCCACACTGCTGAATTATAGGCCACTCTTAATTGCTAGTCATTTAGCTCGATCCTCAACTATTCTCATCCTACTATTACCACCTTTCAAAGATCGTCGCTTCACCTAGCCTGAGGACATCCTACACTACGTTTCGTCACTTTTACGAATAGGTTATGTCGAGGCAAAAATATTAGTCAGGAGGCGGGCTCCACCACTGTTTTAAGGGTCAAGAACATCCTATTGAACTTCTTCGAAGCTTCTACTAGGTAATCGTAAGGGTTTTGGACAAAGAAATAAAGCTGTATAAGGTGTACAAACATTGAGACAATTTATTTTCAAAATCTTTCAAGCCTAAACTAATATTATGTAAGTACATACTTAAAGATACTTGATTTGATTTTTTTTTGTATGTTTGTTTGTTGCTCTTTCACGCTCAAACGGCTAAACGGATTTGAATGAAATTTGGCACATGGATAGACCAAGGCTTGCATTACTTTTTAACCCTATATTCCCACGAGATTGAGACTCATGCGGGTGAAAACGCGGAGCGCAACTAGAGATAATAAAACATTGACTTATCTAATTCAGCATTAAGTTACCAACACGTATTATAAAAGGTAACTTTGACGAAGGTCCCAACAGGCTAGCTAAAGTCATCATGGCTACGTTTTCAAACCGGATTCCTGAAATCCTGATACCGGCTGGATAATGTGTAGGATCCGGTGCTAACCGGCGCTGTTTAGTCCCGAAAGATATCTGGAGGATGAGCAAAATCTTTTTCTACTCGGTTAACAACATTCTGATAATCAAGCACGGTGATAACACGGCTTTTATGACGTATCTATATTATTATTAATTTTAGGTACCTACCCGAAACTGTCATATTATCGCAATCAACTTTGAACCTTATGCTTTAGCGATAAAGTTGAAAATCTATTAAAGAAATTTGATAGATTGTAGTAGCTTGATGTGCTGGCGTCTGTACCTATGGATGGATGACAAACGACATCGCAGCAGGCCCAGACGAAGATGGCAGGATGAGCTGGACTTCTTTAATAAAGATTGGTCCTTGGCAGCTCTAGGCAGAGAGAGGTGGAATGATAGTAAGAAGGCCTTTGTCCAACAGTGAGACATTAATGGCTAATAATAAAATAAGTTACAATAGGTAATGGATGGATGAGGTTATTACCTATAATTCATCTACTGGCTTACTTGGGTTCCTAGTTAGTACCTACCTAGGAACTAGGAACCTAGGGCCTCTGCACGCCACGTTTTTTAAACGCGCCGTTGACGCGCGTTTGTAGCGAAACAGACGCGATACGCACGCGAGTCAGACGCAGCCTGTAGACCTTCTTTAGGACAGCATCGACGCACGTTTCTAAAACGCGCGTCAACAGCGCGTTTAAAAAACGTGGTGTGCACAGGCCCTAGAGCGCCTACTTTTTATGCTACGTTTTTTGGGAAGATTCGTTCGAAACAAAAGATGTAGGTAGGTATTTGTACGTAGATACTAAAATACAATTGTTTTTTTTTCAATTGTTTTGGAATTCAAAACAAAAGGCGTCTAGGAAACAAAATCTGCGTAACATTCATATTTAGAAACACACGTGGTCTCAGATAACCCTGAGATCTAGAATGTCTGATTGTAGGAATTGTATGATCAATCACACGAACGAGACTCATAATAATGAAAGTTGGTTTTGTAGGAGTGTTTATTTTTAGGGTTCCGTACCCAAAGGGTAAAAATGGGACCCTATTACTAAGACTTCGCTGTCTGTCCGTCCCTCTGTTTGTCACCAGGCTGTATCTCAAGAACCGCGATAGCTACACAGTTGAAATTTTCACAGATGATGTCTTTCTGTTGCCGCTATAACAACAAATACTAAAAACAGAATAAAATAAATATTTAAGGGGGGCGCCCATACAACAGACGTGATTTTTTTTGCCGTTTTTTGCTCGATATTAATAACGGCAACAGGTAGACGCTTGAAATATTTTACAGAATAGGTACTTAGTTTTACATTCACTTTAAAACTAAATAATTAAATTAAAATGAAATAAATTAAGGGGGCCCCCATACAACAAACGTGATTTTTTTATATATAGTGTAAAATATTGTACGGTGGTACGGAACCCTTCGTGTGCGAGTCCGACTCGCACTTGGCCGGTATTTTATTTATATCTAGCTACAAAATTCACGTTTGCACACACAAACAACAAAAAGCGACCACATGGCAAAAATCCATAGTAAGTATAGATAACACACTGACGATAATTTCTTATCATTAAAAACGCGTACACTAATAACATGTTGCTAAGCATACGGCTAAAATAATCATAGGTAGTAATTTCACCGTATCTGATAAAGCAACTCCTTGAGCCATTGTGCTCCAATTCTTCGTTAGCAATCTGTCATTCAAACGTCATGAACCTACCTACCTACCATCGTTATCTCTACAAGCTTCTCCAGATAATAAGTATTGTATTATAGTATAAATTATCAGTACCTAATGCAGTGAAGTTCAATGTCGAATTTGTCAAAAAATTGCAGTACCTAGTTGATATTTTTTCATTTGAAAATGAAATAAAATTTATACGGAAGGTCCTCTTTTAAAATGATAGGTAACTAATCGGACAATACAACAAGATATTTTTCTTCAAGTTTGGAAAGAACACGCCTCTGAAAATCGAGCGAAAATTTCCGTACCTATCACAAGACTAAACAAAGAACTTCGCCCAGCCAAAAATATTCTCGTCTACCTACTATGTAAATAACTTGTACCTAAGTACTTACTTACATACCTGAAATAATTCAGCGTTGTTAAAGGCAGTACAGATAATAAAAATATCGAACTGTCCCACAAATTCCGGTCTCCATTGTCCCAGTCCAACGACTCGAAACAATGGGACCAAACAATTTTCGTCCAGGTTTTGAAAAAAAACAAACCCTACCATTCCACAAACACCCTGAATTAAAACTCCCAGATTTTTAATTAAACGTTTGGTTACACCCAACATTGTTGCTGAAAAGTTTTACAATAAAGAGTAAAAGACGAACCTGTTTGACGATCAGCCTGGCGACCCTGGGGCTCGCGAATGTGACGAAACCATAACACTTGGAGACACCAGCTCGGTCGTAGATCACCCGGGCTGCCGTGACGGTCGCGAACCCTGAGAAGAACTTCCACAGGTCCTCATCAGTCGTGGTCAAAGAGAACCCTCCCACAAAGATTCTATTGTGTATAACTGTCCCGAATTTAGGGGCGTCTGACGGAGGGAGTGTATCATCCGTGTCATCGTCAGGAGAGTTCAGCAGAGCCTTCAGCTTTTCGTGAGGGTCTGCCGTCTTCCTGTTATTCGCCGTGCTTTCTTCAACCATATGAGCGCAACTCGCAGACTCACTCCTTATGTACCTTTTAACACTTTCCATTGTATCTAACACTTTAAAACACTAATATAACATGTTCCCTTGTTTACTAAACTAAATCTCTAGCGGCAACTAAAAGGGCACTGGTATTCACGAAAAAACAACTGATTGTCTGTAACGCGAGGTTTTATCGATTACAGTGGCACATAAGTTGATAGGTAGGTTTTGTGAGTTGCGCGCTACGGACCACGACGTGACTGACACACGGACGGTATTCGAGTGATGTTTAAAAAAAAAACAACCGAGATAACAGTGTGTGATTTAAGATTTTTTTAGATACGCACTATTAATAGTGTTTGAGCTATTGTCGACCGCTATTTTTACTAGGCGAGGGAACTAGGTCAACAGTTGACACCTAGCGGATGAATATTCTTAATGGTTCTTATCAAGTTAAGTTTAGTTACGGTTTGCTAAAATAGGTGGCGCCTTTGTTATCAGATATCAGCTGCTCTTTTATTATCTAAAGATAAATTATAGATACCATTGTCAGGATTACCTACACATTTCGCAAAGAGTGTTTGGTGTTCAAATTGACGTTACAATTTACCGGTAAATTGTTTTAATGGCATAGATTGACTTTGAAAATTCACGGAAATCAAACAGATTCTTGTTTTCAAATAATAGATATATAATTTAGATAATGATACTGTATTTTTTTGTTTATACGTGTAGATTGTTTGTCTCGAGAGTGCAATAATAAAACGCTATTTGACATTTTATAATGTTGCAAGAGACTTAAAGATCTCCATTATTAAAAGGACATTATCTGCCTAGCCTTTTCCCAACTATGTATGTTGGGGTCAGCTTCCAGTCTAACCGGATGCAGCTGAATACCAGGATTTTATAAACATGGAGCGACTGCCTATCTGAACTCCAGATCCCAGTCACTGGGTAATACGATACCCCTTGGTAAGACTGGTTGTGCTACTGACGAGTGATGACCCGTAACGACTGTCAAAGAGCCATGAATGACAGCTGAGACCAACGGCTAGGGATATTCGATATACATCGATGTATCGAATTCACTCGATGTTTATAGTTCGATGCATCGAAACGATTCGATGCTTTGAAAAGGTATTGATTTACTCGATGTATCGATGTTTTCTCATAAAACATCGACTCAATGGTAACCAGCTGATCATTGTACAGACGCCAGCACATCAACCTACACCTAACTGTCAAATTTTCCCAATCAACATTGAACCTTATGCTTCAGCGATAAAGTTGAAAATCTATTACAGAAATCTGACAGATTGTAGTAGGTTGATGTGCTGGCGTCTGTACATCTATTACTGTTCAGTAGCTCTGATTTAATAAAATTAAAACTTGAATCTTTTTTTCTTTTACTGGCGCTAGTTGGATAATTTGGAAATTGACATGGGCAATACTGCGCCAGAGAGAATTTAAAAAAAAACTTCGTTTGTTTTGGTTCTGCGTCAGATTTATTGTGAGACAAAAACGTACACGACGACAAGACGTAAACTTAGTAACATAGATTCCTTAAACACATACAAAAGGCAAAAAGAAAAGTGCTGTTGTAGGAGTAATCTATAATGAAAAATGTGTTCAGAAGGCCGACTACAGCTTGTGATGCAATGTTAGAAAAAGTACTCGATTTTGAGAAAACATCGATGTTTCTTACCGATGTATCGAAAAATATCGATGCACAGCCGCGATGTATTGCATCGAAAAAAAACATCGATGTATTTTTTAAGTGGACACCCCTACCAACGGCTAACGTGCATTCCGAGGCACGGAGGGGACTTGGTATGTGAAAATGGTCACCTATACACGGATCAACCGTGGCAAGCGTAGCTTAACCTGATCGATCGACCCGTGTGGCTGTTATTTCTTAGCCTCAATTAAAAGGTATTACTACTAATCCTGGATAGTTAGTAATATGTAACAGCAAACATAGTGGATAATAGTTTATCACTACTTTTTTAACTAAGGATTAAAAGTTAATAATCCAACACACACATTATGAACATTTTTTTGACATTTTGTTCTGATTTTTGTGTTTCTAGTTTTCACCAAATAGCTGCTTCTGTTATGTATAAAGTAAGAAAACGCGTTATTAGTAAAAAAAAATATGTTAAAAAATTTACCTGACAAACTTTAAGAGATGCTTTAGACCATCAAACTGAACAACTTTTACTATAAGACCAACTCTGAAATCACGAAAAAAAAAAACTGCTGTTTAATACAAAAGTTCGATACCTTTACCGTTCGATACTGTATATTTCGGACAAAAACATGGAAGGGACTCGGTACTTTTCATGCTAACTATGGCAACACAGAAACATCAATGTCACTGTGTCGAGTGGAGGAGGCTGTTTGCTATTTTTTTTTGTTGTTTGGATTTCCTTTCCTTGTGCTAATTTTGTTTCAAAACATAATGAGTGCTATAACACTAAAACAGTGGTGAAACATCTGACTGGAGTGATAACGGTTACTAATTTGTGGCGTACTGAACACGAGATAATCAAGTTATGTGCCAACAACAGTTTGTAATTGGATTATAAAGTTTTCTGAACACATTCACTACCGTGGTAAGTGTATTTATGTTGTAACAACAGTCCGTAACATCCTCAATTATATTTATGATCGCAAACTACAGCTGGACAATTCACAATGCTTCAAAATCCGGTGAATATTTTCGGTGGCGCGAATTAGCAACAATTTTCTGTGTTTACCTCCAATTTTTCGATAAAAAATTCGACGTAGTTCGTTACAAGCCGGTTCATATCATTCTTGTTGACTGTAATGTTCGGATTGTGTATAAATAAACTGGGTAAACTGGTTTTGGGGCAATAAAATTGTCTTGTAAGGTGCACAGAATAATATTCGTAATGTCTCTTGACATAAGGCTGGCGTTTGTTTGTAATACTATGAAATATTTAGTAAAAGTTAAAGTTTTACAAATGACATTTCTTAAAAAATATGCTGCCACTTTTCAACTGTTTTATTCAGCTGGTGTTAATGTTATCACATTCATAATATGCAATACTTTATGAGTTGTCACAGAAATATAGAGAATCCTATTTTTTCTTGCTATTGGATGTGTAAATATTTGTCTGTTGACCTCAAGTGCTTTATAACTGTAAACAATAATAGTTAAGAAGTGTTATTAACCTTTTTGGTGATACTCAAATAAACAATACATATTATAAATTAAAGTCGCTTCTTGTGTTCTGTCCGTGTGACAGCATTGTTCTTCTAGTTTTTTGTTGTTCTTCAGATTTTTATGCGGTTCCCAACATCATTTAGAGAATTTATTCTGGGAGGTTTATGTGCATAATACATATATATAAGTATTAAACTACATAAAATAAAGAAATCTCGATCTTTTGTCAAGTCGTAAAAACTGTGTGATGCAGTAGCGGGTCACTAGTAAATAGGATAAGATAAGCATGTCAAATAATTTTCTATGGTATAAACTACAATAGTGTAAAAATGGCTTGCAATCAAATTATTTGTCAAAACAATTAACTAATGAACCAGTTTGTCTGTTACTTCAATAAAATTACTAAGCGTATTTCAATATCAACATTGTAAGTTTCAACAGTTGTGTAAACATTCCTCTACATTTTTAACGCAAAGACCTTGCACCTTCCATCCCAACTTAAGTACCTACAGCTGTTATTGAATGAATACATTGTTTGTCGTAGTTTTATATTCAACTTTTTGACCATATTTATGGCAGCAGAATATTAAAAAAAAAATTAACTCTATCCAATAATAGTTCACAGTAATTGTTTAACTATAAAACTTAAGCGCCCTTATTACAAAACAAGGTTTAGGTTTAGACCCAGGTTTAAACCATCAAGTAATTTTTTTAATGGAACTTCATTCCGTCAAAGCTAAACTTCGTATTACAAAAATGGATGTTAAAACCGAGTCTAAGTTGTCAGTTTTGTATTAAAAACTTTGCATTGCTCAGAATAAGGTTCAAAATACAATAACAGGCTTGACGGTTTAAGCTTAGACTAAAGTTAAAACTCGTTTAATAATAAGGCCGAAGGAGTTTAAAAAAAAAACTTGCACTATATGCATGCGCAAGTAAGCAGTTGTTTCATCCTATATTCTAATTTATGAATATTATTATGAACAAAGTAACCTTTAAGCACAATTATCCTATTGAAGCGATCAGCTGATTCTAATAAAATCCGCCATCTTGCCTCTTAGCATCCTCTTATCAGTGCTCCGGCGGTGTTTAATTTTGACAGCTACTAATCAATTGCTTAGCAACCTCTTAGCGGTAAATAGCATTTATGAATAAGAATTTTGCTTATCAGTTGCTTAGCAATTGATTAAAATTTAAGAAAGTCTATATTAATATTCTGTGGTTATATTTATATTTATTGAATAACCCTCAGTGTTATGTGTCAGCAGGACATCCCCCAAAGATCCAAAAAATTTCCATTTATTTATTGTAAGTAAGAAAAAGAAAAAAGACGAATAATTTATTTGTAAAACATAGGTAATTAACAAATTATGTACAAAGATCTTAAAAATATGGTAGTGCAAGTGTGTAAGTTTCTGTACAGACGCCAGCACATCAAGCTACTACAATCTGTCAAATTGTCCCAACCAATTTTGAACCTTATACTTTAGCGATAAAGTTGAAAATCTATTAAATAAATTTGACAGATTGTAGTAGCTTGATGTGCTGGCGTCTGTACATGATCCTTATTTGCAACACTATTACATATTGCAAATTGCAATATACAGCATGGTCTGTTTTAAAAAGGACCAGTTTTTTAATCTAGGATTTTAAACCTAAGAAAGCATAGATTTTTCATGAAATGAATACTTACCTACTTACTGTTTCCTCTCTCGTGAGCCTTCTGACCACTAAATTAAGTAGGTACCTACTATACTCTGTGCTTTTTTGTTTTGTATGGCATCTGGCAGATCAACCTAAGAGGTTGTTGACTGCTTAATCGGGCTATTTTGTGGATGTCTTAATAAATTAAAGCCTCCAGCCTGGGCATAAAACTTAAAACCTAAGGGCACCTCCTGTGGGGTACGACGCACTAAACCGAGGTCTTAGGGCGTCGCTGGGGGAAACTATACTCTGTGCCTTTGATCACCGCATTTAAAAGATGGCGTCGCTGGGGGAAACTACTCTGTGCCGCATCGTCACCGCATTTAAAAGATAAGTTTCTGGCGAACCCTGGGCAGTCAGCCCCTTGACTCTGTTGAATGGTCACTTTTTTACATTGCTATTGTCTTAAATTATAGAACACGAAATTAGAAGTAAACAGTCTTATTATTGCTCAAACAATTAGTATTACAACTACCTAATGATTCGATAGCTGTTAATGCTGCAGTAAAATTTATGATTATTTTGGTATGACTCACAGTATTACAAGTTGTGCAATATCGCTAGAGTTACTAGTATGGTGGGGTTTTCCCCAATGACCTATGCTGTTTAATTTACTAAGTATCCAATAATATTTCTGTTAAGGGGACTACAGGACCTAAACGCAAAAAACGGAAGTTTTATAATGCCTAAAAGTATATGATCGACTACGGTAAACAAAATCAGAAAAATATATGATATTCTTCAGGATATATGCTAGTTAGATAGCGTGTTGAAAACATAATACAACTAATTTGATATGATAGAAAAAAATCATGAAGATACCTCTAAAAACTTTTTTTTTTATAATAAAAACCATAAGTAAGTACTAATATGTATACATACGATCACTCTGATTTTTTGTCAGATTATTCTACAAGCAACATACTAAATTACTAGTGTTTTAATTTTGAAGTCCAAATAATAGATTTTTTGTGAATAGATAATTGCTTCATATTTGGCAATAAATTACCAGCGTTGTGTCATCGCGCTTCTCTTTATTTTCTATGCAGTCCAACAAAGACCGCGCTTTAGGTCATGTAGTCGCCTTAAGAGTTTATTGTTAAAAGGGCGTGATATCGCCAAAACCCGGGATTGCTTCTAACTGACGAATTCTGAAACGCAAGTCAATGTTAAATCGTCGCTAAGTTTCATGCTGTCTGCAATTGCGTAAGTAACACTATCAATCTGAATCTGAATCATTTTTAAGAATATTATAATATCCATTTCTTCTATCGCATTAGGGCAACCAGGGCCCTAGTTCACTATGATTCACTATGACCATTTAACGATTCCTTACTTCTAAATCACGTCAATGCCTTAGTTAATCACGACATCAGAGGGGCTATTCTCGTAATTTTAAGAACGTTCACAGTCTGATCTCAGTCTCAATCTGTCAAAAATACCTCTAATTTCCCTACATTTTGTTGTCAAAATGTAGGGAAATTAGAGGTATTTTTGGAGACAAACTTATGTCAAAAACTTGTGTTTTTGACATAAGTTTGTCGCCGAGATGAGACCGCGACTAGATTTTGAACGTTTAAAATTATGAAGAATTTCTGCTATTAGATAACGTATGACACAATAGCGTGGTTTGAACTTTCAAATTTCAAAACACTTACTTGTTGTCCGTACGGTTGATATTTCGTTGGATATTGACGTGGTTTGCACGTGGTAACATTTCGAGGGGAATAATACAGAATTGGGGACCTGTAATGATAGATTTAAAGTGGTATAATAAATATATTATGTTCCAAAAATTTGTCTGCTCAACAATGTAAGTAACGCAATGAATGTTGTAGAACCATCAATATGAAAGCCATTGCTACTGTTACTGTGTTACGTAATTACCCCGCTGGTCAATATAAGGTAGTGTCCATCCATGGTATTGTAAAACTTCTTGAAACTAGGCATTGTTTGAGAATCGGGATAACACTAGGACTATTTAATCTTTAGCTTTTGATAAAATTAATGCGAAAGTGACCCCAGTTCCGTAAAGCCTTTCTTATTTCATACTTACGTTAAAATTAAATGAATTATTTGTCCATAATTGTTAGTAACAATAACAAATCATAGTCAATACTAAAATAAACAAAACATCATTTAATCTATATAAGTAAATAAAACAAAGTCTGGTTAGTTACACCATTTATAACTCAAGAACGGCTGGACCGATTTGTATGATCTTTGAATTGTTGAATTTGTCTCCCGCCCCGAATAGCAGAATGATTACCTATTAAAACATGGGAAAAAACACTGATGATTAATTTTCTCATACATTCGTTCTTATTGATTCAAATAAAAACAAAATCATAAAATCACTCATGTCAACCATCGATCACTATGTCCACAAAATCATTTTGAGTATTAGTGTCATCTCGTCACATGAAGCTGGATGATTCTCCCCAGCACTGCAGAGTCTGGCCTCTCAGAGATCATGCTTAGGATTACGTGGGTGGTAGGTTGTGTTGGTAAATTTACTATATTTGCCTTAATTTTTCTAAGTCAAGCAATCACAACAGCTTACCAAATATTAACACAGTAGATTTATGAAACATAAAAGCTTTCAATTTGTCCGTCTGTTTGATTGAAACGTTTCGGAAATAAATACGCTGCAGGTGAAGCCGCGGGCGCAGGCAATGATTCACAAAATCAATATCGGTATCAATTTACTACACCTGAGATTCGATCTCAAGGTCCAACGCCTGGCAGTATTTGTCACATTTACTAACCAGTGCGGACCTAAGGACCAAGAATAATCTATACATCACGCTTATAATCCCCAAAGGGTTAGGCAGAGGTGTACCTATAGAAGACCCTCATTTCCACCGCGTATAGGATGGATGGAAAGCAGCACATAAAGTCATTTTTTGCTCCGTTGGTGTTAAATCAATCAAAATCAAATCAAAAGTCATTTGTTCAAATTAGGCTGAGAATCAGCACTTTTCGAATGTCAAATCGGTGTAATTGCTGTATGGCATTCCAGTAGGAGGATCAATAAATACATTTCGCCAGTAATGTTTCAAGACCCATGTGATAGGGGGGCAGCCTATTGCCATCAACCGGGCGCAGGAAATAGTAACTTTTATTGAATCGCTTATTTTGACAGTTAAGCATTTCAGTTGAGCTGCTCTATGGACGTCATGGTGCCAAACAAGTATAAAATTAAATTAATGAAACCAAAACTTGCGACTCAGTTTGGGAAAATCGCTGTCAGATGGCATGGCCTAAATTGAATCGTTAAACTGACGTCATGATACGAATTAGCAGAACAGTTCAGTTTAGGTCCTAAAATGGATCGCTTTAAGAGCTCGTGGTAGGCCTGCAGATCCGGACTGGGAAGTTCCTGATAGAAAAACCCAATAGTACTTTACCCGACCTGGGAATTGAAACCAGCGGGGTAATTGTGTAATAAACTATCTGTAGGAATCGTAGAAATGTAATGGCTTTCATTTTGACAGTTCGACAACATTCATTGCGTTGTTTACGTTGTTGAACAAACAAATTTTTCGAACATATGAAGCAATGGATTAGAAATATCCTTCAAAATTATTGAGATAGTGATGAATAGTGTGTTACTCAATTAGGGTACAGGACCTCACGCTTGAATACAGTGGAGGAACAGGGTTTAAAGTTCACTCATCCTCCATAGAAAAGGGAAGGAAGGATCCTCCGAGCAGACGGGTGTTGTGTCTGGCGGGCAACGGCCCGATGATTCATGTCGGGCCGTTGTATATTATTGCGCGGTAAACTCTGCTTGCGAGATGCAGGATTTTGCGTGACGTCAGTATGGCACGTAGTTCGCATTGGCGTTGTAGATACCGCTACAATTTCAATTAAATTCTCAACAATTGTGAAATGAATTGAGACCTCATAGATACGTCTGTACAATGTCTGAGTCATCGGGTTATTTTTGGACTTTTGTATTCAGTAAAACTCAAGGTTTTACAGGCGTTGTCCTCGCGAAGCCGGCCAGTGTATAACAATACGGACCAGCGGAGACATAACGTATTTATCTTAAGTGAGACGCTTTACCTTGACAAGATGCATAAAGCCTCATCTACACTATGCAAAACATGTATACATGTATTCGTGACTTGAGCCGGACACATTCAGTTGAACCAGGATTTGTTTGAATCCTGAAAGGCATTTTTGGACATTCAGAATCATATATCCATGCTTATTAATCTATATCTTTATAAATACTTTTAATAAAGCTGAAGAGCTTGTTTGAACCCCGGAACATAAAGGGCTAAGGAAGGAACACGGGTGGGTTTTAGTCAGTAAGAGTCTGACACTCCCTTCCGCTTCACCCAGAGCGGGAGCAGTCATTTGATGATTTCCCATTCACAAAAAAAGGCCTTTTGCCAACACATTATGCTCTCTAGAGCAGACAAATATTTACGTGTTACGTTATGTATATATTTCGCGTTACATCAATTTTTAAGTGGACCTTAAGTGCTTCGCGTGTCCCCCGTATCTCGCGTGCCTCTGTAAGTTCTGAATTAACTACACTTCTGGACACATCTATTGGCCCACCTTAGAGTTTAGGTTTCGATGGCCCCTACCGAAATATGATTGCTAGATTGAACAAAAACTGTTGATGCAGTTTTAAACCTGATACATTTTACCATCTTTTTCGATCGTATTGTTTTAAATTTGAATTCAGAATACCATACGATATGGAGCTACGCCTAACAAGTCGGATATGCGCCTTGTTAAAGGCAATTGATTTTTGAATAAAAAACATGTTTTATCAAATAAAGGTTTAATTTAATAACGCGTGTTGCCTCCATGGGCATCTACCACAGCTCTCATACGATTAGGCATAGAGTTTATCAACCGCTCTATGAAATTTTGAGGGATCATCTCCCATTCCTCTTCTATGGCAGTTTTCAACTCCTGCATCGTCTGGGCAACTGGCTGACGAGCCCTAACACTTCTTTTTAGCTCGTCCCACATGTGCTCAATGGGGTTCATGTCTGGGCTTCTGGCTGGCCAGTCCATAACTGTGATGTTCACATCCCGAAGATATTCCCTGACGATGCCGGCCGCATGGGCTCTTGCATTATCATGCATAAAAAGGAAATTTGGGCCCACATAGTCCGCGTATGGTATCACGTGAGGTTCTAAGCACTCACGAATGTACCTTTCAGCATTTAATGTTGGCAGCCGTGGTCCTGTAACAACCTCAAGTTGAGTTTTGCCGCTCGCGGATATACCGCCCCAGACAGTCCATGAGCCACCGCCATAAGCAACCCTCTCTTCAAAGCAGCATTGTGCGAAACGCTCTCCCTTACGTCGGTAGACCTTCTTCCTTCCATCATTGCCATGTAACACAATTTTAGACTCATCAGAAAAGAGTACACGGCTCCAATCTTGCTGTGTCCAATTTAAATGACTGCGTGCGAAATGAAGGCGCGCTGTTCGGTGGGCTCGCGTTAGTTTGGGCCCATTAGCTGGCTTGTGTGGTACCATATCGCGTTCTTTTAACCTTCTCCGAACAGTTCGAGCGCTCACAGATACTCTGTGGAAGTCGCGAAGTTGGTTTTGTATCTCAATGGAGGTAAGGTGACGATTTCTCAAGCTGGTCGTCACGATGAATCGATCCTGCCTTTCAGTTGTGACCCAAGATCGTGGCCTTCCTTGGCGACGAACAAAGCCGCCAGTCTCTAATTATCTCCGATAAACATTTCGGACCGCAGATCGACTTAAATTAAGTTGAGCACTCACGTTTCTTTGGCTGTGTCCGGCCTGAATAAGTGCCACAGCTTGGGCGGCGACTTCAGGTGAAGTATCCATAGATTATTGACAGAACCTCACCTTAATGTTAAGAATAAGTAATGTTTGTTGCAAAACCAAAGATATCAATCACTTTTTCAAGAATTAAATCCAAGTAAACCAATAAAACCAAGTTTTCTTAGTATTCGATTGTTTGATATCAACAAACAGGCTCCAAATTGTCTTTTGTTTCTTTAAATTCTGTGTTCGAAATTCAAAAAAAGACTATTGAATGAAATTGTGAATGTGCCAGGTTCAAAACTGCATAAAAACTTTTTGCTCGACCTAATATAAAATTTTAGCTAGGACCAAACGAAACTGAAAATACAAGGTGGGCCAATAGATGTGTCCAGAAGTGTATATTTATTTTATAGGTAGGTAATTATCGATAACAAAATTTTAAGATAAAACTCAACAATTTGTGTATTCTACGTCGATATTTACAAATTCTCTCATACTGGTGATATAATACCTACAATGTCAGCTTTATCGCGATTCTTACGTAATTGCAATTAGGTAGGTAGGTTCAACAATCGCGATAGCTTTTAGTATTTACTGATAATCATTTAATTAGTGTAATAAGCATTTCCGGAATCCCACGTTATGATGAGTGATATAAACCAATATTATAAAGAAAAAAGATTTAATATGAGTGGTTATGCGGGTGAAACCGCGGGGCGCAGCTAGTAAGTTATAATTTAGTTATTACTGGTGCTACTATCCGATCAAAAATACCCTTTATACTAAAGAAGCAGACTTAAAATATTTTAAGTATATACGTGTTCATGCTTTAATTTGATCAAAACAAAAATTAAAAAGGTCATGTTTTTCTTTTTATTTTAGCAGAAAATGTCACCGATATAAAAAACGGGACTGGTTTAGATAAAGGTCTACCGAACTTCTGTCTGCAGATGCATTTATAGTGACAATTGTGACGTCGGCATTGCAAAATCGGCACCTTCTTTTATATTAGGTTCATGTGGGTAATTGGATATCATCTAATATTGTACTTTTGTGTGTTGTGCTGTCTTTTTGTATGCGCCAAATAAATGGTTTATCTATCTATCAAAAAATTGCATTGTATTATTGTTAATCAGCTTTCGGGCGCCTGATGCATAGTGCTTTGCGGTTTCCCGGTCGCTCTCTTTTAGATCATCCTAAAGCAGTCCACTGCTGGACATAGGCCTGTCCGTGTCCAATTGCACGCCATTCAGCTAGCTCGATACTCGGCAACTGTCATCTAGCTGCTACCAGCCACCCTGCGAAGATCGTCGCTCCACCTAGCCTGAGGGCGGTCTTACGTTTGACGTACCGGTCTCTACTCAAGAACGCGTCACCCCAACGGTCATCGGTTCTACGCATTCTACGGCTAACTTGGCCGGCGCATTGCCACTTCAGCTTGCTTATTCTGTGAGCGAGGTCGATAACTTCGGTTCTCTGCCGGACCACCTCGTTCCGGTTTCGATTTCTCAGAGAGACTTCAAGCATAGCCCGTTCCATAGCTCTTCTAGGTCGTTCCTCGGATATTTTCACTAGCCTCTGCCCGCGACTTCGTCCGCGTGAAATTTCTTGATCTTTCCTTGCCCCGACTCACCCCGTCGCATCGCATCACCTGCCAGCGCTGTTACTTAGTATTCGCTTAGCGATCTTTCTAACTTGTTATCTTTTTCGCTCGGCTCCTAAGGGCCATAGCGTGATGTTAAATAGCCTATAGCCTTCCTCAAAAATTGGGTATTCCCCGAGATTAGCGTGTTCAAGCAAACTCTTCAGTTTTGTTATTATTATATCTATAATAATAACAAAACTATCTAGGCAACTGAGGTGTAAACCTTAAGGTTCATTTCCGAAGGCGACTGCAGACTGCAAACGGCAGCGTTTTCATTCAAAAACCAGTAGGAAGTGCGGTTTATCAATGCGATTGGGCGGCTTTGCTGCTGCAGTTTGCGGTCTGCGGTCGCCTTCGGAATTAAACCTTTAAACCCTGCGTTACACCTTTCGAAGTTTGAACATCAATTAAAAAAAACCGGCCAAGTGCGAGTCGGACTCGCACACGAAGGGTTCCGTACCACCGTACAATATTTAACACTACATAATTATATAAATACCATTTATTGATATCGAGCAAAAACAGGCAAAAAATGGCGTTTTTTGCATTGGAGCCCCCCTTAAATATTTATTTTATTTTAATTTTATTATTTATTATTAAAGTAAAAATACAACTGAGTATTTTGTGAATATTTCAAGTGCCTACCTGTTGCCATTATTGATACCGATCAAAAAAGGGCAAAAAAATCGCGTTTGTTGTATGGGAGCCCCCCTTAAATATTTATTTTATTTTGTTTTTAGTATTTGTTGTTATAGCGGCAACAGAAATACATAATTTGTGAAAATTTCAACTGTCTAGCCATCGCGGTTCTTGAGATACAGCCTGGTGACAAACAGACGGACGGACAGACAGCGACGTCTTAGTAATAGGGTCCCGTTTTTACCCTTTGGGTACGGAACCCTAAAACGATCAGTGCTCTTCAAACAAAGATTAAGAATAAGGTTACTACGCGATTTGTTTACTGTAGCCCGAGTGACGTTTGTTTGTCCTCTCTCAAGGTAATTGTCCTGCGGGTTATCGCGGGCTGCGATGACCTTGCAAATGTTTCCACGTAATAAACGTCTGCTGAAGTTTATTGTGGTCTCGTCTCGAAGGACCACTTGAGTAGGAACAGTTTCTGAGGTTTCGTGTTTTGTTTGAAGTTAGGTAAGTATATAATACGAATAATTATTCATTTTACAATTTTTTATGTAAATAAACAAGTTAAACACTAGTTTCAGTATATATATAGGTACATTTGGAAATTCATAAAAATGTCAAAATCATCGTTAATACAATGAAATGAAATGTTTATTTCTGTAAGTAGAATTTTCAAGACACTTTTAAATGTCAATATTATTATGTTGGTATAAAATATTGACGTGTCCTAGTGACAGTATTTTAAAACTGGACGGGCGGCGATGGCGATGGCGCCGGCATTTCCTCGCTGACTGATCCCAGAGAAGAAATGCCGAAACAAACTCCGAGGTCATGGTCTCCTTTAAAGTAAAAACATTATATTATTAGGATTTTATGTGAGTCTAACAATGCAAGGCCATGTCTCGAAGGCTGAGAATCAGCACTTTTCGAACGTCAAAATTACATAAGACAGTCCCCCAAAACGCCCTCCCTCCACCACTTCCTAGTGCTTTAGCTGGGGAGAAGTGGCGCAACAAACTTCCAACGATATGATATGATATGGGAAAGTCATGTTCAAACATAATTCAGCTATTTTTAGGCAAAACAACGAGCTGTTAGATGAGTGCATTTGAACTTTATATTTTTAGCCTGGCGTGGGAATCTCATTTTGTGGTCTTTAAAAATCATTCTTCACTATCTACAGACCACAAATGTGGTTTCAATTTAACCGAGGAGGCATAAACACGTTTTTCCATTTCAATGTTGCAACGGACAATTTTGCAGAATTGCAAATTCATGTCTAAGACTAGACTCCCAAAATGATCTCATTTTTTGATACAAGGATAACTGTCCAGGAGTCCAATTCCCGTAATTAAAAATTTTAAAAGTCTAGTCGCAGTCTCATTCCAGCGACAACAATGTCAAAAATGTAAATTAGATGTATTTTTGACAGATTGAGCCTGAGATCAGACTGTGAATCTTAAAATTACGACAGTTGCCCCTCAGATTTAAATTAGCTTCTTAGAATGAACAAAGGCTTTTCGTTTGACGTGTGTGACACTACTACGCCCCAAAACATATATTAAAATAAAAGTTAAAAAAAATACAGGTTTTCCTACCAACCTGTTTAAAATACTGTAGCACTTGATAAGGTATTCAAGTGAAACTCCAGATAATAGTTCTGTGTAGGTATAAAATGGTCATGATAAAATACGTACAGACTTACTTAACGCTAAAATTCTAAACAGGTAAGTAGTGGTAAATATTACTTAAATGATCGAAGAAGCAGGAAAATAGTAATGTTAGTGTTGTTATAATTATAAATCCATCAAATAAAATTGACTTAGTACAGACGCCAGCACATCAAGCTACTACAATCTGTCAAATTTCTTTAATAGATTTTCAACTTTATTGTTAAAGCATAAGGTTCAAAGTTGATTGGGAAAATTTTACAGTTTCGGGTAGCTTGATGTGCTGACGTCAGTAACTTTACTTTTTTTTACGTAGCCTATACTATCGCTGCAGAGCAAAGGCCTCTCCCAAAGCCTTCCAGGCATCGTTTTCCAGAGCCACCTCGATCCAAACCTGCGTCTAATTAAGTAGGTACCAATATTCCAAAAAGAAAAACTTTGTACTACCAAGGTAAAAAGAGAATGTAGGATAGTGGTGCAAACACGCCAATTAGTGCTTATCAGAGGTGTAGGTACAGAGGTCAATGTATCTAGTCGCTTAGATTATTATCTAAGCGACTAGATACGTTAACCTCTGTAAACCTGCCGGTACCGTCTTCCAGTCACGTTTTGTGAGACGAGAAGAGAAAGTTGACACATACATAGTTGCAAATTGTGTGGAAGTGGAAATTATGAACACCTAAACAGTCCACCTTACATAAATACGGAAAGAACGATAAAGACAAAGTAGGCAAGATATTGGCGCAATTCATTTTCCGTTGCCAACTACATAATAATGTTTGTTGAAACTACTCAAAACGTGATTTTTGTGTAAAAAGAATCTCAATCAATCAACTCATCCTATCCATTGCTGGATACAGGCCTCTCCCAGGCTGCGCCACAACACCCTGTCCTCCGCAGTCTGTACCAGCCACCTTCTTAAGGTCGTCGGTCCATCTAGTTATCTAGTTACGCGGTCTCCATTCCAGGACTCGTCTGCTCTACCGGCCATCGGTCCTTCGTCAAACATGGCCAGCCCACTGCCACTTTAGTTTGCTTGCAAGCTATGTCGTTACTCCGGATCATATTCTTTTCCAGATAACAGCTTCATTCCTGATTTTATCCATCAAAGAAACTGCGACCGTAGCCTGCTCCATAGCGCGCTGACCTTGAATTTGTGGGCCAGCTGTCAGTGTCCACGTTTCGGCATCGTATGTCATAAGGGGCAGGACGCACTGGTTGAAGACCTTATTCTGAAAACATTGCGGTATACGGTAACGAGAAGACCTGACGAAGTTTTCCAAACGCTGCCCAACCCAACTACTGGATCCTTCTTTCGGCATCTTTCTCAAAGTTGTGTCTACCGAGCTCAATGAAATCTAACATAGTTGAAATCTTATTTTCACGCAATCTACACCATTTAAAAATATAAATCGAAGACATTTGTCATCCACCAACCCGCACTGTGCCCGTGGTGGATTTTGCCCTTCTCTGTCAGAGGAGGCCTGTGTCCCAGGCATTCTTTCTTATATCTGTGATTCCAGCAGTGGACACTCTGGGAACATCATTACGGGCTGATTATGCTTTTTATGCTACACCATGACCCCAAATCTCATGATTACTTATGGTTGAATGTTTGTGCCGTTCCCACTATCAAAAACGATGTAATAAAAACAACATATCTGCACTCTAATTGTGTCACACACTTTCAATCCCAATCCGAATATTTTGAAATAAATTCCTAATCCATTGCTTTATAGGTTTGAAAAAATCGTCTGCTCAACAACGTAAATAATGCAGCGGACGTGGCTGAACTGTCATAATGAAAGGAATTGACATCAATTAATTGTCAGTTTTTGTGACGCTGTGACGCTTCTATACGCGAGATCAAACGGCGTAGTTAAAGACGTGTGAATGACTAAATGTGGGCTGAAATGGGATTCATTATATCAATCATCAGCGTAACGGTTGTGACACAATATAAAATAGCTTACGAAGGACCATTGACATTTTCACAAACGGAAAAACAAAGCATGAAAACGTTATGTGAAAAAAAAACAGGGTGTGTGCTTATGACCTCATGAATTCAAGATAGAAGTGTAAACTTAAGTATTTGATTTTAAAATGCACTATCTTCTTTAGTCTGTTATCACCATTGAGGTACATAAAACATGGAGATGCCGCGTTATTCTATACATACATTTGCTTATACAAATATGAGTGAAATATGATTCAGAATATGAAATATCATTATGTCTCATTCTTTCTAATGAGATAATTTTATTTGATAAAAGAGACAACAATATTTAAGTTGTTGCTCATTATGGCAATATTTTATCGTGACGTAGTGACAGTTGTAGGTAAGTGCCATAGCAGCCATCTTATGCGCGGAGTTTCATGGTAGTTTTGCTGTCAAATGGTTGTTTATTTTTTGTATTATTGAGGATTGCAAGAAAATTACGAGGATTTTACCTGTTAAAACTGCATGTAAATGTTGGGAAACAGAAACTCAACATGCCTGTGTGTTGTATTGTGAAGTGTGGTGCAAGAAAGAATGAAAATCAACCTCAATTGTCTTTGCACAGGTTAGTAGCCGGTTTTCATGCATTAATACATACAATAATACACATTCGATGATACAATTGTAACGTGATCATGAATTTATGGCTAAAGTATTGATATTTGGGTTCATTTCCGTATAACAGGCCTTTCTATTATATTTGTTAATTCGTTCGTTTGTTTACAATAATATGTCATAATGGACTAGTGTTGTACCGTTGCCGACTTGGCGTAATAGTTTCCGAAACTAGTTCCTCCGCTGAAACGATACCGGTATATTCTGCGATGTTAACATAAATAATCCTGCGTCTTATTCAGTCCGAGTGACCTTGCTAGGTCCGGCCTGTGGTTCACACTTCACAGCACCAAAATCAAAATATTTCACATAAACCTACATGGACACTTTTATGAAACGTCAGAAGCTAGGTGCACGGTTCCAATTGGTAGTTTCCTATGGAGAAGAAACGGTAAGAAACTCAATGGTTACACTTTTAAAATAATTGGCTTTTACAATGTTTTCTATTTTGTTAAGTACTTGTTGACAGGCCTACACTGTCCTCCCCTATCTATTAACATTGAAATTTCAAAAGGTTTTCTCGGCTCCTAAGGGTCGTAACGTGATGTTAAATAGCCTATAACCATCCTGGCTACCAAACGCAAAAATAATTTATGCATGGCATTTTTTTTGCGCGGAACCCTAATTATTTTTCTAAAATAAAGGTAGCCTAAGTTACTCCTTGTAGGGTAGCGGGATCGTCCGAAAGGGTTACCGCTGCCCCGGAACATAAAGGGCTAAGGAAGGAACACGGGTGGGTTTTAGTCAGTAAGAGTCTGACACTCCCTTCCGCTCCACCCAGAGCGGGAGGAGTCATTAGATGATTTCCCATCCACAAAAAAAAAAAAAAAGTTACTCCTTGTAACATATCTGTCAGTGAAAGTCCCGTCAAAATTGGTCCAGCCGTTTCAGATTAGCCGGAACAAACAGACAGACAGACAAAAATAAAAAAAAATGCCATTTTGTTAAAATAGTACTGTTTAGATTTTTATAAGCATTTAGTAAAAAGCTGTTATTTTGACAGTACCAACAGACACTTCAATTTTATTTATTTTTATAGATAACGGAAAGTAAGATAACCTACTCATCTTTTTCTGTTACAATTACAACGGACTTTGTATACATAATTTATTAGGTATGATCTAAACGTGATAACTAGTAAGACTCGTATTTAGTATCGATACTAGTTATAGTAACACCTATGTTCCTTGATAGACACAACACTAGCAATGGCAGCCATTTTATGAGACAATACCAGTTGTAGGTATGCACCCTTTTTTCGTAGGTATTTCCAGTCCATACTGTTGTATGTCAATGGTTATCACAGACTAAGTACAGAAGAACGAATTAGTTGCGCTTGCGCCGAACTCACTGTACTTACCGAGTGTGAACTAAACGTACTTGAACGCGTTTTTTGTGGCTCTTTTTGTCATCATTCGTGGTTTATTTATTTTTTGTAAAATTTACGTAAATTATGTAGGCATTACTTGACGTCAAATGTAGATGGTCATTACGCAGCTTGATAATGGCATGAATCATCTAATAGACGCGTTTGCCGCAGGCCTGTCTGCCGTTCTTCCCACATCGCGACCTCGCTGTATAGGTAATTAAGTACTTGCTTTGACGGAGGATGTTAAAGCCTTCAATCCTATTATATTAAGACGATTTCTTGTTTCAGTCATTAGTTTTACTTGGTGGACGAGTATAATGACAAGAACAATCAGGAGGCTGAAAGTCTGTATCTGCCGAGGCTTTTCCCAGCTATGTTGGGGTCGGCTTCCAGTCTAACCGGTTGCAGCTGAATACCAGTATTTTACATGGAATGACTGCTTATCTAACCCTCCCACAACCCAGTTACCTACTGGGTAACACAATACCCCTTGGAAAGACTGGTTGTCAGACTTTTGGGCTTTTGACTACCCGTTACTACTAACGACTGTCAAAGATAGACTACGGCCAACGGCTTAACGTGCATTCCGAGGAGAGGTCTCGTTACGTCATGGTTGGCCACCCATCCACGAACTGACCGCGGCAAGCCTAGCTTAACCTTCGAACGACCCGTGCGGCTGTTATTAATTAGCCACGAGCTCCTAAAGTGTATTATAACGATATTGGACAGCATAAACAGAGAGAGAGGAAAGGGGCCCGTGGCTAAATAATAACATAGCCGCACAGATCGATCAGGTTAAGCTACGCTTGCCGCGGTTGGTCTGTGGATGGGTGACCATCTTTACATACCGAGACCCCTCCGTACCGCGGAAAGCACGTTAAGCCGTTGCTCCCGGTTGTCATTCGTGGATCTTTGACAGTCGTTACGTGTAGTCAGAAGCCCGAAAGTCTGATAACCAGTCTTACCAAGGGGTATCGTATTACCCAGTAACTGGGTTGTGGAGGTTAGATAGGCAGTCGCTCCATGTGAAATACTGGTATTCCGCTGCATCCGGCTAGACTGGAAGCCGACCCGAACATAGTTGGGAAAAGGCTAAGCAGATGATGATTGGTCAGCATACACATAGAGACTCATAACATTATGCTCTCCGCTAAACCTTCACAAGTTATAAGTTTGTAGAACCTACGTAAGATGTAATATCATAGGGCATTCACCCCGCTACGAACCTTGCTCACTAGCTAATCTTTCCATGGCATGACCTACTCTCGTATAAGGGCGATAAGAGATTAGGAGCTATGCGTGTACTAAGATTGCCATTATTGTGACTTTTTAGGTCCAAATTAACCGCCAAACGTACCTCAGTGGAGTTGAGTTAGGTTAGATTTGCATACTAACGTGCTGCCACAGAGTCTTGATTTAACATAACATCACGCCCGTATACCCCGAAGGATTAGGTAGATGTGCACTTAATACTACACCTACATGTAACCCAGTCATGTGAGCGTATTGCCCAGACACAATAATTCCAGACTCATTTTATTAATTTTGCTTAGGTAGTTTTTGAGTTAGCTTCAATAATACGATTTTTTTCCACTTAGTTTATATTGATGATGTTTTAATAACCTCCTGCTACTGAAAATGAAAATGATATTTACATAGCAAGTAGTGTTATATTGAATTTGTGTGGTGTAAGTACAATTAAAACGTGAAAAATAAAAACTTTTTTAAATGATTTATTGTTATTGTAATAAGTACCTTATAGTAATTTTTATTCCAGGCCACATACACATCGTCTTCACAAATAAATAATACAGAATATTCGGTTCAGAAAACACACTACACACAACTGAAGTTTATTGCCCATTCTTCTCCATACGAAACTCCCCTTTATCTTAATTGGAAGGGCAACTATAAAAATCAATTCTATTTTCTTGTAAATGTTGACGATCAAAAATGCCTTTTGATGATCTTCTTGAAATTAATGATTTGACGTTGTCCTTATTTGCATTTTTCAAGAGTTTCTTTATTTCTTTCCAGGTATCACCGTATGCAATCCACTCCACCCTCCACTCGGCTAGGGGGCGCCAGTGATGGCGGGCGGCAGCGCGTGGTCCAGCCGCGTGGCTGTGCGCACGCGCACGCTCCGAGGCCTCGTCCGCGACACGCAGCGCGCACTGCACGATGTGGCTGATATTGTACACTTTGGTAAGGGGTAGTTGCATTAAAATCAACCTAGGAGGAAGGATAGGGTGGAAGTTGTTTGAAGAAAAAGTACGCGAGGACATTGTACAGTACCAGTATACAAGGTGAATTTTTAAGATGGGGCAGTAAGGGAGCTACCTTAACCGTTGTTGCCACAGGAAAACGGTCTTAGGAGACTTTCCTTAACTTTTTGAGAAATGTTGATTTGCATTCACAGATTTCATTAAATGAAACTACATAGCTTGCTCTGAATTTATTACCTCAACAGTTGAAAAACAAATGCCATGGCTTAAAGAAAATAATACATTAATGTTTCTGGTCCTTTGAGTTTTAAATTCTCGAAGTAATTTTCCCGCTGGTTCTGTATTTATAACCTCTGTACAAAGAGCATGGCGGCACAGTTCAAACTTCCCAGTCTTACGAGTTGTGTGTCGTATATAAGTCGTAATAATTTCATCACCACTGTTCTCAAAACGGTGAAGGAAAACATCGCGAGGAAACCGGCATGTCTTAGAACCAAAAATTCGAAGACATGTGGACATCAAGACATCTACCAAACCGCACTAGGTCCACGTGGTAGATTATAGCCCACTCCCTCTCGAATAGGCATGTGTCCCAGCAGTGGGGACATTAGAGGCAGATGTAATGCCAATTAGATAAATGAAATAGTCATGCGCACAATCATCTAAAACCTGTAGCAGGAAAATATCCTTTTAAAAATATTTACAGGAAGCAAAAATGTGGACTATTCACGTTCACGCCTAACTTACCTCCTCAACGCCAATAAAATTAATTACAACATATATACCAAAATTCTCATTTTCCTGTCCCTTGCGCATGGATTATAATAAAATTACTGTAGGTAGTTTCACTATTATGACGTCATCGTGAGGTCACCGGACCGCCATGTGTTTATAAATAGATTAAAGAAGTAACTGGTTACTGCATATTGCGCAATTTGTCCTTGCGAGAATAGTTAGCAACGCACTTGCACTCCATGAGATCAGAATCTCAGAAAAAATTATTAGATTTAACTATTAGTCGTCTACCAGAACAGAAGCCGTATTCTCTATGCCACAAAGAACGAAACCGCGCGACAGTGAATGAATGGAAATACACAACAAGGAAAGTTAATAAAGCGCTCTTCCTCTCTCTACTTATTTAAAAATTTGCTGTGCCCGACAGGGTCCATAATTGTTTCTATTATTTTTTATTTACCACCTGTAATTGTACATTATGTATTGCAATAAACGATTTGAGATTTGATTTGATTTGAGTATAGGCTAACAAACAACAAAAAAAAGATGAATGAATATAGAAAAAAAAATCGTCATTGAAAGGCACACATTGAAACACCCCAAGTTTTTGTTTTAGCCGTTTAGCAGTCTGAGCTGTAACCGTACTACAACTAAACATATCTCTTCTCAGATCCAGAAGTGTTCACAGCAGTGCAAGAGGTGGGGACCCAGTCTCTTCGCTCCACAGCGCTGGTGCTGCTGGGTACGTCTCCATCAGCACGTGTGCGGTTGTTGCACTGTCTGCTAGGACATCAGCTGCTACCTGACCCTCCGCCCAGAGGATGTCGATGGGTGAGTGGGAATAATGAAGTGGTTGTTAGTTTTTGAGGGGTAACAAAAACGCAATTGCTTCTAATCTGAAAAGGAATACTATTGCCTGCCTTTATCACAACTGCCATAATTATGAAGAAAGTAAAAGTTTTGATTTTATTACGGAATAAAGTATCAGGAAATCTAAATAATATAGAAATCTAAAGAACTAGTACTGTGTAGAGCGAACTTAGACTTTACTCAAGCTAAGTACAGTAAGCCTTTCATACGAATATGAACCTTTTTTCGTATGGAGCGTGACTGTGATCAAGCGTTTCATAGGAATATGAACATTAATTTTATATATGTATAAATAAGGTAAATTTTTCAAACGAAAGAGTAGAAATGACTTACCCCTATTTTAATTTTATATTTTGTCAAATGTCACAGTTATGATTAGTTGATGTTGTTATGATCAACTAAATCTAGCAAGATGCCAGCAATTTTTCTGACCAGAGTCTGACTCATCTACCATACACAAGAAAAACCTTAACTGCCTCAGTAATACGGTGGCTTTACTCATCCTGTGCTAATTTCATAAGTCTCATGTCCTCAGATCCGCATCCAATACGGCAGCAGCAACCAGCGCCAGGTGCACCTTACTCTCGGCAACTCGGAGTTCGAGCTGGTTGAGGAACTAGAGTGCAACAAGAGGCCCTGGGATACATTGCCTGTGGAGGTGAGCGCACTTTCCCTTCAATTCACATTCTATTCAACTCGTACCCGCACAAAATATGAAGTTTTCCAAAAAGATTTTCATGAAATAATAGCTAATGGATCCTAATACAGATTCCCCGTATCTCTTCGGATCTCTGTCGATTCGGATTTCCTCCTCTGTCCCGGATAAAAACCACTCTCTATATTCACGCTTTTATTTGGTCACTTGCTGACCCGGCTCGACTGTTAAGTTGTTTTACATAACGGTAAAACAACTAGCGGATTCTACAATCCATCTGCGACATTTTGCTAGAGTTGTCAAAGAGTGGACGTGTTTTTGGTGAAATAAAATCTCTTACGAAAATACATCAAATAAAACAATACAAAATAATCCTAAAGTTCTAACAAATAGTGACACAATTTGAGTGAACACGTGCGCGAAATTAATTAAAAAATATTGCCAAAATTATATTCCCGATCGCGCTGCATTAGCTGAGGTAGGCTCCTCCTCACCTCGGGGAAAAGAGACAAGCTGCTGACTCGCGATAATTCATCCCTGTCGCACAGCGGCCGGCCAGCCCGCACGTGCGTTAACTACCTACGACGTGCACCTGCGGATCTAAATTCCTGGAACTCGTAAGCGCCTCAAAATATTTCTGTTTTTATTTGTTGTCGAAATGGTTAACTACAGCTGTGCAAACTGCACTAAACCAATAAGATCAACACAACCTATAAAATGCTCGAACTGCGCCTACCATTACCACGCTATATGCGCAAACATAACGGAGTCGCGCAAACTGACCGAAGAGCAGCGGCAGCGTTGGAAATGCCCTCACTGTCAAAGCAGTGAAACCAGCACTGGTCACACGAGTTCCGCCTCTGACAACACCTGTGTCACATCCCAACACATTTCTGAGACCAAAACATCTGTTGAATTACACAATAAGCCCGCCTTTCAACCTGTAACCGTGGACTCTAATGCTCTGAATAACCTAGCTTCAGAAATGAAGTTAATTCGCGAAAGTGTCATAGAGATGAAGTCCGAAATGAGGTCATTGACCGACCATATCACGCAGTGCAATAGCCGCCTTGATGAATACGGGCACAAAATTGCCCGTGCCGAAGAAAAAATACACGATCTCGAAAAATGTGCCTCCCAAAATATTATACTACAAAATACTGTATCGCAACTTAAAGAACAACTCAACTCTCAGGCCCAGCAGTCCCTGAGAAATGAAATAGAAATCATAGGAATAAACGAAACTCCAACAGAAAGTCCGACCCACATAGTTCGCGTCATCGCTCATAAAATTGGTGTTGATCTTGACGAAAAGGATTTGGATTACGTGACGCGTGCTGGACCGCGCCGCCAAAAACACAACAATGGCGATATAACATCAGAGTCTGACAACAAGCTTCCCCGACCACTAGTGATCCGATTTCTGAGAAGAGACAAACGAAATGAATTTTTAAGTTCCGCTAAAAATAGACGTAACCTTAACTGCGCTGACATTGACATAAAAGGTACCAAAGGAAACATATTCTTTAATGAGCGCTTAACACCAGACAACCGCCGTTTATTTCGTGAGTCACGCCAACTCAGCAAAAATGCAGGATTCAAATACTGTTGGATTAAAAACGGCTCTATTTACATACGTAAACGGGAGGGAATTCCACCCATTAATATCACAAGCCTGGACGAACTTTATCGTCAAGTTCCTGGTGCACATGACTGCACTTCTCTACAAACAAACTCCCTTATTATTGACAAGTAGTACTCTTAAAAACACCTTAATTGCCATTTTGTTTTGTTTGCTTTTAATTCTTAACTATTTTTTGTTATACAGAAGTAATTTTTGTTCTTTTTTACATTTAACCATAAAATATTTCGTGTCTTACAGACTAACTTTGTGTTCTTGGTTATTTTTAATTGTTAACTATTTCGTGTTTTACAAAATAACTTTTTGTACCTGTTTATATCTAACGGCTAACAATTTATTTTTATTTTTTTATTATTTTACGTCTTGTAAAAGTTTAATTTATAAAACGTTTCATGTTCAAATTATGTCACCTACACAAACCTTAATAACACACACCATGTCCCCTACACATACCTTAAAAATACACACCATACCACCTACACATAACTTAATACACACCCTAATCACACTCATCAACGCGTACCTACACATATTCAGACACTTATTATCGTACATACGGCGTTTCCTTCAGTGTCAGGGTATCCTAAAATTCCCAAAAGGTACTCTCGTTAATCTTGGCAAATGGAACATACTAACTTGTTGGTCACTGACAGCCTCATTAAATAAAATTTATTTCTCAAAATTAAAAAACTATACTAATGGCATTACTTAATATAGTGCAAGACTTAGACGAAAATCTAGAAGTAAACTGTCATACCGTCGATACTATTGAACATTGCCGAACGTTAATAAAAAATACCGAGTCTAATTTTAAAATTCTCTCACTCAATATCAGAAGTTTCCAACACAATTTTGACAACTTTGCGGTAATGCTACAGCGAACAACTATCAGCTTTGATGTTATCATTCTAACGGAATGCTGGCTTACTGACGGCAGTATTATAGACCCTCTGCCAGGATATAATGCATATCGCACAACAGTTCAGCAAAATAAAAACGGAGGTGTAATTTGCTTTGTTAAAACTAATTACAAGACTGTAGCCTTCGAACCTACAATACTAGACGCAGATCGACTTCTCATAATCATCGATGATAAAGTCGCAATACTAGGCATTTATAGATCTCCTTCGTTTAGTAATCTTGAACCATTTTTAAACTCATTGGAAACCTTACTGAGCTCACTGGCAAATAAACAATCACTGATTGTCACTGGCGACATTAATATTGATATCTGCAACACTATCAATAGTCAGTCATCAGAGTACCTTTGTCTAATGTCTTGCCATGGGCTACTTCCTGCCATAACCAGCCCAACTAGGGACAAAGCGTGCCTAGACCACATATTTATAAAGTGTCAGAACAAATGCTTTGGAGTCGTTTGCAAGTCCTCAATCACTGATCATGATATAGTTATTGCCAATATTTCTTCACGTAAACCTCCAACTAGTACTGCAAAGAGATGCATAAGTAAAACAGATACCGAAGCAGTTATTGCTGACCTAAACAGTACTGACTGGTCTGTCATCACAGATGACACAAATGTAAATACAGCAACCACTGAATTTACGAACATTGTTACTTCCACTGTAGACAAACACACACGAATTGTAAAAATTGGTAGGAAATTGGCATGCATAAAACCATGGATCACCCCGGGATTAGTAAGATGCATGATCCACCGGGACAAGTTGCATAATGATTGTAAATCTAACCCTGATGATCCTGTCCGAAATAAAATATACACTCGATACAGAAACTTTTTTTCCAAACTCCTTTCAAGAATCAGGTCTGACTACAATAACCAACAGATTATTGATAACAAAGACAATCCAAAAAACCTCTGGAAAGCAATAAAATCTATAGGTCACATATCTCCTAAAAGTAATGAAACTTCCCAACTACTGAGCCCCAATAGAGAAAAAGAAACACTTAACTCCTGTAACTCACACTTCACCTCAGTAGGAACCCGTCTGGCAGACAAAATACTAGAAAAACTTAACCTATCTCATGAATCTTTAATAAACACTTACACATCCGACGTATCCAACCCACACTCTCTTCTCCTTGAACCGACAGACCCTTACGAAATTATTAAAATTATATCTGACCTCAAAATCGACAGTGCTCCAGGACCTGATAAAATTTCGGTTATTCTTATCAAACGAGCATTAAAATCCTTACTTGTACCAATGATGCACATCTTCAACCTGAGCCTTGAGACCGGTACCTTCCCAGAATGTTGGAAAATAGCTGCGGTTTCCCCCATCTACAAAAGCGGTCCCAAACATGCACCTGATAACTACAGACCTATAGCACTGCTAAGCTCTGTCTCTAAAATATTAGAGAGGATCGTTAACTCCCGTCTCACTTCTTTCATTGATAAAAATCATCTCATCTCTGATAACCAATTTGGATTCCGAAGGAATAGGTCAACCGAGGATGCTGCAACTCTTCTTGCCAATTGTGTCTCCTCTCATATTGAGAATAATGAAAAATGCCTAGCCATCTTCCTTGATCTTGCGAAGGCATTCGACACGGTTTCTACTGGCCTTCTCCTTAAGAAACTAGAATGCATAGGAATACGAGGAATTTGTCTTGAATGGTTTAAAAGCTACCTGACAAACCGGAAGCAGTACACGAAAGTAAGCTCTTTCACTAGTGATCAACGCCCCATTGATTTCGGAGTTCCACAGGGTAGTGTACTTGGTCCCACGCTTTTCATTGTATATATTAACGACATATTAAACCTTTCCGTAAATAATGCAGAAATTATAACTTATGCAGATGACACTGCTGTAATATTTCACGGAAAATCGTGGGAACATGTACACTCTCTAGCAGATGAGGGATTATCACTAATCGCAAACAAACTGGACAGAAACCTGCTCACGCTAAATGGCAGTAAAACGAAATATATTGTATTCTCCAAAACCGCCGCTTCAAACCCACCGGAACACCTTAAACTCAAACTACATCACTGCTCTTCTAACATTTCTACTTCCTCTTGCGACTGTCCTCCTCTTGAACGTACTTCTTACATTAAATACCTTGGTATTCTTATCGATGACCACCTAACATTTAGGCAACATATATCCAACCTTTCTGGCAGAATAAGGAAACTTATTCACACCATGCGTAGATTACGAGACTGTCTGCCCACAGACACACTACAACAAGTCTATCTAGCGCTATGCCAATCGATAATTCAATATTGCATCAGCGTGTGGGGAAGTGCTGGAAAAACTTACTTAATTGAAGCTGAAAGAGCACAGAGGGCGCTTCTTAAAGTAACTTTTAAGAAGCCCTACCGGTTTTCTACTGATTTACTCTACCGCGAAACGAAAGTCCTCAGAGTCCGCCAGCTTTTTATTCTTTCTGCCTGCACAAAAACGCACAAAAATATTAAAAGGAGACCCGACTATGCAACTCTCATAAACAAAAGAAATTACAGAATCCCAACACCTGACAGCACCTCATTACTAGCAAGACGCTCTCCGGCCTATTCTCTCATTAATACATACAATAAAGTCTGCAAACTCTGCGAAATTAAAAATACTACTTCAGTCGGCTGCAAAAAAATTGTTAAGGAAATTTTGCATAACACTGGTTATGATGACACGGAACAACTAATATAAAGACCCTGACCTGACACCAAATCAAATGAAGCACAATGGAACAAACACGCATACACACCAGACGCACACACACCACTCACACATCACATACACATCACACACACACCACACAAACATCACATATACACACGTAAGTACACCTGATAATATACCTGAAATCTCCACTCTGGAATTCGTACTCCGAGCCCCAAGATACAGACTAACTGTCTAGTTTGGGGCTCACTAGTTAATAATATACTGTAACCTAGCTATAGGTAATATTTTTAAGCTACTGATATTGTCTTAACTTGCTGTTAACCATTAAACCTGCTTATTGTATTACCTGGACAATAAATATTTTCTATTCTATTTTCTATTTCTATTTCTATATAGATAACTCACACAACTATTAAAATGTTTCTTTTATATAATTTCAGGACCTAATAAGACAAGATAAGACTGATCTCACAACAATATTAGAGGTTGAAATCAACAACCCATTCCTTAAAGATGGGCTCCGAATAATCCTACCTCCAGACCTGGATGCTGACCCAGGAGTTGCCAGCCACCAGACCCTGAAAAAACTCCATGCAGACCTGTATTCAAAACGAGATAGTATATTAAAGAATTTTAACCCTGTATATCTTTTTGGGGTGGACAAAATTGGGAAGAATATTTTTAGTGAGAACCTTCCTGGGACTATATCAACTTCTAGGAGTGAAGAGGAATTTTGGAATACGTTTAATTTGTATTCTATGGCGGGAGGGGGGAGTAGTGGGGATTGTGGGGAAAGTGGGGATGGTGATAAAAGTGAGGTGAAAAGAGTGTGGCATGGGAGTAGAGAGCCCGCTGTGTTTTCTAGTGAGGTGAGTATTTTTGTATTTACTTTTAACACAAAACAACATCGTGTACGCATGCGTACCGCGTAGGTTCGAGGTGGCGCGGGAAAAGAGTTCTTGGAAGGACATAGGGGGCAGGCCTTTACCCAGCAGTGGGACACGATAGGCTAACATAAAAAAAACGTCACGCTTCGTTTCCCAAAAGGGTTGGACAGAGGTGTACCTATAGTACATCCACATTTCGCCAGTTATGTTAAATTATGAAATTAATTCTATTAAGAAAACATCGAAATTAATTCTATTAAGAAAACATCGAAATCGGCATGTCACCAAAAATTCGAAGAAATGTTACATCCACCAAACCGCACTGGGGCTCGCGTGGTACATTACGGACCACTTCCTCTCACAGAGACGAGGCCTGTTTCCCAGCAGTGGGAGTTTTTTGAAACTCGTCATAGCAAATCATCTTTTTTTATTACCTTCCACAGAACTGCCTAGATCTCCATCAAATAAAGGAGATAAACCCGAACTCACAGGTGTTGTTCGTTCTCTTCTCTAACAGCGAAGACATGAACCGAACAGAAGGTAACGTGGAAGATCACAGAAAGCCAGAGAAGAGGATCAATGTGGATGCTTTGAAGTGGATATTTAGGTTAGTTTATCGCTTTCATTTAAATAAATTGGTATTTTTTAAGGAGTGGCAGGGAACCTAATGAAATATGGTTTATACAGCTTTATAACATCAAGGGTCTGCAAAGCGTTGTCAACCCTTTCGAGATCAAGCTGAAATGTCTTACATGGGTTTTGCTACCCAGCAGTGCCTATATTCCATAAAGTTACCCCTGGCTGTGCAGTGCAGTGATGTACAGTGTACAGTACATCCGCATTTCACCTGTTCTGTTCAGTCCCATGTGCGAGCCTAAATCGTGATTCCGGTCTGACAAATTCCGCGACCCAAAGGTCAAATTTTAGACCAACGAAGCAGTCGAATATGTATGCTACTAGTTAATTAATTAAGCGACGACAATGAGACACAATTATGAGACTCTCAGGAATCTTTCAAGGCCGCTTTGTAAATAAGGCCATTTTTTTTAGTTCCAGACAAAGCCAAGAGCCACAGAAGTCAATGGATCAGAAACACAAAGGAGAGGACAAAAGACTGTTTGAAGAGCAGACCGCCTTCATGAACGAAATGATGGACCAGTGGGAGATGATGTGTGAGTACATAATCAGCCTATAATGTTCCCACTGCTGGGACATAGGCCTCCTCTTAGTGAGAGGGAGTGGGCCGTAATCCACCACGCGGGCCCAGTGCGGGTTGGCAGATGTCACATGTCTTCGAATTTTTGGTTCTAGGACATGCCGGTTTCCTCACGATGTTTTCCTTCACCGTTTTGAGAGCAGTGGTGATGAAATAATTTACACAAAGTAAAGCGCCTGTCTGGATTCGAACCTACGACCATACTCGTAAGTCGCGGCCGTTACCACTTGGCCACCACTGCTCTCTAAGGTTCACACAAAACCACAAAAAACCAAAATAACCATGTCCTCCTTTATTTCAGCAACACCGCCTCAAAAACATCATGTAAAAAGCCAATGCATTCTTCTCGACGATTCCGACCTCCTTCGTACACCCGAGCAAAAACCGCTCGCACCATTTCTCAGCACCTCCATACAAAATGCGGGCGAAACTTGTGCGAAGGGCAAAGATGAAAGAAGTGTTAAGTCTAGGGCTGGCTTGTTGAGTAGCGTCGTGAAGTTTGCTGCAGATTGTCTGCAAAGTTACCTGTTGGAGTATTGTACGAAGTTGAGTGAGGTTAGTGTATTCACTATTCATCACCTTGCTAGCGTTTTCCTATGTTGGGGTCGGCTTCCAGCCTAGGCGTATACAGCTGAATATTTATTATTTTTTTAATTTATTTAAGACCTGCTGTTCTTGCGACTGTCTATCTGACCTCCACCACTCAGGTGTAGCTTAATCTTCAATCGACCTCCCGCGTCATCTAGACTAACGAAGCAAGCTGCGTTCCCAATATCTCAATTTATGTGATTTTGGAAAAAATATCGTAACAACCTCAGCATAAAGTTTACTTTCTGTTACAATTTCAATATGTTTTATGATATTTTCAAAAATGCTCTTCATTCGGAAATCAACTTAATTTACACGGGGCATAAAGTTTATATTAGCTTAAGATTAAATAATGTCAATTGGAAGCAAGGATTTGAATTGATTATATCAGGTATAATTATTGTGCATAGTAAGAAGTACGTACAATAATAATAATATAATTACAGGTGCACGTGAAACTCCTACAGCAATTCTTCCTGGCTTCGTTCGACATGGCTCGCGAGTTACAAGTAGTTCCCAAAAAGATACAGTATGTAGCCACACAAGAACAACAATTGTATGAGGTTAGTTATAAATACGATGCTTAAGTTGCATGTGAATGATAGCGTGTCGCTTGACAGGGGAGAATGAAACACTCCGGGAGTGTCGACAGAAGTGAAAACTTGAACAATTACGTGTGTATTTTTTTAATCGTCATATAAAAAAAAAACAGAATTCTTTGCCATCACTCACTGATATATCGGAAATAAATTAAAACCGACTACACCCGAGGACAGCCGAACACATCCGAATGTAGCATGGTGTCGGTAACAGTGTCGCGAGTTCAATGGTTTTTTCCCAATGCCCAACGCGCCTAAAGAAGTTTTCACTTCAAAAACGTGTGAGGCAAACTATGACCAACATGGGAGATGTGTAGGAAGATGAAAATATAAAGTTTATGATTATTGCCACCAAACTGCACTGGGTCCGCGTGGTGGATTACGGCTCAACCCCACAAAAGGGGATGTGGGAACATTTTTTCAACCTATATTTTGTCCCACTGCTGGATAAAGGCCTCCTCATTTTCCTTCCAAACCTTCTTTTCTTGTGCGATCTCTGGCCATGTTGACCCTGCAAACGTTGACAGATCGTCACAGCACCATCGGCGTGGGCTACCTCGACGGCAATGTCCTCTCTCAGGCGTCCAGTGAGCGGGAACATTATAGGCTGAAAATTATTATGTATAGCTTGGCCTAGACTACGGTACTCTAAGCTGTCATATAACCTGCACAGCTAAATTACGTTTGTCAATTTGTTTATTCATATTTCACCGCTAACATACACGATTTACATTTTTTTAAGATTCAATACATAATATCCTACAGTTAGACCAAAGATATTAACTACACAAAAATATTCTTATGGATCAGAAGTTAATTTTTTTTTTTAAAGAAAAGCAAAACTGCCTAGACGTATTTATTTAAAAAATAACATAATAGAAAATAAATTACAATAACGTGAAACCGATTAGACGCCGAAATAATTGAAAACTATAGTTTCTAACACTCGCCTGTCCCTTCCGAGCTCCCGAGCAAAACTGACCGACGACGTGCGTGTGCGCCTGTAACGTTGTCGCCCCTCCCACTCGCTGCGCCACCACGCTCACGTGATATCCCAGCCGTCTTACTCGACAAATCCTCTAATGATATTCATTCATTGTTTTATTTTTGCAGACGATAAACGAGAAGTTCTCAGAAGGCGACAAGAAGAGAGAGCTCCTGAAGATCATGCAGGAAGTGTTGGAAGAGATGAGGGCCGAAGTTAATAATATGGATTGGAGTGTTGATGGTAATCTTTATTTCATACTAGCGGCGAACTTCGTACCGCCTCAGAATTAACTTTCTCGAGATATCATCAAAAAGCCGTTCCATATAAAATGTATGAGAAAATTAATTATCTTCATTATTTTTTTTCATATTTTAATAGTTATTCTGCTATTCGGGGCAGAGACAAATGCAAAAAATCAAAGAACATAAAAATCGGTCCAGCCGTTCTTGAGTTATAAATGGTGTTACTACGTTTTATTTATACTCGTATAGATTACTAGTGTATTACTTACATGTAAAACAAAACAGCAATTAATCGTACAGTACGCGGCCGTTATATTTTACACATCTAACTTTAGAAAGAGACAGTCACACAAGTATGGGTGACAGAGACGAGGCTCTACAAAGCCTTTTTCTAAAACTATAACGATTTGAATTGGTGATAATGATTACGTCAAGCCCGGTTAAGTAGACGACAACCTCATAGGTCGAACTGCGAGATGCCATACAAAAAAAAAATGAATACGCACTCGCTCAGTAGCGCGGACATGCCGCCCGACCGGCGCGCGCGCAGCTCGCGCGCGAGCTGCTGTGAGGATACAGACAGACCCACACATTTGTATAGCTGTTCAATCAATTTATATTTATTTTGGTTGTCAAAAAGTTGCTTGGGTCTTGAATAATATCTTGCGAAATGTGGGCGAACTAAACTACTTTGCTTACCAATTCGGGCAATATAACTATATGTTAAACTAGCTTTTTCCCGCGACTTCGTCCGCGTGAAATTTCACCCCCCCCATTCACCCCCTTAGGGGGTGAATTTTGAAAAATCCTTTCTTAGTGCACCCCTAGACCTCATAAGGAACGTACGTGCCAAATTTGGAATCTCTAGACCCAGCGGTTTGGGATGTGCGTTGATATGTCAGTCAGTCATTTCTTCTTTTATATATTTAGATTTTGTCAACATTAAATGTTTTAATCGCCTTCTAAACCAAAATAATTGATATGATCCGACATTCCTCCCCCAGACCTCCCGTGGCATCAAGACCCTCGCTTCATATTCTCCAACTCCATGTTCTACTCGTCGTCTCGCTCCCGCAGCACTCCGGACACGGTGTCACTCCGGCTCCAAACCGGCGACCAGCCGTCTGACGGCGAAGAAGCCGTGTCCTACGACAGTTATAACTTCGACGATTACGAGATTATTAGGACCAATGATGAGAGTTTTGCCGATTCTTATGGGAAAGTAAAGGTGAGAATGATTTTTAGGTTTTTTTTTAAAATAAATAACTGTTCCCCGGTTCCGTTTTTGTTAACCATATAAATCTAGCCAGGGAATATAATGTATAAATAAAATAGTAACGAAGACAAAACTGTACATTGAATATTTTTGAAAAAAAGTATTTGCAACGAGTCCAATACCGAAAATATGTATGTTCCAGGTTGGCGTATAAACTAGAATTAAAATAACTTAAATATTTGGACCGTTTTATTTAAAATGAGTAACCAGTTGTGCAAATCAAAGAAAATATAAACCATCTTACTGCGACAGCCACGCAGTGAGCGTTACCAAATACGCTTATAACCTTCTGCATTTAAGTATTTCTTTCCTTGTCCAGTCCCCGCAGCCGCCAGACGAGGACTCTCCCCCATTCAACAACATCCGCGTGGAGAACGAGTCGGAGATGTTCTCCCTGTCGAGCGCGCGCGCCGGCTGGCACTCGCGCCTGCTCAGCAGCGCCAGCATGGCCACCTGCACCAACAGCGTCAACATCTCCATCAAGCAGGCGTCGCTGGATGTGCAGCAGACAGGTAATCCGAACGTGAACTATTGTACATAAAAAGAGCCATTCATAACAAAACAATAATAAGAGCAACCGACTCCGACTGGATGCGGAAGGCAGAGGACAGGGTGCTGTGGTGCAACCTGGGAGAGGCCTATGTCCAGAAGTGGACTACGGTAGGCTCAGTTGATTTATTGATAGATTTAATTGGCTATCTCTTGTTTCAGTTCTCTCCAAACTGAGTCAAAAGATCAGTTTGAAGTTAGCGAAGTTCGTGGATTGCCTCAAGGATACGTACTTCGGAACGTTGCAGAGGTATGTCTCATTTAGCATATCCGACAAAAGAAAAAGACAATAACAGCCAACATATAGTCAGTTTTATAACTTTACCGTTTATAATTTTTGTTATATTGTGCGTTTTATTTGAACAGAATAAACATTTTTTTGTGGCGACATCTATAATGCCCCATGCCAAATCAAATCAAAATATTTTATTTCACATAAACCGACATGGGTACTTATGAAACGTCAGCACACGGCGTCAGGTGCACGGCTCCAATTGGTCTTTTCCTATGGAGAAGAGCCGGCAAGAAACTCCACGGTTACTCTTTTAAAAATAATTGGCTTTACAATGTTTTCAAATTACAGTAGGTATGGAAGGACAGCGTAGGCCTGTCAACAAGTACCAGATACTTGATAAAATAAAAAATGGTCTACAGATCTTAAGTCTACATGCGAACTACGCATCACACTGACGTCACGCAAAATCCTGCAAACTGACGTCAAGCTAAGTCTACCGCGCAACTAGCATCATTATATACAACGTCCCGACATCAACTGTCGGGCAGTGGCCCACCTGACACAACATTCAAGATCCTCCCTTTTCTATGTAGGATGAGTGAACTTTACACCCTGATCCTCCACAGTATTCAAGCATGAGGTCCTGTACCCTAATTGAGTAACACACTATTCATCACTATCTCAATAATTTATACAAAAAAAAAAAAAAAAATTTTTTTCTTTTTGAGTTTTATATGATTGATATCCTTTTCCTTCCAGATGTCTAGAATCCTTAGAATCTTCCTGTCGTCAGGAGCTGGGCGGTAGACCGGCCAGCGAGGCCATGCGACAGTTGCTGTCAGTAGCGAGGCAGGTGGACCTGTCTCCCTGCGCCACCTTCCCGGTGCTCAGGAGTCTGCTGGAGTCGCTGAGGAGGCTGCTGCACAAGTGAGTAATAACCTGTGATAGGTACAGTAAACGGTCAAAACTGCATTAGCACGTACTATATATTATTAGCTTGCTATACGCTATGAAATTGAGCGATACACTATGATCGCGCGGCACTCTTCAACCAAGTGAATTAAAGTGAATTTGCTTGATGAACTTTCAAGACTGTCCAGTATCAAATCCATTGTGTGCACACCCTCACAGATTGCGGTCAACTGAGCTTGCCATAAAGCAGATTTGCTTGCGATAATGTCGCATAATGTGAACGCAATGCTATATAGTATAGCTATATAGCTTTTAATGTTGTACTATAGAGCAGAATAGTATAGCGTAGCCTGAAATGAGCTTTAAGGATAATATTGCTGTGAACACGCCGTACAGGCCGCACCTACATCTGTGTGTATAAGTGATGTATCAACACAGAACCCACACCTCAGATTTTGCACACTGGCTAGCGTCGAACGAAACAAAATACATACCGTCGCTTTTTCACACAGGGTACGTAATTACGTATGACCTTGGTTGGTTCATCCGCTATCGTTACGTATTGGATTAGTAAACGCGTAGGTCTGGGTTGGGTTGGTTTCAGAAACTTTTATAGAGGATTTATAGCATGGGGGTAGATAAAATAATTAAATCATAATACTCACACTCTCAGTCCGGTTTCATCAAATATTTGTGATATAATATTAAGTCCACTTTTATGCAGCGCGATAATATCCGCTTTCATCTCAATATTTAAATTTGCTTGCATTTCAAAATGAACTACAACACCGCTAATAGATTAAACACGCGTCTCTAACCCACAATAACAATCAACCAATGAACCAACAACGTTCTATTTAGTCGCGGTGAATGAGTCGTAAGTCTCTACCTTTAAATTATTTATTTATTTACATTTATGTGGGCATAATCATACAGTTTTACGAATTATGTGAATAAGACGAACATGACACGGAACTATATTCAATAGCGTGATTATTCGAGTAATTATTAAAACATTTAAAAAATTATTACCGCGCGTCAGATTCGAACCCACACGGCTCGCTACGCATGAACGCGCTTACCGACGCATGATAACCGCTAAATCTATCATATACCCTAATGGTTGAATTTATGAAATACAATCAGTTGCCAACGAATGCGAGTGTGTGTCTATAGTATAGAAATTACTCATTAAAAGAAGGTCGTAAGTCAACCTAAATGTCAAGCTATTGCTTTGTGAGTTTGCCTATGGGCTTTTGGCTTTTTCCCTCGTAACTCTTAAACTTCTCGTCGTATTTTGACAAACGAGGTATCGTTGGAAGCGTCTCGTTGTTTCGAGCTTTTAATTACATGACTTTTTTTTTTTTTTTTTTCTGGATGGGAAATCATCTAATGACTCCTCCCGCTCTGGGTGGAGCGGAAGGGAGTGTCAGACTCTTACTGACTAAAACCCACCCGTGTTCCTTCCTTAGCCCTTTATGTTCCGGGGCAGCGGTAACCCTTTCGGACGATCCCGCTACCCCGGCAGGCTTCGGCCCTGGCGGGCCCCTTCCTTTATGCTGACGTCTGACTCCGGATATATGAAAACCGAAAATCTACATCGATGTCTTAATAATTTACTTTCCGGAATGGGTCTAAGGTGAGGAGCCAGACCAAGAGAGATACAGAAACCCGCAGGGCAGCATGTGGCGAGCTGTTGGGCAGTAGCGACCCCACGGACCCTATCTCCCGGGAGAAGTCTTGTTCCTTACCTCTGGCTTGCCTTTATTGGCCGGCTGGAGTGAAAAATGACGAGGAACAGAGCTCCCACCTCATTCTTGCCTTTATTGGCCGGCTTGAGTGGAGATTCGCAAGAGCAAACGTGCTCGGAGGAAGGAAGTATTCCAGTAAGATGCTGGTAGGGATCTTGACCGTACTTCCGGGATTGTCCTGATAGCCGTGGAATACCTCTCCACTCCTCATAAGCACCTCAGGACATGTTGCCCCCTTGTCGCTACGTCACTATGTGCTAGCGACCGTTTCCGGGGGCCCATTATTGAGTGTGCAAGTCACCCCCTGCCATTTTATCCGTGTATATATAAAACATTGATCAGGCAGGGGTCATAGTTCTTCCATAGTTCTTGGTAACCAGTCCACTTCAGCCACCCAAACCCATAGTCCAACTTTTTATTTTGCCATATCCTACAATAGTCCTACACCAACCGGGGGTTATCCTTGGGTGCACTTGCATAGTGCATACAGGGATAATCGTCGGATGGTGCCGCATTTCATTAAAATTTCCTAAGGGGCCTCTGCGAGTTGGCTTCGGCCCCTCGTACGCCTTCCAAAGGACCGGGACCCCATGGTCCCGAGATATGTAAAATCATAAAAATAATAATAATAATAATAACCCCATCGCCGTATCTCTACGTTGACGTCGTGGTGGGGCTTGCGCGCTCCGAACTCTGGGCCTGTGCCGGGAGAGTTTACTCTCCGGAATGGGTCTAAGGTGAGGAGCCAGACCAAGAGAGATACAGAAACCCGCAGGGCAGCATGTGGCGAGCTGTTGGGCAGTAGCGACCCCACGGACCCTATCTCCCGGGAGAAGTCTTGTTCCTCATCTCTGGCTTGCCTTTATTGGCCGGCTGGAGTGAAAAATGACGAGGAACAGAGCTCCCACCTCATTCTTGCCTTTATTGGCCGGCTTGAGTGGAGATTCGCAAGAGCAAATGTGCTCGGAGGAAGGAAGTATTCCAGTAAGATGCTGGTAGGGATCTTGACCGTACTTCCGGGATTGTCCTGATAGCCGTGGAATACCTCTCCACTCCTCATAAGCACCTCAGGACATGTTGCCCCCTTGTCGCTACGTCACTATGTGCTAGCGACCGTTTCCGGGGGCCCATTATTGAGTGTGCAAGTCACCCCCTGCCATTTTATCCGTGTATATAAATAAAACATTGATCAGGCAGGGGTCATAGTTCTTCCATAGTTCTTGGTAACCAGTCCACTTCAGCCACCCAAACCCATAGTCCAACTTTATATTTTTTCCTATCCTACAATAGTCCTACACCAACCGGGGGTTATCCTTGGGTGCACTTGCATAGTGCATACAGGGATAATCGTCGGACGGTGCCGCATTTCATTAAAATTTCCTAAGGGGCCTCTGCGAGTTGGCTTCGGCCCCTCGTACGCCTTCCAAAGGACCGGGACCCCATGGTCCCGAGATATATAAATTCAAAAATAATAATAATAATAAGTGTTTACCGACGGTCTATAAAGTTCTTACATCCATTTTGAGAGCTAAAATTAACAAACATATAGACACCAACTTTATCATGTCTGCCTCTCAGAATGGATGTAGGAATGGGTCCCGCGGTACTAAGGAGCTACTCCTCATTGATATGACCATTAGCCAACAGGTTCGTCGATTCCGAAAGGATCTGTCGACATGTTGGATAGATTATAAGAAGGCCTATGACTCGGTACCACATACATGGCTCATGAGGGTGTTGGAGTTGTATAAAGTAGATACAACTCTGCGCACCTTCCTGATGTCGTGTATGGGGCAATGGAGGACGGTCCTTCGCTATCCAGGATGTCGAAATATTCAGAGGAATAGCGAACCGATAAGGATCGAGCGAGGCATATTTCAGGGTGATAGTTTGAGTCCGCTTTGGTTCTGCTTAGCCTTGAACCCTCTAAGCACATTGCTGGAGGATTCAGGTCTAGGCTATCGGCTGAGGAGAGGTGGTCAGGTTATATCGCACCTCCTCTACATGGATGACCTAAAACTCTTTGCCCCTAACAATTTGCAACTGATGGAGCTACTGAAAGTAACTCAAACTTTCAGTAACGCCATTAGGATGGAATTTGGTGTGGACAAATGTGCGGTCATGCATGTAAAGCGAGGGGAGATTGTGGAATCTGTGGGAAATCAACTCTCGGATTCCACAAACCTTAGAGCCCTCTCCGCATCCGAAACCTATAAGTATTTGGGTATGTCGGAAGCGTTAGGGATCAATGTTACTGACATGAAGAAATCGTTGAAGGAACGCTTCTTTGGCCGCCTGAAAAAAGTACTTAATAGTCAGGCGGAAACAAGGTGCGCGCCTTCAACGGTTGGGTCATGCCGGTTTTGATGTACTCTTTTGGCATACTCAAATGGACTCAGACCGAACTCGACGCCCTAGATAGGAGGGTTCGTACACTACTGACTGCAAATCGAATGCATCACCCACGGTCATCGGTAATGAGGCTGTATATCCCGCGAAAGTGTGGAGGTCGAGGGTTTTTAAACTCTAAGACCCTCCACAATCGCGAGATATGCAGTCTTAGGGAATATTTCCTAGAAACCGACGTGGGGATGCATCGAGATGTAGTCATGGTGGACAAGGGCCTCACCCCGCTCTCCTTGGCTAAAGAGAACTGGCGCAAACCAGTAGTGCTTGACACTAATGATCGCATGGAGGTATGGCAGAGTAAGGAGCTTCACGGACGCTTTTTCCGGGCCCTTCATGGACCCGATGTAGATTTACTAGCGTCCGTAGCCTGGCTGCGTTTCGGTGACCTCTTTGGAGAAACCGAAGGTTTTGTTTGTGCAATTATGGACGAAGTTATGATGACGAACAATTACCGGAGATTTATTGTGAAAGACGGCACGGTTGACATCTGTCGGGCATGCCACCGGCCGGGGGAATCAATCAGACATATCATCTCCGGGTGTTCCCGTCTAGCTAATGGAGAGTACTTGCATAGACACAACCTTGTAGCCAGGATAATTCATCAGCAACTTGCTTTGAAATACAGCCTTGTGGAATCGGAGGTGCCGTACTACAGGTATGTGCCCGACCCAGTTCTCGAAAATGGTAATATCACGTTGTACTGGGATCGATCCATCATCACTGACAGGACTATTGTTGCCAATAAGCCTGATATAGTGGTGGTGGATCGATCAGAGCGGCGTGCAATGATTGTTGACATAACCGTCCCACATGACGAGAACCTCGTGAAAGCCGAAAAAGATAAACAAATCAAGTATCTTGACTTGGCTCGCGAGGTTGTCGACATGTGGGATGTGGACTCAGCGATCATTGTGCCGATAGTCGTGACTGCCAATGGGTTAATAGCCAAGAGTCTCGACCAACACCTAAGGAGGCTCTCGTTGGCCAGCTGGATCAAGGGCTTGATTCAGAAAGCGGTACTTCTGGACACGGCCCGCATTGTCCGGAGGTTCCTCTCTCTGGAGCCCTGACCGCCGGTAGCTTGGACCCTGTTCCCGATACCGGTGGGCTACTATTTTTTATATTTTTAAATGTTTTTATATATTCTTTTTTATATTCTAATATTTAAAAATATAATTTATATGTAAATAATGAAATAAAGGAAATAATAATCCACAACTATCACACAACGCCATCTAGTCCCAAGCTAAGCAGAGCTTGTGTTATGGGTACTAGACAACTGATAAACATACTTATATATTTCTAAATACATACATATTATAGATAAATTACAACCAGACACAGAACAAATGATCGTGCTCATCACACAAACATTTGTCCTGGGTGGGAATCGAACCCACGACCTCCGGCATAGCAGTCAGGGTCACTAACCACTAGACTTGTTTATACCTTCTTAGTTAACATTTATATCCTAGTTGGGTTTTAGTTCTAAACATTCTTTTTGTCGGGTATTAGCCCAGATTCGCACGAGCGATTCTTTTACGCGGCGTTTTTTTTCGCGCACTGGATTTTCAACGCACTGCATAGCGCCGAAAGTTGAAAATCCAAGAGTTTGTTTCTTTGACGCGCTGGAATGCGCTCTGTTTGATTCTCAATGCTCGGCTATTACCACCTTCAAAATCCATTGCGCGATAAAATCCCGCCGCGATATTTTGACGTCCGTGCGCACGTGGGGACGTGGGTTATACGACAACGTTTGTTCCAGGCTCCGCTTGGTGGGCGGCGAGCAGGAGGAGGCGTGCTGCGTGCTGAGCCCGCGCTGGCGCCGCCGCGTGGCCCGCACCGCGCTGCAGCAGCTGTCGCCGCACAGGCTCGCGAGGCTTATATCAGCACAGGTTACATTCAAATGACCATGTAGATGCTTCACCTTTGGGAAAAACTTGCAGAAACTTTAAAATATTTTATTTAGTCGTAAGCAGGTTCGAGGTGGTGCGGGAAAAGAGTTCCTGGAAGCATTTGGGAGAGAACTTTGCCCAGCAATGGGACAGTATGAGCAAAAAAAAAAAGGTGAAGGCACTAGCAATTTTTTTACGCCTTTTGCAATTTACATTATCAGGTTGTATGATAATGAAAGTTTATATACACCTGTAACGTATGTGTGTTTTTACTGAATTATGATCATTAATACAACTCTCTAAGTTAAAATTGATCTAAAATGTGATGATTTCATGAAATAGTGATTTGGTTGAAAGTGTCCATGGAATTTCTTGTCCGTTCTTCTCCTATTTCCTTCTCTTCTCGTTCAAGCCGTACATAATGAAAGTAATAAGTTATTATCTTTGTATCAGATCCTAGAACGACTGAGTATGGCGCATGAGAGGTATCAGTCTGCGCTGACATCGCTGGTGTCTGCGCTCGCGGGACGGCTGCACCACACCGAGGATACCAAACTAGCTATTAGGAAAAAGTAACTATACCTAACAAAACGTTCAAATTAATGTTTAATAGAAATTGTAGGGTGAATCAAATGAAATAAAGTTTTGTGGCATAAAAAAACAATATAATCGTACACACTATACAAAACACAGAAAATACTTAGCATAATCAGCCACATACAATTACATTTGGCAAGATTGGTTGTCCTACCGCCGGTTTCTGATTTGAGAAAAGTAGCAAATCTCATCTGATTATTCTCAAATACATAAGTATGTGCTTAAGTTTTTTGCGTTTCACAAGTTAAAATAGAATTTCGTTAAACCATAATCTACTGATCATTTACTTAAGTATTCCTGATCAAAGCTAACACGTTCCAATTTACATTAAAAAACCGTTACTTTTCAAAAACTCATAATATTAAATAATTTTATTCTTATGTAAATTTAAAACAGACTTAAAAAGTAAGTTAATTTTAAATAACGGTATTAATTTCAACAAATTTACGTTATTAGAGTTTCTAAAGCATATTTTAGCAATTTAATATTTGACATCTTTGTATGAACCGAATCGTGACGTGAAAGTCAATCAAACGTGAATGTCAATCAAACTGCAAATAAATAAACACAAGTTTTATTGGAATTCTGTATTTTTACATAAATACCAAATTATTGCACCAATTAAAATGGATAAAGATAAGAAAAAGAGATCGCCTAACTATACTCTAGAGGAGAAAGTACATCTTCTTTCAATAATAACAAACCTATAATGTTTACAATGCTGCTGCGTCCAGCAATCCTGACGACGCAGCTGTACGTGCCCAGACTGCACCACTCCACGAAGGTTGAAGAGATCGTGGAGTACATGCGTGTGTGTGAAGACCAACTGGACTTTGAGGGCCGAGAAGTTGGAGTCGCGTCACAACACGAACTTCAAGTCGTTTGTGGTGCGTGTTCCGAGTTCCGACACATCATCTCGAGAAGTTCCTCAAGGAAGAGTTCTGGCCGAAGGGTGTTCTGTACCGCCGCCGCGCCGGTTTCGTGGCCGGCTACATGACACCAGTCAGCGAAACACGACGCAGTCACTTCGTGTTCAGTTAGTTTTTAGTGTAATTATAATGTTGTATGTATTTATAGTATTTTTAAGTTATATTAATATTGTATTGTATGTGTTTTATATGAAATAAATGGATAAATAAATAATATAGTTTTACGTTTCACCAAATTTGTTATTTAGATGTTTGTGGTTATTATTGCTTCAGATACCAAAATATAATAGAGTGCAAAAGGACAGCAGGGGCTTACTATATTCAAAAGAAACAGGAAGCCTGGAAGTCCATTACTAAAGGGTACAATAGCTTATGCACGACTGGGCCTAGGGATGAAACAATGCTAAAACATTTTTATAATAATATTTAGCATCGTAAGCTCCCTCCATTCAGCCACTAGGATCTGACAGAGCTCGGTCCTTCGTGGCTCGAATTCCCGAGGAACCGGACCACGCGCAAGCTCCACCTACCGCCAGCGTTATAGAATCGCATGGATTTTCGCGTCCAGATTCCAGGGCGTTGATCCGGTTTATTCAGGAGAATTGCTGCCTCGTAGGAGATCGTACGGTATCCTCTTATCACCCTAACAGCCATCGCTCTTTACGGCCTTCGCAATATTGCAACGTTGCGGGCCGTCAGAGTATCCGCCCACACGGGCGCCCCATACAGGGCCATGGACCGCACAATCCCCACGTACAGTCTCTGGCAGGAGGCGTTGGGCCCCCCCAAATTGGGTAGCAGTCGCGCAACAGCAGCTGCAACGCTGATCAACCTGGGGACCAGTCACCAAATGTGCGGCCCGAAGTCCAACCGGCTGTCGAAGACAAGTCCCCTAGGACTTGTCGATGAAGAAGTCGAGTCGACGACCTATACTTCGTCGTCGACTCGACACCGATGCGGACCCCTCCTACCACTATGTGTAAATCGCGTGGTGGCTTGTTCCGAGGCCCATGGAAACAGAGGGTCTCAGATTTGTGCAAAGCCTGCGCAACCCCTGCCGTGGCCTGTATGGCCGATTGCTGATGCGTTTGCCCCCGGGCCGTCTAATCATAATAATACTCTAGCTTATTTTATTAGTAGATTCAATTATTTTTGTGATTTCGAAAGTAACTAAATGGAATGTATTATGTAGGTAATAATAAGTTTGTGTAGGTCTTGGTGGTAGATTATTTATTTGATTGCTTTTGTGTGAAGTTATATTATGTAAGTATCCAGCTTAAAATTTCGAATAGGTCCCCAAACATCCACTCATTATGAAGAATTGAAGAAAAACCACTTACAAAATCACTAGTTACTATTGCTGATTACAGTTTGAGTAGCCGAAATTGGTGTGTCAACTTTCAACAGCTTATCTTGACGTTGATTATGCTTTGAGTATCGTCAAACACGTTTTTCTTAATTCAGAAACGCAACAGAAGACCTTAAGCATGAGTTAAGCATACTGTCTGTCAAATTTGAGTAAATGAAGTTTAAATTACTCAAATCTTGATTAGAGTTTAAAAAAACTTAATTCAGAAACGAAAAAATGTTTAAGTTATACTTAAGTACAGATTAAGACGTTCTCAACTTCAAATTCTCAAATCAGAAACCGGCAGGACATTGGCAGAATAGTCGACATCGGCTTTGCTTGCCATTTATTAAAAATAGAATAGAAGATTGGTTGTCAGACTTTCGGGCTTCTGACTACCCGTAACGACTGTCAAAGATCCGCGAATGACAGCTGGGACCAACGGCTAAACGTGCTTTGCGAGGCATATTTGAACTGAATGTAAACTATAAAAATCAGAACTCGTGTAACATTTATTAAATTTCAGATACGCGCCTACGTTCGCCCGACTGTGCCTAGAGAGTACATCCATGTGTGACCTACTTATGTACGGCACTCCGGAACTGGGGCGAGAAATAGGTAAAGACGAATATTTTCATTTATTTATTTATTAAAACTTTTTTTTTTTTTTTCTTTATTTTAAGGGCTTTATCGCTGAGCGATAACGTCGCCCTGTAACATCAACACAATCAACTAAACCTAAAAACAGATAGCACTAAAGTTACTTTAAAACAAAGAATGCCAGTTTGTACAGTATCCTAGCTTGTTCCGATAAAGGACATGCCAGAATAGCATTACACTCTCCAATATCATACATATTTATAGATCCAAGTAAATTAAATCTCAAAGCCCCATTCCGCACACACTCCATCAAAACATGTTGCACATCTTCGACTACTCCACATTCTTCACAGTTGGGTGATGTTACCTTTTTCATCAGAAAACCGAACTTTTTTGATGGAATGTGACCGGAACGAAGTCTTAGTGCCATAACTAAATCCCTTCTGCTAAGTATATTTTGATCAGTCCAATTATACACTGGAAGCTGTGGTTGTATGGTCTTGTACCAAATTCCCTTTTCAGTTGACCTCTGGTTAAAGTATTCACTCCACATCTCTGTACACTGCTATTAAAACTTAACACTCATGTATGAAAGTTTAGTGTTGTTAACTTTTTTTTTTTCTTACTTGATGATTTTATATTTAATCTTTTATGTTTATTTTGTAATGAATTACTGTAATTGGTTTTAAACCGTTTTAATAAAATAAAATAAATAAATGTCAAAAATCTGAAGTGATATAAAGAGAAAATATTTGATTTTTTGTATGTTTGTTTGTAACACTTTCACGCTAACACGGCTGAACGGATTCAGATGAAATTTAGCACATGGGTAGACCATTTTTTATTTTATTAAGTACCTGGTACTTGTTGACAAGCCTAGACTCTGTCTTCCCGTACCTATTAATACTGTAATTTGAAAACAATGTAAAAGCCAATTATTTTTAAAATAGTAAACCTGGAGTTTCTTGCCGGCTCTTCTCCATAGGAAACGACCAATTGGAACCGTGTACTTCTGAAGTTATGTGAAATAATATAAGGTGCTATAAAAATATCTGCCACGGTTTCAATGGGAGACAGTATTTTGTATATAGATTATAGTATTGAAGAAATTTTGTACCCCGGAATAGTTGAATCAATTTGAGAAAATAAAGTAATTAAATAAACATTTACTCTATTCTGCATAACGTGGTTCACAAACTACGCGCGATGTGTCGCTTCGTCACATTTTGCGAAATGAAATGACGGTGCGGCAACAGCTAATTACTATGGGACGGTTTCATGCAATAATCAATTCAAATTTATACGCACAATATTTTGTATGAAAAAAATTATGACATAAGATCAATAATGTATCTTTACTATTGTAATCTATAAACAGAATACTGTCTCCCATTGAAGCCGTGGCAGATATTTTTATAGCACCTTATATATTAAGATTTTGCTTCTTTTGATTTTGAGGGTGTGTGTGAGTGAGGATGTGTGAGATTGAGGGTTAGGGTGAGTGAGTGTGTGTGAGATTGAGGGTGTGTGTGAGTGAGTGAGTGAGTGAGTGTGTGTGTGTGTGTGTGAGTGAGTGTGTGTGTGTGTGAGATTGAGGGTGTGAGTGAGTGAGTGAGAGGGTGAGAGGGTGTGAGTGAATGTGTGTGAGATTGAGGGTGTGTGTGCGTGTGTGAGTGAGAGGGTGAGTGTGTGTGAGATTGAGGGTGTGTGTGTGTATGTATTTGAGTAAGTTGAAACAACATCAATTGGAAACAAGGATTAAAATCCTTGTTTATATTAAAATATGGAATATATATCTTACATGATGCTCTGAAGGTCGCGGTCACTACGGAGTAGTGTACAGCGTGCGGGGAGGCTGGGCGGGCCACTCGCCGGTCGCGGTGAAGTCGGTGCTGCCGGCTGATGAGCGGCATTACAGAGAACTGGCCATGGAGTTCTTTTATACAAGGTATGTTTTCTTTATAGTCAAGATTCGTCTTAGAACTTGTAAGGCTAGGGCTTAGGCTAAGCAGGCCGTTAACAATTAGTGTAGGTAAAAGAAACACACAGGCGAGGTTCGTACGTCTAATCCTCATAGTAGGTTTATATGGATAGGTAGTAGTAGGCTAGGTCGCGGGTAAGGACACAGCACTTATCGTTCTGAGCACTAACACGACGTGTGAGATAAGGAAGGTACCGTCCTTGGTTCCCGGGACACCAGTGGCGTGCATTGGTTTTCAGAATAGGTAGGCAGGCACTAGGCCGGGTCTAGTCTAGGCAGACGCGGTCACTAATCAGAAACATATTATAACAAAAGTTAAAACATTAACAAAAAAAAAGTTTTACAGCCGCCATGTTGGATTTTCATTTTGACTTTATTTTCGGCTCCAGCAACCTCGAAAACCATGAAAACGACACCATAACAAAAAATTTGAAAATGTTCGCAGCCGCCATCTTGAATTTTCATTTTGACCACAGTATTGGCTTTAGCACCCTCAAAAACCATGAACACGACGACACCCATGACGAAAAATTAAAAAAAAAATTGCAGGCTTTTTGGATTTTCATTTTGATGGCAGTATATAGGCTTCAGCACCCTCAAAAACCATGAACACGACACCCATGATGAAAAATTTAAAAAAACATTGCAGGCGCCATCTTGCATTTTCATTTTGACTTTATTATTGGCTCCAGCACCCTCGAAAACCATGAAAACAACACCCATGATGAAAAGTTAATAAAAAATTACAGCCGCCATTTTGGATTTCCATTTTGACATCACTATCGGCTTTAGCATCCTTGAAAACCATAAAAATGACACACATGATGAACAATAAAAAAAAATGACAGCCACCATCTTGGATTTTCATTTTGACCTTACTGTTGGCTTCAGCATCCTCGAAAACCATGAATACGACACTCGTGATAAAAAAAAAAAAACATTTTGCAGCCGCCATCTTGGATTTTCATTTGACCTCACTATGGCTTTAGCACCCTCGAAAACCATGAAAACTATCTAGAGACAGTCTACCAGTTTACTCCTACTACATGCCGCGTTAAAGAACTTCGTCCCAACAGTTTCCATTCTACTTGTTCGTATTGACGTACGCGTGTCCCGCAGGAGCATCCCTGCGCACGCGCGCATCGTGCGCCTGCTGGGCTCGGTGGTGCAGCGCCACAGCGCCGGGCCCGGCGGCGTGCTGCTGCTGTCCGAGCGCAAGGTGCGCGACCTGCACGCCGCCGTGCGCGCCGGCCTCACCTTCAGCGCGCGCATGAGGATAGCTAGGGATATCGTGGAAGGTAGTGTGAATCGTTTATTTATTTATTATAGCACCATAAATCTTCAACTTGGAACGTTTATATCTCGGAAACGCAACGCTTTACGGGAAAAAAAAATCAGCTGTTCCCTACATTTATGTTCGTATAACTCTTCAAATTGTAGAGAACAGCTGATTTTTTTTTCGCGATTTCAGGTTTGGTCCCATAGTAAAAGTTGTTCATAATGATGAGTACAATGACCTCTTAAGAGGTTGTTGATGTTTTTCCAATAACCCTGTATAGGTTTCAAGTGCGGCTGCCATTTTGAAAACAAAAATAGGCGCACAATATGTATGCCAGGCTTCTTATAAAAATCTTCAATCTCCTTTAGCCCTCGTTACATGGAACAAGTATGTGTCTAGTACTATAATAGTTCCCGCTTAGTCTCTAACTTATAATATCTAACCATTCCCAAAATAAATAAGGTTGGATACAGCAATAGGTATCCAGGATATACTTCATGTAACCTCAAATACATAAACCTAATATATTTGTCTTGTATCTCCTCTAGCATCGTACTGTATTGCTTCACTAGGACTCCAAATAGCCGCATTGTGTTCTAAGTGGCTCTTTACAAGTGCTTCATAAAAGCTCTTAAAGCCATGTTAGTGAATTGATGTGCCTGTCGCAAAATAAACTAGATTATGGTAAGCCTTTTTGCAAACCTCTACATATTTGCGAAAGTATAAATCCGCGGTAAAATGAATGCCCAGATCTTTGACGTCCATGACACGCTGCTCCGATTTATCTTCTATGTGGTCTCATGGTGACGCGCGACGCGAGCGCTGGTGAATGAAAGGATAGCATTTGACCACGTTGTGATAAAGTCATTTTCCTGACTCCACTTGGTGAATCAATCTAAATCCTGCTGCAGTATGTCTGATCGGTATTATCCTTCACTACATGAATCAGCTTTAGGCCATCAGCATAGAGTAGGCAAGTTGACTCATTGACTAGTTTCGGTAAGTCGTCCACCGCGAGGATAAAAAGGAACGGTCCAAGATTACTACCTTAGCTGACGCCTGATCTAGTGTAATAAATCTCAGAAAAGCTTCCACCATAGTCAACGTATTGACGTCTGCCGTGCAGATAATCGGCGAAGAATTTAATGAAGTTCGGTGTGAAACCCATGTTAGCTAATTCCAACAGCAGCTCATCATTATCGACCGTGTCAAACGCTTTCCGAAAATCTAGGTAGGCTACAACCACTTGTAGTCCAGCGTCAACAGCTGGCACCAGTTGTTTCATTAGGTGCAGTAAATTTCCTATTGTACCCCGCCCAGGCCGGAACCCGTGTTGCGCATCAGACAAGTGTGCGCAAAAAAATACTAGTGAACTTACCGGGATAATCGAAATACACAGAGTATTTCGATTATCCGATAAGCTCATAGCGAAATCGTGAGTGACAAAAAATATGCAGTAGTAGATAGTAAAAATTATTTCTTTTGCAATGTTTTCCTAGAACAATGATTGTACGACACTTTATGTTGTTAAAAGGTTGTTCCTTAACTAATTCTACACAGTATAGTTACTCCAAAATTCTAATACCGAACCAATAGTTCTTGAGATAATTCTGATAAAATTCAGTATGAAGTTGTTTGCAGTTCTCATTGTCATAGGTTACATATTGTATGTTGTTCCTCCGTCAGGTATCCGCTACCTGCACTCGCTAGGCCTGGTGCACCGCGACATAAAGATGAAGAACGTCCTGCTGGACAGCTGCGACCGCGCGGCGCTGTCGGACCTCGGGTTCTGCGCGGCCGAGGCGCTCATGTCGGGCTCCGTCGTGGGCACGCCCGTGCACATGGCGCCCGAGCTGCTCGCCGGGGACTATGATGCCGCGGTCGATGTGTATGCGTTTGGGATACTGTTCTGGTGAGTACTACTTGTCTAATGTAGGCTCGAGTTTGCAGATTTATTGCGAAAAGCAGGAAAAAAAAAATTAGGTATTATGATAGATGTGATAACAACAGAATATCTTTTAAAAAAAATGATGCCGACTGTGCAGTTCCTCCCACTCACTTGTATGGAAACCGTGCCCACACGTTACTCAAATGACACCGTGTTATCGTTCTTCGTGTATGTTTAAATTATTATTGGCCCACAATTTATACCCGCGGTTTCGCTCCCACGGCCTATCCCACATGAACAGATAAAAACACACACAGGTCTAATTGGAAACCTCCGCCTTTTGTTCAAGTCGGTTAACAGTGAAGGAAGAGAGTAGGTCCATAATGTTTTTTTTTTTTTGGAAAGGCTCACGGGAGGCCTTTGTACACTATGGGCTATTTAAAAAAAAAACAGATTTTAGCACTTTAAAAAATACTCAAATCTAAGATTTTATTTTGCAATTTTCCATCATTTCACGTATGAAACTATCTATGCCCTCAGGGATCGTATGCCCCAGTTTATGAACTAATATTGTTTACAGGTACGTATGCGCGGGCAACATAAAACTACCGTCAGCGTTTGAAACATTTCTAACCAAAGAACAACTATGGAGTAAAGTTAAAAGAGGTAAGTTATGTATCTATATCTATAAAACAAAGTCTGTTATCGTGTATGTGTATTGCACACTAGCGAGCCAGGGGCGGGTCGGTGGTTTATTATTATAATGTAATCTGTCCAGTAACATTCACAGCCAGCCATTTTCTCCAATCATCTTTGATTATCCGTCTTTGTAAGTCCAAAAATTAAAAGTTTGCTTACCTAAATCATAATTAACCAACATTTTCATTAAAATAATTAATTATAATATTAATTTTTTTTATTTATTCATTTTTATATTTTTTTATTCCCAGGCCTTCGCCCCGAACGCTTACCTCACTTCACAGACGACTGCTGGGAGGTCATGGAGTCCTGCTGGGTCTCCGAACCTTCCCAAAGGGCCCTCCTCGGCGACGTGCAGGCCAAACTAGAGAGGATACATGAACAGGCCCTCAGCGATACCACACAACAGGAGGACGGAGGGACGCCAGCTTATGAAATGTCTGATGAAGATAGTCTTGATATTATGATGGCTGATCAGTGCATGTGATTTTAGATAGAAAATCATGCTTGTATTCCTCAAAGAGGTAGACAGAAGTGAAAAGTACACACATATTTAACACAAGAAAGCAAAAAAAAAATGGGCACATTCATCAATATACAGTTCTTATTTGTAATTTGATCAAAATAGAATATTCTATCAATCTATCTCTAAATATAAAAGTTACACCGTCTAAACCATACTTATGTTCTCAACCTTTTTTTTTTTATTTGAAATGGTTTTGCTCTTGCCTCTAGTCTAGGTCAGAGGTGACAGAGACAAAGTCGACGATGGAGTGAGCTTACCCAGAAGAAGCCTGTTCACTCTCACTTTGAAGAGATTCGGGTTGTATGCGCTCGCTCGGGGACAGACGCTGGTAGAGAGTTTGCTGTGCGCATTATAAAGGACATTTGAAAACACTTAGCGCGAATTGGTGGAATAACGACTAAGCAGGGACGGTAACTTGCAGTACGTCTGAATGTCAGAAGGTAGAATGGTGGTGGTATGAGGTCGTGGAGTTCTTAGGCACACTCACCGGAGTGCAATCTGTAGAAGACCGACAAGCAGGCAACCTTGACAATTTTTTTTTTCTAAAGACCTATTTTTTTTATATATCATCTGGTACGAATCTGAAACAGCTATTGCCACAATATTATATTTAAACGTGTAATATTATATAGTCGAAAGATGGGATATTTAATTATCTCTGGGTCTTCTACTACCACCCCGAAAGTCTCAAACGTCCAGGAGGGGGCTTTATCGCCCACGTTGAGAATCTATGGTCTAAACCGTTTAATAAACGACACAATTTTATTATTGCTTTAATTTTATTGTATGCAATAAGCAAGAAAAAGGCTTTGGAGATCCGTAGCATACATACTTTTAAAGATATTAAAGTTCAAAGTTGATCATGTGACTCAATCTTCAACTTATCGTTAATATCTCTGAAACCTGACACTTTACGGCCTTTGGTATTATGTTTTCTGTTTGCATTGATCTGCAAACCCCTTTCATCTTATAATTGGGTCTTAAGAGGTAATTCCTAGAACACATCCCACTGTAGGTTGGTACTCACACTGGGCCCGCGTAGTGGATTACAGCCTACTCTCTCATAAAGAGATGGTTTGTGTCCCATCTGTGGGAACATTATAATATAATTTTGATAGGCGTGGATACTGTATAGTAGACCCACATTTCGCCCATAAAGTCCCTGTTATAGGGGGTATGTCTATTGCCAAAAGGTAAAAAATTATATTATTCTTTTAGAGGGTTGTTGGCTTGTGGTAGTACTATATGTCTCTGTCTTCCCCTTCGGGTAATAAAGTCGTGATGCTTGTTATGTTATGTAAAAAGTGAACTAATGTGTGATCATTTTTCTTATAAAGAAAATAAATAAAATGTCCTTTGACATTAATCTCTAAATCTGATGCTGTAATCATGTTTTATGAAAACTCTATTTATTAATACGTCTATTGTTCGATTTCTTAATTTTTTTATTTAATTAGGATACTTACCTTAAAGTAATCCGTGAAATAAAAAAAAAAACGTTGGTTTCATTTTAAAGGGGGCTGCTTTCACCTTAAGGGGGCTGCGCTAAGGTAGCCTGCGTAATTTTCTTACGTTTTTCTTTTAATTTGCAGTTCGGTGTCAGATTATAAGTTGATTAAAATATAATTTGCGACCATAACAAATATGTATTTATTCTTTTTAGCCGTGTCACTGCAAAGCGAAGACCGTAGTTGTTATTGTTTCGTGAAATAGTGATTCAATGGAGTAATTTCAACTTGGAGAGTTGTATTGGCGATTTGAATGGTCATAATTCTGTAAATACATAGACGTTACGGTCGCAAATCATACTTTGAGCAACACACAGCCTGAAACTGTCCTGCGAATTGCAAAAAGCGTCAGAAAATTTTAATTTCGCGGGCTTTCCTTGTATTTCTGTTCTCATTTCTGTCAAGTTAAGTAATTTTACTGGATGGTTGGGTATTGTTTGTTATGTTAGGTTAACCAATCACACAACATGAGAATGGACTACATATTTAGCTATCTGTCTTGTAGAAACCATATTTAAATGAAATGCATATCAGACTACGAACGTCCAATCATGATAATTATGACTCTTATACATAGATGCGCTTATAGATACCTCAAGAAAATGTCATCGGAATCACCAGAGTTGGTAACCAAACTGGAGATTTAAACACGTAATACTCATGCCTGGTTGCGAGCACTACGCATCTAACCTTTCTGGAGAACACCACCAATGTCCTGCTAGAGCGTCACTCACGAGATGTGAGTAGAAACGCCGAGAAAATTACGAGAATTGCCCCTCTGGTCACACGCACCCCGCGTGTGACCAGAGGGGCAATTCTCGTAATTTTAAGAACGTTCACAGTCTGATCTCAGTCTCAATCTGTCAAAAAATACTTCTAATTTCCCTACATTTTGACAACTTTTTGACATTTGTTTGTCGCCTAGATGAGACTCCGACTAGATTTTGAACGTTTTAAATTACGAGAATTGGCCTTCTGATGTATGAACGTAAACGAGGCAAAAGGAGTATGTAAGGATCCTAGCGGGTGGCGTACTGTAGATTCTGCCTACCCCCATGAGAAGAAACCGTGAGTTTATGTATGTCTGTCATGTACTCATGAGCCTGTAACTTGCACGAAAGTATGCAAGTCAAAGACAAATCATTTATTTCAAGTAGGCTATTAAGAGGCGGTTTTGAACGTCAACATTTGCAAGAAAATAGAATTGATTCTAGGCGCCCCTTCCAAAATGTACTTTCGTATCGTTTCGTTTCGGGCAAGAAACTATACTTAGTTCCTCTTTTAAAATGTTTTACAATATTTTGTATAATTAATTAATAATTATTATGTGAACAACAAAATGACAATGTACTTAGAATAAAATTACTGTACTTACTCAAAGTATTAAAATTAAGCAATGACAGATAAATTAAATATGTATATATAATAGGTCCTCACATGTTTACGAATATACCGTACCATACCGTAGACGATTTTACCTTACATTTTAACAAATAAAAAATCTGAGTATGAGTTAAGTATGACTCGTGGAATTTAGAATGAATGGCATAAAAATTATAAAAATTTCATTCAAAAGTTATGGCATAATCACTTGCAAGCCACCCGCGTACTCTTGTGTAAGTTTCAGGCATGTTTATTGTGGATTTAAGTAGGTACTATTTATATTGATCAAACTATTTGTCGTAAAACTCAGTTTCAAAATGTTATGTCTTCCAATTTTACATAGGAAAATCAAAACTGATTTTCTTGTATAATTATATTACTTATAGTATTTTCTAATGTAAAATATTTTTGGTGCCGAGGCAATTTGAGTTTATAAATTGCAAATCAAAGAAAGCGCATAAAGTAAAATTATTTAAGTTAGCATTCATAAGAAATTAGAATGTTGTAAATAAATTATTGCAAATTGTTTAAATCTATATTTTGTAATATAATTTGGCTTATGTATAAACAAATGACGAAAATATAATTTCATGTATTGTAAATGGCATATAGAACAGAAATGGCAAATTAAAATTTTATAATAAATAAAAATGCATTACAATCAAGTTTAAAAAAATGCAGTACTTTGGGACCTATTCCCTTTAAATTAACTTTTAGGATAATACCATTTATACAGAGAAATACAGTAGAGCAAGACCGATATACTACAGCTATGTGTAAGAAAGAGAGGTAACATGAAGTACCTGTAATGAGATAAATAATCATAAATATGTCTATGTTCACAACAGGACCTACCAATTAAAGTATATATCCAAAATTACAATGCATGGTAAGCAGATTGGTAATTATTTGTTTTCCTACTATGGGTTAAGTCAGCACGGGTCGATCGATCAGGCTAAGCTACGCTTGCCGCGGTTGGTCCGTGGATGGGTGATCATCTTTACATACAAAGACTCCGTGCCTCGGAAAGCACTTTAAGCCGTTGGCCCCGGCTGTCATTCGTAGATCTTTGACAGTCGTTACACGTCGTCAGAAGCCCGGAAGACTGACAACCAGCCTTAGCAAGGGGTATCGTATTACTCAGTAACTGGGTTGTGGAGGTCAGATAGGCAGTTGCTCCATGTAAAATACTGGTATTCAGCTGCATCCAGTTAGACCGGAAGCCGACTCCAACATAGTTGGGAAAAGGCTTGGCAGATTGATTAACTATAAGTCCAGGTTTCCTTGCGATGTCAGTTATGTCCCAGATAAACGGCGAGGCCTTAATCACTGAGCCATCCCGACTACCATACCATCCGGTCCTACCATAAACAAATATAAATTACTACAAACAGATGTAAAACTCAAACGCTAATCTCGTTGTAAATCACACTAGCCACAATTTATGGGCGTTTTAGTTCGCATAAAAAGGTCAAAATATTTTATTTCACATAAACCTACATGGGCACAATGAAATGCACGGTTCTAAGTGGTCGTTGCCTATCTGAGAAGAACCGGCAAGAAACTCCGGGATTTCTTATGCCCGTTTTCACTAACACTAGCAAACACCTACGTGAAGGTTCCCACTGCTGGGACACAGGCCTTCTCTCTGTGAGAGGGAGTGGGCCGTAATCCGCCACGCGGGATCAGTGCGGGGTCTTCGAATTTTTGGTTCTACGACATGCCGGTTTCCTCACGATGTTTTCCTTAACCGTTTTAAGAGCAGGTGATCATAAATATTGATTAGTATACTATTGGATTTTCAACTGGATGGGTGACCAGACCGTCCATTACATGTCGACACATATTCACACCGTGTTTCTACACTTGGTTACTATAAGTTAAGCGCGCGTCGTTTCGTGAGATTAAAATACTGTACTATTATATCATCACAATACGCCTTTTTTTTTAAATCACACGTTGTCCTGCTGCTACCTTTAGCCGGGGTGCTGGCGTACCGTGCCTCGAAAACCATGTCCCACGTCGGAAATCAAGCCAAGTCTGACAACCAGTCTTACCAAGGGGTATCGTGTTACCCAGCAACTGGGTTATGGAGGTCAGATACGCAGTCGCTCCACGTAAAACACTGATATTCTGCTGCATCCGGTTAGATCGGAAGCCGACCCCTACATAGTTGGGAAAGCGCTAGGCAATCAATCAATCTATTGTTAGATTTTGAACTCTCTGCGCCGAGCCCGAGCGTTGAAAATCCTACTGCGCTTTTATTTAGGTTTCACCTGTAGTGTCAGTGAAAAAGGGCATTTCTTTTTTTTTCTCTATGAAGTATTACTCCTTTCTTTACGCGAACAGCTGTCATTATTGAATAAAGATGTAAGACTAAAGTACGGAATTCGATTCCCGGGTCTATACATTCGGGTCAGTCACATAACTAATAATAGTCTTGTTAATTAAGTTATTTCATAAAATTGATTTTATTAAGTAAGTTTAATATAAAAGTGACGCGATATAGTTCGAATCAAATTGTGAGCTTATTGGGTATGTTATAAATTGTGAGAAAAAATATGTTGTTTGGTCAGCAAAATTTGAATAAACGTAATTTTTCTTTTACTCTCCTTTCGTATCTTTTTTAGACAAGGAAGATTTTCTTTAAAATTATAGTATTTTTTTCAAAACTCAAATTATTATTTAGTACGACAAAGTCTTTCCACTTTCCGCATTCATTCTATCTAACTATAGACAGCATATAGATATTGAATTGTATGAAAAAATCATTGCAATTTAGACCTTATCTCGACTACATAAGAGTTGGTTCGAGAAGTCATAATTATTATACTTGTTAGGCATACCAGCACCCCGACTGCGTAACACAATCGCAACCCGAAGGATTTTGGAGGAAATTCATAATCCATTGCTTCATATGTTTGAAAAACTCTTGTGCTCAACAACGTAATAACGCAATGAATGTTGTTGAACTGTCAAAATTAATAGCAATGCCATAGCGTGTTACGCGATGACCCTGCTGAAGAATCACATAATTTTTCTAACAATTTGAAATAGATCTACATGAGAATTTGGCTTAGAGTAACAAATTAACATGTCCAATACTAGGACAAATAATACTAAACTGTAAGTTGTAGTAATAAGGTATATATTCGTCTGTGATCAACAAATTGTTATGTAAGAAATGATTGGTTTATTTTTGTTAAATTGTTGAATGAAATTCAAACTGTTTTTGGCGTTTCTTTAGTATTTATAATGACATGTAAACTATAATAAAACTTATCACGATAGATATATCCGTAATAATTCTTATTATTTGAACTGTCACAATTTCATGTAGTTATATAATTTCTCCTGCCCTTGTCCCAATTTATCTGTGGTCGGCGCAATAAATAAATAAATAAATATTATAGCGCGGGTTTTCTACGGCTGTAGTAGGTACATTGTTGTTGCTACGCAAGTACGCAGTGCCATACCGCGTGCGCCCCCGCCTCCGCCGCCCGCGCACCTTGTCGCTAGCGCGGCAGGAGCGGCGCGGGCGACAGAGAGAGGGAACCCCGATCGCGAGCGGAGACGGACGCGTAGCGATCCTCCGCGACTCTCAAGTCGCGATTTTCTTTCGTGAAGCCATTTTTGTTTACTTATAAGTTTTTTTGTATGAAAAGTTCATTAAATGTTGTATTTAAAGCAAGTGACTTTAAACTGGCGCCCTAACTAGTGGCTCGAACCGTTACGTTATGTTATGAACTGTGATCCAGTGCCTACGTGACCGAACGTGTACCTATAGGTACCTACTCACCTTGTTAGGAATAAGCACGGACATTCGACCTTACCGTTGTCATCACTAAGCGTGAAGATGCCGACAACGAGGAGAGGAGAAGCGCTCCGTCAACAACGAGGAGAGGATGAGGATAACGTCACGCTCACTGAAGACGAGGAGAGCGTCGTGGAGCGCGGCCACGCGGACGAAACCGCGAGCGCCGGCTCAAGGTCGACACAGCAACCAGCTCCCCAGTTCCCTTCAGAATTTCTATCCACGCTGATCGAGTCGATCACGCGTGCGCAAGTGGAAGCCAATAGAAGCCTCATTAACTCGCTGATGACTTCCAACGGCGAATTCAGGGCCTCTACCCCAGTCGGGGTCTGTCCAACAACCAACGCGAGCAGCGGTGGTGCCGCCGCTGCCGCCGCGTCGCGTGCCGACGCCAACTTTACACGATGCACGGCGAGATTCGACGGGACCTCCCAGGACGCTGAGGTCCTGGAAGCATTCCTGGACGCCGTCGAGGTATACAAGGAGTGCGCTGCCGTAAGTGACGAGCATGCCCTCCGAGGATTGCCGATGTTGCTGGAAGGTGAAGCGGCAGTATGGTGGCGCGGCGTCAAAGCGTCTGCGACCACGTGGTCGGATGCGATTGCGCGTCTCCGCGCGACCTACGGCGTGGCGCAGCCCGCGTACCAAGTCCTACGGCAGATTTTCGCTACGGAACAACAAGAAGAAGAACGCGCGGAAGTGTTTTTGTGTAAAGTGCGAGCATTAATTGCTAAATTATCGTACGAACTCGACGAAGTAGTGCAGGTAGACTTTTGTTACGGATTACTGCACCGACGCGTAATAAAACGAGTGCCGCGTGATTGTGTACGTAATTTAGATGATCTGTTATATAAGGTGAGGATCGCGGAGGATACATACAAAGCGCTTAAGGTAACAAGTTCTGTTTTATGTAATAATAATACGACCCCGCAAACCAAAACATCGACATCGAATTCGAATACCACGAATTCGAGTTCGAATTCCACGAATTCGCACTCGTCTGCACCGCGTAGCAACAACAAAAGACCCCGTTGCAATCATTGCAAATTATTCGGGCATGTTAGTGATGAGTGTCGTAATCGCGATAAAGCGAATAATAATAAGAATAATAACGACTCTACACCTAAGGAGTTACGTTGTTATGGTTGTGGTAAACAAGGCGTCGTGAGGTCGAAATGTGATGTTTGCGTTAAAACATTGTCGAAACCAGACGAGAAAACATCTTTCAACACTGTTGATGTAGATTTTTATTGTCGTGATGATAGTAGTAATAATAAGATTAGTACGAGTGATACCGCTTCGTGCGTTCAAATAACGAATATGAGTGCGCGCGAATATCACCCGATGGTAAATATTAGTGTTATGGGCCGTAACGGCGTGGCGATTGTAGATACCGGCGCTACACATAGTATTGCGAGCCCTCTATTGCACCGACTTTTAGTCGATTCAGGAGTCAGCTTTAGCGAAACTAAACGTTTCGTACGCCTGGCTGATGGTACACAAGGGTGGAGAGACCTGTTGTCAGCCGAGGTAGATATTATTATTCAAGATCGTAAGGTATTGTGTCAGTTCTTAGTATTGCCTGGAAATAATATTAGGACACTTTTAGGTATAGATTTTTTGGCGCGGGCCGGCATGGTAATAGACGCCGCCCGACGCAATTGGTCATTCTCGGACAGTCCGGGACATTGTTACGATTTTGTTTACACGTATACGCTTGACCCTACTGATGCGGGAATTTTGTGCACCGCATCCACTGAGTTATCGTTGCGCTCAGACGAAGGTTCTAAGTTGACCCCCGAGCAGCGGCGTACACTCAACGCTTTTATTGAAAACCGTGCGTCGCAATTCTCACGTGACGGACCGGCGACGGAGTTCGCCACACATCGTATAAAGGTGAGTCCACACCAAGAACCTATTGCTTGTCCACCGTACAGGATGTCGCAAAATAAGAAAGAGGCCTTGCAGAAGGAGCTTGATAAGCTGCTGCAAGATGACGTCATCGAAGAGTGCGAGTCACCTTGGGCCTCCAATGTCGTGCTTGTGGCTAAGAAGGACGGAAGTTTAAGGCTCTGTATAGATTACCGGAAGCTTAACGCGGTAACCGAGCCAGACCGGTACCCCCTCCCACGCATTGAGGACATACTGCACGCGGCCAAGACCAGTGAGTATATGACCACTCTTGACCTTCGCTCAGGCTACTATCAGGTGAGCGTCTGTCCAGAGGATCAAGACAAGACTGCGTTTACGTCACCACTTGGTACCTTTAGATTTAAGCGGATGCCGATGGGACTACGCAATTCGGGAGCCACTTTTCAGAGGATGATGGACCGGTTCCGGTCTAACCTGAAGGAAGTAGAACTCCTAGCATACCTTGACGATTTGATTCTGCTGTCACCAGGGCCTTTCGAGAAGCACCTGGCTGACCTTGAGGCGGTCTTCGAACGGCTGGCCATGTTCAAGTTAAGAGTCAATAGGGACAAGAGTTTCTTTGCGAGGGAGTCTGTCAAGTTCCTAGGCCACGTTATCGTGCCAGGCGGAATCCAGGTGGATCCAGACAAGACAGCAGCCATTGACAGCATGGCCGCCCCTCAGAACGTAAAGCACTTAAAGTGTTTTTTACAGACGTCGAGTTGGTACCGACGCTTTATTAATAATTACGCGGAAATCGCGAGGCCCCTTACTAACCTCCTGAAGAAGTCGAGTGCTTGGCGATGGGACGCCGAGCAACAGGAGGCGTTTGAACGCATAAAGTCTCTCCTCGTGTCCGCACCCATTCTCTGTCAGGCGGATGAGTCGAAACCCTTCGTCCTTTGCACTGACAGCAGCGCTTATTGCCTCGGGGCTGTTCTGATGCAGGGGGAGGGACACGACGAGAGGCCAATAGAGTACGCGAGTCGACTCCTCACTAGCGCCGAGAGGAACTACTCCACGACCGAGCGAGAGGCTCTCGCCGTCGTGTGGGCACTCGGTAAGTTCCGCGGTTATGTAGAAACCGCGAAGGTCACGGTTAGGACAGACCACCAGCCCTTGCGATGGCTGATGAGTCAGAGGTCACCTAGCGGCAGACTGGCCAGGTGGGCCCTCACCTTGCAAGAGTTCGACCTTAACATTGTTTACACGCCCGGTCGCGCGAACGTGGTTGCGGATACGCTGTCGCGACCCGTGTGTTCTGAGGACCAGAACGGGTGTGACCTATGCATGACGGTCATCGATATGCCTAAGAGGAACAGCGGTGGTATCCGCAGCAACCAGGTAATGGACCCAGAAGTCCGGAAAATTATTGAGGACATGGAGTCCGACGAACCCTCTAGGGGGAGGCCATGGTCCGACCGCGGTTACACTATTTCCGACGGTATCCTATACAGGTACAGCTTGGAGGCGGACGATGGAGAGGACTGCTGCTTAGTCGTGCCCGAGCATGAACGCAGGCAGGTTATGGCAGACTTCCACGATGCGCCAACAGCTGGTCATTTCGGCGTGGAGCGCACGTTAAGCCGCGTTCGTGCAAGATATTATTGGCCTGGCATGCGTACGTTCATCGCGAACTATATAAAAGAGTGTGTGCCTTGCCAGAGGTATAAAGCTGACAACCGCAAACCAGCAGGACTGCTGCAGACTCCCGCTGTGTCACGACGATTCGAGGTAGTTTCCGTGGACCTTTTTGGTCCGCTCGTAGAGACGCCTAGGAAGAACAGGTGGGTACTGATCGTTGAAGATGTCTGCTCGCGCTGGGTGGAACTGTTTCCGTTAGAGAATGCCACCAGCGTCGAATGTGCTCAGACTCTCGCGAATGAGGTGTTCCTCAGGTATGGAGTACCACGTCGCCTTATCAGTGACAACGGCGTGCAATTCGTGAGCGAGGTTATGCAGCAGGTCTGCCATGTTCTTGGAATAACCCAAGCGCTCACACCCTTTTATCATCCCGAGGCCAATCCCATAGAAAGGAAGAACCGGGACCTCAAACCTCAATTGGCTATGCTCGTAGGCCACGACCACACCACTTGGGACGTGCATCTTGCAGCAATCAGGTTTGCTATGAATTCTGCGACTACCAGCAGTACAGGTTATACGCCGGCGTTCCTCACCTTCGGGAGAGAGTTACGAGCTCCTTCCGACTCTGCGATAGACATGAGGGCTATTGTAGAACACGACAACTTCGTGCCCAGCATCACGCCGTACCTGAAGAAGATGGCTGCAACCCTGGATGAGGCCAGGGACACTCACGAAAAAGCTCAGGCCATCCAGAAGGAAAATGCTGACCATAAGAGGAGGCCGCCACCAGAGTATAAGGTAGGCGACCTAGTTTTATTGAAAACACAGGGACCTAACGACGCTGACCGCGGACAGACCGCGAAGTTTATCCCACGTCGTGACGGCCCATACAAGATCGGGAAGGTTATCAGCCCGACAACTTACGGTCTGGAGAACGCACAGACCGGTAGGAACATAGGGAAATATCATGTTTCGCACCTCACGCCTTTCGCCGGTCAGGTAGAGCCACCCATTCGAGAGAAACGTAGACGTGGTAGGCCGCGTAGGTACTTAGACTAGCCTAACCGCGAGGACACTTAGTTAGGCTAGAGGGGGAGGATATAGCGCGGGTTTTCTACGGCTGTAGTAGGTACATTGTTGTTGCTACGCAAGTACGCAGTGCCATACCGCGTGCGCCCCCGCCTCCGCCGCCCGCGCACCTTGTCGCTAGCGCGGCAGGAGCGGCGCGGGCGACAGAGAGAGGGAACCCCGATCGCGAGCGGAGACGGACGCGTAGCGATCCTCCGCGACTCTCAAGTCGCGATTTTCTTTCGTGAAGCCATTTTTGTTTACTTATAAGTTTTTTTGTATGAAAAGTTCATTAAATGTTGTATTTAAAGCAAGTGACTTTAAAATATTTATTTTTATTCCATACTTCTCTATTAGGGCAATTACATTCCGAAGATGCCTCACTGCAATACATCGCGGGCTGCTGGGGGTATACCTCGATGCCTGGTATCGCAGTATCTTCGGCATATGTAATTGCCCTTAGACGTCATCTCCGCAGTCACCTCCATTTTAGCCATATCATCTTTCACACAGTCCATCCATCGTTTGAATGGTCTTCTCCTATACTTAAGCTATCCACATTCATGTAACAGTAAAAAATAAATAAAATCAAGTGATGACTTTTCAATATAATAATTAGTTTTATAATTTTCAGTCACCATACATAAATCAACTCTAATGGAAAGAAATAACTTTCCAATGATCGAAATAATCATGAATTTTTCTACAAAATATAACTACTTTGTACATATTCTAGATTTGTGACAGTTTACACGTCAATACTTTTATCATGATATAGTATTACTACTGCCATTATGATTGCTTATTTTAAGAACATTATTGAACTCTGGAAATATACGCTTTTTATATATAAACTCATGTCGTTTTAATTATATTTATATCATAATTTAACTTATGCGTACCTATATTATGCCCTCGTCTATTAGGCAAGCCTATTAAGTTCAGCCTTGCGTGTATTTGGGCTTGCAGAGTAAGCAAACTGAAGTGGCAGTGGGCTGGCCATGTTTGTCAAAGGACCGATGGCCGGTGATGAAGATGAGTTCTGGAGTGGAGACCGCGTATCGGCAAGCGTAATGTGGGACGCCCCCCAGCTAGATGGACGGACGACCTAAAGAAGGTGGCTGGGACAGACTGGATGCGGAAGGCGGAGGACAGGGTGTTGTGGTGCAGCCGGCAAGTCATTCAATTTCGTATCGACTTTAGCTGTACTATTCGTAGGGGCCTTTCTCCAATGAATAAAATGTACCCTTTTGTAAACAATGAGCTGGATATCTTTGAGCATTTTAGCGTTTTTCATCGAAGTTGCGCTTCATTTTCTCACTCGCTTTTCGAAATCTATCAGAAGCTTTCTTTCGACGGGATTCTACGGGTTCCGACTCCTTACCGGGGACTCGAAAGGTCACTTTGGCTAACCCGTACGAGCGAGCAGCGTGGGTCCAACAAAATTGTGGTCAGCACATTTTGTTCACAAACACTTCGTGCAGAACTCCAACAGTGCACGTACTGATCTGCAAGTCCATTAGTCCCTGTTTCCACCGACAAAGCTGTGCGCAACTTTTGTAAGCGTCCAGTGCAGCATATTTGTAAATGTTTACTTGAGCGAGTCCACCAAAAGAAACACTTGTGCCCAACACTGTGCATTACAGCGTCGCACAGTGCCGCACACTGATGGAATCGCGCCTAGGCTTAAAGTAAACTGTGTCATTAATGGTGTTATAATTTCCCAAATTATATCACGCAAAGAAATTTTTCACTTTTACACGTTATATTATAAAAAAAAAAATAAGCTAGATAAGGTCGGCGTTTCCTATCAGATTACTTTGAGAAGAAAGGCCGAAACAAACTCGGAGATCACAGTCCCTTTTAAAGTCCAGACATAATCTTCTTCAGATCATGTGAAGACCATGTAATTGAAGTCTGAAATGGTCTTTTAAGGAAAGTCAGACAGAAGAAGGAAAGAAAAGGGGAAAAAAGAAAAGAAAGGAGAAAAGGGGAAAGGGAAGGGGGGAGGGGGAAAGTCAGTCAGACTTGAGTGGACCAGTCCAGTCAGTGCAAGAATTTGTCAGTAATCGTGTAGCTCATCTAAGAACTTGAGGAGCTGAACGAACACAATCGGCTCAGTAACTAGAGGCTTCATTCGAGTCAGTTGCTCGCAATGCAAAATATATAGGATCGGTTTGTATAAGTTCAACCTGACCGTAAGCGCGTAGACAAACAATAGCAAATAATGTGTGCTTAAACTGTTTATGATTTACGAATTTATTCAACTGTCTACTTGTGAAAGCGTTACCATTGTCTGTCACAACACGATTGGGATAATCATTGATTGATTCACAAATTCCTGCGCTAGGAGTCTTTTTCGATGAAAAAAATGTTTTTTCAAGTTGTAAAACCGTGCGAAGTAGGGGCGGGTCGCTAGTACATACCTAATGAATAAATACTTAACACATTGCATCATCGACTTCAATAGTAAGAAATAAATAGGTACTTAGGTACATATTTCATTATTGCTCTTTTGCTTGTTTTCCTGTATAAACGACATCATTGTTTCGTGTTCATCAGTGTTTCGTTCGACTAGTTTCTATTTTATCTAAAATGTAGATACATAGTTATGTTGTAACTGCTTGCATTCTATTATACATTATTTATTTCTGGCTCTTGAAATACAGGTACCTACTCTAACCTAGCTCTGGAGCCAGGATCAAAAATTTTTCTGTAACCTGTTTTATGGCAATAAAGAAATTTATTATTATTTTATTATTACCAATGCACTGCACTACCTACCAATTATTAATTTATTAAATCAATTAACAAACTTGTGGTTTTCCCCTATATCCGATCAAAACAACATAAACTTGAAACATATTTATATAATGATTCAGTTGTACAAACTAATACGTTTGAAAATGTGTGCTAGTTGACATTAAGAATATTGAAGTTATAGTCAAATATATCGAAACTCAGTTTTGTCATAATATTATAGTTAAGATGAATGTGTTAATATTTTGTGCTATTCTTAGTTTATCTTCAAGTCTGGCATTTAAAGTGTCTTTCCACACAGTAGATGTTGTTAAATTTAAGTGCTTTGATTATATAATGTCTAGATAGAGCGTCGCCCTACAATCAAAACAAAGAAAACGAGGCAACAATTTCAAACATGTGTGCGTGCGGGCGGTGTTTTACACTGTGCATCTATGTCTCTGTGTGCGTGAATAATGATACCAGCTACTACAATTCTCCCATAAATCACATATTAAAAAAATTGACTATACAAATAATATAAGTAAGTTTTAGGTGTATGTTTGTAGTATTATTCAGTTTTAGTAGTGACTTTATTTACTTGTATTTATAAATAAAAAACACTATTTAATTGAATTAGAGTTGTGTGTGTGAATGTTGTGTTATATTAAATCAGCTAAGTTAATTCAATTAGAATATTTAACTTTTTAGGCAGTTTGTATTTTGGAAATTTCAAATGAAAGATCACAAATGATAATACGAATGGAATAAATTAATCTTATTAAAATTACTCTTGGCACCTTTGAAATCAGTTTATTGGACCCAATGCAACAATAATCATTAAAATGGGCTCATAAACAAAAAAGTTATACGCGAACATTATATTATTATAAAAAAGTACAGACGAATTGAAAAACTTCACCATTTTTGAAATCGAATAATAAAAGTACATTAACTAAATAATATAAACGTAACCACAAAGCAACGAATATACCCACAAAAAAAGGACGTTAAGTTGGGAGAATGGAAAAAAGAAACTGGCAACACTGATAAAATATGGCGTAATAGGGCGTAATTTGGTAAATATAAAAACAAAAAACAAATACGTAGTCTTTTTGGTTACTTACTGATGATATGTGATGTGTTTGGTGTTTTTTTACCCTTCCTTTATAATTTCGGCACAGTTTAATAGCACATACCGTCATTTTATCGCTGTTATTTGTTTATTACTTAGCGCGCGTAATACGTAGTGACACCAAAGCGGTACGATCGGCACTAATCGGCGGGTAAGTACTTACAGTCCAACAGTTGGCTGGTATTTTTTGACACGTTTGCGCGCAATTGATGCTCTATCTAGACATTATATAATCAAAGTTTAAGTGTAAGTATTTAAATCTTTTTGTGTTGCTATCCTTTTCTGTCGACTCTTCCATCTTGCATAATCCCGCGTTTCCTGATTCCAGTTTTGGCGGAATCTGCTAGGTTCAACAAGCCATTTGCTACGTCGTCTGCCGCGACCCCTCCTCACTGTCTCAGGGCACCAGTTCTGTGCTATTTGGGCCCACAGTTTGTCTGGCATGCGGCAGACATGTCCTGCCCATTCTCATTTATGCTGGGCAGCTTTGTGAGCCTAGTGTTTGGAACTCGGTCCCTTAATTTAACACCTAGTTTGAACAGTCACTTTAGTTGTTCTGTCCTTGGTCAGTCATGTTTAATCTACTTAGCTGATATTTTTTTTTTTCTAGATGATTGGCAACCATCAATAGTCTGTACTCGATATGAGTTTATATATCACAAAGGTGACACATTTACAATGTATTTACAACTAGCGAATAATTCCACCAAAGCTGTTGCCATTGTAAAAAATGAATTAGGTAAGTTATAAAAAATAAAAAGCCATAAAAATACAGTCAATTATAGAAACAGATGAAACTAAAATCCATTTATTATAAATTTTTAGGTGACACGTATTTAACGCAAGCGTTTTGGCCAGAAGGGAAACCGATTCGTTTTAATCCGAAATTCGATAAAGTAACAGTTGACGTGGAACTATCAGTGCATAATACGTGTGTACGACAGAGAATTGTGGAAGGGAGACAGGTGTCAACAGGGACAAATATCACGTCGGCATTTAAATGTAAGATAATGTAAGCTGGCTATACTTACTCGACACGCCTGGTCATATCCGCCACGCTGAGCTGAGTGCCAACTTATAGAGACTGCCTATTTGCCTTGCCACGCCATTGCACACCGTCGTCGCCGGGCTGGCCGAGTGAAGGTGAGTGCCATCGTGTACAGGGTTCATTTCGTTTGAAGGAATAGAACAACAGTCAGTTTTTATTCTCATTTCTCAGTTTTCACACGAAACCTCATGAAATGAACCAACCCTCTACTCGTTTGGGCTCGCCCAAACTCGATCAAAGGGGCAATTCCCATATTTTTAAGAACGTTCGCATTAACCTGTCTCTAAAATCTGTGTCAAAAATACCTCTTATTTCCATTTTTGACAAATTTTTGACATTGGTTGTTGATGAGATGAGATTATGACTAGATTTTGAACGTTTGTAATTACGAAAATTGGCTTTCTGATGGCGAGTTAAGGGAAGACAAAGCAAAGAGGCGGTCTGCACTCGCCTTACCTTGACGAGCTATAGCCAACATTTACAAAATTGTATGCCGGCTTTAGAACCTCTATTTAATTCCAAGTTACGAATTGATTTAAGTAAGTAGTTAAATGTAGAAGGAAAACTACAAAGTTTATATTTTTTTCTTTCAGATAACGATATTTGTTTAAAGAAATACGAATGTTTAGTTTTGGTGGACCCGACTAGGGAATGTGAAGGTAAAAGTTTTGATACTCTTTACTCTAATCATTGAGATCTGGTGATGTAAACTAATGTAGGGTGGATTTTTGAAACGAACAGTAATTACACCTGTACCTTAACTGTTGTAGCTTAGGAAAACGATCTTAGGAGACCAACCTTAACTGTTCGAGAAATTTTGATCTGCATTCACAGATTTTGAAAAAAATGTGCTGGGCAATTTTCACAACAACTTTTTTGATGCCAATCGGTCTTGTCTTTTATAAGGATCAAAAACTCTATAGTGTTACGTAGATACGAACGCAACCTTAAAATATATATTGTCTGTGGTCGCTCTCTGGTGCTCTATGTCCCTTCCTGGTTCCCAGGGTGCTCAATCTTAGAACAAAAAACTGGGGACATCAGTGGGTACAATGATACAAAATCACGAAGTATATGTTGTCTCTGTACAAAATAAGTTTGGATGTGTTTTTTAATTTTGTCGGATTATAATTGAACTTTTACACCAACTACGCCTTTAAGATGGCAGCTCTGAAGCAATGTTCACTATTAATTTGAATAGATGGCTCTAAACATAATCGCAACTTTGATACATCGGTAGCTCATAACTACTAAAATAGTATATTATAGATTGACTTCTGTTTTAGTGTATCTTAAAATATTTTAAATTATGGATCATTGTCAAGGGTTTAATTACATTTATCGCACAGTATGACATTTTATTATTTTTCGATCAATAATTATCACCTTTTGCACTAATGTACGCAAATATTTTACAAACGTTCATTGGGGTGGTGGTAGAGTTCTTTTGGTGGTTTTACTATCAATAAATTGGTATCACAAATGTCACAAATGTCTGATAAATTAATGTCGGACGCTTGCGGTCATGTTATATTTAGCGATATTTTTGTAATCTTTCTGTGTAACGTTGTGCGTTTGTCGTTGAGTTGAGCGAAAGTTCATCCGACTAATCCATATATGTGACCAGAAAGTAATTTTGTGAGTGGTTGTGTCAAAACTGAGATCTAGGACTCCAGTGTAGTGTTAAGTTTGAGATAGGACTACGAGCGAGACTAAGACGAGCCACTGACCCATCATGTCATCGGATAAGCACGGCTGTGTTCCTGGGTCCAACTTGCAAGGACAGCGGAGGTATGTCACATTATCATAGCTGAATCTTGGAACTTGACCTAGAACTTGACGCAATTCAAAATTACGTTTTATCAGTTGTATGGTTTTCTTCAGATTTTGTTTCTCTTTAATATAAAATTCAATTTGTTTCGAAGCAACAATATTATGGGTTAACTAATATTTGAGAAAAAATTAATCAAATTTTCATAATGATTATAAATCATTTAATATGAGTCATTAGTTTTTTGTGAAATGACAGGACAACTAAATTACCTAATAGTTGGCTTTGGCCCCTCATACGCCTTCCAAATGACTGGGATCCTAATCACCCCTGGGTCCCAAGATAATTGTCAAAAGAAACTGATAGAACAAATTAATAAAGAATTGAGAATTGAGAAATATAAATTAATAATTGTTTGCAATTTTTTTCAGGCATGCATGATGTTCTTCATGGATTTCCGAATCCTGAAAAAGACCGATTTAGATTCAATACCTGGCTATATTCGATTGGATTTAGAAGTGATATTTTGGGACTAGAAAATGCACACATTTTTAAGTTCCGTTGGAGTGTGTCGCAAACACTTTCAGGATAAATATTTATGTCGCAATAACAGAATAAGCAATATTGCAGTTCCAACATTATATTTACCAGGTTTGTTCATTACCTACATAATACTACTTTGTATAATAAAATAATAAAGTTGCCAATATTCCTCTAACTAATAAAACAAAACTATAAAGCACCTTAGCAAAATTATTAATGCAGTTATTACTTTATAATTTATTCAGGTACAGTCCCCGGCACGTAACTTGGCAAGAGTCGTTAGATGACTTAGATGAGTTTTTCATTTCATTACCTTTCTTGTAAACAGACATGTTTAAAAATAATCTATGGCAATAACCATAGTATAATGACAAACAATAAAAGTGACAATTTTCTTGTTGGACTAAGTGTACATGCGCTAACTTACTCCCAATACGCCAAAACCTTGCCAAATTACGTGCCGGCGGCTATATTACTTATGTTTGCAATGATATTTTGCTAAAATATCATTGTATGTTTGCATATATTTCATTTTAGCTCCTGAATCGCATCAGCAGTTGATTTACACCACAGAGTACTTTTTGAATTTACACTACAGCTACAAGCATTGTAGGACATACAATGCAAAAAGAAAATATTGGTAAGTACTATTTATTTAGCATTAATTAATATACTAATTATTATATGTCTTCGAAAAGACAGCAATGATATTATGATGAATGATTGTTAAGATTCTGTGAAAATACGAGAATGTCCCCCTAAATCGGTACGAATATCGAGAATACCTTCTTATTTGTGCCACCTGAGTAGGGCGCCGTTAGTACTTTACCATAGAGTAAGTAACGTTCCTTAGACTTTACCGCCAATTTAGCAGCTGTCAAGCGTCATTGCATTCTTGTTTGTGATTCTTTCGAATTAGATTGGATGGAACTTTTTTCTAATAAGAAAAAACTATTCAAAAGTGCCTTTTAACCATTGAAACCGAGTTATGAGTGTTAAAAGTGTTTGAGAGCTTTTTCAGCAGTGTATTTCACCATTGGTGAATCACCAATAATTGGAACCGGTAGGCAGCGGTAATGAGAACCACGAGCGAGATGCGAGCCGGTATTGTTGCTTCGGAGGGAGAACAAATTACCGTCGACGACAAGCTCTGGGGCATCGGAAAGCAGCTCCTCCTCATACTCGGGAGTTTGAGGAGGGCTCGGCTTCAGCCCTGCCCAATAAACGTTCTCGTACCTCGGCGCGAAGCCGTAAGTACAAGTCGAAACCGGTTTGCATTGATCCTCGTATTGATACTTTAATGTCGCAAATGCCGTTTATTTCGAATTATTTAAGCCATTATCCCGTTTGTTATAATAGTGCAGAACTGCAGACCCACGAAATAATGGTACTGTAATTCCTAGTACTACGACAGGTATTGATTCGCAACGTCTTGGGTCAGTGGGTCGTCTTAGGGGTTAGTAGTATAGTTAAAGCGCTTATTACACTATCCAATTCTTAGGAAACCTAGTTAGGAACACTAACTAGGAAGTCGGAAGCTAGTGATCACACTAAACTAATATAGATTCTAAATCGCGCTCAGACCTCATACTGCTAAAGAGACCTAAAATCGTGTACCTACTGCTCAAGTCAAACCACGTGGTGTGCCAAGTCTCATATTTCGTGGCAGGCATTGTAACGGAAACGAAATTATTTCGGTATCATTCATTACATTACCTACCCAGCCCAAGTTGCTGTCTCTCAATTGGGGTTCTTTAAATACCGATATTGACAATAAGTATTCTCGATATTCCTACTGATTTAGGGGGACATTCTTGTATTTTCACAGAATCATAAGAAGCATTCTTCATATCGTTGCTGTTTTCTCCAACATATAATACCTGTTTTATCTTAATGCAAAACAGTAATATTTTGTGTTTGTGTGTATATATTTAGGGTTTCATCATATTAGTATTTTTAGGGTTTTCAGCTGGCACTATCACTAAGGGCGGGTTCAACTAAACTTTTATACCTGGTATAAGTCGTATCCTGCAAATAAATTTTTTATAGTTACTTTATTCCATTCCATATGTGTTGTCATGTATTATGAGTTACAACAAGATAGACACAATGTGTTCCAAAGACAACATCCACCAACCCGTACTGGGTTCGCATGATTGAATACGCTTCGCTCCCTCTCACAAAGAAGAGACGTATGTGCTAGGTGTGGGACATTAAGTGATGTGATTTAAATACTATAAACTACAAACTGTTATAACCTAATATTATTGCATGACCTACACACACTTGACCAGCCTTTTTTTTTTTTTTTTTTTTTTTGTGGATGGGAAATCATCTAATGACTCCTCCCGCTCTGGGTGGAGCGGAAGGGAGTGTCAGACTCTTACTGACTAAAACCCACCCGTGTTCCTTCCTTAGCCCTTTATGTTCCGGGGCAGCGGTAACCCTTTCGGACGATCCCGCTACCCCGGCAGGCTTCGGCCCTGGCGGGCCCCTTCCTTTATGCTGACATCTCTTTGAGGCGCGCGTGGAACACATACTCGCCGTCCGGCACGGGCCTGGTCCTGATCGGACGGAGAGCTACCCATTACTCTCCGTCCGCAGGCCCGCGCCTACGGTGGCCGGGAGTCGTCACGCGGCTCCCGACGCCCGTAGCGTCTCCCGCGGCGGCTGAGGCGTGCGGCTCTCTCCCTGAGCCGTCCCGCCACCTCCTTCGCTAGCATGACTGCTTCGCAGAAGGAGGTGACCGCCTCTCACTCCCTCTCGCCCCGGACCATGCCTTGAACCAGGGCCGGACGCGAGAGGTCGCCGCCGTTACCAGCCTTGAGTGATAATGATGTATTAATATTTCAGATCTGGAAACGGTGATATGTGAGCAAGTGCCACTTTCCACTTTTCAAACTAAGAAACAAAATTTAGGTAAGTTTTGTGTATATTATAGAAAATAAGTTAAGATCATCTGCCTAGCCTTTTCCCAACAATGTTGGGGTCGGCTTCCAGTCCAACCGGATGCAGCTGAATACCAGTATTTTACATGGAGCGACTGCCTATCTGACCTCCACAACCCAGTTAGGTACTGGGTAATATGATACCCCTTGGTAAGACTGGTTGTCAGACTTTCGGGCTTCTGACTACCCGTAACGACTGTCAAAGATCCACGAATGACAGCCGGGACCAACATCTTAACGTGCCGTTTCCGAGGCACGGAGGGGTCTCAGTATGTAAAGATGGTCACCCATCCACAGACCAACCGCGGCAAGCGTAGCTTAACCTGATTGATCGACCTGTGCGGCTGTTATTATTTAGCCATGGACCCCTGCTATGATGATCTGCACAAAATTATCTTTGATTAGCTGTGCCCCGCAGTTTCACCCGCATGTAGATTCTCACAGGAACCATGAGTTTTTCTAGCGTAAAAAGTATCCTATGTCACTCCGCTATGGTGAAGTGCCTGTAAGTGAAACCATTTTCGTAATTGGATCAGTATTTCCGGAGATTACCTTTTACACACTAACCACAGAAAACTTATTAAAAACAGATTTACTTTTGCACTCATACAAAATCATTTTCTACTTTACAGGCAGGAAAATATCGGCCAGGACGCTTAAGCTCTCCAGGGCAGAAAGAGATCTGCAACTGAAAATAATGGCTGCCAAAAGAAGAATACATAATTTAAAAAATAAAAAGCAGACAGTGTAAATTAAGGTAGCAAAAAAATGTGTTGCCAATACTAAAGTACTAGATGTACTTCAGAATTGCTCAAGCACTGCAAAACTATTAATGCGGAAGACAAAAAGAAGAATAAAGGACGACGATTAACACTGCAAGAAAAAATTGCAGCATTATCGGTTTTCAAAAATGAAACAAAATGAAAGTAATCAAATCACTTTAATCAGTGTTTTTTTGTTATTGATATCTTTGGTTAGACGTACTGAGCGGTGTTAAAATTTATCCATCTATTTTAATGGGACCCTGTATAATGTGTATTATTCCGAATGTTCATTTATAATAAAATTGTTAGTCCTAAAACATTTGCTATAAAAAAGTAATTTAAAAAAATTAAATCAACTTCAAAAAGATATTTACCTACTCAAAATGATGAAATAACTTTAATTTCAGTCTTGTTGGTGTCTTGGTATCTGTATTTTAGTTTTTTGCCACCGACTTCCGAAATTAAAGTTATTTCATAATTTTGAGTTAATTTTTTTTTTAGTCGATTTAAGTTTTTGAATTACTTTTTTATTTCGTAATTTTTAGTTTTAAGTAAAAACTGTTATATTTGTTTGTAATAAGTAGGTAATAGTTTTGTTGTAAATATTGCACTAGAATTTGAACAAGGTTTTGAGATGTTTTTCCTTTGACACTACACCCGTAGCTCGTATAAAATAAAATAAGCATCGTGTGGCCTCACTCTTACACGTAAGTTGCGGAGTAATGCGTGGACAAACATACATAGGTACGTACATCTATAAAATTTTGTATATTTGTTTGGAAGCCCTAATAGAACACATTATTGAGATAAATAAACAAAACAATTACGATCATGTGTGTGTAAGTATATATTTATTAATATAATGATCTATAGGAAGTATTTTACAATCTAAAATATATATATTATATACAAGTGTATTAAAAAAAAGGGAAAAAGAAAAAAAAAAAAAAAAAGACAAGAGCTCATAGGGCATCAAAAAATTCGTCCGCATCGCTGTCAATGGGATAAGTGCCCAAAAGGCTGGCAGCATTACCACGTTGGATGGCAATGCTTATTCTTTGGGCTAAAAATAGGCCAGCCCTCTGGCAAAAAAAAAATTGAACAAAAAACAATTTGAATGTAGGACTGATAACTTTTATTGAAAACGATTTTAAGTATTTTGTAATATTTATGACAAACAAATGTAGGGCATATCGTATCGTATCGGATTAAAATTTTATGGCATGTGATATTATGTGACTTTAAGTTCGGGCAAGTTATCATTCGGACAAATGATGATTAGGAAAAAAAAATATGGCACTTTAGATTATGGATAAAAAAGTTAGTTAACACAATAGAGAACCCTGCAGTACATCTAGTACTGCAGGGTTATCTGCAATATCCAAGTAAAAGTAATAATATGTTTTGTTTTCTGTTGACTTCAATGGTTATTGTTTAATTATTAGTTTTAGTTTGTATTATTATTTTTACTAGCTGCTGATCCGCCGAACTTCGTACCGCCCCGCCAGCCGCTTTGCCCCCTCTGTTCAAATCTGATAATTATCTTCTTAGATATTAATTTTAATGATATGGTCTTGTGCAGCGGGAAGCGGGCATAGTTATAGTCATAGTAGTTATAGGTTTATGAATTAGTGTTTTTATATTTTTGGTTTTTGTTTATTTATTTTATTTTATTCATAATTTTTAATGAGAATGTTACTAACGTAGTTTTATAAGTGTTACTAACAACAGTAACAACAATATGAATCAGTTGTGTTCAAATTAAATGAATAATAATATGTTGTAAAGAGCAATTTTGATCTACATGAAATGTACAACGTATCTAATGTATTTAATTGGATAACGAATAATACTGTATTGTTTAAAATAGCTTGGTAAATAATGTAAGTATTATTTTTTGTATGTAAAAGTTAAAAATGGTTACTGTGGATAATCCTTAGGAGAAAAACGTATACCATCGCAGACATTCTATCGATCTTTTTAAAATAATTATACAATTACGTAGAACATTAATTTGATCTATCTCGTAAGGTTTAGCCAGCGTTTGCAATGTAAGCGCACAAAAAATGTTTGTTACGACTTACGGCTTTTCTCTACTATAATATGCATGTATATACATAGTATAAACCTTCCTCTTGAATCACTCTATCTATTGCTGAAAACTACATTAAAATCCGTTGCGTAGTTTAAAAGATCTAAGCTTACAGACAGCGGAAGCGACTTTGTTTTATACTATGTAAAGATTTTGTACCCGTACTGTTTTGCTTTAGCTTTTAATTTTGTTTTCCTTTCTATGATTTTCGTATAGGTATTGTATTGTGATTTATTTTAATGAGTTCGTCCTTGTCAAACTATTTGTACCTACCTAAATGTTAGTGAATGATGAGTTCGCCTATAATTGGAAGCGCACACTTGTATTTGTCCCTGTTCACATGCATGTAACTATGTACTGGTGATCCAATAAATAAAAACATGATAAGTTAAATAAAATTGTATTTCATTTATCAATCCTTGAAATGAACACTTTATTATAAATACCTAGCTATATGCATACCGGTAAAAAAAAAAGCATACCGGTTTAAAAAAAAAGGTAAAACGGTCTAGTTCTTACTATCAGATCTAGGTGGCGCTAGTGTCTTCACAAACGCAAATGACCCGTTCCACTGAACAAGATTGGTCTCTATTTCAGTCTATCAAAAAGTACTCTGTGCTGGTTCCCGTCGCCATGCTCACGCACGCTAAATATAACTCGTCTAAGAATCAAGTGTTTCATTGAAGTTACAAGCCCCTGCCAGCCCCAACAACCATAACATGGTGTCAGAAGAAGAGCCGCAGGAAGTCATCGAAAAGTCGTAACCATACTGGTGAGAAAATAAAAATTTTCTAACACGTGTCGTCCATCACCAAGATGCCGGACAAAGAAAAAGACGAGTCGTCTAAAAGTCGCCCTCCTGCAAGTCTGCCACAGGGTAATTTCACCCTCGATGTCAATTCCAATAATATGCCACTGGCTTGGAAAAATTTCAAAACAAGTCTCAATATCTATATGATTGCAAACAATCTTGAAGAGGAGCCGGACTTCAGAAAAGTAGCCATTTTGTTACATACTATCGGGCCAGATGCACTCCAAATATATTATTCCTTCAATGTGGGCATAAAAGATATAACATATAAAGAGTTACTAGGCAAATTTGAAGCGTATTTTCTACCAAAAGTGAACATTTCGGTAGAACGGCACAAACTCTTCAATCGAAAACAAGGACCAGACGAAGAAATAGAAACTTATGCTACACAACTAAAAAACATTGGACTACAATGTAACTTTGGAAGTCTAACTGATGACCTTCTTAAAGATGTGTTCTCTTGGAATCTCAACGCATCATGCGCATACATTCGCGAAAAAATCCTTCTTGAAAAGCCGAAAACATTCGACGAAGCTGTATCAATCGCGAAGACACTGAGAAATACCAAAGCAGAAGCAAAATCCATAGAAAATGATGAAATAAATCTCATTAGATCAAAGCGTCAACCACGTCAGTCAAGTCAAAATCATATGTCAAGCCAACATCATCAGTCAAATCAACGTCAATCGAGTCAACATCGTCAATCAAACCAAAACCGTCAGGAAGAAAGACGCAGCCACCAGTCAAGTCATAATCGTCAGCAAAGTCAATCCAGTCACGGGTCCAAAGAAAAATGTTCCAGATGTGATCAAGTACACCGAGCAAGATGTCCAGCCTTGGGAGTCACCTGCAAAATCTGTCATAAGCCAAATCACTTCGCCAAATGTTGTCGCAGCAAGCATGTAAGGCTCATCGAAGAAGACTCAAACGGTAATACGTCAGATACTTACTTTCTAAATAGTTTATATACTAATGAGATTTCATCTAATGTTAATAATCCATACTGTACTAAATTGTCCATACATAAACAAGATGTTAATTTTTTGCTAGATACCGGTGCTGATACAAATATTTTGTCATTTAACTTTTATAAAAAACTTAATTTGCCATTGTCTAATATTAAGAAAAGTAGTCACAAACTTTCAACTTTCAGTGGGGAAATTTTGCCTACAATAGGTCAATGTACATTAACTGTCACTCATAACAACAAAGAGTATACAACTAACTTTTATATAGTAGACTTGCCATGCAGAAACATTATAGGTCGTCAAAGCTGTGAAGATTTAAAACTACTAAAAAGAGTTCACAATGTCCAATTCCAGCAGTCAGTCGAGTCAGACTTAACAGAGTATAAAGATCTCTTTAGTGGATTAGGTTGTCTAAAAGACTATGAATGTCACTTAACACTAAAACCTGATGCTATACCTTCTATTGATGCTTGTAGACGCATACCATTCAGTCTCTTAAAAGAATTAAGTCAAGAATTAAAAACATTAGAAAATGATCAAGTCATAGCCAAAGTCGATCAGCCTACAGAATGGGTCAGTCCAATTGTCATTGCAACTAAGAGAAATGGTTCACTTAGATTGTGCATAGATCCAAGGAAACTCAACAAAGCCATAATGCGTCCTCACTACCAATTTCCAACAATTGATGAAATCAAATCCAGCCTCTCTGGTTCACAATGTTATACAACATTAGATGCCAACAAAGGTTTTTATATGCTCAAATTAGATGAAGCTTCCTCTAAGCTTTGTACTTTCATAACACCTCAAGGTCGTTATAGGTTCTTGAGACTACCTTTTGGTATAAATGCTGCCCCAGAACTTTTCCATTCAGAAATGACAAAAAGATTTAATGATATACCAGGTGTCAAAATCATGATGGATGATTTTTTAATATACGGTTGTAGTAAAGAGGAACATGATTCCAGACTAAAACAAGTCTTAGAAAGAGCTAGAGAAATTGGCATTAAATTTAACAAAGAAAAATCTAACATTTGCAAAACAGAGGTCAAATATTTAGGACATATTTTTAGTAAAGAAGGTGTAAGAGTCGATGAAAACAAAATAAAAGCCATATGCAAAATGCCACCACCCACTAATATAAAGGAATTACAACGTTTTTTGGGTATGATAACTTATTTAGGTTCTTATATAGATAATTTGTCTGAAAAAACTTCTAAGTTAAGAACTTTACTTTCTAAAGATAATGAGTGGTGCTGGCAAGATAAACACATGTCTGAATTTAACTTACTTAAAGAATGTATAACCAAAGCTCCAGTCTTAACTTATTATGATCAAAATAAGCCTATTACATTGTCAGTCGATTCATCAAAAGATGCCATGGGTGCAGTTATTTTTCATGATAAGCAACCAATAGCTTATTCATCAGCTTCACTAACTGCTTCCCAACAGTCATATTCCCAAATTGAGAAAGAATTACTGGCTATTCTTTTTGGATGTACAAAATTCCATCAGTACATCTATGGCCGTCATACTATAGTAGAAACAGACCATAAGCCCATAGTTTCACTCATGAACAAGCCAATTTATAATATACCACCACGTCTTCAAAGAATTATGCTGAGGTTACAACCTTATGATTTAAATGTCACTTACAAGCCTGGTAAATACTTATATGTAGCTGACACATTGTCCAGAGCAGCTTTACCAGAACAGTCCTTAGTAGATCTGGATGCAGACTTAGATTTACATGTCAATTTAGTGATTAGATCTCTGTCAGTTAGTCAAAATAGATTAAAAGCTATCCAAGAACAGACCTCACAAGATCAGGAATTACTATTGCTAATTAAATATTGCAAAACAGGTTGGCCAGAGCATAAGAAATCATTGCCTGACATTATAAAGCCTTATTTTCCATTAAAAACAGAGTTACATGTCATTAATGGTATAGTTTTTAAAAACAATAGTATTGTTATACCTAATAGTATGAGAAATGAGATTCTGAAACAGATCCATGAAGGACATCAAGGTATACATAGTTGTCAAAGACTAGCAAAGAACTTAATATATTGGCCTAATATGTATACTGAAATAGATAAGTTTATTAGTAATTGTCATATCTGTCTCTCTTACAGGCGCAGCAACTCTAAAGAGCCCTTAAAGCCACATGATATAAAGCTTATCCCTTGGTATAAAGTCGGTTTAGATTTATTTGATTTTAATTCTGATAAATATGTCATAGTTGTAGATTATTTTTCTAAATACGTTGAAATTGTCAAGCTAACAAGAGGTTCTTGTAGTAATATTGTTATAAGTCATTTGAAATCTATTTTTGCCAGACATGGAATTCCAGCTATTTTAGTTTCCGACAATGGTCCTCCATTCAATTCAAGAGAGTTCCGTGATTTCACTAAAGATTGGCAAATTGATCATGTAACTTCCAGTCCATACTATAGCCAGTCCAATGGACTTGTCGAAAGGTCAATAGGCACCATTAAAAATATGTTAAAAAAGTGCCTTGCAGACAAAACAGACCCTCACTTAGCACTATTACAATATAGGAACACACCAAAAGAAAATATGTTTTCACCTGCACAATTACTTATGTCTAGAACACTTAGAACTAAACTTCCAGTCTTAGAACAGAATTTGAAACCTAAAATACCTAACTATAAGTCATTAAAGGTTAATAAGGAAACACAGAATAATAAATCACAAGTTTATTACAATCAACACACAAAATCGTTGCCACCGCTTAACACAGGTGATAAAGTCTATTTTCAGAAACAGCCTCATAGTGTTTGGACTCCAGGTATTGTTTCAGATATAGGTCCACAGCCTAGGTCGTACACAATTGCCTCTCCAGAAGGAACTTTTCGTCGCAATCGTCATCACGTCATAAAATCCAAATATTCTCCTAATAAGTCTCCTTCTCGCACTCCTGTACCCAGTCCTCAGTCCAACGATACTCCGCAGTCTTCCAATCCTTCAAACCATCAGTCTCCTTGTCCAACTAGCCCTGCTCGTCGTAAACTTGAAAATCCTGAAACAAAAACAAACACATTACAAACGCCTAACGTACACACAAATCAACCGAATACCTCTTACTCTTCATTTGGTAGAGCTATTATAAAGCCAAGAAGATTTTGGTAATTTGTAAAACATAGTTTAAGAGTTATTTTTAATTTAATTGTGAAAATGTTTGTATTAATTAGTTATAAGATTGTTTTTAAGTTGTCAATAGTCAGACATTCAAATGTCATGTCAATAATGTCAAACAAATAGTGTTGCCAAAATATTGAAAAAAAAAAAAAGAGTTGTGAACACTTACCTTTTGCTCCATCGCCATTGTAATGTATAAACTGCTTTCTTTTAGTTTATAAGGGAGATGTTACGTAGATACGAACGCAACCTTAAAATATATATTGTCTGTGGTCGCTCTCTGCTCTATGTCCCTTCCTGGTTCCCGTCGCCATGCTCACGCACGCTAAATATAACTCGTCTAAGAATCAAGTGTTTCATTGAAGTTACAAGCCCCTGCCAGCCCCAACAACCATAACATATAAGGTTTGACTACTAGAAAAATCAGGAATCGCAAAGAACTTTCCCATACATTTCGTAGAAAATGAGAATCCGTGTTGTTTTATGATGGATAGACTGACTACTACAACGAAAACTGGCCGAAAATAAAAAAATAAAAATAAACTTCGAATTTCGAAGGAATACGAGTCATTATTATCTATATTTGCTTTGAAAACAAAATATTAATAGTTTGATGCATAATATGGTTTCTAACATTTGCTGATAAAAATTACCTCAAAATAACTTAGAGACTTCCCTATTAAAAGTATTTTTTTCAAACATTGTAGATTGTATTTTAAATATTAACAGTACCTATGTTATTTAATGAATATCATTGATAATTATTATGTTTTAGGTACCTACGGTGCGACAGCACGTTTCATCGATTCCATATTAAACATCTTTACCCTGTCTCAGACCAAAAGATCACACCTCTGCCGTGCGAACATGTGCATCACGTGGGCACGACGACGACACCAGCACCAGAGGCACCAGAGGTGGCACCAAAGAGGGCCCAGCCCTCGAAAACTAGAATTATAACCAAGAATAACCCAGAGACTTCAAGAGCAAAAGACAACTCAAAAGAGGGTTTGTTTTTTACATATGTGAGTGGTTGACCAAAAAGGGACCTCAAGGGAAAATAATTGAATTCGAGTAAATCGCGTTTGAAATTTCGTGTAGAAACAAGTTGCGGCATGTTTTATGTCAGTATGCGACTTCGTTAGTGAGTGTCAACACGTGTTTGCGGTTACTACGTTATTGGCGACTTATTTAGTGTCAGTTTCTTGTCTGACATCACAAAAACTAGTGTGTGCTGTGTGTATGGTGTAATTTTTCCAAAACTGCCTCGGCTCACAAAAAAAAACACTACGGCACCTAAAAATATTCTGGTTAGACCAAAACAAAGCTAAAAGACCACAGATTAAAAAATTCAAAAAAAATAAATAACGGTTTCCAATCCCTCCAGGTCCCTTTTTGGTCAACCACTCACATATAAATCTTACTTACGTACAGTGATAAGTGACCTCCAAAAGTCAGTTGACATTGTTCCACTTCAGCTGCTGTGTCACAGCTGCAGTGAAACAATGTCAACTGACTTTTCAAGGGACTCATCACTACATTATAATTTAAAACTCTAGTGATCCAAATGTTTGAACTGCTATAACGTTTTTATTGACTAATTTATCTACCTTTGACTTATCATAAAAAAATAATCAAGTAATCCCTTACGAATACCTACCTGATTACCTACTTTTTTATTTAAACTCATAATGTGCCATCACAGCTAAAGTAAAAAAATGTCAACTAACTTTTGGAGGTCACTATATGTTATAAACTAGGTCATGGTCTACCCGTGTGTTCAATTTCATCCAAATCCGTCCAACTGTTAGGCACTGATTGATAAACAAACAAAATCACAAATACACACAGAGTTTTACACACTTCATTTTTGTTTCATTTTACACGGCATTGAGAAAATAATGAAGAAATGAACGTTCATCGGCTCCTTTCATTTCATTTTTCGTTCATTCGGTAGGCGAGTGAAAGATGCTGAGTGCCGAAATCCAACATCGTTGAATTTCACGAATAAATTCATACTTTACTTTTAAGTCATTTTGCGTTCAAACATTTCACTTCAAGTGAAAGATGGCGAATGAACAAAAAGTGAAGCGTCTGATGTCGGTTTTATATTAAGTAGGATAGTAGGGTTACAGTTTCAAACTTCAGAAAATAATTAAAATTTTTATCTATTTTCAGACGCAGAAAATACTTATTTTATTATCATGATCGTTACATCAATAATATCTGCAGTTGCATTGATCCTGTTACTTGTAGTTGCAATTAAACATGGCTGTTGGATCAACAATCCACGAGGCATACCACTAATTTCCCCAACAAATCCAGTAAGTTTATGTAATATTCACATTAATATTCTATTAACTTAAGAGATGTACAACGCTCCAAGGTTATTCTGGAGCGTGACGACGTATTGCGAGTAAACGGTGACACGTACCAACATACACACACTCTTTTCGCCATATACTATGACTTAGCAGCTAGGACGTGAGCCCGGCTATTGCTTCCCGAGCACAATTAATCCAGACTCCACGCATACACAAATATATGCGTATACACAAATTTTTAATGGATAAATCCACATACCCAATAACATGTTTCAGCAGAGCAGAGCTGACCCCAACATAGTTATGTTGGGGTCAGCTTCCAGACTTACCGAATGCAGCTGAATACCAGTATTTTATATGGGGCGACTGCCTATCTGACCTCCACAACCCAGTTACTGGGTAATACGATATCCCTTGGTAAGATTGGTTGTCAGACTTTCGGGCTTCTGACTACCCTTAATGACTGTCAAAGATCCATGAATGACAGCCGGGACCAATGGCTTGACGTGGTTTCCGAGGCACGGTACGCAGGCGGATTGTGATGATATTATTATACAGGGTTATTGGAAAGACACCAAAAACCTCTTAAGAGGTCATTGTACTCATCATTATGAACAACTTTTACTATGGGACCAAACCTGAAATCGCGAAAAAAAAATCTGCTTTTCCCTACATTTTGACGTATTATACGAACATAAATGTAGGGAACAGCTGATTTTATTTTTGCGATTTCAGGTTTGGTCCCATAGTAAAAGTTGTTCATAATGATGAGTACAATGACCTCTTAAGAGGTTTTTGGTGTTTTTCCAATAACCCTGTATAATAGTACAGTATTTTTATATCACGAAGCGATGCGTGCTTAACTTATGGTAACCAAGTGTAGAAGCACGGTGTGAATGTCAGTGGTGAAGGGTGAATTTATGACAAAGGTAAGCCGGAGCAAAGAAAATTTCAATGATGAATTGACTATAGAGTGGTTATGTTCTGAACTTTCGAAGGGAAGCCGGTGGGAATCGAGTTGTATGGTACCTTCGCCACTGCTGTCCAGGGTGTGTCGAGCGCTCGGATCAGTTGAGTAACTGGCGGAACAAACTGCGCTACACGAGGAGGCTTGTTCATGCATTCCAAGAGCCCTGACCACCGGCAGCTTGGACTCTTTCTGATTGCGATGGGCTAACTATTCTTTATATTTCTAAATTTCTTTTTTATGCTTTTTAGAAAAATATAAATACATAGTCATCCCACTTTCGGCGTCACGAATATTATGAATGTGTGTGTATGCGGGGAGCTCTCATTGCTCTCAGTACCATCCGAGACACGGACGAAGTTCGAAGTTTTTTACGTGCTGATGCTACTCGTTGTCACGCGTGCATTCGCAGCGTGTTTGTACACTTGGTTACCACAAGGAAAGCGCGCGTCACTTTGTGAGATAAAAATACTGTACTTATTGATTGTATATTTTCATAAAGTCAATCGTGTTTTCTTATTTATACAAACAACTGTATCTGTTCGATTGTTTCAGAACCCGTTTTATGAAAACGTGCTCTTCCGAAAAGAATGCCAGCAACAAATCGAAGAGCTGGAGCAACGTGAATATGACGTAGTCGGCTCAGAAAATGAATATGTGGAAATTAATAACCGCAGTAGTGCTAAGTCATCATCTGCCTAGTAGAGCCTTTTTCTCAACTATGTTGGGGTCGGCTTCAATGACTAAAACTAAAATTTTTAAAAATCTCTTAAGGGCCTGCGTCCACTGGCGACAAGCCACGGCATCCTTCGGCATCAACACATTTTGCATGCTGTGTCTATCGCTTAATACCTATTGTTCACTTGGCTTGTATGTCTGCTTGTGTTAATTTGGTTGAACAGTGTAACGATTGTAGATAGACCAATAAATAAATAAATAATTATACACATTCACGCATCGCCGACTGAACACACGCGGCGGCCACGTGTGCTCTGTCTGCGATGACCCCGTCGAAATCCATTTTTTATATGAAATGCGCCACACTGATCTAAACTACGGCGCGTTAGCCGCGCTGCTATCGCGTGGCTGTTCTTATAACGTGAAGGCATCTGTTTCTGCCGCGCTGCTAACGTCCTAATGTGAAAGTGGCCTTAGACACCCCGAAGCGTACGTCATCGTGTTCGCGCGTTCTTTCTTCGGCAGAATATTCGTAACGCTGCCTTAGCGTTTCGAAGGCTGCCGAAGTAACCCGAGAGATACCGAGGCATTCAGAAGGCTGCCGACACAGCATGCCAAAGCATACCGCAGGTTTTTTTTTTTAAGTACGATGATTATCATTAAATTTTTAATTTTATTGTCTTACTATATTGTACCTATTAAGTTATATTCCTATTCGTCGCATAAAATCGCTAGTCGTACCGTGCCGCCAGTGTGGGCAGGCCCTTACAGAACGTTAGCTGAGCTGCATGTCAGTGCAGTAGCTTGTTGACTAGGCCGGGGAACACAGACATAGATCTACATAGATAACGCAAATGCATGCACTTCGCGTGTCTGAACCCCGGCCAAGCGTCGAGGTTGGTCGCCGCTAACTTCAGTCCCGCGCGTCCGTTGTTGCAGCCGAACGTCCGCAAAAAACTAAACAAATGCCTCGTTGCGTGATAATTAAATGCAATAGCCCAAAAATTTCGAACACCCAAAGGCAGGAACATATTTCCTATCACAGGTAAGTTATTTTAAAATTATATTATGCGTAAATTCATATTAAAACTATTTTTAAGTATTCCAAGCTGCGTGTCGTTCCAGAATATTCCTAACTATAAATTACCGTTAAGTAAACTTTATTCACATTACATTGCCGCGTTTGCTTTGGACGTTTGATCTGACGTTGTGTGTTAGGAGACGATGAATATCGCACAAGCGATACTGTCGCGCATCGCTTCGACTTCGTGATACAGGCAATTTGTCATTCGTCTGTCAATTGTAGCAACTAGTGCTGTTCGTTCTACAACATATATCAATAATCGATTTTAATCGATATCGGACTGACGAATGATATAAAGAAAGCCAATTTAGTAGATATAACAAGCTCATATGCATGACCTAATTTTACAAGACTGCTATAAAAAGGAGGATATTTTTTTTAGGGTTGATGTGTTTAATGTGTTTTTGTCTATCCTTTCAACATTATACGACTATTTTTATATATTTAATGTGTTTATTTTCTATTGCATTTAAAAATATTTTTTTTTTAGTTTCCCACATGATCCAATCATAAAAGAAAAATGGATTGCGGCCACGGGACGGAAAGACTGGTTCCCGACTAAACACAGTACTATTATTTGTACTCATCTACTCACGCTTATACAACAAACTATATCTGTGCAACAAACATCCAGCTTGACCAATTTGCTTTATTCATAGGATCCTTTGCCTCAATATGTGAAAAAAGTTGGCTACCTCAAAGATGAAACGCCATGTAGGATGTGGACTGGTAATTCCTCAAAACTCTCCCATTCAAATATATCATTCGTCTGTCTATGTATCATTCGTCTGTCTATATCATTCGTCTGTCTGAAAATCGATGTCATTCATATTAATCGATTTGTAATTTTTAGGTTATCTAAACTACTGTTTCTTATCTTAATCATGCATGTCTATACTAATGCTTTGTGTTTCAAAGAAATATCAACAAATATATTTTAGTAAACTTACTTGAGATTATGCGAAAGTATCCAAAATGTAGAATGAAATTGCTCTAAAGCGCGACGCGACTGCTCACTTTTAAACAACTCGGCGTACTGACGATTGCTGTGAGAGCGAGCGGGACAACAGATATAAAATATATGAGTATGAGCGAGACGATCACGGTGGCAGCTTCAGTTGAATCGTAGCGGGGCGAAGGGGCATCGGCGGCATCGATGGCTTTGAATCGGTTTGGATGTCCCGTCACTAAATTGCAGCTGTGACGTCACAGTAGGTATAAAAAAGTCGGCACGCTTGGTTTCAATACAAATCGTAATAATTGCGTTATCTATGTAGATCTATGTCTGTGCCGGGGAACATGATGTCAATGTAGTGTCGTGTTTCCTGTTCTTGGTTATATTATTATGTATTGTTGTTATATTTTCAGAGATTTACCAAACCAAAGAATACAAAATATTACCTATAAAGTACCTTTTAAGTATACCTCAGTCTGTAGTGTAATACTAACATAGTTTTAAGACCTTTTTTTAGAGTCCGGCACTTTCGGGGGGATTTGTGGAATAAGTATTTTTTTCGAATCAATTTTTCCCCCCTAAGGGGGATTATCAGGGGGGAATTCTAGACTTTGTTTTATAAACCACTTATCCCCCTCAGGGGGGATTACAGGGGGAATTTGTGGAATAAGCCCTACTAGAGTGTACTAGTGCACTATTGTAATGGGTACTTACCTACTTACACATTTGATTTTATGATCTGAAAGAAATAAATGGTGATGATGATGTTAACGTGCTGTTGAGCGTTTGTCGTGATGGCCCAGTGGTTAAGGCTCCGCTTTTCATGCGCGAGGTTGTAAGTTCAAATCCGGGCAAGTACCAATGCGACGTCATTGACATTGGTGAAGGAAAACATCGTGAGGAAACCAGCGGGGTAATTGTGTAACTCACATAGAATGGCAATCGACAGTAATGCCTTTCATTTTGACGGTTCAGCCGCGTTCATTGCGTTATTTACGTTGTTGGGGAGACGAACAATATTTAATGGAGTAGGAATTTCTTTCAAAACCCTTGGATTATTATTGAAAGTGTGTACTGTACTTGTATTATTAATTAATTCAGCGTTTATTGCTGTTTGAATAAAGGGTCACGGTTAATCTACGTTCTAACAATATGAACCTAGACAGGGCCTGTTCATACAAATTTCCTGTCTTAGGAACTAAGTTAGTAAACCACGAAAAGAAAAAAAACAAACGAAATCAAATAGACACGTGGAATGCGATCCAGTGTCTCATATTGTCTTTATAACTACAGAGAGACTTTAACTTTAAACAACAGGCGAAGATTCCCTCTCCTAACCACTGTCGCTAAATTGATATTACTTTCAGAATGCCGTTGGAGCTTGCTCGGATACCTACGATTTAATATTGAGGCCGCTCGTTTCTCATGATGGCATGAAAGCCATCACTCCGAGCCTCCATAAACATGCCAGACGCACTACATCATCTCGGCAGCCCCAACAACATCCTAAAAGCATTATAATTAGTCCTCTAGACCGTATCTCGGCCACGGCGGCCAATCTCAACAGAGACTAACCTTCGGCGCGGGAGATAATTATTATAGTGCACAAGTGTGTGCACCACAGATATAGATAGACCTAGATAACGCAAGTATCACGATCTGTATGAAAACCAAGCGTGCCATTTTTTTACTACCTACTATGACGTCACAAGCACTATTTAGTGATGGGAAAATAAAATCGATTCAAAGACGCCCGCGTGCGGGACCCGCCTCACCCCACCTCCGGGGCTAGCGCCAGCGCTCACGATCACCCACCCAGCAGTACACAGGACTGAGGCTTACGATTTTGTACGCAAGCTTGTGCAATTTTTGGCACGCGAAGTAGTTGCTCTTGCGTTATCTAGGTGTATCTATATTTGTGGTATGCACAGACACTGTGGTGCCCTTTCTCTTGCCTCACTCTCATAGTCCGATGGGACGGCAATCCGACACGACTGGAGAGAGATCAGGCGCAGGGCCAACAATGGCTTAAAGTGCTTACTGCGGCACGGGGTATCAGACCACCAACTTCCAAACTCCGGGCTGTTACTAAGAAATTCCTCATGGAAACACCCAATAATACTTTGCCCGACCTGGGAATCGAACCCAGGAACCACGCCCAGCAGTCGCGCTTTAGAAAAAAAAAAAAAAAAACATTATTATATTGTACACGAAGGACATTGCGTGTTTAGCCCTTAATACAAGCATATATTAATAACCACCAAAGCCACCTAGTAGGTATTTACATAGAGCCTTGCCGAGACGCTGAAATGTTGATGATTATCATAATTTCAGGGTCGTTAGCTAATGGCATTCGAGATGTTCTCGCTATTGGGTTCAAAATGATTATTATGTAAATAGTAACCTCAGACCAACAAAAAAAGATAGACAGCGCGCCGCGAACATTAAAAGTGAAGCCACCTTTTTATCTATGTGTGTATTGAAGAGTTGCCATTTGTTAAATTTTTTCCCTATAATTTGGGGATATTTGTGAGGGTAGGAACTAGTATAATATTGTACGAGTATTGTTGAGTATGGTATAGTACCTCAATTGTTTAGATTTTAGAAGGACTTCTATTAAAAAAAAAAACAACTCATATTTTCAATCAACTTTAAATATTATTATATTATTTATTTTTAATTTCATTATTAATTGGAAACCTAAAATATTAAATACGTATAAAAAGAAAATGGGAATATAACTCGAAGTAAGAAATCATATTTATATGTTTAGATTAATTGAATGGGGAAATTTTAAATCGTCTTATGGCAACCCCCGCACTTTATGTCACTGCTTTCGTTCGTTGAGGTTTTTTGTTCCAAGTAACCTAAAATTCATAGATAAATAATAAAGAAACGATGTAATTTCAAGTACTTACAAGTGAAAAGCGATTCCGTGAGACTTTTTGTGTGGTTTTGCAACTTTTCACTACACAGGAAGGCATAATTATATTTTTTAAATCTATGTTATCTTGACGACGACTTGTGACAAACTAAGAGCAATGAGCATGGTTTTAGTGTAGGTGTGTGCGTGAGCGTGTATGTTTACTTGCAGGAGCACGGTTTTATGGCTTCACTTTTGATGTTTGCGGTGCGCTGTCTATCTTTTTTTGTTGGTCTGAGATAGTAACCCTTTGTGTGCGGTGTCGGTGTGAGCGGATTGAATTAGTTGAAATGATGAAACTGCTGAAAATGAGGGCACGGTTACTGGAGCTTCTGAATGATCCGCTTCTACTGAACGGAACGGATCTTTTTAAAAATAACCGATGAAAATTGCTACGTTTGGGGGTTCAGAATCATCCTGCCACCTTGTATTTCATGTTGCCTGCTGAAGATTTCTTAAAGCCGCCATTTCCTTGTGCCACGACTCGCTGACCAAACTCTGAAGTTATAACTGGCTGTATCTAAATAATTGGCACATCCGCGTTTTAGAAAAAGTTTGGCTTTGCGGAGTGATGACTTTGGCACTCATACCTACACTCCATTCCCCGTTATTTTACCTCTGACTGATTCACTGTCAATATCACAGTGATCTTTATCATCGCTGTCCGCCCGGCCACGACTTTTGGCTTAGCGGAAAGCGGCGCGGTTTGTTTTGTCTAGCGTTGACGCTGCGAGCGGTGCGTCCTGGCATGGTTCATACATTTTGGTATATTTGTTCTTACCGCTCGCTGCCCTGCGCTAAGCTGCTGCTAATAGCAGCAAGGCCATGGCCGGGTGATTATAAGGTTGCTATTGGGTTGATGCGGTCAGTAGTAAAATAACAGCTGTAAAAGGACTGTACAGGAGACGGTATGCAGTATGTCGGCAGTCTAGCAAAAATACGAAAGGTTTTGTTTTTCTTTAAGCTTGATTTCCTATCATGGTGATCCACAAGTTTTCGTTATACCTACCTAAGCTTCGGCCGCATTTATTAAAAACCTAAACTTGCTTCGACAGCCACCCCACCCAACACTCTATGCAAAATGTACCGTACACAGTTTCACAAAGTTGAAAATTAACACATCTATGTATGTTACATCTTCAAGCATTGACCCTAGGGGCGTGAATACACAAAAACGTGACTTTTCGGGGACAGCGGTCCCTTGTCTGTCCTCGTTTGGGTACGGAAGTAAGGGGGATACACATGTATGGAGTTGTCACTTTTAGTTGATGTTAGATTATTTTGTTTAGAGAAAAGATATTTTAATGGAATGTTTAATTATGTACTCGTATTTGGGGAGCGACAGTCATGACAGGTTGTATTAAAAAAGTCTCCATGAGCGTCAGGCACTAGTTTTCTTGCATTTTTGCTGAACTGGGCGTTTTTGGCGCACCCGTGAGGTACACTTTATACACTTTTATTTTTAACCGGTTGACTGCCGTAATTACAGAAACAATTAAAAAGCCATCGTGTCTCGTGTAGATCCACGTTCCCGGCATACGAAAGGTTAAATTTGATTCTTATTTGTTTTTGTCTGATGTACTCGTATATCTATTATTATACTGTGTGCCTTCTAGCCTCAGTAAATAAATGTACTTATTTTCTTTCTTTCTAGAAGCAACAATATTTGAATTATCATCCGGAGCATCTTGGACAGTCTACTGTACCAACCTCCTGATTGGCGAAATTTACCACGGCATGAACTATCGTTTTGTTGCTAAGTCTACCTACCTTTCTTTGTTACAAATGTCACATTAGGAATGCTTTAAAAAATTTAGGTACAAATTACCAGTAAAGTACCTAAATAACCGCCTACCTATTTATACATAATATGATTGACTACTAGAAGTATTAAGAGTGTCCGTGGAGTTTCTTGCTCATCTCCTCCATATGTATCTACTACGCTTTGGAATGGGCAACTAGCTTCATCATTCTGACTGACCGACCCCTTAACAATTCAACAGTGCCTGTAATTGGTTTTATTGAAATAAAGGCTTTGAGTTCGAGTTGAGTTAAGGGGTGTCGTGTTACCCAGTAACTGGGTTGTGGAGGTCAGATAGGCAGTCGCTCCATGTAAAATACAGCCTGTCGATTCTATCGATTCTCTCGATACACAAAGATGTGTTCCCATAACGTTTTTTTATGAAAGCATCCGATATTCCCGCAGATGTGTCCCAAACTTTAATAAAGTGTTACATCGAGCTACATTTTCTTCTAATTCGATTAGCATAATGTCCCCCTCATAATTATGAATGGCATGCGCGCCGGCCGACTTAATTACCACGTCTGAATTAGGAGAACACAATGTTTTGGGCGACTCATGCTGTAAATGTGGGCTAGTTTAGGCGCGGGTATTGTAAAAGAGGATAACAGGTTGTTATGGGCACACCCTGTGGGTACCATCGAAGGCTAGGCTGGAGATTACTACATTAATTATAAAAAATTGTAAAAAGTTATACCTAGGTACTTACTTTTAGTTTTCTTGGAGTGAATTTTTCAAGGTCCATAAACAAAATCTTTGTCAGAGCCGGCGGGGTAATTGCGTACCACACAAACTGTAGCAATGGCTTTCATATTGACAGTTCAACAGCATTCATAACGTTATTTGAGCAGACAAATTTTTCGAACATTATGAAGCAATGGATTAGCAATATCTGTCAAAATGATTTAGATTGAGATTGATAGCGTGTTACGTAATTAGAGTGCAGGTAGAGCTGTCAAAAGTCTGGCTTTTCGGTGTTTAAGGTTTTTATAAGCAAACATTGATAAGTTCCTACGTAAGACTGGCCAGGGTGATTGACGAATATGTGAGCCAAACCCTGTCATAGCTAAGTTAGGTAAAGCTAGGGTCTATTAAGACTGCGGTGCACGGCGCCACAAGGCATCCGAAATTTACCATCGAATGACGTCACTGACACTTTATCTATACATATAATAAAATTGTAGAAAAGTGATGTCTGTACAATGGAAATATATTTAAAAAAAAATACGTGTGGCACTCGGGGACTGCCGCGGTAAAGCTATTGCATAGCATACGTCTAGTCGCACGCACACAAACACCGTGCCGAAGTCTGCCGAACTGATACGACGTTAGACGATGCACGGCTTTCAACGCTGCACCGCTGTGCCGGTCGGAGTGGGGGGTGTTAGGTTTATTTTCGTTACGGAATTTCTTCATTCGGTCGCCGCGCTCAAAGCCCAAGATAAAAGCTATGCAATAGCTTAAAAGTAGCAGGGGTTGTTATTATATCGATGCGGAACCCGAAATTGTAATTAATTTTTTTTTGTCTGTTTGTCGGTTTGTCTGTTTGTCTGTGTGTTTGTGCACGCTAATATCAGAAACGGCTTATTCGATTTAGATGCGGTTTTCACTAATATATTGTAGTAAGCTTCACTTAACATTTAGTGTTTATTTCATGTCAATCGGTTCATAAATAAAAAAGTAATGTCAATTTAAAGAATCACGGCGAACATTTGTTAAGGTAATACAGAGAAGCATTACTGTAAAGTAAATTTTTAGCTACCCAAACGACGGTATATGTAATTCAAAATAATAATATGCTGCCCGAAAAGTCACTATTCCACGCGGACGAAGTCGCGGGCACAGCTAGTATGAAACTAAGTTCGTGTGTTCCCCTAGTGAGTGTTTTTTGACACCGTAATCGTTTTCATCGGCCGCTGTCCTAGGAAACCAAACTTTAGTAGTTTCTTGAAAAATAGTATCGTAGAATAGAGTAACGATTAGGTTATTTTTTTTTTTAAGTCCGATGAGACACATGACACTAAGTTAGGTTTTCCCAATTTTATTCCCACAAACCCTTACCCCGGATGAGAAGCTTGTGGCTAAGTAATAACAGCCGCACGGGTCGGTCAGTCAGGTTTTAAGCTACGCTTGCCGCTGTTGGTCCGTAGATGGGTGACCATCTTTACAGTCCAAGACCCCTCCATGCCTCGGAAAGCACGTTAAGCCGTTGGTCCCGGCTGTCATTTGTGGATCTTGACGGTCGTTAATGTTTGACCTTGACAATTCAACAGTGCCTATAATTGATTTGATTGAAATAAAGGCTTTGAGTTTGAGTTCGTGTGGACCCCAACGTAGTTGGGAAAAGGCTAGGCAGGTGATGAACCCTTACCCCTGGTATCGTTTTATAGGCATGTACAACCCAACAAATTTCGCTTACGACTTTAATTCTACTAGCACTCAAGGTCCTCCATCAAATTAATCTAAAACAAATCTCTAGCGTCTATAGCAGCCCCTATAAAAAGGGAAAAAAGTCTAAAAGTAAACACGAAACAGTGTGCCGGAGTAGAATCAGGCAAATCTCGTTCAAATAACCCTTGCGTCGACCCCTCGTTAGAGATCCCGGCACCAAAGAATAAGTTTAAAATGGTGTGCAGCTAGGACACCGAAGAGGGACAGTTTTGGAATTAAAATGGGCTAGTTCGGCGTCTGCTAAAACCCTGCGGGGTAATTGCTAACAGTAGGAATGGCTTTCATTTTGACAGTTCAACAACATGCATTATGTTGAAGAGCAAACAATGTTTTCGACCATAATTATGGAGCAATTAATTAGCAACATCTTTCAAAATGATTCAGATTTTGATTGACACTGCGTTATGCCGGTAGGGTGCTGCATGTCCGTGGTCCGAAGACCATGTCTCCTACTAAGGTGAAGACATCGCATATAACACTAAAGAATATGAATGCCTGCAAACATGATGATTATAATATGACGCGATGCCTCAAATTGGTAAACTCCACTGCTACTAAGCAAAACGAGCTTTCTCAAGCATATCTACTTAGATACATAGATTATACGTGTAGGTACTTGGATCATCAGATATGCTTGCCTCATAAATAAATATAGTTACTATTAGTGAGGGCTTCACCTGCTGGGTTGTGAGAAGGAAGGGGGAATCAGGGGTATGTATTCAGAGTTTTGAAGGGCACCTGTTACTTCGTCAAAGCTGATATAAAAACTGGTTCGATTACAGACTTTTCCATCCCGAGCGAATTTCTCTCAGAAGTAACCTGTCGTTTTTAAATAATATACTCAACCAATATATGAAGTTAGATTTGTTCCATAACGGACTTTAGACGTCAGTTTCGGCTCCACACAAATAAATAAATAAAAAATACCAATCAACGAGTAAAAAAGAAATAAAGTTACAAATATGGTTCCTGAAGCTATAAACTATCAGTGACAGTGTTATCCAGTGACAAATCCTACAAATATTTACCTATAACTCGAAACAAAAAAATTTTTCAACAACAACCAGTGACCAGTTAACTTTACTAAATAAAATTACTAAACATTACCTACAACAGACAATACAACAGTGCTAGTGAATTAATCGAAAGTAAATAAATAATACCAACTAAATCAGTGCTAAACAATAAAGTGTTGTGACGGTCATCGCAAAAATATTTTACAAATGAGTCAATGTAACGACTTTGTTAGATTCAAATTTTGTACAAGTTGAAGAAGATCTTTAAATTTGTCATACTGTTGTTAGTATACATAGCCGATAACGGTAAGGTTGGACACTAAACCTTTTGAATCTCATCAAGGCGAGTTCGAACCCGGGCTCAGGTGGAACTTTTTGTGTTTCGTAAACAATTTCGATTTTGTTGTTTCTTTTGCTTTTTATTTGCATACAAGATGGATTTTGAAAATGTAACTATACGAAGACATAAAACATTGACTAGCTCTCCTAATTCTTCGCTCGATTCCACAAATTCAGAATATCTTTCGAAGAGTCTACCACAAATTTCGACCAGCATAAGTTGCGAAGAGTCGGAAAGACTTAATGAAGAAATTGAACACTTGAGAAGGCAATTAAATACCGCCAACAACGAAATAGACAACTTAATCATGGAAAACAGCAAGTTAAAAAAACAAACAGTTGAACAACTAAATACCATAACGCAATTAAAAAATCTATGTAGCGGACCAACCAGTAGCTCAAAAAAATACTCAACTTCGAAGAAAAAGAATCCTAATATTACTTACAAAAAGAAACTTGAGACAAGTTTAATTGATCTTGAGACAAAATCGTGTGAAAAAAACATAACAGATGGCGCTACAGGTAACACGAACCCAAGCAACTCGCTACACAACCATAACTTGAAGTGCGATCAGGGTACAACAGATGGCGCTTTACGAAATCTGCATGAAGTAAACGAAATAAGCAATGAAAGCAAAATTAACTTAAAGAATTGCGATCAAGGCAAAACAGATGGCGCTTTACGAAATCTGCGTGTAGAAACCGAGATAAACAGTGACCAACGATTACTGTCTAACCGAACAGAAAATAAATCAAAATCCCATCTAACTATATTTGGAGGTCAACAGTTCACGGGGCTTGCTTCGCTTCTTATACAGTCGAGAAAAGACACTAAGTTCAAGAATTATCACATCTCTTCCACTACAAAACCTTATGCCAACACAGAGGATATTCTTAAACCTATTAACGAACTGGAAGATACCGAAGATAATTATATAATTATATGCATAGGAGAAAACGATACTAACCCCAGTAAAGTAATAGTAGAATTAGTAACCACCCTTAAATCCTTCAAAAAAATCAACTTCTTAGTATTTGGTGTTTTACAGAACAGATATATAAATCAAAGTATGTTAAATAACAACTTAAAAACTATTTGTGACAACTTCAAAAATTGCTCATTTGTTAATCTAAAATGTAATTACCCGTACAATAAATACTACTATTTATCAGAGGTATGTAAATTAATTAACTTCAAAATTGACTCAAATTATTATGACAAAACATTTTTGGGTTATAAAAATCTTACGTTATTAAGGAACAAGGCTATAGTAGTAAGCACTAACATTCCTAGGAAGGGCACAATTCCATTCTACTTTAAGTCGTCTAAAAATGTACATACAGGGGGTATTAATAATTGTACTGCCTCTTTGAGAAACCTGGAGGTGATAACCACCGCAACTCACAAGAAGGGAACCATACCTTTTTATTTTAAAAAATCTACACCATGTTTAAGTACACAATCTGATACACCGTTACCGTCACAAGCGAATAAGTGTTTTCGCCCCTAATCCGGAATTCAATTTTAGAATATTTCACCAGAACATTGCCGGCGCCATAAATAAAACTGAGGAATTAACATTTGCAATCCACGAGCTGTCGCAAAATGGTGCAAAAATAGATGTAGTGTGTTTAACAGAAACTTTCATGAAAAAAGGTACAGAAATGCTTTTGAAAATTTCCGGGTATAAAGTAGCTGCATCGTATTCACGCGACAATAAACGAGGAGGCGTATGCATATTGATAAATAATAATATAAAATATAAAACTTTGACTAATATTAATGACTTGGCATGTAAATTTAATTTTGAATGTTGTGGCATAGAAATAAATAAAATTATGATTATTTGTTTATATAGAACGCCTAATAGTAACCCAAACATATTTCTTGAGAAACTTGAACAGGTACTAGTAAGCCTCACTAGGAAACATAGAAAAGTTATTCTTTGTGGGGACTGGAACTTGGACATCTTAAAGTCAAACAAGAGTATCGAAGAGTTGAAGAGTTTGTTGAAAAATTTCAAAATCGAATTGCATATCAAAACTCCGACGAGACAATTGTCGTGTATTGATCAGTTAGCAAGCAACATCAGGCAAGTTAAAGCGGAGGTGCATCACCTTGCGTTGTCTGACCATGAAACAGGACAAACTCTATCGCTGAAAACTACTAAGTCATCCGAAATATACAGCTGGTATGAGAATGTCAGAGATTATAGTAGAGAAAACATGGACAAGTTCTATAGTTGTATGGCATCTCTTACCTTCTCAGAGGTATACGAAAAAAATAAATTGCAAGAAGCGTTTACCGAATTTCATGCTCTATTTACATTATTTTTCAATCTGTGTTTCCCAATAAACACAGTTAAAAAATCAAATAAAAAAGGGAACCATAAATGGTTGACGAAGGGGATAAGAAGATCCTGTATTAGAAAACGGTATCTCTACCTTAACCAACAATACAAAAAAAACAGAAAAAAGGCAAATAAACAATATAAATCATACAGCGACATACTCAAAAGGTGCATATATAAATCGAGACAACAACAAAATAAGAAATATATTGACACTAATAAAAATAAATGTAAAGCCACATGGGCAGTAATTAATGAAAACATTGGTGACATCACTACGATAACACAAATTGACAGTATAATAAACAATAATCGGACATATAAAGACCCAAAGGAGATAAGTGACAAATTTAATGAGTTTTATATACAATTGACAAATAGCAAGAATTTTAAATATAATATAGATGAGATAAACAAAACTATCGATACCAATAACGAACATACAATATTCCTTAAACCTACTGATGCGATGGAAATATTTCGAACAATTAAAAATCTTAATAACACAAACGCAGCAGGAGTAGATGACATAACCACCAATGTAATTAAATTATGCGCACCATACATATGTCAACCGCTGTGTTATTTAATAAACTTATCATTTGAGGAAGGGACTTTTCCACACATATTGAAAAAATCAGTAATTAGGCCACTTTTTAAAAAAGGACAAAAAACTGACATGAATAATTATAGGCCAGTGACGCTAATACCAATTATGTCAAAAATATTTGAGAAAATTATGCTAATTAGACTTCAAGACTTTACAACAAGTTTTCGGATACTTAAAGATGAGCAATTTGGGTTTAGACAAAATAGTACCACTTCATTAGCATGTTTCAATTTGATCAAAATTATCACACAGGCTATAAATGATGGCTTACCAATTGCTGCGATTTTCCTAGACATGAGTAAGGCATTCGATTTCGTGGACCACAGGTTGCTCTTACACAAACTTGAAAAATATGGAATAAGAGGTAAAGCGAACGACTGGTTGAGAGACTACCTAAATGACAGAAAACAATGTGTGGAAATCTCTAAAATACATAATAACAAAAAAGTTATACATAGAAGTGAATATCGAAGAAATAATTTTGGAGTGCCACAGGGCACAGTAGTGGGACCTTTCTTATTCCTCATATATATTAATGACTTACCAAATATCACTTGCCATAACACGATCTTGTTTGCCGATGACACAACTCTCATTGTGAAATGTGAAAATGCAGACACGTATGAACAAGACATAAACAAAGCAATTGACAACATAATACACTGGCTACATTCTAACAACTTACAAATTAATATGGAGAAAACTAAAATGATTCAATTCCAAACACATAAAAGAAATCCATTGACGTTAAATGTTAAATATAATAAGACTATTATCGAACAAGTTGCAAGTACAAAATTTCTGGGTATAATGTTGGATCAGAATTGCAACTGGAAAACACACGTCGATTACGTTTGTGATAAACTCGACAGATTTGTCTACGCAATAAAAAGATTGAGAGTCACGGTATCAACAGAAGCTGCTCTTTGTGCATATCACGGATACGTGTCGTCCGTACTCGCTTATGGTCTCTTGTTGTGGGGTAATTCGGTGGATATTACAAAAGCGTTTATAGTTCAAAAAAAATGTGTACGTGCAATCTCCGGAGCCTGGTATATGGATAGTTGTAAACCCTTGTTTAAAAAGTACAATATTCTGCCATTAGCGTGTATGTACATTAGAGAATTATGCCTATTTGTACAACAACATCCTGAATATTTCACTAAATAGAAAGATGTAACTAAACGAAATGTAGCTCCTAGAAATAAAAATAAATTTAAACATGAGCTCTGTTTACCGCAATGCAGGCTCGAATTGTTTAAGAGGAACTCGTACATAAATGCTGTAAAGGTTTATAATAAATTACCGGACGCTTTTAAAGATTTACCTTTGACATTGTTTAAAAAAAAGTTAACACAATGGTTAAAAGAAAAATGTTTTTACAATCTTAATGAATACATGTCAGATCGCGGAGAAGGGAACTAAGATGATTGATATTGGTGATTGGAATAATTGGAATGGTAATATACCTTAGAATAATTTATTAATGTTCAAATTTTAATATATTACCACTGTGACATTATACTATTATGACATTATCAATTACAATTTATAATGACATTTATATTTATTATCTGACATTTTATTAAACTTTATAGATCTGCTGAACTAATATAGATTATAGGTATAATTTGACATCTATTAATTAATTTGTTCCTTAAATACTTATTATGCATGAGACATTATTTGTTATCTCTTGTTACTGTCTATAATTTTATTTTATTTTCTGTTTGTATTGGACCTTATAACTAAAGGAATGTAATTGTATAGGTTAAAATTAAAGATTTGCACACCATAAGTAATGGTAGAATGTAAAGGGGCCATTATAGTTTTAAGATCATACATTTGTAAACCTACATTCTGGCAAATAAATGAATTTGAATTTGAATTTGAATTTGATAATAAAAGAACAAAGAAAGGCATTTTAGAGCTCATACAAAACTAGGTACAAATCCTGCCCCACCAACCCACATACTCCCACCAATTCTTTGCCCAAGCACTACCTCCTCTGAAACAATAAGTGAAATTATTTTCAGTGCTATTTTTGTGCAAATACCCTCAAGAATCCTCCCTTTCGCTTAGAAATTTGGTGTTGACGAGAACGGGCGGATTCGGGGGGCCCTATTGTTGTACTTTGCTTCGTAACTTGTTGATTTAGCTGATGGAAAGAAAATTTCAGTTTTTTTTTTTTTACAAAAAGGGACGGTTGACGTAATTGAAGGAGGGCGTAAATCAGGGGGATAAATTAAAAAAAAGTCTTTTGGAGCTGAACAGATTAATTTGGGCTACTTTCGGGATTAAAAGGACGTCTAAATCTGTTGACTATACTTACTACCTAGGTAGCTATAGATGCGTGCCTACTTTTTAAAATCTTTTTATAAGGAAAACAACTGCCTTGTATTTTTATTAACACGCATTAACTTCACTTGTAACTAATTGACGATGTAATAAAATCTTAGAAGTCAATTTTAACCTACTTCTAATTGTCGTATCGAAATGAAACTTTGTCCCCCTTATTAATAAACTTGTTGTAAAGTTATGCCAGACTTAAAACGTCAAAAATGTATGGTTAAACAGTCGCTAATCACTACTTAACTTTAAGCAACGTTTATTAATAACGCCATGTGTGTATATGTAGTTTGGAAGACAAAACTATAATTTGGTATCTTGGAGCTGATCTGATGATGGAGTCAGGAGGTGGGTAGTGGAACGGTACAGTGGCTACTAGTAAACCGCTCGAATTTGGGGTCATATGATTCGTTTTTACGAGTTCAATATATTGCACTTGTTTTCGAGGGTCTGGTGATGGAGCCAGGAGATGGATAGTGCAACTCTTTAGGGGCTAATTTTAAACCCCTCGAGTTTGCTAGTAGCCCCTAATCGTCATAACTTCGTTGACTTTATACTTATTAACTTAATACCTATACCTACCTAAGTAGTAAGTAGGTGCTCATTATGATTCTTGGCATCAATCCTAATGGAGGAGAAGTCTTTAGTAACGTCTTCACAATAAGCTTCCTCCTAGATTATTCTAGAGAACTCACTAAAATCTAGGACTGGTGTAAACCAATCCTAGATTTTCCGGATTCTGAAAACCCGTAAACGTAATATTCTTTGTAATACATTCATATTGTAAGATTGTGACTTTGAATATCTGTCATATTTTTAATGTATCTATTATTCTAGTGACAAATAAAGGGTTTTATTTATTATTTTATACTTAATCTTATCATTAACAAGATGTGTTATCAGCCATCCCATCTGAACGTTGCCCAGTCAACACACAGGTAGGTAGATACGTAAACACAACTACCCTCAATTTCCAACACAAATATTTGATTAGTATAATGTGCGTCCTGCTTAATTGATCAAACGTCGTTAATTTAATAGTACAGTGTATAGGTACTATTACAAGTTAACTTAAGGGAGGTTACTCACTTGTTCGGTTCGGCATTATTCGGCAAAACCGAGCGGCAAAATCGAATAAAACGGCGACACACAACATCCTTTGCACAACAACATGCTCGCATCCTTTCCACAAAGGCTGAAAAGCCGGCACAGCTTTTTAAAGTGTGTCCTGCTCACTGGCGAAAGATCAAAAGAAAGACTGAAGCTGTGACGAGACAGTACTTCTTTACCCATACCATTTGTTCCACCCGCTGAGGATCTTCCACCTGGACATGAGTTGCCTTGGTTAACCTGGAAGTCTTTAAACAGACTTCGGACACAGGGTGGCTGGTTGCTTCGGCAAGGAAAACCTGTTTAGATGGAGATTCATAGACAACTCTGCCCATAGAAATCCGCTTTTGAGTGAAAATGTAGTGCTGTTCCACAAACGATGGGTCACTTAATATCGTGTCCTGCGTGTCCTGTCTGCACATTACAGGAAGACAAATGGACGCTAGTGATGGCGCCAAACACGTAGCCGAATTCAGGCGGGGTAATAGTCAAATGAAAGCCGATCAATTGTGGTAATCGCTTTGAGTCGGCTTTGTTGTTCAACAAATACAGCCGAATCCAATGTGCCGACCCGAACAAGTGTAGCACAATGTTAGGGTTAGTAACTCTTACCGTACATTACAGCCGTATGGCATTTCTATACAAAAAAGCGGCCTGCTTGTAGTGTGCGATAGGTCATACAAAATGTACCTACGAAAGTAATGTAGGAAGATTTCCTCACCTCGTTGCAATACACTGGTTAGGATGACGCGGAACAATGAATATAAAGACCCCGACCTGACACCGAACCAAACGATTCATAATGAAAAACCACGCACACATCACACATACCACCACACCACACCACCACCCCACCACCACACCACCACCACACCACACCACCACACCTGAAATCACCTTTCTAGTCTCCACTCTGGAATTCGTACCTTGAACCCTAAGATACAGATAACCGATATCCGTGCAGATAACGGTCTTGTTTGGGGCTCACTGGCGAATGATATAAATTGTAACCTAGCTGTAGGTAATATTTTGAGTTACTCATGTCGTCGACACAGGTAGAAGGCGTCGCGGCAGACCCCGTAGAAGATGGCGGGACGAGCTGGACAAAACAAACGACCAGTGGTCCACTTTAGCCCTGGACCGAAATAACTGGAAGTCATGGGGAGAGGCCTTTGCCCAGCTGTGGGATGATGCAGGCTAACAGTAACATGTCGTCTGAACTTGGTGTTAACCTGTGAACCTGCTCACTGTACCTGGACTGTAAAATATTTTCTATTTCTTATTTTGCAGTACCGTGCGACCTGTCCAGAGGTAATGTATCAGTGATTCTTCTGATTTTGCTGATTTTTTGTTACCCAACAGTAGTGAAGTCAAAAGGTGGGTCCTAATGTTATTTTTCTCGCAAGCGCGGCTGCTGAGCTAGGGGTCGTGGGTTTGAACCCCATGTCTACTTATTAGGTTTGTTTTCTTTTAAGAAATTCCTAGTGGCAGCCACAAATAAAAAATCATCAAAATATTTTATTTCACATAAACCTACATGGGCACTTATTAAACGTCAGAAGATAGGTGCACGGTTCCAATTGGTCGTTTCCTATGGAGAAGAGCCTCGTATTACATAGGACTTACTGGTACCCAAACTGCCGAAATGGAGATGTACAATACACTTCTGCCTAGCCCTTTGGGGAATGCAGGCGTAAAGCTATGTAAGTATAAAGAGGACCATTGGCTTTATGGGCTATGGCTATTGATGATAACAGAAAACGATGCCGATGGTAAGAAAAGTAACAAATTCTTGACATAATTAAAACTTTGTGACCATCCTCTGACTATGAAAAACTTCCCTTTCATAATATCGATATCATTTTTGTATAGCGTCACAAACAACGGAGAAGGGTGAGTTTATAAAGCAGTCTCAGATTTCAAGAAGAACAAAAAAAAAAAATTACATTCACAAAAATATGCTTCCACAAGCTGAAACACGGTTAGGTATTTGTATAGAGATCCCTAATTATTTTCTGCCGACGCGCGACGTTACCTTTTTCAATTTGGTCGGCAAATCCGATTATGATATAAAAGTAGGTACCTACCCTGTTTAATGTCAGGGGAGGTAGGTACCTACTGTTGACAACAAAGTCGGACGCATCCTTTACATAAACACAAACTTACCTTAATTGTATATTACTAATATAGTCAGCACGGGGCAGGGGCTCGAGGCCTGGCCCCTCCATGCCTCGGAAATCACGTTAAACCGATGGTCCCGGCTGTCATCCGTAGATCTTTGACAGACGTTAAGGGTAGTCAGAAGCCCAAAAGTCTGACAACTAGCCTTTTCTCAACTATGTTGGGATCGTCTTCCAGTCTAACCAGATGCAGCTGAATACCAGTATTTTACATGGAGCAACTGCCTATCTGGCCTCCATAACCCAGTTACTGGGTAACACGATATCCCTTGGTAAGACTGGTTGTGGACTGCCGGGGTAGCGGGATCGTCCGAAAGGGTTACCGCTGCCCCGGAACATAAAGGGCTAAGGAAGGAACACGGGTGGGTTTTAGTCAGTAAGAGTCTGACACTCCCTTCCGCTCCACCCAGAGCGGGAGGAGTCATTAGATGATTTCCCATAAAAAAAAAAGACTGGTTGTGGTTGTCAGACTTTTGGGCTTCTGACCACCTGTAACAACTGTCAAAGAACTACAAATGTCGACCGGGTCCAACGGCTTAACGGTCTCGATATGTAGTGGATGGACACCCATCCATGGATCGATCGCGGCAAGCGTAGCTTAACCTTGCACCGACTCGTGCGGCTGGTATCATTTAACAAACTAGATGAGAGATTTGGATTATGATTTACTAATTTGTCCTTCTTAAATAATTTGTCTCGGAGTGACTGTATTTGCATGCCATCGTTTAAGGTAATCGTGATGATCTGTTTTTATGTTTACTTTTAATATCTCTTGCACGCTGACATGTGTTTTATGTACCGACTGTACACAGGCATGCCTCTCGACGTGCAGACGCCAGGCTCGAGCGTGGTTACTGGAGTATGTGCGAAGATCTCCACTTGATCGTCCCCATTAACACTGCAGTTACGTGCAGGACACACGGGTTGAATAGATGGACAGAGAGTGCCACGTCTGCTATTTTCAATGACTGGGTCATTATTTAAACCATACAAAGGCAATGCCATTACTTATTTTGTTAATAGTTCGTAATCTCTTATTTAATTTATAATGTCGTGTCAGTGGACAAAATAGGAGATTACGACTTGTCATATTTTTTTTTTTTTTAATTGTTACGGCCGCGAATCATTTTAGATAAACATACAACCTGAGTCTGACAACCAGGCTAACCGAGGAGTATCGTATTACCCAGTAACTGGGTAGTGGAGTTCAGATAGGCAGTCGCTTCAAGTAAAATACTGGTACTCAGCTGCAACCGGTTAGACTGAAAGCCGACCCCAGCATAGTTTGGAAAAGGCTAGGCAGATGATGATGATGATGATGATACAACCTGATACTGACCTGAAAATTGCAAAAAACGTAAGAAAATTTGAATTTCGCGGGACTTACCTGACACGTTTGCGCCTTAAGGAAAATGTCTTCAAGATAACAAAAATAGAGGTGCTTTTCTTTCGTAGTTTTCTTTGTCCCAATTTAAGGCCAAGTCTCATTCAACAATTGACATTTCCAAGATTTAATAGCGACCCACAAACCTTTATTGGTCATCCTTCCGGGCAGTATGTCACGTCTAATTGACAGGTGCAAGCGACCACAGTGGCGACCAGCCAATCACACGCGGGCGGCGACATCAAAGCGATTAACTGCCGCTTGTGTTGCTACCTCCTTTGATATATGCTTTTTTTAAAGATGTTCTTGTTTTTATTGAAAGGTATTTTTGTTTGTGTTTGGTGGAAGATACTTCAAGGTGTAAAAGGAAATAAAAAATAAATAAAGCAAATAAGAGAGAGAGAGCAGTGGTAGCCCAGTGGTAATGGCTCCGTCAGGAGTTGTAGAACGTGGGTTCAAACCCAGGCAGGCGCTTTACGTACATAATTTCATCACAACTGCTCTCAAAATGGTGAAGGAACCCGGCATGTCATATAACCAAAAACACGTCGAAGACATGTGACATCTACCAACCCGCACTGGGCCCGCGTGGTGGATTACAGCCCACTCCCTCTCGAAGAGAGGAGGCCTGTGTTCCAGCAGTGGGAACATTGGCTGATTATGTAAAACAAATAAGCATCATCTCTTTATAAAAAGATAATTAGCTTGGCTTAGATACAGTGAGACACATTATGAAAGTGAGAAAACGATAGTAACCGAAGGATTATTTAATTTCTGTCAAAGTTTAATACAGGCGACGGTTTTTACAGGACCGGTTGCACTACGAAACTCGCCCTTACTGCTACTACTATTCGTACTCATTTTGAATAGAGGATTCTGAATACAACACTCATTTTGAGTAGAGTATTGGGGTGCCGGGATCTTTTGATCCAGGAACCCCAATACTCTCTTACTTACTTAAAGGCGTTAGTGTCAATGTAAAATTGTTACCACAGATTAATAATATAGTGTAACACCATATTATTTAAATCTATAAATATAAAAGGAGAACTGACTGACTGACATATCAACGCACAGCCCAAACCGCTGGGTCTAGAGATTCCAAACTTGGCATGTAGGTTCCTTATGAGGTCTAGGGGTGCACTAAGAAAGGGTTTTTCGAAATTCCACCCCTAAGAGGGTGAATGGGGGGAGGGTGAAATTTCACGCGGACGAAGTCGCGGGCAGAAGCTAGTGTCTGTATATTTTTGAACTAATAAATTATTCTTATATCGGCTGAGAGTAGCTACGCGGCTGTTTTGTTCGTCTATATGTAGCGACTCACTCATGTCTGTGTGATAGTTTCTTCGTGAACTCCATGTACAGACGCTAGCACATTAAGCTACTACAATCTGTCAAATTTCTTTAATAGATTTTCAACTTTATCGCTAAAGCATAAAGTTGATTGAGAAAATCGGGGTAGCTTGATGTGCTGGCGTCTGTATCAAATACAGGGGGGCAGGAACATCGACGCGCAGCCTTAGAGCATGGATTCAGCACATGATTCTAAACCACCCGCATAAAAAATTGTCGCTTATTAAAAAAAAAATGGCAGTTTCATAAATTTTGACCGTGTAGATATCGTACTTTTCTAAGACACTGCAGATTTTTTTTTGATAACCGACGAAAAATTTCTATGCTTGTGCGTCTAGAATCATGTACTGAATTTATAGTTACAGTTTGTATGTACGTCGATGTCCTGCCGCTTAGTATACTTATGGTATCTATACCTATCTTGGTATTTATTCCTGTAGATTAACGTGTTTAATATTAATCCGACTTAAAATAAAGAAATCTCCATGTTTTGTCAAGTCGTAAAAACTGTGTGAAGCAGAAGCGGGTCCCTAGTTAATATATAGAATAGAAAATGCCACGAACTCTGCTGAACCTGTAGACGCATATACATAGTTGTAGGTACATGTACAGGAAAGGTAAACAAACGCCAATCGAAACAAATAAAATGCTTGAAATAACTCACTCAGTTATCTCCACAAGTTTGTGCAATTATTAAAGTTTGTCGGTTCTGTTATCGGCTGAGTGTACCGCGCGTTTTCATTGTCTTACGGGAAGACTTATAAAACATATCCATTTAAGTCCACGTTCGCACGGACGAAAAAATATGGCGGCGGGATTTTATTGCGCACTGGAATTTCAACTCTCGGGTATTGAGCCCAGCGTTGAGAATCTAACAGAGCTCAGACCAGTGTTTCTAAAAAAAAACTGTTGGATTTTCAACTCTCGGCGCTAAATAATGCGTTGAAAATCCAGTGTACGAAAAAAAATCGACGCGGGAAAATCGCGCCCGAGCGTACCTGGGCTCAGGCCTCCAGCCACGGTCGGGACTTAGTTAACGTAAGTCGCTCAAGGTTACAATATTGATATTTGAAGAAATTAAACAACTATAATCGCGTCTCTCTTCATTTTACTTCGCCTTTGTCTGTTGCCATATCATTAAATTGGCGAACTCGTCCGGTTTTATTTTAAACTATAACTAATCTGACATGCGACAGACATATTTAGTCTATTCGCGGGACTGGCCCAGACATGTCAGTCATTCAACTTGTCAAAAATACGTTTTTATTCTTGAAACCTTAACCTTAATTAACTCAATATGAATGTTTTATCCGATTTCCAATCAAATTTTTTTGACAACCAGATGTTCATCTAGAGGTTTCTTCTTTCAGAGAATAACTTTTTTAATTAGGCAGTAAGCCATTTCGACCTTAAGCAAGCATAGTTCATGCCTTCTCTTTGTGAGAAGAGACCTTTGCGCCACATTCAAGTATGACTGGTAAGTTAGAAATTCAATAAATTCCAAAAAAAAAATCGTATCTCCTCGAACAATGGAAACACCAAAAAATTAACATATTATCATAGTTTTTAGACATTTTGTCCCTCCCTATCCTCTTTATAGTGCTGTCGAACAAACGCCGGTTATCTGCCGTAACAAGATAGCCCTCCCTCCCTCCCTGCCCACCCCGAGAGGGGTTGGCGCGATTTACGGCCTTTTCATGCAGGGAGGAAATTGATTCGCGACTTATTTGCTGAATTCATATCGTATCGGGGAAGATGTATAGTGTATGGTTATTTTTTTGTTTTTCTTTGTTTAGCGGTCAGATTTTTGGTTCGTGGAGTTTGGATGTTGTTGATTTGTGATCCTTGTAGTTTGTTTTTGAGATTTGTTTCTTATGGCATGTTTAAGGAATGAAATGACTACGCACTGCTTGAGTGTTTAGCATAATCAGCCTATAATGTTCCCACTGCTGGGACAAGCATGCTCTCTGTGAGAGGAAGTGGGCCGTGATCCACCATGCGGGCCCAGTGCGGGCTTCTAGATGTCTGACTATCACCTGATAGTGATGAATTTGTTTGTATGCTTTTTCTACAATTGTTTTTAACTTGAATGGCAGAGAAGCTGGAACAATAAGACCAGATGCTGCACAGCCTAAATGGAGCCTCGCGGCGGGTTGGCCTCGGCATGAATTTGGACAAGACAAAATCCATGTACTATTCGCACGTCTTGCCGAGTTCAATCCACATCGAAGGGTCGCTGCTTGAAGTTGTGAAGGAATATGTCTACCTAGGGCAAGTCATCCAGCTCGGTAGACAAAACTTTGAGAAAAAAGCCGATAGAAAGATTCAGTTGGGTTTGGTTGGAGGCAGCGTTTGGAAAGCTTCGTAAAGTCTTCTCGTCACCTATCCCGCAATGTTTGAAGACTAAGGTCTTCAACCAGAGCCTCCTACCTGTCATGACATACGGTGCTGAAACGTGGACACAGATGATCGGGCTGGTCCATAAATTCAAGGTCGCTCAGTGCGCTATGGAGCGAGGAGCTTTGCTCGGAGTCTCTTTGAATGATGAAATTAGGAATGAAATTATTATTATATATCCGGAAAAGAACCGGAGCAACCGACTTAGCTTTGCAGAGTTAACAAACTGAAGTGGCAATGAGCTGGCCATGTTTGTCGAAGGACCGATGGCCGGTGGAGCAGAAGAGTCCTGGAGTGGAGATCGCGTATCGGCAAGCGTAGTGTGGAACGCCCCCCAGCTAGATGGACGGACGACCTAAAGAAGGTAGCGTAGACAGACTGAACGTGGAAGGCGGAAGACAGCGTGTTGTGGCGCAGCCTGGAAGAGGCCTATGTCTAGAAGGGGACCGCGACGGGCTGAGCTTATAGAAACAATAAACGAAGTGTGGGATGATGCAGGCTAACAGTAACAGTAACATTTTCTGTAACAAAGCATTATTATTTTATTTTAAAAACAAACCAAGTATATATAATTTTAAATAAATAATAGTTAAATCGCTTTTTTATTAATTTTAAACTTAAATCGTCCTTCTCCACTTATATCTAAGCAACAAAAAATAAACAAAATCTACCACCGACTATACATATTTAACTGTAAATATAATTTGCTCTACCTTTCGTCACAGCGGCAACTAACGAGATGAAAATGTATGCGTTAACAATTTAAATAAAAACAGGCAATTGATAGGTGTGAAAAAACAAATTGTTGAAAGACTTGTTAGGCAAATGTAACATATGTACATATGATAATCTTGACTAATATTGTTATGACTCCGCAACTGAGCGTAACTGTAACGAGAATTAGTGAACTTTACACCCTGCTCCTCATACTACTATATCTCCAAGTAATCAGGCGCGTGTCAACAAGATGGTGGACGCATACATAAGCACGCAACTAGCGCTTGACATATCAGCGAACCACACTGCATAGTTTGAGCTACACTACCAATTATCCTAGTGAAACCACACAGTAAGGAACTTCGCTTGTTGCAAACGAATTGAAATTCCTTGGTTTTGACCTTAGTGCGATAAATCAAATAAATAAAAATAAATAACCATCATCGTTATTTCAGCCGAAAGTCCACTGCTGGACATAGGGCTCGGGACCAAGCATCGCCACTTTGACCGTATTCCTGCGGATTCCTGCGGCCTTCACAAGGTTAGGAGGTTAGGGTTAGGTTAGTTTTGTGTCATGTTCATCGCAAATAAACGTATTTTCTTTCTTTCTTTCATCGGTCCACCTTGTGGGAGGCCTTCCAACGCTACGTCTTCCATTACGTAAAATCCTAACATAATATTATAAATACGAAAGTAAGTTTGTTTGCTACCTTTTCACGCCTAAACCACTGAACCGATCATCCTGAAATTTTGCACATACGGTGTCAGGCGTACAGAAACGGACGTAGGGTACTTTTCATCCCGAAAAAAGTGAGGAAAACAACAATAACGTTATTATGATAATAGATGGCGCCAAGTGTCTTTAACAGGACAACGTCTGTCGGGTCAGCTCTAGTAAATAATATTTTACATAAACCTACGTGGGCACTTATAAAACGTCAGAAGCCGTTGAAACCGTGCACGTACAGGTTCCAATTGGTCGTTTCCTACGGAAGAGAGCTAGCAAGAAACTTCACGGGTACATTTTTAAAAGAATCGCCGGGTGAATCTCGTCTACGAATCTACCATGGCCATTCTGGTTTCTCAAAAGCTGGGAAAGGCAAACCTCGTGTATGCGAAGGCTCTACGCATTGTGGTAACGCATAGACCAATGTGGCAGGACCATAACCGAAACGAACTAGTGACGTTTAGCAGACTTGCGCGTGCGCCGATTAATGCTACGGACATTATTTTTAATGTAAAGAAATGATTAAAATATGTTGATATTGCATATGATACGTTAGGCATGCTCTCTTGATTTTTCATTAAAATAAATGGATTTTTCAGGGTAGGTTGAGACTTAAACACTACTGAGGCGTTTGATCTGTGGCAAGTCATGTAATTATGTATCTTTCTTATCGGTTAGGAAGATCAGATCGTCGGGGTAATTGCGTAACACACAGTGGCAATGGCATTCGTCTTGACGTCTTGCTTGAGAAGTTTATTTTTTACATTTTCTATGGTAATACCTCATGGAAAAACCCAATAACACGTTGCCCGATCTGGGAATCGATCCCAGGGCCTCAAGCTCACACACACACACACACACACACAATTCAAGAGCACAAATTTACTCGTTCGATTAAAGAAAATACGCTAATATGCAAAGCACATTGATTATTTTCAAAGTATGCACATTAGGAGCGTGAACTAATTAATCACCAGCTAGCTTGGAACCGCGTCAATTATTCAAGGGAGATAAGCAGTAGGAATTACGATACTTAAGTTCAAATAGAGCAGTGGTGGCCCAGTGGGAACGGCCACGACTTGTAGGCTCGGACCCAGACAGGCGCTTTACTTTCTGTAAATTATTTCGGCACCATTGCCCTCAAAACAGTGAAGAAAAACATCGTGAGGAAACCGGCATGTCCTAGAATCAAAAATTTGAAGACACGTGACATCTACCAACCCGCACTGGGCCCGTGTGGTAGGTTACGTTACGTCCCACGCCCTCTAGAAGAGAGGCCGGTGTCCCAGCAGTGGGAACATTATAGGCTGATTATGTGATACTTAAATATGCGCCTTTTGCTCATTGGGCAATAAGTCCCACTACCACCTTGTGGATTGGCTGTTATTTGTGCCGATAAATGTCGCGAGAAAAGTTTTGAATTTGAATGTGGACGACTATAAGAGTAGGGAAAAACCAAAAAGCAATGGAAGGACTGTGTGAAAGATAATATGGCTAAAAAGGGGATGACTACTGAGATAACGTCTTTAAGAGATGTATGGAAGAAAAAGACATTCTGCTTCGACCACAAATAAATTGGGACATAGGCAAGAGATTTTGACTGCCCCGTTAGTCTCGTGGTTGCCAGCACGACTGCTGTGTATGGTGGGGTCCTGGGTTCGGTTCCCAGGGCGGACAAACTGTTATTGGGTGTTCCATTATGAACTTCTTAGTAACAGTCCGAGTTTGGAAGTTCTCGGAAAGCACGTAAAGCCGTTGGTCCTATGCGTGATCTCTCCCTGGTAGTGTCGGATTGTCGTCCCATCGGACTATGAGAGTAAAGGAACAGAGAAAGCATCTGTGTTTGCGTACACGCTTGTGCACTATAATATCTCCTGCTACCGAAATCGGTCGGGAGGCTATATGACAATGAGCTATTTAATCGAGAGAAGAAGGTACTTACCACCTAAACCTTGAATATTTACAATGTAAATAGCGTTACTTACACCGTGTGACGTCACATTAGTCCAGTTTTATCACCCGTTTTCAATCACGAAAGTAATATTTAAAAGCCGTGAAGTAATCATCGGTCACAGTGTTATAACAAGACGTTTTTACTTCATTATTTTAGTCCTAACCTTTGACAGAGCCAGCCATGTTTGTTTTGGGAAATATTTTTTAATTTTATAGTCTGTATTTTTATTTAAAATGTGTGATATTAGTCGTGTATTTTGTGTTGTCTGTGTGTGTTTGGTGTTCAGACTTGTTATCTGCGGGAATGGTGGGTAGTTATGTTTTTTTTTTAAGTTTTATTAACAAACTAACGACTTGCAGCAGGAGGAGCAGTGGTAGCCTAGTGGTAATAGCCTTGACTTACGAGTTGTAGGTCGTGAGTTCGAACCCAGGCAGGCACTTTACTTTGTGTAAATAATTTCATCACCACTGCTCAAAACACGGTGAAGAAAAACATCGTGAGGAAACCGGCATGTCCTAGAACCATAACTTCGAAGACATGTGACATCTACCACGTACTGTGATCATATCGTGATTTCTTAATTATAAGTTAGTTTAATATATGTATGTATGTATTGAAATAGTTGTTCCTGAATCATTTCTTCGGTTCCGGAATAAATTCTGTAAATGATGGTGAAAACCGCACAAAAATCCGAAAGTAGTTTAGAAGAACTGCGCGGATACACAGACATACAATAAAAGGGACTATAAGTAACACATATTAACTAAGTTGGCTAAGTGTCAATATGGAGAAAAAAACAATAAGATAATATTACGCTTGTAGGTATTTCTGGGAGAGGCAGAGGTGTGATATTACGAGTATATCCGGTTTTTGAGAGGTGTAAAAGTTGGATAGTCTATCGCCACTAACCGGGTACCAACACATCTACACTCCCGTCTGCTACTGAGATATTTCTAGTGGAAATGCTCAATAAACCTCTTCTCGGCATAGGAATCGAATGCTGGTCTTCATACGCTTACATTCAATAGTCGACTATTTTATTTTTACGTAACATAACATCACGACTGTTTTTCACGAAGGGTTAGGCAGAGGCAGTGGCGGACTAAGCCTGTAGGCCCCGGGCAGCATAACAATGCGACCTTAAATCCCTTCCACTTGAGAAGTAGAAGAATGTAGGATATAAGAGCGACCAAAGAGAGCTCCAAATTTTTAACACTATGCCTCGAAAAGGTTAGGTTTTATTTTGACCATTCGTACAGAAATAGGAGATACTTTGTTGACTTATACAGAAAAGATAGAGCTGAACGAATATAGGATGTTAGAGCGAGCGAAGCGACCTCGAAAATTTTTACACTCCACATAGGTTACATTTATTTTTGAAGATTCCTGCAGAAATTGGAATTTCTTGTCGACTTATTGCTCGAAAATTTTGCATCCTACGTACGTGGCCTGCAACTACAACTCCTTTTTACTTGCAGCGCAAATTTTGGTCTTTTTTAGTATTTTATTAAAAAGTATTTCAGAAAAAAATGGACAAAACAGGTTGACGGTAAAAAAAAGTATTTCCTGAGATTTGGGGACCTCCCAGGAACAGGGCCCGGGGTGGACTGCCCTTGGTGCCTCCGACTTTAGTCCGCTAGTAGGTAGAGGTATAATTATCATTATTGACTGTAATTAATACTCATACAGGAAACAAAAAACATAAAAATATAAACTACCTTTCTAGAAAGTCGGTTTAAAATAGTGCTAGCTAATTTTCCCTATTCATTCGTTTTATCAAAGAACTTAAGAAAATAAGAATTGCGAAGAACGCCTTAGGGTAAGCGTGGATTGAGTTCTTTGCGAACACCACAATGGGTAAAATGTACAAAGAGACGCCGCGGGTTATAAGTATTATTGTGCGAATAGTTCTGACTGGACTTTTTACTTAGATTTTATTTGAAGTACAGTTTTCATTTATTTTGTGCTGAAGATTTTCGGATGTAAATTCTCTTGACTCGCAAACAGATTTAACAAAATAAGTCTATAGGTATGTAGGTATAATCGTATTTCTTAGAAATTACAGGACCAACTGAGTTTTTCTTTCAACATGAGAAATGTCGTTCTTATGTCTTTTGCGGCTGATTAGATTGATGAGACTATCAGTCGTGTATATAACGTGCCAGTACAATGGCGCGGGTAGGGTTAGTGGCCAGTAATCATGAAAATTATAACGACATAAAATAATTCGTAATTTGAAAACTACCGCCTGCGCCGCTCGCCGACATAGCGCTCTCTCTCTCTTTCCTTCAATTCACCTACTCTTTGCACGTTTTTCGTTTTAATTTTAATGATGCGATGTTATGATCCGTGACCCCGGCAAATAACCCCTGTGCTACAGTTCTTTAAGTAGGAACAGGTTGCTCCAAGATGCTATTTTAGAAAATTGGAAATTAATAAATACATAATAACTTTTAATGAAATTAAAATATTCATAAGACGAAAACGCGAAGCCCCGCAGTTTCACCCCTATAAATCTCGGTCTCGTGGGAATATCGGGATAAAAAGTATTCTATGTCCTAATCCAGGTCATGCTCTACTTATGTGTCAAATTCCATCCATATCCGTTCAGCAGTTTTAGTGTGAAAGCGTAACAAACAAACATACAAAACATCAAATCTTTTCTCTTTATAATATTAGTTTAAAAAACACGTGAACAAAGCATATTGGAAAAACTAGTTGACAATCATCATAGCGTATAGTTTTTAAAATAAATAAGACCTAGTCATTTTTAATTAAAAGTTAATTAATTAGGCTCAACGGTATGTTACATTAATTAATGAGGGATCATTGTGTCGAATGTAGGTAAATGAAAAATAAACACTTTATTAATTATTTTAGTACTTATTTAAATAAAACTAATTGTAATAGAGTCGTCAAATTGGATTCATATAATCAACCGCACATCAGTAGTAACACGTTAATTACTATATTTTCGAGAGAGCAAATTTTGTGTCGGGTAAAACCACAAACAATTAATTTATTATTTATATTTATCAAAAAACTTATTGCACCTACATCACATAAAACAAAAAGCCGGCCAAGTGCAAGTCGGACACTCACACGAAGGGTTCCGTACCACCGTACAATATTTAACACTCCATATTTAATAAAAAACACGTTTCTTGTATAGGGACCCCCTTTAATTTTTTACTTTTTGTTTTGTTATAGCAGCAATAGAAATACACGTTATGTGAAAATTTCAATTGTCTACCTATTACCGTTCATGAGATACAGCCCACTGACAGATAGATGGACGGACGGACAGCCGAGGTTTAGTAATAAGTTTCCGCTGGCACCCTTTGAGGACGGAATCCTGAACAGAAAGAAATAAAAATTGATTATTCTGCACATACAAAACGCACATTACAAATAAAAAAATACATAAAATATACACATACAACGTAGTCAAAAGCTTCGTACTCAAGCATATAAAATGTTGACAATTCTGTCCATTGCTTGATGTCAGGACCAGGAACCAAAGACAACAAAAAAGGCCAAACATATTTAAAACTTTACTGTACAATGGTTGTTTTTTTTGCTCAAGGCAATCTCTTACAGACAGCCTTTGGATGGACTGAAAGAAAGTAGAGACATTTTGGGGAGGTCAGTGTACAAAAATAGCTTGCAAAATATTACTTAGACATCTTTCTTGAAGTCGGTTAAAAAGGGGAACAACGACCCCTATACACGAAGTAATTAAAACACCACTTACTTCACTCGTTCATAACCCTAACTACTATCGCTACTTCAAGGGAGCTTTACCTCTAAGTTATTGCTTAGCCGCAACTTTAAATGATACCTACGTGCTTCCACTGAAACACGTATATCTAAGTATACATTTAAGTTAGGTAAGCTACTCGTATATGTTTAGTATTGGAACTTTCACATAGTATGTTGGTAAGGATTTGTCGCATAGAATACGATGCAGAAAATTACAATATCAATCAATCTGGTTATAAATAAACAAAGTCAAGTGCAAAGCAAAGTGGAAGAGTAAAGCGGAATTTCTTTGAATTATTGGAAAAAGTTTCAAAACATGTGACATCTACCAACCAGCCCCGGGCCGAGAGGGAGTGCCCTCTCGCAGAGAGGAGGTTTGTATCCCAGCCAGTGCGAACATTACAGACTGATTATACTATAGTATTGTAAAAATGCTTTCAATAACAACTCATAAATTAATTATTTGAAAAGAAAGAAAGTAAGAAGGAGGAAGTCAATAAAAGTTGTATGAAAAACACTACCAAGTGATAAATAACTTTAATTTCGGAAGTTGGTGTCGTTGGTTCCGCATTTTCGTTTTTTGAAACCGACTTCCGAACTTCACTTTGTAGTGCTTTTTTTGAAGTCGGTTGTTTTTTTTGTAAAAAAGTTTTTATTTTTCACTTTTTAGTTGTATATACCCCACAAAAATTCAATTAACACTAGTGCATTGAAGAATTGAAGACACCGACTAGAAGAATCATTAAAATTCGCATAGAAATGCTGGAGATGCAGTACATTTATGCATATAACTTCGTACATAAGAATAGTTACCTAATGTGTTATATACTAAAACCTCCCTGTAAGTATGTAGATCACATTAGTGAAACAATTATCAAAATTGGTTCATTAGTTTTTGAGAAAATCGCGGACATACAAACACACATGCATACATACATACGGGTCGAATACAGAACCTCCTTTTTTGAAGTCGGTTAAAAATAAAAGAAACTGCAGTCCTAACGCACCGCTGCTATAAGGGCACCGTGTTCATTAACCCATTGATAATTTGGATTTATTCAATGTAAAGAATCAAGTTTTTTGATGCAATTCAAATCTAAGATGATTTATATAAATAAAAAAAAGTATAGCTTACAGAAAGCTTCCGTCGTCGCTACTGCAGTATGGCTTGTATTTTATCTGTGGCATCTCCCGCAAGTTCGCCGCGCACTGCGTTAAGAATGAAAATGAAAGTGTTTCCGTGATATAAGATTAATCTTAGTCTTCTTCCTAGATAGAACCAACCTATTTATTCTTCGAATATTTATTTCGAAGTAACTACTATAGAAAAAATTGAAAATGTTAAAACATAACTCATTGAAGTGAAGGGCAGGCATTTTATGTAATTTTACGTTCAAAAAGTGCTGATTCTCAGCCTAACTTGAATAAATGACTTTTGATTTTGATTTTCACTATTTTAATCCCTTTTTGATGTTATCAACCGGTAAGTAGCAGTGAAAACATTTTCCTTGGTCTGGCGTCTGATAGGACGGCCTAAGTAAGGATAGGAAGGCCTAAGAAACACTTGATCATTTAAGCATAAAAGCTACCATATTATTATCTGCCTAGCCTTTTTCCAACTATTTTTGGGGTCTAGTCTAGTCTAGTAGGGCTTCTAGTCAGGCTCTAGCCGGATGCAGCTGAGTATCAGTATTTTACGTGGAACGACTGCCTATCTTACATCCACTACCCAGTTACCGGGTAAAAGTAGAAAAGACCTTAGGACTGGTTGTCAGACTTTCGGGCTTCTGACGACCCATAACAACTATCCAAGATTAATGAATGACAGCCAGGATCAACACCTTAACGTACTTTCCGACGTACGGAGGTGTCCCGTATGTAAAGATAGTCACCCATCCTCGCACCGACCGCGACAAGCGTAGCTTAAGACTATATTGCAAAAAAATTTGCAGGTGAATCAGATCTGATTGGTCACGGTGGCGTGTCAGACACATTACTGTGACTGTTAGTTTACAGAATTTGCTTTTAATAGTAAGTCGTTCCTACCGCCATTGGTGACAGATTTTAAAGCCGTACAAACGGATTTGATACTAGAACTAACTATGTATGCCTTACACCCATCCTTCATCATTTCCAGGAACATACTTCGGCCGCCTAACACCAGACTGCGTCACTCACTACTGGAGGATCTTCGTCACCCGAAGAGTTCCGCCTAGAACCTACCTGTACTTCCACGAGGCTTCCATGGCTCCTGAGCCGATGGACAGAGAGGACGAGGCTCCTGACGAGGACGGGCCTGTCGATGTAAGGGTCAGGCTAATGATGACGGCCAAAGAGTCAGGCCGAGAGCATCCGATAATGGACGTAGGCATCCCCAACTTTCATTGAGAAAAAATCTTGGTTGCTTGTATTAAGTTATAGATGGTTAAAAGATAGGTGAAAGGTAAGTAGACCTCCCAGAAGGTAGACCGATGGCCTTGTGAAGGTCACGGGAATCCGCTGGATGCGGGAAGCACAGGCCGGTCGATGTGGTAACACACGTGGGGAGGCCTATCCGTAACAGAGGAGATCTTTCGGCTGAAATGATGATAATGATGATGATGATGATGAATACAATGGTCATTAGAGTAAGGGAAGAACAAAAATCGATGGATGGATTGTGTGAAAGGTGATGTGGCTAGAAAAGCGCTGACTACCAAGATGAAGACTAATACAGAAGAATGGAAGAAAGAGACATATGTCTTGACGAACCCCAAATAAATTGGGATTAATGATGAAGGTTAGGCGGAAGACTATACATCTCAACTTCTCTTATTACTTTTAAACATGAGGGTTATCTATCCCCAGGTCCAATGGAGGATAGTAGGAGGCAACCAGGTGTCTATAAAGGAGGTTCCCTATCAAGTCCTCTACGGCCTGTACTGTGGAGGGACTATGATTGCGCCCGAGTGGGTCATCACAGCCGCGCATTGTAAGTGAGTATTCTTTACTTTTTGATCAGTATATAAATCTTTATATGGCTGCTTCTTTTTTATGTTATTGGATAGCTAACAAGCCAATATATTCAATAAAGGATATTGCTAATCCATTGCTTAATATTTTCGAAATGTTTGTCTGCTCAACAACGTACATAACGCAATGAATTTTGCGAACTGTCAAAATTAAAACCATTGTTACTATTAATGTGTTATGCAATTTTATTATCGCTTCGACTAATCTGATTAAACAGAGAGTGGCTCCAAAGCCCTCTCAAAATCAAGGACCTTTCAATTTGTACATGCCATACTTAGTTACGTGTCTTGTTTTCACCACGGGAAATTATAATCCTACCTATAGAATTCTAATAAAATCGTAGCGGAGTCAAAACTGTAAATGGAATATTTTTGAAAAAAAAAAAGTAATTGCTACGTAATATAGTTTTTTGAATTTTTGCCTGTTTTTCTGCTTGTCTGAATATATAATCCAGAACCAAGCAAACACTACCGGATAGATTCAGTTACTTTTTTTTATTTACACAATGTAAAGCGCCTGCCTGGGTTCGAAACTATTGTATAAGTTGGGGCCGTTACTATTGCTCCTTCAAAAATTACAAGGAAATAAATTCAGAGTTACATTAAATTCTGAAAAGCATTATATATCATATTATATTTTGAGAAAATTATGTAAAAGAAACAGTGTTATTCGACTTTAGTTGCTGTCCGTACCTGAACCGGTATCCGCACAAACTAAGGCTCATCGTACAATTTACATCAAACTCCTAATTATTCCGTAGTCTAGCTTCCACAAATCTAACACTACCCCCTTCTTTTCAGGGAAAAAGAATCCTTCGTCCTAGCAGGCTCGACGCAGCGGTCTTTAGCCACGAAGTACACCATCTGCGCCCACTTCATCCACCCCCAGTGGAACACCACCAACCTGCACACCCATGACTACGACTACCAGCTGATCCTGCTGGAGAAGCCTATCCCTGTGACCCCTAACTCCAGGCCCATCGCTATAGGGAACGTTGAGGATGTTAGGGAAGGGGAGCTGGTTTCTGTCAGTGGGTGGGGGCACACGAAGTATAAGGTATGTTTTATTTTAGACGTTCTAGAGTACATCTTTATTTTTAGCAGAAAATTGTGTTGATGAGGATATAAGGCCATACAATAAGGTTTGGTTAGGCGGATCATACACAGCAACGCGCCACGCTACGGAGCGCGGAAAACAGAGCCAAATTACCCGCCCGGAAGCAAATTTGTATTGAATTTTTATGTGAAAATCACGGGCGGGGGTGCGTTAGTGCTCACACACACTAGAGACACGTGTCGACGACTGAGGCAACTGCATCCGCCGACACCAGTCTATGCTCGCCGACGACGCGTCGGCGCTCGTGTATGCACACTTACCTGCGCCCCGTCGAGTGGCGCGGTGTAGTGTGTGCTCCGCCTTAGGTCGTGACTTTAAAACCGTTTAGTTTTAAACGATATTTGCTTTGTAAGACAACTTTGACCACAGCATCCCTTGCTGGATAGAATACATATTTTTGGTCTACATCGTTATCATACTCTGCAATGATTTCTTCTGCATTTAACAAGCTAGGTGATTAGATGAAACATCATCATCAGTTATCAAAACACTCTCTCTCACTCTCTCATCATTTTCTGGGACGGAATGTACGAGTATTACTTGAATAAAAGTTAAAGTGTAGAGTAACATATAACTGGACTACCGTTCAAAAGATCGATTGGTCTTATTCTTGGAGTGTGCATACACAAAAAAATTGCTGCCGTAAATCCGTACCGTTGACGCGTGTCGATCGATTTGATGGACACTTACAAGCTTACTAAAATAAATGACTCAAAGACCACCTTTTTCATCACAGCAACGCGTAATGCAAGACATAGTGCGCCGCGTCCGAGTCCCGGTGATGTCCCCGGAGACCTGCAAGTCCCTCCCTCTCACCAACTACAAGACCGTCACGCCGAGGATGTTCTGCGCTGGCTTAATCAACGGCACCAAGGATTCTTGTCAGGTAACTCCTCATCATGTTAAAGCTCCGTATTCATTAAAAGTTGAGAAACTATTGAGCAGCAATGTTTCCCGCAGTATGAAACTAATGTTGAACATTGTTGTGAAAATTCTGTCCACTATGAATTGATTATTGTTTATTATTCATTTGATTTGGATTCTGGTGAAATTATGAAAGATTGTATTGACAATGGCTATGAGACATCTGCCAATATCAGAAGCAGTGCAGGTGCGTTGCTTGATAAAAGCCGAAATGTTACTCTCTGGCTCTTTCTTTGACAAAATGGTTCATTCCTAGAGTACTGCCATGACCCGCACAATAATTTTACGTACAACTCAATTTTTATGTTTTTTTTTCCAGCGTGTATAATTTTTTTTTTCCTTCAGGGTGACTCCGGCGGTCCAGCTGTCGTTAACGGCAAGCTCCTGGGCCTGGTTTCCTTTGGGGTTGGATGCGCAATGAAGGAGCAGCCAGGAGTGTACAGCAACATCCCCCTGGTCAGGGGCTGGATACGACACATCACGGGGTTACCGCTTTGAGTCAATAAGCTGCACCCTAATTGCGTAACACACTATCAATCATAATCTGAATCATTTTGAAGGATATTGGCAATCCATTGCTTCATATGTTTGAAAAATTTGTCTGTTCAACAACGTAAATAACGCAATGAATGTTGTTGAATTGTCAAAATGAAAAATCATTACTACTGTTAGTGTGATACAAAATTACCCCGCTGGCCATGTTATGCTGTTGCTGTTTCTTTGGTTTAAATTATTTTTTTTCTATTCAAATATAATTATTTGTTTTTGTATGGTACCAAATATTTATTAAGAATTAAAAATAATGAACTGTACATAAATAACAATTATTTGATTGATGAGATATTATGTATTTTTAATGTCAACGTTTTTATTTGTTACGTTTGAATTTAACTTTCAAGTTATTTATTTTTTCATGAGGATTATCAGCATACTCCGTTTATCTAAAATTATTTGTGGTTCCTAATTTACTAATGTTTTATTCCAAAGGTTAAAATAGTACATCGATAATCTAGTTTAAAAAAATCATATATTATATCATCTACCTAGACTTTTCCCAACTATGTTGGGGTCGGCTTCCAGTCTAACCGGATTCAGCTGAATACCAGTATTTTACACGGAGCGACTGCTTATCTGACCCCCATAACCCAGTTGCTGAGAAATACGATACCCCTTGGTAAAACTGGTTGTCATACTTTTTCTGACTACCCGTGACGACTGACAAAGATCTACGAATGACAGTCGGGACCAACGGCTTAACCTGCTTTCCGAGGCACGGAGGGGTCTCGGTATGTAATGGATGCTCACCCATCCACGAACCGACTGCGGCAAGCGAAGCTTAACCGTCGATCAACCCGTGCGGATTTAGCCACGAACCCCTTTAAAAATTGAAATGAAAAATCAACATCTTGTAAATGTAATAATGAAAAGCCAAATGTGTGCCTTTAAAAATATTATTATGCCAAATTGTCAGTTACATACAAGTTTTAATTGTATGCCCTCAGCATAGTGGCGCCCAACGATAAATTCGATAGTTAGGGAAAACAAAACTCTCTCATATGAAACCTGATTACCCCATAACCCAAAAAGAAAAAAAGACTCGAATTATTTATATCTGTTTGTGCGCCAGATTGACGGCAAGATGCCTCCTTGTTTGGGGACGGCAGAAAAAACATGGTGAGGGTCATCAATCTTCTAAAAGTCGTAAGAGTTAACTGCGCGAAATGGAACGCAGGCAGGATCGTAAATGTACATCAAGGTTGGAGGTATTATTGTTGGGGAAGGTGGCTTGTGCCAGCCGGAAGTGACCGGGAATGATTTATTTTGAAGAATTTTAAATAAGGGGTATGGTGTTCCCCATGGTTTATCGATAACATTAATAAGTTCCTACTACAGTTTCATACAAACGAATACGTGTTCTGCGAATTTGATCCTTAATTAGATTCTAGAATTGTCGCACTGGCAGGTGTCAGAAACGCATTCTCTCTCGACGGCCGGACGAGCGGTTTCGCACTACGTCCGATCCGAATCCGAGAAATCAATCCGAATTGGAAATTATTCTAAATTCTGAAATTATTCGAAACTGTCAAATTATCCCAATCAACTTTGAACCTTATGATTTAGCGATAAAGTTGAAAATCTATTAAATAAATTTGACAGATTGTAGTAGCTTGATGTGCTGGCGTCTGTACAAAGGAACAGTGACTGTAATTTACGGACTTTTAATTATTTTTGGGGTATAAAATTAGCTGCGACTACGCTCGCGTGCATATTAGATTTCAGGGTTTCGCTAACGTGACTGTGTATAAAAAATTATAGGAACTGAAAATCAGCGCAGTGCTGTGGGTATAGCATAGCATCGTGCTGAGTGAAAGCCATCTTGTCACAGTCACGGCGTGCAGCTGCTGTCTATTTCTGTTCTGTGCTCGTGATTGTACAGAGGGTGGCAGGGACATCCACGCGCAAAATGTAAACGTGAATTCAGCACATGATTCTAGACGTAGTAATTCTTCGTCGTTTATAAAAAAAACCGGTCAAGTGCGAGTCGGACTCGCGCACCGAGGGTTCTGTACTTTGTAGGTAAGTAGGTATATAAATAGTTTATCACGGGATTTTTTTTTGGACACATTTACAGTTTTCGGATTTTTTCCTTTACTTGTGCTCATGATATTGCTTCTTGCCGAATTTCATGATTCTAGGTCATCGGGAAGTACCCTATAGGTTTTGATTCTGGAACATAAACGCCCGTATCTTTTTATTGCGTTGACTTAGAAGTTTCTGTTTTTCACTGCTTCAAGCATTCAAGATTGCAGCCTTGAGATTTCATATTGATTTCAACTTGATAGCTCTACGCATTCCTGAGAAAAAGGGTCTTGACCGACGGACAGACAGGCGGACAACAAAGAGATCTTAGAAGGGTTCCGTTTTTCCTTTTGAGGTACTGAACCCTAAAAAGACGACTATTTCATAGAAATACCTACGCGCTCAAAATGTATGGTGTATGCTAATTATTTTTTATAACCAACGAAAAATTTCAACCCATGGTTTAGAATCATGTACTGAATCCATGGTGACAGGTTGCTTGTCAACGTCCTTGTTACTCTGTATATCTTTTTTATTCCAGTTAGCTGATCTTTTTTGTTCGCACGTGTTTCTGTGACAAATAAACATATTATTCCTTCTTTATAATATGAAAACAATTCCTTTATAAATACACGATGTAAAATTTCACTTTACAGACATCTTTTACTATGATTTTAGTCCAAAGGACATAATCGTTCAAATATTCTAGACCGAACGTTGTCTAAGCACTCTGGTGGCAGGCCGCAGACAATTTCGTGAACACTTGCTACACACAGCGATCACGAGTTGATTTTTCGCATTACATCAGACATTCACATATTCAGGAGTGGCTTCCTCGCGGGGGGAGACGGAATAGTTTCTGAGGAAGATACGGGAGAAGAGAATGTACGGGGACGCTAAGGTTTTTTTGAAAGTAGGTAAAGTGAAATGATACTTGCGATAGGAACTAAGAATTTCAAGTTTTAGTACCTAGGCGAATAAAGTCATTTTGGAAGTAAATATGCATCCTTTTCAATGACAAGATAAAAAGGAGAAGATTACCTACCTTTATAAGATATCGTACGGAAAACCTGACCATGTTAAGCCTATGCATGCTATGCCTTTTACTGGGTCTTGTATACTATCCAAATCCAAACTAATATTATAAATGCGAAAGTAACTCTGTCTGTCTGTCTTTCTGTCTGTCTGTCTGTCTGTCTGTCTTTGATATTGCAATTAAATGAAAGAAAATTTAAAACTCATATTAAAAGTACACTTTGTAAACAAGGATATTACAAATTAGAAGATTACATCCAAGATAAGAATGCTTGGAAACATGCTGGTCCTGCTCCATAGGACAATCTAGAGTCTAGACAAAATCAAACTGGTCGCTAATTTAATTTATATATTTTTTTATGACATTAGTTTTACTTTTTGTGGCTACAGTAACTCACACACTTGTTAAAATTATATAAAAATAATCTACTTTAACAATAGTTGTAAATATGTGAGCACCATGTATCTATCACATAATTGATTTACCTGTCATTGCTTTATTTTTAATTCTTTTTACCTTTTGTTGGCAGACTAATTTTTATTCTAGATGCATCGTCTTCACATATAATTATATAATTAATGTACCTATACAGAACTTGTAAAACATTTTAAAAGAGTAACGGTGGAGTTTCTTGCCCATTCTTCTCCATACGAAAACTACCTTTTGGAATGGGCGACTAGAATCAATTGTTTTTACTATAATTTTTGACGTTCAAAAGTGCCTTTACTGTGCCTAATTGAAATAAATGATTTGACTTTGACTTTGACTTTGACTTTGACTTCACGCCTAAACTACTGAACCGATTTGTGTGAAATTTGGTACAGACATAGTTTGGAACTTGAGAAAGGACATAGGATAGTTTTTATTACAAAAAATAAAAAATAAAATAAAATTTATTCCGGACATACAGCGCCATCTATTGGTCAAGAGTCTGCATCAATTCAGTACTGAAAATTCATCGGAAAAATGTAAATAAATAGTAAAAAGGTATGAAAATATAATATAATACAACTTTTAGTACAAAGAAAATGCTCTAACGGAGTATAGATAATTCTATTAGTACTATAATTATGTCGAGTTGGTGATCGCGCAATGGTGTCGATCGTTACACGAGTTCGGTTCATGTTATTGTTTTAATTCATCGGAAAAAAGTAAATAAATAGTAAAAAGGTATGAAAAAAATAATATCAATATAATAAAACTTTTAGTACAAAGAAAATGCCCGAACGGAGTATAGATAAATAATCCGAGTTGTCACTATGCTCGATAGATGGCGTTGGGATCGAAATAGATCGCGCTATGGTTTCGTTACACGCATTTGGTTGGGTATCGGCCGAGCGAACGCTTCGGTACTGTCGTGGAATTGTGGATTGATCGTTTCGTAAATTTAAAATTGGCTCCGTTGTATTAGTAGATTAAAAAGTTTATTTGTTGGGTTGTCTGGTGGTTGTTTTCAAAATTGGTTCCGTTGTATTTGTCGATTAAAAGGTTTAAGAATATCTTCCACATTTCATTTTTGAAGAGATCCCGCGAGATCGGGAACTATGTGGGTAAAACCAAAAATCTGCCGGAAGTCACTATTCCACGCGAACGAAGTCGCGGGCAAAAGCTAGTAATCTATACTTTAATATTATTAATTCGAAAATAACTTTGTCTGTAGGTTACCTTAAATTTTCACGCGTTTACTAAACAGATTTCAATAAAATTTGACAAGGAGATAGATGGCATCCTGGGGAAGGACATAGGCTAGTTTTTGTCCCGGTAGTCACTCGCGAGGATGTCGGAAATTATCGGGGACGTGCCCGTGGGATAATTTCCGATATCCACGCGAGTGAAGCCGCGGGCTGAAGCTAGTGATGAAAAAAGAAGTGAGCAGTCTTTCGAAATCTGTAAGCATTCATTGCTATAACTGTTGGGTCTACTGCATAGAAATACTGTATGTAAATAAAATGTATTTCTTTCTTTTCTTTCCTTCTTTCTTTACTGGGACTCTTGAGCGTTTATTGCAACAAAACAAAGAGTGATTCACATTCGAATGTTGAATGTTTGACATTCTTTGTTTTTCTGATCCTTACAGGCTGACGTGATGGTATAATAATAATTATTATCTTCATGCTGAATTTTTGAGCAATCACCTCTTCCCTAAATCAAATATCTGTCCTATCATTGTTTCTCACCGTTTCCTCTCCAACAATCCCCCCATACATTCCGCCCCCTATCTGCATTCAGGCGGCGTGCTCGCGAGTGTTTTCCGACCGTTTTCGCGGCGCTTCTCAGAGGATGTGACCATGATTTATTTACACAGGGATGCTGCACGCGTGACATCTCTCTCTGCTCTTATTTATGTGCGTCGTACGTTGTGATTTGACAACGTACTGTCTTGAATTATTGCTGGATTGTGTCCTTTTAGTATGTACTTGAAGATTTTGTGTCATAATGTGGAATTCAATTGTTTTTGGATGGGTCTATTGTGTAACAGCGCTTGAATGTTTTTCTCTTTTTGCCTCGATTTATAGGTACTTTACATGTATACTGTAACAAAAAAAAAATGCTAGTACTATGTGGAAATCAATTGTTTTTGAACGTTAAGTCTATTGCGTGATTTATTCGGGTCTGATTCCCTGAAACCCCCCCTCCACCCCCTCCACCTCCCTTCGATCCCCTGCTAGTTCGGTAACAATGCTAGAATGATGTTCTTTTGTTTTTTTGCTTAATACCAAACGGCATAGATGTATTTAAAACACATAAATATTTCATTTATTGTAGATATTTTACCGCTTATTTAGTGCTGATACCCAGTAGCCCCACAACTTTTTGAAAGTGTTTAAAATAAACCTAATCTAACTAGCCTGAATTGTCTCCCCTCTCCCTTTTCCAAACAATTATATCTTTTGCGAGTGTTGGTCAGTTCTTTTGGTAGGAGTCAAGCTCGTCTCGCCATTTTCGCCTCGGCCTGCCTCGATGTCCTCGTGCGTTTAGTCGGACCCAATCGGTGTTTCTATTAGCTCATAATTATGTCATCTGATATGCGGCAGTCATGTCCGGCCTGGTCCCACATAAGCTTAGCTGCTAAAATAAATCTAATCTTCTTCTAATTCATTCATTTATTTATGACGTATCCATTCAGTAGTACACATGCATTTAGGTTCAAGTTGATGCAATAATAAACTCATTGGAGTTCTACCGTCAACCAAAATCAACGACCACATCATTTAGAGAATTAAAACTGTAATTTATTAATTAGAATGTAACCACAAAGAAATTACAACGAAACGACGCGACGACGATTGAAGTCGTGTAGCAAAATTCCTCACTATCCTTTTCCACTCTGAAATCATTGATGAAAAATTCGGTAAAATAGAAGAATATCCCCTCGAACATTTGTCACATATAAACACACATATTTCTTCCTCAATCCAATATGAAATACGAGCGTGACACGCTCCACCCATTCAATAATAAGAAATCGCAGAAAAACAAAATACTTATCGTCCGTCCGGTGGACATTAAACCATCTTACTAGGGATATTTCCCGAGGGTCTGTGCCTCTTCCCAGTCTAAATTAAAAACTTTTCTATGATAATGACGATCACCTCGTTCCCCTGCCGCTTCTTTTTCATTAATGTGTTCTTATTGGTTTTGTGATTCGGTGTTGTTGAGGATTTCAGGGTAATGAGTTTCTGAGCAGTTTCTGGATAAGGTTTTGATGTATGGGAAATGGAGAATATGTTTCTGTTATTAGATAGTTTACTATTGTTTCGTGTCGGAGGACATTTCCTAGAAAAATCGGTACTTTGATTCGATGTCTGCAATTGCCTGACAAAAGCATTTAGGTACTCAACAGCGAAGAAATGAGTATTAATCAAAGATGGTGATTCGAATGAGTGACAGGATATTTATTTCCGTAAGTAGATCTCTTACACGTATGTCTTTATCAATATTTTTAATCTAGATGGCGTGGCGTGTTGGCGTGGTAAATTTCTAGCTGACTGATCCCTGAGAAGCAATGCCGGAATAAACTCAGAGGTCATGCATGGTCTCTTTTAAAGTCCAACTATTATATTACTAGCTGACCCGGCGAACTTCGAACCGCCTCAGAATCAATAAGCCGTTCCACAAAAACTGTATGAGAAAATGAAGTATCTTCATTTATTTTTAATAGTTATTCTGCTATTCGGGGCGGAGACAAATCCAACAAATCAAAGATCATGAAAATCGATCCAGCCGTTCTTGAGTTATAAGTGGTATAACTAACCCGACTTTGTTTTATTTATATTGATAGATTAACATATTTTGTTAGTCTAACAATATATTCTTGTGTCATAATGATTTCAGACCTTACAATTCAGGTCCAACCATCATCATCATCTGCCTGCCTCTTCCCAACTATGTTAGGGTCGGCTTCCAGTATACCCGAATGCAGCTGAATACCAGCACTTTACATGAAGCGACTGCCTTTCTGACCTTCACAATTCAGGTCCAATCATACGAAGGTATTTTAAGCTCAGCAAGAACCCTAAAGAAAAAGTATACTATCCCCTTTGATAACATAATCATAATATTAAATTACTTTTGTGGACCCCTGACATAAATTGGACGGGTGGGGCGGTCAACATTTTGTCCTACCTATTGTCTTGCATTATTTGACCCACTTTTGAGGATAATATTTTCTTTTGACAAATAAAGTCTGGTTTATAGAAGAATTTGAAGCGATTTAGGACGGAGATCAGCCAGTATACAGGGTGAAATTTTAGTCATTGTACTCATCATTATGAACAACTTTTACTATGGGACCAAACCCGAAATCGTGAAAAAAAATCAGCTGTTCCCTACATTTATGTTCACATAACTCGTCAAAATGTAGGGAACAGCTTAATTTTTTTTCGCGATTTCAAGTTTGGTCCCATAGGAAAGTTGCTCATAATGACGAGTACAATGACCCCTTAAGAGGATAACGGTGATTATAATTTCAACCTGTATATACATACATATAATAAAAATCTCACCGTGAAAATGTAGGTGAAATGATGCTGTCATTCCACCTCTTTATTCAACCATCAGAGAGTCTCCCATCCGGGCCTAAGTCACCTTAGCCTACTTAGAAAACCTTAAATAGACTTCATACCCTTGTAGGCCGCAGTAAGGACAACCCCCACAAGTGGGTTCATGGAAGGTTCAGACCTCCGGTGTGTATGTGGTTTCTCTTCACAGACAGTGGCTCAACTCCTATCTTGCACCGCATGGCCTGTGTCCTGCACACGTGAGGACCTAATGGCTGTGTCAGCGAATGCTATCCGCTAATCCTACACGATCAACAGTATGGTTTCACCAAAGGACGTTGTACGACCGACGCCGGTGTAACTTTGTTAAAACACATTTTTAACGCGTGGGAAGAGGCCCAAGACGCCATAGGAATCTTTTGTGACCTCTCCAAGGCATTTGATTGCGTCGATCATGAAACCTTGCTTTTGAAACTCGAGCATTACGGACTTGGAAAACTTGCGCTCAGTTTAGTTAGTTCTTATTTAAATGATAGACAACAGCAAGTTCAAATAAATGGTGTCAATTCACATGGTTTAACAGTAAAAATGGGTGTGCCACAAGGCTCGATATTGGGTCCTTTCCTCTTTTTAGTGTATATTAATGATCTACTGCATTTATTAAAAAATCAACCACAAATGGTGTTATTTGCTGATGACACTTCCTTAATTTTTAAGGTAAATAGACGTGCTACAAATTTTGACGACGTAAATAACGCCCTACTGCAGGTCCAAAATTGGTTCACTGCTAATAATTTAGTATTAAATGAAAAAAAAACTAAGTGCATAAGATTTTCTTTACCAAATGTCAAGGGTAGTAATTGTGAGATAATATTGAATCAAGAGAAACTAGAATTCGTCGATAAAACTGTTTTCCTGGGGATCACGCTCGATTCAAGGCTACAATGGGGTCCTCATTTAACATCTCTTGCAGGACGTCTAAGTTCAGCAGCTTATGCTGTCAGAAAAATCCGTGAATTAACTGATGTAGATACTGCGAGACTAGTCTATTTTAGTTATTTTCATAGTATCATGTCATACGGTATTTTACTTTGGGGCTGGGGACGGGCTGCAGACATCGATTCTATTTTTATTCTGCAGAAAAGAGCCATCAGAGCCATATATAATCTCCGCGGGCGCGATTCTCTAAGGAAACTGTTTAAGGAAATTAACATCATGACGGTACCTTGTCAATATATCTACGAAAACATCATGTATGTAAGGAAAAATTTACATCTTTTTAGTAAAAGAGGAGAAAGACATAATTATGGTACTAGAAATAGGGACCTATTGGTTCAACCAGGTTTCAGACTGGCTAAAGTAGACTCATCTTTTATGGGGTACTGTTTAAAATGTTATAATAAGATACCTCCCCACATTCTTCAACTGAATGAAACAAAATTCAAGTCTTGTATAAAACGCACACTATGCAGGCAGGCATATTATAAGTTAGGGGATTACATCGCTGATAAAAATGCCTGGCTCATTGCTGGTCCTGCTCCACAACCACAACTAATCGATTAACACTTGAAAATACTGTTGGAGCTGCTGAAGATTGTAAGACTATCTTTGCATTGTATAAACTCAATTTCCTTTGTATTGTATAATTGCATAGCACAGATGTGAGTTCTATGTACTGTAGAGCTACCGTTTACCGGGTAATATGTCTTTCATTGACTTGAATGTGCCCTGGCAGCTGATAGTATGTCATGCTCACACATTGTCTCGCTGACGGTGGCGTGTGTGTTGGATCATTTAGCTCCCTTCAAAATGGTTGAGCTGAATGGTGCTGATCTATGCGTCATGTTCGTGAACGGGCGCCGTCAGTTGGGGCTGGTCATTACTCGGCTGCCTCGGCTTATTTTTATTTTTAATTATTTTATTTTTGGATTGTTGTTTTTTTTTTATTATTTAATATTTGCTGTACTCTGGACGCTTTTAACGCATACATCTTTTTTTACATCGTTCTCACATATTATTATAAATTCAACATTAATGATGTAACTAATATTTTTGTAAAAATATAATTTAAAAGAGTGTCCATGGAGTTTCTTGCCCGTTCTTCTCCATAGGTACCTACGCTTTGGAATGGGCAACTAGCTTCATTTTATTTTTGACTGACCGACTTCTTGACAATTCAAAAGTGCCTGTAAATGGTTTAATTGAAATAAATGCTTTGAGTTTGAGTTTGAGATTGCAGAATTTTGGGCCAAACAAAAAAAAAAACTATATTTTTGCCATCGACAGATTGACACTATAGACTCCACCTAAGTTTTCACTGTGAGATTATTACAGAATAGACCTATAGGGCTTTTGTCTACTTGTGACAGTTAATAAGATGTTAAATAACATCGAGGAAGAGTACCATCGACACGAAAAGAAGAAGAAAAGAGAGTTTCAACCTTAGTGCCAATTGTTGATAAAAGTAGTAATGAAAAATTAGTTCGATTATACCTAAAAGACTTTCTAAATCACTAGTCCAAAACAAATGAGTTCTGACTTCATTTAGAAGTACCTAAACCCTACCAAATGGTAGGCGTGACGAATGTTTATCAAAGTTATGTTACAATGCGTGACGGGTGAGGAGTGTGAGTGACGTCACGTGCAGGCGTCACGCGTCGCTGTGGCGTGACAGTGTGGCCATGAGAACAGCGGGCTGATTTGAAATCATATTTAAATATACTGAGAATCAGGGGTTTTAGAACGTCAAGAAGTAAACTATTAAAAAGTTCGTTTTTCAAATTGGGATTCAAAAGTGGCGTAAGTAACCAAACAAACCCAACTGCTACACTCTCTGGCGACGTAATTAGAAATCTCATATATACACAACATCATCATTCATCATCTTATCTGGCATCTTTATTACTCTCTCTCTCTAAAATATTTTCAGCATTGGTTTGGTTTCAAGCTGGGACACACTTACTTGAAATACAATAATCATAAGTATTTATTTTTGCCAGACCAAAGATGGGTTATGTTTTTAACTCGCATAATAAAAGCTGTCAAATTCTTTCCCTTTTAATAGGTACAAAGCAATAGTCTTAAACTTGGTTTCTGATGATTATTTAAACTAAAACTACCGTAATCATTTTTATTATACTGAATAACTAATGCACAGCCGCAGTTGTACAGATAGTATAGACACCAGCACATCAAGCTACACGAAACTGTCAAATTTTCCCAATCAACTTTGAACGTTATACTTCAGTGATAAAGTTGAAAATCTATTAAAGAAATTTGACAGATTGTAGTAGCTCGATGTGCTGCTGGCGTCTGTACATAGGTACCATATTCACCGCTATCCCCTATAACTTACACCACTCGACAATTTCATAGCCCCACATACAAGTTATTAATTGTCCCGCGTGAGTGATTATTTTTTGAGCGGCTCTGTCCGGTGTCCGGCCGGACTCTCCCGTGTCCGAAACTGTCCGGCTTTCCAGAGTCAAGCGCAGGTGCAGACTTCACATTTTAATTGATTGTCAGGCATTTTTGGGTACAGAGTTTATTTTTGAGAGTCATTTTGAAAGGATTCGGGAGAAAAATGTTTTTTTTTTGTCTCGTTTGGAAAAAGTGAGTCATAAATTTAGTCATTTTTCGAAGCGACACGCGGCTTACTTGTAGTTCACAAGTCTACAAACACGCTGTGGATATGTTTATAAAGTGCAGGAGCTCTCGGAAACGGTCCGAAACAATGGCGAAGTCGGAAGCGTTGAGATAAAAATACTGTAATTCATACTGTATTATGCAAAGATTTATAGTTTTATGAGCGACCCGCTCCTTCGCAAGGCTGCAACGGCGCCATATCAAAACATCGAGAGTTCTGTGCTATACCCAAGTTTAAAATCGATATATTATACACGTAAACGATCCGGAATAAGGGGCGAAACACATAACCGCGTTGCGGCACCGCGCCGCAACAACAAGTGTGGTGTATGGATAATAAACAACGCGTAGCGGCGGGCGTCACTGCCGATTTTAGCGCTGCGGTGACGCAACGCGGTTATGTGTTTCGGCCCTAAATTCTTTAAATTATATTGACAACTGCATCAATAATTTATAATATAATGCATACAGTATAGAATACATGTGAGCAGTGGTGGCCCAGTGGTAACGATTGTGACTTACGATTTGTAGGTCGTAGGTTCGAATTTCATAAGACATGTGACATCTGCCAACCTGCGCTGGGTCGGCCCACTCCCTCTCATCGAGAGGAGGCCAGTGTCCCAGCAGTGGGAATGTTTTAGCCTGATTATGATTATGCTATAGATATAGATACCTGAATTCTAAGAGACACCGACAGATATTTGTAAAGCTTTTCAGATTTTTCTATAGTTTTCACAGCATAGTCATTTTGTAGGCTTTGCAATTCGTGTGCTTATTTTTACCCCGATTGCATAAAAGTGGGTATACCGTCAGTTCTAACTGCTTTTATACGATTTTCCAACTTGAAATAAAATAAAAATACAGCTTAGGTAACGATTGGAAGTAGGAAACGATTTGTCCTATTGTCTATATTTCCTCGAGTTTCGAGAGCAGTGGTGGTCCAGTGGTGACGGCCGCGACTTACGAGTTGAAGGTCGTAGGTTCGAACCCACACGGCCGCTTTGGTTTGTGTCAAATTATTTCATCACCACTGTTCTCAAAACGGTGACGGAAAACATAGTGAGGAAACCGGCATGTCCTAGAATAGAAAATTCGAAGACATGTGACATGTACCAACCCGCACTGGGCAATGGAAACATTAAAGGCTGAGTATAATATTTCCTCACTAGGAGTTTCTTCACGGTCATAGTGATGCAAATTCTTTTAAGTAACTAAGAAAGTAAGTATTAAGTTTTCCCATTTCAAATAACATAGGAATTGGCCAGAATCGCATTATGCCGATAACGTTATTTGAATTCTGCACACCGTGAATACCTCATGCAATGTGGACGACACACCACAGAATTCATACGTAGATACAGAATGTTAGCTCGAAACAACGAGCGAAACAGACGCACGCTCACATAGACGCGTACGTTGGGCGATGTCAAACAAATTCCGGTCGCGAGTGCGCTTGCTCTCGCTGTACGGGGAGCGTGTCTATGTGTGCGTGCGTTTTGGTTCGTTGTATGGAGCACACCTTCTACTATTCTGTAACAATTTTATTGTAGCTTTATTTCTTAGAATATCCTTGTGACCTATATCCTTTAGCAAAGTCTAATAACCTTGGAGAACGCAACCGACTGATGCGCTCTGTTGTAATTTTCTAGTCTCAGCTTAGACGGTTCTTCCTGAAATTGGAAAGAAAATTCGAAACAAATTGTATTTTCTTTACATCTGCCGAACGACAAGGACGACATGATCATAAATATATTCCTTTGATTTCTATCATCATTTGCCGAGCCTTTTTCAAACTACGTTGGGGTCAGTTTCCAGTCTAAGCGGATGCAGCTGAATACCAGAATTTTAAATGGAGCGACTGCCTATTAAATCTCCACAACCCAGTTACTGGGTAATACGATGCCCCTTGGTAGACTGGTCATCAGACTTTCGGGCTTCTGACGACCCGTTACGACTCAAAAATCCAAGAATGGTAGCCGGGACCAACAGCTGAACGTGCTTTTCGAGGCACAGAGGGGTCTCTGTATTCAAAGATGGTCACCCATCCACAGACAGACCGCGGCAAGCGTAGCTTAACCTGATCGATCGACTCGTGCGGCAGTTATTACTTAGCCACGAGCCCCACTTTTTAAGTATCTATGTAAACAAAGAAACATCTGTCTATGTGTGCGTTCGTTTGCGCTCGTTGTAGATATGGAACTGGCCTTCTGTACCATAGGTATATCTATTCTGTGAGGACAGTTGTTTGTCCATCGGTGCGGGCGCGTTTGATTTGATGCGTTGCGACGCTAGTGAACGCACCCGATTTATTGTGTGCTGGTGCAGCGGGTTTTTCGACAGGTTTGGTTAGTGACGGAATAAAAAACTCACTGTGGCTCGGTGAAAATGTTTTCTGCATTCCTGTAAATATGGAGGTTTTTCTTTGTTTGTTCGGGGTTCAGGGAAGTATTGAACGAAGCAGAAATGGTGTGTTTCGAATTGTTGGCTCGTGAGAATTATTTCAAACTTTGTCTCAGTTATGGATCCAAACTGCACATCAATAAAGTGATTGTGATTTTCCTAGAGTAACGTGACATTTGAGGTGCTGCTGATGTAGTCATTAAAAGTGATTGCTCAGTTTAAGCCTTAAGGTAAGCTATCCAATTGTATTTATTAAAAAAATAATACGTAGGTATTGTTAGACTCTATAATTTAAAGAGTTAAATAAATAAATTATTGAATACTTTGCACTACATACACTCCAACATTGATATCTAAATCACCTGGTTATTTGAAAGCCCGGGAAGTGACGCTCCTGTCAGTGTCACTTTCCAGTGACAGCTGCAGTGATTACAACCCTGCTGCTTGTAGGGTTGGGATTCGATGGCATCTTCAGAAATTCGGTTATCCGTTTGTATTTACTAACGCAAAGCCAAAATTACCCCTTAGGATCACAGACCTAATCATTTCTGATTTGTTTATTTATAAAGTGGTCTCGCCCTGTTTATTTTACTTGTATTTAAAATTGTGGTAAGAGACACATAGGAAAGTCACATACAAAATTCAGACCCGAAACAACATTTCTACGAGGCTTATCAATTCAAGTCACTCTCTGCTTACCAAAAAACCGTTGCTTATCAAGGAAGAGTGTGCTGACTAAACACTTTCTAATTCCTTCTTCCCCTCCCTCCAAAATCTGTGGCGTCCATATTTATATTTCCCCCAACCAGATGACAGCTATATTTCAGTGCCACGTGCGACCTGACGCAGATAAATGCTGCTCTGATGGATGCCGGCTGTTTGGAACGACGAAGGTTATTTATTGGGGAATCCTGCCCACCCCCTGTTTTAAACGCTGGTGTCGTATTAGAAGGTTAGATTTGTGGTATAGTGGTTTGGTGTCTATGGTTTGGAGCTGAATTTGTGAAGGTGAAAATAACGTATGGTATATTTGTTGTGGAGGTTCAAAAGTTGCTAATCAGGAGCTTAACTTTTTAAAGGACAATCATGTTTGAATTTACTTAGAGAAAAAAGATCTTCAGTCTCATCGTAACTCAGTGTCAATAGCCACTTTGTGACCTTGGTCTTATATTCATTAAGGCACATGGGAGCGATGGTGCATAGTTTATTTATTTTATTATATAAATTGTTAGACAGAATATCATAATGACGCTGAGCGTGGGCCGTTCTACATCCGCGAGTTGAGCATACTTCTTAGTATCTACGCTTTTAGCAGCATTCGGATTGTATACCACAGAGGGATGTTTGCGCAAAATAGTGCCAAGAACTAAGAGCTGTCTCACAGTGAGGACCTGACATTCGGTGTAGAGAGCCGAGGTGGGATATCTAAAGTATAATAGTCAGATAGGAAACGACGACCTCATCTAGCTTTTTTTTTATTATAATATGACGTGTAAAAGTGATTCCAATATCGTATTTATAGAATGAACAATTTAATTTCATTTCTTCCTACTATATTGTTCCATAAAAATAGTTTTTCCAGCTAATTTGTAGCTGGAAAAACTATTTTTATGGAACAATCTTCTCTATGGAGCTATCTTCCAATACAATTATTAGAAGCAATTAATCCCCGTCTCCCCGTAAATCCTGACCATCATAAAAAGCCGAGATGACCATAATAGATCACTCTTCCTAAGATTAAAACTTCTTACGATAGAACTTGCAATAACTTGCAGTCCCAGTGTCTTGTGCAAGTTTCACAAACTTGCGTTCGGATTAAAAACTAATTTCTTTGTGTAGTTAGTTCGCCTTACACTTAGATTTTTTATGTGGTTAACAGAAGTAGAAGATTTAACGAGTTCTTGCTTATAATTTTTATGTGGGTAGATATAGTCAACCTCGTGAATGCTTTACCACTTTTGACAACACATACCCAACAACATGCCTGTAAGCCATTGTGGGTTAGGCAGAGGTACAGCTAATACCCACCACATTTTGCCAGTTACATCTAAGTCCCATGAAATAGGAGGCGAGCCTGTTGTCATCAACCGGGCACAAATCCAGACTCCAGGCTGCTACTGAGAATTTCCTGATGGAAAAACCCTCTAAAACTTTGCCCAATCTAGGAATCGAACCCAACCTCATGCTTAGCGTTAGCAGTACCGAAAATTATACTACACTAAAGTAAAAAAAAATGCCAACTATTACAAACAAATACCTTCTCGTTCTATGACGTCCATGTGTGGAGCAGTCGTGGTCCAGTAGTAATGGCCGCGACTTACGAGTTGGGTCGTAGTTTCGAACCCAGACGGGTGCTTTACTTTGTGTAAATTATTTCATCACCACTGCTCTCAAAATGGTGAAGAAAAACATCGTGAGGAAACCGGCATGTCCTAGAACTATAAATTCGAAGGCATGTGACATCTACCAACCCATACTGGGCCCGCGTGGTGGATTACAGCCCACTCCCTCTCACAGAGAGGACGCATAATGTGACTGTGTCCCAGCAGTGGGAACATTATAGGCTGATTATGCCATGTCAAATTTAACGTTAGGGTGATAAAGCAACTACGAGGTCGACTGTACATACAACAAGCGCGCGAATTCATTAGTATATCGAATCTCTGTTTAGCCTTTTAGTTTTTGAAACCACTTAAAAGATTATAAAAACAATTACTTCTCTCCTAAATTATTTACAAAAGAGGGCGACCAAAACCACTCAGACCGTTAATAGTTAATCCTAAAATGTCTGACCTTTTGTTATACTACAGTACTTAAAAACAATTAACGTCTCTTGATTAGTTAACAAATTCCTAAGGGGTTAAATGAAATCATAACATTCATTAGCTAATACATACATAAATAATCAGCCTATAATGCGCCATGATAATTATTACGTAATCATCAAAACGTCAAACGTATAGTTATAATTATGACAGCTGCGCACACAGAGCAGTAAAGGCCGGCGGCGCGTGAGTCGTTGCCCGGAATGTTACTATTTTATAAATATTATGTTTATTAAAACATTTACTTAGGTTTATTTATTTCATTTCTTATTGTGTTATTTATACCTCATCGTATATTGCATAGGTTATCACGTCAGCGCTGTTTGTTGCTTAAAACCTGCGCGCTGCGCTTGGGCATAGTCTGGCATAGGGTCGTAGCATTATGCTGAGCGATGGCCGTTTTGCGTGGGTGTGACGCATATTTCGCCCAACTTGTCCTTGTTAGTGTTTGTGTTCTCCGCATCATGTTTTTCACAAATAAACATTTTTTCTCAAGAAAAAAAAAGTGCTTAGGGCTTCACGACAGAAACGAAAACTAGAGGAAACCCGAGTCAGTGTCACCGACCGACAGGAGCCGAGGTCTGTTCACTGTTCAGGGGGTTTACTGCCTACGCACGAAATCCGTAGTTTTGGCCGAATTACGGGTATTTCCTTCCCTGTATCACTTACGGATATAAGATTACTTTAGGTCCCGAACTAAGAATGAATGACACTATGATTGGACAGTTGTCACTACTCCCGATGTGTATTTTTTGCGGAAGAAATTTTTTATTTGACACTTGTTTTGACGGATCAGCTTTCCAACGGGCCCGTATCTTCTTTGACGAGCTTAGAGAGTAGAACCCCCGTCTCGGTCACTATTCAGAAAGTGCGCCTAAAGAAAATCTCGAGAATCACAGCCCAAAATCTTAACACATTCCATTACACTGATTACATAATTTATCAACATTTCTCACCACGACTCGTATATCAAAAACTTTTGCGAACTTGTTACGACTTCCAGTTAAACCATATTTTTGCTCAAACGCGATATATTTTGCTACACATCTAAGTATAAGTAATATGCTAACGACAGTACTTTTTAAACCTACAATAAATCATGGAAATAAGCAATCGAAAGTGGCTCTACTTCAGTAAAGTGTGACTTGTTAGACTAGGGACTTCGAAAATTTATGTAAAATGTACCAAAAAAATTATTAATTTAAAAATCACGAAGTAAACCTTAATTTTCTATTTATAAGTTCTGCGCACATTTGTGTGGGTGACAGAACCGGGCTAACAACCAAAGAATCTCAAATCTCAAATCGTTTATATTGCAATCCATAATGTACAATTACAGGTGGTAAATAAAAAACAATAGAAACAATTATGGACCCTGTCGGGCACAGCAAATTTTTAAATAAGTAGAGAGAGGAAGAGCGCTTTATTAACTTTCCTTGTTGTAAAGTTAGAATTATTTTCTATCCTATTACCTATGTATTTATATTTCCATTCATTCATTTATTCTATATATATTTTATATGCAGGTCTATCTATTTATTTATTTAATTATATTTTATATTGTTCATTATTATTAATGTACTGATATCACTTTTATTTTAGTTACAGATTTGGCCATCCACGCGCGTTTGGAATATGTACCCTATATCCACCCACATTTCGCCTTCCCTTCAATCCTCAATCAATCTGCCAAGACTTTTTCCAGCTATCTTGGGGTCGGTTTCCAATCTAACCGGATGCAGCTGAATAGCCACTATTTTACATGGAGCGACTGTTTATCTGACTTTCACAAATCGGTTACTGGGTAACACGATATCCCTTGGATACTTTTGGAGTTATAACTACCCGTAACGACTGTAAAAGATCTACAAATGATAAATTAATGACTCTTTTCAAGCCTGTCATCTATTTTATTGAATAGAAACTAGATAATATTTTAATTCTGTTTTTACCCTTCTTCAATGTCCATCGTTTTGTTAGTCATCCCGTATACAGTTTTCATAATAGAAGTAGAGCCCACTTCCACTCATACCGCGTGGTTGGTATGGCATAGAAATGAGGTCTGCATTCAAACGTGAATAGGGTGAATAGGGTGCTTAGAGGTTATCAGTGCAATTATTTCGCGTTTTATATCATGAGAGTGCTTTTAACCGTGAAAGCATGTCGGTTAACGCATAATTTAGCTTTTGGTTTTGTTGGGCTGAGCTGGAGTTATTTTAATGGAGGGCTAATCTATCAGTTAATAAATCAGCTTTTCTGCGTATAGGCGGATCACACACTACAATGCGCCACGCGACGAGGCGCGGGATTTGGAGCCAAAATCGCGCGCGGAAGCGCGTTTTTATTGAACGATGACTGATGCATGTAATAGATTATCCTATGTAAGATAGGTATTGTTATTGTTATCATTTTACTGATAAAACTTGATAAAATAGTAATGTTTTGCATATATATCCTAAATATTAAGGAATAATGTAGCAAAACATAGAAAATATTCCAAACGGATATCCACATTTTATGTCGTTGATATTTTGGATGACGGTAGATAGAAACGTCAAAGTTGTTCTGTTCATGACTATAAAAGGAGGAGCTCCCAGTGGCGGGGATTAGTCTTGTTCGAGACATCGACCACAACGGAGCTCCGGTCTACAGTCACTTGATTAGTACTAGTGACGATATTATGTGGAATAGATCGACCAGATGTCATGTAGGTAAGTTATTTGATATTATTATCTTGATTATTACTGATAACTATGGTTTCCGTAAATGTAATAATTTGGCCAATAATGCCAATGATTTAAAGTGTATAATAGAATATTCCTAGCTATTGTTATTATGTTGCTATTATTCTGATGGTATGGTATGGTATAATTAATTATTTTTAAAATAATGATAATTTATGGCAATATAAGAAATTTGTTGATAGAATACTTTAATACTGTTTCCATGGAGTTTCTTGTCCTTCTTCTCCATGATGACCTAGATTTGGAACGGACAACTAGATTTCTGATTAATTACTGACAAGCCTAAGTTGAAATAAATGTCTAGCTTGTGTTTCTGTGCTTTATTTCATAAAATCCTTACCCTGCATACCATATTCATAGTTACTTTTAAACATAAGCTTTATATTTGTGTAATATATGTATACATATAGACTTTTATAAATAGATTCTACACCATTTTATAACACATCCATGCTCATGTCATGCCAACTCAACGCTGCAATGGCTCTTTCTTCTCTAAAGGCCCTTCGAGACATGGCCCTGCATTGTTAGACTCACATAAAATCCTAATAATGTAATGTTTGGACTTTAAAAGAGACCATGACCTCTGAGTTTGTTTCGGCATTTCTTCTCAGGGATCAGTCAGCGAGGAAATGCCGGCGCCATCTAGTTTTAAAATATTGACCAACAAAATATTAACGTGTAAAAAGTGTCTAAAAGATCTACCTACAGAAATAAACATTTTATTTCATTTCAATATTATTTAGAATTGTAAATATTGTCATACCTACTAAGTTTTGTGTATTTTTGAACGGCTTTGAACTTTTTTTATTTAAATTGTATTTTTTCTACTCGAAGAGTTTTTCTGTACAATCCCTCTAAATACAAACCTTTGCTCCATAATGATGTTAACAAGAAGACCCTCGATCCCCTCATCATCAGGACACCATTTCGCTAACTAACCTTCATCCCACACCCAGTTTTCCGGGACAATCTACCGTTTAGCGACACCTTTTACTAATTATAATCAATCGAGTTTGTTCCACGGCAGCACCACCCTGCCCTAATGAATTCTGAACTCATCAATTCTGCAAATTTCCAATTTGAAGACGTTGTTGATTGAAAACCACCTTCTATCCCCTCGGAGGCTGAGTATGGATGCTGTGGAGCGCACTCAATGAATACATTGCTGCAGTTTTAATGGGGAAACTGTTACATTGTGACAACATCGGCCAAACAAGCCGGAGTTATTTATAAACAGCATTTAAAATTCTTTGCTTCGAATTACCTTTTAAATGTTATATAATAATGTACAGTAAATTAATTGTTTAGCTTTAATACAAATTAAATTCCGTGTATTCAAATCACAACTGTCATACCTACATTGCTCTAAATCATACACAACGTTGGGTAGGTTCTCAATGTGGGTGACAACGCTCCATCGTGGGCGTCTGAGACTCAGAGGGGCATGAGAAAATGATGTATCATATTTTACGACTATATAATATTACACGTTTAAATATAATTGTGGCAAAAGCTATCTTAGATGCGCGAAAGATGAAAAAAAAATATTTTCAAAGTGGGCGGTGGGCAAAATAAATAAAGACACCACTGATTTACATTGAGAGAAAAAAATCCTGTATTTTTAATGAAAAAATTTGAACGATATTGTCTGAAATATTCAACATGAAGTGAGAATTCCTTGCCTCTTATAGCTTGTCTCGTCCGTACTCTAAGCTAACCCCATGTAACACCCTTTCTCAAGGTGATCGCTAATTAATTGAGTCAGAAACTGTCTTAGTTGGTGCTTTTTGTGTCAGCAATTACATAAGGAAAGCCTGAACGTCTGACACGACTGTTCTGACTGTGTAAGACGATTTGCGGTATGTTAGTTACAGGACGTGTAGACTGAATACAGTTAGTACGCAAATTAAGGGTTTTAAGGCTCCCGTAGACATGCGCGACACGACTCTTGTAGAACGGATTCTATGAAAACTTTATGGAAATTGTTCTACCAGAAACGCGTCGGGCTGTCGCGTCGCGCCTGTCTGTGGGAGCCTTTAGTGTCAGGGGTCCTGGCTTCGATTCTCGGGTCGGGCAAAGTGTTATTGAGTTTTTCCAAATTTGGGAATTTCTTAGTAACAGCCCGGAGTTTGGGAGTTGGCGGTGTGATACCCTCGTGCCTCGGAAAGCAGGGAAGAGTGAGTGCACCTGTGTCTGCGCACACACTTGTGCACTATAATATCTCCCGCGCCGAAGTCTAGTCTCCGTTGAGATTGGCTGCCATGGCCGAAATACGGTCTAAAGGACTATTGTAGTAGGAATTTAATTAAAGAAAGCTGCTTTGCAACTCTTACGAGTACCTCGCAAATAAATACAATACAGCATCCGAGAAATAACAGAGAACAATAATAAAAACAATTGATTAAATAAAAGAGTTTTTATGAATAATTGTGTTCCGAAGCAGAGCGTGCAGCTCGGATCGCGAAGGATTTTAATTTACTCGCAAATACAACACAAATTGTATTAATATTAACTCTACTTCGCTTTTAATCTTCTGTTAGTTTAATATTTTTTGCTGAATGTTTTCATTTTCTTTTATAATTGACTGGAGTATACTTTAGTAAGAGAATTCTTGGAATACCTCGTCTGTGTAGTGGTCACAAGAGCGTCCTGTTAGGATGAATGGCGGCTTGTGGGTCCTTTGGAATATAACACGTTGGTTCCTACTACAGAAAATAATACAATGAATTTGTCGGTTGACTGCACTGCTATGCATAGGGCTTCCCGTAGACAGGCGCGACGCAACAGCGGGATGCAGCTCTGGTAGAACAATTTTTTTTGAAAACGTCAGGAAATTGTTCTACCAGAATCGCGTCGCGTCTGTCTAGGGAGCCTTAACGAGTAGTTTCATATAGCACATTATAGTAAAATCAGCAATGATTGCTGTTCAGTAAAATTATGTATAATAGTCCGCTTCACGTGGGTTCCTGACTGACCTGACTGGACTCGTGAGGAGGTTTTCCATTAAGATCAATAGCAGATTGGAGTCTGTATTTTTTGCCAATTTTGTTTCACTTTGGCTTGATAACATAGTTACACAAAAAATATTTACTTCCTCGTCTGGTTTTAAAAATATGATTGACGCGTAAAAGTGTTTGTACAAACCTACTTACAGAAATAACATCATTTATTGTAAATCTATACTAATAATAAACCTGAAGAGTTTGTTTGTTTGAACGCACTAATCTCTGGAACTACTGGTCAGATTTGATTTTTTTTGTATTTAACAGCTCAATTCTGGTTCATCACGCTATGACCCTTAGGAGCCGAGCACAAAGAAAAAATCACAAAGATCGCTAAAAGTAAATGAAGTGACAGTGCGGGCAGGTGCTGCGATGCGACGGAATGGGTCGGAGGAACAAGACATTTCACGCGGTCGAAGTTGCAGGCAGAAGCTAGTAATTTTATGTTACTTCACTAAACACCAATCCGTTTAAGAATGTTCCGTATTGTATACTTCCTATGGTATCTATGTATTTATAATATTATCATTTGTTATGTACTGAGGCCAGCACATCAAGCTACCCCAATCTGTCAAATTTCTTTGATAGATTTTCAACTTTACTACAAAGGAATAAGGTTCATATTCAATTGGGAAAATTTCACAGATTTGGGTAGCTTGATGTGCTGGCGTCTGTACATACACATTTATCACATTTGCGTCTTGTTCTATACCCGTATCAGATCATAGAAACAAGGAAGATGTGCCAAGATATTGTGAGGGTGTGAGCACTGAGTCTCGTTTTTTTTTTTTTGTATCACGTGCATTCTCTTACAATTGCAAAGGGCCTAATAATTATCTTTAGAGCAGGTTGTGGCCCAGTGGGAACGACTGCGACTTACGAGGTCGTAGGTTCAAACCCCGACTAGCACTGTACTTTGTGTAAATTATATCGGTGAAGGAAAACATCGTGAGGGAACCGGCATGTCCTAAAACCACAAATTCGAAAACTTAGTTCTTTACCTAAACCATTCGTTCCACCCACTCTCCCACCTGCACATGAGTTGTCTTGTTGGGTAAACTGAAAGTATTTAAGCAGACTCCGGACCCAGGTTGGCCGAAGCAAGGAAAACCTGTTCAGGTGAGATTCATAGACGACTCCGCCTTGGAGTGTAAATGTGGTGACGTTCCACAAAAGATGCGTGTCCTGTCAGCTGCACGTTACAGGAACTGATGGACGCTAGTGATGGCGCCAAACACGTAGCTGAATTCTGGGCCGAGTACATTTAGATTGCCATATGGACACGTTAAGAAGAAGACTTAATCGTTTATTATGCATACAGTTTACAAGAAACTTAATTTACAAGGAAGAACCTATTTAACAATAAATCATATAAAATGTGTTACCCCCATTGTTCGTAATGTTTTAAACGAAATCTTTATTCAACACAACCCTTATTTCGAGGCTCAGTGTCTTGGCGTCACGCCAACCGAGTTAGGGGGGCAGCAGAGTTAATAAATTTTGTTTTTCCGACCAGATATTATCAGGATTTCCACTTGGAACTCAACAATTATGGATACGACAATTTGTTATGCATGAGCAACTTATATGGTATAAGGAAAATTATTTTTAAGACTTCCTTAGTAAGAAAAGAAAGGGTTTTTTTTCGTTAAATGGCTATGTGAGCGTCGGCAGAATAACAGCCGCCTTTTTTAAATAGATGCACACTTTTGTGCTATTTATTTAAGTGGGTACTTAGGTAATACCTCAAGCGATGAATGTTTCATGATCTGTTTCTTTTCACAATTCATGAACCTAGATAAAATCGGTTTATTCCGGTCTGATCCCTTGAACCCCCCTTCCACCCCCCCCCCCCCTGGATCCCCTGTTAGTTCTTCTTCTGTTTTAATCTGTCTTATCCACTTGTTTTATGCAGAAAGGTGAGCATGCGTTCCCATCTCATCATCTGTTGAATAATTTACGAAAACATACTTTCATTCAGCAGATGAATAACTGTTTTCGATCTGATCAGAATCTAAAGAGAGATTTTTGAGTAATTTAACTTCTCAGTAATCAAACTCAAAGCATTTATTTCAATTAAACCATTTACAGGCACTTTTGAATTGCCAAGAAGTCGGTCAGTCAGAAAATATGAAGCTAGTTGCCCATTCCAAAGCGTAGTAGCTACCTATGGAGGAGAACGGGCATTAAACTCTATGGACAATCTTTTAAATTATATTTTTACAAAAAATATTAGTTATACCATTAATTTTGAATTTATAATTATATGCGAGAACGATGTATAAAAGATGTACACGTTAAAAGCGTCCAGAGCACAGCAAATAGTAACAAAACAACAATCCAAAAATAAAATACTTAATTAAAAATAAGGCGGCTAGTTGATGACCAGCCCCAATGACGGCCCCTTCACGAACGTGACGCATGGATCAGCACCATTCAGCTCAACCATTTTGAAGGGAGCTAAATGATCCAACACACAGGCCACCGTCAACGAGACATTTGAGTGAGCCTGACATACTATCAATGGCATTCGTGATACAGGGTAATCCTAGTACTAGTGCCAAAGCACTCCTTTGACATCTAAGTGCACATTGTATAAGACCAAATTTGTTTGTTTTTAAGGAGATTCACTGTACCCATTCTTCTAGTATTAAAGATTTTTATTATTTTGTTATTATCAGCCGCCAGGACACATTCAAGTCAATGAAAGACATATTACCCGGTAAATGGTAGTCCTATAGTACAATCGGCAACAAAAGTCGATTAACACAGTCATTTTTACATGTTATTAAATTGACAACAATTTTATCAATAAACTGCTTTTTAGCTTTTCACATAATAACAAAGAGTTTATATTCTAAAAAAAATTCTTCTGCTGCAATTTTGAACAAATATTTTGCTCAATAGGTAACTAAGATTAAAAAACTGAAGTGTTAATCGACTTTTGACCGTACATAGAACTCACACCAGCCTGTTCTATGCAATTTATACAATACAAAGGAAATTGAGTTTATGCAATGCAAAGATAGTGTTACAGTCTTCAGCAGCTCCAACAGAATCAGAACTAATTGGGTAAAGACCGGCTCAGTTTTTTAGTGTCCGACATTCCAACTGTCTTAGAATTTGATTGATTTAAGTAAGAAGCATTTTTTTAACTTAAATGTAATAAAAAAATTGCTTATTCTATATTTTTTTATTAGCCATTATGTCCCACTGCTGGGCAAAGGCCTCCCTACAGTTTCTCCACCGCACTCGGTCTATATTACAAAAATAATTTCTGAATTTAAAGCCTGTTTTTGCCTTAACCCGAATAATGCCTCCAAATGCCTCCTATAAAACTAAAGCACATGACATTTTTATCCCCGCTATAAATAAAAATGCAGCACATATGTATAATGTAAACATGAAACATGTATGTATGAATTCTTTAGTAAGAAATGTTGTAAAATATCTGCTGGAGGTATGACCGCGAGTCGGCGTCGGATTAGACAAATAGACACCCCCTCACCCACCCGCTGCATCATGCGAAATCAAATCTTGCCCCTACTACCAGTGTTTATGTAGAGATCAATTCTTTATCGAGAAGCTTTACCAAGTTTGTACCAGTTAAGGCATCCATTGCACTCAGCGAAGGTTTTTCGCGGCTTATTAGTCGATTCGCATGCATTTACTCGCCAGGAACGGACGAATAGTCACTTTTGAATAATATATTTTTTTTACCTAAATATTGAGCATTGTGCAATTGTTTGTTATCCTGAAGAAAATTTTTTTTTTCTATAGGCGATTCGTATGAAGGTAATTTATTTGTGGGCGAGTCCATAACTCCAGAAAAAATATGTAGTAATTGGCAGATTTTTAATTTTATGAAATAAAGTATAGAAAAAAGGACACTAGGGCACAGAAGTGATAAGAGTTAAATATTAATAAGAGTTAATGTACTTTTTCTGACTTCATTGCATAAAATTCAAAATGTGGCAATTGCCTAATACATTTATTTCTGGAGTGGGAATACGAATTAACTAATAAGCCTTTTTCTCGTACGAATGCTGCGTCATCGCGACGTCAACGAACATTAGATGTGAATGCCACCTTAGTTCATTGCTTGATCTGATATCCACCTTGCTATTTGACAATGGCAACGGCTCGACTTTAACTAGATTTAAGCTCCAATTTCCATCAAATTTGTGAGTCTTTTTAAAACGAGGTTCATGACTGAGCGTCACCGCGTCGTTCTAGAATACGTGTCTTAGTAGCAAAGTGCTTAATTTTGCACAGAAGCTGTGTGATTAACAATACCTATTTGTATAGTCTGCACTTCGTTACTTCTAGTTTGACTGTTTGTGCTTTTGAGATAACTCGAACAACAGAACGGCAGTTACGCTGAATATTATGCTAGTAACCTTTTATTCCTTTTACCGAGAGGAGGCCTGTGTCCCACCAGTGGGAACATTATTGAAGTGAAAACTTCTTTAGGCGCGTTGGGCATTTTTTGAGATTGGAAAAAACTATTGAACTCGCGCCACTGTTACCGTAATCGACACCGCTTCGGAATTGTTTGGCTGTCCTCGGGATATACCTACTCGGTTTTAATGTATATCCGATATGTTGGTAAATGATGGCAAAGTATTCTGTTTGTGTTTTGTTTTTACTTCTGTCGGCACTCCCGGAGTGCCAGATTTTTTTATATAGGCTGATTGTGCTATGCTTTACACCTTTACTGTTAAGCTCCTCCAGTTCTGAGTTGAGCTCCTCCAGTTCTGAGTTGAGCTACACGATTACTGACAAATGCTTGCATGGATTGGACTGCTCTACTCAAACCTGTGTGGTACTTTCCTCAAAAGACCATTTCAGACATCAATCTACATGGTCTTCACATGATCTGACCAAGATTATGTCTGGACTTTAAAAGAGACTGTGACGTTTGAGTTTATTCGGCTTTTCTTCTCAGAGTAGTCAAATAAGAAACGCCGACCTCATCTAGCTTATTTTTATTTTTTTATATACTATGACGTGTGAAAGTGTTCCCGATATCCTATTTACAGAATAAACGATTTAATTTCCTTTTATTTATTTCAGAAACCTATCATCCGCTATTCTCGAAGGCAACTCGCCCCACCGATGGTACGCCCTCCCCCCAAGAAGGGGGCGAGTCTTCGAACTGGCAATGTCCCAATATCCTCACGCTGGATTGGAGTGGCGAGATGAGAAGCGTTCCAGCTCAACTGGACGGAATTAAGATATTCCCTAAGAGAGAAATGTTATAGAAGATTGAGGTCCTTGGAGACCGATACTTGTATCACTAATATTATGTAAAGTGTGGAGAAATTCTCTGGTGGTCTTGGAGAAAAAGAAAATAGTTAGTAATTGATGACTAAGCAGTGGGACAATACAAGTTAAATAATAATGAAAAAAAAACCGGCCAAGGGCGTGTCGGACCGTACAATAAAGGGTTCCGTAGTTGGGATAAATAAAATTTATCCCAAAAACAAACTTAACACTGTATTTTTTTTTTTTTTTTTTTTGTGTGTACTACTAAGAACCCTACTAACGATTTCTTTGTAAAAATGTATGGACGTATTATCTGAAATAAAGATAAATTTTGAATTTATATATCTCGGGACCATGGGGTCCCGGTCCTTTGGAAGGCGTACGAGGGGCCGAAGCCAACTCGCAGAGGCCCCTTAGGAAGTTTTAATGATAAATTATTATTATTGTAGTTGAGAAACATGTTCTCCCATATATCGATATACCTACGTCACGGCAAATTTTCCAACTGCAAATGTTAGTTTGTAATCGCAAAGGAAATTTGTTTTAAGTGATGATAAATGTTAAAAATTAAAGACATCGGTCTTTTTCATTTACTTTTGCTGTGAGACCGTGCTTCTTGCCTTTCATGGTCAACTCTTCTTTAGTTCAACGGGAAGTACCCTATAGATTTTGACCTATTTACGAGTATCAAAATATGCCGCCCAAATGACCGTACATCATATTTTACCCGTTCACTTAGAAATTGATATTTTTTAGAGCTCCAAGACACGAAGAAAAATAACTGAAAATCAAATACCTACATAACTCAAGCTTTGACTTCAGATTTGCAGACCAGTGATTTGAAAAAGCTCGTAAATGCCATTCAACAATTTGTACTGTATCGAATTCGCATTGTTTACAGACAGAGAATTCGCAAATAAAAAAAACAAAAAAAATCCTTTGAGCAATTTCATCATCAAAAGGAATCTCGAAATAAAAGTTACTACGACATGTCGCAGCACACAGTTTATAGAAATATGTGTAAAATTAAAATTCCGCTCGGCTGCAGCGGTGCGTTTTATGAACTAAGAAGTGTACATGTCTGGAATTTACATTTAAATTTCGTTTTATGTACATTTTTATGTATTTATTTTCATTGTACTTATGATAAAATGCAATTTACATATCAAATCTAACCACTATCTACTGTATTCCTTGGGGTACGCTGAGCTTTTAAATTTACTGTTACAGACTATCCTTATTTATGTTTTGTTATTGGATGACAATCGAGCAGGCAACACATAGCAAGTGAAAGAAATGATAATCATAAGTATAATCAGCCTATAATATTCCCACTGCTGGGACACAGGCTTCCTTTCTGTGAGAGGGAGTGGGCCGTTCTCTACCACGCGGGCCCAGTGTGGGTTGGCGAGTTGGTGAAAGAAATAAAGAAAGAAAAATATTTTATTTAGGACGCGCTCAGGAAATACAAACATTAAAAAAGGAGCATTTAAAGGTGGATCCACACATTGCGAGCATGCGCTCCGCACGGCGCACAACGCATGCCTCGGCTTGAGGCGTGCGTGTTGACAAATTATACCAACATATGCTCGGGTCGAGCCATCGCGTGCGAAGCAAATGCTCGAGGCAAGTAGGCGCGCAGACTTGGCAAGGCATGCGCTCCGCACGGCGCACAACGCACAGCGCGTGTGCGCCGCACACGCGCTATTCGCTGTGCGCCGTGTGGCGGCCGGCTCATTGCGAGCAGTGCGTTGCGTTTGGATGGTTGTGTCCGCCTCGCTGCGGATGTACGCGCGCATTATGAACGACAAAGAAATGTTAAGAAAAGCAGTTTTATTATACGAAAGTAATAGATTATTATGGGATCCTAAACATAATCATTATTTTAATAAAAATAAAAAAGAAGACGTATGGCGTTTTCTTTCCTTTTCTTTTCAATAATTGAATTAATAATTATAAAAGCAGCAGCGGATACGCGCACGCGATGCAAAGGCGCCATCTTGACTGCTGCTGTGTGGGTTGGATCGGCCCGAGCATGCGCTGCGCGCTGTTTGGCCCGAGCAAACGCAGTTTCATTTTCGCAGTCGAGGCGTGCGTTGATATTCTACGCGGCGCACGCCTCGAACGTGCATGCGCGGCTACGTCCACACCTAACGTAATGCTCGCACTGAGGCACTTTGATCTTGAAGCATTTGCCGACATACGTTGGCTCGCCCTCGCGCGTGCGGAGCGCATGCCTCGCCACGAATATACAGGTCCACACTTGGCGAGGCATGCGTTGTGCGCCGTGCGGAGCGCATGCCTCGCAATGTGTGGATCCACCTCAAAACTAACAAAATTACATTAAAATAACCCACAAAAAATAGACAAGAAAAAAAGATATGTGACCTGTGTCCTGTGTTTGATCTCAACATAATGCTGCGGTTATTGCCAGAGTGGTAAGTGGTAATTGCCACATAAATATGGACACACATAGGCGTCGCAGATGCGTTGCCATTTCAGAGGCAAGGCCGAAATGTCTCATGTGCCTGTAATTACACAGGCACCTAGAGCAACACTGCTTGGCGGCAGAAATAGGTGAATACCTGACCAGTATGGTGATAGTTCTTCCCCGGATGACCTTCACAAAGAGCTCTACTAAAACTGCTGCAGGCTATTGCTATTTCATCATTATAATTATCATAATCCTCCTGTTCAAATTCTAATTTATTTGGGGCCGGCGCAACATGTCTACTTCTTACAAACATGTACACTTCCCTCCTTCTATTAGCCGTCATCTCAGAAGACCACATATCTCAAAACCAAAATCAAACGTCATTTATTCAAAAGGCTGAGAATCAGCACTTTTAGAACGTCCAAATGTTAAAATACAGTCCCCAAAACATCCGACCTTCACCACTTCCTACTGCTTTAGCTGGAAAAAACAGTCAGAAGAACTTGATTCTATACAATATTAAGTAATTAACATTACGAATCACGAAACATTTAATAAAATTATTTGCCATATGCCAGCTAGCACACGCCAATCTAAAAACATAAACTATTTATCCATTACAATCACAGTCACACAGTCCATCCAACGTTTCTTTTATCTTAAATAAAAGTTTTAATTAAAAACCAAATACCAATCTCATAACATTTTATCCATCCAGAAATAAAAATCAAGACCACAATTTTTAACCCCTAAGCCAGATCCCGGGTTATATTTTCCAGCTCAGCACAAAACAAAACAAAGGTGTTTTCCACTAGGGAAGAACGAGGGTAGTCTGTACATAATTCATAAGGGCACTTGATTGGCCTCCTCGACTACAGAGCACCGATACACTGCGCGGATATTGAAACTAAAAACCCTTTGGAATAAGGATTTCACTGAGTAGCTTGAGTAGATTCTGATGCTGTTTTTTAGATTATCTTAACTTTGTAACAGTTTTATACGATTTGGTTGAAATCATTTTCGCACCAAATATTAATCATTTCATCAGGGACTTGAAAACGAAATGAATTTCGTTCCGTTCCCACTAATGTTATCGTATAACGTTCCAGTAACGATACTAAAACCTTAAAATATCAATAACGTTACAAAAAAAGCACGTTATAGAATATCATTTTCGTAGAACAATATTATAAGTAACGTTAAGCTCATCCGCTTTTAATAACCTTACAGGTGAAACTTTACTGATTCATTTGTAACGTTATTCTTCATACTTTTTTTTCGTCATCTTATATATAAGCCCTGAAGCTGGCAACGTAGAGTATCGAAATGAATAACGTTACTATATCGTTATACTAATACCGATATATTGATAATATTGTTAGTGAATAGTTTAAGATTTCGTTCGGTTTGTCAGTATCGTTATAGCCAGGGAATTATTTTTTTTACTATCCTGGTGGAACGGTACAAATTATTGGTACCGGAACTACGCGTAACGTTATTTTGAGTAACGTTTCAAGTCCCTGCATTTCATACATAAACTTACGCCTTTTTACCATGGGCGTAGGCAGAAACCCTGATAAGATCCTTACAAAACCTCCTTAAACCTCCTTATCCTTAAACTTTTAATTGGCCTACTTTCACTAACAGTCAACTATCTGTATCGTAGCTGTAAGTTTTCTTAGGAAATAAAATATAAAATAAAATAAATAAATAAATATTCCTTTTGCCTCTCGCTTACATTCATACATTAGCGGGATAATTGTGTAACACACTAATAGTAGGAATGGCTTTAATTTTGACAGGGCGACAACATTCATTGCGTTATTTACGTTGTTGAGCAGACAAAATTTTCGAACATATGCAGCAATGGATTAGCAATATCCTTTAAAATGATTTAGGTTCTGATGGATAGTGTGCTACCCAATTAGGGTGATGGTCATAAACGCACGCCGGTTGCGAGTAGGTAATACGCACCCGACCTTTATGAAGAACATCACCAAGTATGCGTCCCTCCCGGCCTTATAAATACCTTATTAGTCGACTCTCATCCATCCCCTCAACATGACCAAACCATTTAAGCATAATTAATGATTTTTTTTTTAAGTAACTGACTGACTTATATTTAAATATCTCCTAAATAATAATGTGTTTCATTCAATAAAATATCAGATTCCATAAATTGTTTCCCAGAATGTCGTATTTCAAAAGAGCTATTAATATTTTATCTGTTTTCTTTGTAACTTGCCTTCTTATTCGTTATAGCAAGAGAAGTAATCAACAAAACTCGCGTTAAGTTATTCAGACACCTTCAAAAGACGCTCAACTTTGAGAATCGGTCAATTAAAAGTTTGACTTTAACCCGATAGTTACTCTGCCCAAGTCAAATTATACGTCTAATTACTTTTTACTTTTCGTGCGTAAACTTCAAATACTTACTTTTAGTAGTTATTTCGATTTTTGAAGTTTAGTTGAGAGCAATTTTATGCTTGAGAAACTTCATGGATTTAGTTAATAGTTTGGGGTACATTTAAAGAACTTTAAAAAGCGTATATACTTTTGGCGATTACTAAGCAACATTTTACCACAATGAAATAGATTGAAAATCACCACCGAATTGGTGATTAATTGTCACATAATTATAGTGATGTCATAAACCATTTTCATCTTAAACATTCTAATATATCGACACTTCATCATCATCTATCCACAGACATGCACTTCTGGACTATCAAGGAGTCGGTCAGTCAAACAGATGAAGCCAGTTGCCCATTTCAAATCGTAGTAGGTTCCTATGGAGAAGAACGGGCAAGAAACTCCATGGGTACTGTCAAATTGAAAACTCAATGAGGTTGAAACTATCTAAATATCAAACAGATAAATACACGTTGTCATTTTATGATTTGCAAGAGAGATACACTCAACCAATGATGATAAATCAATTACGAGGGCGACTATACCGATCTCCATGCTCCTTTTGCAGTCCCATCAACGATGGCTTGCCTGTAATATATTTCACGAGTACCAGAAATATACGGTAAGAATTTCCTCCATTACATCTTCGAGAAATCCTTTTAAAAGAGACTCAAGACATCTAAACACGAGAGCTAAAAGGTAGCTAGATAAAATAAAATAGTATATTTCTGTGTGCAACAGCTCGGCGGCGTTGTAAACTTGTATTTAAGTCCGTTCAGACAGTAACGAGGACACTATGAGAGGTTCAGGACAGTGGGGGGTGAAGGGGGGACTGGGACACATTGACAGCTGCAAGCAGGGCGAGAGAGCATGGGATGTGGGAAGAGTTGGATGTGGTGTATGAAGATGCTGGTTATAATTTTCATCCAAAAAAAAATTGTGATGAAAGTCCGCTTTGTAAATGTATTTGGTGACAGAAAAATATGGATATATTCAGTCGTATAATATCTGATTTAATTTCATGTGTGACTAGCTTCTGTCCGCGGATTCACCCGCGTGCATGTGTATTTCATGGGTTTTAATCTTTTTGCGCGGCATTCATTTTTTTTTTCTAAAATTAAAGTAGCCTTAGTTACTTCTTATAATATTAGCTATATGCCAATGAAAGTCATGTCAAAATCGCTCCAGCCGTTTCGGAGATGAGCCGGAGCAAGCAGACAAAAAACAATTATACCTATAATTTCGTAATTAACTTAGTAAAAAGCTGTTATTTTGACATTACAAAAAGACACTTTTTTACAAGATTTTATTATATTATAGATATTATTTGTGATAGAAAATGTTTACTGCCAGACCAGTCATATGGACTACCGTCTTGTCCTTAGAGACAAAGTTGATAATTATTAAGTATAATGAAATGTAAATAATTTAATCTTAACGGCAGGAAAAAATGATTATTAACTGTTGTTTACATTTTTATAACTTTTTTTGATGTGAGATATTTCTTAGGTGTCTTTCAGTTGTTAACAAAATTCATAACAAAAATAACACCTTTTAGTACGTAGACTATGAGGTACTCGTACATAACTAGCCTACAAAGTTCAACCGCCGAATCCCTAGGGTTCCTTAGTAAGGCAGTACAAATTGAGGTTTTCTCCGTATTAATGCCAGGTTTTGTGCCAAGTGCGGCTCCATGGCATGAAATATTCACACTACACGTAGAACATAAATCTGCGCCTGATTTGAAAAAGTAATCTGACCGGGGAACTCTTCCTGGGACGGAATTCTGACGCTGTGGTCAAAGATTCTGGTTAAAAAGTTTTTGTAATTTTCGTGTTTGTTCTGACTAGGTCATTATAATTAGTACTTAATCTAAATCTATTCAAGTCTATTGTCTTGTTATAATCACTGCCATCCATTCCCAAATCCAACAATCAATTATGTTCATAGACCATTCGTGCTCACACATCAGGTCCTGTTAAATACCAGCGTCAGGCAATAGTTGTCTGGCATTTTGCTGAACTAGGCCTTTTTAGTGCAGCCGTGAGGCAGACTTCCTACTAATTTCTTACATTGGACTTTTCACGTTTTTATTTATTTTTTAATTTTATTTTTATTGCTGAATGGGCCCGCTCTTGATCTCGATCACGCCTGTTGGAAAGCGATGGATGAGGTCTGTAGTGGAAAAAGCGTGCCCAGAAGATGCCTTAGCCCAGCAAGGGAAGAATGGGCCAGTCAAATTAAGGTGTTGGGTGTGACTGTCCAGGATGCGCCGAGCGCGAGCGTTCAGTTGAGTAACTTTCGGAACAAACTGCGCTACACGTGGAGGCTTATTCATGCATCTCAAAAATCTGATGCATATGATATTCTGTATCGTTTAGTCTGTGCTAAATAAATGTATTTTCTTTTCTATTCCCATAAGTATCCAACACCACATCAACCAGGTTTTGTCTCTCCAAGGTCAACTACAATCTGGCAAACAAGTACAATCCACTAAAGAGTTAGGTAAACAGGCTAGAATATACCTACATCATTCCATTTTTTGGGTACTCATTTTTTTAGATTTCATATCACACCTTTAGGTATGTCTTAACCACGAAGTAAGTGCTGGTCTTAACCTAATTCTGGGATGTGAAGTACTTCAGTAATAAACAAGCTGAAGTGACAATGGTCCAGTTACAATAGCCGTAGAACTGATGACCATCTTCAAATCAATCAAATTAAATCAAATCAAAATATTTTTATTACACATAAACCAACATGGGCACTTATGAAACGTCAGAAGCTAGGTGCACGGTTCCAATTGGTCGTTTCCTATGGAGAAGAACCGGCAAGAAACTCCATTCATACACATCTTCGAAACTGTCTTCCTCGTTTCCTAACTATCCGCCTGAAAACTAATCTTTTTATTCAACTGTAGGTACAGTATACGGTTCCTTTGGCTGGTCGTCGTGAACTGCCTCAGTCTATTGCTGGCTATGATTGGATGGGACTGGCCCATCATGGTCTGGACTTGCTCTTATGAGATTTCGTAAGCAGTTCCTGGGGAATTTAGGGTAGAGTAAAATGGTATGTTATTTGTGATGGGATGCGCCGTAGGATGAGGTTTTGGTGATGGTATTTTTATTTGAGGTTAGTGTTCTATCTTGGTTTCCTATCTTTAGCTTCGCTTAAAAATATTAATTTATTTATTACGTTAGGTTCCATTAAGTTACCAACCGTGTTTAGTAGCTATATCTGTTTTTGATCAATTATGATCGTTGCATGCGAATTGCTTTGAACATAAATACATACATAAACTCACATCTTCTTTCCATTTGGGTAGACAAAAACAATAGATGCCAGCTAATATGATCCTTACATAGGTTCTTCTTTTGCATCGTTCGCTATGGAAATGCTTTAATGAAAAACTCTCAAATGAAAATGATTTATTTTATTCTGACCTAAACTTAGTGCATAATCAGCCTATAATGTTCCCACTGACGGGACACAAGCCTCCTCTCTGTGAGAGGGAGTGGGCCGTAATCTACCTCGCGGGCCTAGTGCGGATTGGTGATATAAGTCTTCGAATTTTTGGTTGTAAGACATGCCGGTTTCCTCACGATGTTTTCCTTCACCGTTTTGGGAGCAGAGGTGATTAAATAATTTACACAAAAGTTAGTTGAGTTGGTTGGTTGGTTGGTTGTTTTAGTTTTTTTTCTGTCTGGGTTCGAACCTATGACCTACAACTGCCTTTATCTCTGGGCCACCACTGCTTTTTCATTACTAATCTTGTATTGAATAAAAGTTTCCCCAAAAGGAAATCCTGTGAGAGCAGTTCCTCTCTTCTCCAGTTTCCGCAGGTTCTCTTAAAAACAATCAAGAAATAATAAATATACCTAAATTAAAATGTTAAAATGGAAATTGAATTCTTTTCATTTAATAGCATCTTATAAATATTAATTATGTAAGTAATTCTAAAACAGGTTTACAATTTTTTTTGGCCTACAAATTCTATCACCAACTTATGACACCAGACTTCTTCCAAAAACAATAACATTACGCAAATCGACCCCACTTCAATAAAGTAATCAATTCCATTCTAATCCGTTCCTCAAACAACCCGGAAATATTTACTGAATCCGAATAACGGGCATATTCGCCATAACACCCCCCATAACGCAGCTAAAGATTCGGGAAAACAACATTTATGTAGGTTCGCGACATATATCGTAAGAAAGTGGAGCGCTTTGAGTCCCCAGTAACAAGAGGGGGCGGGGGGTGAGGGGAACACCATAGTTAGGCATGTCGCCAGTCCAATATTCGAGATTTATGGACAATTTCATTAGAGCAAGTCTAGGGGTGGACGTTACACCGAAGCGTGTTTTGTATCTTCTTGTGTATCTCGCCGAATGAAGACGCTTTGTAGAGATTTTAAATATTTATAAATACATAGGTACTTAGATGTATTGTAGTTGAGTAACGGCTATGGTTAAATAAACCTGCTAACATCGCTAATCAATTTCAAGAATTGTGCTTGGAACTGACCGTTTCTTTATGCGCGTAACGATAAAACTTGGTAGTGTTGCAATTCATTTAAATTTCGTAGGTAGTCTTCAACTTCACAATGTATTTGTTGTGTAGGTAATTGTCAAAAGATTTGTAAGTTAGTAAGGTCGGTAGCGGCGGCTGTCTTAATGCATCATAATAATATTATAATTGATGGATTGACATTAAACCATTATTTCAGACAAAAATTGTGATAAACACACAATTCGTATAAAACTATAAAGTTCTTTTATAGCGCATGGCTAAAATCGGAACTAATACCTCCTTCTTGTTTTTCCAAAAGCGCGCCCGTCACCTAAGTCCAACGTCATACAAGTGCCAAAAGATTTTTGTAGCATTGTAGTACATTCTAGTACGGTGTGACAGTCAGCCACGTTTAGCCGACGCACCGCAGTGAATGCATAATGCATGACGCTACATTTTTACTGTTCGAATACCGCCACTGTTCCACAGTCCCGAGCATTCGGAGCTCCGACTTAATGCCGGAATCGCTTAGTTTGTGCTGATGCGAGCTTTTTCTATGTAGGTAGTTTGAGAGTTTAATTTGAAGATGCTGTCATGATTTGTGTTGGAAGATGGCGGGTGTTTTTGAATTTGGAAGTGGCAGTTGTTTTCTTGCCAAAGCGTATATCATAATTATTGTAATCAGGTGAATCTGGTATGGGTAGTAGTAGTTTTTTATACCCTAAGGGCTGATTTTTTTAATTGACAGATAATTTTTATTCAAGGAATAAAATTTACGTCTGACAGTTTTTGTATGGAAGGATTGTCAAAAATTCAAAATTATTCCTCGGATGAAATTATCTGGCGTTGGAAAAATCAGAGCTTAATATAACAAAGTATATATCACACATTTTTCTGTTTCGGTATATGTCAAACATTTCTGGGCTATTTCTAAGATAAATATTAAAGTCTTATAGGTAATACAGACAGTGAGGCGGGGTCGCGGCAGACCACGTAGGAGATGGCGGGACGAGCTGGATGGGTTCCGTCAAAACTGGAAGGAGGACGCGCGGGCTCGCGAAAGATGGAAGGAGTGGAGGGAGGACTTTGCCCAGGAGTGGGACAGTGCAGGCTAGAAATAATAATATAAAAAAAAGGTAATACAGGCTGGTGACTCCACGTCAATACGCATATTTTGCGTACGGTTAATGCTTTATACACAGTAACCTTCCGGTTTAATAAATAACCTAAATGCTGATGGAAACCGCATCAAAATCCGTTGCCTTGTTTAGAAGAACAACGCGGTCACACAGACCGACACTAAAAGCGAATTTATAACTCATGTATAGATATTTTTAGGTAGATATAGATGAATGTTCCTTCAAGTTTTACAAGCATTTTCCTTATTTGTCAGAAATAGAACTGAAATACTGCCCTTTATTGCGACTGCGATCAATTTTCTAAGAATGGCAACTGTAATATTTACTCATTGTTTTTCTTATTTCTTTTTAGTTAGTTAGGAAGTATATTCATGTATTTATGTATATTTATTTGTGCTTATATTTATATGTAATTAGGTTTATATTATATTCATAGTTTTAATAGGTTTATGTGTATCTTTATATTTAAAATATTTATTCCTCAATTTTCATGTTTGCACCTACCACTGTTTGTCTCTGCATCACCCAAAGGTTGACTGGTAGAAAATGCCTATGGCATTAAGTCCGCCTCTGTACATTTTTGTGCTTGAAGTATTAAATAAATAAATAAATAAATAAATGGCTATTATAGAAATACTAGCAGTGCCCCGCGGTTTCACCCGCGATAAAAGTCTTATAGTACTTTTTTATTGATTCCCTTTTACAAATTTCCACCCCCCTTTTTACGCCCTTAAGGGATAATTTCGGGTATAAAAACTATTCTATATCCTTCTTCCCCATAACTCAAACTATCTCCATACCAAATTTCATCTAAATCGGTTCAGCGGTTATTGATTCCCCATACTAACTTCCACCCCCTTTTCACCCTCTTAAAGGATGATTTCTGGGATAAAAACTGTCCTAGTCCTTTCCCGGGACTCAAACTATCTCTATACCAAATTTCATCTAAATCTGTTCAGCGGTTTAAGCGTGAAGAGGTAACAGACAGGCAGACACACTCGCATTTATAATATTAGTATGGATACCTATTATATTTATTATAAATGGATTCAGCAACGGTGTGATGATAAAGAAGTGTGCCGGTTGCAATAGTATTAACATTTATCCTCATTAACATAGTTTACTGTCCCCCTTTTTATTGTCTGCACTATTTATAGACACAATAACTTTTTATTATAGCATTCAACTCTCTTTCAGTGCGCACTACCCGTGAGCTTCTTATCATGATCATAATTTACTTTTTTAACCCGACTATGGCAAAGACAAAAGATAGTTTAATCAACCAAAACAAATGCTCAAAATCAAAATAAAATACAATGATTTCACATGAACCTACATGGCAGTAATGGCCAAGTTGGAAAGGCCGTGACTTACCAGTTGTAGGTCGTAGGTTCGAATCCAGACAGGCGCTTTACTTTGTGTAAATTATTTCCCTCTCACTACTGCTCTCAAAACGGTGAAGGAAAACATCGTGAGGAAACCGGCATATCCTAGAACCATAAATACGAAGGCATGTAACATCTACCAACCCGCACTGGACCCGCGTAGTGGATTACGGCCCACTCCCTCCCAGCAGGAGGCCTGTGTCCCAGCAATGGGAACATGATAGGCTGATTATGAAACCTACATGGGCTCGTATGAAAGTCAGTAGCTAGGCGAACGGTTCCAATTGGTCGTTTCCTATGGAAAAGAGCCAGCAAGAAAGAACTTGATTCGGTTATTTAATTTAGCTTCAATTGTTCGTTAACTGACGTAATTAGACTGAAATTCGAGTCGATTGGCATTATTTTCTTGTGTAAATAGTTTACTTACTTTTAATTCAAAATAAGGGCTCCCGTAGGCTTGTGGCTTAGTAATAACAGCCGCACGGGTCGATCGATCAGGTAATCTATGCTTACTGTGGTTGGCCCGTGGATGGGTGACCATCTTTACATACCAAGACCCCTCCGTGCCTCGGAAAGCACGTTAAACCGTTGATCCCGGCTATCATTCGCGGATTTTTGCCAGTCGTGACGGGTATTTAGAAGCCCGAAAATCTGACAATCGACTGATTGTCAGATTTTCTGATACGATACTCCTTGGTAAGACTTTACCAAGGAGTACCGTATGATCTAGTAACTGGGTTGTCGAGGTCGGAGAGAGATAGGCAGTCGCTCCATATACCTGCATCTAGTTACACAGTCACTGGAAGCCGACCCCAACATAGTTGGGAAAACGCTACGCAGGTGATGAGTGACTGACTATGTCCCATAACAAAACTTGTCTATCTATCTTATCATTTAAAACACAACACTACTTTTGTACTATTTTTGTTAGACACAAGACCATAGATATTTTCTACAATAACAAAATAAACCGCTCATAATCATCTTACCGGCTAAACAGCTCGATAACCATTCCCAACAATATTTTTATCCCCAAATTCCGCTACACAGTTTCGCCAAACATAGTACGTATTTACATGCAATATTCAAAGTCCGAGCCCCATATGGCTAGCGGAGGTTCGTTATCCCCTGCCCCCGTCCCTCATCAACCCCTCTAAAGCTGTGTTTACACGGGCTACTTGGCCAGCAATTATTGGCCGGCATTAGTTGCTGGAGCCTGTGGAGCAATCTAGTTTAGTACTACCTAAAAAAATCTTAGATTGTTAAGGCTATGTTACCCAAATTGTAAAAAATAACAGCGAAGTTTATTTTAGTTATCTAAGCAATCAACAACGTTGTGTGGAAATCGGTTGTCATGGTATGTGACACGGAGGAATGAGGAAAATGTCGTGAGGAAAGTTTTGAGTATGAATGTCGATGGCTATAAGAGTAGGAGAAGACCAAAGAATCGATAGATGGCCTGTGTATTCACACATTCCTCCTTTCAAACTAAGTATATCAGTATTCACTGATATGGTTAGAAAGGAGGTGACTACCGAGATGACGACTAATAGAGAAGTATGGAAGAAAAAGACATGTTGCGCCGACCACAAAATAAACTGGGATAAGGACAGGAGAATGATAATTTAAGCAATCAACAGCGATACATACAGGGTGACAGGGACATTGACGTGCAAACTGTAGCCATGAATTCCACACACGATAGACCCCCTTCATAGAAAAATGCAATACCTACGCGGTTAAAATGTATGGACCAGCAATATTTTTATTAATATAACCGATCAAAATTTTCAACATAGTGGGGTTCAGAATCATGTAGGTATTGAATCGATAACAGGTCGCACGTCGATGTCCCCGCCAAATGTTACGGAGTATGTGTATTAGGTACACATAGAACTTAACTGTTTGTCTCTGCATCACCCTAAGGTTGACTGGTAGAAAATGCCTATGGCATTAAGTCCGCCTCTGTACATTTGTGCTTAAAGTATTAAATAAATAAACTTAAATCTATTTTATTGCAATATTGTATGGCTTTTAATAGGTTTGCATGTATAACTACGAAAAGTATAAAACATGCAAATGCATACAGTCATAATTCTCCTGCTTATCCCAATTTATTTGGAGTCTGCGCAATATGTCTTTTTCTTCCATACGTCTCTATTAGTCGTCATCTCGGTAGTCACTCCCTCTCTACTCATATCATCCTTCACACAGTCCATCCATAGTTTCTTTGGTCTTCCCCTACTCTTATAGCCATCGACATTCATACTCCAAACTCTCCTCAAGACATTATCCTCGTTTCTCCGTAAATTGCTGAATGTTGTCGTATCCAGAATTATGCAATGCGTTGGTATAGCCGCACCCTTACAATTGCTATGGTTAATTCTCCTTTTGGACACTCGCGTTATTGAAATTTTATTTTTTTGCGATAGTATGGGGTTTGCCTTTTAGGTTTACATTAAATTGAGTTCGTTTTTTGTGTGATCGTTTTTTTTAAACTGTTTATTCGGCGAATTTGGAGGATACATTTTGTATGTAATATCGAGTTTTCCATTGCTGCTGAATATTACGTAACAAAAAATAAAAATGGTACAATTTTGACATTAAAAAAAAGAATCAAAACGAGTTTCTCTGGTTATCTTAACGTAATTATCTAAGTCCGACAAAATTAGCACAACATTCACTTAAAAATCCTTCAGGAGGAGCGGTGGCCCAGGTAACGGCCTTGACTTACAAGTTGTAGGTCGTAGGTATTTCGGTAGGTAGGTCGTAGGTAAATTATTTCATCACCACTGCTCTCAACATGTTGAAGAAAAACATCGTGAGGAAATCGGTATATCTTAGAACCAAAAATTCGAAGACAGGTAACATCTACCAACCCATACTGGGCCATCGTGGTGAATTACGGCCCACTTCCTTTTACAGAGAGGAGGCCGCCGTCCCAGCAGTGGGAACATTATAGAATGGTTATGTAATTTATCTTTCGTATGAACGTGATCAGGATTCAAAGCAGCTGTGCTTCTTCCAGGCAGGTCTTCAATTACTATCAGAGAAACCATCATCAGTCTCCTCTCATGCACATCATCGTAAAACCCTGCTGTTACGAGCTCCATTCAATCTCCATTGAAATGCACAAAGGGCAAGCAGACACAATGAACAGGAAAGTACAGAAAACTTCTTTCAACGTTGTTGTCAATTCTTACTTAGTAATGGCTGGTTCGTAAAGATGTGGATTTGCGAACCGGTATGTTTGGGCAAGGAACAAAAACTCAAATGTTCTGTAAGCTGAAATGACAGTGGGACATCAAGTCAACGAGAGCACTGGAGACTGAGCATCAGCAAAACACTAACCAGCAATTTGATAAAAGCAGTAGACTTTATTTTTGTTTTAGTGACGGAACGCGTGAGAAGCCATTGTGGCCCAACTATGGACTTTGATAGATTAAGAGGCGTCCTCTAGAAAGCTTTTAAAGCAAAACACGCCAACGTTTATGGAGCTTAAAATCACTTTCGAGCCCCACAAAACTAAAGCAAATAGACCTTCTACACTCACTATCCTGCATCGTGGCAGTGGCCTCACAAAACGCCTCCTAAAATATTCACCTATTATTCTTTGTTGTAGTGCTGGGAGCATCAATTATTCCGGCCCGGGACCGCTTCCCGGGATCCCGTGAATGTTTCATACACGCGCCGTGATTGTCCGGACACGGAGACGTAGATTTTGGGTTTTTAAACAGTTTATATGGGGATAAAGGAAAAATTGTTATGAAATTTTTCTTGCTCGTGGCAGATAAGGGAAGCGTTTTGACAGGAAAAATCCAGTTAAAAAACTCGTGTATGATATTTAAAACTTGCGACTACTGTTTTTTATTATCTACTAGCAGTGCCCCCCGGCTTCACCCGCATAAGTTTCCCGTGGGAATATTGGGATAGAACTATCTCTAAACCAAAATATCATCTAAATCGGCAGACACACTTTCGCATTTATAATAATTATTATATTTATAAAATAACCTCTTAGCACAGTCAAATACTCTCATTATCCTTATTTTTAGCGTTGTTAAGTTGAAAGTAGGTGAAATGAAAATGTTTTTCATCTTGAAAGGGCTCCTTTTTCAACAACGATCCTCGAATCATTGTTGTTTTCTTCGACTGTTTCCAACAGTCAGGTGCAAACAACAGGTTTTGTCTTTTGTTATAAGACTACATCAGTTTTATGTAGTGCGCATAAAACAACGAAACTGTGTGTACATGTGTCGGCATAATGCTGCATTTCTAAATCCAATGAATACGGTATGACAGCGCGGAAACGAGACACGTGTAGTTTGGGGTGCGGTGCGAGTGATAGAGATAGAGGATACTTTAAGATAAAGTTGACAAAATAATGTTTTGGTTTCCATTATAAGTGTCCTAACAGACACAATCGCTCATTCAATTTAGGCATATTCTGGCGGTTATTTTAGCCCTCGCTTCCCCATTGGGTATTCCAAGTGCCTGTCATTTTGATCAACCAAGGCAACCATCATCTGTCTAGCCTTTTCCCAACTATGTTGGGGTCGGCTTCCAGTCTATCCGGATGCAGCTGAATACCAGTATTTTACATGGAGCGACTGCTTAACTGACCTCCACAACACAGTTACTGAATAACACGATAACCCTTGGTATGACTGGTAATCAGAAGTTTTGGGCTTCTGACTACCCGTAACGGCTGAACCACGAATGACAAAATCAAAATCAAAAGTCGTTTATTCAATTAATTAGGCTAGAATCAGCACTTTTCGAACGTCAAAATTACATAAGACAGTCCTCCAAAACGCCCGCCCTTCACCACTTCCTAGTGATTTCGACAGCCAGGACCAACGGCTCTCGATATGTAAAGGACGGTCACCTATCCACGGACTGACCTCGGCAATCGTAGCACAACTTCAATCGACCCGTGCAGCTGTTATTACTGAGCCACGAGCGACTCTTGTCTAAACTATAACCCTAAAAAGCCCGCTCACCCTTGAACTCCACCCCACGCTCGCGAGAGATTTGCGGCAACAAGGGGGATCACTCGTAAACTAGTTGATACGTCACTCATAAAATATTGAACGACATTTAAATTACACAGCGCAGCGATATTTTATCGCGAGCGGATGCGGTGGAACACCAGCCTCGCATATTTGGATTGATATATTTTTAGGGATGACTAGGATAACATGTGTTTTTAGGATATCAAATGGGTGGAATGAGTATGTGTATAGGGAAAATATGGTGGACCTGGGTATACAGTATTATAAAGAAACTAGCTGTTACCCGCGACTTCGTCCGCGCGAATTTCTTTTTGTGGGACCTTATTTTTTTTTTCTAAAATTAATGTAGCCTAAGTTTTTTCTTATTACATCAGCTATCTGTCAGTGAAAGTCCCGTCTAAATCGGTCCAGCCGTTTCAGAGATTAGCCGGAACAAACAGGCAGACAGACAAAAATTGAAAAAAATGTTATTTTAGAATAGGTATGTACCGTGTACACATCCATATGCATTTAGTAAAAAGCGGTTATTTTAATATTACAAACAGACACTACAATTTTATTTATTTGTATAGATGCTGAATTGTGTGGACAGTTAACAATGTGTATGCAAGTACTGCTGGCCTAGTGGCCGCAAATGCGACTGCTGAGTTTGTATTTCTGTGTTTGATCCCCGGGTCGGTTAAAGTATTATTTGATTTTTACAGGCCTTTTTTTACTATCCTACGCTATCCCACTCCTGGGCAAAGGCTGCCCTCCACTCCTTCACAGGCCTTAGATAAACATAATTTGTTTGTCTGTTCAAAACTTCAGTATACAGACGTGGCATGCAAGATGTTACACCACCACACCGGGGTCCCCTCCGGAACCCGGGAACCCGGTGGTTGCTGGCTGTGTTGTAGGAAGAAAGAATAAAAAGAAAAATATGTTTATTGTGTAATTTTTTTTATTGTTTATTTTTGTAACAAATTGTTACGATTTATATTCGTTGAATCCCACAAAACATTATTATGTATTTCCGTTGGATCCCAAATTTAAAAAATGCAAGGGAACGATGTTTTATTGTCGTTGAATCACAAAAACTATTTCCAAATACTTAAAAAAAATCTGAATGCGGGTACTTTCAACAAAAAAATTGTTTATAATAAAATGAGGGTATATTAGTGTAGTACTTCGTGAATGTAAGCGTTTTATTGTAAATTGTTTTCTTGCAAAATATCAATACGCCCTATGGACACACTAGCTAAAAGGACATTATTATAGTGAACTTATTCCCTAGTGACGTTCTTCAGATGGGTTATGTTATGACCGGAGTGCGTGTGTGTTATGACCAGATGTATGAACGTAAACGAAGCAAGGAAGCGAAGGAGTGTGTCGATGCGTCCACGACTGTCGTCGACAATTCGACGACTGCCGCCGACGACTGGCGACGGTTGCAGTTGCCTCTGCCGTTGGCAATATTGGCAGGTAAGTTCTTCAGTTTCTGCTAACCCACATGGGAAGAAGACCTGAGAATAAGTATGTGTCAATTAAAGTCAACCTTAAAGAAAATAAAAACAAGCTATTCTAATATATACATATATATGCCCTCGGGCCGTGGGGTCCGAGTGCTCATGGTCTTTTTAAAGAAATTTCAAAACGGCTGGTTGACACTTCCCGTGACCCAAGGGCTGGCTTTTACCTTGACCAAAGGCTAAGCATTGCCATACAACGTGGCAATGCCGCCAGTCTCTTGGGAACAATACCAGTCGACAGCGATACGGATGAATTTTTCGACGCTATATTTTAGTTTCTGTACAGTTTTAGTTAAGTTAGGATTTAATTTTGTTATTTTTAGTATTAGATATACATAGATATTATATTTGTATAGCCTATATTACGTAAATACTTAAATAAATAATTCTCATACGAAACAAAATAAATAGCTATTCTAATAAATAAAGAAGTGTAGAATAATGACTGTTTGTTTGTTGCCGTTTCGTAGTTAATTCAAATTAGACACAAAATTATGAAATTACTCGAAAAACACTTCCTACAAGACATACATATGTCACACTCAAAAAAATTACCTCCTAGCAACACAAAACCGGAACCATTTCTTTCAACAATGAGGAGCAAGATAACAGTGCATGTTTCGTGTTAATGAGGACAAAAAGTGACATAAAGACATAGACAAAGTGGCGCTAATACGTTTAGACTTCTTATACTCGTGCATAGGTTCTTATGTTACGAGAAAAGTATTTTTTTTCTAGTCAGGTAAACATTACAGCTTTTTGTTCTTTGTTTTTCGCTGTACGTGTGTTAAAAGGCAATTTATTAGTGTGTTTTTCTACCAAGGGGCGTGCATACTCGTATAGTAAACTCACATTTCGCCATTAATGATTAAGTCCCGTGTAGGTGAGACTATTTGACTAGCAACTAGGCATAGATACAGTGGTTTGCAGCTACTGAAAAACCACGAACGCCAAAAACTAATGAGACTTTGCCTGTTCTGGGCATCGACCCTAGGATCCGTCGCTTAGCAGTTGGGCTTGCGATCATTACCTATACCTACAGATAGCGCCATCCACGAAGACGCGCCCCACTCTTCTTCCTAATCGCTTACAGTACAAGTGTGCAACATTCCGCTAGTGTTTTAGTTTTGTCGATACACAGTAATTAATTATTAGTGGGTAATTAGTGTATCAAAAAACTAGCGGAATTAACTAGCGATAACCAGTGGGGTGCGTCTTTGTGGATGGCACTATCTATAACAACAACTCAGTTCTCGATGTAAAAAAATTAGTTAGACATTATGTAAACAGATGCAACCAAATACAATATACAGAGTGGCAAACTGCACGTGCAAACTGTAATCTTGAATTCAGCACATGATTCTAGACCCCCCAGCGTAGAAATGTTTCGCCGTTTATCAAAAAAAATCTACTGATTCATAGAAAAGTGCAATTCCTACGCGGTTAAAATGTACTGAACCACTAATATCTAAAAAAAAAATGTGCTCTTTCTTAGAAGAGTACGAAATCTACGCGGTCAAAATTTATGAAACTGCAATTTTTTTTTAATAAGCGACGAAAATTTTCAACCCTGTGCGTTCAGATTTATTTACTTAATCCATGGTAACAGACTGTGCGTCGATTATAATAAAGGAAAAAAAATATAAACACAAACCCGGAACAACAATGTCCAAAACTCCAAACCAAAACTTATAAGAGAAAGCACTTACCAACAAAACTACTGTCCCTTAATAATGTGCTCAAATTCCGGACGGCGCTATGCAAATATGAGCATGTCCATATATTATGTAGCGGACAACGTAATATGATGTACACCGAAATGTATTAGTTTAGCTCCTAGCACTTATGTGCGCTTGGTACTTTTGTCGACCATGTGTGGCGTTGTTATGGGGGTTAGTGAATAAAAAGTTATGTTGGCAAGGTGGTTTTATGGACCCCTGTTGTTTAAGAAACAGATTGCGGTTTTAATTGTGCTTTCAAAAGAGCCTGTCGCACGACAAAGATCCACCTCCGCACATAACATTTCAAGGGTACCTATAGAATCAAAACTCGTTGTGTCCAATTTTAAAAAACGTGTTTTTAATGACGGCGTTTTATTTTCGGGACTACATTATATCTCAAGAACCATTTAGCATTAAACATGGCTCAGTTGCTAGTTATTTCGACTAAAAACAATAGGTTTTGAATCAAACTTGGTTTCGTCCCTTTGAATTGAGTATTAAAGTTGGCTACGTCCATGTTAAACCAATAGGAATGTTCCATTTGAAACAAAGCAGTAATGGCCGCTCATACAATGTTTTGTAATGAGCTCGTTGTTTTTATCTAATTTTAAATGTAGGTATTCTTAGATAATATTCAGTGCTTGGGAACAATAGTGGTTACGTCCAACAGTTATTTACGTTTTTGGCTTATTTCTCTTATAGTTATAGTATGCATGATATCATTGTAATGAGAAGCTTCTTTCCATTTATTTCAAATAAGATTGGTACGTAGTAAAGCGTTGGGTACACATTTATACGTTTTTTTAATAATGTGATTTTTTTTTAAGTGGATTTAAAACCAGAATGTATTAGTTTAGCTCTTAGCACATATGTGTGCCTGGTACTTTTTTTTATGGACCCCAGAAACACTGGTAGCTATTAAATACTTTTTCTTTGTTTTCAATGGGAATCCTCCAAACGTCGGCCGGGCTTTGGGGATAAGATTTGTGATTGTAGGATTTTAGGCATATAGGTAACCGAAGCCGACCCCAACATAGTACATTAAAACATAGTTGGGAAGAGGTTAGGCAGATTGAGTGAGGTAATATGACGACGTTCTAGACAGTCGATTTTTTTTTTTCTAAAGTTCTATTTTTCATAGTTACGAGTATGCCCGCGTAATTTTGTAATACCCACCTTTGGCTTTTGCCCAGCAATGGGACGAAGCAGACCCACCGTAACCAGGTAGTAATAGCATCAACTTATAGGTACCAAAACCCTCCTGAGCTTCGAAAAGCACGTTATGAGCCGGACCAACGGGTCCGACTGTCATTCATAGATATTTGACAGTCGTCTCGTTACGACTAGTCAGAAACCTGAAAGTCTGACAACCAGTCTTGCCAAGGGGTATTGTATTACCTGATAACTGGGTTATGGAGGTTTGATAGCCAGTCACTCCATGTAAAATAATTGTACTACACTACCGGTCGGCTTCCAGTTTAATCATTAGATAAGAAGCCGATCTAACCACAGTTGGGACAAGGCTAGGCAGATGTCACAAATTGCGAAACTGTTGTTGGAAACATCCTTCGTATTGATGACCATGTTCAACCTACAGAATCTATGTAACAAATCTCTTTGAAGGACAGATTATAGAATCCCGGATACTGTATCACTGGAACAAAGATGAGTTACCTTTGTACAGTGATAGAGGTAGCGCTACTGGTACTAAGCGCCAGCGGCATCGCTGAGCCGAACTATATAAGCGGAAAAATCAGGTGCAGACCTAGGAAGGAATAGAGGTGGGGTACCAAGTAATAAAATTATTTAATGATTTTGAAGTTGGTTTAACCCCTCGAACGTGGATTTACGCGAGATTATATGGCTTTTTAATTGTTTTTGTAATTACAAGGTGAGCCTTGTTGGTGTAGTGGTCGCTTGTATGACTGCCGCGCGTTGAGTCCTGGGTTCGGTGCCCGGTTAAGCAAAGTCTTGTAAGGTATTACAAAAGTAAAGCCTGTATTTATATGGTTAATGGTGGTATAGGCTCACCCTGTTGACGACTTGATGATTGATGCATGCATGTCGTCTGTTGTAACAGGTCAACTCAAAACTGCAATGGCTCTTTCTTCAAAAGGCTCTTCCAGACATGATCCTGAATTGTTAGACCTCACATAAAATCCTAACAATATAATGTTCCGTGTGACCATGACCTCCGAGTTTGTTTCGGCATTTCTTCTCAGGGATCAGTCAGCTAGAAAATGCCGGCGTCATCTAGTTTTTAAAATATTGACCAACACAATATCGAAGTGTAAAAGATCTACTTACATAAATAAACATTTTATTTAATTTCCTCTATTACATAGCTTATATTACAGGCAAAATATGGATGTTTTTGATATATCTCCTCAAACTTTGAACTAAGAAGACGTTGTGTTATGTTGTCAAAGGAAATTGTATGCGTTAACAATGCGCGGTGCCTTTAACATACCCCATTCACCATTAGCAGACATCAATTAACTTAAAACCAATCTCACAAACTAAGCAAGTACATTACAATAAGGCTGGCTACAGACTAACAAACTTGCGTTATTGATACATTGTTTGTTGCAAACGACGCGACTCCAGCAAGCGACACAATTCACTTAGTTAGCAAGCAGTAACAAGTTGTCGCAACTTGTCAGTCGCCTGGGAACAATACTGTGCTTGTAAGTTGTCGCTTCAAGTTGGGTAGTTATTATAATTAACGGAGTAAGTAGGCGTTAAGTAAATAGTTAAAGATGGCAACATATTATTGTCTGTTTGTGCGTCTTATACTAGTGAAGTTTATTCATATTTATTCCAGTTGTGTGTCAGTGTGTGTGTGTTCTAGAGTCTTGCCGCGTTGTATCGTGTTACCCAGTAATTAGGTTGTGGAGGTCAGACAGGCAGTCGTTCCATGTAAAATACTGGTGTTCAGCTGCATCTGGTAAGACTGAAAGCCGATCCCATCTGGTAAGACGGAAAAGGCTAGGCAGATGATGAATCCAGTTGTGACTGCCGATCTACGTAATTTGAACAATTACTGATTTTTCTTCTGATAATAAAAAACTAAATATTTTTATCATTGGTCGATTGATTCTAATTCAACATAGTGTAAGACCGGCTGACTGCGCAGACTGTCAAACTTGCTTGTTTTTATTGATGCATAGTTTATACTCGCCTCGACGTGGAACAACATCCCATGCACTTACCTAAAGTGTTTTTATTATCTTTCATGTGTGGGAAGTTATAAGTTTCATCTTCAATCACTGTATAGTATGTTTTAATATTATAATTATACGTAATCGCTAGACGGGATTTTGTTGACAAACGAATAATGCCTAACAATGGGAAGCAATCTATAGCAGGGAGCAGTGGTGGTCCAGTGGTAAAGGCCGCGACTTACGAATTGTAGGTCGTAGGTTCGAACCCAGACAGGCACTTTTGTGTAAATTATTTCATTACCACTGCACACTGCTTTCAAAACAGTGAAAGAAAACATTGTGAGGAAACTACTAGAATTTTTGGTTCAACCAAAAATTCAAAGACATGTGACATCTACCAACCCGCACAGCCCCCTCCGTCTGGAAGAGAGGCGGCCTGTGTACCAGCAGTGGGAACATTAGAGGCTGATTATGCGAAATAAATAAATCACCCGTCTATAATCTTCTGAACCCTTCCCGATATCGGCGCAGTATCACATTCGGCATTAGCATACGTGTACCGATGTACCGTGTCTGTACCGAGAGGGGGGTGAAGTGGGGGTGTAGTGGGGGGGGGCGGTAGCTTGCGGCAAATGGAATCTTCTGTGAAGGTGGTTCAAGTTGCGGCGGCGTTGATGCGTTCGTCTTTGTGACGTCAATGCACGTGTATGTTTGAGAATATAGGTATATTTATTTTTTCTTTCTGTATGTAATTCTGTTTTTGAAGTTGAGTTGCAGTTAGTTTAGTGGTTGCAGAGCTCTTTGTTAAAGGCCTTGGTAAAGGTAGTACTAGGTAACATAGTTATTTCTGCCGTCTGTGGTTTTAAGGTTTGGGAGTCGGTAACTTAACAGGCTTTAGGGTTCTTTACTGGACCAAAGAAATTTGAGCCTTTCTTGTGATGGCAAAATGTGGTCTTCATTATCAAGTTAACTGTTAGTTGACTTTATAAATAAATAATACCAACTTGTTTACTAACGTTTATGCTGCATAATATTTTGAACATAATTTGTATTTTTCGCCCTTCACTTAATAAAAAGACCAATTTAATACTCGTACTAAAAAACCTCAGCGAGATGATTGCTGACAATCAATATCATTTGTCACAATGTAACTGAGATTAGAATGCGAACGTCTTAAAATACGGAAATTGCCATTCAGATGTTCTACAAACCACTCAGTTTAATTCCCAAAACTGAATGATTACAAAATGCAAAAATTGCAAATAAAAGCAAAAAATAAATATCGTAGAGTCGTATTAAAGTCTCTACATCTCGTAACTTGTACCTCGACAGAACTCTCCTATTCAACAAGCTCCCTTTTGATAGAGTCGCCGAGCGACGATGTGTTTTAATTCATAAAGTGGCCCGACGCAAAATGATCACTATTCATACTTTTACTAGAATGAAGAAAAATGTGCAGAAGTACAGCTTAATAATGTGACATTGAAACTTACAGCATCAAAATCTAAATATTTTATTTCACATAAACCGACATGGGCACTTATGAAACGTCATAATAATCAGCCTATAATATTCCCACTGCTGGGACACAGGCCTTCTCTCTGTGAGAGGGAGTGGGCTGTGATCCAACACGCGGACCCAGTGCGGGTTGGTGATGAAATAATTCATTCAATATAAAGCGAATTTATTTGTTTTTTCGACTTTGTCTCTATCACCTTTGACCTAGACTAGAGTCAAGAGCAAGTCCATATCAAATTAAAAAAAAAAAAACGCCTGCCGGGGTTCGAAACCACGACCTACTTACTACTCGTAAGTCAGGGCCGTTATCATTGTAAACTGGTTTGCATTAGTCACTACTAGAGTCACGTAAAACTTACAAATTTCTTAAAAATCGGTGGTCATGGTATGGACATGCGATAAGGAGGAATGAGGAAAATGTTGTGAGGGAAAATTCCGAACGTTTTGAGTATGAATGTCGATGGCTATAAGAGTAGGGGAAGACCAAAGAAGCGATGGATGGACTGTGTGAAGGATGATACGACTAGAAAGGGGGTGACTACCGAGATGACGACTAATAGACAAGTATGGAAGAAAAAGAAATTGCGCCGACTGACTGACTCAAGCACTAGGTATTATTTTGCACCCACATGGCTATGACAGAAATTGCCGTTCTGGACCCCATAAAATATGCCACAAAACTTCTGAACCTATCTGCTTACTATCCCCTGCCGACTCAGCGGCTATTTGAAATATATTTTTATCTATATCACCGCCTCTCCATCGGAAAATCTTTCAGTTACCATTTGATCTGTCGAGTGGCTTATTTATAGATTTTTGTTTTATTTTCACGTGATTTTCTTTCTTTGGGGAACGGAGGAAAGGAAGTGGTTTGAACAGAGCCTTCGAGGTGTGTTTTTAACAGTGATATTATGTCGCGTGTAAGCTTCCACACGATGTTTGTGTAAGATTACACAAGGCTTAAGCATGCAAATATTGTTTTGTAAGCGATGTTTTATCAACTTTGGTTCATAGGTAGGTACGGAATATTGTTGAATCAACTTTTTTAGAGTAAACAATATAATTCCTATCTTTTATTGTTCGCGAGAAAAGTTTGTTAATTAGGTATAGCGCACTGGCGAAAGCTTTTTGGGTCAAGCTAAGTTAGAACTTGAATAACTTTTAATTAGTATACCACATTCTACTTTCTTACAAAAAAAAAAAAAAAAAAATGTAATTTCAAAGTAACTCAAACAATGTCTGTGTAAATCATAATAGGGTTTATTTTAATAATAGTTTAATTGTAGTGCACACAATAGATAGATGCTGTAGCCTGCATGACGTTTCCATGAGTGTTTTATAAATTGATGGTATAATAATCTAAACTAATTTTATAAAGAGATGAGATTCGATTTTTTGTATGTATGTTTGTTACGCTAAAACGGCTATTCGGATTTGGATGACATTTAGCACATGAGTAGACAATGACTTGAATTAGGACGTTAGATACTTTTATCCCGATATTCCCACGGGATCGAGGTTTATGTGGGTGAAACTGCGGGGCGCAGCTATAGCCTTTTATAGAACGACTTCGTTACAGTAGAGAGGTGGACTTATTATCTTCGTCATTCATGTGTTTCTATTAACCAATCTCCTCACAAAACTCCAAATAAAAGATCACTCAAATTGATTCAATTCCTCTTCAGAACAAATTGTCTCCCACATACTCGTACATACAGCACTCCTATTAAAAGGCTGTCAGTAGCAACGTCGTCCATTGCTGGGTGCAGCTGAGCCCCATACACTACGGCCGTAAATAACGCGCAATGTATCGCGACGTCGACGTACACTCGTACGTATTTATTGTTACGAATCGCTGACAGCGAGCGGAATTCATGATTGTTTGCTTTTTTTATTGGTATTTTATTTATTTTGTAGTGAAAAATAGGTTTAAATGACGTGATTTGGTTTCAACGAAATCTTGACTCGACTGCCTCGGTGGTCTAGTGGTAGCAGGCACGACTGCTGAGCATGACTTCCTGGGTTCGATTCCCAGCGGGGTAATTGCGTAACACACTGACAGTAATGCCTTTCATTTTGACAGTTCAACAACATTCATTGCGTTATTTACGTTGATAAGCAGTTTTTTTTTCGAACATTTGCAGCAATGTATTAGCAATATCCTTCAAAATGATTCAGATTATGATTGCAAGTGTGTTACGCAATTAGGGTGCAGGTCAGGCAAACTTTTGTTAGGATTTTCCTTCAGAAACACAGTAGCAGCCCGGACTCTGGATTTGTGCCCGGTTGATAGCAATAGGCTCGCCTACTATTACATGGGACTTAAACATAACTGGCGAAATGTGGGTGTACTATTAGGTACTCCTCTGCCTAACCTAACCCCTCCCCTCCCCCTTCCCCTCCCCCTCCCCCTCCCTGGGAGAACAGTCGTGTTATGTTATGTTATGCAAATCATGCAAGACATCTAAGCTTTGTGACTGCCGAGGTCTAATGACCTAGAGCCCTAGCTGACATTCCAAGAAGCTCTCGTTTAAGACTCTAGATTAAGATACAGAAGGCTAGATAGACTATGTAATACGACCAAACATTTTTTTTTTAAACTACCTATCCATTTTTTGAAGATGTTTCATCTTCATCATCTGCCGAACTATGTTGGGGTCGGCTTCTAGTCTAACCGGATGCAACTGAATACCAGTATTTTACATGGAGCGACTGCCTAACTGACCTCCACAACCTAGTTACTGGGTAATAAAGACTGACATCACTGAGATGCGGTAGATGTGTCGAGTATAAGTATGTACTGCCACAGTTTGTTTTTCTTTCAATATTCATTCTAGGTTCTCAACCCGCATCCTGTAACTTGTCATCTACTTAAAAACCCACTTCTTAAGTACCAAGAAACGTGTGAAGAAACTTTAATATAAAAATCGAAGCTCTAACTTTTCAATTTGTTATTAATCTCCTAAGTTTCCAAGTATGCGGTATAAAAAGTAAGTTAGTACTTAGACTGGTTGAGCTGCAGTTAGCCAGCATTGCTCGGTTTGATGCTAAGTTTCTAATAACCGCCGCACACAACACTGTACATTGATTTTACGTCGATGTTGCAGGCACTAAGGAGTATCGGGATTTCGCAAACTTACCCAGCATTTTTAAAACATATTTTAAAGAGTTCTCTGCTGTGTTCGCATACCTCACATGATTGTATTGTTTTTGCATTATGAGAGGTCAACGTTATTATGAAAGTGCTGGGTTAATCTGTAGGTATGTATGTGACTTATAATAATTAGGTGATTAGTTATCAAGGAAGGTTATTAAATCATTAACTTTAGTGATATCTTTCAGTGGACGTTGACGAGTGCTAAGTTTAAGATGATAATGATAATTATCTACTACACAATGCTGACGACATTTCATAGAATAGTAGACTGAAATTCATTTAAAATCTTTCATTATTTCTGATTTTAACCAGTTAACTTCCATAATTGAAGAGACAATTAAAAACCACTGTTTCTCACGTGGATCCACGTTCGCACGATACGAAGGATTAATCATGTTTTAACTCTTCAACATCTAACATTCAAGTACATCTTCAAAACGAGTTCACTATTATTCGAGTTCACATCCACCTGGCACTCGGTGATTATCACAAATATTCTATCGCACGCAACAGTTCTTTATAGCGGTCTGCAGCCCATTCCCGGATGCCTATTACCCGGCAGTAACCGTTTATGGGTCGTTGCCTACATTTATATTGTATAGTTATTGACAGGTTACTGCCCCATTGCTCTCAAGTACTGTTTGAACTTCTTTTCTTAAAGTTAACCCTCGTGAGCCGGTTAGGACTCAATAGTCAATGGTTTATTGTATTAAAAGCTATTGCTTTTGTTCAAAGCTTTCAGTTAACGATGGAAAAGAGAATGAGAGGGGAGGAAGAAATGACTGTGTTATTATACTTAATGTGGTCTATAAGCCTCAAGAACGGCTGATAAATGTTAAGCTTTCGATTTTAAGGACAAGAAAATAGTTTTTGTTAAACAATGAACTTGATGTACAGACGACAGCATATCAAGCTACTACAATCTGTCAAATTTCTTTAATAGATTTTCAACTTTATAGGTAAAGCATAAGGTTCAAATGACACTCTCATATGACACTTACTCGCCGACGCCATCTAGTTATATCGACCAAAAATCTTGTAAATGTGTCTTAGAAGGTCTATCTACAGAAATAACTGTCATTTCGTTTCAATCCGTCATCTTGGAAACACGACATTTTATTTAATTATGGTTCATTTATATAAAAAAATAAGCAAAATTACCAGTATTAGCATACCCGGTTCCTGTCTTCTGTCCACAGCACTGAAAAGTTGACCGGGAAAATTTTAGCTCCCTGCCTGGTTGACTGTGAAGTGCCGTGCTTGACCGACGCGGAGAACGCCTGGAAAGCGGCTTGCCCGGATACAGATCGCCCTATAAACCCATCTTCCCAGAGACAGTGGGATGAGCCGCTCTGCAGGTTGGTACGGAATAATCTTATCAATACGTCCACCAATTCTGCTGAGCGTGCCCGCCTATTGGCTGTGGGTGAGTGGGAGTCGGGGCTCTGGCTTCAAGCACTCCCGTCACCCAACATAGGCACTATGCTGGGTGACACCACCTTTCGGCTCGCTACCTGTCTGCGTTTGGGCGCTCCTTGCGGGGCTCCGCATCGCTGTCAGTGCGGTGAAGCTGTCGACTGCCTCGGGCACCATGGCCTATCCTGCAGTAGGAGCGCAGGCCGGATAGCACGGCACGCCAGCATTAATGACATCATCCGTCGTGCTCTTGTCACCGCCGGGGTGCCAGCTGTTTTAGAACCCAACGGTCTGGCACGCGACGATGGAAAGAGACCAGACGGAATGACCATAATGCCCTGGAAGTTAGGTAGACCTTTGGTGTGGGATGCAACATGTGTCGACACCCTTGCGCCATCCCATCTTCCTAGTACGGTGGGCTGTGCTGGGGCGGCTGCTGCAGGTGCAGAAAACCTCAAACGGCGAAAATATTGCAACCTAATTGGGAGTTATATGTTCGAGCCGTTTGGGGTTGAAACACTAGGGCCATGGGGTCCGAGTGCCCACTTGGTTTTTCGAGATATCGCCAAGCGGTTAATCGACTCTTCACGTGACCAGAGGGCTGGCCTATTTCTTGGCCAAAGAATTAGCATTGCCATACAACGTGGCAATGCTGCCAGCCTTTTGGGCACTGTTCCTGTTGACAGCGATGTGGACGAATTCTTTGATGCCCTATGATTATTTTACTTATTTTTTTATATAAATGTACATATTATTATAGTTTATATGTTATCTTAAATTATAGGAATTAATTTGTCTATTACAACATACCTATTCTATCTATTATGGTTCACCAACAGATGTTACAGATACGTATTATACAGAATATAGGAACATAAAGGTAATTGTGTCTTAAATCTAACTGCACAACCAGTTACAGGCAAACACCTCATGCAAAATGTAATTATAAATTTAATTTGAACAACTCAATGTACTTAAATAATTCATTCGACATTTAGTAGCCTTTTCAACAAACCCCGACTTCCCATCCTCCCTGCAGCATGTTCGCGATACAACACACACACAAGTGTTGTGTGTGTTCACAAGTTGGATCCTGTGTAATCCCCATCTAATAGTGCGGGGACAGCACGGCGTGGTTACTAATAGTGCGGGGACAGCACGGCGTGGTTACTAATAGTGCGGGGACAGCACGGCGTGGTTACTAATAGTGCGGGGACAGCACGGCGTGGTTACTAATAGTGCGGGGACAGCACGGCGTGGTTACTAATAGTGCGGGGACAGCACGGCGTGGTTACTAATAGTGCGGGGACAGCACGGCGTGGTTACTAATAGTGCGGGGACAGCACGGCGTGGTTACTAATAGTGCGGGGACAGCACGGCGTGGTTACTAATAGTGCGGGGACAGCACGGCGTGGTTACTAATAGTGCGGGGACAGCACGGCGTGGTTACTAATAGTGCGGGGACAGCACGGCGTGGTTACTAATAGTGCGGGGACAGCACGGCGTGGTTACTAATAGTGCGGGGACAGCACGGCGTGGTTACTAATAGTGCGGGGACAGCACGGCGTGGTTACTAATAGTGCGGGGACAGCACGGCGTGGTTACTAATAGTGCGGGGACAGCACGGCGTGGTTACTAATAGTGCGGGGACAGCACGGCGTGGTTACTAATAGTGCGGGGACAGCACGGCGTAGTTACTAATAGTGCGGGGACAGCACGGCGTGGTTACACGGGGATTGGGGGATTGGCTTCTGAATGGTGATTAAATTCGGGTAGGAGTTAGTAATTAAATTATTTAATAATTTTGGGTGATTTGAAGATTCGCTCCTGGGTTATGTTGGAGAAATTGAAATTATTTTTGTTTACGTGGACTTATATGCGGTCAATATGGAGCAATGGTGGCCTATGGGTACGGAAAAATTACGAGTTGTAGGTCGTATAGGTTGGAACCCAGACAGGCACTTTATTTTTGTGTAAATTAATTATTCACAACTGGTCTTAAAACGGCGAAGGAAAACATCTTGAGACATCCACCAACCTGCACTGGGCCCGCGTGTTTGATTATAACCCACTCACTCTCTCAGAGAGAAGGCCTGTGTCCCAGCAGTGGGAACATTATAGGTTGATTAAGGTTTTGGCTTTGTTGAGTCGGATGGACAGAGATAAAGGAACACATGGCAACTTATACCTGAGCTATCTGAGTGACAGGCTCTATCTAAAACTCGTTGAGATAACGTCCAGGCACTGAACAGAATAGTCAAGGACGGCTGAACAATGTCTTCCTTAGGCCAGATTTATGGCCGGCAGGAGTTGTGTACAGACGTAACAGGGAAGCACAACCGAAACAAAGCTCTAAAGAGCTGAGAGTGTTATTAGTCTATAAGGTATTTGAGGGTCTTGTGGCTAAGTAATAACAGCCACACGGGTCCATCAATCAGGTTAAGCTATGCTTGCCGCGGTTGCTCCGTGCATGGGTCACCATCTTTACATAACGAGAATCTTTATGTAAAGATGGTGACCCATGTCAATCTTTACATACCCTCGGAAAGCTCTATATTTAACAGTCGTTACGGGTCGTCAGAAGCTCGAAAGTCTGACAACCAGTCTCACCAAAAGGGTATCGTATTACCCAGTTACTGGGTTGTGGAGGTCAGATAGGCAGTCGCTCCATGTAAAATACTGGTATTCAGCTGCATCCGATTAGACTGGAAGCCGACTCCAACATAGTTGGGAAAAGGCTAGGCAAATGATGAGTCTATATATGGTATTTATGTTATGGATATTTGTTTGGTCGGCGCCTGCGACCCCTTACTTGTCACAGGAATGCCACAGACACACAAGAGTGCCTCTGAGACTCAAGGCATAGACAAGTAATGAGGTTATGTCTGGCGCGGATTAAAAATTAATATTTTATCGTATTTGTTATTTTTCATATTTATTACACCTATTTTATCATTTATTTATTTCGGTAACTGCCCGTGACATCACAGCGGGCCCTATCAGAATACCAGCGCTGTGACATTTATTTTTTAAATGTTGCAACATCATGCTGAGATAGGAGCCTTTTGGCCTCGTATAGGACTTTTTATTTTATTTTTCTTTTTATTACTTTGTTTTATATAACTTGGATTTTTTATTTATATTTTTACTGTGTTTAGTTTAGTTTGTGATCAATGTGATCATCCTATACGAGTCGCAATAAATACTTTTTCTTTTTTTCTTTGTTGCCTGAATTAAATAATGTATTACCTATTATTAAAATTATGGCAGTTTAAATTTTTTTTTTTAATAAATGATAAACACGTAGTTCTGTAACAAAAAAAGATTGTAACTTGCTCCAGATCGGTCGGTTCAATCGCAGCAAAAATAGAATTTTATTATAAAAATCTTGAAATAGTGAAAAATAATTGGAAGTAGGTCGCAGTGTGACGGCTACTAGCAGCCAATAAAATAATATTAATTGGCTTGTCTAGACGGCAGGCGAGCGAGGGGAGGGGAGGGGACGCGGTGGAGGTGACATACGGGGGGTAAAGTTAGGTAGTAAATAGATTTGGGTGGTTTGTCGTTGATCCCATATGCGACTACTGTGCTTTTCTACTCGGTTCGTGCGATAAAAATACTGTACACCAACGTGTTCTTGGGCGTTGACCTGAAAGTCTAGATTTTTGCCCGGGTAATGGCAATAGTACCGGCCCTATTACATAGGACTTATCATTTATAGCTGGTGGAATGTACGGGAACTATAGAAACACTTCTGCTCAACCTTTCGAAGACTACTAACTGGCGTGATGTTATGTTATGTTGTTGGGTGCCCATTAGGCAAATCCAGTTAATGACAATAGGCTCGCCCTATATTTTATGTGACTAAATCACAACTGCGGGGTAATTGTGTAACACACTAACTGAAAAGTAGCAATGGGTTTAATTTTGACAGTTTAACAACATTCATTGCGTTATTTACGTTGGTGAGCATACAAATTTTTCGAACATGTGAAGCAATGGAATAGCAATATCCTTCAAAATTATTCAGATTGTGATTGAAAATGTGCTACGCAATTAGGGTGTTGGGTGCACTCTGCTTTCCCCTTCCACAGGGAAACCAGACATGATGAACTATGTTATATTCTTTACTCTCCAACCTCCATAACAGTATGTCACCTTAAAACCACTATTCATCCCATAGACCGTGTAAAATTGAACTAAACAAGTACTTAGCGAGGCGAACGCGTGTGTCCAACAGTTTCGATGGGTCCCTACAATCCGTGCCTGGACTTTTGTGGAGGGGTATACGTACAGTCAGGGCAAAAACACTTGAGCAAAGTCCGCAAGCGTGTTTCTCGTAAGAGTCGTAAGTTTAATCGTTGAAATGTGATTCAATTTGGATTCAATACACAAAAGTATGAGTCAAAGATGTTTGATTTTATGCACAACGCCTGATCGCTTTTTTTCAACTCTATTTATATAATACTAGCTTTTGCCCGCGACTTCGTCCGCGTATATGTCGGTTATCGCGGACGCAGACGAAGTCGAAGTCGAATAAAAAGTAGCCTATGTCCTTTGTTGGGGTTCACACTTACCCTGTACCAAATTTCACACAAATCGGTTCAGTAGTTTAGGCGTGAAGAAAAGACAGACAGACAGAGTTACTTTCGCATTTATAATATTAGTTAGGATTAGGACTATGCTAAAAACAAACAAATTACATAATAAATCCCATTCATGTGCATGTTTCGTTCCATCCACCACACAGTTGTGATTTTTAGGGTTACAATAGGAAAAACTGGAACCTCTGTAGGATCACTTCGTTATCCATCCGTCTGTCAGTCTGTCAAGACCCTTTTTCTCAGCATCGCATGTAGGTCTTAAACTAGAGGTAGGTAAAAAATAATTGGGTTCTACCTGAACTAGGAATAGAACTGTATCTCAGGTCAAGATCAATGCGAAGAAATTTAAGGGCAATTTGTTGAATTGCTCTAATTTCACATGAGACGTTTCAGTTTTGCCCTTTGGATAGCAGGCAACGCATTTGCGATACCTCTGGTATTGCAGATGTGCTTAGAGGTTGGTGACCACTTAATACCAGGTGGGCCGTCTCGGCTTGTTTTCTACTTAATTACTACCTTCAACTTTCTAATTGACCAACTCTTTGACAGTTTAAAAGTGCCTGTAAATGGTTTAATATAAATAAATACTTTGCTTGTGGGCTTGTGGCTAAATAATAACAGCCGCACGGGTCGATCGATCAGGTTAAGCTACGCTTGCCGCGGTTGGTCCGTGGATGGATGACCATCTTTACATACCAAGACCCCTCCGTGCCTCGGAAAGCACGTTAAGCCGTTGGTCCCGGCTGTCATTCGTGGATCTTTGACAGTCGTTACGGGTCGTCAGAAGCCCGAAAATCTGACAACCAGTCTTACCAAGGGGTATCGTATTACCCAGTAACTGGGTTGTGGAGGTCAGATAGGCAGTCGCTCCATGTAAAATACTGGTATTCAGCTGCATCCGGTTAGACTGGAAGCCGACCCCAACATAGTTGGGAAAAGGCTAGGCAGATGATGATGAAAATAAATACTTTGTGTTTTATAAAAAGTGTAAGTATCCATATTTTTGCCCTTGACTGTACAATCAGAGCAGCACTTGTGCGAAGGGGTGTTTGCTGTTATTTTATATAGAAATAAGTTTCTTATCTGAAGTTTAATTGTCTATGAAGTTGGATTGGAGCGTGGGATAAGTGGAATTGTGGGGACTGGATCCAGGTAGATGTATGTTATGACGATTCTAGGATAGTTAAATCTAGTTTATTGGTTGGAAAGATAGATATAATAGTCTTTATTATGTACACGATATGAATTACAGATATAAAAGTAGAAATTTCATACAGAGTGGCAGGGATATCCTCAATATACCATGGTTTCAGGACATGATTCTAAACGTAAAAATTCGTCGGTTATTAAATAATATCTATTGGCAGTCTTAAGCGGGCTTTTAAAGACAACCTTTGGATGGATTTAAAGGGAGAAGGAGAGACAATACTGTAGGTAGTCTGTGGTGTACAAAAAATTACTTATTTAGATCCTAATAAGGACACAATATAACCCAGTTGTATTTCCAAAGGGGTAACCACTGGATTGCTAATCCACGTTGCGAGTCCAACTTATTTCCAGCAATTTTTCAAACCAACTGTACCCTAAGGCTTGTTTCACACGTACCACAACGCGCGGGCGCTAATTTTTATGAAAATTAATAGTTAAATTCACATTTAGCCGTCATTATAGACCGCAACCACAATGCAACCACCACCAGCGACACTGCGAACCAGCGGCCGACCACATCCATTTTGTAGGTACCACAACGCAACCGCAAGAAGCCGCAGCGACACTATTCCCACGTAACTACTGCTTGACCACATTTTGTCGCTGCGATGTGGTGTGGTTGTGGTGATGTGGTGTGAATGGGTCCTCAGTCGTCATCATCATCATCATCATTTCATTTCATTTCATTTCATTTATTTATTTTGTGAACATAGGTGATTACAGGTGTTTTTAATATAAATATCAAGTGCACAAACCATGTTCCGCCGATAGGCATACAAAATCCGAGTTAAAGTTATTGTAAACTTATTTAAAAAATTAAAACAAAAAAAAAATCATGCAGTAGTTATAAAGGAATTAACAATGTCAAAAAAAAAAAAAAAAATCATGTTATTAGGCATGTCAAGTTGTAAAAAATGTCATAGGAGAATGTCACGAAACAGAAAAAAAAAAATACATAATGTCAATAGATATCAAAACACAGATATTGTTTATACATTCTAAAAAATTAAAAAATCTTCAAAATTTGTCATCCATATACTCCTTGACTGAATAATATACCTTGTCATTTAGTAGCGGCAGCCTTGTTCCTTTTACTGCTGAGTACAGGCCTCCTCCCTCTTGTGCCATACTCTCCTGGTCTGTGCGAACCTCAAACAGGTCGTTCCCTACGTGAATCGTATTTATTACCGTATCCTTTGTGATACGGACTGCCACGTTGGTCTAGTGGTCAAAAGCGCGACTGCTGAGCGTGGGGTCCTGGGTTCGATTCCCAGGTCGGGCAAAGTTTTATTGGGTTTCTCCATTAGGAATTTCTCAGTAACAGCCCGGAGTTTGGAAGAACTTGGCGGTGTGATACCCCCGTGCCCCGGAAAGCACGTTAAGCCGTTGGTCCTGCACATCATCTCTCTCTGGTCGTGTTGGAATGCCGTCGGACTATGAGAGTGAGAGAGTGCACCTGTGTCTGCGCATACAGTTGTGCTCTATAATATTATGCCGCGCTGATGGCTCTCCGCTGAGATTATACATCCAAACCCAAGGTTTGAAAATATCTAATAGAAAAAAAACCGCCATCTTTTGCAATTTCGAGACTGAGCTCTGCAACTGTTTAATTTGTTATGACTAACAAAAACAGTTATTATAGATAAAATTAGCCGCCGCACTATCAGAGCCATATTGCCAAATACTATAAACAAAGTTACAATGAGTACCAAGGCGATACTTAGAACTACACTACACGCAAACAAGTTGGAACATTGATAAAACTTAACAACTGTTGTGACTTTCTATATCTATGTACCTATATTTATATGAAATAGTTTTGTAATGAAATGACTGATAGATAACGTTAAGTATACGATAGAACGTGTTGGGAAAGATAATATTATTGATTTTTAGAGGGGTAGAATAAGAAAATACAATTTATTTTTAGAGAGGTTAATAATATTGTGGATTTCCTGCGATCGATTTATGCGGGCGAAGCCACGGCCAAAAAGTAGTAAACCATTAAATCGATTTTTACCGGGATTACAAGTATCCTTTGTGTTAATCCAGGTTATAAACTATCTGTGTGCCAAAATTCATCGAAATTTAAAAAAAAAATCAGCCGTTTTTGCGTAGGTACCAAACTTCCCAACTTTCTCATTTATAATATTAGTAGGACAATAGTCTCCTGTTTGATCACTATCTCACGTTTTCTTGTCGTGTCACTATGAGCTATTTTTAACATGAAAATACATAGCTCACGCAGCGGTGTTGGAATTGTAACAGCAGCACTGTAAGAACATTTTTGACGTTTTCATGAATTTCAGTTAATAATGACTGTTTATATATGAGAAAAAAACATATTATGCCATACATATATACATTGTTGTACGGGCTACAATAATGAAGTACCGCTGGAACTATAATTTATCGAATAGATACATAGATATCCGTGAATAGATATAATATGTTATATTTGAACCATTTGTTAGCAGTCACAGGCATACGCCAAGGCGCCGCCAGTCAGTTAGTCAGGAAGTAGCGATAACTAAGGACTTATTTTAATACCGTACCTCGGAGAAGCACTTTAGTTAGGCGACGGAAGTGCATATTTGCCTAGAAACAATCTAGTTACTCGTCACTTAGAAACTAGGTGATCGATCATCATCATCATCAGCCGAGCCTTTTCCCAACTATGTGGGGTCGGCTTCCAGTCTAACCGGATGCAACTGAATACCAGTATTTTATATGGAGCGACTGCCTATCTGACCTTCACAACCTAGTTACTGGGTAATACGATACTCCTTTGTAAGACTGGTTGTCAGACTTTCGGGTTTCTGACTACCCGTAACGACTGTCAAAGATCCACGAATGACAGCCGGGACCAACGGCTTAACGTGCTTTCCGAGGCATGGAGGGGTCTCGGTATGTAAAGATGGTCAACCATCCACAGACCAACCGCGGCAAACGTAGCTTAACCGGATCGATCGACATGTGCAGCTGTTGTTATTTAGCCACGGGCCCCTCTAAACTAGGTTATCGATTTAAATACAAAACAAATAAAAGAGATAACCCACGTGGACAAAGTCGTGGTTTAAAACTAGTTTAACTAGGTATAACTGCACAACGACTTAGTTCCGAGGTGTCAGCTAGTTTCCAACTGCGACGCGAAGGGCGATAATCTGTGAACTAATGTACTTAGTTCTGTAGTTCAGTTTCATTGTTTGTAGCTCATTTGTGAACTGAGTGAGATAAGAAGAGGTGGAGACAGCGCATTTTAATTCAGATATCAGATAAAATAAAAAATAAATAAAAACTTTATTCACTTCAGAAAAAAACGATTTATTCCCTGATCCCTAGTAGCAGATTACAAGGAGCCTTAGGTGCTAGGTTTCTACAAAAAGATTTAAGAAGATTTCTTCTACTAAATAAAGATCTTAAATGCCTACACCACAGAAGCTAGAGGTATAATAATTTGCATAAGAGTTCCTTTCATAACAAAAGTGAGCTCTGAGGAAGGACTTGAAGATTTATTCCATCAAGAATGAAAGTTTGTATATTTATATGAATGAAAATCGTTATCTTTGTCAATGAGAAATCTCATCGGGCACACAGCTTGTTATAATTATAACTTTTGTGAGTAATTTGTTATGTAGGAATCATTTACGAGCAGATTTTCGGGATTGTCTGACGGACTTCGAACTGGACCAGAGGTCGTTCTGATCTCGATCCCGAACACGATTATTTACAAAATTATTCATAACTTTGTATTTCAGTCTGATTTGACCTCCTTTTAAGGATGTGAAGAAAAAACTAAATGATCGCCCAACGGGCACACTCATCTATCTAACCGTGCCAAAAAATCTGACCCTCTTATCCTTCTTAACCAACTGACATTGCAAAAATTATCATAAATAATCAATTCCAATTCACATAAACCTTACTAAAACCGAAATTCCTATTCTCTTAAACTTTAGGTACTTATTTAAAATGCAAACCCGCCCATAACCCAAAAACTCGCCTTAATCAAAGATATTGAACATTCCTGGTCGCAGTCCAACTCACTTGGCAGGCATCTGATTACGTTTCAATTCTACCCTCCCTGCCGCTACCAGCGAACACTTGAGCTCCCACAGATACTGCCACTGTAGGGGGTGTACGGTCGCGGCCAGAATGGGTTTAGCAGATAAATAATGGAGGCGTTACTTTGTATAGATCCCTTCTTTACAAAAAATGACAACTGTCACAGTGTTTGATACCTTGTTGATCGTGATCGCGAGCCCGACTCCTGAGTATGGTGTCTTTGGTTTGATTATAAGGTCGAGCAATTTTTCCATAGTTACGAGCTGGATAGGTTCTATTAAAACTGGAAGGAGGAAGCGCGGGCTCGTGAACGATGGAAGGAGTGGAAAAGGTCTTCCAGCCTTTGCCCAGGAGTGGGACAGCGTAGGCTAATAAAAATAAAAACTTAGCAGCAGTTGGGAGCAGGTAGCAGTTAGGAGCCTGGATTCTGACCCGGTTCATGGCAATCGGGTCGCCCCTTATTAGATGACTGTCGAATCTCTGTATCGCTTGGTACTGTTATCTATAACAACACTCTGTGTACCTGAATAACATATCCAAATTAATTACTCCGTTAATAATTTTCGTGTGTTCAGTTAAAAATATGGGACCTACATATATCTGGAGAAATCTGGGTACTACAATAAATTTCGGTACTACTACGCCCCTACGAGACGCTTCAGGTAATTCAGGCATTGTAATATCTAATAACGCCAGTGGTAAACATTTTTATTCCCCGACTGTACGTGCCAATGTACTGTGAATTTGCATTTGTATCAGAGACCGCTAATCCGCTGTACCGCGGACCGATGTCTGTAGCGTCTGTTAAGTCCTTTAGTTGTCTCCTCTGTTAAGTCCTTTAGTTGTCAGCGACGAATGGGGGGTTAATATAGTTGAAGGCGTTAATTGTCGACTTTGTCAGTATTTGTGAGTTTGTGAGGAAAATACGTTTTTGTTCTTTCAAGTATTGTGTCTAGTGAGTGATTTCAATAGTCTATTAGAAATACTTACTTATAATTTTTAGGGTTCCGTACCCAAAGGGTGCCGACGGGACCCTATTTCTAAGGCTCCGTTGTCCGTCCGGGTGGGCCGGCCGTCTGAATGTCGGCGGACTGTATCTCATGAACCGTAATAGGTAGACAGTTGTAATTTTATTGCTGTGAATAATAAAAATAAAATAAAGTTAATAAAAATTAAAGGGGGCTTCCATACAAGATTTTTTTTTCGGCATTTTTTGCGTTGTGGTACGAAACCCTTTGTGTGCGAGTCTAACTCGCCCTTGGCCGGATTTTATTAAACTAGGTAATTGGACTTATTTATTATTTATTTATTTATTTATTTATTTTTATTTTATTATTTATGTACACACAGTAAAATACATAAAGAAATGACATAATTAAGATATGAGTACAAAGGTACTGCTTATTTCTTAAGAAATTTCTTCTTTCTTTTTTATTCTATCAATTTGTTTTTCCTCATCATTCTCCTGCCCTTATTGAAATGTATTTGTTGTATTCTATACTTCTCTATTAGTCTACATCTCGGTAGTCACCCCCTTTCTAGCCATATATTCTTTCACACAGTTTGTTTTTTTGGTTCTGCCCTGCTCTTAGAAATAAAGCAGTAGGATTGTAATTTACTTAATTGTTTGTAACAAATTTTTACAATTCTACTCGCATTGAAATAATTTCAGAAGCTTCATTAATTAAACAACCTAAAGTTCTTAAATTTTTTTTTGACTGAGCCCAAGTCCCAAGTGATTTTAAGTAAAGAAAATCACAAGTAATACTCCTTAAAAAAAACTCATTTAAAACAAAAAACCATTACTTAAATTAAAAACGCCGAAATCCTTCGTTAACCCTCAAACTGCAAAGTCGCCTCTAAAAGACCGACACAATGCAATACATTAAAACTTGTCGACACTTCGCGTTCTGTCGGCGTGTCGGGAACTCGGCTTTAAAGGCTCATTTACACGAAGAGAGATTCTTGTCTTAAATGGAGGATTATTGAAAGACAGTAAACATTTTGTAAACAGTACGTATGATACACTCATGAAGAATGTTTAAACCACTTTATCTTTGAAATTGGAAGTGTCTGTGTAAACATGAAATCTTATGTACTTAGTTCCAGTTTTCAAATAACCTATAAAATCGCCCGTTAAGTCTTGTATGACATAATCGTAGGCGAGTTTTGTTTTAACACCAAGCGCTTGGCAAGACTGGCTACGTGGAGCGGGGAGCGGCGCGGGTGCGGACAGGCGCGCGGTCTGCCTGGCCGCAGTGGAGCGCGACTGCGTTCTGCGTGTTGTCGTGTCCAGTGTTTGTCAAAATATAATATGGATGAAGAAGACTTATTTTTACTATAAAAAAGCTCTAACTATTTACGAACACGGGTCCCCGCGCGGGCCGCCCGCACTCGTTTTGGTATGATGACAATAGGATCGCTCCATAATCATGGGACTTAAACATAACTGACGACTGCGAAATGTGGGTGTATTATAATTATGTATACACCTCTGTCTAACCAGTTGGAGAATACAGGCGCGGTGTTATGTTATGTAATAGTTACTTTCTGTCTTGAGTGCGATAATTGCAAAACACTTGAGTGCCTCGCATGGACGTTCACGTCTCTCGGTGGGCGAGAAACTATGCTCGTGTAAATGAGCCTCAAATAGCAGATTATTATTATAGTTCTCCTTTGTTATAGTATCAATATCGCGCTTTCTTTTGTCTTTTGTTCGGCGAGACAAAGGAGTTTTTATTAAACAGGCTTCTATTTTAAGTCTTGCAGGCTTTATTTAATGAAAAATCTAAGATCCGACAGAAAGATTTTGGTGAAAGATAAGCTGAAGATTTACAAAATCTTTCTATAAATAACATACCTACCACAAATAAGTTATTTTATTTTACTCTCATTACTAAAGGTCTAGTTTTTTTCTTTATTAGTCTGTTTTGTGTCCCACTGCTGGGCAAAGGCCTCCCCTTTATTCCTTCCAAACCTCCCTGAGTTGTGCGATCTCTGGCCATGTTGGCCCTGCGAATGATATTAGATCGTCACACCACCTTCGCCTTGACCTACCTCAGACATCCAGTGAGTGACGATCTTTGCCCATCTCCCCGGGTGCATTCGCGCAACATGTCCGGCCCACTCCCACTTCAGCCTGGCTGTTTTTTCTCCAACATCCGCTACTTGAGTTATGGAGCGCAGCGTGGTGTTTTTAACACCTTATATGCTGCGCTCCGTTACGCAAATATACTGCCTAATATGCTGCGCTATATTTAGGTATGAAATCAAAAATAAAGGTGGAAGCACCCGGGTAGCCCGTGAAATTCTAAATTTCTTAAGTTTGTTGCAATTTGCAGGTCAGTGTATGGTTGTATGTTGAACAGAATATGATTCGTAACCGTAACAACTCGTATTTACAGAATCATAATCATTAAAATCACTTATTACAATCCTCTCAGTTCATAGAACCGTAATGAATGGCGATTTAATGAATTATCAATTAATACACAGACAGACTTTTAGGGGCTTTTGAGGGGCTTGTGGCTAAGTAATAACAGTCGCGCGGGTCGATCGATCAGGTTAAGCTACGCTTGCCGGGGTTGGTCTGAGGATGGGTGACCAACATTAATATCAAGGCCCCTCCTTGCCTCGGAAAGCACGTTAAGCCATTGGTTTGGCTGTCAATCGTGGATCTTTGGCAGTCTTTACGGATCCTCAGAAGCCCGAAAGTCTGACAACCAGTCTTACCAAGGAGTTGGTATCGTATTACCCAATAATAACTGGAGAGCATGAGATTTGTGTATATGTGTTAATAATATATAGTTTTAATAGGTTTCAAGAATTTATTAACATAGGTACCCACATTATAGAAAACTAGCAGTGCCCCGCGATTTCACCCGCATAAGTCATGATTCGAAAGACACGTGGCGCCATTTATTATTATAATAACGTTATTGTTGTTTTCCTCGGGAACAGCACTTTTTTTCAGGATGTAAGGTACCCTATGTCCGTTTCTGTACACCTGACAAAGTATATGCAAAATTTCAGGATGATCGGTTCAGTGGTTTAGGTGTGAAAAGGTAACAAACAAACTTACTTTCGTATTTATAATCTTAGGATGCATAGTCACAGTCACAAACCGTTATAATAAAAATATATCGAATATCAAACCACTTTTTCATAGTCAATACGATTATTTGATACGATACTTTAACAAAAAAGACTATTTTTTTATACCTAGTTAGGTACATTAATTAAAACCAGGCACTTTGTCACTGGCCACGTAACGAGCATGTGTTGTTGTACTGTATTACGTTTTGAGCTAACTTTTTTATATTTGCGGACATCGTAATTTGGTGCAAAATATTTAAGCTTAAATTCGGCGATGCATGGCTTATCGCTGTGTTTTGTGTGAAAGATAGTAATTAATGTTTAGGAGAGCTGTTGTTGTTGGTTAGTTAATTAGAACAACGATGGTTTTTATGTAGCTCACAGTAAAAAAAAATCCAAGTCTTTCCTTGCATTCCTTGGTATCGTGGATTTTGTCAAGCAAATGAAAAAAAGAAAACTTGCACAAATAAGACGGACATTCTAACGATCATTAAATGCACTCATGGTAAGCAGTATTACCTAAGCTGAAAAATTGTCATTGCCATACATTTGAAATGTTGGACCCAAAATACTATAAGGTTTCATTAAATTCCCGCTTATTTAAATAATACTCAGTCAAATAAATAAATTACCACTCTTTCTCAAACAAAAACGCCCAAACACAGTCACAACTAAACACCACAAAACGTCAAGCATTTTGTAGTTCCCACTAAGTTAACCCTATGCTAGCCAATCTGACGTCCGCAATCAGGCTGTGTGAGCCAACTAGAAGCGTATGACGTCACAGTTGATTGATGGAGCCAATCACACACAGTTGGCACTGCTGTCTGTTCGGCTATCAGTTTCAAGTGCTGTTCACTGGGAATTGTTGAGCGCATTTTTCATTCTGTCTGTACTGTGTGCAGTGTGAGTATCGGTTGTTGGGTATGAACTGCCACTATCGCTATGATCATTTATATGTTCCAGCAATTATTTCGTAGAAACATAAATTCTGACATTTTTCATAGATTAAAAATAAGTTTAAAAACTAAAACCCGACTACTGAAAAGGATGAAACAAGAAAGTACCTTCCCGTGCTCGCATGCCGCTGTACTAACATTATTATAAGCTATGGTAGCATGCGACCACGGGAAGCTACCTACTTTCTTGTTTCATCCTTTTCAGTAGTCGGGTTTTACTTTTTAAACTTATTTTTTATTTGGAGCTTATTTCAGTAATATTTACATTTTTGAAATGTCCTAATTAAGCCCTTTCATTTGATACCGAACACGGCATGATTAAAAAAAAATATTTTATGTCATGACTTTATGTCCGCTAGAGGGCGCCATATTTAATTTATTGTGACGTCACATAGCGAATCAGCAGCGGACGATCAAGACGCTTCCAACGATACCTCATTTGTTCATTTATGACAAGAAGTTTGGAAGTTATGAGGGAGCAGATGAACATACATACATGCATACATGCATACCGGTCAAAATCATAAACCTCCTTTTTGCTTCGCCGTAGTCGGGTAAAAATGGAATAACAACCAGCGCCACGCAAAATGCGAAGTGAACAATAAATATGAGTTGAAACAAATACGAGTGGTATTAGTTGTTGGTATTAGAACGGAATAAAACAGACCGAAGCCCATGTCTTTGTCTTCTCATTCAGACTCTTCATTCTTGGTTTCTTTCGCTTCTATGCTTTTCAGTGTATTTGGTGTTAGCTGTAAATAAAAATTATGCATCATTTATTAATGTAGGAATCTCAGATTTGAAGGCGAACTAGACATTAATAAAAGTTTTATTAAAATTCATTTAACCTTTTTCACGTGTAGGGCAACAAACAGGCATAATCAGCCTATAATATTCCCACTGCTGGGACACAGGCCTCCTCTCTGTGAGAGGGAGTGGGCTGTAATCTACCACGCGGGCAAAGTGCGGGTTGGTCAAATAGTCTTCGATTTTTTGGTTCTATGACATGCCGGTTTCCTCACGATGTTTTCCTTCATCGTTTTGAGAGCAGTGATAATGAAATTATTTACACAAAGTAAAGCGCCTGCCTGGTTTCGAACTGCTCCTCAACAAAACAAACAGGCAGACAGACATAAATAACTGTAAACAAACACTATTATTTGTTTTGTGCTCGTATCCGAGTTCGCTGATTTTTGTGTAAATATTTCCTACTTTAACACGGGTATCAGCTTTAAGACCTCTCCGATTTTTGTCGTAGATTGTTTAGCAAATATAATAAAGAGATACCTTCTTACTTTTATTTATTTTCAAAATAGCAGCTCGCCCCAGCGGTAAATCTAAATCCAAGTTAAATATTATCTAAGCGGTTACACAGAAAGACACGAAAAGTGACTTTATTTTATGCTAGCTTCTGCCCGTGACTTCGTCCGCGTGAAACTCGTTCCCCCGTCCCACCCCGTCGCACCGCATCGCCTGACCGCCCGACAGTACTTTGTTTCCGCTCAGCGTTTTTCTGACTTTTTTGTATTTTGTCTTCCCAAGAAATAGGCTATCAATGCAGAAATAAATCCGAATGGTAGTTCCAGAGATTACAGTGTCCAAACAAACAATCAAACTCTTCAGCTTTATTATTAATATACAACATGTCACGGAATTACCTCACACCACCAAACACGCCAATTAGAATATTATGTTATAATCATAATACAGAAACTGAATTTTTAACATTATGTATAAAACATTGTTTATTTACTAAGTTAGTTTCACTGACTGTGGGAAAAAATTGTGCCACACACGTACAAGGGTCTAGCGTAGTAGGAACTCGGCCATTTTGGTTTGTTTTACTGTACAGCGGAAGTATGACTGCTAATAAAAAAATACCTAAATTAAAATGACAGAAACTGATTCAGTAAACTATACTGAACACACTGCTTTCATAATGTGCATTAATTCAGTAACACATTGTAGATTATGTATAGATAGAATAGATTGAAGATAACATTACAATACATTGGAAGTTGAAATAGATTTCCATCTCAATCTAACATAACAAATCACCAAAGGAATTGAAACATCGCAATAATAACGAGTTCCTTCTGTCTCTGTTTTAATGCAGTGGCTAATTGTTCAGAGGGGGACGTGCGGGGTGAGGGGAGTCGAACAAGTTGTTTCAGTCGAGGGTTGAGTTCGCGACGGAGGCGAAGAATGCCTTGTTATTAAGATGTTAATGTTGTTTTAAAGTGGAATCATCTGTTTGTTTAGACAACGGAAGAATGATTGGTGATTGGCGAATTAATGATTTGAGCAGCAGTAGCATGTTAGATTACACTTACTTAATATATAACGCCTGTATTCCCCGTAGGATTAGGCAGTGGTGAATATATTTTAACGATACATACCTCAAAAGAAAAAAACGGAACCCTTATAGTATCACTTCGTTAACAAAACCCTTTTTTTCAGGAGCGCGGCCACGAATCCAGACCCCGGACTGCTACTGAGAATTTCCAGATGGTAAAACCCAATAACATTATACCTGACCCGGGATTCAAACCCAGAATGTCTTGCTCAGCAGTAGCCCCTTTAGGGTATATTGTTCTGTGGCAGTAGCGCTTGCGACCAATATATCAACGACACGCGACGTGAATTTGTAGTGTGATATACCTACATGTGCAATATACTTGAGATTGATAAGTTTATGTTTTCCATCACTATTTTGGGAGCGGTGGTGATGAATATTTACACAAAGTAAAGCCTGCCTGGGTTCGAAACCACGACCTACAACTCGTAAGTCGGGGCTGTTACCACTGAGCCACCACAAATATCATATATTTTGTATTGTTTTAGTCATTTGTGAATGGTCAACTGATTAAATTGAAAATGATTTTAATACGGTTTTAATTTTATTATTGGTTTTTGCTATTTTACTTTATTGCCAATCACAGAGGTTTAATTGAGGTTTATTTGACAGTACTTTTATTAATCAAAGTTATGCAGGGCTCGTAGCTAAATACTAATAGCCGCACGGGTCGATCAAAGGTTAAGCTACGCTTGCCGAGGTCGGTCCGTGGATGGGTGACCAGTGACCATCCATTACATATCGCAACCCTTTAGTGCCGTTGGTCTTGGCTGACATTCTTAGATCTTTGACAGTTGTTACGAGTAGTCAGAAGCCCAAAAGTCTGACAACTACTCTTACCAAGGGGTATCGTGTTACCCAGTAACTGGGTTGTGGAGGTCAGATAGGCAGTCACTCCATGTAAAATACTGGTACTCAGTTGCATTCTATTAGACTGGAAGCCGACCCCGACATAGTTGGGAAAAGGCTAGGCAGATTGATTGAGTAGCTTGCATGAGATTTGTTTGGCGGAAAACTTATTGGTAAGAGACAGACCATTTGTCAAACACATTCAATAAGTATTCTCTATATCAACACATACAAATGGGCGCCTCAGCCTTCCACCTTCATTCACACAACTTGCTAATAAACTCAGTTCTTACATCTTAACTTCCTTGCTTACTGATCTCGTTAATCCTATTCGCTCCCCTTGCCAGCTGTCTGAGTGTATAGATAAGATGTAGAGCGCAAGCGTAGTTATTAAGTCCCGACTCAATAAAGTGGCTGAATAGGCATAAATAACTCGATTTGTGACACTTTATCAGTACATAAGGAACGTGAAAATAAATACGAAAATACATTTAGATTTGTTACAAAGATGCGAAAAATAAGGTAAGTATTTGACTACTATGAGAATTAATTAATTAAAATAACATTAATTAATTATAAATATAAAGATATTAATAAAATGTCGATTTGTGAAAAAAATAATAAAATTGTTGAAAAAATGGAGTTACGTTACATGCTCTTGATATTATTCTTCTATGTTACACTTAAATCCCATACAACTTCGCCATTTTTTGAGACATTTAAACACCTTTTTTAAACTATGGGTTATTTTTTTTTTTGGTTTCGAAAAATCAAAAAAAAAATGTCCAGTCAAATATCCTGTTGTTCTTATTTGGAACACATTGTCCAACAACAATTACTATCTTAAAGTGCCTTATAATATTGTTCATTGATTGTTTATTCAGACATTCGATATCGTACTTCCAGTGATAAATTAATGTTGTTAGAGAAATGAGACGCATAAGGCTTTGTATGAAATACTGACATGCTACAACGCCTGAAAGTTATTTTGAATTTGACTGACAACAATACAATTATAAGTTTGGATATTATAATATTGTTACTTTTACTAATAATTGGGTATAACTTGTTATTTCATTTTAATGTATATTTTTGTGTTTTTTAATGTGGGTGTCTGTGTGTACTCTTCTGCCTAACCCTGTGAGGAATACAGGCATGATACGTTATGTTATATGTTCATTTTAATTAAGAATCGCAAATAGTCTATAACATTAAAATGTTTTCTATGACAAAAAATAAGTTCTTTAACGTTGAGGGGTCTCCAAGGGCCTGCTCTAGGTTTAATAGAGTGTTATCAGAGTTTAAAACAATTTTTCTTGAAGATGTATTAATATTCTCATAGCAGGGATTACCATAAACCTAACATACACACACAGCACACAACAGCTCATACACACAGACGTGCAGCTCGAATTGAAAGGTATACTTTTCCTCATTCATACCCCAATTCGAGCTGTTAGGGAAAAAATGAAAAAAGTTGTGCAGTAGCGAGTTTGTCACAGATCGACCGGTTTTATTTGTTTGCGAACAGTCGTTCAGTTATTGATATACAGAAAGCTGTGTTGAGAGGAACTCTTTGATTGTGCCGCAATTGTACCAGTAAGGAATTTGTGAGTACCTATATGATTTGTATTATTCCTTGGGATTTGTCAGTTCGATGTTGGTTTTTATGGCTCTGCTTTTGTCAATGATATGCACAGCTTATGATAGTTTTTAGAGTATACGTAGTTATCTATAAATAGTGAGAAACAAAGTCACTTTTCGTATCTGTCTGTATGATCGGTTAGCTTACTAAACTACACAACGGGTTTTCATGCGATTTTCTCCATTATTTAAACAATTTATTTCGGAAGGTTTATGTGCCTATAATACTTACATATCTATAATAATATCTATGTTTTGTCAAGTTGTAAAAACTGTGCGAAGCAGGGGCGGGTCACTAGTTAATCAATAAACAATAGCTGTGATACACCATATTTTAGCCGCAAGCACTCCGGGATCGGCAGTGCTATTGGTTTTCTGTATTGGATGTTTCTAGTAGCAGTCTGGTCCATAGTCAGTCACTTAATAGGTGGTAATAAAAAAAAATAGTAAAAAATACTTATATTGCAAGCATCAAATAATTACTGCATTCGCAACAAGTTTCCTTTCAACTCAAACAAAATCATATTAATCTCAAGTAGCTACTTAACAATAACTTTTCATAACCAAAACATCTTAACTTCACAACTACAACATTCTCAAAACAATATCAACAGAATGAAACTATTTAACCGAAATCCTTTGTCGTAGACTCCACTTAGCTACGCTCTCCGCTACGGCGTAGCTTCGTAGAATTTGCTACGACGTAGCGCCGTGCTACGAGACTACGAAGCTACGTAACTACGTTACGTCGTAGCAAGGTTACGATGTAATGAAATGTGATTTAGTCTATCATGTCTCATGAGTATGATGGTATATTGTAATTTAGTTAAGTTCTGTGTTTAGAACTGTAATAGTTTCAGTAAAATTGTGTTGGTTTTGCTTCATATGACATTGTAGAAGAAAACAGAGGCGTTTTGAGAGCTTTTAATGTTGTGAAAAATGTTAGTTCAAAGTTTTTCAATTTCAAGTAATGTGACTCTTGTTTATAAAATACAAGATTGTCAAAAACAGTTACTTTTTAAATTATTCCATGTTGACACATGATACACACACACTTGACTTTCACAATAATGTTTTTTTTTACCTTATAACCGTCTGTAAACTTCCCTATTTCCTTACCTGTCCTCATCTGTCTAGCCTTTTCCCAACTATGTTGCGATCGGTTCCCAGTCTAACCGGATGCAGCTGAATACCAGTATTTTAGATGAAGCGACTGCCTATCTGAACTTCACAATCCAGTTACTGGGTAACACGATACGTCTTGGTAAGACTGATTGTCAGATTTTCGGGCTTCTAACTACCCGTAACGACTGTCAAAAATCTTCGAATAATAGTTTATTCAAAGATTTATTTAGGGAAGTAGGTGGAGATACTTTCTCGTAAAATCCCAAAATACATTTCATTGAATAGAACTGTCACAAATAGTATCACTACATCTCTTCGTAACGGATATATTAGTGTTATTCACGAGTATATTAAAATATAACATTTATATATCACCAGCAATATTTCATTCTCCGACTGAAATATTTAACTCCACTGGTTTTAGCGCCAACGACTTCGGGAAATAAAACACTCCTAAATAAAAGCAGTCGACGATTGTTTTTGGATAAAGTAATTAGATTAAAAGTTTAAATCCAGTTGCAATCTCATCTTAGCGAAAACCAATAATAATACATTTTATTAATTTCCAAAAAAGGTTACTAGATACTTAAATCTTACTTAATCAATCAAAAACTTGTCAAAAATATAGGTTAAGAGGTATTTTTGATAGATTGAGACGGAGATTAGAATGCAAAAGTTCTTAAGAAAACGTGAATTACCCCTCTGGCTTCTTCCAACCCACATGGGAAAAAGCCTAAGTTTATGTGTAGAGTGTTTTGTGAAGCAGCGTTGCTGTATTCAGGTAATTACAGGCAAATGAGACATTTCAGCTTTGTTTCTGAGATTGCAAAGAAAATGGGATGCTTCATCAGTTCTTATTCACTTGTTATACACTTTGTTCCTAAATAGTTAACATAAGATGTCATTAACATAAGATATATAGTAAGCTTGTCTGTCGTTCATTAATTTTAAAATTTGATGCATGATTTTCAATCAAATTATTTTGTTATGTTTTGTCAATTTGCCACACATAACATCACCTCTGTTTGTGTTGTTGCCACACTGTTGTACATAATTTGTCGTATCACAATCCTAGTCGTGTCGTCCCCGCACCATCTAAACCTCCTCTTCTCGCGCGCTAAGTTCACCTGCAGAGGAAGCATGTGTCGTGACGTCACATCCGCCAGATATTTATCATCCGCCGCATTTCTCAGCGAGCCTCATAAATATGCAATTTGTTGCAATATGTCTCTTATAAGTATAGTGTTTGGGGCAAAAAAAGAGGAAAAATATCATCTGTAGTTGGCAAACATGATACACATTATAAGTATGAGAAGAGTATAATACACAATAAATTAGAACTAGGATAGGATAGAAGTACCTACAATACACACATATATTATTAAATGGTATGTAGAAATCAAGCCTGCAGTCCTTGAAAGAGTAAGTAAATATTTATAATAAGTGCAGACGCCAGCACATCAAGCTACCCGAAACTGTCAAAATTTCCCAATCAATTTGGAACCTTATGCTTTAGCAATAAAGTTTAAAATGTATTAAAGAAATTTGACAGATTGTAGTAGCTTGATGTGCTGGCGTCTGTACAACTCGACGTTGCAATATTTTTTACCTACATACCATGACCCTTTCAGAAAGATTAGAAAATCTAGCTGTTTTATAAGTTTTTTTTAAAAGGATTACCAAATACCTGCAGCACTACTACACGGCAGCATATTCCATAACAAAATAAAATGTGATCGCAACGTAATAGTCTGTCATCCTCACTCAGTACAAAGCAACTAATTGTACGAGAGATTGAGACCGACTAGCGACTGCTTTGCTCTGGTACAAACAGCGCGGCGTGTGTACTCAGCTTTAGATTTAGTGTGTCTTACATAGTTCCATACATTAAATTGGATTTCAACGCATTTTTTTGGTTTGCTATTTGCAGGTCATCGTCATAATTGTATATTGATCAAAATATGATTCGCGACCATAGACGATCACGAATCATTATCAATCTCGCAGGTGACCTCGACGCTTTCGTCTTAAGAATCCTATTTCTTCATGTTTAGCTACCTTTGATGGTAAAAACTTGTTGAATTTAAAATGGCCTCTAATATCGCTGTTACCTACAATGTCTATCAATACAAGTTGTATTTGCTATTCATTTTAAGTAACAGATAAAACATATCATCAGACCACATTTCACATAACATTAAAAAATATTACAGGTTAAGGTCAGTGAACCCTCACCAAGTATGCTAACTGGCTATATCATATGCCAACACCGTAGGTCATTAAATATGAAAGCACACAGAACAAAATCTTTTGTTCCATCTCAAACTAACTCAAAATCCAAAATAATTGAGTACCTTAATTCCAAACAAATCAAAACGTTCACAAAGTTACCAAATAAATGATGCACGAAGCACAGTGATGTCTCATGAACTACCGGCTCCCCGGGCGATTCTTGTCTGAATAATTACCAAGTGAATCGTAAAACAGCAGGTTCGGGATCCGTGGGACTGTGGGGTTCGTGGGGTTCCGTGGAGTTCCGTCAGACTGATTCAATTATTCAAAGTGAATGGCTCAGAATGCAGCTGAGAGTTGTTTGACCTTTATAATATTTTAGCAGCCGAGGTGAGGGTAATAGTTTTGTGTGAGCTTTGATGTTTGCTTTCATGTCATAATAATTATGTATGCTTTGTAATAACAATATAGGTACGATCATGATACATAAATGTCGATGTGGGATTTGGGTAAAGCTTTGGTAAAAATGAGGCAAATCCCGCGTGGGATGGGGACGAAATTGGCTCGCGTCTCTTGTGTCAACTAACTAGTATGGAGGTGTTCAGACCGGCGGCGAATCTCTACGTGCTTGGTCAGACTGGCAGCGCGGGGCGGGGAGCGGCGCGGGTGCGGAAACGCGCACAATCTGCCTGTCCGCAGTTGAGTGCGGCTTCGTTCTGAGTGCTGTCGTGTCAAGTGTTTATCAAAATATAATATGAATGAAGGAGACTTATTTTTACTAGAAAAAAGCTCAAACTAGTGAGAACCCCGATTCCGCGCACTCACTTGTATGAACGAGCTATGGCGTGAGTTGCCCGCGCGCTCCCCGCGCCAAGCAGCTCGCGCCGCTCACCACGCCTGCGTGTTCACTATGGACACTCAAATGATGTTCTTATGTTTAAATCTAAAATTGTTAATACGTGAAAAGCAAGCATGATGATCAAACTCAAAGCATTTATTTCAATTACACTTTTGATACTTAATAGTTTCTATAGAGGCAAGAAACTCCATGGACTGGACACTCTTTTAAATCAAAATATTGTTATTAAATATTTATAAGATCGGTAGCAGTGCCCCGAGGTTTTACCCGCGTAAGTTTCGATCCCGTGGGAATATCGGGATAAAAACTATCCTATGTCCTTTTCCGGGACTCGAACTATCTCTATACCAAATTTCATCAAAATCAGTTCAGCGATTTAGGCGTGAAAAGGTAACATACAGACAGACAGACAGAGTTACTTTCATTAATAATATTTATTAATGGATTCATGTTGAAATTATGCATGTGAGAACGATGAAGAAACACGTGCAGATGAATGTTTGTAGCTTCTCGAGGTCTTTGCCCTGACCAGGACAAACAGATAATATTATTGTTTTTCAACCAGATTGATCAACCACGACCTTGGGAGCAAAGTTAAGCAAAAGAAGGAAAAAGTTGTGTATTTGTGTTGAAACTTTTTAAATAGGATGTTATTCCCTTAAGTGCCGTAAGGTGACTGAAAAATATTTACCAAAGAACTTTTGTTTTTACAGACACCGTTTGAAAAGTTAAAAGTGCGTAAAAGATAATAAATAGCATGGAAAGACTTTTAAGATCAAAATTTATTACGTAAACACGTGAAAAACAACACACGGAAAAAACAAAATATACTTTGCTTGTTGTAGAAGCCGAGAGCTCGCGGCTAAATAATAACAGCCTCACGGGTCGATCTTCAATGTTAATAGCAACCTGTCCCTGCTGTCATTCGTAAGTCTTTGAGAGTCGCTACGGGTAGTCAGAAGCCCGAAAGTCTAACTACCAGTCTTGCCAAGTGGTATCGTGCTACCCAGTAACTGGGCTGTAGAGGTCAGATAGGCTTTCGCTCCATGTAAAATACTGGTAATCAGCAGCATCCAATTTTTTTTTTATTGCTGCTTGGTCCTTCTCTTGACCTCGATCACGCATGATGGAAAGCGATGCATGAGGTCTATGAAGGAATGAGCGTACCCAGAAGATGCCTGTTCACTTTTGCTTTGAAGGCAGACGGGTTAATGTGGAAGGGAACACAGACGCTGGCAGAGAGTTCCACACTTTGGCTGTGCGCATAATAAAAGTGGAGGAGAAGCGCTGAGTACGACTGGTCGAGATATCAACCAAGTGCGGATGGTACGCTGCAGTACGTCTGGTTAGACTTGAAGCCGACCTGAACATAGCTGGTAAAAGGATAGGCAGATGACGAACTCAGGACCCATCCCATGCACAAAATGTACATTTGCGGCCACTAGAACAGCGAGGCAGTCAACTTCACCAACCGTTCCTCAATAAATTATAATTTATTGAAATCAACCATGCCATTACCATATTCGTATATTTTAAACCAATAATTTAAATTTTCTTTCCACAATTTCTGTAGTTTTCATTAAAACGCCAACGAATACAACACAAAATGAATTCGCAATAATTCCTATACATTTTACTGCACCGCTGCCGTCGAAATAAACTTAGTTCATTCATTCATTCGTTCAACGTTATCAATTCATTCGGTAAACTTTTCCGACTTTAGTTTGCCGTTGGGAAAAATCTTTTTGACGGCATTAATTTCTTTTTATGCAGTGAATAGTAAGTATTATGAATCTGTAATGTTATAAATTGTATGTTTGTATTTTAGTTTATTTACTCAATCACATTTTAATGACTGAACGGATTTGAATGTAATTTGGCATATAATAGGTAGACTAAGATACAGATGCAACATGCTTTTAATCTACAAGAAGACGTTTTCTAAGGATGCGAGTGAAACCGTGGGAAACATTTAGTGCTGACATTATGACCTAGCTGTAAGCCGTGGTTTTACACGCATGCTGATTATCACAGGCGACGTTTATTTTGCAGACATAAAAATAATCCTTTGTTACTCAAAAGGATTGACGCTTTCTATCATAATAAGCTGATAATGTTCCCTCTGATACACAGGCCTCCTGTGTGTGAGAGGGAGTGGGCTGTAATCTACCACGCGGGCCCCGTGCGGGTTGGTAGATGTCACATGTCTTCGAATTGTATAGTTAATTAACTAAGACATGCCAGTTTCACGATGTTTTTCTTCGCTGTTTTGAGAGCAGTGGTGATGAAATTATTTACACTAAGTAAAACTCCTATCTAGGTTCGAGCCGACGACCTACAACTCGTAACTGCTGTTAGTTCGTTTAATTGATTCTAAACAACTTCGGTGGACTGTCAGTATTATTAAATAGAATATTGTTAGCCATTCGAATTCACAGTTAGTAATACTCGCGTTCAATAATTTATTTAGTTAGTAGACAGTATTTTGACATTCGCTTTAGTGTTTCATAAATAATTGTGAATGTTCTGCTAAATAGAGAAAATCATGTTTATAATTCCTTTTAGTCCAGTTGTATGTAGCGCAATTCTATTCCTTCTAATAAATGCAGGGTCGTTGATTCAGATGATCAACAATAATATTTTGTGTTTTAATGTCAATGTAATACTTCTTTGGATAAGGTTAACGTTGATGAAAAATATCGTGCAAAAATGTTGACTTAATAATTAGAAAACCTATAGAGGCATGAGGAACAGGGTGTACAGTTTACTCATCCTCCATCTGTCGCGCTCAACTGTGACATGAACAGATTATCAATAGGAATAACGAGCGATAGGTACAGCGGTGTTGTAACTTGATTGTGTTACAGGAATGAATAAAATGACACTGATAGTAAATCATTTTACATTTTCAGAATAAAATTTTAATTAAAAAATATTTCAGGGACAGATAAAACATTTGATTCCTATCTGTCGCCATTTTTAAGTTTAGGGACAGATGACACGAAACTTCCCATTTGTCCCCATTCGGGGACAAACATTCGGGGACAGATGGGAATACTCCGTTTCCTCTACGAAAATATTAAATAATCCCAACGAAAACCCGCGGGAAAAAACAAGTGACAAATAAACCCGATAACATAGAGCACGCTTTAAATAGAGTCAAAAGGGGGCTTTGTGAGTGCTCTACATAATGTAGAGATGGTCCTGATATGGTAGAGTTTTATTAAAAATGTCTCTACTACACTGTGTATATTTGCAGAGCTAGGGAAAATATTTGTATAGTTGGGGATGATATTAAAATTGGAGGTTTTTTATGTCCTTATGTAAGGACAGTGTCAATAGAGAGGGCATTTTATCCAGAACTGGATCAGTAGGCTGAATTAATTTATTGTTATAGATAGGGCTGTTTTTTCTAAGGTTTCGGATATTGTTTAAGCTAGGTTTAAACAGTATCGCGAAATAACAACTAAGTAGTGACTCGATCTCGCTTCTGCGAAAATGGCCGTTGATGATGTTTAGATTGAGTGGCAATACAAACAATAATAGTTTACAATGAATGTATGTGGCAACATTAATTATTCGGCAGCACTGGTTTTTTAACTGTCAACTTGTAGGAAATTTCCCGAAAAAACTTATTGTAAAAACTTTCCTTGCATTAAAATGTTGTAATCTGCTATTCATGGGCAACCCTTTTTTATACTGTTATATCCCTAAAGATACAACAGACAGAAAACAACATGGTGTCTCTTTATCTATAAGGATTCCGTCAATCATATAGCATGAAACTCAAATAACTACTATTTTATTTTAAACAATGGTTACTATAGGCACACACAAATAAGTTTACTACTAATTACGTTTCACGTTTTCATTTTCAAGATCTGTATTTATTATTCAAAGAAAACATTACATTCAGAGTTACATACTTACATATTTATGTACTGAGTACATAGAGTACATCATGTTAATATTCGCTGTACATACACACGGGCGCGTACGACTGTAAACATCGCACAAAGAAACAAATGTGTAATTGCTACGCAACGTTAATATTAAGTTTTGTGACATACAGTTAGGAAAGATCGAGAGCTTTTTGATTTGACTTTGCATGATTTTCCAACAGATACAGACCACGTTCGCGTTTTAGTTTCAAAATATGAAAATAAGTATGCTTAAAGTTCAGTTTGCGCTACAACCGGAACTGTTATGACTTTATAATCAAATAGTAGCCTATGAGTCATTTTGAAATCAACTTAATTTACACCAGCCTTAAGGTGATATTCGTATAAGTTTTCATACACACGAGCGGCATGCGTCTACGGCTACCGCCGACGCGTTGACGGCTGTTATGACGTGATGTTATGTTATGTGTGAATGTACAGAAGACGAACTAGCATGGGATCGAGGAGGGGGGGAGGGGGTGGAGGGGGGTTCAGGGTATCAGACCGGAATAAATAATTTCCATGTAGTTAGTGATTACGTAAGAATTAAACCTGAACAGGGTTTCTTTACCCTTCCATCATATATTTTGGAACAGACAGTACACATACATAAAGACATGGAAAAAGTCACATTGATACGTGCCAGATACTTACCCCGGAAGAGTATATACATAAAAAACAATACTCCTATATTGTACTTAGTTGGGAACAACGTTTCTATTACACAAAGCGGGTCGGTGTTCATGGTGTATTTTATGGAACAACTCCCTTAAGGCGCGACATGCTTTCGTGGTGTTTTCCTGGATTTTCGTCGGTGGGTTTTTATATAATTATATATTTATCTTAAGAAGATATGGCTGTCGTGATGCCGTAGAGAATGAAAGAGAAGTCAAATGTATTTTAGATAAATAATTTTATAAATATAATATATAACAAATTAATTTATTTCAGGTAAATAACACCCATTAATAGAACACGTATAAAATCAAATCAAATCAGTTAAAATTCAAATGAAATGACCTTTAAAACCGGTCTCTCGGTATCCTTTACGGTATAAGAAAATAACATAACACCAGGCCTGTAATCGCCGGAGGGGTAGGCAGAGGTGTCATTATAGTACCCACTTTTTAATAGTTATGTTTAACTCCCATGTAATAAGAGCGAGCCTTTGCCATAAACTGAGCACAAATTCAGACTCCGGGCTGATACTGAGCCGATGGAAAAACCTTCTAATAAAATTAAATAAGAAACAAGATATATAAATTCCTTCAAGTGAAAAACAACTTCAACACATTCCTATAAATTGAAACAAACATTCCAGCCGTCACACTCAAGTACCCACAAAAATGGTTTCGAAACACAAACTTTATATTACATAAAAACTTATTTGGAGAGCTCAACAATAGCTCAGTACTGTTAGCATCAGTAGCCGCTCAGAATCAAAGAGCATTTCATACACTTTTGTTATTCAAATCGGGCTAAGATTTATTCTCCTTACCATACCACCTTTAAAAACATATGCATTCAACACCACCCTTTTGTCACGGACATTAAGACTGATTGTCGTATAGCTAAGATTAGTGGATAAGTTGGTAAAATCCCTTTTATGAGAAAAAGAAGAAGATTATATTAATTTCATCTCGTTTTGACAAAGGATCCTATATCCCTTAGACATGACTCCTTTCATACATTTCATATCATAGTGGAAATGGATTTACCAAATTATTATTTTTTTTTAGACACTTTTTCCTGTTGAGGGTTTCGTATTGCTTTCAGGATCGTTTTTATTTTTAGACGGGATTAGAGTGGTCTGTATTGTGTTTGAAAAAAGGTCATACTCTTTGGAAGTGGTTCGTGTAAATGGTGATATTAATATCGGTAAGTAACGTATTTTTCGTTTTGACCGAGAAACATCGTTTGCGTCTTGTTTTTTTGCATTCTCAGGCCGAAGTCATAAATGAAAGTTATAAAGATGATAATAAATTAATAGTTTGATGTGTGCATTTTACAAATTGCTTGAAATCCGTGAAAGACAGATCCACCAAATAAACGTCGAAAAATTGGTCTGGTTAAAAAGTTGCGAAACATTGGCCCTTTGCAGAAAAACCGGCAAGAAACTACAGTACAAAATTCTTCTGATCCGTCCGGTCAACAAGTCCAAATAAAACGATGAACAACACTATTTACACATTCAAGATCAACCGCTCTCAAGGTCTCATTCGGCAGCAACTTGACAACGGTACCCAATACCGACCACAGACAGACTGTCTAATATATACGTGAGTGCAGCTCCCTCCGACCCACTTTAGGAGTCCAGCTGATGTATTGACAGGCTGAATAAGTAAAAATGTGTTTGTATATGTCAGGCTGTGTGGGTTTACTTTAACCTCTTTATTAAAAAACGCAGAGTAAATTGATAACCCGTATTATAAACTTCAGATTTTTACCATAATTATCTTTTTCTAGGTATAGACAGACGTTAGTTATAGAAGGACGTTACGCTGTTAGCCCCAGACGTCATTCGTATATCTTTGGCAGTTGTTACGACTAGTCCAAAACCCGAAAGTTTGGCAATCAGTCTAGTATATCGTGTTACTCAGTAACAAGGTTGTGAAGATGAAAGTGCGTGAGTCGCTCCATGTAAAATACTTGTATTCAGCTGCGTCCGGATAGACTGGAAGCCAACCCCAACGTAGTTGGGAAAAAGTTAAACAGATAAGACCGTCAATGCTGCTTCATCGCAGGAAGATATAATTATATACGTCGCAGATGGATCGTTTAATCCGCTGTTTTAGATAACCGGTAGCTGTTTTACAAAACAGCTCCGTTATGTAAAACAGCTGAATGACGTTATGCAATATTTCATAATTACTGAACTTTAACACGCAGAATTTCATAAACGTTTTGCATGTATGCAGGTTTGTACCTTTTTAAATGGTCTTGAATTAAAAAATGTTGACACCAAAATGATGGGCAGTGCCTTGAAATTTGCTTAAAAAGTTTATCTATGACACATCATTATTTTGATGTTTTTAGGCCTTCATACTTTACATAGAAATGCGCAGTACCTCGATCTAGAAGCCGGGAGTGTATTATTAGTTACTTCCCCGTTTGAGCCCTTCCACAAAGAGTTCCAATTTGATATTTTTTAATATTTTTTATGACAGTTTGCTGTACCTACTCTGGACGCTTTTAACGCGTACGTCTTTTTGTTTACATCGTTCTCACATTTATAATTATAAATTCAACATTAATAATGTAACTAATATTTTCGTAAAAATATAATTTACAAGTGTCCATGGAGTTTCTTGCTCATTCTTCTCCATAGGTACCTACTACGCTTTGGAATGGGCAACTAGCTTCATATTTTCTGACTGACCGACTTCTTGACAATTCAAAAGTGCCTGGAAATGGTTTGATTGAAATAAATGCTTTGAGTTTGATTTTGAATAAGCTTTTTGTAGTGAACTTAGAAATCGAGAAACGTTTGAGGACAAAATAAATAATGGGAACATTTCGAAGAATTACGAAAAACCTCATTGTATCTTATTACAGCATCCAATTTATTTGTGAGGAAGTTGTAATCATTCGTAACACAACTGTGACATATCGGCTTTTGTCTGTTGACTTACGACTTATGTGAGCTATAATGTACTTGCGGATAGTCAGTAAAGGCTAGGGTTCACTAGATTGTAACATAGGATTATTTCCGACTGTTGCTAAGAGCCTCCATCCCATCAACCGGGCATAAATCCAGACTCCGACCTGCCACTTAGAAATTCCAGATGGAAAAAACCAATTCCCAAAACTTTGCCTGACCCGGGAATCGACCTAGGACCTCATGCTCAGCAGTGCAACATACGCATACAACCTCTGAACCAACGAAACAGATTTTATTTCAGGCAACTATAAATAAAACGAAGTTATAAAAGGCGTTTTATTGATTAAGTAAATCAAAAGACTATTAAATTAATGTAATCGAAGCTTTTATAAACGTTTAAATTCTTTACATATACCTAAATACTAATAAAAAAGATACTAAATTGAAAACTAAACTTCTTGTAACACTAAAACACAATGCTTCCAAACACTAGTGTATGTCAACCTTTACGAACACATACGTACACAGAGAATAGTCGATTTATTCTTGAATACGGAGGAAACAAAGAAATAGTTCCTACTTTCTGAGCAATTTACCTAATGCTATATGGACAGCGCTGACTTCATTCTGACATATTGTGTAGGTACAGGACAGAAGGACCATTTGTATATAAATTATTTTAGGCCGCTCATTGTATATTTTGTAGCGTTTGATGTATTTTTTATGTTCTGTATTTTTGTGGTGTATAATAAAGTATACATAAAAAGTATGCACTTTTATTAACTATAATCACAATTTAACTATATACACTAGATACTAAAATAAATGACTAACTAACTTAAGTACTATACAAATAAAAAATCAAAAAATCAAAGGAACATTAATAAATTGTATTGTTTTTTATGACATAATTATTTCAGCGTTCTGACTACCTCGTTGTTCCCCAGCGCTACTGCTACTGCTGAGCAAGAGATCCTGGGTACGATTCCCAGGTCGGGTTAAGAGTCATTGGGTTTTGGCATCAGGATTTTTTCATTAACAGCCCGGGGTCCGATTGATGGCAATAGGCGTCCATTCTCGCCTATTCCGTGGGACTTAAACATAACTGGAGTAATGTGGGTCACCTCCGCCTATCCCATCTATTAATACAGGCGTGATGTTAAATGTAGTTATATTCTTTATTTTCTTTTCATGATGCTACTGATTATTTTTGTTTTCATGCAGGCCGCGGAAAATGGTCCTTTTTATCAAAAACACTTTTTTATAAAAAAAAAACAACCTACTTCCAAAAAAAAAAAAACACTTCACTTTTTAGTTGTACCTACCCCACACAAATTCATATAACACTACTTGCGATGTGAATATCAGTGACAGAAAGCTATTAAAACATCATCAATATAAACTAAGGGAATAAAAAATAAAAATTGTGTTATTGGATTTAAATCAAAAACAACCCAAGCAAAGTTAATAATATTCATATGGGACCACCCCTGAGGTATACCTTGTCCATTAAAAAGAATTTTGGAAATATGTCTATATACTTATGACGGAGTTATGACCGAACATACATACCTAAAAAAAATATAAACATCCAAATTGAGAACCTCGTCCTTTTTTTGACGTCAGTTAAAACCGCAAGTAATGCAATCTTGGTCTGGAAATATTATCAATGTTTTTCATAGCGTGTCTAACATTTGTGTGTCTACGTTTAAAAAGGAGATTAATATTATAATAGTTCTTCAGACCGAATTTCTGCCATGGCAGCAAATCTAAATGGAAACTAGCCATATTTGCGGGAGATACCATAGTGCAGGAGTGTGTGCGCAGACACAGGTGCACTCTCTCTTCCCTCACTCAAATCACACGACCGGAGAGAGATCAGACGCAGGAGTGTCACGCCGGCAACTTCCAAACTCCGGGCAGTTGCTGAGCAATACCCCATGGAAAAAACCAATAACACTTTGGCCGACCTGGGAATCGAACCCATCGCAGCAGTCGCGCTTGAGACATACGAGGCAGTTCAACAAACACAGTGAGAGCTCTCTTTGAAATAATGTATGGTCCTACTATATAGGACATAGATATATATGGTGTTTGTCAATCAAGAATTGTTAGTTTGTAACGATGTAACTGTAGTTTGTAAGTTGTCTACATTATCATTTGGTGACAAACCTGTAAAGATAGTAAAGAAGTAAATAAATAAATAATATTATACCAAGACAGTATTTATTGATCTAGACACAAACCTTTCAAATCAAGAGAAAAAGTTCTAATGAAAGTATTTAATATAAGTAACGAAGTAGAAAACATTAAAGTTAGTACCTAATGAACTCAATTTAAAACAAATGCACTTAAACACTTCATTAAAGTTTTTGTTTTATCGGATTTTGTATTTTTTAAAGACTGCTTGCTAGAACGACTAAAAGTTTTTAAGTAGTTACTTAACACCAAAACTTTAAATCATCAGATTTGCTCTCACCGTATTCGTAGTCGTGGAAACAAGTGTCCATACTGAGAAGAGTATTCATCATCATCATTTCAGCTGAAGGACGTCCACTGCTGGACATAGGCCTCCCCCAAGTACCTCCACTTCGATCAATAATATATCATTATAATAATTTTATAGGTAAAAAAAAAAAAAAAAAAAAAAAAAAAAAAAAAAAAAAAAAATGTATGTATATATATGTATAAAAAGATGGACTCACGTAGATTTAAGCTAGTATTGTAAGTTTAGAGTAATATGGATGTGTCCGATGCGGGAGTATGAAACTGTTCCCTAGGAAAAGAAAGTTTAATGTAAACAATAAAATATTATAAAAAAAGGGCGCGGACCACCAAGTCCGCGGTAATTAAAGTAATAAAAAAAAAAAAAAAAAAAAAACCTTTAATAATAAAAAAAAAGTGAGCTCACGTAATGATAATGGCGTTTGCATAACAATTAATTCCAATGACTCCGTCGTTGTGTATAGTCAGAGGTGTCAAAACGAATCAGAAACGATTAACACTTTGACGATTTAAATCTTTGTTTTTAATACACGAATCAAAAAACATGACCGAGCGGAGTGAACTCGGGAAATTACGTTCGGGTTTTGTAATTTCTGTCCTCGCGACCCCAAAGGAAAATGTCATGTGTTTTTTGTTTTTTACGTTCAAAAGTGTCTTTTATGTGCATATCTATATCTATACATATAATAAAATTGTAGAAAAGTGGTGTCTGTACAATGGAAATATATAAAAAAAAAGTAGCAGGGGTTGTTATTATATCGATGCCGAACCCGAATTTGTAATTACATTTTTTTTTGTCTGTTTGTCGGTTTATCTGTTTGTCTGTGTGTTTGTGCACGCTAATATCAGAAACGGCTTATTCGATTTAGATGCGGTTTTCACTAATATATTATAGTAAGCTTCACTTAACAGTTAGTGTTTATTTCAAGTCAATCGGTTCATAAATAAAAAAGTTATGTCAATTTAAAGAATCACGGCGAACATTAATTGTTAAGGTATTCTATCAGAGTACGTACACGCCTCGCGCCTGCGCGTCCGTGGCTATATAAAGCCAGAGTCATGGAAGAAGGAGAATCTACAAGCTACCCAGTAGAATTTTTAGAATCCCTCAATGCTCCTGGACTACCAGCACATAAAATAAAATTAAAAGTAGGCGTACCCATAATGCTTCTTAGAAATTTAAGCCCCCCAAAACTTTGCAATGGCACCAGGTTAAAAGTGATCAATTTACAACAAAATCTGATAGAAGCAGAGATTTTAACAGGGTGTGGAAAAGGTGAAAGTGTTTTCATTCCTCGGATTCCTCTCACTCCAAAAAATTTTCCATTTAGTTTTAAACGAGTCCAGTTTCCAGTCAGCCTATGTTTTGTGATGACAATTAATAAAGCCCAAGGTCAGACGCTGAAAGTTGTGGGTGTAGATCTAAGTATCAGCTGTTTCTCGCACGGTCAGTTGTATGTGGCTCTGTCACGGGTTAGCAATCCTAGGAGCCTGTACAAGCTACCCAGTAGAATTTTTAGAATCCCTCAATGCTCCTGGACTACCAGCACATAAAATAAAATTAAAAGTAGGCGTACCCATAATGCTTCTTAGAAATTTAAGCCCCCCAAAACTTTGCAATGGCACCAGGTTAAAAGTGACCAATTTACAACAAAATCTGATAGAAGCAGAGATTTTAACAGGGTGTGGAAAAGGTGAAAGTGTTTTCATTCCTCGGATTCCTCTCACTCCAAACAATTTTCCATTTAGTTTTAAACAAGTCCAGTTTCCAGTCAGCCTATGTTTTGTGATGACAATTAATAAAGCCCAAGGTCAGACGCTGAAAGTTGTGGGTGTAGATCTAAGTATCAGCTGTTTCTCGCACGGTCAGTTGTATGTGGCTCTGTCACGGGTTAGCAATCCTAGGAGCCTGTATGCTTTCATCCCCGATGGCCATACGTCAAACATCGTATACAGAGAAGCATTACTGTAAAGTAAATTTTTAGCTACACAAACGACGGTATATGTAGTTCAAAATATGCTGCCCGAAAAGTCACTATTCCACGTGGACGAAGTCGCGGGCACAGCTAGTTTGAAATAAACTTGACTACTTTGACTTTATGATAATAATTTATATATATTTTAGAAAAAAAACCCCATGTAGGTTACATACTTCTAACATAAAATCAGAATACAAGTAAGTTAGTGTGTTAGTAACAAATTGTACATAAAAAAAAAAATTACTTTAGTATCGTTAATATACGTATACCTAAGGTTGTCTTCATCCACTGGTTTTAGAAAGGACAGTCAAATGGACAGCAATATCATTTAGGATGCCGTTGTTGCTTTTATGCACGTACTTTCCCTTTTCCATGAAGATCAGATAAGCAGTCGCTCCATGTAAAATCTAGTATTCAGCTGCATCCGGTTAGACTGGAAGTCGAACCCAACATACTTTAGAAAAGGCTAGGCAGGTAGATTTTGTATTTTACCAAAAATAGTTAAATTCTAAACATAATTTTTTTACTTTCCCTCTTATTTCTATTACCTTTCCGTTCCCGAGGGCCTTAAAGACGGTTGACAATTTAAAATAATTAATGTCCTCGTGCCTTGCTGTTGTACTTACATTAATTTACGTAATGCACTGCCATCGTCTCTTGGACATTAAGATTATTAATATTTTTAATGGTTTCTATTGATTTCTTGTCTTGGACGAGTTGATTTGTTTGTATGTTTAGCAAATATGATTGCAGATTCTGTGGAACTGAGGTCCGTTTCTAGGCAAAGCTAAGGGTTCCAGAAAAATGGTTATAGATACAGTTACTTAGAAGCAGAAACTATTTTGAGTAGTGGTGGCGCAGTGGCATCGGACCCGATGCCCCCGACGTACGAATTGTAGGTCGTGAACTTAAACCCAGGCAAGTACTTCACGTGTATTTAATTTCACCACCAATGCTCTTAAAACGGTGAAGGAAAATGGCGAGAGGAAACCGGCATGTCCTAGAACCAAAAATTATCGAAGACATGTGACATCTACCGACCCGCACTGGGCCCGCGTGGTGGATAACGGCCCACTTCTCAGAGAAATGAGGCCTGTGTCCCAACAGTGGGAACATTGTAAGCTGATTATGAGAAACTATTTTTAATATAGTACGGGTTTTTTGGTTGGTATATTGCTATTCGATCCACTTTTGCCTCTCAATATTTACTGAAAGGTTTTTTTTTCCATTATTATTAATTTTAATAACTATCTGACCCGACAGCCGTTGTCCTGTCCATTCCCATAATAATATAAAAAGGACATTAAATTTTCCCGATTTTTCCGGACAAATTTTCCCATTTTTTTACCCTCAGGGCCGTATCTCACTGGGACGCCATGGCTACGCATACAGGTCGCGCTTTCAACAAAATGTACGAGTACCTATAGTTGCGCAACCAGGTGGACACCAGGTGAGATACTCTCTATAGAGTTGTATACATTTTGTTGATGGCACAAAGAAATAGAAAGTAATATAGCTCTAGAAGCTTACACGGACAAAAGCAATTAACCAAATCGGTCCAGCCGTTCTCTCACTATGACTACATAGATTCTTGTACTTAATTTTTAACTTTAAGGGTAGTCAAACTGCTTTTCTAGCTAAAATAGACAATTCCCCCAAAGTAACCTTCTGTCTTCCATCTTTCCTACACCCCCCTTTTTACCCCTCCCCTCCCCCAACAGTTATTACCATAAAGACTGATAAATATCCTCACACACGTCTAGATCTGTCGATACTCCACCCTTTAACGAATTACATTGCGTCTCCCCAACTGTACAGTGAATCAACTTGTTTGCACAACCCGCGATGGATGGCATTTATCGTTTGGGGAAGATATTGTCATTAATAATACTAGAGGTTTGTTTGTGCAACTGAATGATGGCTAATATTAATATATGATGTGTTTTGGGATAAGCTTTCGTGGTAGACTTATTGGGCCGATAAGGATAATAAGGAAAAATATGTATCATCTGGGTGTTCTCTTATTGTGAACTGCATGGTTTTAACGTGAACCAATTTCTGCTGATTTCTTTCTGTTCGCTTGGATAAAAAAAGCGGCAAGTGCGTGTCGGACTACGCACAATTAAGGGTTCCTTAGTTAAAACGGGTCTTGACACACGGACGGACAACGAAGTGATCCTATAAGGGTTTCGTATTAAGCCCTAAAAATACAATATCAATCTGTATTTGGTGTCCCACGAGCAATGCTCACTATGCTTGTCCACTGCATTTCAGTGTTTCAGAATATGTAAGCTCAAGGTTCCAATCAGTGTTGTTATAGATTAACGTCAAGTAAACGCAACATTGAAACACGCTCAGAGGGATCTAAGCCTTTCTTAGGCTATCACGAAATTATCTCATCTCTAAAGATAGATAGATAAACCATTTATTTGGCACACAAAAAAGACAGCACAACACACAAACGTACAATTAGATGATAACCAATTACTTACATGAATATAATATAAAAACAAGGCAATAAAAAATGTAAAGTTAATAAAAAAAGTAATATAATATAAAGCCCACAATTGATTATCTTAGAAGTTGTTTAAGTCAATACCCTGTTCAGGACAAACAATAATTATGTGAAACATGGCGCGTTCTCTTAAATGAAGTCAACATTTATTTATTGGATCTCCAACAGACGCTACACAGTAAGATGTATGGTGACAAAACAAGGACAAATACAAGCGAGCGCTTCCAATTATAGGAGACCACATCATACACAACCTACGAGTAGGTAGGTACAGTCACGAGCATAAGTATGTATACACTTGGCTTTATTCAAAGGCGATTTTCTCCTTTATTTTTTAATGAAAGTTTATGTTATTACAAACATAGTATTTTCGAACCCATAGGTTTATGTAAAGTGTCGTATTTCAACTTTGCAATCGTTATTTCATGAAAAAATCGCAATTAAAAGTTGCCAAGTGTTGACATAATTATTATTGCTCGTGACTGTACAGTCAACTGGTAGCAGTTGGTTATCTTTGCATAATATGTAGCCTACAGCTTTACTTTACGTGGTACTACTGTTTTATATTAATAGACCGGTGCTAACCCAAACGTGTCAAATAAAGCTCCCTACATCGTCAAAACATAAACCACCCCAAAAATCGAACAGTTTAGTTTAGATTGAACCGAAACTTAACCGATAAAACTCGAATGAGATTAAATGGAACGTCACCATAACACGAGGGGGGTCGACGGTAAAGCTAGTATGCTATAAATACTGACAGCTTATGAATTCGTATCGCGAACGAACAGTTTTGACACATTTTATGGTTTTATGGGGCATAGACTGCTGACGTACCACGTAGCTTTGTTTATGAGACATCTTGATGGTATATGAACGATATAGGTTACTGAGTTATGGGTTTGTGATTTTTTTGTTTTTGCTTTGGTGTTTGATTCTTTTAATATGAAAACGTGTCGGCCCACTGGGGTTCTGAATGCTTCATAAACATCTAAACGCGAGTTCGGAGCCGGGCATGTAGACATTTTATTTTATTCTATTGGGGAAACTTGCAGCGCACACCGTTTGTACAAAATATAAAATTAAAGGCTATGTAAAAGTTCCCACTGATAAACTCTAAAATAAAAACCCAAAAGGATCAATGGTACTGTTTTTCTTTAGTGTGGCTAAACTCCAAGGTCAACATTTAGCAAAAGCACCCTTCCAATTGTCAAATCAATGCTTTCAATAAATTATAATATAAAAATCGGCCAAGTGCTAGTTCAACTTGCATTCGAAGGGTTCCGCACCACAAGGCAAAAAACGCGGAAAAAAAACACGTTTTTTTGTAGAGAAAATGAAATTTAATTTTTACGTTATTTCACTTTTATTATTTCTTGATATAGCAGCAGAAGAAATAAGTACGCACTAAAATTTCAATTGGCAACCTATTATATATTATGTTCATGAAATACACCTCGCTGACAGACAGACGGATGGACGGATTGCGGAGGTTTAGTAATAGCGTCCCGTTGCCACTCTTTGGGTACGGAATCCTAAACATTATAAAGGTTTATTTTATTTTGTTTGGGAAACAAACAGATGCAATAACAAACATAAGTATAAAATTAGTTCAACACAATCCAGAAACAGTTTCCACAGATTACTATACAATTAAAGTATATGTAACTAAGTGTAACAACAACCAGAAGTTCACAGTTACGTTTAAATAGCACAAAAAACGTTATGGAATACAGAACAAACAAAATAATACTGATTTCAATATGACAAAAAGAGCCTTAAAAACACTGCAGAGACCCTCCTACTTGTACCCACCTGATTTCCATAGGAAGCGTAGAAAAATACGTTCAAACTCACTCATGACACTGCACTAACGAGGACTATTGTTTGACTTGTGTACCTGCCCCTCTGCTTACCTCCTTTTAGCTTTATTGTCGACTCCGCGACTTACTTGAATAACATTTGAATTTTTTGCGAGAACTAAATTAGGTGCTCGGGATGGCGTGTTTTTGTTTCTTTGATTTTATTAATGTCAGGGTTTCAAAACAGAATATTTTCTGTGGCGCCAAAAGTTTTTTGGGTGAAGTGAAGAAGTTGTAATTAGCAAGTAATTACTTAAATTTTTATATGTAAACATAACGTAAAGGGACAATGTTTTTACATCCTAATTTCACCAGATACGCTATAAGGCCCAAGTAATATGTTATTTATACCTACCGGGTGCAAATCCGATCTAGACACCAAGCTACTAGCTACTAAGATTTTCATTCGTCTAAAAACTTTATTTATCTATCCGACCCGAAGAACCAAACTCAGGACCACACACTGAGCAATCGTGCTTGCGACTAACAGACCAAGACATTAAAAAAAAAATCTTTCGCAGATAAGATAATGTAACAGGAGTGCGTTCTGCTAAACTATCTGCAACCATAAGATTCTCAAATATCTTAAACGAAGTAATAACTTTGTCAACAAAAACTCAGGTCAGCTCTTACCCAGCTTTTAATTTTCCTCCAACCAAACCGCTTCAAAATGTCACCGCTCAGTACTAAAATGGCTCATCCAAGTCCACTAAAGTCACCTCCTGCGAATTTGTACAAGCAGTTTTACTAGAAATGTGTCGCGAGGTCTAGAAGCTATTTGCTACCACCCCCCTTGCACCCTGTACCCCGCACCCCCTCGCCTCCTCTGCTAGTGGCACGACGTTGTTAGAATCAGAATTCCTTTTTCCTGGTATTGGGTTTGTGTCCATTAGTCTAAGTTTTTGAGACCAAGTTGACAATAGCTACCAAACTTATACAATACTTAACAGTTTGCGGGACACTTGACGTCCCTCGACGTAATAACAATAAAACTTATATTGTGTCTTCTATTCAGTCTCCTTCAATGTGTTAAATATACGGTGGCGGCATCTATAACGCCACATACGAACTACACTGCACCTGATGTCACGTGAATCCTACATCGCGCAAGCAGAGTTATCCGCGCAATTAATTTAATCCAAACTAATATTATAAATGTGAAAGTAACTCTGTCTGTCTGTCTTTCTGTCTGTCTGTCTGTCTGTCTGTCTTTGCTTCACGCCTAAACCACTGGACCGATTTGTGTGAAATTGGTACAGATATAGTTTGGAACTTGAGAAAGGACATAGGATAGTTTTTATTACAAAAAATTAAATAAAAAATAAAATTTATTCCGGACATACAGCGCCATCTATTGGTCAAGAGTCGGCATCAATTCAGTACTGAAAATTCATCGGAAAAATGTAAATAAATAGTAAAAAGGTATGAAAATATAATAGAATTAGTCATATTAGAATTGTTATCTTTGTTTGTTTAATTACTTATAGGTAGGATTGTATTTTTAGTTAGTTAGGTCACGGGTTAGGTATAGGTTGTATTTGTAAGTACCTAAATAGATTCGTTATTATTTTCATTAGGTACCTACTTAGATTAAGTATTAAAATTGTTTTTTTTTGTTAGTTTAAGATTAACGTATAGTTTTAGGTTGTGTTGTAAGTAGTAAGAAGTTAGATTCGTTTTCCTCCTAATTAGCTATTAGAATTATTTTAGTTAGTTTGAAAATTACTACCGATTTGGTGATTTTTTATATGGTACTTACAATAATTACTCGAAAGCGTAAGTCTAATATTTCATAAAGCTCGAGCTATAAAAATAGCTAGACTTAGAATAACGAGACGTGTCAACAAACTGAGCTGCGAAGGTTTGAGCAGGCGGTTCGTGAGGCGGCACACAGAGCTACTCTGACACCAGAACAGTCCCAAGATCGACGTCAACAACACGCTGAGTATCTGGCATCTCAACAACTGCTGAAACTCCAGAACAGTCTCTACCTCGACGTCAATGGCATGCTGAGTACCTATCTGATGTCTCAACGGGCCCAAGATCGGCGTCAACAGCATGCTGAGTATCTGGTGTCTCAAAGGGCTGCTGAAACACCGGAACAGTCCCTAGATCGGCGTCAACAGCATGCCGAGTATAGTGGTGTCTTAACGGGCTGCGGAGACACCAGAAGAGTCACAAGCTCGACGTCAGCAGCAGGCGACTTACATGGCGTCCCAAAGAGCCACAGAAACCTCTACAACAGCTGAATTTCGCAGTAGCGCTGTTGTTACACGAATATAATGTATCATGGGACTGTTTGTCTTAAACAGTTCTAAATAAATGTCCGCGACAGAATATATTATCTACCTTTTATGTGGAAGCCCAAAATAGTGAGCCATATCGAAAGTACCTCTTTCTGTGTGTTACCTTTTCACACCTAAACCACTGAACGGATTTCGATATTTGGCAAGGAGATAGATAGAAGGACATGCGCTACTTCACCGGTACTGTCCTGTGGGATAATTTCCGACATCCACGCGGGCGAAGCCGCGGGCGGAAGCTAGTAATATTAATAAAATTAATAGATATACAGATACCCTACAAAAGTTAGGCAATAGCCCAACATTCCTGCAGATGCTAGGGATTGACACTATTGACAGCTCACATCACGTAAGTTTTCACGGTGAGATTCTAACAGAATAGAAAGCTGGTCGAAGGATTCTCCCTTTTCAAAGAAGGATTCCTTTCAACTCTGTTCCTCATAAACTAAAGAACGTACGACGTATCCTGGACTGTTAGCCCCGTTAACACTTTACCAACTGGGTAATATTTCTAACATAGATGAGCTATTCTTAAGAAAGTTTGTGCCGATACAACTAAAGAAAAAGATTGTTAGGAAATTAAAATATTGGCAGCATACATTTGTCTTAAATGTATGCTGCCAATATTTTAATTTCCTTAGGGTTTCTTTAATATTTGGGACTTGCATTTAATCAGCGAGCAATAAAGAGCAGTGGTGACCCAGTGGTAACGGCCCCGAGTTATGAGTCGACCGAGGGAGGCGTTTTAGGTACTTTAAGTATAAATAATTTCATCACCACTGCTCTCAAAACGGCGAAGGAAAACGTCATGAGGAAACAGGCATGTCATAAAACCAAAAATTCAAAGACATGTGACAATTAACAACCCGCACGGGGCCCGCGTGATGGATTACAGCCCTCTCCCTCTCACCGAGAAGAGGCCAGGGCCCAGCAGTGACAATAGTGATTATAGGCTGATTCTGCTTCGGCTTTTAATCATCAGAAGCTTGATGATATCAAACTTCTGCTGATTAAGGTCAGTCATCTTCATATTATGAAGATGACCGGTCCTTGAACCGCTGGACTTTTGAATGTCAAACCAATTAATTTAGTCTTTGTCTCCCATCTAAATTAAGCCTCACCAATTATTAAAGAGATAAAGTCTCCTTTTGTTAGTCAACAGACAACAATCTTAACTGCTTCAAGTTCATAATTATTCTAATTGATCTCGAGCAAGATACCTCTAAAGTGCCATTTTGGATGAACTTTCGAAAGAGTTAGAAAATTATTGAATGGCTAAAAAATGTTTAATGTTCAGAAGGATAAAAGTGTTGAATGTGATGATGATGTTTGAAACGTTTTCTGCTTTATTTTTATTCATTGCTACACTCTTGTTTGCCTAAAAGGACCTTCAAACTAGAATAAATGCTGCCAAAAACAGAAAATTCATTCAGCCGCTTTTTCGTGCACTTGTGTTGAAACTAATTTTAATTAGTTAACACTACCAGCACCTCACGGTTTCACCCGCATTAGTCTCGATCCCGTGGAAATATTGGAATAAAGTCATGGTCATGTTCTACCAATGTACCATGTGTTACATAATGCACCTCGCCTGTCTGGGTTCAAACTCACGACCTACATCTCGTAAGTCGCGGCCATCGCCACTGAGCCAACACTGCTCGACATATGAGTACATCCGGTTCAAATCCGACACGTCACCGCCAACTTGTCGGATGATCCTGCATAATGGAGACGCACTCTCGAATAAGATCTCACACTGAACTGCAGCATTGTAGCATTTGTTGCGTTTGATCTGTTATCACTCTATGCCCATAAAAGTATTATCTGCGTTGAAAAACTTTGTTTCGATATGCATTTTATCGGTAGTCAAACGATTGTATGAGTATTGCTAGAACATGAATAGTTTTACTAAGTATTTCGATTTTCCAGCTGCTTTGTACAAAAGAAACGAAAATAAATAAACTTATATTATTTTTAGATCTATGGACGAAAACTTGCAAATTTTTACTAGTTTTCAACCAATTACTGAAGAGTAGGGAGAGTAATATGAAGACCAGTGTAAGGTTACAGTTTACAGGGAGGAAAATGAATTGCTTATGAAATTAAAACACTATCGTCAACGTCCATTCATACAACTCTCAAGCTTGACAGGTGTGATTTCAATATACGGACAATTTAATTTGGGCTCAGAACGGTATAGCGAATCACTCTTCACCGATGGTACGGTTCTCCGAAATCACTCTTAGTCGACGGTTGCTTCCCTTCCCTGAGTTTACCTATTTGAGGACACTGACAGCTGCATTACCTATACAAATATACTCGTTTCAATAAAACCCCAAAGAAAATAACTCCACAGCCATAACATGCACCCAATGGGCATAAAAAATTATACAACGGTCTGCAACTTTGTCACATTTAGCTTTAACATTAAACTCTTTGCTTTATACTGTCATAAAGATCACTGGCAAGATGGCGTCTTATGTTAATGAGGAGAAACTGGTCCAATGACCGGTTTTATAAGACTTGAGGGTAGTTTACGGTTTTTCGGTTTTTGGCAGACAATATGAAAGTAAGGAGCTGTGGAAATAAAGTGTGGAGTTGAGGGGCTTGTTAGTGAGGGACTAGAGTGTTACTGGTAATGATTATGTGGGGCTAAAACATATAAAAAGTTGCGTAAGGTATGTGACGAAAAAGAAAAAAAAAAGGAAAAGAAAAAGAAAATGATTATAAGTCTGTATAGCAAAAAAAAAAGATGGGCGACGAATTGGGAAAATACCTTTGCTAATATTATTACCAATAGAAATTGCATTTTGCTTGTGCAATTTAAAAATATGAGAACTAATAGATAACATTATTAATTCCACAGGGAAATCTAATCTAAGACCACCTGCCCTTTGATTATTTCCCCACCCTTTTATATACTTCTAGATATTATTATTACTATTTACACACTGTTGGCTTTGGACGACTGAATTTTAATGTTTCGTCTTAAAAAAAAAATATTTCTGCTTTTACATACTTTTGTAGGTACCATTTTATACTGATTATATTAAATTCAAACCATTTCTGTAGAATAATATCAATTAAAAACTTCGATACCTATAATAATATAACAAACTTTGAAGATCAATATCAAAAAAGAAGGTGTTAAAAATCTTCCTGATCTTATTAAAACTTCAGAAACCGCGACGGCGGCCCCTTAAACACTTTCAAAACACTTACTCTTCCGCACATCGCAACTTATGACAAAGCCAGTAAATCTCCAACGCTATCGGGTTTCAATTTAAAAGCTCAGGTGTTAATTACTTACTGTGAGTAATTTATCGTTTTTAATGAGCGCCGCTTCGTTATGCACGGGAGTTGTCTTACAGGTTGTTAGTTTGTTAGTAAGCCATGTTTTTGTTAGGAAAATCATTATTTTAGGATTGTTTTTGTAATAATTAAATATGTATCGTACTTATCCCATTGACAGCGATGCGGACGAATTCTTAGATGCTCAATGAGCTCCTTCCTTTTTCTTTTATTTTTTATTATAGGTATACTGTACATAATACATTTCAGTGTTAGCTTGTACATTTTAATTAAGGATTTTTGTTTGTATTAAAATAAACAATGTCAAAGTAAAAAGGAAAAACATATCTACATGGTTTTGTTTTAATAATAATAATTAATAAGTAATTTTAAGCATGACATGAATGTTTTTAATCCGTCAAAAAAATTCAATTCAGTGTGTACATTTTATTTTCCATGAAACGGGAAATTCCTCATTGAAACAGTCAATTTTCCACGAATTCAGAACCACTTCAGTTATAAACAAAAGGGATAATACAGATTTGATCAAAATAATGACTGAGTAAAAATAAAAACTGTGATAATTTAGGATTTATACTTCTGACAAATTCTGTTACAATTCAAACCCATTCAATTCCTTGTTACGTTTATATATTTTTTTTTTTTAATAAAGAACTTACTATAAGACATTAGCGTTTTTATGCCATTATCTGTTACAAAACATTTTGAACTACATTACTTATCTTGTTTAAAAACGTCGCAGTATTAAAGTACTTTTTCAAATTAGTTGTCATTTTCGTGTTATTTTTGCTACACGTGGACGGGATATTTTTTGGAAAAAGCGAAAGAAAATAGCCACATATTTCTCCAGAACATATAATTTATTTCCGCATGTTTTCACACGTCATCACCCACTAAACATACATAATCTCAAAAATATAGGTACAACCGAACATAACCTCAAATTATTATAAACAGAACAACATACCATAATCTGTGTCTAGACGTGTAATCAAAATGGCGGACAAGATGGCGGCCACACACATGTTCCATTGGCCAAAAAGCCGCCATATCTCGGCGTTTATTCCAATGTATGTGCGTCTTGTCCTACTTCGCCTATAATTTACGGCCAATGGTACTTCGCCGCAGATTGGCCAATTACATTAGCCGACATCCCTCAAGGACTTACTTAGGAGAGTGTGTGTGAATTTTTTAACAACGAATAAAAAAAATGTTTTTAATCTAGTCAGGTTCCGGAGTTTGTGAGTTGTGTGTTTTGTTGATTTATTTATTTTTACCGACTTTAAAAAAGGAGATTATCTAAAAGCTAGTTTTTAAGTGTCTAAATAAACATAGCTATTTTGGGGGGTTTCAAAATAAAATATCAAAACAGAATAATAGATTTGGGTTAATAAAAACGCTGAACAACGTCGCACAATCTTTACTCGACTCGTCCCACAATCGCTTCTTCTAAACACATCGTGATTGGGTCATGGGATTTCGTTTATTTAATCAGTTAACAATGGGTTCATAATACCAAACAATTTCAATTTGCATTTTCTTTAGTAGCTATCTTATACATGTATGTTTTATTATATTATTTATTGTTCGTGCGTGACGCGCTCGCGCCTCAGTCTATTAAGGACTGGAATAAAAAGAAAAAAAATAACATTGAATTTCTGTTCTGCTACTTTATTTTAAAACCCCCCCAAAATAGTAATGTTTAGACCCTTAAAAAGTAGCTTTAAACTAATATAAAATGATCAATAGAATGAGCATAAAAATTGTCACAAAAATCTCGATTATGATTGTAAATGCAATGCTTGGTCAATCCCTAGCATCAGGTGGGACGACACTGACAGCTCTCCACGCAAGTTTTGACGGTGAGATTTTTACAGAATAGCAATGCTGGTGTCTAAGCAGAAAATATACCTAAGTGTTTTAGAAAATAGTCTAATACTTAGAATAACAACAAAGAAGACTGTAATGTATGTAGGAAAAATACTTAAAAAAAATACATCTAACAAAGCACTTACAATCGATGAAGACACATCGTCCCCAATTACAATAACAACTCCACATTATGTCCCAAAAATATAATAACACGAACACAAACCTAAGATTTATATCGTTAGGCTGTACACACACGCAATCGAAATAAATTGGCGCCGTTATCACCGTCGAGTAATGCTCAATATAAAACACAAAAAAAAATGTAATCCTTTTATTTAAATCAACGCCATCGCGATTGAGTAATGACGATGTAAATTGGCGTAAACAACGATGTATTGAAATGTTTTAAAATAAAATTGCTTGCCATTACCATCTGTTTTTTTTAAAGCAGTGTTTTGTGTCCATTTTTGTTTTATAAAGTTGGTGTTTTGTTAACAGGCAGGAGGCTTATGTGGTTGAAAGTAATTACGAAGTTTTATAAGTGTGTATACGGGCAGCCGTCCCGGATGTCTTTTGTAGATATTGGATAGTCGTTACAGGTAGTCAGAAGCTCAAAAGTCTGACAACCAGTACCAGGGGTGTCGTGTTACCCAGTGTGTTAGATAGGTAGCCGCTCCATGTATAAACACTGGTATCCTGCTGCATCCGATTATACTGAAAGCCAACCTCAAAATATTTGGAAAGAGACTAAGTAGATTTTAGATCGTTTTTTTACGAAAACAAGTTTTCAATGTTATAACTCACAATCACAACTTTTAATACTCCCACGACCCCTGTACCGTTGCATGCATACATAAGCACAAAGTTTTACGCACTGCTTGAAACAGCTCACACCAAAAATATAAGTGGTTTTCCAGCAAGTATTTTTGTGCAACGTTACTTAGTTTGATGTTTGATGGATACGTAGTTGACGGGTTTATGATCGGTCTTTTTACACCCTCTATTATGTAGTTTAATAAGTCCGTTGTACTTGTTTGTTGTTTCATCCTTACTTTGCAAACTTGCAAGTGCTAAGTGTAGTGGGCTTGTGCACCATGAGTTGGTAGTTCAGTTTCGGCGTGGTTACGATTAATATACATTATACGTACAGCTATGTAGTATTTTGTGTGAAGGTATTCATGCAGAAATGACTCAAATTGTCTTCTTCTTAGCGTGTCGATGGCAATTTAAATATAGTGGTGCAGAATTTGGCCTTCAATAGCGTCCATCTATTTCTGTAATGTGCAGGCATCAGGACAAGGTGAACATTACCTATATTAAGTGACCCATTGTTTATGGAACTAGTGTGGTGCAGTGATTTTTTCTCATTCAAAAACTTTTGAACATTAATTAATTAATAGATTGTGGGGAGAAAACATTCCGTGCCAACACTACCGATTTAAGAAATACATTACATCAAGGTCTTCACATATCGATGTTATGTTTCACTTCCCTCAAATCTAGAACACAGATTGAGATAACATCACAGACAAACACACAACAATGTACACAATAGTGACGTGCGTATTTATGATATCTGTATAATGGCCGGTGATTGATCGCGGTAGGGATGGGCCCGATGATTTATTCCTTGAAGCCAATCGCGGGGAAGGTGCAGACGGGCGACTTTCACGAATGTGTGCTATCGGAAACAGAGCGATTACGTCGGGGTCATCAGTATAGGGATGAGGAACAGGGTGAAAAGTTCACTCTTCCTCCATAGAAAAGGGAGGATCCTCCGACCAGACGGGTGTTCTGTCTGGTGGGCAACTGCCCGACGATTGATGTCGGGACGTTGTATAATATATATGCCAGTCGCACGGCATATGATGTTCATAATAAAGAGTATTCTATTCTATTCTAAACTCTGCTTGCGCGATGCAGGATTTAGCGTGACGTTAGTGTGATGCGTAGTTCGCATGTTGCAATGCAGATGCCGCTACATACCAAACCCGTGTAGTTTCGGCAAATTAAACTTTTCAGCTTTGTCTCGGATTTCAATATATTTAAAATATTTTATTTTACATAAACCCACATGGGAACTTATGAAACGTCAGAAGCTAGGTGTACGGTTCATTTAAAATGAATAAATAAAATAAAATAAGCCTCATTGCTGTTAGTTTTTAAATTATTTAACAAAACAATTATTTAAAAGTTGAAAACAGAGATAAGAAAACAAATTAAACTAAATCATATTTTCGGACTTAGGTTGGTCTCCTCTCATAACAGCTTGTCTTTCGACAAAGGCCTCCTCTATGGCTTTCCACTTGTTTCTGTCCTTTGCTGTACGTAACCATTCTAGGCCTGCAACTTTCTTAAAATCATCTTCCCATCGACTGATAGAAAGAAAAACATTTTATTTGGGACTCGCACAGGAAATACAAACAGTAAAAAAAGAACATTTAAAACTAACAAAATTACAAAACAACCGAAAATATAAATAAACTAAATAAAAATACCTGTGCGAGGCCAAAAAGGCTTTCAAATCTCAGCATAATGCATCGCATACACTGTCTCATAAAGATCATCTCCAACACTGTTGATAATATCTTCGGCGAAATAGGGTCGCCTTGACGGACGCCTTTTTCAATTGGGAACTCGTCGCCTGTCATTTCCAGTTTTATTTTTGCGATGCTTTTCCCGTGAATGTCTATGGTATGCGTATGTACTTTCTATGGACCCCTTGTCCTAGTGTTCCAAAGAATCGAACGCTTTTTTGTAATCTACGAAACCCAGAGAGAGTACACTTTATTGCATTCTCTGTATTTCTGAATTATCTGTCGGAGGACATGAATAATGGTCTATAGTCGAGAGGTTGAAATAAATCCAGATTGCTCCTTCGGCTGATTTTAATCTCGGGTGTTACTTAGTCTAAATAGTAATATTTTTGAAAAAATCTTATATACAAGGTGGAGTCTTCAATACGAAAATAAATTAATCTGTGTATATCTCATACCGTCCGTAGTCTGCCTACGAAAATTCAATCAAATATATCCAACAATTTAGTCAATATAGCTAGTCAAAGATTTGTAAAACCCACAGCCGGCCCATCAGTTTGTTTGATAAAAAATCTTTATTAATTTCGATGCTAGGACTTAATGATAGCTCCAGAATACTCTTATGCATCAGTTTTACCAGTATTTTCATTTATTGTCGTATTGTCGTCTCCACGTTCTATATTAGACATTAAGCTTATCGGCCTATAGTAATTGCCAATGTCTTCTTTGTCTCCTTTTCTGTGTAACAAAACTATCATTGGTTTCATTCAATCTTCTGGAATATTTTCTGTTTTTATTATTTCGTTGAATAAAGGTTAGTTTGCATTTATATTCTAAAAAGTTCATTGGTGATCAAATCGATCATGACCGAGTGCTTTTCCTAACTTCTGCATAATAATAGCTCTTTCTGTTTCTTCTTTTAGCAACAGTAGTATAGGTTCAGATTCTTGCGTGTCGTAAATGTGGCATTAAAACATTTTCCCAAGAAATAGGTAACATCATGTGTATTCGTTGTGTAACTCTGCTTGTGTTTAATATTAGGTACATTTGGTTTGAGACATTCCAATTTATATCGCCACAAATCGTCACGGTTCCAACAATGTTGACCAATAAAAGTAACAAAGTCCATTGTTGAAAGTGTCGCTCTTAATGACACCCAACACGCACAGTTCCAATCTTAAGCAATAAATAAAGATTTTTCCTTTCAAATCGTACCTCACATTTATTATACAGAGCTACCATTTCCAAAAGATTTTTAAAAGAAAATCACGTAAAATTACGTCTTCCTGGATCATATAATTTTACAGCAGAACATTTCTATTTTTCCCACGTTTTATTGAGATTCTGAATAAACATTGGAATTACACCCTGTACCCTAGAGGGGCTATTAAAGAGTCAATTAAGTAGGATTCCGTTAAAGAATGAGACGTTTCTGCCCTAATCCGTGTCCCCCGGGAGACAGAATGTCGCTCGTCTGGACTCGGACTTAGGTAATCGTATTTATTGATGTTTGTTTTGTGTTGTTCTTAATGAGATGTCTTCGGTGGTCAGTGAGGGGGAGTGAAGCATTTTGTATTGGCGGGTTTTTTAACGGTTGTACTGAATTCAGGATAAGATCATGCAGAAGATCATTTTGCTGTCGCGGTCGTGTTTTGCTAATGTGTTTAAAGAAAGTTTCCTTATCTGCATCCATAATAATACCTAATAAATTATGGTGTCTATGTTGTTTTTCCTAACTTGTATGTGACGGCAGCCATATTGTTTAGCAGCTGCGAGAGACAGCGACTAGATGGCGCTAGTGGAACGTGCACCAGACGCATCATAGACACATCATTCACACTATCGATCATTTGGCCTAAAGGACTCGGTATACAATCCAGTAAAATATTGTAACGTTTTCCCCCCACCAACGATCGCCTTTATAAGGAGCTGCGCCGTTGAGTCTGCACGCGTTTCCAACGGATGCGTCTTGGTGTACGGACCACTGTCTCTCGACATTCAGTACTGCTCGATTATTGGATGTGGAACGCTGTCTGTGACAATTAGTACTGTCCTTATTGCGGTGAGTGCATGGACCACTGTCCCTGACTGTCAGTACTGCCCTATGTGACCGCCCTCAATGCCATTATTAGTTATTTCATTTATTTTAAGTATTTCCTTTCTGTATTTTTTGATTTAAGATAAGATAGCTGATTGTTCGATAGAAATTTTGTGTATTAGTTTTACTTCTGATGTCTGGGCCGAATCCGACATAAATGTATTTAATTATTGTATGTTGTTGTTTATTATTATGTTGTGTTGTTATTTTTAACTGGGAAAATGTGGATGTACTATGGGTACACCTTTGCCCAACCTTTGCCCAGCCTTTAGGGAAAAAAGGCGTGATGTTATGTTTGTGTATTAGTTATTGTTTTGTATTTCTAAGTAAGCCTAAAAATAGTGCAAAGCCAAAGTAAACTTAACACCGCAACAGTAAATACCAATTTTTCCCAAAACATTACAAAAAAGTCGCAATCGCAAAGTCGCAAGTCTGCCCAGTTAACCCACTAACATAATCGCATTTACATCTATTTGTTAATTCAGTATCTATATCGATATGCCGATCCGTCATCCTCGGGGCCATTTGTTCACATCGGCCATCGCGCATCATCGACCAACGACCATAGCAAATCGTTTGTATCTTTGCGTTTCATGAGCTGGTATTTTTTATAGAAAGAAAGAAAAATACGTGTATATACGAACTTAACCAAAACAAGAAACACTTTTTAGCTTAACGGGCGAAATGTGGTTGTAATATAGGTACACTTCTGATTTACTCAAAAAAAGGAAAATAGCATAATTTGTCACAGAACCACGTGCATACAAAAATGTTGATTTGATTAAAAAACAAAACAGAAGGCCAATTTCCGTTATTAAAAACATTCAATATATTGTCGCAATCTCGTCTTAGCGACAATCAATGTCAAAAACTTGACAAAAAAATGTAGGGAAATTACAGGTATTTTTGACAGATTGAGACTGAAATAAACGAACGTTAAACACGAGCACAAAACAGAAAACACAAACAAGGAAAAAATTATATTTTAAGTGCAGTAAGCTAGCATAGTTAGCGTTGTAAGAAGAATAAATAAACGATTTGTGTACTTTGAATTTGCACTACGCCTGTCCTTTCGTAAAAGGTTTTCAGGACCTGTTGAAAATATTTCTTTACACTTTAAATGAAAATTACTTTTCTTTTTTCAAGAATTAAATAAGCAACCGCAGCGAGCGAAAAAAATGCAAGTTGATGGAAAAATGTTTGAGAAAAATGTTTTTAAAATAACAAATACAAAAATCTATTAAATCACAAGCCGTGTTTAATTATCAAGTAGATTATTAGTTTTTATTGAACGAGACTTTAACAAAGAAAAGTCATCATTGACAACGCAGCATAATTAAAAAACATTGCTCCACTTTAATATCTCTGACATCTTTTCCAACAATCAAACTACAGATCAACTCCATTCCCCTGTCGCCCCCCCCCTGGCGCCCTTGTCCCCCTGGCATCCCCACACTGACTCACATCAGGATGTCTAATTTCCACTTCACCCTGTCAACTTGTAAGGGAAATCACTAACGATCAAGGAACGGATATTAAACGGATCTACCAGGAGACAATGCCCCGGTAGGTATACATCGCGGCTTTTATACGTGCGTGTCACATTGCGAGGTGATGCCAGCGAGCGATGGTGAGGAAAGATTGTAAACTTACGTAATGAGACGTAAGGAGTTGAGGCTTTACGGGGGAGGGTGCTTTACGGCGGAGTGGGCCCGATGCGTTTTTGTTTTTGATTTATGGCAGTTTTTAACTAGTTTTGGATAGGGAATCGTTTTCTGGGCGCAGTTTTTTGTAACCATGACATTATAATCAACTAGCTGCGCTCCACTGTTCCACCCGCATAAGTTTCGATCCAGTGGGAATATCGGGATAAGAAGTTGTTAGGTATTTTAGTATTGCAACACCAACATTAAAAATGTAACTCAATTTGTTTTCTGTGGCAACACGCCCCTTCCAACTTCGACACTAGTCGAATACACACGTAAACCGATTTTATTCGCCGTTTTATTGAATCTTCCGTGGCACCAAGCTACCAGCACCTCATCAGCACCCAACAACATTACACCGCTGCACAGAAGTATGTATTCTATTCTATACTATGTTCTAATCCAGGTCATAACGTGTCAGGTTTAGCGTGAAAGCGTAACAAACAAACATACAGACAGTCAAATATTTTGTCTTTACAATATTAGTTTAGATTAGATGAGGGGCTCGTGGCTAAATAATAGCTGCCGCACGGGTCGATTGAAAGTTAAGTTACACCGCTTGCCGCGTTGGCTCGTGACTGTGTGACCATCCATTTGATATCGAAGCCCCACCGAGCCACGTTCAGCCGTTAGCCCCGGCTGTTATTCGTAGATCTTTGATCCTCGTTACGGGTAGACAGACGCCCAAAAGTCTGAAAACCAAGTCTTTCCAAAGTTAAGTCTGGTTGTCAGACTTTTGGGCCTTGCCTAGCCTCCAGCCATTAGTTCCCATGCTTAGCAAGCAACAATGTAGCAATGTGTTTGGTAGCAATGTGGTCGACGTCGAATATTGACCACAATCTAGTTGTAACTTTTAGGTGTAATAAATTAATAAAATGTATCTGGGACAGTTATTTTGCACAAAGCGTTTGTCATCTAACTGCTTATCGTGTCTATATCTATTAAGATTTGTCCAAACGCTATCATATTTCACACCAAACCACCCATCAATTACCTTAAAGACCTCATAACCTTACCCAATTACTGACAAACATAACAATATATCCTCGAAACAGCCACTTAAACTTAACGAAACATTCTGTTCGCGTGACCGCGCCCAATATACCCGCGTGTGTTTCCACTAAGTATTTATAAACAAAGATTTAAATCGCTAGATTTGCCCTCACCGTACTTAGTCCCGAGAAAATGTGTTCGTATTGAGAAGAGTGAGCTGAAACATGTAAAACTCAACATTTATTTCAAATAAACCAATTACAGGCACTTTTGAATTGTCAAGGGGTCGGTCAGTCAAAAAGGCTATTTGCCCATTCCAAAGCGTTGTAGGTACTTATGGAGAAGAACGGGCAAACTCCATGACAATCACGTTACGTTACTGAAAGAAAGAAAAATGTTTTATTTGGGACACACACATGAAATACAAAAAGCATATAAAACTAACAAAGTTACATTAAAAACAAACAAAAAAAAATTTCTGTACGAGGCCAAAAAGGCTCCTATCTCAGCATAATGCTGCGATATTTAAAAAAGAAATATCGCAGCGCTGGTATTCTAGTAGAGCGAATCTAATAATTTACATCTTCGCTTATAAATCTAAGTGGCGTCACGCTCATCTTAATGGGCGTAACATCTGCTTGGAATGATTGCAAATTTTTATTTAGTACCAAGAAGTGTAGCTGGAATACTAACGATTACCATTAAGGTGTACTCCGTAGGGGGCAAGCAGCGAGCGAGCAAATGAACAGCGTTTAGTGAAACAGGTGGGCTTGAGATATTTAATCGGGGGATTCTGTTTTGTTTTTTGCTTTTTTAATGGGCGTAGTTAAGGGTAGGTACTATTAAAGCAATACAATTTTTTTTCTTATTCATTAGATAATAAGCTCATCAATCCAATGCCTGTATTATAGAAACACGGTCAACATAACTCGTGAACTGTGGGCGTGCTAATACCTACACCAGTGCCATCTTATGCAGGAAATGAAGGCGTGATAATATTGTTTGTCGAAGTTGACAAAACTAAATAGAATGACATGCGCAGTTGGATGATATGAACTCTTCTCACATTGTTCGTGCCGATAGAAGCGAAAATAATGGTATGAAATCTGCCTCGTTTATCACAATTGTACAAAAATAAAAACGTGTGCGGTCGGGAACCCCGCGATACTCGCACGCACATACACTCATAAATAATAGAAAGAGACGGAGAGAGAAAGTTTGAATTTAATACGCGTTTTATCACAGAGTCATCTAGTATAAGTTTATAGAAGCTCTCATAAAGTTGACGCCATCTTGGATTTTCGTTTTGATTTCCTCGCTATGGGCTTCAGCACCCTCAATAACCATGAAAACGACACCCGTGATGAAAAATTTGAAAATTTTACCAAACTCTGTTTTGGATTTTCATTTTGACCTCACTATCGGCTTTAGCACAAACCATGAGAACTATTTCTCTCTCTCTCTCTTTTTTCCTGTTATATACAACAGAAAGAGACAGAGATGCGTGGAGAGGTGGTTTAGTCGCATAGCGCTTTATCGTTACGTAGTGATTTTTACCAGTTTCCTCCTAGCGCAAGCCGTGTTAAAGAACATCGCTCCAAAATATACATTGTTGCAACGATTTAGAGGAGAGCGTCTCTTTAACAGCTCACGATAAAAGCCCTATTTTTAATCTGAAACGTGTTCATCGGGAACTTTAATGGGTTCCAAGAAAGATGGCGTGTGTCTCATTAAATAATTAGTGACTTGACTGTACCTATGTAAATCTTTATTATTCTTCATCGAATTGAGAAAACTTCAGTACTTATACCTAGAAGGGATTTATAAATGAAAAAATGCCAACAAGCATTGGTTAATGCCTTGATGACCCAAGTTTACGACATTTTCAATATCATTATGAATTTTCAGTTCATGGTAAGTAACAATCATGGTGATCAATTAGGTCGAGAGTTCGAACTCAGACAGGTTCCTTGCTTGTGTAAATAACTTCATCACCACTGCTCTTAAAGAACGATGAAGGAAAACATCGTGAGGAACCTAAATCATAGAACCAAAAATTCGAAGACAAGCGACATCTACCAACCCGCACTGGGCCCGCGTGGTGGATTACAGCCTACTCCCTCTCGAAAACAGTAAACCTGTGTCCCAGCAGTGGGAACATTATAGGCTGATTATGTTATTATTATGCTATGAATTTTCAGTTTCATGATAAGTAGTCTGAAATCTTTACCGAATAAGCGTGGTGATCTATTTTTTCAAGTTCTTATTTTACTACCTACCCATAATACTAGTTATTGTCCACGACTTTGCCTGCGTGATTTTTTTTTTATATCGTAACGATCGATTTAGTGGTTTAGGCGTGAAAAGGTAATAGCAATGGCGGGCGACGCGATACGATGCGGTGGGGCCGAGCGAGTCTCTCATCATGCCGCACCTACTCAGCTATCAACTTTTCGGCCTGCCTATACTTGCTTAAAAATACTCTGGGTCCCTACCATATGGATTGAAACAATTCCTAAAAGTCTGAACTGTAAAGTAAATAAGCGAATAACAAAAAAACTGTCAAAGTCAAGTAACTGCCCTAACCAAACAAGTTTACAGTAATTCTTTCTACCTTTGTTCACAAATTCTGCCTAAAGCGGATCACACACTACAATATGCCACGTGACGGGCGCGGGAAGGTCAATTCCCCGCGCGGAACGGCGTTTTTATTAAATTCTATGTAAAAAACAAATCACGCGCGGCGGTTGTGTGTGTGATCCGCGTTATCTACTAAAAGGGTTTAGTGCTCACGAAGCTACCTAAGGTCATTGCTCTTAAATTTTCCTCCTAATGTAAGTAAAATAGCTTAGCGGTCGTTGACCCGACCTAAGTAGGTAACACTGAATAAACTAGAATGAGCAAATAATGTTTTAGAAATGTGTGAGTTACTAGATTATCTCTTATTCCTAGAAATAGCATTTTTTTTCTCGTAAGAAACACATAATGTTGTTTCTGAGACTAAGAAAATTTATTCGGCACAATCATGATATTAGACCCCCTAGCGTAGAAAGTTTTAGCCTGTTATAAAAAAAATCTGCTGTTTCATAGAAAAGTGCAATACCTACAATTCCTGTCGGTTATTAAAATAAAAATTATTTTTCTTTTAATAACGGACAGGAATTCTGTAAGGACTTGGGGGAGGCCTTTTCCCAGCAGTAGGACAGTATAGATAGACTAAACAATAAAAAACTGATAAACGTCTGGGTTTAATAATGTTCGTTGGTTAGAGGTTCAGAATCATGCACTGAATCCATCGTAACAGGTTGAGCGTCGGTGTCACCATGTAAATATACATCACAAATTTTTTTAACCGACTTCAAAAAAGGAGATTCTGTATTCGACCCGTATGTATGTGTGCCCGCGATTTTCTCAAAAAGTAATGAACCGATTTTGATAATTCTTTGACTAATGTGATCTACATACTTTCAGGAAGGTTTTAGTATATAAATTATGTAATTATTTTTATGTACGTTGTTATATGCATAAATGTACTGCATCTACGGCATTTCTATGCGAATTTTGATGATTGTTCTAGTAGTGAAAAATAAAAACTTTTTTACAAAAAAAAAGAAAACAACCGACTTAAAAAAAAAACTACAAAGTGATAAATAACTTTAATTTCGGAAGTCGGTGTCGTTGGTTCCGCATTTTCGTTTTTTGACATCGACTTGTAGTGTTACTTTTTTGTAAAAAACGTTTTATTTTTCACTTTTCAGTTGTACCTACCCCACAGTTTAATAAACAATAGTGCATTGAAGACTTGAAGACACCGGGATTTTTGGGACGCATGAAGAAGCCTCCTCGTGTAGCGCAGTTTGTTCCGCCAGTTAATTAACTGAACCGAGCGTTCGGCGCATCCTGGACAGTCACACCCAACACCTTATTTGACTGCCCAATTCTTCCCTTGCGTCCGCCTGGTTTGCGACCACCCTCCCACCGGAGTCCGGCGTCAAGCAGCCTGCTGTGTTTCGTCGATGCATCTTCTGTGCACGCTCGTTCCATCATAGACCTCATCCATCGCTTTCCATCAGGCGTAATCTAGGCCAAGAGCGGACCCAATCAGCAAAAAAAAAAAAAAACCGACTAGAATATCATCAAAATTCGCATAGAAATGCCGGAGATATATAACTTCGTACATAAGAATAATTACCTAATTATTAAAACAAAAACCTTCCTGAAAGTATGTAGACCACATTAATGAAAGCATTATAAAATTGCTTTATTACTTTTTGAGAAAATCGCGGACATACAAACATACATACATACGGGTCGAATACAGAACGTTCCTTTTTGAAGTCGGTTAAAAACTGATTTCTAAAACACAGCACATCTCCGTAACAATTCCACTTAATGACCAGCAAATCTGTTCGCACGTGAAGTGTCCATAAAAAGTGCTGGACAAACGGTGTTCATTCTGCCGGCTCCTATTTACGGACAGCTAAAGTGCCGGCATTAGGAACATTAAAACGTTCCAATGAATAATCTCGGAACGTAACACCGGCTGTTGAAATATAACGCTCGGTGTGGTGTGAGTTATGAAAGAAAGATAGAAAGATGGATTCAATTCAATAGTGGTAGGCACTATAGGGACCTAGCTAAGATTTGAGCTTTCATTAAATGAAACTCCTATAGGATTTCATCAGATATTATTCTATAGACTTTACAATAATTACTTAAAAACTAACACTCCTTCTAAGACAAGAAAAAATACTAACAGAATATTTGACACACGCTTGAACGTTCGAATGGAACAATAACCAATGTGACTCAGGCTGGCTGGACAAATCTTCAAAATTGCTCGCTTTTAACTAGGTCAATAGGGCACTTTATGTGACGGCTAAACACCCTTATTTCAGAATTTGTAACGCTACAGAATCTTAGATAATCGATCGAAAACGTGTCCAGCCATCTTGAAAAACCACTTTTCGCTGGTCTCTCAATCTCGGTAACGGAAGTGATTTTGACGACTTTTTGCATATCAACGGGCGTTACATAAAATTGTAACAGGCATCGAGCTAAAAGCTTTGTGGTACGTACAGCGGTTTAGTAGAAAAATGCAAAAATCTGTGTCCAGCCAGCTTGATTTTACGTATAAAACTTTTGGCTGGCACTTCCGAATCTCAATAACGGGAGCGTTTTCGAATATGGTTACTTTACTAACATTTAGTAACGCAATGTGTAACAGTAATAACGTTTGATTTATGGCGTCACATGTAAGTGTTTACGAGAAATCAATAAAAACTTAATGTCCAGCCAGCCTGAAATCAAGCTGGCTGGACACATGTATCTCCGCTGCCTGATGATCTACGACCTTCGAAATGTGTTCAAAATTTTGTACCGGGGACGATAATGATAACCTGAATTTGTAACGGAGAAACTTTGCGTAGTTTCAAAGATATTGATCATTAAAATGTTTTCATATAAACACTGCAGTAGGGTTACCAATCTTGTAGGTTTTATGTAGGACTAAGTATATTTTAAGGTGTTTTCTTTAATGGACGAAAATCCGTGTATTGGTGATACTAATACGAACAACTGTAGTTCACAGTCTGATCTCAGTGTCAATCCGTCAAAAATATCTCTAGTTTCCCTTCATTTTGACAAGTTTTTGACATTTTTTTGTCGCCGAGATGAGACTGTGACTAGATTTTGAACGTTTTAAATTACGAGAATTGGCCTTCAGGTATTGTGTCACCCCAAATAGACCACATGTCTTTACTCTTTAGGATAAGGTTTTGATCAACGTTCGTAATAACGTGTTCTGCCGGTGTACCTAATACTTAAATAAATAAAACAGGGCGCATACATCCAACTGACGACACAAATCGTAAAAACTAACAACTTTTGCAAAAAAACATTGTAATTCACGTTAGTTACCAAGGGCACATTACCTATTAACAAAACAACAGTTGTATAAAAAGACAGTACTTATCTGAAAGTTTATAACGGTCAGTTACACACAAGTCACACACACAGATTACACACAAAGCAAGTCTCATCATGGCCGCGTTCCGAATCGCACTCATGAGCGCTAAAATCGCTCTTGCTGGTAATTCATAGAAATGGGTTAGTAGTGATTGAATGTTATGAAGTTGCAGCTGGGTATTGTTTATTTAATTATCAGAATAATAATTAAATAAACAATATCGATTTCAAAATTTCAAATCAATAAATTGCGTAAAAAATGTAGTACGTCGGGGGACAAAATAACTGTGAACGGAATGTAATACTTACTTCCATGATAGCTGATGTTGGTGTCTCTATCTATTGCTTAAAGTTGGTACTACTAGGACAACTGGTGGAATCTTAACTCTTATTTATGTTGTCTACCGCAGATTAATTAATAGTTGTCTTACTCTGTTTAGTGATGACACTTCGAAAAGTACATACAATGCCGACTGTAGAGTTTAGTTCTCATTTTCAGTTACCTAAGATAATGAACTAAACGCGAAATACAAGTGGGCTCTCTTTTGCAGCGCTGGTAAGTAGTCAATAATTATTTTGAATTAACACATACTTACGCTTTTTACTGCAGGAAAACCTTTTATTCCCACGGGAAAATCAAATACAAAACAGGCGTGGCTGCTACCGGCCGATTCGTCGATTAAAAAGAAATCCTTTATTTATGTAAAAATTATGGTCACCTCACAATATTAATGGCAGTTTGTATGGGAAAATTTAAATGATCAATATCTTTGAAACTACGCAAAGTTTCTCCGTTACAAATTCAGGTTATCATTATCGTCCCCGGTACAAAATTTTGAACACATTTCGAAGGTCGTAGATCATCAGGCAGCGGAGATACATGTGTCCAGCCAGCTTGATTTCAGGCTGGCTGGACATTAAGTTTTTATTGATTTCTCGTAAACCCTTACATGTGACGCCATAAATCAAACGTTATTACTGTTACACATTGCGTTACTAAATGTTAGTAAAGTAACCATATTCGAAAACGCTCCCGTTATTGAGATTCGGAAGTGCCAGCCAAAAGTTTTATACGTAAAATCAAGCTGGCTGGACACAGATTTTTGCATTTTTCTACTAAACCGCTGTACGTACCACAAAGCTTTTAGCTCGATGCCTGTTACAATTTTATGTAACGCCCGTTGATATGCAAAAAGTCGTCAAAATCACTTCCGTTACCGAGATTGAGAGACCAGCGAAAAGTGGTTTTTCAAGATGGCTGGACACGTTTTCGATCGATTATCTAAGATTCTGTAGCGTTACAAATTCTGAAATAAGGGTGTTTAGCCGTCACATAATGTGCCCTATTGACCTAGTTAAAAGCGAGCAATTTTGAAGATTTGTCCAGCCAGCCTGAGTCACATCAATAACCAGCCTGTCCCAAAAAGCGGTGAGGCTTCATAGATAGCCTCTACAGTACTTACCTGATTAAAAGAGTTTTAACAGTATTTTTTTCTAATGAACGGACTGAATCAGTGAGAATAAAGAATAGATAATAGATAAGGACTATAAAAACGACGGAATTATATGGATTTGGATTATATGGATTGATAAAAAGGGGAGAAAGAAAATACGTTTATTTGCGATAAACATGACGCGTCACAAGAACAAAAACACAAAAAAAAACAGTTGGGGGAAAACATGCGTTACATCCACGCTAAACGACCACGCTAAGACCCTATGCCAGACAGAGCCCCAGCGCTGGTTTTAACTAAACGACCACGCTAAGACCCTATGCCAGACAGAGCCCCAGCGCTGGTTTTAACTAAACGACCACGCTAACACCCTATGCCAGACAGAGCCCCAGCGCTGGTTTTAACTAAACGACCACGCTAAGACCCTATGCCAGACAGAGCCCCAGCGCTGGTTTTAACTAAATGACCACGCTAAGACCCTATGCCAGACAGAGCCCCAGCGCTGGTTTTAACTAAACGACCACGCTAAGACCCTATGCCAGACAGAGCCCCAGCGCTGGTTTTAACTAAACGACCACGCTAAGACCCTATGCCAGACAGAGCCCCAGCGCTGGTTTTAACTAAACGACCACGCTAAGACCCTATGCCAGACAGAGCCCCAGCGCTGGTTTTAACTAAACGACCACGCTAAGACCCTATGCCAGACAGAGCCCCAGCGCTGGTTTTAACTAAACGACCACGCTAAGACCCTATGCCAGACAGAGCCCCAGCGCTGGTTTTAACTAAATGACCACGCTAAGACCCTATGCCAGACAGAGCCCCAGCGCTGGTTTTAACTAAACGACCACGCTAAGACCCTATGCCAGACAGAGCCCCAGCGCTGGTTTTAACTAAACGACCACGCTAAGACCCTATGCCAGACAGAGCCCCAGCGCTGGTTTTAACTAAACGACCACGCTAAGACCCTATGCCAGACAGAGCCCCAGCGCTGGTTTTAACTAAACGACCACGCTAAGACCCTATGCCAGACAGAGCCCCAGCGCTGGTTTTAACTAAACGACCACGCTAAGACCCTATGCCAGACAGAGCCCCAGCGCTGGTTTTAACTAAACGACCACGCTAAGACCCTATGCCAGACAGAGCCCCAGCGCTGGTTTTAACTAAACGACCACGCTAAGACCCTATGCCAGACAGAGCCCCAGCGCTGGTTTTAACTAAACGACCACGCTAAGACCCTATGCCAGACAGAGCCCCAGCGCTGGTTTTAACTAAACGACCACGCTAAGACCCTATGCCAGACAGAGCCCCAGCGCTGGTTTTAACTAAACGACCACGCTAAGACCCTATGCCAGACAGAGCCCCAGCGCTGGTTTTAACTAAACGACCACGCTAAGACCCTATGCCAGACAGAGCCCCAGCGCTGGTTTTAACTAAACGACCACGCTAAGACCCTATGCCAGACAGAGCCCCAGCGCTGGTTTTAACTAAACGACCACGCTAAGACCCTATGCCAGACAGAGCCCCAGCGCTGGTTTTAACTAAACGACCACGCTAAGACCCTATGCCAGACAGAGCCCCAGCGCTGGTTTTAACTAAACGACCACGCTAAGACCCTATGCCAGACAGAGCCCCAGCGCTGGTTTTAACTAAACGACCACGCTAAGACCCTATGCCAGACAGAGCCCCAGCGCTGGTTTTAACTAAACGACCACGCTAAGACCCTATGCCAGACAGAGCCCCAGCGCTGGTTTTAACTAAACGACCACGCTAACACCCTATGCCAGACAGAGCCCCAGCGCTGGTTTTAACTAAACGACCACGCTAACACCCTATGCCAGACAGAGCCCCAGCGCTGGTTTTCAGCGACAGCCGACGTTGACGTGATGAAGTCAATCGGTGCAGTATACGATAAGATACTGCGACTGCTAAGATGACGGCAAATATACCTAGATCTGTGGAAGAAAAAGACATTTCATTGGTATAACGGATGATGATGAATATTTTTTCTAATAATACACATACATACTCCCACACTCCCGTGCCCCGGCTGTACCTACAGAACTTGCTACGATCCTTACACAATAACCTCCTCCTCTTGATCCTTTTCTAATAATATCGCTAGGTATTATCATATCAAATTTTATTCCATGGGAGAATTGAACCCTCGAACCCAAATTAACTTAGGTTATCTACCTAAGCTTTGCTAACTTCAATCCATCTAATATCAAGCATCTGTGTCTACAAATCAAAGGTTCCGATTCCTTTGATAGTTACTTACCTATAACATACTTAGGGCAAATCCTCCTCATCTGGCATTCCTGGAGCAGAGCCAAGCTGCACTAACGTAAAGTAACGAGATCCGAGCTCGCTCATTAGCTGAACATCAATACCTTCATCAATTAAAATGATTAGTTCCGTAGAATCTAGCTTTTTGCTACTGCTTTGCTCGTCGTTTTGGGTATAAAATGTGCCCATTTGAGTGGTACGTGCCCAGTGCCATTATAATCATAAATCTTCATCTCAACATCATAATTATTACAGGCAATGATTGATATAATGCACAATCGTCATTAAAGAAAGGTGTCTGAGACAGATCACCCGGCTCTCTTAGACAGGACAGGTTAATTTACAAAACATGTTAATTTACAAAACGTTTATAGTCAAGATATTATTATGAACTTCGACACCTAAGTGTCCTTTGGTTTCTTTTTATTTTAATTTTTTTTTTATTTGTACAGTAGGTTAGTTAGTCTTTTATTTTAGTATTTAGTGTATACAGGGTGTCCCGTAATTAATGGATAACCTGTTAAGGAGTCATTGTACTTATCATTATGAACAACTTTTGCTACGGGACCAAACATGAAATGGCGAAAAAAAATCAGCTGTTCCCTAGATTTATGTTCGCATAACTCGTCAAAATGTAGGAAACAGCTGATTCTTTTTTCGCGATTTCAGGTTTGGTCCCATAGTAATAGTTGTTCATAATCATAAGTACAATGACCTCTTAAGAGGTTATCCATTAATTACGGGACACCCTGTATAGTTACATTGTAATTACAGTTTATTAATATCCTAAAATAGACAATAAATAAAAATCCTTGGTTATATAAAAAAAAAGATATTATTTATTATAAAAGTGTAAAATTATTGCAATTAAGTTTGTAAATACCTACAAAATTGAGAAAAAAATAAAATAAAATACAAATTATTTATGACACACATAAAACTGGGGAAAGTTGCATATATAGTTTGACTGATACATTATTATCAGTGAAATTAGATATCAGTCAATATAAATAAACTGTTTTGCAGCATCCGATTAGACTGGAAGCCAACCCCAACATAGTTGGGAAAAGGCAGATGATGTTATAATAATATTGTTACACACACTTTCAACATCTCTTTATCTATTTTCTTATCGCAGGTTTGCTGGAAGAGATTTCTATAGAAATAAGCATCACCTTTGTACCTATATTTTTCTTTTCTTGTCTGTTTACATAATTATATTTGTGTGCAGAAATGATTAAATAAATAATTTGCTGATATCTCATTTCTTACGCCACTTGTTCTCCCCAGCACCATGTATCTATCACATAATTGATTTACCTGTCATTGCTTTATTTTTAATTCTTTTTACCTTTTGTTGGCAGACAAATTTTTATTCTAGATGCATCGTCTTCACATATTTATAATTATATAATTAATGTACCTATACAGAACTTGTAAAACATTTTAAAAGAGTAACGGTGGAGTTTCTTGCCCATTCTTCCCCATACGAAAACTACCTTTTGGAATGGGAGACTAGAATCAATTCGTTTTACTATAATTTTTGACGTTCAAAAGTGCCTTTAGTGTGCCTAATTCAAATAAATGATTTGACTTTGACTTTGACCAGCGAAAGCACTAGGAAGTGGCGAAGGGCGGGCGTTTTGGGGGACTGTCTTTTGTAATTTTGACGTTCGAAAAGTGCTGATTCTCAACGAGTTTGAATAAATGACTTCTGATTTTGATTTGATTTGATTACGAAGGACGTGGTCTGCTAGGAAAACTCGCTTGTTAGTAAAAAATTATTGAAGATCCGAAACGTTTCTAATAATTGCTTTGCTAAACATGTCTTCTGTGTTAGCAGCCATGTGTTAGCAGCCATGTGCCCCATGGATTTCTCATCGCCATAAATTACTGACTTCCAAACAAACTTAATTTAAAAAAATGAATCACCTTCGTTGTGTGTGTGTATTCACAGGAATACAGTTTTTACTAGTAGGGAGAACGGAGTGAATCAGTTCCGTGTTAACAACCATAATAAATACTGATACGTACATAGCATAAGCATCATCATAATCACCCTATAATGTTCCCACAGCTGGGACACAGGCCTCCTCTCGTTGAGAGGGAGTCGGTAATCTACTACGCGGACCCAGTGCGGGTTGGTAGATAACACATGTCTTAATTTTTATTGTTCTAGGACATGCCGGTTTCGTCAAGATATTTTTTCCTTCACCGTTTTTGAGAGCAGTGTTGATGAAAATAATAAATTACACAAAGTAATGCGCCTGTCTGGGTTCGAACCTACGACCTACAACTCTTAAGTCGCGGCCGTTACCTCTGGGCTCCCCCTGATACATACCAAACAAAAATTGTACCTACCTTTACTGCTTATTTGTAACTTACTTTTATCGTGTGTAAAGGTTGTTATGTTGATTGATTTGGCAAATGAATAAGGAAGTCTTGTGCAAAATTGTATGTTTAAAAACCTAGCGACTTAGGTCATGCGTAGTCTGTCAGTCAACTTAAGAAAAAAAAAAAGATGTTTATTTGCGGCAAACGCAGAGAAAGAACACAAAAACAAAAAATAAAAAAATGAGGGAAAATATGCGTTACATCCACGCAAAATGGTCATCGGTCAGCATAATGCTAAGACCCTTTGCGAGACAGAGCCCGAGCACTGGTTTTTGGCGACGTGATGACGTCAATCGGTGCAGCATACGAGAAGATAAAAACAAAATAATAAATAACATAAATATATAATACCTAGTCACAACATTATATTCATAAAAAGGTAACATTCCGGGCAACGACTCTCTCTCTTATTATTGAGTACTTGAGTAGATATTAGACTTTTAGTGAGCACGATGTGGCAAATAGACGGTTGATTATGTGCTAGATGATTGATTGATTGGTTGGTTTGATTGATTGATCAGTTGATTGTGTAATAAATTAAGCAATCAAAACTCTGATTATTATCTTCATAAAGGTTTTTAGAGTTCCGTACACAAAGGGTGCCAACAGAACCCTATTACTAAGCTTTCGCTGTCCGTCCGTCCGTCTGTCTGTCAACAGAATGTATCTCATGAACTGTAATAGACAGTTAAAATGTTCACAGAGTGACTATTTCTATTGCCGCTATAACACAAAATATTGTTAAAAATTAAAGGGGTTTCATACAAGAAACGAGTTGTTTTCAGCGTGTTTTGCCTTGTGGTACGGAACCCTTTGTTTGCGAATCCAACTCGCACTTGGCCGGTTTTTCCACACTCACTAAGAAAACGTTTTTTTTAACCACTGCTTGTTAGCTGGCTTCTAGGTTCTTACTTACAACTATTTCTATTATAATTTCACCATCTCTTATCGCAGTCGTAAATCTCTAAAAGATCTTACCTTAAACCAGCCGACAATCGTTAAAACGCTTCGGTGATAATCGTCCGGTTATTAAGCCTTGATGTTTTAATATCTCCCGGCCGTCCGGTAACCGTGCCGGTCCGTTCGGGTCCGGCCCGAATGACGTGTGAATTGGCATTTAATTCTAATAAGATCGATGTACTGTGTTGAGGGTCATTCATCGTTGATTAAAATATATATATTGGTCCTGAATTAACCTTGATTGATAGTGGTTAAATATAATATCAATCAATCAATCTTTATTTGTGAACATGATTGTATACATGAAAGGTCTATTATTGTAGTCGAGCTCTATGTTTTACCAATGAAATTGGTGTACTATTAGTAATTTTTGTATTATATCATAAAACAAATCGAGATTAAACAGTAATTAAAAGGTAAGTTAAGTTAAATAAATGTCACATAAGTAAATTAAGAAATGTCAATTAAATGTAGGTAGGTATAATAAGTTGTTACTCGAATTTAAAATGCTTCAAAATAACTGGCAAAATATAAACATCAATATATTTATAGTGTGTCTCGGCTTATGAATTTGTTGGTGAAAAGCTTTTTTACGGAAAAGTGATTGTTTGCGTCTAAATGATTTTTAGTTTGTTAAAACAAAAAAGATAACAAAAAAGTTCTGTACAAAATACTCCAACATAAATTAGGATATGAAATTTTCATATCCTAATTTTTTGTTGTCTTTTTTGTTTTAAATGTTTATCAGTGGAAACTTGAAAATGATCTTCAATTGCATATTGTTTAAAAACACTAAAATATTAGCTGATTCCCGAACAGAATAAAATAAAATATAATTTCATACATTTCATAACATAAAATTGAGTTCAATATTTCTGAACACTTACATAGGTATAAGTGGAGGCTAACGAATGAAAGGCAGATTATTAACAAGTTTACTGAACAGATTTATAAACCTTCCAGCCTTTGATTTAAGAGGTATAGACACAGCGACGCTGCTGGGTGCTGCATGGAAATCCCCGTAGATAAACGAAATTTTCCACAGAGCAGTAATGGCCCAGTGTGAGTTGCAGGTCGTGAGTTCGAACCGAGGCAGGCACTTTACTTTGTGGATAATTTCATCACCACTGTTCTGAAAACGATGAAGAACAACATCATGAGAAAACCGGCATGTCCTAGAACCAAAAAATCTCGAAGACGTGACATCCACCAACACGCACTGGGCCCGCGTGATGGATTATGGGCATAGTATGGCTCACTCCCTGTCACAGAGAGAAGGCCTGTGTTTCAGCAGTAAGAACAGTATAGGCTGATTATACAACCATAAAGAAATTGTAAGTAGATAGGAGATTTGAAATTGCAGTCGCAAACTCGCACTTGACCAATGACCAGTAAAGTTAACATTAATTATTTACTGATTTTGTGATAGATCTATTAAAAGCCCGACTCACAGAACCCAACCACATTTCACGTAAGCTTTGCAACAAAAAACGAGCCCTAAATTGCGTCGAACATAACGATAAATCCTTCGCAAAAGCGAATCACTCTGCCGCTTCATATAGATCGCTTCCCTTACCAAGAATGTTGTCATAGAGCAAGAACATCGTATAGAAGTGTAACTCATGGCCACAACACACTCAACGTAATCTTAGTGCAGCACCTGCCCTGGTGTAGTTAAAAAAACCGGTTAAGCACGTGTCAGACCACGCACAATGAAGGGTTCCGTAGTTGGGATGTACTTTCCTTTGTGTATGTACAGTGCGCCGATATCCTCGAAATAATTATATATCGCTCCTTGCAACTCTGCTCAGTCTCTCCATTATTTTATTTGACGGCAAACAACAGGCAGATCCAACTGATGATTAGTGGTAACCGCTACTTTTTGACGTCGGCGTCGGCAATGTCAGAATTCAGAGGCATCGCAGAAACAAAACTTAGCTTTCAAAATAGTGAAGGAAAACGTCGTGGGGAAACCGGCATGTCCTACAAACAAAAATTCGAAGATATGTGACGTCTTAGTAGATGTCACATGTCCTCTCTCGCACAGAGAGACATTGTATTGACATTTTTATTTATTAATTTTTGTTCATTTTTATAATAAGTTTGAAATGCTTCATTATTAATTTGGTTTGGTCTGTCTTTTTATATATATATATATTTTTAAATTTATCATAATAACGCTCAATTTGTGTTTGGTCCGATATGAAAATGACTGACTATTATTAAATGTAATTTGCACGCTTGCTTGCAGGCAGAATACAATAACTTTTAGGCTGTAAGATCTTTCCTTGTTAAAAATGTATTTTTCTGGCAAATAAATATTTTGAATTTGAATTTGAATTTGAGAGGAGGCCTGTGTCCCAGCACTCGGGACACTATGCAGAGTCAAAGCTGAAATGTTTTTGAAATGCCAGTAAGTACCTACACATAATAATAGTCATCCAGACCATAATTTATCTCAACGGAGACTAAACCTTCGAGGCGGGAGATATTACAGTGCACAAGTGTGTGCGCTGACACAGGTGCACTCCCTCTTCCCTCACTCTCATAGTCACGACTGTAGAGAGATCAGGCGCAAGTCCAACGGCTTAACGTGCTTTCCGAGGCACGGGGGTATCACACCGCCAACTTCCAAACTCCGGGCCCCCTTACTGTCCTGTTGGTCTCGTGGTCGCAAGCGTGACTGCTGATCGTGGGGTCCTGGGTTCGATTCTGGGGTGGGGCAAAGGGTTGTTATGCTTTTCCATTAGGACTTTCTTAGTAACCTACTCATATAGGATCACAGCTGCAACGCTGCTTGGCGACAGGAATGGGTCTGGTGGTACTTCTGTACATTCTTACTCCACGCCCTTACCTTTTTTATTTTATTTAAAGGTTAAAAGCGTGCACGTGCCTGTGTTACTAAGGAGGTTAGTATTGCCGATACTGATCGCACATGAAGGGTTCGGAATTAAATTTGTGGGTAGGAATGTGTTGAGTATTCTTATATTTGTTGGGAGATGATGTGTTGGGGTATATTTTCGCACTGGTCCATAGAGCTGGTATTTGGAGTAGATAAACGTATTTGGGCAATATACTCGTGATGACATCAATCATGTCAATATGAAAGCGTTTTTCTTAACATACGTTTTCCACGATTGAGTGCTGATACAGTTAAATGAGATTTAAGAAAATACGGCATACTGGCCCAAAGTGGTATCACTTTTAAATAAATTTATTTTTTCAATAGGCGACTCGCACGAATAGTTAATTTATTTGTAGGCGAGTCGACAACCTCAGAAATATGTATTTGGCAATTGACACACTTTGAATTGTATGCAATAAAGTATAGAATAAAGGACACTAGCGTACAGAAGTTATAAGAGTTTAATATTATAACACGTGTACTTCTTAACTTCATTGCATTCTTAACTTTCTTCATACGATTCGCCCGTTTTGGGCGAGAAAATTCGTGCGAATCGACTAACGAGCCGAAAATACGTGTTGCAAGGGGCGATTATTTAACTTAGCTGTTATGAATTGTAGTCAAGAAGCTCTCTTCAAGGGCAAGCTTTTTTGCTTGCCATTGAAAAGTAGATAATGAAAGGACTGTTTTTTGAAGTGCAACTATTAATCAAATGTCAGCCACAGTGGTCATTAATAACTTACCGAATTGGGTTGCACTAGACATAAGTGGCATAACTTTAGATTTTAGACACAAGCTTAGAAAATGTGTGATTTACTGCTGAACTGTCATTATTCACATGCATGTTTATTTCACATCTATCAGCTGTATAGAGCCATGAGGAACAGGTTTTATAGTTCACTTAACCTCCATAGAAAAGGGGGGATCCTCTGACCAGACGGATGTCGTGTCCGGTGGGCTACTACAGCCCGACGACTGATGTCGGGACGTTGTATTTATGCTAGTCGCGCGGTAAACTCTGCTCGCGCGATGCAGGATTTTGCGTGACGTCAGTGTGTGTTATCATCACTCGGTTGGCTGTTGCTCTGCTAATTATTTACAGACACTGTTAATACGCTAGCTGTAAGTTTTCCGAATAGAATAAAATTAAATACATACTTCTTCTTGCTTAGCGCCTAGAGCCCAATGAGTCACCTTGCGAGTAGCGAAGTGAAACGAATGCTCTAGAGTTATCGCAGCCGGAAGCACTGCGCGCTTGGCACTGTGTCTCGAACAGATGTTAAGTCACTAGGCTCTAGCTAGGCGCTAAGCAAGCCACCGTCAGTGCGAACGTAACCTTACGCTCTGCGTAGATACGATAGCAGTAGGTAGATACCAAAAAAATACATATTATTTTAAGGGTAAGTTGACCCCTTAAATAATATAAAACCTAAATTATGTTATTTATTTTAAAACTTAGGAATTAGCCAGCGTTAAAATCGTTGACATAAACAAAAGCGGACATAAGAGATGGAAATGCGAGAAAATAAACCCAAAACCTTTTATAACAAAACAACGTTCATTTAAGTTTTATGCGACAATCCTTTCGCTGCGTACGCGGGAATCGTTCATTTTCAGCTTGTATTATTGTATACAGGGTATTCTGGGTGCAACGGTGGTGTATGTGTTAGGTTTCTTCAAGGTTTGACATTGATAGCAAATCAACCCGAAGAAGGTGGTCTGAATCACCATTTTGAGGGACTTAGACGACTACGATTGGCTCCGACTTACGTGTTGTACTTACTTCGTGGGTTCGAACCCAAACCTAGGCAGGCGCTTTACTTTACTTCGTGTAATTTATTTTATTTATCACCACTGCTCTCAAGAACGGTGAAAGAAAACATCGTGAGGAAACCGCCATGTCCTAGAACAAGAATATTGAAGACATGTCATCTACCAAGCCGCACTGGGTCCGCGTGGTGGATTACGGGCCACTCCCTCTCACAGAGAGGAGGCCTGTGTCCCAGCAGATGGAACAGTATAAGCTGATTATGATTTTTTATAAAAAAAAAATAATATATTTTTTGTACGTATTCTGTAATCAGATTTTATAAAATACAAACAAAGGTATCAAATATTTGTATTTAACATACTTGTTTTCCTAATTATAATGATGATAGCTTCCACCCTGTATATGGAATATATTTTTGTTTCAGCCCGTTTATTTGTGAAGCCGGAGCCGCGTTCAAAATAAGCAAACTGGGATTCTGGCGGAATTTACTTTGTAATTATAGCTTGTGATTCTAACAATGTTAAAATAATTTGTTGATGGTTTGGGCAGGAAGTTGAAAACCATTATTTTAAATCTAATTACTTATTTCTTATGTTTTATTTTGAATGAACTTTCGGTGTATGCGTCTGATAGGCACCACACTAGTGAAGGTTGGGATTTTTTGTGGTGATGTCCTACAATACAATAGAATTTTTATAAGAAAGAAAAAGTATTTGTTGTGACTCGTACAGAAATACCACAAACTAAACTAAACACAGAAAAAGAAAGAAAACAAGAAAGAAAGAAATAAAAAGAAAGTGAGAGAGGTAAGAAATTATTATGAATTCTTCACTACTGACTACCTCGTTGGTCTAGTGGTTGCAACTGCTACTGTTAAGCACAGGGTCCTATACTTGATTCCCAGATCGGACAAAGTGTTATTGGGTTTTTCCATTAGAAATTTCTCAGTAACAGCCCGTAGTCTGGATTTGTACCCGATTGATGGCATTAGGCTCCCTCCATAACTGACAAAACTATAAGCTACACCTCTGCCTAACCCTTCAGGGATTATAGACGTTGTATGTTATGTTATGTTCTTCATTACTTTATTTGCCAAAACATCATCATAACTCTGCCTTACACCAACATATTTGTGGTCGGCACCACCTGCCTTCATTTTCCATTAATTTCTAGCTTCATCTCAGTATTCACCACTTTCCTTTTTTGACTCACACATATCACCTTTAATGCATTCGTATTATTTTCAAACTCAAAACTTTTTTCACGACATTTCCTTCATTCTTCCTACATAAATGAACCCAAAAACCATTCTACATTGTATTAACACCTTACTAATCAAATTAATACACCACTTATAACAACTGTTGTCGGCAAACTTCCTCAAGGTGCCTGCACATTGGCCGCTCGCCAAGTCTTCGCGATTCAGAACTAATGGACCGCTACCGCACTGATATCGAGTGTATTTACCTCTTTATGAATTTTAAATGTTGATTCAGGAACTCTGTAAACTATCATGGCTTGGTGTTATATTTATCTCAATGTATTTTTTAACATCAGAGTTAAGAACGCTACATATTTCATCAGTGATGGTCTAAGTCCCTTAAATCGTGGACGAGCCTATTGTCTTGTTATTAAAGGTGCACAAATCCAGAATCAGGGTCGCCACTGACAATTTCCTAATGTAAAAACCCAATAACGTTGCTCGGACCGGGCATCGCACCCGGATCCTATGCTTATTCAGGGGTCATGCTTGTGACCCCTAGTCCCGCATATATATATATTATACATATATATATATATACACACATCAAAAGTGTCTAGGGATCAACATATATTTTTGCAATAACTTTTCTCCTGATTGATATTAATTAAAATTTTCTTTAAGGATTCATCAAATAAAGTGTTTTCGTTTGTCACAGTAACGATAAACCAAGTCACCTTTGCATTAATAAAGAAATTTGCCATTTTTCTAATAAAGGGATTTTTGACATTTGAACCACTAACACAAAAGTTCGAAAAAAATACTGAAATAACAGTTTTCTTTAAAATTTTATTGGGTAACTTAAACAATTAATAATCCGTGTTTCTACCGCGAACACTAACAACACAAGAACATCGGTTTGGCATACTCAAAATGAGTTCATCCAAATCACGCTGTGGAGTGGCAGCCCATGTTCGTTGCAACAACAAAAAAAGGTCTTCTTGCGACTGGATACCCTCCATATTCGGCAGAGCTCTTCTCTGTAGCATATCCCATGCATGCTCAATCGGGTTCAAGTCTGGCGACTGAGCAGGCCAGGGCAGGACATTGATGTTAGCTGCGGCGAGAGTCTGTCTTACAACTCTTGCGGTGTGCGGTCGTGCATTATCATGCATTAACTGAAATAAGGGACCGATTTGCACTTGTAGAGGAACGATGACGTCTGATACAATCGTCTCAGCATAAATTTGAGCGTTGAGGTTGCCTCTGATCCAAATCAACTCAGTTCTTCCGCCGATCCAAATACCCGCCCATACCATGATGGTTCCACCACTATAAGGATGGACTTCCTGGCAGGATTTTAATCGCTGTTGGCGTCCAGGGGTTCTCCAGTGTCGTATACGTCTTGTATCCGGTCTCATACCAAAACGAGACTCATCAGAAAAGCACACGAAACGCCATTGTTCTTCTGCCCAATTTCTGTGTTCAAGAGCCCATTGATATCGAATCCTACGATTGTGCATTGCTATAGGTGGTACCCGTAGCGGTCTTCGGGAATGAAGGTTCACTTCATGCAAGCGGTTTCTGACTGTTTGGTCGCTAATTAAGTTCCCTGAAGAGTGATGAAGCCTCACGGCTAACATCATGGCGGTTATTGTTGGAGCTCTTCGAGTTAAGATTTGAATGTATCGGTCTTGTCTCCGTGTGGTGCAGCGATACCGTCCTCCATGGCGCTCAGCCACGGTACCAGTGCTTCGGTAACGTGTCCAAAGTCGACTGATAACACTCTGACTTGTATTCAGAGCTAAAGCCACAGTACGTTGCCGGGAACCAGCTTCTATCATTCCCACGGCTCTGAGCATTTCTTCCCTGCTTAAATGACGTCGCCGCTCCATAATAACGTTGGTTTTAATCAGTAGTAGGGAAACAGTAGCACTAATAATGTCTTCAATGCGTTGTATGTTTTTATAGGGAAAATATTGACAGCTGATTTTCATCTTTTACTCGAATTTGATTCACAGTTCCTGATTCAAATTATGAATAATGCACCAAAAAGGATCCATATAAATTTATAAAATCATAAATTTATTACAAAGCCACATCTCAATCTCAAGAAATCCGCATAAAAATGCTTGATCCCTAGACGCTTTTGATGTGTGTATATATATATTACATATATTATGTTAGTTGTGATATGTATAAACATTTTATGTTTGATAAATTCATTATTGGCCCAAAGTATGTAATGAGGATTTGTTTGTAATATTGTTTTCTACCTGGCTGTTTATGTTTATTCATTACGTTATCGGATGTTGTTGTCCAGATTATCTGGACAATAAATGATTTAATTTCATTGTTTTCTCTTAATTTAATGTCCTTTACTTATCTGTAAAAAATAATTATGCCTTTAGGTAAGACAATAAAAAAAAATTATAATAAAATATTCTATATAATTTAAACACCAAATTTAATTGTAAGTTCACAAATTAAATGAATTTTAATTTGAATAATTGAGTAAAGTTTCACATTACACAAATTGAATAAACAAACTGGCATTAAATGATAGTTTCAAAAGATTTCCCATTTTCTTTCGCCTGAGTTTCTGACACCATCCATCGATTTAAGAAACGATAAAAGTACTAGAACTGGATTTTGGCACTAATTCAAATTCCCTATTATTTTATTTCTAGGTTTCAGATAAAGATATATAAATATCAGATACAGAGCAGGTGTTTGTAAATACTTGGTATATTTTTACACCTTAAAGTACGGCTGGTATAAGTTTCGTTTATCAGATAGAGAGATAAATATCTCTCTCTTTTTTATGCACACCATATGAAAGAGGCAACACGCATCAGGCTACTGTCAGGAAGTCTGACAACCAGTCTTACCAGTCTGTTCGGTCATATAGGCAGTCGTTCCATGAAAAATACTGGTATTTAGCTGCATCTGATTAGACTGGAAGCCGACCGCAACATGGTTCGGGCTAGGCACATGATGATGAGGCATCAGACTAGTTTGTCTACCAGATTGGTTTGCAACTGCTTTAAATATGTTACTATTCAAGAAGAATATCTACCTAATTATAAGGAAGATGCTCTGTTATCAAAAATATATAAAAAAATATTTTATTAAAACGAAACACAACCACTTTCAGAACGGAAACAAACTCATACAAAATACATGTCTAATAGAATTTTCTTCCAAAAAATCTACTACCCGATATCGTTACGAGGATGATATATATATATAGAGGGTCCCAATTTCTGTACGGATTTCAATATTTCCAATGAATACGTTAGTAGGCAGGTTGCTGGAGTAAGTGTGCGATGTACCGGGAAGTAATGTCAATGTCATTCCAGATGTATGGACTGGATAAAGAGGTTTTGAGGAAGGTGGTTGTCATTGATTGAAATAGCGTCGTATTGTTTTAGAAGTGAGCAGTAGTGACTTACGAATAGGTGGTAGTTTCGAATGCAGACAGGCGCTTTACTTTGTATAATTTATTGCATCAACACTGCTCTCAAAACGGTGAAGAAAAATATCGTGAGGAAACCGACATGTCCAACCATACTGGGTCCGCGTGGTGGATTACAGTCCACTCCCTCTCGAAGAGAGGAGGCCTGTGTGTTGCCTGTGCAATGGGAACATTATACGCTGATTATGTTTTAGAAGTAGAAGTATACTAAGTTGGTGATGCTAATCTGTCTGCTCATAATGACAAGGCCAATAAATTATTAGGAAAATTTGATAGGCCCTTTCGTGCTCTGCCAACACTCCACTTTGCCCTCCACAGAGAAGAACGGTGCTGGGATCTAACTCTCCATTTGCAAGGTTCTAAATATCATGTTGTATCTATCTAATCGGTTTACACTTTGATTCCCTAACTAAGAAGAAATCCAAAATTCTAAACTGTTTGTCGGATTTGCTGTGAAGCATATAAGAGGCTTTTATATTTAGCACATACTACTATTACTTTAAATTATTCTTGTAAACTTGACATGTCTATAAGCTGACAAATAACGTCATTTAATTTTAGTCATGTCACCTTGTTGCACTGTGTAAAGCATTAAATGCAAGTTTTTAAAGATGTTAGTAGTGTAGATCTAAATAAATAAGTAAACCAATGATTTACAATAGTACGCAGTTGGACGGATAGCCATTTAAATATGGTATTCTCGTGACTAACTTGTGTTGAGTAATTTAGCCTCAATTTCCAGCACCCTAATTACGTAACACACTATCAATCACAATCTGAATCATTTTGAAGGATATTGCTAATCCATTGCTTTATATGTTTCATAAATGTGTCTGCTCAACAACGTAAATAACGCAATGCATGTTGTTGAACTGTCAAAATGGAAGCCACTCCTATTGTTATTGTGTTACGAAGTTACTTCGCAGTTAGGTATATAATTTTATTGCTCTTCTGTTCAGCAGATTTAACTAAATTAAATAATAGAGTCTCTACTTAATAGCTTGGCAAAGCTCTTACTTCCAGTAACATCAAAAACTACTTCATATTCTAAGTAATACTTACAGTCACAATTGCTGAAGCACCACCATTTATCTAGTCCCAGATTTACGTGAAAAAAGTTAATTTATCCATAATCTCAGTCCCAAGGAATCCTGGTCTCGTCCCGTCTCCGCAGTTTGACCTCAAATAAATCATTCCAGTTTTCATCTAACTTGGACAATAAAACATCGTCTTATCGCTACATATCGCTGACTGCGGCCATGTCTGGTCATTTCAGATTGTTTCTGGAGATACAGGGATAGATTGCGGTTGGAATTATTATGATACTAATGAAAATTAGGGGGTTATGAACGAGTATGATGAAGGTGACCTTGGAGGGGAAGAAATGGGTGTTACTTGTAAAGGGCATGTAAAAGAAACTAATATGATTAAATGAAATAATGTTTATTTCTGTAAGTAGATGTTTTAAAGGCAGTTTTATATGTAAATTTTTTGGTCAATAGTTTAAAACTAGATGGCACCGGCATTCAATTCCTAGCTGACTGATTTCTGAGCAAAACAAACACAGAGGTCCGTTTTAAAGTCCCAACATTATAATATTAAGATATTAGGATATGTGAGTCTAACAATGAAAGTAGAATAATTATCACAAATGAGATCTGTAAGTTATTCAGCACATGCATAAGAGAGATCTCTTATCTAAATTGTTCGTTCACAAAATTGTTGATCAAAAGTAACTCGGTCAACATTTCCACAATCTTGAAAAAGAAATAAATCCTAACAGAAGAAATCATAACTCATCTAACAAACAAACTCATTGAATGTAGAAGTTCAGTAAATACATTGATTTCACAAACAATATATTTACAAACAACTTATCCACAAATTCGGGATAGACTTTTATCGCCTAAACGATATCAATTTGTCACCAAAAGTGTACTTCGAGTACTAAAATAGAATACAAACCCTGATAACTCAGGGAACATCCAATAGCATTCAATTTTTAAAACTTTTTATATACAACCCTCACACTTATCTTTAAGAACACAAAGTCCAAATTCAATTGATGGAACTGCAGAGATAAATTTGGCAATTGCGTTCTTGGAAACTTCTTGGAATTAATCTAAGTGCTAGAAAATAAGGTTTAAAGTCGCACCAAAATTTAGGACCTAGTATAGAAATCTGAAGTGCTCGTTATTCCTAGGCGGTGAGCAGTGAAGGGTCCTAGATACACCCAGTTTGGACGCCAGCCAGCCTCGGGGATGCTCTTGAGATGCCACTGGCAGAATTACGAGTCACTCTGCTTTGAGTATTGCTATATTTGATGGTCATTTCGGCAAACAATATCGAGATACTGGAATGGAGTTAGGTAAGGACTGTGATTGTATTAGCTGGAGGTATTATGGGATAGTTTCAGATTTGTATACAATATATTAGAACAGAATAGAACCATTTTGTATCGTAGTCAAGGTTTTGTGGCTAAATGGCTATTTATATCAGAAATCAATCGCGAAGTGCAAATCGATTCGATTTAGATCGAAACTAATTGTGGTTAGTCAGTAAAAGAATGAATCACTATTTTCTATAACTGTACAGTACAGGCTTGCTATAGAAATCTTAGATTATATCGATCATGTGTCAAAAGAAAAAAGAAATACTTACATAAAAAAAACAACACGAACAGAAAAGAGAAGATCAAAGTCACCAGTATAACTTTCCTGTCACTATCTTTTTCTGGATACAGAAAACTCAGAGTCGATGTTTTTGCATAGATTTTTCTCAATTTTTGTATCTCTTGTGGCTTAGTACATTTGTTTGTATGCACGTGTCGTATCGATGTATACATATACAGGCTGTCCCAGAAGTCGACGTCGAGCTGGAATCGGGTAATAGGCCAAGTCGTAATAGTTATCAGAAAAAATAAAAACTACTTACGCCTGTGTCCCAGCAGTAGGAACTTTATAGGCTGATTATGCTGCTGTTCTTCGGTCTATCTCAGTTCTTACAGCCATAATCATCTGTTACCCAGTCCATCCATCTTTCTTTTAGTCTGCTACTTGTCTTCTCCACATTAAAACTACCGAAAACTTTTCTTGTGACTTGCTTCTCATCTCTCCGCATCACATCTGGTCTTAAAATGTTTACGTGACTAAACATAAGTAGTATCTAAAAAGTTCCGCGCGCCTCCAGCACGGCTTCGCTCATAACTGCAATATGAAATGTTTTCAACTTAACAAGTTGCCAACAAGTTTTCAACTTAAACTTAGAAGCACGCAGGAAGGATTTATTAAGATTTTTCTGTCGTTCCAAAACGTACTGTGCATTTTTCGTTCCAGAAAGAAATATGAACGGTTATCTCTACAGACAGTAAGTAGTTTTCGTACTAAGAATAACTTACCTATCAAAGGCTTTCCGTGACCGTCGTATCGTAAAGAACTAACGGATCATGCCAAAAGCATAAGCTGACGTTTCCTTATCGAACTGCTATCACCAATCATGATGGAAAAGGCAATTTCTACCAAGACCGTTCATTTTAGTGATAAACACAGTCATGTCATGAGATCATTTGCAGAGATTTACTTTCATATGTAATACGATGATGTTATGTTCTCTTTGGTGATAAAGTGGATTGTTCATTGTTCCAAAGCTTTTGTAGTTTTCTTTCATTTATTTTTCTCTAAGCTTACTAATTCACCAACAAGCTGTAATTATGTATTAGAAATAACTTTAACCCTACCGTACAAAAAATATCCCCGGGGCCCGGAGTCTGGATTTATGCCCGGTTGAAGGCAATAGGCTTGCTCCCTATTACATGAGCGAAATGTGGGTGTAGTATATGTACACCTCTGCCTAATCCTTCGGGAAATACATGGGTGATGTTATGTCATGTTACAAAAAATACAGTTATTTCATTACGAACATGAAGGCCATATTACCGTTACATAATACCCTTGTCGCCACCAGCTGGTAAATAAGTTATATAAGTTAATAGGAAGTTACATAATACTCTACCTTATTCCCGTTTCTTTGTTTATGATACGAACATCACTGAAGAAGGATAAATCTATTTTAATGGACTTCTCAAATTTGGAATATTTGAGTGGCTACCGGAAATTAAAATGGTCATTAATCATGCTTTAGCTCGGCTTGAGAACAATCATTTTGCTGAAGCAGAAATTGTAAAGGACTTTGGTGAGTAGCACTTCATTTTGTTAAGATGGTGGATTTACCTTTGTCTTCCATGTTTTCCAAATTATGCGGGAGATAATGATGGAAAGTGGCTAACATCACTTTTACGTTGGAAATCTTGCTTAGATTTTCAACGTAAAAGGGATGTTAGCCACTTTTTAAGTTGTTAAGTTGAAATGTAGGGCTATCATACACGACGCTAGGCAAAGTAAAATGTAGGGCTATCGTCCACGACGCTAGGCAAAGTAAAATGTTAGAATGTAACAGCAACAACGAATAGCCAGAATGTCACAACACTAGTTCACGCGACTTACTAACGCATTATTGAGAGGACTACAGGACATAAATGCCAATAACGCAAGTTTTAAAATGCCTAAAAATATATGATCGACTACAGTAAACAAAATCAGAAAAATATTTAATAAATATTCTTCACATTATGCTAGTTAGATAGTGTGTTGAAAACATAATACAACTAATTTGATACGATAGAAAAAAAGTCATGAAGATACCTCTAAAAACTTTCTTTTTACAATAAAAACCATACTAATTAACATACAATCATTCTGATTTTTTGTCTGATTATTCTACAAGCAACATACTAAAGCACTAGTGTTTTAATTTTTTAGTCCAAACAATAGATTTATTGTAAATAGATAATTGCTTCATATTTTGCAATAAATTACCAGCGTTGTGTCATCGTGATTCTCTTTCTTTTCTATGCAGTCCGACAGTGACCGCGCTAATGTCAGGGTAGTCCGCGGAGTTCAAAGTTTCTTACGTTTTTTTTTTTTTTCAATTTGCAGGTCAATGTCAGGTTCTATGGTGAACAAAATAATTACGATTCGCGAGTGTAAGTCCGTAACAAGTTTTTATTTACAGAACTAATCATCAAAATCATGAATACAACCCTCTCAGTTTGTACGTATCACCGTATTCATTGATATTTCGTGAAATAGTCATTCAATAGGGTTCTGATCGCCAGTTATGTTCAAGTTCAATGTAATAGGGGGCGAGCCTATTGCCATCTACCGGGCACATATCCAGACTCCGGACTGCTACTGAGAATTTCCAGAGGCCTCATGTCAAGTAAATAACTAATCATATTGCATAACTATTCGATTTCACGTGACGAGACGAATCTTTTCTACAGCTTACATTATAAAATGATTGTCTGGAGAGTAGCATCAAGACGGATTTATTCAAAAGGGAAGGCAGAGCACCCTGATTATGCCATAACTTTATGTTATAAATTACTATTTAATAGGCCATTATGGCTATAAGCTTTGTAGGCTCACAGGTAGCTTAGTAGATTGTTTTTGGATTTTTTTTGAAATAATAATCCAAAAACACTCGAACAGGGGATCGATCCTACGACCCCACATTTAGCCATCGTGCTGGCAACGAAACATAATATACATATTGTTCATTGCCATGTCTAGAGTCCACAGAACACGAATAAGCCGCGCCTTCAGCAAGCCTTCCAAGCTTCTCCTTGCTCTATGGTCTCGTCAATAAATTCTCAATCGATGTGTCACTACGAGGAAATAAAAATTATATTGCTACCAATGTTTATGAGGTGTTCAGGATTGCAAGTCGTGTCCCAGAGTGCTCCAATATGCGAGGGTAATAAAGTGACAGTTGGCAGTAACGCTCAGACCCACTTGAGTGGCAGATTAGTGGTTAACGACGGAAACAGGCCTCTTGTCGACTTGTCTAAAGTGCAGGGGGTGTTAGGGTAATTACATGCCGAAGATGCCTCACTGGGATAACCGCAGTTTAGCTAGCTACCTCGATGTTTACCTCCATGTAAAACAAATGAATGCTAATAGCCCACACGCACATGCCGAAGGATACCTCACTGCAACACATCGCGGGCTGCTTCAGGGTTTACTTCGATGTATATCTATGGATGCTTGGCTTAGGTACCTAGTACCATGGTGTTGTCTGATCATTTTGTCGACCACTGTTGGATAAAGGCCTTCCTTTTATATTTGTAGTCTCCAAATATGAATAAATGTTCTCTATTTCTCTATATTTTTTTTTCTATTTTTGAATCGTAATTTTGCGTCAGTCTTCACCACATCTTACCACGTGTCAGATACCAATCTTACAACGCGGTATCGCGTTACCTAGTTACTGGGTTGTGGAAGTTAGAGACATGTGAAATAGGTGCTAGTGTTCAGCCGCATCCGGTTAGACTGGAAGCCGCCCCCCACCTTGTTAGGATATAGCTACGCAGATGATATATGACAATGAAACCACAAAAATCAGTAACTAATGAATTTATTTACATATTCACATAATATAATTAAATCTGCAACATTGAAATAAGTATAATATACAATATTTCTTACTTTCTAGTACAATAGCTTCATTAAGTGTCTATCACAACATTCAGTTTCCTTACGTAACGTTTGCACTGCGCGCGGTCTGTCCTTGTCACTCTTACGGCTTTATACATGTGAGTGAGCGAGAGAGGAGAGTGAAAACATGGAGTCCATTTTTGCTTATTTATTTTCTTTACTGAATTATATATTAAGTTGTTTAACCTGTTAACGATTTGCCACCTTAATTTATACACACTTAGGTTCATTTTTCTTTGTAAAGGTATAGGTTTAATTACAATATCTTTCGCTGAATTTATTAAGCTCACCTTTGTACATTAAATATCTACTAATTATAATTCTTATAATAATTATGGTTGTGTACAATATACTATCCACGATTCCCCATTACCGAGTTCACAAAACAGTTTTTTTTCCTAAGCTTTCCCCAACACACTGGTATATTTACTTCATGGCATTGACGCCTACATCATTTTATATTCATATATTTATTTGCATTCCATAATGTTGTAGAGGTGTTACAATGGCTTGCTTATCCACCTTTAATTGACGCGTATATCCGTCATTTCCCCTAGCTTATCTTGCAGTACCCGGGCGTCGAAATTATACATCGAATTAAGATAGATATACCTACTGTAACACAGGTCTCAGAGATGACGCTTGACAAAGCCGAACTCTTGTCTAAAACACGACGTAAAAATGTATAGTCAAGCTCGTAAAGGATTTACCTTTTTACAAAAATCCTTGTGTGAGCACTTGGTGGATATAATATCGTGTCCTGCGTGTGAGTCTTTGGTCAACTGGTACAGGAACTGATGGACCCTAGTGATGGCGCCAAACATGTAGCCGAATTCTGTAGAGTAATTGCATAACACACTAACAGTAGCAATGGCTTTCATTTTGACAGTTTAACAGCATTCATTGCGTTATTTACATTGTTGAGCAGACAAATTATTCGAACTTAAATGGAGCTATGTTTATCCGATACCCTTAAAAAAATTCAGATTGTGATTTTTTTGTGCTGAGCCATTTAGATTGCCATCGATAACTAAGAGGAAGACAACAATTCTCAGTATAACACGCCTATGTTCTTGTTTAGCGTGGCAAAAATTGGAACTAAAGCCACCATCTTGTTTTTTCAATACATTTCACAATTGCATGATTACCAACAGCGCCCCCTGTCAACATTGTGCGAGCGCCGTAAGATTGTAAAGCTTCTAATTACTTGTAGCAGTGTAATTTGAAGCTACACTAAGATTGAAACTATCGAATTTGTTACATAGACAAATCTTTGATTATATAATGTCTAGATAGAGCGTCGCCCTACAATCAAAACAAAGAAAACGAGGCAACAATTTCAAACATGTGTGCGTGCGGGCGGTGTTTTACACTGTGCATCTGTGTCTCTGTGTGCGTGCATAATGATACCAGCTACTACAATTCTCCCATAAATCACATATTAAAAAAATTGACTATACAAATAATATAAGTAAGTTTTAGGTGTATGTTTGTAGTATTATTCAGTTTTAGTAGTGTCTTTATTTACTTGTATTTATAAATAAAAAACACTATTTAATTGAATTAGAGTTGTGTGTGTGAATGTTGTGTTATATTAAATCAGCTAAGTTAATTCAATTAGAATATTTAACTTTTTAGGCAGTTTGTATTTGGAAATTTCAAATGAAAGATCACAGATAATACGAATGGAATAAATTAATCTTATTAAAATTACTCTTGGCACCTTTGAAATCAGTTTATTGGACCCAATGCAACAATAATCATTAAAATGGGCTCATAAACAAAAAAGTTATACGCGAACATTATATTATTATAAAAAAGTACAGACGAATTGAAAAACTTCACCATTTTTGAAATCGAATAATAAAAGTACATCAACTAAATAATATAAACGTAACCATAAAGCAACGAATATACCCACAAAAAAAGGACGTTAAGTTGGGAGAATGGAAAAAGAAACTGGCAACACTGATAAAATATGGCGTAATAGGGCGTAATTTGGTAAATATAAAAACAAAAAACAAATACGTAGTTTTTTTGGTTACTTACTGATGATATGTGATGTGTTTGGTGTTTTTTACCCTTCCTTTATAATTTCGGCACAGTTTAATAGCACATACCGTCATTTTATCGCTGTTATTTGTTTATTACTTAGCGCGCGTAATACGTAGTGACACCATAGCGGTACGATCGGCACTAATCGGCGGGTAAGTACTTACAGTCCAACAGTTGGCTGGTATTTTTTGACACGTTTGCGCGCAATTGATGCTCTATCTAGACATTATATAATCAAAGAGACAAATAGACCTTATAGTTTTATGAAGTGCCAGTTACGTTTAACCGGTGGTAAAGTAATTACGAGGTTGGCTATACCATTTGAACAGCCGCGTACTGTAGGATTTCTTTTCTTCCATTTCATATCCCCGATGAATATGAACCGCGCGCAGTACGTTATTAGCGAGTTTAATTGAGTGTGTGCGTACGCGGGGCGTGCGCCGATCATAACGTGTGCAGCAACACTGCGCTCGCGCACAGCGACGTCAGCGCCACGTTGTAGGAGACTGGGGTACCTGCGGAAGAAAACTTTGATAAGAAGAGTATAGTGTAGTTTGGTTTTGCGTAGATAGCCCCAAGACGGACTGAGCTAGTTGGAGCTGCAGCTCCATCTCTTGCTGACACTGAAATAAGACTAAAATAACACTGCTATAAGTGGTAGTGGTAGGCCCCTGAGGGCTTAAACGAAGTTATATTGTAAACGACATATTATGATAAAATAAAAACACATTTTAATGTTTGTAAATTTTACATATTTATAGTAACAAAATAAATCATGATTTGTATACAATTAGAATAAGATCATACATTTTATTTTAAATGAAAAAATGAACCGAAGACCTTCAAAAAGTGACCGAGACAAAGTAACCAACAACCGGTCTTGTGGCGCTTAGGAGAGGCTTATGTAGGCAGTAGACTGCTATAGGCTGAGTGGATTGGCTCCCAAGGGTGCTCAAAATATACATGAAGTTTAACATCTAAATAAATCAGTTACCTGAGGAATCCTCGCCTGTGACGGAGGCAGGATGAGGCGCATCTTCCTTGATGAGGATGGCGTCTCCCTTCCGCGCATAGATGTCGTAGATAGTGGCCACGCAGCTTAGGGAGAACTGACCCGTGGGTGGCGGGATCAGCGTGTATCTAAGAGAAAAAGGTAATTTAAATATTAGTTTTGATGCATCAAGTTTTATTAAGCGGGATAATATGACTGATAAATAGGTGAAAAGATTGTAACACCTTTCATTTTAAAATTGTTTGTTTTGCGAATATAGCTTACATAATTTAAAACCAAAACCCAACCCAGTAGAAAATTGTTTATTTGTGTGATTAAATCCAACTTAAATACTACCTTTGTGTCTAGACCATCTACCTAGAAATACCCAATATTCAAATATTCCCCGAAGTCACGGCAGAACTGTTCTAATTCCAGGAGGTAATCAGAATATATGGTTACACATTGAAGGACTGATAAGCTGCTATAGCAATAATAATCTTCCAGACCGAATTTTGGCCATCGCGACCGAATCTCAGCAGAGACTAGTTTTAGACGCGAGAGATATCATAGTCAAGTGCACAAGTATGTGCGCAGACACAGGTGCACTCCCTCTTCCCTCACTCTTATAGTCCGATGGGGCGGCAATCCGACACGACCGGAGAGAGATTAGGCGCAGCACCAACGGTTTTCCGAGACACAGGGGTATCACACCGCCAACTTCCAAACTCCGGGCTGTTACTGAGGAATTCCTAATGGAAAAACCCAATAAGATGTTGCCCAACCTGGGAATCCAGGTCCAGGATTGTGACCAATAAACCAACGAGGCAGCTATGGCATTCTTATAGCTCTTAACCGGATACAATTGAACCCAAAATATATGAAATATTTTCTATCAGCGAAGTCCAATTAGCATCCACATTCAAGTCTACCAACTCACTAACCAGGCAATCAGCAACCATGTTACTCAAACACAAACCTCAAGACCTCCTTATCCTCCTGCTCAGGCTGCTTCTCGAAGCCGTAGTAGTTGTCCTGGTAGGCTCTGCTGAGGCTGGCGCTGGTGTACGTCAGCCCCATCTTGTAGTGCTCAGCCTCAAGGATGCTGATCTCCAGCCTGCTGAACGCGCCTCGCTCTTTGAAGTCTAAGTCGGATGTCCTCCAGGATACGGTTTCTGCTATCTGTTTGGAGAGAGTTTGAAGTTAGGCTTTGTGTTTTTTTCTTCGCAATTATAATTATACTAACTAGCCGTTACTCGCGACTTCATTTGCGTGTACTTAATCAGCTGTTTTTCATTATTTTTTTAACTACAAAATTCAGGATGAAAGAGGTAGCCTTGTGTCCTTCGCCAGGTATCTGTCGAATAACCATCAGTTTACAAACCGGTCCCTGGCTCCTACATGTCAAATTACGATCGGATCAGTGGTTTAGGCAAGGTAACCGATAGACGGAGTTACTTTTATATTTATAATATTAGTATGGAGTTATGGATTCCGATCTGTTTTATTGTTTTTTTTTTTTTTTTTTACTTATCTCGGGACCATGGGGTCCCGGTCCTTTGGAAGGCGTACGAGGGGGAGGGGCCGAAGCCAACTCGCAGAGGCCCCTTAGGAAATTTTAATGAAATGCGGCACCATCCGACGATTATCCCTGTATGCACTATGCAAGTGCACCCAAGGATAACCCCCGGTTGGTGTAGGACTATTGTAGGATATGGAAAAATAAAAAGTTGGACTATGGGTTTGGGTAGCTGAAGTGGACTGGTTACCAAGAACTATGGAAGAACTATGACCCCTGCCTGATCAATGTTTTATATATACACGGATAAAATGGCAGGGGGTGACTTGCACACTCAATAATGGGCCCCCGGAAACGGTCGCTAGCACATAGTGACGTAGCGACAAGGGGGCAACATGTCCTGAGGTGCTTATGAGGAGTGGAGAGGTATTCCACGGCTATCAGGACAATCCCGGAAGTACGGTCAAGATCCCTACCAGCATCTTACTGGAATACTTCCTTCCTCCGAGCACGTTTGCTCTTGCGAATCTCCACTCAAGCCGGCCAATAAAGGCAAGAATGAGATGGGAGCTCTGTTCCTCGTCATTTTTCACTCCAGCCGGCCAATAAAGGCAAGCCAGAGGTAAGGAACAAGACTTCTCCCGGGAGATAGGGTCCGTGGGGTCGCTACTGCCCAACAGCTCGCCACATGCTGCCCTGCGGGTTTCTGTATCTCTCTTGGTCTGGCTCCTCACCTTAGACCCATTCCGGAAAGTAAACTCTTCCGGCACATTATTGGTTTAATTATTACTGCTTTGTTTATCTATTTGATAGAACTATTTATTTATTTATTTATTAGAGGAGGCTATTTATCACCTTTTGTATAAGCTCAACTTTTTTTTACTATCAAACACAATCTGATTCATTTTGAAGGATATTACTAATCCATTGCTTCATATATCCGAAAAATTTGTTGAACTGTCAAAATGAAAGCCAGCTCCTGATAATGTGTTACACAATTACCCCGCTGGCTATTTTAATCCAGTAAGTACAAGTACCACTGTTTTATCGATTACCGAGCTGAATAATGGAGAACACCAGCGTCTCGTGCGCCGGTCCATTGTACGTTCTTCTCATATTATGATTTGTATGAGTTGTAAGTAAAAAGAAATCTCAGTGGATTTTAAAATGTGGTAATTAATTTACTAGGCCCGTTTTCAACAGTTTTATATCACTAGTGGCCGATAATACTCAGTACACTTGCACAACAAAATACTTTGTATCCAGCTGCAACTAGTTAGACTGGAAGCCAACCCCGATATAGTTGGGAAAAGGATAGGAAGTCATCATCTATGACTTGCACCACAAATCACTAAAAGCATTTAGCTAAAAACGAGTTTAAAACAGTCATCGTTCTGTTTCTGCAAATTGTTTGAAGTTGACAGAGACAGAATGATATTTTAAAATGTATTTTAAATTTTAATGATCTGTTTTGCAAGCGGGCTTTAGTGTCAATGAAATTGGTATCTGCGCCTTAGAAGAAATAAATTATGGAAAAAATAACTAAGACTTTCTATTCATTTTGGCCACCATCTTTAAAAATGGGTTGCTAAAGTAATAATAATGTATATTGTCCCGCTGCAGGGCAAAGACCTCCCCTTTCCTTTTTCCACTCAACTCGAGCCTGAGCCAATATGGACCAATCCTTCATAAATAGGCGTCAAATCGTCCTGCCATCTACGCATAGATCTTTGGCGAAATAGTACGTTCAATAAAATTATAATGCGTGAGGCATTATAATTTTATTGAACGTACTATTTCTAGTATAAAAGTGGCAGTTTAATGCTACCTTCAGCCGACAAACACAACATAAATACCAAGTTACCGGTACTTTTTCCACCTCACAACTTTTATTTTTGTTTCGGCTCGTTGGAAAGTTGGTTCTAAAACTATTTAGTGTGCTCGGTGGCGAGTGTCGCAGTGGGGATTCGCTGGAGACCACTTTAAAGCCTGGCTTTACGGCTTATAGGAGTTACAGTGAAGCTGCCTTGAAGGGAGGCTTAGCAGCGTGTCAGTTATTATGGGATGAGATGTACGGGGCATTAGTGGAGTGCCACGCGGGAGGTGCGGGAGCGAGAACGTTTTCAAGAGTTGTTGGTTAGCTGTGCTGCGTTTGAGATATGTTGAAGTGATGCAGTGAAAAAAAAACAGTGGCACTCTGGGAGTGCCGACAGAAGTGAAAACTTGAACAATTACGTGTGTATTTTTTTAATCGTCATATAAACAAAACACAAACAGAATACTTTGCCATCATTCACTGACATATCGGAAACATTAACCGAGTACATCCCGAGGACAGCCGAACACATTCGAATGTAGCGCGGTGTCGGTAACAGTGACACGCGTTCAATGGCTTTTTCCCATCTCAAAAAATGCCTAACGCGCCTAAAGAAGTTTTCACTTCAAAAAATCAGACGAGAGGTTTTGTGAAATTTTAATATTTATATTATCTTCCGGCCACCGAGAGATTGAGTTCGTGACACTTGTCAGTTGGACTAATAAAGATGAAATTTGAAAACACTTATTTTTTTTCCTAGAAATTATTTTTTTGATGTAGTCTGAAGGTAAATCGATTTTTTAAATTAGTCGAAGTCTGAAAACAGTGATTTTAAGGATAATATTAATTAAAAATTATCAGAGTTTTATAAAAGACGTAATTTATTGTGAATGCAGATAAGCCATTCTGCATTACGTCTAAACGTCAGCGTCGGTAGCAGTTTTGTAAAACGTAGCGCAATGACAATACAGCTGAACTAGCGTTTTGTAAAACAGCGTATTCTACAATTCATCTGCGGCACAGATACCGCCACAGGCAGTTTTATAGAAAATTTGTTATTAAGTTTTTAAACTTCGATGCTGCTTATCATGTTACTTTATTAAATCTCGAAATGCGTTTAGCGCTAAACATATTGTTAAACATTATTTTGTCTCTGTCATCTTCAAAAGATTGATAGAAACAGAGCGATAATTCAAAACTGAGTGACCTACAATAGATCTAAATCAAAAACTTTAATAAAATTTTATATAACGTGGATCAACTGATCAACGTACTGAGAAGGAAATACCAGCATCCTTTCTTACTAATGAATAAGGATCCATGCATAACAGTCTATTGTTTTTCCTCCATTTTGAATAAAAATACAGGAAGGCCAGTCTCGTTGGACTAAAAGATTTTTTAATATCCACAATAATATGAAGGGTTGGGAGAGATGGGAGATATTAATGAAATTCCGAAGTTGTTTATACAAGTTGATGGTTTTTTTCTTGGACAATGTTATTACTGGTGTTGAAATGATACAGTTAGTTGGAAAGTTCATTAAGGAAGATGGGATTTCAGAGAATGGATAAACAATCTTACTCGTGAAAAATTGCTTTTCGATACTATTTTTAGCCCACTCTATTCTACAACGGATTTCGCTCGGCCACCGTGTATCTAGCAAGTAACCAGATGTAAGTCAATAGGCTCCAGGCGCTAAGCAAGTCTCCTGTTAGTTCGGATGTAGCCTTATATCACTCGCAAAAGCTACTTTAATGCAAATCATAGATAAAAACAATGATTGTCAAAATATATTCTGTAATCTGATAGATAAAAGTCACTTACTTTATGGTCATCTAGGATCCATGTGATGTTAGGTGCTGGATAGGCCTCGTCGACTGAACAGTTGGCTCGCAGGACGTCACCGCGCGCGTAGCTGCCTCGAGAGATGGACAGGTGCGGTGCTCTGAATGGTGGGTCTGGGTAGAAAGTGATGCAGTTTAGTTTAGAGGTACATTCTTCTTCGTCAATAATTAAAGGTTCCTGCAGACAGGCACGACTGTAGTAGAACACTAATTTCCGTGAAGTTTTCAAAGAAATCGCTCTACTAGAGCCATGTTGCGCCGTCGCGATGCACCTGCCTGCGGGAGCCTTAATACTCAATATTATGTAGGTAACTATTACATTCCATAATGTGAATGTATACTTAGGGGGTAGGTTATAAAAAGACAAATGATTATCGTGAACCCTGAGAGATAAAGCAAAGTAGGGGAGAGGAAGAGGGCAGGGTTTAATTTGACATTTTCATTGTTATATTAATTAATTTTCATGTTATGTTCGTTGTAATTACTATAGATAGTGCTTTAACAACCCGGGGCTGTCAAAAGCCCAAACGTCTGACAACAGTCCTACCAAGGATATCGTATTATAACCAGTAACTGGGTTGTGAAGGTGAGATAGACAGTCGCTCCATGTAAAATACTGGTATTCAGCTGCACCCGGTTAGATTGGAAGCCGACCCCTGCATAGTGGTGCCTAGACAGATGATGATGATACGAGTAAGTGCCTTAGCGAGCCTTGACTCCACATTGCAAGAGACACAACCAACTATTATAGGTACAGTCCACTACAGTGAGTTGAATGCATTTCTTCGTTATCATCGTCATAATATCGTAATCACATCGTACTCGCGATGATTGCGGGAAGGCGGGACGGCATTGTTCCAGCAGACATGTTGCTGTAGCAGTGTCGGAGAGAGAGTATTGATTTTATTGTTGTTTTAATTATTTATTTATTTTTGTATTAATTTTATTATTTGATTTTATTCGATTTATTTGCTCTTATTAGGTTTTATCTGATTTTAATCAATTTATTTTATGTTTTCTATGAATATAATTTATGTATGGGTGTTATAATGAAGTAAATGAATCTATTATTAATGCTCTGACTTATTTAACACCCTTAATACCTAATGTAACCACAAAAATATTTATTTATTTATTTATTTATTGAGGATCTCCAACAAAGGATACACATACACAATAGAAATTTACAATAATAAAAAAGGTTCTTTTACGTGTGCTCCTTCAATTACAGGAGACCACAGCATGCACATATAGGTGTACAACACGATAAAAATAGAGAAAGTAAATTATGAACACACAAATTATAAAAATAGAAGGAAAAAAAAAAAATTAACATAGGTACCAAGATTGAACATTCATAATACAAATGGTGTAGACAAAATAAAAATAAAAAAAATGAGAAATAACGTTGCATAAATTTGAGGAAAATAACAATTATTAAAAATTAAAAATTAACATGTCAAGATTGAGCAGTAATATTACAATTGTATAGTTTTAATTATAATTAGTTCACATTTCAGAGAGAAGTAACAGTTTTATACTTAGTTATTTTGCGGTGGCTAAATTCTTTTTGTATTTTGAAATGGGCAGGGTTATGTCCAGGTCATAACGCTTTGACAACTCATTGTATCGCCTGCAGAGTCTCGGGAGAGCGGCGAAATGTCCCAGATTAGTTTTAGATCCTGAGACGCAAAATAAGTTATAGCTGCTTTTCCGCGGCAGACGAGATGGCGCGTTTATATGCAGTTTGCCTAACAGTTCGCTGCAGTCTATGACTCCATTGAATACTTTGTGCAGTAGTATCAGGTCTGCCGTTTTCCGTCTGTCTGCAAGTGAGACCATATTGTAGTGCCCTAATCTGTCTTTGTAACTGATAACTTTTTTAGCTAAATGATCTTTGTAACAAAGATGATATAGGAAACGTCTTTGGACACTTTCCAAGTGTTTAATGTATATGTCGTAGTGCGGATTCCAAACCTGGCTGCTATATTCAAGTATTGGCCGAACCAGTGTGTTAAATAATTTAATTCTGGTAGACGCCTTTTTAAAATCTTTGCTGTTACGTAAGATAAATCCAAGGATTTTGAACCCTTTCGATGAAATGTTTAGGATGTGTTTGTCAAATTTAAGTTTTTTATCTAGTGTGACTCCCAAGTCGCGTATTTCCTCTACCTGTAGTAGTTTTTGATGGCTAATCGTGTAATCGTTAGATTTGACGATTTTGTTACGGCTGAATTGCATATAGTAACACTTTGAGACGTTAAGAAGCATTTTGTTCGTTTTGCACCAATTCGTCAGCCTGTTCAAATCTTCCTGCAATACGGCAGAGTCAAATTCAGTCAATATTGGTTTCATTATTTTCTTGTCGTCAGCAAATAGATAGAATTTTGAGTGCCTAAAGCAGAGCGTGATGTCGTTTATGAAGATGTTGAAGAGGATTGGGCCTAAATGGGAACCTTGCGGAACAACTGATGTAGCTTGGAAGGGCTTTGAATGATGGCCTCTTACAACAACTTTTGAAGACCGGTCGCTGAGGTAAGACTGAAACCACTTTAGCATTGATCCTCCTATACCCAAGTGCTGAAGTTTAGCTATAAGAATAGAATGATCTACCCTATCGAACGCCTTACTAAAGTCAGTGTATATGGTGTCGACACGATACGTTTATCCAAGGACTCTGATAGAGACGACACGTAGCACATTAGATTAGTAGTCGTAGACCTAGATTTGATAAAACCGTGTTGATGGCTGGTGAGAAGTTGTTTAACATGCGATGAAAGACGGCTGGTTATGAGTTTTTCAAATACTTTGCCAAATATGACTAAAATAGAAATGGGTCTGTAATTGGATACTAAATTCCTTTCTCCGGCTTTGAAAATAGGCACCACAAGTGCCTTTTTCCATTGCTCAGGGAAAATACCGTCTTTAAGAGACCTGTTATAGATAAGACTGAGGGGTAAAGCCAGCGCTTTCGCACATCTTTTAATGAACACGGGTGGAATACCGTCGTCCCCTACACTTTTCTGTTCATCTAAAGATGTTAAGGTTCGGAATATTTCACCAGCATTGAGTTCTAGTTTACAGAGAGTCGGCGAATCGTCATCGATGTTATCATTAGGCAGTTGCGAGTTAGATGGTTGTTGGTTGGATGGCTGTCGGTGGATGTTATAGACACCTGCAAAGTTTTCAGCAAACAAGTTGCATATGTCGTGGCCAGTTGATGCGGTTTTATTATTGTAACACATAACTGCAGGGAAAGCACTACTGAATTTCTTTTTATTTTTAATAAATGACCAGAAGGTTTTAGGATTTTTTTAAACCGCTGTTTCTAATCTCTCGATATATTTTTTGTAGCAAACTGTTCTTAACCTGCTACAGTCGGCACGCAGTGTTTCAAAGGATATAACGTCAAGAGGATTGTTGTATTTTTTTATTCTAACACGGAATTTATTTTTTTCTTTAAAAAGTCGCTTAAGCCTGGGCGTGTACCACGCTGGGTACTCTTTCCTAGATATAGTTTTCAGGGGTACATGTTGCTTAATAATGTCGTGTAACACATCATATAAAATATTGACCATTTCACCAACCGAGGAACAACATCCCATCGAACTTTCCCAGTCTATAGAAGTAAGGGAAGTTAGGATTTTGTCATAGTCCGCTTTAAAGAAATTAGGTTTAGTGGTCGGTTTAGTTTGTAGGCAATTTGTGTTGTTGACAGTGGGAATGCCGAACTCAAGTGACGGATGTAATAGATCTTCTTGTATCAGATGTGTGTGACAACGAGTCAGGTGTTGTACTGTGGAATTACAAAGAACTAGATCTAGCGTTCTAGATTTATTGTTTGTAAGGTGATTATACTGGCTTAGGTCATTCATAGAAATGTAATCTAGAAAGTGTTTGGTTACATCGTTGTTAATAATAGGGCAAGGAGTAGTGTGCCTCACCTGACTTTCATCATTGGTGCTCCACGTTATAGTACTAAGATTAAAGTCACCGACAATAACAGTACGTTCATTCTTGTCCAGGGCAATTTGCGCCGAGTCTAGGAAAGTTTGGATGGTTTCATAAGTAATCGGGGGAGGTAGGTAGACGCAACAGATGTAGATCTCTGTTTTCCTGTTCCCGGGAGAGTCTGAGTCAACGGAGATCCACAAATCCTCGAACTGACTTTCTAAGTGTGGCATTCTACGTGAATTTAAAAAATATTTATGATAAGTATATTAAATATTACTTAGTAAATCGTGGGCTTTACTATAATTAATATTCAATGAAACTACGATTAATATTAAACTATAGAAACCGGATCTACCGGCTCTATATCCATTAATATCTGATAAGAATGAAGCTCAAAGTGATAATAACGCCGTTTCCATTGTAATAACTGAAACAGCTCCATCAGAAAGATATCGAACTCGCTCCAATAAACAATCATAACTAAAGTTCTACATAATGGGTTGAGTGGGACTACACATCTTCGAAGAATACGAGGTGAGTCTATTGTCGTTAACTGCTGTGTACTGAGAAATAGATAATTACACTCAAGAATACTTCACCCGACTTGCTGATCAAAAACAAAACAGTCTTAGTTCTATAGAATTCTATATCGAAATAATAATTCATACCAGACTTACACAAGCACCCTAATCGCATCACATACTATCAATCTCAATCTGAATAATTTTGAAGGATATTGGTAATCCATTGCTCCATATGTTCGAAAAACGTGTCTGCTCAACAATGTAAATAACGCAATGGATGTTGTTGAACTGTCAATATGAAACCCACTGCTACTGATAGTCTGTTACACAATTATCCCGCTGTAGAATAACTTACCAACAACCGTAAGAGGTGCTGATCGTATGTCGGTGTGGAACAGAGGCGCGTCGGCGGAGACCTCGCACTGGTAGTCGCCACTCAGGCGCCGGTTCAGGTTCACTATGCGGACTTGCTGGTGATCTGATTGCGTCAACTGGTGAACAGAAAGAAGATATTATTGAGCGACAAGAACATATTTTCGAAAAGATCAGAAGTAATTTTCCACATATTGAAATGTTGGAATGAATATTAACACGTACAGACGCCAGCCTGCACATCAAGCAAACACACAACATCTACATTCTGTCAAATGTCTTTAATAGATTTTCAATTTTATCGTTAAAGCATAAGGTCCAAAGTTGATTGGGAAAATTTTACAGTTTCGGGTAGCTTGATGTGCTGGCGTCTGCACCTACTACGCACGGACATAAAAATATCGCGGCGGGATTTTATCGCGCAATGGATTTTCAACTCAGTGCTGAGCAGAGCATTGAAAATCTGAAAGAGCGCATCCCAGCGCGTCAAAAAAACCCTCTGTTGGATATTCAACTTTCGACGCCCAGCAGTAAGTTGAAAGTTCAGTGCGTGAAATAAAATCGCCTCGGGACAAACGCATCCTTGCGAAAATGGGCTAAAAGAGAAATAAATCAACGTGAAAAACATAACAATATTGTTCGTATAAACCACTACATTAATTTGCTTGGTATACGTATACATGTTATTATAATCTAGCGAAATAACTTCCATAAGCCACAAACAATAAGCGGTAATAAAACGTGACATTGTCAATTGCCTTTCATTTTATAATTATGTACTCAATATCCATTTGCTAGTATTACCGGTTTAAATCCCACCAAGACCCTTTTAGTTTACCATAATAATTATATTCAGTGTTCCAATATTGATGCCAATATTGGGTTTCAACACCGCCTTTAAAATATAATTTGACGTAACAAAAAGAGCTATGGCTTAAGCGAGATTCCTTGAATATGGAAAATAATTTGAATTAAATATGAATTCATGTTGAAGACAGAAATATTCTGAATGTAAATTTAAATTTGAATGCAAATTCAAAACGCTTTTGTATTGCTACTTTGAGAACTGTTTATCAGACTTTAGTAAATGCTTATATATTTGAAGGGTAGGTACCTCAAAAGTCTTAGTGAAGATATTAAGTGATCGTGGATCTTAAAATAGACACCTATATAAACTAACAACTTTAACAAGCATGAATAATTAAGTCGGTCTCTGTACATTTATGTGCTTGAAGTATTAAATAAATAAATAATTAGGTGTTACAAGAACGTTGATGTTTTAAACAGAGCTGACACCTTAATTAACTTGACATTGAGGCAAGATTGAACCTAACTTTAAACAAAAATGTTTAAGTACAAAAATTCACCTTGACTTGAGGCTTCAGTTGGGTTTCGATTGTTCTCAAGACGGGATTTCACTTTGTGATATCCTTAGGAAATCCAAATTATGAGAATTGCACTTAATTAAAATTTATACATTTCCCTTTTTTTGTATATTTGTATTTTCTTCATAAATGTATGTACTAAGTTATCACTTAACTGTGCTTTTCTGTGTCGTGCTATTTTGTTTGTAAATAAATAAATGATTGATCTATCTACTTATGTAAGCCAAGACAAATTATGTAAGCTTAAAATCGCGCCCTCGTCACGGAACAGTTGAAGCAGTCGATCTGCACCCTAATTACGTAACACAGTATCAATCACAATCTTAATCATTTTGAAACATATTGCTAATAAATGCATTGATTCTATGTTCGAAAAATTCTGCTCAACTACGTAAACAACGCAATGAATGTTGTTGAACTATCAAAAAGCCATTCATCTATCATTACTGTTACTGTGTTACACAATTGTCCCTCAGTTTGGAAAACATACACACATGAGTACTTGTCATAATTATTACAAAGTGACAGTCAACCTTACACGATACAACTTTAAAAAAAAACCTCTCAAACCAAACAACTTCAAAAGTCAACTTACATCAACCGACGCTCCCGGCAGTGGAAACACCATCGTCGGTGGCATCTCCCGCGGCACGTATCTGTAGAACTCAGTCTCTGCCTTGTACCACCTGATGGAGTAGAGAGCAGCATCCTCCAAGTCGTAGGAACAGCGCAAGATGGCTGACTGACCCTCGCCGGAGAGGACCGCACGAGGCACGGAGATTGAGAGGTTGCGGAGGGACCAGACGCCACCTGTGGATGAAGAGAAAAAGAGGAGTTAAAATATTTGTTTTTGTCAAGATTTTATCTGCTGAAGAAGTAATAATTAAGATGGTGTTAAGAAAAGGAGTTTCATGCCCGTTCTTCTCCATAGAGATCTATGTTTTGGAAAGAGCAACTAGCTTAAATTTTCTGACTAACTGAGCGACTCTATAACAATCCAAAAATGCCTGTAAATGTTTTAAATGAATTAATAAATGCTTTGAGTTTGAAAAGTAAAATGTTGTTCCGATTTTGAATTCACAGGTTTTTCATCACAGATTAAAATAAGATTACCTTCATGGCAAATTTTTTAAGATAATTCATGAGGCTGTTTGCTCAGTGGCTTTTCGACAGACGTGATACAGTATGAAATAAAGAGGGTCCTAAAATAATAATAATAACAATGAATCCATCTCATGTAGGTACTGTGTAGAGCAGTGTTGGCCCAGTGGTAACGGCCGCGACTTTTCGGTTCGAACCCAGTCAGGCGCTTTGCTTTGTGGAAATTTATTTCATCACCACTGCTTTCAAAACGGTGAAGGAAAACATCGTGAGGAAACCGGCATGTCCTAGAACAAGAATTCGAAAACAGCTGTGACTACTGTCTGTGTGTACTACATGTGACTGTTTATGTAATTTTTTTTACAAAGTGACACACAATTTATTACTTTCATTTAAGGAACATTTAATTGCCTTTTAAACACAATTTATTTAATTAAGCTAGCATTCTTAGTTTTCGAGATTTTTAGGTATCTTTATGTGACCCTAATTCATTGCTCTCGAGTGTATACAAAATAATCCCGGTTGTCTATTTCCTTTCGCAAAATTAAAAACACAGTCAATAATATCACGAAAAATCAGGTAAAGGTCATATAGAGCTTCATTCCTCATAAACTTAAGGGAACCAGCCTTAAAATATTACTCGTTCAAACACAAGTAATTCTCCACAGAATTCTTCTCCAAATACATTTTCCTCTTCATAAAGAACATTATTTCGTATTACATACAGGACAATATTACTTTGTTCTTTATGGACATGTTACTAAGACTTAGTAATTGGTCCTTAGTTTTTCTATTGTACTAGAAATTAGTCAATTTGTTCGCGTAATGGACGTATAAAAAGATGTTTTAATACAGCTAAGTAGTCTGTTGTTAGTGTTTTATTAGTACCTACAATAGAAACGAAACAGTATTAGAAAAACAATTGGTTTCCATTATCTTGTAAGTATGTTGTGTTTTATATAAATGTTTGTTTAGGCTGGGGCTGATGTGGGACACCTCACATATTACACGCCTTTTGTTTGAGATAAACAGAATTGTCTCAACCTAACACACACACACACACGCTATACACACTAATACTAATTCACTAATTTATTTGATGATCGCTTACAACACTCACTCTCATAACATTAAAATGGAATAATATTTTGAACAAGCCGGTAACAATTAAAATATCTTTGAATTTGTTCTGCACAATTCCATCGGATTAGTTCGTATCTCAATGCCACGTAAATCTTTCCACCTCAATGCTAAAGGCCTTGTGAACGTTACACACAAAGATTTTCGAAAGGATTTGAGTGATTGAGTCCCAGGAGCGATTCGGAAACAATATTTCTATTCTACCGTGGCGTAGGCGCCGCCGCTGCCGTGTGAACACCTCCCTGGGGGCAGGTCAAGCAGACTTCCAGGGTTGACGAGAAACTATATACATTTTTTTTACTCTATGCATTAAAATCTTTGTAGTCTAGTAAAGATTAATTTGAAAGCTTATTCGTACGTGTCCCGTTAATGTGCGAGTCTTGGTAATTTTCTATGTCGTATTATGACGTTACAATTTAGCTATTATTTGGACTTTGATGCTTATATCTTTTTATTAAGAATTTTATAAAGTTTTACCATCTAAAGGATGACACTTCCCTTGACCCAAGGGCTGAATTTTACCTTGGCCAGAGGATAAGTATTGCCATACAACGTGGCAATGCCGCCAGTCTCTTGGGTACCTACATTACCAGTCGACAGCGATGTGGCGGAATATTTCGATACCACATTTTAGATTGTTCTAATTTTAGTTAGGTTAGGATATTATATTTTTAATTAAATAGTTTGTTACTTTAAGTATAAGAAGTTTGTCCATATAATTAATAAACATTTTCTAAAGGATAGAAGTTTATGTTTAGTTTTTTTTTCAACTACCAAATAAAGTAGAATTTAATTCTAATAATAATATTATTTAACAACATAATTATGTCACTTTTAACATGGTGTTTTATACTGCAACTGTTCCTAAATTAATTTTATTTATTTTCCCAATTTTCTAACAAATTACAAATCTACAACAAACATAATTATCTCAAACCCTTTTTAACTTCCCGTGCTCGTTCGACAACACAGCTTTTTACCCGATATCCTTACCGCTGTTCCCTTAATCCGGACCGTAAACCTTCCTTTAAAACAATTTCGGTGAGCATCATATTTCTGGTAACCCTACCCGACGAGGGACCCAGCTGGAGGGAACGCGGTCACTAATCACCAATACCATGGAGCAAGGGAGGGCAGAAGGCTTAGTGATGATGGCCGAGAAAGATGGCCTTCACGAGTCGTTATTGTAGGTATAGAACAAAAGAAAGAGCCTTTCAATTTTAAAAAATATTGACAGGCGCCTGGTGCTGTATTTTTCAGAAGTTTCAGTTCTAAAGAATGGTCTAACCGATGAAGCTGCAACGAAGAACTAGTTATGAATGGTTGCTGGGTCGGTCACTTCTGTCAAATGATACTCGTATAATGAATATGTAATACGAAACGAAAACTTGATAATTATTACTCTAATTTTCTTTGTGTGTCGAAGCAGAGACTCAACATGCCATCCCCTTTCCATACCACCCATTCACCCATCCATTCCATTTCCTTCATTATCATCATCATTTTAATTTTTGCCATTCTTTCCTTTTCCCTTTTTTATTCTCTTTTCATATTCCAACTCACCAGCCTGGATATAAGGTGGTTATCGTTATCTTTCTCGGTCATTGCATCAATTCTGCTTTAAATTAAAGTAGACACATACATTCAATATTCTTTCTAAAATTCCGTCAGTTTTCTATAGCACTTCTGCACCTATCCACATAATGCCAGCCAACACCTGTGTCTTCTTGTCACCGTTCACCCTTTGGACAGGCTAAGATAACACATTGTTTGTACGTTAGAGCGATTGTTGTGATTCCAGCCTGATACATTGCTGGTATTGTTCAGTGATTGCATTGTGGGTCGCCTGGTGAGGCAGTAATGTAGTTACAGTTTAATTGAATGCGATGAAGACGTTATGCAGATTTATTGAATTACGGTCGGGTGGATTCGTCAATTTTCGTGCTGATTCGGTTACGATTGAGGTTGGTTTGCTTTGGTACAATCAGTGAAATGTGTCGCAATGTTCTGAGCAAATTGTTTTACAAATTAGTGTTGATGAACACCCAAAAATGAATATCTCACTGAATAAAGATGTTTATTTCCTTTGTCATTGTATTGTTACGCATGATGTTTTGCTTATCAAATGGCATGAAAACTAATTCCTTTTAGTCTTAATTTTTTGTGGACTATAGATTCAGAGTACTATGAAGCAGATAGGTGGAAATCACGATTTTGTTATCTTACCATTTCCTTCTCTCACGATTTGCACTCAACATTAAAGTAGCAAATATTTCAAAAACTAACAAACATTCCCTAAATTCCAGCTTATCTATTCAAATTAGGCCCACAAAGTGTACCTAATCTCTTGACCAAAAAACCATAATGTCATCAAGGTAAAACAAAATTCCATCCCTTGTTTACTTTAGAACAAAGACAATTACAGAAGTTGGCCTCAATCTAGATAATTTCCCAAACAATCAATTAAGGTGTGGGTATGCATAATCCTATGGTCATTAAGGGTTGTGTGTTCACAGCTGGGAAAACAACGCCCGGGCTTGCGGGGAGCGCGACCCTTAAGAGGATGTGGTGGTATCTCGATGGGGAATCTAGTCACTAATTGATAGGATTTATTTGCGTTTTTAAGTATGATGTTAATGTATTAAACCGATAGATTTTGTTGGAAGTAGGTGATGTGGTGTAGTGGTCAAATCAGTGCTCTGAGTGGAATACCTCGTTTTGAATTAAATAAAATATTTTTAGATAGTAATTTTTCCATAGTCAACTTTACTGCAGCATCGACTGAGGATCCTTCCTTTTCCATGTACGGTGAGTGAACTTTACACCCTGTTCCTCACACATCTATAAAACATTCACTTGTTACATCAAGTGAACTTACGAGGGTTTTATTATCATCCAAATTATGATCAGTTTTTAACCAAACCAGTTAAAATTTTCCAAAATGCTGCTTAAGCAGCTAAAGTATGCCATGCTTAAGACCTCCAACTCCTTATAACACATTCATGAGTTAGTCCAGCCCGTTTATGCTAAGCCCGCTAAAAGGGTGGTCCATTATGATTATCGAAGGTCTACATCACTCAGAATACCATAAATTAATCATCATAAAGGTTCAGATTCTGTGCAGCAACAAGTAAAACTAAACTAAAGACAGCTTCAGTTCAGTTTATGACATAAAAGAGGATAGGAATAGACCTATTCCCTTTTATATCCTCTTAGCCGATAAAACAAGAAAGAGAACTAGAAAATACGAACTAACGCTAAAGACACTCCCAAAGAGATTCAACCGAATATTTTGAAAGGTTACATCCAATCTAACTCTTAAAAGAACTTATGATTGCCCAACAACTGTTAACTAAAACCTCATAAAGAAGCCTTGATATTAATAAACCCTAAATGTGTTTCATACCAACTTGTGAATGAGACTGAGTCGAAACTCGACCCATTTAAACGTTGAAACTTTTCGCCACTGTATTAACGACGGTTGTAACTGTATGCTAAAATGTAATGGGAAGGCAAATTGGTGTTGATATCTTGCTTTCAGGGTTTTGGTTGAAGCAGCATTTTAGAGAATACATTTAGGAGCACTGGTGGCCCAGTGATAATGGCCCTGACTTAGTTGTAGGTCGCGGGTTGGAACCCAGACAGGCGCTTTACTTTGCGTAAATAATTTCATCACCAGACCTTACGGTGACCTTATGGGGACGTATCGACTGCCTAGAGAAACCATGCTCCATGGCTCCATGGCCTTTTCTGTCGACTATTTGTGCCCGACAAATACATCGGACACCGTCAGAGCCGCTGGCATAATCTGTTTGCGGATGAATGGATAAAATTATGCGTATATATCCGGTGTCCTGTGAGAGAAAGTATGCAAGGGAGGGAACAATATAGGCTGATTATACTTATGCTATAGATATTTATCAATTTGTGGGTAAGTATCTGGTACTCTATGAATCAACCCCCAGCAATAAGCAACCCACTTTTACCTCCAGCCTTGAGGTCTATATTGATGATGATGATCATCTAAATGTCATTCTGTCATGGATATTATTAATATTCTTAACTAATAGAGATCCCAAAATACCTTACGAGCAGCAAATGACTACAAGCATGTAATACAGAACACTGGCGTTGATCGAAACATCATGCAAATCTTCCCGGAGCACTCCACTCTGTAAACATCGAAGAAAGCCAACAAAATCCTTTTAATACCTACACATAATGACTTAGATCATGAACCGTCTTAAATATAAACACAACTTGTATGAATTCTATAGATACAGACAAAAAGGTTTACCCATGACCCTTCCACATTTCTTTCATAACTTAAACCGTATAGCAAAAATAACGTCCCATTTTCAATTAAAATTGCATTAGGAAGCCTATAAAAATTCCATCACACACCGCACAAGAAGCCTTTTAAAAAACAGTCCACCAAAGGCCGATCTTCCAGCAAATTAACGTCACCCCATACGCGGGGCTCATCAAATTGCGCGTTCAGTTGAAGCTAATGAACGTAATAAATGTTCGAGAGTGTTCGTGCGAGCGGCGATGTATAACGTACATTGAGATAATGACCGCGCCTCCTCGGCAATAACTGGATGGCTTGGTAATAGTCCTATATGTCTCGCGAGCGGGATTGACACGGGGATATTTCAGGGAGAAAATGTTCGTTCACTAGTTAGGGGGAACAATGAAACGTTTTCTCGTTTTTTGTTTGGTTTATTTTCGTGTTCTGGCGATGGGGATGAGAAATAGCAATGGATTTGGATAATTGGTGGAGGGAGTTACGAGATTTGAATTTGGAGAAAGCGGCTTTGATTTTTGGAAAACTGTCTTTTTTTCTAATAATATTGACGGACAGACTGGGGCATGCTGATGTGATATTTGGAAGAGTTTGTTATATTTTTGATACCACAGAAAATGTACTGTTAAAACCGTTCTTGGTACTTTTTCCATGGGTATTAAAAGTGTTTTTTTTTTTCTGAATTCTATGCCATCTTTTTACTGTTATCATCATCATCATCATCAGCCTACAGGAGTCCACAGCTGGACATAGGCCTCTCCAATTGCACGCCAATCTCATCCGATTCTCGGCAACTCTCATCCAGCTGACTACCAGCCACCCTGCGAACATCGTCACTCCACCTAGCCTGAGGGCGTCCTAACTTAAGTTTGCCGATTCGCGGTCTCTATTTATTGTAAATACTGCTAATTTGCACTTGAAACCAAATGTAATAAAACCGTTTTCACATAGATGTTCAATAACAAAAATATCTCACCAATAACCTCACCCTCATTTCAAATACGTTCTCATACTCGGAACACGTCGTGCCTCGGAAATGAACTCGTGTGAATAAAGCCGGCGACACAGTTTGCACACCCCTCGGCGACGTCGATTAGACTTCACACGGTTGTTAAGCCGTTCTTAGTGTGTTTTTAAGAAGGTACCTCGTTCCTTTTGTTGTGTCGTGGGGTTGTTTTTAGAATTGATTGCTTTGTGTTGTTATTTTGTAGGGAAATATTTTGAAGAATACAGAAATAACAAGAAGTCAAAGCCATTTAAAGAAAAACCCTTCTTTTTATTTTTAATATAATCGGATGGCAAACAGACCGGAGGTCCATTCTAGTGGTAAGTGGTCATCGCCGGCTGCATACATGAGTTGCCATCCCAGAGACAAAACAGAAATAGGTTATAATAATATGATAATGGGTATGGTAGTGGTTATAAAGTCAAAAGTCATTTATTCAAATTAGGCTAAGAATCAGAACTTTTCGAACGTCAAAATTACAAAAGACAGTCCCTGAACAACGTTCGCCCTTCACCACTTCCTACTGCTTTCTCTGGGAAGAAGAAGTGGCGCAACAAACTCCTCAGCAGGTTATAGGTTACATAATTATAGGATATAGCAATGGAAAAAGTTTACACGTTTTTATATGCTTGAGTACGAGGCTTTTGACTACGTTATTTGTGTATATTTTATGTTTTTTTTTTATTTGTAATGTGCGTTTTGATTGTTTGTGCAGAATGAAATATGTTTCTTTCTATTTTTTCATTCATATATTTCGTCCATTAAGCCGCGTACAGGGAACACCAAACCTATTTATTTTTCCAGTATTTTGCCACTTAATTAATTTGACGTACCCAATTATTTTCGTAAAAGTATACAAAACAAAACAAGGCAACACGTAAACCTGACCGCACCGTAGAGTATCGGTGTCCGCCATTAATTGGGTCGCAGAGGTCAGGAGGAGGTTATTTTAGGAAAAATACTTATATTCTATTTATAACGGTCTAACCACGTCAAAGCTGGAATTAGCTTTAGGTACTGCATTGCTATCAGCCAAAGTTTTAAGTGACATGGCCAAATTAAATTAACTAGAGAAACTCCACAGTCGTGATGGGTAACGGTATCTAAAAGATACGAACGATACAACTAAAAAAACAATACTTTTGAGATCAACGACCGCATGTACCTAGTGAAGTTACTTGAATCAGTATTTTATTTTGGATTTTAGATATCGATACCCTTCATGTCTGTGAAATTATACAGAAAAAAAACGGATATTTAAACTGATATTTCTAATTACTAAAACTGCGGTCGTTGATCCCAAAAAAAATATAATTATAATCTATATATATAAAAGGAGAACTGACTGACTGACATATCAACGCACAGCCCAAACCGCTGGGTCTAGATTTTCCAAATTTGGCACGTACGTTCCTTATGAGGTCTAGGGGTGCACTAAGAAAGGATTTTTCAAAATTCATCCCCTGAGGGGGGTGAATGGGGGGGGTGAAATTTCACGCGGACGAAGTCGCGGGAAGAAGCTAGTAAAATATATATTGTTTTGTAATAAACTATTATCTAGTTTAGGTATCGATACCAATTACGTGTGTGCCACTAACAGTTTCGCTAACTAATAATAATTAATTGGGATAAGAGCAGAAGCATGATGATATCTTGTTTATATATTAATACCCATTAACTAAGTAATTTAATTTGACCCAGCATCACAATCATGAATAAAAAAAAATCAGGTATGACAGAATAATATAATATATTATTACGATACGCGTGACCCAAACCCACACATAGGTACCGCTTTTCTCTGTAAAAGTGGACTACTTAAAGATTGTTGAATAATTTAATTCCTGATGTTTCTAAACACATTTTGACAAAGATAATAATATTCCCAAACCAAACATCAGTCATCTCCCCCCGGCGTCAGTCTCAGCTAACAAATCGGTACCAGTTTGTTACGTCATTTGAAATCACAAGACAAATCCCTATAAGGGACAGCAGACATAAAGGCTGTAACAAGGCGGAGCCTTAAATATAATACAATGGGGCTCTCCCTGTTTTGTCCCGTCTGGAATACTACTAGTTTATGCGGTCACAAATTGACAGAATTTTGGTCATAAGCATTAAAGTGATTTAAAGGTTTTCGGATAAGACTATTATAGCACTGTGTGAGCTAAACCCGCAATTAAGTCACGCTTTTGTGTAACTTAAAGCAACCAAGTGACTTTTAACACCCGGGTTATGAATTGAGAATTTTCTCTACTTTTGCATTTATTTATTTATTTTATTTTATAGTCTTTTTTCAGAGTGATAGTTGTAATGAATATTAATGTTGTGTTTAATATCAGTTCTGAGTCTCTGCGTGCCCTTTAGCAAAGGCCTCCTCCAACTCTTTCCAATTCTCCGTGTTCCTTGTCTCTCTAGTCCATGTCTGTCCAGCCGTCCTCATCAAGTCATCCCGCCATCTTTTCAAGGGTTTTCCTTTCTTTCTCTCACCTTCCCTGGGGTACTCAAAATCAAAGCATTTATTTCAAATAAACCAATTACAGGTATTTTATGAATTATCAAGGGGTCGGTCAGTCACATGTCAGTCAGAAAGATGAAGCTAGTTGCGCATTCCAAAGCGTTGTAGGTACCTATGGAGAAGAACGGGCAAGAAACTCCGCATACTACTTTAGCATTACCACAGTAGGTATAATAACGTACTTACTGTGTATTTTACTGCGTTACATTACTAAGGCACAAAATAATGTGTGTAGTAACTACTTCTTTATTATCATGACGCGTCGTCGTAAAATTGCTTGTTATGTTGAATTTGAACTAAAGATATTTACGAGTATTATCTGGCCAATAAATCTCTAGCTAAACGAAGGACTTAGTTGGTCAACAAATAAAATAAATACAAACAAGTACTTACAAAGTTATTTCTATAGTAGTTTCATGAAAATAACTGACAAAGCGGAAATAGAAGTGGATTCTATCGAAGTCAAATCTAAGTCGGTACACGATGTCTAAAAATGAGTCCATATTCTGATTCTCGGAATCGCGCGAATCTAGAAATTGTGACTTAATACGATCGATCGAATGTGCCAGATACACATCGACTTTGTACAGAGTTTTCATTTAAATGAGAATTTTTCCCGGCTTTTGAGAATAGTGGCCCCGTTAGCGATATCCAAATGTTTTGTTATAAAAAAACCTTTACCGTTTTCAGAGAGCTCGAACCAACTTTATTCTTTTTAATTTGGCGCAAGATATTCATATTCATATCCTGTTCATTCCGCAATCTATATACTTATATCAAAATGAAATGACGTCTGTTAGTCTCACTAAAACTCGAGAACGGCTGGACCGATTTGGCAAATTTTAGTTTTGAAATATTTGTAGAAGTCCAAGGAAGGTTTAAAAGGTGTGAAAATATGAAGAAGTTGTAAGAAAAATAGTAAAAGCAACAATTTTATTATCCCATACAAACTGTTCGTACCTGTCAAACAGGGTGCGTTCAGAAATTAAATAATATGGAGGTAATAAGATTGTATAGTTTGATTTATTCAATTGTTTGGTATGTCCTTTACTCTTTTATTTTAGTTTATTATCAAGACAGTCATTTTTTTTTATGTATCTTGATCTATCTTTCTATGTTTAGTCACAAAATGAATTTCTGAACGCACTATAAATATTTGCAACAAACAAATATGTCATTTCTTTCCTTTGTGACTTTGTGAAAGTACTGCCATTTACCATTTTTTTGTAGTTTAGTGTATTAGTGAAATAGTTTAGTGTATTTGCAATGCCAAGGAGAAGACGACCTTACTTAGGTTGTAGAAGTCAATGAAATGTGCGACGAGTCAAATAAGAACAAATCTCTTATAGAAAAGTGCTTATTGAACAAATCTAACTTAAAGAGACGTACATTCAAATGACTATAATTCTGTAAATACATATCTATTATAGTCGCGAATCATATTTTGATCAAGATACAACCTGACACTGACCTGAAAATTGCAAAAAACGTAAGAAAAATTGAATTTAGCGGGCTACAACTGCGCATTCACCTTATCTGTGTAAAGTTACTGGTGGCATTAAACCATCACGATGCGGCACTACGAGCTTTTAAAATAGCAATAAGTAGGGCAGTATAGTCAGAAAGTTGTAGTTTCACGTTCCAAAGCATAGATTCAGTCCTAGAAGAACCAAACAGTTTTATGAACAGACGCAAGTATGCAAGAACAACATCCTCTCCGAGTATGAACACACAACACGTGCAAAAGCGCGGAGAAACAAGACTTCGTTATTTGTACTAATTAATTAAATTCTCTTAGTTAAATTGTGAACTTAACGAGAAGGATCTCGGAACATGTAGGTGGAATACACACACAGTTTCTTGTAATAAAGAGAAGACAAAATGTGTGAGTTTCAAGAGAATTGGCCGAATTAATTATTCATAATATTATAATCTAGGTTAGGTAATGTTAATACGGAATGTGGCTTTCCTTTTAGTAAAACCTCGGTATTTTCAGTCTGAACACCGAAATTTATTCCATTACACATACCTAGTTTTATCAAGATTCTAGAGACTTGGGTCGTAACAAATGTCTAAAGGAATTTAAAACAATGAATTCTTCTCTGAAACCCAAATCAAGGTCACTTATTAAGCAGTACCCAAGCAAAAGACTCGTAAGTTGAGACAATGAAAATTGTGGCAAAGACACTGAAATTGAGGTTTTTTTAAAGTAAAATTGTTTTAGAACGTATAAATGATACATAATACACGCCTATTACCAAAATTTTAAAAATAAAAAATAATCTGTCTTGCAATGTACTTAAAATACATGACGTGTATTCTTGCCATCCTCACGTAAGGTTCTCAAAATGGTCTTTCATCAGAGGTTTGCCAGAGAGCTATGGAACGGAGTACTCTGGGTATTAAACTTGTGGACCGGGGTTATGAATACAACAATCCGTTCCATCACTAAAATAACTGATGTTACTCGCAAAGCTGCCACGCTGAAATGGAATTGGGCTGGACACATCTGCCGCATGTCAGATGATCAATGGGCCAAACTTACGACCCAATGGGTCCCGCTTAATGGCAAACGACATCGCGGCAGGCCCAGACGGAGATGGCGGAATGAACTGGACTCCTTGGTAGTTCTGGACAGAGAAAGGTGGATAGAGTGTAGAGAGGCTTTTGCCTAGAAGTGGGAAATTAATGACTAATAATAATAAAGTAACTTTCTTGAAAAAGGCATACTTTTTCTTCTCCTTTTCAAGACTAAAATGTAACATCCAAATTCCTAAAAGGACAACAGAATATTAAACACTCCACGAACATCTGTCTTCACATTTATCATTAATTAATCGATCTCTGAACAAACTTCTATTCCATATAGAATATACATCTGCTCATCCCTATCATAATACACCGCTTTATCTTCAAAACCAACCTTAACTCTAACGAAATTGAGTCCAAAATTCCTTGTATCTTCATCTAATTATATAGGAACCCTGTCATCATTCATGTGACGTATATACCAGGAGGATTTCACAAGTTTGGTTATAACATTCATTAACTGTTTAACTTTGGATAATCTGATCGTTGATCTGAAACTGTGTCAGTTTTAACCCTTTGGTTAAAATTCGGTCCAAATTAAACGTTAGTTTAATGAGGATCGGTTTGGGTTGAATTAGGGGTTGGTCTTATTATAGACCCTTGAGGGACGAATGTAAGTTATCTGATATGAAAACCGATATTATTTGTTTTCGCTGCTGTTTTAGCATCGTTATTTTATTTAATGAGTATCATCATCAGAATAAAAAATACGAATGAAATCAAGTTAATTGACCTCAACGTTATTACTGCCTTGAAAAACATATATGATATTTTCGTGGTATAGTAATTACTAATTAGTTATAATTAATTACTTACAATGAAACAGAGATTCTGCAAACTGTGTTTAGCTAATTTTTATTGTCTTAATAGGTACTCCTGTGGTATTTTAAATAAAACTTTAATACTATACAGGTTGGAAGGAATATCGCCGCGCAAACTATAACCCATGAATTTTATTAAGCACTTGTTTCTAGCATAGAAATTTTTCGTCAGTTATCAAAATATATTTTTTTTTTTATAGAATTCACAAAACTGATGTACAATCACAAAAGCATATAAACAGTTACCTACAACACAATATTTCTGATTGTCATCTACTAGATGTGAATCTAGCATGCATAATGTAAGGAAAACAATTAGTATTTAAAGAACACAAATTAAAGAAAACTGTCAAAATGTGAACTTTTCCACAGATAATGAAAAAGTTTTGGGAAAGAACAATTAAATATAAAAAAGATAAAAAAAATATACAATTAAGACTCTAAGTTTAGAGTCCTAACTGAGGCTACAGAACCAGCACACCACCTATTGGCTATTTCACCACGAATGGAGTTGGCAAGAGAAAGCATGCGGCAAATGGGTGAACATTGCCAATATTAGTCCGACTATGAGGCAGGACGAAAGTCCTTCGATGTAGTAAGCGGCTACTACTACGTGGGATACTAAATTTCAATTTTTCTAACAGCTCAGGAGAATCTATTATACCATTATTATTAGTTTAAATAAAAACATGAACTCTAAAGATTTTCTACGTGCGCTTAGTGATTTCATTTTATAATGATTCTGCCTAGAGTTATACGAGTTCAGACTGCGACATCTGTTATCCGAGTAACATAAGTGAAATCACCTGTTTTATTGAAAAATGCAATCTCAACGCTATATAAAATGTATGGACAAGCAACTTTTTTTAATGTCCGACAAAAAATTTCAATGCAGTGGTTCAGAATCAAACTCAAACTCAAAACATTTATTTCAATTAAACCATTGTCAGGCACTTTTGAATTGTCAAATTTAAATAAATTAAATAGTCGGTCACTTAGTTGAAGCTAGTTGCCCATTACAAAACGTAGATCTCTATGGAGGAGAACGGGCAAGAAACTCCAAGGACACTCTTTTAAATCAAGATATTACAAAATCCTGGGTAGTACATTATTCTTGTTGCTTCTATAATAATATACTGAATTCCTCCAACCTGTATACATAAAATTAAAAATTTTAAAAACCCCCAACTCAAACAAAAACCTCTAAAAACTAAAAAATAATATATATTGGCCCTTTAAGTGTAATATAAGTTGCAGGAAATATTTTGATCCAAGCGTCCTCACGTCGGGGGACGGCTAAAGAAAATTGGAAGTTAACAGCAGCTATGTTTTCTACAATAGCACGCATTCATTTTTGCTGGGTTTAATCCTCATCTGTTTGGCGTTTTCATTAGCCGTCCCCCGACGTGAGGACGCTTGGATCAAAATATTTCCTGCAACTTATATTAAACTTAAAGGGCCAATATATATTATTTTTTAGTTTTTAGAGGTTTTTGTTTGAGTCGGGGGTTTTTTAAATTTTTAATTTAACTTTTATTTCTTGCTTTTTAAACTTTATAATATTATATTACTAGTAAACATGCTATACGATCGACACGTGACTCGCCGAAATCTGCGAAGCTGTACGTATTTTTACCACAGTGAAGCTTGTTAGGTACTCGTGGTCGTTGGCGTTCATTCCATATTAACGTATTCCTCTGTTTGCTCCCTGGATAATGATACTAGTCCAAATACTTCGGCTTAATTATATTTTTTTAAACGGTTTTATTGAAAAAATAAAGGTAATGATAATGTAGTAAATAATGTATTAAAAGCTAAATAATTCGTTAAGCCCTAGGTACCAGTCATCACTCCACTTTCCTCATCAATCTAGCTAGGGCATTGATTAGACTAAAAAAAATATTTTCAAGTTTTTAGTTTTCATTTTGTTAGTTAATATTCCTTATTCCCTTTCAATATAGTGTACATTATTCTACTTGTCAAGCCCTTTCATTTGATAAGTACCCATATTAAGGAATTGTGAAAAAAAAATGTAATTTGCCATTTTGTGTTGGCGGCCATCTTGGATTTGAAATTTGTAATATAGTATAGTATTCTACTAGTCAAGCCCTTTCATTTGATACCCATATTGAGGAAGCTGTAAAAAAAAATGTAATTCGCCATTTTCTGGTGGCGGCCATCTTGGATTTTAAATTTATCATAGTGTATAGTATTCTACTAGTCAAGCCCTTTCATTTGATACCCATATTGAGGGAGTTGTGAAGAATTATGTAATGCGTCATTTTGTGGCAGCGGCCATCTTGGACCGATTTTCATCAAACATAGCTAAGAACACTCCCGACTAATTCACCTTTCAAACAAAAAAAAACAAAATCAAAATCGGTTCATCCGTTTGGGAGCTACGATGCCACAGACAGACACACACACACACACACAGACACGTCAAACTTATAACACCCCGTCGTTTTTGCGTCGGGGGTTAAAAAGCAACATTATCGATTCTCAATCAAAACTAGAGGAATTAGAAAATAATAGTTGGACATCCAATTACTACAACTCAATAAGTTTAGATAAAGACAAAATGTATTAAGTAACAGATAATTAGTTTCCTAAGGACCCTTCTGTTCGCAATAAACGAATAAAAGACATTACTCATTCTATTAACATAGAAGGTAATAGGAAATAGGATTATGAATGTTGATCTGCGAAGTCTTATGAAGAAACTAATGACATTTTGGGAATATATTCCAGAAATATTAAAGAGATTATCGTGCCTATATTAGTTCAGTGTCTGAGTAATTAGCTTTTTATTTGATTACAGCCATATTAATTATAGATTAATCATATTTATTTAGCTTTTAAATAGTTGTTTCAGTTCAGCATCATCTGCCTAACCTTTCCCAACTATGTTGGGGTTGGCTTCCAGTTTAACCGGATGCAGCTGATTACCAGTATTTTACATGAAGCGCCTGCATATCTGACCTCAAAAACCCAGTTATTGGGTAATATTATATCCCTTGGTAGGATTTTTTTTATCTAAGTTGAAAAAAAATAAGAATTTTAGAAATAAAAAGTAAAAAATATTCATTGCAACAAACAGAATATGAATTGCTTTCGGTTAAAACCAGTAAAGAAAGACAGAGCTAATCTCCTTCAAGAACCACAAAGCGCTAAACAAGTAACACGACACAGATCGAAATGTCACACAGATCAACCCAATCACATTGAAATCGATATCAATCCCCTGAAAGGCTCATCGCCAGCCTCTCAAGCTTGGAAGCTCAAGCATCAAATTGTACGCATTAGTGCATCTTGTGACAGATTAACTCCAACTCAATAGATGTTGAGATCTCAAGGTGCTGTGATTGAAAGCCTGTTTGGAAGACGGCTTCATAGCTGTTTGATTCAGGATTATTAATGGCAGAGGGTCTGCTAATTGCTTTCATCTGTGGAGTAGTTAGTCAGGCTACTAGTATCAAAGAAGACGACAACATTTTTCATTTCAAGGTTGTAAATTCACTAAATGAAAGCTTGGGTAAAAGAAAGATACATACAATATTCTTTATATAATACTAACAGAACACAATTAGAAAGAAGATGGTACAGTATTTAATGATCATAGAGCAGTGGGGGCCCAATGGTAGTGGCTGCGACTTACGAGTTGTAGGTCGTAGGTTCGAACCCTGACAGGCGCTTTATTTTGTGTAAATTATTACATCACCGCTGCTCTCAAAACGGTGAAGGAAAACATCTTGACAAACCGGCATTCAAGTTCGTTTATCTTAAGCTATGTTTAAGGCTTTCCAATTCTATCCACCTGCTACACCAATCCCCGTCCACCTTAACACGTCAGTAATCATCACCAGAGCAAATACTCCAATTCCCATATCTCCAAACACGCTACAATAAATCCACGGTCAGACCCGACACAGAATAGAGGGGTATAGAAGCTCCATACTAAGAGAAAAAGTGCACGCACACATAGAGGTATCTCAAACGAATGCCAGTCACTAGTGCGCACTGTTTATTTTATTTGTAATTATAATAGCAGACCACTCGTACGTGCAAACGTCATTTTTGGACAAACACTGAAAAAAAATGTGACGAGCCTTCTTATCACAGTTACAATGTGCAACTGCTGTCTTCATATTTTACTTTGTGCTGTAATCATTTAGGCAAGTCATGGGACTGGCACTGTACTCCCTTAGGAATACAGGTTATTCTATACCCTAGCTGGGAATGCAGCACCTCACCACCATTTCAGTTGGAGTTTTAGTATACTAATTTGTCAACCCTGTAAATTACCATGTACTACAATGCTGACATCGGTATGAAATATCTAACCTCAATGCTAGAATAGAAATTGTTCGAATAAAATTGCACAATGGACTTGTGAAAAATAAACCACCTTTCTTTCTCTGTCTGTACGTAGACGCGTGTCTATGTGTGCGCGTGTTTTCGCTCTTCGTATGTTGCCGGCCTTCTGTACCAATCTATTCCGTGGCACCGGCTTGTGGTGTAGTATCAACACCGGTCGCAATTAGACCGTGTGGTTGATTACCGCTGTATGTATTTATATTTACTTGATTGGATCTTATTTGTGTGTCTGTTTGTCCTTGGTATTTGTGATGATTGATTGCTTCTGATGATTTGTCTTAAGGGTAGGTTGCTTTTACAATTCAAACTCAAACTCAAAGCATTTATTTCAAATAAACCAATTACAGGCACTTTTGAATTTTCAAGGGGTCGGTCAGTCAGAAAGATAAAGCTAGTTGCCCATTCTAAAGCGTAGTACGTAGCTATGTGAGTGTCCATGGAGTTTGTGTGGACACACTTTTAAATGGTTTGGGCGAAGAATGTCAGAAACGCAAAATGACAGATTAGCGAATTGTCAGACGTTAGCATTTCGTCATTGAATCGTAAAAAGACAGCTAAGAATTTAGAACCTCTAGTGATGAAACTTTTCATTTTGTATGTACGGCTTATGACAGTTTGACATTTTTTTGCATGAGTAGTATGAGTACGTATAGTTTTTATTGTATTTGTTGGTATATTGGCGTGGCTAGCTAACATATGGCAAATAATTTAATTTAATGTTCTGTGTCCTGTAATGTTAATTACTTTACATACCTAGTAATGTATACAATCAAGTACTTTCTAACTGAACAGACAGCTGTGCTGCTGGGGAGCTTGTTGCGCCACTTCTTCTCCCCAGCGAAAGCACTAGGAAGTGGTGAAGGGCGGGCGTTTTGGGGGACTGTCTTTTGTAATTTTGATATTCGAAAAGTGCTGATTCTCAGCATAGGTTGAATAAATGACTTTTGATCTTGTATTACTCTTTAAAAGTTGATTTCAGTGAATTTTTACAAAGATGGTCAAACAAAACATTAGCCTAAAAATAATTTATATATTATATTTTTGTTTAAGCAAGGTTTGTAAGGTCCTTGAAAATATTAATTTCCGCCTGTGCGTGCGTGTACTCCTTTTCTTCTAGACCCAGGGTTGTGCGTTATCCGTCTGAGAAATTAAGCATGTTATTATTTAGATTATGTTCACTACTTACAGATAAAAAATGTCAGCCTAAAATGATTTTTCTGTTAAATATAAATAATTTTCTTTCAAACTTTACCGTACCATACTTTTACATTAAATACACTCCAAGTAAGTAATGAAAACTGAAAAATATTAAAAAAATAAGCATGAAAATATCAAAACATATATTTCAAATGGACCAAAGGAAGTCGAGAATTTTGTATTTGTTAGTAAAATGCCTGATAGATGGGATATGTACAAATGCCGGCAGAGGCGAGGCACTGGCAGTCGAAATATTGCAGCCGTATGTTATGAGGATTGGTGCATTGCTAAAGTGGGTTAAACCATGTTTAATTTTGTAGTTTTTTTACAATTTTGAGCTGTCCTCTTCATTTCTGGAAAGGGTAAGTAGAGATATAGGTGGGATTGCCGATCATTATTGGTATTCTAGTCTTTTTACAAGCTTTTATTTATAGATTACTAACTGTACGGGATTTCATCTGCGAATACTTCTTTTGTATTTCATAATTTTTAATACTAGGGTTCATCGCGATTTTCAGGGTTAAGCAACGCTTGCCGAGGTTGGTTTGTGGATAGGTGTCCATCCATAACATACCGATACCCTCCGTGTCTCAGAAAGCAAGTTAAACCGTTGGTCCCGGCTGTCATTCGTGGATCTTTGCCAGTCATTACGGGTAGTCAGAAACCCGAAAGTTTGACAGCCAGTCTTGCCAAGGGGTATCGTGTTACCCAGCAACTGGGTTGTGGAGGTCAAATAGGCAGTCGTTCCATTTAAAATACAGGTCCAGCTTTATCCGTTTAGACTGGAAGCCGGCCCCAAGATAGTTGGGAAAAAGGTTAGGCATATTGATTTTTAATACAAATATCCAGGAAGACTTATACCCTTCTCCAGATCCCAGGCTACCTGTGTGTCAAACATAACGATCGTTTTAGTTTGAGCGTTAAAAGGTAACAGATAGGCAGCGTTACTTTCGCATTTATATGATTAGTATTTTTATTACTTTAGATATTATATTCAGTGCACTTTTGTCTACTGCGTTAGCCGGGTGTATTCAAACATTTCATCAACATTGCATTAACACTAAAAACAGTTTGAGAGTGAGTCAATAAATATTGTTCAACATAAACATTTGTTTCTCCTCGAAAATGCCGACACCTCGCTACGTACCCCAACAAAAGTAATGTTGCAGTTTTAATTACTTAAATTAAAAAACAAATGCACGGCTCAGTGGATATTTTTAGGTATTTCTTTAGTTGATTGAATTCCCTATCATTACATAATAATAATTATATATTTATTATGATAGTTTACGTTCAACATTTTGAGAATTATGCGACGAAAAATATTTGTTAAGCTCAATTTGAATAAGTCTATTCTTTGAACATTTGACAATACACTCATTTTTCTGGCTTGTAATATGTACCAATATGCCTAACTGCGCGACAAAAAACTGAGCGTTTTTGGGCAGCGCATTAAGATTTGAAAGACGCAGCTTGTGTTTAAGGCCTCACATAAACGCTCACAAACTATGACTAAAATCGATTTAACAATAATAAAGAACTCTTAGTCCGCTCCCAAATCACTTTCCTTTCTCAACGTCCAGCCATAACTTTGCCCAACGACCAACACTCAAAAGTAAACTGACCATTCCGTTACATCACCTCAATAATTGCGCCAATATCGGCCAGTCTTCACACGCTGGCCGGCAATTGGCAATTCCAGTGCCATTCCTAACGGCGCCGGAATTGGCAATTCTATTGATAGTGCTAACAGAGCTGGCAGTAGGTACGATCCTTTTGATTGGTCGGTAATCATGTTGGGGCTGTTTCCTGAAGTGAGAGATCTTTAGGTGGTTGGGAAGGTAAAAGTGAACTAGCGGTTTTAGTTTTTATGTAATAGGTTCTATTAGACGGGAAGATATTTTCAAGTACCAGCGTACGTATATGGCCATTGTACGGACAGTATAATTAATTGTCAAACAAATTAACAACTGAGAGCTGCTGTGGTGGCTCAGTGGTGCCGGCCGCGACTTACGAGTTGTAGGTCGTAGGGTCGAACCCAAACAGGCGCTTTACTTTGTGTAAATTATTTCATCACCGCTGCTCTCAAAACCGTAAAGTAAAACAACGTGAGAAACCGGCATGTCCTAGAACCAATAATTCGAAGACATGTGACATCTACCAACCCGCACTGGACCCGCGTGGTCAATTACGGCCCATTTCCTGTTTCCGAGAGGAGGCCTGTGTTCCAGCTGGGAACATTATAGGCTGATTATGATAATTAACACCCTACGTCAATTTGCCGTTTTATAGCCATTTCACACAACTGTCAACTAATGACAGTTGTGATTTGGATATACGGACAATTTAAGGTGGTAGTCAATTTCTCTGACTTTATGAACGTGAAGCAAACAAAAGGTACCTAGTATGTAAAAATCGTAGCTGGTTCCATTCTGTACGTTCTGCTTACATCCATGAAAAAGGCGTGAGATTCTGCACGTAGAACCATTTGTGTTCGTATAACTCGTCAAAATGTAGGGAACAGCAGATTTTTTTTCGCGACCGAATTCTTTCATTTTTATATGTCGTCAGAAAAGGCGGTAACAAGTATGTGGTATAATTTATATTATATGTATAAATGGCCGCATTTTTTTATTTCGTTTGCTTAGAAGATTTTTTCGAGCTCCAAGGGACCATAGACCTAGGTATTTGATATTAATTCCAACATGTTACCTCCACGTGTTCCTGAGAAAAAAGGGTCTTGACAGACTGACAGACAGACGGACGGACAACGATGTGATCCTATAAGGGCTTCGTTTTCCTTTCGAGGTACGGAACGCTAAACAGTATCTCCATAACATACCCCTAGAGTGTACATTAGTAAGAAAATAAATAAAAATACTATTCTAATACATAAACTATTCTAATAAGTAAACATAGAAATATCACAATAGTGAAAGCTATATACTTATTTCTTTGTTACCCACCTGGCGGTTATATCAGTAGCATGTATGTACAATGTGCAACTGAACTAGTGCACAATAATTGAATTAATACTAAAAATAACAAAATTAAATCCTAACTTAACTAAAACCATACAGAAACTAAAATATAGCGTCGAAAAATTCGTCCGCATCGCTGTCGACTGGTAATGTATCCAAGAGACTGGCGGCATTACCACGTTGTATGGCAATGCTTAGCCTTTGGCCAAGGTAAAAGCCAGCCCTTGGGTCACGGGAAGTGTCAAACTAAAACAGTCAGCTAAAACCTACTAAACTAAGTACCTACTACGCGGATGAAGACCCTTATACGTGTGCGACTGTGTGCATGCGTAGATTTATAATGTGACCACAGTTTTTTCCCACAATCAGTATAACTAATTAAATAAAAAAAACAAGGTTTTATACTTAATAAAAAAAAAATCTGTGTATATAAGAGCCTGTGCACACCACGTTTTTTAAACGCGCCGTTGAGCGATACAGACGCGATACGCACGCGAGTCAGACGCAGCCTGTAGACCTTCTGTAGGATAAAAGCGCGCGTCGACGCACGTTTGACAAAAGTGGTGTGCACAGGCCCTATGAATATAACATAATATTCTAATTGGGGTGTTAAGTGGTGCGCGTTAATTCTGGGACATGTTGTATATACAATGTATAAGGAATCATCTATTTGCAAAGTGATTATCCCCAGTAATGTGTCTCAGAATCAGCAACAAATCAACCCAGGATGCAACGCTGACATTTTAATCGCTCAAACAAAACTGACTGTTATCTCCAAAATCACGATTTATCAAAGGGAGTTCAAAATTAGCCAAATTTTAATCCATCGGCAGAATACTAACAAGGTGGTTTAGAAACAGCCATGTCGGCAGCCGCTAGTGATGTACTCGTAGGGCGGGACTGACAGCTAAAGATCGCTAGTTGGGATGTGGGAATTCCGGGATTCAAATGATCGGAGTGGAACTTTAAGATTTCGACATGGAGGTCACTGAGTTTGTTTCGGCATTTCCACTCAGTGATACTTATGCTGGCGCTATCTAGTTTTACAACATTGACTTGTAATAGTGTTTTAAGGAACCTAGCATAATCATAATCAGCCTATAATGTTCCCACTGCTGGGACACAGGCCTCCTCTTTGGCTGTAATCTGCCATGCGGGCCCAGTGCAGGTTGGTAATGTGATATGTCTACGAATTTTTTTGGTTCTAGGACATGCCGGATTCCTCACGATGTTTTCCTTCACCGTTCTTAGAGCATAGACGGTGAAATAATTTACACAAAGTAATGCACCTGCCTAGGTTCGAACCTACGACCTACAACTCGTAAGTCTGGGCCATCACTATCTATCACTAGGCCACCACTTCTCTATTTAAAGATCCTACTCAAAGAAATAAATCATAAATGGAAACATTTTAACGGGTAGTTAAATGTAAAGTGTACATAATGCTGAAGTAAAGAGATGAAATACTTCCTATTCCGAAATACTGTTAAAGAGCTGACTGATCGAAAAGAAATTGGTCCATAATGGAAGCAATCAAACTTGTGAAGGAAAATCAATATAATGAGTCGTCGACTAAGCAAAACAGAGGACAATGACAGGAAGAGAAGAGCTTGAAGAGACTGATAATGATAATGATGACAGAGCATTTTACAGGGAGAGCTTATTTTATAGACTGATAATCTTGACATTATTATGGAAAATTCGGCGTATGGTAGATTTTTATAATCTAGATTTCATTGATATTAATATTTTTATATGCTCAAAATCTAAATTTAAATGGAATGTAATGAAACTTCTATGTAATAATAATTATCATTTTTATATTCCTGTCTCTGGAGCCCTAACCACCGGTAGCTTGGACCCTGTTCCCGACACCGGCGGACTACTATTTTTTAATGTTTTTTATACCTATTTTTTATATTTTAAGAAATATTTAAAAATGTAATCTAATATGTGAATACCTAGATAAATAATGATAATATTAATGAAAGTAAGTCCTATATTTTTAATATTTCTATTTTTGCTTATTGTTATTCTGTTATGTCTATTATTGTTCTTCTTCTTATTATTTTTTATTGTATTATTATGTAATAATTATTCATTCATTTTATTGCTCATTTAGTGGCACTTATTACCATTTTTGTTTGTAATATACGGATAATGTAGTGGGCCACAAATTTTTACAACATGTCATATTTTATATGGTAGCTGTTTATTATCCCTCAATAAATAAAATAAAAGGCTGAGTGCACATCTTATTTAAAACCTCAAGAACTTATATAATAATCTAATGATTTAAATAATTAACTTTTGCCAGCGGGTTTGTCCACGTGGAGGTCGAAAATTATCCTACGGGAATGTACGGTCAGCAACAAAAGTCGATTAACACTGTCATTTTTACATATTATTATATTGCCAACAATTTTTTCAATAAACTGCTTTTTAGCTTTTCATATAATAGCAAAGATTCTATATTCCAAAAATTGTACTTCTGCTGCAATTTTGTCAAATATTTTGCTCAATAAGTAAGTAAACTGAAGTGTTAATCGACTTTTGTAGCTGACTGTACTACCAGGATAAAATATCCTGTGTTAATCTGGGTTATAAACTATCTGTGTGCTAAATTTCATCTAAAACCGTTCAGTAGTTTTTGCGTGAAAGAGTAACAAACATCCATCCATCCTCACAAACTTTCGTGTTTATAATATTACTAGCAGCGCCCCGCGGTTTCACCCGCATAAGTTTCCCGTGGGAGTATCGGGATAAATACTATCTTATGATCTTTCCCGGGACTCAAACTATCTCTATAGCAAATATCATCTAAATCGGTTCAGCGGTTTAAGCGTGAAGAGGTAACAGACACACATTTTCGCACTTATAATATTAGTATGGACTAGTAGGATTTTTTTTCTACTCAGAGAGATACTTTAAGTATTAAACCCTAAAAAATCAGCACACAGCTACTAAAACAAAAGACACTCCTTAAAATAAACACCGTCGCATCCCGGCACCGCCCTGACTTCCCTATCCGATAGCTATCCAACAATTATCGAACGACTGACGCCTCCCCCGGGACCTAATTCATTGACGTGGCATCCCGTTGATCTGCTGAGCTGTGCCCCGAGATCCGGAGATACAGGATCCGGAGCGCGGGATTGCGTTAAGATTGTGGCAGACCTTAATTTGATAGTAACAGATCGACTTTTTTTATTTTTCTACCTTTTATTTTAGGAGAGTAGTTTGGAAAAGGTGGTTTATTTTTGGAAGAGAATTGTAGTTTGAGCTAGGTATATTTATTTGGGTATTTTGAGAATGTTGTGCCTCCATGTTACAGTCGTTAAAAGTAGTGGTAGTTAAAACAACTAGTTAATACTGGGTGGCCGGTTCCGATGTATACAACTATTATTTTTAACCACCATTCTGATTTGGAGCCGAATTTTTCAGTTTTTTTTCATACCCATTATTAATTAGTTTATATGTCGCTTATGGATATAGCAAATTGACTACCATCTTAAATTGTCCATATACGGAAATCACAACTGTCATTCTTTGACACCTGTAGGAAATGGCTATATTTATCATGGACTTAGGTAATATAATAAGTCCATGGTATTAATAATAGGTACGGCAGATTGACGAAGTGTGTCAATTTGATAAACAATAGATTTTTTCTGCCTACATTTACAAGAAGAGATATCAAGAATTTTGACTTTACTCTAAATGAAATGATATTATTACTTAAACTTCAATTATTAATTTAAGTATCTTGAGCATAATTAGAATGGGACACTTAATTCTACAGACTTGAAAATTATGTCCCGGTATAATAGGAAGTTAACTGTTCATCGTGTCTCCTAATTCATCGGAAGTCGCTCAAGTTTCATCTTACACGAGCTTAATATTTGTTATCTTGAGTATTACGTAAGAAGGCAGTAAATCAAGATTCATTATGCTAATGTACATTAATTTGCATACTACAACCCTTCACACAAACCTGCCAGTGCCTGGCATTGTCTTTTATTTTCAACAAAGTATACAATTGCCTTTATTTCGTCGACTTTATAGAAGCTAGAAGAGGGATCAATTTTATCTTTCTTTGTGATGCAAATCTTGTCATTAGTCTAGAAGCCCGGAATTTGGGGTTTCAGAACAATTTTAAGCTGAGCCGAAAGTGAATTGTGGCTTTTAAGGTTAGGTATAATTTGGGAGGAATGTTACTTAATTTTAGATTCACGATCCATTTTAGACTTTAAATTATTATTATTAGAAGGCCGGTAGGTACGGTTGTATTCACTTTATAAATGTGATGTTTTTAAAACCGGATGGCATGCATGTTTATAGTAATTAACATCATAATCTGCGAAATTAATATTCATCCAAATATCAAGACATCCGCCACAAACTATGACACAGTTTCAAAGAACTTGAAACACAAAATGGCGGCCAAACATTCAAAATGAATTCATCAAAACTCAAAGGATCCCAAAATTCACAGATTTCTATTTCGTCTGTAATAAATCCAATTCCATGAATGGTGGATCCCGGTGAAATTCGACCTAGGAGTAAGATTACGGAACTCCGATTTATCTAAGCCCTAACGTATTAAGGTTCTGCATAGATTTATAGGGAGCACCTTTCATTTATGGGGCTGTCTACCCTTCCAATGATAAATGTGCTATATTATATCGGGGGGGTCTGAAGGAGGTCTATTTGTCGTCTTACTGTTTGATTAGCCATGAAATTGAAGGTTACGACCTGTGTGGGGGCGAGGTTATATGTCAACGTAGGCACGCACACGTGGAATTGAAGAGGAGTGTTCAGTTCTTGTCCTATGTGTGTATGTATGTGTAACGACGTGGAGTTGTTAAATTGACGTCAAAGTCGTCACTTATGTTGTTAACGATAACTGTTCGAAGTTTCGAAACTGTTTTATTGACAATGAAAATATGGTGGATTTTATAAATTTAGTACTAGAATTTATAAATACTATATATAACTTATGTTGAATTTATTATTTGTTAAAAATTATTCATAAAAAATCGAACGTAACTCCGCTGGGAGCGAGAAGCACAGAGCCGGTCGATGTGGCGATCCTAACAAAGTAAAGATCAAATATCGAAATATTCATCAACTTTTTTGCTGACTACACTTTGTGATGTACGTGTGCGTATTACATATATTCGTAAAACGTTTCCTCTGTATGTGTGTTTTATATCCCAAACGAGCGTTTTATACAAATTCTTTAAAGCATTGTGTTGTTACAACGAGAAAAAATCATTTCGGCATTTTCACAGCGATTCCCGATTCCAATTTTCAATCGGATTGGTATTTGTTTAGATTTTATCTTTTTCGTATGTAATGGCACAATATACCAATCAGACTGCAAATATTGGTTTAAATTGTAACTAGTAACTGAAGCATAAAATATTATTACCGCATCGATGTCTATATCAACATAAACTAGCAACTCTTTTGGTGATCTTATTAACAACTAATCATCATCATCTGCCCGCCTTTCTCCAACATATTAGTTGGGGTCGGCTTTCAGTATAACCGGATGCAGCAGAATACCAGTATTTTACATGGAGAGACTGCCTGTCTGACCTCCACAACTCAGTTACTGGGTAAAACGATACCCTCGGTAAGACTGGTTGTCAGACGTTCAGGATTCTGATACCCGTAACGACTGCCAAAGATCTTCGAATAAGAGCCGGGGATCAACGGGTTAACATACTTTCCAAGGCATGAAGGAGACTCAAATGGATGGTCACCCACCCATCCACGGACTGACTTCGGCAGGGGCAGCTTAACATTCGATCGTCGCGTGTGGCTGTTATTACTTAGCCACGAGCAACAACAAATTTTAATGGTCATATTACTCGCCTGTGAATGTTACTGGTGAAAGGCCTTACGTAATAAAACAACTTAAATAAACCCGAAAATTTACGAGAAAAGCTGTAATTTTTTGTCACAATTCATAATCAGCCACAACAGTTAAACTAGCTTACTCAAAATCCCACATAATCCTCGCAGCTCAAAACACAGGGAATCTCTAGAAATCTTTAATTTTACAAGGTTTAACTGCTAATCCTACCAGGGCAGCAGGAAACTGCAGGTACATAATTAATAACGGAGTGAACGCGCGACGAGGTCACCGCTTAATTTATGTTCCTTCACGGTTTGTGTGCAGGTGGGATGAGCAGAAATACTGGTGTAAATCTACTACTAAATCATCTCCAGAAATCTTGCATAAGACTGGAATCAAACTCCAAAAGCTACCTACCAAGCTACCTCCAATCCCCAAGGTAGGTACATAATTAATAACCGGCATTTCTCCCAGAGGTCACTGCTGAGTTATAGCCCCATTACCTCCTGCTGTAGACTCCCTCTCCTCGCCTCCTGGCGGAAGACCCTCACCAGATTATTGAAATGAGAGATTAACGCACAGGCTCTGTCAGATTTATTGACTTCAATATCGAGGTGTAAATCATGTGCTTGTATTTAGGGGTGTATATCGAGGGTGTAGTCTGTGATGGTGTTGTATTCTGGTTCTTGAATGATACATGTGAAATGCTTCCAGCATCGATATTGGTTTGTACGAGTAGTAACAAGTAGTTTCTTTTCATAGTAACATTTTCGTTATCCTGGGTCAGCTACTGAGATAATATCAAAATCAAAAGTAATTTATTCAATCCAGGTTAAGAATCAGCACTTTTTGAGCGTCAAAATTACATAAGACCCCCAAAACGCACGCCCTTCACCACTTCCTAGTGCTTTAGCTGGGAAGAAGAAGTGGCGGAACAAACTCCCCCGCAGTACAACTGTCTATTCAGTTAGAACAACTTGATTCTACACAATAGTAAGTACTTAATTAACATTACGAAACACATAGCATTAAAGTAAATTATTTTCCATATGTCAACTAGCACACGCCAATATACCAACAAAAATATTGAAACCTATTCTCAAGCCGAAATAAATAATAAAAAACGTAAACAGAACATTATACCTAAATAAAAGCCTCCAGGCATAAAGGGCGTGGCCGCTTGCATGACAATAATATTATTGAATTCAGAAAAAAACTAAATCTAAATAATTATTCAAACTTTGGATCCCTTTTTCGGCAATCGTGATTGGGATCAGCGGGGTTATTGTATAACATAAATACTAACAATATCAATGTCTTTCATTTTGACAGTTCAATAACATTCATTGCGTTATTTACGTTGTTGAGCAGACAGATATTTCGAACATATGAAGCCATAGATTAGTAATACCCTTCAAAATGACTCGGATTATGATTGATAGGATGTTACGTAATTAGGGTGCAGATCAAGAAGGCAGTTTAAAATGATCCTGATTTAATCATTACTAAACTAAAAAGGCATGCAGAGATATCATTGTAGGTACTATCAACGGCTCTCTCCCATAAAATTCAACATTCCAATCAATTCTCAAAGAAACTTCATCATTCGATACCGACATCCTATGTAAAAGATTCACGCCTTCAAATTGCAGTTCCGAAGTGCACTCTCGACTCCAGTTCAAACTTGTTTGGCCCCCCACCCCGTCGATTGCGTTACTTTTTAATCAATATAACAATACAGGCCTTCCACCGCCTTCGGAATTTAATCTTCTTTGTGCTCGAGAAAGTGGCCTGAACAGCATTTAATAAAAAAAAGAGAAAATGTTAACAAGGTTGGACCCGGACTGAGATACAAAAGTCCCACTTTATGATGCATGTATTGGAATTATAATCCATCCATACTAATATTATAAATGCGAAAGTGTGTTTGTCTGTCTGTCTGTTACCTCTTCACGCTTAAACCGCTGAACCGACTTAGATGAAATTTGGTATAGAGATAGTTTGAGTCCCAGGAAAGGACATTATAGGATAGTTTTTATCCCGATATTCCCACGGGCAACTTATGCAACTTATGCAGGTGAAACCGCGGGGCGCTGCTAGTTTACTGTAATTATAGTGGCTTCTAAAATAAGAATCAATAAGCCATATCATAGTAAGCATAAGATGTTGAGCTTGCTCGTATAACGAAGACAACAGCTGTCTCACTCTTTCTACTAGAAACTAAGTCATAATTCTCTTTACTTGCCCTTTTCCTAATTTATTTATTCTATACTTACTAATAATAAAGCTGAAGAGTTTGTTTGGCGCCAATCTCTGAGACGACCAGTCGAATTAAAAAAAAAAATCATTTGATAGCTCAATTATTCATAAGGAAGGTTATTTAACATCACGCTAGGACCCTAGGGAGCCGAGCAAAAATTCAGAAAGAACGTTAAGTGGAAACGAAGTAATAGCGCGGACAGACGATGCGATGCGATGGGGTGGGTCGGGGGAACAAAAAATTTCTGGCGGTCCAAGTCAAGGGCAGAACCTAGTTTACTAGATATCTATGACTTACAATCAAATTAGTGACTTCAATCAGTCATTCTTCTTTGCTTTAGCCACCACAGATAACGAAACAAGAGCTGCTTCTGTGCATATAATCTTCTTAATTAACAAAACACAGGATTGATGACTGTTAAATGTGGCCCTTCTGCACCTTTACTATTATGTAACGATAGATTAGTCGGACGTCGAATCAATCACGCTCTCGCCCTTTGAGAGCTGCCAGAAAGTTGCTATTGCAATTTGTATGAAAAGCCTTTACAAAAGGACTTTATGAATGCATTCATGTCATAGTTTGTATAGGGGAATGGCTTCTTAATGTTTTCAAAAGGCACTTCATAGATGACTTTTACGCCATCACACGTGCGCGTGTCTCCTCCCTGGCGTGCGGAGCAGCGCCAACAGCCTCTGGTCCTGTGGCAGATAGGACGGATAGTGTGATACTCAGGCACTGGACCAGGACACAAGTGCTGCCCTCAAATTGTGCCTTGAAATAATGTTGTTTATTCTACCTACTGAGCAGTGGTGGCCAAGTGGTAACGTCCGCGACTTACGAGTTGTAGGTCATAGGTTCGAATCCAGACAGGTGCTTTACTCTGTGTAAGTTATTTCATCACCAAGGCTCTCAAAACGGTGAAGGAAAACATCGTGAGGAAACCGGCATGTCCTAGAACCAAAAATTCGAAGACATGTGACATCTGCCAACCCGAACTGGGCCCGCGTGGTGGATTACGACTCACTCCCTCTCACTGAGAGGAGGCCTGTGTCCCAGCAGTGGGAACATTATAGGCTGATTATGTATGTATGATTATGTATTCAATTTGATCCTATTTCATATCACCAAAATAAAGAAAACCCATATCAAATCACCTTTCTACATCTCTAACTAGCACCTGAAGATAAATGCAAAACCATTACAGTTACTTTCTCCATTCCAGATCAGAATACTATCATTTTTATAAGCCGCCATACCTCATGTTATTTTATCTGATGCTATAAATTACCCCGAGGAAGGTACGAGAGGAACTGTCTTATCTTTCGGGTTATAATCTAGGAATTGTTTTATTATAGTTTTGTTGGTAACTTTGTTATCTTTTTCTTTTGTAACAGGATATTTTTGGTGGATCATCGTTATGTTGAGTTTTGTAAGTGAATTCGGGTTTGGTTTCAGTCTAACCGGAATAATTAATCTTCACACAGTTGTCTTAGAAGAGTGAGAGTTTCATCCTTACAATAATGTAAGTATAAACAGTTGGCGGATATTTCATGTCAGAATACAGCCCCGTCTTTTTGTTCAATCTGTTAGGACATTCTTTTGGTTATATATTAGATTTGGGTACGACATATTATTGTGTGTATATACACGCAATTATATAAATAAAATGACCACAAATTTCTTATACACATGTATCATATTTAAGGCTGTGGTACAGACCAACACACTGAACAACTTTCCCCACGGGACCAACATCGTAATCCCAAATCATTTCAAAAAGCTGTCCCAAATATTTGGGTCCAGTAGGTATAGAAGTTTTGTATGGGATGACTGATATTTTTTTCACGTTGTTCCCATGGAGAGAGTTGTTCTGTTTGATCGTTCGTACATACACCTCTGAGTATGACCACATCTCTGAAACACGCTATTTATAATCTTATAAAATATCAAAGGTAACCAGGAGTAGGAAAATCTAGGGAACAATACATCCACGAAATGTGAGAAGAAAAGTTGTTAGTAATGAAGTAGTTAATCTAACAATTAGCAATAAAGTCAAGTGTTTGGCTCATGAGCGAACAGTTCCAAACCCTATAGCTGTTAAGAGCCGCCGCCGCCGCCTAAACAAAGTTATTCTTGTTCACTTTCGACTTTCAACTTGTACGACATTATTCTGAATTCCCGAACATTCGGAACTGGTATCGGAAGCGGATCTCGAACAATTACGGTTGACAAAATGTTTCACAACTTTTTTTTCCGTATTATAAAGGGAGGCGTTTAGGAGAACATCGATTTTGTTGCGAACTTTCTTTTTTTTTCTTTCTTCTTTTTAGGTTAAGTGGTCCCTTTGTGTACATGGTCATTACGTTATGGTCTTTTAAACAATATTAAGTTATTTTATCAAGAAACCTTGCGCGCGGTGGGATGTCTCATCGGTAAAAATTACGAACTTTCATGCCCTATTTAACCTTTAGGGGATGATTTTTCATAAATCCTTCCTTAGTGCTCACCTTCGTTATAATTATATAACGAACTCTTGTCTATTGTCTTGTCTTCTTGACCCTGCGGTTAAGGCTGTGCGTTGTATCTCGTATGTCAGTGAATGAATTATTTATTGAATTAGTCAGCGCCAGCGATAGCGCCGTCATCGTCTCGACTCAGTGGTACGGACTCCATAGTGCAGGTTTACAATAAAACACGATGGGTACAGCAAATCAGTTAGTATTTCACTTTCAGAATAATGAACACCATACATCTAATAACGTTTTCGTACTATTTTCTAAGTTCGGGCAAATCGACAGTTTTGCGTAGAAGTGGAGATCTGGTCACTTCCCTTCACACAACTCCGCACGTGCCGCCCCTCTACCGACATTTACCCTTACTACTCCGATAATCAATTGAGAGACTATTATAGCTCAACTTTTATATTCTATGACAAATTCATTGTTCATTTCACATCCAGCATTTATATTTATCTGACAGCAGTGGTAGCCCAGTAGATACGGCCGCGCAACCTACGAGTTGTAGGTCGTTGGATCAAACCCAGGCAGGCATTTTACTTTGTGTAAATTATTTCGTCACCTCTGCTTTCAAAAACGGAGAAGGACCGAAAACATCGTGAGGAAACCGGCATGTCCTCTAATACATGCCGGTCAATGTTTGCTTCTAAAATCAAACATTTAAAGGCATGTGACATAAGGCATGTGACATATACCAACCCGCACTGGGCCCGCGTGGTGGATTACAGCCCACTCCCTCTCACAGAGAGGCGGCCTGTGTCCCAGCAGTGGGATGTATTATTTATCTAAATCATCATCTCTAATCTAGAACTGCTACTTCAACTGCTCTTATCCCATTGGTCTAATAACAGTTTATGATTTTCTTATGCATCAGTTCAACCTATCTATCTTCTTGCTATTATTGTTTATAGTATTTTTTATCGATTTTTCTACACAATATAATATAATGCCTTAAATAAAGCCTCTGTATCAAAACCCCCCTCCTAACTTTCCCGACAATTTAGCATAAGATTGAGCAGTATAACAATGTTCCCCAACATTAATATTCAATGTATCAAAGTTCTAGCTACACACAACAGATGGCATGATGATAGCAAGCCAGCTAACACACCGCTCTCAATAATACACTTGGCCAAACTTGGAGTACACTCGCATGTAGACTTCGGAACAACTCAGAGAAGTATGTTCAAGAAATTGTTCCGAATTGTTTCCGATATCAAATTAGATGTTACTTAGTAAGTCAGTTTCTTATTGGGTTGGTTCGTTGTTATTGTTATGTAGTATAGTGAGAGGGATCAATGTTTGGAATTAGAAGAATTGGATGATACTGTTATGACCAATCTCAATGCAAAATTATGTTCTCTTATATTTAAAAAATACCCCCATTTTTATGAGTCTCAATCGAGCTCAATGCAGGGGCTCGTGGCTAAATAATAACAGCTGCATAGCTCGAGCTATCCAGTAAGTGGATGGGTGACCATCCATTACATATCAAGACCCCTCCGTGCCTCGAAAAGCACGACACGCCATTGGTCCCGGCCGTCACTCATAGATCGTTGACAGTCGTTACGGGTAGTCAGAAACCCAAAAGTCTCACAACCAGTCTTACCAAGTCAAAGTCAAATCATTTATTTCAATTAGGCACACTAAAGGCACTTTTGAACATCAAAAATTATAGTAAAACGAATTGATTCTAGTCGCCCATTCCAAAAGGTAGTTTTCGTATGGAGAAGAATGGGCAAGAAACTCCACCGTTACTCTTTTAAAATGTTTTACAAGTTCTGTATAGGTATATTAATTATATAATTATATGTGTAGTATAGTGTTACCCAGTTACTGGGTTGTGGAGGTCAGACAGGCAGTTGCTCCATGTAAAATGCCATGTAAAAGCTTGGAAGCCGACCCCAACATAGTTGCGACGAGGCTAGACAGGTTGAATCGAGCTGAATGTGTAACAGTGTGTACTAAAAGAAAAGCATGCAAAGAATTTCACTCAGGCAACATTTTGTTCTTCATAAAACTTTGTTGAACTTTTAGTTTATTTAAGTGAAAATTACTGTGCAGTTTATTGCTCTTCCTTTTCCTAGAGGGGGGGGGGGGGGGGGGGGGGGGCTTTTATGTAAACTCAGGGAAATTTATGTAAAGCAAATTGACCTGAGCAGTGGTGGCCCAGTGGTAATGGCCGCGATTTACGAGTTGTAGGTCGCAGGTTCGAACCCAGACAGACGCTTTACTTTGTGTGATTTCAACACGCAGTGGTGTCATCGTGAGGAAATCATGCCGGTTTCCTCACGATGTTTTCCTTCAATTTTGTGTCCTAGAACCAATAAATAATTCGAAGTCATGTGACATCTACCAACCCGCACTTGGCCCGCGTGGTAGCAGACCTCTCACCGGCAGGCAGCCTGTGTCTCATCAGTGAGAAAATTATAGGCTGATTATGTTGTTGTTTTAAATTGACTACCAACAAAATTTGTCTATAAAAGTACATCTGCTACACCGGTTGACGTCATCACATCAACGTCAGCCGTCGCTAAAAACTAGCGCTGGGGCTCCGTCTTGCATAGGGTCGTAGCATTATGCTGAGCGATGGCTGTTTTGCGTGGATGTGATTCCCCAAATTTTTTCTATTTCGTGTTCTTTCTCTGTGTCATGTTTGCCGTGACTAAACCTATTTTCTTAATTTTTCTCTCTATATATTCTGTTAAACAAATTAAACAACTTAAATTGCCCTTAGATTTCAATCACAACTGTCAGTCTTTGACAGCTGTTGTATGACATGGTACCTAATGAGCACACAAAAATTATAAAACGGCAAATTGTATTAGGGTGCTAATTAACTTAACAAATTGATTATTTCCCCTCCCTTTTTATATACTTGTACATTTATTATTATTTTAAGACAGCTTTTAAATATTGTAAATATTTTGATTTGTAAATAAAGTACTCAATTGGTACTAATTAGTACTTAACAAATAATGTCCCTGACTGCACATTCCTAACTACAAACCTAGTGAGAACTAACACAGCTTTGTCTCATTGTCAAACAGATTTCGGATCAGCTCACATTCCTATACAAATCCGCAGCACTCTCCACCAAGACACTCCATCCATTATCCCCACCACAGGTGCATAATCTATCACAGTACTTGTTCAATATTAACAGAGTTTTCCCTCAACTTTGCCTCTGAAAAAGGTAACAGCTTACTTCCCAGACCTCCCTGCGGAGGGGAGAATTGAAACTTGTTGTAGTTTGTTAATACGCGCGGAGGAGTTAATCATTTTAGGAGGGGAGTGAAAAATGTAGAATAATTTAGGAGGGTGTGGATAAATTATGGTTAAGTTGGGTGTTGAGATGCTGGTTAGAATTTATTAGCCGGGTATATCAATTAGCTCACTGCATAACATCACGCCTGTATTCTTGAACAGGGTAGTCAGAAGGGTACAGTACACCCAGATTTTTCCAGTTATGGGGTTTTCTTCATTTCGAGTCCATGTTATTATGTTTTAGAAGTTGGGTTCAGTAAGCGGCCACGCCAATCGCAGCATGAGTTACGTTCCGAAGGTCCTCAGAAGTGCACAGGGCAGTGTATGGAAACTTTGGACACGACAACATAAGAGACATGGCTTGGTCAGGAGCACTGCATTCCCACCGGATATCGGTGGGATTACCATACGAATAGGCCAAATTGGCCATAATTGGTGGGAATACCATACGAATAGGCCAAATTGGCCATAATTTCAGATTTTGGACTAGGTATTTAGGTACTGAAAATTTCATGAGAACAAAAATAAGAAACTTTGAAAATAAAATGCTTTGGAAGGAACTGCTCTTGGAATTTAAGGTCTCAGATAATAATCTTATCAACATCGTTTGATGTATTAGATGAGACGATCATCACGAATATTCCTTAGCAGAGGTTTATTACTTGGAATAATCATAGGTTCTATTACATCAGAAGCATCACTTTACAAGGGAGTAGTAAAAGGGTTGTAATATTACATCCTCCCTTCGTTAGGGTTGTTGGAAAAGGGTCAATTTGTAGCGGGGGAGGGCTGCTCACTTCATTGCACTTTTTATTATCATGATACTAGTGATCCGCCCCTGCTTCGCACGGTTCTTATGGCATGACAAAATATGCAGTTTCAAAACACTTATTTTATTTCACATAAACCTACATGGACACTAATGAAACGTCAGAAGCTAGGTGCATGGTTCCAATTGGTCGTATCCTATGGAGAAGAGCCGGCAAGAAACTCCACGGATTCATTATTATTATGTGTAAGTTTAATATTAATATATTCTTATTTTTGTCTACTCAACGTACGTATGTCACTGCCAGGGTGCCAGGATGCAGCAGAATATCAACGTCGGGTAAATTTCCTGACACATGCTGAGCTGGACTCTTATTTCGAGCAACCTTGAGACGCTCAGCGCACTTTGATCGTCGTTCGATTTAATGTAATTTCTTACCATTTAATTGTGCTTTTGTGTGTCGTGTTATGTCTTTTGTGTGCGCCGAATAAATGTTTTATCTATTTATCTAATACACATAACCCCCCGTAATAAATTCTATAAATGATGATGAAAACCGAATCAAAATTAATTGTGAAGTTTAGAAAGAACAACATGCTTACACAGACAAATACGAAAAGCGATTTTATGTTATACTAACTATATAAAAAAATTGTATTGATTACCTACGTCTTTATTTTTGTAAGTTAAACTCAACTGGAAAATGTAGATGTATATATATACCTCTGCCTAACCTTTCACAACACACGAGCGTGATGTTGTATCCATCAATACTGACAACACATATCAAATCAAATCAAATCAAAATATTTTTATTTCACATAAACCAACATGGGCACTTATGAAACGTCAGAAGCTAGGTGCACGGTTCCAATTGGTCGTTTCCTATGGAGAAGAACCGGCAAGAAACTCCATGGTTACTCTTTTAAAAATAATTGGCTTTTACAATGTTTTCGAGTTACAGTAGGTATGGGAGGACAGCGTAGGCCTGTCAACAAGTACCAGGTACTTGATAAAAATAAAAAATGGTCTACAGATCTAGTCTACAAGGCTTACAAAGTCCTCACATTTACAAAATAAGGATGTATCAAAAGGATAAACAAAATATAAAAATCTACTAAAACCAAGAGATATGATTGCCATTTCAACTAAGAAAGAGGTGAAAAATTAAAATTGTCTGTATATAATGTCAAATAATAAAAAGATTATGTCATAGAAGTATGTACAAATAAAAAATAAACATCGTAATTTGAGAGCAGTTAATAGACATTTACGTAGAACTTATGCCGTCAAAGAGGTGCCAGGGAAGCCACATGTGCAGAAGGAATTATTGCCAAACTACCTTGTCTTCAACGTAGTCTTTAATCTTATAATATGCTTTTTTGATAAGGACTCGTTTGATGAGGGTTTTGAACTTTCCATCGCTAAGTTCTGTAACCGACTTTGGCAACTTGTTATAAAAACGGATGCATAGCCTCACTCAAATATATCTCATGTACTATTCGATCATGGCTTTCCGCCTCTCCTGCATATTCTACTGATTGACCCTCCACGCCCCACAATCTCGTTACTACAAACTATACCACTGGTAACTGTGGTTTGTCAATTATTCTCCCCTGATATTGGAGTTAGATTGCCAACGATACCTATAGGTATGTATGTTCTTGTGATTTGAGGGAGCGTGTTCAAATGATTGAGGAGATCGATTGATGTCTCAGGTAAGGGATCGGTGAAAGGGAAGTTTGAGATAGTTGTTTAAAGGCTGGCGCATAGTTCGGCCGCTCCGCTACACATAAATCCTCCTACATAATTTTCAAACATTTTGTCTGAACCTATCGCATACTACAGGCGGGCCTCACCGCGTTTTTTTTTATTGAAATGCGTTACGCTCCAGCCTGAATCGGCTATATTGCAAGCTTGTCTTAAAATAAAATCTATATTTTTCTGGTCTGTAAAATCTACACCTTATTAGTAACAGCAGAGGTCTTAGTGTGAATTGTTGACAGGAGTAGTACTATGATCCTGGTTTGAAAAGCACTTATGCCGTGTAAATACAGGCAAGTGAGTTATTGTTAGCACAATGTCTCTTTGATGGCAACGCACCAGCGATGGTTGGCAATACAAATAATTACAGATGTTTTGATTAGGTCCATGGACGGCGGAAACCATTTACCATTACAAGTAACATTCTAGTATCAGCAATAACGATGATTGAAAAGTCAAAAATGTATGGGACTGACATTAGCTACCGATCCTACGGGGTAATTGTGTAACACACTATCAGTAGCAATTGCTTTCATTTTGACAGTCCAACAACATTCATTGCGTTAATTACGTTATTGAGCAGATACATTTTTCGAACATAATTATGAAGTAATAGATTAGCAATATCCTTCAAAATGATTCAGATTATGATTAAATGTGTTATGTTTTTGAAAGTCGTTGAAGAAATACGAAATGCTTTGAAAGCGACTGCCATTTGTCAGGGCCGCCGGCTTGTGACTCTTCAATATATAAGTCAGCACTATAGAATCTATACCTGCAAGCCCCACTTTTCCATTCAAACTTCACACGCCCAAGCTTGACACTTAAACCCACATAAAACTACTCTCAATAAAATCACAACAAAACACAGAATTAACTTAACCCGTATTCAAACGTTTAAACACATACTAACCGCTTTTATAACCGGTTCGGCTCAAACGGCTAACAAAATTACATCGGGAAACTTTTCGAATCAGCGACTCGTTGTAATTGCTTCCAGTTGGGAGCAACCGCTTAGCAACCGATTGTATTAATTTGGGACACGCGGGAGATGGGTGCTGCTGGCGTTTTCATACAGGTTTCTGTTGCAGGATTGTTAATAGGAGTTAGTTTCTTCTTTCCATGTAATTGGGGTGGGCCTATTGCCATCAACCGGACAGCGGACACAAATGCAGACTCCAGGCTACTACTGAGGAATTCCAGCTGGAAAGTCCAAATAGCATCTTTTTCGTCCCGGGAATCGACGCCTCATGAAGGAATTATACCTACAGTGAGCTCTGCAGTAGCGCTTGCGACCACTGACCTAACGAGGCAGTCTGTTTCGTATATTTTATCAGTTTTGTCTGAATATTCAATTTCCATGAGATGAGCGGTCACCCGCGGTTTTATTTTTGTAAAATTATGAAAATCATTACAATACCTTTACAGAAACGAGAAAATTTGTTCCACCGTAATACAGTTTATACTAGTACGTGAAAAAGGGTGAATCAATTCCTTACTAACAACCATAAATACTTAGGACACACAACACTAATTAAGTACATACCCTCACTGCTTATCAACACAAGGTACCACTTCAGTTGCATTATATAACATTGTAATATTGATTTGGCTAATACGTTTAGTTGTATTATATCAGCTTATACTTACTAGCCCATGTTCCCATACTATCCTATACAGTCTTCAAGACTATTTAGAACAAGTCCGAATTTCCCCTCGACAAAAACGTCAACGTAATTATCGTTGTGGGAAAATTAGAAGAAGGCAGTGAAGCCTTTCGGCTCGCGTGTACCTAATCCGACATCAGTCAAACTATGCTCGTAGGTCATCGGTAGAACTCGGTCGAACGTACCAAATGTTATGTAAAAGAAAGTGAGTGCGGACACCTAGTTATCAGACGTCATCGGACGATGTCGGTTGAAGTAGTATTAGTTATATATGCACTCACTGAATAAATCTTCGATGGTTTTAAATCACCCTCATCCATCGTCAATCTTTCTCCAATAAACTTCTACCCTCAAGACATTCGTTGTAACCGCTGGTAGTATAAAACATCTGGCTCTCAGGTCTGGGCATCGACTAAATAACCATTAGCACCACCTCGTTAGCAACACATATCATATGATTGTGATACTAATTGTATAATGATTGGAGATACTGGCTCATGTGTAAATGATTGGTAATTGTGTATTTATTTATATAGATAGTCTAATCATAGTAGGGGAAGTCTAAAGAAACGATAGATGGACTGTGTGAAAGATGATATGACTAAAATGGGGGTGACTACTAATAATAATAATAATAATAATTTCTTTATTTGTATAGAATGCAGGTGTTACAATAATGGTGTTAGTTTAGATATATTCCCAGTACATTCTGCCTGTTGGCATACAAAAATATAGTGGTTAACTTAGAAACTAGGTACTTAAATTCAAAATGAGATCATGGATCAGCTAAGTCTAAAATTATTTACATAATTATAAATGAGATAAAGTAAAAAATGAGATAAAGTAAAAAATGAGATAAAGTAAATGTAAATATTACAATAATTTATCATTTATAAAATCGGAAACAGAGTAATAACATTTCTCTGTCAGCAACGACGACAGGAGTTTCTTGAATTTTATTAAGGGCTGATCCTTAATACAATTTGGCAATTTGTTAAATATAATAGGTGCCATACCAGTAATGTTTTTTTTAAGCAAAGCAGTGTTATATCTACCAGTACACAATAGATTCTGATATTTTGATCTCATGGCAGTAGTTCGCATCCTGGTATCGTTTAATGCAGGAAATAGATGCTTGTTAGTTTTAACAAATATAGCTACTTCGAGAATGTATATACTAGGAAAAGTTAGTATTTTATGTTTTTTGAAAAAAGGAATGCAACTATCTGTAACCTTGAGATTAAAAATGGATCTTATGCACCGTTTTTGGGCTTTAAATATAGACTCCCTTTCGGAACAATTACCCCAGAATACTACACCAAACCTTAGAACAGAGACCACCAAACCGTGATATGCAACCATTAAGGTATCAATGTTAACTTTCTTGGACAGGTTGAAGAGAGCATACGCAGACGTGCTTAATCTTTTACAAACTTCTTCAGCCTGCGGTTTCCAAGTTATTTGACTGTCAATTAATATACCCAAGAATTTAGCCACGTTAACGCTATCCATAGTTTGTCCTTTATAATTAATTTTTAGGTTTAAAGGGAGAATTTTTTGATAGAAATGCATTATATTTGTTTTATTGAGGTTTATGATAAGGTTATTATTGTTGAGCCAGTTTATTATTAATTTTAGAGAATTATTTATTTCATCTTCATAAAGCTCTTTGTTGAGGCAGTCTATTAGGGTCGTACTGTCATCGGCAAATAACACACAAGGGTATGGGATGTGTCGGGGTAGATCATTTATATACAGTAAGAATAATAATGGCCCTAGAACGCTGCCCTGCGGAACGCCATATTTAATTTCCCTAGGACCAGATAAATATTTAACCTCACGTTTTGATTTGATGCATATTTTAGAAATTTCTGTATACTGAAGACGTCCACTTAGATACGATTTTATTAGACGTAGAGCATTCCCTCGTATACCGTAAGCATCAAGTTTGACCAAAAGCGTTTCATGGTTCACGTAATCAAAAGCTTTGGTCATATCGGTAAAAATGGCGCAAATTGGTATTTTATTATCCACATTAAGCATTATTTTATTTATTAGATCGTATATGGCCATATTTATATTTTTATTTTTGCGGAAACCTTTTTGTTCCTCACATAATATATTGTATTTTGACAGAAATGAAAGAAATGACTCATAAATTACCTTTTCAATGATTTTAGAAAATACGGGGATTAAAGCTATTGGTCTAAAGTTAGCCATGTCTTCTTTATTGTTCTTCTTATGGAGTGGTTTAACTATTGTCGTTTTAAGACTATCGGGGAATGTTCCAGCGGATATGCTTGCGTTAATAATGTGGCTTAGAGGGTTAGCTATAGTAGAACAGACAAATTTTATAACGTTTGTTGAAATACCGTCATATCCATAACTCTTTTTGTTCTTTAAAGATTTGATCACCCTTGTAATGTACTGAAATCACAACTAATAGAGAAGTATGGGAGACATGCTAAAGATAATAAAGTCGTGACTTACTCTCTAGGAGAGGAAGGTCATAAACGCGAATAAAGAATTATGTGAATAATTATCGAGATGATAGCTGATAGAGGTGTATGGAAGTAGAAAAAATGCTGCTGCGCCGACCACAAGTAAATTGGATAAAATTAGTTTTGGTTGTTCTTAGGGCTGTAGACCTGAAGCCTGAACATCAGGTTATGGGTTCAAAACCTAGAAAGAATCGATGTAACTTATTCAATTCAATATTGTAGGCTACATAATTAGCCTATAATTTTCCCACTGCTGGGACACAGGCCTCTTCTCTTTAAGAGGGAGTGGGCTATAATCTACCAAGCGGGCCCAAAGCGGGGTGGTAGATGTCACATGTCTTGGAATTCTTGGTTCTAGGACATGCCGGTTTCCTCACGATGTTTTCCTTCACGGTTTTGATAGCAGTGGTGATGAAAATATTTACACACAGTAAAGCGCCTGAGTGGGTTCGAACCCACGACCTAGTAAATCGGGGCCGTTGCAACTAGGCCACCACTGCTCTATTTTAGGCTAACATAAAAGTAAATATCGTAAAGAAACTTTGACTTAATACTACCAACACTCATTCATCAACAGTTTACAACAGTTGGCTTTTATGAGAAGTGGTTTTTGTTGTAAATATAAGTAGTAATCCGATGATGTTATTGGTATAATGTTTATACTGTTTCCATAATCTGACTACCAAGCAAGTCCTGTCTTCGATTCCCATACCAAGTTCACAAAACCTAATCAATGAAACTCCAATTATTTAGTACTTCCACAACCTTTTAATCATTACAATTAATTTAGTATCTCTCACCTGTTTTCTATCTGGTTAATGACCGTAAAGCAATGATTTTTTACAGAATAATAAATATTAACTACTTGTATGTCCCTATGTTTTCCTTTTTGATGATACATTATTAAGCTATTGCATAGCTTTTATCTTGGGCTTTGAGCGCGGCGACCGAATGAAGAAATTCCGTAACGAAAATAAACCTAAGCATCGTCTAACGTCGTATCAGTTCGGCAGACTTCGGCACGGTGTTTGTGTGCGTGCAACTAGACGTATGCTATGCAATAGCTTTACCGCGGCAGTCCCCGAGTGCCACACGTATTTTTTTATAAAGACACAAACATAGGCCTAGTTTACAAATTTGACAACTATTAATGAAAAAAAATCATTTTATGAAATATCTTTTAAATTGGTCCAACATTGGAGGAGGACTTTTTACTTAAGCTTTTTCAAAAGTCTCTCCGACCGCATTTCCTCTTAATTTCGATGTCTTGTCTACCGTGTGAACGCGTTGTTTTTCTAAAATCAACATCATTCTCGTGTCCTTATCCCAATTATTTTTTTCGGAGCAACATGTCTTCGTCGTTGTTTTTTTAAACTACGCAACGGATTTTGATGCGGTTTTTACCATAATTTTGAGAGAGAATTTAATGCGAAAGGTTTATGAGCATAAAACAATAATATGAAACCTAAATATTATAATAAAGAAATCTCGATGTTTTTTCAAGTCCTAAAATCGTACGTAGCAGTTATTTATAATTGCAAAAACATGGTTTCGAATTATTTATACAAATTAAGTTAAAATAAAGTCACCGTGCGATCGGTCGGCGTGACCCTGCCTCCTCGTCTACACACTCTCGCACCTAATTTGTCTCATGAAAAATGGCCGCTGCCTGTCGACGTGCTCAGCCACAAAATCGGGGTTTTCTTGTCTTATATGGCGTGACATGATTTTTATTAATATGTTGTCGTGGGATAATGTAATTGTGTAACATTTTATTCTGTTTTTTTTTTTGCACTTTGTTTTGATTAGGAGGGGCTCATGGCTAAATAGTAACAGCACGGGTCGATCTTTAATGTTAAGCAACGCTTGCCGAGGTCGGTCCGTAGATGGGTGACCATTCATCTAATACCGAGACCCCTCCGTGACTCGGAAAGCAGTTGGTCCCGGCTGTAATTCGTAGAGCTTTGATAGTCGTTACGAGAATTAGAAGCCCAGAAATCTGCCAACCAGTCTTGCCAGAGGGTGTCGTATTACCCAGTATCTGGGTTGTGGAGGGTGCTCAGAGGTGTTTTATAACGTACCGTGATCACTAAAATCGTCTTACTCTGATTAGCTTGATATTAATGACGATTTTCCCTTTAATCATTTCAATTCAACTCATAAGGCCCAAATCATTGCATACACGTATTTTGTTATTATAATCAACGTTTGTGTTCAATAGTAATCTACGTTTTCTTTACACCCAAAAATAATTGAAAAAAGCAATCTTTTATTCAAACATGACCTTAAAAATTTACAATACAATAAAGGGTTTATTCCCAGAAATAATAATAATTATTTCGAGGAAGCGAGGGAACAACGGACCGGGATGAAATGCAAAATTAATAACTGTAATTGATACGGTATCACCGACTCTGGAGCCCAATCTCCCCTTCAGCAAACAATTTTGATTATTTCAAAAGAATATTACAGCATAATGTAGCTTTTCATTATGACAAAGAAAATTGAACTTTATTATTTAGAGGCTACAGTTGAATTTGACCTGAAAAGATGGTAGACTTATGAAAGATATTTTCTGAGTACCTACATTGTGCCGATTTCAAAGTCATTCGCCATTTTATAAGTTGTTTTCAATGGAAGATATTTCCGACGTTTCATTGCCATTGATAACTTTTAAAATATCATGCTTTTCAGCAAAAACAGCTGCGAAATATCTATATTTTTGAGAGACGTGAGAAATTGAATGACACATAATGGTGCGTCCTGTGTTATGTCATTGCCTACACGTATTTTTCATCTAAAAATATGGTAATACCAACCGTTTTTTGGAATACGTAACACTAACTAGTTTCATCTTTCTAACTGACCGACTCCTTGAAAGTTCCAAAGTGCCTGTAAATTATTTAAATGAAATAAATGCTTTAAGTTTGAGTACTGGAAATGTCACGTTTATCCCCTCGTTGTTGTTTAACCGGTTGAATGTCGTAATTATCGACACAATTAAAAAGCCATTGTGTCTCGCGTGGATCTACGTTCCGGCATACGAAGGGTTAAAGGGTCTTAAGGTTAGTTTGATGGTCTTTCGACATCATCATCATCATCACTTGTTTTTAGTCGAAATTATATGGAGTCAACGCAGCATGCCTTCTTCAATCCCTACATCTGTTTTAGACATTATCACAGTATTCGAACGTTTCTAGTTAAATCATCTTTCAAACAATTTATCCAACTTTTCTTTAGCATAATCAGCCTATTATGTTCCCACTGCGGGGACATAGGCCTCCTCTCTGTGAAAGAGAGTGGGCCGTAATCTACCATGCAGGCCCTATGCGGGTTGGTAGATGTCGCATGTCCTTGAATTTTTGGTTCTAAGAGATTTTCTCACGATGTTTTTCTTCACCAGAGCAGTGCTGATGCAAAATTTACACAAAGTAAAGCGTTTGCCTGGGTTCGAACCTACGACCTACAACTCGTAAGTCGCGGCCGTTACCACTGGGCTACCACTGCTATAATCTTTTCTTTGGTCTTCTTTTATTATTATAATTAAAGGTCAGACCTTCTGACAGTCTCTAATGTGACTTGAGAGGGTACATTCTGAAACTTGGCATCGTCGCAAATAGCTGTCAAAAATTTTGCTGGTTTGATTAATTTGACAATTTACTAAATTAAATTATGAAATATCGCTTATTAAGTATGACGTACACTTTAGACAGGATAAAAAACTTTTTTTTGCCTTTTGTAGTTGTCAGTACACTAGAATTGTTTTACTTTCTATACCCTAGAGTATAGAACGTACAGTAGGTACGTATTCAAATGAATGGCAGTGCTCAAGTGATCTCCTTCCAATCCGATCAGATTGATGGCCGATATGTGAGAGACGTTGGAGACGATGGCTCAAAGAGCCTATTAGCCTTTAACCCTATTTTTAAGGGTTACCATGAAGATGTTGCAGAATACCCACTTTGAACGGATTCTGTGGCTATATGGCTAACTCGAAGATCAATTTAACTAGTTTTGTAAGTAATTTTCCCTAAATGTTTTGATTTTAATAATTGATGATGATACTGAGGTCCCTAAAAAGAGTTCCTGGAAGAGGACTTGGGGGAGGCTTTTGCCCAGCAGTGGTAAAAGATAAAAAATAATTTAGATCCTCCTGGTGTAAAATAGAACCCTCCACTTATCTACCACTCTCGTATCATATCAATGTCATAGAATCGTAAAAGCCCCTCCTCTTGATTCTTCTTGTTATGAAAGAACTTGTAAAGTCATTGTTCTGGCTGTCACAAGTCATATAGTGCATCTCCGGGAACCGTTGCAAAACTCCTCTGTTTACTTATCAACATCCTTGGCAGCAATTATTATAAAGCTAATTTCTTCATCTAAACTATTATTATTAAGAGGTACAATTGTATAATTAGACTGGAAGTACCGACAAGATTACAAAAAAAAAAAAAATAGGAGAAAGCTACACTTTTGCCGAATGCTACAGGATATGTTGTATCATTCTTGTATGGTATAGTTGACTTCCAAGTGGACGGAAGTCGCTGGTAGAAGCTATAGTTATAAATGAAAGTAGTCTAGCAAACATTATAAAGACTATGAATGGACCTTCTACTAACTATCGTGTGGTTGAGCTGTCTACCATCGCTATTGATTACAACACCTTGATTGATGTTGAGTTAATGATTCGATGGATTCATTCGATAAATGGCACTGTTTGTGATTGGATAGCGTGAATTATGCATTATATTATTATGATAATGTTTGTTTCATCATTAGGTACTTGTATTTAGATGAATACTTCATGCTGAACTTGGGCTTCTGACTAAGTAATGACAGCCACACGAGTCAATCGATTAGGTTAAGCTACGCTTGCCGCGGTTGGTCCGTGGATGGGTGACCATCTTTATTTACCAAGACCTCTCCGTGTTACGGAAAGCACGTTAAGCAGTTGGTCCTGGCTGTCATTCGTGGATCTTTGACAGTCGTTAAAAGTCTGACAACCAGTCTGACCAAGGGGTATCGTTTACTCAGTAACTGGGTTGTGGTGGTCAGATAGGCAGTCTCTCCATATAAAATACTGGTATACAGCTGCATCTGGTGAGACTTGAAGCCGACCCTACCATAGTTGGGAAGAGGCTAGGTAGATGATGAGGTCTACCTATTTGAATACCTAGCTGTTTTTTTTTTTGTCAATGTGGATTATCGAAAAGGAAGGGCCTGCCAAAGTCCACTATTGGGAGTCGTCGATTAATGTTATTTACATACTTTCAGAAAGGTTTTAGAACATTAGTTAATTATTCTATGTACGAAGTTATATGCACAAATGCAAATTAACACTAGTGCATTGAAGAATTGAAGACACCGACTAGAAGAATCATGAAAATTCGCAAAGAAATGCCGGAGATGCAGTACATTTATGCATATAACTTCGTACATAAGAATCATTACTTAATGCATTGTATACTAAAACTTTCCTGAAAGTATGTAGAACACATTAATGAAAGAATTATCAAAATTGGTTTATTAGTTTTTGAGAAAATCGCGGACATACAAACATACATACGGAATACAGAACCTCCTTTTTTGAAGTCGGTTAAAAACAAGAACCAACGACACCGATTTCCGAAATTAATAGTATTTATAACTTTGTAGTGTTTTTTTAAGTCGATTGTTAAATGGATTTTATAGGTTTGGACACCCAGTACGCTATTTCCAAATCTTGATGTCACAATGTCCGCCTATTTATATAAAAAGCCTCGGTAAGCACAAACCCAGCAGTAATGACACCGTCATTTTATTATCTTGAGTTCTTCAGGAAACTGGATCGGTTCGCACCCTGCCAATTAACTCAATCGGCTCCCGGACAGTTTAATTTTGCCCGTGACGTACCGAACATTCCCGATTATTGCCGAAAGGTGACGATCTCGTCAGATGAGATTTGATGGTTTTGTATTCCTTTTGTGAATGGCGTCTTTTGTTTTAGATACTTTCAATAGATTTGTAATTGGGGTTTGGGTAATTTTGTATGAACCAGTGGCATGATTTTTTTTTTGAGCGGCCACTTAGTTTATTGGTGCTAACATATAGTGGTATGTATAATAATAATGACTGGTAAAAGAATTTTGCCCCAAGTAATATCGGAGCTGAAATATATGATATCGAAGTAGGTAGAATCTCAACATCATGTCGTCGAAATAAAGACGGAACCCCGTATATGTATAGTGAACAAATACAGCACGTATGACACAATACATACATTCATAAACTTACGCATGTTATTGGATGAGTATTATGGCATTATTATAAGATAATTCAATAAAAACCACAACACAATACTACAAAATCACAATATTTTTACACAAACCTTAATTATTTAAAACATTTAAAACGACTTGTCGGGTGTTTTTAACCGACTTCAAAAAAGGAGGTTCTGTATTCGACCCGTATGTTATGTATGTTTGTAAGTCCGCGATTTTATCAAAAACTAATAAAGTAATTTTGATAATTCTTTCAATAACGTGATCTACATACTTTCAGGAAGGTTTTAGTATATAATACATTAGGTAATTATTCTTATGTACGAAGTTATATGCATGAATGTACTGCATCTTCGGCATTTCTATGCGAATTTTGATGATTCTTCTAGTCGGTGTCTTCAATTCTTCAATGCACTAGTGTTAATTGAATTTGTGTGGGGTAGATACAACTAAAAAGTGAAAAATAAAAACTTCTTTACAAAAAAAAAAAACAAATACCTAAAAAAAAAAACTGTACATAGTGTTAAATAATAACTTTAATTTCGGAAGTCGGTGTCAAAAAACGAAAATGCGGAACCAACGACACCGACTTCTGAAATGAAAGTTATCACTTTATGGTGTTTTTTTTTGAAGTCGGTTGTTTTTTTGTAAAAATGGTTTTATGGTTCTTCAGACAGTTCATCTTCTATTTCATGTCCAACACATATTGTACTTTTAATATCTTCATCCATGTTCTTAATGCCAAATCACAAAATAAGAAAATAACAAAGTCCAGTAGGCAAGCCAAGTCATTGTAATTTAAAACAGATACCACGATTGAGGTTTGGTCCGCCGCCGCGCGCGCCGGAGTGTGACTCGGAGACTCAGATAAACGAATCCTGAAGGCCTAGACAAAATAAGCTAGTAGAAAAGCCAAAAAATGTATGGGGTTGACATAAGCTATCGAAATGTCACGTGATCATGTTAATGTCACAATGAAGCTGTAGCGATTTTAGAAATAGAATCGCTCCGAAGCAGATGCCATTTGTCTAGGCCCTCTGTGCTATGATTGGGGCGAAGAGATCGGCGCTTTTGGTGGGCTCATGGGCGGCTTTTATGTTGTTGTTTATCGCTAATCACGAGTTATAGAGAGAAATAGAAGTAAAACTACAATGTAATTAATGAAATAGACACAATTGAAAGCAAATGGCGATTTGATTTTATAGATTTTTCACATTAAATATCTCGGCTTCGATGAACGTGGGAAAGTAACGTTCATAGAAAAAAATTAATGTCTTAATGTGTTCTCTTTAACGAAACACTTTTCATAAGTGGCCGCGTATTTTAAAAATCATGCCACTTTTACTCAAACCCTTTTGAACAATTTTAAAACTGTATAGGTAACTGTATACTCGTGTCGCACAAAACATTTTCTTAGTTTTAAGACTATATTTATATCTATGGGTAATTAATTACAAACAAAATGCTATAAGATAGTTGTATTTTCGAATCACAAAATCACTTTAATTCTGTTACGTTTTTCAGGACATAGAGTATCTTTCCACTGTCACCAATGAATTACCAAAGGTGATAATGAACACCAATCTTAAAAACTTGATGACCTAGACGCGTACCGCGAGGGCTGGTTCGAGGTGGCACGGGAATACTGTTCCTGTAATGCTATTCTGTAAAAATCTCACCATGAAAACTTAGGTGAAGTGAGCTTAACGTGAGCTGTCAATAATATCAATCCCTAGTATGACAGCTCACTTTAAGCTCACTTCACCTAAGTTATCACGGTGATCTTTTTACAGAATAGCACCGCTGGAAGGACTTGGGAGAGGCCTTTGCCCAGCAGTGGGACAAATGTATTGGGTAAAAAAAGAAAAAAAAAGGAAAACTGCAGTACTGCCGAGTGTCATTAAAACTAGCTGCTGCCCGCGATCTCGTCCGCGTGAAATTTCTTGTGCTCCCGACCCACCCTGTCGCATCGCATCGTCTGCCCGCGCTATTACCACGTTTTCGCTCAGGGTTTTTTCTGACTTGTTTTGTGTTTATTCGGCTCCTAAGGGGCTTAGCGTGACGTAAAGTAGCCTTCCTTAAGAACTGGACTATCAAATGAAAATATAGAGGGTTTTAAACCAACCGGTAGTTTGAGAGATTAACGCGTTCAAACAAACATACGAACTTGAGTTTGTATGTTTACAACAACAGAATAAACAAACAAACTTGAATTTGTATGTTTGTACTAATGTATAGATATATATTATATGAAATTTCACGCGGACGAATAGCAAACATAGAGATCAATCATTCATTGATTTATCCAATATATCCGAACCTAGATAAGTCCTCAATGAATGCTTTCGCTTGTCATATGCTCACAATAACTATAATTAGGACACGAACAAAGCATCCCTGCAATTTGCAGCCACCACGCCATTATTAGCAGATTAGATATAGGAGGCCTGGGATTCTACCATCATTAATACTTATGTACTTGCTAATTAGAACTGTAATTACGCTAATTCGATTCCCTTATTTGCTAATTAGGACATGCTTGCAGTAAACAGGAGATATTAATCTATCAATGTTAGGTTTAAGGATTTGGCAAGATGTCATGCTCAGCCATGTACCCGGTACCACGTAGGCGGATCACTCACTACAACGCGACACGCGACAGGGCGCAGTCAACGCGCCGCCGCGCGTGATCTTTTTACATACAAATTCAATAAAAACGTGTTTCCGTACGGGGAATTTGGCTCCGTTTCTCGCACCCCGTCGCGTGGCGCGTTGAGCTAGTGATCCGCGTTAACCAATTATTATGGGTGTAAAAAAACCCTTAAAGAAGCCGAGAGTCACTTAGTCTTCCTGGTATTATGATATTTTTTTATTGTACTGGACCATGCCTGGAAAGTTCTGGTTGCGGAGATATTGAAGGTTTTAATAGATTTTAATAGTACATTATGATACATGTGTGCTATGTTGATCATTACACCCGAGGTGGTATTATTCGTGCGAGCCGCAGGCGAGCGCGATAAGGAAGCCGAAAGTATAATTTTTTAATTCGTGACTTTCCTAAGAACTTTTCCATAAGAGATTTGTTCTTATGGAACAAAATATAATTTTGTAAATAATTACCTGTTATAGTCGTGAACCATATTTTGAATAAGATACAACCTGACACTGACCTGAAAATTTCAATAAACGTAAGAAAAATTGAATTTCGCGGGCTACAACTGCGCATTCACCTTAAGGTATTTAAAATTTAGTTCATTTTGGGACCAAGGACAATTCAGACTATTAAAAAAAAAATGAAATATGGCTCGCGGATTCCTTTTGGCATGAAGTGTCTTTGATGAGATTAAAAAAAACGCACGTCTCCGACTAGTAAATTTAAGAGTTATCTGTAGCGTTATAGCTAGTGCCGTAACGTAAAGTAAAAAGCACGCGTTTTTAATACACTGCATTATGGACCTAAAAGCGGTTCATTAAGAGCCACTTTCCAAGCAAGTGTGTTGAAAATATTGTAACTTAACTTTATTCATGTACGGTTGCATGCATGCCCACTACCGTGAACAGCGAATTTTCACACCAAAAATAAAAAGTGATTTCCCACTGTAATTATTTTTGTACAAAGTTACTTATTAGATGTACAGAATGCGAAGATGATGGCTATGTGAAGGGTCTTACACCCTGTATCTTGTTTAGAAAATACAAAACTCGGCCGTAAATATGGCATATTATTGAGTTTTATAAGTCTTTGTCACTCTTACCTATGTTTATGTATTTATTCTAAAAAATACATTTAGACTTACAGTTTAAGCAAAACGCATAAATGCTAAAATAATTACAAAGAAATTCAATCAGGTACATACATAATTTACAAGGTTTCAAACACTAATGCACTAATGTTAGAAGAGAAAATTAAATTAAAATGTCAAAACAGCATTATAAAATGGCCGAATAATTAATGTCATACAAAACTTAATACATATATCAGAGAAACTGAATGGAAAATCAAAAATGTCAGAGAAATTCAATTAGAGAGAGAGAGAGAGAGAGAGTATGAAAGTCTTTCTCTAAAGCTAAACCTTTGCATTATTTATGCCTGTATACACTGTAAAGCATTGCATTGCATTGCAGCAGGCGATGCCTTGCAATTGCCCTGAATAGGTATGTCAAAGTAGATACACGTTGTTACACATTAACCCCTTTAATTATTCATAAACGTTGCTTACAGTTAAATAGCGACTAGCGACTGTTTAACCATACATTTTTGACGTTTAAACGTCACTTAACTTTAATCATCTTTTATAAATAAACCCCTAGTTGCTGCGAAACCTTGAAATGCCAAATGAAATGATGCCTTGATTTTGAGCCATTTGTGAACACGTCTTTAATGGTGCCTCCAGGCAGAACGAGGTATGTGATTCGAAGGGTAAGGCAGGCATCTGACGCATGCCTCAGACTGATATCTCTGAGATAAAAAAAAGCATTTACGACACATGCCTCGCACTTTCTGGACGCACCTTCTTGGAATAGAACGCTATAAATTAAATCGCTTGGAATAAAGGTTCACGCGACCTTATTTAAACTTGCCAGCCATGAAATAAATACTGTCAGTCATAGGCCGTCCCTATAACATTTTGTCAGCCTATCTCTTTAAAATAAAGAGTGATAATGAAGTTTATGACCCGTCTTTATTCACTCACATAAAATTAATTTTAGACGTTACAAATTTTGCCAATCTAAGGAAAAGTTGGCAGCAAAAAGGAAAAATTGTCTTTAATATATATTATAACATAATTAAAACTTCTTTTGGAAATAAAAGGGGCTCATTACTGTAGTCTTAAAGAGAGTGATAAAAAAGATACTCATCCAAACACCGCTGTATAGTTGTCAACCCATTCAACTTTTAACCTTAGACCCAAGCACACAAAGTTCAGAATCGACTGCTTTCCTATCATACGTTATCGAACGTGTTGCCATACATTGCTGCTCTAACATGCTTCACAAAACTGTCTGTCACTAGTTATCGATCGTTAGTAAGGGTGTCCTGCGATCATCGGTAAGTACTTCTTATTGAAACCCTAACGCTTCGTTGAATGGTACTCGCGTTAGGGAACGATATCATTTGCATGTCTGCACTCGACGGTTTTTATGGGGAAGACCTTTTTCTTTTGATTTGTTAAAGCTGATCTATCTTTTGTGAGATTTTTGTATAAGGTTTGAGGATTTATACCTGAAAGTTCGTTTGTATAACCTTTTAGCTTTATAATGACTACGATCAGCAACATTTTTAAGTATGCAGGGTGAAAATATTATGAGTCCGATAATTATCTCTTCTGCCGTCAGTACCTATGGAGTTTTATATAAATATTATTTTTGATTTATTATTGCATTTTTTTGTAAACAGTTTGTAGAATGTCCAAATAAATATTGATAAAGCACAAATATTGAAATCTGTAAAGAGCCTGCAAAATAATATATGTTTAAAAATTAATATTGGATACTGTACGTATTAAAACCATTTTTATTCCGTACAAAAAACAAACTTACTTACCGTAGAATAAGCAGACATTCTCAACTAAATTAGGCTACCAACAAAAACCGAAACCTTCCTAATACTTCTAAACAAAAGCACCCTTCTTACAAATACACCCAATACAATTACGCTATCTACTACCCTTCAGTAGGAAGCTTATAAGGGCCAATTACTTGCCAATTAGTGATACTACAAGCAGTTAGTTAGACCCTATACATCTCCCCTTTTGTTTCGAATACCCACGGCCGAGTCCCATGCTGGGCGCCAATAAAATACGACTGACGCCCAACACGGGACACAATTGTAGGACTATTAGAAAGGCATTTTTCAATTGTCACCTTTTGTGAGGCTTGAGGGTAGTTGTTAATTAGGGTTAGGGGAAGAAAGGTATTTTTTATAGATTTGTCTTTGAAAATATTGTTTCATTTTGTTTCAATATTTTTCATTGCAAAATAATGAAAAGTATTTCAAACAGGCTAAATGAATTAAACGTCATAACAGAATCAGTATTATTTAGTTTGGCAAGAATCTTGGTAATCAAGAACACATAATAAATCTTTGATGGAAATAACCATTTTGATAACTTCTTCTCGTACGCAAAAGTGGCTCTTTTTTTGCTAAAAGCACACGACTTTCCTAATTAGCAAAAGCTGTCAACTACTTTTAAAGAAGTTGACAAGAGTCTCTATAACTATATAAAAGAAAATAAATAAAGACCGCTGTACTAGGTTTTTCTCATGTATTCCCAGTTTTATTATTTTTATTTTCCCTTCTATTCTAAACCAGAGGTTATTTTCAAAGCCAACATTCATAAGGCTTCGTCGCAAAAGTTTGGACTTAGCTTGCCGGTAATAGGACCCGACAACGTTCTTAGAAACGAGTAGGTAATTCTAAACTCAGAGTTGGAAAGGTCAGGTAAAGTCAAAACTAATTAAATTATATTTATAACTGACCCACTACAGGGCAAATTTCTATTTTTGTTCGATATTAGTATTGCAAAAAACTGTTTCAGAACCTTTTATAGAGGATTCATATCATGGGTTTAGATAAAGTCTTGTATGCAACTGTACATAATTAGGTATCAAAACACTCAACAATGTATGGTTAAACAGTTGCTAATCAGTGCTAAACCGCAACGTTTCTAAATAAACCCATTTGTGTTTAAACAAGAAATTTCACGCGAAGAAGTCGCGGGCAAAAGCTAGTAATATAATTATAATTATGCAGAATCACGTATAAAGAACAGACACAAAAAACAAAATGTAAATCATAGCCAACGATCCATAAATCATGTAATTGTAAATACAGTAAGTTTACAGTTACACTTTATGGCTTATAAACTTTTAGTGTGTTGCTCTTTATAGAGCCATCGTTTACAGCCCCCTTCGTTTACAGCCCCCAGTGGCCCTTTTTAAGGGCCCTGACTTTTGTGGGGCTCTTCACTCGACGATTGAGGGTTTCAAATGATAGGGCAAACTTTTTTCTATTTTCTTTTTTTTAGGATTGGTACCATTTAGGATTTATTTGAATTTATTACGTTAAGATTAGTTAAACTTCTTTGATGTATTGATCACATTAACCTTTTATTTATTTAGTTAATAACATAACAGAAAACATCACGCCAGTAAACCCCGAAGGGTTAGGCTGAGGTGTACCTAGTACACTCACATTTCGCCAGTTATGTTCATGTTCCATGTAATAGTGGGCGAGTCTATTGCCATCAAACGTGCACAAATCCAGACTCCGGGCTGTTACTGAGAAATTCCTAATGGAAAAACCCAATAAAACTTTGCCCGACCTGGGAATCCAACCCAAGAACTCGTGCTCAGCAGTAGCACTTGCGACCACTAGAACGACGAAGCAATAACAGAAATACAAACTAAGACTTTAATATTAAATATGATGTACAAGTAAATAAAGAACGGGGAAGAGCTCACGCGAAAAGTAAGTTCGTACACTTGTTCAAGCTTGATCAGTACGTCAGTGGACCATCTTCTTGACCAAGATTTCAAACAAAAGGCCATCAATTATGGATATCACCTGTCTACATAAATACCCCGATATGACGTGCTGAATACAAGAAAAATAACTGCCCGTGAATAGATTTCCCATTGAATCCCATGTATTATGTGACTCAGGTTCCCCCTCTCCAAAAAGCTTCTAAGTCATCCCATCACAAACCAATATAGCTGTATTTATAAGACACAATCTGAATTGTAGATTTGATGCTGCTGACTCATCGATGGGAATTGATGAATTTTCCAATTTTATATTCCCCATGGAAGTGAGTTCGTTACATTTTCTTCTGTTGGTTTAAACTCTCCGATGGGAAACATTTATTCTGTACTCTTTTTTAAAAACCATTGAGAAATGCTTTAGGTCAGCATCAGCATCCTAATTTATCTTACCCAATGATTTAATTGATTGTTATTCCAAGTTGGTACAATAGTTTAAAGGTCTGGGTTTTTACTCATAGACTACACACCTGAGGTAATGTTTGAAATTGAAACTTGTAACACACGAATGTCCAGACTGGACTGTTTGTTCTAAATACAACATCAGTAAGCTATCCAAATATTTTTCGGTTTGCCGTCATCACAGCCATAGTCATCTTGGCATATATTAAATCATTATTAATATTGTTATCTCTAATATTAATAGATTTATTATGCTTCATGGATTTCTTCAATTTCAAGCCTATTGCAAAAACAAACTTTTTTGAAAATTCGCTCACATTTGCAACAATGCATACATAAAAACAACCACCGCACCAATTTTTTAAACTACATCCCAAGCTCTCTGCTACAGTTGTTGGTCATAAAAACCATTGCGTATTCAGTTTCTTTTCTAAACCCGACCCAAATGTTCGAGAAAATTCCTTCTAACAATTTTCCGTTCATATTGTTCTTCCCATCTTCCGAACGTCCGAGTGAAATTATTCTGATCAATGGAGATCAAACGGTTGGTATGGAAATATTTCTGTGCTGCAGCTTGAAGGAAATCAGCGAAATTGAATGCTTTGTCTGTAGAGCATTCGAGGACGTTTGTTATTCCAATTGGGTCAAATAGCGCGTTATCTGTATCTAAACAGCTGTGTATAATGTTCTTTGAAGATTGAATGTTGCTTAAGAATATTTGAATAGCTACTTTCCCTTATAAGTACTTGTAGGTAGTTATGTAACAGTAGGTATACTGCTGTTAACTCATCCGTTATATTTGTTTGGAGCACGACATCAAAATCGGCTGTTGGGAACTTTCTGACCAAAAAGTTTGAGCTCTACCCTTTTCCTATTATATACTTGTACATAGTACATATATTTTAGTGTTAGCTTGTATATTTTTATTACGATTTGTCAAAATTACATAATTTAATTCAAAAGCATAAGCATAATCAGTCTGTAATGTTCCCACTTCCGGGACGGCGGCCGCCTCTCGGTGAGAGGGAGTGAGTGGGTCGTAATCCACCACGCGGGCCCATTAAATTCAAAAACATCTACTAATCATTCTGTAGTATGAGTTATTTCCTACATAGATACATCATATTACATTCTCTTTGTTTATTTGAACAAAAGCACTTATAAGACTTAACAATGTCCAGGACACTAACTTTTATACAATAGTTGAATTATATACACGCACCTCCATTACTGTGGAAATTCAGCCATAAACACGTAGTATTTAAATAACAAACGCGATTCAGGAATCAGGACATGAATTCTTTATTACAAAGATTTCAAAATAATTCATTTTTTATCAATGTTTTGTCTTTTCGGGCCGTATTTTCTTTACTGCCAAAACATTATAAAATATCATATCAAACAAATTCAGAAATAGCTCATTGACTACAACAAAAGCATGGAAATCTAAATATTTTCCTAAAGAACTATGATCGCACATAAGTCAAGCCGAACACAGAGGAAACAAAAATAATCCATTATATTTTCAAAGTAAACCCACACACTTCAACTATTTCGGAAATAAAGCGATCCATTCACAAGGCGTTTCTATTTGAATGCTCCAACAAAAATAAAAAGTCGAAATAAAGAAATAGTGCCACTAAAAGGATTTACGCGTACAATATTACCAACAAGAACGGTAAATTATTATCAAAATAATCCTCTTTAGCCACACAAAAGAAGCGTTGGAAAAGAAATTTGCTTTTATGGCAGAAATATCTGCGAACGTCTAGGTATGGGAGAATTAGTATGGATCATGGCGGCTCACTTTTGCTAACGCTACGCGAATGAGATTTTTCAGACTAATCTTATTGTGGTGCACTTGGTTTTGTCGGGTCGCATGTTGCTTCGTTTTTATGTTACTTTTAATTGGATTTTGTATTTCAAATTGATGTTCTGTCCATAGCTTTCATATTGGGAATATCTGCAGAGTAGAGGCACTCGAATTAACGTTATATACTTACGACACCTTCAACGTATTTTTAATTTCACACTTTGTATAGAATTAACTATACATATACTTACACCACTAATCTATTGATAAGTAGCTAGCTACAATCAGAAACTCTGTGTTCCATCATGAACTAGCCATATTTCTCAAAAATAAATCGTAAATTAAAAGTGCTTTCCCGTGATAAAAAATTTTGTTTCTGACACCATAATAACATGTTTTCTTTAAAAAAAATATGGGTTAAACGGATGAGCCCTATAATCAAACACCATTATGTTTTTAATACATACTAAGAAAAGAATACCATATGTCATAATATTATATTTCGTTTATTTATCTATATACAATTATTAACGTTGGGTTTCTATAACATAGATCAATTATGGTAAGAAAAAATAAATGTGGGCAGTTAACTGTCACACTGCTTATGTACTTTTGTGTTTACATAATATTTTTGTTAATTGGTAATGAATATTATTGTGGATTTGTTTTTTCTGTGACCCCTTGGCCATAAAAACATCCACAGCCATGTTCATTACGGAATGCCTCAAGCTGCGATGTTTATCAAAATTACCGAATCAATTTTATTTGAGTAATTTCAATACTCAATACTTACTCAATACTTTATTGCATTCCATAATGTGTACATAGTTGGTATGTTTAAAACATTGAATCAATTATGGACCCTGTCGGGCACAGCAAAGTTAATTTTTAATAGGAGAGAGGATGAAGGGAAGGCGCTTTTTCTTAAGAAAATACTCGTAGTATAATTTGCTAATAATATAATTTGTATAATTTATTTAATTCATGTCTAAAGCTCAGTCTTGACCAGTAAAAAAGCACATAACAACTTACAGTCCCTGTATATTATGTCCCCAAACTTAAAACAATTGTAGCTATCAATCACAATCGCGCATAATTTTATTACGATCCACCCTACAGTGGAACCCTAAGGGCCATTCGACATTGCGGTCACAGATTTACAATAAAATGAGGAGTATTGCGAGTGAATTCACAAGCGATTCTTTGTGTAGGTGTTGGGGACAATTCGGGCCGGCACCGGGACGGAATAACAATGGGCAGCCCTCGCCTCTTGCACGTTATCTCACAGAATTAAAGGGGGTGCCGCAAGGAGCAACGCTTAGTCCACAACTTTTTAAGATTCGCGAAAATAGACTTTTGTTTAAATTTTGAGATCTGGAGTTTAGATCAGGTGTTGCAGTTTGTTTTAATTCAATGATGAGATCTTTTTTGTTTTGTGTAGAGTGTTTCGCTGTTAATGAAGCTTTCTGTTGTTTGCTGATGTTGTTTTGCCTTCTAAGTAAGTGCCTATGCCTCTGAAATTTCAGGAATATGTGTTTCCCTTTAGTGAGCTAAATTGGGATGGTTTCATGTCGAATAAATTACTCAGTGGAAAGCTTTTCGTTGAAGGAAGTTTTGGCGAATTTTTAACAATACATGAATTACTAAAAACCACCCCGAAAGACAAAACCACCCATTGTACAATTTCAAGAAATTATTCTTTTGTAATTACTATTATGTGGTGTATAATAACGAGATAAATAATTCAATACTAAGAATTGCCTGAAATGGTTTCATGATAAGTCAAAAACACAACGTTATTTAGCTGCTGTCAGAAAAACACATTATAATCTATCCATACAATGTTCTAGGTGTCCTAATTCAAAAGACCATTCCACTTACCGATTATTATAACTATGTTGCATCATACATATTAACAGCTACATACCTGTGAAAAACAGAAAAACTTATTAATAAAAATGCATAAATAAAATGTGAAAATCTTAGCTAGGTTTAAAAGAATTTTTCGTACGAATTTGTTTACAGCTAAAACGTAACTTGGATGATAATAGAGGAGGGATTTAAAGTTCCGAACGATAATAATTGAAATGTTCCTTATGAGAGCAGAACAAGTTATAAAATGCAAATAGTTTTAAATGTAAGTCAAAATAACTAACTTAGCACAAAAAAAAAACTGATCATACGACTAGTTACTCACTATATTAATACGACTAGTTACTCACTATCCGAACAAAAAATAAGAAACACTAAAATAACAAAATTCTCGTCATATAGACTGTATTAACACTCGTGTTGTTTTTATACCACAGTCGCGAGAATACCCCTCGTCTGGGATAAGAGAAATTACACAAAGAATGTGTTGCTTTCACAAAAAATCCGGACAAGTGCGACTCAAACTTGCGTACTAAGGGTTTCGTACGACCAAAAAATCTTACTAATATACGCGAGTAAAGTTACAATCAGTTCCTACAACTTTCAGATTAACCATACATTGTCCAAAGTTTATGTTTGGCATAAACTCTTCGCGTTTATTAATAACGTGGTAACAGTTTATCTTCTTTTAACTATGCTAAAAGGCTTCGTTCAGATTTTGACGCTAATACGAATTACCATTCTCAAGATATATGTAGATCTGCCTCTTGGGTTTGAAGCTTTGATAGCAACCGTAGTCACACACAATTAATATAATGCAAAACAAGTACTTGAAAATTTCAAGTATGTAGTTATTACGATTCTAAAGCTACCAACAACCTTGTGACAGATAGACCGATGGCGGCGGCGTAAGCTTAGAAATAGTGTCCCGTCAGTACGGATCCCTAAAATACTATACGCTTATAAAAGGCGGTGTTATTACATATTACGGTTAAGTTCCTGCAACCTTCGGTGTACTTGGCTTTGACTTAGTAGCACGTCTTTTTACAACAGGAGATGAATGTGAGATGATATTGAGGTTAAAAATATTTTTGTAATTTTGTGTAGGTAGGGGTTGAATCGCTCGTCGTTGAGATTATTTGAATCGGGATCGCGTTTATTGGAACGGGTGTGACGACTTTCTCAAAATATTTTTATTGTAAGACTTTTTTTGGTTTTAGTTTATGTTATGCAACGACTACCGAATACCTACTCATCATGAAATAACAAGGATACTATCTATAGAGATATCTGTAGGTACTTATTTTGTCGCTTGATAGTATTTACAAAAAGGTACAAGTCCGGCACGTAACTTGGCAAGGTTTTGGCGTAGTGGGAGTAAGTTAGCGCATCTACACTTTGTGCAACAAGAAAATGGTCACTTTTATTGTTTGTCATTCATACTATGGTTATTGTCATAGATTATTTTTAAATATGTCTATTAACAAGAAAGGTAAAGATAGGAAATACAAATCTAACGACTCTTGCCAAGTTACGTGCCGGGGACTGTATATTTACAATAAAATACATAGATAGGTACACTTTCTCAAAGAAATATTTATGCTCCATCTCGACCTTACTCATCAAAATGACCAAAAACGTACCTTTAATCTTGAAAATCGAAACATTTTAACGAAAACCTCTGGATAGACGGATACAAAAGTGCAGGAATTTTCAAGGGTCCGTGAAAGGCAGCGTGGAGCGAGGAACAAGAAAAATAGGTAATAATGACTCTTAAACACGGCGCGGCGTGAGGCGAATGCTCAAAGCCTTCTTTTTTGCCTGCTAAGATTTAGAACGCTTTCCACCGCCCCGCGAGACGGGAAATAAACATGTTAATATTTGTGCGATCATCGCGAAGTGAAAGGGAAATGGAGGAATATTCTTTTGAGGATTCCATATAATAAAATCACGCCGGTATTCCCCAATGTGTAAGACAGAGTTTTTTTGCCGTTAAGTTAACGGCAAAAAAACTCCTCTGTCTTACGTTTAAGTGGCATGTAAAAGGAAGGCATGAGTTAATGTCATCAACCTGGCATATGTCCACATATGTCCACACTCCGGGAAAAATCGCTGATGGAATCTTCCAATAACACATTACCTAACCTATCGAAACCATGCAGGACCAAATGTCCAGTAGTCTCGCTTGCGACCTCTATAGAATAGAATAGATTACTCTTTATTATGTACACCATAATTATATGTAAATAGCCAACTCCAACTAGGAAAGAAGAAAGTAGAAACAAAAGAATAGATACTAAACAAATAAAGTGAGTAAAGTTTAACAAATATCTACAAAATACGTAGACTGTACAATATTAAACAATACAAAATAAGTTTAAAAATAAAACCCGACTACTGAAAAGGATGAAACAAGAAAGTACCTTCCCGTGGTCGCATTCTACCATAGTTTATAATAATTGTTAGTACATCGACATGCAACCATGGGAAGGTACTTATTTTTTTATTTAATTATTTTGGGGTTTATTTCAGTAATATTTATATTTTTGAAATGTGCTAATTAAGAACTTTCATTAGATACCCAACACGGCATGACTAAAAACATTTTTTGATTGATGACTTTATGTCCGCTAGAGGGCACCATATTAAATTTATTGTGACGTCATATAGCCTATAACCAGCGAACGATCAAGACGCTTCCAACGATACCTCATTTGTCCAATTATGATAAGTAGTTTAGAAGTTATGAGGGAACAGATGAACATACATACATACATACTGGTCAAAATCATAACCCTCCTTTTGCTTCGTCGTAGTCGGGTAAAAAGGATATTCTAACATGAAAAGGATAAACAGAAAACTAAATAAACTATGAACAACTATTCTAAGAAATATAGAAATATAAACGACATCTAAACATACTCGTAGTTGTAGTAAAAAAGAAAGTTGGTATAAGTCTAGGGAGTCTATTTTTAGGAGTCCTCAAACTATTAATTATCTGAGTAATTGCATTTGCTGAAAATGTAGAATACGCAGTTTTTTTATTAAATTGAAGACTGTAATAAAGAAAGACAAATTATTTGTCTTTCTTAATTTGGCTGGTAGCTTATCATAAACATGTGTTGTGGAGCCTAGCAGAACATGCTTTTGTAATGCGTGGTTTGGCAAGGTACCACACGTAGTTTGTCTGCATTTTGTACTCTTCTCTTTTATTAAATAAATGTAATATTGTACTTTATGAACAGAGTGCTTTCATATAAATATCAACCGTGGATAGACATCATTATGTTATACTAGCTGTGCCCGCAATTTCGTTCGCGTGCACATAGAAGTTCATGGGTTTATTCTTTTTTGCGCGAAACGCTAAGTCCTTTTCTAAAATAAAAGTAGCCTTTGTGATGTCTAAAACCTATGTTGTCCTTATAACATCAGCTATCTGCCAGTGAGAGTCCCGTCAGGATCGGTCCAGCCAGACAGACAAAAATATATAAAAATTGTTTTATTTTTTGTTGTAGAGTATATACTTTCATATGCATTTAGTAAAATGCTGTTATTTTGACATTAAAAACAGAAACTTTAATTTATTTAAATAGAAGATAAAAAAGGTTTGCATGATTCTTCTCCGCCCTCAATACCAAAAGCCACTCGGTGCGTTTCCCCCCCAGCTTGAAAGCTACCCCCTTCAAAGCAGCGTAGCTGATAACAACTTGTATTCTTGCGGAAAAAATCAATCATGCGTCTATCAGGGTGAATTTCAGAGGGGGTAGGTAACTTATGTACCGAAAATAATTTTCCCTTCCAATAACAAATAAATTGTGTGGAATATCGTTTGGGATTTTTTATTAAATTAGACTTCAAAAAATTTAATGTAAGGGAAAAACAGATGAAGTGAAAGCAATTTTTAAATTCTGAAATTATATTTTGCATTTACAAATAATAAAGATTCAGTACACAAACTAAATACATAACTACAGAAGGTCGACTCCACACAACAAGCGTCTATGTACAGCGAGTGCACGCGCACGCGCGACGGGCATTTTTGAGATCACCGCACGTACGCGTCTATGTGTGTGCGTGCGCCTGTTTTCGCTCGTTGTATGGAGCCGGCCTTCTGTATGTACCTACTCTTTATGTGACTTGGCTCTATTATTCGATCTGAGTGCGTTTTGTTCTCATAAGGACTCGTTCGAGGCTCTTCTGATATCGTATTGACCGATGGAGTATCTTTGAAAATAAAAATCCTGAATTGGGCACTCAAATGTCATGTCAATTAGGGTTTATGTTTGGATTTACGACTATTGTTACTTTTCTATTATTGAACATACGAAATCGTGAATTGTTATTATTCACAGCTTCATCGTTTACATTTTTACGAACTGATATTTATGGTGTAATTATAAAATATTGTAGTACTTACCTAATATTTTATAATTATCAATACTCAACTGATTACTGATACTATGATTCAGTAGGCGATTTTTAGCGTAAACCACACAGTATCTCATTTCACCCTATCATGGTTTCACTACGTCAGCACGTATAAACTTGGTCTTGGTTTCGTGGTCGTAAGCGCGACTGCGAGCGTGGGGTCCTGGGTTCAATTCCCAGTTCGGGCAAAGTGTTATTGGGTTTTTCCATTAGGAATTTCTTAGTAACAGCCCGGAGTTTAGAAGTTGGCGGTGTGATACCCCCGTGCCTCGGAAAGCACTTTAGGCCGAGTTGGTCTTGAGCCTTATCTCTCTCCGGTCGTGTCGGATTTCCCTCCCATCGGACTATGAGAGTGAGGAAAGAGAGAGTGCACCCGTATCTGCGCACACACTTGTGCACTATAATATCTCCAGCGCTGAAGCCTAGTGTCCGATGAGATTGGCCGCCGTGGTCGTAATACGATCTGTAGTACCTACTATTACAAAAACTCGCCTACCAGCGTTCAATAATAATAATATGATGCCTAGTAAAAGCAATAAATATAAATTACATAAATCCCCACCTTATTCAGTTACAACAGCAGCACTTTATCATCACCTCCCTCTAAATCTATGCCTCCACCATCAAGGATCACGACCGTATTGTTATTTACGTTTATGTCCCGTCATTTACATCATAATACACATAAAAACCATTGAAGGTAATCCCGGGATAGCTTCGAACGCGATCAACGCGTAAACGACGCCATTTTAAAAGCCTGTAAACATTTTACATTGTGGGAACGGAAATTAAGTAATTAATGCTTTTGACAGAGCTATCGGATGGCCAATAAACGAATATTATAGGGGAACGTAAAAATGATATTTCCTTTCCTGAAAATTGTATTGGATTTTAAAACAATGTGGAGTTGTGTTTCTTTTATCCAGGATTCCCAATAATCGTTGATAGCAATGGATGATTAAAAAAATTCCTCTAAGATTTTGTTACAATTAGTTAGTTAGTTACAAGTAAAGCTAATATAAGCGTGTTAAAAAGGAAACTGGGATTATTACTATCTAAAAAAACTGGCGTGGTGATTTCAGTTTGCTCTTCAATAATATGCTCTCTCAAAACATCTGCCAGCCTTTTCCCAAGTATGTTAGGGTCGGCTTTCAGTCTAACTGGATGCAGTTGAATACCAGTATTTTACATGGAGCCACTATCTATCTGACCTCCACAACCCAGATACTGGGTAACACGATACTCCTGGGTAAGACTGGTTGCTAGACTTTTTGGGCTTCTGACTATCCGTAACGACTGTCAAAGATCTACTAACGACAGCCGGGACCAACGGCTTAACGTACATTCCGAAGCACATGGGGGATCTCGATATGTAACGAAGGCTTACCCATACACGAACCGACCGCGGCTAGCGTTGCTTTAAACATTTGTTCGACGCGTATGGCTATTATCATAGAGCCTCCAACCCAATATGCTTTAGTCCTTGTGGTGACATCTACACCGCCACATTCGAGCTACGCGTACGCATCATACTGAAGTTACGCTAAATTCGGCATCGCGCAATCAAAAAGTAGGTATATACTACGTCCCGACATCACTCGTCGGGCAGTAGCCAACCAGACACAACATCCGCCAGGTCGGAGGATCATCCCTTTTCTATAGAGGATGAGTGAACTTTACACCCAGTTCCTTATACCTATATATCCTTAGATATGATCTTGCATCAGCATCATATTAGGCAACTAAAATAAGTGCTTTCTAGTTCTAGTCTTGCAAAAAGACGCTAGCCGATTCTATTCCCAATACAATGCGGATTCGGAAAAACCTTTTCTTTGTCTAAAACTACAGGAAAGCGAGAACAAAGTTAAAATAAAACTTCTATACCTAATTTTTATTTCAAGTTAGCTCGAACCAAATTATGTTCTGAACAGCCACTTCAACCATTCAAACTCGAATACAGCTGTTATCCGACCTCAATACCTAAACAAGTGCCGCAAATACCAATACTTTGCGAACTTTGAAGTAATTAAACTTTGAACTACAAAACTAATTAATAGGGCTCTAAAGTACTTTTGTATTGCCTTAAAACACAAAATAGTAAGGTACCTACATAACAGAAGGTCGGCTCCATACAATCAATCAAGTATGTTGGAGTCAGCTTCCAGTCTAATCAGATGCAGCTGAAGAAGTGACTGCCTATCTGCCATAATAAAGAGTATTCTATTCTATTCTGACCTCGACAACCCACTAGGACTAGGTAACATGATACTCTTGGTAAGACTGGTTGTCAGATCTTCACCTTCAGTATCCTTGACCCCTTTCCCTTCATACAGTATTAGAAATGCGAAAGTAGCTCTGTCTGTAACCTTTTCAGGCCTAAACGGCTGAACAGTTTTCGATGTTTGGCACACAGGTAGACCATAACCTGGGTGCGTCTCATAACGTATAAACTCATTTGGTCTAATTTCATTTTATTATCGTTCATAAGATATAATCAACGTGAGATATACCAACTGTTGATATAATTTCTTTACATATAACATTTATTTATTCTAAAACTTAATTAGTATAACGTTGTTTGACATAACGTTTATGTAATCGAAAATCATTTTTTGGTCTAACGTTTAATATGTATATTGTTTATTTAATCGAAAATCATTAGGTCTAACGTTTAATATATTATATAAAAAACATCATTATGGTTAACACCCCGACTCAGAGTACCCCGACTCGGATAGGTTAGGTTAGAAGGCTAAGGCGGGAGCGCAGCGGAGCGGAGCCTTAGCCTTCGTGGTTATTTTTTTTTTAAACCACCCAGAAATAGGAGCCCCGCCAAGCGGGGCTCCGTCGACCTATCTTAGCGCAGGTGGTAATCAGTTACTAGTTATGTTTAATATCTACTTAGGTTACTATTACCTATAACTACGATAGAATTTACAAAGAATAAAACAAAGAAAAAATACTTTTAAATGTTTATTAAACAAAATACAAAGTTATTGTTTTTTAAAGTAACCCGTGTCTATGCAATTTTGCTTTGTGTTTTTAAGTAGGCGTTTTCATCATATTAGACCAAATAAGTTTTATATCTTTTGAGTGGTATGTCAAACGATTTTATATTTAATGTATGTTATGTCAAACGATGTTATATTTAATGAATGTTATGCTTATAAAAATTAGTTATTTTAAAATTATATCAATCGTTCATTATATTAACTAATCGTTATATTAAATAAAATTATAGGTTCCGTTGTTATATGTTGTTAATATTAGAGATTTTGTTGTTATATCATCTATTACTTACCCCCATAACCTGGGTTAAGACATACCTTGGATAATTTTTATTCCGGAGTTTGGAAGTTATGAGTGTGAAACGCCTGTGTCACGGAAAGCACGATAAGTCATTGGTCCTGCGACTGATCTCTCTCTGGTCGTGTCGGATTGCCGTCCCATCGGACTATGAGAGTGAGGGAAGAGTGGGTGCACCTGAGTGTGTCTGCGCACACACTTGTGCACTATAATATCTGCTGCGGCGATGGCTAGTCTCCGTTGAGATAGGTCGCCATGACCGAAATATGGTCTGGAAGATTATTAGTATTATCCTGGTAGTAAGCCACAGGCAAGAGTTAGCGTGAAATAAATGCCGGTCGCAAGTGCGTGTGCACTCGTTGTACGAGAAGCGAGTCTATGTGTGCGTGCGTGTTCGCTTGGAGCTGAGTTTCTGTATCCATCTGTATTGTGCTTATGATTAAATAATGGCAAGTTACATCTAACTTCTGAAGGCCAATTCCCGCAATCTCATCTCAGCGACAATCAGTATCAAAAACTTGTGAAAAATGTAGGATATTTAGAGATATTTTTGACAGAATGAGACTGAGATCAGACTTCTTAAAATTACGAGAATTGCCCCTCAGTTCTGGAGGTAGAATTTAGTTATTAATCTGTGGTTTAAGTTTCGCCGGATATTGAAATAAGTTGGCGGGAACTCGACCACAGTTTGTGCTAATGGTGAATTTGTGTTGAGAGAATTTGCCGAAATACCTATCTAATTAGTAGGTTAGTTAGTATAACAGTTATTTCGGGTTGGTATCAGAATGATTGGATCGCAAATTGACCACGTCGCTCTTAGTCCACATCTCATAATGTCTAAATCTCAAAATACTCATATACTTTTGTTATTTTGTTACAAGAATTCTAAATATGAGCATCGGAATAATTCACTCGATTATTATTGTTTGTAGTAAGTACCTAATTATTTTATGAACGAAAACGTCCGTTAAGGTACTTTGTAGAAATTGGTTCACTAGTAGTCAGAGCTACCCATTAATTGTATAGGTGCATTATTATGTATCTAATGTTCTTCAGAAAGGTCATGTGCGTAGTACTCGCAACCGTCGCGCGTGTATGAACGTAAACGAGACAAAAAGGGTGTAGCAGGTGACGTACTGTAGATTCTGCCTGCCCCCAAGGGCAGAAGGCGAGAGTTTATATATTGATGCATGTATTATTAAGCAAATAATGGTACCTATTTAATCCCAAGAAACAGATTATAGACAACTGCTTTTCGGAATGATCATTTACCAGCACCATTTTAATAAAAACAATAATTTCACTTATAAAACTAGAATTATGGAGATACTCTTCTAGGATTTCAAGTCTAATTAATTTCATGCCGCTGAAAATTTTCTTTCACCAAAATACGAAACTCAAACGACTTTTCTCGTGAAATAAAACGAAAATAAATGAATAATTAAAAGCAAATTAATGAAAAACAATTTACGAAAAATTCCTTTATCTTTGAACCTATTAATTGTTTTGTTCTTACAATTGCCATTTATAAATTTGTTTGTTTATAAGGAATCAAAATTGCTTAAATAATTAATTTCTTATTTTATCTAACATTTTGGGGATTACAAAACTCTTAGTCTTTAACAAAATGGAAGTATCTTTGAGTGTAAAGTTCAAAAAACCAATTTTAAGAAATGAAGAAGTTGAACCAATTCTTGGATATTGTGTGAACTTTTAATTTTAAATTCCGGCGAAATACAAATACAATCTGTATTCCAACAGATTATCCCATTGATCTGAAGATGAAGAAACATAGGGCGAAGAGAAGTGGAACAGCACTCGACAACTAAAGACACTGTTTGAAAGTTTAATGTAAACATGGTGGCAGAGACGTCGACGCGCAAACTGTTACAGTTTAGTTTTATCTAGCACGTGATTCTAAACTCCCTAGGGTAAAAAAACTGCTGTTTCGTAGAAAAGTGCAATACCTACGCGGTAAAAATTTACTGAACACAATATATAAAAAAAAAACTCTGCATGGGTCGCGGGTTGTTCGAAAGAGTTACCGTGGCCTTGGCAACTGGAGGACCACGGGTGGGTTTTAGACAGTAAAAGTCTGACACGCCTTCCCGCTCCGCCCAGAGCGGGATAAGTTATTTTATAATTTCCCATCCAAAAAAAAAAAGACAATCATGTAACATCATGTGTGTTCTGAATCCATGGTAACAGGTTGTGCGTTGATATTCCTACCAGCCTGTATAGTAGGTACCTACTAAGATATTCCATCGGAACTTGTTCATTAAATCAGAATTTAATGGAACAGGTACCTGTGGTGATGGTTCTACCATTAGTAAACAGCTTTATCCTGCTAGTTACTTTTAATAACTTGAGAACATGGATACTCTAAGCTTGCTCACACGAATCAATATCAAGCTTTAGCTACTCACGTGATCAAAAAGCACTCGATATCAGAGGAACGCTCCCATCCTTCATAGTCAAAGATATTAGAATAACTGGATAAGAAAACTATTTCTTTATTAATCGGCCGTCGATTATTACATTCCAGTAACTAGTGATGAAATACCGACTATCCTGTTATGAATAAATGGATCTAAGTTTCGAATAGGCTAAGCAAATCATTCTGTAGGTTTGCAATGAAAATAGTTTACTTTCAATATTTTGGCTCGAGTCAGGACAATAAGAAGCAAACTCATAACCCTGTCTTGGCTGTCGTGCAGTCGGGTAATGTAATAAGTATGAAGCAGTCGTGAACCACACATTTTTCTATTTTTACACAATAATAACCTAACGACTTCGCTCTGAAATCTATTGCTTGAAACACAATAGTTATTTATGCAGCTGTTGAATACTCGTAATAAGGGGTAACCACATGAGTGTTTTAATACCTAATTATTTACAGTTGCATACAAGACTTTTCAACACACTTGCTCGTAAAGTGGCTCTTAATGAACCGCATTTAGGTCCATAATGCAGTGTATTAAAAACGCGTGCTTTTTACTTCACGTTACGGCACTAGTGCTATAACGCCATAAATAACAATTTTTTTTTTCCTTTTTAATCTCGTCAAAGAGACTTCATGCCAAAAAGAATCCGTGAGCCACATTTCACTTTTTTTTAAATAGTCTGAATTTTCCTTGGTCCCAAATTGAACTAAAATTTATTTAGGTACCTTAAGGCGAATGCGCAGTTGTAGCCCGCGAAATTCAATTTTTCTTACGTTTTTTGCAATTTTCAGGTCAGAGTCAGGTTGTATCTTGATCAAAATATGATTCGCGACTATAACAGGTACGTATTTACAGATTACAGATTAATACATCTTTCTATGTTAGATTTGTTCCATAAGAACAAATCTCTTATGGAAAAGTTTCGCAGCCGGAGACATTTAGATTATTTTAGATGTTTCATCTCAGTGACACCAGCTAGCATAATGTAGTAAAATATACATAGTAGCAGACACGATACACGATTAACACGATTCACTTTTACCGACATAAACCTTTGATTATCAACCGTCAAATAGTTTGATATCTAAGAAAATTATTGAATTTATTTAAATACTCGATAAATTATAAACTTACTAACGAAAATAAATCGTAGTTAAGTCATTAGGCTCCACATAAAGTCATCGCCCTCGACATATTTCCATCCATAATGTTTACACAAATTCCACCAGCGAGCTTTCGAATGGCGAGTTTATTTGGTCCGTCACGTTATTCAAATTTAATTTTATCGTCGTCGGCACAGCGGGAGTTACAATTAGTAACGAAGTCTCGCTTTGTGCCGCTAATTGAAATGTTAGTTAGTGGACGTCTAATCATTGCCCGAATGGAAACCATTTTATAACGTGTTCATTTAGAATTTGTGGGTTTAGTGCAGAAGCATTGAATGGTGAATGCATTTATTTTGAGGGCATTTTAAAATACTTAATTCTTTCAGATATTTTCTTAAATGACCGATGGCCTGTTGAGTGGAGACCGCGTATCGGGAAGCGTAGTGTGGGACGCCCCCCAGCTAGATGGACCGACGACCTAAAGAAGGTGGCTGGGGTAGACTGGACGCGGAAGGCCGAGGACAGGGTGTTGTGACGCAACCTGAGAGATGTCCAGCAGTGGACTGCGATAGGCTGAGTTGATTGATTATTGACTTTATAAACTATTAATGTTTTTTTAAGGACATAATGCTAATGGGAACCTGAAGTCATAGTACATAAATATTCGTAACATCCTCTTCAACAATAGTTGATGTTGTACAGGATTTAAATTAAAACTTTGTTCCTACATCTTTTAGAGAAAATTCTTCACAATGAACTGTATCCATATGTAAAATCCAGATTCGAGAAAGAACAATAAACCTCATTCATCCTTATCTTTACAATTTAACAGAAAGTGATTATCCCACTCAATATAAAACATATCAAAAGGAAGTAATTCACCGTCAACGTTAAAATATCGACGTCAGATTGTCATATCACGTCAATTTAATGTTCTGTATTAACATATTTGATGTCGCGTTACAGTGTAATACGCCGCCATCATGTGTGACGTCACGATAAACGTGATATAAATGGCGCCCGTAATTAAATTTATTGTGTTTGTTTGTTTATGTTAATTTGGATGTGGTTTATATTAGATTTATTCCGTATGTCAAAATCTCCTGGTTTGTGGAGGTCAGATAGACAGTCGCTCCATGGAAAATCAAAATCTAAAGTCATTTATTCAAATTAGGCCGAGAATCAGCACTTTTCGAACGTCAAAATTACTTAAGACAGTCCCCCAAAAGTCCCACCCTTCACCATTAAAAATAATAATGAAATCACAATTTTACACCTAAATAAAAGCCTCCAGGCTTAAAGGGCATTAAAATACTGGTACTATGCTGTAAAATACTGCATCTGGTTAGACTGGCAACCGGCTCCAAACATTGTAATAAAAAAGCCTGGCAGATGATGATGTTTAAAGTAAGTACCTATAATAATATAACACAAGAGATATAGTATTTTGCAAAATATCAGAAACGGATCTTTACAGAAACGTTGCTAAAGTCACAGTGTATCAAGGGAATCCCAATCCTCCCACCCAAGGTAAAGTCTCATGTACTCGAAATTGTAATATTCAGATCGGAATACAAATATTGTTTAGGTAAAAAGGGGAGCAGTTGTGGCCAAGTGGTATCGAGCCCGATGTACGAGTTGTAGGCCGTGAGTTCGAACCCAGGCAGGGTGGAACCCGGCATTTCCTAGAACCAAAAATTCGAAGACATGTCTCATCCACCAACCCACTTCGGGCCCGCGTGGTGAATTATGGCCCACTCTCTCTCACAGAGAGGAGGCCTGTGTCCCAGCAGTGGGAACATTATAGGTTGATTATGCATGCAGTAAAAATAAGTAGAGGTAGATTTGTTGGGAGAGTAGGTACCCTAGATGAGCTCTTTAACAAGGAGCTCCATGATGATATTTGTAAAAACATAATGATTGTACTGATGATGACTCCGCGGCAGCCCAGACCTGCAGCCCAATGGAAGAGGCTGGTCACCTATCTTAAGCATCATTAGAAAAATAAGGATGTGCTAAACACCTCTGCCAACCCTTGCGGTGAATACAGGGGTGGTGTTATGTTAGAAGCCCACTTTTAAACTGAAGTGCCAGTATCACGGCAAAACGTCAATAACAGTCAACCTCGACGACTGCCTACCCCTCAATAGACCACTCCACATAATGGACGCTCCTATTATTCCATTCACGTTAATAAAAATGCAAATTGAGGCGACTGTGTTGTTAAAACAATCACTCTACTATATTAATGAGTTCGAATAAAAACCCTCGAACATGGGATATTCATGTTGGATTTATAATCTGTAATAGCGATTTTACATTTTATTATAGGAACATCCAGGGTCATCGATCAGGTTAAGCCAGCTTGCCGCAATTGGTCCGTGGATGGGTGACCTTTACATATCAAGACCCCTCTGTACCCCGGAAAGCACGTTAAACCGTTGGCTGTCATTCGTGGATCTTTGACAGTCTATACGGGTCGTCAGAAGCCCGGAAGTCTGACAACCGGTCTTACCAATGGATTTAAATATTACCCAGAAAACTAGGTTGTAGGCAGTCGCTCATTACAGCAGCCCCAAGGAGTTCAGTCTTAGCGCGACCTAAAGTGCTACTAAAATCGTTTTAAGCTTAACACAAGTTTTGTTTTATAATTTACTAACAGCGTCCCGCGGTTTCACCCGCATAAGTTTCGATCCCGTGGGAATATCGGGATAAAAAGTATCCTATGTATTAATCCTGGTTATAAGCTATCTTTGTGCCAATTTTATTCAAATCCGTCCATCCTCAACTTTCGTTCGTTCGTTAGTACTTTATATATTTTAACTTGTAAAGTATATGTCAGAGGGCTATTGTAGCCTGAAATAAATGTTGTTCTTCTTTTTTCTAAACAAAGTCACCTATGACCGAAAAAACAACATCTCACGCCTTTGATCTTAAAACCATTTCAAGTTTCAAGTCGTTTCGTCATTAAAACCTCAAACAACGAAACAGAAACATTTAGCCAGATTCTAAACAAAACGCAATTCAACAAAGAAAATGTAGAACCATTCATTATTGTTACCAAATTTTTACTTCCGATCTACCTTAATTGGAATTCTTAATTGTAATTATCGCGGAATTGCGCAGGTACCGATATAGAGCGCCCGCTAATTGATTTGACGATAAATTTCATTCAACCGATGTAATTTCCCTGCCTTCTGTTCCACCATTTGAGGCTAGGTTTCAAGGTACCGAGTTATGAAGCAGGGTTGGCAAGAAAGACGAGACTTTTATGAAATCAAAATCGTAAATCATTAATACAAATTAGGCTGAGAATCAGCACTTTTCGACCGTCAAAATTACATAAGACAGTCTCCCAAAACGCCCGCCCTTCACCACTTCCTAGAGCTTTCACTGGGGAGAAGAAGCTGCGCAACAAGCTCCCCAGCAGCACAGCTTCTAAATCTTGTCATCGATCTTGTCGAAGCAAGTTGAAGCAACGAGTTTTTTTTTTCTTTCAGAATGTATTGAACGATAATAATTAGATGAACAAAAAGCCAAATAACGTAGGTACTCGAAAAGAAAATAAATGATGAATACTTTACGCTTATATGAAAACGAGGGCTATGCTTGGAGTTTCCGTGCGTGATTGAATCAGAAATGAGGAGATCCATAGGAGGACCAAGGTAACTGACATAGCCCGAAGAATTGCCAAACTTAAGTGGCAGTGGGCAGGGCACATTGCTCGCAGAACAGATGGCCGATTGGGCCGAAAGGTTCTGGAGTGGCGACCGCGTACCGTAAGACGTAGCGTTGGGAGGCCTCCCACAAGGTGGACCGACGACCTTGTGAAGGCCGCAGGAACTCGTTGGATGCGATAAGCACAAAACCGGTCGAAGTGGAGATGCTTGGGGGAAGCCTATGTCCAGCAGTGGACGTCTTTCGGCTGTAATGATTATGATGATGATATGAACACGTGAGTATGAAGAGTCAAGATCACGTTCGTAATCCTACTAATTAACCCCCGACGCAAAAACGACGGGGTGTTATAAGTTTGACGTGTCTGTATGTGTGTGTGTGTGTGTGTGTGTGTCTGTGGCATCGTAGCTCCCAAACGGATGAACCGATTTTGATTTTGTTTTTTTTTGTTTGAAAGGTAAATTAGTCGGGAGTGTTCTTAGCTATGTTTGATGAAAATCGGTCCAAGATGGCCGCTGCCACAAAATGGCGGATTACATAATTTATCACAACTCCCTCAATATGGGTATCAAATGAAAGGGCTTGACTAGTAGAATACTATACACTATGATAAATTTCAAATCCAAGATGGCCGCCACCAGAAAATGGCGAATTACATTTTTTTTTCACAAGTTCCTCAATATGGGTATCAAATGAAAGGGCTTGACTAGTAGAATACAATACAATATTACAAATTTCAAATCCAAGATGGCCGCCACCACAAAATGGCGAATTACGTTTTTTTACACAACTCCTTTAATATGGGTATCAAATGAAAGGGCAAGACAAGTAGAATAATGTACACTATATTGAAAGGGAATGAGGAAGGGAGAAAACAGAGGAATACGTTAATATGGAATGAACGCCAACGACCACGAGTACGTAACTAGCTTCACTGTGGTAAAAATACGTACAGCTTCGCAGATTTCGGCGAGTCACGTGCCGATCGTATAGCATGTTTACTAGTAATATAATATTATAAAGTTTAAAAAGCAAGAAATAAAAGTTAAATTAAAAATTTAAAAAACCCCCGACTCAAACAAAAACCTCTAAAAACTAAAAAATAATATATATTGGCCCTTTAAGTTTAATATAAGTTGCAGGAAATATTTTGATCCAAACGTCCTCACGTCGGGGGAAGGCTAATGAAAACGCCAAACAGATGAGGCTTAAACCCAGCAATAATGAATGCACGCTATTGTAGAAAACATAGCTGCTGTTAACTTCCAATTTTCATTAGCCGTCCCCCGACGTGAGGATGCTTGGATCAAAATATTTACTGCAACTTATATTAAACTTAAAGGGCCAATATATATTATTTTTTAGTTTTTAGAGGTTTTTGTTTGAGTCGGGGGTTTTTTAAATTTTTAATTTAACTTTTATATTATAAACGTGAAAGTTTGTATGGTTTGATGTTTACACGCAAAAATAGATTAGGATAAAATTGGACACACACACAGACAGCTAGGCTATAAGACATTGGATACTTTTATCCCGGTAGTACGTTCCCGGTGAGATACTTTCCGACATCCACGTGGGCGTAGCTGCCGGCAGAACTCATTGAAATCATAAAAATATTTTTATGATATTACAATTTAAAAATACAAATCGGTAGAACAAACCAAAATAGAAATTGGATTAAATATAACACAATCTTCTCAAAATTTGTGTTACAGCGAAATACGAATTTAATACTAACAGCAATTATAAAAAAAAAAATCAAATACATTTGTATATATTTGAAATTGTATAATATTATTCCGGGCTTATTTTCACTAGGCAACATGTCGTAATGAAGCAAACAGTCATTATTATGTTTTCATAGCGAAAAGGGATATTTTGTATGAATTTTGGGCAAAATTAGGGTTGGTAAGACTCGGGAATCCGTTTTAATGTGGCAATTTTGAAACAGTATGACCTTCATGAAAGCACAACCTGTTACCATGGATTCAGTACATGATACTGAGCCCCCTGCGCTGAGATTAACCGCCGGTTACAAAAAAAGCCGGTTAGAAAAATAATTGATGAGGCTAAAGGTTGGTTATATCTAACATCTTTTTGTTATCCTGACTACTTACGAAATAAAGGAATTATATAACATTTATATTGATGATTCCGTAATTTCCAAAATACCCTATAATCAGAGAGTAGTAGGTATACAATTCATCGAAACATCTAAATAAGGTTTACCATTCGCTGAAGTTTATCATCATCTGCCTAGCCTTTTCCCAACTACGTTGGGGTCGGCTTCTTGTCTAACCGGATGCAGCTGAGTATTTTACATGGAGCGACTGCCTATCTGACCTCCACAACCTAGTTACTAGTAATATGAAACCCCTTGGTAAGACTGGTTTTCAGACTTTCGGGCTTCTGATGACCTGTAACGAATGTCAAAGATCCATGAATGACAGTCGGAACCAACGGCTTAACGTGCTTTCCGAAGCACGGAGGGGTCTTAAAGATGGTCACCCATCCACGGACCAACCGCAGCAAGCGTAGCTTAACCTGATCGATCGATCTGTGCGGCTGTTATTACTTAGCCACAAGCCCCCTTAACTTAAGTTTATGTACAACAGTAAAAAACAATTGTACCAACTGCCAAGTAATACGCTTACAAACTATTTGTGAGAAGATACTCACGGAAATAGGTAGCAGTGTTGATAGTCTACGATGGGCTATAAAAGTGAGCACAGGGCAGAGATAAGGCCTTCAATCGCCAGTAATGTTAGCTCAATGAACTCTGCTGATGCCATGAGGAAAATGAGATTGAAGATATATTCTGTTTAGCTGTCGCACGACGGATATTCATTGATTAAGACTTCCTTTGCTTTGTCAGTTCACATTTTCTGTTCTTTAGAAACCTTTTTTACGGTTTTGTTAATTTTGTGTTCGCGTTTACTATTTACTGCATAGTAATGGTTTTTCACTAAGATTTAGTTCGTAATTTTCTTCAATTTTACTCATATGATTCTCCCAGGAATTTTAGTTCTACAAGTTTTCGGAAAATGCCAAGAAAATGTCGAGTGCATTATTAAATTAATTTGCATGCGGCTATGCAAAGAGGAAGTGGGTAACAGCGGGGGCTCGTGATACAAGACTTGGACGAAGCTGCTTGTCTAAATATTTTAGATGCCAGAAACCATTGCATTGGTTTCATAAAATCTTCTATACAAACAAATTAATAAAATGGAAGTGTCTTGTTGTGATGTCAAAATACTTAGGAATATCAAATAAACTATTTATAATAATTTTGTCTGTCTGTTTGTTCCGGCTAATCTCCGAAACGGCTAAACCAATTTTGACGAAAATTTCACTGGCAGATAGCTGATCTTATAAGGCTTAGGCTACTTTTATTTTAGAAAAAGTTTTAGGGGTTCACGCAAATAAAACGAAATGAAATAAAACCCATGAAACCCAATTTATTTTCCGACATGCACGCGACGAACTTGCGGACACAGCTAGTTTATGAATATTTTTACTAATATCAATTGCTTCTGGTCATTCATAAATACTGGTACCTACTTTAAGAAGCTGCCAGCAAATTTACATAGAAAAGCTTTTTAAATTGACGTGTAAAAGTATTTGTAAAAACCTGCTTACAAAAATAAATCATTTATCATAAATGGAAACCTATTAGATGATGCTTAAGAGTGTTTTAGCAATGAAGGCCATTCAATATAAATCTAAATTAACAATGAGTCTTCAAATAAATTCCTTCATTTTCGCCAAAACATCTGAAACATCAATTCCGCGTGGTATTAAATAATTCGGAAACATTCCACAATCTGGGAACCCTATCGGAGCATATTTTAACAGGAATATCCTCTTACGTCCTTACGTATTTATTATATTTTCGGCCGCAAATCCTCTGGAGGGAGGAAAGCAAATATTTTGCGTACATACGCTAATGTATGAGAAATGTTTTAATAGATAATGAATAATGTTTCACGGTAAACAGTGCCTATGTTGCCGTCTGAAGGGTACAGGAGGTAAATAATGTTTTTGATTTATTGGTTATTTTTTAACTTTTCATTTTCGTGCAATTTAAAGCTTGACTTCCACTCTTTTCATGGACACCATAAACACATCGTCCTTGTTTTCTGTTTTTAGGGTTTCGTAGCCAAATGGCAAAGTTCGGAACCCTTATGGGTTCGTCATGTCTGTCTGTCTGTCCGTCCGTATGTCACAGCCACTATTTTCCGAAACTATAAGAACTATACAGTTGAAACTTGGTAAGTAGATGTATTCTGTGAACCGCATTAAAATTTTCACATAAACAGAAAAAAAAAACAATTTTTGGGGGTTCCCCATACTTAGAACTGAAACTCTATTTTTTTTTTCATCAAATCCATACGTGTGGGGTATCTATGAATGGATAGGTCTTCAAAAATGATATTGAGGTTTCTGATATAATTTTTTTCTAATCTGAACAGTTTGCGCGAGAGACACTTCCAAAGTCGTAAAATGTGTGTCCCCCCCTGTAACTTCTAAAATAAGAGAATGATAAAACTAAAAAAATATATGATGTACATGTACCATGTAAACTTCCACCGAAAGTTGGTTTGAACGAGATCTAGTAAGTAGTTTTTTTTTAATACGTCATAAATCGTAAACCGCAATTTACCTTTCATTCAATCAACTCAAAGTTACAACGAACTACAAGAACTTTTATATTATGTTACTTGCTGCTACGGAACTCTTCATGGGCGAGTCCAACTCGCACTTGGCCGCTTTTTTTCTTTCTTTCTCTGAGTGTATAATAATATGGCTAGTAGCGGATTCAAATCAATTGTGCAAAGAACTAGATCAAAACTCCCGGCCTCTTCGTCATCCGTTTACGTCTTAGCCGCTGGCTTATTTTATGCAGGTGATTTTTTCTCTTTATTACGAGCATAGTCACCTTAGTTTATTGACTCGCCCCATTCTCTGATGTTTTATCTTTCACTGTGATCAGTGAAGGATAAAAATCAGAGGAAGTGTTTCAATATCAGACTCCAGAGGGACAATTCCCGTATTTTTAGAAACGTTCACATTCTAATCTCAGTCTCAAGCTGTCAAAAATACCTCTAATTTCTATGAATTTTGCCAAGTTTTTGACATTGAGTGTGACTTGAATTTGAACGTTTTTTAAGCACGAGAATTGGCCTTCAGGTTAAAATGTCTGAAAAAAATCCTGTAATTTCAATAAGTGTTAGGCATTGTTTAAAAAAAAATGTTTTTTTTAAACCTATTTTATCTCACATAATTAATTTAACTTATGTAAATTGACCTTCCGCTACCTGAAACATGGATTCTGTAATCCGATTGTGTCCACGTCCACTGCTACTTTTTCATGATTACTGCAGACCCGCCCGGCGCCCGCTGTCTAGTCGCGAATTATATTCTGTAAACTGTTTATTTTAATGTTTCATTCGTTTAAATCAGAATATTTAGGTTCGTTTTTCTATGGTAAAAACTGCTGTATTTGATCCTCCGCAAATTAAAGATCAAAGGACAAAAAAGTAATTGTGGTTGTTTTATTTATAAATAAATAAACGATACGGAAGTTATTACTTCTGCCTTACACCGTGATGAACAAAGCCCGTTAACAAATCGTGATTCCGAAAAGACCACTGATTCGAAAAAAAAAATGAATTCGTACAAAACCATCCCCGCAATTGCTTACAAAATTCCAGCGAAAAAATACATTCCACAAACCGTCTAATTTCAACAATAATAAGTCTTTTGATAAATTACAATCTGGCCGGGGACACCAAGACGTTGTTATTCCGACAAAAATACAGAACTCTGGAGAAAAGCCAATTTGTACTGTAACGAACTGTTTCTACCCCCTCCCCCCAGGGGGTTGAAGGGGATGGGGTTGTAAAACATACGCGCGCAGTAATGGCAATATGTTGGTGATAATTAGGTCGAAAATAAGCTCGCGTTATGTCATATTTTAGCTGGAATGGAGCTGAAATATTTTAAAAGTTGGATTACTGTTTTTGCACACCTGTGACTTTTTATATGGATATTAACATGTAAAAAGGATTGGGTCATAAATATATGAGTGTGAGTCGCTACAGAGCTGTACTTGGAGGTTCGAGGATCTGTCCTGGCAATCAAAGTTGGTTCAAACATTCTAAATTGTTCTTAGTTGACTTATTCGTATTTCAATGTGTGTCATCATTATCATCTGCCTAGCCCTTTCCTAATGATGTTCGGGTTGGCTTCCAGTCTAACCGGCTGCAGCTAAATACCAGCATTTTACATGGACCGACTGCCTAACTGACCTCCATAAGCCAGTTACTACGGTAACACGATACTCTTGGTAAGACTGGTTTTCAGACTTTCTGGCTTCTGATCACCTGTTACGACTGTCCAAAATTTACGAAAGGATAATGGTAAAAATTAAAACAAAACAAAACTTAATAAGGTGTAACAGAATAAACGTACATCCTGAAAGTATTTTGTTCACATTGACTACTAAACCGATTTCAGTAACTATTAATATATGTTTTTTTTTTAATTATGTATTTTGCCATACTGACCGCCTAAATTGAGCCAAAGAAAATATAGTCCTTTTTCAAGGCAATAAGACTTATATTTAAACGCATAAAGTAATTTAAGGTGAACACGGTTTTCTTAGTAAAAATAGTTAGCTTTAAAACAAATAAGTTTTGGGTCATTGTATTACGCTTTTAACTCAATACTATAATTTGGGAGCATGAGGTCTTGCGTTAATTATGTGACATTATTGTATACGTATAAGAGAACCATAATATATGTACAAGTAATATTGTTACGTCAAAACATCAGGAACAAAAAGCTCTCCTATGAAAATCAATGTTTTCTGAAACCGAACATAAAAACTACATCCCAAACGTAATAGGACTCCCGAAAGCAATAAGTTTAGAACAAAAATACTTTGAGAACAACATTTGAAAACATCGCTATCTGAATACGTGCACAGTTCAATTTGACTGAAGTTCAAGATAAAAAGTTTTCACATCCAGCGGGTTTATGTGATTCTGTTACACCATAGGAGTTTGTGCCTTATACAGCTTCTGTTATGGAGTTTGGATGTATAAGGTAATACTTAGTATGACGACACGTTGCGAAAAGTGTTGTCGATCATGGTGCAGGTATCTTTTAACCGACTTCAAAATAGGAGAAGGTTCTGTGTTTGACTGTATGTTATTTTTTTGAAGTCAAAGCATTTCTTTCAAAAATATAAACGGTGCTTTTGAACGTCAAAATTTACAATAAAACAAAAGTGAGTCGAGTCGCCTCTTCCAAAAGATAGTTTCGTATGGAGAAGAATGGGCAAGAAACTCCTTTAAATATAAATTATGATCATCAACTTCTCCGTGATTACTGGACCGATTTACGTGATCCTTTTCTACATTTGGTAGCGGTAGCTCACGCGGTAGCCCCATAAAAAAATTATCACCTTTGCTTTGAAAGCTTTTGAGTACGCTTCAATAATAAATATTTAATTCCACTTCGTCTATGTTGAATGTTGATGTTATAAAACTTCCTATCAATGTTGTTTACGTAGCAAGTAGCGGTAAACGAATTTGTGTAAGATAGGTACAACAACCTAAAAAGTATATTTTATATAAAAAAACAACCGTCTTCCAAAAAAACACTACAAAGTGAAGAATAACACCAATTTCTGAAGTCGGTGGCAAAATAAAATTAATTTTGATTTTTCACTATGTAGTGTTTTTTTTTTGTGAAGTTGGTTGTATTTTTTTGAATAAAAGTTGTGTTTTTTCGTATTGTTACTCGTGATTGTGCAATACAGTGTATGGAAGTTGATGGTGAGATTAAAATATCCAGCGGTACACCTAGACTGGTGGAGAAGAGAGAGTGAGAGGAGAGAGGAGTCTTCAAATAAAGGACTCGGAAGGAAACATGGTCCTTTCAGCTTTCTAGTGAACAAATGGTCAGTTTCACTTAACAACAATAATATCGATACCTCTGGGCTCAAAGGTCGTAAAGGACAAAATGCGACTTTTCAGGAGAAGCAAAAAACGAAAAAAATAAAATTATTTTTACTCTAACATTTTTGTTTCTTGAGCTATTTAAATAAAACCTAGGAAAAAAGTGCTTAGAATTTATAGTATTCTCTAGGGCAGTGTTAAAAAATTACCCTAGTGCTGTATTTACCGAGATAGATTTCCTTTACGACCATAAATTTAAAAATAAAAGTCCTTTCCACCCTACAAATTTTCATCCTATGATTTTACCTAAGGGCGTAAATGTACTTTACTGCACAAAACTAAACAAAATAAGGAAATAATCGACAAGTGTAATAATTTTTAGGTTCTTAAGGATCACCCGCTAAGGTATTCTGAAAGGATAAATTAATTATTAAACTTAAGTATTAAATGGATTATGTAATTTTGTATGTATTTATGTGTATACTACTGTATTTTCTTTACAAATATTCATGAAATATCATAATTATACAAATAAAACGTACATTTGTGTTATCAAATTGAGATCGTTTATTTGTAATTGAACACAAAGCTCTAAATCTTTAAATTATAAATTAATATTTTTAATACGTCCACCAATACTACTGAGTGTGCCCGCCTGCTGGCCGTAGGTGAATGGGAGTCGGGCCTCTGGCTTCAGGCGCTACCGTCACCCAACATAGGCACTATGCTGGGTGACACCACATTCTGGCTCGCTACATGTTTGCGTCTGGGCGCTCCTTGCGGACCTCCACATCGCTGTCAATGCGGTGAAGCAGTCGACTGCCTCAGACACCATGGCCTATCTTGCAGCAAGAGCGCTGGTCAGATGGCACGGCACGCCAGCATTAACATCATCCGTCGGGCAGCTGTTTTAGAACCCAATAGCTTGGCACGCTACGATGGGAAGAGGCCAGATGGAATGACCATAATGTCTTGGAAGTTGGGTAGGCCTTTGGTGTGGGATGCAACCTGTGTCGACACCCTCGCGCCATCCTATCTTCCTAGCACGGCGGGCTGTGCTAAGGCGGCTGCTGCAGGAACAGAAAATCTCATACAGCGCAAATATAACAACCTTATTGGGAGCTATATGTTTGAGCCGTTTGGGGTTGAAACTCTAAGGCCTTGGGGTCCAAGTGCTCATCAAATATTTCGAGACATCGCCAAGCGGTTGGTTAACTCTTCGCGTGACCAGACCTGGCCTATTTTTAGCCCAAAGAATAAGCTTGGCCATCCAACATGGTAATGCTGCCAGCGTTTTGGGCACTTATCCCATTGACAGCGGCAGCGATGCGGCCGAATTTTTTTAAATGAGCTCCTGTCTTTTTCTTTTTAATCCTTTCTTTTTATTATACACATAATATCTACAAATATTTTAGTGTTTAATTGTAAAATAGGTTATGTGTATTAGAAATAAATAAAAATGTGTCCGACTAGTAAAAAAAAATTAAAGAAGTGAAAATATAATTCTTGTTTTATCAACTTTATAAACAGAATCTGTTTGATGAGATGCTGAGTAAAAACCTCTCTGACCAGTTGGATGGGGTGGTTTTTTGATCCTGGATCTGAACAGTCATCGTGGCAGCGTCGTACAAACATCTCAATGACCGCACGCGAGCGCGCGTTCTCTCAATCTTTCTCTCACTCTTGTCTCTCTTCGATGTAGCGCCAGTTAATTCGACATCCTTGCAGAAAGGCCAGAACTGCCCATATTTTGATGGAGTCGAAGGCTTTCTCGTAGTCCGCAAATGCACAGTGACTGCTTGTACTCCGCGATATTCTGTACAATATGCCGAACATGGATGTGGTATATGGTACTGAAGCCTTTTCGAAAACCGCCTCGATCTGGCGGCTGGAACTCGACAAATCTCTTGGCGAGACAGCTCGTGACGACCCTCGAGAGCAGCTTGCATACGTGGTTCAGAAATGAGATGGGTCTATAGTTCTTCAGCGAGGATTTTTTGTCACTTTCTATTAAAAAGTGAAGATTGACAATTTGAGGGTTAACGGCTTTCTAGTTAAAAGACGGCAGCACTATGCAGAAAAAATAAGAAACGGTCGTAAAGAATTATTATTACAGCTCAAGTGTATCAAGTTGTATATTTAAGTCAAACGTATTGTAAATTAATATCATTTTGTAGGGAGTAGAGCTCATATTGATTTACAAATGTAAGATGTAAAGGATGTAAAGGACCTACTTACAACACATTTTCTTAGATTATTTTGGTAGTAAAGGACAAGTTTGTTTTTTTTTATTTTAAATTGTAGGGGTGTACAGGACAATTTGCAAAGACGATGTCCTTTACATCCAAATTTTTGAGGTGACTTATATTAACCATCTAAGGTGGTATAAGACAATTGATATTTTTTATGTATTTTACACCCAAAAGTTGTTTTATACTTTGCTTTACTACCAAAATGAGTTCACACTGGTAACTAAGTGTTATTTACATCCATATTTTCACGGTAAACTTTGCTTAACGTCTCAAATTATGTGGGTCGTAAAGGCATTTTTTTTGCGAATTTCGTCGAACGGAATATACAGATCGATAGAAAATTAAAAACTGAGTATAGCAGTATCAAAAAGTCATTTTCGCCCAAATGTCCTTTACGACCTTTGAGCCCAGAGGTATCGAATATCTACTTATTAGGTGCGCTAAAATAAATCATCTAATGTAAGTTGGCCAATACAGGCTAGTTAGATTAACTAGCCTGTATTGTCCAACTGCGGGGCAAAGACCTCCCTCTTCCTTTTCCACAGAATTCTGTCTTTTGTAAGTGCTAGCCAGTCCTTTCGGAACCCTACTCTAATATAGTAAATTATAATCTATATCTCTTTCAATAATAAAGCTGAAGAGTTTGGTTGTTTGTTTGTTTGAACGTGCTAATCTCTGAACCTATCAGTCAAATTAAAAAAAATATGTTAGCCTTTGATAGCCAATTCTTGAGGAAGGTTATAGGCTATTTATCATCACGCTACAACCCTTGGGCTCCGAGCAAAAACAACAATAGTCAGAAAGAATGCTAAGCGAAAACAAAGTAACAGCGCGCGGGCGATGCGATGCGACGCGGAGGGTCGGGGCGAAATTTCACGCGGACGAAGTTGCGGGCACTAGTATATAATATTATATTATAAATGTGAAGTTTGTATGTTAGGATTTTAAAATTTTTGGATGCTTGTTACTCAGTCTCAGTCAGAAGAAATTTGGTACGCAGATAGTTTATAACCTCAATAACACATAGGATACTTTATTATCCCGGTATTTCATTCCCGTGGCATAATGTCCGATATCCACGCGGGCGAAGCCGCTGACAGAAGCTAGTAAATCATAATCCACAAAAAATAAGCGACGTCACATACCAAACAAAATAATAAAACAGAATGTCATCGTTCAGAACACGGAAAAACAAAAGTAAACGGAAAACAACACCACAGTGTATTCTAACAACGTGGTTTTGAAAGATATTTTAGTTCGAAGATAGACCGTGTTTACAAACGTGAGGAAACTTGAATATTTAGGAGCCGATCGCTATCGCCCGGAATTGAAATCGAATTTCATATATTCAGAAGGTACGATAATTGAATTGTTTCTGTTCAAAGCTGAATATTTTATAGATTTGTTTCTAAGAACTTATCAATATTTAATTTACAATCATCAAGGGTGAGGGAAGCTTTCTATAACAACATTTTACGCGATTTAAAATTAGATTTTGTTAAGAACTCTTTGTCTCATTGACTCGCCCAATTCCTATAATTTAAATGGTTTTAAGCGTAAACATTAGAAATACAGACGTGTCTTCTATTATTGATTTAATTTTTCTAAAGATGGGCAAAGATCGTCATTTAATGGACGCCTGAGGGAGGACACAGTCGAAGTAGACCACGGCGAAGGGGGTGTGACGATCTGATAAAGTTTTTAGGGCCAACATGGTCAGAGATCGCACGAGATAGAGAGGTTTGGAAAGAAAAAGGGGAGACCTTTGCCCACCAGTGGGACATAATATACGCTAGCAAAAAAAAACTATTAACTGCAGTGTTATTTGAACTAAATGATCCCATACAAACGTCACGAAGTCGGAAACTCGGCAACATTGCAGCGTCCATATCTTTTAAGAAACGCTGACAATAACCTTCCATTTCTACTTTATTATAACGTTTTCCTGGTCTTTTGTACTGCAAATACACATAGAAAATACCACAGATAATAACAACGTTTTTTCTAGCACAAAATGGCTGTATTGAGTTGAATACAGCGTATCTCCTGAATTCTGTTTGACCTTATGAAAGACTTCCTCAACTTGTTATGGAGGCTCTGATCACAATATTGTATTACTGATAGCGGTCGCACTATAAATAAACTTAGGACAGAAGGAACAGAAATAAATACTTTTTTTCACGTATCTTCTCAGCTTACAGTGAATTAAAAACATCTAGGTAGGTACACTAATATTATAAAGAGGTAAAGTTTGTAAGTTTAAATGTAGAAGGTAATCTTCAATACTACTAATTCGATTTAAAAAAATCTTTCACTGATAGAAAGCTACACTATTGCCGAGTGCTTTAGGATATATTGTTATGGTTACATAGTTGGCTTCCACAAGGACGGAGTCGCGGGCAGAAGCTATATAGTTATAAATATTTTTGTTACAAAAATAATAATGACCAGTTGTAGATTGCATTGACTGACGTTTCTGGTCAGACCATAAACGTTGTTCCTGCCCATCAACTTGACTTACTAGTCCGTTAAACCATCTTTACGACACCCACAGGTTAAGAGGGCGCGACACTGGCTCACATTGCTTGGACATTATTACACGAGTGGCTAATTTTGTTTTATTTTCTACTAACTTCTGCCCGCGACTTCGTCCGCGTGATATTTCATGAGCCCCGACCAACCCCTTCGTATCGCATACCTGCCCGCGCTATCACTTCATTTTTGCTTAGCATTCTTTCTATTTTTTTTTCTTTTTGCTCGGCTCCTAAGGGTCATAGCGTGATGTTCAATACGGCCTACGGCGTATAGCCTTCTTCAAGGAAGGAATTGAATAATTATGAAAAATGAAATAATAATCAAGCGGTTAAAAGTTTAACAAAGTCTTTTTAATCAAAATAATTGAGTAAAAAAAAACAAAATTGAGGAGTTATTAATTAAGTGAACAAACGGGAAATTACTTAATAGTAAAGCTGATATCAAATGCAAAAATATTTTTTCAAAACCGACTGGTACCTAGTTCAAGAGATTAGCGCGTTCAAACAAACAAACAAACTCTTCAGCTTTATACCAAATCTATATCTATACTAACATATAGATTTCAGTTTTCTTGTATATTAGGGCAATAATAATTACTTGTACTACGTCATATATTGTTCTTTGAATTTTCTTTTGAAAACTTAATTCCTAAAAACTTAACAGCCTGGCTCATCGACGTAATGTTGCTTACCTGACGGTCTTCTACAGACTGAACTTCGGAGAGTGTGCGCAGGTGCCCCACGACCTCATCACACCATCGCCCTTTTAGCACCGGACAACCAGGCGTACTGCAGCGTACCATCCACACTTGGTTGATATCCCGACAAGTCGTACTCAGTGCTTCTCCTCCACTTTTATTATGCGCACAGCCAAAGTGCGGAACTCTCTGCATCTGTGTTCCCTCCCACATTTAACCCGTCTGCCTTCAAATCAAGAATGAACAAGCATCTTCTGGGCGCGCTCGTTCCATCATAGACCTCATCTATTGCTTTCCATCAGGCGTGATCGGGGTCAAGAGCGCGCCCATTTAGCAATAATCAAAATAATAATAATAATTGGAAATGCAAAATACATAGTTATACACTGTAGAGTTGTAGACTGTTTCAATGTTGTTTTGGTTTCGGTGTATGCAAGCTCTGATCGTTCTTTTTACTGATCCTTCTGGAATAGTATTTATATTTTCCTGTTGCTAAGGAAGCATTTTTGGCATTCCAATATCGCATTTCTCTGTAGTATTGTTAACAAATTTTTCGCCGGGGACCCGAGTCCGAGGTGGACCCAAGATAAATGTGGTGCTGCGTCGCCCAATCGTGCAGAACTTAATGTAATAAGAAACTTTGATACCTTTCCAAATTTATGGTTATAACGGTGTGGAAATAACAGAAAAATATAAAGGTTTTTTTCCTTTTTGTAAATGGATAGAATTGGGTCGGAAAATAAAGGCTGTGGATTAAAGACTTTATGGGCGCGTCGAATTTTAGGAACCAGTTTGTTTTCACACGTGCAGGTAAATGCCCTCTTCTCATTAAAAAAGGCACGACACCACACCAGGTGCACACGGCGACATATCAAGCTATCTATATTCCTAGTTTTAGCTGACCTCGCACTGTGTAGGCTTTTCGTATAGTGAGAAGTCAGCTTATACTGGAAATTAATGTATAGCGTGCTTTCGAAGCATTTTAAGTCCGAGTATTTGGTTTCACCGAAAGTGCATAATTATGACTTTGTTACTTGGGCATATCGATGTGCTCCAGAAGTGTGCTTTACCGAGAAAATCATTTGGCGATAGTCACTTGAAATTGAAACAGAGCTCCTCTCAGTATGTTTTCGCCGAAAATGCATAATTTGGATTATGTTACTCGGAATCACCTTCATGCGGAAATGCGCTTTTCCCTTTTCCGAAAAAACTTTCAGCTTTATTCGGAAATTTCTCATTTAATAAAATTATCGTTTGTTAATTGAACGATTCGCAAAAAAAAACTTCGTTTGTACTCATATTATGAAATATAATTTTCCCATTTAACGAAGTTTATCGGTGGTTGCTTCCACGAAACGACCTTTTTCGGATTACTCGAATCATTGAATGTTAAAAAGCAGTAAGTTAAACTATAGGTAATAGGTAATACGGGCTGGTATCCACAACTCCACGTCAATGCGCGTATTTTGCGTACTATGCGGAACTATATTCATTGGCAGAACGTGTCATTTTAAAACTAATAAACGTGTCATAAACACAATTAAATTATAAATAAAATAAACAAAATCATAATAACTGTTGCTTGACTAGAAACAATCATCAAATAGCGGACAAAAGATATTGTATTTATTTTTGTATATTGTATTTCCAGAGTTCAAACAACACACACCCACAAAAAGTGCTAAACTCTGTCACACCAAACAGCGGGAAAGTTAAACAACAAAAGTTAAACACACTTTCCAACTGAACTGGGGTACATTTGTACTCCGGCCCGAAACGGACCAATACCTGTGTAATCGGAAAATTTTATTAAAACCCTAACAATCCAGGACGGGGGCATTTCGACGTTTCCTTTGCTTTTTATTAAAAACTCCAATTGCTATAAATTACGGGCCAGCCACTTCGCGAAACGACTTTCGGTCCGACTTTTGTTTGAGCCGACTTCAAGTTAAAACCGTTTTAAGGCCATCAATGAAAAATCAAGTAGAAAGTTTTTGATTTAAATCGACGGATGCTCGAGCCCACAAAAGGACAATGATTTTTCGGAATGTTCTTTTCTTTTGAGCTCAAAGACAACTCTTTGTGAAATGCATCAAATAAATCAATCATGAAAAGAATGGCTGTCTTTTTACAGCCAGAACTGGAGGTATTGTAATATTAAGAAATTGGACAAATTTCGTCGAGGAATTCCGCGGGGAGTGAGTAAAATATCTCATTTCCCCTACAAGGAAACGAAATATTATAAGTATTACCTATGATATTTCTTTTCAAAATTTTACACTGCTTATTTATGAAACTCTATTTGCTATATTTTATTTTTGTACCTTATCTCCCCAAAATATGAGGTCTATTTCAAGTCCAAACAACTAAAAAACAGAACAATCGCACTAAGTATTACTGAACGCCACAGCATAGCGACAATCAGTGAATCAGCGCCCAGTTCAGCAGCACACAGAGTAACAATGTTACTATGATTGTGTTCTGATTGTGAACAACCGGATTACCGGAGGTAGGATTACCAAATATTCGCTCTTTGATAACTGGGTATATTTACACCTTCGGATTTCGTCCGGGTTAACTATGCTGCGTGGCTCACTTTATTTAAGTTTTGTATCTATGTATTTAAAATGTACCAAAAAGTATTTTATTCGTTTTAAACCAATATTTTTTATTTCGTGTCTAGTGGTTTGTCACGATTTTAGATTGGACATAAATGCTATTGAGCTTTCTTTATTACAACTTTTTTAGTGGTAGACTAGTTTTTAGTAACTAATGAATATAATAATTGGCATTAAAGACCCGCTGAATATAAAAGACTGATAATTATGAATCCTGTAATTGACAAACTCTAGGGAACAACAATAGAAGCAAGAAAAGTTGTCTTATTGCCACAGACACACGTGCAGATACAAAAGATGATTTAGCGCAAATAAATTACATTAAATCATAAATAATATGTCCACCTAATAGCCTTTCAGACTACAGCATTAAAGTTTGAAAACATCACAATATTACACAAAAAAGCTTTGAAAACTTCGACCAATCCACTTTCCGCCGAAAATAGAACCTTCCCAATAACAAAATCTAACATTAGCCCCAGACATCTGGCAGGCTACCGATCATGACGTCACTCCGGCCGCAAATACGTCATTATCAGCCGGCTAATCCTCACTAACAGCCGGATGCCTGCCGGATCGCCGGCTGCCGGCCGGATCGCTCGGAAAAGATTACATTTTAACGGGCCGTTAGACAGACAGACGACGGATAGTAAGTTAATGTTGATTGAGATTTATTTAACTGTTGTTCGACTGAAATAAGATTGGGAACTCGAGCTGAGTCACATTCTGAAGGCAATGGAACTAGCGCCATGGTAGAAACAGAATATAATTTATAATTGTATCCACTTCCATTCGCTTCTTTTTCGGCCTTTTTTTTTGTTATTTTGTTTAATATTCTGTTCCTCCCATCGTTTTTGTGGACATCGTTTTATTTTGTAACTTCTAACTAAGTGTAAGTGACGAATTCACAATAGCTACCTTAAACTGTATGTGATTTTTGTATGCTTTAGTGAGTATGTCGTTGAAGTGAACTCAAAAAATAAATAAGTAGGAACGTCTAAAGTTTAAATAAGTTGATGAGGATGATGGTAATATTTCTCTGATGGATTAGGTTAGGTCAAGAGCCACGAGTGCAAAATTCATAAGACTCTTGAACCAGGACCTTACAAGGTAAGTAGTTATTGGCATTTAGAACTGAACAAAACTATTCTTTGCAATACTAGTTCAAAAAAAACCTAAGAATCTTTCAAATATAGGTACTCAAGTAAATATTTATAAGTAGGTACGGTTGGAAGGTCAAGCATGATTTACTCCTTCAAGCAAACAGCCTTTGATAAATATCAGCCAGTACGCTTGAAGAACATAATTATTATTCACAATACTTTTACAATACTTAGATTAAAAATACTCCAAAGACCATTTCCACTGATCCTTCTGTCCGTCCCTCAGAGTAATAGACTCGCCCAGAATTAGACGTCCGTGTAATTATATAGACGCTGTTTCACGAACCAATAGCCCCCTTCTCCCCCCCCCCCCCTCATCTCGCTCTCAAGTAATTTGTTTTGCGGACGCTACCGAAGATTTCAGCACGGTACAACAAGCTTGTTTTTGTTGAAATCTTTTAGCAAATTGTTTTTTTGGGTGTTTTTTCTCAGAGGAAAGGTTTTGGGTTTCATGTTTGTCATATTGGCTGTATTTATAAACTTTTCTTGGATAATTTTGTAGACAGACGCAGCATTTCACATGGTTTGCTCGTTTTTTTTTTTGTATTATATAATGATATTGAATAAAGTGCGAGGTGTTAAATGACGAATCGATCCTCAAAGAGTTTCTTCAAGATCCGAACATTTATTTGAACACTATACTTAACAAAGCTTACTGGCAATACTCGTATTTACAACGATTTCGGTTTAAAACTTGTCGATTCGAACACCTACCTCTATCCTGCAGAAAGAGCTGTTGTATTTGAATGTATTTTATTTTTTATTCTGCGAACATTCTACCAATTAACGCATTCCTCTCTCCCAGCAGTCACGTACCCCACAATAAATTGCCCCGTAGCCCGACCTTCACCCACAAATTTTAAACATCCGCTATTTATTTTTGTTCACTGTCAAGCTCTTCCAAGGAACTTTGTTAACGACCACATGAATATTTCATACAAGCAGGGGTACTGCCGAGCTCCCAACTTACACTTTATTACACAGGAACCCTTGACTGAAGAAGTTACACAGTTTTTTTTTTTCAGAAATATCCTGAATTATTCATACGTAGTACTTGTTAAGCACTTGATAAAAGTATGCTGGATTTCAGGAATCTTTTACACTTTGGTATGTTATTAAATCTTTGGAGATGTTGTGAGGAAATTGAAAGTTTCTTCGTGTATGATGTTGAAGCGCCTTCGTTGAGAGGCTTATGGATATTTTACCTTTTGCCTATCGTAGAAAAAATATTAGTGACGGAGTTTAGGAGTGGCGCTGGCGCTCTGACTCTCTGACGAATTACCTTTTAGGACCTATTGTGCGTTTTTTTATAATGTTTAACGTGACGATATTATCGTCGACGTCCACGTCTGTAAAATGAATGGGAATACGTGCACGTTGTACCGTTTACGTGAACGGAAATTTAAAAGCATTTTCATAAATATATTTCCATACATTTCATGCAAAGGTCCACGTCACTAAGACGTAGACCTCCACGATAATATCGCCATGTTAGAAAGTATAAAAGCGCACCGGACCGTTGCATGCGCCCACAAGCACAATGTTTTGCGAGCGTTACATCGCGCACTAACCCAAACAGCAAATTTTCACACCAAAAATAAAAATAATCGTTTCCCAGCAATTTTATTTTATTTTTATGCGATGTTACTTAGTCTGATGTACAGAATGCGTAGTTGACATCTATGTGATGGGTCTTTTTACACCATTATAAGTTCGATATTTAAGTGAAATATTTTTATAAATCTGTGAGATAAACAGTACATACCACAGAAAACTTCATAAGATAATTTAAATAAAGATTTCTAGAAAATTTACTCAGAATATGGAGAAAACAACCTCTCAAAGACAGCATTGAAGTGAGGTTTCGAGAAATCGTGCTTTGATGGAAATGTCTTGACAAAAATTAAATGTGTGTCGGCGAAATGATCTATCGTTCAAAAGATTCTTCGCCGAATCGAAACCAACTTTAAAATATTATACACAGTTCAACAATTCATTTATCGAAGTGGTGCACGCAAGGTGTGGATGCCCAACTCAACAAACGACTCCGATTTTCCTAGAATATACAATTAGTTACCAGGGACTTGAACTTCCTTGAATTATTTCAGATGTGAAAAAAGAGGTATTCCACTCATAGCACCAATTTCAACCGCACTTGTCCGAAGGGCGCCTAGGCTATTCCACTAACGGCACCGAAACCAAATTTTGTTAATTCCGGTTCGGTCGAACAGTTCAAAATATTATTTTTACTAATCAAAACAAATTAGGAACTAAAACTTGAACATCATTTATCATTGTTTCCTAAACAATGATAATTTCTACATCCTCATTGTAATTAAACACTTTATTATAATGTAGTCTAATAATGAACGCACAGCACAAAATACGTATTTTGTGGAGGCATGTAGCGAATGCAGCTTTGTTCCAGTTGCATGTGTATTATGAACATTGATAATGATTGTATTTGATAACTTATGTGGAAATGAGTTGGAATATCGCTTTTGGTGCTTAAAATGAAATTATGTGACGGACAACCAATCAACTAGACTATTCGTCAGTTCTTTTCCAATTTTTTTTTCGCTTTTCTATTTCATCTTCAGTTTCTGTGGTCATCTGTAAAGCTTCCCGTACGAGGCCCAGTTATAGAAGCAAATATTAGCTCAAATTCATACACTCTCACATTAATTGGTCCAGTATGACATCTGCGTCCGAAATTTCCTTCTTCACTTCCTTAGGCACGGACGATTCTGAATGTGTACCAAACAGACACCTCTATACACGAACTGTGTGTAGGCACCCAGGTGGGTGTAGCCCACCTCTTATAGCAGTATAATTTTAATCTTACTTCATTTGTGGAAAGAAGATGGAGCTTTACAGGACGAATAGCTCCATCTCTTTTCCACGCTGTCAGAGGGCCCTGACAGCGGCAAGCACAAGTTAAACGTTACTGATCGATCAATTTGAACGGTGTTTAGCATCGACTTGTTCCACTTTCGACCAAAATATCACCCATTTAACTGTGACTAATACCCGAAGTCGCAGCTGGTCAACTATTACTATTGCAATATCAAAACAACAAAGCAAATAGCAATAGTTTTAAAAGCGCCATTACTTGCACAAACGGGGCAGGCAAAGGAAATAAAAATAAACATCCAGTCGAGATATTTAGTCGTTGCCAACGGGCGACCACCACAGAGAGAGATACAGAAAGTCTATTCGATACAAAGATATACAGTTTAATTTCGATATAGTTCCTGTAATCGGTTTAATGTTAGGAATCAGTCAGTGTATAGTCAGCCTCAAAAAGATGTGTAAGTACAGACGCCAGCACATCAACCTACTACAATCTGTCAGATTTCTGTAATAGATTTTCAACTTTATCGCTAAAGCATAAGGTTCAATGTTGATTGGGAAAATTTGACAGTTAGGTGTAGGTTGATTTGCTGGCGTCTGTACATCGACAAGAATTAATTTAACGGTCTACATTCTATCATTTTTGTCACAGACCAAATTACGAATGAGGTACTTAATTGTAGCTACACATTGATACAGTATTATAGAACACAAATTGTAGACATTTAGACAATCAAATGATTTTTTGTCTATGTGTAAACCTTTTTGAGGTCAACTGCACAATTACAAGCATGCTTGATATTACTAAAACAAAAGAATTGACGCTGATACAAGAGCAGAAGATTTTTTTCAGATTGAAGAGTTCCGGCGAGATATAATATATACCATACTGTTGTAGCCCTTAATAGGCATGGAAAGCATTTGCTACGAACGCGAATAGACGAGATTAGTACATAGTAGTAAATATTGTAGTATACATCCAGGGAAATTAATTGTTGATCAAATGACACACTACGTCAATTTGCTGTTGTTCTCATTTCATACAACTATCAAAGAACGACAGTTGTAATTGGAATATACGGGCAATTGTTGTCTGTTGGTTGTCAATTTGGTAAACAATTAATTTTCCTGACTTTAACTGTATTACAATCTGTTAAGCACACGTCAGTGGTATCACCTCGACCTTGAGCTGGCCTAGCATAGTACGGAGTTTCAAAAGAGTAAGAGCCGCTGGGCTCTTATTCTTTTGAAACTTCGTAAAAAACGTTGTAAACTTAAACCTGTACTAGTTTTATACTGCGGCTTACTGTACGTACGTATTTTGTTCTACAGTAAACTGTTATTTCTCCTTCATTACCGAGTCCCGTATTTAATCTATTTTAAAGTGTGCTTTCTGTATTGCTATTTGTGTTGTCACAGTCAGTTCTAGGATTTACTGCTGTTTTAACTTGCCAGTTCATATTCGTTGTTATTACTCGGTTAATTATGAAAAGTGCAGGATTGTGTTCTACAGAGATATATTTTAGCTTCCACCTGTCAATGTTGCTTTATGTTTTTGAAGTTTTGATAAATAATTGGTTGTGTAGACAAAGGAATCAAAAAGTTCTGTTAAAAAGTACATTTTTGAATATGAAGTTAAAGTATTGTGTATAGGTAGTGTAACGAGTTTATTTATCAGATAAAATACAATTTAGTATATGATTAGAAAATACAAGAAAAGTAAAAAACAAGGGAGGAGGAGTATGCCAGGCCTCAGTAGTGACCCTCTGGCAGGAAGCGGCTGCAGCAGGCAGCGGTTCCCAGAGGGCAGAGGCTCCAGTAGGAGGCGGTCCTCAGCGGGCAGGAGCTCCAGCAGTAATCGGTCCGCAGCGGAAGAGGCTCACTGCTGGTAGTAACCTCCGCAGGTAGAAGCCTCCGCAGCGGCCCTCAGCAGGAGGCAGTCGCAGATAGACGGAGGTAGAATCCGAGAGAATGCTGCTGTACCAAGGTCGAGGATAGACTGCTGCTGTACAAGAGTCGAGGATTAACTGCTGCTTGAAAGTCGAGGATAAAACTCTTGCTTGAAAGTCGAAGATAGAAACCCCTGCTTCTTCTGACGGGCCACGCTTTTATACCCGTCAGCTAGCCTTCATAATTATTATTCTTTTCCATTTTTAAATAGCATCAGCCAGTTTTAAAAATCATTTTTCTTTTCCACTAACAAATGGTTTCTTCAAATGTAGTGGATCCGAATATATCGGACCTCCTTTGAGTGCGTAAATTTAGAATTAAGTTATTCAGTACAATCATTATAAAAATTAAACGAATACAATATTTTATAGCGAAATCAATAAGAATGATTTTAGTTATATAAACCAAAAAGTAGTACCTATCATAGACTAAGACAGACAGAAAAATAAAAGGAACTGACAGTTTGACATTTGACAGAAGTGTCACAACATGAAAATTAACAAGTAAAAATATTATAAATAAAAGGATGATAAATGAGATGAGAAATAGTATTATGAATGATGAGAAATAGTATTATGAATGACGTAAGTATACATAAATACTATATTTCCCCAACGACCCCGAGAAAATTTTTGGCCTAGGACAAAAATTTTGTTAAGGTTAAAGTATTACAACATTCACAAAACTTACATAACTCATTCAAACACACCGACATCTTACGTAAGTGTCAGGTAGGATTCACATTCAATGATCACTACTCAACCTGATAAAACAATAACTTTAAGGCTTATTTTCGGAGTTGTAATCCGCTCACGTCTAAAACCACTAATGAGATGAGATTTTAACGAAGGCTTGTTTAAGGAGTTGTTATCCGCTCCAAAAGATACCTATGGTTTAGTGCCATAGATATCGGTAATGATGGGGTAGGCCATCATACCGTAGAGACTATTGGGGTAGACCAATAGTATAGAAGTTTAACAAGGGCTTATTTTTATGGAGTTGTCAGCCGCTCCAAAAGATACCTATGGTTTAGAGCCATAGATATCGGTAATGATGGGGTAGGCCATCATACCGTAGAGACTATTGGGGTAGACCAATAGTATAGAAGTTATAGAAAAATGAACCGATGAATGATTAAAAGATAATAGTTTTAATTTACCGAAAAAGAAGAAAGGGAAGAGTCATGAGTATGAAGAAATTATATTTTAAAATCTTTAATATGCCATTTAGTTTGATTGCCTCTTTGATCCTCCAGTATATAAACTAATGGGGATATTTTTTGCAACACAGTGGACTTCACATATTTCGGCGCTAATTTTGCGCTAAAATAAGTACCAGCCTGACTATTTACATAGTTTCTTCGCCAGACTGTATCTCCTACGTTATATTCTTTAAAGGTATGACTTTCGTTATAACGAGAAGAGTTACGAGCATGAGCAATATAGAGGGCTATCTGAACTTTATCGAAAGTTGCAGACAATAATCCTATGTTATTAGCATAGATATCCCTAGGAAGAAAAACGATTTCATCAAGATTATTAGTTGCTGTATAAAGTGAGCCAGAAGTAACTGTTTCGCGTCCGAAGCACAAAAAGTTAGGAGAGAAACCAGTGGTTACATTAGTTGTGTTGTTCATAGTGTATTGGATTTTAGGAAGGTGAATATCCCAAGATCTATGGTCATCACCAACCAAAGATGACAAAGCTGTGATTATAGTACGATTGTATCTTTCAGTTGGATTAACTTGAGGGCAATAGTGAGGAGAGAAAAATATATGTGGTATGTTAAATCTGCCCAGAAAGTTGCGAAATTCATGGGATTGGAATTGTGATCCATTGTCCATAATAATGGTTTGAGGTACTCCATGAACTAGAAAAACAAAATTTTCTAAGTTAGAGATGATGTTAGCACTAGTGGCCCGTTTTAGTGGAAAGATTAGGGAATATTTAGTAAAACAACAATTAACCACTAAAATAAATTGATTTCTACGTCTGGTCATTGGTAGAGGACCTATTAGATCCAGGGAAATTGTTTGAAAGGGCCTGGAACAAATTTTTGGTTTGCCCATAAGGCCAAAGGGAGAGTGATTTGCATGTTTGTAAGCTAAGCAATTATCACAGATAGAAATTACCTTAGCGATGTCCCTAAACATAGCCGGCCAGTAATATAGAAGTGATAATTTTTTATAAGTTTTAAAGATTCCTAAATGAGGTTGGTCTATGGACCCATGATTATCTTTGACCAGGGTTTCCCGGAGATTAGGATGAGGAACTTCTTTCCACGCAAAATCCTCAGTTAACGCGTTAGGAGATTGAGTATAGCGTAATAATTTATTTTCACGAATAGTATAATTGGGATATTGATCAGGATTGCTACGACATTCTAAAAGTAATTTGTTATAGTGTTCTAATGCTGGAGATATAGGTTGGGGATCAAGTGAAACCGGATTAACGCCAAGTGAATATGATGTAGAATTACGAGAGAGTAAATCAGGGACTAAGTTGTCTTTACCTCTTTTGTGTTTTAGAATAAAATTAAAAGATGACAACCTAAGAGCCCACCGCGCGAGTCTACCAGATGAATTAGATAATTTTAGAAACCATTTAAGTGCTGCGTGGTCTGTATAAACAGTAAATTGTTTACCATTGTCAATATAACAACGCCAATGTTCTAAAGCTGAGATTACTGCAAGAGTTTCTCTTTCTGTAGTTGAGTAATTTCGTTCATTTTTATTAAGAGATTTGCTCATATAGGCAATAACTACTTCTTTGTCGTCTTTTACTTGTGTTAACATACCTCCGATTGCAAAGTTAGAAGCATCGCAATGTACCGAGAAAGGGAGGTCATAATCTGGACAAGCTAGTATTGGAGCAGTAACAAGAGCTTCTTTTAGTTTATTAAAAGCTAAGGTAGCTTCTGTATTCCAAATGAATTTAGGAGCATTTTTACCGGAAGAAGTTAATTTATTAAGTGGAGTTGCAATTGCGCTGAAGTTGGGAATAAAACGTCGAAACCAACTACATGTTCCAATAAATCGTCTAACTTCTTTACGAGAAGTGGGGGTAGGGAATTCGAGTATTGCTTTAATTTTAGCCGGATCTGATCGTAAACCTTGTTCATCTACAATGTATCCTAAGTATTTAAGTTCATTTTTAAAGAATTGACTTTTATCAAAGTTAATAGTTAATCTAGCTAACTTTAATTTCTCCAGAACTTTAACTAGATAAGAGATATGTTCTTCAAATGATTCCGAGATGATAATTATATCATCAAGGTAACAAAAGACTTTGTTGTCAAATTCAGGGGTAAAAAGCATGTCCATAAGTCTTTGTTGAGTAGCTGGGGCATTAGTTAAACCAAAAGGCATGATAACAAAGCGATACATGCCGCGACCAGGGACATAAAAAGCTGTTTTATCTTTATCTGATTCGTCCTTTAAAGGGATCTCCCAAAATGCTTTAGCAATATCAATGCTTGAAAGAAATTTAGCGTTTTTAAGGTTATCTAAAATTTCATTAACAAACGGAAGGCTGTACGCGTCTCTACGTGTAACTGAATTTAGTTTACGACTATCAACACAGAATCGCCATTCGCCATTTTTTTTAGGTGTAATGATAACCGGAGAAAGCCAAGGACTTTCGCATTTTTCAATAACGCCCCATTCTAACATTTTATCGACTTCTTTAATGAGAGCTTTTTGTTTTTCAGGGGAAAGACGATAACATCGTTGTTTAATTGGAGGAGTATCACCTGTATCAATATGGTGATTGATAAGATGAGTGCGGCCTAGTATTCCTCTACTTTCAAAGGATATAGCTTTAAATCGTTCAATCATATCATTAGCGATAGTTTTTTGCTCTAAAGATAGATTATTATAAGGAAGTACTTGTTTAGTTTCAGTAACCCCTGAACATTTAGAATTTGCTTTAAAAGCCGAAGAAAGTATGTGTGGAACAAGGTTAAACTTTTTCCAAAAGTCGACTCCTAAAATAATTGAAGGAGATATGTTAGGAAATACGAAGGCTTGAATTAGATGAGTTTGATTATTGTATCTAATTGGAATATCAATTGAGCCAAGGGATTTACTTTTATTATTACTGGCTGTAGTAATAGTCATTGGAAAAGACTTGGATAGCTTGAAGCCTAATTTTAAAATTTCTAGGTGAGAGTTATTACCAAGTATTGTAATAGAACTGCCACTATCTAGTAAGCCGGAAAATATTTTGTCATTGATAGAAATATCAATAAAAGGACGATTAAAATCTTTTTCATTATTGTATAGTGAAGTGATTTTGTAACAATGAAAGAAATTTTTTATAGTTTGTAACCAATCATGCCAGTCTGATTGATTAAAGTTTTTGTTATCCAAGTCGTTGTTTAGTTTTTTGAGTATTTAGTTTTATTACAGTTAGGGCAATCAATAGATTTGACATTTTTTAAACCACATCTAAAACAAATAATTAATGTACGAGGTTGAGTGCAATTAGTTAGTGTATGACCATTAGTGCGGCAGCGTACACAAAAGGCATTATAATTAACTTTAATTGTATTAACTTGAGGTTTATTGTTAGAATGATTAAAATTTGTCCTAGTAGGGAAAGCGTAAGAAGTTGAGGGTTTTAAAGTTGAGTTAGTTGATTTATAGTTAAATTCAACAGTTAGAGGGTTTTTAGTAGTTTGAGGTTCATTGAAAAGTTTCTCTTTATCCAAAAATTCTTCATATTTTTGACAACATGAAATAAGCGCATGAATAGAGTCAATATTATTATTCGCGATGTAAGGTGAATAACACGGACGAATATTACGAATAATAATTTGGAGTTTTTTAGTTTCCGTTAGTTTTTCTGAAAGTCGGGAAAACATGCCAGTTAAAATGGAAACAAAAATAACAATAGATTCATCTTTGCCTTGAGTTCGGCTATTAATGGCTTCTAATAATTTATGGTCATAGTCGAAACCGCCAAAGTCTTTTATTAAAGCTTCGCATAATTCGCTCCATGATAATAAAGAGTCAAGTTTAAAACGAAACCAGTGTAAAGCGTTATCAGTCAATAATTCAAACGCATGATCTAGTAGTTTGTCCCGAGAAATATTTCTAGAAATACTAAATTCTTGAATTTTCTGAATAAAGGAACGCGGACAAGAGTTTCCGTCGTATTTTATTCGTTTTAAGTCGTTAAGGGAATTATTAGAAACAGAATTTAGTGGTTGAGATTGAATGTCGGGAAGCATAGTATGGAACATTGTGTCATTGGGGCTATTAGGAGTTGAAGAAGGGCGGTTAATTTCTATAGGTTGAAGATTAATATTGGGAACAGTTAAAGAATTAAATTTTAATTCCAAGTTAAGAAATCTTTCCTTAGTTTTAGAGAAACGATGTACCTCTGATGAATCTGAATCAATGTCAATCCTCTCTAGTCGAAAGTATAGGTGGTTAATATAAGTTTTAATTTTTTTATTTAGCCTTTGATTACCCTGTTCCAAAGATAGTATTTTTGATTCGATATAATTTAGAGTAATGGAAAGTTCATCCAAATCAGTTTTAACATCTAATATTGAATCCAAAATCTCTTCAGATGGTTTACTTGGCGCGAGTTGAACAATTTGTTTTTTAAGTTGTATTATTGTATCTTTTGGTTCTTCTAATCTTATTTTTATCTCATATTCTAGCTCAGCTTTATTTAAAAGTTCAAAGAAAATAATTCTATCCATGATAAAAGTTAGAGAGTGTTAGAGAGCACTAGGACAGTTTAAGAGGACTCTTAGCGGATTTTGTAGAGAGCACGAGGGAGGACTCAATGAGTTTAGAGAGAGTAGAAAATTATAAAGTGAAGAGTTAAGTAGATATGAGATGAGGTGAGAGGTGAGTTAGAGGTTGAGGTTGATGAAAAGATGATACAATATGCTTGCCAAATTATACTCACTTGAGGAAGTGTTAATTTAGAATTTTGGGAGGTGGGTTCGTGAGGAGGGCGCCAATCTGTAACGAGTTTATTTGTCAGATAAAATACAATTTAGTATATGATTAGAAAATACAAGAAAAGTAAAAAACAAGGGAGGAGGAGTATGCCAGGCCTCAGTAGTGACCCTCTGGCAGGAAGCGGCTGCAGCAGGCAACGGTTCCCAGAAGGCAGAGGCTCCAGTAGGAGGCGGTCCTCAGCGGGCAGGAGCTCCAGCAGAAATCGGTCCGCAGCGGAAGAGGCTCACTGCTGGTAGTGACCTCCGCAGGTAGAAGCCTCCGCAGCGGCCCTCAGCAGAGAGTGGTCCTCCGCAGGGAGAAGCCTCGCAACGTCCCTCAGCAGGGAGTAATCCTCCACAGGGAGAAACCTCGCAACGTCCCTCAGCAGGGAGTAATCCTCCGCAGGGAGAAACCTCCGCAACGTCCCTCAGCAGGAGGCAGTCGCAGATAGACGGAGGTAGAATCCGAGAGAATGCTGCTGTACCAAGGTCGAGGATAGACTGCTGCTGTACAAGAGTCGAGGATTAACTGCTGCTTGAAAGTCGAGGATAAAACTCTTGCTTGAAAGTCGAAGATAGAAACCCCTGCTTCTTCTGACGGGCCACGCTTTTATACCCGTCAGCTAGCCTTCATAATTATTATTCTTTTCCATTTTTAAATAGCATCAGCCAGTTTTAAAAATCATTTTTCTTTTCCACTAACAAATGGTTTCTTCAAATGTAGTGGATCCGAATATATCGGACCTCCTTTGAGTGCGTAAATTTAGAATTAAGTTATTCAGTACAATCATTATAAAAATTAAACGAATACAATATTTTATAGCGAAATCAATAAGAATGATTTTAGTTATATAAACCAAAAAGTAGTACCTATCATAGACTAAGACAGACAGAAAAATAAAAGGAACTGACAGTTTGACATTTGACAGAAGTGTCACAACATGAAAATTAACAAGTAAAAATATTATAAATAAAAGGATGATAAATGAGATGAGAAATAGTATTATGAATGATGAGAAATAGTATTATGAATGACGTAAGTATACATAAATACTATAGTAGGTAGTAGGTATCTGTTGTACCTATTATAATCAACAAGGTTTGTGATGATTATGATAGTATTTCGGACTATTTCATTAGATGCAGTGGTTTATAATGAGGGGACGATAAGTACAAATTAACGAATTCGAACGGAAATTCGCGACCATAGATTTTATATTTTTTAGCTTTCCTGAAGTACAGTTTTTTTTTTTTAATAAATGAAGAATTTCACTGCATTCTTTCAATAACATAACATAACAGGCGTGATGTTATGTAGTACGTATATAAAAATTTACTATAGGTACCTACAGGTACACTTCATAGATATCCGTGAGTGTACCTAAGGTAGGTACCTACTTCTGTCTAATCCTTCGAATAATATTAAGGCAATGCTTGTACAGTCCCTAATGTTTCCCATAATTGACTATGGTGATGTGAATGCAGATCTTCTCAATAAACTGGACCGTCTTCTCAATAACTGCATTCGGTTCGTTTTCAACCTTCGTAAGTATGACCATGTATCCGAGCATCGACTGATTTTCAAATGGTTGCCCATTCGTCAGCGCAGCTAGTTCAGGGCTCTGTTTACGTTGTTCTCTATTCTTGACAAACCCACTGCTCCTTCTTACATGACTTCCCAAATTCAATATTTATGCTCTGCCCATACTAAAAATATTGGTTCCACCAACAATCGTCTTCTACGATGTCCTTCTCACCGTTCTTGCTTCATTCATTTGTCTTTCTTTGTCCAGGCAGTCTTTCTGTGGAATGCGCTCCCTCTGAACACCAGGACGGCAACCAGTCGGTTATCTTTTAAAGTGAAGGCACGTGAACATATCCGTCAGAAGTTGGCTGTAACATCCCAGCGCTGATTTGCTGGATTCATTTTCTCCTCTACCGATATTTTTCTCTCCTGACAGTTAATTTTGTTTATATGTATGTATAAGTATTTATTCTTGTATTTTATAGTCATTTCCTAGCTATCCCGTATGTTGCACCTGCCATGTCTTGTCTCTGCATCACCCTAAGGTTGACTGGTAGAAAATGCCTCAGGCATTATGTTTGCCTTTGTACAGTTTTTTTTTTACTTGTGCATAAAGTTTTAATAAATAAATAAATATTCTTCGAGGGTTAGGCGGAGGTGTACCTGTGGGTGTACCTATAGTTCACTCACTCTGTTCATTCATTACTACATCCTTGCTGATATTATAAATCCGTAAGTAACTCTGTCTGTATGTTACCTTTTCACGCCTTAACCACAGAACGGATTTCGATATTTATTTAATTTTAATTTATCCATTTATTTCAGGCATCAAGGCAACACACACAGGCAAAACACATACAATACAATATTAATATAACTTAAAAATACTATAAATACATACAACATTATAATTACACTAAAAACTAACTAAACACGAAGTGACTGCGTCATATTTGGCAAGGAGATAAATGGCATCTTGTGGAAGGACACAGGCTACTTTTTATCCCGGTAGCACGTTCCCGTGGGAATCACGCGGGCGAAACCGCGAGCAGAAGCGAGTTAAAAATAGTCAACACCAGCTCCCTTTGTACTATCTAATCTATATATAGCTTCTATCCATCCAATCACAACCTCCTATACAAACATAATAACATCTTCATGCCTATTAACTCCGTAATTAATCCACAGGTTTAATACATAGAAATTAATAGCATACTATACGGACGAACAGTGACGTCATCAGCTTGGCCATTGATCGCAACTATTGCACAAAGGGCTGGAGTGTGACTGATGTATGTCATGCTGATTGATTAGATGTAAGAAAGGTGATTGGAAAAGTGATTATTGATTTTAGTATTAAGGCAGATAGCTTCGAGGATTGTATGAATATATCAGGTGAAAGAATTAGCAGATCAGCAAATTAACAAATTAAATGACATTTATTCAAATTACACTGACAATCAGCACTTTTTTAACGTCAAAATTACATAAGACAGTCCCCCAAAACGCCCGGCCTCCACCATTAAGAAGTGGTGCAACAAACTCCGCAGCAGAATATCTTTCTTATAAGTTAAAAGAACTTGATCCTATACAATAGTATGCAAAGTAATTAACGTGTAATGTTAATTAATTTAACAAAGAAACAAAACACATTAGATAAAATTATTTGCCACACTGCCATAGCAGGAAGGAGGAACATAGGAGGTTCTTTAAATGTATCTCTAGTTTTTAGGACTTCGTAGCCAAAAAATTTCAACGGGACTATAAATGAGCCTATGCCGTGTGTCTGTCTATTACAGGACTGTTTCTTTAGAACGTATTCTTGTTCTGAACTTTGATCCAATATTTTTAAATAGAAAACTATAATGTGTATAAGCGTACAGTAATTAGAGTATAGTACATAACACTAAATCGCTTATCACCACCAGGTCAACAAATAATTTAAGTCACGCGGACGACACGGTGCTGCTGAACACGTCAGTCGGCACCTCGGCGGCGCCGGCGGCAGTATTAGGGTACAGACGCCAGCACATCAACCTACTACAATCTGTCAAATTTCTTTAATAGATTTTCAACTTTATCGCTGAAGCATAAGGTTCAAACTTGATTGGGAAAATTTTACAGATTGGGGTAGCTGGATGTGCTGGCGTCTGTACTATTGGCCACATGTGAACTTTTCGGAACTGAACATGGGTTGTTGTATAACATTCGTAAAAGTCAGTACATTGTTTTAGAGGCGAGGACCAAATACCATTTTGATGTGCCTCCCTTACAGCTTAACGGTGTTTCTCTTGAGCGAGCGGAACAACTTGAATACCTAGGTCACTGGTTACTACTGACATTAAGGACAACGCTGTCATTGAAAGGGATCGGAGTGCTCTATCCGTGCGTGTGAATACGATATCCCGCAGGTTTACACGTTGTGCTGCAGACGCAAAGGTCTTTAGACCTTTTGTACCACCTTCTACACATGCAGCTTGTGGGGGAAATATTCGCAGGTGGCGTATGGAGCCCTTCATGTCCAATTTAATAACGCATTCAGAAAACTGATGGGGTTGCCATGGCGTTGCAGTGCGTCAGGGATGTTTGCAGCGGCGCGTGCAGTTTGTTCTAAACAGTAATGCGCGAGCGCGCAGCGTGGGGTTATGGCCAGCTCTAACAGGGATCAGAAAGTGATAGCTGACAGAGCGGACTGTCCGAATGTAATTCATTGCTGTCAGTTACATGTGTCACCGTATCGTGTTGTTTACTAATACTTAATTTTGAGGACAATGTTACTAACCCTATATGAGTCTTGCCTAGAATTTAAGATTATGAATTTAAATAATTATGCTAGATGAGAAGCAAGCAAATCAATTAAAAGAGAATGAATGATGAAGTGAATGAGAAATTTTAGTTATGGCATAGATCGTGATACCGTGACTTTGTCCCACATTTTGTAACATCTCTTTATGAGCCAAACAGATATTGACACTAAAAGCGATATTTTGGTTCTAATCAATAATTCTTTGGCTCATTAGCAGTACTTCCACGATACTACTCCTCTCCTAAACTCAGCTGTCTAATAGTAAAAAAGCCTAAATATTTGATTCCACTCAACGAAGCACCCGGTGTCCGCCAGAGGGCATTCGTTAATTATTAACTGCCAGTCACAAACTGACACTTGTTGCCAACATTGACGTTAAACGCGGAAGAAGTTGCATATGAAAATTTTAATTAACTTTACCAACAATTTTGAGTAATTTTGAAGTTTTTTATGGTGGTAGGGGCTAAGACAGAGAGTTAGAAAGATCATTGTGAAAAGAGCAATCATCTTGATGTAGAAGAGTTCCATTAAATATAGTAACGAGAAGGTTTGCAAAACAAATACTGTCGGGAAATAGATTTTCAGAAAGCTGTCAAATTGTTATGGTAAAATGAAATGATACTCTTTTCTTGGAATCAGTAGTAAGAGTTCATTTTCAGCACTGAAGAAATTCTTAACAAAATTGTTAAGAATTTCTTACTAAAACTGTTCAGAAATTCTCATTAGCATGCTGGAGATTAAAATTGTTTCCTGCATAGCAAGACACCTCATTACACGAGCCTTAACTCCCAAAATTAAATGTAACATCTCTGCTTAACCCTTCAGAACATACAGCCATGCTGTAACATGGTATAACCCAACATTATCTACATAATCCTGCACCGACGGCGAGGGGTGCGGGGGGTGGGGTAACGTTAAATTATGAGTAAGAAAGTTTTCCGCTGCGAGTTCGGCAACTTTCGCCACACTTCGTACCGAGGCTTTAATTATATGGATTGAAAGGTAGCTGGTCTCTGAAGCTTAAGATTTTAGGTAGACGGTTATTAAACCTGGGTGTGTTGGAGATCAAAGGTTGTTTATCCTGAAAATGATAAGTTTAAATGTTAGGTATAGGGACATTGTTCCTGTGACAGAAATATTTTGTCATATTTATCGCGTATCGGCGCAGTGAATGGTTTTACATTCAGTTTTTTGTCTAGCTAGTTAGTAATATCTTGTGAAACTATAAAGTCATGAGACAACAAGATTTATTTAGGACGATAAAATATATACGCTGGATAAGTTTACCCACATCGCTGTCGACTGGTAATGTACCCAAGAGACTGGCGGCATTGCCACGTTGTATGGCAATACTTAACCTCTCGCCAAGGTAAAAACCAGTCACCGTAGTAAGAAGCATCGCCACACGTTGCGTCTCACAAGGCCTACCCACCGTCGCGGGCAACGCCGACGGTGACAAGAGCTCGTCGGATGATGTCATTAATGTTCACGTGCTGCGCTAAGCAACCCGCACTTTGGCTGCAAGACAGTCCGTGGTGTCTGAGGCTGTTTACAACTTTGCCGCAGTAACAGCGATGATGAGAACAGCGAGGCGGAAAGTAGTCACCGTCAGAATGAACGGTCACTAGGCGTATTTAACGTTGAATTTATGTCCAATAAATGCTTCCCTATTGCTTCTATTTGCTTCTTATTCTCAAACACTTGCTTCCATGGTATTCTAGAAGAAAAAAAACATTTTAAGGGTGACCCTTCATTCTGATGTCAGGACGGGTATTTTCTCGTGGTCCTACTATTTTGTCCTACCAGTAGGTCCACGAGGGTATGTTATTGCTGTTGGTCCTACTGAAGTTTAGAAACTAAAATGTACCTCCTGTATAATGAAATTGACTGGATAGGTGTGGGGCGTGTCTCAGTTTCAGTCTTCATAAGTACTGCTTTCTTAGTGAGTCAACATCACTTTTAGTACATACATCTTTTTAAAAATATTGTTGATGACATATTACTTCTTTATAATTTATCTAATAAAAGAGGGGTCCGTGGCTAAATAATAACAGCCGCACAGGTCGATCGATCAGGTTAAGCTACGCTTGCCGCGGTTGGTCTGTGGATGGGTGACCATCTTTACATACTGAGACCCCTCCGTGCCTCGGAAAGCACGTTAAGCCGTTGGTCCCGGCTGTCATTCGTGGATCTTTGACAGTCGTTACGGGTAGTCAGAAGCCCGAAAGTCTGACAACCAGTCTTACCAAGGGGTATCGTATTACCCAGTAACTGGGTTGTGGAGGTCAGATAGGCAGTCGCTCCATGTAAAATACTGGTATTCAGCTGCATCCGGTTAGACTGGAAGCCGACCCCAACATAGTTGGGAAAAGGCTAGGCAGATGAATTTATCTAATAAAAAATTACCGGTTGTTTTATTAACACCATGAATTAATTCTAATTGAGATTTTAGAATGTTATCAAGTACTTCATTATTAAAATATTAATGAAATGTTTTTTTTTTTTTTTTGTTAATAAACCATTTACTTAATCAATATCGTAATTTGTATCTGTATTATTATCAATGAGAAAAAAAATGTTTCATTTATACCAACATGGGCACTTTGGCATTGGCAATTGTTATAAAAGCGGATACTGTTTATAAGAAAGGCTAGCTTGTTTTAGTTAGGTATCACAATTTCATGTTTACTACGTGTATTTATACTTATTATGGAAATCGCTTCTTATTTTGAAAAGTCCTAAGTTTTTGCGAACATACAAAATGCTTTCTAAGATATAAAGAGAAGGCAGTATGAAGACTGAAACTGAGACCCGCCCCACACCTATCCAGTCAATTTCATTATACAGGAGGTACATTTTAGTTTCAAAACTTCAGTAGGACCAACAGCAATAACATACCCTCGTGGACCTACTGGTAGGACAAAATAGTAGGACCACGAGAAAATACCCGTCAGGACGGCCGGTCACCGAGTCATAGCGACCCTGATAAATAGAAGTATTGAAATTCACGGTGGCCATTAATTACTTCCCGTTTGCTTCTCTCAATGTTTTACAACGACTATACTGTAACTATCACGCCAACAAAGATATCAACAAAAGTGTTGTTTATCAATATTTTTAGCGCCTGACAAAAAAAAAAAGCAAAACTCTTATTTAACATTGCAGTTATGCTTGTGTAGGCGATAAATCTATCGTATTGTATTGGTGGCTTACAGCTAAGTATTATGTTATTAAAAAGAAGTCCCTATCGTATATAATTATAGTGACAAAAATTCAGAAAAATTTAATAAACATCATTCAAAAACACCATTATTATATTTCAATTCTTAACTTCCTAGGGAGTATTCTTATAGGCGCTAGCAACTGCACTGCGATTCTGTAACCATCTCGCCGTGAAAACTTAGGCGAAGTGAGCGTGGAGTGAGCTGTCAGTGTCATTCCACCTGATACTAGGGATTGACCAAGCATACATTTATAATCATAATCGAGATTTTAATAATATTTTTTATGTTAATTCTATTGAAAATTTTATATAATTTCAAAGCTAGTATTTTAGTTGGCAAAACAAGCAACAAAAGTGTTGTTTATCAATATTTTTAGGTGTCCGTTTCAATGGCGCGGCCATGACAAAATAAATTAAAAAAAACTATTCCAAGATTTTGTAAAAATTTGTAGAAGTTGATTCCCAAAACGATAAATTTGTCAAAGCCATGGTTAAAAAGTTATAAGGGTTTGAACGTGGCCGCGCCATTGAAACGCGGCGAACCGCGCGGCCATGGAGATCTTTAAAACTAAGCGTTGCAGAGACCTGAAATTTTGGTAAATTACAGATTGAATTTGTAGAAAATTTGTAAAAATATAGAAAAAATTCCTGGGTTTATATTTTAGGAGCTGTAAGACTAAAACCCCATGGCCGTGCCATTGAAACGATGAAAGACACGTTTTCGCTGATATCTCGCTTAAAAAGCATCGCAGAGGTCTGAAATTTTTGTAATATCTAGATTTGAATTTGTCAAAACTAGTAAAAATACAACAAAAACTCCTAGGTTTATATTTCAGGACCTATAAGACAAAAACCCCATGGCCGCGCCATTGAAACGGTCAAAAATACGTTATCGCCAATATCTCGCTGAAAAAGCATCGCAGAGGTGTGAAGTTTTTTGTAAAACCTAGATTTGAATTTGTCGAAATAGATAAAAATGCACAAAAAAATCCTAGGTTTACATTTCAGGAGCTGTAGAACGGAATCGGTAATACGCCTTGAATATGTCGATTGGGTGACCATGGCTTATTGTTTACAGAAAACTTTCCACCTATTTTATATTAGAAATGATATCTCAAGGATTCCAAATTAAATGAAAATTAAATGATAAGATACAAAACCATGTTTATTTCTTTAAAAATCGTTGCTTGATAGCTGAAAATATTGTGGTTTTGAGTACACGTGCGAAACCATACAGATAACTTTGCACAGCATTCGTAATTCCTGCAAGATAGTATAATTTGATGAATAATAATTGTATACTCAAACGTATAACTTAGTATGCCTATGACTAATTCTGCCAGAAATAACCCCTGTAATTAAGTCATACATTCCAACATTGAATAGCACTGAAGGAATTAACATGGCCACAGACGCATTGTACGTAGAGGCTATCTATGTAGCCTTCCCTTTAAGGCGGAGGTTCCCGAAAACGGTCAAAAAGTTGGTTTTTTAAAGCAGTGTATCTCTTAAACCGTAAATACTTTTGACCAAAGAAAAAATTATGATATTTTCAAGTCTTACTTTAATACAGTGATGGAACTGAAATCATAAATAAATATACATTAATGCATCAAAATAATGTTCAAATACACCTCTTAATTTTCTTTAAAAGCAGTTTATCCCTTCATTAACAATTTTAATTACAATTAAAAATATACCATTAAATGTCTATTCACGCCATGAAATGTCATGGGTCGCGTGAAGTGATCACTTCACGCGACCCATGACATTTAATGGCGTGAATCGGGTGAAGTGATAAGATCACGCCGCGCTTGCGCGTTAGTCACTGTCATTATCACATTGGAGATTTGTTCTTACTTATTTAACTTGTAAGGCGTCCCAACAATGTTCCAGTCTAACTAGTAACTAGTTCTAGTGAAGTGATCACGCCACACAAACTACGTGGGGTTAAAGTCTAACCATGGTCCGTCACGCGTCAGCAAGGCACACCGTTAGCACTCGGTGACTTGACACACTAGGCTATCTCTTCTAATTGAATAGATTAGCGTTGTTAGTCTTTACTAGACTCGATCTACCATCGCTCAAACTAACAAACAATGTCGATGCGTATTTTCATTAGTCTAGCTGTCTTAAACGTGAATCCATTTTCGTAATTTTTTAGTTTGCTACTATGTTGTTATTAAAAAAAATCATATTTTATTTTGGTCTATTGCTGATAAGTGTAACTATCATAGGAGTGGGAGAATCGTAGCGGTGGTTGACTTTTTCTACTTTACCTAACTGATTTATAAATTAAACTTGAACCTTAAGTCTTATACTGAAAAAATACGTTTTTGGACTTAACAGGTTTCTCCCAGACACCACAGATTTTATTTACTGTTAGTGCGTGACGCGCTCACGCCTCAGGCTATATTGACTAGTCAGTCTAGGAAAAAAATAGAATTAACATAAAAAATATTATTAAAATCTCGATTTTAAGTTTCTGTGCTGCTATTTTATTTAAAACCCCCATGAAATAATAATGTTTTGCCAACTAAAATACTAGCTTTGAAATTATATAAAATTTTCAATAGAATTAACAAAAAATATTATTAAAATCTCGATTATGATTGTAAATGTATGCTTGGTCAATCCCTAGTATCAGGTGAAATGACACTGACAGCTCACTCCACGCTCACTTCGCCTAAGTTTTCACGGCGAGATGGTTACAGAATCGCAGTGCAGTTGCTAGCGCCTATAAGAATACTCCCTAGGAAGTTAAGAATTGAAATATAATAATGGTGTTTTTGAATGGTGTTTATTAAATTTTTCTGAATTTTTGTCACTATAATTATATACGATAGGGACTTCTTTTTAATAACATAATACTTAGCTGTAAGCCACCAATACAATACGATAGATTTATCGCCTACACAAGCATAACTGCAATGTTAAATAAGAGTTTTGCTTTTTTTTTTTGTCAGGCGCTAAAAATATTGATAAACAACACTTTTGTTGATATCTTTGTTGGCGTGATAGTTACAGTATAGTCGTTGTAAAACATTGAGAGAAGCAAACGGGAAGTAATTAATGGCCACCGTGAATTTCAATACTTCTATTTATCAGGGTCGCTATGACTCGGTGACCGGCCGTCCTGACATCAGAATGAAGGGTCACCCTTAAAATGTTTTTTTTCTTCTAGAATACCATGGAAGCAAGTGTTTGAGAATAAGAAGCAAATAGAAGCAATAGGGAAGCATTTATTGGACATAAATTCAACGTTAAATACGCCTAGTGACCGTTCATTCTGACGGTGACGGAAAGTAATGTAACATAGTATAGGGACTTTGTTCGACGACACTTTGTTTGACGAAGGTAGTGCAAGAAGCCAAAGATCCGACTCCCACTTACCCACAGCCAGCAGGCGCGCACTCTCCACAGTAGTGGCAGACGAGTCAAGTACATTGTTTTGTACTACTATACAGAGTAAGACAACAAGGCGTAAATGGCATCATATCATAATAGTACAGGGGAATTGTGAATGTTACTGGCGACCATATACACACATCAAAAGTGTCTAGGGATCAACATATATTTTTGCAATAACTTTTCTCCTGATTGATATTAATTAAAATTTTCTTTAAGGATTCATCAAATAAAGTGTTTTCGTTTGTCACAGTAACGATAAACCAAGTCACCTTTGCATTAATAAAGAAATTTGCCATTTTCCTAATAAAGGGATTTTTGACATTTGAACCACTAACACAAAAGTTCGAAAAAAAGACTGAAATAACAGTTTTCTTTAAAATTTTATTGGGTAACTTAAACAATTAATAATCCGTGTTTCTACCGCGAACACTAACAACACAAGAACATCGGTTTGGCATACTCAAAATGAGTTCATCCAAATCACGCTGTGGAATGGCAGCCCATGTTCGTTGCAACAACAAAAAAAGGTCTTCTTGCGACTGGATACCCTCCATATTCGGCAGAGCTCTTCTCTGTAGCATATCCCATGCATGCTCAATCGGGTTCAAGTCTGGCGACTGAGCAGGCCAGGGCAGGACATTGATGTTAGCTGCGGCGAGAGTCTGTCTTACAACTCTTGCGGTGTGCGGTCGTGCATTATCATGCATTAACTGAAATAAGGGACCGATTTGCACTTGTAGAGGAACGATGACGTCTGATACAATCGTCTCAGCATAAATTTGAGCGTTGAGGTTGCCTCTGATCCAAATCAACTCAGTTCTTCCGCCGATCCAAATACCCGCCCATACCATGATGGTTCCACCACTATAAGGATGGACTTCCTGGCAGGATTTTAATCGCTGTTGGCGTCCAGGGGTTCTCCAGTGTCGTATACGTCTTGTATCCGGTCTCATACCAAAACGAGACTCATCAGAAAAGCACACGAAACGCCATTGTTCTTCTGCCCAATTTCTGTGTTCAAGAGCCCATTGATATCGAATCCTACGATTGTGCATTGCTATAGGTGGTACCCGTAGCGGTCTTCGGGAATGAAGGTTCACTTCATGCAAGCGGTTTCTGACTGTTTGGTCGCTAATTAAGTTCCCTGAAGAGTGATGAAGCCTCACGGCTAACATCATGGCGGTTATTGTTGGAGCTCTTCGAGTTAAGATTTGAATGTATCGGTCTTGTCTCCGTGTGGTGCAGCGATACCGTCCTCCATGGCGCTCAGCCACGGTACCAGTGCTTCGGTAACGTGTCCAAAGTCGACTGATAACACTCTGACTTGTATTCAGAGCTAAAGCCACAGTACGTTGCCGGGAACCAGCTTCTATCATTCCCACGGCTCTGAGCATTTCTTCCCTGCTTAAATGACGTCGCCGCTCCATAATAACGTTGGTTTTAATCAGTAGTAGGGAAACAGTAGCACTAATAATGTCTTCAATGCGTTGTATGTTTTTATAGGGAAAATATTGACAGCTGATTTTCATCTTTTACTCGAATTTGATTCACAGTTCCTGATTCAAATTATGAAATGCACCAAAAAGGATCCATATAAATTTATAAAATCATAAATTTATTACAAAGCCACATCTCAATCTCAAGAAATCCGCATAAAAATGCTTGATCCCTAGACACTTTTGATGTGTGTAGATTGAAATATCAACAGTTAAGGTATTATTTGTGCACAAATAAATAAATAAATATCATTACTCTTTTTCAAACCTATGGTAATCGGTAACACAGAGCGATAACTTACTTTCAAGTATGGACTGCCAGCCAAAGAGTTTGACAGACAAAGAGCTCTATATTAATACTACAAAGGCTACATAAGTTCTTGGATCATTGCTTTCTAAGATTAAAATTATCTTTGTCTCCCTAGAAACCTTTCAGCCAAACACATTATAACATTATTGCTAATATATATTGAAAGAACAAAATGTCCAAATTCCTCACGAAAACTCCACATCTTCGACAAAGGTCTCTAACGATGACAAAGTATTCGTACGGTAAGCATCAGTAATTGGTCGTTAAAAGTAGTAGCTCTTTGTTCACGGGGATGGGCAGAGATCCTGGCGGGAGTTGTTAGCGAGGATGGTAAGCCGCTTGCTGCTTTATCTTTGAGAAATGAAGATGGCAAAGAAATGATGAAAAGGGAAATAATTATTAGAAGACCCAACCGTCTCTAGAATAAATCAAAAGTACGAAAAATAAGAGACAGAGAGTATCATAAATAGCATTGCTTTAGCGCTGATTTAAATTGAAGCTCTAACTGAAACGACACACAAAGTACAGACGCCAGCACATCAACCTACTACAATCTGTCAGATTTCTTTAATGGATTTTCAACTTTATTGCTAAAGCATAAGGTTCAAGATTGATTGGGAAAATTTGACAGTTTGGGGTAGGTTGATGTGCTGGCGTCTGTACATACTCAACCTGCCCAGAAACCAATCATTAATAGCTACTAAATAATCAAAAAACAGAGTTAGGTTATGAGGATTGATCCTACGGTAAGAGATTAAACAATAGCCATAATTAGATTGCCATCGACACAGAAGATAATAATATTGAACATTATATTATGAACTAGTTTCTCCCCGCGAATTAATTTGCGTAGAAGTCGTAAGACACCACAATTTACTAAAACAAAACAACCCACCGCGTCGCATCGCATCGCCCGTCCGCGCTGTAACTTCGTTTTCGCGTAGCACTTTTGTGATTTATTTTTTCTTTTTGCGCGTCTCCTATGGGTCCTAGCGTGATGTTAAGGAGCCTTCCTCACAGTTGGGCTAAAAATTCAAAAAGATTTTTTGAAATTTGAAATCCGACTTGAATTTCCAGAGATTAGCGCGTTCAAACAACCTCTTTCGATTTATTATTGGTATATATTTTAGATTGATCGAACTAAGAAATAATTTTCAACAATAAAATACATTTTACTATTGTAGGAAGTAAATGAAATAGTAGTTCAGGAAGTCAACAAATTTTGTTTGTACCAATCTACAAGCAGCATTTGAGCAAAACCTTCCTTCAAAATAACTCACTCTCATAAAATATTGTTCCAGCCGCTCTCAGATTAACATTAATTCAAGTTCCTATCTGAGATGATCACGCCAGCAATCATTAGCAGGGGAGGCAACAGGCGCTTCGCTGCGAGTATACACGACGACTTGTCGCGAATGTACGTAGTAGTCGAGAAGCTTGGAGTAATGCCGCGAGCGGAGAGGATGTAAAGTATGGTTGGGCTATTTTTTGCAATAAGACAAATCTCAAGCAAATACTACTTCAATGACAATAAGCAAGATAAGACTCATACAATAGCATTGCAATCACAACTTGACATCCTCTCCTGTCTCTAAAACATCACCATAGAAATAGAATGCTAGAATGCTTCGCTTCATATAGCTAATGATCTATATTAGAATGAAAAACTTCCCAAATTTTTTCTGGTCCTTAATAATATATAAATAAATAATGAATCGCCATCGCTTCTATCTTACACGACTCTCCGGAAGCCTTGCTCTTCGTCAGAAATAATGACGTATATCTTTTCGATGTTAAGTTCAGAGTTGTCAGCAAATTAAGACGAGTCGTAATGTATACTTGAAATGTTTCATGTTTGCTTCACTTTAGCTGTTTCATTAAAACAATATTGTTTCTGAAATGAATTGTATGTGTGATTGTCTGTTTAAAGCAGCCTCATAAGTTTGGGCTGCAGAAAGTCCTTCATTCTTAGTTAGTTGGAATAACTATGTGTTTCAACTATGTTTGGGTTTCTGAGTCTGGAGATCAAAAGGATTACAGTTGCTGTTACATTTAAGTACTAACTCGTTCACTAACAGAATTACTGTTATTAGTTTCTTGTTATTCAAAGCTAATAAACTTGTAGTATCTATAATAGCTGTATGTGGTCTAGTTTCTAATAAAGTGGCTGTTAAACCAAATTCTTAGTATTCTTGTTATGAATATAACTCAATATTCCTCTTTACCAGTGTGACTAGCATAATCAGCATATAATGTCCCCACTGCTGGGACACAAGCCTCCTCTCTGTGAGAGGGAGTGGGCCGTAATCCATCACGCGGGCCCAGTGCGGGTTGGTAGATGTCATATATCCTCGAATGTTTGGTTCTAAGTCATGCCGGTTTCCCCATGATGTTTTCCTTCACCGTTTTGAGAGCAGTGGTGATGAAATAATGTACACAAAGTAAAGCGCCTCACAGGCGCTAGTTCGAACCTACGATCTAAAACTCGTAAGTTGCGGCCATTTCTTCTGGGTCAACACTTCTCTCTAAGTTTGACTATTATCGTGATATTCACAACTTATTAAATTGCTTAAAATATTCCACTCAGAGCACTGATTTGAACCGCACTTGGACGAACAGCACCTGAGCACTTCCACTAACCGCACTTAAACAAAATTTCGTAACGTGCGGTTCAGTGGAACTATTTATCGTTATTGTTTTCAGTCTCCGAACGGCACTTGCATACAGTTTGTAGTGACGGGACGTGTGTATTCTTTGTTCAGGACTTTACCAACGTATCGATACGGTAAGTGCGTGTAGAACCACGCACAATATATGTCTAATAGATAGAATAAAGACATATTGTCTATAATAAATACTGGAGGGGCTTGTGGCTAAGTAATAACAGCCGCACGGGTCGATCGATCAGGTTAAGCTACGCTTACCGCGGTTGGTCCGTGGATGGGTGACCATCTTTACATACCAAGACCCCTCCGTGCCTCGGAAAGCACGTTAAGCCGTTGGTCCCGGCTGTCTTTTGTGGATCTTTGACCGTCGTTACGGGTAGTCAGAAGCCCGAAAGTCTGACGGCCAGTCTTACCAAGGGGTTTCGTATTACCCAGTGACTGGGTTGTGGAGGTCAGATAGGCAGTCGCTCCATGTAAAATACTGGTACTCAGCTGCATCCGGTTAGACTGAAAGCCGACCCCAACATAGTTGGGAAAAGGCTAGGCAGATGATGTCTATAATAAATACATTATTGATTATCTTTAATAAAATTTGAATATATGAGTATTTTTTTTTTAAACTTATTAAGTACTAGCTGTGCCCGCGACTTCGTCCACGTGGAATAGTGACTTTTCGGGCAGCATATTTTGAACTACATATACCGTCGTTTGAGTAGCTAAAAATTTACTTTACAGTAATGCTTCTCTGTATACGATATTTGACGTATGGCCATCGGGGATGAAAGCATACAGGCTCCTAGGATTGCTAACCCGTGACAGAGCCACATACAACTGACCGTGCGAGAAACAGCTGATACTTAGATCTACACCCACAACTTTCAGCGTCTGACCTTGGGCTTTATTAATTGTCATCACAAAACACAGGCTGACTGGAAACTGGACTTGTTTAAAACTAAATGGAAAATTGTTTGGAGTGAGAGGAATCCGAGGAATGAAAACACTTTCACCTTTTCCACACCCTGTTAAAATCTCTGCTTCTATCAGATTTTGTTGTAAATTGGTCACTTTTAACCTGGTGCCATTGCAAAGTTTTGGGGGGCTTAAATTTCTAAGAAGCATTATGGGTACGCCTACTTTTAATTTTATTTTATGTGCTGGTAGTCCAGGAGCATTGAGGGATTCTAAAAATTCTACTGGGTAGCTTGTACAGGCTCCTAGGATTGCTAACCCGTGACAGAGCCACATACAACTGACCGTGCGAGAAACAGCTGATACTTAGATCTACACCCACAACTTTCAGCGTCTGACCTTGGGCTTTATTAATTGTCATCACAAAACATAGGCTGACTGGAAACTGGACTCGTTTAAAACTAAATGGAAAATTTTTTGGAGTGAGAGGAATCCGAGGAATGAAAACACTTTCACCTTTTCCACACCCTGTTAAAATCTCTGCTTCTATCAGATTTTGTTGTAAATTGATCACTTTTAACCTGGTGCCATTGCAAAGTTTTGGGGGGCTTAAATTTCTAAGAAGCATTATGGGTGCGCCTACTTTTAATTTTATTTTATGTGCTGGTAGTCCAGGAGCATTGAGGGATTCTAAAAATTCTACTGGGTAGCTTGTAGATTCTCCTTCTTCCATGACTCTGGCTTTATATAGCCACGGACGCGCAGGCGCGAGGCGTGTACGTACTCTGATAGAATACCTTAACAATTAATGTTCGCCGTGATTCTTTAAATTGACATAACTTTTTTATTTATGAACCGATTGACATGAAATAAACACTAACTGTTAAGTGAAGCTTACTATAATATATTAGTGAAAACCGCATCTAAATCGAATAAGCCGTTTCTGATATTAGCGTGCACAAACACACAGACAAACAGATAAACCGACAAACAGACAAAAAAAAATGTAATTACAAATTCGGGTTCGGCATCGATATAATAACAACCCCTGCTACTTTTTTTTTATATATTTCCATTGTACAGACACCACTTTTCTACAATTTTATTATATGTATAGATTTTCGTTTTTTGTTGCAGACGAAGAATAAACAAGTTTTTCTACTTAGTGAAGAACCACACGAATTGCAATTAGTTAAAGCATTGGCTAATTCATATTTTAACGGAAATGGGTTTTTTGGCATTACTAATTTTGGAAAGCTACAGAATTCAAAGCTATTTAAAAAAAAGCCCTTATTTTTATGTATTGATAGCCAGATTATCTTTATTATTGACAATGGGGTTAAAATCTCGTTATTTATATAAGTAGTTAACTTGATTTGATTTAACACAGAGCAGCCGGATCATAGAAATATTTCTTTCATATATCTATGGGCCGGATACAAGGCTTTTTGGCCTTGTCATACTATATCATAGTACTGTCATTGAAAAATGAAAAAAAAAAAAAAAATTACATAATGTTTTGATTGTTAGTGCATAATTAGTAAAAAAAAATCATAAAAGTCAAAATATGTATAGAGTTTACGAGGACTTGACCTAGCTAAGAAATCAAATGAATTTTTTTTAAACCTACTAAACTAACCATAAACATGTTCGAACACCTACTAAAACCCATAAACATAAACATGACTCTTTAGACGATGACATTTCACGTCACGCGTTATTTATTTTATTTCGATTCGATTTTTCAAGGCGCCCGCCCTTAACATGGTAGGTTTTGCTGTCAGTTTTACCACAGTCAAGGATTGTGACTGATCGTCTAATACAGTGACTGATGGTTGCATGATAGTGCAACGCGTAACGTGCTACAGCCAGAGAAAGATTTTGTTTTGACATTTGAGACGCTCCATCAGTTGTGGGATACCACGAATCCTCAATACAAAAATAAATACAAAAGGTGTTTGATTTTTTAAATGGTGTTATAGTTAGGGGCCCGTGGCTAAATAATAACAGCCGCACAGGTCGATCGATCAGGTTTATTTATTTATTTAATACTTTAAGCACAAATGTACAGAGGCGGACTTAATGCCATAGGCATTTTCTACCAGTCAACCTTAGGGTGATGCAGAGACAAACAGTGGTAGGTGCAATCCTGCACGCTACCGCTACGCTTACCGCGGTTGGTTTGTGGATGGGTGACCATCTTTACATACCGAGACCCCCCCGTGGCTCGGAAAGCACATTAAGCTCCGGCTGTCATTCGTGGATATTTGACAGTCGTTACGGGTAGTCAGAAGCCCGAACATCTGACAACGAATCTTACCAAGAGAGGTATTGTATTGTATTACCCAGTCACTGTGTTGTGGAGGTCAGATAGGCTCCATGTAAACGAAGAAGAAAACCAACCCCATCCAACTGCTCAGAGTGGTGAGCCAGGGGTGTAATATCCCCGAAACTGTTCACCAACGCGTTGGAGTACGTCTTTAAGATTCTGGACTGGAAACGCAATCATCATCATCTGCCTAGCCTTTTCCCAACTATGTTGGGGTCGGCTTCCAGTCTAACCGGATGCAGCTGAATACCAGTATTTTACATGGAGCGACTGCCTTTCTGACCTCCATAACCCAGTTACTGGGTAATACGATACCCCTTGGTAAGACTGGTTGTCAGACTGGACTGGAAACGCAATATAGGAAGGAATGTTACAGACAAATGCTCACTTGCCGGGAGCCATTTACAGGAACGTTACTTTACATATGAAGCTTACTATAATTGAGCCTTTGCTTGTACCATTCATAAGAACGACAAATTACATGGAAATTGCTCGAAAAAATGATCTAGTGACGTAGTGTCTTAACGCTGATGTATCGCTTTCATTTCGCTACTGCGGTCCTCGGCGTTGGTGTGTAACCGGCGTTACATATTCAAAAGTCTTTGAAATAGTTTTTAGGCCAGAGGTTGCTTTACAAATTAAAAGAAGGATATTTTTTACTATCCGGTAGCATTTGTATTTGAATAAGACAAACACATCATTACGTAGTCTTACGCAGTCGCTAAGGTAAACTCTATAGATCGTGTCGTCTACCTAACTACACTCCGTAGTTTTGTTTCTTTCTTTCTCAGTAATAAGAAGAGACAACGGCATATTATAATGCTTAAAATGTAGTACCTACTATCGCCTATGCTAAAAATGTTGTGACATTCAATAATCCGACTAAATAGAAAGGTTGGCGGTTAGTGAACTACTTAAGGTATTTAGTAGTTGTTCCAGTTTTATTCCTTATTGTCACAGTTGCCATAGAAACTCTGCTGTTGTGTCATCGAGTGTCGTTTTCTATTTGTAATTTTATTTACGTTGTGTCGTTCTCTTCATATTTAAAATTTAGTGAAATAAGTTTACAATATAATAGCAATGAGGACCAGTGTGGCAAAATTTCCCGAAACTGCACCAATCTTGTCGCTTCTGCGTTAAGAATCGCGGGTTCATGCCGCATGAAGAAAAAAATTTGTGTGATCCATTCTTCCACATACCTAGTTCTTCCGGGTCTGGGTGTTTGTGTATGTGAGATTTGTGTTTGTAAATGCACCCACGGTACAGGGGAAATCCTAATGTGGGCAATGTTTAAAGAAATAATTGTGTAGAAGTACGTGTTTTTATGTAAATTTTTGTGTTCCTTATTTTGTTATAAATGTTGTATGTTTCCCATATATAATACAATAAATAAAAAGGTTGTTTATGTAAAATGTCTTTTATTTAAATTTTAGTTAATTTTAATCACAGAAAGCCTCCTAGTTAGCTGCGTAATGCCCTGCCCATTGGTAAGCTAGAAGTTTCATTTTCCTGTAATATTGGCTTGAAATTCACGTTGCTTACGTCGTTGGTCTTCAAATTCAGTGGCCGCTAACATATTCCATGCTAAATAAGCTGTTCCAGACATTATTTTGACTCAAAATTCTCAAAAAAATATATAATTTTAATGTAAACATCTTTGATTATAATCAAAGGTAAACATATGTTTCACGCGTCAAAATGCTAGTGAGCTACGTAACTACTATAGTAAGCGTATTTTTCGATAGCGTCTGTCTTTGTGACTCATGGTGCCGTTTCAACTAATCTCTCTCATCAAGTCTAGGGGTTTGTACGAAAGTGCGCGCATGTAGCGACGCAACAAAGAGAGGAATAATAATCCCAACCCCCACCCCCCACCGCCGTAGGTATCTCTACGTTGACGTCGTGGTGGGGCTTGCGCGCTCCCGAACTCTAGGCCTGTGCCGGAAGAGTTTACTTTGCCGGAACATATCTATCACATATCTATCTACGTATCTATCCTCAGGACATGTTGCCCCTTCGTCGCTACGACACTATGTGCTAACGACCGTTTTCGGGGGCCCATTATTGAGTATGCAAGTCACCCCCTGCCATGTTATCTGTGTTATTTATATAAAACATTGTTCAGGCAGGGGATATAGAATGTCCATAGTCCTAAATAACCAGTTCACTTTAGCCACCCAAACCCATTATCCAATATCTTTGTTTCCATATCCTGTAAATAGTCCTACACCAACCGGGGGTTGTCCTTGGGTGCACTTGCATAGTCTGAACAGGGATAAACGTCGGTTGGTGCCTCGTCTAACGGGACTCTGCCAGTTGGCTTCGGTCCCTCATACGCCTTCCAAAGGTTCGGGTGGGACCCTAGGGTCCCGACAAATATCAAAAGACGTATAAATAATAATACTACAATGGCGGTGACTGAATATATATACATTTTTTTTTATACATAATGCTATATCTCCTACGTGTGTTTTTTCGAAACATTACACAAAAACATCGAAACAAAGATGCGAGGTCATACACATTTGTGTACGCAAACACGATGGTTTTGTTTTCCGAGCTGCATGGAAAACATACCCCGCGCGGGTGGAGGAGTTTGTTTAATTTTCAACCGCCGCGCGCACCATGCACATCTAATCACAGCACATCTGCAGATCGGCTCGTATAAGTAAAAACAATTCTTTGAAATCGGTTTTAGAAACACGAACGAAATTGCCCAATTCAAACCGGTCATCAATCCGGGGCTCTTGATAAATGTCAAAATTTCGTAGTCGAAAAAACGGTCTAGCTTTAAATCTGTCTCTTCCTTGATATTGCTCGTCGGAACTCATTACGACATCTAAACAAAATGTGTTATTAACCTAAAAATATTTTAATACGCAGGAGACAGCTTGTGTATGAAAACAAATGTTATGTGTAAGGTTTTTTGTGTAATGTTTCGAAAAAACACGCGCAGGAGACACGCATTACGAGTAAGATACATGAACAAAAGACTTAACTTCTGTTGATTTGTATCGATATGTTTTGCTTGATAATGCTTTGAACAAAAAAGTATATCCCACCACTAAAAAAATAACGATAAAAAATAACGATAACAATAACGATAAATTGTTCCACTGAACCGCACGTTACGAAATTTTGTTTAAGTGCGGTTAGTGGAAGTGCTCAAGTGCTGTTCGTCCAAGTGCGGTTCAAATCAGTGCTCTGAGTGGAATACCTCAGAGAAAGTTTGAGACTAAAATAATAATTACACTTAGGAATTAAATCATTTGCCCGCTCTTCTCATCTCTTTAATGATTGGCATCGTCTAAGGTAGCCACGTAAGCAGTCAGTTATCTGTTTGCGAATCTAGAAACGTGTCTAAAACTAACCATTGTGTAATGGAAGCTACACGAACAGTAAGACTACCTGTCAGGTCGCTGTGATTTACTGCTGCGAGGTATGCAAGTGCCAAGCTGTCGTGAAGATGACGACTCTGGATAAGCCAGTAAGAGGTTTAGGGCGACGTCCAGTAGATGGATTTATGTATTCATTTACTTCAAATTGTACTTGAATTCGAGATTAAATCCATTAACAGATGGTAATTTTTTTACGTAAAACACAATCACTTCTATAAAACATGACGGAAAATAAAACAAGAATTAAAAACAAAGTTAGTATTCAAACAACAGCAGCCTAAATCCAATACAAGAGTCACCGGAGCTTGTAAACACAGTGAAACACCCTACTGGTCCTCATTAATCGCCGCGTTAATTGACACCCGAGCTATTTCCAGCCTTTTTATTGAAACCAGCGGTCAGAAACAGCCAACCTGCCGTAATGCCATAGGGCCCCAACATAAACCCTGCGGAACACCATTTAGAACTTTGTCCAAATTAACTCCAATATTATTTTAGGCCACGTTTAATTGTATGTAATTGTGACTCGGAATGGACAAAGGGTGACGGTTAATTAGTTTCATGCTCGTGTGTGTGTCCAAATCCAGAACTTTCGTCCGTTTTGTTTTTAAACAGAAATTTTAGACAAGAGATTATTTCACGGCTGACGTACCTCAAGATCAAATCAGTGTTTATGAAGACAAAGGCTAACATTGAGACAGTCAAATTGAACGGGAAATTGATGCGTACAATTCAAATTAAGAATTAGTCGGACAAAGATTATAATGTAATCTTTGTCCGGCTAATTCTTGTTGTTCGAGTTTAAGAATATTATTGTTCAACTCAAAAGTCAAAAGAAGATCAAAGATAAAGCTACCAAGAGATTCGATCTAGAAACTTCAAGATCTCTTCAAATAAAAGACGTTTTCAATCGTTTTGATTGTGAACATATAAAATAAATGCCAGGCTTATGTCATTGAATTTATATTCGTTAAATGGGAATCCCAAGTCTGCACAACAAACACTTTAAGTTTGAATTTAAATCCAATTTGAATCTATTGGAGAAAATACTCGATGTTCAATTTCTTTCTGTTTACGCTCTAACTAGATTCAAAGACGTGTGTAAATAAATAAGTGAATTTTTGCTGGAATGCAATGGTCTGTACTTTATTACATGTTTTATTGCTAAGAAATGCTCCAACCGATGTAAATGTAAACACAGTCGACATAATCAACCTTTTGTCCGTCACGCAAGGTTCAGTAAATGGCCACCTAGACAGCAATAAAATGAATAATTCGTAAACATCAAACTTTGTAAACATGCTCTAACAAATTTATGTTTTTATCACTGAAAATAAAATAGGATTAGTACTATTATATACCACAATTAGGAGCTTTTCATAAAAGCAGCAGTGGCTTACAAGTAGCAATAAATGCAATTAATTCATTTGGGAATGCAAATGACAAATGAAACGTAAAAGCGAAACACGAAACCTGAACTCTTTAACATAAAGCGCTGAACAACCACACAAAAGCAATCAAAACGCCAAAAGTCATCCAAAACATTTATTCAAGTGTAAAAAGGGAAAGAAAGAAACCGCCGCCATTGTTCCCGGCGGTATCATTCGCGACTCGATACCAGACGCTCAGACGTTCAAAAGTAAATTAAAACCGTCCATTGTCGAATCATAACTCGGTTGACAATCGAATTGACGAAAACAATCGCTTTCGTGCCATTGTCCGGTCGACAATGCACTGGCTACAAACTACGACGGGGAAAAACGTTCTAAATGCATTCACCCCTTCCCCTATCAGGGGGAGGTAGTGGATCCGCTCAACCTGAACGTTTACCGTCGGTTGAGAAATAGCGCTTTTAGTAGCATTTGGAGTGGATTCGCGCGTGAAGGCGGCAAAAGCTGGCAATTTCGGGCGGCACACAACAATAACACGCTGGAGACGTGGCGCGCGTGAAGGTGGCGTGAAGCGTGGATGGCGTGACACGCTCATATGGTGCCGTGACGGTCACGATACGGACATTGTTGTTAATTGTAGTTTTATTATAAAAGGATTTTGTTGTTAGTTTAGTTTTATAGAATGTAGGAGATTATGAATTTACTATTTTTAAGGGTTCCGTACCCCAAAAGGAAAAACGGAACTCTTATAAGATCAGTTCGTTGTCCATCTGTCTGTCCGTCTGTCAAGACCCTTTTTCTCAGGAACGCATGGAGTTATCAAGTTGAAATTAATATAAAATACTCAGGGCTGCAATCCCTTAAAGCGGTGAAAAAATCAAATTTCTAAGTCAACGCAATCAAAAGATACGGGCGTTTATGTTCCGTTTATGCCGTATATTTTGACACTCGCAAGGGAATCAAAACCTATAGCCTATAGCTATTATTATTATTATAAGGTACTTCCCGTTGACCTAGAATTATGAAATTTGCCAAGAAGCAATGTCGTTTAGCACAAGTAAAGGAAAAAAACCGTAAACAGTTACATACCTACAAAGGAGGATGGCGAGGTTGCATGTACTATGGGACCCAGTGTTAGGAGTATCGTTCAGTATGGAAACTTATAACTAGTTGTAGAACTATATAAAACTAGCAAAAAAGCAAATGGGCAGTATGTCGTAGAGGCTGGGAGAAAAAAGATATGCAATGTAAAAGATTATAACCTAAAATTAATCTAATAGTGCTTATTAAATAATACAATATCTTTTTTATGTATTATGTAGTTTCAAAAAGGTGATCAAACAGAATAGAAATATTTACCTACACTACCATCGTGTTTCTGCATCTCTCTTGCCAAATATAGGTACTTACCTAGGTACTCAAAATAAAAAATACGTCTGGGAGCTAGGAACTAGTGACTTGGTCAAAACGAGATATGAAATGAATACTGTAAGCAGTGTAAGCATAGACTAGACTGATGTTAGGATGACACTATAATCATTATTGGCTTTTGCCAACAACTAACAACAACAACTAAGCTGAAAGAAACGCAAATATCTAGCAGATTATGTAGTTTTAAGGCTCCCATTGGCGCGACGTGTCTTTGCGACTGAGATTACTTCTAAAGTCGGGTCGCACATTTTGCCAGTTACATGATTGATTGATAAAAGGGGGGTGAGCCAACTGTTACTAACCGAGCACATATTCAGACTTCGGGCTGATACTGAGAATTTCACCTTGCCTGTCTTGGGAATCGAACCCAGGACCCCATGTTCGGCAGTCGTGCTTACGATCACTAGACCAACGAAGCAGTCGAAAACTCCCTTCATGAAAAGCAGGAACTCCCTTCATGAAAAGCAATTTAGCAAAGACGTGATTTTATAGACTATTAAGAACTTGGATTTTTAAACAAAAGGTTTGTTGAATAAAACAATACATACTTAGAAAATCTTTTATTTCGTTTGTGATTATAAAATACAGGTTGTGATAAAAATAGGATAAGGGCAGGAGGATGATGATTATAATAAATACTAAGATATAGGCTGTGCGCTACCTCCTACACTAGATGTGGAAGGTGCAACAGGGGCAGAACTTCTGTGAGAGCTATCAAATACTCCATGTGCACATAAATAGCAAGGATATGCACACATATTTCATCAGTGTTGGTTAACTGAAACAATAAAAGTGAAAAGTTTTAAAAAACAAACACAAAAATAATAAAAATGCAGATCTATTGAGTATGCACGTCATTATTAGTCTTATCCATTCAGACACAACATTTCTTGTTTGGACTTCTGTTTCAGACATCTCTGGTTTGAGGACCAGTCTGTTCCTGATTCTCAAAATAGATCTTACGATGGCCAAGTTGCTGTCGGGTGTTATGTTCAGGATCTTCATTTGGGTTATGATTTATCAACTCCCAACAGGAATGACAAATAAAGTCGTCTCCAGTCATCTAAAAATAATTATGACCATTGTTTGAGAGTTATCAAATACACCTAGTTAATGTTATAATCATGTCAGTGGTTCAAAATCAAGAATGTGACCACTTCTTATCATCCTGCGGGTGACGGTTATACGTTTAAGTTCTTTATAATACGAGTGCGAGTCTTGCAATCAAAAGGAAACAAAACCACGCCACGGGATGTTACTGAAGTAAATGAGCTTAAGTACCAATTTATTTATAGGTATTACAATACTTACATCACGCGGATAAACCCACCTCTGAACTCTCTCGACTACCTGAGCACTTTCGTCGGACAAACGATATCTCCGTAATCGGGCAATGCGCAATTGACAATTCACACAACGCATTTTAACGGGTAACTAAGTCCAAACCACTTGCAAATCGGAATCCAAAGGTAAAGCCAAGTCGTCAAGAATCTACAAAATCGCATAGAAAATAATAGATATTCCATGTTAGCCGTTGAAAACAAACAATGGAATGGCACTAGACACTGACAGCCAACTCTAATTGACAGCATAACGTTCCATTCTATGTTGTCACAAATAATCGTAATAATTATAATATTGTACAGTCATACATTTTTGTATAAAAAATGTAAATCCATTTTTAATATTAACTTTTGTATGTTTTTCTCATAGTTTACATGTTTCGTTTAAAAAAAAAAATTGACAAGCGTAAACGTCTACAAGTGTAATAACGTAAATCATGTACGGTCTAGGTAATGAAAAAGTAGGTTGGAATGTAATATGAAACACGGTGCGTTTAATAACTGCATGATGAATTATTTTTAAGTAAATAAAAATCTATTCTAACTTTTAATTCCCATCACCTAGTGACTCAATATTTTTTATATAATCCTCTTACAAACTCTTAATTATAGTAAATATGAACTTGCAAGTGAACGACACTTAGTTAATTTATAAATAATGTGGGTCCAAACTCGCCATCCTCCTTTGTACGGAACTCTCGGTGCGCGAGTCCGACTCGCACTTGACCGGTTTTTTTTTTAATATGCCGTGCAAGTGCTTTGGGGTCCATTCAATAGCATAAGACTATTAATGAATCATTTTGATACTTAATTATCAATCAAATCATCTACTTATGTTTGCAAACAGGCAAACAGCCAACATAGATAAGACAGAGTTTAAAACAGAAGACGAACTAGCAGGGGATCGAGGAGGGGGAGGAGGGGGGGTACAGGGGATCAGACCGGAACAAATAGTTTTATTATAAGAGCAAGGTTACACGCTCATTCTGGCGTCGGTATGGTCCCTGGTAATGATCGGAGAATGATCGTGTAACCCACGGATTGACACCAGACTGATGAAAATTAAATAATTTTGAACCGTGAAAATCATCCATCATTCTGGCGTCATTCAAGTCAATCCAGAATGATGGACCAGAATGACGCCAGAATGAGCGTGTAACCTTGCTCTAAGAGTCCTCTATGTTCTACCGCCACGTGGGCATGCAAATCACATTATTATTTAATTTAAAAAAGTTTAAAGATATTAAAAAATAAAAATTAAGAAAATAATACAAATTAATGTCAAATCGTTTGAATGACATTAAAAATTTCATAATAATACAAACATGTCAAATGTCATCAAGTCAATGAACTCAATTCAAAATTAAATCAAACTCTTAATTTTTGGACAATAATTGTATTTAATGGTTACCCAAATGGATATTATTATTCAAACTCGGGAGAGCTTTAATCCCAATTCAAGCATAAAATTCGGTTTGTAAATTGTAATTTCCTTTTTTGTTATTTTGCTTCCCGTCTAACCTAATTTACTAATCATTAATTATATCAGTACTCAATATACCCAGAGATTAATATTATCTAAAATTAAACTGATTTAGATAGCAAAACTTAAATTACCTAGTTTGGATATTCTGAAATTCAGTAATATCCATAATTCCATATCCATGTCCAAACTACATTCACATTGCTATACCTACTTTATGTCTAACGCATGATGCGTAAAATTTTAATTAATGCAAAAACAGTTAATGAAATGAATACCTAAGAATATAAATTGTTATCGCTCTGCATTAGCATCTCAACACACGGAAACACATCATAATACGATTATTATCACATAATTCCCCCTTTCACGTCATAATAATATCCAATCTAAACTCCGTTAATCAATTTCACGCCATTACGTCGCCTTGAATAGAAAATATAGTAACAAAATTAATTTACCCCGCCCGCCCCCCGCTTCACCCCCAGCCTCCTCTTTTCTCCGCGTTCATTTTCCTATTATTTCGCAGTAAGAAAACAGGCCCTCTTTGTGTTGCTAGTTGCTACTGAGCGAACAGAAGGTCTTGTCCACAACTTATATGGTAGTGGAGGAATCATAGTTACATGAATTTACATTTCTATGGGAGGAATTGAATGTTGGGGGTGAAACGGAGGTAACAAGACCTCTTTGTGAGCATTTTCTGGGAGACTGATTGTGTGTTACCTGTAAATACTTTTTGTTATTTTTAACCATCGAAACTTTTTGAGATAGGGATGCTTCGTTTGTCTAGTAGTCGCAAGCGTCTCTTCTGAGCGCGGGCACCAGCGGGGTAATTGCGTAACACACTAACAGTAGCAATGGCTTTCATTTTGACAGTTCACCAACATTCATTTCGTTATTTTCGTTCATGAGCAGACAATTAAGACAAGATAAATAAATAAAATAAATAAATATTTTTTTTTCGAACATATGAAGCAATGGATTAGCAATTATCATTCAATTGTGATTGATACCCAGGTCCGGCAAGTGATACCGTTCCCCTATTGAGAATTACTCAATAACAGTCTGGAGTACAGATTGGTGTCTATTGGCAATAGACTCACCCCCTTTTGGATAGAAAGTATAAATATCTGTCAAAATTTGGGCCTAAACCTTTATGGAGTACAGATAATTATGTATATTATGAATACAGATTCCTTGTTTTCAGAAGTCTACAAGCTACCAGCTCAGCCAAAAAATACCTTCGGAAACATTGTGTAACTCGTACCTTTCCATATGAGCGCACCTCGCGCTACGCGTTATTCCGAACAAATTGATTTGGAATGCGGAATTATCGGCGTCTGACGCAGCGGCGCGGAATTCCGGACGACACAGAGTTGTAAGGACTGTCACGTAGGGTGCTGATTATTTCTGAGACACTGCTTTCAGGAATCTGGGATGGCGATACGAAATAACAGCTACAGTTGTTTTGACTATTGTTATTTGTACTCGTTTTGCTACGGGTATCTAGATTCGCAGGTTTCCTAACAAGATATGTCATACCTACCTACTTATGTTCTCAAGTAAGATTGCTGTGTGGCAGTTCGAAGAACATTATTGATGTAGAAAAATATGCATCGCTTGAGACTTTTTGTATCACACGATATATTTATTTACTTACTACATTATTGTAAAAAGTAATGATTTGCGTGATAACTTTAGCAGGGCTATGTAACCCGGTTAAAAAAAAACTAGTCTCAAGTACAATCATAAATGCTAAATAACCTTCAGCAGTCACGTCTTGAACCTCCCAACATTAAATTTCAAGAGACGTCCATACCTACCCACAATGTCCTTGACAAAAACTACTTAAAATTAACATCGATCTCTTACTTTTACGAGGACTTTTACAGCACATCGTCTCGGAATACCTAATTTTCTCGTCAAAAGTTGACGAAACCATTCCATAGCGTTACTTTTTTATGTTCCCGCGGGATTATCGGGGGATTCCGGAGTGTGCTTACGTCATAAAAACACACATTAAGATTAAGAAGATTGATAGTAGTTTTTTATTACTATAATAGAATCCCGAAAATAGCCACTGAACATAAGCTTTCTGATACACTGGTGTTAGGTGGAGTCTAATAGAAAATAATGTTACAGCTACTTACCACGCTTGGTATAAAAACATAACATAACCAGCCTATAATGTTCCCACTGCTGGGACACACGCCTCCTCTCAGTGAGAGGGAGTGGGCCGTAATCCACCACGCGGGCCCAGTGCGGGTTGGTAGATGTCACATGTCTTCGAATTTTTGTTTCTAGGACATGCCGGTTTCCTCACGATGTTTTCCTTCACCGCTTTGAGAGCAGTGGTGATGAAATAATTTACACAAAGTAAAGCGCCTGTCTGGGTTCGAACCTACGACCTACAACTCGTAAGTCGCGGCCGATACCACTGGGTCACCACTGCTCTTGCCATCACTGCTTGGTACAATATATTATTATAAATTATTTATTTATGGAAATCCAAATATTATAAATTGTGGTGTGTGTAGTGTACGTTGTGTGGGACGCCTCCCAGCTGATGGACGGACGACCTGAAGAAGGTGGCTGGGACAGACTGGATGCGGAAGGCGGAGGACAGTATGTATAATTGTAATAATTCTAACTGTGACATTTTAATTTGTAATTTTATTTTTAAATAGACTCTTAACAATTTTTGTAATTTTTGCGTGCCTATATCCAGGCAGAATATAAGTACATGGCTCCCTCCTATCTACTCCATTTGTATTTTAATGTTACCTACATTCGTTACAGCTAAATGATTTGGTTGATTGATTGCTGCTCTCAAAATGGTGAAGGAAAACATCGTGGGGAAACCGACATGACAAAACAAAATTCTAGAACATGATGTGACATCTACCAACTCGCACTGGGCCCGCGTGGTGGATTCCGGTCCACGCCCTCTCACAGAGGAGAGTCCTGTGTCCTAGCATACGTATGTGTCTTTGTTTGATTAATAAAGAAAAGTAACGTGTTACAAGCTCAGATCAATAATGAGTAGCCAGAATTTCACATCACTAGTATTTTAATGGCGTCGTGCACGACACAACCAATCACAAACTAGATAATTACTTTAAGCTGCCAGGATATTTCACTGTTTTTAATTAATCACATGTTTAATATTTTTTGTTTATAAATTGCTGCTTAATGTAGCAATATAAACACAAATTGCGTTTGAAAATCTCCGAACATAGCAAAATTAAGCCTCACAATAGGTACAAAGAAACAATACACTAAAATAACTGTTCGGAAACAATTTTGTACAGAACACTATAAATTACCCAGGAATCGGGTTTTCCATAATTACCCAACACGGTTTCGACAATTCCGATTCAATATGGCGGCCATTTTGATTCAATGTTGATTTTCGAAATTTATGACAATCCGTTTAATTTCTGTTGTTCAATGAAAATAGCATGTGTTTAATAAACGGTATTGTTTATATATGTTTTATTAACGATTCTTGTTAATTCAATACGGTTCGGTAGACACAACATCGAGAAAGAAGTCGACAGAAGAATCCAGTTGGGTTGGGCAGCGTTTGGAAAACTTCGGCAAGTATTCTCGTCACCTATCCCGCAATGTTTGAAGAAGGTCTTCAACCAGTGCGTCCTGCCCGTTATGACATACGGTGTCGAATCGTGGACACTGACAGTCGGGCTGGTTCACAAATTTCAGGTCGCTCGACGTGCTATAGAGCGAGCTATGAACAGATTTTCTTTGAAAGATAAAATCAGGTATGAAATTATCCGGAAAAGAACCGGAGCTACCAACACAGCTTGCAGAGTGAAGTGCAAACTGAAGTGGCAGTGGGCTGGCCATGTCTGTCTTAGGACCGCTGGCCGGTAGCACAGACGAGTCCTGGAGTGGAGATGGGTATCGGCAAGCGTAGTGTGGGACGCCCCCCAGCTAGAAGGACGACCTTAAGATGGTGGCTGGGGTAGAGTAGATGCGGAAGACGGAGGACAGGGTGTTACAAACAAATACGTATATAAATAATATAAAAGCAAATTATACTATTTTCTTAACAAAAAGCGCCTTCATCCTCTCTCCTATAAAAAATTAACTTTGATGTGCCCGACAGGGTCCATAATTGATTCAATCTTTTAACATACCAACTATGTACACATTATGGAATGCAATAAATTATTGAGTATTGTGTTGTGGAGCAGCCTGGGAGAGGCCTATGTCGAGCAGTGGACTGCTATAGGCTGAGTCGATTGATTGAGAATTCGGTTTAATAGGATGTAATTTCAATAAAATAATAACATCAAGCCCGTATTCCCTAAATACAGGTACAGGCTGGCATTTAGTCTTATGCCATAAACAGAGAGACACCCAGACAGTATAATCTGAACGAATAAGACTGATATTTAAACATTTAAACCTTCCACATTCTACCTAATTAAACAAATTAGAGACTAAAACAGCTGACAGTGTTGGTACAAGAATATTCGCGAACAAAATGTAGGAGCGTGAATACTCGAGTGTGATTCCATTGTGAGGACTGACTCTAGACAATTATGACGACACAGCATACACAGTGCTGCAGTCGCTAATTGTTCTGCTGGCTTTCTTGTCGGAAACATTTTAGTTGGCTGTGAACAGGATGGGAATGAGTTATTAAATAGCTAATCTGTGAGCTATTCCTTAGTGATTAATTAAATAATGGTGGTCTTTGTTATCTATTTAATGAAAGACGCCAACGATGCATGAAAATCGTTATAATCTATCACTAAAGCAGTATGTAAGTTCATTGCACGATGCGTTCTGCCTACGTCCATGGGAAAGTGTACGAGTAGGTAGACTCCCGCATTGTGAAGGTATGTATGATAGGTAGATTTTTATGATCCGAGTGATTCCAAACAGAGAAAATTGATAATAAATGTCCTGACCTAGGTTTATGTGACAATTGCTGTGAAAGCGTTTCGTATTTCTAGAACGACTTTCAACAGGATGGACGCTCTAAGGTTTTCGGAGGCTTCTGTCAAACTAATACATTTTTGACTTTTCCCATCTTCGTTATCGCTGATAGAATGTCATTTTGTCGAGGCCCCTGTGGTGTGTTAAACTAAATAGGAAGATGCTTCGGAAGTGCTGATTTTGTGTAACGTTAGCAATAACATTGTGCTGCGTTCACAACGAGGGCGGCAATTAAGGCGTGCGCACACGTTGTTAGCACAACACGCGAGTTAATTGCCTAGCTTCGGTTAGTTTCTTGTTAGGTGCGGTTTTCTTAAATAATGCAGTAGTGAAAACTTTTGCGAAGGCATTACTTCAGATGAAATTTTTTGTAAGGAAAACGTTGACAACGTATTTGTTGGTCACTAACTGAACTAAAATTTTTATGGGCATGAAAGTCTTCATGCACATTGATTGGAAAAGCTTTTATTTTTATTCCATCTGTTTTTTATGTGCAAGTACGAAAATTAATACCAGCCCATTATTGTCCCACAGATGGGCAACCGCCTTTTCTCATACAGAGCAGGCACGAGTAGCGATCACCACACTTGATCAAGGCGGATTGGGGAATTAAGACTTACTTATATTAATAATTAAAGTTTTCTCACGATGTTTTCCTTCACCGATGTCAGTTATAAGTACTTTATCTATGTTCGCTTCGGCCGTCATGGAAACCGGGGTTTCAAAACTGGTTTTCATGAAGGCTTTTTGATACTTCTACGCAACTGGTTTCCATGAAGGATTTATTTATACTAATATATGTAACTGGTTCCCAAAAAATTTAAAAGATTTTATTTTACTCCTTTCCACTCCTCTCTGCCTTGATCTAGTGTGGACCAATCCTGTCTGTAGGCGTCGAGCACGTCCCGCTATCTTCTCCTGGGTCTTTTCTTGGGTCTGCCTCTATGTCGCCTGGGTATATTCTATTCTGGAGCCTAAATGGTGGTAGATTTGGCCCATAACTTGGGTAAGGGAGGCCTTACCCTAGCGGTGGGACAACAAGGGCTAAAACTAAAATAAATAAATAATATTTTAGTCCCTTAGTTAAGACGCTCTGCTATTTAGTAATAATTGAAACAATTAGAGCGTGTTCAGTCGGTGTTAGCGCCACGTGTGCTCGCTGCACTTGCTAATTGTGTCGCACTCCTTTGAGGTTTCTTGTTAGAAACACTATTACTGTAGCGTCTGTTTGACATTCTTGTAAATATGTGGGGAAGGTTACGTTGTCTTTGAGGCAATTTATATGGTACCAATTAAAACAACTGTCGGTAATTATTATATTTAACATAAAAAAACTAGTCGTGACACAGTCTCAGGTTGCACAAAGTGTGAAAACATCGGACGATCGATAAAACGATCTAGATAATGCTAAACTAAGCTAATCTTTTGTAACATCTTATGAACCTGTGTTGTAAATATATGCAAATAAATCATTTGATTTGAAACATTATCAATTAAAACGTTGAATGGTCTAAGTATACAGAGTAAAAAATTAAAAAATCTACTCCAATTATGTTGAATTTTATTTTTTATTTTTTTAACTTGATAGTCACCCAGGTATAATTGAATTTTCGATAAAAACATTATAGATCTGTTACAACAATGCATGGTATTAGAATACAAAAAAAAAATTCTGACGCAACGTATAATGCAAAAAGAAACATGCAAAATTCAGACGTGTAAAAATGTAAGGGCGGGCACAGACGGCGCTAGCACCACGTGTGCACTTGCTAATTGTGTCGCATTCCACTGCGGTTTCTTGTTAGATGTACGAAAGCTTCTGCTCGACGTTCTGTAATGATGTGGTGGCTGCAAAGTTATTTCTTTAACAAACACATTTTTAGTTAACAAAACTAATGTCCTTAAACATCTTGTAGAATGGAGTGTGTTTTGTTATTTAATTAACCACTTATAAGGGCAAAAACCTCTTTTCATACGAAAAGGAGAGAGCACTGTCATGCCGATTGTCTGTTAGCAACTTTAAAATTATATGTCAAGTTTTTATAACTTTTTCGAATGATATTTTACTGAATATAAAACTGCTCTTGCATTATAGCTCATTTTTAACCAGTAAACTTGTGTTTGAGAAGCCTCTGGGCTACCATAAAACCATTACAACAATAAGTAGCTATAATAGTGTTGTTTTCAACCTGCCATATACAAGCATTACTCTAAATTCTAATATTTCCGCCGCACAACACCCCGGGCCGACCTTAAAGCAATTTGCTGCGGCTTCTGCGGAGACCACGGGATTGTTTTGTGCATTATTACCTTCTGAACGGAGCTATAGACACTCGCTAATTGAGTTGCCTGTCTATTAGCTGGTGATATCAGTTTGTCGTTAGTGTTAATAGTATTTGACATGACGACATTCCATTTTGAAATGATAGACTTGTTATTTTTATGATAATTTTCTTCTCTCATGTTAGGGCAAGATTCATAGATCGCGCTCTGACCTTACTTTGCTAAGTTAAGTAAGCTTTTCATAGGAATATGATCCTTATGTTTTAATCCTTATTTCTTAATAAAGTCCATATTCGTAAAGCAAATGTGTCAAAAATGCAAATTCTGAATCTTGCCCTGAGTACGATCTTTATGAGAATAGCTTGTGCAGATGTTAGAGTCAAGACATTAATTTGCCTATTAAGAAAATTGATAAAGTATTCAAAACTAGTTGAGGATCTTTAAATGCAGACTTACCAACTGAATTTCGACAAACTGTAATACGACAAGATTTTATTTCGACACTATGGAACTCCGACACGTCTTCATTTCGACAATACTTTAGTTCGAAATACCTTAAGTCCGACACTACTGTACTCCGATAAAGCGTTTCTTCGACATGACTTAACTAGGAAACGATGCGACTTCGACGACATGACAATTTAATTCTCCACATTATTATTGTAATCGTCTCCTTTACAAGTAACTGCGAACAACTACAAGATACAAAATGCAAATTTCGAGCCTCTCTACAACAGCGCTCGCTTCGAGTACTAGCGCCAGCCACTCGACTGCGACTGGCCGTGTGTGTGACAGCCCTAACTCTTAGCGGTATAAACGGATCGTTAGTGTTGATGTACAACCCTGGAGCAAGTGTTATCGTTGCGGAGATGAGGATTTTATTGTAGATTGTTCTATTTTTCAAAAATATTGTTTGATAGAATTTTTAAGGTGTTTTACCACCATTTAAGAACAGATATAATTCTTGCGAATTTTAAAAATAGGGAAGATTAAAAAATACTGGTAGATCAAATATCTCGAAAAAATAATTCTTTTCCTTGTTCTTATAAATTAATTTTAAGATCGCAGGCGTTAATTGGTTACTTACATAATTGCCAATTGTGACCTTTCAAGGATAAATATCAAGTTTTTTCCTTAAAATAACAATATTATAAAGTCTAACCAAAACGTGTCGCAAATCGAAAGAAAACTCCCACCATAAGCACGTCGCCTCAACAGAAATTCTCGTCTAAATCCAGATTCAAAAAATGCATTTTCTATTTCCACGTCAGTAATCCGTTGATGCGATGTCGACACAATTCTCGGGAGTGTCGGGGCGCCGGTGTCTGCAGTGTCGCAGTGTCGTGGTGTTGCCTCTCTAGAGACGCCGCTTGTTAACTTAAAATTTCAGACACCGCTAGAGTTGGGAAAAAATGTCTTTTGTGTTCTCCGTGACGTAGTCGTGTTAATATTAGAGATGGCTTCGAAACTTCGATGAAGTTAGGTTTGGGTGGTGCAAAGGTTTTAGTTATTAAAAGTGTGTTAAACTATCAAGTGTACTAGTTACCAAGGGATTTCAAAATCAAACATACCTACAGTACTACAAAGATCATTTAGAGCTTGAATGACACTGACAGAAGTGCGCTGTTGGTAAACATTTGTGATATTGTATTGAAAAAATAAGATGGCGACGTTCGTTCTAAGTTTGGCGCCAAAAGGTCCTTACGTAGTAGAAGATTTTGTTAGTATCAATTCTATATTCACGTTCTTTATACGCTGATCTTCTAAAAGCATTTTCGTCACTGCATGACGCGGGAATCAAACCTAGGAGCTTTTCTTTTGCAGTCATGCTTGCGACCACTACACCAAAAAGCCAGTCAATGTTAACTGTAATTCTAGTACCCTGATATGGAAACCATTTAACTAATTTCAGAGCAGAGACTCTGGTCCCAGTTAATCTTTGAGCGAGGTGCCTTAGAAATTAAATCAAGTGTATGAGCAGAAGCGCTCGCCTGTACAAATCTGATTTCCCTCAGGGCAGCACAGTTCCACCGGCAGTCAGTCTTGAGCAAGCCTTCGGGATTGCTTCATAAAACCAGGGACACTATATGCAATATAAAATTATGCAAGTTTTGCCAATAGGTGAAGACGCTTGATGCTTGTGAAAATCATCATCTGGGGAAGGAGAAGGTTCTTGTACCGATATACAACATAGACCTGCACCCTAATCAACACACTATCAATCACAATCTGAATAATTTTGAAGGATATCGCTAATCCATTACTTCATATGTTAGAAAAAAAATTAAGTAGGGTAGGTAAATAACGCAATGAATGTCGTTGAACTGTCAAAATGAAAACCATTACTACGGTTAGTGTTATGCAACTACCCCTCTGAAATCAGATCTGGACCGTTTCAAGACTAAAGCGGATTACAGAAGCTTCACATTTTGTTCATATTTGTCTGTGATTTGGCAGCTCCCACTCGAAGTGAAACGTCTGAAAACAAAATTAATCAAAAGTGAAAACGAATTCATTAGTGAAACGATCCAACGATATTGGATTTTGATTTTTCATTCGACTAGAGCCTTAGGTGATCAAAAATTAAATTAAATGAGCAGATGAACGTTCATTCCTATGTAATTTTATCGGTGTCGTGTGAAACAAAAATGAACATTCTGATGTCCTTAGACCACGAGATAGTGGTCCAACGTGAGCCTAGCAATTGTAAAAAGTATTACCAATTCAAATATGTCTGCTATCTAGTAATTATGTAGGTTATTGAGTTTCACAATCACAAAACTTCTTCTCTCTTCTAAATAATACGATACATTTTACCCAGTTTTATCTTTTTATGTGAGTTCGTAACGTAACTTAATAGTCTATAAATTCATTCTTCCAAAGTTTGAATGTGCCATCCAAAAAGTAAGTAAATCTCAATACATTAGCAAAATGTTTTATTCAAAACTTTGAATAGTCCATTGTATAAGTTTTAAAAGATTTTAATAAAAATTTAATGAAATAGTTTTCTGAGACAGTCTTGGGCTAGTTAGTATTCAAAATTATATGCTAAGATGAAAAGTTCAGTTTTAATATTTAAAAAGAAAGTTATAAAATATTTAAAGTTTTAATTGAATGTGTAATTGTGTACTGTATGAAAGTTTATCAAGAATTTCTATGGTTACTGATATATCTATACGTGAGTATTAGGTATAATTTAAAGTCGTTTTTCGTGTCTATCTGCATGTCGATTCTGTAAAAATCTCACCGTGAAAACTTGCGTGGAGTGAGCTGTCAGTGTCATCCCACTGATGCTAGGGATTGACCAAGCAAACATTTATAATCATAATCGAGATTTTAATCATATTTTTTATGTTAATTCTATTGAAAATTTTATATAATTTCAAAGCTAGTATTTTAGTGATCAAAACATTAATATTTTGTGGGGTTTTAAAATTAAATAGCAAAACAGAATCTTAGTCAGAAACTCAATGTTGTTTTTTTATATTTTATTTTCCCTAGACTAGTCCTTATAATTATGGCCTGAGGCGCGAGCGCGTCACGCACGAAAAGTAAATAAAATAAAACATTCACGTTTAAGACAGCTAGACTACTGAAAATACGCATCGACATTATTTGTTTGTTATTATGAGCGATTGTAGATCAAGTCTAGAAAAGACTGCGACGATGTTCAGCGTTGGTAACCCAATCTATTCTATTAGAAGAGATAATTGTGTTAAGTTATCGAGTGCTAACGGCGGCGGCGTGGCTGGCTGACGGACCATAGAATTTAATCCCACATAATTTGAGTGGCGCGATCACTTTACCCGATTCACGACATTAAATGTCGGGTTATGGGTTTACTTTTTGGGGTCACATAGAAAATTTAAAAAAGCTTTGCTTACTGTAGGTATCGTGTGATATATCAAATGAAAAGGCTTGTCGTGAGGGTCATAAATATATTTTTATAATAACAAAAAAAAGTTAAGCAAATCTCTATTGAGAGATTTGCTTAACTTTTTTATGACCAAATGTAAGTGTGTACCTACGCAGTACGAGTATATTGATACTGCGTAGGTACATACCTACTTACATTTGGTCATAGGTAGTCAAAACATGTTCGGGATGTTGTATTCAATTTAAAGTTGGTATTTTTTAAAAGTTATGCTTAAAACAGTTGTTATAAAAATAAGATTTTTGGCATTTTCAATCTCAAGTAGCAGCCAAGGGGTTAATTGCAGACTTTCGCTGTAATAGTAAGAAATGCTCAAGATGTTATTCCCCATAAGAAAACAGTACTTTTCTTTTCTGGTCGGCACTTTAATTTATGGGTACGTTATGAACTTATGAATGATGAGTTTATGAAATACAAACATATTTGCAGTTGATCAAATTAATTATGTGCATTTTGCATGCGTAAATATTCAACCCAACTACGGAACCTTTCAATGTGCCGACTGTGCGAGGTCCGATATAAACATGGTCAGTTTTTTAAATTTCTTTGGTAACCTACCACAAAAAAAAACAATTTATTACTCAAGTAAACTAATAGAAACAAAAACTAACAAGCTCATACAACTAACAAAACATATTGAAATGTAAAGTGATTGCGGAATACCCAATTTATACAATTAATAATCATCATTCCCTATCTTTTGCTAAGCCTACCTAAAAAAATGTATACTGGGCATTCTGTAGCAAACTATTAGAAAGTATCAAAAATAAATAATTGTACAATAAATAAAAAAAAATTAAGCGGCGAGCGCATTCCGAAGATAAATATTCAAATATAGAAACAATTCGGCGCGAAGTTCAATAAATGACTATGGTCAAAGGTCCTCCTCAGGTATTGACTCAGTTTCAATATAATGTCCAAAAAACTATTAAAATTACATTAAAAAGCATAAGTCATTATTATTAACAATGCTTATTGTTTTTAATGTTTAAAATAATTTTATTTCAATTTCCGAGTATCGATTTCCGATATTCGACATATTAATTACCCGAGTCAATCGAAATAAAAAAAAAATCGTTTACCATTATCGCTTTCGCACATCATTACGATAAAAAAAAACAATAATGGACGGCGATTTTGAACACAAATTGAGTAGTGGTAATGAATAATAAGTGTTATTGGACCTGTGTTTTAATATTACGTTAAGATTTGGGCATTTTCGTGTCGTTCATAATATTTTCAATAATATTTGTCTCATTTTAAATCTTATCTACATGTGTGTGTGTGTGAAATTTGTGAAAAGTAAAAATGTAAACACGCACGATTGGCGCGAAACTTCGACATTAGATATCAAAAAAAATTCATTACCACTACTTATTTAACTTGGACAATGGATGAATTCGTCAAATAAAATTAAATGATGTATTATTCACTCCCCATGTGGTGGAGTTTGAATGTTCGAAGTCCCCAAATTTTATGTTTTTTAGTCTCGACCTGTTAGATGATTTGCGTCTAACGCGCATGCGCGGCGTGACTCACGGCGTGAGTCTCACGCCGCGCATGCGCGTGAATTCTGGCTCGTTCCGAATTAAGCCATCATCACCGACAGCGCTCACTTGGATATTAAAAAAAATTAGTTTGATACCTAACGCGCATGCGCGGCGGGAGTTATGGCTCGGCACAGCGCTCACATAAGTAATTAGCGTTCCGATTTAGATAAATCACTATTATGGCAGCTAAACTATATTCACTTGAATAGGTACTAATGGTTGGATGGTTGGATTATAGTATTTATTTGTGTATGCACCACGAATTTCTTCATCTTTGTTAAGGTGGCGACTGTACTGGCGGAAGCACGATTTAAAAAATGCCACGTTAGTTTAAAGGCAATAATTATGATGCGACACAAAACAAAACAGCACAACAGGCTGTCATTCATTTGTGACAGCGCCCGCGGTGATAATTATTAATTTAGGGCATGGTCGCCGTTATCGGAAGATGGCGCATGCCATGACGTCATCTATGTCGACTTACGGGACATCGTTATCGCGCTCACGCTAATTCGGAAAAAGGGCCCTAATTCAATATGACCCACTTAATGATTCTTTACTTCGAAACCACATCAATTCCTTACCTATGTAATCACGACATATCTGCTATTTACGTATTCTCTATGACACAATTTAATGAACGAAACCGGTTTGAACTGTCAAAATACCACGTTTGACAACCGTACGGCGTGGTAAGATTATGCGGGGAATAATAGGTAATTTATACCATACAGAATAATTGAGGTCAAAGTGTAAGCAAGCTGTAAACGATTACAGTGCAATTCGGAATGTAGTAATTCTTGGAAGTGAATTACGAGTTCACTTCCAAGAATCTCGTAACCCATAGCAACATCACTTCGGCGTAGGGTTGCCACCAACCACTTCTTCATTTAAGAGTTACTAGCATAAAAAATACGGGTCTTAGTTATTTTTACGGGAGACACTGATTGCGAGCTGAGCGAGTGTCGATTGAACCGTTGAATTTTGTAATATTATTTGATTAATGTTCTTTTAATAGTGGCATCGGCGAGTTACCTAAGTAGGTATCTATTTACAATAATATATTTGCACGCGTAGAGGGGTCTGTGGCTAAATAATAACAGCCGCACAGATCGAACAATCAGGTTAAGCTACGCTTGCCGCGGTTGGTCTGAGGATGGGTGACCATCTTTACATACTGAGACCCCTCCGTGCCTCGGAAAGCACGTTAAGCCGTTGGTCCCGGCTGTCATTCGTGGATCTTTGACAGTCGTTACGGGTAGTCAGAAGCCCGAAAGTCTGACAACCAGTCTTACCAAGGGGTATCGTATTACCCAGTAACTGGGTTGTGGAGGTCAGATAGGCAGTCGCTCCATGTAAAATACTGGTATTCAGCTGCATCCGGTTAGACTGGAAGCCGACCCCAACATTGTTGGGACGCCTTACAAGTTAAATAAGTAAGAACAAATCTCCAATGTGGTAATGACAGTGACTAACGCGCAAGCGCAGCGTGATCTTATCACTTCACCCCCGATTCACGCCATTAAATGTCATGGGTCGCGTGAAGTGATCACTTCACCTGATTCACGCCATTAAATGTCATGGGTCGCGTGAAGTGATCACGCCGCGCTTGCGCGTTAGTCACTGTCATTATCACATTGGAGATTAGTTCTTACTTATTTAACTTGTAAGGCGTCCCAACAATGTTGGGGTCGGCTTCCAGTCTAACTAGTAACTAGTTCTAGTGAAGTGATCACGCCACACAAAGTGGGGTTAAAGTCTAACCATGGTCCGTCACGCATCAGCAAGGCACACCGTTAGCACTCGGTGACTTGACACACTAGGCTATCTCTTCTAATTGAATAGATTAGCGTTGTTAGTCTTTACTAGACTCGATCTAAAATCGCTCATACTAACAAACAATGTCGATGCGTATTTTCATTAGTCTAGCTGTCTTAAACGTGAATCCATTTTCGTAATTTTTTAGTTTGGTACTATGTTGTTATTAAAAAAAAAAACATATTTTATTTTGGTCTATTGCTGATAAGTGTAACTATCATAGGAGTGGGAGAATCGTAGCGGTGGTTGGCTTTTTCTACTTTACCTAACTGATTTATAAATGAAACTTGAACCTTAAAAGTCTTATACTGAAAAAATACGTTTTTGGACTTAACAGGTTTCTCCCAGACACCACAGATTTTATTTACTGTTAGTGCGTGACGCGCTCACGCCTCAGGCTATATTGACTAGTCAGTCTAGGAAAAAAATTAAAAAAAAAAAACATTAAGTTTCTGTGCTGCTATTTTATTTAAAACCCCCATGAAATAATAGTGTTTTGACAACTAAAATACTAGCTTTGAAATTATATAAAATTTTCAATAGAATTAACATAAAAAATATTATTAAAATCTCGATTATGATTATAAATGTTTGCTTGGTCAATCCCTAGTATCAGGTGGAATGACACTGACAGCTCACTCCACGCTCACTTCGCCTAAGTTTTCACGGCGAGATGGTTACAGAATCGCAGTGCTGTGTAGCTGCGTTGCTATTGTTTTTTTTTTGGGATTGCATCTCGCACTTCAACCTAGAAGGTTAGACAACCTTCAAGCCCGGTTAAGCAGACGCTTAACCGGGCTTGATTGCTCTTCTTAATTGCGCAACGAATTTTTATACGTTTTCACCACCGGTATAAATTCCGGAAGGATTATGTGTCATCATCTGCCTAGCCTTTTCCCAACAATGTTGGGGTCGGCTTCCAGTCTAACCGGATGCAGCTGAATACCAGTATTTTACATGGAGAGACTGCCTATCTGATCTCCACAACCCAGTTACTGGGTAATACGATGCCCCTTAGTAAGACTGGATGTCAGACTTTCGGGCTTCTGACTACCCGTAATGACTGTCAAAGATCCACGAATGCTTGTCGGGACAAACGGCTGCCTTCCGAGACACGGAGACGTCTCTGTATGTAAAGATGGTAACCTGATCGATCGACCCTTGCGGCTGTTATTATTTAGCCACGGGTCCCTCTGCGGAAGGATTATGTGAAATTACATTAATATTAAACTTAGTTATAATGAAGAAATCTCGATGTTTTAAAAACTGTGCGAAACACCCATTCACTAGTAATATAATAAAACAAGGATAATAAGTATCGCAATGCGTTCCAAAAACTCTCAAAAACGAAAATATACTTCACACATATTCCTCTTCAAATGAATTTCCCTGTAATAGCATAGACTACAGAACTACAAAGTAACACAAAGGACAACAAACAACCAACTCGTTCCACAGACTATAGGTATAACACAATTTGGGAACAGAGCTGGCAGACCGGAAGCGCGGAGCAACACTACAATCCCATAAATAGGAGCACAGGTGACTTCCGGTAGTCCCACTGTGCTCCGCAATGCTAGAGTACTAATTATTTTGTCTAGAATTTAGCCTTTATAGCCTACATTGTGCTTGATAAAATGGTAATGTTAAGGGTTCCGATGTTTTTGATGTTACTTCTAATAGAATGATTTATGGATAACTAGCAGCACCCCGCGGTTTCACCCGCATAAGTGTCGATCACGTGGGAATATCGGGATCAAAACTATCCTATGTCCTGTCCCGGGACTCAAAATATCTCTATACCAAATTTCATCTAAATCGGTTCAGCGGTTTAAGCGTGAAGAGGTAACAGACAGACGCACTTTCGCATTTCTAATATTAGTATGTATGGATGAAGATACACTTGGCAAAAGGAGCATTATATGTGCATCGTAGAACGGTTATTGTTAAAATAGTTTCAGAAGCCTATAGATAATACCTACTATAGGTGACCCTGACCGACTGGACGTGGAAGGCGGAAAACCTGACGTTTTGGCGCAACTTGCGAGACGCCTAATTTCCAACGGACTGCTACGAGTATAAGCTTAGTCATATACTTAATTAATGTCACAAGACGTGCAAGATTCCAAGTATCTGCAATAAATGTACTAACAGAAATAAAAACCAATTCCAATACTCCCACTATAAAAGAAGACAATGCACCGAAAAACAATATCCACAAAGATTCTTACAACAGTAAAAATTCTCGACAAATAAAACTTAGGTAACAGCCAGCACTCGTACGTATAGTCAGGTAGAGTGAAATATTCAGGCGCGAGACGACGCTGAATTGATTCCACGCGTTTGGCTCAACTTTATTCGTAACGAAGCCTTTTTGAATAAGTCATGGTTAAAAATTCAAAAGTGTCAAGTGCGGGGCCGTGTCTCGATATCTCGGAGCTAGTCGGGAGCTTAGGCTTCAATATTCTGAGCATGTTGAACGTGGTTTAGAACGGGGGAGACACGACGGAGAATTGATTTTGGTGGTGGTGAATTTGGAAGCGTTAAAACTAAAGTTTGAAGATGAATGGTTAATGCAATTTATAGAATGATCTAGAAATAACTCATTGAGGTTGAAAAGGCATAAAAAGAAGGTCTTTAACGAGTTGTTGTAATAGTAGTAAAAACAGAGGAATGTAAATCACATCATGTTAAAAGTAATTTTGCAAGCTTTGATATTTTATTGCATAGAAACAAACCTATAGGCTATAATAACAATCTGACAGGTAAATGGATAGACAGAATACAGCATTTAAAAGTAGTCCCAAGATAAAAGACTGTCCCAAGATCGATCAAGCCTACACAGACAATCATTTTACATCTAGTACTGGAACACCTGCCCCACTATATCTTTTTCTTCCATCCAGACTATTCCAGACTCCAGGGAATATATTTTATTAGCGTAAAAAATCTCACTTAAAAACCTCTCCGGCGAATAATTCACGAGTTGCCTTCCTTGGTTCGGAATACTTAAGATTTTTAAATCCAGTTTTCTTTCACTGAATGATATTTAGTATTTCTATGCTGCTGGATTTTTTGTCGGAAATTCGGGTAGCGGTTAGTATTTAGTCTCGTTTTTAAGTAGTTGTGGTTAATTGGGATTTTGTGATCTATAAGGTTGTTCAATTAAATGATTTACGTTTTTTGTGTCTTTCGTTTTTTAGTACATTGTATGATGTTCAGAAAAAAAAGGAAAACTTTTGATTATAATTAATTAAAGTCGCTTTTCGTGTCTGGCTGTGTGATCGAGTTGTTCGTCTAAACTACACACCGGATTTTAATACGGTTTTCACTATAATTAAAAAAAAAAAACCGTAAAATATAATACTTTAATATTAAACTTACATAAATAACAAAGAAAACTCGATGATAATGACCTTGATTTCATGTCTGACAAAAACTGTGTTAAGCAGGGGCGGGTCGCAAATTATAAGATATAGATAAGTACATGGTAGATGTCTTAAGCGTTTAATTGAAATTCAATCTCCTCTTGAGTTAGGCGTGACCCAGTTTTGAGCTATGACCTTCCATCATTATCGTCTTCATCTTTAAAACAATCCTGAACAATATCAATTTCCTTCTTCCAAGTTATTTGAACAAATTATCGCTCCCACCTGTAGCAGTATTCCCAACCAAATGGAATTGGCTCTCAGTCTAACTAGATGTAATTGATCACTCTTTTACACGAACATTTCTTTGGCCAGGACTGAAAATTCTCCTTATCCTGACACAGTCAGAATTAATAAGGAAAATGGCCGTGGTTAAAATGTCAGACAGTCAGCAAAGTGGTAGGAGTGCTTGTCCAGGGTACGCCGGGAGTGCAGTCAGGAAAATTAATTGATTGTCGGATTTTCACACCACGTAAATTTGCATTTCATACGACTGATATAAGAAGGACAGTGATATGATTTGAATATGCGGATAATTTAAATTGTTAGCCAATTAATTATCTTGTAATTTACAGCACATTTGTGAATTGTCACTCAACTATATTATTTTTAACTAGCGACTCGGCACTGCTTCGCATGTTTTTACGACTTGTTAATATATCGAGACTTGTAATTATAAGTAAGTTTAATATAAAAGTTTTATACCTACATATAAACCTTCCAGAATATTTTTTCTAAATGACGATGAAAATGTTTAGAAGAACAACTCGATCACATAGACAGACACATAAAATTACTTTCATTAATAATGTGAATTTGTTAGTCAATTTGGTAACCAATTAATTACCCTGACTGTACGTTTATGTACCATCCATCACTCATAGAGACTATTATTTGCAAAGTATCTTACTGAATTTTAACAACAGTTGATCTACATAACGTCTCATAGCGTAACCCTCTCACATCCAATCGACCCCTCGCCTAATTAATTTCAAGCTTCCTAATCATCTCCTTCCTTCATTATAACAATTATTAACATAATTCAGCTCCTTGTCAAAGCATCGTCATAACCACTTCGCTGTAGACACTAATTGATGAGCGCTGCGCAACGTGTAACGTGTGCTGTAGCATGTTACGCGTTACAGCGGCATGACTGTAGCGTGTGCTGGCTGACAGTTTTGACTAATTGCTTGCCAAATGTTGCTGTGGTTTGTGTAAGAGGGAGATAGGAGGTTTTATCTTACTTGTCTTTTTTATCTGGCCTTTTTCCAAATACATAAATGGTAACTTATTCTGAAGCCAGATTTAAAAATTTGTTATCCTAAATACTACCTGGGGGGTAATTGTGTAACACTCTAACGCAATGGCTTTCATTTTAAGAGTTTAACAACGTGCATTGCGTTATTTACGTTGTTGAGCAGACAAATGTTTCGAACATAAATGAAGCAATGGATTATCTAATATCCTTCAATATGATTCTGAATTGATTGAAAGTGTGTTACGCAATTAGGGTGCTAAAATATCTTCTCATAATACATGAGAAAATAAAAGCGAACTGCTCACAAAACAAAATCTACAAACGCACCAATGTATCATGGCATTAAACACAGCATTCTCAAAATTCCCGCCATCGTTGGCTGGTACTGTGTGCCACATTGTAGTGCCATTGTGCCAAATAATAACACAGGCTTGCGTTTACACCTTTCAACTGAAATTATTACAAGAGCCAACGAAATGTACGAACGACAAGATTCCAAACAATTGTTCAGACTCCCTACGCGTGAACAATGCACAATGCTTTATTTGCGCCCCAAAGTTAAAATCTCCAACCCTATTTGCAAAGCAGTAAGGCTTTGTTGAACGCAAATAGAGATGCAAGTTGGAACAATTTTGGAATAACGCTCAGGATTTCGAATTGTAGACTTTATTGCTGTTGAAATAATGCTGTAAATCGTTTTCAGTTGTGTCCAAATTGTCTGCTATGTCATAAGAATGCAGCTTGAAACAAACTTCGAGTGAATTCTAACTAGGATATTATGGACCTTATGACTATTGTGATAGAACACAGTAAAACAAAACAAAATCTCTATCTGAACTATATCAAATTGCGTTCCAAAATTGTTATCATCATCTCTATTGTTGTCCAAATAAGGTTTAAAATTAATTTCAGTTACCGTAAATACTGGGTTTTCAGTAAGGCAATTTGGCAAACTACCTACGTGGTGGTCTGCACGCATTTGCATGCGTGTGCACACGCAAATTGTGCTAAAATATATAGGGTGTTGTCTTATTTCGGAGATTAAGTGGTATGTCGGAATGTGTGCGATTATTTATAGTCTGTTTTGGGCGTAATTTTGGCTAAAATTGTCCCAATTTTGCGTTCAAATATGGCGTAGAGAGGAAAAGTGAATGTTCTAAGTAGGTATTATGTTGGTTCTAGAGAATTATGGTATGAATGTGGTGATAACTTTGTATTGTATTGTAGTTGTCGAGGTTTAGATGCTGTGTGGGATATATTTGTTAAGAAGTCATTAGATGTAGGAAAATGTATGTTTATTATAAGTTAGTAGGTCACTGAGAAGAAGGATGTTGGACTTGGGGCGTGGGGTGTTATTGTAGGTGGGAGTAGGCATTTACTACTTTGATGCGATTTTTTTTTGTTAGTCTGCTTTGTGTCCCACTGCTGGGCTAAAGCCTCTCCTTTTTTCTTCCAAACCTCCCTGTCTTGTGCGATCTCTGGCCTCTCTGATGTGGTATTAAAAAAGTTATTTCATTCGCAATTCTAATTCTTATAAAAACTTTCGTAAAATAAGATTGTCTTACCTAGATACAGGACAAAAAAATCTCATTATTTTCGGGCTGGCGTAGAACTATAAAATATACATTAAAAACTGTTTTAATATGGTAATAAGAAATACGCTCTTTAATTTGGATTTTTTAGTAATAGGACTTAGAATGAACTAAGAATCACGTGGAAAAAATTAATTCACATCCATACGTAAATCCCACTCTTCCACTCTACATAACCCTCAATCCTGAGAGGAAATATCTCAACCCTGCAGGTACAGTCAGCCTTACATCAAAGTCACACTTGACCAACAAAAACCGCCCTTATTGCTACAAAATAAACGTGCTGTCAAAGGCAAATTGTTACCGAACCCGTGCAGTTGACTGTACTGACTTGGCGTGGCGGGTGTGAAGGCACGCGTCGGTACATTCTGCAGGAATGTTTCACATTCGTATCACAATATTCACCTCCTAAAGGGGGGAGACAAACGAGCGGGAAAAGGGCATAAGTAATAGGTAGTTTCTTATGCCTTTTTGTCCACCACAATGGTTTCCGAGAAAATTTAACGGCACCCACTGGCACAAACAATGATTTTCCTACAAAAAGTCACAATAATTATGCATAATTTTCTATAAGTATCATCATTTTAATATTTTACGTGAAAATTAGAATGAGTGAATGATATCTTAATTTGTATAAATACAAAGTGATGGGAATTTATTTTACGTCTCACTACATTGGCTCGGTGAGCATTGCTGGCGCAGTGGCAACGGCCGCGATCTACGAGTTGCAGTTTCAAACCCAGACAGACGATCTACTTTGTGCAAATTATTTCATCATCACTGCTCTGAAAACCGTGAAGGGAAACATCACCAGGAAAACGTTCTAGAACACAAACTTCGAAGACGTGACATCTACCAACCCGAACTGCCCCACTCCCTCTCACCGAGAGGAGGCTTGTGTCCCAGCAGTGGGAACATTATAGGCCGATTTGGTTATGACCAACCTGCATGCCTTGTATGTATACACATGTTTCTACAAATCAATGTCTTATCTTATCTTATCTTATCGATTATGCTATGCTAATGCTACATGTATCAATACTTTTTCCTGCTGTTTCTAAAACGCTCGTCTACTCTACTAATGAGAGCTCCTGGGCTCATCGGTGCGTATAACGGAACGGCGCCGTTTTGTTTACGTTCCCTAACTCATAGGATTTGTAGCAGTATGTCGGGGTGTTACGATGTGGGAGGTCATTTTCATGCTAAGAATCTGGGTAAAATTGGGTCACTCTCCATCTTCCAATAGAATTAAGACCACTCATGGATATAAGATTTGGTGACCATAATGTTATAAGTTGGTAATAATAGGTTTTAGGACGATATTGTCATAAAAAAATATTTTGTTTTTGAGAAAACCACGAACATACATACACATATAAAAGTCGAATACAGAACTGCCTTTTTGAATTCGATTTAAAATCAATTGTCAGTGGATATTTTTTTATGAATATGGCGATGACTTCAACCTTCCTTTAACTATCAAGCGAATACGTAGACATGTAAGTGAAGTCGCGGGCACAGTTAGTATTATTATAAGCATAACATTTTAATGCATATTATAATGATGTAAAACCTGTAATGATGAACTATAGCGCAAAAATTGTCGGAAATCCTAAGAAAACGCGGTGACGCTATACAAGAAAATCCAATTACGGAACATAGCCTTTATGTTGAAAACTCTGCTGGAGTGTTTGTATCGGTTGCAATACATGCTAAAATGAGTCTTACTCGGTGGCTATAGAATTTAATTAGCGCTGCAGCAAGATATTTTTCTGTTTACGCATCACACACCTAATTCAAATTCCGCTATGTGAATGTATAAGAAAATCCAAAGAATTTCATTAAAGAAACATTAATAAAATACCTATCCTCTCGACTGAATTTCGGCCACGGCGACCAATCTCAACGGAGATTAGCCAAGTACGCAGAAGATATTAAAGTGCACAAGTGTGTGCACAGGCACAGGTGCACTCCCTCTTCACTCACTCTCATAGTTCGATGGGATGACAATCCGACACGACCGGGGAGAGATCAGGCCAAACGGCGCCACATGCTTTCCGAGGCACGGGTGTCACATCACCAACTCCCAAACTTCGGATTACTGAGAAATTCCTAATGGGAAAACCCAATAACCAAAATCAAAATCAAAATATTTTTATTTCACATAAACCAACATGGGCACTTATGAAACGTCAGAAGCTAGGTGCACGGTTCCAATTGGTCGTTTCCTATGGAGAAGAACCGGCAAGAAACTCCATGGTTACTCTTTTAAAAATAATTGGCTTTTACAATGTTTTCGAGTTACAGTAGGTATGGGAGGACAGCGTAGGCCTGTCAACAAGTACCAGGTACTTGATAAAAAAAAAAATGGTCTACAGATCTAGTCTACAAGGCTTACAAAGTCCTCACATTTACAAAATAAGGATGTATCAAAAGGATAAACAAAATATAAAAATCTACTAAAACCAAGAGATATGATTGCCATTTCAACTAAGAAAGAGGTGAAAAATTAAAATTGTCTGTATATAATGTCAAATAATAAAAAGATTATGTCATAGAAGTATGTACAAATAAAAAATAAACATCGTAATTTGAGAGCAGTTAATAGACATTTACGTAGAACTTATGCCGTCAAAGAGGTAACACTTTGCCCAACTTAGGAAACCAACCTAGGACCAGCAGTTGCGCTTGCACACATGAGACCAACACGGCAGTTAAAAAGAGTCACAAAAACTTTACAACTGGAATAAAATCTATCTAACACCTTTTCCCAACTATATTGGTGTCGGCTTCCAGTCTTACCAGCTGCAGCTGAATAGCAACATTTTACAAGGAGCGACTGCCTATCTGAAATCCACGATGCCCCTTGGTAAGACTGGTTGTCAGACTTTTAGGCTTGTGACGACCCGTAACGTAGCTCCAATAATCACGTGTTAAATATTAAACAATTCGTCCCCGTGTCTTGCCAGCCCACCTGTCCTTTTCTGCGACGTTTACCTTTCATCTCGCATCAGAGACAATACATTGGGTATGTATTACTGTTGTCCCACATTACGTCCGAATAAATAACCGGCACGTGTAGGATTAGGAGTTGTCCGGATAGTAATCGCTTTTTTTGAAAGCAGGGAAAAAATGGTTCGAACGAATGATGAGAGAAATTTTGTAGTTCCAGTAAATGGAGAACATAGGATGTTCATTGTTCACCGTTAAAAAACGCATTTCCTTTCACAGAATAATAATATTCTATGATGACGCTGATGAGGGCCCACAACCTCTTACAGAAAGAAGGCCTGTGCCTTATCAGTTATAGGCTGCTTATGGTAATGCACATTCTATTGATATTGATAGTGTCTCTTAAGATAAGTAACTGGCCTCCTAGTTTAAGAGACTGGGTTTATATTTTTGTTATTATAGATTTTTGTAACCTTTTAACTTTTGTATAAACAATTATTTATCATTTTAATATATCTACCACTGTGCCCAACCTGTCTCTATGTATTACTTTGGATAAATAAAGATTATGTAATATATTTAGTACATATTTCTTTATCTCCAGCCCCAACATATTACAGCATTTTACTATTATTAATAATAGACCTCTAGCTCTAACCCTGTTTCTCCGACTCCACATTTCAGTCCTGCAGCCTCCACTTCCACTTAATAACGTCCACTTAACCTCAAGAACCTCGGCAACAGCGCGTACCTCCGTCAGCTCAAGTCCTCGCTCATATAAATCTCAATTAGGCTGACGTAGCAACATTAGTCACTATTAGTACCGAGAGTACTAGGCGAGGGCACTATTATGTCATAATTGATAATTATACTAAGAATTTGTTGGTAGACATTTGTAAAAAGATTGTAAGTTTATATTTTTCTGCTTGAAATTGATAAATGAAAAGAGAGTGTATAGTGGTTATAAAAAAAATACCTTTGTGCAATATGATTGAATCATCCCTTGACGATGACGAACGAAACGAAACGATTAATTATTTTCACGCAACAACATTAACGCTCCATAAGCTTCAATGTTTACCCGTGAACAAGACCTGCGCAATTTTTATCGTACACGGTGTAATTAAAATATTATGGTAAAATCAAAATTAAACTCACTCGAACTTTTGTTCAATCATTGCGTATCTAATCTTCAATATTGAACGTTTAGGTTCAAAAGCATCGCACAATTCGTGATATTGTGCAATATAATTGATCGTTTAGAGCCCGCCTTATAGTAAAATAAAGTTTAAAAGGTTTTGACAAGGTGCTACATTTTATTGAACTGCACTGGCACCATCCCTTTTTCGGACTGGAAGCGTGATGTCACTAATACTTCATATACAGCCTACAGGGCTACAGGGGCTTCTCTTATGGAGTATTAGTGGCATCATGAGTCTTTGTAGTTTATATGAGTTTTAGAAAGAGACCGTATTTCATATGATGTACATAATAAAGAGTATTCTATCTGTCTGACCGAGACATGATTGACAAAGAAGTTCTAAAAAGACGAACTTTTTCCATAACTCGACGTGCCAAGTGTTAACGACTGCTGGCAACACCAAGTAGGCTTCCATAAATGATTTTATTTCTGTAAGTAGGTTTGTACAAACACTTTCTCACGTCAATCATATTTTTTAAATTAGATGAGGTGGGCGTTTCCTATCTGATTATCTCTGAGAAAAAAGGCCGAAACAAACTTGGTCATATCATGTGAAAACATGTAGATTGGTCTCTGAAAAGGTCTTTTGAGGAAAGAATTACACAGATTGAGTAGACCTGTCCAGTCAGTAATCATGCAACTCAACTCAGAACTTTAGTAGCTCAACGATTCGACGAACAATACGAAAGAAAGAACATTTGGGTAAGCCACATAAATTACTCAAACTGCCAGACAATGATTAAAACTAATTGAGAAGGAAATACAAAAAAAAACCACATAATCTTCACGTTCGCAATAATTAAAATAATATAGTTTGACGTATTGTGCAGTGATTGTTATGTACATATTATTATGTATCTCATTAGAATTCATATTAAGAAATACTCTATAATAGATTCGATTATTTGACATTTACGTTTAAATAGTTAATTCAACATTATATTATACAACTTCCAATAATTACTTGATTGTATTTTGACTAAAAGAGGGTAACATAACTGTGACTGTAAAGTCTTTTTTTTTTTGGATGGGGAATCATCAAATGACTCCTCCCGATATGGGTGGAGCGAAAGGGAGTGTCAGACTCTTACTGACTAAACCCCATCCGTGTCCCTCCCTTAGCCTTTTATGTTCCGGGGTAGCGGTAACCCTTTCGGACAATCCCGCTACCCCGGCAGGCTTCGGCCCTAACGGACCCCTTCCTTTATGCTGACATCTCTTTGAGGCGCGCGTGGAACACATACGCGCGGTCCGGCATGGGCCTGGTCCTGATCAGACGGTGAACTACCCATTACTCTCCGTCCGCAGGCCCGCGCCTACGGTGACCGGGAGTCGTCACGCAGCTCCTGACGCCCGGAGCGTCTCCCGCGGCGGTGACAGTAAAGTCTTAGAAAATACTTCGCTACAAATGAGAGGCTGTTCAATAATATACCGTTGTACTAAATATATACGTTACACATGTTACGATCGCGTACAGTACCAATAAAGCTCGGACACAACCAGAGATAGGTGGATATTACACTACCATATTATAATATCTAGGATCATCAGAATCTCTTATCCTATTATAGAATATAAGAAACGTCGTAATAACTCGTATATTATACCAAAGCTCACAAATAATTCGTATGTCTATATATTAGAATAAAAAAACGTCCTCCAGACCGTATTTCGGCCACGGCGGCCAATCTCAACGGAGACTAGCCTTCGGCGCGGGAGATATTATGGTGCACAAGTGTGCGCGCAGACACAGGTGCACTCCCTCTTCCCTCACTCTCATGGTCCGATGGGACTGCAACCCGACACGACAGAAGAGTGATCAGGCGCAGGACCAATGGCTTAAAGTGCTTTCCGAGGCACGGGGGTATCACACCGCCAACTTCCAAACTCCGGGCTGCTACTAAGAAATTCCTAATGGAAAAACTCAATAACACTTTTCCCGACTCGGGAATCGAACCCAGGACCCCACGATCAGCAGTCGCGCTTGCGACCACGAGACCAACAGGGCAGTTAAACGGCAGGGCGGGCTATAATAAAATAAAATAGTAACAAAAAAAAGTAATTGCTCCGAGGTGTGGGAACGAGTCTGAAGCCGAAAATATAGTTTTTATTAGAATTTTTGTCCGTGTGTCTGGATATACGTTCTGGATTAGGGGAAAAATGGTACATAATTATGTACCTGATATGATTAGAAAGGGGGTGACTACCGAGATGACGTCTAATAGAGAAGTATGGAAGAAAAATATATGTTGCGCCGACCCCAAATAAATTGGGATAAGGGCAGGAGAATGATGAGTATAGTACATTCCCGTGGGATATTTTCCGACATCGACGCGGGCGAAGCCGTGGCAGCTAGTATTGTAATAGATCTCATATGATTGTGTGATATCCCCCAAACACGTCGGTCAATTTATTGGACATCGGCAGCTATCACATTGTGCCACGTGTAGGAAGTAACGCTTCCTACAAGTAGCTATGGTATCCTAGAAGTGCGGTGTCCGTCACATGTGGCCGTAATGTACAAATACACAGCGTTTTTTGACACCCAAATACTGGTGAATATGACAGATTTTTATGACGTCCTTTACAGATATGACGGAAACGCTCTTCTAGGAAACTCTATTATTGTGCTCCTTCAAAAATAAAGTAAAATCAACTCCCTCCAATTTGTCCCACTATCGACGAGGCTCTTATTTTTATCCCAAACACTGCGACTACTGATGATACTATTGACATAAATTAAATCGCATGAGCGTTGAACGGGACGATGTCCGCAAACACCATTACGGGACGTCCCCCTCCGTCCTCCATGGGGGACTCACACTACCCCGGTAGCGGAATGGGGGACGCGGGTTATTGTGTAACTTGCGACTTGGATTAGTCGCGGTCGCGTAAGATAAGTTGTGTTTGCGTCGCGTCATGTGTGAACGGCCAAATTTTCTTAATTATGCAAGTTTGTGTTTGATTTGCTGATGAGGTCACACGAGATTGATGCTTGTGTACTTTTTGTTATTAGTGTGATAAAATGCTTATAATGGTATTTATCATAAGACTAAAAAGTTTATTATCTGCAAACACTTCGAAGAAGGTCTTTGGCTCGATTCCTAATCAAAACAAATACAGTACCTTGGGAGAATCTCAGACCTCCTAAACTTTCTGAATATCTAACTAAAATCTGAAACTACAACAATAAAAATATCTACTAAACGCAAAAATGTTTTACAAAAGCAAGATGGTAAGGCTTTCTAGTTTCATCTTTAATAAAGTTCGTTCTTGAGCAATGTTTCTGATGCAGGTTGTGGCAGTTAATTTTGTTTAATTTCAAATTTGATGCCACCAACTGCAACAGATGCTTGAAAAGTGAGTTTTTTTTTTTTACTTTTTAGTTGCAGTTGGCTTTCCTTTTAATTTGTTTTAAGACATTGCTTATTTACGTAACAATCCGCCATTTTGATTGTATAAAAACAAAACCTATCCTATAACAAAACAACGTCAAAGAAAAATCCATCCAGCCGTTAAGTTGGTTCGAGGGTATAAAGAATCCCACATAGAAAGATACATAGATATCTAGATACATACGAGTATATACACGTGAAAAATATAAACCTGTACTTGTTGTTGCGCATTTTGGTAATAAAGTTCTCTGCAGTATACACTACACAATGACAACTGCAACCAGTCGCTTGTTACAATGAGTATCACTGTATTCGCTCGAGGTTTTGTCCACTAATGTGACCGTCTTTGTGGTGTCCGTCCATGTTGGAAGCACACGCTACTCTAGTGATGGTACATGCACTCGTAATATAAATACTTAGATGTATCTTGTTGAGCTAGGATTTAGATGAATTGAATGAGACTGTGCGCAGACTGAGCCAATGATGTTTAAGTCCAAAGCTTTTAAATTTGACTGAAAATTCGTTCTCTGAAATGGTCTTCGTCAGTCAGATGTACCTCTCCCGTAAACATAAACTGGTAACTTGAACAATGAATACAGTAGAGTCTTGGATTCAACCTCAAGTCAGCGAAAGTATTAAATTCAGTTTCTCCATGAGTAACTTGTCAGGACGGCTCCAAGGCTGGATTTGTGTCTGGTTAATGGCAATTGTCCCTTAGGTTACTTTATATTTTCCACAATCGATGTATAATAGGATATCCTATTACCTACTCATCATTATTTAATCAGCCTATAATGTTCCCACTGCAGGGACACAGCTGTGAGAGGTAGTGGGCTACCACTCCGCATTGGGCGTCACATGTCTTCGAATTCTTGGTTCTAGGACATGTCGGTTTCCTCACGATGTTTTCCTTCACCGTTTGAGAGCAGTGGTCATGAAAATTATTTAAACAAAGTAAAGCAGCAGTTAAGTTTTTTTTTTTTTTTTTAAAGCGCCTACCTGGGTTCGAACCCACGACCTACAACTCGTACATCGGGGTCGTTACCACTGGGCCACTACTGCTCCTACTCATATAAGGAAAATAAAATTGATTGACGAAATTAAGGGAAACTGTTCACACTTCTGCGTACCCCACTTCAATGAATACAGACAATACATGTTGTTTCTTGTGTATGGACAACTCGAGTAAACCGAACAGTCTACTTCTCAAAACCTCACAAACAAAAACCTTGTTCCACTCAAAAAAGCTCGTAGCTGTTGGTTCTAAATCAGTGTCTGTTGCTGGTAATCCGGCGATGCATCACTGACGGAGCGAGCTGATGATTGATGGCATCGGGCGCCGATTAGCCGCGACAAGACCGGTGGCAGGCCGCGATGGGTGCGCAGATACGATGGAATGGTTTATTTGAGGATGAGGTTTTTCAGGCGTTGCGTTGAGGCTTAATGTAGAGTACAGTCACGAGTATTTTATAATTCATTATATAATCATTTGTATGCCTAAGTGGCTGATCATGTAATGAACATTATTAAGTATATAATTATATAATGAACATCTGTATGTAACCCATTTATCACAAATAAATGATTTGATTTGAGTATAAATACTTACTACAGAAAATACGCAAAAATTAAACGCGATTTTCTCGTGATGTAACAATAGCAACATGGAAAATACCGATTTCATATTAGCATGGTATCGAGAATACCTACTATATTCGTAACACCATAACATTTAATACAACACTAGGAGAAAATGTTAGTATTTATGCTCGTGACTGTAGGTGCGCGTACGCGGGGATTACAATCAGTTTTTGAAGAAATAACTATATTTTACTTTAGAATGTCAGTAGTCAAGTACCACAGTATTGATTCAGACCCTCTAGTCTAGAATACTAGCTTAGAATATCCGATCATGTAAATGGTGTATATAAATAATAATTTATTGTGTTTTAGAAATGAATGAAACTGATGAATAACTACTATAATCAAGTCTTTAAGGCCCTTCGATAGTTACAACGACATTTGCATAGAAAATTGAATACATAGGTCATTTAAATGTTTTTTTAAGGCTGTTATGTTAGTACAGACGCCAGCACATCAAGCTACTACAATCTGTCAAATTTCTTTAATAGATTTTCAACTTTATCGCTAAAGCATAAGGTTCAAAGTTGATTGGGAAAATTTTACAGTTTCGGGTAGCTTGATGTGCAGGTGGCGTCTGTACATAACATCCAAATAAATGTTTTATTACTTAAATTAAATTTTAATGTTTTTAATTTGATTTAATAATATTCTTATGATAATTGAATGTAATAGTAATGACGAATGTTTTTATGTAGGTATTCATTTGTTATACCTAATTAATTTAGTTTTATTTATTATTTTTGAATATTTTGTTGTATTTATTACAAATTAATTGGAAAATATAATTAGAATATTTGTGCGCTGTTGACGGCAAGTTAGCGTTTACTTTTTTGTTTACCTGCGTTCTACAAATAAAAAATAAAAAAAATTTAATAATTAATTTTCCTGTCCATAATCAGCCTTCCACAAACCTTTCTATTTAAATCTAATCAGACCACATGTTTACAAACGTACCTATACAATCTACGTTTAAAATTCAACGTAAAAGTCAAAAAGGTTCAAATAACTTGATTACCAAAGTCCTTCGCTCTGGGGAATTAGAAAAATAATTTGTCCGTAAACCAAGTGTTCTCGTGCGTGAGGAACGTAATCAAATCACCAAGTTGTGGATGGCATCGGTAACATTATGAGGACATTTTGGTCGAATGTGTAATTTGATGTGCAAAGTATAAAGGGTTCCAAAGTAAACAGGCATTTTCGGGATACAGTTTAAATAATATAAAATTCTATGCTTGCTTAATTTGTAAAATGTGAATCAAAGCTATGTGTGCATTCGTGTCAGAATCAATTCTGAAGGAGACCGAAAGAATCGAATTTCTATGAAATTCCATGTTGAATCAATATTAATGAAAAAAGAATGAACGAATGAATGAATTAATATTTTAAGTAGATTTTTTATTGAATAACCCCGACAGAGTACCTGGATACCCAGAGAAAAATTCCTGCATTGCATGGTTTTTTCAACTGACGCACAGAGGATAACCGTTTTTAAAGCGTTTCGTATTTTAACTTTGTTGGAATTGACTTAAACTTTTCGGTAGCTTGTATCAGTCCCATACATTGTTGTCTTTTCTACCAACGTATCGCTGATAGAATATCTTGTCGGCTGTTTTACTTCCTAATCTGTCGCTAAGTAGAATTATTTGCAGGATACCGTTGAAAGTTAACTTTTACGTGACGAACGGCTATAACTGAAGGGTTTATTTAACTCAGAAGTCTAAAAAAGGGTTAAAATCTACAAATAAAACCCTGTTAATGTAATAAATTAGGTAATGAGCAAAAAAAAGGCAGACATTAAACTAAGCGAAAACAAAGTAATAGCGCGGGTAGGCGATGCGATGCAACAACTAGAAATTTCATGCGGACGAAGTCGCGGGCAGAAGCTAGTATTATAAAAATAATTATCTAAGACATTAGGCATCAATCAATTAGTCCAACATAAATCACATCCACAGCTAGACAAGCTCACTAATGCATTGTTTTGATTTAATTAATTTATAATAATTATTCTAAAACTAACACTAATGACAACCAACTCATTAACACAACTAACAAAATGGCAGTTCATTTACGATGGATGCGTCCCTAGTTTTGCAATGTTGTAATTACTTATTAAAATCGAACAGTTACAAATTACAAATGGAGGATTTGATGGAATCGTTTATTAATTACATTAATTTTAGGGCCGATTTTCAAATAACTTGCAAATAACAATCAATCTGTCTAGTCTTTTCCTAACTAAATTGGAGTCGCTTCCAGTGTAATCAAATGTAGCTAAATGTCAGTATTTTACATGGAGCGACTGCCTATCTGACCTCCACAACCCAGTTACTGGGTAATACGATACCCCTTGGTAAGACTGGTTTTCAGACTTTTGGGCTTCTGACTACCCGTAACGACTGTCAAAGATCGATAAATGACAGCTGGGACCAACAACTTAACGTGCTTTCCGAAGCACGGAGGGGTATCGAAATGTAATGGATGGTTACCAATCCACGAACAGACCGCGGCTAACTTTCAAATAACAATCAATGATTTTCAAATTGATTTCGTCAATATTAACAGTTTAAGAAAAGGTTAAGTACCAGCTGAGGTACCTGTTAGACAACAGATTAGGAAAGCTCTTTTAGAAAACAAACTCAGTCTAAAAGAATAAATAAAACCCTAAAGAAGATATTTTAAATCAACTCATTTATTCTCGTAGCTTTGGTTCAAACACTGTGTGTGCAGCCACACACAACGTGTTTGAACCACACAAGTTAATATTATTAGCAGCGAGTGTTCCATAAAATTATGATAATCCGCTGAACAGAGGGGTCTCAGGAGAAATTAGTATAATCGCTGATAGCTGCGCTGTCCCGGCAGTGTGAAGCTGAAGTTTGGAATATACTATGATGACACGTATTTTGTATACATTGATTTTAAATAAGGTATGCGTGATGTCATGTGTTGGATTCTGAATCAAATAGATTCACCCCTTCTTTAGTAGGTATTGATAAAAAACAATATGGGATTATGAGAGGATCACCTTTCTTTGAAACGTGTGTGGCATAACACGTACTCTGTAAGACTTTCGTGTAGTTAAATTCTGAATACGACTTCCAATAAATAATTGCAAATAAATAATTTCGATTAAACGTTTTAGTTACTTAGATGGCAAGAAGTTATTAATTCGAATAAACATTAGTTCGTTTTTGAAAATATTTGGTTAAATATAGGATTTTGTAACAGTATACTAGCATTTTCCTTTGTCAGACTGATAAAGCTACACCTATACTATACCTAATTTGACGACAATATTCCAGAAGCAATAACATTAAACTTTGGAATTAAACGCGATATCGGCGCGTCGCTGACACTCACACACACACGTACATTTCTCAAATTCACTTTTTCCCCTTGTGGATGGCCACTAAACTATTAAATAAACTACTCATATTAATTTCATCAGTAATATCAAAAACCTGGACGATTACAAGTTGCAGAAAGTGGGGTGATCGGTGAACTTTCATCCCGCTTCCGCCACTTGAACCATACCCTTGGATCCCAATCCCATACACTACACCAACAAACAAATTGAACCGAATAAAAACCTACAACATACCCTCAATTTATACAATTATCGGCCTTCTACCTGTGCCCACGTGAACCTAACGGCCCACAAACTATTCCTAATGAACGCACAGAGAAAAAACAAAAGAAACCGTCCGATTACCGACAGACACATCAATACGAGGCTTTATTGATGCAGAAGAGACCCTTCAACATGGCTCATTTGTTTTGGTCCGAAATGTATTATAAACCGATAGAATTGTGGGGTTTTTCTACTCCGTTAACAGCATCAATATTGGGGTGCCAGAATATTTTGACTTTCTCAATTTTGATTCCATGTAGGTACTCACGTCCAGCCAAATCCATAAGGTACGAAGTCTGTACGGTATAAAAAAATATATTGTTCGGTATCATTATAATCATTTTATTCCTCGTCATCGTCAGGATACTTAAGGATCCCAAAGTAGTTCATAATAATTCTAGCCTTTAGACCAATTTTTGACCCCAAGCTTGTCCTAGGGGCACATCCAATCACTCGAACAAGCTCTCATTATCATAATAAACTTGAACACCACATTAATAAACAGCCAACTACAGCTTCAGGACACAACAGTGATAACTTTAGAAGCTCTTGCTTTACCCGTATCAGTACCAGTGTCAGTAACCAGTATTCGTTGGACACTTATTCTATTAGAACTCCGTACTAAGCTAATCCAGCTCAAGGTCACCGACGTGACGAGTACACGACTGTACTCCTACTACGTACCTGACGTTTTTTTAAGGATATCTCCAATAAAGATAGTGACAGTTCAGTTCAAATGACCTTACACTTTATACGACAAATAAAACCAGAATTTATATTGGCAGTACTAATGAGAGCCAGGACTTACCAAGTACCGAAGTACGATGGTAACCATCGCTTCTTTATTTGATAAAGAAGCAGCCAATAGGAGACAGTAATGGACTTTCAGAATATTTTCTTAAAAGATAATTGTGCTTGCACCATCACGTAGTGGATTGCCACTACGTGATGACATGGACAAATTTATTATATATTAAGAAATATGCCAATCTGTAAAAGGATAGAGGTTTATTATCTTATTTAAGCTAGCTAGCGATAAGCTCATTATGTTATGTGAGTTTTCACCGCCATCATACTCCAGTCTAGATCCAGTTCAAGGATTAATCTGAACCGAAGACCTCCAATTATAGCCGTCTGTAATTGAAGTAATATCGCCATTCAGGACACGATCTTCCCCTAATGGCACTTGAGCGAACTTATACATATATCTCAACTCTGCGGCTATTTGAGAGGGGGACTATCATCGTTGTGTTTTGAAGAAAGTTTCCGGTTGAGGGTTGAGGGAGGGAAGAGTGAATGTCTGTTGTTTTTGAGGAGTTCGGTAGTGTGTTGTGAAACTGTCAAGATATTGACGTGGCCTTCTATTTTAAAGTGTTACTCAATCATTTTCTCTACCGTTGCTTGGGTTTCTGTATAGGAGTAAATATTTAAATATCCTGTGTTATAAATGGGTTTTTGCATTAACTAAACTATCAGAAAAACGGAATTACCATGCCATAAACCCAAATATCTTGTAATGAAAACTGAAACAAAAATTTAAAATAAAAAATTAACAAAAACTCTATGGATTGTGTTTATTTTAGTTTTTATGTCTCATTTAACTTGTTTATATACTTTCATATTATATAAAGAAGAAGAATTGATAAAATACTTCATTTATGTTCTTCACCCGACACATCTATATCTAAAATGAATATCAAAAGATTATCAAATACGTCAACAAAATTAATATCTTCACAGATGGCTGTAATCGCATCAGGTCCTAACACCGTTCACATGGTCAGTCTCAACAATTTGTGAAGCTTTTAAGGTATCCACACAAGTTATATTGAAATAGTCGAGAATGGACCGGGGGTAATGGGAGAAACCGCTCGGTTCTTGGAGATATAATGGTTTTTTGACTGGTCAGAAAGTTCTTTTTTTTGTGGCGATAAAAGTTAAAGATAGAGATAGAGAGATAAAGAAAAAGAACTAAAAATGTTCACCCGAATTGGAAGAATTGAAGCTAAAAGATTTTATATAATTAGTATCGACTATATCCCTATACCTACGTTTACGGAATCCTTATCCTAAGTGTTGAAAAATATGACTCATGATTAACCATTTTACACCCTTCCTAGCGTATCGATGGCAAAAAGTTCAAACATTTTTGGCCCAAAATTCAACTACGTGAACTCCGCTTACCGGCGCAGTCATAAGATCATCAAGTGCACAGGTGACAGGGCAGGCGGAGCAGGATGGATGGTGGGCAATTGTCTGTGGGGAGTTGCCACATGCGCACTTGAGACCTGCGCCGTCCGTGAACCCCCATATGTGGAAATTGTCTTTGCTCCGGCCGACTTGGGTTCGAAGTCTATTTACAGATTTCTTTTAAAGAACTCAGCCACGGTAACGCGGGTCCAGGTGGAAGCCTCGCAGATGGTTCGATAAAATTCTCAGGGGGCTTATGCAGCTCCCGCCATGGATAATGATTGCAGTAATGGATAAAAAACATGCTGGTATATGGATGGGTAAAGTCAACAGAATGGACAGCTTAGTAGTGCTCTCTTGTTTGCTATTAACAGCAAATTACCATCACCAGTTCATTAAAAAAAATAGCGGTGGTTTGTAAACATTATTTTTTATGTGTATTCCGTGGAAAATGTTGGGACTGCCCCATTAGTCTCGTGGCCGCATGCGCTACTGCTGATGGATCCTGGGTTCGATTCCCAGTTCGGGAAAAGTGTTTTCGGGTTTTTCCATTAGGAATTTCTGAGTAGCCTCCCGGAGTTTGGAAGTTGGCGGTGTGATACCCCCGTGCCTTGGAAAGCACGTTAAGCCGTTGATCCTGCGCCTGATCTCTCTCCGGTCGTGTCGAACTGCATCCCGTCCCATCGGACTATAAGAGTGAGAGAAGAGGGAGTGCACCTGTGTCTGCGCAAACACTTGTGCACTATAATATCTCCCGCGCCGAAGGCTAGTGTCGGTTGAGATTGGCCGCCGTGGCCGACATAAGGTCTGGAGGACTATTATTTGTATTTTTTCCTGCAAAATGTAATGTGTCACTGTTTGAAAATACACTTGTGTGACTTGTGTAAACAAAATTACACTTGGGTACGTCTCTTACCACATAGAGAAAATCATTCTAAGACAATGGAATCTAAGAATAAATCTCCACCCGTTTCCTGTTAAACCAGCCAATAACAAGCTATAAAAGCACAGGATAGTCTGCAGTCTGTAATTGAAGTCTGTGTAATCGGTTTGTGCTAATGAACAGATTATAACGAGTGTTTATCCGGGACGAGAACTGAATATTAACCGCTGGATTACTGTCGGATTGGGAAAAGTGACTGGCTACGGTTTTAGGAAAGGAGTTTGTTATTCTTTCTAGTCAATGCATTTTGGAACAGGTTAATGGTTAATAGCTGTTTATTTATTTTTAATCGATTTCATGCGTAGGTTCGAGTAACTTTGTTTTCATAAAAATTAAGACATAATGTGTTTTTTTTATTTATTTGCAAAACAATTCGCTAAAACTAGCAAGAAAAATTATTGATATCTTACATTCTTGATTTCTTTTACTAATGTAATAAGTATTGTCAGTTGTGAAACATTAGAAGGCCAATTCGTAATTAAAAACATTCAAAATGTAGTCGCAATCACATCTCAGCGACAACAATCTCAAGAGTAGACGTATTTTTGGTAGATTGAGACTGCGATGAGTACCTATGCAAACGTTCTTTAAAATACAGCAATTGCTCCTCAATATAACGCATTTGCAAATTTCAGTATTTCAGAATTAATAATTTATCCCGGAACGTGTGAAACCGTCCGTGAAACAGTTTTTACAAGCTAGCAGGACATCGGTAACCATGAATTCAGCACATGATTGTAGACAAAAAAAATCTGCGCTAATGGTCGCGTAGAAAATTTTCGCCGGTTTTTTTTTTATAAAAAAATCTGCTATTTTATAGAAATGTGCAATACCTTCGCGGTCAAAATGCATGGAACATGATTTTTTTTTTAAACCGACAAATTTCTACTACTGCGTTGGAACATGAATGTACTGAACCCATGGTAACAGGTTGCGGGTCGTGTCCCTGCCACACTGTATATTACTTGTCTTGTAAGACCCGTAGTCGACATAACCCATGACCAACTTAAATAATGAAAAAGACGCGTTGTGGCCATAATTTCAAATGCCATAACCATTCACATCTTATTTCTATGAAACTGTTATACTTATTTATAGCCACAAAACTAAAATAACAATAAGGTACTTACATAATAATCGCCGTCCACCTGACCCGGTACTAAATCACCTCTCAGCTTACAATTACCTTCAGAACTAGGCCAGCTAGCCAGCTGGCTAGGGGCTAGGGGGCTAGGGGGCTAACAGGCCTCATAAATATTCATCCTAACTCCGAGATCAAGACGAACACTTACCTGAAAGAGAAAACATGTAATTACATCACTGGCTTGTTAGCACTATTCATTTTATAGGATTTTGTTGTAAAAAGGTAATTAAAGGTATGGATTTTTTTGTGACATTGTTCACGGCATAGTAATCGAATATATTATTATATGGAACATAATTTATATCTAGTTCGACTTTTGGTTAATTCAATTTAGAAAATATCTCAGATAAAGCTATGTTGGTGACTAGTTTCCAAAAGCAGTACCTAATAATTAACTTGCCTGGGAATTGACCGCCATGTCGACGTAGCGTTCGTTGATTAAAAATGCACTCACACGTTACACACCCTGACACACACACACACGTATACATCACATTCACTTTTTCATACCGTGGATCACCACTAAACTATTAAATAAATGCTTAAGCTCATCAATAATAGCAGTCTGACGCAACTCACGCAACTGTCTAATAAAAAAGAAACTATGAAATGTGCACTAAACATAATGGCGGCTATCGCTGTCTCGCTTTAACATACATATAATGAACATTACTTACTCTATGAATAATAGCGGTAATCGGGGTGATTTTAAAATTCGAAATTCGAAATCTTTTGTGTCTCGATGTTTATTTTGGTCACTGAAATATTTTGTTTTCTGACATGATAATTAAAGTGAACGGAATACACGCCTTTGTTGTAGAATGCATTTTTATTCTTCATAATTATTTTTGATTTTTTATTCGTTTGTCCCGAAGTTTTACATACAGATCAGTATATGAAACTAATAATTTGAAGTAAGCTTTTTCAAATTCAAATTCAAATTATTTATTGTGGTACACAGGTAAAAATATGGTGTTATAGTTTATAAAGTGAAGTACATCTATGACCCGCCTTTAGGCATACAATAATTAAAGACTTCCAACATTATAGTACATAGGTAGTCAATAATTTAGTATTAATTAATATATTAGTAATAATAATAATCAATTATTAAAAAAAATAAAAAATGAGTCAGTAATTTAATAGTAATTGTTAGTCTTCATTAATATTTAAAGCAATAAGCAATAATTTAATAATACTTAATATAGAGATTACTAACAGCTATTCAACTAAATGAAAAAATAATAATAATAGTGTTATAATAGAAAATAAAAAATAAAAAAAAGTACGGACTAATAATGATTTTTATTTTACTATAATAAAAACAATCGGAAAATAACAAAATTCAAATCATACAATCTACAGTACCTACCTATCTGCGAAATTTATTTATTTATAATTGCAACACCAATAGCTAACTGACACCTCAACATAAAATTCATACTACCGATAATCCATAGACAATTTCGTAGTTGTTGTTTAGATCTTTGGAATTTTTGAAAACGACAGACTATTTTGAATTGTTTTTTACTTATTTATTCAAAATCTGTATACACAATAACATACAAATAGTCTGCCAAACTGCATAACAATTTGTTTGCAGTGTTACTCTTTGCGCCTTAGAAGAAACGTGTCCGTCGCGGCAAAATAAACGTGTGTACAAAGGGCCTCGGAAAGTTTTTATGAAAGTTAACGTGAATTTACCTAGGTAGGTACTTGTTGTAATTTAAAAAAATATGTTCTACGGGGTGGCATAGTCACTAGTTGCTATTGTCAGTGTCAAAAGTATTTCAATAAAGAAACTATAATGGTTCCGTTTTTCTTTTGAGGTACGGAACTATAAAAAACACCATTCAACTTGACAGTTAGGGGATAGGTACCAGTTCCTGAAAAGAATATAACTCTGAGGTGAAAAACGTAATTATTTCAAAATGGTGTGTTCTGTTTGTGGTGATTATGACCTTTTTGTGTGTGTTTAAGTACAAACAGTGTATTCATCATTCTCCTGCTCCTATCCCAATTTATTTGGGGTCGGCGCAATATGTCTTTTTCTTCCATATTTCGTACTTATATGTATGTGAATTGTGACCATAAAACGTGACAACTCGACAACTTCGCTATTAGTGAACGCCAAGTCAAGTAACCGTAAGTACCTCTTCTTTACTTTCACGTAAGCATAGCAACATTCCATGTTGAAGGATTTTCATTAGATTTAGATCGACAAGAGTGATTTGTACTTAATTTAAGAGACTAACTAAATAACCTCAATATGTGTCTGATTTAACCAGACTCATCGTTTCATAATGCTAGTTCATAAATCACAAGCACTTAGTGGTTACACTATTATAGTTCTGGACATTTCGCTATTAAACTAATTGAAATACCAGCCGTACCCGCGGCCATTTCCACGTGTGTAAACGCTGAAAAGAAATCAATCAAACAAAATATCCAAATATTTTATTTCACATAAACTTACATGGGCACTTAAGGAACGTCAGAAGCTAGGTGCGCGGTTCCAATTGGTCGTTTCCTATGGAGAAGAATCGGGAAGAAACTCCATGGTTACTCGTTTAACGGCTATGATGAGAAATCGTATAACAAAGTTTTTTTTTTTGATAAAAATCTAAAAGTTTATCTTCATTTTTATTATTAAAACCAATTAAGATATTGATAATTAGGACTTCACCTAATCTATACAAATAAATAAAATTGGAGTGTCTGTTTGTAATATTAAAATAACCGCTTTTTACTAAATGCATATGGATGTACTTATACACGGTACCTACATATACCAAAATAACATTTTTTTTAAATTTTGTCGGTCTGTCTGTTTGTTCCAGCTAATCTCTGAAACGGCTGGACCGATTTTGACGGGACTTTCACTGGCAGATAGCTGATGTAATAAGAAGTAACTTAGGCTACTTTTATTTTAGAAAAAAACATATATACATAGGGCCCCACGAAAAAAATCCACGCGGACGAAGTCGCGGGTAACAGCTAGTTAATTATAAAAACGTAAAAATCATTATTTACGGTTTTCTTTATAATCAGCCTTTGAGACCAGGTTTTCTATTAAAATTTTATGGCCACGGATTTACTAGTGCTGTCAGATTCAGCAAAGCACGGGATATGAATTTAAAAATTACGGGACTTATAAATATTTTAAATTATTATTCAGAAATGTAATGGAAAAGAATAAACACACATTAAACAAACCAATTTGCTTTTAATTTGTATACTTAGTTAAATTATTTTAGAACCTAATTAGTTAATGATTCACGAGTACGGTGAAAAAAAACGATGAATATCAACAACAAGAGACAGTAAAAAAATTTTTCAACTAAAATATGCCACGAACACAGTAATTCCCGCAGTCATAAGTGAAACGAAGTGTTCCACAAATTGAGCCCATTAGAGTCACCAGCGTCCGGGATCGGCCCCGTGTCGCCCCCGTGTCGTGCCGGGACGGCGACGAGGCGGGGCCGTCATAAAAATACGGGATAAGTTTATTATCGCCCGGGATTGGAGCAAGCCCCGTATTTGTCAAAGTAAGTGGCACTGTTGTGGCGTTTTATTTTACTTTACGGGATTTAAGGAGAGTGACTGTCGCTTGACAAAAGAGTAGCATTTGAGATTTAATACTGAAATAATGATGCGGTGCTTTAATTAAAACAAATAAGTCGAAACAAGATAAAATTGACTGCCTTGTTGATCTTTTGGTCGCAAGCACGACTGCTACGTATTCAGTTTCATCAAGAATGTCACAGTAGCAGCTCAGAGATTAGATTTGTGTCTGGTAAATGCCAATAGCATAATCAGACTATAATGTTCTCACAGCTGGGACACAGACCTAATCTCGGGAAGAGGGAGTGGATTGTAATCCAGCACGCGGGCCCAGTGCGGGTTGGTAGATGTCATATGCCTTCGAATTTTTGGTTCTAGGATATGCCGGTTTCCTCAGGATGTTTTCCTTCACCGTTTCGAGAGCAGTGGTGATAAAATTATTTACACAAAGTGAAACGCCTGCCTGGGTTCGAATCCACGACCTAAGTCGGGGCCGTTACTTCTGGGCCACCACTACCTACTCGAATGCCAATAGCTAGCCTATTTGCCTATTGGCCTCCAAGCACATGGAACGTAAACAAAATTGGCTTAAAGTGGGTGTAATGATGTAGACATTATTACACCCACTTTAAGCCAATTTTGTAATAGATTACACCCACGTTACGCCGATTTTGTTTAAGTTCTAGTCTGCCCAACCGTTCGGGAAATACAGGCGTGATGTTTACAAGACATTAATAATATATCGTTACTTGTAATATGGACGATTACATCATTCAATATTATCCTATCATGGTACTGGTATTACCACAGATAATTTATTTTATAAAATACTTACCTACTGTAAATGAAAACGTAAACGATGTGTAAATCAAAGGAAATTGGATTTTAATACAGCTATAATTTTAATTAATTTGCCGAGAGAACAATTATTATTTTCACAGTTAAACTGAAATAAACTTTTAATCGAATTGTAAAAGATTAATTGTAATTTACTTTGAGAGTTATTTGAGAGACTGCCTAGTAACTTAGTTGCTAGTCAAGTTACTTCATCATTTTAAACATAAAAAAGCATCGTTCTCTAATACACTAACAAAATGGTTCTGGTGTAGTACCAGGGGACAATTCCAGTATTTAAAAGACGGATGCATTCTAATTTCAGTCTCAAACTTTAATTTTTGACAAATTTTTAATATGGGTATTGGCCTTCAGGACCCTATGAAGGTTGCCTTTTTTTCTGTCAAAGGTTTCTTACAGAAAATAAAATGGCAAGGATTATTATCACCACAAGCAAGAAAAACCCTTTAAATAATAATATATTCCATTAGCTTTATCCAATATTATACAAAATAATAATAAAAGCTAAGCCAAGCTTATTTCTTATAAGCACATTGCATAAACCCCGGGACCCCGGGACCGCCACCCCCGTGCTTGCACTTCACTACAGAACTTAATAAATGAGCCATGCAAGTGCGCCCGATAATGAATGGAGCGCTTTTTTTTTTCATAAACCAACGCCATTTTTATTTGTAAAATTTTATCTTTTTTGTGTCGCGGCCATGCGGGGAGCGAGGATTAACATTTTAATAAATTGCAGAAAGAAAATACAAAGCAGTCTCTTTGCAATTTGTATTTAAAAGGATGAATACTGATACATTAAATCAATATAGGTAATACGCCTCAATGTTTTGACGTGAATACGTCTTTAAAGTTGCTTCCATAATGGAAGGCAAGTCAAAAAACCAATAATAACAAAATTGGGGGATACAGTTTGGTGTTGCAGCTTCATATTTATCATCTCCATCCTAAATTCAATTACACCATTGGATAGCTAAATGATTAAAGAATTGATTATGCCAAGTGAGGACTGTGACGCATCGCGCGTGGTGGAGGGGGAAGCGCCGCCCTTTTGAGGTCATTTTGCTGCGTACTGAGATTTCCACTTAAGTTTAAATCGTCAGCTCTCGTCAAATTCTATCAATTTTATACAAAACATTCGTATAAAATAGTGACAGTGAATATAATGTGTTAAAATAAAATGAAAAATAATATCAAAAATATATAATGTCAACCTATACGCGTCAAAAAGATTGCATACGGTTGAGAAGGGCTTCTCAAGAGCAATCGATTGGTAGCAATAAAACAGCATAATTATGACCGAGTCAAGCAGTGCCAGGAACGTAAAAGAATGAATGCGGCCGAGCGGATCAACCCCGTTACGTAAACGTATTCGCGTACAAACACACGACCGTGTCCATGACACAGCCACACCTATTTTTAGATTTCATCCCGAATGTATACTGTTATAAAGAAACCAACGATGTTTATTTGTTTGTTTTTCTGTATCTTTTACCTTCTTTCTTCCAAAGGCTTGCTCATCAGCCCCTCACTATCTTGATAAAATTATTGTGACAATAGCGCCGCACCTTCATTAAAACTGTCTCAATTTCACCACCTCCATTGTCAAACTCAAACAAAAACAAAAAAAATAATTCCTCCCGGTCTTACTTAACAATCGCTCGCTCCGTGGCCCCACAAACCTTTTTATTACCCGAGGTGCTCGTTAGAGATCTTTCCATGCAACAATTACTCAGATATTCTCGCTCCATTCGTTTCTTTGCCATTATTTTTCATCCCTTTCTTGTTTTTATTGCGCCACGCTCCGTTTCCCGCGCAGCCAGCGTTCAATGTATTTTGATTAAGGAGTTTTGCGAAGCTGTCGTTTTAGATCACGCAGTGTATGGGTGCCGAGAAGAACAGTGGATAATCTCGTTAATTAATCCGCGTGACTAGAATAATTAATTCAAAGTGAAAAGTGTTGATAATGTATATTTTCCTTTGTTACGAAGAGTGGAATTGACAACGTTTTTTCTGATAAAGGGTATATACGTAGATATAGTTTTTCCAGCACAGATTTATTTATAATGCATCGGTGGTTTTTAAATAGCTCGGGGAAAAGCTTCTTACGAAGATAGGTCAGATCTTTTATCAGCGGGTCTGAGGAAGTGCCACTTTTATAATTATATCCTGTGGTCAATACAGTATATAATAGTTTGTATAATAGTCTGTGTTTAATGTAATAGATTGATCTCAAATAGATTGAAACAGTTTTTTTTAAGAAAGCAAGGGTTTATGAAGTGTCAGCTTTAGTAGTGCTCTCGAATCAGGATAAACTAAAATAATATGAAAAGCATAGCCAGTCAGCATGGTTGCCAGAAGTGGTGATGAGGAAACATCGTGTACTTAGAGCAAACATTCGAGGACATGTGACAAGCAACCAACCCGCACTGGGCCCGCGTGGGACGCCTGTGTCCCAGCAGTGGGAACGTTATAGACTGATTATGCTATAATGGTTGTTAACAGGGCTGACCGCTCAGGATTTTCCTGACTCGTCTCGACTCATGGAGGGTGTTCCAATGCAACATAGACACATACTAAAATATATATTAAGAAAAGTCACAAGGTCAATTCTCAAACGAGGTCTTCTTTCATCCCCTATATAAGTAATTAACCGTTTTTTGCCAGCAAACTGAGTGCCATAAATTATCCTCCCCCCGCACGACCCCGTAATGAAATGTACGGGGGTGGTAATGAAAAAAAAAAACAAATTTATACCCCGCCGGGGAGATTTATGTATTCCGGTGATCTAGGGTTGAGGTCAGGTGGGGAAGGGTTGAATACAAGTGCTGATGGAATTATCTGAAGGTCGGGGAAGAATGACTGGTTCCAGGAAGTTCTTGATGAGAAATAAAGATTAGTGGCTTATGAAATGCGATGTTTAACAAGTACCTATGCGCGTGCTGAAAGAGGACACAGATTATAAACTCAGTCGTCTTTTCATCTTTTCTTCGTACGTTGCAGAAAAAAGGTTAGATACTGTGTGAGTTCACTCGAAGAATAGTTAGTGGTTTAGCTTGGATAACTAGGAAATGAGAATCATGAGCGGTAAAGTCTAACAAACTACCAGGAGGCCAGAATCATGAAAAAGTAGGTACTATCTAGTAGTATTAGAGCAGTGGTGGCCCATTGGTAAAGGCCGCGACTTACGAGTTGGAGGTCATAGGTTCGAACCCAGACAGGCGCTTTACTTTGTGTAAATTATGTCATCACCACTGCTCTCAATACGTTGAAGGAAAACATCGTGAGGAAACCGGCATGTCCTAGAACCAAAAATTCGAAGACATGTGACATCTACCAACCCGCACTGGACCCGCGTGGTGGATTACGGCCCACTCCCTCTCACAGAGAGGAGGCATGTGTCCCAGCAGTGGGAACATTATAGGCTGATTATGTTATGTAGGTACTATCTTCTTCGAAAGCTGAATGATAAATGTCTGAATGCATCAAACATTTTGCTAAATGTATCACATCCACTGACAAAACTCGAAACTACATTAAAACTGTAACCATCATGCCTGTATTGGTGCCTGCAACACACTACTCTACGTCCAATTGTCATGTTATAGCCATTTCATACAAATGTCAAGGAACGACAGTTGTGAAATTAATTTCCCTGACTTTACACTAATAAGTAAACCTACTTTCCTTAAACAATAAACTTTCTATCCCTGTTCTGTCTACAGTTATCTATTATAGTTAAAGTGACAGAAGTTCATCTCCATCGCTTCACTGAAGCCCTCTAGGTACTTGTAGCAACTCGTACAAGTTGCGGCGCAAGTTGAAACGGAAATATTTTTGTTTCATCTCCAATCAGCGAGTTCTTCAATCTAACTTGAGCTCGGTTCGATTGAATTAATATCGATCTCCAGTTATTACTTCCAAGTGTTTTATATAAGTTTCTTCTAGCAGACTCTGTAGATACTGCCTCGATGGCTTAGTGGTCGCATACCTACTCGACTTGCGGTCCAGAAAGAAAATACGTTTATTTTTGGTAAACATGACGCAGAGAAAAATCACTAACACACAAATGAACAAGCTGGGGAAACATTGCGTCACAAGCACGCAAAACGGCCATCGCTCAGCATAATGCTATGACCCTATGCGAGACAGAGCCCCAGCGAGACAGAGCCCCAGCGCTGGTTTTCAGCGACAGCCGGCGTTGACGTGATGACGTCAATCGGTGCAGTATACGTAAGATATAAATAACACACTAAGAAATAAAATAAATACACAAAAAATAATTGTAAATGTTTTATTAATTCCGGGCAACGACTCACGCGCCACCAGCCTCTAGTAATCTGTGCGCGCAGCTGTCATACAACCATAAGTTTGAAGTTTTTACATAATGGTTACGTAATAATTACATGGCGCATTAGATTGCTGAACGTTATGATGAAGAAACTATATTAATAACAAAGGATGTATTGGGTGGTTGTGTAGGTATGGTTTTTGTAAACAGTGTTTGTGGTAGAAGGTGTAGATGACAAACTCGGTGGCAGTGGGGTAATTGCATAATACACATACAATCGCAATGCAATTCATTTTGACAGTTCAATAATAAAATCTTTGCGTAATTTACGTTGTCGAGCAAATAAACTGAACAAACTTATATTATAAAGCAAGCTTTATATTATAAAGCAAGCTTTATATTATAAAGCAAGCTTTATATTATAAAGCAATGGATTATGAATTTCCTTTAAAATCCTTTGATTTGTGGTAACACGGCTTTACTTATGTCAGTTCATAAGTGCCGTCAGTCGTAGATGCTCTTTCCCTGCGTCGCAATATAAATTCATGAAGCGAGTGAGATCAAACTCGGGCTGTGTGACTGTGTGTGACAAGCTAACCCGGGTCTAATATGTGTATATTTGTGCTCTAATGTTACAAACAAACAAACTACGGATCTCGGTGACGCAGCTCCTGCTAACTTTCTGTATGACAAACACAGACATTTCGAGGTTAGTATTCAGTTTCTCTAACTGGATATAATATTATGTAGTTATAATAATAGAATTACACTACACGGCCGCTGATATGGCACATTAGCTTTTGCCTGCGGCTTCGCCCGCATGGAGGTCGGAAATTATCCCATGGGAACATATTATCGAGATAAAAGGTATTCTATGTCCTGACCCAGGTCATGATCTACCTGTGCGCCAGATTTCATAGGAGGCGTGATGAAGAAATAAACAGATAGACAGACTTATTCTCGCATTTATTTTGCAATATGGTGTGGATGGATAGGAAAGAGACTATAACACGGGAATGAGTACTAACATAAGATAACACCAACATTGTACACTTAGTTCGCAATAAACGTTTTGACTTTGACTTTGAGTGACAGCAGAGATGACGTGACAAAGTCGAACTCTTTCTATATCTATGTGCACATACTTACTGCTTCGTACAAATTATGTAGATAGAAGGGTATTTTGGAGCCTAATGATTGATTGGCGAAGTTAACCTGTGCTGCAATCAATCAATCTATCTAATATCTCGCACGGCTTTGTTAGACTAATAAAATGCTAAACTGCTCCAGTACCTACCCTAATTGCGTAACACATAATCGCTTCCATTTAGGCAATTTAACAAATTATATTACTTCGATTAAATGGTTATACGGCCTATGGAATTAAGTCCGCCTCTGTACATTTATGTGCTTGAAGCACGGACTATGGCTTGAAGTATTAAATAAATAAATAAATAATTAATGGATTTTGTTAAGATTACCTACTTCGTCTGGGTATGTCACGTCAGGTTCTCGTAAGGGAACCTATAGCAGTCGATACAGAAACAATCGAACCAAACAGTCTGACAACAGTGCGTCTACTCTCTAAGTCCGACAACATTGATATGGGCCCGTCTGAAAGTACTTGATGCTTCCAAACAAGTGTCAAATTAAATTTTTCGGACGGGCAAAAACACATCGGGAGGCAACCGCCAAATCGTTTTGTGAGTCATCTATATTTCACGCCCCGAACTAACCTTGTGTCCGTAAGTGATACGCCCGCAACTTCAGACACCACGACGGATTTCATGCTCAGGAAGGGCGTACCAGGTACGTAACCCTCGTAATACCAATACTCCCCATCAATTATGTTGCAAAGATCAAATAACGGTGTCCCCGTGTTCAAACCTGGAAGCTGATTCCAAGGAAAATTTCTCTTTAAAAAAATATATTCCACCAAAGCTTCCGTGGAAGTAAAGACTTATTATAAATAACTGCGCTGTACGGATTCTTTTAAGACCTTTTCAAGGTTATTTCAGTGAAAATATTCGCATAATATGAAAGAATCCCTCGTCCTTCGCGTACGTTTTACAGCTGACACAAAACCTTTTTATATGAGCGCGTAAAAGTAGCTCATACAACATGTTTAGTATATAACAAGTCTTTTATGATATCCTGGTATATTAAGTGTATATTTGAATTCCTGCTAGCTTTGTTAGGGGAGAAAATATCATCCAGAACCTCTTGGGTTCCTACCCAAGAGGTTCTGGATGATATTTTCTCCTTGAGCTCCTTTACAAATAACTTGTTCCTACAAGTTATTTGTAAAGGAGCTCATCCGGAAAATTACTAACACCAATTATATCTATTTTTGCCCCCAAGCAGTGATGCTGCGTTTCTGTTTGTAGAGTACGAATATAATTATAGGCACATAAGACATTTTTCTGCCTAAAAATAAATTGGAGTGTGAAAGAACGATCTAAGGGAAACAAATTGTATTAATTGACTCGTCCCCCAATCTACTTCGTAAGGAGTTCTCCTATTTTGCACAAAGACAAGTCAACTCACGCCACTCCTTTATTGGGTTTACAGGATGCGATAAATTATGACGCCGGATCTGCCGGATTACCGGATCCGCCGCACTGGATTACAATCCCTATAATTATAATCGCAGATGACGATGATGATTTTGCTTATAATATTTATTTAAGTTGTTTATTTATTTATTTGCTAACGTGTAAAATACTGGATAGTAACTGTAGGCATGCATTCAAACTTCATGACACAGTATGAAGACATGTGCCCTGAAATGGCACTGCAAATTTTATACATCAAATTACATAAATTATTATAAACTTGATTCTTATTATTATATATTGGCAAATAAATGATTGCTATTTACATAATACTAAACATTAATAAAAAAAAAGTAATTAAAAAAACTAAAAAACCCGACTGTGGTAAAAAAATTAAGTTAATAAGAACTGAAAAGCTAAAAATCATCATACCATAATACCAATCCATTAATTCATTTTAGTTATAGGTATAAGTAATTAAGTATAATCATTTATTATTTTACATTTACCTACGTCATGTATATTAATTATTACAAGGTCGATCGATTCACAATTTTTCTGTTTTAAATTCTTCAACGTTTCGCCTTTCTTTATTAGCAAAGATTTCAACTGTTTCGAGAAAATTTAGTCATTTGGTAGGGATTTTGTAAGTTTTTCGGTAGGTGGCTTATTAAATATATTGGCTAGTCTGAGTATGGGCTTTTCCCGATAACTTTTAAGTTTGTGATGGGTAGTATTAATCTATCTTTGTTCCGTCAGTTACAGTTTTCATTTAGCTCGATATTTGATTTGAAGAGATGCCTATGTTTTCTAACGAATATACAACTTTGTAGTACAAACATTGTGTTTATATAAACATTTAGAACTAGGTATTGTGTATTTATTTTATTTTTTATATTGTGTTATTCATACCTCTAAATAATTATGCTGTACTGTTTGACGTAATCACGTCACCGCCGGCTATCGCTGGAAACCAGCGCTGGCAGCATTATGCTGAGCGTTGGCCGTTTTGCGTGGTTGTGACGTATATATTCTCTCAACTTTTTAAATTTTGCGTTATTTTTCTGCGTCATGTTTAGCGCAAATAAACGTATTTTCTTTCTGACTTAAAGCGGCGGTGACTACCATCAAGTGGCCGCCTGTTCTTACACGCAATAACAGAATATTTCGAGATAATCCACCTTCGAGATCTCTCCAGACCTAATTCAACTTCGCCCCCCCCCCCCCCTACTACTTGAACTCCATATGTACCTCAAAATATCAAATAATATGAATGTAATCCATCATACGTTAAATACTTGATCTAAACTCCGAGTAAAAAAGGCCAACGAGATCTAAAGTGGAGTATTACGAGCATAGATTCTTGAAAGGCTGCTTACATTATAAAAGGTCTAACCCAAAACAAAGGACAAGGACCTTTTGATAAACATTTCTTGATTTTGAACCTAAATGGACGCCAGCAAAATCAAAGTGTCTACTAAGCAGTCGGGTAAAAAGGCAGTAAGTTTGCCATAGTCACTGTGAAAGATGTAATGGTCTGTCTAGAGCACTCACAGGTAAGTAAGTACCATTAAACAATCCCAATCAAACTCATAACATAACATAATCAGCCTATAATGTTCCCACTACTGGGACACGGGCCTCCTCTCAGTGAGAGGGAGTGGGCCGTAATCCACCACGCGGGCCCAGTGCGGGTTAGTAGATGTCACATGTCTTTGAATTTTTGGTTCTAGGACATGCCGGTTTCCTCACGATGTTTTCCTTCACCGTTTTGAGAGCAGTGGTGATGAAATAATTTACACAAAGTAATGCGCCTGTCTGGATTCGAACCTACGACCTACAACTCGTAAGTCGCGGCCGTTACCACTTGGCCACCACTGCTCGCAACCTGTCATCATGGATTCGATTGCTAGTCACTCTGAAATCAACTAAATTACCATTACAATAAAGTTGATATTTTTGAAACATGAATTAGAATAGACTTTCGTTCTGTGTACACTGTTATACACCTCTGCCTACCTATTCGAAGAACATAGTTGCGTAATATTTTATTATTATGAGTGATTATACAATAATAGAATCTTTAGTTAATTAGAGAACCGCTTTACTACGGTTTCACCGAAATTCATTCAACTAATGTAGGTACGGTTGCAATGCAAATGCGATTTTGTTGATTAGGTCTCAGAGTTGACAAAATACTACGGAATTCAATCAACGAACTTATGTTATTTGTTTAATTCCATTTCAACAACATTCATTGAGCACGTCGAGTGTCTGGTGTTAAATTTTTAGGGAAAGAAGTAATTAACAGAATTAAACAATTGTTTCGAAAACAAAAACAAAGACATAATATGGGAATTAGACTACGTGGTGGGGTGGTGGTAACGGCCCCGATTTACGTGGCGTAGGTTTGAACCCAGACAGGCACTTTGTGTGATTAATTTTATCACCACTGCTCTCAAAACGTTGGTGGCAAAACATGGCGAGAAAAGTGGCGTGTCCTAGAACCGAATGTTCGAAGACATGTCACATCTACCAACCCGCACTGGGCCTGCGTCGTGTATTACGGCTCACTGCCTCTCACAGAGAGGTGGCCGCCGTCCCAGAAGTGGGAACGTTAAAGGCTGATTATGCAGGTCTGTGATCTTATCCGATATCCGATATATTTGTAGTTTCGCTAGTAAGACCCTGTTTGTTTTATATATTTTTTTTACTTTGTGGTCAATAATAACCCAAATCGTCCCCATTGCGCCCCTAACTCTGTCCTATCAAACATTCAGTTCTATTTGCCCCCACGGCTGATTGGTGCTCAAACACAAACGTTAGTTGATTCGCTCTCATTAGACTAACTACTTTTAATGATGTTTGAGTGTGGACACCCGTCGATGAGTGTATACATAGATACAAATACACGGAGAATTGGTATACTTATACATTAATTGGTAGCAAAGTTTGCCAAAGATTTTTTTAAATTGAATAACTCAACATAACGGAAAATGAAGCCTGTACGGAATGAAGCCTCTAAGGATTAGGCAGTTAAAGGATCTGAGATGTTTCTGATGGAAAAACCCAATAACAATTTGCCCTATCTGGGAATCGAAGCCTCGAACTCATGCTTAGCAGTAGCGCTTGCGAACACTAGACCAACGAGGCAGTTATTTTATTTGAGGATTTACATTAATTTATAATTTAGATAACTGAAAACATTTACCAGAAAAAAATTGCCTTATTAAAATCCCCTCTCAATCACATCAGTGAAAAAACAAATTAAATTCTAAAACGTGCCTTATTTATCGTTTTAATAACGTAACACTAAAATTGGAATTGTTCGCGTAAACTTTTCGATAACGACCTTTAAATCAATCAAGCGAACTCCGAGCGAAAAGAAGCGAAACGAATTCGGAAATTTAATTCATTGCTTGTTAAGGGGTGTTTGCAATGAACGCGAACGAAATAAAGACTGAGGAAGAACCAAAGAAGATCACAAAGGAACGAAATAAAGACTGAGGAAGAACCAAAGAAGATCACAAAGAAACGAAATAAGCTAGGTAGGAAACAAATTCAAATGTATGACTCATAGTTAGTGATCACAGTCATGACCTCCCGGTGCCTCAACATACCCTCCATTTCCATTACTAATAATAAAGCTGTAGATAATAATACCCCATCGCCGTATCTCTACGTTGACGTCGTGGTGGGGCTTGCGCGCTCCGAACTCTGGGCCTGTGCCGGAAAATTTTACTTTCTGAAATGGGTCTAAGGTGAGGAGCCAGACCAAGAGAGATACAGAAACCTGCAAGGCAGCATGTGGCGAGCTGTTGGGCAGTAGCGACCCCACGGACCCTATCTCCCGGGAGAAGTCTTGTTCCTCACCTCTGACTTGCCTTTATTGGCCGGCTGGAGTGAACAATGACGAGGAACAGAGCTCCCACCTCATTCTTGCCTTTATTGGCCGGCTTGAGTGGAGATTAGCAAGAGCAAACGTGCTCGGAGGAAGGAAGTATTCCAGTAAGATGCTGGTAGGGATCTTGACCGTACTTCCGGGATTGTCCTGATAGCCGTGGAATACCTCTCCACTCCTCATAAGCACCTCAGGACATGTTGCCCCCTTGTCGCTACGTCACTATGTACTAGCGACCGTTTCCGGGGGCCCATTATTGAGTGTGCAAGTCACCCCCTGCCATTTTATTCGTGTATATATAAAACATTGATCAGGCAGGGGTCATAGTTCTTCCATAGTTCTTGGTAACCAGTCCACTTTAGCCACCCAAACCCATAGTCAAACTTTTTATTTTTCCATATCCCGCAATAGTCCTACACGAACCGGGGGTTATTCTTGGGTGCACTTGCATAGTGCATACAGGGATAATCGTCGGTTGGTGCCACATTTCATTAAAATTTCCTATGGGGCCTCTGCGAGTTGGCTTCGGCCCCTCGTACGCCTTCCAAAAGACCGGGATCTCATGGTCCCGAGATATGTAATAAAAAAAAAAAAGCTGTAGATATTGTTTGTTTTTTTGTCTTGGACTACCAGTCAGATTTGAAAAATTAATTTTGTCTTTGATAGCTCAATTCTTGAGGAAGGTTTAACATCACGCTACGACCCCTAGGAGCCGAGCAAAAAGAAAAATGTCAGAATGAACGCTGAGCAAACGAAGAAATAGCGCAGGTGAGCGATGCGATGCGACGCGGTGGGTCGGGGGCCGAAATTTCACAAACCGAATATTAAATACGATTATACAATGGTTAACCGAAAATAATCTAAAAATAAATGTGGACAAGACGAAAATTATACACTTTCACCAGAAAACTCAACTGACAAAATATATAAACGTTAGTTACCAAGGCGAACTAGTACCTTCTGTGATAGATGCAAATGCAAATTAATATTGACAATAAACTGACTTGAAAAACACATTTAGGTCTGCAAAAGAATGAATAAATCGTCATTTGCTCTGTACAAACTCTCTAAAATTATTAATAAAGAAGCCGTATAGCTGCTTATCACGGACTTGTTGTTGCACCTGTCCTAAGATATGGTATTATATCTTGGGACAACTCAGTCGATAAGGAATCTGTATTTAAATCTCTAAAGAAATGCATTAGAGCAATGTGTAACGTAGACAACACTACCAGCTGTCAACCCCACTTTAAAGCTTAAAAATTCTGACACTGCCTTCGTTATACATTTACTATATGAACTTAATGTTTTTGTGAAATTTAATCCTAATTATTAAGACTGCTGCCACTATAGACAATTACGAAACAAAAATAGATTAGAAATTGATATATCGGGAAAACGGCATTAATCAATAAAAGTACTCAATACTCAATACTTTATTGCATTCCATAATGTGTACATAGTTGGTATGTTTAAAACATTGAATCAATTATGGACCCTGTCGGGCACAGCAAAGTTAATTTTTAATAGGAGAGAGGATGAAGGCGCTTTTTCTTAAGAAAATACTCGTAGTATAATTTGCTTTTATATTATTTAAATAAGTATTTATATATTTGGTTTTAAGTTATATTTTTATATTGCACGATTTATATTAATAACACTATAAATTATAATAAACTAAATATTATTATATTATTAAGTATTATTCGTATGGTATCATTGATTTACTACAAGTTGCCTGATGATTTCAAAAAGTTACCTGTTCATCAATTCAAGTCGAAGCTGCAAAAATTCCTAGTGGATAAATGTTATTATAATGTCAAGGAGTACTTGCAGGATAAGAATATAGATGGATACATAATAGCAAGAGTAATTTATTGACATTGAATAATAATGACAATAAAAATAGGGTGACATGCTATAATAATTTAATTTGACATCTGTATAATTGTATTTTAATTTGGACCAATATTTTTAATTTAATTTATTTGATTTTTAAGTCTATGACATGTATTATAAATTTATAACTCATCTGACAATTCTTATTTATAATTTAAACTTTTGATAGCATTCTGTTTTTTTTTTTATTATAATAATTTTGTAATGTCATTTTAATAACTTTTTAATAAGATTAATAATATTATAAATATTTGCACACCTTAAAGTACACTGTATCATTACCTAATAAGGTGTGCAAATATTTATAATTTTCCTTTATAGACGAATAAAGGAAAATTATAAATATTTGCACACCTTATTAGGTAATGATACAGTGTACTTTATATCTATTTGTAACATCTGTGTAATGTGCAACTGTAAGCAAATAAATAATTTGATTTGATTTGAATCACGAGCACAAAGCAGAAACAGTCGTCGGCTGCACAGTAATATTCTTTTAAGTAGAAGGTGGAACGTTTTCTGTTCCATCTTCATCTTCATCAGAATAAGAACAGAGCTTACTGTTCTTCTTCTTCGTTCGTGCAGTGGAACCGCACCTTAACTTTGAGACACAAAAAGTTCCGTTTGACGGTCCGCAAGTAATTTGCGCGGTTATTGTGTACAAATCTAAATTATAACGTTTAATTAGACGCCTTTGTAATACCGACTGTTTTGAACATCGATTAGAGAATCAAGCGAGCGTTTAATGATGTTTTAGGAATCGAGTTAACCGGTTTGTTGCGTAACGAGTGGGAGTAGGCTGTCATTTGAACTCGATTATAATTGATGTGAATTTGATGGTTGTGAAATTAATATAATTATGACGATAAAGTTACATGTAGGTAGGTATAATATTAGCGTAATCAGCCTATAATGTATAGACCTCCTCTCTGTGAGAGTGGGCTAAAATCCACCACGCGGCCGCGGGTCCAGTGTAGGTTGGTGGATGTCACATGTCTTGGAATTTTTGGTTCTAGGACATGCCGGTTTCCTCATGGTGTTTTGATTCACCGGTTTGAGAGCAGTGGTGATGAAATTACAAAAGTAAAGTGCCTGGCTGGGTTCGAACTCACGACCTACAACTCGTAAGTCGGGGGCGATATCATTGGGGTTTAATATTAACGTGAAGGAAACAATCCAGTTGAAATTCTAATAGAAAAATAAAGATTAAAGCCACATAGTTCGTCACGCTGCAATCATACACGACATTATGAAGGTAAAACTCAAACTCAAAGCATTTATTTCAATTAAACCATTTACAGGCACTTTTGAATTGTCAAGAAGTCGGTCAGTCTAAAATAAAATGAAGCTAGTTGCCCATTCCAAAGCGTAGGTACCTATGGAGAAGAACGGGCAAGAAACTCCATGGACACTCTTTTAAATTATATTTTTACAAAAATATTAGTTACATCATTATTGTTAAATTAAATAAGCCTTAAATATAAAAATAAGCCTCGGCTTATTTTTATTTTTAATTATTTTATTTTTATTTCTAAAGATTGAATTAAGGAAGAAAGACAGTTAAGCTACTTCACATATTACTACTCATCACATATTATATTACTCATAGTATATTTTAAAAGTATTGAAAGTGAAACTAGAGAGAGAGAGTATAGTGTGAATGTGTAAACAAACCTTGTTTAGGTTAAATTCTAACACAATCACTCACAAAGGGAATTAGTAACACATTCATCGGTATTTAGCAGGTTTCTAAATTATATCTCACCAATTTATCTAGCAATTATTATTTGAGTAACATTATTAAATTGTAATTGAAAAATCACCGATGAAAGTTGAGGTTATAAACATAACCTCAGTCTGTTGTTAAATGAAACACATTGGTAATCCAAAATTAGAATTTCGGGTTTAAATATTTAAATCAAAGCACTCAATTTGTTAGTGGCCCTACACATTGGCATCCACAGTACGTTCTCAGATCCATTTGTTTACATTTCCATCAGATGCTTTTGGAACAGACTATACACTGACAAGAGCACAACTCTTAAATGAAACAAGAAGTACAGGACAACAAAGAAATTCAGTTGTAATAAATACCACGTTGTATGTTTCTTCCTAGGCATGCCCCACGCTACGGTAAACTTACCTTAACTCAAAGTGTGTTCCCGTTAATTAAAACTAACGAATAGCGAACATACTCGCGCTCTCCGAGTGCAGGATCTTTGCCGCGAAAAACTTTCTAACTTGCCTAATTAACTGAACAAGAATGATTTATATTAGGACTTGTTTAAAGTTTCTGGGAGGCTGAGATATTATAGCGAATATACCTTCATAAGTAATTATGATTTTCCTTTTTGGAAAAGTCAGTCAGCCAGTAGTAACGCGTGCTACACACTTGATCGCGTCGGCATTATTCGGCACGATTTGGCACAGCCGGGCAGTATCATATAATTATATTCGATCTTGCCGCCCGGCATCCGACGCCCGGCTCGGCTGTGCCGAATCATGCCGACCCGAACAAGGGTGTAGCTCTTAGAACGGTAGTGACTTTTCGCGTTTAATAAAAAAGTTCATTTTATTTTGGAGCAATGGAACAACATCGGCCGTCAAGCATAAAGTACACTATAATGTTCGATACGTCCAACATTATAGTGATAGCAGTAGTACGTGTCGGATGGGTGACCATCTTTACATACCAAGATCCCTCGTGCCTCGGAAAGCACGTTAAGCCGTTGGTACCGGCTGTCATTCTTGGATCTTTGAAAGTCCTTTCGGGTCGTCAGAAGCCTGAAATTCTGACAACCAGTCTTACCAAGGGGTTTCGTATTACTCATTAAATGGGTTGTAGAGGTTAGACAGAGAACGCTCTATGTAAAATACTCAGCTACATTCGGTTAGACTGGAAGCCGAACCCAACATGGTTGGGAAAAGGCTAGGCAGATGATGAATGCATTGTGCATAATTTTGATATGACATTGGCTTCTCTCTCTGTTCCTATATTATTATTACACCCTGTTATTTTCTCTTCATATTTACTTGTAAGCATTTTGTAGTCATATTGCTTGTTTGTTTTCCATTTATGGCGATGATGGATCTATCCTCGGTTGGTACACAACCCTGGCTTAATGAATCGTGGTTTGTAATTATTTCGGGAAAGATCGGGTGGCTTCGGGGAACGTAATTATTAATACTTTGCGTTAGCGACACTGTCTTAGATATTTATGTTGTCCTGGTACATTCATTAATGTGTCGTGTAAGTGTTTGCATTTTGGAAGATTTTAATAATTTAACAATGATCTATTTCTAGCTTCGTGATGTTTTTGGGTCCCACGGTCCTAAACGTTATCATTTCAGCCGAACTACGTCCACTGCTGGACGTAGGCCTCCCCCATGCACCTCCACTTCGACCGGTTCTGTGTTTCTCGCATCCAACGGATTTCTGCGGCTTTCACAAGGTCGTCTGTCCATCTTGTGGGGGGCCTTCCAACGCTATGTCTTCCGGTACGCGGTCGCCACTCCAGAACCTTTCGGCCCCTTCGGCCATCTGTTCTGCGAGCAATGTGCCCTGCCCACTGCCCTGTATCCGCCAAACTTGAGCTGTTGAGAGAGATCGAGAGGTTCTATGGGCAGTTATACACGTCAACAAGCATCGAATCTGGTAAACGACCCAAGAGCTAGATTGACCCGACACTATACCGAAGACATCCCAGATGTCAGTCTGTACGAGATTAGGATGGCTCTGAAGCAGCTCAAAAACAACAAGGCGCCGAGTGATGACGGAATAACGCCGAACTTACACGAACGTCCCAAACGTAATTAAACTAATTTAATTTATTATCAAACAGACGCTTTATAAGTAACTTAATATTTGAATATTTAGTGACGTTGGTTTTGGTTCTAACTGGTTAAAGAAAATATGGAATGTAACGTTCTGTTCTAGAGATGAATAAATTGGTGTAAGCCGTGGAGAATTCATGGAATTTTAATTAGTATGACTTTAGTGTTAGTTGCATAATGATAATGACACATACTTTTTTACTGATTTGTTTAGCAAGCGTGGTAAATATGACAATATTCCATTACATCTATTATCTTGAGTACTGCCGAATATCACCGGCATTAGACGTTTACGGACTAATAAGTATGACAAAATACGATAATATCAGTACGTAAAACACTTATTGAAATGAATTCAGACCGTAACACTTAGTAGGTAGCCATTTGTCACTATTTATGGGCCATAACATGGTCTTAGTTATGGTCTGTATTCATCATAGCATCGGTAATATCGGCGAAGAGCTTTTAGCTTTAATCAACTAATTATGTAGGTACCAAACAATCTTACTTGGAAAAGTTTGATAAACTTCTCTTTTATATTAATTTTGTATACAGGGATAGATAAAACAACAAAACTTATAATGTTGCCATGTTCATGGAGCATAATTTATAAACCAAAAATATAGGTAAAGAAATTTCAAACAGCATAAAAACATTGGCAAATTACGTCCTGAGAATACTTTGAAATTCTCGGTATCTAATTTTGACGGGGACTCTAAATATTCTGAAAATAAAAAAATTTGTAAAACCTACGAAGCAAGAAAATCTGCTCATCTAAGCAGTCACGAAGACAATTCCGTCTCCATTCTATTTACAATAACCCCAAAATAAAGTTTATTTATCACTAAAACTTTTAACAAACTCAATCTAAAGGAACAACCTTATCTCTTCCTTTCACAAAGACCTTGTTTTCCTCTTTCGCTTACATTCAGGAACACCCGACGATCCCAAAAAGTTTATAATAGGAACTGCAAGAATTTCCATAAAGTCGAAAACAGCACTATACTACAGCAAAAGACCGAGTACGGCTAACGAATGAGTGAACGAAGTAAGCCCTGACAGATAGGATCAATGTCATTCATTTAACTTCAGCATTTATTGCCGCTTTGATCCCGACAACTCGTCTCCAGATGTCTGCCATTTTTTTTAATTGTCCCCTCACTAGTGTTGTTAACGATACGGGATTCGAAATAAAAAACGGGATTCTTTCTTCTTTGTTTTGTTTCGCTCGGCATATGCGTGGGACTTTTTTCTTTTGTTTGTTTTACTAAGCTTGTTATAGACGGGGATGTCGGTTTATTTGTTTTGTTGTATCGTATGCATAATTAGACGGTTTAATGAATAGAGCATATCGTATGTACTAGTTTGTTGCACTACTCAGCGGATGCGCGTTGTGACTAACTTAAGTATAAAGTTTAGAATTATAAAATTATTACCTTGACAAAATGATACATTTCAGAAATACCTATTGTAATAAAAGAGTGCACTATAGCAGTCCATGTTTGCTTCGCAAACATGTTAAACCATCACGCTAACTATTACATCTAAAAAAAAATTTTTACGAAAGACTCGCAGAAAAACAAAAATCCCGGGAAATCTCCGGACTCAAGATCCCACCCCTATTCACATCGGACGTCTTTTGGCAACACTAATTAGATTGTTTACGAAACAAAAGGCGAACGCGTCCCTTTGTCGTCTACCCTCAACTTTTTACGAATAGTTGGAGAAACGTCCCACTAAAGATTGTATCTTCGACAATCTTCGGCAATCCTCGGCAGTGCTCGGATATCTTCGGCGATAAAAAAGTGGAACGGCAGACCTTATTAGAAGTTTGGGAGGATGTTGATCCGTGAAGTTAGTTTGTTTGTTTGGGAGGAATAAAGGAAAGCTAATAAAATAGAGAAGCTTTGCGAGATAAGTTAGGTACGCTATTGATTTAGTAGTGCTGTATGAAGTAGATACAACAATGTGCAGGTCTGTGAGGGGTGACTTCAAGATGACGGAGGACCTTGGATCATGTGTATGATGACAATGATGAATATGATTACGATTCGATTATCCTTAGCCACGGATAGAAAAGGTCTAAAGTACCTACTTTAGACCTTAAAAAATGTAAGTAAGTACCTATAATATACCTTTAAATATACCTATATTTAACACAATGCCACTCTAATATAATTATTCCAAACTAAACATTAGTGAAAGTTGAAGGGGCTTGTGTTAGTAATAACAGCCGCACGGGTCGATCGATCAGGGTTAGCTACGCGTGCCGCGGTTGGTCCTTGGATAAGTGACCATCTTTACATACCAAGACCCCTCCGTACCTCGGAAAATACCTTAAGCCCTTGGTCCCGGCTGTCATTTGTGGATCTTTGACAGTCGTTACGAATAGTCAGAAGCCAGAAAGTCTGGCAACCAGTTTTACTCACTGGGTTTTGGAGGTCAGATAGGTAGTCACTTAATGTAAAATACAGGTATTGAGCTGCATCTGGTTTGACTGGCAGCCAATCCTAACATAGTCTGCCTAGCCTTTTCCCAACTAATTCATCACCTGATGATGAAACAATTATATAAGTTATAAGGTTTTAATCCCAAATTATAAAAAGAACTTCACAGTACCTGCATACCTTTCCTTTTAGCCTTTATTAATCTACTCGTAGTTCCAAAATAGGCCGCCGGTAAGAGGTTATCGTTCATAGTTATCCAACAGTACCTACTTCAATCTGTCTATCTCTAAAGTTCTTACTGAATGAAATCATTTTTTTTTCTTTTGTATCAGACAAGAAAACCTTAAGACAAAATGCCGACTGGGTTGCTGAGGTTAAGGAGTGAACATTGATGTTTTCATCATCGCTTTTAAGTATATTACCAGAAGAGATGCTTAGGAAAAAGTATATAGTATGCATACTACTGGTTTATGTCCGTCACCTCACACTTCAGATCCAGTTCAAAATCAACGCTGGGCACTAGCTGTTGTCTGGCATTTTTGTTGAACTGAGCTTGTTGGCGCAGGCGTCAGGCACTCTTTCCTGCTAATTTCTTATATCGCACTTTTTTATGTGATGTATATTATATTGTGTTTATTTTAGTCCGTGCTAAATAAATGTATTTGCTTTATTTCTTTCTTTATATTACACGCCCATTGTTTGCGTCCCACGTGGTAGCAGACGAGGCTGTGCCGCCACCAACTGAACACAATCAATACAAAGGGTTCAACACCAAATACTGCTATCTGAGTAATTTTCAGAGCAATTTCAACAAGCTTGCACCTAGAACAGCTCACATTAATCTTTGACACGAATAACCTGACTGATGCAGAACATAGGAGCGCCCTAATAACGTATTCCGAGCGCGTGCCCACCTTCACGATGCTAATGCGTGTTGAGAACTTCTGTTTGAAGAGTTGAAGCATAGGGTAGGGTAATGCAGAAGGCCCATTTAGATGGTAGCATGGAAATCTCTCGATTTTGTATAGATACTTACCATTGACCATAGAGCCGTGGAGCCATGGTCAATGGCCAATGGCCAATGGTGGCCATGGAGTTATGCTAAAGTTCCATGGAACTTTAGCATAACTGGCGAAATGTGGGTGTACTACTGACAGATATAACACCTCTGCTTAGGCAGCCATCATCATTTAACATCACGCCTATAATCCCGAAGGGTTAGCCCTTCGGGATTATAGACGTTATGTTAAGTTATGCCAACTAAAGAAACTGAATAGACATCTATGACGATCTCCTACCAATAGAGGCGCACCAGAGTCGCCTGTAGATTGCAGTACTGCCTTCAGCGGGTTCCTTTTAGAAATTGATGTTCATAGAGTCTTTATTACGCGTTACGAGAAAATGAGGAAATCACTAGGGCTTGGGAGTGTCAGAATAAATTCACTCTGCTACTGTTTGTATCTTAAGAACTTTATTAACACTGCCTTGTCTTCTTTCCAGCTAAAAGCTGTACTTAGAGAGGCTCTGACATAAGAAACAGCATCAGAACGATCTGACTGGGTTTATTATTTGCTTGAAGTAGTGAACGATCAGGTCGCCTGATTGAAGTAGTGAACGATTAGGTCGCCTGATTGAAGTAGTGAACGATCAGGTCGCCTGATTGAAGTAGTGAACGATCAGGTCGCCTGATTGAAGTAGTGAACGATCAGGTCGCCTGATTGAAGTAGTGAACGATCAGGTCGCCTGATTGAAGTAGTGAACGATCAGGTCGCCTGATTGGCGTGGTGTTGAGGCGTCAATATTTCAACAACCATACACGGCACCAGTTTTTAATAACTTATCATATGTGTGCAGCCTTAACACTAGAAATTAGTGAACAATTGGCGTATCTTTTGTTACACTGATTTTTGTAAAGAGTTTTTGACATTATTAAACCTTCTAACTCTTCTGTGCTACGTTACGATGAGCTGCAAAGTTCGGAAGTGTCAGATCTATACCGGGTGTCATGGACGCTGAGTGGAAAGGTCACGGGTTCGTGCCTGTTCTCTTAAACTTGCTAATATAATGCAAATTTTAACTTCTAGCCATTTTAAGATCACGTAATGAAATTTAATTTATCCTTCCTGTCGAAAGGTTCACCTAAAGCGTCTCTGTAATTGCTGTCTTTTCAGAAAGATATAAATAATTTATCTTTTTCTAATACAGAGCCTGTTGACAGTGTGACAGGACATGAATTCCAGATTTAAAGTATCTTTACATAATCCATTTCGTCGTCAGCTCGGGTTTCTTCACGATAATATTTTCCTTCGTGGTTGTCTTTAAATTCTTTTGAACACTGTTAATCATTATTGAACAAAAAATAATAATTGTTGCCAAAGTGAATTAGGTCTTTTATAATAATATATCTATTGAATAATGTCCAAGCTTTTTTGGATAAGATAAGATAAATTTATTTGTCAAAAACATGTGTAGGTTTACAATCAGTTGGAACGATTACAAAAAAAAAAAGTTTCAGCATGTTTTGCCTAGAAAGGCGTACACATTATAATAATAATATATATAATTCAAAGTAAAAAAAAAAACATAAAGTTACGTTAAATTCATAAAATAATGATAAAAATGTCTAAAGTACATCATTTAAATAGTCGGCAACATCATAGTAACATTTATTTATTAAAATTTTGTTCATGCTTTTGTTAAAACTATTATGCTTCTGTGTTTCGTTCTCGAGATTAGATATATATACACTTGTAGTCACACATACAATGTCGCCACTAATGCACTAAGTTTAAAGAGAGAAAAAATAAAAATAAAAAATTAGATGTGGGTACACTGACACTTCTCTATAGATTTACTGTGTTCATTACCTCATTCACATTCCAGTGCTCCGCCACTTCGTATTTCTTTGCACTTTGTATTTGCGTTACAGTTTTTTATCGACAGTTTAGTGTTTTTTGTGTTTATTAACGAAAAATGCCGAAGAGGAAACGTGATGACAAGGATTCATTGAGTTATATTAAGAAGAAAATTAAGAAGTTGGAAAGAAAACTGTTAAAAGGACGCCGTAGATCTTCATCATCCTCGGATTCTGAGCGGATGTTATCAAAACCTCAAGGTACCTAATGTTTACGTTTTATTACGAATCAAAGTATTGTTTTGTGGATTAACGTTGCAACGTACGAGTTGCAACTTATCCTTTTTTCAAACTCGGGTATACGATGCAACGTCTTGAGTTCATCTTATCCGCTGTGTCTGTACGTGTGTTTACATATAAATAATACTACGTTACCTGTTTAGGTACCTAATTATAACCACGTAGCAATTTATGCATTTACTAAACTCGGGTTCACGATGTAACGCCTATGAGTTCATCTTACCCGCTGTGCTCGTTTAATAAGATTAAACATTCAAATAATATACGTTATTACCTGTTGAGGTACTTCACAGTCATGCGTAATTAGGCATCGATTTTCATATTTCAATATAACGCAATTATGGAATCAGATAATAATGAAGACTTACCGGTGGACCTTGACGAACCGGTACCATCGACTAGCGCATCATGCTTAGAGTCACTGCAGGTGTCAAATGTACCTGAAGCGATACAAGAGCCTCCTCCCCAGCCAACAGCTGAAGAGGCTACCGCTGCTGAAAAGGAGGATCAGCATGATGATTTAGACGAAACCGTGTTGGAAATATTGGGGACTGATCCATTAATCACCACATCTTTTGGTAAAGATATCCAGAAGGACTTAGCCGTACGTTATGAGTTCATAGCCAGTTCTGGACTGACAAAAGAACTCCGCAAGGAGCTCTTAGAATCTCATTTGCCTCCAGCTAACTGTAAGCTGATAGACGCACCATCCCTTAATCCAGAGATTAAGGCGGCTGTCACTGACGTCATAGTGAAGCGAGATAAAGCTATGCAGGCGAAACAGAAGCAGATAGGCAGTGCTATCGCATGTCTAAGTGAAGCTATTACTATTCTTTTGTCCAAAGAAACAAAAGATCCAGACATATTAAAATTACTTGTGGACACAGGGCGCATCTTGTGCGACTGTCAACATAATGATTCTATCACAAGGCGTAATTTTATCCTTGCTGTCCTGAAAAAAGATTTGAAGGATCAGATGCAGCTGACCAAAATAGATAGCCTACTCTTTGGTCAAGAGCTCGCTGACACGTTGAAAACGGCTAAGGCTATAAATAGGTCAGGAGCTGAGCTGAAGTCGGTTCCGCCACCCAAAGCTTTAGCAAACAAGCCAAGGCCTCCACCATCCAACAGGAATTTAAACTGGAAGGCTCCAGCCCCGTACCGCAGACCGATGGGGCCTCGGAGAACGAAGGAGTCTGCACCCTCGACGAGGCAACAGCACGCGCAGTCATCCAGAGGCTCACGTCCGAGCAACAGCCGCAGCCGCCAATAGACGCTACGGTAAATTTTGCCGACAGGCTATGTCTTTTTTACGATCAATGGTCGCAAATAACATCGGACCAAACTGTACTGTCATGGATAAAGGTATATGAAATTCCTTTTGCACAAACTCCATTTCAGATTAATATGCCACCGTCTAAAAAATATTCTCTTAAAGAAGAATGTGATTTTGACCAGACTATAGATCATTTATTGGCTATAGGTGCTGTTTCAAAATGTGACCCTTGCGTCGGCCAATTTATATCTAATATATTCTTGGTACCGAAACCAAACGGCAAAACTCGCCTAATTCTAAATTTAAAAACATTGAATGCATTTATAAATACAAAGCATTTTAAATTAGAAGACCTTCGAACAATAATTAAGCTTATTTCAAAAGATTGTTTTATGTCGACAATCGATCTTAAAGACGCATATTTTTTAATTAAAATTCACGATAAGTCTAAAAAGTACTTAAGATTTAAATGGAAAAATAATTTATTTGAATTTAATGTTCTGCCGTTTGGTCTCAATACCGCGCCCTACGTTTTTACTAAAATCATGAAACCTGTTGTCAAACTATTAAGATGTATCGGTAATTTGTCAACAATATATCTTGACGATTTATGTCTTGTATCACATTGCTATAGCGATTGTGTTGATAATGTTGAAATTACAAAGAAATTTCTTTGTTCTTTGGGCTTCATCATAAATGAATCTAAAAGTTGTCTGATTCCTAGCAATTCATGTAGATATTTAGGATTTATCATTGATTCTAAAATAATGGAAATTAGCTTGCCAGCTGAAAAACGTGAGAAGATAAAGAAGGAATTGTTAAAATTTAAAAACCTCAATAGATGTAAAATTAGGGATTTTGCTCGTTTAGTAGGACTTTTAACATCTGCTTGCCCTGCCATTGAATATGGCTGGATGTATACCAAAGAGTTTGAGAGATGTAAATTTTTAAATTTAAGAGGCGATGATAATTATGAAAAGTTCATGACTATTCCTTCTACTTTAGATTCAGATTTTGATTGGTGGATAAATTCCATCAATAAATCTGTTTGCAAAATTAAATTTGATAAATATAATTTGGAAATTCAGTCTGACGCCTCAACTACGGGATGGGGTGTAGCTTGTGCGGGGAAAACGGCAAGCGGTAGTTGGAGCCAAGAGGAAAGAAATCAGCATATTAATTATTTAGAATTAATGGCTGCTTTCATTGGTCTTAAAATTTTTTGCAAAAACTTATTCGGTTGTCAAATTATTCTGCGAATAGACAACACGACAGCGATTTCTTACATAAATCGCATGGGAGGTGTGCAGTTTCCTCATTTAACCAAGCTTACCAAAAATATATGGCAATGGTGTGAGGCTCGCAACCTTTTCGTTTCTGCTCTGTATATCCCATCAATCGAGAATAGTATCGCCGATGCTGAATCGAGGCGAGTTCATCCCGACATTGAATGGGAATTATCAGACTTTGCCTTCCAAAAAATAATTAAATTTTTCGGTCAGCCTGATATAGATATGTTTGCTAGCCGTATAAACAAAAAATGCACTAAATACGTATCATGGCACAAAGATCCTGACGCATATAATATTGACGCTTTTTCAATATGTTGGTCCCAATGGTATTTTTACGGTTTTCCTCCATTCGCAATTATTCTCAAAACATTAAGAAAGATTATTAGTGATAGAGCTAGAGGAATACTAGTCGTCCCGGCATGGCCGTCACAGCCGTGGTATCCCTTGTTTAATAAGCTTTTGCAAAGTAAACCTTTGATATTTCATTCTTCTCAGGAATTAATAATTTCTCATTCCAGCAACCGCCAAATACACAAGCGGATTACCCTGGTTGCCGGACTATTGTGCGGGAATCTCTACTGAGAAGAAGTATTCCTCCTGCATCAATTCACATCATGTTGGCGTCCCTCTCGGAAAATTCCATCAAACAATATGATACTTGTTTGAAAAAATGGTATCTTTTTTGTAAGAAAAACTGCGTTAATATTTATGAGGCCTCCATACCGAAGATTATTTATTTTTTTACTGAATTATTTGAATCCGGTGCGCAATTTGGTACGCTGAATAGTTGCAGGTCGGCACTGTCTTTAATTTTAGGTCATCAAATCAGTAACGATGATCGGGTAAAAAGATTATTTAAAGGGTTATTTAGACTTCGCCCGCCCTTGCCCAAATACGATTCAACGTGGGATACTTCATTAGTTATAGAAACTTTGTCTAATTGGGTACCTAACGATAATTTACCGTTAAATAAAATGACAATGAAATTGGTAACGTTACTTGCACTTGTTACAGCCCACAGGGTTCAAACCCTATCAAAAATTAAAGTCGAAAATATTAGTACATCACCTACTGAAATATCTATTAAGATCCCTGATTTAATAAAAACATCCTGTGTAAAATCTAAACAGCCAATGCTTATGCTACCATACTTTCGGGAAAGACCCGAAATTTGCCCTGCTAAATTATTACTTGAATACTTACGAGTAACCGAATCTTTGCGTATTAATCACAACTTCCTTTTTATTAGTACCAAAAAGCCACATAATAAAGTTTGTGCTCAAACACTTAGTAGGTGGATAAAGAGTACCTTAGAGGTCAGTGGAATCGATGTTACCGAATTTTCTGCTCACAGTACCAGACATGCCAGTACTTCTCGAGCTCATAAAATGGGCGTCAATTTAGATCTAATACGGAAAACTGCCGGATGGTCTGGAACATCCACAACATTTGCCAAGTTTTATAACAGGGCAATATCAACTGATTCTAGAAACCTATTTGCTAGGAGTATTTTGATTGATGATAATTCATAAATCACTAACATAATTGTTTGTAATAAACCTATCCTGGGTAAAATTACTAAGATTGTGATAAATATTATTTACATGTATTCCTATGTAATCAACTGTGATTAAAATTAATATTTTTTATTGACAATGAATTCTTTTGATTATTTCAATATTTTATTGATTTACTTACCTTCATTTCACAAAGAACTCTCAATATCTACAAGTGTATATATATCTAATCTCGAGAACGAAACACAGAAGCATAATTAATGATTAAACGAACTTACCTGTAAGTGAAGTTCTATCATAATTATGTGAGGTGTTTCGTTCGAAGAGATTAGTATCCCGCCCTCCCTAATTTAACCCCCTAATTGTGAAATGAATATCTTATCTCTGAACTAAATGAGGTAATGAACACAGTAAATCTATAGAGAAGTGTCAGTGTACCCACATCTAATTTTTTATTTTTATTTTTTCTCTCTTTAAACTTAGTGCATTAGTGGCGACATTGTATGTGTGACTACAAGTGTATATATATCTAATCTCTTCGAACGAAACACCTCACATAATTATGATAGAACTTCACTTACAGGTAAGTTCGTTTAATCATTAATTAATATTCAAATCTTTGGATGTTTTCATAAAGATACAAAACATAATTATAAATCACGATAATAGATTTTATTAAGCACTAACATATTATGTAACGCGAAGTAGAATCATAGATTAATGTGATTACCAGAAATCGTAAAATTATAATTCACTCAACTCAGTATTAAAATAAAACAGACAGTTTCAAAGTAAATCTTCACAATTTAAAATTAATAATCTCTAAAAGATATATACATTTAAACTTTCATGTTCATCATACGACCGTTGATAACGAGGCGCTCTTCATTAGGAGCATCAAACTAATTTGTAGATTACTTAATTAATATTATTAAACGGTCCGGTAGACTCTAGTTTTATCGGGTCGTGGGGCTTTCAGGACCGGGACCGCGGTCCCAGATTCCACCTATAGTTACATAATGTGGACCTGCCAATAATGACGACACGATTGGCACAGTAATTATTTAGTAAAACTTCAAACTCAAACTCAAAGCATTTATTTCAATTAAACCATTTACAGGCACTTTTGAATTGTCAAGAAGTCGGTCAGTCAGAAAATATGAAGCTAGTTGCCCATTCCAAAGATTCTATGGAGAAGAACGGGCAAGAAACTCCATGGACACTGTTTTAAATTATAGTTTTACAAAAATATTAGTTACATCATTTATTTTGAATTTATAATTATGTGAGAACGATGTAAAAAAAGAAACTTACTACGCGTTAAAAGCGTCCAGAGTACAGCAAATAGTAACAAAACAACAATTCAAAATAAAATAATTCAAAATAAGCCGAGGCAGCGGAGTGATGACCAGCCCCAACTGACGGCGCCCGTTCACGAACATGACGCATAGATCAGCACCATTCAGCTCAACCATTTTGAAGGGAGTTAAATGATTCATCGCTTCATCGCTACAAGTCACGGGTTTCTTCACTCCCTGTCACTTTCCCAATAAAAATATGATCACCAGCGCAGCACGTGTTGTCCTCCCCTTCGATACTTCACTATCAGCCCACATCTCTGTTGTTGCCCTCTTTTTAACCGCACTCTCTTTAACACAATCCATCCATTGATTCTTTGGTCTTCTCCTACTCTGTCAGCCATTCACATCCACATAATCCTCATTTCTCCGTATCATAAGCATGACAACCAATTCCACGATACTTCTCGATCACGGTTGCCTTTTTTAGGGGTTGTGTGAAAATCAGTTTTGTTAATACAACGAAAGGTTTGTATGACACAGATAATTATTGTTCCTATTCTTCAACAAGCTAATGCAAAGTGAAGTGCTACTAACATGCCTTATTTATTAACACTAGTTTGTTTTTACTTTATTTAATTATGTTAGTTTGAAAGGAATTATATCTACGGTCCATTGTAGCCTGAACTAAATTATCGATATTCTTTTCTATCACACGCGTAGTCTTTACTAACATGGCTAGACTTAGTTACCTTCACTAACAAGAAGCTAAATAAACAAACTTTACGGAAACTCTCAATGAAATAAAATTCAAAATAATCTCCGTTTTAGTGAGGGCTCAACTTACACAGGTTTTCTTTAAACAAAGTTCTGCTGACTAACTTAAGTTGAGCCGCCGCAAAAGTGGTGCATAACTCAATTAAGTCAGGTTATATTTTGTTAAAAAAAGTTAATTTGTGCTTCTGGTACATACTAACCTATGTTAATATGCTGTGCTGGAGGTCGCTTGGTCGCTTCACTAGGAGCCGGCTGAGATTAAATGACTTAATCTTAAGGTTAGTTTACAAGTCCCCAAAGTTTTGAAAATCTTATTGTTTACAAAGTTATTTTTATCGTATGGTTAGGTACTTAGCTTATTTTTTTATCAATCTTTATCAGAAGGAAGGAAGAACGAACGAAGTGATAATCGCACTTCCTGCCAACACCGTTTATTGTTACTTTATTTTCATCTCGGCTCTCTCTATTTCCTAATACCTACCTACCGATTGTCTTTTGTTGAATGTACATAACATAACACCTGTAATCTCGGAAGGGTAAGACAGAGATGTATTTACAGTAAAACCAAAATTTAACATAATTTCCTGTCTTTTACTTTACTTTTAGTCATAGTAGCACAGGTAGTAGTTTTAGTCACAGTATACTGGCAACGCAATAAATGAGTGAAATTAGTTTATATTCTGTACAAAAGTATCTTAAATGTATCTACCATTTAACTAGATTTTAACAGTAAAAAAAAATAGTTTCGTATTTATTCAACTCACATTTTAGTGAAAACCGGACACATGTAAATGAGTCTTAACAACCTCCATACAAACGCGACGGTGCGCGGTGTAAAAGCGTTGCGTTAGTTCTTTAATGAATTTTGTTAATTATTCTGTCGTCTTTTTACTAATTAGGAACCTGAATGTAAACATTTATGTAGGATAGTGTTGGCATAGACTTTTGTTTTTAATTTTACCTAATAATTTAGAAAATGTTGATTTTTAGAAATGTTTGATTATCGTTAGATGTATTTTTTTCTCATCAAATAATATTAAACTGTGTGTTTCTAAATGATAAATGATTTATTTCTGTAAGTAGTTTATGTGAAAGTATAAACCAGAAACACAGTTTAATATTGTTTAGTGGATGTGATCATTGTACCAGCCAGGGAAACTGACCGCTTAGCAAATTGACCATCAACATAAATTATCCAAATTAAAACTGTTAGTCTTCATCAGTGGATCTTCAATGTTTAATAGATAAAACACGGCTTACGTAGTGTGACAATTTGCAGAAAAATATATATACCTGACTCATCGTCATAGTAACTTTATTTTATGTTTCTGTGCTTCTTGCATCCAGCCACATCCCTGACTGTAAATTCATTTTTAATTTCAACTGTGGTCATTAAACTATGTTAACTCGTATGGTTTTCAACTGTGGTCATTAAACTATGTTAACTCGTATGGTTTTCAACTGTGGTCATTAAACTATGTTAACTCGTATGGTTTTCTTGCAATTTTCTCAAGACCCCAGGCCCAAGGTACAAGGCATCAACCAAGAGAGGTCGATTGAAGGTCCCAGCAGAGCATTCCCTGCGAAGGATATTGTAATTCCACAGAAACATGGGCTAGAAAAAATAGATTCCACTTCCACGCAGATGACGCCGCGGGCAAAATATGAGTTGAAAAGATAATAAAAGTGCGTATTCGCTTGTCTGACTAGTTTGTTAATAAATATTGAAATTAATTCTGTTTTGTGTAAAAGTTTTAATTAGTCCTATGTTCAGCGTTTGGCCTACAGTTTGTTCGTGATGTGTGACTTTCTATTACTTTTTTTTTTGCTGTATTTGACTAATGGATGTCTTTAATTTTGATAGTTCAGTAACGTTTATTGCATTATTTACGTTATTGAGCAGATGAACTTGACAAACCTGTGATGCATCATCTGCCGTTTCCCAACTATGTTGGGGTCGGCTTCCTGTCTAATCGGATGCAGCTGAGTACCATTATTTTACATGAAGCGACTGCCTATCTGACTTCTACAACCCAGTTACTGGCTAATACGATACCCCTGTTATTATTTAGCCACAGGCCCCTCATAAAGCTCACAAACATACACAGCAATGAATATAAAATTGAAAGGCGATTCATTTCCATTTCATGTGTTAAGCAATTACCCGACTCGTCCAGCTTAGTCTTGATCGTTTCATTTATCATCATTACGTCCATTTAACAAAACATTTTTTTCTACAAACGCAATTCTCTCTGAATCTTATGGGACTAACCATTAAATACGGAAAAAATATTACGACTGAAAAAAAAATTCTCGGTTTCAAAAATCTTTTTTTAATATTAGGTATAAGTAATTAGTCAAAAATACCAAATAAATGCACTTGAATTAAAACATAAATAATCACACATAAACAAGCTATGCCTAACTAAATGCATCATTTTTATCCCAAACACAAAACCACTCATCCTCAATCTTCACAATAAGCATCTACAACAAAATACTAGAAAAACGTTCCTCATTTCTCTTCAAGGCGATCATGTAATATTTTTTGCGGTATCAGTTGGCTCTTGGCTCTCGGCATCCGGCATTCGGCTCACGTGCCTTCACGCACTCACTAGGCCACTCGTCCTCGCGCCGTTTTTCGGCAACCTGCCCTGACTGAGTAAATAGATTCTCGTGGTGTAGACGTGTTTTGTTCTTTTTTTGTGAAGATAGCTGGTATTAAAAACAATGGAGATGGAATAATGATGGTCTTTGGAGTATCCATTTTTGTGAACAGTAACCTTATTGCTTTACTGCCTTGGTCTACTGGTCGCTAGACCTCATGGAATCCCAGATCGAGCAAAGTGATATTGGGTTTTTTCATTAGGAATTTTGCAGTAGCCGGACCCAGAGCGGCTATGGGCTCGCCCCCTGTTACATGGGACTGAAACATAACTGCCGAACTGTGGGTGTAGCTACTACACCCCTGCCAAACCCTTCGGGGAATACAGCCGTGATGAGGTCATGTTATAACATGGATTTCAAGTGTTAGTACTTAATACAAAATAAAATGAATCAAAAAAGATGTTTGAACATCTTACGATGAGAAACCGAAATTACAGATGTAAGTCTTAATATTATATAATAATTATGAATAGCAGGTACGGTCATCAACAAAGGTCGATTAACACTTCAACTTTTATAAATCTTAATTAATCAGTATACGGTACAACGGGATAACGGCGCAGGATAGCCTATTCCAGAAGTGGTCAGCGTGTTAGTGTTCAGCAGCTTCAATATTATCATGATTGTGCCGGAATATAGCAGTCCGTCGTGGACGTGTTAGGACAGCGACTTCTGTCATCAGAAGACATGTGTAGCCGCCACGCAACCATCGACGCGACGCTCAGCTAGAGTGACTCAAGTGACTGTCACCAGCCAGTGTCACTATTATCCGATGTTCCAGTAACTTCGTAACAAAACAGCAACAACAACACAACAACAAGGCGGCACCACTTACGGCGCTGTCAACACATTCTGCTATAATGTTTATAAAAAAATCTAAACTTGTAAAATTATGCTGAAAAGTAATGTATCGAATGATTTTGTATCATTTTAGAGTATCAGGTGGAGTGTTATGAGGAAATGTAATTGCTGACTGTACCTTCTAGCTAGGATATTGCAATCTTTTTATGACTACCAAAAGTTTAAAACTTTAAAAGTAATTAGAACCATGCTGCCGAGGTGTTAAAGTAACAAGTTGTAACCAAATAACTAGGTTAAACAAATTACACTTCTAGATTCCAAATTGTTGTTTGTAAAGTTCTATCTTGCTGAATAATTAAGAATGTGGTCGGACTCAATAATTACTTAAAACTGAGTAAGTTGAATAATTATCTTCACGAGTTCAGGAAACTAAGTTTTAACCGGGTTTTTTATGATCTTACTTTGTTGTTTCAGTAATCGCAAACATGTCTGCTGAGCATGGGGTCCCGAGTTCGATCCACAGGTCGGGCAATGTGTTACTGGGGTTTTCCATCAGATTTCGCGTAGAAAAAGTTCAGTCTGAATTAGTGCTCGATTAATAGCAATAGACTCGGCGTAGGATATAGTAAGGGCTACATGGGACTTACGTACAGTCACAAAACTAACCGACTGACTGACTGTCCCTACGTAATGTCTATAAAAATATATAACAAACTACCTGACATCATAAAGAAAGAAGAAAATTTAAACATATTTATAAATAAACTTAAAAAACTACTGATAAGCAAATGCTATTACTCAATACTTAAATGAATATTTAAACGATAAACATAAATAATAAAAATAAAAAAGAAAAGATAATTACCCAATACAGATACATGTTTTAATATATATTAATGATACGGTAATTATTAATAAATAACTCAAAATAGTAAAAATTAATATAATAATTATTATATAAAATAGAGATAATATTAAATTAAATCTTATAGCAATAGGTAATAATTATTCAAATAAAAAGCAATTTATATAAAATAATAAACAGAATTATAATACATAAGTAGGTATATAAAATAATCTAAAATGATAAAATAATACATAATATAATAGATAAGCGAAATGTTTAGTATTTAATTCGCGATCTCCTGGCTTTGATTTTTATATTTATGTTACAAGTTGTTCCCACAAAACAACTTAATGATCTCCTAAAACAGGGCTTCCTCTCTCCTACCTTTTGCTGTGCCCTACAGGGTCCATAATGATCTAAATTATATAGTTACCACCTAAGTACACATTATGGTAAAGCAATAAAGATATTGAGTATTGACGAAATGAGGATGTACAATCACCTCTCGTCTGCTTGACCCTGAGGGATGTGTGTGTGTGTGTGATGTTTTGAGTTTTAAATATTTTTGTTAGGAAGTGTATCGTACTTCTCATTCCTGCAATGTCTTCCTCGGGTCACTACACTCCATATTTATTATTATTTCATCCCTTGAATGTTCGTCATACTCCTCATTGAATGTCGTCACCACATCGGCCGGCAACGGATATAACTTGGAGCTATTACTAAAATCTTGAGGAACAATTTTAATCAAAACAGTTGCTGAATTTAACGGCACAAGTAATACAATATCACTTTGGTTTACAACCCTTTGAGCCGACCACAGCATCATAACGATTAGGAGCCCTTTATATAAGCGATTGAATCGCAGCGATTATCTTGTACTGTTACAGAAACAAATGACAGCTGCATAGTTTTTGATTTTTTTCTCTAATGTGGCTTATAGAACCAATTTCTTTGATAATATACTCAGCCCCTTATAATCAGCCGATAATGTTCCCACAGCTGGGACACAGGCCTCCTCTCCGGGAGTGGGCAGTAATCCACCACGCGGGCCCAGTGCGGTTGGTAGATGTCACATGTCGAATCAGCCCCTTATATTATGTAGTTTTTAATTAGAGCATTATTATTATTACTGTTTACTGTAATTTTGCATCAGTCTACTGCGGGAAGCTTCCCCCAAGACTTCCAGCTGGATTATATTCTTTTTGTGTTTCTGTGATTACGAAACGTTTTTTCTTTCTTTTTTCATTGCAAGATTTTCGATCATGTCTATTTAGTGATATTTTTTAAGGAAATGGGATGAGCTTTGGAAAAAATAATCTTTTACTACAGACAAAATACACTTCGTTACGCAAAAAAATAAATAAGAAGCTAGTGTTAGTAGTTACATCTACCAGGAAAACAACACTAAGTAATATAGCCCATATAATACTGACATATTCAGAACCCCTCTGAAACCGCCCTAATCTTGTCCCAGTCATTCGCACACCTCGCAAGACCCCGCTAGCGAAAAAAATCGTAATTAGTATAGAAGACAGCGCGACCACCCAACAGTCGCGCCACACACACATGAACAGGCTCCCTTACAACTCGTCCGAAGTGGAGCACATAGTTGCTCTACTCCACCATAAACAAACTATTTCGGTGAGCGCCTGAAAGTAGTCCCGAAATAGAGCAACTTGCCATCACAGCCACTGTTGGAAGTTCCACAGACAGCGCCGGGCTTTTAGCTTTATTCGTTTGTTTGTCGCAAATTATTATTATATGTGCGGGTAGTTTCGGTGTTCATAATTATTGTACATGTTCTGAAACTATCGAAAGTTTGTATCTCTAAGTCGTTTGGAGTTTTATGTTTTACTACTTTTGCTACAGCACGGCTCTTCTATAGTAAATACATAGTTAAAAAAAACTGGCCAAGTGCGAGTTGAACTCGCATACGAAGGATTCCGTACCATAAGGCAAAAAACGCCGGAAAAAAAACACGTTTCTTGTATGGAGAACCCCTTTAATTTTTTACTTTATTTTATTTGTTTATTATTTGTTGTTATAGCAGCAATAGAAATACACATTCTGTGAACATTTCAACTGTCTACCTATTACGGTTCATGAGATACAGCCCGCTGACAGACTTAATGAATAGTTTATCAATTTCAAAACTTGTACAACAATACTCTATTGCTGGCTGCTGTGGAGGCTTGTCGCCTCACCTCACCTCACGATTACTTTTGTATTGTTAGCTGTAAGCCACCCAAACACAAAAATACACTTAATAACTTTCTTAAACATAACTTACACCTTAAGTTATTCAACATTATTTTGGAATCAATTTATTATAATTATTGGATGCATAGACTTAAAATTGTTTGTCTTGACAATAGCTACGTATGAAGCTCGACCTGAACTAACCTGGCGGCAAGGTCGTTAAAAGATAATAATTAGGTACCCATCTCTCCACTAGTCCAATGCTTGTTCTAGGATGCATATCCGGTAGGCTCTTATATCCATCCCTATCCTATGGGTACGTCTTCCCTACCATTACCGCGCCCCCCGGTCTATTCCTTGATATACAATGGTCGCTGTACCATTGGTCTTGTATGGTCACTATACTTACCAACATATTTTCATAACAAAACACACCATGCAATACCAAGACAAGTACCTTATAACAATGTTATGAGGAAACCGAAGAAACACCACATACATACATGCGAGTACCTACAGTACGTAGAATGATATGAAAGCCGATATGAGAGACAACAATCTAATCAGCGAGATATGGAACGGAGCGCTGTGGAGCTATTGAAGATACAGGACAGTGGAACCTTGTGATTGGCTGCAAACAGGAAGTAAGGAATTGTGTAAACTTTATTATACAGTAGAAATAGGACAGGCGTAACTTACAAGAGTCTTAAAATGTACATGTACCTACATTGTACGTAGTAGGTCATCTGAATAAAGATATCTGAATGTCAGTTCTTTTTTGGAATGGACTTCAGTAGGCTGTGTCCTACTAGTGAGTTATAAACCCATCTTGAAAATAAAAGTCATTAATCTAGAATGAAGGCTGTAACAGACAGGTATTTTTGTATTGATTTTCATCCAATATAAAACTTTTATTTCAGACAGGAGTCTATAGGGTTAGTAACAATTTTACTTAACTACTAGTATCAGTTGGTCAGACACAGAATAACATATACAATTAAAATTCAACGTGGAGCTGCATCAACCTCTGCATCATCGGGTATTCCCATCGATCTGCGATCAGCGCGGTCTGTATTATTTTACAAATACATTTAAAACTGAAAAAAAAACTGCTTTGTTGGCATTAGGCAATGATGTTATATTTTCAAATTCCATAAACAATTTCATTGCAAGGCTACAGCTTACATAAATCTAGCCAAATCCCGTCATGCCAACACCCTCCCTGCAGTCATAAAACTCCCACTTCCGTCGAACGAGGTGTCAGTCGCGCGTATTGGCAACACTGGCGGCTATTTGTCAGGGTACCGCTAGGCTGTGTGGGCTGTGTCGCACATTAGCGGGGGCGCGACATAATCGCGTTTTGTCGCGACTTCTGCCAACAATGTCGCCGCTTAAATGTGTATGAATATGGAAATTCGTGTGAGATATGGCGCGGGGTTGCGGTTGCTGCATCGGTTTCCTTGTGCGATGATACTTATACATTTAAAATTTTTGGAGGATAATTTTATTTTAATCTAGTCTTAATTTGTTTGAATTTAGGGTAGCCTCAATTTAGTAGAACACAAACAAGTACGGTCTCCAACCGTAAATGTAGAGTTTAAGAAAAAGTTTGGTTTTGTAGAGCGTCGTGTGTGACAATATCTTTCTAATGCTCGATATGTCATATTTACGCCCAGTGTGTTACTTGCTGTGAAAAGCCTGTTTAATTCTAAAATACAAACACCCAAAAGGATTTCCTTTTGGGTGTTTGTATTTGTACTGGATATTCCCTTTTGGATACTGGATATTTATCCAGTATCCAAAAGGGAATATCCAGTATCCAAAAGGAAATAACCAGTATCATAATCTGCAGTCTATATTGTTTCCACTGCTGGGACACAGGCCTCCTTCTGTAATCTACCACGCAGGCCAAGTGCGAGTTGGTAGCTGTCACAGCTGTCTTCGATTTTTTGGTTCTAGGACATAACGGCTCCCTCACGATGTTTTCCTTCACCGTTTTGAGAGTAGTGCCGATGAAATTATTTACACAAAGTAAAGCGCCTGCCTGGGTTATAAGTCCAATATCCAAAAGAAGAGATACTAATATCGGGTTTTCCTTTTAAAGAGTTCAACTTAAACTATACAGAATACCTCAAACTTTTCAGATATTCATACCCCTCATAATCTAAATCCTTATCACTTCCGAAACACTTGAACGATATTATAAAGTTAAACTAAACCATCAACTTAGCCGAACAACTTAGTTCCGTACTTTTCCGCCAGTTGGACATAACTTCACATTGTTATCAAAAGTACAAACTTTTGCACACGAACTGTGACGTCAGCAGAAAGCCACAGAACGCATAAATTGTGCAAATGTGCAACTGTGCAAGAACTGTGAATAACAGATATTTTTATTGCTAGAATCGTCTTCGCGGAACACGCACACAATCTCCTAAAACTTGACTCAGTACATAGCTCTGTGTTCATGAATGATACAAGTTGAGGTGAAGGGGAGAAACATCTGACTGCACACGTGTACAGTCAAGGAAATATATTGTTTAGCAGACTGACACATTACAAATAGCGGTGTTTCGCGACTGAGATAGTTTTGATTCGTATAAAGGTACGGACAATTTCATTTGAAAGTGAAAAGGGTATGCCGTATAAATATGTATGGTACATAATGTTGAAGACCATTATAATATTATGAATGTTACCATGTTTAGCAGTTGATTTTATTTTATTCCATTTTTTTTTTGTAATGCTTGTTACATTGCAACCAAGTAATTACCTGGAATAAATGAATTTATTATTTAGTAGCGTGTACATAATATATTTAGTAAATTATCTCTGTCATTTGGCTAACGCTCGGATTAGCAATCTATAATAATATCTACTCTGCTGTTACAGGCACACAGTTCCTGCTTTTGTTCACCAGCAATAACATTTGTCGCCTTTTACGACAGACACAAGAAAGAGAAACAATAGGTGTTATAAAGCGTAGGAGCACTCACAGAAAGCCACAACATGCACAGACGCGTAAACTAAGCTATTGTGCTCGCAATAAATTGTGTTCTGGCATCAATTTTTTAGTATCCGCGGTGCGGTCAGATGATCAAAGTTGCATCGCTTTGAGTATGCAGCTGTGTTGTGCCATGTAGTTTGTACGTACTGGAATATTCCAGATAAATATTTTCAAAGAATAAATATGTGTGTCTTGGAGATGAGTGTAGCAACAAAAATGGTATAGAACCGGGGTTTTTGGCAACGTTACTAGATTCTAGGTTAGGCAAAATTAATTTAGTCTTAATACGTATCGTCGATGTTTGCGATAAGTCTGCGAATCTGAAATGGGACTGGGTGGATTACACTTACGACAGACAAAACGCAAAAGAAAATTGTAAAACTATAGGAGAGATATTTGCCCAGCAGTGGAATCAAAAGGTTAATAAAAAACATTAACGAAGTATTTTTACATTTTCAGACAGGAGATAAAACGCAGTAGTCGCATCTTTTTGGTTGATCACAAATCGTCTCCAGCGGTACTCACAGGAACAGAAGGATTAAAACCTAATAACACAATTCAGTGTAATTTGAATAATAACTCATTTATTATTTAGCGTTATTAAATAACGTCAACATAAACAATTATTCTAAACAAATAATTCACGTTTTAGCAACTGCTGCAGTAATCTGTGTCAAATATGCATCGGTTTGCAACGATAACATTATTTACGTTGCAAAGCATTTGGAAACGCCGGATAAATATTGTGGACGATTTGATGTTGATAGTATTACAGTATAGTGGTAGTGACAGAGTTTTTATATCCATCATGTTTGATTTCCTGAAAATGATTATAGAAGATGCTATAGCAGTCTTGTACCGAGATGTTAAACGGTTAAAGGTAGACTTGTTATCCTTACGCTTTTCTTTTCGGTTTTCTTTGAGGTAGCTATCCTCCTTCTTAAAGTTCCTACCCGCTTATGACTCGTACGTACCTGTAAACAAAAGAATATACAATTTTAATTTATCCATAATCGTTGTCAGTGTTTTATAAAACGAACTATATAAATTGATAAAACCAAACTACTGAATTCAAATACGAGATAAAAGTTTTCTAAAACGAAAAATAAACTACCATTTAAGCAAGTGAATATCAATATTCAATTCGTAAAAACCAATCTCCCAGCACATATAGAACAAATGTACAAAAATATTGAAATGTTTTCATGCTAAAAACATTCGCATATGAAAGTTCTAGACTGAAGGTAACAAGACAGATATAGCTCAGACTAAAGCTAGCTAGACAGAAAATAGATTGAAGTGGTGTGAGATACGATGCCGGCACTAACTGGAGGTGAAGGAGATATTCTGTCAGTTCTACTTTGTAGGAGCGTGCTTACTGACAACTCTTTGTGTTTTACTGAAGCTGCTAGTTTTTGTAGCAGCAGACAGACACACGGAATGTTACCATCCCTTTCCAGCACTCGGTGATAGATTCTATTATAAAAAAATATTACTGATGCTATTAACATCGTGATATTCTAACAGGATTCAAGGATCAAGTCGCGAGCGCGAATGCGGAGCGTAGAGTCCTTAATTGGATTCTAGGGATGGGGAAAGAGTTATTTGGTTTTTCCATTAGAAAATTCCCATTAGTAGCTATATTTACGCCTGATGAATGTCAATTTCCTCGCACCTCATTACATAGGGCGTGAGATATATATAACTAGCGAATTACGTCCAATATACATCTGCCTATCACTTCGGGAATACCTACAAACATAATGTCATATTACGTTATTAATTTAAACTCCACAAAACCCAACCAGTTTTTCCGCATTGATCAAACAACCAGCTTCCCTATCTATACGGGTTGCTAGTTTTACGACTCGCAAGCACGATCCAGCACAGCTAACCGGATGACGCGGCATCCTTTTCGCCCGTCACATCTCATTCTCGTCGCTGTCCACGTAAATTAAAATTTTATCGCATGCACACTCCATAAAGCAAGCTATGCCTCTCCCGTTACTGGCTTTGTTTTTATGTAATATTTTTATGTGCTTCGAAGTGGAAGGTTTTAGTATTTGTGAGTGGTTCTCGTTTTTATTGGTCTTCCATAAGATTGGAGTATACATAATATAATTGCTACATAAAACGGATATCCTTTAACTTTAGGCGTAAACGTGACATGATGTTTTTTTACTCGGAACTTTGACGATAACATCGTCTATGTATAAAATTATTCGTATCGTTATTTCGATAGTAGGTTTTTTTAAACCGACGAAGCAAAAGGAGACGCAGAACTTTTTACAGAATGGTCTGATTTTGATAATTATTTTTTTATTGAAAAGGGTATACTTCGAAATTGGTCCATTTAAAATTGAAAACAAAAATCCACCCCTAAATGTAGAAAAATAGGGGTTATTGATTTATCACCTACTCTGCCGTCCTTTAACTAAAAAGCCGTTAACCCTCAAATGGTCAATTTTTACTTTTTAATAGAAAGTGATAGAGTTTTAAATTCTCTATCTTTCTGTCTAAGAAACATTTTTATAACATAAATAGTTCCAAAGATATGGACATCTTTTAGGCCGTTAAGTAACATAATTTTTGATAATTCCATCACTTGAAAGCGTCTAACCCACACTTCTTAGCTTAATGTACTTTAAAATACCTTAACTGCCCGATGTGATGATTATTTTCTAGCCTTCTACTTAACTACAAGCACGTTATCTGATTTTTCTTGACTATAAAGACGTTAACGGACTATAACTTCTTTATAGTTAGCATTTAAAGAACAGTTTATGTGAAAAAATTTACTTATTTGCAGTTACCAGCCCTTAACGCTGTTTTAGTTAAGCATGTAATTCTGCACATTTCCCAGAATACTTAGCTAAAAAGCAGCTAAGCCTCATTACTTAGCTAAAAGGCAGTTAGCCGACTCTCGCGCCGCTTTCACTCCGGGGTTGAGTGGGGTGCGGGTGCCCTGCTCAAGCCATCCGCCGTCCCGTCGGACTAAATCTTTCCACCCGGAGGGCACTGACACTGACTCTGTCAAAGATATGAACTACGAGATCTAACTAAGATCGAAGAAGTGACGATACAGATGAAGATATTGAAACAGAAAAACCCAAAACGACAAGAAAACAAAATCAAAAGTCATTTATTCAGACTAGGCTGAGAATCAGCACTTTTCGAACGTCAAAATTACAAAAGACAGTCCCCAAAACGCCCGCCCTTCACCACTTCCTAGTGCTTACTTACGATCCAAAAAAATAAATACAATAAAATCAAAGAGCTAGCGAGTCTCTTTAATTCCGTTATCTAAGAGGGTACAACGCCCGAGGCGTGGAGCAGAGATGCGGTGGTTCTGTTCTTCAAAAAAGGTGACAAATCCTCGCTGAAGAACTATAGACCCATCTCACTGCTGAAACACTTATACAAGCTGCTCCCGAGGATCGTCACGGACCGTCTCGCGAAGAGACATGTCGAGTTCCAGCCGCCAAATCAAGCCGGTTTTCGAAAAGGCTTCAGTACCATAGACCACATCTATGTTCGGCAAATTATACAGAATACCGCGGAGTATAACCAGTCCTTGTGTATAGCATTTGTGGACTACGAGAAACGATGCGACTCCGTCAAAATATGGGCAGTTCTGGCCTTTCTGCAACGATGTCGAATTGACTGACGCTAAATCGAAGAGACGAGAGAGAGAGAGAAAGACAGAGAGAGCGCGCGCGCGCGCGTGCGGTGAGATGTTTGTACGACGCTGCCACAATGACTTTTCAGATCCAGGATCAGAAAACAACCTCATCCAAAAAATGGAGGCTCCATTTAGGTTGTGCAACATCTGGTCTAACTGTTTCAGCGTCTGTTCATCTTGTTCGATTTGCCGATGACATCGCCATATTGACTAAATCTCTCCAGCCGAAATGGAGCCTCTCGGTGGGTTGGCTTCAGCTTAAATTTGGACAAGACAAAATTCATGTACAATTCGCACATCTTAACGAGTCCAACCAAAGTTTTGAAGGATTATGTCTACCTAGGGCAAGTCAACCAGCGCAGTAGACACAACTTTGAGAAAGAAGCCGACTGAAGGATCCAGTTGGGCTGGGCAGTATTTGGAAAACTTCGTCTTGTCGCCTATCCCGCAGTGTTTGAAGACTAAGGTCTTAACCAGTGCGTCCTGTCTGTTATGATATACGTTGCTGAAACGAAGACATTGACGGTCGGGCTGGTCCACAATTCAAGGCTGCTTAGCGCGCTATAGAGCGAGCTATGCTCAGTCTCTTTGAAGTATAAAATCAGGAATGAAAATATCAGGAAAAGAACCGCAGTTACCGACATAGCTTGCAGAGTAAGCAAACTGAAGTGGCAGTGGGCTGGCCATGTTTGTCGAAGGACCGATGGCCGGTGGAGCAGACGAGTCCTGGAGTGGAGACCGCGTATCGGCAAGTGTCGAGTGAGCCTCCCACCAACTAGATGGATCGACGGCCTACATAAGGTGGCTAGGACAAACAGGATGCGGAAGGTAGAGGACAGGGTGTTATGGCGCAGCTTGGGAGAGACCTTTGTCTAGCAGTGGACTGCGATAGGCTGAGTATATTGATGACTGTGTTTAATTTAGATATTTTTATGTTCCTAAATACTTAAAACTACAAGCTTTTGCTTATGGATCCGTCCGCGTGGAGGTTGGTAAACGATATCATTTCGAATAATTAACCCACGGGAATGAACTACTGGTATAAAAAGTATTCAATGTTTTATTCCAGGTCATGGTCTACCAGTGTGCCAAATGTATCTATCTACACTTGAAAGTGCTGCTTATGTTTTATTATTTATTTAGTGTGCAATTTTACTACATATTTTATTAGGTACTTTTATTTGTTATAATATTTAAATAATTTAGGACTGAAGTTGCCTCATGTCTGATATAATGTAGCCTTAGTTTATTACAATAACTGGGTTAGAAGTTTTCTATTAAATCAATGGTTGAATCAATGGAATAAAGAACATGGATTAAGAATATTGGCCATGCCAAATAATGAGCTCATGACCTGTTAGATCATAATTAGTTATAAGTTGATTATTATTGCGTATTAAAATTATAAGTAATTCTTTTATCTTTTAAATGTTGAATTATACTTTTGATTTTTAAAAGAACATGATGTTAGTATTTAATTAATTACTCACATATTTCCATATGAATGCTACACTATACAGAAGTTAACCACAAGCGAAATATTTTTAGCCACCTTTTAGTTAAGTAAAGTAGTTAAGAGTTTACAAAAATTCCATATAACATTGCCAACAATTAGCTAAAAAGCATCTAAAGCCCCGTAACTGCTCATTAGGAAAGTTATTGAAATTGAAATTAAAGCGAATGTCATGACTATAAAGCAGTTATGTCACTTAACAACTTTTTAGTTAAGTATTTCTAAACAAAATATAACAAACATTATGAAGCTTAACATTTTAAATAAATTACTTGACTAAAAAGCCGCTAAGGTATGGATAACGGCCTTTTAGTACAGTAATAAGATGCAATATCTAGGTTACATGCTTAACAAAATGAGAAAAATGAATTTTAAAATTAATTAATAATAGTTATTGGACAAAAAGGGTTATCTACGATAAACAGAAAGAAATATCAATTGATGTGTCCAACAATTATTATCCTAAGTATCATAGTTTTTAAGAAACAACGATTCCCACGTTTTTTGGCATTTACTCCGAAACAACTTTTTGGGCTTAACGGCCTTCTAGTTAAAGGACGGCAGTACTGAATTTTCACTTGTGAACCGATTGTGTTGAGGCTTGGCACACGTATGAAGTTCTAATGACGCTTCAACAAAATAACCACCTAGAGTTAAAACCACTATCAAATAGTGGTAAAGAACACGTAATATTGTTAGTAGTACAAACAAAAATAAAAAGGTGTTAGTCATTTGTTAGTAAACAAAACAAGTTACACAATCTATTTCCTATAGTGATCTAATAGTAGTCCGCCAGACCGAATTTCAGCCATGGGCAGCCAATCTCAGCGGAAACTAGCCGTCCACGTGGGAGATATTATACTGCACTCGCTCTCGTAGTCCGATGGGACGGCAATCTGACACGACCGGAGAAAGATGGTGCAGGACCTATGGCTTAAAGTACTTTCCGAGGCACGGGGGTCTCACACCGCCAACTTCCAAACTCCGGGCTGTTACTAAGAAATTTGAAACATTTTGCCTGACCTGAGAATCGAACCAAGGACCCCACGCTCAGCAGTATCACCTGCCCAGTAGACAGTAAATGGACTATCAATTTAGCATGCTAACGTTCTGAGGACAGTGTTGGTGCTACTCGGACCCTCCTCATCATCGATGCAGTTGATCATATCAGTTAGGCTAGTCTAAAATATACATAATTTCTTTTCCGATCAATTCAATATGATTCACCTCTATTCGCCTCACTTATCAAAAAACAACGACACGTAGATAGGACACACGTCTTCCCCCGTCGTCGCCTCAACTCTTATTAAGTCCCGGATAACATAATAGTCTTTTAAGTACCTACTGCGCCCGAGGGGGAAACTTCACTAATATTCATGCTTACCCCCGTGCGACATTACCTTGCTACACTTCGTATCTCGTCTATTAAGGACGGGGTGTAATCGAAAAATTGTGAAGATTGTATCCCATAGTACATGAGATTTAGCGACTGAAAGACTCGACAAAAGATCTTAAGGTCGCTGGGATCGTGAGGCTTTTTCTATTTGAAAAAAGAGGTCCATCCTCTTTTTTCGAATACAATTTAATATGAGGAAAAGGGATGATGTTTGTCGCAACTACAACGCCCCATGAAACCATTTGAATTTGTAATATCATGTATATTCGAGTCCCTCATTGCTGTAGTGGTCGCCAGTACTGCTGGTGAGCATGAGGGCCCGGGTTCGTTTCCCAGGTCGGGCTAAGTGTTATTGGGTTTTTTCATTATACATTCTCAGTAGCAACCCGGAGTCTGGATGTGCGCCCGGTTGATGGCAATAGGCTCGTGCCTTAACCGTGACTTAAACATAACTAACAAAGTGTGGGTGTACTGTGGTACACCTCTGCTGCCTAACCCTTCTTGGAGAACAGGCGTAATGTTATGTTCTTTGAATTTTAACATTTCAGTTGTAATTGCTGTCTCAGTACTGTATCACTTATTGACAAGGAACACAGCGAGACCAGCAACTATACGAATACTTTTCATATTAAAACGTACGACATATTGAACGAGAATGATATAACAGCTACGTGATAAATAACAAAAGGCTTTTAACGTATTACGGTGTACGTACGAAACGTACATTTTTATTAAAAACAAATTGTTAAGTGAATGGAGAATACAAACAGAGCAACATGGTACCGAGTAGAGCTGAACAAATTGTAGAGGAGGGTATACAACAGGAAGATAAAGAATAAACCGTTGAGGTTCATACTAATATCATTATCATTTTAATTTTAAAACAGTGAATTTAAAAAAAGCTGTTTTCTAAATGCCTTCTTTATATGCGTGTAAAAACGAAGATAATTTTTGAACTAAAACTGTGTTTTCGGTTATACTAGGTTTAGTCATATCGATCAAGACCAACTTGAACAAATAAAAACATACATGGGTACTTGTGAAACGACGGAAGCTCGGTGCACGGTTCCAAATGTTAATATTGATGTAGTTTATGATACAGGGGCTATACTTTTTTCGCGATGTATGGAAAATATAATTCTAGAAAGCATAATTTGTGTCTCAGTATGTAAAACTAATTTGGGACATTTCGCCGCTCTCGCGAGACTCTGCAGGCAATACAATCCATACATGTTGGAGATCCTCAATAAATAAAAAAATGAGTCTCAAAGAAATACTTTCTGTCTCAGATTTTACCACAGCATTGTAACTTTATCTTGAATGTATGTAGAAGGCGAACACATTCTCATAGGATAATTGTGGAATTATGTCCCACTTTAAATACATAACACAGTAAAAATGGGTACGTTCAGCTAAACTGCACTATCACGCAGTCTGAAAGTACGTCTTTGATCAACTTTATGTGTATTGATAACAACAATAACGGAAACTATACCCTCAAAGAGAAAGGGAGGAAAATGCTGCGTCATTTATAAGCACAACTGTTGTTTTGTTTTATATTGTCAAGTGTTTTCCTCCACCAGATAAACTCCGCGCCTCGTAATGTATTGCATAACATAACACATCCCCTTTATTATGTAGATGTAATGAAAGATTTCGGATTGATAACACGACGAGGAATAATGCCTATATCAGTGGAGACAATGCAATCAATGAAATTGATGTTCACGTGAGTATGTTTATTGTGTTTTCGTGAAATGTCTAGAAAAATATGTTATTTTGAAGTGTTTACCGTGAGAAACTATCTGTGACGCAGTACTTGAGTAAATCTAGTATATCTCTCACTCTCGAAATAATTTCCTGTAGTCCAATACCTTTGTCCACAAAGAAATAACTTTTCGACTAGGGTAGTGGCACTTCGACAGCCCTATTGTCGGCTCATCTACCACATTTTCACAAAAACTGATTCCTTCATCTTCAAGCGATCCTTCCCACAAATAAAAAAATATTGGAAGTATGTAAGCGTAAAATAGAGACGCGTCGATTGTCCCCTGTGTGTAACGCACAATGGTTTGTGTGAAACGTTTTCATGTCGTTTACCTGCGATCTCATGGTTGAAGTGGTACGGGGATGTGATCGTGTAGTGAGTATTATTGATATTTCAGGGACACGGCCAATCTTCGGAAATATTTAAGTGAAATTGTCGTACGGAGGAATTGTTTGACTGTTTCTATTTTCTTTATGGCTGTGTATTGAGGGCTGAACTCCGTACTATTTATGTCTTTGGTCTGGATTAAAAAAATTGAGATACATATTATATAGTTGGAAAAATGAAAAAAACACGAAATTCATGTTGAACTGCAAAATTATGAACTTAGTAAAACGTTAACATTATTATTATAATATTATTTTGAGTAAAGTAACTATTTTACATTTTTGTTGTATTGAGTAGGTATTCTGTAAAAGTATTTTCACGTTTGTATTTATCAAAACTCAGGTAAAACGAAAAACTCGGTAAATAGAAACAAAACAAAAAGAGAGAATGAAGCTCAAGCTATTGAAACGTGACCAAATCTGCTAAGTTTACAAACGAAATCCAGCCGTCTGCCCCTACCTGAACAATTCCAACACAGACATCTAAGCAGGCGTCCTTGCCAACTACAGTGCCGGTTACAAATCCACCATTTGCTCCCGACTCCGGACCCTCACAATATCAGTCTGTCTAGATCCATTTTGCTTATCTACAGATTTAGAATATATTCATTGGACCAAATTCAAATGTGCAAAGCGTACCAATCCATAGGCCTTCTCCCATTCAAAATTCAACTTTGTGTGTATTGGAACAGAGTTTCTTTTAGTGTAAAGCATCTGGTCTTTAGGTACGCGTCTCAAAGGCTTGCGGAGCATCGAAGGTGCTTTATTTTTAAATGAAAGGCAGCGATAAGCGAACATTTTGCGGACTATTGCGGCCCCTGTGTGTACGTTATTATAATGTTCTTTTTATTTTCAATTCGTAACGGGATTGGGTACCTACTGATATGCTTTGAGAGTTTCTCTCGGCATTCCGAAGGGTTTGTATTGTGCTTGTTCAACCAATGCTCGGTGTATGTTATTGAATATTATTTTAGTTATGGGACACATTTTCCGGTCATTGTCTTGTCTTGTCTTGCTTCAACAAGTTGATATGACCGCTTTAGTTAGTAGTAGTAAGGAGATTCTTGTAACTCGGAATGTGTACTGTCTCATTTCATTTACGTAATGTTCATTTAGATGTTTTATTTATTAAGCCCTCAACTTCCAACGCAGCATTTTTCATAGTCGTTTTTGCAGATACATTTTGAAGAAGACAAATTGGTAAAATCGTAGCGACAAAGCTATGTAAGCTTGGGTTCAAACTAAAGATACGCCTTTGAGGCACACCGGAGCTATTCATTAATAACTATGAAGAAATTAATTATAATTTATTTATTTAGAGTATTTTATTATAATTATGTCGATTAAATGTTTAAATAAGCTGAACACGCGCACATAATTAAGTCTAAGAAATGACCACACGAGATCGTACTACCGGGATAAAAAGTATCCTATGTCCTAACCCAAGTCATGGTTTACCAGCGCGCTAGATCCACCGAAATCCGTTCAGCCGTCAAGCTGTCAAAAGGTAATAGACAGCTTGACAGACAGAGTTACCTCCAAATTTATTGTATAAGTACCTATGGATAAAATTCCAATACGACGCTTATACTCGTATCTTTACAAATAATACAACATATTGTAGTAGTCATCCATCATCGAAGCCAGGCAGCCCTCGAGCCCCAGGCCTCCAGAGACAGCCGTCACACGAAATAAGGTATCATCCAAACAAACAATAAATATTCCTATATAGCCTTTATTATTCCATGTATTCCCAGGAGAGGCCCGAAGCGATCACTGTCTCATGCTACAGCAATTTATATTATAATGTAAAAATTAATGCTGTAAATTATTATTGTTTATGTTTTGGGCTCGATAAATCTTGCAGGTACAATCAACAAAAGAGATAAGTATGTAGGATCGTCGGATATAGTTGAACTTTAGTAAGAAACCGATGGATGTTCTCGAATAAAATTTAATTTTATTAATAGAAAACATACAGCTCATTTATCAAATTCAATTTCAGTCGACAACATCCATCGGTTTCTTACTAAACTTCAACTATATCCGACGATCCTGCATACCTATCTCTTTTGTTGGCTGTACATCATATTTTCACCATTTCTTCTCATACCAAGGAAGAATCATTGATCATCACGCTTATGTACTGCACCATGTTTTAACGCTATCAATGACTTTACTCTTGTTAATTTAAAATGTATAGAATGTATTGCAGGGAGTACAGGCGTGATGTTAACGCCTGTACTCCCTGAAGGGGTAGGCAGGGGTGTACCTATAGTACACTCACATATAGTACACTCACATATAGTACACTCACATATAGTACACTCACATATCGCCAGTTATGTTTAAGTCCCATGGAACAGGGGGCGAGCCTATTGCAATCAACTGGGCACAAATCCGCTCCAGGCTCTTACTGAGGAGTTTCTGTTGAGAATGTACTGATGTTGTCGAAAAATCAAGTTCCAACATGCCAGAGTGCCCAGTGCCATGTGCGAGTTTGAATCACGTTAACGTTGCCCTGCGCTAGTTTGTATGGGATAATTGTGTCAGCCCTTTCTGTCACGAGGATAATATTTCAGTTTCAATACAAATTGAAATTTACGTTAACGCAATTGAATAAGTTTAATAACTCTCAGATGCCATTCAGGTTATGAACAATCACCACAAGCGATCGAAATCTTGACCACAACTAGTATATCAGATAAACCTAAGACCACGAATATTAAATCACAAAATTAAATCACGAATATTAATTGTATGACATGTGTAATTACTAATATGGACTAATAACTTGTATGTGTGGTGCAAACTGTTAATATAAGTTGGTTATTAATAAATAAATAAATCGATCTAAGAATCGAAAACCCCACGCTCACGGACGAGTTAGCGGTCACCACCAGAAGGACACCTAAATCAATTCGTAAACAACTTAACTACCTTGAAATTAATGTCCATTAAATAACAATTCAGAACTCCACTTACGTCAATTACTAACGGCATTATACTCAAATGGATCGGCATTCTAAACAAACCCTCCCTCCGCGGGCCGCACGTGGCCCTCTGAATCTCTCAACCGGCTCGAAGGACCAAATACTTGTTTGATACACTCCCTAGTTGTCTTGTCCACCGATCCTGAACTATGACAATTTTGACCGTTGCCCCTGATTAGGTAAAGGTGAGGTCTGAAGTGATTCGTTGCCGGTATCTATGTAAAGTTAGTCGTCGCGATACTTTCAGTGTTATTGACTCTGAAAATCTCAAGTTTTCCGATCGTGGCTTTGTTGCGGCTCTTGCACTAATAAAATGTTTTGACTCGAAAATGTTAATGATTTTGAGCACATTTTCAGGAGAGTTTCTTCTCAGACTGTTATTTGAAATGTTGGCAAAGTACACTGTACTAAGTACACTGTACTAAACTTGAGGGAAGTCAGTCAGCTTCAGGCAACATTCACGACTCCAGTCGGAGGTTCTGTTTAACTTGCAGGTAGAAGTTCAGCGTATATTTTTAGAATACAAAACGGCTATCGATTAGGTACTTAAACATGATGTTCCCACTTGTTAGAAGATAAAATAATACAATTTAATAACATTTCGTATCTCTTCACAATTAGTTCAACGTAAAACGTCAAACGTTTCGAAGTTTTTGTTGAAACTGTTTTAATAAAAACAGATTCCTTTTTAAAATTTTTATAGGTATTTATTTTCCACTGTAAGCTTAATATATTTAAGTATTTCAAAATGAATTGATCAGCATATACAGCTTGACGAGCAGTGGTGGTCCAGTGGTAACGGCCCTGACTTACAAGATGTAGGCCGTGGGTTCGAACCCAGACAGACGATTTACTTTGTGTAAATAATTTCATCACGCCTACTCTCAAAACGGTGAAGGAAAACATTGTGAGGAAACGCCGCATGTCCTAGTACCAAAATAAAATTTGAAGACATGTGACATCTACCAACCCGCAGTGGTCCCGCGTGGTAGATTATAGCCCACTCCCTCTCACAGAGAGGAAGCCTGTGTCCCAGCACTGGGAACATCATAGGCTGATTATGCTTTTTAAGCTTAGTTAGGAGGAAGGGAAACATGCATAGACTATAATAATATGACTTTAACAGAGACAGAACTTTAGTTCAACACCATACTGAACAAACAAGACTATGATATTATAACACCAGTACGTTTTAGCCGCAATCCGGTTCACCTTCCAAAAATCAGGGTTAGTTGCAACTCTAGCGGACAGCGACCCAACTCTAAAGTTAGTATTCCCAGTCGCCAGCCAAACAAAACAGATACAAACAGAAGGTCGACTACATCACAAAACGATCGAAAACACACGCACACTCATGTTTCCATGACCGTGGCAACTAGAATCAATTCTATTTTCTTATGACATATTTTGAAAGTGCTTTTTAATAAATGACTAGCCTTTGACACTAACGTCAAGTTTAGCAATACTTAGTTAGATAATGTCTAAAGTAAGCAGATTCCAACGCAACCATTACTTTTACACCATTCGTTTCTCAGTAGGCAACTCGTAATCTTCGAATTCTACATTTGACAGTAGTTCGAAACTGTCAATATTGTTAGAAATATGGGGCTTAATAACCCGTATAAGTTCCCTAAGTAATACGTATCGACGAATCAGTGTCGTAACTTTAACCATCGCTTAGTCATTGCCGAAATGTTTTTTTTTTGCGCTACGTAACGGTTTAATGTTCACGCACTGCATTTAGTGAAAATTGGGCAGTAGACACGCTTCACGTACAGCAAGTGCTTGCGCACTTACGACCGCCATTTATTTCAGATCGCTGCACTTAATACGCGCATTTGTGAGCGTGCGGCTATTTTCGCTCATTGTATAGAGTTGGCCTTCTGTACAATCAATATATCAATCTGCCTAGCCTTTCCCCAACTATGTTAGGGTCCGCTTCCAGTTTAACTGGATGCAGCTGAAAACCAGTATTTTACATGGAGCGACTACTTACCTGACCTCCATAACACAGTTACTGTATAACAAGATAACACGATACGCCTTGGTAAGACTGGTTGTCATACTTTCGGGCTTCTGATGACCCGTAACGACTGTCAAAGATCCAAGAATGACATCCGGGACCAACGGCTTAACATGCTTTCCGAGGCATGGAGGGGTCTCGCAATGTAAAGATGGTCACCCATCCACGGACCGACCGCGGAAAGCGTAGCTTAAACTGATCGATCGACCCGTACGGCTGTTATAACTTAGCCACGAGCCCCTTTGCCTTTTGTACCTATGTACATATTTGTGCCTCATGATGGGACTGTTGTCCGCTCAGGGACTGTGGGACTGTTGTACTCCTAGTGTCACACCTTTGGTTTGTGTCGCTATTTTATGTACCGTGACAAAAAAATTAAATTCACGTCGTCGTCACATATAATTACATATATAGTTACTGTTGTTATTTAAATAAATAAATAAATGTATGTATACAAAATATAGCGAAACATGTTAAAAGAGTAACTGTGGAGTTTCTTGTTAATTTTGACATTCATAAGTATATTTATGTGCCAAATTAAAAGGAATGATTTGTTAATTTTTTGCATATAGTTAGTGGTAAATTGATTTTAATCACTGTGACTGCTTCCATTATGTCTTTTGTTGCACTTAATATTATAAAAGGAGATTTTGTAATATATCAAAACCTGAACTACCCAAAGATACGAGGAACTGCTTATCACGTGTTGAAATAAACACTCATTCATTTTATCTATTATTGATATAATTTATTTGCTTTACAGCACTAACAGAAAGCTCGGTTACAGCCAGCGCGCCAGTGAGCCAGGAAGTTCGGTAAGTAGCACCAGTTCCACTGCGAGGCAAGCCTTTGCCTTTCTGCCTCTCTTCTCTTACAGAGAAGGCACGAGTATTGATCATCACTCTTGGGCTTGCGCACGAATTGGAGATTTCAGACATAAAACAGCGTGACAAAGCCTAGGAATTATGTACAGGTTTCCTCATGGTGTTTTCCTTCACCAATGTCAGGGACATCCAAGATAAACCAAGGAAGTAGATATGAATTAAAAAGGTCGTATTGGTTCCCCGGATTTGAACCCACAAGCTCAGGCATGAGAGACAAGGACTTAACCACTAGGCCCTCACGACTGTCATTTACATAATTAATTAAAATCAAGTAATTTTTATCACAAACCATCTTGCAAATACAAATCAGTAGCACTCTCCACTGAGCGCCAAGTGTTGGGATATTTCACTTAATTATATTAGAAACATTTGCCGAGCGGTGTCGAGTAGTGCCGAGTGGAGCCGAGGTCACACCGAACGCGGACGATTCTTCATTTAGATAGCTTCAAGTGAAAACGAGATAACAACAACGTTAGATAGAGACAGATAACTTCAAGTGAAGTGAGATGTTTGATATCGGATGAACTTGGATTTTATTTTTAAAGGAGTTTGGTTTTTGTTAGGGAGTTTTTGATTCTGTAATGGAGAGTAGTTTTTTTCTATTTGCTGATTGTGTTAGAGTAGATTTTATATTCTAGTGGTTACAAAGTGCTTTCTTCTATCTTAAATTGAAAGTAAAGTCAGGGGAATTCATTGTTTAGCAATTTGACAGTCTTTGAACCTCCTTTCACCTGCTTCATAAGGTTCATAACTCATTTTTTGGGCTTGGTATAGCCTTTTATAACAAGTAATCCTCTTCCTTGCTAGATTTGCCTTTTAATGCGTTTAAAGCTCAAGTAAAATCCAATATTTGTTCAAAGGCGTACTATTCCATCAAAGAATACCTAAATGATAAGAATAGTTGGTCGTTGTGATTAACTCAAGACAATCTTTATGTTCTTTCTCCAGCATTAGATTACCTACTGACAGGTTATATGAGTTCATATAATTGTATACTTTATTTGACTACATTCATATTATAAGTCAAGTCAATTCAATTTAATTTTAATTTATTATTGACATAATCTGATCACTTCAATGTTGTACTAATAAGTTGTATTGCAATAATTGGTTAGCTAGCGACCTCGACAATGTATCATATTATTCTTGCTTGAGCAACCAGCAGCAAGTTCGTCATGCTCCCTTAGATGTCACTGCTTGCGGTAGCGTCGGGGGTCGGGTTAATATTTTTAGTTTTTTTTTTTTGCGTGAGTATAGTTTACAATCTATTTATTGGTATATTGGCGTGGCTAGCTGATATATGGCAAATAGTTTAATTTAATGTTCATTGTCTCGTAATATTAACTAGTTTGCATACCTACTAATGTATAGAAGCAAGTTTTTTTTTTAACTGAACAGACAGCTGTGCTGCAGGGGAGTTTGTTGCGCCACTTCTTCTCCCCAGTGAAAGCACTAGGAAGTGGTGAAGGGCGGGCGTTTTGAGGGACTGTCTTATGTAATTTTGACTTTCGAAAAGTGCTGATTCTCAGCCTAATTTGGATAAATGACTTTTGATTTTGATTTTTTCATATTACCGTGTTATGGCCATTCGTCGTTACGGGTAGTCAGAAGCCCGAAAGTCTGACAACCAGTCTTACCAAGGGATATCGTATTACCCAGTAACTGGGTTGTGGAGGTCAGATAGGCAGTCGCTCCATGTAAAATACTGGTATTCAGCTGCATCCGGTTAGACTGGAAGCCGACCCCAACATAGTTGGGAAAAGGCTAGGCAGATGATGACCGTGTTATGGCCATTTCATACAGCAGTCAAAGAATTATAGTTGTGATTTGAATATACGGACAATTTAAGTTGGAAGTCAATTTGATAAATATTTAATGCCCTTGACTGTACTATGCGTTGTTAGGTATATTATAGAATAAAATACACTGTATTATGTACACCTTCAATATAAATGTAGAAATGGCATGTTGTCTTGAATCCATAATTATGACTGTTTTGATGACTACTTTGATGTGTTACAAATGTCTTTAATTTATGTACCGAAAATTTTATTTAATATTAGCTAACATATAAACTATAATAATATGTACATTTATATAAAAAATGTGTTTAATTGTGTGATCAGTAGAAAAGATTCAGTCTTTCATAATTTGCTCGCATTAAAACTTCCACCCAACACTATATAGGTAGTTCTAATGTAATATGAACTAGCAGTATATCTCATAGTTTCACGATAAGCACACCTCCCAGTACTAACCGTAAAACTTTGCTTCGATCAAAACTGCAACATATTAAAAAACTTTTCAGGCGTACCTCAGCGCTTACTAAACAGCGACGTCAGAAGGGATATTGACTCGGAACCCATAACCCTTGGAGTTTTGATTAGTCATGCCTTAATACCGAATGATCCCTCGACGGGTCGCGTGTGTCAGTGGTATTGGCTTTAGAACTTCGCCGAGCGTCGCTGAAGCCTTTACTGTGAGCCTATCAACGGATGAATCTTTTTAGTAGGGAAGGTCTCACGTCGTTTTGTCCTTCTATAGTTCTCAGTAGTTTTACTAAGAGGTGGTGGAAGCTGTTTTGAAAGCCGAGAGTTGTAAATAAATATTTAAAAAATCTGAAAATTTTGATTGTCATAGGAAGATGTTATGATTTATTGTCAATTAGTGTAACGAAATTCTGGTCCTTGGATCCAAATATGAGAGAGCCTACTAAAAACAAGATGTACTTACGTATTGTCCAATCTAGTATTTAATAGTAATATTGTTTTCCCCTTAAACTCACAGAGTCACACATCTGCCTAACCCTTCAGTAAATACAAGCGTGATGTTATGTGATTCGAAATTTGTATGTATATGTACACTCCGCTCTCTTCGGGACCTCGCCCTATTTCTCGTTGAGCTGTAGGACCTCGGAATGTTTCAATTTGCCATCATTAATACTTGTGGATAACAGCACAATTATATTATCCAACGGATAACTGTTAGTTAAGGTTTAATTTAAACTGAATAGCTAACTTTTAGTTATGAAGTCAGAGCCTAATATTCCTACTGATGGTCTTGAAATACTCACAAACACGAGTGCGTGTTTGTGAGTATTTCAAGACCAAAGGTCCCAAGGTCATTTGTGTAGTGAGACACTGGACTTCTTAAATGACCTTGGGAACTTACAGTCTCCCGTCGTCATTGTATAAAAGCCGTGCTTTAAATCTCACAAAATCAATAACACTGCCGAATATTACGCAGGTGTAAATACATAGGTATATTATACGACTTAAAATCCGTTTTCATAGTTTTTTTTAACGTAAATGACTCCTCGTAATTTAAGATGGTGTCAATTTTACTGCCAATATTTTCAAAGCCTGTTGTTGAATCCTAGCGAAAAAGAGTTGGTTTATTCGTTGCCAGAAAGCACATGAAAGTATTTTAAATGTCATCAGACTCTCACAATATCAAGGGCATTGTATCCGAAACTCAGCACTTCAAATAATTGAACTGACAACAATATTCTTGAAGCTACCCCACTCAATGAAGTACTCATCAAAATCAATAGCCGACCAAATTAAATTTAATTAAAGAGAACTCGTGGCAACAATCCTACAACGGAATTTATTACCAAATTAAGAATCGCTGACGAGTTATTATCCGGAAGGAGTAACCGGACGGACGAACGCACCCGAACGGTTCCGACTGCGGCCGAACTGTGACGAAGTTTGTGGCAGGTAGATTGTTCGAAATAATATGAAATATTAAATGAGTTTGGTTTCAACCGGTCGCTCGTAGTTGTTGGTTGCTTCGGGTTTGTGTCGCTTGGATTTGATTTTAGACGGGAATTACTTTTAAGTGATTGAATAAATTAATTTATAACTTCACCAGTCTTTCTTTAGTGTATAACAAAATTTTCACTGTTGTTATTGTGTAACTATAAAATATGTCTGTTTGTAGTTTTAAGCTGTATGTATCGAGGTCTAAGGGATTAACCTCGTAACATAAGATTATGTGTGCGGTACATGTGCCAAATGTAATGGGATTGCTTTGGCCTTCTTTTTTCTATTTCAATCAATGCTCCAAATAGTTCCGTACAAGGTTGCTCTACTAATCTGTGATTTTTTTTCTTTTATTCGTGTTATATTTGCATATTCGTTCTGAAAAAATACTTATAGATAAACGAAATAATAATTACAACACAAATGCGTATTATTATATAAGAAAATACACTTTCTTAGTTTTATTCTAAATTATTTTTCTACCCAGATAGATCTCGACATGTAAAAATTTGTTTAGCTACGCTCCGTGTATACTGCGTGCTACGGCGTAGCCAGCCCAGTGCTACGCCGTAGCTCACTTTGTGCTACGGAGGGCTAGCAGTGCGTTATAGTTATGTAGCTTTCGGAACGATGATTCCTCGTGCTCATGAATAGATTTCGTAGAAAATATTTCCTCAATACGTAGCAATGCAAATGGTACAACCCTGAATAAATACTATAATCATATAAAATATGAATAATTCCTCCTATTTATTTCCAAAAGCAATGCCAACAGAGAAAAATATCATATCATCGGCCATATATAACACAGAACCAAATAAGTAAGCGAAAATAATACGAAAACATTTCGCACATAACACCCAAATCAAAGCATTAAACGATTCCGTACATAAACCAGTAACAAATAGCGAAAACAATTGCGGAGCTAAACAACGTAACGATCGTAGAGATAAAACTAAAATATGAATAGTAAACGTAATTACGTACGTTACGTTGCGAAAAAACAAGACTTTTCTACAAAATGGAGGCACAAACAAATGTTAATATGTGCGCACTAATATTGTTACACACAGTAATTGTTTAAGCAAATGAAGACACAGTATATATATATATATATATAACAGTAGGCTCACTATAAACGAAGTCATTTAATTTTCTGAGAAACGCCACACAAACTGTATAACATTTCTATTCATTAACATCGTCACTTTGAATAAGTTGCGGTTAATAGTGTAATGCTTAAAAATAATGGTTTAACAACTTACTTATAAAACCTATAATTTTCACAAAAATATTCAAATCCTGGAATTGACTCCCGGTCGGTGGTATTCAAATGAAAAGAGGTATTAAATTGAATTTCTCAGTGGTAGCTCAGAGTCTGGACTTGTGTTGGTTGATGGCACTTAAGCATGACTTGCATGGCGCATGGGACTTAAACATAACTATGTTTAAGTACCTACCCACGTATTAGAGGGCGAGGCTGGCGAACTGTGGCTGTACTATAGGTACACCTCTGCCTAACCCGTCAGGGATTGTCTCTGCATGTCAAAGCATGATATATTTGTCATTCAAATGTCAGACGTTCAAGCATTTTATTAGTCATCACTATTGACACGATTCTACAAGCTGTTGATTTGCATCCTAGTCAAATTCAAGGACGTAATTATGCTAATGATTCTCGACCCAAATCAACAATAAAATGAGTAGGTATTTTTTTTATTTTTTTTTCTTATTTACGGAAATCAGTAAGTGTGAACCAGCCGTATTTAAACGCGGTCCGTCTGTTACTAGCCCTATAACCGCGCTTTCACACACAAACAAACGCAAACAATACATACACAACGCATACGCAACGATCATTCATAAATTCGTAGGTAATCAATCCCATCCCCCAATCACGGAGCGGGTACTCTCCCGCGCCGCTCCTAGACACGCCCCCGCGACCCCGCCGCCCCGGAACTAACAGTGTGTTTGAAGTCGCCGAAGCGCTCGCGCGCAATTTCCGCTTCGCGATACATCATTGAGACGTACGTACAAAGTGCAAGATGACGGACAACTACTCAAATGTCGAGTTGGTGGAGATGGTCCGCCTGTATGCCATCAGTGGAGACAGCCTACGTGGAGCCATGTGGATGTTCGTGGAAATGTTTTCCGATCAGGAACCCCCGTCACAGAGCGTCATGCTGGCTGCTACGCAGACTGCGGGATCATCGACAGTTTTGACGTTCCCCGGCATGCTCAAGCTCGCGGCCTGTCGCCTTGCAGGAAGACATCCTGGAATACTTCCAGCGAGACCCATGGGCAAGCACGCGGGAGGCTGGTCAACGCTTTGGATTGCACCACACTACAGTGTGGCGCTGGCGCCTACTGAAGCGTGAGCTGCAACACCCATTCCACTACCGCATGGCACAAGACATTCACCCAGGTGATAATGCCGTGCGGATTACATTTTGAATTTTGAGACAGAAAATACGTGCAAGGATCATTAGTGCTTTCGACACTTTAAAAACGAATGTGTTAGTGTTACGTAAGCTGAAAGAAAACCAGCTACGTCGTTCTCGATTGTGCGAAGAGTGTGATGGTGGTCACTTTGAACAATACCTCCGGCCGGGTAACTTAAGTACTTAGGTAATTTATTTATTTGTACATTTTGTAAATACGTTGTTAGCTTAATCAATTTTATTAGTTAATTACGCCAATAATACCTAAGAGTAGAAAGTATACCACGTACTTACACTTAACTAGCACGTCTTTCCATTCCATCAAACGTAGAAAACATTTTTTGTCTTAGTAGATAGGTACACCAACTAAGGTCGTATTATTGCCGGTCCTAAGCAAACAAATCAACCAATTTAATCCACAAATAAAAACAAAATCACTACGAAAACTTTAGGTTGAAGGCAAAACTAACATTTTATTAATCATCTGATAACAGGTCAGTGAACTTTTCTTTGGCACACTAGTATTAGGTACTGTCATTAGTAAGATTTCCGTATTCCAATGATGCTCAAAAATGAGTTAATTATCAAGCGAAATTTATGACAATAATGTAGGTGATTTTCGAAATAAAATTAGGTAAATTAAAATTATTGCTACCGGTCATTGCTCGGTCGCGCGACGCGCGCGCTTGTAGGTAATTTCGTAGAATCGAATCGTAGGTAAGACGTCGACACTCACGCACACAGCTGCATTGTCTCTGCGTGAGTAGTCGGGTGATTCTGTTTTATTTGTATTGAATTAAGGGTTTAATTCTGAAATACTGTAAAATTTCAACAACAAAAAAAAGCAGCGCTTACTAGTTATTGCCCCCTGCCGTACTTCTATTCATTTTATTTATGTCTTTTATGACAACCTCCTGAAATTTGACGAGGATGCAAATCAACAGCTTGTATAACGCAAAGATATTCATGTATCAACTATCAAGGTATTGGTTGTATATGACGTTTCAATTAGTCTCAAAACATCTTTTACTCGATAAAAACAAACCTTCTGCCGCAACTATTCTGTGATTAACCAGAACAGGGCTACCCCACTGTAGTGAGAAACGAGAACAAGAAAAAACTATAACAATTCGTTTCGGTCATTATACGGGACACAAATCGAGTTTTTCTTGAGACAAAGTCAGTTCGCACGAGACGCTTGGCACCGGACCAAGGCAGTCGTCGTGGCGGTGGTCCAAGTGAGAGGAGATAGCGAGTTTATGTAACGACGCGCTCAAGTAATAACATTTAGTGGGAAAATAGAAGGACACTCGGAATAAAAGCGTTGAAAATAGATGCTTGGGCGAATGATATATTAATACTTTTAGTTTTATGAGGACGTGTTACAGAAAAATATGTTTTGTTATGTGAATGAGGTTTGTGGACACTTTAATTTGAATCAAAACAAAAAAAGGACTAAAGCAATGTTCTACTAATACCTACGTAAAATCTTAATCTATTAGGAATACGAGACAGACTTCAGTGAAGTAATCGGTTTGTAGTCATTCAGCAATAGCGTCGTTGCTTGCCAAAAGTTTAATAGATTTTAAATCTTTTATTTTCTGTAGATATTTTCTATTACTGAATGTTCTACACTAGACTACTGTTGCTCCTTTTTAAGGTGCAGTAGTTAATAATTATAAAGCGATGGTATTTGTACGATTTGAATAAAAACAAATGCATTAAACAAAAGGGGACAGACATTTTTTTTTCTCCTTCTCTAAATCTATGTCCGTCTCAGCGCGACATGTGCTTCGCTGTGATGGCATGAGAAGTCTATAATTATCAACAGATTATGGCAACATTAGTCATCCAACTTGCTAGCTATTACGGGAAAAGCCTTGACGGAGTTTATGGAAATGTCTGTATCTAGTCACTGTAAAAACTTTTTTATTACTTTTTAGTAATAAAGTATATGACTTTATTGCTAAAAAGTAATAAAAAAGTGGTCAACTAACCACATGAAGGAATGAAAAAATGTATATCTTGTCGAAAAAATACGTGCCTATAAAAAAGAGAAGTTAGCGCGAATAGGGAAGGCAGGAAGGCTCTTTTAAAAGGTCTGACTCGCCCTAGGAATCTATGTATGTACCCGCCTCCATCTTACGTCACAGACCGCCCTTGGATAGGAATTTATTATTAAGTGCTGCTACCAAACTGGTTCCGCTCTCTTATTTACGCGCCGCGAAATACGTCTGGCAGCCATCCTAACTGATACAGATAGATCCACATGCTGCGTAAACAGCCAGCAAATTGACAGGCCGGCGGCGGTACACCCAGCGTGAGGTACGACACGCGGCTACTCTGTGGTTCGAAAGAACGCTAATATGAATATGTTCAGCATGTAATGTGTTGAACCAATGGCGGAATATATTAGGAAATAGCAAGTCATATTTTATATGGGAGTTGAATAAATGTTTTGTGAGAATCGAAGGAAAATCTAGGTCTTTTTGTACAGGTTTTTTTGGCTTATTTCTCTAAAATGTTGTTTTCGTAGTTTATAACATAGTCTTATGGCTCTTGTGTGAAAGATAGCTAGAAAGGAGATGACTATTGAGATGATGACTAATAGAGATGTATGGACAAAGAAGACGTGCTGCGCCTACTACAAATAAATTTGGATGAGGGCAACAGAAAGTTGTGGATTTAGATCGATGGCATTTCTGTAGTTTTTTCTCAAAGGTGTAAATGATTTTCAAATCCAAAGTGTAGCCACTGACAAATCAGTCAGTCGTTCACTTGTCTTGTATCTCTAACAAATCACTAAAACCATGTTCCCAGACAATATTCCATCATTGATTTATTAGCCTACCTACAAGGTATGCTATATAAATCGTTTCCTCGTGTCTGATTGGTTCACGGATCACAACTTGTCATAAACTAGTGACAGATTGCAGTCTATAAGTTAGGAACACCGGCGACTGGCGGCGCTCGTATTTCATCTACTTCCGTAAATTCTTCTGACATGGCTGACAACTTGCTCGGCCGGAGACATTTTTCTGTATTTTTCCTGTAACTGGCATTTGTATTGCAAGATAGGTAAGTTTAGGTATGGTCTGTTCCAAACGTATCTGGTGGGAATGTAAACAAATAGATCAGAAAACATTCCTGAGGATACCAATTTACAAATTGAGTGCTTTAATTACATTATTTCAATACTTAATCCCGAAATTGTGAAACGAAAATCTTTTAATTTTTAAATTTGACAGCTGATATTATTTTTTTAATTCAATGTTGTTATTCAAATAACAATTGTTGGATAAACTGGTGAGATAATAAGTTGAAACGCTCTACACATGAATGTGTTACTAATTCCCTTTAGTGAGTGAATACGTAAGAATGTAACCTGAACACTGAACAGGGTTTGTTTACAGTTTCATCAGTTACTTTAGGAACAGACTCTGTTGTCTGTACATTTGGGCGGTATTCATTGTTTATTAATTGTTTATTAATTGTTTATTAGTAGCCCTATTGGGTAACATTCCTTCCAGCTTCAGAAAAGGAATGAACATTGATAACCCAGCTTGCTCACTGCTGTTTGCGAGTTGTACTGAAATATTTTATACTGCTAAAATAAAAGACACAATCAGGGGCATAAATGAACACGCGGGACACCATTACCCGCGAGGCAATTTAAAAACTGCTTCCCAAACCGAATGAACAGAGAATGTCATGTAGCGCGCGGGAAGAATGCGCGCGAAATGTAGCGGGATGAAGCAAATGAAGCGCTGTGTCGGAACCCAATCATATGATGGGGGACAGGCCCCCTCCCCCCACCCCTCGGCCCCATCCGCGATCCCCCGTCCCATTAGCGAGCACGTTAAACATTTAATTTTTATACAAATTGCTCGCAAATTAAAATGGCGCCGAAATCTCGGCGAAACAATTTGACGGCGGCGCGCTTGAAACTTTTTTCAATTAGTTCGGATTGCGGATTCAATGATTTGGTTAATTTTCTCAATAATTGGTCGCGTTGTGTTTTGTTATTAATTTATTCGGAATCCAGTGATTTGACGCAGATTGCGTTGTTTTCTGGCATTTTGAATTGTTGATTTCGTTTCTGAAGGTTTAATGAAAGATTCTTGTGAAATTGTAATTTTAAAACGAAACGTTATTGCAAGAGCTGTTATTGTTGTGATTTGGAGTTTGGACACGGTTTTATTTGTATATAATTAATAAAATTTGAATAGGCGGAGGTATATAATGTACAAACAATATTATTAATGTCATTTAGATTATGCTACGGTTGACGCAAATAAATATAATAGTATTTGTTACATGCTTGCAGGAATCTGAAAGTATGACAATTTAATAATAGGTACTTAATATAGTTACTGTTAATGTTAGCCTGCATCATCCCACTGTTGGGCAAAAGCCTCTCCCTATGACTTCCAGCTCTTTCGATACAGGGCTAAAGTAGACCACTGGTCGTTTGTTTTCTCCAGTTGATCCCGCCATCTTCTACGGGGTAATAAGGTAACAGTGATTGTTGTAAAAGTAAAATGTTGGCGACTCCGAGTAAAATAAATATCTCTAGCACGACAGGCAGGAGTTCCCGCGCGAGAGAATCGCAGTTATTTGGTCTAATTTAGCTGTAATGACACGCTACATCACGAGAATTCAACAACAACAATCAACAACAATTGAACATCTACATTGATGCGCAAAAAGACAGCGCAACATATGTATAGGTATATGGTATTCAAACCATCACAAACAAGACCACTCCCTTGATATTCTAAGGCCCCATAACTAATAAAATACCGTTATCAGTTAAAACGCACCTCCCATACAAATGTGCGCGCGTATAGTCGCGGAGTCTGCTCATGATTCAATAGACGGTAACGTTATAGAAGTTACACGTTAATGTAGCCGTTATCGGTTATCTGTAACGGTTATTGTAGCTAACTGTAGTTACTGTAGATATCGCTGTATGTCCCAAATGTTGACGTCGCTCTTCGAGGGGGATTGAGCTTTCGTAATATTACGATTGTGTTCCCCGAAGGGATTGGCAGAGGTATAATTAGCATACATATTCCTCCACTAATGTTATAAATCTATACTAATATTAAAAGCTGAAGAGTTTGTTTGTTTGTTTGGTTAAACGCGCTAATCTCAGGAACTACTGGTTCGAATTTAAAAATTATTTTTATGTTGGATTGTCCATTTATCAGGGATGGCTATAGGTAAGCTATATAACATCATGCTACGACTAAAAGGAGCAGAGCATCAATTAAAAATGTTACAAAAATGGGAAAAATTATTCCTTTTGGGAGCTTCCGTTGCATACGCTGCGTAATCGGTTAAAGTTACGAAAAAATCATGTATCACGGAATTTTTCTCCTTTAAAAGTTCTAAAAAAAAGTCCGCGACAGCATATTTATGTCTATCTTTTAAGGTTGACTCACTATAACTATTTTTATGGTAATCGTTCTAAAATATTGCATTATTTGCGAAGGTGTTTTTATAAACATGATATTAATCCTTATCCAAATAAATACGTTATTCATCACAAGTATTTAATTTTGAACAAAATTTCCCTTGACATCATTTGATTTCAATAAATATCTTAGGAGATATCATAGTTTCAAAATAACTCCGCAAGGCGGCCGGGCTTGAGCTATCTTTGTAATATTAGTATAGATTACATTTTATAAGAGCCCATACTTTTACTCAGCGTTCCTGTTCCCGTGACATTTTTTACTGTAGTTCCACTCTTACTGATCATAGCGTGATGTACCTAAAATTATGTACTAAGTACTAATCTTAAGTAATACTTATAAAGTAATGGAATATATTTTACCAGGTTTTTTCCTCAATTTAACGCGGGTGATACCGCGGGGCACAGGTAGTCCCTTATAATATAGGGCGACGAATCTATATTGCAGGTAACCGGTGACAAATGTTTACTGCGAAATTTTAGAAACTTCGAACTCCGATCCAGGGATAGAACCCAGGACACCACGCTTAGCTGTCGTTGTCGCAACTTCTTCTTTTTCCATTCGTGTCAATGGTACTCTTCTTCGTTTTTATATTGATTAAGCCTAGGTGGCCACGTTGATGGCGGCATCAGTGGCATTCCTTGGGTCAGCCGAGGTGCAGGTGATCGGGCACTTAGGACACTACAGCAAATGGGGCATGGTCTTATCAGAAGCACTGCACGCACAACTACTGAACCAACGAGGCACTTGTAATATATTTTCCAATTAATATAAAATGTTTCACCAGACTGTTTTGACTAGTTTCACAAAATATGTACATAGTCTGTAATAAACTGGAGCACAGCGCACTAAATCTTAATAATTCCATGTAAAGAGAGCGTTAGCATATTGTTGGGCATTCTTTTCTCTCAGCAGTAAATAATTCAACTCAGTGGAATACTAACTGACTCGCTGGAGAAAGCTCAGACTTCTTCAAATGAACTCATATTTTTTGTTATTATACTTCGAAGTCATAAAAACTGTACAAAGAATAAGGCCGAATATTCACTGGGGACTCGTGTTTATTTATTTATACTTTTATGTATTAAGGCTGAAGCTGAGACGTTGGTTAAGGTTTCTTAAGTATCGAGTTATGAGTTTAAATCTTTTGTCAAATTTTTAACACTGACCTTCAAGATTACTTTTATGTTTAATTACCGATTTGAATGAAAAATTGGGACTTGATTAAAACAAATAAAAATCAATTAACAAAAAAAATCACAGCAATTTGTCTCAATGAACGCACCATCAGCCGCGACCTAACCCTCTCAACGGCGATATAATTGATCGCGCTGTTTATACCAACGTATCAGCGACCGACTCAATTACAATCGCACGATAAAACGATATAAATGAAAAGCGACGGTCTCACGGACCCGATGACAATGTGTAGATAAAAACAGAATATATTGGCGCGTTTTTAATAGCAGCGGAGGGTTGGAATCTGTACTGAGATACTGGAAAATTGGATTTTTGATAAAAACGTGATTGGGGTCCGCGAGAGCCGGCGGCGGCGGCGGCGGCCGGCATTCCGGTGATGTGCTGATTTAGGTCTATCCTTACCTATAATACTGGAGGATGAAAATATGTTTGGGATTTGGTTCAGTGAAGAATTGATTTCTTTTACCTGCTTTATTCAGTATCGCGGACGTTCAATAAGCATGTATTTTAACAAAACATAATATTCCAAATTCTTCCCGAGAAGGAAAGAAGAGGTTTATAGTGTACCCATATTTTACTATTTGTATTAGAAGCCACATCATTGAAACATAATTATCATTTCATTTTCATCGCCTTTTATTAAGACAAATTAGGTTTTCTGTAGGATGTCGTATAAAAAGTTTAATTACCTTCATAATTAACAGCTCAGTTCACACAAATAAATTATAATAATCATTAGTATTCTCCGAAAGCCTAAATATTTTAAAATGAATGTTATTAAAGTAGGAGACAGTTACAAATGTCAGCGAGTTCGGTTTAGTTGGCAAATTAAAGAAAACTTTGTGTATTAATTAATATTCAGCGAGCGAGCCGAGCGAGCCGAACAAGCCGAATGCCACCCGCCGCGAATTGACAAAAATGGTTTATTAAATTAACGATCTTTTAATTTTTGGTAGCGTTCTCTTGTTTTTCTATATTACCTGTTGAAGGAGTGTCTTCGTATTGGCATTTTGTAGCGTAGATATTAAAGCATAGCGGGCATTGCGTAGATGTTCAGTAAATGCTGCGTAGTAGATGAGTAGGTGCCGCGTAGAGATACGTAGTAGTCAGTTTTTCTAATACCGTGGTTGCCGCTAAAGTGGTATGCCACTTTAGCGGCAACCAGCGGCAGTGGTGTCGACCTCGACTTGAGGTGTTGTAGATCGTGAGTTCGAACATAGGCGGGCACTTTACTTTGCAGCAGTCTGCGTCCCAGCAGTGGGAACATTATAGGCTGATTGTGTTTTTGTTTCCAATCCTCATTGATCAAACATGTGTTCTGTGCCATTTCAACAACCATTAAATACCTACTCATTTACTCAAGTTATTATTCATCATCATCATCATCAGCCTTTAGCAGTCCACTGCTGGACATAAGCCTCCTCTATTACATGCCATTCAACTCGATTTTCGGCAACTCTCATCCAGCTGCTACCAGCCATCCTGCGAAGATCGTCGCTCCATCTAGCCTGAGAGCGTCCCGCCTTACGTTTACCGATTCACGGTCTCCACACAAGAACACGTCTACCCCAACGGTTATCGGTTCTACGGCTAATATGGCCGGCCCATTGCCACTTCAGCTTGCTTATTCTGTGAGCTATTTCGACAACTTTGGTTCTCTGCCGGATCACCTCGTTGCGGATTCGATCCCTCAGAGAGACTCCAAGCATAGCCCGTTCCATAGCTCGCTGAGCGACCTTGAATTTATGAACCAGTTCTACCGTCAGACCACGTTTCGGCTCCGTAAGTCATAACTGGCAGGACGCACTGATTGAAGACCTTAGTCTTAAGGCTCTGTGAAATACGCGACGAAAAGACTCGATGAAGCTTCCCAAACGCTGCCCAGACCAGCTGAATTCTTCTAATAGTTATTATTCATCAGGTTTAAACCTCGAAATAATAATTAAGATGCATTTGTGCGGAGAGGAGATTTTATTGTTAGTTTTTTTCTATCCATTCGTTTATACTACACCTACATTTACTGATATACGTATGTTTGTTACGTATTGCACTTACAGAAAATTGTGATGCCAAATGCAAGAACACAATGTCTCAGCAAACACTAGCAAGAGACACAGAAATGTTAAAGCAATTTGATCCGTTTGCGCTGAGAGCCGGACAATGGCGCGCCCGGGCCGTGTCCGGTGTCTAGTGGACACTATTTATCGGTGTCGGACACCGCCGGACACCGCCGGCCGCCACCATGTCCGGCCGGACTTCCAGATAAGCTCGCCACTGAATTATTATAAGTAGTGTCTTTGCGGGACAAAATTAGGTATGAAAGTAATGACTGCTTGTTTTTGTGGGTTTTGTTACGTATTTGTAGACACATTGTAGCTAGCTATAATTTGTCTCACTTATGCCAATAGTATTTTCTTATGCAGAGAAGGAACGATCAATTAATCACCTCGCTTGACCACTTTGTAGCGGTGATTGCGGCACATGAATGCATAGTTTTGTAACTAATGCTTAGTACTCGATACTTTTGCGTGTAGACTTGCTGAACAATCCCGCTTAGGATTGGCTTGTATTCACTTTCATTAAGCACTGTTTCAGCTAGTTAGAACCTTGCGTTTAAACATTACAATCTCCTGCACTATTGTCTCCCCTTCTCCCTTTAAACATAAACCTACATGGGCACTTATGAAACGTCAGAAGCTAGGTGCACGGTTCTAATTAGTCGTTTCCTATAATAATAATAATTTATTTAAGTCAGACACAGTCCATATTTATGTTAGTACGTATACTTAAAAACTATGTTAGTAACCAAAGAATAAAATACATGCCATAATAATATTATTATAACTAATTTGAAAAATTTAAGTACCTACATGAAAAAACAAACTGTATAATAAATTCATAACCAAAACATATTTATATCACATACATTTAAACATTTATATTTTTAAAATGAATATCAATTAAAATCAGAATTAGACAATTACAAAAAATATACGCCGAAAATAATAATCACTTAATAAATGATGACGAACTGGCATGCAGGTGCATCCACCTCTCCAATATCACCGAATCCCGCCGCTCGGACAATACGCTCAGGATACTGTTAGTGCTGCGTCGCAAGCGACTATGGAGAAGTATCGGCAAGAAACTCCACGGTTATTCTTTAAACGAACGCCCATTGTGTTACTCTGTATAACATTTCTACATTTCATTCGTATTGTGTACATAGTAAAGACTATTCTATTCTATGAGCTATCTGCCTAGCACTTTGAACCATGCATGATTGTAGATACTAACACGGCGTTAATATCGCCTCCTGTCAAACATGATATCCTCGGAGTTATGTAATACAACAACGTCATTACAACCGTCACCGAAGCATCACTAATGGAAACATTAACCTTTCCAATTAGGTTAACTGTTAACGTTACTATGCTCCTGGTACTATAGACTTTGGCTAAATCGGTCGGTTTAGCTAAGATGGTATGTTTGGTACATAGTGATTGTACACTTCTTAGTTTTCTATGACCATCCCATTTAATCTTATTGTTGGTGCACTTACTTAATGATTTCCATCCTTAAATCAAATTACTTAAATAAATAAAAATCAGGATTGGATTAATAGTTTTTTAAAAGGCGCGATCATCAGTTTTTGTAATACGAGTAACAGACAGCTGCAGGAGTGCGCAACCTTCACTACATCTCAGCTGTTCACCGAGAAGAAGAAGTGCCGTCTGTATAGTTACAAGAACTATAACTTAGAGGTAATCATGGTTGGCATGTTACTCCTATTTGTATCTAAATCAAAACACATTCACCGTCTCTTCTCACTGAACATCATACAACTATAGAGTTCAGCTGTTGTCTTTTGGTGAATGCTGCGTATACCTGTAAGAGGCACACATTCCAGCACTGTTATTTAATTATTGTTTTCCTTTTTGTTTTTTTTCTTGTTTTACTGCTGTCGGTGAACCAAATAAATAAATAAACTGTACAGACTGGGCAGCGGGCAGTCGGCCGGTTCAAGAGTCGACCGCTCGCTAAAATTAAACAACGTACTCGTACGGTAGTCCATATGGCCATCGACATCTTCTGTGAAGAGGTATGTTTGTATTAAAAGTCAACATTTTTAGAACTGTTTCTAAGAAAAGGAAATGAATGAAAGTGGGCTTTGGTAGTGAAAAGACTGAACACTGCCACTTAAGTTTGGCAATTCTTCGTGCTGATTGCGTATAATACATTAATATTAAATTAACATTTATAATAAAGAAATCTCATTGTTTTTCCGAGTCCTAAAAACCATGCGAAACACGGGCTGGTCTTTTATATAAATGGCAATTACCAAAAAGAGGATACTAACTGAGTAGGTTTAAAATAATTAGCTCTTTAGGAAAAGTTAAAAACGAATTCTGTATACATGAACCTTCCAAGTGACTTAGCTCTTCCATCGAATCTTTTCAACAGTGTCCACGCAAGATAACACAATATCACGTAATATAATGCTCTGTATAGGATGCACTAAGTGCGTCCGCTGGCGTCGCTCGGGCTACACGTACTAAGTGAAACATGACGCTTATTGTCTGAACATGTCGGTATGTATTGTGTTACATGTTGGACAAAGATTGGTCAAACATTCTATACAGTTGCACAGAGTTTCGAAAAATAAATGTTAAGAGAAAAATGAATTACGTAAGTGTTTATTTTAACAACTCGTCCCACGGATCGACAAAGTGTTTTTCTATGATATCTATGATATTTTTCTATTTTTATTGCGAAAGAAGGCAATATGGTAGCTCATCAGATTTTAACAGAATTTTTCTGGTCAACGTTTGAAAATTATTATTTATCGAACTGGCCACTGACAAGTTTTAAATTTGCACACCGACAATAATATATACTTCCAATAAAAATATATAGTGTCATTCGCTGGTATTTTTGTAGCTTAGATACCACACCCATTTATACAAAAGAAAGTAAATTAAAAAGCAACTATTCCGGCCAGCACACACTGATTGACACGTTAACCCTCAACTGTACACAACTTCGTGGTTAAAAGGACCAGAAGTAACCCTTCACATGACGGCAGATGAGATTCAACCCTCCTCGCGCTGTCAAACCGACTGTTTTTCCCTGACAATGGGTTGAAACGCATTGTGTGACTTTAGGTCCGCGGGGTCATGTTTGCTGGTCTGACGTGGGTCACTCGCTGTGTACACAGTGGGCCACTCTTTGTTGCCTAGTTTGGCGGTCGGAACTTTTGTCCGTTTTAAATTCGGCATGAATAAAATGTTACACGTTTGAGGTTGAAATGAAAAAAGCGAATGTAGTAGGTAATAGTTTCGTGAATATGGTATGGAATTGAAAACGGTTTTTATTGGTTTTGCGTTTGTGCTAGTTGGCAATGGCTGAGCGATTCAATTCTAGGCTACGGGTTGAGGGTTTCTACTTTCGTACAAAATTGCAAATAAATGTCAAACAAAGTCGATTGTCGTGACTGTCTGTGTGACTGCTGACGTACTTTTTCAAAAATTTTTTTTAGCATATGAACTGGTAGGTTTATGTGTTTAGTACATTAATATTCAACTTAGAAATAGCACAGAAATTTCAACATTTTGTCATGTCGCAGTTTATGAACCAATAGTTCAAAGCCAGTCAAAACATCTTCCATCAAACTAGCCAACTTGACATCCTATCGTAAATTACATTGAAACATGAACTTCTCCTACTTCCCCTCAGGACACCTGCTCTCAAGGGCCAACATAGCCCCAAAATGTCCGCCTGCTGACTGACAGGATCTTAAGATACTTAAACAGTTAAAGCTTGTTATGTCAAACAGCTGAAAACTTTTAAGACTTACTCTGGGATTAAAGATAAGTTTGTTGTAAATCTTCTCAATCTATCTGTCTGTTAATAAACTTTGACTATCGTAGTTAGATTAATTACAGTTCTGTACAATAGGCTGCTCCTAACTCCGGCTATCAGCCTTCCTTATTGGTCTGAATTATATTTGAAATATGAAACAACATTAATCTTCGACTGTGGGTGTCGTGATAAGAACGATAAAGTTATCTTGGAATATATAAATAAAAATGGAAAATATAGAAACACAGTTTTCTACTGACTGTAAAGAACAAAGAAACTTTGGATCCTTAATCGAATCGCGAGATCATTAATCGAATTAATTTACAAACTTATATCCACAGTTTTGATTGCCGAACATGACCGCAACATCAACACATTCGAAATAATCAGACAGCCAATCAGGATCCTCACAGCCACAATAACAGAACAACAGTCAGCCTATACTTGCGGTATTGTACCGCTCCCGTACCGCTTGTTTACGGCTTGTGTGCCGCCTGTGTGCCGCTACCGCGCCGATAATACCGGTGACGGCGGTCTGACAGCAGGCGGAACAACTGTGTCTCATTCACTAACGAAAGTATACACACACACACGCGCATATTATACATTGACATGAGTACCTAACTGTTGTAATTACATAATAAGTATTAAATTTGTTTGTTTTATGTGTGTGTGATTGGAATATTCTGAAAAAGTTCCATGTTTTATTGGCCTAAGCCACTAAAATATGAAATCTGGTCCTTAAACTACTACTACTATACTTAGGTATAGTTGTCCTAGTGACCTGGTAGCGCACAGTAGCTAGCAAGACTCATCTCATGCATGAAAGTATCTTTTGTACAGCTTCACGCATCGCATCTTTAATAATATTCCGGGGCCTATCAGAATAATTGCGGAAACTAAACAATTTAAAAAGAATCTTCATGATCTCTTAGTAGACAAGTGCTACTACTCTATAAAAGACTTCCTATCAGACTAATCACTGCTCCAAGACAGTCTCTCAGTCATGATGCGTCCAGTGGCCCACTTATGTGTATCTACTCTGTTCCGTTTTATTTTTATCTTTTTTATATTTTATGTGACATCTTAATAATTTGAAACAAGTAAGTAAATTTAATTTAATTTATATGTACCTAACTATTGTATGACATAGCTGATCACAATTTAATTATTTAAGACGTGTATTATGTACCTGCGATATACAATAAAGATATTGATTGATTGATGGATTCTGTAAAAAGACTAAGGTCGGAGTTAAGGCGCGTGGGATAATTAAGGGGGCATTTTAATTGCATGGTACTTTCTTTGAGTCTTTTTAACACGGCTGTCTAAAGTAGGAAGGTTTCCAGGCTAGGCAGATGATGATGATATCTAAAGTAGGAAGGTAAGTCATCATCTGCCTAGCCTTTTCCCAACTATTTTGGGGTTGGCTTGCAGTTTAACCAGATGCAGCTGAATATCGGTATTTATATAGAGTGACTTAGTAAGGTAGCAATCGTTAATAAACCTGGACTGACCATGAATGGCTGTTTCGCGTGTATTTATCTATTTTAATGGCTTGTAGGTAGTGGCCTTATAGTAAGATTTTTACACATACAAGATTTTCCATTCAAGAGTAGAAGGAAAATTTTCTAGTGTTTCAGAGGGTTAACTTTCGTATTTTTAAGAACAGACCAATTCTATCTCAGGATCAATCATTAAAGGATTTTTGGCATTAATTTTCGCTGAAATGATACTGCGACTTTCGACAGGATCTTGAACTTTTTGATATTACGGGAATTGGCTTTTTGATATTCTTGCATAATATTATTATAACTTAATCCAACTCCATACCGACATAGCAACACTCTTGCGTTACCATGTGTAATGCATGGTAACCTTATATTGTTTGTGATCTGTCAAGGTCGCGGTATGTCAGAGCGATGCGAGCGGTGGAGTTTCTTGCCCATTCTTCTCCATACGAAAACTATCTTTTGGAATGGGCGACTAGAATCAATTGTTTTACTATAATTTTTGACGTTCAAAAGTGCCTTTAGTGTGCCTAATTGAAATAAATGATTTGACTTTGACTTTGACTTTGATGGGCTGTCATGGTTGTGCCGAACAAACCGCATCACTAGCTCCACGTTGTGTTACTCATACATCACTAGCTCCACGTTGTGTGACTCATACATCACTAGCTCCACGTTGTGTTACTCATACATTACTAGCTCCACGTTGTGTTACTCGTACATCACTAGCTCCACGTTGTGTTACTCGTACATTACTAGCTCCACGTTGTGTTACTCGTACATCACTAGCTCCACGTTGTGTTACTCGTACATCACTAGCTCCACGTTGTGTTACTCGTACATCACTAGCTCCACGTTGTGTTACTCGTACATCACTAGCTCCACGTTACTCATACATCACTAGCTCCACGTTGTGTTACTCGTACATTACTAGCTCCACGTTGTGTTACTCATACATCACTAGCTCCACGTTGTGTTACTCGTACATCACTAGCTCCACGTTGTGTTACTCGTACATCACTAGCTCCACGTTGTGTTACTCGTACATCACTAGCTCCACGTTGTGTTACTCGTACATCACTAGCTCCACGTTGTGTTACTCGTACATTACTAGCTCCACGTTGTGTTACTCGTACATTACTAGCTCCACGTTGTGTTACTCGTACATTACTAGCTCCATATTGTGTTACTCGTACATTACTAGCTCCACGTTGTGTTACTCATACATTACTAGCTCCACGTTGTGTTACTCGTACATCACTAGCTCCACGTTGTGTTACTAGTACATCACTAGCTACACGTTGTGTTACTCATACATTACTAGCTCCATGCTGTGTTACTCATACATGTCACCACGCTCACACACATTGTGTCGTCACATCCACACGCAGCCTCCGTGGAGCGATAAACTTCAAAGTAATGTCCATAAAGACAGCGGAACTCTGTTCACGAGCCCATGGCGCATGGCGAAACATAAACGAGTTTACAATTATGAAGGTGCTCATTACATTCATGTGTGAGAGGTTTTTTGTGGCGGTTTTTGGATGGTTAAGCTCTGGTGTACGCTTGACTTAGCATTTGTAGGATTGCTCTGAATTCCCTGAAGGGGTATCGAGGGATATATAAGTCTCTTATCGCAATTTCATTCACAAATCGTTGTAACTTGTGCAGCAGTGTGTCAAAATACAGGTTAATATTAGATACCTTTTTGTGAGTTATTGCATATTCATACGTTTGATTATTTTATTTGCGATAAAAGTGTTTGTATGTTTTATTATGTAACTCAGTTGGAGACAGGTAAAACATTTATAAATCAGTAACTCGAGCATCAATTTATTAATTATTATTTATTTCTTTAATTAAAACGGTTTAAAACCAATCACAGAAATTACCGACACAGTGAGTATTTACACATTATTATTATACAAAAGATAAAAATAAATATAAAATCATCAAGTAAAAAGTTAACAAGACTTTCATAAATCCCTCTCACAGTACTTCTGACATGCCGACAAAATCTTCGTTCATTCGTCCGCAAATCGATATTTTGAAACTTCTTATTTATAACTTTCATATTTTTGTTTCAAACAGTATTCCGTAATATTAATAATTTATGGGCCGTTTACAGACCCTTCCTCTTTTTATATTCCGTTAGAATAATAATGAAGTTCTGCCGATGTTAAGTCACCCGGCTCCCAATGAATATTTAATTACATCGCTAAAGAACGAAACAGACGAAGAACGCTTTACAACTTTACTTCTCACATATTTAAGGAGATATTTGAGATTTGAAGTACTATGAGCGAAACTTATCTACTGAATTTGCTTCAAACTTAAGTTCTTTCAATGAGAACAATAAATAAAGAAAAATAACAAGTTGCGAATATTCTGGAAACCAACATAATTCAGTTCTGTACAATCATTCAGTTCAATGTTGATGTTCGTAGCATCAGCCGACTATGGGCTCTACGCCGTAGCGGCGTAGTATCGTAGCTGCGTAGCGGGCCTACACCGTAGCCGTTCTAAGGGTTGTGCCATTATTATGATAATGGGCTATTATGGCAGATATCATTATCTTAGCAAGAGTGACTGAGATCTTTGGGGAGGGGTTGCTTTATTAATTTAGTCCGCACCACTTAGATAATTATTTTCAATTTTGCTGCTTGAAAATGTAAAGTGGTGTTTTACAGCAATTCCATTGGATGTTGAGACAAATTGACTTTAAACTTAATGAGCGAAATATTTCAACGTTCCAAATCTGTCTTTGCTAAGTTAAAAGTATCTTAATATTTTCTTTTACTTAAAGGCTTTTAATAATAACATTAGCGAGCGCTTTCGATTACAAAAAAATCCTGGTGAAGTGGCTGAACTCTCACTTTCTAACTTACCTAATTTTTTATTATCAATTTAGAACTAACAAAAAATATTACACTCCAATAACAATAATAATATGTCCCATTCAAAGTATCGGCGAGATCCTCCACGTTCACTCTCGAAAACTAATCCATAAAATATTTACAATAACAAAGCATGATCAACACCTCGAACTACTAACAACTTTACGTGCTTATGAAATATAGTGTACAGCCGTGAGTGTGCGACGGTGACAAATTGTGGGAACTTTGTGGAGACGCGGAGGACCAAACTTTGGTCCTTAGGTCCCTAGGGCCAAGGTTTGTGAGGCTCTAGGGCCCAATGTTTGTTGGGCTCGGAAGAAGGGTGTTTGCTTTGTCTGGGTTTTTTGACCTGAGGGAGGAGCTGTCAATACGTTGTGGTCATAAGTGCCTGAGTTTGAGGATCACGTATTTCTTGACGAGAAGTTGTTGGTTAATTGTTAGAAGCGTTAATATGTTTAGCGATTTTGTTCTCTAAGATGTATGTGATCATCATTTATTAACTTTGTTGGATTCATTTTATAGTCTAACGAAAGATGCACAATAAAGATATATTCACAAAAAATACAGAAACACATTTATAATGTACAGAGGCCAGCACATTAAGCTACCCCAATCTGCCAAATTTTCCCAATTGAATATGAACCTTATTCGTTTGTAGTAAAGTTGAAAAACTATCAAAGAAATTTGACAGATTGGGGTAGCTTGATGTGCTGGGCTCTGTACATTTCAATTCATTACAAGTTGCAAAATCTGTACAAAATGTATGTAACCCTGTCCCCTTCGACTAGGATAGCCTTTATTCTAAGAGACAGTGTTCGGCCAAATAATTATTTAAACATGATATAATACAACAAATGAACGGTGTTGATGTTACTAGGCTTCTGTACTTTTGTTATGTGTTGTGTACATTAAATTAAATGTGTTGATACTTACACGATTGAGTTTATGATTGAATGAATATCAATATTGAGTGTCTGTCACATTTGACCTCTATTACTAAAATATGCCTATCTATAATATATATAATATCATCTACCGACCCGCACTGGGTCCGCGTGGTAGATTATAGCCCACTCCCTCTCTAAGAGAGGAGGCCTCCTCTCTTACTGCTGGGGCAGTGGGAACAATATAGGCTGACAGTACAGGACTGGATTGTGGCTATAATATTATACAATAACTTTTTCAAAAATAACTTCTTGATAAGAACATATTCTTAATTTTTAGAATTAAATCATTAAACGCGGTTTTTGAAGTGAGAGTTTGAAGGAGAGAACTTGTCAAACTCTTACACTTGAGGTGTAAAATATATTTGGGTGTTATAGTGACCAAACTAATTCTTAGTTAGTTTAATTACACGGCTGAAGATTTAACGTTCTTTTAACACGCCACAGACTTGTGTGATGTACACAAAACAGTAACCCATCTATAGACTGACCACGGTAAGTATAGCATAACCTCTCAGAAAGTTCGACCGGCGCGGTTGCCTTGTAACCACGAGACTCTTACTCTATTATATTCGCTACATCGTAAATCACTCTATAATTATTTTCCTTTCATATTTCTGAAAGCATACTTAATAAGAAATAATATAAGAGACGGTACCTTCTAATAAGAATCGAAATTATAGTTTTAAAAATAATGTAGAAAAGCTTGTAAAAATATTCAAAGCACAATTTTAAGTTCATATTGTGAATTTATTCTCTATAATACAATGGACGTCAGAGCCAGGCTGTAGAGTTATGACTACAATACAAGTAACGATGGACAAAGGCGATTGTAAACTATTCAATTATTATTAAAATAAAAAAAAAGTCACAGTGTAGGTTGTTATGCTGCCATTTCTATAAAACATATTGACAATGTTATTTTTCAAGTTATGAATAATAATATGTACAAGTATGTAAAAAGGGAGGGGAAATAATCAAAGGGCATCACAAAATTCGGCCGCATCGCTGTCAACAGGAAACGTGCCCAAAAGGCTGGCAGCATTGCCACGTTGTATGGCAATACTGATTCTTTGGCCAAAATATAGGCCAGCCCTCTGGTCACGTGAACCGCTTGGCGATGTCTCGAAATACTAAGTGGGCACTCGGGCCCCATGTCCTAGTGTTTCAACCCCAAACGGCTCAAATATATAAGTTTCAAAGAGATTGGAGTATTTGCGCCGTTTGAGGGTTTCCACACCTGCAGCAGCCGCCCCGGCACACTACAGCTCACCGTGCTTTATTATTTTAAGACAGCTTTTTAAATTGTGTAAATATTTGAAATAATTTGAATCTTTAATAAAATTAATCATAAATTGTAATAAAAAATAAAAAAAGTTATGAATATGTAAAACACGTATAATATTTTCGGTACATGTTAAAAATATTATTTGTAGGTATTTTGATATTGTGTTTAGTCAGTAAAAATACTTACTCTTTATGATTGTTACGACTAAAAATATAGTCAAATGTACGAGTATGTCCCAAATAAATAAAATATTCGCTATTCAACATAAAATTCCAATTACAATAATATCAGTACCCGAAATCATAGGTACCTATTCAATTGCTGAGAGTTTAAATATAACTGAAAAGATTTAAATCTGAAAGTTGATTGACATTCATCCACTTTCAATGTTATATTTATCCGATTCTGAGATCAACAATAATATATATTTTATATTACAAGAGTGAACTTAATAGAATTATGATTAAAAGTAAATGAAATGCTCGTAAACTCACTGGCAAATAAAATTGTCTGAGAACTCTTCAGCGAACAAACCCTTAAATAAATACAATCAATAAAAATACTAATAAATGCTCTAGCCAATCAGAGCGCGTTGTCAAGATTAAATAATTCCAAGCGAACGGAGTCGTAAGTTAGAAAGTGAATGAAATTATCAATGAACGGTCCAGCGAGTTCCTGTTGCGATTGTTGTTAACGTGAGCTGCGAATAATTACATCGTATTAGTGGAGAATTAATTAATTATTTTGCCATACTACGTGGGATTTGATAAGTTTTCATACATTGAACTACACCTCTGAGGGATGAGAGCTAGCAGGAACTATAATCGCTTGCCACTCAGAGTAACCTACTGCTTACCTCTAATCCTATGGGATTCCTATGGGATCGGATGTGATCTTATCATATTCTATAGGACACATTTCATAAGGACCAGGTTACTGGTTTCAACATGGCGACACGTATGAACCCATTGCTTTTAATTAATATTTGAAACTAATGTTCTGAAATCGCCATTACACACAAAAAGCGTAAGCGTGATATTTTAATACAGGCTCGCAATTGACCAATGATGCGCTAGACAATGATGTGCTCGACAATGATGCGCTCGACAATGATGTGCTCGACAATGGTGTGCTCGACAATGATGCGCTCGACAATGATGCGCTCGACAATGATGCGCTCGACAATGATGCGCTCGACAATGGTGCGCTCGACAATGATGCGCTCGACAATGATGCGCTCGACAATGATGCGCTCGACAATGGTGCGCTCGACAATGGTGCGCTCGACAATGGTGCGCTCGACAATGGTGCGCTCGACAATGGTGCGCTCGACAATGGTGCGCTCGACAATGATGCGCTCGACAATGATGCGCTCGACAATGATGCGCTCGACAATGGTGCGCTCGACAATGGTGCGCTCGACAATGGTGCGCTCGACAATGGTGCGCTCGACAATGGTGCGCTCGACAATGGTGCGCTCGACAATGATGCGGTCGACAATGGCGCATGCTCGGCAGGTAGTCACCTCATTCTTTCTCTAAACACAACAAGCATTACATCGTACTAGAATAATTACATTCTTCAATTATTATTTCTATCATTGATTGATCCCTACCTGTGTCGTCTTATCGCATCAACCTATTCGCTGCTGTTCCTCTAATTCGTGTGATGGATGACGACTCGCTGCCGAACGATAGCGATCAATTGCGATGTGTCACGGAGATGCATGCATGTTTAAACGTAACAAGTTGCCTCAAGTTGAGACGTGCTCAGGTAATGTATTCACGAACTGTGCTCCTATTGGAGGGTAGGCTAGATGAGTAGTTATAAGGAGTATGTGCTTATCGAACGAACGATATCGTTCTGTATTTAAAAAATGGAATAGAATGATATTTATTTCAAATAATAATTTATTTATAATTATTTGAAACAGACAATTGAAGCACTTACTTATATTTCTCCTGTTTCGTAAGAATGTTTACACTTTGCAGGATAGAACTATGCAAATATTTTGTTTCAAAGCTGAATCAAATATAATAAATTATATTATAAGATACATATTTTTCTCAAAAATTATTGGATATTCGAGCAATATTTTGACAACCTTCTTCAAGCGATAATGCTGTACTGCGATCGAGCAGCAGCGGCCGGCAAAGATAGTATGAAAATCCATATCTGGCGTGTTTAGCGGCCGAATAAATTACTATGAATAGTCATATCTATCGTGTAATTTAAAAATCGAAGGAACGTTTTCTTCGAACCATGGCAACCAAGGAGGTAACTTATTAAAGATTTCATTTCGAGCGAACTTGTAAATAGAGTGCATGAAAAATTATTGTTGTTCGTCATGGATTTTGCAACTTATAATGAATTTATTTAGTTTGGATTTGCGCGCATTTTTGATAAAAGAACTATACAAGCCTTGGCCGCAACCAGGCATTGATGGGCTCACGTTTATGTGTCTAGGCTTCACATCGGCCCACATTTTCACGTCCGTCCATCAATGCTTCTTTTGCAGATCACTGCAGTAATGTACTATGAATAACAAGGCAAAGCCCCTGTGGAAATCGTGCGTGAATGCTCTGATACAAACCAAATTTTTACAAAACACAAAACATTACAAACACTTCAGATTCAGAAAAGGCGTCGACTGAGAAATACATATGTACATTAAAGGTAACACGACTCAATAAAGAATCCCTACAATAACAACCACCAAATCAAATACTTCCTCCAACCTGAGGCAGTATACCAATATATAGTGGTAACCATGGCAACCAACTAACAGAATCAAAGTAATCCAACTTTAAATGATCAAGTACAGTCAGCGCCGAAGAGAACCAATCACGAGCTCGCAAAGTGGAAATTATTCCCTTTGCCAATCCGCAGATTAGTTTTAAGAGGTCCTAAACACGAGTTAGTCGATTCGGAAAGGTAATTAGTTTAATTCGAACGATTTGATGGGCGGGGTCTCACCGCAGGCGGGGCGATGTGTCACCGCAAGCTGGGAGCGACGAGTGTGTGTTGAAGGATCGGGTTGATTGAGACGCTTTAGAGGCGGTTAGATTGGTAATTAATGAATGTGGGGTCGTTAATTGGTAATGTTTTGTGTTAACGTGTTACATCATAACGGGTGCAAATACATTACGAAGCTGAGGGTCACATGTTGTTATAATGCAGTGATATTTTTTTGTACAAAGCCATTCCTAGAAACCGACTTGTTAGTTATTGGTGGCTAAAATGAAACTTGTTTTCGCACAAGTAATCGTTTAATTTTTTTTCGTTTTTACGCTTTTTTGTGCGAAAACAAGTGTTTTCGCACAAAAAAGCTCAGATTTATTCAGCGCGGATTATCATACCAGAAATAAAAAGTCGTTGTCTAGTTCAATGTTAGTTGATAAAACGAACATTATGCGTAAATTTCGGCTTGCTGATGGGACTTTTTACACACTTTGTGTAGATAGGTCCGACTTGACGGAGGTATGACGGACAAAGGACGCAGATGTGACCCACGCAGGATTAGTGAGGCGACGCGCAAGTACGTGACAACGGTATTAGGATCACAGGCTGGAGAATGAGGTGGCTTTAGGTGGGCTGGACGTCAATGGAAGTTTATAAGCTGATGTGATGAACTATTGTAATTCAGTGGAGTTATAATGAAAATATGTAACAGTGCTCGACTGTCATGGTTCACGGAGCTTTAGGAAAAGTTCGACTTTGCAGAGGCCGTATCTGTCACTCCCACTTGTGTGAGATCATATCTATTATATGAAATGAAATGCTTTTCGTTGCTAAGTGCATCATTTGAGAACGGCTAAAACGATTTGTTTTTTAGGTTTCCGTACCTCAAAAGGAAAAACGGAACGCTTAAAGATCACTTCGTTATCCGTCTGTCTGTCCGTCAGTCAAGACCCTTTTTCTCAGGAACGCGTACAGTTATCACGTTGAAATTAATATCAAATACTCAAAGCCGCAATCCCTTGAAGCAGTGAAAAAATCAAACTTCTAATTCAAAGCAATCAATAAATACGGGCGTTTATGTTCCGAAATCAAAACCTATAGGGTACTTCCCGTTGACCTAGAATCATGAAATTTGGCAAGAAGCAATGTCATATAGCACAAGTAAAGGAAAACATCCGAAAACCGTAAATTTGTAGTTACATTACAAAAAAAATATATTTTAAAATTACATACCTACAAATTTATACGGAACCCTCGGTGCGCAAGTTCTAATCGCACTTGACCGTTTTTTTATTGTAATAGTCCGAATAAGGTTTTTAGGGAAAAAATGAAAAAGTTCGTTTGTACTTTTTTGTTCATTTGTACGGGAAACAGGGTGGGTCATTTCCGTACTGTTTTATGTTTTGTCATATTATTTAGATATCTATGTCCATCACGTCTGCGGAGTTTCGCTAGCTAATTTAATTTGACCTTGTATAAGTACCGCGCTCAATAAGTACCTCACTGCATACTGGCCACCTGAATTCAATTTTAATGTGCTTTAGTGTTAGGGCTATAGGTTTTTATCAGAAGCTCTGAAAATTGGAAAATTTAGGTAAAACTGGACCTGCTTTTTTCTATGGGATTTTTGTATGTACTCAAGACTATCTTGTTTGGACAGAACAACGTCTGTCGGGTGAGCTCGTTACAATATAATCATAAAGAAACATAAATTTAATTTATGCTACCGCTGTCCGCCTGCTCATTGAGGTGAAAGACTAGTCGTGGCATCGCTATTTAACTCAAATTAACACATTCAACTCAATCGATACAAAACTTAGGTTTGAATTAATTAATACATTTAAGGCGGTCTTAGCATGATACGTAGATGAGCAGGCTTCGTTAATGTCTGTGAGGCTTAGAAATCTTGTTTAATGAGAAATCATTGTGATGTATTCCTTGATAATATTTTAATAATAACATGCTTTTTATAATAGAAACATTATCACACACCACCAGCACTTATGATTTGTATAACTATCTTACACCCTCTTTCGATATGGGATTGTACTTAAATGTCATTGAAAAGATGTTCTGAAGTACATATACTTTGCAATTACAGTGTCTTTAAACCATTATGTCTTCGCTTGGTCTCCCGTTTTAAACTAAGTTATTATGTTTTTGTGTTATATTCGCAATTTGTATGAGTGTCAAAACGGTGAAGGAAAACATCGTGAGGAAACCGGCATAAACCAAAAACTCGAAGACATGTGACATCCACGAACCCGCACTAGGCCCGGCGTGGTGGATTACGGCCCACTCCCTCTCACAGAGAGGAGGCCTGTGTCCCAGCAGTGGGAAAATTCTAGGCTGATTATGTACGACTGTCAGTTCAGTTATTTTCGAGTAATTTTACTATTATATTTTCACTATTCGCTGTAAGTGTGGCCTTGCCTTAACTAATTTACTCGCGAGCCTCTATACAAAGTAATCCTTAAAAGGTTTCTTCCGAACATTAGTTAAGTGATTTTTTACTAAACGAGCCGAAACACTTTGATTTTGTTAAAATTTATCACCATTTAGTTATGTAATCTACGTTTTAATTAATTTGAAATAATAATTACCTATCAGCCAAATGGCCGATAGGTAATTAAAAGTATAAAATAAAAAATGTTTTGACGCTGACATCGAAAAATAATATTCTTGAATTTTTATAAAAGAAAATGGCAACATAATTATTTCTTGTTAATGTACTTTTACTATACCTACCTACTATTCATCAGCTGTTAACAGAGCAATCCAATTAATTAGTTTTCCTTTTCGATATCAATGAATATTTGAGAGCTTAAATTTATTTAGTTAATTAAGACACTGACTGTACCACCAAATATCAAAGCTGCCTTTTGTACTGTGGAATGTTCCAATATCCTCACGCGTGTGGGTTGATGTTAATTTTGGCGGGAAGCTAGTGTGACGTCATCGCATCGATCATGGCCGCCGCGCGGTAATGACAAGTCTTTTATAACAAAGATCCTATTATCAGCCAGTCTTTTGTAACCGAAGCCGCGGTGAAATATTGTTTGGAGAGAGTTTTTATAAAAATTAAAAATGATCGAGCTTCATTTTTTATCTGTTGTCGTGATCCCCCCCGCCCGCCGCCGCCATGCGCCGCATGTTCTTTTTTAATTGCAAAGGTTTTTGTTAAGCAGCATTGGTGTCATCGTCATCAATATTATTAGGGGACAAACATTCTGGCGTAAAAACCTTAATTATCATATCATAATTGCAAATAGTTTGATATCTAATTAAAGATTATAATTATAACAGTTCCTGAATTATGAGATTTTTTCCGTAAGCCACCATCATTTACCTGACCAGTGGCAATGTAATTAAACCATTTTTCTTTTTTTGTTTTCCTAAATCCGTTCGCCCGCATGCCTACCTGCATTCAACCATAGATTACATACCTGTAATAAGAAAAAAACGTTATTAAATACCAAAATAATACACGTGAATAATAAATATACTTGTGCCAAAAACTGTATTTACGAAAAACAAAACATCTGCAAAAATATTAATACGTTATACACGGCGCTTTTTGCCAGCAAATTACAAGTTCAGTCGCTTGTAACGCGCAATGTATCGGAAACAATGCGAAGACGTCGTAATAATGCGACTCATAGTTCTTATAGGCGTCTTACTGCATATTGAGGTCCATGTCACAAAAAAATATTAGAGCACTAAGTTTTACACGCGATTTTGCCTGAAAATGATGTCCAATATCTATTGTCACTGTGAAAAAATATTTAAATACACACTTGGTAAACGAATCGAAACAATGATATATGTCTCCTCTATCTATATTATTACTTTATGGCGATTATCAACTTTAAGACATGGCGCACACTATGCAATATGCGTCTGCGACAGCTTGGCGACTAGACGCAACGATAGGTTGTGGCCGACAATTTTCAAATAATTGTTCAAAGCTTCGAACACTTGGCGCCGAGTTGCAGAGTCGCAACGACAGGCTAGGGGAGTCGCATGCTCTTTACTTGTCTCAAGTTAAAAACCCAAAGAAAATTATCGTATTCTGCACCATGTCTATCGTAACGACTAGTAGCAGTTGCAAACAACAGCTCTGCGTATAGTCGCAGCGATTAGATGCATCGACAAGACGCACAGTTTGCGCTGGCACTTATGGCGTCCACCAATAGGGTAAAGTCAGGAAAATTAATTTTTATAAAAATTGACTAGCAATTTAAATTGTCCGTATATATCACAACTACCTACCTACCATTCTGTGACACATATATCACAACTACCTACCATTCTATCACAATTGCATGAAATGGCTATAACGGCAAAATTGACGTAGAGTGTCAAGTTAACAATTAATTTCGTTGATTGTACATACAATTTACAAAACAAAGATTTCTCTAGCTATGTATATCAATTTTACTAGTATGATACATCGACACGGATACTCAATCCAGTCTCCAAAACATTTTTTCGCTCACACGCATGATACGATAAAATTGTACCCCGGCCTTTAGCGTTCAGTATGAAATATGAAGATAAATAATGTATTGAGAATAATAAAACTGCGATGCTGAGGACGCTACATTGTGTCAGATACGTCTCGCTCGTAAACACATAATGTAAAGAATTTACTCCTAAATGTATTAGCCTCAGCTTTCAACGAATTTTCTTAGCAAGTCTTCATAAATATCGGTGTTTTGTGTATGCTCTTGAAATAATAGCTGTGTTCGTTGCTTGTTTTAGGTACAGAATGAACGAAATAAGAATATGAGAATGTTCATCGAAGTGTTTAGTAAATCAACAATGGATTTAAAAGTTTGTTTATCATTTGTTTACTATTCTACAATTACATTACCAGTCGACAGTACGATGCGAATGAATTTTTCGACGCTATATTTTAGTTTATGTATAGTTTTACTTAAGTTAGGTTTTAATTTTGTTATTTTTATTAATTAATTAATTAGGTATTAGTTATTATTTGCTTATTTATTATTTTAAATATGACAAAAAAAAATTAAACGTTTAGCTGTAGCTAAACGTTTAATTTACAATACATAAAAACAAAACCTACAATTTTAAGACGTTCGGGGTCGAACCGTCGAACCGTCGAAACGCTATACATTCATAATCATTGTATATAAGTATTTTAATGGTAATAATAGAAACAAGTATACGATAACATATTGATAAGGTACAGTGGTAAAGTTAAATATGAATCTGACAAACGCCAGATACTGCAATTCATAATTTCTTAGCACGGTGACAAACCTTATTATGACCTTTAGCTCTGAATCTATGTGCTGATCGATTCGCATTGTTTAACTTCTAACCCTGCCTACCCTGGGGCATAGCGTGATCATAATTAAAGTACGACATAACCGGCAGGGGCTGGCTAATCGCCACGTATCGTTGGCACGGGCATCGAACCGCCGACCATTTGGCTCGCCTCGGCAACTTCTCCACCACTTTATGCGAGCCTTGTTTTTATTTATAGGAAACAAAAAGTCGCATGTCCCTATTAATATTGTACAAAACACGATTGCTTCTTGTGATGGCAAAGTGACACGAGATATTAAGGTCAACTAGACCCGCGGGTCCAGTTCGAGTGGGTCCAGTTGACCAAAGACTCGCACGAGGCTGTGGGTTCCAACACCAATGTGATTTTTTCAATTCATATACTTTCTTATTTTATTTTGGACATTACTGACGGATCGGTAAAGGGACATCCTGAGGAAACCTGGACTAAAACACACAGTTGCACAAACAATTCAGTTTTTGCAGCCCACAGCTGGACATAGGCCTCTCCCAGGCTGCGCCACAACACTCTGTCCTCCACCTTCCGCATCCAGTCTGTCCCAGCCACCTTCTTTAGATCGTCCGTCCATCTAGCTGGGGGGCGTCCCATACTACGCTTGCCGATACGTGGTCTCCACTCAAGCATCGGTCCTTCGACAAACATGGCCAGCCTACTGCCACTTCAGTTTGCTTACTCTGCAAGCTATTTCGGTAACTCCGGTTCTTTTCCAGATAATTTCATTCCTAATTTTATCCTTCAAAGAGACTAAGAGCATAGCTCCATAGCGCGTTGAGCAACCTTGAAATTGAGGACCAGCCCGACCATCAGTGTTCACGTTTTGGCACCGTATCTTATGACGGGCAGGACGCAACGAAAAACACGGCTGCACTATAAAATCACAAATTCAATATTGTTACACTTGCCAAACCACCTAACTACAAATACTCGTGTGCTTCGGCCCTAAAGTGGTTGTTATCAGTGGCGTCCTGTGAACGAGCCTCATTGTTACCAGCGGCGTCCTGTGAACGAGCCTCATTGTTACCAGTGGCGTCCTGTGAACGAGCCTCATTGTTACCAGTGGCGTCCTGTGAACGAGCCTCATTGTTACCAGTGGCGTCCTGTGAAGGAGCCTCATTGTTACCAGTGGCGTCCTGTGAACGAGCCACATTGTTACCAGAGCGTCCTGTGAACGAGCCTCATTGTTACCAGTGGCGTCCTGTGAAGGAGCCTCATTGTTACCAGTGGCGTCCTGTGAACGAGCCACATTGTTACCAGAGCGTCCTGTGAACGAGCCTCATTGTTACCAGAGCGTCCTGTGAACGAGCCTCATTTATTGACAGTACGGACACATGTGCGACGTTTTATGGCGTCCTGGTACTTCTTTAGGGTGATTGTTAAACTTTGGTTGTAGCTTTTGAATTGCGGTTTAGGTGGTAAATTGTCATGAGAACCTGTAGGTTTTATGGTAGCCTAGTACTTTAGGCTGACCTTTACTATAACTATTAAACTGGCCTTTTTCCTCGAAAAGGGTGTGAATGATTATTTTATATCACAAAATCAATACTTAAATCTCAGACAACGGGGTGAACCTACTCACTCATTGCCCAACTCGGGAATTGAAACCATGGCCTTACGCGTGCGACGTAGAGGTGCATTTTGCGACTAAGCGTAGACATACCTATATTTTGCTCGGAGAAATATTTATTAATTTATCCCTTATTTTCTGTTTTCCTCTCTACAGAAATGAATCCAAAGATAATTCAAGGACGTATCAATTTATGATGTTTGCTTCGGTCCGCATTTCGCGGTATTACCCAACTCGGCCCTTCGTAGCGTCGCGGGATTATCCGAGCCCACCGCTTAGCGAACGCCGCAGTAAGTGGTTTTAAATGTTATCCCTTTCGTGCGTTTAAGATTTTTTCACTAAAACGGCGGTAAAAAACGGTGGTGAACACTCTGTTTTTGAATTACTTTTTTAAATCGTGAGCGCTGGAGGCTTTATATTCAATACTTGAAGGTGTTTTTGGTAAACAATAATGCGTTACAAAAATATAACCATTTTCAGTAAAAAAAATATATCGGTGGGTGCATAAATGAGCACACGATATAAACTTACGACTTGACCCGAATATACGCGATTCAGCGTCACCGACCTGAGCGTGACGGCTCAGTTTTATTCACTGTTCAGTAATAGCGCAAAGTACGCCTAAAGTAGTATTAACTTCAAAAATATTTTGCTAAGTGTTTAGAAACATTGAAACTATCTGTAGATAGCAGGTACAAATAAAATGTCAGCCCTAACACCATTTATGTAGGTTGGAAAGTGGCGAACGATCCCGAGTGAGCCCGAGTGAAGCCGAGTGGCATCGTTAGCGATGTATTGTACGAACAGAGTGCACGAGATTGTGATAAATACCAGTATTTATATTATATGGTAGTATTCAGCCGCAGCTGATGAGACTGCGGAATTACTGCTAACTTGGCAAAATAGGTATTAAGTATTGTAACGCATAAAGTCGACTGTCGAATACTTTGGGTTGTAACCATCTAATAAATGTATTATTAACTAGCAGCGCCCCGCGGCTTCACCCGCATAAGTTTCGATCCCGTGGGAATATCGGGATAAAAATTAATCCTATGTCCTTTCCCAGGACTCAAACTATATCTGTACCAAATTTTACTATCACGAAAACATTGACGATTTAAATACTCAGAATACTCGAGTTGGCACCAAATAATATTAGTTTCTGCATAATAGTTATTTCTAAATGAATTGTGCCAAATGTTCAACCCTACTATACGAGGGGTGGGCCACAGTGGTCGTTACCGCAAACATTGTGATTCAGAGGAGGGCTGTTTGTTGCTGTATCAATATATTGCGAGCCCTTCGATGGATGTAAGGGAAACCAATATCTGCTGTCAGTGAAATCAAGCGCTATTCACCAAAACGTGGAGGTAGAAAGAAAACCAGAGTAAACATCGACCATGCCGCAGGCAAGAAAGGGATGAAAATAAGTCTAATAATAGCGCGTTAAGTTGACTCTAAATTCAAGTTCTAAAATATTTGCCAGTGAAACACCCCGCCCCGCGGTTGCCTCGTGGTGACCGCTGAACTAGTTCTGAGTTCGGTCCTTTTAAGTCAGACAAAGTGTTATTGGGTCTCTGCATTACGACATTCCCACTAGCATGTGTTAGGTTAATGGCAATAAGCTTCCCCTATTTCACGAAATTAAACATAACTGGCCAAATGTGATCGTACTGTACACATCTGCCGACACCCATCGGGGAATATAGATGTCATTTTGTATATTGAAAATGTATCGATATTCTGTAAGGCCAGCCCTGACACTAGGTCGTGGAGCAGCGGACGTCCCGAGTGGCTGTCGGCAGCGACATGCGGATCAGTCGAGGACTGCCGCGCCTCCCCTGCGGCTAGTTGTTCTGGTTATGTTTTGACAACCCTATTCATATGGATATTCCGACAGGCACTTGTGACAAGTTGATAGGTTATTGTCAATTTTTATACAAACGTGCAACTTACATTGTAGTGTTACGTATCGCTTTGTTTTTAGTATTTGGGGAAATGCTTGTTATAAAGCTAGTTAGTTAGTTGTTAGTTTATTGCTTGTTATAGTCTGAACTTTGATCTTTGCCTTAAACAGTCGGTTATCTACATATTTGATATCAACAAGAACAAGAAGTCATTGGTGAATAAACATAAAATATAATTAAGTGTGACTGGGGTGTGTATGCACAGACGGAGCCTCAATGATAACAGCCACACGGGTCAGTCGAAGGTTAAGTTACTCTTATCGCTGTCGGTTCGTGGATGGGTGACCATCCAATACATATCGAGACTCCTCTGTGCCTCAGAAAGGACGTCAAGCCGGTGGTCCCGGCAGTTAGATCTCTGACAGTTGTTTCGGGTAGTCGGAAACCCAAAAGTCTGTTAACCAATCTTACCAAGGGGTATCGTGTTACCCAGTAACTTGTGGAGGTCAGATACGAGTAGGCAGTCGCTCCATGTATAATATTGGTATCTAGCTGCATCCGGTGAGACTGGAAGCCAACCACAACATTGTTGGGAATAGACTAGGCAGATTGATTGGGGCGTGCAGTGTACCCTGTTAATCTTCAGTATTATTTCGATTGTATTGCGTCGTTGTATCGCGACTGTAATTCAATGATTCGAGATGTTGGCAAAAGGCAATTTTGTAGAAACGATCATCGATATGGGTATCGTCGCGGCACCATTCTGTCGATAAACGATTATTTCGTAAAACCAACAGACGACGAAAATGGTCGGGGAATTATTCATCTGGAAAGCGATTATTTCGTAGAACCTTCCATCGGTGAAAGATAATTTCGGTAAAGCATACATATCCGGAGATGGGTAATTCGGAATTTCATTCCGAACTCTCTACGGAGATGTGCTAATCGATTGTAGTATCCATTTCAGCTTTTATGGTGTAACAAGCCGTATGCCCGGAGGGAGCCCCATCGTTAAAAACAAAACATTCATACAAACTTTCATTCCCTATTTTAACTTCTTTAGGATGAATCTTCAAAAGTCCGTCTTAGTGCTAACCTTACCAGACCCCTTTAGGCTGTGCGTTGTCTATCAGTGAATGAGTGAATTTAGGGTTTCTGGGAGAAAATCACTTTCCTTTTTTATCTGATTTTCTTCAATCATACACATTTCCACCAGTTCGCTAAATATATCGAGTTGCATCTCCCAAACAAAAGAAGCGCTGTACATCGTCGTGTACATAATGTATGAGCCATTAGGTGCACTTAGTGGACACATGTTCAGTAGCGACGGAAACGAGTGGACAGTAACAAGTGGACAGTCCGCGGCGCGGATAGCACTCATTACTTGGAGTGTCGGACGGATGGCCGGCGTTGTGGGCGCGCGGTCATGTCACTGAAACTACCAGTAGTAGGTATAGAAATAGAAGATCTTCTACATGACAAAAGATAGCTTGAAAGAAAGGTCCCTATTTGTGTCTAGAGATGATCCAGATCATGAAGTGTTTTTATATTTTCGATGTAATTTCTGAGTAACAGCTCAGAATCTGGATTTGTACCCGGTTGATGGCAGTAGACTCGGCCCCATTTATATGGGACTTTCACATGATAAGCGAAATGAGGGTGAACCCTCCTTACTCAAATTTTAATGTTTTTTTTTTTATTTTTACGACGTAAGTATCATAAAACAATCTTGAGAAAGATAGACAAGAATAAATATTTTACTTGGGACACGCCCAGAAAATAAAAACAATAAATAAGAATTTACCTAAATATAACAAAATCATGAAAACAATTTAAAAATATCTTGCACAAGTCGCCTTCTTTTATTTCTCCATGATTGTAACATTGTAAGGTGAACATTTTAGCGACACACACAGTAATCCCACCTTCACTGGCATTTAGGTAATCACAAAAGGTATTTTCCTAAATTCCTAAACCTGCCTAGAAGCACCGGCTGCTCTCAACACTTAAATATTGAACAGTCCACCAGTCCGGCAGCTGTGCGGCCGGTGCGCGGTGTTTAGCGCCATTACCCATTGCCGGCCAGTAGGCGCCGCCCGCGCCGGTCACCAGCCGCTCGATACGCACTAGCTCATAATGTCTACAGGAAAGATGTCAACGCGCCGCATCGAGTTATTGATTTTATTATTCGGTGAAGTTGAGTGATTTAGTGAACCGCTATTACTTGAGGACCTCCCCTTAAGAGATAATTGACGCTGAGATGGCGATTTAAGAACTCGGAAGTTTTGTGTTCTAAAATACAGGCAGCAATTTATTTTATCAGTGGTATTTTAAGATTTAAACGGCACGCTAATATATAAAAGTAAAAAGGTCAAACAATTAAGTTTATTTGCGCCTAATATGATGAATAAAAATAAAGCACAAATAAATAAAACAAACATGGGAAAATATGCGCTCAAAATGGTCATCGTACAGCAGCACGCTGCGACGCATATGTGCAAAACAAAAAAAAAAGAATAAATGGAGGAAAAATTATAATTAGGTAGTACACAAAATAAAATAATTATTTAAAATGGCAACATTCCCTTGCGCCATACGTACATACTAATTCCATGGGCACAACACAAATAAAGTTATGTTGTCTGTGCGTACAGCTGTTACAGAGAAGAGGCTTTTACATATAATTTAAAGAAGGTAGAGTGCAAGGATCTATTGGCGCCTGAATGCATAATTTATAATAAAAGATTAAAGACAAAGAAGTTTGGCAATAGTTCCTTCTGCACATGTGGCTTCCCTGGCACCTCATTAACGTCATAATTATGTAAATATCCATTAACTGCTCGCAAATTACGATGTTTATTTTTTTAATACTTATTTGACATAATCTTCTCATTTGACATTATATACCAATAATTCTAATTTCAACACATTATTAGTGGTTGTAATGGCAATCATGTCATTTGGTTTAAATTAGTTTTTATATTAAATATAAAAACTGATCTATCTTAAAGATACATAAATTTTATGTATCTTTTAGATAGATTCTTTTATATTTTGTGAACGTGAGAACGTTGTAAATGATAATAAATGATTTTATTTCTGTAAGTAGGTTTTCACAAACACAATATTATTGACGTGTAAAACGTCAATCATATTTTAAAAACTAAATAAGGTCGGCGTTTCCTGTCTGACTAGGTACTCTGAGAAGGAAGGCATTGTAGACTGTGGGTATATAGACCATTTTCCATATTGTAAATGCCAATTATTTTTGTGTATCACAGAAATTGTATTGGCAAAGTAAGATGTCGGCATTAGTTCCGATGTTGGGCACGCGCCGAGGTAACCTTGTGACGTTGTAACTTGATTATCTTGTCAGGTTTACGCAAATCACGCAACGAATTTTCAAAATGGACGAGTGGTTGTGATGAGTGTTTGTGAGTTTTGTGTATCATCATCATCATCGTCTACCTGCCTTTTCCCAACGATGTTGGGGTCGGCTTCCAGTCTAACCGGATGCAGCATTGAAAAACCGGTCAAGTGCGAGTCGGACTCGCGCACCGAGGGTGCCGTACAAATTTGTAGGTAGGTACTTAAATAGTTTATCACGGGAAAAAAATATTTTGTTTGTAATGTAACTGCTTTTCGGATTGTTTCCTTTATTTGTGCTACATGAGATTGCTTCTTGCCAAATTTTATGATTCTAGGTCAACGTAGGGGTAATTTTGATTTTTTGAATTTTTGATTTCGGAACATAAACGCCCGTATCTTTTGATTGCGTTGACTTAGAAGTTTGATTTTTTCACTGCTTCAAGGGATTGCAGCCCTGGGTATTTGATAATAACTTCAACTGAATAACTACACGCGTTCCTGAGAAAAAGGGTCTTGACAGACGGACAGACAGATGTACAATGAAGTGATCTTATAAGGGTTCCCTTTTTCTTTTTGAGGTAAAAGCATGACATGTGCAGCAGATGAGAAACTCGGAGATATTAACACACAATATCTTCGAGTTTGTGTGAGATCTTTAACTTTCAACAGGTGACTATGATGATACAGGGAATTCACATGAAGACAAAGGTCAGGGCTACAATGTTTTATTTAGTCCAGATGTTGTGCTATGGCCGTAATGTGGACTTAAATTATCCTTTCCAACGTACTATGTTTTCCTCGAACTTTCCGTGTGTGTATCAATATAATAGTAACCTATACTGCAGGTTTGCCTTTAATGAGCCGCGAACTAATTTATTACGGCTATCACCGGGCGCGCCGAGAGATAATGACCACCGTATGTTTTTATTATCACACTAGACGATATTTTATACTCCTGTCGTGTCGGCACGAGTTATACGAGAATAGGTACTCAGGGCGTGGTAAAAAAATAAACAAGATTATGCTTGCCAGCATCAGCAACAGATACAAAGCACAACACATAACATCGCTCCTGTAATCCCCGACTAGTTAGGCAGAGCTGTACCTATAGGTACACTTCTGACAGTGAGTACTATAGTACTCACTCATTTCACCAGTTATTTTTTATTAGTTGTTTAAGGCCCATAAAAATAAAAAGAGGCATTTTAACCATCTTCCCAGAAGGAATTTGTAATTTGGAGTTTCTTCTGTCCCATCTCCACAATTTGTATCCCAACAACAAAGCGTCTCTTACATACAGTTGATCTCGTAATTGCTTGAATGTAATGAGCACTTTATTATAAAATCTAAGTATATTTTTGCTCAGTACGATACATTCTAGGTACTAACGAAGATCAAATTCGCTAAACACGTATTCGTTGGTACGAATCTTGTATGAAACTGACAGGTGCCAAGAACGCATTCTCACGTCGGCCGCACTGTCACTGTGGATAGTTTCAATCTTTAGTTAAACTCTGGTTTTTAGTTTCCTAGACTAAAATGACAGCGGCGATCACCTTCTTTATCAACATGACAAAAAAAGTTCGATCGCAACTGTAATTTTCATAGATATACTATATAATACTGTAAACTTGATCTAGCAAATTAAAAATCAGAGTTTATTGAAGTTTCTAATTTCTGAGAGCTTTTGTCAAAAGTGGTAAAGCAATGATAAGCTCTACTATACAACCTTTTCGATAACATACAATATACCCAGATATTAGTTGTCATTACTGTCGAATTCAACATATTATTGTGAATGTCAGTTGTCTAGAGCAGACAGTTGTCTCGCATTTGTTCTGTTATTACTGAATAGTTGCTGTACTGTTGATATTGAACGCAAGTTGTCTGTAGCAGCGAGAATAATAACTGAGTTGTATTAGTATCAGGATGGTGTGTACTATACAGTGCTAGATGTTGTGGCTAAATAACAACGCCGACGCTGACGTCACTCAAAAAGCAGTCAAACTTAAGTGGGACTGGGCCGGACACGTTTGCCGCATGTCGGACGAGACATAGGCCAAATCTACCACCGTGTGGGTCCCAGAAAACTTCCGGCGACATCGAGTCAGACGCAGGAGAAGATGGCGGGACGAACTTGACGCATGCAAACAGGATTGATCCACCACACACAAGACAGAGAGGAGTGGAAAGGAGAAAAGGAGGGCTTTGCCCTGCTGGGGACAACATAAGCTAAAAATTAAATAATAACGGTTAAGTGGCCTATGCCGCGGTGAAGTTTTGTATTGGTTACCAATGCTTATTCTACGACATTAATCAAAAGATTTTTGTACCTTTCATATTTTAATATAACTAAGCTTTCAACAATAAAAATAATGAGTCAATAGTCCTCACATTAGGTTTAACTTTGATCTTATTACATCAAAGAAAATAGCTCCCAAACACAATAATACACATCAAAAACAGCTTCGAGACCTGGCAGGAAGCCTGACATCGTATCATAATAATATGTGAATGGGACCTCGAATATTATACACAATCAAATGGAACCCTGTCGAACTTACTTATTGACTATAAAAACTCGGCTCCAACAAATGTAATAAATTGAATATATTTGGTACACAACCTTCCGTATTACAATAACAATAGAAGCTAAAATAACGCACATTTACAAAATAAGGCACATTTGCAAAAGTTCTACTGCTCAACTATTCTATCCAATTTCTATGAGATGGAATAGAGAATATGTAGAGAGGCAGATGTAGGCACAGTGAACGAAATTTATTTTACCACTTTTGTACACAAATATATTATATATGACGGCGGTACGTCGTCGTACTATTGTAAACGGCACGTGCGCCGGACCGATCAGGCGATGTCGCGATCCCCCCTCCCCCACTACTCGACTTGTTAATGCGCCGGTATAAAACGAGGCTGGGCGGAGCGATCGGGGCATTCTATTCTTGACTTCGGTCCGGTGCACATGTTGTCATAGCGCCTAGAGTTGCTAATTGTTAAAATGTTATAATTAATTAAGTCACAGTTATAATAAATCAAGTAAGTGAGTCAATCAAATAAAAGTTGATTAATAAGTAAAACTACCTACTTTTTTACTTTAAAATATCCGATCCTGACATCCTGCCTACATACGTATAAACAGACAAGAAAAAAAAACAGAACAGAAAAATATGTCAAACTGTCATATTTATTCTTCAGATATAGGTAAGTTATCTGACTGAAAATCAACCTTTAGTGAAATAAATACGATTTATTATCTGTAAGGAATTTATGTTAACGTTTATTACAAATGATTGTTATAATATTCTAAACTCTTAACTTTTTAATTAAGTTATTATAATTATTATGTTGTACGATTACGCTTTGGTAATCATCGCAACGAAACCTATGAAGAGTATTCTATTATATTCTGTGGTATACTGTGACTGTAATCTGTAATTTTTGATGTTTTGATAATAAATAAATAACATATTCTTTAAAAGCAAAGTTAAATAAACAATTCAGTATAAGCCATTACGATTTATAATAATTCGCGTATTTCGGATTTAAAAATAAACAGAAAAAGTTCAAGTCTAACAAACATTGTTGCCAATCTTGTATGCCTACTGCGTATTCACGCAGCGTTTTTCATGCATCATGATTACTCTGTGGCCAAGAACGTTTTAAGCATGTTTGTTTATTCATCTCATGTAATCTGCACTGAATTGTTAATAGCCAGGCGTTGGGTTCATTTTGATAAAGAATAAAAATGGTTTGAAGAATTCAATTAACACTTTTTGTACAACATGTTGTATCTAGAAAATGATTACCACAGTAACTCACACATTTGTTAAAATTATATAAAAATAATCTACTTTAACAATAGTTGTAAATATGTGAGCACCATGTATCTATCACATAATTGATTTACTTGTCATTGCTTTATTTTTAATTCTTTTTACCTTTTGTTGGCAGACTAATTTTTATTCTAGATGCATCGTCTTCACATATAATTATATAATTAATGTACCTATACAGAACTTGTAAAACATTTTAAAAGAGTAACGGTGGAGTTTCTTGCCCATTCTTCTCCATACGAAAACTACCTTTTGGAATGGGCGACTAGAATCAATTCGTTTTACTATCATTTTTGACGTTCAAAAGTGCCTTTAATGTGCCTAATTGAAATAAATGATTTGACTTTGATTTATTAGTAAAGTTTCATTTAGTAAGCTCAAGACAAATGGTTTCCGATTATCCGAGATCCTAATAATAGATAATAATAAAAGCAAAAAAAAATCAAAAAAACATTATAATTATTGTTTGATAAAGATCAATAAATAAATATTGTTGAATAACTAAAAAAAGGAAGTTTTGCTACAGCTTTCGTAGCGTCTCGTAGCGTCTCGTAGCGTCGCGCGTACGCTTTGTTACGCTTTCGTAGGAGTCGCGCGTCGTAGCAAATACCCGAAGTACGAGTTATTATTTTATCTCCCGCTTTGTTAGTCAGATTTGTCTACCGAGTCTGTAAATGGTAATTTTCTAACCTTAATATGTAAACAAACCCATCTATTTCCCTGCCTATTCCTACAGTTCCATTTTAAAAAGTAAACCATGGTTCTTTTTGCAATTACTTTAAAAACACACACAAAACAGCATCCACTCCCCCTAACAAACTAAAAACACTGGCTTACATTAAAACGCACTAACATTACGAGAATAATAAGTTCTCATATGACGGCAAACAAAATACAGCTTCTCCGCATAACGGAAATCTAATTCCCCCGCGGCGAAGTGAGGGCTGTTTGTGCCTGAAATACAGTCAGAAAGACTTTGAAGTTATTTTCGACATTACAATGGCGAGGACCTTCCACTCAACAACCCTCGGCTGGAGAGGCAGTGGGACTTGTGGTGCACTTTTATTAATAACTAGCTTCTGCCTCGACTTTGTCTGCGTACATTTCGAATTTTCCCATAGAAACTTCAACAACATGTTTCAGTCCTTTAGGAGCTGTTTTATGGAATAAAAAGTAGCCTTTGTTACTTCCTCGGCCTATAAGATATCTCTAAGAAAAAACGTCGATTTATGGCACCTATCCTGCGTGAAAGAAGAACAATAATTATGAAACACATTTACAAAAAATAGAATTTAAAAAAAGTAAGTACCAGAGCTAGTGCTAGCCACGCTGTGATCATTTTAATTAGATCATTTTAAAGTTTACTTTGTTTTAATTACTTTAGTGAGGTCTTTGAGATTTTTAAATTGGTTGCCAATAAAGACATTTCAAAGACAGTTCTATTATTTTTATTCAATTATGTTAAAAAAATTATATCATAATCTGGCCCGCTTTGATCTACAGCTATGTCATAAGTTTATTAGTTCAACAACAGCGGCTGATAAATAATTAGGTTATTAATAATTAGATCAAACACATAGCTTCTTTCAATTTGCTTCAAAAAATAATATAGTTTTATTAATTTATTGATTGTGATGATAATAACAGTAATTTTTGGGCAAATTATAAATAATGTATTTAAGAAATTTGCAATTATGTAAAACAGGGTTTTCAGTAGTTACCAATTTAATAAAAAAAATAAAAAACAACAAAATAATCAAACTGGTGGAAACAAATTTCCAAGACGTCTCATGTCATGGTTGCCCTACCGCTGCGCTGCCCGCACATAACTCTAGAACATCTAGCGTCAGCACATAACTCTAGAACATCTAGCGTCAGCACATGACTCTAGAACATCTAGCGTCAGCACATGACTCTAGAACATCTAGCGTCAGCACATGACTCTAGAACATCTAGCGTCAGCACATGACTCTAGAACATCTAGCGTCAGCACATAACTCTAGAACATCTAGCGTCAGCACATGACTCTAGAACATCTAGCGTCAGCACATGACTCTAGAACATCTAGCGTCAGCACATGACTCTAGAACATCTAGCGTCAGCACATAACTCTAGAACATCTAGCGTCAGCACATGACTCTAGAACATCTAGCGTCAGCACATGACTCTAGAACATCTAGCGTCAGCACATGACTCTAGAACATCTAGCGTCAGCACATGACTCTAGAACATCTAGCGTCAGCACATGACTCTAGAACATCTAGCGTCAGCACATGACTCTAGAACATCTAGCGTCAGCACATGACTCTAGAACATCTAGCGTCAGCACATGACTCTAGAACATGTAGCGTCAGCACATGACTCCAGAACATCTAGCGTCAGCACATGTCTAGGTTATCAAAAATAAAACAGCTGTTACATACACGGGGTTGCCTCAATTCTGTGCTGTAGAACAATAATATTGTATGAGAAACAATAAAAACTTTTATTTATTTATTTATTATACAAAATTGTAATACCTACGCGGTTACAATGTATGGAACTGCAAATATTTATTTTTATAATCGACGAAATATGTTAACGCATACCGGTTCAGAATCATGTACTGAATATGTTAACGCATACCGGTTCAGAATCATGTACTGAATCCATGACATCAGACCAGAAGGCCAATTTTATTCTCGTAATTTAAAACGTTTAAAATCTAGTCGCAGTCTCATCTCGGCGACAATCATATTATGTCAAAATCTTGTCAAAAATGTAGGAAATTAGAGGTGTTTTTGACAGACTGAGATCAGACTGTGAACGTTCTAAAAATTAATTGCCCCTCAGATACGATGTACAAAACTACAATCGTGTCTTTTATGATATTCACAAGTACAATCATGAATCTGTTCCGATATTAACAACTACGATTGTGAACCTGTTCCGATATTGACAAATAGGTACAATCATGTACCTGTTCCGATATTCGAAGCACACGCGTGATTATGTCACCAAGTTCTTCCAGTGCGCCGCAACAGGTGTGGCGCACAAAACTGGATATAATAGTGAGCTGTGTCTGTGTTGTTCCTGGTAAAAGAGATCTCTGTGAAACAGTTCGTCAGGGATGATACTGAGGTGTGTGTCTGTGTGTTGGATTGAAAAGTATGATAACCTGTGAGATTGCAGGCATATCATACATATCGACTCACTCGCTCACAGGTACTTTCTAATTATTAATCTCGGGAGCAGTGAGTCAAATAACTTGGATTATTAAGCGTTTAAAATTGATTCCCTTTTTATAGAGTTCTATTAATATTAATATCAGGAATAAAAAGCTACAATTCAATAACATGTCTATGTAACAATTAGCCAGTGACAGCGCAGTGGCAGTAATGCCACTTTGGGCAAACAGTCGATATGGCAGCTTCATCTCATTCATCTCTTTGTCATCACCAAACCTCGTAATGAAAGTTTATGTTATTATAATTATGTAGCGGTAACCACAAACTTCCACGGGATCGGTTGTTAGCTGCTAAAGCCCTTGTCAAACTATTACTTTAAATGAGGTTTCTTTACAAAAAACAATTTTCAAATAAAATTAAATAAATGAACATCGGCCAGCGGTTAGCGGTTGTTCGAAATCAATATTTACGCGACTCAAATAATTCTTGAGGATAAACAATAACGGAAAACCAAAACCAATTTCGATAAATATTAGCTCGTTCAGTAAAACACACATGTACTACTGAACGTGTCCCTTTCAGCTCACTATCTTACTAAATAGTGTCTCTTTGAGCGAGCGAACACGCCTACGAACGCGACGAAAACGCGAAACAAGCTGCAAGAACAACATTTTTAACAAAAACTTATTTTAAAACAGCAAAATTGTGGTCTCCGTACAGTTTCGTGATTACAGTATTTTGGTATTCTGCGCGCCTTTGTAACTGACAGCTTTTATATTAGCTATCACGAATATGCATGTGTGTGTACACTGTATATGTGTGTGTAAGATGTTCCGAAGTCGATTTCTGTGCTATATTTGGGTGGGAACTAGGCCATTGTGTGTCGGGGAATGGACCATTCAATCATGTCTCTGGTATCGGGAGGCGACTGGTTTATCTGTAGGGAGGCTGGGAAAAGATCGGGTTATTGCCTCACAAGGCGTGTCATAAGTAGGAAATTGAGTCGGAGAGTACCCTTGAACCTAATAACATCGTATTACGACCATCAAAATCCCATTAACACATAACACTTATTGAATTTGTTTCGAGTAAAGAGTGTTCAATATACAATACAAAAATAACATTATGGTCTCAAAGTCAAGTAGGGTCAAAGTGAGTTAAATAGATTGTTACGGTTTTCACAATACCTCGACTGAAGAGCGGAAGTTAAAATATATCAAAGGTCCAATTATTTATCTTTTCTAGCTATATCAATTTTCAGGTGCGAGGATTCTTGTTCGCAATATTTCTTTTCGCATCTCTTGAATAAGACTCAGTAAATCCGTAGCATTTAGGTAAAATATTAGAGACTTGATATTTCAACCGTAGCTTAGGCTCGTAAACATATCTAGTTCTAGCTTACTTTTCTAGTCTGACACAGATTTCACATTCAGTGAAGGCAAAATGTAATATTGAAATAAATTATGCGCGGCCTATCGTAATACGATCTTTGATTTCCATTCCTGACTGGTTGGGATGCTGGGATGCTGGGATGGCTTCGTCGTTTTCCCCCGATACTTACAATAGAACCGCTCAATACTTTGCTAACTAAATATTCTCTATTTTGATGAATAGAATATTGACGACTTTGGAATTATAGAGGTCATTGATACTGATATGTTATAGTATTTCTATAAAGAAACCGAGTATAAGGAAAAATATTTTAGCAAGAACTTTTCAAACTCAAGGATACGTCACAATAACCGACAACATCAACAGTTCGAGTATTTTTAAAACTAATCAAATCCGTAACCGTCTTCGCTCCATTAGAAAACAAGCAAATAAATTTCATGACTTCCTCTGCAACAAAACTCAAACATAATGACGTCACCATCTGTCACTGCAACCTTCAACAATACAACAAGCAATCATTCAACTAATTAATAAGACCATTCTGTCCCCATCATTCTTTCTCTATCTCTTCCTCTATTGCATCTCTTTCTATTTCCAAATGAAACAGTTGCGACTGACTTCAAATAAAGCGCTTGCGACAGTCGACAGTCGCTGAATCTGGAGGCAAACAGTCTGTTCTCTAGTGAAGAGGGCTTCAATCATTGACGGTAGACGGAGGCTGGGTGAGTCGTCGGCTGGTCGTGTCGGACTCTGAGGATATTAATGTGTAGGGCCACTTACAAATTGAGTGTGCAATTCTTTGTTTGTAGGAAAATAGTATTGATAAATAGAGTAGCTTCCATGACACATAAATACTTACGTTCTAACATGTCAGTGTATGTTGATACTTGTCCATGTTTAGGGACGCTTTCTATCCACGTTCTAATTAGCTAGGAAGCTATCCTTAGGTGCTAATTAGTGAACTAGTATTGTAAGACTAGACGCAAGTCTCGGCTTCATGTCTCCAAGTTAGTTCTAGCTACGGGAGTGCAGGTCCTTAGCAACTCGTCGTGAGCTCGCCGCGAACTCGCCACGCGGCGAATATAGGGGACTCTTGGCTTATTAAATTTATTGTCGGAAATTATCTACATTCCATTGTATAAGCGATACTTAATAAGTTCTGCTTAGTGGTTTATTTATATCACTAGCTTGTTCTGCCTCTTTGGTCTCGTGCTCGTAAGAGCTGCCACTGCTAAGCATGAGTTCCTGGGTTCCATTCCCAGGATATTGGGTTTTTCCATCAGCAATTTCTCAACAGCATCCCGGAGTATGGATTTGTGGTCGGTTCGTAAATGGGTGAACATCTTTACATACCCAGGCATTGGTCCCGGCTGTCGGTTCGTGGATCTTTGACAGTCCTTACGGGTAGGCAGAAGCCCGAAAGTCTGACAACTAGTCTTACCAAGGGGTATCGTGTTATGCAGTAACTGGGTTGTGAAGATCAGATAGGCAGTCGCTCCATGTAAAATATTGGTATTCAGCTACATCCGGTTTGACTGGAAGCCGACCCCAACATAGCTGGGAAAAGGCTAGGCAGATGATGATGTATTGTGGGTACTAAATAATTCAATATTGGAACAGTAAGGAACGGTGGACATCATAAAGCTGGGTTTTACAAAGTTAAAGCATTTATTTCAAATGGGCAGATAAAAGGCACTTTTGAACGTCAAAAATTACAATAAAATAGAATTTGAGTAAGGATATTGATAAACCGAAGTATATTTTCAAACAACCTTTGAGACCTAACCTCTACAGATTAAGCACAGGACGTATACGTTCCCTACCTTACGTAACGTAACTTTATGTAGTTATATTTTACGAACCATTTCATTTGATTCCAAACCCTTGTTTCTCTACATAATTCTAGCCTATTCTATTTTACATGCACGGATAGTTATGTTTTATTTCTAACATAAAATGGTATCAAATTCTACGCTAACTTGCTTAGAAAATAAATGAGCTGAAGCATTTACATTAATTTAACTCAACGAGCAGTATCTTACAATTTGCTGTCGTTCGAATGAAGTTCTACAAGATAAATGTATCGATTCACAAATTGTAGACATTCGATTATTCACTACATAGCGATCTCTTGTAACAAACACCAACTATTTATTTGAAAGACTAGTCGTTGTAGAAGTCCATGTAATAAACAAGTATACAGTTAGCTCCCATATGTTCATATAGCTGGCTTGAGTCTCTCATTCGCTTTACACGAAACCCAAGCGAAAGGTAAAGGCAGACTAATAATAATTATATCAAAAATAAACCAAAAACTAAAATACCACGATTACAAAAATGCTTCATTTGCCAATACTAAATTTGTATATCCACACACACGAGTAAAACAGAGCCAGTGAAAATTTTATGACCAGGCGCACAGGAGTACGAGGGCGTTTAGACCATTAATATAGCAAAGCGGCGCAAGTTTGCACGCCGCGGGCTTCGTCCGTAAGCGTAATATGAGTATTTCAGGTTCCCAGTGTTTGCTGATAACGTGTACTAGACGGGCATAAGCGATTCGGACACATCAATGCTGGTTCTTATTAGGTTGTTAGGATGGCGATAGCATAAGGTAAAGGATCCTGTTGATATCAAGAGTTAATTTTGTTTACTTCTGAGAAAGATAAGTCCTACTATTTTCTAAAGTCACAATCCAGTAATATTTAATAATATTTTAATGAATTTATTCTGTTTTTTTTTTGTTTAATACATAGTTTATTCTTTCGTACCATGTTATTAACCACTTGACTAACCATTAAAACGTATAATTTCAATTCAATTGTGGCAGCCTGTGACGCTTTCTACTTTAATATAGGAGACTCGGCACAGTCCGCACACTGTCAGATACCAGGAACGCAGAAGTATCTGATGGACGTGTGCTACCAAGTTAATCGGAGTATTAATTGGTTTCTGATTTTGTGGTTCCCGAGGCATTGATCTGTTTCAAGGGAGTGTAACCAAGAAGACGTCATCTACTAAATATTAGAGACTCCGCAAACACAAGCAGGTACTTACAAGGAATTTGCAAGTAATGGACAGGTGCGCTTCCAAGTCAATCGGTGTACTGGTTAATGAGACATTGTTCAGGTTTGAAGGGAGAAGAGTGCGGCTGGTAGTCTGTTGGTTTAGGTTCAGAGGGTGCCTATTGACTTCCAGTGAATTGATTGAATTCGGCTTTCTTGAGGAAATTGCTGAGTTTGGTGTATATCTATGTATGGTTAGTTTACGAATCTGTAGATCTACAATATTATAATGTAGAGATTAATAAATCTATTCTTCCTCCAAGGAACGTAGTTAAATTTTAAATGTCGGGGTTTTTGTCTTTGGTTCATTAACTATTAAAAAATCCCAACAGGTTTTACAGAGAGCTTCTAAGAAAATCTACTTAGGTCATTACCTATGCCAGCTCTCAGCTTCGGGCCAGAATTATTGCAAGAGTAGCCTAGTAGGCAATTTTTTTTTTTTTGTGGAATCAGCACTCACCAAAAAAAGCAGGTTGCAAAGAGAAAAAAAATACAAATCAATAAGTATTTTTTAAATATCATAAACGAAAATACGTACAATTAACTTAAGTTGCTAAGTAAAGCGACCACCGACAATATAAAGACGTGCTCACACTCCACAAGCATCGTCGGCTCCCGTCAGAGCGCTCACGATATCGTCTGCAGTCAGTCCGTGTCGCTATCTGTTGGATACGTTTCGTGACGGCGACGTGGCGTGACAGTGACAGACATCGAGACATCAAGTTTATAGTGTTTGAAGGGATACTGTTGTGATTGTTTTGAGCTGGTGTTAAAAGCTGGTATAAAGTGAGTGTATTTTATTAATATATGTAGTTCTTTCTACCCCTATGGAGGATATAGGTGTGCTTTTATGCTATGTTATGTTTGACGGGGCTTTTCCATTAAGTTATATTTAAATAAATGTTTATTGATGTCTGAAATCAACGAAAACCATTTTTTTAAAGCTGTTTTAGGATTTTATCTCAGAATCAATGTGTCATTCGAGTTTCTATTAGGAGAATTTCAGTGATATTTCTATAATATGGGACTCATCATCATCATCATTTCAGCCGAAAGACGTCCACTGCTGGATATAGGCCTCCCCCAAGCACCTCCACTTCGACCGGTTCTGTGTTTCTCGCGTCCAACGGGTTCCTGCGGCCTTCACAAGGTCGTCGGTCCACCTTGTGGGAGGCCTTCCAACACTACGTCTCCCGGTACGCGGTCGCCACTCCAGAACAACCAGAACATGGGACCGTAACTGGCGAAATGTTCCGTTCTATACAAAGACACCCTCCAACACACACGTGAGTATCACTTTAGTCTAAAGTCATATAAACTCCAGGCTTCTGATAATCTAGGCCAAATAACAGGCTTTAAGAGTAATTATTGCATAACCATTGCGAGTAATGTTACTAAGACATCATAATAATAGACGAGTATCCCTACGGCGGCGCGGCGCTTACTTCGTTACCTAGCGCGATATCTACGTGGAAGGTACATTAGGGAGTTCACAGCTTACATATTTAGGCAGTATACATAAGTTAAATATAGAAAGTAATAACATAACTTGGATACATAACGTGAACAAAGGAACGCTTCTAACTTCACTGTCGCAGGTTCTACAGCTTTAAAAATAAGTCGTTGTCATGGCAACGTCGACTGTCGTCTTGGGTGTTTTTGTGATAGAACAACAGAACTAAAGAAATAAAAGTTATAAACATTTTTTTTAATGTTGGGATAATCTGAATCACCTACATAATTTAATCAAAGTTAGCAAGAAGTTTGGGAGTCGGTGTTTTCTGTTTTTTTTTTTTTTTTAGTTTTGTTTTTTTCTCCAATCAATGACTACTCGATTGATTTGCGTTCAATATATTTTCGTAAGTTAGTATATTAGTTATACTTACTATTTGAAATGACTATAAATATAACACTATAATAAATAAGAGAATAGTCTAGTGTATGAATCGCCACAGGACGCGGTTTGTGGCCGCCCGCCGGCGCCGGCGCCGGCCGGTCTCTAAGGAGAGCGCTAATCTTACGAGCTGACTGGGTTGTCTCACAGGTGGCAGTAGCGTATTATAACACGTCGTAGTGTTACCTTTACGAGCGGACGTATTCCATTGACGTGTGTTTAGTTGTTATGATTATCTTCTCTTAGTTGCATAAAAGTAAGAGTGAATGATACCTAGGCTAGAGTGACGGCTGACAGGGGACATGGAAGAAACAATCGTGTTGCGCGACCGCAAGCAACATAGGACAAGGGCAGGAAGATGATCAGCTGTGTAAATGTCTCTTCATGTTATTTTATCTGCAGTTGATCTATGTTCTTTCATCCCCTGCCTCCACAGTACTAAAGTATTGTTTGGAATCATCTGTACTGAATTAGATATTTAGTTCTCACTATTGACACCCCAATGCTTGTCGTCATCTTCCCTTTAATGTTCAAGTGACGTACTACCGTTTAGCCGTACAATAAAACGCACATCATTCTCTCGCTCGGTGTACATAAATAAGTGCTAACTGAATGGTAACGCGTCGCTGAGGGCTGAGTTTACAGCCTCTTATCGCCGAGATCAGCTCGAAGGGAGCACAACAAATAAAGACGTACTGTGTGTGTACCTCCTCGTAAACTTTATTATTTGCTCTCACATACTTATTGACGGGAACGTTTTATTGAATTGAGATTGATCGGTCATTTGTAGGATTGTTTGTCTACTTTTAGTGAATGCCTATTTAAGTTTCAAGGCAACTCAAAGTTAGAATTGGTTAGATTAGGTTAGGTTAACCTAGATTCCTTCCTTTAAGCAGATGTTTGTATAATATTATACATGCTATAGAAACATAACATCACGCCTGTAATAGATTATCCTAATTATAGGTATAGTTATTGTTATCATTTTACTGTTAAAACTTGATAAAATAGTAATGTTTTGCATAACCTAAATATTAAGGAATAATTTAGCAAAACATAGAAAGTATTCCAAACGGATATCCCCCTTTTATGTTCTTGATATTTTGGATGACGGTAGATAGAAACGTCAAAGTTGTTCTGTATTCGACTATAAAAGGGGGAGCTCCCAGTGGCGGGGATCATGCTTGTAGACACCACACGCGCCACCATCCTCGCCGGCGACTTGAACTGCAAGCACCCGGCGTGGAACTGCTACACTACGAATACCGAGGGGAGACGGCTCCTAGCGGACTCGGAAGCCCTCGGCTATACGGTGTCCGGCCCAGAGACGCCAACCCATTATCCGGACGCCGCACTCTACATGCCGGACGTGCTGGACATCGTAGTCCACCGGGGGCTGTGCTGCCAGATCACACAGCAAGTGATAGACGACGAGTTGCAGTCGGACCACCAACCTGTACTCGTCGTCTTATCGGGAATGCCGACCCGACTGAAGCCCATAGCGCCACGTCGAACCACGGACTGGACAAAGTTCGTGGAAAAAGTGGAGACCACCACGCCGACTCGGCCTATTGTCACCTCCGCGGACGTCGACAAGACGGCGGACGATGTCACTGCTTGCATACAGAGCGCCTTAGAAACGGCGACTAGCACGCAGCCGCAGGGGAGAGTGCTATTGCCGCCCCTGCCGGCGCACATTAATGCGATGATCGCCGAGAAGAGGCGCATTCGCAAGCAGTGGCAACAATTAAGATGCCCTACCCTCAAGAGAGAGCTCAACCGTCTCGCGGAGAAGGTGAAGGCCGAGTTACAGGCGCTCACCACCGCGGGCTGGGAGGACAGAATCGACTCCACAGCTGACAGCTGGCCGTCACTACACAAGTTGTGCGGCCAGCTAACGAATACCCCAGCCCCGGTGCGTCCGCTGCTCAACAGCGACGGGGCGCTCAAGTATGTAGCGGAGGACCGGGCGGAGGTCTTCGCCGAACACCTGGAGCGTCAGTTCCGCCCCAACCCGACCAGCGACACCGACCATGTCGCAGCAGTCGAGCAACACCTGGGAGACTACTTCGCAACGCCGATAGCTCCCGATGAGGACCCAGTCTTCTTCTCGCCTGGCGCAGTCAGACGCGCCATCCTAAGAACGAAGCCCAGGAAGGCCCCCGGTGCTGACGGTATCACCAACACAGTGCTGCGCCACCTGCCGTACCGTATGGTAGCGGCGCTGGCGCGCCTGTTTACGGCGATACTGCGCACGGGGGCCTTTCCCGCCTCGTGGAAGGAAGGGCGCGTCATAATGCTGCCCAAGGCGGGAAAGGACATACTGAAGCCGGAGAGCTATCGGCCAATCACGCTGCTGCCAACGGTCTCCAAGGTGTTCGAAGCACTCCTGCTGCGACACCTGCAACCGCACATCGCGCCGCGCCCGGAGCAGTTTGGGTTTCGGGCGGAGCATAGCACGACGCTCCAGCTGTCGAGGGTACTGCACCACCTCGCAGCCGCGCTAAACAAGAAGGAGTACTCGGTGGCAGTATTCCTCGACATGGAGAAGGCCTTCGACCGTGTGTGGCACGAAGGCTTAATCTATAAGCTGGCCACCTCAGACGCGCCCCGTCGCGTCGTCCAGGTGGTCTCCACTTTTCTCACCAACAGGACTTTCAGGGTGGTGGTCGACGGGGCGCTCTCCAGCGCCCGCCCGGTGCTCGCGGGTGTACCGCAGGGCAGCTGCGTGTCGCCGGCGTGTTACTCACGTTACACCGACGACATCCCCACCACATCGGACGCCACGCTCGCGCTGTACGCAGACGACGCCGCGTACATTACTACATCGCTTAATGCGAAGTACGCGGCGGTCAAGATGCAGCGCGCGCTCGACAAGCTGCCTGACTGGCTGTCTAAGTGGCGGCTGTCGGTTAACGTGGGTAAGACGCAGGCGATGGTCACCGGCTTCGCGCCTCTCCCACCACCCTTGAAGCTGCAGGGAGCCGACATCGCGTGGTCGCCCCGGGTCAAGTACCTGGGGGTCACCATCGATCGTCGGCTCACGATGGGGCCACACGTCCGCTCGGTCGCCGCAAGGGGTAGGGTCGCCCGCAACCTCCTCAAACCGGTGCTCTCGTCCCGCATACCGGCGCGCGTCAAGTTGGGCGTGTACAAGTTGTACGTGCGCCCAATCTTGACGTACGCCGCCCCGGCATGGTTCGCCCTCACGAGCGAGTCGAGCCGAAAGCTGCTCCGCACGCAACAAAGTGAAGCGTTGCGGACCATTGTTGACGCTCCTCGTTTCGTGAGGAACGACATCATCCACCGGGACCTCGGGATTGAGAGCCTGGATGAGTTTGTGCGGCGCCTCGCGAAGGGAATGTTCGCGCGTGCCGACGCATCTGCCTGGCCCCACGTCCAGGACATTGCGCCCTGGCACGCGCGCCCCCCCGACGCGAGACCCTTGCCCCGCGACCTGGTAGCGGACGACGACCCCATCGCACCGGATTGACGCCTCAAGTGAGCCGCACCCAGGTTACACGCGGCTCACTTGAATCAACTGAACTCCACATATTACACACACATTCGTTGCGTAGCGTGTGCTAGGTTAATATAGGCACGTTACGTAGCGAGCGCAGCCACTCACCACTATACAGACGCTTGAACTCACACGCGTAGGCGCAGCGCGGGCCGCGACACGCGTAGACACTGAGCGGTGTCACACAGTACAATACCGCTCACACACACATGACTGCTCCTTAGCCCGGACCGTAACCGGCTAGCTCTGGAAGCGGGGCGGGCGGGAGCAAAACACCTATATTCTGTAGGAGCGTCGAGTCGGCACCTCCGTCGCTGGTCGTCCTCCGCCGGGCCTCCCCCAGGCAACTGGGGGTCTCACCTGGCGGGGACAGACCGCCGAGGTGTCGTGAAGAAAGCGGCGCTGTATGAATCAGCGTCGCGGCGCGCCTACAGAAAAACAACAAGCAACCACTCACACGACCGCACGTAAATATATACGTGCGGTCAACTAAGCTGTAGGCCATTGCAGCCAATATAGTGAGGGGCCTGTTTTAGCAGGCCACCGCATGGCCTCCGCGGCCGGGGGGCATAGCCCCGGAACCGCTCGCCGCTCGCGATCTCTACTACTGCGGGGATCATTCTTGTTCGAGACATCGACCAGAACGGAGCTCTGGCCTACAGTCAGTTGATTAGTACTAGTGACATTATTATATGGAATACATTGACCAGATGTCATGTAAGTTAATTGATATTATTATCTTGATTATTACTGATAACTATGGTTTCTGTAAATGTAATAATATGGCCCATAACGCCAATGTTTTAAAGTGTGTAATGGAATATTCCTAGCTATTGTTATTATGTTGCTATTATTCTGAGTTCTCTTGGACCATTGTCCAAGAGGTATAATTAATTGTTTTTTAAATTAATGATAATTTATGACAATATAATTTGTTGATAGAATACTTTAATACTGTTTCCATGGAGTTTCTTGTCCTTCTTCTTTTGGAACGGAACTCCTTGATTTGGAACGGACAACTAGTTTTCTGATTAATTACTGACAAGCCTAAATTGAAATAAATGTCTAGCTTGTCTTTTTGTGCTTTATTTCATAAAATCCTTTCCCTACATACCATATTCATAGTTACTTTTACACATATTAAATAACTAGTAACCATTCTGATATTCAAAGCGTTATACTTGGGTAATATATGTATACATATAGACTTTTATAGATATATTAAATAACTAGTAACCATTCTGATATTCAAAGCGTTATACTTGGGTAATATATGTATACATATAGACTTTTATAGATATATTAAATAACTAGTAACCATTCTGATATTCAAAGCGTTATACTTGGGTAATATATGTATACATATAGACTTTTATAGATATATTAAATAACTAGTAACCATTCTGATATTCAAAGCGTTATACTTGGGTAATATATGTATACATATAGACTTTTATAGATATATTATACTTCATCATCTAACACCTGCAATCCCCGAAGTGTTAGGCAGAGGTTATAGCGCACCCTTTCACTAGCTATCTTGCTAGAGAAAATCATTGCATTGTAAAACATGTATCTAAAACCGGCTACATTTAGTGTTAGAATACGAACCTGCTCAGAACCCTGCGGTCATTGCATTCGAAGCTCTTTTATATGATTTCTGATCATGTTTACTATGATATTTTCTCGGTTCATCCTCGTCCTGCCCGATATATTATTGACTAGAACAAGCCACTCTCGATAATAGCACATGTAAGTACCGCCACTGCAGCTCGCTGTGGATAATGGACAACATGTTTGCCAGACTATCGTATCTCGGACGTTGTCGGCGATCGTCGGGTAATGTCGGGCGATGTCGGACCCTTTTCATTTTGGATGATCAACAGTTTGCCACTGTCACGCACAGACTCTTTGGAAGTGGCTAGGATTATGCAGTTCATTCTCTCTGGATTGATCTGGTTTGAACCCAGCCAGGCGCTTTATTTTGTTTAAATTATTTCATCATCAGTGCTCTCAAAATGGTGAAGGAAAACATCGTTAGAAAACTGGCACGTCCTAGAACCAAACATTCGAAGATGTGTGACATCTACCAACGCCCACTGGACCCATGAGGTGGACGGCCCATTCCCTCTCACCGAAAGGAAGCCTGCGTCCGATCAGTGGGAACATTATAGGCTGATTAGGATGATCTGGCATGTAAAGTCAGAGAATATAACGGTTAAGCAAATTAAAACCCGTACCCGTACTCGTCAATTTGCCGTGTTATAACTATTTCATACCACTCTTTGACAGTGGTATAAAAGTGCAGTTGTGATTTGAGTATACGGATAATTTAAATTGGTAGTCAATTTGCAATTTGCTAAACAATTAATTTTCCTGAATATACAATGCCCTTGCCTTTTACCACACCCAAGAAAACATAGGGATACGGGTGGCAGTTATATTCGTGATGAGTGTTTCGATTAACTTGAACAAATAGTCCAGTCGATAGTTTGCGGGTGCCATAATTCTTGTTTAGTGGTTATGACTGGGCACGGTTGTAAACTTCAATTATCAAAAGACTTATCTCTAAGGATTAATACAATGTGTATTAATTACAGACTGTTCACATGACGATGTGAAGTTACTATTAAGTATTGGTATCAGCACTATCGAATACCCGATGTCATAAGAAGTATGCCATTAAAAAAAATTCAAAAAGTGTTTTCATAAATTTGTTGACCAAAGACTCCTAGAACGAAAAATTCGAAGACGTGTGACATCTACCAACCCGCACTTGAGCCGCGTGGTGGATTACGGCCCACTCCGTCTCACAGAGAGGAGGCCTGTGTCCCAGCAGTGGGGACGTTATAGGCTGATTATGCTATATTATGGTTGCAAATGTAAGGTGGAAAATATTAATTTAAATTGTAGACCTTTCAGTCTTCAGCTAAAGGTGCAAGTGAAAAATATTGAACTCGGTTAAACGTCGGAGTAGGACATGAATAATTTAACACGAAAACAAAATATTTATATAAATCATTTGTGTTGTTTTGTTTGCAGAGATATTTATACAGAATCAGTAACTTGATTTCTATACAAAAAACTAATAATTCAATGAATAGATAACGCTATCACGGAGTTAAGCGGAGTCTTTTTACCAAAAAGATTAACGACCTACCTCACGCCGACCTATATTGCGATGGACGTTCTACACAGAATACTTTTTTAATGTACCTTAAGTGTTCGTACACACGAGCGGCACGCGTCAACGGCAGAAGCAAGTGCAGCCGTCGACAACGTGCTGCTCGTGTATTAGAGTAAATACACGAGCCGCACGATGTCGACGGCTGCCGTCGACGGCTGCAGTTGAGTACGGTGCTCAAATACACGAGCCGCACGATGTCGACGGCTGCCGTCGACGGCTGCAGTTGAGTACGGTGCTCAAATACACGAGCCGCATGATGTCGACGGCTGCCGTCGACGGCTGCAGTTGCCTCTGCTGTTGACGCGTGTCGCTCGTATGTTTGAGCACTTTGACGTTGACGCGTGTCGCTCGTATGTTTGAGCACTAGTTTGACGTTGATAAGAGTCGCTCGTATGTTTGAGCACTTTGACTTTGACGCGTGTCGCTCGTATGTTTGAGCACTTTGACTTTGACGCGTGTCGCTCGTATGTTTGAGCACTTTGACGTTGACGCGTGTCGCTCGTATATTTGAGCACTTTGATGTTGACGCGTGTCGCTCGTATGTTTGAGCACTAGTTTGAAGTTGATGCGTGTCGCTCGTATGTTTGAGCACTTTGACGTTGATGCGTGTCGCTCGTATGTTTGAGCACTTTGATGTTGATGCGTGTCGCTTGTATGTTTTAGCACTTTGACGTTGATGCGTGTCGCTCGTATGTTTGAGCACTTTGACGTTGATGCGTGTCGCTCGTATGTTTGAGCACTTTGACGTTGATGCGTGTCGCTCGTATGTTTGAGTACTTTGATGTTGATGCGTGTCGCTTGTATGTGAGCACTTTGATGTTGATGCGTGTCGCTAGTATGTTTGAGCACTTTGACGTTGACGCGTGTCGCTGTTATGTTTGAGCACTAGTTTGACGTTGATGCGTGTCGCTCATATGTTTGAGCACTTTGATGTTGATGCGTGTCGCTCGTATGTTTGAGCACTTTGACGTTGACGCGTGTCGTGGAGCACATTGCTGTTGAACCATGCAGCTTGTGTGTATGCACACTAAGATTCTTCCGACAATACTTATTTAAAAGCAACCAAAGATCGGCGTCGACAAAATACAGTGAACCGATGTAACCTTCACCCGGCTTACCTCGGATCCCGGCAACAGTCGGGTTTGATCCGACTTTGACTTCCATTGAACCTTACTTTTGATGTTGACGGCAAATATACGCGCACACTACGACTTAACAATTCACGTAAATTCGGTAAATTCCCCCTTTGTACCCGACCGGAGCCAAAAGAACAGGTCAAGTACGAGTCGGGCTCGCAAACTTACATGTGGTTCCGTACCCCTAAAACTGTAATAAATTATTTTGTTATTGACCATGATAGAGGCCAGATCATACTGTGGGCTGGCTTCCTATGACAGTTAATAAGGTATAGTACTGTTACATACAGGAAGATGGCGTGCATTTACGGTTCATGAATCACTAAACGCGTTTAACTCTAAACATGCATAATAATATACTATATTATTTTTTATTTTATCTCTCTCTATCATCGTCACTTTGACAGTCAATGATAGAAAGAGAACGATGTTTTGTGTAAATGCTTTTACCGCTAAACGCATTTAGTGATTTTGGTGCAAACAGGCCTTAGTAATAAATTTCTGCTGCCACTCTTTGGGTGCGGAACCTTAAAATCGGTCCGAGAGCCCAACTTTATATCATGGAGGATTAGGTGCAGAGCCCAGAGTTTTCACTAGAGGAGCTTTTTTATGTGGCCAGCAGCGATAACAAGTGTACTTAAGTGGCGCCCTCTATCGATCGCGGCGATAATATTAAATTTACTTTAGCTCGTAAAATACACGCTCTCCCATCGATCTAAACGACGAGAGGAGCTGTGTGCTGGTACAAGAAACTACAATGAGGCTCCAATACCTACATGAACTTTTTATGTATGCATAAATCGTGTTTTGTTGTTGGCTCTCGTGTGCTTCGGCACTTGTTGGGATTCGGGTTTCGATGAATACGATTTGTTTTCGGAGTGATTTGATCTTATTGCCGAGTAATTATATATATAATAATGTATAATAATTAACAATTTCGAGTAATTATGTATATGTAATTATTATAGTTTTATGTCTGCTGGACTATATCTGGGAAGTAATTTAAATATTACACAATCCGGAGCAGATTTATTTTGTAGAACATCATCAATCACGAGCTCGGTGTAAATTAGGTTTGGAGTAATAACGACACTCAGGTTCTCGACGTCTACTGCTAACAAAGTGTTTCTCCTTGAACATTCCTGCTTACCTGCTCGATTATGTTATAAATAGAAATATTTTATGTTTAGCTAAAATTTCCTTTTTAATCTGCTGTTGATTATCTCGACAGTATTTCAAACTAGATTGGACACACTTTATTTTAAACATAACCACTGGCAGGTTTACCATACAACAACCATGTTTGGTAACACAGTCGAGCCTCTCTGTGAGCGTCACGAACATAATATTTGTTCCAACCAGGAATGTATCTTTTGCTATTATGACGCGTTTTTTTACATAAATAAGTACGGTCGGCATCTTCCTATAAAATGCTAATGAAACTGTGATACATTGTATCTAACATTTGCACGTGATTAGCATTAGAACACAATGTATGCGCGCAAAACCGAAAATCATCTGGAAAATCTATTAATTTTAATTTAGAATTACAAAACTTTGAATACCTATTCATTAATTTGATTGATATCTCTTTTCCTCCTATTATCTTATTCCAAGTATCTATAGATTGAGTTTACTAATTTGGGTATTATTAAATCAATATTACACTCAATTATTAAAGGAATGTGATCCGACAAATAAACTCCATACAGAACTGACGCGTCTAAAACTAAATGTCGTGCCGCGCTGCTCACCACACAGTGATCGAATGCACCGGTAGCCGTACTCTCAAACGTAAACGTGTCCTTCGGAAGTAGTTCCATATCAACACAACACCATGATTGAATGCACCGGTAGCCGTACTCTCAAACGTAAACGTGTCCTTCGGAATTAGTTCCATATCAACACAACACCATGATCGAATGCACCGGTAGCCGTACTCTCAAACGTAAACGTGTCCTTCGGAAGTAGTTCCATATCAACACAACACCATGATCGAATGCACCGCTAGCCGTACTCTCAAACGTAAACGTGTCCTTCGGAAGTAGTTCCATATCAACACAACACCATGATCGAATGCACCGGTAGCCGTACTCTCAAACGTAAACGTGTCCTTCGGAAGTAGTTCCATATCAACACAATACCATGATCGAATGCACCGGTAGCCGTACTCTCAAACGTAAACGTGTCCTTCGGAAGTAGTTCCATATCAACACAACACCATGATCGAATGCACCGGTAGCCGTACTCTCAAACGTAAACGTGTCCTTCGGAAGTAGTTCCATATCAACACAACACCATGATCGAATGCACCGCTAGCCGTACTCTCAAACGTAAACGTGTCCTTCGGAAGTAGTTCCATATCAACACAACACCATGATCGAATGCACCGGTAGCCGTACTCTCAAACGTAAACGTGTCCTTCGGAAGTAGTTCCATATCAACACAACACCATGATCGAATGCACCGCTAGCCGTACTCTCAAACGTAAACGTGTCCTTCGGAAGTAGTTCCATATCAACACAACACCATGATTGAATGCACCGCTAGCCGTACTCTCAAACGTAAACGTGTCCTTCGGAAGTAGTTCCATATCAACACAACACCATGATCGAATGCACCGGTAGCCGTACTCTCAAACGTAAACGTGTCCTTCGGAAGTAGTTCCATATCAACACAACACCATGATCGAATGCACCGCTAGCCGTACTCTCAAACGTAAACGTGTCCTTCGGAAGTAGTTCCATATCAACACAACACCATGATCAAATGCACCGCTAGCCGTACTCTCAAACGTAAACGTGTCCTTCGGAAGTAGTTCCATATCAACACAACACCATGATCGAATGCACCGCTAGCCGTACTCTCAAACGTAAACGTGTCCTTCGGAAGTAGTTCCATATCAACACAACACCATGATCGAATGCACCGGTAGCCGTACTCTCAAACGTAAACGTGTCCTTCGGAATTAGTTCCATATCAACACAACACCATGATCGAATGCACCGGTAGCCGTACTCTCAAACGTAAACGTGTCCTTCGGAAGTAGTTCCATATCAACACAACACCATGATCGAATGCACCGGTAGCCGTACTCTCAAACGTAAACGTGTCCTTCGGAATTAGTTCCATATCAACACAACACCATGATCGAATGCACCGCTAGCCGTACTCTCAAACGTAAACGTGTCCTTCGGAAGTAGTTCCATATCAACACAACACCATGATCGAATGCACCGGTAGCCGTACTCTCAAACGTAAACGTGTCCTTCGGAAGTAGTTCCATATCAACACAACACCATGATTGAATGCACCGCTAGCCGTACTCTCAAACGTAAACGTGTCCTTCGGAAGTAGTTCCATATCAACACAACACCATGATTGAATGCACCGCTAGCCGTACTCTCAAACGTAAACGTGTCCTTCGGAAGTAGTTCCATATCAACACAACACCATGATTGCTCCCCACGTACAGTTAACAGTTCATTTTAAAAGCGTTCACCTGGATAAGCATTAAGATCACCCAATATAAATACTGATGCAACATAACTGTTCTCAATTATAACAATAATTTCACTTAGATACTCCGTAAATTCGATTGGATCATCAGCTGAGTTAGTATTTAGATAATTACCTATATACACTGAGTTGTATACACTGAGTATATTAATAGGGAACGTCCCACGTGCGCAGTCCTAACAGCTAACAGACGATCACTATTACACTGCACCACTGATACCGTCGCAAACGCTGATTTCCTCCATACAAGTGCAACTCGACCATACGGTCTTCCTATAAGGACTCCGGAAGACGTGTCGACAGTTAAGTAGACTTGCCCACATATGAAAAACCATCATCAATACTATCAAGATAAGGCACATCATGGGGTAAAAGCCAAGTCTCCTGTAATGCAATAACATAGGCGACACGGCACAATCTGCGAACACAATCAGCTGGTCGAATAACATTCTTGCAATTGAATGTAATTGATAAAGTTAGATTCGTTTTGACGTTATTATCCATTAGTTACAACGGGATGATCATTAACAATATCTGAGACTTCTCCTATCTCGAAATTTATAAGTCGTCTGAACATTTCCTTCCGGCCATTTTGTCAGCCAAAAAGTACATAATTTGTGTTTAGGTATAAACAACTTTTACTAACTTTTTTAATGCCTTTCCGACTTTATATGGAGTTTCTCTAATTTTACAACTTCACTAGTTTTTTTCTGTATGTATTCACATACGTTTTTTTCAGATGTATCTTTATTCACATCAGAGATAAAAACAGGTATTTTTATCTCGGCAACTTTAACATTGCCTACTGAATTAGAAGCAGCTATTCCTGTTATGCCAACAAATCTCTTTCTCGTTTTTGAACTTTGCACCAATATCTATTGTTCTTCAGGTTCATTTTTCTTAATCGCCTCTTTTTACAATTTTTGCCGAAGTCTGTTGTTTATATGCATCACCTACGGCTACTAAGCTATCGTTCTCAAGCACAGTCGAGTTAACAGGTGCAAGAGAGACGAGTTTATTCAGAGTTTCACCTCCGGTATGGGTGTGTACGAGAGAGCGATATATCGGGACCTGCGGCATTGGTATTTCGCTTGCACTATCTTGAGTCGACTATTCTTACGACTGGAACGCGGTACATTGATGATGTCTACCAAGACATCGTCAATGTACCGCGTTCCAGTCGTAAGACACATCCCCACATCCCGGTGGCACAGTTCATCATGTACCCTCCTCCTCTTTTCTTCATATTAACATTCGAATTAATTAACGGACTCGATTTTTCCAAATTCGCTTTTACTTTCAATTCTTCTAACTATACATTTGTCACATCGTCGCTGTTTATATCTTCAATTTCGTTCCGTAAAACCAATATATTCTTCAATAATTTAGTGACGTCGACGTGATCAAAACTAACTGGTGGTAGTTTGTGTAGGTCGTACGCGACAAACACTAGTAATTTAGTCCAGGGTCTATTGTTTTAAACACAGTTGTCATATCTTCCAGGTCTTTTTGTTTCTTGTTCTTGCATCTCGACACCAGTTTTTTTGTTGTTTTTGTGGATATAAGCAACTACTTCTTCGCCTTATCTATTTCCTCTTCAAAAAATGCAGTTTCACATATCTTAATCAAGCTTTCAAGTAGCCAAATTCTGGGCAGAGTCCATTTAGATTGCTATCGATACGCTAAAAAGAAGATTATCGACTACATGATGCCGATTTCGTATGAAAGCAGGACTTCCGATATCACTAGGTTACAACTCGTATACTTTAGGTTATATTCTCTTAAGACAAAATCGGCGACCGCTAATGACAGCACGCGCGCGATGAAGTTTCACACTGGAGGTGGATGACGTACGTCCTTCAGGCATACGCACAGTCGTGTAACACTCAGGCCGTGTCCTAACTAAAAGAGACTGTTGCGCGAAAGCACGACCGTCGCGTTTTTTAATACGAATATGACGTCCTCAAAAACCAATCAATCTGCCTAGCCTTTGATGCTTTGCCTGTGATTTTACATGGAGCGATTGTCTATCTGACCTCCATAACCCAATTACTGGGTAACACGATATCTCTGGTAAGACTGGTTGTCAGACTTTCGGGCTTTTGCCTACCCGTACGTAACGACCATCGACTAAGCGTGCTTTCCGAGGCACGGAGGGGTCTCGTTATATAATAGGTGGTCACCCATCCACGAACTGACCCCGGCAAGTGTAGCTTAACCTTCGATCGATCCGTGCGGCCGTTATCATGTAACCACGAGCAATTGTCACGCGCGATCAATAAGTCAGGAATGTACGTCATAATTTGTATTAAAAACGGTCGCGTATTCGCGCAATAATTATAATCGCTTTCGGTTAGGACACAGGGTCAGTCTGTCAAGTCATCAACGAGGTCAATACTTACATGTCTGTCTATCTGTCATACGATCTTACAAAATAATTATATTGTGTGTGTGTAAGCGACAACATTCTACCCATCATCAGCTATTTCGTTTTATAATGCATAATATAATAAAGGAAATAAAAACTTTAGTTTCTTAGACATGTTCAGAAATTCCCGTGACTTTATGAGTATGTAGCAAGTTTCATAAAACTGTAGGTAGTCAGTGAGGCAGGTCGGCTTCCACTTCATAATTCATGGACAGGACCCCGAGGGGTCCACAGTAGTGGAAACTATTCTCTCTCGTGTGTACCCTCGCAAAGAAATATATAAATACGTAAACGGACCAAATGGATTTTATGTTCAGAAGGAATTTGGCCGCTTGGAACTGACTAATTTTTGTATTTGAATTTAGGTTCAAAGTCAACACACGTTGGGTTTAAGAGTTGTGAAGAGTTCTTGATAAAAAGTCTTCTCATTTAAAGCCTGAATATATTTAAATGTGAAAATGATAACTTTGCGTTCTAACCTTGGTGAACTGGCAGTATGGGTCTACACTTTACTGCCTCCTTTTTTCGGGCAGTTATAAAATGTTTTCTAAAGTTGTTTGGCTTAAAATTAAACCCGCGCTCAGAGGGCGCGATTGCGACGAAACAAGTATAGAGTTAGAATATTATAATAATACTCTAGTTAGTGGATTCTGAAACATTTCTCCGACTTTCGTTTCGCCGTTGAACGGTTCACCGATAGAACGATTCAAGAGATAAAGTTTATCGTGTGTTGAATATTTCTGGTACTAGTTGCAATGTGTCAGTTTCATAGAAATGCTTTTCAACATCTGCCTAGCCTTATTCCCACTATGTTGGGGTTGGCTTTCAGTCTAACCAGATGCAGCTAAATACCAATCTGACCTCCACAGTGTTGTGAACATACTGGTAAAGTGGCTGTTTAGTATAATGTTACTAGTGCTACCACGGAGGAAATTATAACTTGTTTTCATAAAAATATTTGTATCATGTTTTAATTCAAATATTATATTCTATTCTATTCCTAAGTATAAATAAGACACAATCTCAGGTAAATATCAATTGTTACTCTTTCACGTAATAAAAAAAAATTAAATTATATTTAAATGTACATTTAAATCCTGATTCCACCAGACTCTACTGTATCACAGATCTTGTATAACATCAAACAACACTATTCTCTGAATCCTCGCCTCACTCAGGAGTCGGGCCAGTCGGCCACTCGATCTCTTTCAATTACGTCAACTTTGCGTCTCTTCGTCTTCGTCTGGCTGTAGTACCTTTTGTTTGCAAACTCCTTGTTTAATTTATTTAAATTATTGTTCACGACAATTATGGGCTAAAGTTTGATGACTACGAGGGGAACGAGTGGCTCTTGGCGTCCAGTACGGCGAGACCGGGGTACGAATAAAAGTCATAGAGCGCATAATGTTTTGTTGTATGACGCTGCCTTGCCTATTGCCAACTATGTTGGGGTCGGTATCCAATTTCACAAGATGTAGCTGAATTCCAATATTTTACATGGAGCAACAGCTGCCTACCTGACTTTTTTTTTTCGGTATAGATTTGTATAAATTACTCAAACTATTATGAATGTCACTCTTTTAGAAGTAAAAATTGTTTATTCTGAACAAACAACAAAGATCTCTTTTAGATTGTTGCTTGTCTATAGTTGAAAAAACCGATTTTTCAGTACAGTCTTATTGTTTTCATTGTTTCCATAAAGTGATAGTTTGATTTGAGACCTTATTATGTAGGTCTGTGGACTATAGTGCAAGTATACTTTTTATTTATTTATTAAGGTACACCAACAGCTTCCATGTATACCTACATTATCTTAAGTACTATAATCACAAAAGTCTCGCTCGTACACAGTCGTCAATTACAGGTTTACCAGCAATCTTGGAAATAAGTGATCACACACAATGATCTCAAACCTAAAGGCTAGAACTTAATAAAAATATGGCAAAATACTTCTTACACTTAAGATTAATAACAAAAATTAAAATAAAAAGACGAACAACATTGCAATTTTGCCCACTTAAAACTAAGACTAAGTAAATAATATAAATAGAAATGAGATCATAGTGGAAAGTATAGCTTCTAAAATAAATTATAAAAAGGTACTTGCACTATGTGTTGTGGGTGTTTTATTTCTAGTTTTTCAATAATCTTTGTCAATCTGTGAATACACCTGACGATACTACAGACACTAAAACAAACGGCTAAGGCGTTATCTTTATAAATAAAAATGAAATACTGTTCGTTGGTAAGCGCATCACTTGAGACCGGCTGGACCGATTGGGTTACATGATATTTGTTTTAAAATGTTCGTAATAGTTCGGATTAGTTTTGTTAGAAAAAATTGGCTGGACATACGGAAATTTCGGAAAAAATTTAAAGAGCTTTTTTCCGATGAGATTTTTGTACGAATTTTTGAAATTTGGACAGGACAACGGCTGTCGGGTTTGCTAGTAAACACATTAAAAAAAATAATTAAACTTTATACTGAACTTTATATTGAACACATCGTCGGTTCATTTTGCTTTTGCACGAGCTCTATATCTCATTCATACTGTGAGGTCCCTCGGGGCCGCGGGGTGAGACGGCGCTTCGAATTGTCATCCACTTCAGTTTGTTTGTTTTGGTTCCATTTTAATTATACCTCTCCAGATTTCGGAGTAATTTTAATTATACTTAGGGATTAAAAACTACAAAGAACAAACGCCGGATTTTGATTATAACAGATTATAATTATACAACTCACTGTTTATGTAGCATTTCAACAAACATGTCGATGAAAGCAACTGAAATTAGTAGACACTACACCGTTCGGAATATGTCTTACGATTTCGTGTTCAAATCATACCTAGTTAATTTATTTCGTGTTGTGATCTTGTGAAGTAACATTCTCGCGTGTGATGTTTGTCAGATGACGTTGTCACGTGAACCCGAGCGGAGGAAATTAATATATTCGACGATAACTACCCGACAGACGTGCAACATGGCGCTGGTGCATACGTCAATACAGAAGCTATCATTTGATGCGAACAACGACACGCTAACGTGAAGAAAATTTCGAAAATTTCACGGGGCAGCCAATATCGTACCTACAACCTCATCATTATTTATTTTGTAAAAGGATAACAATTTTTTTTTAACAATCGTCAAGTACTTATTATGTTTTGGTTAAGTTCTTCTGACCATCATTAGGTACGTACTGAGTGTAACATATCCAGCGCTACATTCCCAGACACCTGCGGTCGTTCTCCTAATTACTAGTAGTAAAACAAATCCTGCTCCTAGCACAGCGGGGCAATAAAAGGCACTAATGGCAGTATTGATTGGTGCCACATTATAGCCCGTGTAGCCCGGTGTAGTCCGGCCATCATTGCGCATCGCTAAGTAGTGCTAAGTGGACATTAAGAGAGTTTTATGATTATGTGTGTGTGTTGTGATTAGTGCTTTTATGGTAATTATGTGCGTTTGATGATGATGGCGCAGTGGTTGGAAGGATGGTTACTGAGCGTGGGGTGTTAGGTTCGATTCATTTTGGAAAAACTATATATATATTACTATTTATATTTTATGCTATTTTTACATAATACTTGTATAAAGTAAAATACCTACTAATGAGAAACAATTTTTCGACTGTTTTTATAGAAAATATGACAAAACAAGTAAGAAAGTTAACAGTAATGAGAATGTTATACAATAAAGTACAGCAGTGGAGATCCAGCCGCAACAAACAAAAAGAAATTCTATTTGTCAATACATACGGTCTCTAAAGAATTGTTCTTCCTCGCATGAACCTGCGGGGTTCACTTGTTTACTAGTTGTTACTAACTACCACCTCACAGGTCGCTAACAGAAGGTTCACTATCTTTCACTGTTTTGTCTTTTGCATTTTCATTATGTATATTGTGTTAATGATACAAAGTCGTTGCCTTCTTTTGGTACATAAATAACAAAGATAGGTTGTATTTAAAACCTTGCATTGCTTATTTTAAGACATTTTATTATATAAAGACTTTACTGTAATCTATGTAGATTGTGGCAGCTTCATGTGAAGCTGCTGGGTATTTTTTCGATGTTTTTAAAACGTTTATCTTGCACGTTTGCGTTTTCTTTTGTCTCATTTCTTAGGTTACTTACTCGTAGTTCTTACTGAGACAATTTATACAATTTGGAGTCCGTGTATCACGGGTCGGTTTCTCTCAGTCGTCAGTTTATTTAATTCGCCAGTTTTGTTGATTAGTCAGTTTCACTGATTCTTCAGTTTTTCCGATAAGACAGTTCCTTTTTAGGGTTCCGTACCCAAAGGGTAAAAACGGGACCCTAGTATTATTAAGACTCCACTGTCCGTCCGTCTGTCTGTCTGTCTGTCTGTCTGTCACCAAGCTGTATCTCATGAACCGTGATAGCTAGACAGTTGAAATTTTCACAAATGATGTATTCTGTTGCCGCTATAACAAAAAATACTAAAAACAGAATAAAAGAAATATTTAAGGGGGGCTCCCATACAACAAACGTGATTATTTTTTTGCCGTTATTTGGCTCGATATGAATAACCACAACAGGTAGACGCTTGAAATATTCACAGAATATTTAATTGTATATTCCCTTTAAAAATAAATAATTAAATCAAAATAAAATAACTATTTAAGGGGGCTTCCATACAACAGACGTGACTTTTTTGCCGTTTTTTGCTCGATATTAATAACGGCAACAGGTAGACGCTTGAAATATTTACAGAATAGGTACTTAGTTGTACCTATATTCACTTTAAAAATAAATTATCAAATTAAAATATTATAAACTAGCTTCAGCCCGCGACTTCGTCCGCGTGAAATTTCTCTTTCCCCCAACCCACCCGTCGCATCGCATCGCCTGACCGCACTACTACTTCGTTTTCGCTTTCGTTCTGACTTTTTTTCTTTTTTCTCGGCTCCAAAGGGTGCTAGCGTGATGTTAAATAGCCTATAGCCTTCCTCAAAAATTGGGCTATCAAACGCAAAAAGAATTTTTGAAATCCGACTGGTAGTTCCGAAGATTACCCCCTACATACAAACTTACAAACAAATTTTACCTCTTTATAATATTAGTATAGATTAAGGGGGGCTCTCATACAACAAACGAGATTTTTTTATATATGTAGTGTTAAATATTGTACGATGGTACGGAACCCTTCGTGTGCGAGTCCGACTCGCACTTGGCCGGTTTTTTAAACGTGGTTTGAGTAATGTGGGCCTTTTTATGTTGTATGCAAGTGGGTTTAACCTAGTGTACCAGTAATGTGAGTCGATAGAATCTGTCTGTTAACAAACTAGAGCTGGCAACATGAACACAACGCGCCGTGGGGACCTCTCTGTTACTAGGATACTAGCTATGTATAGGAGATATAGCTGGATACTGCAGTTACATACATGATCGAAGAATGTTGCGAAATTATTCACAACTTGCTAGGAAGAGAACTATTATGACTGTGACACTTCTGATCACATTGCATACATGGTGGTTATCGGTGACGACATCTCTCGGAAGCTCATGACTTGTATCGAGAGGTCACACTTTACTTCTGCTTTATAGCCGTTATAAACAGATGTAACACATACCACACACATGTTATTAAAAATAATGTTTTTAATACTGTTACATATCTAAACAACTCACCAGTGCCTTTTGGGCACTGTTCCTGTTGACAGCGATGCGGACGAATTCTTTGATGCCCTATGATTATTTTACTTATTTTTTTATATAAATGTACATATTATTATAGTTTATATGTTATCTTAAATTATAGATATAAATAGATGTATATATTAAACTGAATGAAATAAAGAAACACTCACCAATCTACGACTAAAGGTTATCTCAAACACGTCCGAATGGTACACGACTGCGTGTGTGCTATCGCAAGTCGTTAGCAGTGCATCCTTGAATGTTCTTATTTCCTGGTACCACGGCGAGTGCTGCCAGATAAGACTCTCATCTGATACTGTTTACAGCATCACTGGGACGCGGACCAGAAGTAATCTCATTCTAGATTGTGTAAACTTAACGTCGGGATTTAATATTGAGAGAATATCTTTGAAAACATTTATTTAGAAAACTATTGAGCCATTTTCTCGATGTAAAGGGTGTATTTAGTTTGAAGCCTTTTTGTGAAGAATAATTATTTGCTGTATTGACCTTCCTGTTCCGAACCTACCTTAGATTTGTATTAAAAGGTAAAAGCTATTGAATTTGCAAACGGGGAAATCTTTGCTGATTTTATGTATGCATGATTTTGAGTGTTCTTTTGCAATAAACACTAAGTCTGTGTAAACTGACTGAAAATGTACACAGCTTCTGATTGCCGCAGTGGATTTATAGTGTATCGCTTCTCCGGTACAAAGATGTAGTCATAACTCGGAGCGTGTGGCTACACAAATGTTTATCTCCACTCGCTTTCTACTACAAATAACAGACTTTGTAGCTTCAAACAAAGTGCGAAGAAACATCCTTATGACAGCTGCGAGTATGCTTTACGTCTTATAACTTCCCAGGCAGCTGCCCATATTAGTAATAAGTAACTCTTAACATAGGGCATTTGAATCTTAATTATATTATACCTAATACAGATTCGACATTTAGGAGCTTCTCCTTCAAAAACGTTTATTTATTACTTCTTGAAACCTTAACCTTGAAAATGCTCATCCAATCAAAATGCTCTCCTAGAAAAATTTCTCGCTCACACAAAGTCTTAGCATGACATCCCCGTGTCGTCGTAATGCCAGAGACGTGCCTCCCGTGCGCGTGGATAACTCCGTGCATGCCGCTTGTGCGGGCGGATTACCCCGCGCATGAACTTGATCTGTGCATGAACGTCGCCGTGTTATCACGTGTATGTGAACGCAGGCTTGAGAACGGTTCTGTTTCTTTTAATAGACTAACCAGACAGCATTTTATTGAATTGAAATAATCCCTCTTTTAACAAAGGTTTGAGAGCTTTGTTAAGAGAGAAGAAGAGAACTTTGTTGACTTTGTTGTTGTTTGTCTTTGCGAAGAGAGCTTTGTTGCATGCAATGTAATGCCGATGTGCGGAGGGGAGTCGGATATAAAACGTTAGTATCTACCGAGGGGTCATTTCTAGAGATTAGATTGTTAGAATAGTGTCTGTTTACTGATCGGTTCTGGTCACTGTTCTGTTAACTGATAGCTGAAGGCTTCGAAGCTTTTTGACAGTCAAAGCATACTAGCGTAACAGAAATCTTGAATGTTTTTTTGGGTTCCATAGCCCAAAAAAAAATGGAACCCTTATAAGATCACTTCGTTGTCCGTCTGTCTGTTCGTCTGTGAAGACCCTTTTTCTCAGGAACGCGTAGATCAAATACTCAGGGCTGCAATCTTTTGAAACAGTGAAAAAAATCAAACTTCCAAGTTAACGAAATCAAAAGATACGGGCGTTTATGTTCCGTTTACGCCGCATATTTGGACACTCGCAAGGTAATCAAAACCTATAGAGTACTTCCCGTTGATCTAGAATCATGAAATTTGGCGAGAAGCAATGGCATGTAGCACAAGTAAAGGGAAAAATCCAAAAACCGTAAATTTGTAGTTACATACCTACAAATGTGTACGGAACCCTCAGTGCGCAAGTCCGACTCGCACTAGACGGGTTTTTTTTTATTAAATCTTAATCTTAGTATAAAATAAGAAATAATTGTTTGTGTTGTTTTTTTATTTTAGTAAAGTTTAGTAGAGAAGTATGCCCTATAGAAAAACGAACTTCCATCAAACAACTAACAACACTGTAATATAACTTATCAGTAATTACATGATGAAACTTATCACAACAAACATATTATACAGACTAAGTTCCACCGGAAAATTAATAGGCTTTAGTTTACTTGTACGAAGATCCCTATACATTTATCAGTTCAGTGTCCCTCTCACCCATCTCACTTTACTGTACCTATATGTTCCCAGTTATTGCACTTCACATGGTAATATTCCTAAATTACAATACACTTCCAGTGGAAGATGGTCCGACCAGTAAACATCAGAACATACCTCTAGTTGTTTCCCGTACTGTCTGACACTGAACCCGCTCATACCTTCACGTTGTCAGTCTCACGCTGCTGCACGCACAGCCGTAACGGAAGAGACCCCTCCCGTCCGTCACACCGCCGCCACCCCGCACAGACGACCACCCCGCACGCTTGATGATGTATCTACCGCTGACCTACTGGTGTACTCCAAGTTTTTATCAATACTTTCAATAATCGCAGTATCGTGAGGCAAGAGCCACGTCTCCAGCAGAGCAATAACGTGTGAGTATCTTGTAACAGACTTTCAATTGAAACTAACTATTTTGGTACTCGGAGGAATTGTAGTAGTCATCATAAACTATACGCTTTTTATAATAACCTCTGTCCCTTGACCAGTGACGCTTGTTTCAAGTTAAATAGTTCCTTATTCACTTGTTCAACGTCGCATATTCCTGCCTTATCACCTACTTGATCTTTTAGTATAATTATGTCTTTTAGCAAACTCGTGACATCAATATGGTCACAAGTGACCGGCGGTAGTTCTCGTCTCTCGAGCGACAGATATGGGAACACACTCCGCTGAAGTACACTTAATGAGTGATTGATATCTTCATGGTCTCGTTGTACTTTTCTGTCTGCTTTCTTTTTTCTTTTCACCGTCTTCTGTTTTATCTGCACTGACTGGTAAAGCAAGTCTTGTACCACCATTGTTTCGTCCGATATACCTAATGCGAAAAGTTGAAAAAATTTTCAATAATAAATCAACAGCATGCGCGTCCCAATTTTTGTGTAACAACTAAACGCAATTTAGATGAATCACATTCCGTTCCACGTCACTTCAGCTCCTTTCACTATCACTATTGTCTTCAATATTGAAAGTCGTAAGTACCACGTCGAGTATATTCTAGTGAACCCATTATTTAGCTCCATATTTTACCGTAATATGCGATAGCACATGATGTGCAATTTTTATAAAGCACCTGGTGACCGGCCATTACTCGCAACCTGCCAAAACTCGTAACTTCGGGACTGCAGTGTTCGGAGGACTTTGACTTACAATAAATGTACCAGAATCGATTCTTGAGAAGAGGGAAGTTATGGACTGTATTTAAATGATGGCTGAGGAACCGTTTAGGTATGTACTATTGTACGCTGGTATTTTACGAAATCGTATTCTTGCAGAATACCAAAGGAAGGCATGATTAACATACTATTACATAGTTTTGTAGATTTGAATCGTGCAAAGAACACTTGATTTCATTTATTCCGATCTAATACCAAGAACTAATACCACTGGTATTTGTTTCAACTCACATTCATTTTCTATTCCGAACGGATACCATTGTTGAAACTAATACCAAAACAAGTTCAAAGACATAAGGTACAGTCAGTAAGAATGCTTTGTATGTAATTATAAGACTTATGTATTCCCTACATTTAAGTATTATACAGTGCCGTGGTTTCGGCTTGGTGAGTGTATCTGTATACATTTAAGTCATGTGGAACAATTGTAATACTTAAAACCTATTACCTTTTATAATAATTATGTAGGCAATGTATAATTCAATGTTGTTAAGTAGCTGCCGAGCTGCTCCTGCCTCGAGGTAGGAAGGCACTGCGGACACTAGAGGCTTCTACAACGTTCTCGGAACAGGCTGAGCCAAACGGAATTCTAAGAATTGCCTGAATTGCTCTGGATCGATGGATCTGGCATACTGGCTTTTGGTTAAACTTAAGTGAATGTTAATAATATAAATGTTGCCGAGTGGTGAAATATGGCTCAGCTTTAATGTATTTAACACCTATTATGTATTACCTACCCATATTTATAAAATAAATGTCTATTGTAATGTCTTATTCTGAGTTAGTCTCTTCCGGGAATCGCGTTTCTGATAATCTTGTAAATAAAATAGAAGGTTGCTCATCTACTTTAAATATTATCCATTGAAGAATAATTATTTTTTAATGGATATTATTTGTATGCTATGCTCGGAGTCTCTTTGAAGGATAAAATCAGGAATGAAATTATCCGGAAAAGAACCGGAGTTACCGACATAGCTTGCAGAGTAAGCAAACTGAAGTGGCAGTAGGCTGGCCATGTTTGTCGACGGACCGATGGCCAGTGGAGCAGACGAGTCCTGGAGTGGGGACCGCGTATTGGCAAGCGTTGTGTGGGACGCCCCCTAGCTAGATGGACGGACTACCTAAAGAAGGTGGCTGGGACGGACTGGGTGTGGAAGGCGTTTTGAGAGCGGTATAGTATTTGACAGTGTACTTCAACGTTAGTATAGCTCTCTCGACAGATAACCTTTGCCGAATACCAAACTGCGCATCATGCAGCCTGAGATGAAACGCGAGGTGAGTAACAAGCACCCTGTCAAACTACCAATCATTGTGGCTAATGAAATTGGTCTATAGTTATATATAGCTCTTGTCCGCGATATCACCTGTCCGACTCTTAACAATACTTCAGTTCTGTGGTCAATGTGCATGACATACACACATTGTACAATAATGTGCATGACTTATACACACATTGTACAATAATGTGCATGACATACACACATTGTACAATAATGTGCATGACTTATACACACATTGTACAATAATGTCGGCACACGAGGCAGATGAACACATGATGATGCTAATGCTCAATACTGAGCCCATCATGTCCTGGAGACTTCCCCATCTACATATTCCTTACAGCAGCTCTAACTTCCTTACAATTAAAGAGCAATAAGTCAGATGTATCAGAAGGGCAAGAGGAATCAGCATCAGGCATCTGCATTCTGCTACTAATTGGCGATTCTACCTAAAAGTGGTATTTAAATAGATTGGCTATTCCGGTCCTATCACCGACTCCATTAATATTTACAGATAAACTAGGTTCACTAACAATTGTTTTTGCCTTTTTCCAAAATTGATCAAACTGCTTTCCGTAATGATGGTCAGCCAGAACATCCATGGCACATGGGTTCCGTAATGATGGTCAGCCAGAACATCCATGGCACATGGGTTCCTGGTGACTAACACACCACCTTAACCTAGATGTAGAAACGATGCGACTAGTCCTCATTTCATCATACACTAAACGTTCTCTTGGTTGCCACATGACACCCCACTTTGAACCTTGCGTGTAGCTGACTGTGGAACATTAACATGTGATTCCAACCCGATATCCGTGTTCCAACCCTTCACACGCCGGTTCTCACTTAAAATTATATTGTTTTTTAACCGACTTCAAAAAAGGAGGTTCTGTATTCGACCCGTATGTATGTGTGTATGTTTGTATGTCCGTAATTTTCTCAAAAACTTACGAACTAATTTTGATAATTATTTCACTAATGTGATCTACATACTTTCAGGAAGGTTTTAGTATACATTATGTAATTATTCTTATGTACGATGTTATATGCATAAATTTACTGCATCTCCGGCATTTCTATGCGAATTTTGTGATGATTCTTCTAGTCGGTGTCTTCAATTCTTCAATGCACTAGTGTTATTTGAATTTTTGTGGAGTAGGTACAACAAAAAAGTGAAAAATAAAAACTTTTTTATAAAAAAAAACAATCGACTTAAAAAAAAAACTACAAAGTGATAAATTAAATAACTTTAATTTCGGAAGTCGGTGTCAAAAAACGAAAATGCGGAACCAACGACACCGACTTCCGAAATTAAAGTTATTTATCACTTTGTAGTTTGTTTTTTGAAGTCGGTAGTTTTTTTTGTAAAAAAGTTTTATTTAACATAGTTTTTAATTGAACAGCTGCGTCAAAGAGAGCCTTGATAATTTATTTTATTTATTTATTTATTTAGGTTAGCCTACAATTGTACACGTTACATTTCATTTAAAAGTACACGATATCCATTTATAAGTGCAACAATCACTTACAGGCTAACACCGCATGCACTATTTTATTTATATTATACGTTTTTTTTTTTTTTGTACAATTAATTATTTATTTTGAATGAATATAAAACAAAGCATAATTCTTGGAATTTAACAAACAAATCAACGTTATCAAACCAAATATATTAAATTAATTGGTAATGAAATAACAGATAAATAAATTAAATTAAACTAAGATTAAATAATTGATTTACATTTGATAATTATTAAAAATTAAGTACTTATATTAATTAACAAATTGGCCATCATCCATAAATGATGTCTTACTGGCGTGAATAGTATTCAATAATTAACTTACGAAATTTTCCTATGCTATCGTGGTGAACGTCGACCAGGTCACTGCAACTGTTTAGGATTTTACACATTCGCGGTATCGGTGAGTTAGCACCTAGTACAGTTCTACGCAAGGGCGGGTGAAGCGGAGTGATGGGATTTCGAGGATAGCGGGTTGGGGCACGAAATTTGAGGAGACTCAGTAACTGTGGACAGTCTATTTGCTTTCTGATTAGTTTGTATAGAAACAGGGCATCCATAACTTCTCTTCGAGTCGATAACGAGAGCATCTTGAAAGTTCGCAGACGGGATACATAGGAGGGCAGCTGTTTGCTTTTTCCTTTGCAAAAAGCAAGGTGCCATAGGAATCGTTTCTGGACCCTTTCTAAGAGAAGTTTATGAGTAGCGTAGTGGGGTCTCCATACGACACTACAATACTCCAGTATGCTTTGTACAAGGCTATTATACAACAATATTTTAGTGCTGACCTGTTTGAAATCCTTCGTATTGCGTAGTACAAATCCTAACATTTTGGAGGCTTTTTTAATAGTGTTTTCAATGTGGGGGATAAAAGTAACTTTCTTGTCGAACAACACTCCTAGGTCCCTTATAGTTTCAACTTCATTAATTTTTTGTCTGTCTATAAAGTAGCTCGAATGGATGGGGTGAACTTTCCTAGAAAATGATAAGTAGTAGCATTTATTGAAGTTCAATTCCATTTTATTATTCCGACACCATTCAATTACTCTATTCAGATCATCCTGCAAAAGCTCAGCATCATTTGATGATTCGATTACCCTGGCAAACTTTAAGTCATCCGCTTACTACTTAATACTTATATTAATACTTACATACTTACGCGTTATCTACAATAATACTGACATACGTGTTATCTATTACAACCTTATGACTCAAGTCATAACAACATTGCTCTGAACATTTCGCGAACCATTATTAGTTATTTGTAAATTATTTACTTATACTCATTTCATCTAAAGTCCGCTCCCCGTATCACTTTGTTAATCCCCTTACTAATGCCAGTTATTTTATTTTATTTTTCAAATTAATATCTTTATTTGGGTATTTTCTCGTGGTCCTACTATTTTGTCCTACCAGTAGGTCCACGAGGGTATGTTATTGCTGTTGGTCCTACTGAAGTTTTGAAACTAAAATGTACCTCCTGTATATAGGAATTGACTGGATAGGTGTGGGGCGTGTCTCAGTTTCAGTCTTCATACTGCCTTCTCTTTATATCTTAGAAAGCATTTTGTATATTCGCAAAAACTTAGGACTTTTCAAAATAAGAAGCGATTTCCATAATAAGTATAAATACACGTAGTAAACATGAAATTGTGATACCTAACTAAAACAAGCTAGTCCTTTCTTATAAACAGTATCCGCTTTTATAACAAGTTGCCAATGCCAAAGTGCCCATGTTGGTATAAATGAAATATTTTTTTTCTCATTGATAATAATACAGATACAAATTACGATATTGATTAAGTAAATTGTTTATTAACAAAAAAAAAAAAAAACATTTCATTAATATTTTAATAATGAAGTACTTGATAACATTCTAAAATCTCAATTAGAATTAATTCATGGTGTTAATAAAACAACCGGTAATTTTTTATTAGATAAATTATAAAGAAGTAATATGGGAACAATAAACAAAATGCACTTGCCCTAAGTAACATTAACTCATTATAATACACTGTCTATTTCTATGTATCTACAATATTTCTGTGCTACTGACGACTAGAGCTAGTATTACTGAACCGTTGAGTATTTTGCTGCACAGGAAAAGGTCGCAAGATGATTCTTTATTAGTTCACTTGGAATCCCTCAGTGAGCACGTGGCTGTGAGCACGTGGCTGTGAGCACGTGGCTGTGAGCACGTGGCTGTGAGCACGTGGCTGTGAGCACGTGGCTGTGAGCACGTGGCTGTGAGCACGTGGCTGTGAGCACGTGGCTGTGAGCACGTGGCTGTGAGCACGTGGCTGTGAGCACGTGGCTGTGATTTATTAGTTCACTTGGAATCCCTCAGTGAGCACGTGGCTGTGATTTATTAGTTCACTTGGAATCCCTCAGTGAGCACGTGGCTGTGATTTATTTCATAAACGCGTAATAAATGATGTGTTCATGTTTACATGAATGTAGCGCCCAGTTAGCTCCTAATTACCTGACTGACACAACAATTAAATATTATTGTCTATGCTTACTAAATATTTGGAAGTGTTCGCCAACATTATTTATGTGTACACGATACGTGTATATTTCTATTTCGGATCACAAATAACAGATATCTATATATTTCCTCTCTTGAAGACTATGGTAATGGTAGAGCAGATGTATTCTAGGAATATTACTTTCTAATGCTCGTATATTCCGTCGAGTACATGTATGTGAGGGTGTGTGCACACATGTCACCCGCCACGTAAGGGTGTGTGCACACATGTCATCCGCCACGTAAGGGTGTGTGCACACGGGCGCGTCGCAGAGACAAATTAGTGCGAGGCAGTCCACTTACGTTACTCACGCTCGCCGCGCGCTGTCGTATATTTATTGGATATTTTCTCACAGTTTGCGCGACAGATGGGATATCATATAGTCTGCGCGCGCAATGTCGCTCAGGCGTTATTTTTTTTACTGATATTAGTACTTTTGTTGGATTGTGACACTTATAAAGTTTTTGTTCGTCGCTGTGCTCTGGAAATAGACGTGTCACTGTCTGCTTCTTTTTAGAATGTGTCAGTGAACGTGTCAGACCAAGAATATAACGATAAACAACCATACAATAGACAAAACAATATTTTGTTGTAGGTGTTCCAAAAGTAATAACTACTTTTCACAAATTACTTGTCACAACCAAATTATAACGAAGTTACTGTCTATGATTTGGCAATTACTTTTTAGGGTTCCGTACCTAAAAAGGAAAAACGGAACCCTTAGAAGATCACTTTGTTGTCCGTCTGCATGTCCGTCTGTCAAGACCCTTTTTTCTGGAATGCGTGAAGTTATCAAGTTGAAATTAATAGCAAATACTCAAGGCTGCAATTCCTTGAAATTGTAAAAAAATCAAACTTCTAAGTCAACGCAATCAAAAGCTACGGGCGTTTATGTTCCGTATACGCCGCATATTTTGACACTTGCAAGGGTATCAAAACCTGTAGGGTACTTCCCGTTGACCTAGAATTATGAAATTCGGCAAGAAGCAATGTCATGTAGCTCAAGTAAAGGAAAAAAATCGAAAAAAAATCCGTGATGAAAAAAATCGGTGCGCGAGTCCGATTCGGACTTGACCGGATTTTTTTAAAATATATAATACTGTCCTGTACTTTATACATTTATACTTTCATCGATGCAGCGGTGAACTTATTCTAATCTCCTCTCTTGTTATAACTTGTTGGTTCTTTCTTCAAGCGTACAATCCATACAATCATTATTTTAGTTAATTAAGGGCGTTGTTCGTGTGGCGAGTGGCTTTTGTTTCTTGTTCATTTCGTTCATTCATTCTTCTATACTTTGAAGTTCCCTCTGTAAAGGGCGCCGAATTTTAGACTCAGTCGGTACAAAGGCTGCGGTGTTCATTAAATTAATTTGTTCTTTCTAGCACTTTGTGTTGGTTAAGAAAATTGTGGCCTACTGCCACAATTTTCCTATATGTGCATGTTCTAAAAGAGGACTAAGTAACTGATTACAAACCCCAATCATAAAGATTGCAAATCGGACTACAGAATAAGTAAGGCTTTGTGCCGCGTCGTCTTGAGCGCAAGCACCTGTGTGATAGGCACTTTGTAAAGGTCAATGTGTCATTCTTAATAAATACCGCGGCTCTTACGTCAAGTGGATGGCGGGTATTCACTGCTGATAGAACCAGCACTGCTAGCCCTCTCGGCTGTTGCAACAAGTCTGTCAGCAAGATTGGACACAGAGCTAACTTATCCTTAAGAAACTAGTGAAGCACCTACCAATGTATTACTCTGCCTAAAACATACTTCCTTTGAACTAAATAGTCCTAATAAAATTATAATCTCAATTCTAAAGAAGCGAAAATAATGCTCTCATATAATAAACCGCTAGTTTTAATGACTCAAATACGAGGACCTACAAAGAGAAGTACACCCGCATCTGTGAGTGTGTCAAGGACCTTTCGTCACAGCGTAGGGAAGGGCAGAAGACCCATGTGGCATAATCACAGAAAACTCTGTGGTCATAATAATATTATATCTGTGCTGTCCTACTGCTGAGCAAAGACCTCTTCTCAAACACAGAAGTATTTAGCGTTCTGCAGGCTAGCTTACTGTAGTGAAGTCCACAACAGTAACTGGCAAGCGGGTTGTTGATTATAGTTTACTGTCATAATTAATTATATAATGTTTGGACTTTAAAAGATACCATGACCTCTGAGTTTGTTTTTCCGCATTTCTTCTTATGGATCAGTCAGCAAAAAAATGCCAACGCGATCTATATTTAAAATATTGACCAACACAATATTGATGTGTAAAAATATCTTAAAAGATCTACTTTCAGAAATAAACATTTCATGTAATGTTATCGTCTATCATCAGCACACGTGACACCACTGCTGCTGCCCACCCTCTGCGTTCATTCTTATTCGTCGGGAACGTAATTTAGTTTTATGACAAACAACATATCTAATATGTTATTTGCTACATGATCAATTATATTTATTCTATAGGTAAATAGGGTTTAACAAACACTACAGTTTATACTATAGTTTTACATTATATTAGTACTACCCAAATTCGGAGCATAGCAGTTTCAATTCGTCCTCAATTGAAGCTGCCCAATACTTTGACAGAAATGTTGATTGATGTTGTCAATAAAAACAAAACAATATGTAGGGCGATTAAAAATGTCAGCAACATTATAAGTATGCGTTTGTTTATAATTAGTCTAGCGCTAAACGTGTTTAGTAGTTTGAGGTGTAAACTAGCCTGAATCCTCATCAGTGTGGTATATTTATTTATAACTAATACCAAACTTCGGAGCATTACTTTAGTCCTAGTTTTAATTTAGTCCTCAATAGATCGTGCGAAGCTCGGACAGATTACATTGCATGATCTTAACTTAAACAAAACGCATGTCGGACAATTAAAAATGTTACAAGAAATGCGTGCTATGTGTTTTAATTATTTTTAAATCGCCGCAGGTAAAATACAATTCATCAGTATTTCAAATCGCCCGATTTTGGTAATGTTAACTTTTTACCGACGTGGGATCGTGACCATTCGTGACTCTCTCGCCGCCCGACGCGACGCTTGACGCAGCTTCTGTGTGATCCTTACTTTACTGTCAATCTTCATTTACTTCCGAGCAAATCTACGGAAACCTTTTCGCAGCTTTTTTCGGCAGTTAGCTTTCGCAAACGGCCTTACCCGTGTGCGATTCTGAAACTGTTGGTCAGATGGGGACTGTTACTTTCGCAAACGGCCTTACCCGTGTGCGATTCTGAAACTGTTGGTCAGATGGGGACTGTTACTTTCGCAAACGGCCTTACCCGTGTGCGGTTCTGAAACTGTTGGTCAGATGGGGACTGTTACTTTCGCCACTGTCACAAAACAATTCGCTAATAGTGTCTGTTTTGTGCCAAAAAAGCAGATTAGTTAAAGAGTAAATTGATGACAAAATAAACCTAAAAACTAACTAGTAGGATTAGTAATAATGTTGAATGTTTGTCAGTTAGTCGGTCTTTACAATATCGGCTTTGTCAATAGCAGCAGTGGCAGTTACTTCATATAGATTCATAAATATAACATATGTACAGTCGCATCTGTGTACACTGGAAGTCCATCAAAGCAGTACAAAGGGACTAGTGCATAATGATGAAAAGGAGTAGATTTTCTGCACTAATCTATTTCATACAACATCTATGTGTTACATTATATCTGAATGAGTATTAGGGGACCTTTTATGGTATGGTGAGGGGGTGACATGCGCGGGGCGCGGGGCGCGGGGCGCGGGGGAGGCAAGGGACCGGCCATGGGACTACAGAACTTATGCTAATTCAAGGCGCTAATTGTGCGCGATTAATTTGATATCACGCCTTTTGGGACAAACAGGACGGAACGACTGATGTAGTCATATTCATTGTGACCTGTTCATTAATGTATCTTCTGTAAACAGACGTTTGAATCGTAAATAATGTTTAATTGGCAGCTGATTTACGTTTTGTTTAATTATTACGAAAACGATATATTATATGATACCAGCACAATAATTCTGTAATTCTGTTATATATTTATTGAAAACCCAATTTATTACCAGGCTGTAATGCTCAGTAATAAATTGGAATTCAATAAAAATTAACTGAGAGACATCGACGATTCTAAGAGTCTCAAAGATATATTATCTTTGAGACTCGTGCAAACGTGGTAAAGACTATCAAAGATATTTCTATCAACTTAATAACAATATTAAAATTAAATATTAAATCCAATATCTGACAGAAATAAATCCTTTTTTAAATTCATCTCCTAAAGGGGTTAAATAAGGGACGAACGTTTGTATGGAAGTTCGTCATTTTTGCCGATGTGACATCCCGCCGGGCACGCGACTGGGGCCACATTAGATCATCCCCGTTTGTCACGGCATACCTCCTAGAACAGCATACATACACTCAGATCATGTAGCGCACAGGGAGCGCATGAGTGCCGATAACACACTGATAACGTTTGATTGATTCCACGCCCATTAATTAGTATTAACTATAGTTATGTGTGTATCGACAAACCGCGTCATTAGTTTCAGCATTAATTGCTTAGTAAATAATCTGAGATTATTATGTATGGTAGGACGCCGGCAGATGAATGCAACCTAGCAATGACTGGACCCTGGAAACTGACTGACTGGCTAGATCTTAATGTTAGTAGTTGGAATACAAAGAAACAAGTACTGAAACAAAATGGAAAATTAATTTTAGTTCGACAACCATTACAAGTATTGAACAAACCAAACACTAAATAATTCAATTAACCTACGTTAGCTGGGAAGTCATTGAATCGTTCTCATTTCTGATAAGATTATAATATCTCGGGAATATTGAGAGTGGCCGCGTCAGACGAAGCCCCTTCAGACAGCAGACTTCATTGACATCAACTGACAACTTACTTTTGATCGTCCTCATTATTCTTGATTCTTACTTTTAACATTTTCTAATAATAAATGAATAAATATTTTCAGTTCAAGTCTTGATAACGCGGTTTATTATCCCACTGATAGACACTAGTTAGTGAAATAACCAGTTTGCAAAAAGAGATTAAAAAATGACTTTCTATCGATGAAAGACTGACTAGACTGGCTCGTTGGTGCAGTGGGCGCATGCGCGACTGCTGAGCGTAAGGTCCTACGTTCAATTTCCCGGTCGGGCAAAGTGTTCTTGGGGTTTTCTATCAGGAATTTCTCAGTAGCAACCCGGAGTTTGGATTTGTGCCGGTTGATGATTGCCATCAACCGGGCCCTACACACAACGACCCATCAACATGAACTAAAACATAACTGGTGAAATGTGGATGTACAGACGAAGGTACACCTCTGCCTAACCCTTTGGGAAATTACAGGCGTGATGTTATGTTATGTTTGTCCAGCGCTGCCTGGCCAAGCAGACCTGTCACTACCAGTACAAGCTGTTCTCATACAACTCGTGCCTACACGACATGTACAGTCAACAAAAGAGATCAGTATGCAGGATCGTCGGATATACCTAGTTGAAGTTTAGTAAGACACCGATGGATGTGGTCGACTGAAATTTAATTTGATAAATGAGCTGTTTTTTTTTTGAGCTGTTTGTTTTGTATTAATAAAATTAAATTTTATTCGAGAACATCCATCGGTTTCTTACTAAACTTCAACTATATCCGACGATCCTGCATACTTACCTCTTCTGTTGTCTGTACACGTACTCCACGTACTGCACAACACGTGTTGTCATTCGACACCGGTAACCCTCACGTTACAAGGTGGACGTCGCTATGTGCTTCGTGTAATCTATCGCTTTTGACAACATCTCAACTTTTGAACAGGGGGGCAGCAAGGGGGGGGGGCAATTCCTTGTTAAGAACATTCCCACAAGTTTTTTAACCGACTTCAAAAAAAGGAGGAGGTTCTCAATTCGGTTTATTTTTTTTATGTTTGTTACCTCAGAACTTCGTTATTTATAAGCCGATTTGCAAAATTCTTTTTTTATTTGCAAGTCCCATAGAAATTTAATCAAAATCGGTTCAGTAGTTTGGTATTTAAACCAAAATTACTGGTAAAAATTCAAGTAGACGAAATTGTTTTTGTATGTATGTTACGCGATATCTCCGACAATTGTAAATTGATTTCAAAGATTCTTTTTTTAATGGATAGGGTATGCCTCAGGGGTGGTCCCATATACATTTTATTAACTTAGCTTGGGTAGTTTTTGAGTTAGCTTCAATAATACGTATTTTTGCCACTTAGTAAATATTATTGATGATGTTATAACTTCCTGTCACTGATATTTACATAGCAAGTAGTGTTATACGAATTTGTGTGGGGTACTTAAGTACAACTTAAAATTGAATTTTTTTTTTTACAAAAAAAAAAACAACCGTCCTCCAAAAAAGACACTACAAAGTGAAAAATAACTTTAATTTCGGAAGTCGGTGGCAAACAACGAAAATGTGAACCTAACGAAACGGACATCCGAAATTAAAATTATTTTTCTCTTTATAGTGTCTTTTTTGGAAGACGGTTGTTTTTTTTTTTGTAAAAAAGTTTTTATACTTATAATTGTTCTTCTGTTCATTTAAGTGGATCACAAAGATTTACTAGTAACATTGGAAACAACACAGCATCCAACAGATGACTGTAGCACCGCACATATATGTACAGCAGCGTGTCTCCATATGCATGAGATGATAATCTCGCGGTATCTCTCTGCGAGCGCCTGTGAGTGAGTGTGTACCCGCGAACACTTCACTCACTGACTTGTGATGCTTCCACCAGCTTGAGGAGGATTACGACGAGGTGGATTTTATTTACTGCGTGTTTTATTAATAATGGAGATTATGTTGGACGTTTTTACGATATATGATTAACAAGTTACGTCTTTATAAATCGTTGGCGTTATCTGCTATGCATGCGAGTCTATAGAAAATTGTATTTAGGATTATTATGGCGTTAAAACATTACACAAAGATTTAAAGTCTGTCTATCGATATGTTTTTTTTTTATAATTCCGAAAGCATTTTTCTATTCCTACGTTTTTCTCTACTCAAGTCAAGTGCTTGACAAAATTACTTTTAATAATTATTTACCGATATAGTTAATGCCCCTGCGCACACCATACGCATGGATTCGAAAGTTCATCAGTAATGGTGCTCAAACACGCGAGTCTAATAAATTGTCTGTCTGTTTAGTTAGAAGTAGAACATCATGTTGAGCATGATAGTGCTGTGATAACCAGTAATATCAGTTATTAGTGTAGCTATCAGAATATCTACATAGACACCCACGCGTTGAACTACCACGCGAACTCTATGTTAATGACACGAGACGAACCATTGCCACGATAACAGACAATCTTCCCTTAACTTCGAATCAGTGCTTACAAATACAAGTGCTAATTGAAGAACAGAGACAAAGTTAATTATGAGTTAATTAGCATGTTGACTGAGACGACGTTATGTTCAAAAAGTGAATTAATGAACACTTTAAACAAAAACACAATTAGAGACATTGCCAACAACGCGGCAACGGCGACATGAAATAAGTTTAATTTAAATGTTCACTAGCTGTGCCTGCGGCTCTGCTCGTGACTTCTGGGGAGGACTATACCATAGCTTTTCATCCAAAATTGGAAGAAAATTCAGGAACGATGGGACACTAAGAACAAGATGTCCTGTTTGCACGTTGGAGAAACGGAAGAACGCTACAGACTGATTATGTAGACCTCGTTCTATACTGACACAACTTAACTTAAATAAAGTGCACTTAATAAAAATGTTATACTCACAGACAGAAAACGCACAACCGAACCACTACCCTCCAGAAGTAAGAAATTGTGCGAGTTGAGTGAGTTCCTAATACATATAACGAAAGTGAGCACTAAGAAAGGATTTATGAAAATTCATTTCCCAAAGGGGTTAAATAGGGGTTAAAATTTAAAAAATAATCTTTGACGATGATTCCACATACGTCCCACGATCCCAGTAATGTGCCAATTAGCCTCGGCTAGAAATACAAACATTCAAACTTTTGTAATTAACTATTAATAAGTTCGTCGGACAAAATGTTGATATTATTTGAAGTGTGAAATATCAACGGTTTCATTAAAAGTGTGGTCACCGGTCAACTAAAACAACTGCAAAACTTTTGATATAACAATACCCGCTAGCGGCTCGGCAGTAGGCAGTAGGCAGCACAATAACTGAATTGACAGAGTTATTGGTTTTTTTTTTACTTATCTTTATTTATATAAACTGTAGTTTGGTCTTCTCTGAGAAATCAACAACTACCCTAAAAAGAGGAGTAAAAATCCGTGAGGTAAGTCAACCCAGTTTTGAAATACTTTGCAGTTTTCATATCATGTACGCAATACGTTTAATTATTTCTATGTATGCTTTTTGATCGCAATAAGGTATAAGTTCACTTTAATTTATAATCCTTAACATAAGCTTTGTTAAAGTACACAAAACATTATGTTTGTAGGCAACGATATCTAAATCCTACACTTTATAATACTTCAGTTAAAAACATCGTCGCAATTTTAATAAAGCATGAAAGTCATTTAAATGATAAGCCGTTGTAAAGTGATTAGTGTAAGTTGACAGCGTTAACATAATAAGTGCGCGCCAGAAATGAGTTAACAAGATATCCGGCGCCGGCGGCTTTCACAATGACGCATTTAAATAAATTATTTATCAAAAACACGACAAATGTTACCTGTAATGAATGAGCCAACGCCACGGCACTCACGTAAACTAAGTGGTCACGCTTTGGTCACACTCAATTGTTAAATAAAATAGACACTATTTTAATAATAATACTCAGTTGTTATTATAATAATACTCCGCTAACAATACACGTACCGTCCAGCAGGAACAGCAGCCTGAAGATGAGGTGACACATCCTTTTCATCTTAATCATTTGACGACACTTACAGAACTACTTAGTACAAACAACTGGACATTAAACTACACGAGTATTGTCAAACTATAGAGGTATCCAGGGTTCACAATTATTAATATTATTATTCACTAACTTACGTTAACAATTTGGCAACAACTTAATTATTATTATTATTGAACTGTCGATGTCGGTTCAGTCACAACGCGAGTCTGTGTGTGGGCATCGTAGCACGTAGCGTGCGTCCGGCGCGCGGTCTCGGCGGCTACTGAGGCTTCCCGCTACGGCGCTACGGAGCTACGGCGTAGCGCTACGAGATTGCTCATTATTCCGGAGTGAGTCAGCCAACGTATTCACTACATTATTTCGTTTAATAAAGTTCCCGCGGCGTGTATGCAGATGCGTTTACATAATGTTATGGAATTTTAGATACTTTGTACCGGGAGCGGAGCGAGCAGAGAGCAGAGTTAGTGCAAAATTAAACGCACGCCGCGACACCCGACACAAACGTCGACGCGGATTAAAACAGGATAAGCGTAATCAAATTTATTTGAACGTGAGAGCTCTTGAATTATTGAATCAGCGAGACGTCTTGCGAGCTCCGTACTGTTGTGTACCCGCGGGTGTACCCGCGGGTGTACCCGTAGTGCGTACAGATCTGTAGCTGCACTTATTCTTGTTTCGATATTTGAAGCAAAGAAATACAAAGCTGTGAAACACTTACTGTTGATCTAGTGCTTGTGTGCACGGCATGGGGTCCTGAGCTCGACTTCCAGGTCGAACAAACTGTTATTATGTATTAGAATTTGGAGTTTCTCAATTGCAACCACGAGTCTCTCCATTACAACCACGAGTCTCTCCATTACAACCACGAGTCTCTCCATTACAACCATGAGTCTCTCCATTACAACCACGAGTCTCTCCATTACAACCACGAGTCTCTCCATTACAACCACGAGTCTCTCCATTACAACCACGAGTCTCTCCATTACAACCACGAGTCTCTCCATTACAACCACGAGTCTCTCCATTACAACCACGAGTCTCTCCATTACAACCACGAGTCTCTCCATTACAACCACGAGTCTCTCCATTACATTACAGGGGACTTGAAGATAACTGAAAAATGAATGTGCGAGTACTATACTTCTTTGCTCAGCCCTTCTAAGAGTAGGTGCAAGGTGTTATGTTATTAGAACACTGCAAGTGACGTCCTGACGCCATCACTCGTCTGTTCAAAGCAGACGCACTATTATCTCATTAGAAAAAACATGATTCACGTCCAGGAGCACGATCTTCAGATAAAAACTTTATCTGAGGATCATCTCAGGACTATCTACGGAGCCAGGACAAAAACGATCGTTAGCCGTAATCCTTGGCGACGAATTATTTCTAGCATTTACGACTAATTTCTACTAGGTAGCTATTAATTGAAGTATTTTGGCAACCCCCTTACTAATAAACGTTGTACAGCGCTTGTATAGTTACACAACGCTTTGTCTTCTTCTTTCAAACGTCAAAGTACTGACGACTGAAAGACAGAAATCGGTGTGTCACTATCCAACTGATACAATACGTTTATTAGTAAGGGGGTAACAATAGTCCGGCGACCGGCCTGTCCCTTGTGGGTCGTTAGAGGTCGACACTAGTACCCTACTCCATAGACCTTGAGAACGGTGTGTATGTGTGTGAGAGGGTGTGAGGGTGTGTTTAGGTATGTATATGTTTGTTACTTCTTCACGCTCTAACGGCTGGACCAATTTTGATAAAATTTTGTATGGAGGTAGCTGACACCCTGGATTAACATATAGGCTACTTTTTATCCCGATATTCCCACGGGATCGACACTTATGCGGATGAAACCGCGGAGCGCAGCTAGTCCTCTATAAAAGTTTCTGAAACAGTTAGCTTATCGCCAACATTAAAACAACCAGTGGTAACCATGATATCATCCAAACGAGTGTTTGTTGTACTAAATTTCATTATGCAACTCGTTTGCTTTTTCGATCCCTTCTTTACTCATCACTACTCAATTCGTAGTATCGTTATGAATTATTACCTATACATAGTTTGTTTGTATTAGATACTCAGCAATTGAACTTTCCATGAATCTACATAGAGTTCTTACAACACTGTACAACACCCTATGGTTTCAGAACCTTTTATAGAGGATTCATAATTATCATGCGTGTAGATAAATTCTTGTATGCAACTGTACATAATTAGATACCTATTAAAATACTCATGTGATACTATTAACACCACCATATTAAAACCACGTTCGATGACCCTTATTATAAGTACAACAGTTGCATAAATATTATCGTCTTTGAAGTAATAGAGCTCAAATGCACGAAGTAAAAATTCCGTAAAGTAAACATTACGTCATGCAATTTTAAGCTTTAATACAACATTCTTAAGACGATTTTTGAAAGAAAAAAAGTTATATTTAGTAATTTGAAGTAGGTACATATTTTCAAAGTATCGCAAAACAAATTAATTTAAATTAACATTATTATAAAATTTAATTAAAATACGTATTTACAAACAAATACAAATACATTTCACTAACATAACAACTCAGCGACGCGACGCGCATCTAAGGAGCGCGCAGCCCGCGTTGCGTCACACAAAGGGCATCTTCCTAGGCCGTAAGAGATAGAGAAGTCCGGTTTCTTTTAAAATGTAGTCCAACTCAATATCCCGAGGGGTTTTTTTCTATTTCGGTCTTAGTTCTCGAGGTATAAGCGATCTAATGCCAAAAGACCCTGAAAAAATGCGGAATTATTTGACGTTTTCGCAATTTTCAAGAAACGTTATTAACTTTTTTTTTATTTCACTATCTTATATTCCTTGACTAGACGCATCTTTTGAGACCTCAACCACTTTCGTAGCCCTAGAACTCACGACACTAGGGCCATGTCGCACTTTTAGCGAAAATAGGGGCTATACAGAAGCGATCGAAAAAACATTTCCAATGTTAAAAGGTTAGGTTACAGGGCAAACCCTTAACCCGATCGTCTTTGTTTTAGGTTCAAATTGTAGCTGACTAAATTTTCCAGAGGAATTTTTCTCAAATTTTTTATATGATTTTTCATTTCCAAAATATCGAGCGCCAAAATCGAAAATTCGGAAACAATTTAATTATTTTTTTGGCCTTAAATTTTTCGTTTTTGACTTTCTCGAGTAATTCTTTTTGTACCTTACAGCTCTTGTGAATACGCGACTTTTGAGCTTTTTTTGAATATCATATCTTCACAACTCTCCGAGATATAAGGGGATCGCACTTTTTCGTGAAATCGGAACCTATACTGGAGCGAACGAAAAGACATTTCGAATGTCAAAAATGAAGTGTGTTTTTCAGTACTTCGTGCAGCGTTTTCACACACAAACATCACATATACATTCGAAATAACTATCAGTCAAACAAATGAATCTATTCCGAGCAGTTCAAAAGCCATTCAATTCTATGTTACTGTTATGTAAAATTTCTACGCTAAAGCTACATGACGGTTAGTTGTAGTAAAAAGTGCAAAAGTTCCTCTCCGGCGCGCGCCGCGCCGCCGCGTGTTAGTAGTGCGATGCATTACATTGTCACGCGTCGGAAGCGCGCGCATTACCGACGACGCGTATTCATTACCGACGACGCGTATTCATTACCGACGACGCGTATTCATTACCGACGACGCGTATTCATTACCGACGACGCGTATTCATCACCGACGACGCGTATTCATTACCGACGACGCGTATTCATTGCTGACGGCTGACGCAACCGGTGCACTACCAGCGTCTCGTGTGAGCCCAGTACCTTGCTAGAGGCATTCTCAAGTGTTGGCTTATTTGAGGGAAAACAGTATTTATTTCAGTGATGCAACTCATATCTTTGGGAAAATGTAAGAGCAATAAGTAATAACTGTATGTCATAAAGTACAACTTATAAGTGCCCGGGCAATAATTGCCGTTCAAGAATTGCAAGCAAGTGTTTACATACATACGTGCGGTAATCAATAAATTGTTTGCCATAATTGAACGCAAGTATTGCCACGCAGTGGTGGCACCCAGTGGTACCGACCGCGATGTACGAGTTGTAGGTGTAGGTCCGAACCCAACAGGCGCTTGACTTTGTGTAAATTATTTCATCACCACTGCTCTCACAAAGGTGAAGGAAAACATCACGGTAGATCACGGCCCACTCCCTCTCGCCGAGAGGAGGCCTGTATCCCAGACCAGTAGGAACATTATAGCCTGATTGTGCTTATGATGCTTACCATGTAGTTTCATTTTCTTTTTTCCTGGGTCTGCTCCTGGGTGAGTCTGCAAAGTCAAATTCATGTATTTGCCCGAAACACGGTACTTAGATAGGATGTTTAACCATTCAAATAAATGTGACCGGCAGATGTCCACCTCCTCTCATTGTGCAAGTCAACCTGTCGTGTCGAGAGTCGTTGTCCGGAACGTTACCATTTTATTTTCATGTTTATACCAACATTCATTTAGATCTAGGTATTGTATATTTATTTTTTTATTGTTGTTTTTTTATATTATCGTATGCTGCACTGGTTGACGTTATCACGTCAACGTCGGCTGTCGCTGAAATCCAGCGCTGGGGCTCTGTCTCGCATTATAGGGTCTTAGCATTTATGCTAAGTGATGGCCGTTTTGCGTGGACGTGACGCATATTTTCCCTCAACTTGTTCTTTTTTTGTTTTTGTGTTCTTTATCTGCGTCATGTTTACCACAATTAAACGGATTTTCTTTCTTTCTTTTCTTTTGGTCACTAATTAATAAGACATATGTGATTTTAGCAATTTTCACACACGATTGCTGAATGGTCAAAGTCTGACAACAAGTGTTACTGGGGGCTAGTAGTATCCTATTACCCAGTAACGGCGATGTGTTTTCAGAAGGTCAGATAGGCAGTCGCTCCATGTAACATCCTGGTATTCAGCTACACCCGGCTAGACTGGTAACCGAGCCCATAATACTATAATATAGTTGAGAAAAGGCTAGAAGATTATTGATGCATGGTCAATAATTTTTAAATTATAAGAGTTCTATTTTTCGTAGTGAATCTATGTTCATAAATCCTATCATTTCATATTAATTCCTGGCTGCTAAAGTGGATATAACTACACAGTTTAATAACGGTTTGAAAACCATTTTATGAACAATGTTTGTTAAATTGAGTGTCGGTTCACGTTGTAAAAAGAAGTTAGGTGCCCACTAAACACTACTACTTAATATAAGACGTGGAGTGAAACCATTTACTGCTATTGTAAGGTGCAAGACACTTAACTAATTAAGAGCTATTAAAGCAAGTTCAGTTCTGAGGTAAGAAGGTTAGTACAGGCAACGGCAACAATGTCTTTAAATTTTTGTTGTTGTGAAACTCAATTTTATTTCTATGGTGTTGATAGTAATTTTTTTTTTTTGTGCAAATAGCATATATCTTAGCACACATGTATGTATTTGAAAATTATTTCACATTTCAAAATTTTAAACGATACTCTTCGAGAAACTCGCTTTTGAATTTAGCTAAATGTGCTTATATGTTTGCCCTTGACTGTACACAGAGGCCTTTCCAGAGAGCAACACCCACTAAACTATTTATTACTCGTAGTACTGTGTAGGTGCGCGTACTTGCAGGGTGCGGGACGCGGGGCGCGGGACGCTGGACGCGGGACGCGGGGCGTGGGGCAGAGCTACTCATTATTATTTGGCAACTCATTATAATTTACAGACAGGATATTATAACGAGAGAGATAAAATTAATTACATTGTGAACCACGGTGTGTTGTCAGTATTAGCATACTAGCTTGCATACTAGCTTGCCTATCAGTCGTACTGATCGATTGAGTCGTTAGATATTGTATCGCTGACGGCGGCCGCACCTGATGGGAAGTCGTTATTGTATCTCTGACGGCGGCCGCACCTGATGGGAAGTCGTTATTGTATCGCTGACGGCGGCCGCACCTGATGGGAAGTCGTTATTGTATCTCTGACGGCGGCCGCACCTGATGGGAAGTCGTTATTGTATCGCTGACGGCGGCCGCACCTGATGGGAAGTCGTTATTGTATCGCTGACGGCGGCCGCACCTGATGGGAAGTCGTTATTGTATCTCTGACGGCGGCCGCACCTGATGGGAAGTCGTTATTGTATCGCTGACGGCGGCCGCACCTGATAGGAAGTCGTTATTGTATCTCTGACGGCGGCCGCACCTGATGGGAAGTCGTTATTGTATCTCTGACGGCGGCCGCACCTGATGGGAAGTCGTTATTGTATCTCTGACGGCGGCCGCACCTGATGGGAAGTCGTTATTGTATCGCTGACGGCGGCCGCACCTGATAGGAAGTCGTTATTGTATCTCTGACGGCGGCCGCACCTGATGGGAAGTGGTTATTGTATCGCTGACGGCGGCCGCACCTGATGGGAAGTCGTTATTGTATCGCTGACGGCGGCCGCACCTGATGGGAAGTCGTTATTGTATCGCTGACGGCGGCCGCGCCTGATGGGAAGTCGTTATTGTGTCGCTGACGGCGGCCGCACCTGATGGGAAGTCGTTATTGTATCGCTGACGGCGGCCGCACCTGATGGGAAGTCGTTATTGTATCTCTGACGGCGGCCGCACCTGATGGGAAGTCGTTATTGTATCGCTGACGGCGGCCGCACCTGATGGGAAGTCGTTATTGTATCTCTGACGGCGGCCGCACCTGATGGGAAGTGGTTATTGTATCGCTGACGGCGGCCGCACCTGATGGGAAGTCGTTATTGTATCGCTGACGGCGGCCGCACCTGATGGGAAGTCGTTATTGTATCGCTGACGGCGGCCGGACCTGATGGGAAGTCGTTATTGTATCGCTGACGGCGGCCGCACTTGATGGGAAGTCGTTATTGTATCGCTGACGGCGGCCGCACCTGATTGGGAAGTCGTTATTGTCTGGTGCACATGCAGGACAAAACCAAAGGATATTTCTGACAACGAAAAAAATGTGCGCGCTTAATAACGCGCACATTTTTTTAATATTTGGAATACGGCTTACTTGCTTGATGTCAGATATTATCGTTGAGCGGTTCCTGAAAGTACTTCCATACATCTATCATGACTTAAACGTAAGTGCCTAATAGGTCGGTGCACGAGCACACATCTATCTTATTCATTCAACTACGTGTGAAAAGAATAAAGCGCTCTCTTCCACTGCACAACTTTAAACATGATTAAATTATAAAACTGTCAGTCGACCAATGAGCGCCGCTCGACAAACTTTTGTAAAAACTTCCAGTACACAAGTACCCACGAGTACAACAAGTACAGAAGTACACGAAGTACACAAGCACTGCTGAGAAAGAGCCACAACACATTGAAATTCATCGCATCACCCGCGATGCCCGGTTCATACCACAAAGTACCGACTACAGAGTTTGCATTCTTTTTCAACGGCTCACAACTTCACCCACGCCCGCAACAGAGAGAGGTAATTGGTTGTTTTTATTGTGTTAGAGAGAGATGGAGGACGAAGCGAGTCTGTAATCGTGGCAGATTAGTTTCTGTTGAGATTTTCAAAGGTTTATTGTTTAGTGTTCAGTATAGAGTCCAGTGTGTGTGTGTGTAGGTTCGTGACTTGAAACATGTAAACAATCACTTGCCTTATTTAAACTTACAACAATATTCATTTTGAATATAAGTCTTAATGATTCAATGCTGCCTTCTGAACAGGTTCCCTAATAAGAAGATTAAGTTAATAATAGTTCCTGCCGTTGTGTACGGTTAGCCACTCAGCAGGCCGCGGATCAAAATCTGTCTACCCATCAATGTGCATCATGCAGCTAACTAGTGCGCCCTGGACTCTCCCGAGGAGTCCGTGTGTGTGGGTGTGGACTCCAAGTTGAACAAAGCCATCGTTTTCACGACCAAACAGTTCAGAACTGTTCGCATAAAACGCGAAAAAAACTGCGTGAAACTTGAATTCAGAGTTGTGGTCTGTTTGTTCTTTATTTCGTTTAGTGCACAGGGGAATATCTACAGCGTGGAAATAGTGCGGTTAGCACCACTGTGCAAGTGTTCACTGTGCACGACTCGCGACATTTTGTGCGGAACTTTTTGGCGCAGTAGTAAACAAGTGCGGACACAGCAGCACACTGCACAGTGGTGCTTTGTACGAGGGCGAGTGTTATTATGCAAACTAGATCTCGATGAGTCTGTAATGTCCATGTGGTGCACTCACCACTTCATAAATGTGTGTTATAATTAAGTGTTATGATCATCACGCTTGCTACACAGAACAGCTCGTTTACTTGATTGAAACCTTGTGAATTATTATAAAGTAGATACTCATTGTATGTTTATTCAATACCGCAACACCCATTCGAAAGCTTAACTCAATCTCATTTTGTTGCCGTTTTTATAACGGCGTGTGCTGGCTAGTAAAAGATATTTTAAGTCTCGTTCAGTGCGCGCCGAACAGAATTCTGAGCATTTTCCCTCACTACACGATCGTGGAAACGACACTCACTACAGAGCAGTACCTACAAGCTATAAACAAGATTCGTTGTCTCTTTCCCTCGTTGTGAACATTTACAAAACGTGCTCGAGTCGTTCCAGCGCTCCAATAGATCGACGAGCCACAGTCGCTCATAAAATTGGGGATAAACAGAAAAACACTCGCTTTTTATTTGTTTATAATACATTATTCGCATAGATCGTATCCTCTGGGCTTCAGTGCAAACAGCGCTGGATTTTTTATGCCTTAAACGTGACCGAACATAAGTAACTTTCATTCGAGGACTTGTAATACGCAGTTCAATATTCACCCATGCGTTGCAACGTTACGGCATTATTCAACATCCATTGCGGGCTGAAAATTGTTTCCCTTTTCCATTAAATGAACAAAACCGGTAATGGATAGAGTGAAAGTCTGTCAGTCGTATTGTTTTCCACCGAGGTAGTTGGGTGTCCATATAAACAGCTCATTACGATAAAGGCACGCGTTCGACGTATGGCAATCAAACGGGTAAACATTGATCTGCGCGGGCGACAGTACGCGCGGCGGCGGCGGCGTGAACTGTTCGCCGCCGCGTACACCCGCCCCCGCAAGTTGTGCTCGTTAGCTGATTACTGATTAGTTTATCGAGTTACACTCAATCAGTATTGTGTCATTTTTCCGGGAATTCTCACGTTAATTAGATATGTTAGGGTTTTTCTGATCTAATTGTGTTATTCTTCATTAGCTGAAGTGCTGATGATTCAGTAGGCCCAGGAAGGCGCAAAGAATCAAAGCCTATTCCTCGGAATAAGTGAAACATGCTGAAACGTACGGAACTCCGAACTGACTGTTACTGGTCACTTAGTAACCGACGTTCAAACATGTTGTGCAACTAAACAAGAACACCTCGTTGTTCCCGGCACGCGGCAGGGAGTCTCCTCCACGACGATCAAGTCTCTGTTCCCGGCACGCGGCAGGGCGTCAGCTCCACGACGATCATGTCTCTGTTCCCGGCACGCGGCAGGGCGTCAGCTCCACGACGATCATGTCTCTGTTCCCGGCACGCGGCAGGGCGTCAGCTCCACGACGATCATGTCTCTGTTCCCGGCACGCGGCAGGGCGTCAGCTCCACGACGATCATGTCTCTGTTCCCGGCACGCGGCAGGGCGTCAGCTCCACGACGATCATGTCTCTGTTCCCGGCACGCGGCAGGGCGTCAGCTCCACGACGATCATGTCTCTGTTCCCGGCACGCGGCAGGGCGTCAGCTCCACGACGATCATGTCTCTGTTCCCGGCACGCGGCAGGGAGTCAGCTCCACGACGATCATGTCTCTGTTCCCGGCACGCGGCAGGGCGTCAGCTCCACGACGATCATGTCTCTGTTCCCGGCACGCGGCAGGGCGTCAGCTCCACGACGATCATGTCTCTGTTCCCGGCACGCGGCAGGGAGTCAGCTCCACGACGATCATGTCTCTGTTCCCGGCACGCGGCAGGGAGTCAGCTCCACGACGATCATGTCTCTGTTCCCGGCACGCGGCAGGGAGTCAGCTCCACGACGATCATGTCTCTGTTCCCGGCACGCGGCAGGGAGTCAGCTCCACGACGATCATGTCTCTGTTCCCGGCACGCGGCAGGGAGTCAGCTCCACGACGATCATGTCTCTGTTCCCGGCACGCGGCAGGGAGTCAGCTCCACGACGATCATGTCTCTGTTCCCGGCACGCGGCAGGGAGTCAGCTCCACGACGATCATGTCTCTGTTCCCGGCACGCGGCAGGGAGTCAGCTCCACGACGATCATGTCTCTGTTCCCGGCACGCGGCAGGGAGTCAGCTCCACGACGATCATGTCTCTGTTCCCGGCACGCGGCAGGGAGTCAGCTCCACGACGATCATGTCTCTGTTCCCGGCACGCGGCAGGGCGTCAGCTCCACGACGATCATGTCTCTGGCGCCACCTCCAAGTACACATTGTGGAATGTAATAAATAATAAGAATATTATCTAGTAAGCAGTGTTTTATCAGTTAAAAACCAACAATTACCTAAAATTACGATAAAGCCACCCATTCTATGTTTTATATTAATAATCGTATTTTTTTTTTATGTATCAGACCCTATTTTCTGGTTTACAATTAAGTATTTATATAAATAAATAAATTTCGAAAAAACAATTGTATGCGTGAATCCAGTCGACACTTCTTTAAGTTAATCCTTGTGTTATTAACAAAAATTGTCATGAGGTCTTAGTGAACGGACTCGCACGGCGAAGCAGTATCACCATTCACCATACTTGTTACACGAGGTATAAATTGATTTGAACTTGTCCATAGCTGCCCCGGTGACTTCCTTGATCTATCTTCAAATCGTAGGTAGTAAATTCTCAAGATTTATACCAAATTTCCCTCTTCGAAGTGCATAGAGGCAGTAAAACCGACTCATCATACTCCGCCATTATCCGGTGAGTAGCCGTAAACGGTTTCATAATGTCCAGATCACGAGCCGGCCCGTAAACAATTCGGTAGTGCCACGACGCCGATGTTAGATGAACTAGATGTTAGTTCAAATAGGCTGATGTCACGGCTCGATGTATTCTGGGAGACTAACTGGCCGGTATATCTTGACCTGTGAATTCATTGGTGTGATTACCAATCAGGGGTCTGAAAATTCTGGTTTGAGTTTCTATTATAAGTTGAGCTGTGATGTCTTTAATGTTGTCAGAGGGTGGAGATCATATGATGTTGGTGGATGATCGTCTTAAATGATTGAATATCTGCGCGTCTTAAGAAATAGCTATTAAGCTCGGTTGTTGATTCAGTTAAATTGTGTTTGTGCGCAGTTTTTCTCCGTCGTTTATATTTTAATACGGTTCGTGCACGTGACGCGAGAGGGGGACAGACCCCCAAGGGGGAGGCGAGTTAATAACGTTTGTTTGTTGTCCTCTTTCTGTTATAATTAGGTAAGGAGGTGTGCACTTCAGGCGACAGCCGACAGTCGACAGCCGACAGCCAACGTTTGTTTTAATCATCATTGTGACGGACGAATTTGCTGTAAATACTTTTATTTTTGTTAGATTTAAATGTTGAGTTGTTTTGATCTGTCGGAAAAAGTTTGGTTTTGTAGAGTCGTCTTTAAAACCCCAACCTGTTTGACAGTCTCCTTCTAAAACTGGATGTACCTCACATACTCATGGGTACTGTACCTACGTAAGTACATATATATTCACTTCACATACTAAACACAATTTATTACAAAACCATGTCAACTATACAGGGGTGTCACTTTGTACGTTTGTCATGTACAGAGTGCACTAACAATGAGGTTGGCGCGTGTCGATGTTCGCGTAATGTGTGCGCGGTGGCGCGACGTTCTAAGAGAGTGCCGCAGATGACGTGCTCACTACTACCGCTCGCGCTACATATAGAAGGACAGTGGGTGTATCAGGTAGACCAGTCGATTTATTCTGTAAAAAACTCTCTGTGAAAACTTAGCCAGTAGTAGTAGCCACAGACCGTAGTTTAGATTTGTGCACGGTTAGCGGCAATAAGCTAGCTCCCATGCTTCATTGTACCTACTTTAAACACAGCTGGTGTGAGGGTGGTGTACTAGTCCAGTACACCTCTGCCTACCCTTTCGGAGTAAACAGGCGTGATGTTATGTCACCGTTTTACAGGAAATATAGCCGATATGACAGTCAGTGCCATCCTAACTTCTCCATCATCATCATCTACCTGCCTTTTCTCAATTATGTTAGAGTCGGCTTCCAGTCTAACCGGATGCAACTGAGTACCAGTATTTTAAATGGAGCAACTGCCTATCTGACCTCCACAACCCAGTTAGGGTTAGGGGGCAACTCGTCCACATCAAAACTGGGACCAGGGACCAGTTGCCCCTTTCTAATTTCGTTAGGGGTCAATTCGTCCCACTTCGAAACTGGGACCAGGGACCAATTGTGGGTTACTGGGTAATACGATACCCCTTGGTAAGACTGGTTGTCAGACTTTCGGGCTTCTGACGACCAGGAACGACTGTCAAAGCTCCACGAATGATACTATATAATGTGCTTTCCGGGGCACGGAGGGGTGTTGGTACGAAAGACGGTTACCCATCCACGGACCAGCCGCGGCAAGCGTAACTTAACCTGGTCGATCAAGCCATGCAGCTGTTACTTACTAGTAACTTCTCTACAACAGGTATTTGAAACAAAGCGAGCCTTCTGCTCCATTCTGTTTGCTCACCGTTCCCACTTTCAAGCTAATTAGCACACACTCGCAGTGCTTCCTAACATGTTGCAACTTATTAACTTCACGGAAAATACTCCGACTGCCACTCAAAGTGTTTTTATTGCACTCTCCTTAAAAGGTTTCTCTTTAGTTATTTGTGGCACGACTCACGAGCTAGGTACACGTGAGGTGTCGGTAACTTATGATTGTGATGAGTTAATGGTCGATAGCCTCGACCGACACCTGTGGCTGCTGTTGGGTGTCCGGCTAGCGGCGCCACACTCCGATGCAGCTGTACTTCTTGATACGCGATATTTATATTTTTGTCCGTCGTTGTAAATCTATACTGTAGAAAATAAACAACTTCTAGCGCGTCGATGGTAAATATAGGCAATTAAAGTTATATTATTTGTTTAGTCTAATATTCAGCAACGCTAACACCATTTTAAGACGCAGACATTGGTTCCTCACAGTATTAAGGACAGGTCACTAATAATAAATAACGAATCACAATGTACTTTATGCAGATAATATTAGAGCTTAAACATAAAGCGGTAATAGACCTCCGTTCAGCAATTTGGAGACGATAGAATGTCTTGCGACATAACCACTCCATCAGTGTTAACTCAAGTAAAACACAATCAAAACAGATTTCCCACAAAATGCTCAATCCAACACTCGTTCCGACTGCAAAGCGATGCGCGTCAAAATGGTAGTCGACCAGTCGTATTCGTATGATGTCACTCCGGCTGTCCGAAACCCGGGACACTCGCGCTGTCCGACACCCGGGACACTCGCGCTCGCCGCCAATAGAGCGGGCGTGACACGAGTGTCGGCGTGTCGTGTCGCCGTGTCGCCGGTGTCGGCAGTGTCGCGCTGATTGCGACGCCGCGCACGGACAGACGTGCCGGTGCTGCGAGAGGTACATAAGTAGAACTGATCGGTTTTAGGACGTTGCGCCAGTCGTTTGGGAAAGCCGAGTGTGTTCATAATGTTCTTTCTTTCATTTGTAAAATGTAAATCAGTGTATGTCTCGTATACTCATTAACTCATTGAGTGTGTAATTTCTGCCATTGCTTACCAAATATTTTTCATATAAGAAGGAGACTTTCTCGAAACTGAAAATTTTTGTTTAATCAAGATCTAAGTTCCTGGGGGTCATAGTCATAGGTACCGGAGAGACACCTGCATCATATACGAGGCATAGGTACCGGAGAGACACCTGCATCATATACGAGGCATAGGTACCGGAGAGACACCTGCATCATATACGAGGCATAGGTACCGGAGAGACACCTGCATCATATACGAGGCATAGGTACCGGAGAGACACCTGCATCATATACGAGGCATAGGTACCGGAGAGACACCTGCATCATATACGAGGCATAGGTACCGGAGAGACATCTGCATCATTACTCTTTGTTGCACTCTTTACAAATTAAATACAAACTTGGTTCAGGTAAACATAGAATTGTTCAAATAATTTCCAGTCTTTTTCTTTTACAAAGAAGCAGTCATCGTGTGAGCTCGCGTCACTCAGCCTAACATTAATAATAAAGCCGGGTGTTCTCACTTCTCACCAAGTTAATATGTCAGTAATTTGCTGTGACGACTTACCGAGCGCACAGCGTAGTGGATGTGACGTCAGAGCGTCGGTCGGCCTGCTGGTGCTCTGTAGAGTTTATTGCGTGTGTTAGCGGCTCTGTGGAATAGGACATTCGATTTGTGAAATGTTTGGAATAATATCGCAACTTTATTTTTAAACATTTTATTCAGGATTGATGAAGTATTAATTGTTTCCACATCACGTGCATTCGAAAGTGAGCGCGTACATAGTTGTGAAAATTCCATTGCGTTCAAATCATTCGTTGGCGTACTAATTAAACTGAACAGCGTTGCTCAATCACTTTAATTAGTTCGCAGTAAATAATTGGAACTTTAACAAGCACGTGATTGCTCGTTTGAGTAGTTTGGTACAGCACGGTGTGCGGTGTGGCCGCACAATAACATAACAGTTCTCTAAATGCCTGCTTGACATGATTTTTTCTGAATAAACCATTTATGATGTGGCCTGTAATAATTGAAAATCCCACATGTTTAAGCACCATTAATTTTTATGTTATTAAAATTAACAATTAAATATCTGCTAGTTCCAGTACCTAGATATACCTATAGATATACATTATATTAGAAACATGATAACATGAATCAATTACCGTGTATCTGTCTATCGCAACTAATCAGAGCATGGTTCTGCAATCGTACCACCGCCACCGCGTGCACCGCTTGTGGTTAGGACGCGTATTTCCAAATACTGCTTCAAAATTTCACCTGAATAGGACTCAGCTAGTGTAGGATCCCGTCAAGGTGAAAGTCAAGTGGAGAGTAAAAGAAAGTTGTAAGTGTTTTTAAATCGTAGTTTGATCGAAAGCGATGCAGGATTTTGTGTGAGCTCAGTGGAATCCGTGATTCGCATGTGCCGATTTAGATGCCTCCACAAGGTAAACCTATAAAAAATCAGAAGCGATCTGCAATTAAATGGAATTTGGTAAACTCAAGATCTATTTTGTTCCACTGGAAATATGAAATGGGCATTATATCTACTATGTCACCCTTTTAAATCTATTTTGATCCATGAAAAAAGAGCAAAAAGGAAATCTTTTTTATTTTGACATGACGATACCATGATCAGGTCTGTGTAAAATGGATTATTTATCCGGGGGGTTCGAAATAAAAATCCAAGAAGGTGGACGCAGACATTTACAAATTAAAAAAATAAAGCAAGCGCAATAATTAAAAAAAGGTCTTCATCGTTTTATGTTTTTTTTTTTTTTTTTTTGACGCGTATTTAACTAATTCCCATTTGAATTTACGCGATTGGTGCAACAACGAAGTGTCGTACTTCGCACCCGGCGATGTAAAGTGCGACCACACGCGAACCACAGCCGGTGGGGGGAGGGGAACGAGGGGGGTTGTAATAATGACATCATTATTTAGTATAACACTCTTACTATTATGTATTTTGTGGTACAACGCGACTTAGTAGTTTTCTGTGAAGTACTCCTCTAGCATCTAAATGTGTATTAGGTATTGATTGTTATTCAAAGGCTGCTATGAAAACAACCAGCTTTAACTTTCTGTCTAACAACCGGTTTCTGATTTGAAAATATGAAGTTAAGAACTTGTCAAACTGTACTTTAGCGTTACTTCAAGTATAGCCCAACACATTCAAATTCTCCATTCAGACGCCGCTACCCGCTAGCCGCAGCTGTAATGACCGACTGCACGACAATCAATAATGGTTTAATTACAAAAAAATACGTGTGGCACTCGGGGACTGCCGCGGTAAAGCTATTGCATAGCATTTTTATCAACTTATGCAATTATAATATTTATGCAATATTTTTTTTTCTTTGATATTAATTCAAGTTACACTTTTTTAGCCTGGTGACCGATAAGAAAACAATTTTTTTTCTTGTATTTTTTTTTTTTGCTAATCCATTGCTAGAGTATTTTTATTTTATTTCCAATAACAATTATCCTCTAAAGTTATTTTAAAATATTTACACATTCAAATATTATATTTACAAATATTTAACATTTACAAACAAAGGGCATCAAAAAACTCGTCCGCATCGCTGTCAACAGGAAACGTGCCCAAAAGGCTGGCAGCATTGCCACGTTGTATGGCAATACTGATTCTTTGGCCAAAAAATAGGCCAGCCCTCTGGTCACGTGAAGAGTCGACCAACCGCTTGGCGATGTCTCGAAATACTAAGTGGGCACTCGGGCCCCATGGCCCTAGTGTCAAACTCAAACTCAAAGCATTTATTTCAATTAAACCATTTACAGGCACTTTTGAATTGTCAAGAAGTCGGTCAGTCAGAAAAAAAGAAGCTAGTTGCCCATTCCAAAGCGTAGGTACCTATGGAGAAGAACGGGCAAGAAACTCCATGGACACTCTTAAATTATGTTTTTACAAAAATATTAGTTACATCATTTATTTTGAATTTATAATCATAATTATGTGAGAACGATGTAAAAAAAGAGACTTACGCGTTAAAAGCGTCCAGAGTACAGCAAATAGTAACAAAACAACAATCCAAAATAAAATAATTCAAAATAAGCCGAGGCAGCTAAGTGATGACCAGCCCCATAGAGCAACACAGGCCACCGGCGGACCGCCGGTGGCCTGTGTTGCTCTATGGACCAGCCCCAACTGACGGCGCCCGTTCACGAACATGACGCATAGATCAGCACCATTCAGCTCAACCATTTTGAAGGGAGCTAAATGATCCAACACACACGCCACCGTCAGCGAGACATTTGTGTGAGCATGACATACTATCAGCCGCCAGGGCTCATTCAAGTCAATGAAAGACATAACCCGGTAAATGGTAGCACTATAGTACATAGAACTCACATCTGTGCTATGCAGTTATACAATACAAAGAAAATTGAGTTTATACAATGCAAAGATAGTTTCAACCCCAAACGGCTCAAATATATAAGTTCCAAAGAGATTGGAGTATTTGCGCCGTTTGAGGTTTTCCGCACCTGCAACAGCCGCCCCGGCACAGCTCACCGTGCTCGGAAGATGGGATGGCGCAAGGGTGTCGACACACGTTGCATCCCACACCAAAGGCCTACCTACCTTCCAAGGCATTATGGTCATTCCGTCTGGTCTCTTACCATCGTCGCGTGCCAAGCCATTGGGTTCTAAAACAGCTGGCACCCCGGCGGTGACAAGAGCACGACGGATGATGTCATTGATGCTGGCATGCCGTGCTATCCGGCCTGCGCTTTTACTGCAAGATAAGCCATGGTGTCCGAGGCAGTCGACACCTTCACCGCATTGGCAGCGATGCGGAGCCACGCAAGGGGCGCCCAGACGCAAACAAGTAGCGAGCCGGAAGGTGGTGTCACCCAGCAAAGTGCCTATGTTGGGTGACGGTAGTGCCTGAAGCCAGAGGCCCAACTCCCACTCACCCACAGCCAGTAGGCGGGCACGCTCAGCAGTATTGGTGGACGTATTAATAAGATTATTCCGTACCAACCTGCAGAGCGGCTCATCCCACTGCCTCTGGGAAAATAGGTTCGCGGGCCGATCTGTATCCGGGCAAGCCATTTTCCAGGCGTTCTCCGCGTCGGCCAAGCACGGCACTTCAGAGCCAACCAGGGAGGGGGCTAAAATCTTCCTGGTCAACTTTTCGGTGCTGTGGACAGAGGACAGGAACGCCGGTAAGCTAATACTGGTAATTTTGCGGAATATTGAATAAATGAGAAGTTAATATTGTTTAAAATATTTTTATTATCTTAAAATACATGTAGGTTATTCAGGAATTTTTATCATTGAAACTATAGGTTTATGGTAACTGAAATAAGAGACATAAGTTTGAGACTTGATATCCTCTAAATATCTGGAAAATACCGCGTCAATGGTGGTCCCATATTTTGTTGTGGATTCTATTTACGCGTACAGATATTCACTATTGTACATAGATGATAGATACCTATACACTTATATACTTTCTCACAAACAGCTGCTTACGTATTCGTCCGATTTCGGAGCAGCTCGTCTCGATCCGTGCAAGCTTCGTACAGTCTACACGCATACGTCTAGTCGCACGCACACAAACACCGTGCCGAAGTCTGCCGAACTGATACGACGTTAGACGATGCACGGCTTTCAACGCTGCACCGCTGTGCCGGTCGGAGTGGGGGGTGTTAGGTTTATTTTCGTTACGGAATTTCTTCATTCGGTCGCCGCGCTCAAAGCCCAAGATAAAAGCTATGCAATAGCTTAAAAGATATTGCGATTAAGTTTGAAAGTAATGTTTTATGTGTGTAACCATTTTATTTTGATTTAAAAGTGTCCGTGGAGTTGCTTGTATCGTACGTACCTACTACGCTTTGGAATGAGCAACTAGCTTCATCTTTCTAACTGACCGACCCCTTGACAATTAAAAAGTGCCTGTAATTGGTTTAAGTATTTGAAACTAGCTGTACTCGCGACTTCGTTCGCGTGGATGTCAGAAAACAATAGGTAATGTGTCGCTTAGGAAAGGTGTAATTACCAGTTCTTCATTGAAAAGGAAGAATTTTCCGATCTTGCCTGGTAGGAAGCGTTACCTCGGGTTCTCTACCCCCCCCCCCCCCCTTCGACTGTAGTCACTGTGTCTTCAGGGTTCATAATGTCAATGCGACGAAGTGTCACTTTGATTTTTGAGAATAAATAAAAATAAAAGCGTCTGGTCTACGCTATCTGACCAAAAGCCAAATTATGTCTTGTAACTTTGATTTGGCCAAGATAAACTTTGCTAAAGAGTGTATTTATAAATTCATACGTCCTAGAATTCAAAATAGTTTTTCAAATACGCTGCTTAACTTAACTTTTTCAAATTTCAATATCAATTTCATCATCATTATCATTTCAGCCGACGACATATGCTTGACTGACCGCATAGGCTAAGGCCTATGCGGTCAGTCAAACAGTAATATTTATTTTACCACCAACAACTTATTGTTGGTCCTCTAGTTACGTAATATTTAGAGGTGTCAATCTTCAACAAAGGCCAACTATTATAGTTATATCTGCCAAAAAGAATAGAAAGGGACAAGGTTAGGGTAGGCGCATTTATCGCATTGGGTTCTCCTGTAATGTAGATGTAAGGAAATAAATAAATAAATTATAAAACTGATGGCGATTAATGTAGATCACAATATTACATTATTCAATACATTGTTGACCTGCAGCTCAGCTAACACGCTGACGTCAGAGGGCGCGCGTTGGCAGCCGGCGAGCGGGCAGACGGCAGGGTCGCGGCCTGGTGATATTAGCGATATCATGCGTATGGAGAATTAGCTTATAAAGCAGAGTCTAAAGTAACAAAATTCTTTCTCGCGCCTATTGGTGAGACCATGAGACCAGGGAAATGTAATGTTTCTAGATCGATGATCGATCGATAATCGTAGCCGTAACACAGTAACAACGGTTCAAAAATTATAGTTGTAATTCGAGTTTATAAACAACTTAAGCACCTACATAGCCAAAGTGTATATGCCATACTTTTGTTGGAGCATTCCAGTTATAAATGGAACTGAGTACAGTTAACAGGAAACGCAGTTAAAACGCAGCGTGTGGTACACGACTGTTGTTTGTCGCCAAATAAACGGCACTTGGCACGCACCGACACCCCCCCCCCCCCCCCTTCCTCAGCGCGAGCTTATTGTTCCAACGCAGTATTTCTCCATACTTTGCATAAAAATATTTCTTAAACGACAAGGCCACAAACCATCACGCCTACGTAGGATTACAGGAACCTATAGACATAGTACACCAATGAGGCCTAGAATGTTGCCCATCGATCATTTGAACAAGCCAGAAAGGGTATCGCAGTTTCTCTGAACTTCTCTCTAGAGGTAGCTTAGCTTTGTAGTGATATAATATAGGCAACAATAAAATCTTAGATCCACTACATTTACAAATAAACATCGGTATAAAACTGGTTGCTTTTCTCGATAGTTTTCGTGCTTATTTCGTGTTTATTTGCGGCATCTGGCAGACGGGCAGACAGACGGTGATCCGACAGCAGCCGACGAAACGCGAACTGATACGAACGTGGCGGTTGAAGGGAATGTTCGTGGTGTGCGTGCCGAACTGATACGAACGTGGCGGTTGAAGGGAATGTTCGTGGTGCGCGTGCCGAACTGATACGAACGTGGCGGTTGAAGGGAATGTTTGTGGTGTGCGTGCCGAACTGATACGAACGTGGCGGTTGAAGGGAATGTTCGTGGTGCGCGTGCCGAATTGCTATCTGCCCGTCGTCGTCATGGAAGAAGACTTCTGGCGCAGGACGTGGGTGTTCCGTCGCTTCCGCGGACAAGTACCACAGAACTGCACAAGAGTTAGCTAGTGAAGTACTGTTTTATAATAAAAATATGTATGCTTAGGTTAAGATATCTATGTATGGGCCTGAGTCGCCTAAAATAAATAAATCAATGCGGAAATCTTTGCGTTCCAACGTCTTACAGCTCAGATTTAAAGCTGGCAACAGTCTGTCCGATGATTGCTTTTTTTTTGGTTGATTACAATAATAGTTAGATTGATTACAATAATAGTTAGATTGCTTTCATGACTTTGATGGCTCCGTCAGTCTCTTGGGTGTCTCGGGCCTCTATTGTGTGTCACTCTTGAGTAACTTTGTCGCACTACTGTCACAGCATTTGTCATTCTGGCATTATTAGGAGTCACTTTGGTATCTTGAGTGTAATTAGTACTGATGTAACTTAGTGACGGCTTGTGGAGGTCAGATAGACAGTCACTCCATGTAAAATACAGGTACACTGCTGCATCCGGTAAGGTACTGCAAGCCAACCCCGAGATGGTTGCGAACAGGCCTGGGCAGATTGAATTAGTGCTGATTTTGACAATCCTGTGACCTTCAGTTATTTTTTGGTCTGTGCGGGCTGTGTATTGTCACTGCGCGTCACTCGGATGTCACTCGGATGTCGAACTGTCACTGACACCTCGCGCGCGCTCTGAGGACAATATGGATTGATTTTATTGTTAGCCAAAAAGTTAGACTAATAAAATAAGTAGATGGTACATGTTTGCCACGTAGAACAAACACTCGTAACTCCAGCATGGTATCAGAGAGCGGCGTGTGCGCCTGTACTGTATCCTATCATCAGGCACGCTTCCAGTCCACAACCATTACTGTCACTGTCTCTAACACAAACTACATTATACTTTCTGCCTGAGCTGAATGTCTGGCCGAGGTTGAGGTGTAACGCTGGACCTGCTGCTAATCTATTGCTACATTAATGAGTTGGTTTTTCAAGTGTGTGGTAGTCAAATAAATAAATACCTAACACTCTTGACTTTAAAACAGTGACAAATTGTGCATTTTTGACTTTGTTAGTTTTCTGCTAATTAACAAACTAAAACTTTTCTTTACGTTAACCAAACTATCATCATACAATCGGAAGATGTTTGTTAATTATATAGTTATTTCCCAAAAGACATTCCCCACTTTGGTAAAGGAATCTCCATGTTTACTATGCATGTTCGGTGTATGGTGCGACGTGTGCGCGTCCTGCGGCGCGGCCGTGGCGCGGTTGTGGCGCGGCCGTGGCGTGTGACGAGCCGGCGCGACGCTCCGACACTCTGTCACGAGCCAACTGACACAGGCTCGCTACGAACAGTAGAACAACTTTACTAATATAATAATTATTTTAAATCTACGACAAAAGCACTTGATCTACAACAACCATTCTAGACTACACGAACAGTCAGCGTCGAAAGCACATGCGAACGAATAGAGTAGAATGGACATTTATTTTGCAAATATGGGTAATACATATAGGTGTTATATACAGCCACAGTGCGTTGCCTGGAACCAGCTTGCAACATTCCGACGGCTCTCATCATCTCTTCTCGTGTCATTTCCATATTGATGCATTTTTTTTCAGTTCCGATGCAGAAATTATACGACAAATAATGGACTCGTATTTGTCGTGGACTGCTCATGTTGCGCAAGTCAGTCGCAAAGTGCATTACACGTTCCATTCGTTGAAATGTCTCCAGGGCTTCTTACCCTTGAAAACCAAAATCTCGCTAGCTCAAACCCTCATTCAGCCCATCATTGATTACGCCGATGCCTGTTATTTGGATGCCACCGAGGAGCTTTTAAATAAACTTGAGCGTTTGCAAAATATCTGTATTCGTTTTGTTTTTAATCTTAAAAAGTATGATCACGTCTCCAACTTTCGCAAGATACTCAAGTGGCTCCCCATTCGACTTCGCAGGAACTCTCGGATATTGTGTCTGCTATTCAATCTCCTTCACAATCCCAAAACACCATCCTATCTACGGGAGCGTTTTTCCTACGCCCGTCCTTCAGATGCGCCTTGCAGGTCGCATCTTAAAAACCTTCTCAAGTCCCCTCCCCATTCCACTGACTTCTACTCCTACTCCTTCACAGTACACGCGGTGCGGCTGTGGAATTCTCTACCGCCTGCAATTAGGGACTGCCAAACTGTTGCAGCTTTTAAAAGAGGAGTAAAAGAACACTATCTTTCCACTTTATCATAGTTGTGTATGTATTTATTATTTTGATTACTTTATATATTATGTATTTTAGAAGTATGTATGTTTATTTGTATGTATGTAAGTATATTCTCATATTATTTGTGTAGTTTTATTTAGTGAATTGTTTTTAGTTTTTATGTATTTTTTTTTTGTCTCCTTTACTCTTTTACACGCTGTCTACATCTCTTTATTTCTTGTCCTATCGCAGGTATGCTGGAAGAGATTTCTTATGAAATAAGCATCACCTTTGTACCTATTTTTCTGTTCTGTTCTTTCTTGTCTGTTTATATACACACATCAAAAGTGTCTAGGGATCAAGCATTTTTATGCGGATTTCTTGAGATTGAGATGTGGCTTTGTAATAAATTTATGATTTTATAAATTTATATGGATCCTTTTTGGTGCATTTCATAATTTGAATCAGGAACTGTGAATCAAATTCGAGTAAAAGATGAAAATCAGCTGTCAATATTTTCCCTATAAAAACATACAACGCATTGAAGACATTATTAGTGCTACTGTTTCCCTACTACTGATTAAAACCAACGTTATTATGGAGCGGCGACGTCATTTAAGCAGGGAAGAAATGCTCAGAGCCGTGGGAATGATAGAAGCTGGTTCCCGGCAACGTACTGTGGCTTTAGCTCTGAATACAAGTCAGAGTGTTATCAGTCGACTTTGGACACGTTACCGAAGCACTGGTACCGTGGCTGAGCGCCATGGAGGACGGTATCGCTGCACCACACGGAGACAAGACCGATACATTCAAATCTTAACTCGAAGAGCTCCAACAATAACCGCCATGATGTTAGCCGTGAGGCTTCATCACTCTTCAGGGAACTTAATTAGCGACCAAACAGTCAGAAACCGCTTGCATGAAGTGAACCTTCATTCCCGAAGACCGCTACGGGTACCACCTATAGCAATGCACAATCGTAGGATTCGATATCAATGGGCTCTTGAACACAGAAATTGGGCAGAAGAACAATGGCGTTTCGTGTGCTTTTCTGATGAGTCTCGTTTTGGTATGAGACCGGATACAAGACGTATACGACACTGGAGAACCCCTGGACGCCAACAGCGATTAAAATCCTGCCAGGAAGTCCATCCTTATAGTGGTGGAACCATCATGGTATGGGCGGGTATTTGGATCGGCGGAAGAACTGAGTTGATTTGGATCAAAGGCAACCTCAACGCTCAAATTTATGCTGAGACGATTGTATCAGACGTCATCGTTCCTCTACAAGTGCAAATCGGTCCCTTATTTCAGTTAATGCATGATAATGCACGACCGCACACCGCAAGAGTTGTAAGACAGACTCTCGCCGCAGCTAACATCAATGTCCTGCCCTGGCCTGCTCAGTCGCCAGACTTGAACCCGATTGAGCATGCATGGGATATGCTACAGAGAAGAGCTCTGCCGAATATGGAGGGTATCCAGTCGCAAGAAGACCTTTTTTTGTTGTTGCAACGAACATGGGCTGCCATTCCACAGCGTGATTTGGATGAACTCATTTTGAGTATGCCAAACCGATGTTCTTGTGTTGTTAGTGTTCGCGGTAGAAACACGGATTATTAATTGTTTAAGTTACCCAATAAAATTTTAAAGAAAACTGTTATTTCAGTCTTTTTTTCGAACTTTTGTGTTAGTGGTTCAAATGTCAAAAATCCCTTTATTAGGAAAATGGCAAATTTCTTTATTAATGCAAAGGTGACTTGGTTTATCGTTACTGTGACAAACGAAAACACTTTATTTGATGAATCCTTAAAGAAAATTTTAATTAATATCAATCAGGAGAAAAGTTATTGCAAAAATATATGTTGATCCCTAGACACTTTTGATGTGTGTATGTGTGTACATAAATAGTAAAATAAAAAAAAAAATAAATAAATAAATTAAAAACGCTATTACACACTTTTATAGGAATCCGGATTGACAGTTGATTTTCTATTTTTAATAAAAATTTAAAGAAAATTCTTTATTCAAATATTGAAATTAACTAAAAAGAATCAATAACGATCCAAAAAGTAAAAAAATAATCCTCAATTGCGGCGATACTCTGAAACGTAGGTACTTGATCCCTAGACACTTTTGATGTGTGTACATTAAAGCTTAGCTCCATGTAAAATACTGGTCAAAGTCAAAGTCAAATCATTTATTTCAATTAGGCACACTAAAGGCACTTTTGAACGTCAAAAATTATAGTAAAACGAATTGATTCTAGTCGCCCATTCCAAAAGGTATTCAGCTGCATCCGGTTAGACTAGAAGCCGACCCCAACATTGTTGGGAAAGGGCTAGGCAGATGATGACATTAAAGCTTAGCTATATTTCACCATTCGGCATGCAACATTTCATTTTTTCTTCATCTTTTTTTTTCGGCACGTGGAGCACACTATTGACGAAGAAGGACACACAAACAGGACACAACACAATCATTACAACAGGATCACAATCATTTTATTCAGATCGTTTGAAACAGTCTGAACGTGTCCATATTTTTAAAGCTCATGCATATAACGGCTTTTCTTGTGAAGCGTACTTCTTGTAAGAAGTGATCAAGTGACTTTCTATCCAGCATTCGTTTCTTAGATAAACTTCATTCGCTCGCTATGAGGGATAAATCGTTTGAAATAACACAATTAAGTCCTTTTATTACTCAGACGGTTAAGGAGTACATTGATTGAAGTTACTAATGTACTCCTTAGCCGTATGTGTAAAAGAAATATATTATGTAATTGCAAATGGCACTCGTTCGTAGTTGTGTCTCTGTGCCGCGCGTGACTGTGGCCCGCCTCCCGCGGCGAGTCCGCGTGATGTATGGCAACGCGCGCACAAATATTTCACGCCGCTCTTAAATTCAACGTAATGCGAACTGTGGCGCCGAACACGCCAACAAGGTCTCACTCGGTTTTTGAATAAATCATATTTGAATGGCTAAGGACTGCTACCAAACATATTTGAATGGCTGCGGACTGCTACCAAACATATTTGAATGGCTGCGGACTGCTACCAAACATATTTGAATGGCTGCGGACTGCTACCAAACATATTTGAATGGCTGCGGACTGCTACCAAACATATTTGAATGGCTGCGGACTGCTACCAAACGTGGGACTGTAACCGACGCACTTGCAACTCAATAAAGTACTTCATATGAAAAGGGCTTGTAAAATAATGATTAGATACTACCAAAGAAAATGGTCCCAAATAAGTTAGAGGAAAGCATAACGACATACGTATCTGAATACTAGTAGGTACAAAACATAACATAATGTATTGAGCTCGTTTTTTCCTTCGTCAATAAATTGCATCGCAATCAGCAGACGATAATAGTTGCGAAGCGACGAATAAAAACGCAGCGCTTCTGTAATTATCGCGCTAAATCCGAGGCTTGTCGCACCACACCGCACCACACCGCACCACACCGCACCGCACCGCACCGCACCGCACCGCACCGCACCGCACAGCCTCGCGTCGTAGCGACTCGCATTATGTAGTAAACCGATCCTTTACTACCAAGAAAGAGAATTGATATGGCGTAGAGCGTATGACAATGTGTATGTAAGCAATGGCCGGAACTATGAAGGTGGCAGTGAGCAGGCTTGATGGCCGCTCTTTTCATGTTACCTTGTGAACAATAACTTGGCTCCTATCTCGAAACTTCTCCTCGTTCGTGGTGCGTGCATACTATTATACAAACCAGACCCAAACTTAGTGAAAACTTAGGCTACTCACGGAATCCATCGGGAATTTCATAAACACCAATATAGCAAGTTATATCTGAGAGGAGCACGGAGCAAGTTTACTCATTTATATAATGAGTACATGATCCGTGACGCCGCTCCGCTCTGCTCCCTCTCGCTCAGCTCCGCTCCGCTCTCGCAGTGACGATTATGTTGATGGATTATTGTTGGTTTTATTTTAAAACTGAGAATAAAATGCAATCAGCCGGGCTGCCTCCCGAGTATTAAATGAAAGCCGACTTTAAACAATTGTTATAATTCTTATTGGGCGAATGTCGGCATTCGCCAATTATATAACACGCGTTCGAGCTATCAGATTTATTTTAAACCTGGTTTGTGTATCACAATAGCCTGTCGACCGGCCGGCGGCCGCCATGGTGCCAGCACCTACATCGTTATGCTTATTTCTTATTCATGTGTTACTTGCATTCACAAATTAATTCAATAACAATTAATCACTGTGTGGATTTGAAATAAACTGTATAATATTTAATTCACCTATTTCAAAATTTAAATATGCCGCCACTGTCACAATCAGGACGAAATTATAACTAATATAATAAGATAAGATAATTATTTATTTTCTCACCACAATATATAAGTACATCAAAAGATCAAGAACAATACAAATAGAAAAACAAACAAATACACAAATAGAAATTATACTGTGGGAGACTGGTGCCTAAGCTGGGCGTAAGGCCTGTATTTCAGGACACCAGGTCTCCGCCCCTTCAGGAGTAGTTACATTCAAATCGGATTATGCACTCGTACACAAAATGCGGTAAGTTACAACAGCAAAGAGAAACAAAAAAATACAAAATACACTATTGATTAAAACTTATTCTAGGGTTAGTATTTGTGAGGGTGTGTTTGTATGTGTGAGCGCTTGTAAGAGGGATGTGTGCGTGTGTGGTGAGTTGGTGTTTGGTGTGTATGCGAGTTATGCTTGGTGTGGGTCTGCGTGGGAAGGTAAAGCGCTGAATGGACAGAATGGTGATGTACATAAATATATACACATGGCATATACATATTTGTATTCAAACAAGCAAGTTATAATGAGCTGGAAACTAATTATTTGACTATTTCAGTGCCTACAACCACCATGACACAAATTCTCCATCTTCAGATAACGCCCTAGTGAATCTACTTTAGTGAGCAACAATCCCTCAAACAATCATTGACAAATTATGTTTTGACGATCAATCCGAATTTCCGTATTTCATTTTTGATTAATTGCAATAATCGAATGGAACAAATTACATATCTTTTGTAATTTATAAAGAGTACAGTTGAATGCATCCGTTCTGTTTGTTCATTCGATTGTCGGATTATGTCGTCGATGGCCCCCTTCGGTGCCCCAGCCCCGGGCCCCGGGCCCCTGTGGCCCCGGACTATCGGCCCGCGTGGATTAACATGACTGTGTATTTTAATTTGTGGAGCGTCGATCTCGCGATAACACGCGTCAACAGCTCGCGGCATATCGCGATATCGCGCAACGTTTATTATTTTCCGATTTAATTAAAACAATAAGCCGTCGATGTAACTCCAACTGTTTTGTTTTTATTGTTCCACACTCAACACCCAGCGAGGCTGCCGTATTACGAATCATCCAACCAATGGAAGTGATGAACATTATAAATAGGTAATTAATGGTCGGTTACATGCGACGTATAATAATTTTCTCCTTTACGTTATTCATGAGCATGTGAGAACGAGAGCAATCCATGTGAAGATCAAGGAATCAATAAGTACGATAGTCGGGAAACGAAACACATTAGCACATTTTAATAAATCTTATGAATTCTACTCACGTAGCTATTTAAATATAAAATGTATGCCATAAGAGGACACTCGATATAATGACTCGCGTCGTCGCACGGCCCGCCCGCGGCGGCGGCGCCTAATATCGGCCTTTCAATAGCGCGGAGGGATCGCGAGGGCCCGTGAAGCCTGTGCTCAATGGGCGAGGATTTGCGCAATCCCTCGCGAGATATTGATGGCCGTGAGCGAGCATCGGGACTACAGCACATTATGCGAAGAGACAGTTTTTGTGAGAGGAGTGACGTCATCGAGCGGAGGCTTTAGCGCTCACATTCACTGGCGATGGAACTGAACAGAACGATATGTTAATGATACTGAAGGTCTATTGATGCAATACCTATGACTCTAGTACTTATGTGTTGGCTCACATTTTGGAAGTAAAAGGTGATGATAGCCATGCGCCCTACTGTTGCTAGTAATTGAAAGAACGATATCCGTGAAAGAAAAGGATTATATTTCCGAGCTAGACGAGAATAGGCGCTACAATTGGTTGTTTGGAGTGTTAAAAGTAGGTACAAGTTATGAAAGCAAAAATAACAGAACTGCTTATATGCAGACCAACTAACCAGAGTAGAATTTTCCTTCGCTATCAATAAACAAGTCAACCGGATAATGATCTCAGATATTTACGATCACATTATACGCACACGTGAAAATGTTTTTTTGGAAAAAATGTGTGAAAGGAAATGTTTCAAAATGTATGAAGCCTGGGCCAGGTCCTTGTACACTATACTTAAAAATAGGGAAATTCATTTAAAATAGTTCTCAACTGTCCAATTACTTTGAAATGGCTTGGTTTGCTGGTAAACGCAAGAAATTACACTTGAAATTGCAACACACAACAAAAACCCGTCATGGCGGTAAGCTGTCATTTTGATTGATTAATGACGTTTGACATGTTTATTTCTGAAGAATTAACACTGTTGTGACAGCTGACAGTTCTGTTTCTATGATCAATGGTCGATCTATGGTTTACTGTCATTGTTTTTAAGCACAGAGTAACTAAATCGGTGAGACGCCATGTTGAAAGTCGAAAAAATAATTGATAAATATCAATTCACTACCACAACAGTATACATTTAATTGATTTATCTGTATTTTTCCCGAATTCTACGGATTTTTCTCTTTTTTTTGAGTTACTGTACATAGACCTGGCCCATTATGAAACATCTCCTTTGTACCTCCGAGCTCCGGTGTCGAATCATAAATTCGTTCACTAACACTATAGACACTATAGTTCACTAACTAGACACTATAGTTTTCTATTTTGCTTCGAACTGTCAAGTCACTGAATAGTATTAAAAGTCCAAGAACAGGTGAAACTCCGAGCAAGCCTATGTAGAAAGTACAATATTTGTACTTTAAATCCTGAGCGGTATACGGCGCCGTCACTCCGTGTCCAGTTCGTGACAGTTCAGCCTTTGCCCGATGGCGCGCAGGCGATGCCTCCCGGCAGGCACGAGGCAGGCACGAGGCAGGCACGAGGCAGGCGCGAGGCAGGCTAATATGGACAGATTTATGGTGCCTATCAGCACATCGCGCAGGATGCGACGCGCTCCATCAGCCGAGAGATCGCTGTCGACTGAGCAGAGGCTTGTCTGTACGTAGTTGCAGTAAAACATGCTGTAAAAATAGGTTGCTGTTTGTTCGAAACTTAAACAAATAAATATTTTATTTTTGTATTTTCTTGAATATTTACTTTCATGCGTTGCACATTCAACTATTTTTACAAAGTTTCTAATAAACAATACTCATATTATTTAAAAAGAGAATGCAGCTTTAATACATAAAGTGACCAGTCTGAAACGAAGGAGATCAATTCGCTCCACGTGTATACGAGTATATCTGGAATCCAATTAAATACCAAACCCAAAAGATTTTTTCTTAAACTTTAGATCTAAATAGCTTAGAGCTTCAAAGGTGGCGTTAGTTCGACATGTTACTTGACGCGAATATAACTTACTCAGTGGCCACATTTAATTCCATTAGACCTTATCCCGTTAATCAGCCAATGAGCAATAAACCTACATGGGGCCCGGAGCTAAATAATAACAGCCGCACAGTTCGATCGATCAGGTTAAGCTACGCTTGCCGCAGTTGGCCTGTGGATGGGTGACCATATTTACATACCGATACCTGCCCATCCCTCGGAACCCGGCTGTTATTCGTGGATCTTTGATAGTCGTTACGGGTAGTCAGAAGCCCGAAGTCTGACAACCAGTCTTACCAAGGGGTATCGTATTACCCAGTAACTGGGTTGTGGAGATCAGATAGGCAGTCACTCCATGTAAAATACTGGTATTCAGCTGAATCAAGTTAAACTGGAAGGCACCCCAATATAGGAAAAGGCTAGGCGGATGATGATGATAAACCTACATGGGTACTTACGAAACGTCTGAAGCAGCTAGGTGCAAGGTTCCAACTGGTTTTTTCCTATGGAGAAGAGTCGGCAGGAAACTCCATGGTTACTCTTTTAAAAATAACTGTTTTTAGGGTTCCGTGCCTAAAAAGGAAAAACGGAACCCTTAAGATCACTTCGCTGTCCGCCTGTCTGTGCGTCTTTCAAGACCCTTTTTCTCAGAAACGCATGGAGTTATCAAGTTGAAATTAATATAAAATACTCAGGGTTGCAATCCCATGAAGCAGTGACAAAATCAAACTTCTAAGTCAACGCAATCAAAAGATACGGGCGTTTATATTACGTTTACGCCGCATGTTTCGACACTCGCAAGGGAATAAAAAAATATAGGGTACTTCCCATTGACCTAGAATCATGAAATTCGGTAAAAAGCAATGTCATGTAGCACAAGTAAAGGAAAAAATCCGAAAACCGTAAAGTTACAGTACGGAACCCTCGGTGAGCGAGTCCGACTTGCACTTGACCGGTTTTATTTATAATGTTTCCAAAGTACAGTGTTAATAGGTAGGCGGACAGTGTAGGCCTATCAACAAGTACCAGGTGCCACAAGTACCAGAACATCGACAGCAAATCACTGCATCTATAAAGCCTATAACGTTCTCACGTTCAAGGAGTCTATAATAAATAAAAGACAATAAAATAATTATTTTAATAAAACGCTTTTAACCAAATGACATGATTATCATTACAACTTATTATTTTACAAGTGTGGCACAACTCAACGGACACTCGAAATATGGCATGAATGATACAGGGCGCCTCTACGACGTCACTGTGTAGTTGATTTGTAATATGGCATGAATGATACAGGGCGCCTCTACGACGTCACTGTGTAGTTGATTTGTAATATGGCATGAATGATACAGGGCGCCTCTATGACGTCACTGTGTAGTTGATTTGTAATATGGCATGAATGATACAGGGCGCCTCTATGACGTCACTGTGTAGTTGATTTGTAATATGGCATGAATGATACAGGGCGCCTCTACGACGTCACTGTGTAGTTGATTTGTAATATGGCATGAATGATACAGGGCGCCTCTATGACGTCACTGTGTAGTTGATTTGTAATATGGCATGAATGATACAGGGCGCCTCTACGACGTCACTGTGTAGTTGATTTGTAATATGGCATGAATGATACAGGGCGCCTCTATGACGTCACTGTGTAGTTGATTTGTAATATGGCATGAATGATACAGGGCGCCTCTATGACGTCACTGTGTAGTTGATTTGTAATATGGCATGAATGATACAGGGCGCCTCTATGACGTCACTGTGTAGTTGATTTGTAATATGGCATGAATGATACAGGGCGCCTCTATGACGTCACTGTGTAGTTGATTTGTTTGCCGACGCTTGTCGCTGTTTGCTCTGAGGACCGTAATTATCGCACGGTGCTAAAAACACACATCATTGAGTCCGATTGTGTTTATTTTAAAACTAATTTGTAGTTCGTTGTTTTCATTCCACGTGCTAATTGCGGCTGATAAAAGCGCAAATAATGTAAAATATTTGGTTTAGATGCACGTGCAAAATTTGCGCATTAATTATTAATTACACTACTTTGGCGAATGCTACGAGACGAGCCATGCCGCTACGATCTACGCTGCTACGAACTAAGCTGTTACGCACTACAGTGCTACGAGGTACGGGCTACGGACAATGCTGCTACGCACTACACTGCTACGAGCCATGTACTACGCCGCTACGAGCTAGGTTGCTACGAACTAAAATTCTGTTAATGCTTTCTTTATGAAACTTTAACATACTTTAATATACAATTTCCGTATTTTAAAACATACGCATTCTAATTTCATTATCAATCGAAGAGAAATATTACCTCATTGATTGTCGCTGAGATGAGATTGCGACTAGAGTTTGAAAGTTTTTACTTACGGAAATTGACCTTCTGGGAACTTAGTCTGGCGCAAATAGTTTGTAGGAACTTTAGTTGTTTCTGGTTAAGGTGAATTTCAAAGGAGGAAGCCAACAAATACTGGATGCCCTGAACCAAACGAAAAGTCAGCTGTCACAACCCAACCTAGTATATTTGGAAGAAAATTGAATAAATTGCTAAAAAAAAGAATATAATGCTAACTATTTTTTACATGGATTCCCGCAAGTCGTATTTATTTGCCATTTACCTGCATAATATTTTGAGGTTACGTTCGAAAGAATGACGAATGAACGATGACGATGAATGATATAGACGTATCGCTTAGGATTATCACACAAAGACTACGTTATGAAAAAAACACCTGAACGTTTTCGTTAATAAGGATTGTAATTAATATATTTAAAAAGTTCAGATGAAACCAATCTTGAAAGTAACGTCATCCGTGACGGCGCAACAGAGCAAATGCAATACGCCACAATAGAAACGATATCTTTTTTTTTATCGTTCCTATTTTCTTTAAATGCTTAAAATATTGTATTCCAAAATAATAATTTAAATTAATACGACGCAACGCATGACCTAAAGATTTTTTGACACAAAAATATACCTAATATTATAGTAAATAGTAAATCTGTGTCGGTAGATGGCGGTATCTTCTTCATTTAAATGTTTATTGGCAGGTAAGTACCTATATTTGTTACGTAGGAGCAACATTCGGAAATGAAGTGCAGTGCAGAGACAAGAAAAAAAACGTACTAAAGTAAATAAAAATACTTTTGTCGGAATAGTTATCTCAGGGGTGTGTGTTGGGTCTATTTAAATTATTGGAACGCACGTTTAACAGTAAAAGTATAAAGTTGTAAAACAGCATAAGGGCACAAACAGGAAATATGGGTAAAATATATAAAAACAATCAAAACTATTCGCGAGCGCGTCGCGAGCGTGGCGTACAGACTCGCGTTCCTTCGTCGGCGGGCGAGGGTGTATGCTCCCCGTTCCCGCGCATAAGGGCACGTTCACACACATTCGATAAAGACCGTGTTACACTTTTATTTTTGATGTCCGAAATCCGGGAATCTTTTTCATAACAAAAATGTGTCTAATTTAAAAATAGGAGTAAATTTATGAATAAAATTTGGTTGTGACACTCCCTCGCAAGTTGGTACGGTCCCATGGCATTCTCGTTTTCAAGTTGCAAATTGCAGCTCTGTTTGACGTCGTAGCGATTAGATATAGATTAAATTTGGTATAGAGATAGTTTGAGTCCCGGGAAAGGACATAGGATAGTTTTTATCCCGATATTCCTACGGGATTGACACTTATGCGGGTAAAACCGTGGGGCGCTACTAGTATTATAAATGCGAAAGTGTGTCTGTCTGTCCGTTACCTCTTCACTCTTCGCCACGCCCGTGATTACGTGCTTGCGTGCTTGTTTGGCGCCGACTCAAAATTACTTAGGTATACTTACATTAGTTTAAGCACTATTTATTAAGGTTAAATAAAAAAGGTTTATTATTTTTTGCTTTTCAGTTTTTTCGGAGGTTTAATTTTTTTATTAAAAAGTTTTTGTTTGTCTCAGGCAAATAATGTAAAATCACAGTTTAGACAACCACCACTAATTTCAGTAATTGCTCCCATTTGTAACAATGAAATTTTAACTTATACCGACTGATGATAAGCTTAAAGATAAGCCTGAAATTTTTCATCTCATCGTAATCAGCGGAACTCATCAGAATGCCTGTCAAAACTAACAGCTTCACAAATGAGATCGTTCCAATGTTCGCGTTGTATTCCTAGCGTGTTGTTAGCAGCGAGGTCGCGAGGCGCGGCAGGGTGAGCGCACCCGCTGTCGGCGTGCGATTGATACCATTTGCGTTTGTTAGCAGCGAGCACGTATACTGAGTTTCAAGTGGCTGCGTATCGTGAAGATACAGCCCTGTTACAGACAGCGTACAGAACCCTAAGTATTCGCCAGTCCGAGCACATTTTGTTACGAAAAGAAGTAAAGTCAACATCTCCGTAGTTCCCAACGTTATGTGCATTACGTATCGATGCAGCCGCGCACACGAGCGTCGCGCATGACGCGAGTACGAAATAGCCGAGCACATACACGACACGACACACGACACGACATACACGCCGTGCAAATACGGGCGTTTTATTATTAGAGCGATATGTGCGGGTACTCCCTGTCTTTCGCCAAATAAGAAGATTTCAATTTCAATTGATCTCTGAACTCAGATATTAAACAGGGAAATGTGAGTAGTATCATATGGTAGTCGGTGAATACTTCATACTTACATGAAAAACAATCCTAATAACGTTAGATATAGTTAAGAATCGATAGTTCAGTTTTAAAGCTTCCCCTACTATACTACTATTCTGCTGTAATATATAAGTCAATGTGTCCGACGGAGTCCATATTGATCTCATTAAATCTGAAGTTCCGACCTAAGTACACATTGTGGAACGCAATCAATGACTGAGTATTGAAGCTGTTAGATAATGCTTCGATGCAGATGTCCTGCTGAACAGAATATATCCTTCTGAACAGAATATATCCTGCTGAACAGAATATGTCCTGCTGAACAGAATATGTCCTGCTGAACAGAATATGTCCTGCTGAACAGGATATGACCTGCTGAACAGAATATGTCCTGCTGAACAGGATATGTCCTGCTGAACAGGATATGTCCTGCTGAACAGGATATGTCCTGCTGAACAGAATATGTCCTGCTGAACAGAATATGTCCTGCTGAATACATGATACCAATATCACGCCTGCAATCCCCGAGGGTTTAGGGTTAGGCGGAAGAGTATGACAGTACATCCATATCATTATTATAGCAGTGTAACACGACGACCGCAAAACACTGCAACGTCGGAATAGTTGAAACAGACTGAGCCAGTCCAAATAATAACTGTTAAATTCTCAATATCCGTACTCAGTGATTTGAATCATCAAACTGTTGAATCGTGCCGCTTGTCATCAGTAGACGTGAAGTATCCGCTGATGCCCAAAAACGCGCGGTGCGGCGGCGGTGGCGCACGGCGCGCGGCGGGTCCGTAACTTAACTGAGAGTCATATTATGTTAGATTAATGGAAAGTCGACTGAACGATTGTTCGAATGGAATTTATTGCTAAACAACCTTTTATCGCCAAACGCTACTTCGACTGAACGATTCATCGAATATTTATTAATTGATGGACTGCACTTTCGAATGAGTTTTAGTTATTATATAGATTAATAATTGAAATAAAATTATTAAAAAAAGATTTTTCTCAAACATGCTTTGAAATTTGAGCATTATTTTGACAACCTTCTTCGAGATAAATCGAAAACGCTGTACTGGCCAAATACATGCGAGCAGCGGCCGGCAAAAGTTGTATGAAAGCGCGCGGCTCTCTCTTCTCTCATACATTATTGTCAACCAGCAGAGGTAATGAATGTATGGGACGATGTTTTTTTATTATTATTTTTTCCAAAAACTACTCAAACCCTGGCTGAATTCTTGAGGGTTCATTAATTCCCATCCTGTATAAACCAGACTATCGCCTATAAAAGCAGCTGAACGCGTCTATCAGTCCATGTTTATTTATTTATTTAAGGAAAAACAAACAATAGCACAATAAGAAATAGTCATAATACCTATCTTAAATATTACATTATACATATACACCCAAACTTATGTGCAAAATTACAGCTCATTTAGTTTTGAAACAACTGAGATACGGAGTTTTGAGACGAAACACGCGATTTTCCAATTTTTTCTATTCCCATAGTGCGGCGTGTCGAAAACAAGAATTACAGTACCTATCCAAAAAGAACAGGAATTACTTATATAATTTTAACATGATTTCTATAAGACACTAGTTGCCAATAGTTAGTGTATTTGAGCCCTCGTACCCAAAGGCGATTTTTTAACGCGCTCTGGCTTTTCAACGAACTGCCTAGCGAGTGTTAAAAATCCTGTGCCGGATAAAAATTGTCTCGTTTTAAAAATCACCTGTGCGTACTCGTACCTGAACTTACAATTGACCCATACAACCCACCAATCAAAAACTTGTGATGAAGGTCTAGACTAACCACCTTCCCCTCCTGCAATCCTCCGCCACCCCCCAATACTCCCGTGCATCTCTCAGAACAGAACAGATGATACGCACAAATCTGTTGATCATACGAAGAGTCACGAATCGTCATCACGTCGTCATGCGCACGATACGCGATCTATCGAAGGCATGGCATCAGTTATTTCATATTACTTTCTTTAACTTGACTTATGAATACAGTTCTTCAATAACTTGAACGTGAAAGAATTCATATTTAAACAAAAATATAATGTTGTTCATTTCATAGATAATAGTCTCAACTTATGTTCTCGTAAGTCAAAAATATTTAACACTGTATGCGTTATCTCGTAATTATTTGTTTATCTGTTTGTGGAAACTTGTAATTATATTGGAATTTGGACTATCCATGTTATTAAGGGCTGATTTTTCAGTCGACAGATAATTCTTATTCGTGGAATAAAATTGACGTCTGTCAGATTCTGTATGGAAGAACTGTCAAAAATTCAAAATTATTCCTCGGATAAAATTATCTGAAATTGAAAAAATCTGCCCTAAAACAAATGCGCTGTAAGTTCTCCAAAAATTATCAAATTAAATAAATATAACTTGCATCGTGTTAGTGTGGCGCGGCAGGACTGGCAGGGACAGGTCAGTAGGTGTGAAAGTGACGCGTTCGAGCTCCGGCCGCGTTCGTACAACGAATAGGATTTTTTAAATCAATTTAGTTGTAACACTGCAATCTCGACCGGACAGCCGCTGGAGGGGGAAGGGGAGGGGGTGCTGGTCGCAGGGAGGAGAGTCTGAACCAAGAGGAACAATGAAAAGACCGCCCTTCACTGACCCCTCACACTCAGAGTTTTGCGAACGACGAGTTCCGACGTAAGTGCAACCGAAGAGTGCGCTCAAACTCCTGACTCATGGGAGTACTCGTAATGTATGGCTCAGCATAATGTCCCACTGTTGGGCAAAGGGCTCCCCAAGTTCTATTTAACATTAAGCAACGTTTATAAAAAAAAATGGGTAGATGTAGAGGAAACAAGCTAACAGTGTAACGAACATTATTTAATCGTCGCGGATTTATTTGAATGGAAGGGAAAGTCCTAAGTATTCCGATTGTAACGAGATTTATCAGCAGAGTGCTCGTATTTATATCTTAATCTCATTGAAATTTAATGAACACCATCTCCAAAGGAACATACCGACACCTTTCCTTCTTCACACAAACTCAACAAGAAAGTACTTCGGAGCTTGTGAACCGACAACGTGGCTGTGAAGCAGTAGATCGAACAGTTTGACATGAATGGTCATACTCGGCTGTCCGATAATAAAGCGACTAATAAAATGAACTGAGCCTGTGTGTGTCCCGCACATCGGGTGCGGTGGGGGGCGGGGGCTACGGGCGGGAGGGGGTTTGGCTCAGTGCAGTACACGCTTTAAATATCGGCTCGAGCCGGGACTCCGGGAGCCACTCGAGCGAGTCAATATCGGCTCGAGCCGGGACTCCGGGAGCCACTCGAGCCGGGACTCCGGGAGCCACTCGAGCGAGCCAATTGTCGATTGAATGAGCCGCGGATATTATTGTTAATGACCTCTTCAAATATCGGCTCGAGCCGGGACTCCGGGAGCCACTCGAGCGAGTCAATATCGGCTCGAGCCGGGACTCCGGGAGCCACTCGAGCGAGTCAATTGTCGATTGAATGAGCCGCGGATATTATTGTTAATGACCTCTTCAGAGATACGCCTCATGTTTGTTTGAGTGAGATGTTACGTGAACAGTACACGTATTGGTTAATCTACATAATAGGTATGTATTTATAATATCTATACATATTATAAAATAAAGTCGATTGTCGTGTCTGGCTGTATGAACGCGTTGTTCTTCTAAACTACATAACGGATTTTTACCGTAATTTTGAGAACTTATCTCGAAAGGTTTATGTGTATTAAACTACCATAAAATAAAAAAGCCAAGTCGCTAGGCCAAGCAAGGCCGAGTCTCTAGTTGTTAGTACGAGTAAGAGACACGAAGTGTAGCTACGAAGGTATTCAGCTTGATAATTCGCGATGGTTCGTCAACTTACTGTGTTGGAACACTTGAAAAGGTGTTGCTGTATTCTATATTTAGTTCTTCTAGTAGTTAGTAGCTTTTGCCCGCGGCTTCGCCCGCGTGGAGGTAAGTCGGAAATGAACCCACGGAAACGTATTACCGGAATAAAAATAAATAAAATTCGTAGCACGCGCATCACAGCACGTCATGTCTTGTCATATTATCATAATATATCGTAGCAGTCAAGTATAGTGTTTATTTTTTTGTTTGAAAGCATCATGGGGACAACGGGAAGGGTATTTTATGACTTCCCGTTGTCCCCATAATGGGGACAGCGTCAATGGGGACAACGGGAATGGACGTTACATACATACCTACATACGTAATATATCACCTTGTAGCGGTTCGGAGCACACTTTAGCACTTGTTATGTTTTCGTATCGTAGCGTTGAGTGGAAATCTGAGCATAAAGCGTCATTTAAATCTATTACAATGTGTTTGGTTAATTTATCTGTATTTGCCCCGCTTCGCCCCAACCTGCTCGGAGTAGTCTCAGTCTGCCCCGGCCCGCCGCTACACTATTAACAAACAAAAACTTTTATTTCGCAGTGAATTAAATATTGTACATTGGACTTTTTATTAGCCCTCGCGCTCGGCCTGTGCTGACTTACGGCGATCAAAAATTCCCTCTCAGAACGGACAACATTATGTTTCGATAAAAAGATAATCTGCGGGTGGTGAGGTGCAGGGTGCGGGGAGCGGGGTTGAGGGGGGCGCCGGGTGCCGCATAAATACATCGTTTATTTTTCATACGCAAAAAGCTACAGACGTATTTTTTATCCGCTTAGAGGGAAAATCCGTAAACAGGGTAACGTAAGCCGGTGGCAGAACATAAAAGAGCCCAAAGCATATCGACTCCCGCCTTAATCTGCCATAAACAATCGCTACGAACAAAACCTCGCAATAGTAAATTTCACGAAAAGTCATCCGACGAAATAATGGCTGAATTCTCCGATCGTGTCATCGAGGCACCGCGAAAACTGATCTTAAAACTACTGAAATAGAATTGAATTTACTGCGCCGGTGGTGACGGGTGGGTCGGGAGTCCGCGCCCGTGTGTCACGCCGTATGGACTCGTATGTCGTGCACATAGGGGCGCTATCCGCGTGCGCGCCGGCAGTAAGATGTGACTCGCCGTTTAATCTGGCTCTGTTATTTTTCCGGTAATACATCAAAGTGGCGACTTTCTACGGCAAATTGTATCAAAGTCGCTGATGTATGGAGGTGCCTACAGTGCCGCGTGCAAGTCGCACTCACACGTCGAGTTGCGACCAAACAGTGCTGCAAGTAGCCCGGACTATAATATTGTACCTACACTTTCTTCAAATAATAAGAGACCGCTCAACTGACGTTTTTTATACAGAGAACACAGGACTACCTACGTTGAAAATTGCTATCAAAATGGTTCACCTTAAGAGTAAAAAGAAAACTTTGCATTCACAACATAGAAAATAAAGAAGAGAGGAAGAACAACAACAACAGATAGTAAACCGATGCATATCTATAAGATATTCCCGTAATTATAAATGTTCAAAATATAGTCGCAAACACATCTCAGCGATATTCAATGTCAAAAATACGGAAATTGCCCCTTTTTGTGCTCTGTAATTGTTCGGAGTTGTGTGACTGTAGTGCAAGCACTGTGGCACGGTCCTGACCGCCGCCGATGTGCGCGAGATTTATTTCTACTCAGCAATATTAAGAGGAAATATCTCACTATATTGAACAGACCCCCCTCCCCCCCTCCCCCCCACACACACCCCACCCCTCCGTTGAACATCTTAGTTACAAGGTTCCATTGTAGTTTGTGGCTCAAACAATGTTCGAGCTAATCAATAATAGTGGGTGTCTCGATGAGTTGCCCAATACTTGGCGACACTTTGACTTTGCTAAGTTTGGATACAACAGCCCCAGCTTATGTCGAGTCACTCAATAAGATAACTTGACTGTAACTCACGCAACTGATGTACTCTGCGGACACGCGTTTGCGACTCCGACAGAATCCGGACCACCGTTGCCAAGGAGGATTACCTACTGTCTTGTAGTTTTGATACAAATAACGAATGTGCTCTGTTTAGCAAACCTGTGACCATTAGGTGCAGCATCAGGAGTCACTGCAGCAGCGAACGTTAACCATACTCATTGATCCACTTCACCTGGTAGAAACTATCATTATTTGATTATTTCGCGTGTATCCCCCAAGGGGTTGGACAGAGGTGTACCTATAGTACACCCACTTTCGCCATCAGTTCTGTTTCAGTCTTACGTAATAGAGGGCGAGCCTATTGCCATCAACCGGGCAGAAAACCAGAGAAATTTTAGATGGAAAACCCCAATAACAATGAATCGGTAATTTAACCCAGGACTTCATGCTCAGCACTAGACCAACAAGGCAGTCATGTTATGATATAATATATATCGTCCGATATACCTCCCCGCACATACGTACATCAGCTGCCCTCGGTGAGTGCAAGGAATCCGGTTAGAGTCGGCGCGCAAAGTGCACGCGGGAGTACCCAAGTAACAGTAACACGAGAGAGGTTTTTGTGCTCGCTCGTTAGCGCCGAACAGGATTGTCGCGAGTACCTCACTACGTACTACCTACCTGTAGCCTGCAGCGCGGCGGCGCGGGCGGCGCGGGCGGCGGCGCACGCGGTAACCGGCTTTGATAAACTCATTTATACATTCTCGTCACCATTCGCTGTTCGCTGCACTCTTTCAGTCGTATTATCTGAAAGAAAAAAACTTTTTTACAAAAAAAAAAAAAAAACAACTGACTTCCGAAAAAACACTACAAAGTGAAAAACATTCTGTAGTGTTTTTTTTTCGAAGTCGGTCGATTTTTTTTTACAAACGTTTTTATTTTTCACTTTTTTGTTGTACCTACCCCACACAAATGCAATTAATACTACTTGCTGTGTAAATATCAGTGTCAGGAAGTTATTAAAACATCATCAATATAAACTAAGTGGAATAAATTGTATCATTGAAGCTAACTCAAAAACTACCAATGCAATGTTAATATGGGACCACACCTGAGGCATATCTTATCTATTAAAAACAATACATAGATATACAATTGCAGTCAAGCGGCGCCAAGCTAAAGTATATTGAAGAATTGAAGACACTGACTAGAAGAATCGTCAAAATTCTTATAGAAATGCCGGAGATGCAGTACATTAATGGATAATAACTTCGTACGTTAGAATAATTACCTAATTTATTATTACCGCGATCTACATAATTTCAGGAAGGTTTTAGTATAACACCTTCCTGAAAGTAAGTATGTAGATCGCGTTAATGAAAGAAACATCAAAATTGGTTCATTCGTTTTTGAGATAATCGCAGACATACAAACATACACACGGCTCGAATACCAAACCTCCTTTTTTGAAGTCGGTTAAAAATACACACTAACTTGTTTAATTAAATGAAATGAGTTAAAGGTGCGTGGTATTGCTTCAAGGAGTTGCTTTGATATAAATAGCCAAAGTATGTATATGTCACGGCTAATGGCCGAAGTGCGGCTACACCTAGGTTTAGCCGGGTACAACTAGGTGTAGCCGGCCACATGCGGTTCGTGTGTACTACGGGTGACATCGGTTGCATGGTTGCGGTCGGTCGATAGGCGACGTAGGATGCAAGAGCGAGCGAAGGGCACTCCGAGGTTACTAACTAAATAAAAGCCTCCAGGTATAATGACAAGTTACATAACTGTCACTTGAAGTCACAAATGATAAACTAGGACCATCTAAGCAAAATAAATAAACAAGTTATTGCTAATAACAACAATAAAACCATGGTCAGCAAGACGACCAGTCACCACAAGCAGCACCCGTTCACGAGCATAACGCAAAGATCAGCCATTACCTCCCTCGCCATATTTGAGGGAAGGAGGCAACCCGACCCCCGACGCTACCGCAAGCAGTGACATCTAAGGGAGCATGACGAACTTGCTGCCGGTTGCTCAAGCAAGAATAATATGATCAATCGTAGAGGTCGCTAGCTAACCACAAATTGCAATCAACTCATTAAAAAATATTGAAATGAGTAGATTATGTCAATAATAAATTAAAGCTTACTTTCCATGATCATATTTCTACAGCTGCCAAAGAATCTTTTAAAAGGCTAGGGTTTGTTCTCCGGAATGCCCGTGATTTTCACAACGAGCATGTAATAAGGCTCTTATACAGCACACGAAGCTAGTTCTTCTGTATGGAATCCGCAGGAGGCAAAGTATGCACTTCTTGAAAAAGTGCAAAAAGCATTCCTGCGTTTTCTTTACAAAAGAACTCTCGGTTGCTAACCCTACCTCTATCCTACCAAGTTTCTCTTAGGATGTCTGGGATATCATATGCTGGAGACCAGAAGGGCATGTGACCAGGTAGGCGTTATGCTCAAAATATGCAAGGGTATGACGGATGCTCCTGACATCCATAATGAGCTGATTCGACTTTATACACCGAATAATTATCTCTCTGGCAGAAAACATCGACTGTTAGCCGTGCCTTCGTGTCGGACTGTGGCTCGTGCTGCGTCCCCGTACCGCGCGTGTTGACCGCACTCAATAAGCTCGTGGAGGCCAACCCGGACTGCGATCTGTTCGATAGCAAATTCTTGTGAAAATAATAGAATTAAATTGTTTTTATTAGTTTGTTTTATGTTAGTACTTATTATATATACTTTGATTTATGTAATTGATTTGTTAAGCCGTGTAAATCAAATACATAAATAAAAATAAATAAAGAATTGACTAAAACTGTCAACTAAAATTAAAAAAAAAACAATTATATAACTCATATAACCGGTCAGTAAGCTAATTCTGGAGAAAGAACACAACAAATTATTATCTTGAGTTAATCAGGGCGACCAACTATTCTTATCGTTTAAGGCGACTACATGACCTAAAGCGCGGTCACTGTCGGACTGCATAGAAAAGAAAGAGAAGCGCGATGACACAACGGTGGTCATTTATTGCAAATATGAAGCAATTATCTATTTACAAAAACTATTTAATAATAAATAATCCATCACTGAATGCAGTTTGGCATTAGACATTTAATGGTATATTTTTAATTGTAATTAAAATGGTTAATGAAGGGATAAACTGCTTTTAAAGAAAATTAAGAGGTTTATTTGAACATTATTTTGATGCATTAATGTATATTTATTTATGATTTCAGTTCCATCACTGTATTAAAGTAAGACTTGAAAATATCATAATTTTTTCTTTGGTCAAAAGTATTTACGGTTTAAGAGATACACTGCTTTAAAAAACCAACTTTTTGACCGTTTTCGGAAACCTCCGCCTTAAGTAGTCGTTGATGGAACAGTATGCTTTTGAACAAAGATTGGATTTTACTTGAGCTTTAAACGTATTGAAAGGCAAATCTAGCAAACAAGAAGGTAGCTTGTTATAAAAGGTTCTACCAAGCCCAACAAATGAGTTATGAACCTTATGAAGCCGTTGAAAGGCCTTTAAGTAGGTATAATAAGTACGTACGGAAATAGTAATAATCGACGTAGAGGTAATAAAATCGGTATGTAAATGAGAGAAGAGGCTCAGCCATGCAGCGGATCAGAAGCAGGAGGATGCAAGTTTAGTTCGTATTCGACCCGTATGTATGTATGTTTGTATGTCCGCGATTTTCTCAAAAACTAATGAACCAATTTTAATGTTCCTTTCATTAACCTCTCACACGTTTGCCCGCCTACCTGTCGAAACACCCCACGCGTCGGAGTAGTTGAATGGGCGCAGTAAAGTCATTGTTTTAACAATGACAATAGTACAATGATACTGTTGTGTACACTTGGTGTACCGTGGACGTTTCGAGCACTTTCTCTTATGTACACTTGACGCTTGAAGGGTAAACGTGATCTACATACTTTCAGGAAGGTTTTAGTACATAATACATTAAGTAATTTCTCTTATGTACGAAGTTATATGCACAAATGTACTGTATCTCCGGCATTTCTATAAGAATTTTGATGATTCTTCAATTCTTCAATGCACCTTAGCTTGGCTACATTGCATTGGTAGCTTTTGAGTTAGCTTCAATGATACAATTTTTTTCCACATAGTTTATATTGATGATGTTTTAATTGATAATTACATAGCAAGTAGTGTTAATTGAATTTGTGTGGGGTAAGTACCACTAAAAAGTGAAAAATAAAAATTTTTTACAAAAAAAAACAACCGACTTCCAAAGAAAACACTAAGTACAAAGTGAATAATAACTTTAATTTCAGAAGTCGGTGTCAAAAAACGAAAATGCCGAACTGACGACACCGACTTCCGAAATTAAAGTTATTTTTCAATTTGTAGTGTTTATTTTTGGAAGTTGGTTATTTTTTTTTTTTTGTAAAAAAGTTTTTACAATTAGGTACGTCAAGCATAAAAGATCTATAGGTAGGTACAGTAACCTAGATAAAGTGGATAAGACAGATTAAAACAGAAGAACTAGCAGGGGATCCGGGGGGGAGGGGGGGGGGGGAAGGGGTTGTTCAGGGGATCAGACCGGAATAAATCAGAATATTAAGTGCTCATCACGAATGTGAGCATGGTGGTACAGATGTTAGTCGAATAAAACGTATGTAAATCTCACAAAAGTTCATAAACATTAAAATTAAGAAATATGTTTTGTTTATAAGTACCCAAATCTATCAAAATAATACATTCGTGTACCTCTTATTTAGGTCTGACTGGTCAAACCCCGATCTGATCTTATTTCAGCGTTTGACTGTCCAAGTTGGTTTGTCCTAGGACTACACATAAATTCTTCGTTAGTCAAAGGCCTAAACACGCTATTGGTTTGGACTTTAACTAAGACTTCTTGTCAGACCTGAGGTTTGACTAGCCTAACCTTGGAGAGCAGGGGCTCGATGTTTGACTATAACATAATATGTCAAAGTAGGATGTGTGGAGAGCACACCGGCTCTCATGCAAACACGAGATCAGACGGTGTCGCGCAGCGGAGACAGTGTAGCTGTCAGTGAGACTGAGAGAGTCACACGGCGCGACTTGCAAATGTATGCACGAAGTTGTCACGCGGCGACACAACGACACGACAGGGCGCGGTGCAGCGCGGCGCGGCACACTCCGCGCGATTGAAAATTTAAATTGCGAACAGTTTGATAATGACGTCATGCTTTGCATCCGCAGCATAATGTGCCACTGTGTTATGTGTAGCTACCAGTTGTGAAATGTTTTTGTTAACTTATTCCGTTCTGATCCCCTGAACCCCCCCCCCCCCCCTCCACCCCTTTAACTTAAAATATTTTGGTTTACAAATTGGGATGTTGATTGACACAACTTTTTATTTCAGTTCACATGTCCACCAAAGGTTTACAATTTAGCTTTTCGCTAAAGTTAGGTATGTAAATGATGTTCTGCATTTTCGAACGACAGATTGAATAACAAACATTTCACTCGTCGTATTGAATAAGACTTTACAACTTTAATGAAAGTCTCTTTATGAAGAACTCGATGCCTGTATTATTAATAATGTTCTCATGTTAGAAGGTACAACCTACATAATCCGACGAAACTCCTCCGAGCAGACCTTTCAACGTGTTACCTTTTGTTTGAGACGTAAAATAACTAAGGGCGAATTTCACCAACAAAATTGAACACGATCAGCACATCTACACGTAAACCAAGTTTAAGAACTGTCAGTGTCATCATTTTTGTGGTATATTGACATTGACAGCTCTTGGACGCGGTTATTTGTGCTAATCGCGTTCAGTTTCTTATTCGCCCTAAGACAAATGAACAACGAGACACGCCCCATGTTCAAATACTTGGAGAAGTCACATCCACTAGCGGATGGCGGCTGTCGACGGCCGTAAGTTTTGATTAGCAGTCAAACAGTACATTGCACATACAACAAAATGTTAAAGAGTGGCGGCTCAACTAACCGCGTGACCCGCGGGACCCGCGGGACCCGCGGTATGGTGCGGCTGTGTCCAACTCGCGGGTCCATGTGGCTCACATTACTGGTTGCTCTTACCGCGTCCCTCCGTCGGTTGGAACTTAAAAGAAGTAATTTTGAGTCGGCGCCAAACAACCAATGAACAAAGATCACTAAATTATCTTAAATTTAAAGAAATAACCAAAAAAATTTGCAATGCAACGTGAAGTCTCCAGCGATAAACATTAACATTCCAAACAAAAAATGTAGGTATACTTACATTAGTTTAAGAACTATTTATTAAGGTTAAGGTTTATTATTTTTTGCTTTTCAGTTTTTTCGGAGGTTTAATTTTTTGTTAAAAAGTTTTTATAAATTACTGCGCTGTGGTAGTGAAACGTGCGTGCATGACAATGTTCTTTTTTTGAAAACGAGTTGCATACCTAATGAAATTTAGTACAACATTATAACACTCGTTTGGATGATATTATGGTTACTATGACACTGGTTGTTTTAATGTTTGCAATAAGCTAACTGTTTCAGGAACTTTTATAGAGGATTTATAGCATGGGTGTAGATAAAAATAATAAGCGATTTTCATAATATAAATACACGTAGTAAAAATGAAATTGTGATACCTAAATGACATGGCCTGATCCTGCCCTCAGAATCAATTCAGAATACATAAATGTACTGTTATTAATATATGAAAATTACTTCTTAATTAATATAGGTACTATAATTCATCGTAACAATTACATTTCTCTAGAGCAGGCGACAAAAAATAGCAAAAAAAAAATTGTGAGCCGTCACGGGACGCCTGGCAGATGTGAAACATCGACATTATTTTGCAAAAGTAATATGCAGAACCGTATATATATACCATCATATAGCGTGGCGATGCGTCGCCACGGCATGCGTCGCCACGCCAGAAATCGGTTTTACGTGCGGCTATAGATGTTTCACATCAAAAAATATGTGTGTTAATTGTTTTTTTGCGGGTTTTATTAGTAATGCAATACAAATTGCATAGAACGAAATAGATGATTGAGTACTGAGTAGGTATTGCATCGTCATCAACTGCATACAAACATCAGGAACTCAGCAACCAGCAGTTGCTTCAGCTGCGCACACTCAGAAGCTTGCGCGGACATGCTCTCGACATGGACTTCGATGACTTCGTCGTCCGTTCCCGCAAGTATGTAACGACTTGTCTCTGATACTGTCAACAATGTACGCACTTACACTAGCATACTCCACCCACGCACTGTGGCTCCACGCAACATTTCACTTGTTCGGAAAGCGGTATTTTAAGGATTTGTAAACTCATTATGAGCGTGTTCGTTAGCTGCGGGTACAGAGGAACGTGGAACAGCAGTCTGCTCGCTGGCTCCCTGCTCCGCTCGCTCAGGCCGTTGAGGAGCGGCACGACTACATTATTCATAAAGTTTTTATTTGAGCGGATAGATTCCCTTTGTCTCGGCAGATCGGGAACAGCCTAATGACGTGATTAAGCTCGATATAGGCGCTCCGGCTGCGGACATGCGGCCAGCGTTAAGCAGGCAGCGATCAGCGGGCAGTGTGCAGCATCTACAGGCCAGTACGCAGCGATCTGCGGGCAGCGAGCAGTGTGCAGAAAGTAAGTAACAAATTTTTTTTAAACAAAACAAGGTACCTTTTGTTTTAATATTGAACAGAATATGTTAATAGAGATAACATTGATTAATCCTAGTAGGACGACAAAAAATTTCAACGCTGAGGGGGTCAAAGATTTGCCAGTGTATGATGTTAAATCTAATAATGGCCCCTTTACATTCTACCATAACATATGGTGTGCAAATATTTAATGTTCACTTGTACAAAGTCTTTATTTTAATTAATTAAAACAAAGACTTTTAAGGACCAAATGAATAAATTGATGTCAAAGTTATATATACTCGTACATAATGTTGTGTCAGTTTAAGAGATAAAGTTTTAATATAATGTCAGGTTAACGGTCGATGTTCCTTACGCTTTGTATATCAACTTGTATTAATCGCTGTACTATTTAATGTGATAACCTCATCACCACTCTGTGTACTGATGCTTGCAGTCGGTGTGAAGTAGTTGCTGTGGTGTGATGACCTCATCGCCAGTCTGTGTACTGATGCTTGCAGTCGGTGTGAAGTAGTTGCTGTGGTGTGATGGCCTCATCGCCAGTCTGTGTACTGATGCTTGCAGTCGGTGTGAAGTAGTTGCTGTGGTGTGATGACCTCATCGCCACTCTGTGTACTGATGCTTGCAGTCGGTGTGAAGTAGTTGCTGTGGTGTGATGGCCTCATCGCCAGTCTGTGTACTGATGCTTGCAGTCGGTGTGAAGTAGTTGCTGTGGTGTGATGACCTCATCGCCAGTCTGTGTACTGATGCTTGCAGTCGGTGTGAAGTAGTTGCTGTGGTGTGATGGCCTCATCGCCAGTCTGTGTACTGATGCTTGCAGTCGGTGTGAAGTAGTTGCTGTGGTGTGATGGCCTCATCGCCACTCTGTGTACTGATGCTTGCAGTCGGTGTGAAGTAGTTGCTGTGGTGTGATGGCCTCATCGCCAGTCTGTGTACTGATGCTTGCAGTCGGTGTGAAGTAGTTGCTGTGGTGTGATGACCTCATCGCCAGTCTGTGTACTGATGCTTGCAGTCGGTGTGAAGTAGTTGCTGTGGTGTGATGGCCTCATCGCCAGTCTGTGTACTGATGCTTGCAGTCGGTGTGAAGTAGTTGCTGTGGTGTGATGGCCTCATCGCCACTCTGTGTACTGATGCTTGCAGTCGGTGTGAAGTAGTTGCTGTGGTGTGATGACCTCATCGCCAGTCTGTGTACTGATGCTTGCAGTCGGTGTGAAGTAGTTGCTGTGGTGTGATGGCCTCATCGCCACTCTGTGTACTGATGCTTGCAGTCGGTGTGAAGTAGTTGCTGTGGTGTGATGGCCTCATCGCCACTCTGTGTACTGATGCTTGCAGTCGGTGTGAAGTAGTTGCTGTGGTGTGATGGCCTCATCGCCAGTCTGTGTACTGATGCTTGCAGTCGGTGTGAAGTAGTTGCTGTGGTGTGATGGCCTCATCGCCAGTCTGTGTACTGATGCTTGCAGTCGGTGTGAAGTAGTTGCTGTGGTGTGATGGCCTCATCGCCAGTCTGTGTACTGATGCTTGCAGTCGGTGTGAAGTAGTTGCTGTGGTGTGATGACCTCATCGCCAGTCTGTGTACTGATGCTTGCAGTCGGTGTGAAGTAGTTGCTGTGGTGTGATGGCCTCATCGCCAGTCTGTGTACTGATGCTTGCAGTCGGTGTGAAGTAGTTGCTGTGGTGTGATGGCCTCATCGCCACTCTGTGTACTGATGCTTGCAGTCGGTGTGAAGTAGTTGCTGTGGTGTGATGGCCTCATCGCCAGTCTGTGTACTGATGCTTGCAGTCGGTGTGAAGTAGTTGCTGTGGTGTGATGGCCTCATCGCCACTCTGTGTACTGATGCTTGCAGTCGGTGTGAAGTAGTTGCTGTGGTGTGATGGCCTCATCGCCACTCTGTGTACTGATGCTTGCAGTCGGTGTGAAGTAGTTGCTGTGGTGTGATGGCCTCATCACCACTCTGTGTACTGATACTTGCAGTCGGTGTGAAGTAGTTGCTGTGGTGTGATGACCTCATCGCCACTCTGTGTACTGATGCTTGCAGTCGGTGTGAAGTAGTTGCTGTGGTGTGATGGCCTCATCGCCACTCTGTGTACTGATGCTTGCAGTCGGTGTGAAGTAGTTGCTGTGGTGTGATGGCCTCATCGCCACTCTGTGTACTGATGCTTGCAGTCGGTGTGAAGTAGTTGCTGTGGTGTGATGGCCTCATCGCCACTCTGTGTACTGATGCTTGCAGTCGGTGTGAAGTAGTTGCTGTGGTGTGATGGCCTCATCGCCACTCTGTGTACTGATGCTTGCAGTCGGTGTGAAGTAGTTGCTGTGGTGTGATGGCCTCATCGCCACTCTGTGTACTGATGCTTGCAGTCGGTGTGAAGTAGTTGCTGTGGTGTGATGGCCTCATCACCACTCTGTGTACTGATACTTGCAGTCGGTGTGAAGTAGTTGCTGTGGTGTGATGACCTCATCGCCACTCTGTGTACTGATGCTTGCAGTCGGTGTGAAGTAGTTGCTGTGGTGTGATGGCCTCATCGCCAGTCTGTGTACTGATACTTGCAGTCGGTGTGAAGTAGTTGCTGTGGTGTGATGGCCTCATCGCCAGTCTGTGTACTGATACTTGCAGTCGGTGTGAAGTAGTTGCTGTGGTGTGATGACCTCATCGCCACTCTGTGTACTGATGCTTGCAGTCGGTGTGAAGTAGTTGCTGTGGTGTGATGGCCTCATCGCCAGTCTGTGTACTGATACTTGCAGTCGGTGTGAAGTAGTTGCTGTGATGTGATGACCGCATCGCCACTCTGTGTACTGCAGTGGGAGTGAACTTGTCGCAGGGGTGTGCACTGCTACAAGGATCTTTCGGCGCTCGAATGACTGTGGCACGGGGGTGCTGTTGGCAAACATTCGTACAATTGTTTTGTAGAGTGTCACTGGAAATGTATTTAAAAAAATAAGGTGGCGTCGTTAGTTCTGATATTGGCCACGCGCCATCATAACCTTGTAGTGCTATGATCACGCCCTTAGCACCGCCCCCGCCCCCGCGCCCGCTCCGCTCGTTACCGTGCGCCGCCGCTTCGTCGTCGTGCAAGTTAACAATCAAAGCTGGCTCATTTGCATTATTCTTCCATCTCGAACTCAAACGCTTTGAGTTACCTTCCTTCAGATGTCGGCAACGTTCGGCAACCCTCGGAAATGCTCCGCGGCGCTCGGCAAGGCGCACTTGTTTGATCAGACAACCCTAATTGTGTATTTTTGTCGTTTGTGTAGCGATCAGAGAAGAGTCTTTGTTTTTATAACGAGAAGCACCTTTGAGTACTGTTCGTGAAGAGTTCCCTTCCCTTCAGCTTGTGATAGAATGCGGATGTGGGGAATATTGTCATCCGGGTTGGTAGTACAACCATGTCGATCACGTGAGTGACTGCCGCGGTCCTAAGTTTGGTACCCGGCTTGTGCACTGTTATGAATATTGTCATCCTGATTGGTAGGTACAACCATGTCGACCACGTGAGTGGCTGCCGCGGTCCTAAGTTTGGTACCCGGCTTGTGCACTGTTATGAATTCCCTCTTAGGAATTGAGCAAAATATCAATGAGCACAGCTCAGAAAAATCTAACGGAATCAGACAAAAAGTATCATTACAATGTTTGTAAATAAAAGCAAATAAATATTTCACCCTATTTTCACACGCCTACATTCCTACTAATAAAAAATGACGGTTTGCTAAATGTTAAATGACAGCCGCAGCAGCGGCACAGGCTCGACCTTGGGACCCCAGACCAGCGGGGCCGTTACTAAGTAGGTGACATACCTGTAAGGCGGTCAAACACTACAAAGCGAGGATCAGGCGCAGATAACGCGCCTCCTCGTGGGGCTTTTGGCTCCGTTTCGTGGCGCTTGCGTGGCGCGTTGTAGTGTTTTGTTATTGAGTCGATCCACCTAACAGTTCTAGTGTCCTATCTTATCTTGCTCATAATTAAAACGTCTTGCATATAATTAAATTAATTATTTAAATGCCTCTGTTGGAGATCCCATAAATTTATAAATAAAACGTCGCAGATATCGGCGTCTACCTTGACTCAGGCTATAATGTCGTGCGGAGCATCGCGCATCGCCGGTAGAGCACTCCGGCTACGAGGACAAGACGAGTGTGTCGTTGTTCGCTCGTCACGAGGTGAGTGTTACGAGGTGAGTGTCGTGTGGCGAACACTCATGCGTGACACACATCTCCGAACCACGTTAGCGCGGCGGCGCCCCTCGTTCACCTACACCTTCAGACTACAACACTCGCACCGACACATGGACGTCATAACATTGATACAGAATACTAAAGTGACGTAAGTCAGAAGAAGCAGATCAGAAACAGTTTCTGGGAACATGAGATGTGCTGACCATGCCATAGATGACCATGCTGACCCACCACACAACTAAAACGATAGTCCTCTGAAACTGAAAAGGATGCTCACTGAATGTGAATATGTAACCTAAAGCCCCGTGCCATTACAACTGGAACTATCAATCGAGGCCCTAATTGACCACCTGCTATAAACTGCTGCATAACAGCGGCCTGCGTGTGCATCGTGCCGGGCTTGTGACGTCACAGCTGGCCGCCCTGCGCTCAGTGGAAACAATGGAACGTTTCCCGAGACCCCGCCAGAGCCTAGGAAGGTAAATGCCCTTTTTAAGACGCTTAATGTCTACAAAAACCCACGTGCGTCAGACAAATGACCGACATGAAAAAATATATTACGAGCTACCTCGATTTACCGGAGCAGGGCCGCTTCAAGAAGTGCGCGCGGCCGTGTGGGCGGCCTCGCGCTCATCCACTGCCGGCTGGGACCCAGGGACACCGAGCGCGCACCGGGTCCGGCCCGAAGTGGATGTGCAAATGATACCAACCCACAATACAATCGAACGCGACGCGGTGCAAGGCGTAAAATAACTTCGATTTCAAATATATTTACTTAGGAAGACATAAAACGATTTTTATTGAAACGGACCCTATTTTTCCGATTTTGGAAAGTGGAGATATAGAAAACTGTACGTAGCCGTAATAGAGTATCGTAACGCACGTAACTGATGCCTCACTACGATGTACAAGTAGTTTTATGAAGCTTCAGCCACCCTGTAGCCTCGACGGGCTAGGAGTCGCCCGCGGGAACTGTGGGACACAAATCCAGCCAAAAATGTAATTTTAAAAAAGCGTGGAGCGCTTTTTGAATTAATTATAAGTGCGCTCCATGCTTTTTGAATTCAATTTAATTATTTTATAGTTTTATAGCGCAATTTTCCGTTTTTTTTTTAACTATAAAGCACGCTTTATACATAATAATTATTTAAATACATAAATTTAAACAATTATTATGTTTCTAAGAAAAGTTTAAAGTTTCGTGTGATTTAAGTTTAAACGGTAAAGTATAATGATTAAATTGTAGACACTGCATTTCTTTTACTTTTACCAAAGAAAACCTTGGTATCTATTTTTGGCCGGAAATGCAAACCAGACCGTATATCGTTTTCGTTTTCGACCGAAAAAATACCGTTTTCGGTCGGATTCTAAGTAGCTACCACCGCGTGTGTGTGCTGGTGCCTGGCTACGTTCGAACAGCAGCGGGCGAGGCAGGGAGGCGCGACGATATTACTTAAATTCACTTTTGGGACTCGATAACAAATGATGTACTTAGAGTAAATGGTTGTATTAATGCGAGCCATATCCGCGAGTAATGCGCTGTGAAATTAATAGCAATACCAGCTGTGTACTACAAGTGGCGGCGCCGACGAGCGCCTCCCGTGACTACTGTCACTCTGTGGTGCAGTGCGCGACCGGAGTACGACGCGAGCCACTGATTACTGACAAACATCAACTCTGCGCGGTCACAACGTCGACTATATCTACAAAGTCGCAACTAAATATTGTACAGAGGTTGTCGTCATTGGGAATCTTGCTGATTGACGCTCGATATAACGTGACTGTATTCAATTGATTGATTTAGACAGCAGTCTGTTGGAGCGGCGCCGGCGCGGAGCAGCTCGAGGGGAGAAAGCTTTCATGGAGCTTTATTGAAAGCTAACCCCGGCCACGCGCCGAGCTTCAGTCGTATCGAAACAAAGCGCCACCGTAAAAAGGCTTCGTCGTCCATCAAATTAAAATTGGCTCCGGAATAATCCTCACCTCCGCCCCCTGCCTCCCGGTCCCTCAAACAAACGAAGCTGCTAAGGAAGCCCCCTCCGCGCCCCGCGCGTCCACTCGGACCAAGACCGACTTCTCCTGAAACAATGGCACCAATGAACTTAAAATAATTTACGTCTGTGTACATAGCGGACTTGTCTGTGCCTTCATCTTTTATATAGAAAATTCTGGAACGTACTTGGAAAAATTACAAAAAATAAGTACCTTGACTTAGCAGACGCAGTGTCGACATGTACAACATTCCAGTGTCGTTGTGCAATATTTATAAATACCAATCATTACAAACTGCACAGTCGCCTGGACTTGCAGTGCACAACTCGTCTAGAAACTAACACGTTGGTACTGGTAGGTACGCTGCGATCGCGATTTACTTTCCAAACATGTAAACAAAATAGGTGACGTCACTTCAATATACACATATAAACTTAACTTTTTGCTACAACGACATGAATGTATTTTTATGCATGTGTTAGAAAATGGTGTAGAATTTATTTATTTATAAGCCTATGTATATCATAAGATTAAAGACTACGTTGAAGACAAGTTAGTTTGGCAATAATTCCTTCTGTGCACATGTGGCTTCCCTGGCACCTCATTAATGGCATAATACGTAAATGTCTATTAACTGCTCTCAAATTACGATGTTTATACTTATTTTTTACATAATTCTTTGACGTAATCTTTTTATTATTATTTGATACTAGCTTTTGCCTGCGACTTCGTCCGCGTGGAATAATGACTTCCGGAAAAAAACAATTTATCCCCCTTTTCTCCCCGTTGGGAGGGAATTTCCAAAAATCCTCTCTTAGTGGTAGCCTAATCCTCCCAACAAACACACATGCCAAATTTCAGCTCTCTACTGCCAGTAGTTTCGGCTGTGCGTTGTCTGTCAGTCACTCAGTAACGGAAGAGTTTTATATATAATAATAATAATAATATGTTTATTCAAAAATTATAAGGTATGATAATTAGTACAGTTTTGCTTAAATAAAATTATATTGCTAAGACTTACGTGCCTGAACTAGGTAATCCTGTGTTTCAGGCGAGATGAGCTAAAATAGTCTTTTAAAATTAATAAATAATCAAAAGTTGACAATAGACAAATAATTATATAATAACTCTTATTTTCTAAAGATAATTATTTAACTTAAGTGAAGTTTGTATACCAACATTTACTTTAACACAGTTAGTAAATTTTCTGTTTCTTCATATGACATACTTTGGAGAGCATCCTTGAGTATTTTCTTACAATTTGTATAGTTCACAGAATAAATGTTTGTTTTCGAATTTAGTCTATTGTATAGGAGAGGTCCGAGGTACAGGTAAAATTTGGATATAAAAGCATGTTTTGTTGAAATTTGGGAACAAACTATATCTTTACGTCTTTTATTAATATATCTAGTGCTGTAGGGTAGAGCTTTGTGTTGTTTTAATACAATTCCCATAATAAATAGCTGTCGAACTGTTAATACTTCACAAGATTTGTACAGGAGGTTAGTAGGAAAAAGGAAAGGGCGGAAAGTAGACACTTTGAGAATTGCCCTCTGAGCTCTCTCGATGGTTAGTAACATTGTTTTACCCGCTCCACCCCATGTGGTAATACAGTACGTTAAAATCGATTGACATAGAGCAAAGTAAACTTGTCTAACTATTTTTGGGTCAGCAATACAGCGTAACTTTTTAAAAACAAATATCAACTTGCGAATTCTACTATTTAAAGCTTCTATATGTTGTTTAAACGAAAGTGTTTCATCTATTATAACACCAAGGTATTTTGTTGTATTTGCCATTTTAATTTTAGGACAAACACATTGGTTATTTGTGGGAATTGTGCAGCAATGAGCATATAATGTCGAGATAGTGCCAGTTGATGTTTGCTTGCGCATCGAAAACTTAATATAATTTGTCTTGTCTGCATTTAGTGTTAATGAATTACGTTCAAGCCATTTATTAACAATATTGAATCCGCGTTGCGCAACTTTGTAGACATTTTTTTCTGAGTCAGCCGAAAATAGAAGGGCAGTGTCGTCAGCATAAGAAACAATTTGGCCATGATCTAGACTTAGATTACAAAGATCGTTTATGTATATCAAAAATAGTGTAGGCCCTAAAATACTTCCTTGGGGGATCCCGAAGAACGTGTTTTTTTCATCTTCGCTGAGAACATCTCCAATTCTTACACATTGGGTACGATCTTCTAGATAGCTCTTAAATAGTTTCAGCTGGGTGCCTCTGATACCTATTGTTTCAAGCTTGTGCAACAGAATAGGGATAGAAACCGTGTCAAAAGCTTTGGCGAGGTCCAGGAAGATACCTATTGTGTGGTTACCATTATCAAGTTCTTGTGCTAGATAGTCAGTCAGATGGTGTACGGCATCGTCTGTTGACATTTTAGGCCTAAATCCAAACTGCCGCTGAGACAAAATTAATTTGTCTTCCAAGTATTTGTAAAGCCTTTTATTTATTATTTTTTCTAATATTTTAGACATAGAAGGCAGTAACGAAATAGGTCTATAATTTGTGACTTGATCTTTACTGCCTGATTTATAAACGGGGACAACAACAGCTTTTTTTAGGCACTCGGGAAAAATACCTGCAGATAAGCATTTTTGGAAAATATAAGTTAGTGGCGGTACCAAAATGTGCTTGAACTGTTTAATAATTTTATTTGATATATTATCCCAGCCAACTGCACAGTCGTCTTTCAAACTCATAATTATTGTTTCTACCTCAGTCTCATCAGTGTCTAGCAATGCAAAGGATGATAAAATAGTGCTACACGTAAATGGTGTGCTTGGTAAATATTGTGATTGGCCCCGAACTTTTTCAGCCAAACACTTTCCCACATTAACAAAGAAATTATTTGCAATGTTGGCAGATGTTAAGTGTGATGAGGGTGCTTGTAATAAACCTGAAGATGACTCATTTTGTTTCGAGTTATATGTTACACTTTTAATAAAATTCCAGATTTTTTTACTATTTGTACCAGCCTTTTCTAGTGCAGTTTTATCGTAGTTGTTTTTTACTTTTTTTAGAAGAGCATTACAAAAGTTACGATATCGTTTATACGACAGTTGCAAAATTAAATTATCTGGATTGGATCTAGCTTTCATATGCAGTTTATCTCTATTTTTCATACAGCGAATGAGTCCTGTCGTGATCCATGGTTTTATATTGTAGTTTTTGTTTTTTAGCCGAGATATGACAGTATTCTTCTGAATTGCATATTGTACATTTTTGATTAAGTATAACATACAAAACTGCGGATCAGCGGAATCGTAGACTGGGTCAAATTCGATATTGCATAAGTCTTCTTCAAGTTTGTTTACATTTAACCGCGAAGTTGTGCGAGTGATTACTTTTGGTAATTTACAATTTAAAATAAGTAGGGCAGCACTGTGATCGGTTATTGTTGAATTAGTTACAAGGGCAAGTGCGGGGAAATTTGACTTGAGTATTATATGGTCCAAACAGGAGCCACTTTGATGTGTAGGAAGCGTGTGAGCGGGAAGCAGGCCATGGAAGGCGCATAGGTTAAGGTATTCCTCAGCGGATGCGTCAGCACTTTCTGGAAGAATATTGATATTAATATCGCCAATTAAAATTATATTTTTGTAAGATGATAGGTTCTGCAAGGTGTCGTTTAGAGAGTCGGTAAAATTGTTTATATTTCTAAAAGAGGGAGGCCGATATAAGGCAAGTATCGCTAATTCTGACCCAATTTTAATCAATAATCTGTTACAGTCGTGCATATTTGGTTCCTCGAAAGACACATTGAGATGATTTCTTGCGTAAACTATCACCCCATCATTCTGATTATAATTTATAGTACTTTTATACATATTATATCCGGGTATTAGTGGTATGTTATATTGTTTGGAAAGCCAACATTCGGTTAAAACAATAACGTCACAGTTTATGTCTAGACGTTGCGTTGTATAAAAATGCTCAAATTGTCGAAATTCTTAAAAATACTGCGAATATATAGATATAGAATCTATATCTATATATATAAAACTCTTCCTTAAAAACTAAGCGACTACACGCTAAGGGCACCCCCTGTGGGGTACGGACCTCGGCTTAGGGCGTCGCTGGGGGGGGGCAGCAAGGGACAGGCTGGATCGGAATTATTTAGGGGCGAATTTAATACTACAGGCTCAGCGGCGCGGGCTGGCTCGAGCAAGGGTCGGAAGGGGAGGAGAATTTACGGGGCGTCGCGACGGGCGTCCTCGACGGCGAGGACGGAAGAACGGTTGTCGGGTCGTGTTTTTGTGTCTCTTAATGGTGCTGGTGGCTTTCCTGCTCTCCTGTAAGAGGGTAGTGGCGTCGTCGGGGATGGTGAGGGTATGCCTTGGTCGGCGAATCCTACTTATGCGGGAGGGAGTATATCGGGAGGCCGCCGCAATCAGGGCAATTGGGGTGCTTTATAGCAGAGTCGAAGAAACGCTTGGCGAGGCGCTTCATGAACTGCTGGATGGTGTGAAGTTCGCGTTTGGATCCCCCGCCCTTTTATACCTCCCGCCGCGAGCCGCGTCGAGCGCGGCGACCGTTACACAAAAACAATCCTTATAGCATGATTCAGTATTCACGCGCGATGGCTTATTAGCGTATTTCATGTATAACTTTGGTGTTTCTGTACCGATTTCTATGATTATTTTTTTATTAAATAGGTAATAATGTTAACATTTTTTAAGTAGGGATGAGTGAGAGTGTTATAAACGTAAGAGTAGACAAATATAATCAGAAAGCTCCGAACTGCTAAGCTATCGGGAGTTACACGTATTATTGTGAGTCAACCATAAAAGATAGACATTTGCTGTCGTGGAATATTTTTTATATAATTTTAAGGAGAACATTTCCGTCATACATGATTTCTATGTAGCTTTAACCATTAAGGCTGCACACGCGACGGAAGCTTCAAAAATGGAGTAAGTTCTCCTGTTTTCCCAACATTTCCCTTCACTGCTCTGCTCCTATTGATCGTAGCGTGATGAAAAGTATACTATAACCTGCCCAGGAGTATGAAGAACAATTGTACCAAGTTTCGTTGAAATCCGTCGAGTGGTTTTTGTTTCTATAAAGAACATACAGACAGACAGACAGACAGACAAAAATTTTACTGATTGCATTTTTGGCGTCAGTATCGATCACTAATCACCCGCTGATAGTTATTTTGGAAATATATTTCATGTACAGAATTGACCTCTCTACAGATTTATTATAAGTATATAGAATAGAAGATAAAATAATAACATCAATTGGAAACAAGGATTTAAAAAAGCCTTATCTAACACGTAAGTAGGTAAGTACGAGTAGTGCTGCAGCCAGCCTGCCACAGCAGCGGAGCAGCCTGCACGGTGCGCGCGCAGGGACGCGCTCGCGCCGCCCACTAAGCGATTCCAACTGAGTGCTCCGTAAATATTTGATGACGCACGCGGCATCGGCGTACCGCGCCCGATACGCTTGCGTTTTTTTATTCACTTACTACTAGTTTGTTTTACCAATACCCGCGATTTCGTTCCTGCCACAGAATGTTAAACTTGCACTACGCTTCACACGCGTAACATCCAGTAGCACGAAGTTAAACTAAGGCTGCCAACAATCTGTGGTGGCCCGAGCAGACGGCGCCTGGTGTGCGTACAAGTAGCTCGCCTGGCGCCCATCCATCAGCAGTCAATATAAGAGTAGTTCGATTTAAAGAAGCGCTTTTCCTCGGCGTGTGTGCGGCGAGCAATGGCGGCGCATCGGTGAGCGACGAGGGAGACGTGTCATATTTGTCAACGTCTCGCGAACATTGGCCGAGCATTTGTCACTCAATTTGTAAGGAATACGATGTTTTGCTGTGGCGGGAAGTCCGTTGTCTGCACTGGAAAATGTTATACTGACTGTGGTAGCCAAATATCTAATCAACTTCTACACCACTGCATTCCTTCTAATAGATGCACATATGCATATTATTGAACAAATAGCTGCTAACCGCTAAATGAACTTGTTTCGTGTACCTACGAGTGCGATGACGGTTGAACCGGTGAGCTGGCTGGTAACGATGTACAACACAACACGATACCTAGCATGAAGCCTCGCGGAACACCTGGCAGGCACAGAGTGCTGAACTGCTGAGCACTGAGATAACTTAGCTTTCACTTACAATACAAAATTTGTTCTCAGATAAGTTTTTAATGATGAAAACTGTTCAAAATTTGACAAGTTGTAGAATTTGTCCATTGGCTCAGAGCTTTGGCAAGTTCACAATAATAAGAGAAAGCGTCACTCATCACCATCATGCACACCACATGCGCATGTCGTCCTGCTCACTTGCGTTTCATTTAATACAGACAAAACATTGCCTGGCTGTATATTATTGCGTACGTCATCGTGCAAGAGTAAGAGCGGTTTCGCACTAGGTACATCCGATCCGAATCCGAGAAATGCCAGTCCGAAGTGACCATTGTCCTATTTGTATGAGGGGTTGCGCACTAGATCCGAACAAATAGGACCATGGACTATTTCTCGGATTCGGATCGGACGTAGTGCGAAACCGCCCTAACTCGAACAACATCGTTTATTCACATGTAGGTTACATTCCTCGAATCAACTAAAACTGGAAACATGTTTTACTATAGTTCAGTAATTGCAGTCATCGCACATTTGTAATAACTACTAGTACCTATAACGTCAAATCTGTGTGGCAGCCGCGAGTACAACCGACAGGTGTGTTTATTTATTATTTATATAAATATACTTTATTGTACACAACAAAAATACATAACATGAAAGTGTTGTGTTATGTGCAGAGCAGCTGTGGACAGTTGACATGCAGGTAGTGACGTCACGCCGGCCGTTAATTAGTTCCAGGCGCGATAGAGCCGTTATCTCAATGGCTCAGCGAGTCCGCGTGTTTGTGGTCAGCACATTACCAACAAATTATATAAATAACTGTCTCTATGATGTCTATTTTAATTTAAAATACACAATGCGGTTATTGGTAAGTACTCTCCTGTATTTTTTTTTATTATTTAATAACTTTTCGGTGTTTTTGTTAACTACTGTGTGTCATAAACTCCCAATTCGGTATATAAAGAAAGCCATTCCTACGCTGATTCCAAAACCACTTCGAGATTTTAGGTTTCATAATAAATAAAAATATTTTTCACTTCTCATGCTCTAAAAGTTCGTCTTTATGTTGTGCGTAGGCAACATAAAGTCGCTTTTTATGTTCTAGTGCATAAAGTAATTTATTTTTCTAAGACTAAGATAATCAGGCCCAACAGCCACACACGCACAATAAAACTTCGCAGATTAAAGTTGTTATTTTATTTCATTTGCTTTAATTTATATCACTTCCGTGTTTTATATCGTTAATTTAATAACATCTGATAAAATAGTTGTCATTTATTATTTAAAAATACAAAGAAATGTTTTTATGACTTGACAGTATGAAGTATCGAATGATACATATTGAAAATTAAAAAAAAAACTTTTAAAAAGTTTCGTGGCGGGAATTAGCTATGCTCTTCTTCAATTTTGCAACATTTTTACTTAATTATATACTTTATTCCTGTTTCATTTTCTCGCAATCGAAGTGAAAAGCAGAGTGTATAACTCGGGAATAAACGAGCCATTTTACCCCACGATTTAAATATCCACCCTCGCCTGCGACTCGGATGGATATAAACGTCTCGGAGTAAAATGACTTCTTTTATGCACTAGTTGTACAATCTACTATTATTGTCAGGCATCAAAGCCCAAACAAATGAAGTTTTTCGGCCTCTGACTAAAGAATTTTCGTTAAACCTAAGAGAAAAGTAATTTGGTCAGGCAAACGTGAAACTCAGTTTAATGAAATCGGGGCTTGACCAGTCAAACTTCAATTAGGTATTAGATTGTCTTTGTTAGATTAGGTGTAATAAAACGTATTTTTTTTATTTTAATGTTTATTGTTTTAATGTTGATTCAGTTGTTTGTTTTTTTGTTTGTTGTTGTTGTTGTTGGTTGTTTTGTTTTAATTTGATTTTGATTTAATGCTGATTTGATTTTATTAAATTTTAATTTTAAGTTAATTTTGGTTGTGATTTTGATTTTAATATTTATTGTTAATTTTAATTTTATTTTTTAATGTTGATTACTAACATAGTTTGTAAGTTAGAACTTATTAGAATACTAACTAATACAATATGGATGATTTCCGAATTAAATTATTGAATTGAATTGAACAATTAAAAAGCTTTTTAACAAAAAAATTAAACCTCCGAAAAAACTGAAAAGCAAAAAATAATAAACCTTTTTTATTTAACCTTAATAAATAGTTCTTAAACTAATGTAAGTATACCTAAGTATTTTTGAGTCGGCGCCAAACAAGCAAATTAATATCGTTGCGAGTGAGCGGTCGCGCGGAGAGCGCATTTTTTGTTTGGAATGTTAATGTTTATCGCTGGAGACTTCATATTGCATTGTAATTTGATTTGGTTATTTCTTTAAATTTAAGATAATTTAGTGATCTTTGGTCATTGGTTGTTTGGCGCCCACTCAAAATTACTTAGGTATACTTACATTAGTTTAAGAACTATTTATTAAGGTTAAAAATATAAGGTTCGTCGGTTAAAAATAGAAAAGCAGCTGTATTCACACATGGTGAGGCATTACGACATTTAGAATTGCACAATACGTTAGATAAAGTTTATTTCAGGTATTTTTTTAATATTTTTAATATAGAGATTTAGTTATTTTAAAGTCCATATTCGTGTCTGTCTGTGTAACCGCGTTGTTTTTATAAACTACGCAACGGATTTTGATGCGGTTTTCACCATAGGTTAGAGAAGTTATTCCGGAAGGTGTGTACATTAATTTTAAACTCACACACAATAAAGAAATCTCGATATTTTGTCAACTCGTAAAAACCGTGTAAAGCAGGGGCGGTTTTCTAGTAAATTAATAAATGGGCATTATTTCAACAGGTGATATTGGCGCTAGTACTGGTGGCGAGCCGTGTGAGGGCGCGCCCTGACCTGCAACACTACGGCGACAGTGGCGCTGGCGGCTACAGTGGCGGCAACCAATCAGGGGGAGACAACGGAGTCAACCAACGTGACTACGACGAAGAAGGAAAAAAATATAATGTCCACCATTATCAATCAGGAGGTGATAATTATGGCAATCAATCAGAAAGTAAGAATGATGGAAATCAGTCAGTTGACGACGATGATGGATATCAGTCAGTTGGTGACGATAATGGGAATCAATCAGTTCGTGACGATGACGGGATTCAATCAGGAAGTAAGAATGATGGAAATCAGTCAGTTGATGACGATGACGAGAATCAATCAGGAAGTAAGAATGATGGAAATCAGTCAGTTGATGACGATGACGAGATTCAATCAGGAAGTAAGAATGATGGAAATCAGTCAGTTGATGACGATGATGGATATCAGTCAGTTGGTGACGATGATGGGAATCAATCAGTTCGTGACGATGACGGGATTCAATCAGGAAGTAAGAATGATGGAAATCAGTCAGTTGATGACGATGACGAGAATCAATCAGGAAGTAAGAATGATGGAAATCAGTCAGTTGGTGACGATGATGGTAATCAATTAGTTGGTGATGATGACGGGAATCAATCAGGAAGTAATTCCGGAGACCAGTTTAACGAAATTGGCAACAAACATCGCAATGGCGACTCGACTCCTGACGCTTCTGACAGCGCCAACGGCGAGCAGCGGCTGCCGTACGGCGCTGACATCTTCAGCAAATTCGCCAAGTTCACTGAGCCTGACGCCTGACGTTACTACACGAAGCGTATTCTTGTCGCGCGTCTTATAACAGCATCTGTAGTTCAGCCATTACGATCACTTACACCTCACCTACAGGCTACAACCTCTACTTATTTTTTATAATAATTAATCAAGCAGGAAGACAGTATTTAATTTTGATTTACTTCATTGGAACATCTAATGTATGTGCAATATTGGAGTAAATCCGGACGAGTGCGAGTGGTTATTATTATTTTTAAATAGTTTTAGTAAATCGTTTCTGGTGCGAGCACACCATGTAACGCGAGTCATTAGACAGTATCACATTTGTTGCCATTAATTGTTCCAATGATGTTCTTTTAATGTGTGTGTTCTAACGAGTGTGTGTTGTACAGTCAGTTATAGCAATTAGCTGACCCACCTTTGCATAAATGGTTGAGATTTTTTAGAATACGAATCGATAGAATTTTATAATTCTTTTATATTTTATTTACTTTGCTTAAATATATAAAATATAAAAGAATTATAAATTTCTATCGATTCGTATTCTAAAAAATCTCAACCATTTATGCAAAGGTGGGTCAGCTAATTGCAATAACTGACTGTACATATATGTATAGCCACCGACCGACCAGGCGCATCGCTGCGCTGCGCCGGCTCTGCTGTGTCGTGCTGTGACGGCGCACAAATTAGAGCGTTCTATTTTTAGGAACGCCAAATGGAAATCGTTACAGGTTCGATAAAATACATGCCATAGTTAATTAATTATTAGGCGGAGGTCTTTGAGCAGCTTTTGCTACTTAATCGGAGTAAAAATCAGCTGATCGAGCTAGAGGTGACACTTGAACTGTGCGTACTGCTGGAGTGCTGGGCAAAACAATCAAGACTGTTCTGTTATACAGCGCAGTAAGTGACGGGGGAGGGGGTGGCGCAAATGATAGCACAACAAGCGTGATGGAGATTGAGGACATTATTCCGCGGTGACACGTTTTATTTAGGCTTTAATGTGACGTCACTGTTGAAAAGATGGATGGCGAATATAATAAAAGAGCCACAAGACGGCTTTGTGAGCCAAACGCCGTGCGCGCCCGGAAGCCGGCCCCAGCGCGGTGCGGGCGCAGGGGGGCATGACACGAAGTGAACACAATGATACTTTTACATAGGGGTTTAAGAATCAAAAGGCTTTTTGGCTATTCGAGCTGTCGGCCACACGCGCGGGGCGAGGGGGAGGGGCTGGGGAAGCTGTGCTCTGACTCTCGCTACAGATTGTCGCGACACCTGCGTGGCGCACCACAGAGGACGCCTCCTTACTAGATGTAGCGGGCTGCAGCACTGCATGTAGCGACATGCACTCACGCCCAAAGTGGTTACAAGATCGTCTTCAGCACAAATAAAGTATTGTACACGCACACGGCACAACGGACCGAATGGGAGTCTAAGTGCGGAAAAGGAAGTTCCATAATCGTCATCAAAGTATTGTACGTTAGATATTCGTAAAGGCATACAGGTTAATGTACATTTGGCAACATTAAACATCCGTGTGTGTTCAATGCTAATGAAAAAGCCAAACAGATGAGGCTTAAACCCAGCAATAATGAATGCATGCTATTTTAGAAAACATATCTGCTTTTCATCAGCCGTCTCCCTACGTGAGGACGCTTGGATCAAAATATTTCCTGCAACTTATATTAAACTTAAAGGACCAATATATATTATTATTTTAGTTTTTAGAGGTTTTTGTTTGAGACGGGGGTTTTAAAATTTTTAATTTAACTTTTTTCATTAATTGTGTTATTATCTGCGCATAATGTAGTACATGCTGTGCCCTTCTGTAAGTGATGAGGCGTTTAGACTTAAGTTTGCAATGTACAAATTATAAAGTAACATGTACTCGTTGTTGGAAAGCCTAATAAATAAATAAATGTAGGGAACAACTGATTTTTTAATCAACTTACAACTTAATGATATGTGAATGAACGACTTACTTAACTGCTGACAATTTGAAATAATGTTTCCGTCCTCGTCTACACTTGAAGAATATTAAAAGTATCAGGACGAGCGACACTCCTCGATATCAGCGTAATGTTGCCACATTGCACGCTCTAATTAAAGTAACGCCGCGATTTATTACAAACTATTTATTTTCCTTAATATTATTAATTAGGTAAGTAATTAACGTATAGAATATGTCCAGGTGACATCGATGACCGACAATCCGTTGTCAGTCGTTGAGATGTACCTAGTTGTAGACTTTATAAACTGAACTAAACGCGCGGGAAGCAAAACATCGTGAGGAAACCGACACCTAATATCGTGATGGAATTATTGGCAACACGCAAATGAGCAGGCGTGGTGAATACAGAATAGTGCTCCTTCATGTGTAGGTAGGAGGCATGTTCCCTGTGTAAATAAATGAGCAGGCGTGGTGAATACAGAATAGTGCTCCTTCATGTGTAGGTAGGAGGCATGTTCGTTGTGTAAATAAATGAGCACTCGTGGTGAATACAGAATAGTGCTCCTTCATGTGCAGGTAGGAGGCATGTTCGTTGTGTAAATAAATGAGCACGCGTGCTGAATACAGAATAGTGCTCCTTCATGTGCAGGTAGGAGGCATGTTCGTTGTGTAAATAAATGAGCACGCGTGCTGAATACAGAATAGTGCTCCTTCATGTGTAGGTAGGAGGCATGTTCCCTGTGTAAATAAATGAGCACGCGTGATGAATACAGAATAGTGCTCCTTCATGTGCAGGTAGGAGGCATGTTCGTTGTGTAAATAAATGAGCACGCGTGCTGAATACAGAATAGTGCTCCTTCATGTGTAGGTAGGAGGCATGTTCCCTGTGTAAATAAATGAGCAGGCGTGGTGAATACAGAATAGTGCTCCTTCTTGTGCAGGTAGGAGGCATGTTCGTTGTGTAAATAAATGAGCACTCGTGGTGAATACAGAATAGTGCTCCTTCATGTGCAGGTAGGAGGCATGTCCGTTGTGTAAATAAATAAGTACATAAATAACGTGGCCGTGCGGCGGTGCGGCGCGGGCGGCGCGGCGCGGGAACTCGATGAGTGTTCGCAATTAGCGGCGCGCCTCAAACAGATAGCAGTTTCACAATTAAAAGTTGCGGGGGTTTATTATCAGCCGCATAAAGTTCCGCACTTATTCATTTCAGACGAAGCCACTGAAAAAGTTTTCGTGTTAAAGAGTGGACGGGATTACGAATTAAATTACATTTGGACCTCCGCGAGCTTCTCCCCGCGCCCCGCACCCCGCGACCCGCGCCCCGGCCTCGCGTCGTCGCTGGACGCCAATGTTGCGCAATGTTGTTGTTGTCACAGGTCACAGGCTTTAACAACGACTTCCATAAGTGCTATAGGTGAGCTGCTGTGATAGGATTTCAAAACATATATACATCAAAAGAAAGCGAGACAATCGCAGGAGGTGCAACTTGCGCTAATAATCGAATCATTTTCAATATTAAAGTAATTTTAAAACAGCATCCACGTGAGAGTTGTGCTCGCTACGCCCGATGCGCGCCATGCGCCCGGCGCGATGCGGCCGAAGCGGCTGCAAGCGAGAACTTACTTAAGGACTTTATCATTAAATGGATCTTCCTCCGCATTATACAGACGCAATATTGAAATCCAATTTAGTCGCCGCTGGCCGTGTCGCAGTGGGCCCGGCGTGCGGACACAGTGTGCAGGACTAGGTCGCCACAGCGACGCAGCGCCACAGTCGCAGACTACCAAATTAAAGCGGGCGCGGGACGCCGCGTGGCGCCGCATACTAATGACGGATTAACGACAAGAAAAAACCAACAAATGTAAATGTGTTATATGATCTCACCTCGCGTCGCCCTCGAGCGAGCACAACGTAGCGCACCGACAGCCGCGGGTATCGGCGTGATCTGAAACGATCTTCTCTAAGCTCGGGTGGAAGGTAATAATATTATGTACATTATGTAATAGGTTATATAGAACCCTCGAGCAGAGAGCGTTTTGGAATAACTGCGAGTCGTTTAATAATTAATTTCCGTTAAAAATTCTCAGTAGCAACGAGGCCCTACATCGTTCGCGACGAATAATTAAATAAACACAGCGCGAATTAATTATACCGCGTCGCCGCACCGCAGCGCACCGCATAGCATCGCGTCTCACCGCACCGCACCGCACTGCACTGTTCCGCTCCGCACGGCGCCGCGCCGGGCCGCAGAGTCGGGCCGCTTCCTTTTATTCATTACGTGAAACAATAGAAAAGTTCTCAACCTTATCTCGTCCAATAAGATTTCCACAAAAAAGCGTCTTCAAAAAGAAGTGGCTGAGGCCGATAATTACATCCCGTGGGAGCCCGGGCGGCGCAGCGTGGCTTGGACCTGGCGTGGCGCGGGCGTGGTGCAGGCGTGGAGCATGAACTACCTACTCCTGGGAGCCCGGGCGGCGCAGCGTGGCTTGGAGCTGGCGTGGCGCGGGCGTGGTGCAGGCGTGGAGCATGAACTACCTACTCCTGGGAGCCCGGGCGGCGCAGCGTGGCTTGGAGCTGGCGTGGCGCGGGCGTGGTGCAGGCGTGGAGCATGAACTACCTACTCCTGGGAGCCCGGGTGGCGCAGCGTGGGTTGGAGCTGGCGTGGCGCGGGCGTGGTGCAGGCGTGGAGCATGAACTACCTACTCGTGAACAGTTGCCGGATGCCCAGGTGGCTGGCGGCCAGGTGTACGCCAACTAATTAAACGGTCCGATATCCGTAGTGTATGAACGGTGGAGTGAGACATGTGTCACGGCGCGGCACGGCGCAGCACGGTACGGCACGGCACGGTACTGCAGACAGCGCAGTTTTTTCAGTTTGCGTATTCAATTTAGCGTCGTCCGGCTTCGTTAGTTAGTCTGTTTGGCGTCGCGACGCGACTCGTAACTCGGTAAATGGCATCTTGTTTAGCTCCCTGTGAATTTGAATAATAAAACTTTTTGACTAGATAAAAAGAAAACTCTGCGGTGGCATATTTGCTGAATAAATGATTTGATTGAATGAGGTCGACTCAACTGTATGGTAATGAGTGTCGGCGGGACGCGCGACGCTCCGTGCGCGCTGGGCCAGCATGGCCACTGTACTGTTCGACAGGCAGCAGTGAGGACGTGCACGAGCTAAGCTCACAGAGTTCACATCGGCACTAAAATGAGGGAAGTGATGTTAGGGGATGTCGATGTTGATGAACGGGTTGGCACGCGTTTAGAGACGCGCGACTACGCGTCAATCAAAACCGATTATGACATACGGTAATACATAATATAATACATTTTATAGGAAACCCCGATGTATAATTATATGCTTTACATGATACATGTCTACTGTGAACTATCGAACGTGTTGATCAGTGTGTGTTGTTACATCGAGCGACTCACAGACAGACAGCGGCTCACACGCGCCCGCGAGCACCGCACGGGACGAGCTGCGTCAGCAGAACGATGCGACAAAAGATATGCAAATAGGGGCGCCGCCGCTCCGGCCCCTGATTGAGCTCAAACACGAACACCGTATGTACCCCTGTACCGCCCCCCCCCCCTCGCCGCACCGTGCGCCGCACACCCCCCGACCCGCATCTCAGCTATCACACACTTATTGGGATCTGTTGAAATGATCCGCAAAACTTTGTCGCGCGTCGACACTCGGCCTCGCTCACAGGCTCTACACTCTGTGACGACGTGCTTTCTGTTCCACACTGCCAATAGAATACCTACTGAGTAACGGGTAATGAGAGACATACAATCAGGGGGCCAATTCTCGTAATTTTAAGAACGTTCCCAGTTAGATCTCCGTCTCAATCTGTCAAAAATTCCTCTAATTTCCCTATATTTTTGACAAGATTTGGACATTTGTTTGTCACCGAGATGACACTGCGACTAGATTTTGAACGTTATAAATTACGAGAATTGGCCTTCAGATAAGGTTCACGTCCTTGTAGCACGCAGCTTCATGTGCAGCACGCTAACACCACAGCAATGTAATACGTGTAGGCAATGAGCACAGCTCCGAAAAGGTGATAACACGCATGATGTTCATCACCAAACTATCACGTCACACAGTGACGGACGGAATAAAGCGATTTGTGACCACTGTGAGGCTGCGAGCTGTGTGAGGAAGATGAGGGGTGTGCCCGTTACGGAGGGGAGGGGGGCAATTAGCGGCGATGAGATAAAACGTGCAAAGTCCACCAATGATTCAAGTTTTACAATTAAAAGTTACCGCGCGATGCGAAGCCACGCCGCCCGCGGACAAGGAGCGTTACAAGAAATTGAAAAAACCTTGTCCTTTGATTTATTTATTAATTTAAACTTTTCGCAGAAATAGGTACAAAGCCTTTGGCACAGCCATCATATACACATACATATTTTCTAACATTCTTAGCAAGATTAATTGATCGCAACACTATTGCTGAGCAGGTGTGGCCAAGTGGTAACGGCCGCGACTTACGAGTTGTAGGTCGTAGGTTCGAACCCAGACAGGCGCTTTACTTTGTGTAAATTATTTCATCACCACTGCTCTCAAAACGGTGAAGGAAAACATTGCGAGGAAACCGGCATATCCTAGAACCAAAAATTCGAAGACATGTGACATCTGCCAACCCGCACTGGGCCCACGTGGTGGATTACGGCCCACTTCCCTCTCACAGAGAGGAGGCCTGTGTGTCCGGTGGCTCGCTGGCTCTCTAACTGCTCTCTGACTCGCTGGCGCGCAGTGGCGCGTCGCCCGACGCGTTACATTTTATTATCTCGCAAAAAGTTTGCTACGTTTTGAATTGTAATTCAGATCATAAAAGATAAACTTTTGAAGTGAGGAGCCTCCTAATTGTATGTATAATCCAATGTTTAGTTTCTCTGTATGTTACAGACAAGTGGCATCACGTCAGCACCGCCCGGCTGACGGCCGGTGCTGTCGATGCAAGCATCCTCATAGTCCGGAGACCATCATTAGTACTGTGTCAAACAGAACCAGTAGCAACAAACATCGGCGTCGACCGCACGACATGCGAGCGCGACACACACTCGCTCTATATCGATACTCTCAGTCAAGTGTTGATGTGACGTCATCAACATACTCATGCGACGCATGATGTGATGTGTTCCGACACTGGCGCACGACGCGAAAATTGTCTGAGGAGCGGTTATTACAAGTGGCGAGATGTATCACAATTCGTGAGATGGGTCAACGTACAGAACATTTGTGTAGCATTTAATTGTAGTGTTGTAGCATAGATATGTTTCACGGTGCAGAGCTGTATGACGTGGCGGTGGCCTGGCACTGCTCGCACACTTTCAAACGGTTCGGTAAAAGTCGTTGATTAAAAAACTTCATCAACGCATCTCTGTTTAGTTTTCCACGGCGGACGCCTTCTTCCGCTAAACTTTACCAATAAAAAGTTGCTCCGAGTGCTTTGTGGAGCGCTCACACGCGCGCCCGACACACACACGCACCGCCGCGCGCCGCGAGTAGCCACCACACCGAGCACGCCGAGCACCGGCCGCCGAGTATGCGTCTCTGACGCAGTGGCGCTAGAACACAAAACCAGAAGAGAACATCTTGCAAAAACTTTAGCCTGGCTAGTTGGTTGGCCATGGCTAAAGATGTTATGACGTGCCTACAGAACATCTGGAAAAATCGTGCTATAAGTTATAAAATTAAAGCCCGTTTGGTCAGAGCATTGGTTTTCCCGATTTTCCTCTATGGAGTTGAGACGTGGACAATCCGAGCAAAAGAAAGACAGAGGATAGATGTATTCGAAACTTGGTGCTGGAGGCGGATGCTCCGAATACCATGGACAGCCAAGCGCACAAATGTGTCTATCCTTTGCCAACTCGATATCAAGTCTCGATTGTCTACAATATGCCTACAGTGCACCTATTTCGGCCACATAATGCGAAGGGGAGATAGCAGCCTTGAAAAGCTGGTTATTGTTGGCAATACCGAAGGAAAGAGAGCAGGAGGCCGGTCGCCAACACGATGGTCTGACCAAGTAAAAGAAGCTACGTCCTCAAGCAATTTTCATCAGGTGGTGATGGCAACTCTGGACCGGAGTAGGTGGAGGCAGATTGTCCGCTTAAAAGGATCCAGTGACCACGATCCTCAGTAATGAGGGACCGATTGAAGAAGAAGTTGGTTGGCAAACCTTCTAATTCTAACTGACGTGCTCTTCATAAAAGCGCCGATCAAGAATCGCTGCGGCAAAGCTCCTACGGAGCCCGAAGTCAGCTTGCGTGCCGCACAGCCGAACACACCGGTGTACATCTCCCGCCTACACTACACCACTAAGGCGGAGGACATCGTGGAGCGCCAGACGACGAGGTACACACCGGTGTACATCTCCCGCCTACACTACACCACTAAGGCGGAGGACATCGTGGAGTACGAGCGCCAGACGACGAGGTACTCGCCGAGGGTGCAGCTACTGGAGTCGCTCCGCAACGTCAACTTCAAGGCGTTCGTGGTGCGCGTAATTGTTATCAGCCCGTCGTCATAGAAGAAGACTTCTGGCCGCAGGACGTGGACTTCCGTCGCTTCTGCGGACAAATACCACAGAGCAGCACAAGAACAAGCTAGTGAAGTGCCATTTTTTTTAATAAAAATATGTATGTTTAGGTTAAGGTATTTATATATGGGCCTGCGTCGCGTGAAATAAATAAATAAAAAAAACAACCGACTTAAAAAAAACTACAAAGTGATAAATAATTTTAACTTCGGAAGTCGGTGTCGTTGGTTCCGCATTTTCGTTCTTTGACACCGACTTCCGAAATTAAATTTATTTATCACTTTGAAGTTTTTTTGAGTCACTTGTTTTTTTTTTTGTAAAAAAGTTTTTACTTTTTAGTTGTACCTACCCTACACAAATTCAATTAACACTAGTGCATTGAAGAATTGAAGACACCGACTAGAAGAATCATCAAAATTCGCATAGAAATGCCGGAGATGCAATACATTTATGCATGTAACTTCGTACATACGAATAATTACCTAATGTATTATATACTGAAACCTTCCTGAAAGTATGTAGATTACATTAATGAATAAATTATCAAAATTGGTTTATTCATTTTTGAGAAAATCGCGCACATACAAACAGACATACATACGGGTCGAATACAGAACCTCCTTTTTTGACGTCGGTTAAAAATAAAAACATGTGAGGAAATAGACATCATAGTGTTGCTTCTACAAATTGCTATCCGCACTATCCTCGCTGTCTGAGTGAGTAGCTACCTCGCTGTGTGAGTGAATGACGGAAGGTCCACGAACGAAGACGTTTTAAATAAATTAAAATGAGTCTCGTCATAATTGTGATCCCGCGGGATCCGCGCGAGAGCCCCGAGAACTTAATGACCCGCGCGCCTCCACCACCGAGCCGCGCGGGCTTCACGCTTGTCACAATGAGTTCTCTGTCACAGCGTCCGACTGGGAACACTCTGACTGTATTGATGTTACACGCTACACACTACGTGACCTACGAGAAGTCAGAGTGAGGCCACCGCTCGTTACTTGCTCGGTACTGGTTGTGGACAGAAGTGACAAGATGTTTACAAACGCATTCAAACGTTTTCTAAACGGGTACCTAGGTACTTTAAAACAGTTAACAAAATAAACGATTTGCATCTCCAATGCTGTGTAGTAGAGTGTCAAATCATTTATTTCAAATAGGCACATAAAAGGGACTTTTGAACGTCAAAAACTACGATAAAACTTTTTTACGAGCATAAATTGCTTAGCAACCATATTAAAGTAATCGAATCGCAACTCGTGAAATACTTATTATTGAGTAGTTCCGGTGGCCATCTGTGGTCTTCATCATCAGTTCCACTTCACCAAATGGTGCTTTCCGAGAGCACATGCACAAGTTACTATAAAAAATACCCAAATCGCTATAGGTTTGCCTCTAAAATTTGAGGGTTTCCTTCGATTTCCATGGGATCCTCTTATCAGATTCCAACTTGATGACAATTGGACCACCTTGAGAGCATACCCTTTCAAACAAAAAAATAATTTTCAAAATCGGTCCACAATTGACGAAGTAACCGGTGTACATACATAAAAAAAAAATACGCGAATCATTGATAAATGATTTTATTTCTGTAAGTAGGTTGCACAAACACTTTTACATGTCAATGATGTTTTTAAAATAAAAGCTAGATGAGGTCGGCGTTTCCTATCTGACTACTCTGAGAAGAAAGGCCGAAACAAACTCAAAGGTCTCTTTTAAAGTCCAGACATAATGTTGGTCAGGTTATATGAAGACCATGTAGATCGATGTCTGAGATTTGAGATGGTCTTTTGAGGAAAGAACCACACAGATTGAGTGGACCTGTCCAGTCAGTGCACGCATTTGTCAGAAATCGTGCAGCTCAACTCAAAACTTAAGGAGCTCAACGATTGATAACCTCCTCCTTTTTTTGAAATCGGTTAATAATTAGATATGCTTGTGGAGAACGAACGGTCGCAAGACACGTCCCCTCAGTTTGGAATATTATATTATTATGAAATCTACGTCCGGCGAGTTATTATGCTAATGCGAGTGGATAGTGAACAGAAGTCCCACCGAGCCCTTTTGTGAGCAGAACAAATTGTTTTATATTCCGTGGAAATTGGCGTCGAGAAGGCTCTATGTGCGGGAGTGAGGGGGCGCACCCGCTCTCGCACCCTACAGCGCAGCGGGGTGGCCGGTGGCTCCGCGGCGGCGGATACTGACTGTGAACTCACTGATGACAGTTTTATGAACTCGACATTTACATTTAAATTGAAAGTTAGGATTTAGACGAGCCGAGACTGAAAAAAGCCTTTTGTTCTAGACAATACATAGGTAAGTAGGTACCGACGCGGCGGAGAGCAACGCACCGCTCGGCAGGACGCGGCGGCCTGTGTCTGTTACTGAATCCCTGTAAAGGGAGGATCAGCAAGAGGAGTTCAAAAAGCGAGCCCTGTAAGAAGGGACTCGGTCAATATTATAAGAAATTAAATAAAAGTTAATAAACACGCCTTCAGAGGCGCTAAAAGTGTCAGAAACCGTCTATCTTCCCTGCGTCGTATAAGAAGAAGGTATAAATGTAGCCGGAAGGGCAAAAATAAAAAAAAAATTAAAAATAATTTTCTCGACAAAATTGAAAAGTTTACCTGCCTAGACACGATTGGGTGGGTGGGAGGGCAATTTTTTGTATTTCTATTTGAGCTAGGCGGGCGTGCGAGGTGTCAAAAGACGCGTCTCCGCGCCGGCTAGCGGACTATGGTGTTTTTGGAATTTTGTCAGAACAAAAATTCTGAAATTTCCTGAAAAAAGTGATTTTACGACCAAAATGTATGTGAAAAACTCGAATAACACCACCGAACGTGACTCAAGCTCGCGGAACGCGCGCCGGAGTACAGGTAAGGCAGGTAGGTATCTATTAAAATTACAACCGACGTAGATTAGACTGTAAATTTTGAATAAAAAATTATATAAAGGAATTTGTATTGAAATTTTTTTCAAAGTGAATAACTAAAAAGTGTTTTTCGCTTTTTTGTCAATTTCCACTAGTGGGAAAGACAGACGGAGCCTAAATATGAATAACTATGCTGTAAAAAGCTTCAGAATGCGTCACCGGGATGCAAATATATAGCGCTCAGGTTAGGTTAGCTCAGGTAAAAAAAAAAAAAGTTAGCTCACCTAACCTAACTTAACCTAACCTGAGCTAACCTAACCTTTCTTTTTTTTTTTTTTGTTTCCGGGGTGGAAAATCGTCATGGATGTCCGCCGCCCTAGTGCGGGGCGGCGGGGTCTGTCAGACTCTTACTGACTAAAAACCACCCCGGTGTTCCATCTCACACCTACGCCGGGGGTCTCACACCTACGCCGGAGCTAACCTAACCTGAACTAACCTAACTTTTTTTTTTTTTTTTTTTTTTTTTTTTTTTTTTTTTTTTTTTTTTTTTTTTTTTTTTTTTTTTTTTTTAAAGTTAGGTTAGGTTAGGTTAGGTTAGGTTAGGTTAGGTTAGGTTAGGTTAGCTCAGGTTAGGTTAGCTCAGGTTAGGTTAGGTTAGGTTAGGTTAGGTTAGGTTAGGTTTTTTTTTTTTTTTTTTTTTTTGTTTTGGCAGGAGTGGGAAATC